>OX438691.1:2502500-5002500 GCA_949316375.1 Mythimna vitellina | reverse complement strand
TTTTTTTTCAGTGAAACATTGCCCCACACTAAGAATTACAGCTGTATCGTGAGTGCGTACTACTGCAGCCAAGGGACTGCTTCTGAAACGAAGACTCAGCCCTGGTATGAAAGGCAACGAAGGAACAGGAGTGGTTTTTTAGCCAGTAAAGTCTGACACGCCCTCGCGCTCCGCCCAAGAGCGGGGGATGTCATGGACGATTTTCCCGCTAAAAAAAAATCGTGGTTGCATTCACAAACACGTAAACTCTCATATACAAGACACTCAAACCCGGAACATCTATCTGTAGGCTATACAAATATTTTTTACGTGCGGGAATCGAACCTGCGACCCGCAGTACAGCATACAATCGCTCAACCACTGCGCCAACTGTGCCAACTTTCTGACTACCATTCTAAAAGCAGATAGAAAAATTATAATCATCATGAAATTATTAGCCTATGCTTACACAATCTGGATCATGAATGCCATAATATATTTACGAATAGTTAAGTGGGATATATTTAGATATGCCTCTTAGCTACAGGAAACGTAGAGTTGTAAAAATAGGTCAAAATTAATCGTTGACAGAACGTTGAATTAAATAAAATTTAAAGGTTAACGGATACTTTGTTGTAATTAATTGCCCGATCTAAAGTGGTTTTATGTTGCTAGCAACACAAAGACACCGTATCAACTTCAGTAACAATCAAATTTTTTAATTTTGTGTTCGTTTATCTTTGTTGATGTTTGGAAACGATGTCTATTGACGATAGTCTTGTTTAGAGCGTCCTTTTTCTTCATCGTTGTCATCTGAAAGACGTACACTACTGGACATAGGCCTTTTCCAAGTCCCACAATGACCGGTTCTATGCGTCTCGCATCATCGGATTCCCACAACTCTCACCAGGTCATCGATCCACCTTGTGGGTAGCTCATTTCGGTTATTGCCAGCGTTTATAAATAACTAGCTTCTGACAACAGCTTTGCCCGTGTAGCATAGCATAATCAGCCTTTTTAGTGTTTCCACTGCTGGGACTCAGGCGTCCTCTCTAGGAGAGGGAATGGGCCGTAATCCACTACGCGGGTTGGTGAATGTCACATGTCTTCGAATGATGTTTTCCTTCACCGTTTTGAGAGCAGTGGTGATGAAATAAATTACACAAAGTAATGTCAGCTGGGTTTGAACCCGCGACCTACAACTCGTAAGTCAGAGCCGTTACCACTCGGCCACCACTGCTCTTTGCCCGTGTGATAATAAAAAATTATCCCTAGGAAACAAACTCCTTGGACAAAAATTATGTTATGTGCAGGTTATGGTCTACCCGTGTACCAAGATTTATCCAAACCCGTTCAGTTATTTGAGCGTGAAGAAGTAATATACAAACACACATACACTCACAAACTTCTGCCTTTATAATATTAGTGTGATAACATAGGCGTAGAATCTAGAGAAACTATACACATGAAAAAAAAAAACGCGTGACCTAATTACGCACGTTTCGTCTCAAAATGTAAAGCGTACTCGAATTTATCTGGTGTTATTTTGGAATTCAATATACAAAATTAGTTTTAGTATATGCGAAACCCGAAATACATGTCTAGTTTTTTTTTATGTAAAGAACTTATTTACAAAATTTCATAACTATATCATGAATAATCAAAAAGTAGTCCGCACAAATTCATGGTCACCGGACCATTCGAGTGACTAAGGAGTTATTTTGCTCTCGCCTCCCATCTGTGCGCTGGCATCTAATGCTCGCTATGACCTGCCGTGACCTGTGTTGTACTTAGTGTCGGTGGGGTCCAACTTGGGACCTTTTTTAACTATTTTTAGAAAAAAATATAACAGGGTGCAAAAATTATTGGAATCGATTCAGTTACTGATTCTGAACAAACTATATACCTGAAATAATGTATTTTTTTGTACCTTTATACAAAAATAGATGACTGTGCTCAATCATTTTGAAGAAGATGGTTTTAAAGAATCTTTATTGCAAGCCATTAGGAGAGGAAATTAGTAGGCCCACGATCTTTGTTTGAAATACCTAAAAGTATAATTAAATCTGTCTCTTCGCTTACCTTATCTCGCGTAGCAGACACACATTGTCTGTCGAATTCAGGTCACCACAGCTGTCTATTATAACTCACATCAACGATTACATACTAACAGTGTTTCTATTAATTGCTCTAGGGAATCTTAGCTAGGTTTGTATGTATATAAAAGAAAAATTATTTATTAATATCACTAAAAGAAAAAATAAAGAACAACGATAAGATTTCACGCATTCTTCTTCTCTTGCTCCCTGCACACTATTGTCTACATTTCTTTTAATTTCTCCTTTCGCAGATGCGCTGGAAGAAATTTCTTTGGAAATAAGCAGTGCCTTTGTACTCTTGTCTACTTTGTTTTGTCTTTTTCTGTTTTTGTGTGTACATAAAAATAAATAAATAAAAATTTATAAGTAGTCATCTTTACAAATTAATAACCACTTTTATTGTTACTACAGAGTATCTCAAATTTCTGGCCCCACGTGCCCTTGTTAAAGTTCCTAAACGACTGCTAACCTTCAACCTCTCCCGATGAAAATTAAATTGAGAACAACATCAAGTATATAACCGTGTTTGGCCATAATGCGTGTCGCACACGTTCTTCAGCCATTCAGCCACATTTTATTAATTATTCATTAATTAAATCAAGAAACGAATGGCCCATTGTGTGTTACACAGATTGCCAAGTTACAGAAAAGTAGACGAGAAAAAAAAAAATTGATGAACTCCCAAAGGTTCGTGGACCCCACTTTGAGAAACTCTGTTCTAAAATGAAAATGAGAGCAACATCAAGCGCATTACTGTGTTCGGCAATACTGCGTGTTATTCGCACTTTGCAGCCAGCATTAATTGACGAACCCCCAAGTGTTCACGAACCCTTTTTTGAGAAAAGCTGAACTAATACAATAACCCGTAAAAACCATTTGCAAAAAATAAGTACTAATAATAATATCATTGACATTTACAAGAATACACATGCAATATCATAGAATTGAAATAGTTTAGAATTTTGTGTTCCACTTTGAGCCACATGCGCACATCGTGTCAGTAGCAATGACAATAAAAAAACATCCTATACACCACTGACACTTATAGATGTGTTTGAGTAAATCTAGTCGGAATAGAAATAGCGTATCGAGCGATATAAAATGTCCAATGGCTTCCGTCTGTGAGGTTGGGTAGAGACATCAGCACAGACATCATTCTTTTTGTGAATTTGTTATATAATAAGGAGGTTTGCATAAGTGTACGTTGTCAATAGTCTAACAAGCGGTGAGTATAGGTACAGAAAAAAATAAAATACTAATATTGTGTGTCTCGCGCCTGCACCAAATAGGTCCAGTTCAGCAAAAATACCAGACAACTTCGTGGTAGTTGCCTGACGCTGGTTTTTTAATTGGACCTTATTGAGAATATACGGTGGAAAAGTTAGATTTTTTATTTAGTGGTTAGTGTTAGGTTATCTACACACACATATATATAAGAGGAGGGGTGTCTTCACGAATAAAAGCACCATTATGATCCATTACGTTTTATTTATAAATCACTTTTGTATAATTAAACTTAATAATGGTATAACATAAACGTTATCAAATCAATTTCAAAATAATATAATAATAAAATTCACTACAATAACGTCCGACCAACTCGCGTGTCGACGAACGAATGACCGCTCACACATTTCGCAGGCCTTTTATAAGCTCTTTGCCTTTCACTTTTGTCTGGTGGGGCGCGCAGCATGAGTGACGTTTCGTTGCACGTGCGCTCTGCGTATTGTTAGAAGTATTTGCGCCGATACGGCCATTCTGATGATGGGTGCGTCCCTGCACCGACATCTCACAGCAATCTACAAAAAATAACTACATTATTTTTTAAATACAAGTCTCGTTGATTGCCAATCATCCTCATAGCCTCAGCGCTAATTTTGGATTGATTCGCAAATCATTTTGAACATCGACCTCATAGCCTCAGCGCTAATTTTGGTCACACGTTATAGAACCTCATAGCCTCAGCGCTAATTTTGGTCACACGTTATAGAACCTCATAGCCTCAACGCTAATTTTGGTCACACGTTATAGAACCTCATAGCCTCACAGCTCATTTTAGTCTTACCTCAACTCATCGTTTCACGTCCGTTCGTGTCTCATCCTTTACGTGATTATAATTCTGTACTTACAACGTTAACTTGACTTATGTACTACTGTTCTCATCAGATATCTCGGTTTCTTTTATGACTCTGATCATTGCCGATACGGCCACGTTACTTTGAACTCCAAAGTGCAAAGCTCTTCTTAAATGTTCATGGCAAACCTTTCTGCATCGACCAATATTATTAATTTGACGAATTTCTGGATCAAATCTTTCGTTAAGTTTTTCTATGAGGTTTAAGAATTATGTGCAGATTTCTTGAACCAATCGCAAATTCAACAGCATTTTTTTATTTTTTTACACATTTCATATGTGTCCTGGTGCGTTATCTGCATCATTAATGGTCTTCTTCTTCTTCCTGCCCTTATCCCATATTACTTGGGGTCGGCGCAATACGTGTTTTACGAACCGATCGGTTCTCATCATTTCCAACATTGATGCAAGTGCAGCATGATTTTCTTGAGACATTTTCATCGTTATTTCACACATTGTATCCATGAATGTATTAGCCAGGAGTGCCAAGGTTGATGTGTTTGCAAGAGCAGATAGTTGGCGTCGATTCGTCCCCTCTTCTGATATAAGAGGAGGGGTGTCTTCACGAATAAAAGCACCATTATGATCCATTACGTTTTATTTATAAATCACTTTTGTATAATTAAACTTAATAATGGTATAACATAAACGTTATCAAATCAATTTCAAAATAATATAATAATAAAATTCACTACAATAACGTCCGACCAACTCGCGTGTCGACGAACGAATGACCGCTCACACATTTCGCAGGCCTTTTATAAGCTCTTTGCCTTTCACTTTTGTCTGGTGGGGCGCGCAGCATGAGTGACGTTTCGTTGCACGTGCGCTCTGCGTATTGTTAGAAGTATTTGCGCCGATATATATACATGTTTAATAAGTGGTAAATAACAAATAAATAAATAGATAGTTGTTCACTGTACAAAATACATAAAACTATGAGAAATAAAAATAACGTAAATCTAATCGTGCATCATTCCATGCGCACAAGAAGTTTTTGAAGCGACACAATCTCAACACACCGCCGTCAGAGCGCGCAATGCAGTGATACACCAATTTACTACGCCTAGGGCAGCTAAGCTAAGAAAGAAAAGAAAAAAGCATATTTACTTGTGATTCGCACTGAACAAACAACAGAATAAAGAGAAGAACAAAGAATACAGAATAAAGTAAAGCATACTACTCCATTAATAATTTCTTAAATGATAAACACATTGACGAGTTAAATAATAATGTAATTTGTAATTGTGTGACTATGAAATTTGATTTTGACTATGTGGACATGAAATATAATTATGTAATAATACTTCATCGACTTCAAATTTTGAATGATAAAAATATTGTACACCTTATGGATATGTTGCAGCGACTCTCATGCAATTGTAAGAACTAAACCACTTGTGATAAACAATGAATAACACCCGTCAGGTCGTAGGATCCTCCCTTTTCAACGGAGTTTTGCGGGATTTTAGCCGCGGCTTCCAATACCTACCTCCAAACATTAATGTTTATCTACCAATGAACACCGTTGAACATTCTTCTTAGAACCTTTTCCACGAAATCATATTTCTTAACCCATAATTACTGTCTCCAAAACAATTCATTAGACTTTTTGTGTACCAAAGATCAGATTAAGAAATGCAAACATCCTCAGACGATCCAATCACCATTACTTCGCCGTCAACGCGCCAGATTCCATGACACGTGCTAAATTAATATCCAGTTAGACACGTGCGTTCGTGCGTGTCACTCGTAATGATAGTGAAAACCGTATTTATGTTAATAAACCAATCAGGAACGGAGTAGAAATGTTTTAGATGTCCGATGTTGGTCACTACGTAACAGATAAAAAATACATTTGAAGATGTAACTAAAAGAAGGTGACAAATTAAGCAGAAATGTTGTATGTTTTTTGGAATATGGAAGGCCTTCTAAAACGTAGACGGATGATCTGAAGAAGGCCACTGGTGCCCGCTGAATGAAAGAGGCATGTTATGGTTCGCGATGTGGTGAGGTTTGGGATTACCTACCCTAAGTCTAGCAGTTGACCTCTTTCATCTACACTAATAATATTATAAAGAGGTAAGGAGCTTAATAATTTTTTTTTTTTTTAGGAAGTAATCTCTGAAAGTCCTGGTCTGATTGCTAAAATTTTTTCACTGACAGAAAGCTGCTTTATTCTTGAGTGATATAGGCTATATTTTATGTACGCGGGCGAAAATGCGGGCAAACACTAGTCTAAAATAATGACGATAATGATAGCAAACCTCTACGACGCGTGAGTGTTTTTAAACTAAAACTATGTGTTGTACCTACTAAAAATACAAAAATAAAGGAAAATGGTACGAAAATAATTAAAAAAAAAATTAATGCGAAGCCATAATTCTACAAATTTGGTACTGAATGTAAGTACTAAAAACTCTTCCAGTTGAAAACCTGAGCGGGCTTGATTGAGCCTATACAATTAGTTCGTAATTATTATTAAAACTTATATCATTACAATGAAAAAAGTACTTTGTGTCGTATAATCTATTTAATTCTTAAAATCAACCTGCGTCTGTCTTCCCGGCGCAATAAAAAAGATCTCGCTGTAGTCTGCAAAAAGTCTGGCTAGACAGTATACATTTTAATTAAACAAATTGTCATTAAGTCATTTTGCTACTTACCTTTATATCATGTTCTTGGAAAGAAACTTGAAAACGTAGCGCCAATATTTTATCTTGGCTTATGGAGACTTCTATAGCCACAGCAGACAAATATTGAATTTTTGTCTGAGTTTTAAAACTTAAAATTTTTGAATAAAATGTTCTGTTTGTTTTATTTATAAATAGGTCAAGCTCGTATTTTCCCTATTAGGCGTCTCAGATTACATGCTCACGTTCCAATTCCATGCCCAATTAGTACAGCATTTTCCGAACCCAATTTCTCAATAAGGGATATCGTTTCGTGTTGCTTTGACCATTTCCAAGAAATAAACCGACCCCAACCTCCCTCTAAATGGCTCTGAAAATTAGAGAAGCCCTAAAATACGAAGTCGCTTCGACCGATAAACTTTGTTCATTTAAAACCAGTTTAATTTTGGTGTTTCTGCACCAATGATCTTGGACTCAATTAACACCAAACCCAATATTCCCCAAATTTCCTAATTGAAAGTTACACCAGTCACGGTTATAAGGATTTGTTTTCATTTCTGTACTTTGACTGGCACCGTGCCAAATGATCGATACGTTTTGGCAGCACGCCAGACCATATGGCTACCGGACGAAAAAAAAGAAGAAAAAAAAACAACAGTTTACTTGTAGTACATAATTTAAGATTCATCTGTGGACACTGATTAAATATAGGGTTTTATTGAAGACAATATTAGCTGGGAGATTATGGCAGACCAGTAAAGAATTGTGATAGTATTGTCGGAGTAGACAGCTATTTCAATCGAGATCCTGGTCCTCTTGCAAAATATAATATGGTTATATCAATTTTTGCAGACTGTCACCAACGAATAAACAGTCAAAAATATGAAACCTCGTAACAATATCGACCAATGTTAATAGCCTCTTATCATGCAATAAATATTCAAAATTTGTTACCAATCAAAATTTTACAAAACAAACAGAAGAATAATAAAATCATATAATTATGAAATTATGACGTCAGTAAAAAAAAAAAATTCGCGAGGTCATGGATATGGTCCATAAATTGGGCCAGTGATTACAAGGAAATAGAATATAATATATTAGCTTTTACCGGTGATCTTGTTCGTACGACATTAAACATATATCATGGACATCGTCATTATAGTCGACGTCAATAAAAAACTTTGGTTGAGCTTTGATGTTTAGGAAAATATGTAATTTTAACATTTTCAGTGGTAACGGCACAAATACAAACTTTTCTTCTTTTAGTATTTTTTGTTCTTTCATAAGCAGTCGAATTATCATGGTTTTTATGTATCTTCTCTATTTTTGTAACTTATGGGGCTAACAATTCATCTTCTAGGTATATCTCACTAGTTTTCGGTTTTCCATCACTTTCGTATAGACCGTCTTTTTTAGGTGGTATATCATTAAATAATCCTCCTGCTATAGTGGAGCTAGAGAAATTATCAGACTTTGATGGACTAAAACTCATCTGTGTTTCTTCAGATGCTTTTTGCGATCCAGGACCACAGTAACTCTTTCAAAAAATTCCTTATCCCACGTAGAGACCGTCAGACCATCAAATTTTAAACAAAAATCACAGTGCAAAAATATTAAACAACTAGCTTTATCCCGCAACTTCTCCCGCTTATATAAAATATAGCCTATTTCACTCACGAATAAAGCAGCATTCTATCGGTGCAAAAATTTTAGCAATCGGACCAGAACTTACAACGGACGAGAATATAAAGAAAACAAACTTTACCTCTTTATAATATTAGTGTAGATAATTAAATTTAGTCAAATTTAGACCACGGTACAGGCACGCTTTCTGTTGGTTGCTTGCTACTGGTAAATCCGTTACAAGTATTAACTCTGTAACCGACTTGCCAACATCAGTTCTAGATAGTAACTTACCACCTTGAATACAATAATATTGTTTCGTAATTCCAACAAATAATATTCCTCATGTTAAACATTAATTTAATGTCATCTTGTGAATTGTTTGGCAATGTTTGTACTGCGGCTTGTTACTTCATAATGAACGAGAGAGCCTCGTGTATTTATACCAGTTTTCAATGGATTATGCTCGTTCAATATATTTTATCACACAAGTGGGTTGTTTGTATAACTAACAAGATACAGCTGATGTGGCATATTGTATGTATTTCTTGCTTGAGTGATTTGTGTTTAGTTAATTTTCAGAGCTTTTTGAAGGGAATCGGTTCTAGTAAAAGATCAAGTTTGACTGCATTTTTCATTTTTGCTTTTCATAACTAACTAGAAGCTAGTGGCTAGTGTTGGTGAGTTGATCTCTAAGGTTAAGTAACACCGGCGACCTCGGCAAGTCAGTTTGTAGATGGGTGACCTCTTCTTTTTAGTTTTGCACTCATGGCATAGTGGTCGTGGTCATGTGCCACCGCCTCTCTCGCGATGCACCTCTGTGAATTGTCTTTAATGGACGGGTGAACATAAATATCGAGATTCCACTATGCGATTCAAATTCCGATAAGATTGAAATAGGAAGAAAGGCAGAGAGAAAATAAAGAGGTCATTCTAATTGGCTCTCGTATCCAATTGGTTGGTCCCGGCTGTTATTTGTAGATCTTTGACAGTTGTTAGGGATTGTCAGAAGTCAGGGAATTTGATATCCCTAAAACGATCTCCTCAAAGTGATGTCCGCAAACCAGGTCCAAAGAGGGTCCCAATTGAGCCGATGGCTGCTGAGCCTTGGGGATTTTTTGAAACAAAGAAAAGAATACCCGTGGTTCCAGAACTCAAAGGGCAACTGAAGGACACAGGTGTGGATTTAGTCAGTAAAAATCTGAGACGCCCAACCGTTCCACCCAAGAGCGGTGAGAAGTCATTAGATGATTTCCCTCAAAAAAGGAGTCTTTAAGTCAAGAGTGAATAGATTACTTCTAGGTAAACGTAGTCCATCATCGACTACATCTTCGCTTATCATCATGTGGGATAGAGCTGAAACGTGAACCTGTAAATACAAAAAAAAATACACATAGAGATTAGCGGTTGCCTCCTTCTGCGAAGCAATAATGCTAGCAAAGGAGGCGGCCGATCGCGTGAGGCGATAGTCCTCACGCCCCAACCGCTACCGGGATTCCGACTGTTTTTTTTTAACCCAAAGGTTGACT
The DNA here is from genome assembly GCA_949316375.1 of Mythimna vitellina. Taxonomy (NCBI): domain Eukaryota; kingdom Metazoa; phylum Arthropoda; class Insecta; order Lepidoptera; family Noctuidae; genus Mythimna; species Mythimna vitellina. The sequence goes on along the minus strand of OX438691.1, from coordinate 4,992,500 downwards.
GTTAGAGGATGATTGTTCCAGTAAGTCCGCCTATGTACTACTACTGCACATGAAGCTTAAATAAATTTATATCCACCTGTAGTTCGAACAGAAATAGTTGCCAATCCTGTCCTCGAAATCCAGTAAAGAAAATCATCTCCACTTTAACCAGGGTTCACCCAATTGGCAAGGCGCCATTGCATTTACGAGCATGGATCCAAACATTAATATTCGTTCATTTGATGCACATTCAATGAGTACTCTGCTTTATGTCCGTTTAAAGCCAGACAACGGTAAATGTTAATAAATTTGGTTTCTAAATAATGTTAATTTTTATTTATTTATTTATTCTTTATTGTACACACAATTTTATACAATCACTAAAAATAGGACAGTTGATGTACATATGTTTAATAAATTTATTTAATTAGACTATATGGATAACTTTGTCTTTAACCATATTTACAACAATAGCGTTATTCAAATTAGCAGTAATTGGTAATATTAATCGGTACGACTGTGCTTCGTGTCGTGAGTTCGATTCCCGTATGAAACAAATATTTGTGTGGCCTACACGGACAACTGTATTGTCCGTATCTGGGTGTTTTCTGTATATGATTTTATGTCTGTAAATGCATCCAAGATGCAAGAGTCATTCCTAATGTAGGGCAGAGTTAAGATTAAAAAAAATATATAGTAATTTACACCATCATCCAAAAAATATCAATGCACTCACAGTACAAGAGTAATACTTAGTGTGAGGTAAGGTTTTTTAAACCAGTAAATTATAAAATAATGTTACGGAAAGAGATATGAGTATATATGTGGATGGATGAAGAAGGAGGCCAAAACAAAACACTGATGGAGTGTGTGAGGAGTGATGTGAAAAAGAAAGGGAGTTAATGATAGGATGCCGGGTGATAGGACAGAATGGAATGAATGATGAGTAAATTGTAAAATCAATTAACCTAATAGTAAGAGCAGGTATGTCATTTTTACAAACGATGCACCTGATTATCATTAATCATAGTTTCTATTTGAGGTTGTACAAAATACAACTCCGAGACATCTCCCAAACATGTCGACATTTTCCGAAGATAAATCAAATTTACACAGGCACAAATTTCAGTAACACAAACGCTCAATTTGAAAACCAGTGTAAAGCACTAGTTGTCTGGTATTCGAGCAGAACTAGACCCATTTTGGGGCAAGTTATAAATTTTGTTGCCAAATTTAGAGCATTGGTGGCCAAGTGGTAACGGCCCCGACTTACGAGTTGTAGGTCGCGGGTTCAAACCCAGCCAGGCGCATTACTGTGTGTAATTTATTTCATCATCATTGCTTTCAAAAACGGTGAAGGAAAACATCGTGAGGAAACCGGCATGTCCTAGAACCAAAAAATTCGAAGACATGTGACGTTCACCAAACCGCACTGGGTCCGCGCGGTGGATTACGGCCCATTCCCTAGAGGCCTGAGTTCCAGCAGTGGGAATATTAAAAGGCTGATTATTATACTACTTAATAATAATAAAATGGACTCTGTACCGATAGTCGAATCAGTCAATGGCTATATAATTAATTATAGTCATAAGCTTCGACTAACTTCTTAGGAGGTTCTCGTTAGGCGGTTGGATCAAGTGTATGGATTCAGGAAACACTTTTTTGGAAAGGCTCGCATTGTTTTTCTATACAAATATTTAAAAATATATTAATATGTAATATGAATAAACGATAATACTTAATAATAAAAGCTTTTATTTCTGACGATATGAGATACATAATATCACAAAAACTAGATCTGGTTAAAACAATTACTGTATGCAAAACAAAAAAAAAAATAGGTTAAAAAATCAAGATATTAAATAAAAACCTCAATAAAATAAAATAATGTGTTTGAGTGTCTTTCTGTATGTACCAAATAAATGTACCTATTTTCTTTTTAGGGTTCCGTACCTCCGTAAAAAAACGGAACCCTTATACGATCGCTTTGTTGTCCGTTTGTCTGTCTGCCGAGACCCTTTATCTCGGGAACGCATGGAGGTATAGAGTTGAAATTAAAACCATACTCAGGTCTGCAGTCCCTTGAAGCTGTGAAAAAAACTTATTAGTTAACGAAAAAAAGATTAAGCCGTTTATTTCGCAAAAAACGTATATTTCAAGGGAATCAAAATTCATGGGGTACTTCCAGTAGACCTATAATACTGAAATTTGGCATGAAGCAAGTTCTCATTGCACAAGTATAGGAAAAAATCTGAAAACTGTGAATTTGTAGTCACGTCACAAATAAAACTTTTATGAGATTCGGAAAAATCTTCCTAACTCAATTCCGAATTGAGACTGTTTTCTGAGGTAAGTTTGTACGGAACCCTCAGTGCGCGAGTCCGACTCGCACCTGCCCGGATTTTTTTCTTTTCTTTCACAAATACGGTGAAATAAAAACAAAGCAAATAATGTTCCAGCAGAAATAAAGAAAAGAAAAAACGAAGAAAAAGAAATAACGAATGCACTGACTGACGTTGAGTAAATTTTGAAATATTTTACAAGAGTTTGTAAAGGTGAGATATTGTTACCATGCTGTTGTTTGTAGGCGATCTTTAAGGCGCATAGTCCCTTCGAACTGGGCCTCAAGTCTGCTATTAAAATAGTGTCAGAATGGTCTATCATTGATTTCATAATTGTTGATTTTGACAAGTTTCGTAATCTACTAATTTAATGGCATCATTATGACTTTCCAATGATCAACCACTGACGCTACATTGGAAGAAATGGCAAAAAATGGTAATCTCGTACGTAATGACAAATGAATTCTTGACGTATGCGGTAATCTGCTAAAATTTTGACAATTGCTTTGATCAGTGACCTACCATTAGAACGTCACTGTGCAATTATTGCTTTTAATACGTTACAAGACAGCTCGTACCACAATTCTATTACGAGATCACTGATCGATCAATGATCGGCCATTATGAATTAACAGATAACGAACTTTTAGCAAAATGACAATGGAATCGTGTTGGAATGACGAATTTATAAAAATAGCAGACTTGGGCCCCTGGTCGGAGTTAAATGCATACATACTTGTACTGCCGCCTGCGCCCGCATAGAGCCCCGCGGACCTTTAAAACCATGATCTTTGCGAAATATTGATTGATTTACATATAATATGTACTACATTCTGACGAACACTTAATCAGCAATTTTTTTGTGTAAGTAAACATATTTCTAAAGATCAAAGCTGTTTAAAAGGAGTAGAGAAAACAAGCGAAAAAAATATCATGTTTTTTTTTTTTGGCAATATTATTCAGTCATAGAAAAGAAATCATATCGCACCTCTGCTCAAATAGTGCCACAACTAAAAAAATATTTTTTGCTGATAATTATGCTAATAATTTCACAATTCATCATTCTCTAAGCGCAGAGAGTGTCATTTTTATAGTTCAATTATTTGCCCACAGGTGACTAGTTTTTATTTCTTTATATGTTGCGTCACATCCCAGACAACATATTATGTTGATAATGTTAAATATTAATTTTTAGTTTTTTTTTTTTTTTCAAATCTCAAACCCAGCCGTTACTGAGGAGTAGACTTCAGAAAGTCACTGTTTTATGACACTAAATGGAAGCAAAGGCCTTAAGTAAATAATGTGCGGAATGCAAATGTCAGTATTCGTAGTTATGAAACGGATGCAGTATTTTGTCAGTAATATGTTTCAATAATTGTAAACTCGTGTTCACTTGGACAGAATTTATGCGTGCAGTACGAGAATATCAAGGTGTTCGCTTTGATTTACGAAGACGTTTGCATTGAAAACGAAGTACTGCTAAAAGTCTTTTAAGAGCGTCCTTCCCGATGTACATTTACAATATACATTGATGTACATTTGTTATTTGCAATATGTTAGTTTTAAGTTTGCACCATTTCCGGCAAAATAAGTTTTTTTTTTCTTTCCTTCAACCGTTCATACGTGATTATGACTGTATTACACATCTTTTTCTAAATATTTTGAAAAGAAAAATATTCTGTGGTTATTATCTAAGTTTCTATTGAGATTAAATCATAAACTGTACACTAAACCAGTAGGTATAGACCTCTGAAAATCTGCTATTTTGCGTGAACTTTGAGTCTTCGTAATGTACTCATAAATTAAAAAATAAAGAATATATAAGTATAGAAAACTTGCACATTTAAACAAGATTCTGAATGATGAAATTTTTTTCTAGAAACTTTTAAGGTTTTTATAAAAAAATGTACATATTTCGTGGAACAAGTTTTCTACCAACAAAGTTCAGGCACTATTTCTTTTTTTTTCGCGTTGGCAATTCATCAAACATTGCGTTGGTGAAACCAAAAGGTTTTAAACCATGCTTAATTTTACGATTGATGAATGGGCCCTCTTAAGTTCCTTCACAGAGACCTGATCTTTAAGCCGGACAAAAAGCTCTATAAATTCGCACCACAGCTGCAGTTCCAATCAACTCGTCTCCTTTCAGCGCAAGCATTTCCATAGCTCTCGTGTCACAATTTCTTCGATTCAAAAACATCTTTCAATCCACAATCCGCCATCTCCCTCATCTATCACTAGTTCAACAAGTGCGACGGTGACAAAAAATCCGACAATCGTGTTCAACACATAATACCTCGATGTGAGAAGGGGGAGAGGCTTAACAATGAGGCTCTAATGCAAACAGCGACGTAGCAAAAACGATCAACGATTGAACAAATACCACGAAGGGTGGTGCTGCGAAACAATGGGGATGCCGTGGTAGGGGGTCGTCGATGCTGAATTATCGTCTATATAGAGCACAGCAAATAGACATGAATGAGACCCGAATAAAAGCGGCTCTGTCAGATTATGAGGGCATCGGGTATTCGGTAGTAATTACGTTCTGGATTTTGTGCAACTAACTGGGTTCTCTGTTGCGTGGGTTCTGTCTAAAAATAATCGCGGAGGCGTCTGAATTTATGCAGTACAACTAGTAAATTCCATTGCATTTGATGCAAATTGCTCTGTGGTTGTGTTTGTTTCCGTGTTTCTACGGAATTGATTGAAATATAGCGTGCATCGGATGCTGATCTCGTGTTATTTGAAATAAAGGATTGTTTCTTCACCGTGTTTTGTAGCTGCATATTATGCTTTAAAGTCGTCGAATTTTACGTAACGTAAGACTATGAATCAGAAAGAAAAGAAAAGAAAAAAGGAAGAAAGCAAGAGAGAGAGAAGGAGTGAGAGAAACAAAAAAAGAAAGAAAGAAAGACAGAAAATGAATTTATTTGGCACCACACAAAAAAATGTTACACTAATACTATAAAGGCAAAAGTCTGTGTATGTGCGTGTGTGTGTGTTTGTCCTTTCTTCACGCTCGAACTACTGAACGGATTTAGATGACATTTACTTATTATCCCAGGAGTAAATGGACAATTTTCACGCGGGCGAATCTGCTGGTAGCAACTAGTTAACTATATTTCAGACATGAAAATATTTCATTTACACCAATACTCGAAACAGTGAAACAAAATTATGTACGAATCAATAAATTGTAAATCACAAAAGTTTTAATGGCACTCACATCAAAAAGTTTTATATTTTCAATAACGTTTACAAAGGACTGGAATGGTTCAAAAGTTTGGATATTTGAAATTCAGGTCCAAACCCCTGCCATTAACGCCTATAGACTCTAAATAATATCTTAGGTTTATGAAATTGAATTTATGAATTTATCCTTCGATATTTGTTCCCACGAATTTCAACCCTAAATTATGTAAATTTAAAATGAAAGCCTTTATCATAGTAGTGTTATGTTTGCTAAAATAGTAGATATATTTTAAGCTTAATTAAATATGAAGCTGAATTTCTGGAAGCCATAATAGTTTGAGAAGTTAATCTATGTGTAAAATCATAGAGATTTTAAAATTTAGAGTCGCTGTACAATATCTTGTCGTTGCATTAGTTAAAGTTTCTGTTGAAATAATCACTTGCAGTTCTAGTATAATAATAATATAGGACAATCGGCCTTATAATGTTCCCAATGTTGGGACTCATGCCTCCTCTCTAGGAGAGGGAATGGGCCGTAATCCACCACGCGGGCCCAGTGAGGATTGGTGGATGTCACATGTCTTCGAATTTTTGGTTCTAGGACATGCCGGTTTTCTCACGATGTTTTCCTTCACCGTTTTGTGAGCAGTGGTGATGAAAATAAATTTCACAAAGTAATGCTCACTCATAAGTCGGGGCCGTTACCACTCGTGCAGTTCTAGTTAGTGATTGGATAATAATGGAAAAATAAAAATGATATAATCACATCAGCAATGTTGCTGTGTATGTAAGAAACCTACTAGCTTTTGCACTTTTATACTAGTGAAAGTAGAAGATTATAGCTAAGGAATATACTCCGCGGGATAAGAATGTGCTAAATCCTATGTGCTATTCCTGGATATTGTTTACCTGTGTGCCATTCATGTAATTCCGTTCAGACGTTTGAGCGTGTAGAAATGAGAAACATACACGTAAAAATACAATTTTTCGCCTTTATAATGTAAGTATGATGTGATTCTTATTTCATAAGTTTAAAATATATATTTACGTATATTAACTGACCCGGCGAACTTCATGCCGCCTAATAGTAAGGATAACGCCGTCTACTGGTATTACCATAACAGCATAATTCATTTTAAGATTACATTTTAATTAGAGACGGCGTTGTAATCGAATTTTGTTTTTCGTAAGTTTTTCCATGTTTTCTCACTGTTCAAACCTTCCCTGGACTGTCTCGAATATTTTAAGACCAAAACTGGCCAAAGCGGTCCAGCCGTTCTTGAGTTTTAGCGAGACTAACGAACAGCTATTCATTTTTATATATATACAGATAGATTTATAACTCTGTGATGAAACAACTCTATACTATTTCAATCAAAAACGATTAAAATGAAAAGTTCATTTAAATATTAAAAAGCTAATTTATACAAACTTTCAGTTTGGTATTAACACGAGAATTCATAATAAATTGGCTCACTTTGAGCGTATGAAATGTTTTGATAAGTATGATGGGTCATGTTTACAAATTTTAAAACTTTGTCTTCACGCTTTATGAAGATAAATATTTAATAAATGATTGTGTTATTTTGACATGAAGAAATTGTTGAAAAGTTATTTAATTATAATTATTAGTTCAGGTTGTTTTAACAGAGACAAAAATCAATAATGGACTTTAGTTTAGAGTTTTAGTTTCAATTCGGCGTCGGCGAGATATCCACATTCTATCCCTTCTCTTTACTATCCTGCACAATCCCAATGTTCCTCAATACCTTCGTGAACGCTTTGAGTACCTTGTGCCAAGGGGTAAACCCTGTCGCACTATCAATTCTCTTCTCCTTCGTACTCCGCGTCATACTTCTAGCCGCTATGATGGCTCCTTTACTGTAACTGCAGTGCGTCTTTGGAACGCTCTCCCACATTCCCTTCGCGACAGCCCTTCTCTGGACGACTTTAAGAGGAAAATTAAAGAGCACTTCCTTTCTCAATTGACATAGTATTAGTATATATTGTTATATATATTATATCTGTATGTATGTATATATATATATATATTAGACGTATTTATGTATGTTTATGTTGTACACTGGATCATGCCCTCGATTGTGATCTCTCTCTGTCACTCAAAGGTTTGCTGGGAGAAAACTCATTGTTGAGTTAAGCTCGCCTTTGTACATAAATTGTCAAATCCATGTATTATAAGTTAAGTTTTGTGTGTACAATAAAGAATAAGATTAGATTAGAGTCAGTGATATCGTGACGGTTGAAGATAAGAATGTTCTAACATAATAATCTGTTGTCACTGGTCTGTTGGGGCTTCCATGGCTGTGCGGTGCCTTCAGCATGTTCGTCAACCACAGCACAGATGGCTTCCAGGCGGTACTTCGCAAGAGAACGGCCTCCCTGTGTTCTCGGGTAAAGAGGAGCACCAACACATTTTTCTGGGCGTGGTTTTGGACGGAGTGGACAGCCAAATCCTGAGGCAGTGGTCGCTCCACGGGTAGTGTGAAAGCGGAACCCGGGGCCCTGGGACGAAGGCAACGAAGGAACAGGAGTGGGTTTTTAGTCAGTAAGAGTCTGACACTATCTCCCGTTCCGCCCAAGAGCGGGGATGTCATTAGGATGATTTTGCCACCCAATAAAAAAAAAAAAAAGGCAGTGGTCGCTCATGCACTTCCAAAATAATAATAAGTTTAAATTTTACTAACATAGTTATAAGTTTGTACTAACATAATATGGACTTGTGTCATTACTGTGTCTGAAATAAATATTTTCAATTTCTAAATTTCAATTTCAATAAATTATCAAAGAAAAAAATAGGGATGAAGTAGTAAGTAGAGCCAAAAAAAAATTAGTACCTGTATAAATAATTAATATTAATAATAGTTTTTAATTAGGAAAAAAGATCAATTTTATTCCTAAAAAGTATCATTATAGTTTTTTTGAGAAATCAAAGTGTCATATCATTTTAACAAATTGTCGATGTATGAAAGGAATACTTACCATAATGAACTCATTCATAAACAATTTCTATTAACAAAGTCCATTGACAAGACATACAAAACCGATAAGCTGCAACCTATGAACGGACGTAAAATATAACGTCTTCACTTCGGGCCAAGTATCATTAATAGTTAGTGCACACAAGACGAAGTTAAATTGAGATGTAAAGTCCCAACTAGGGTTAGCAGCAGACGTGCCGATCGGGGAATAGGAGACATTCTGTTAATATGTGGGGAGTTCTATTTTATGCACGTGTTCTGCAATATTAGGTCCTTACTGTTAGACTAAAAAGTCCATGAATCAGCGCATCACTATTGTCTCAGCGACCAGCCAGTGATCGGAGTAGGTAGATTGAATTGGGGTCATTGATCCGAAACGTATATATTAATATGGACATTCCTCCGCAATTGGTTGATTATTTAAAAAAAAGACCGGAACTTAGGTAGGAATTGTATTAAAATGAGCAATATTATTCTTCATATTTTTTTTAACGGCACTCAGTCACGATTTGTCACAACCCAACGACCAATCCGAACAATGGATCATGGGTGGTGCACTAACTGGTTATCAAAACAATGCGCACGCCCACCGAAGACATGCCAGGTAGCTCATTCGTTTACTTAGGTTCTTAGATTGCGCGTGCGCAAAGTTGTGGCCATAAAACGGCTAAAAATAATAATTTTATTAATGCTTCGATCGGAACTCCATTGTTTTTATTATTCGACAGATAAATAATAAATTAATTTAGTTTTGATACCTTGCTTTAAATTTTGAACTGAGTAGTAATAATATCACTACCAACATTAACAATATTTAATTGAATCCGGAAATGCCGGAATTACTTTCCTTAAAAATGGCTTATCCATGATAGTCTTTCCGTGTGTCATAAATGTATGATACAAGTACCAAAAATCAATCTACCTACTCTGATCACTGCTTATCACCGAACGGAGAACTACGCGCTTTTTTCACTTTTGAAATTATACTTAAATGTTTTACATGTTAAAACTGCATGTTACTTTAATGCTACGTGTGACAATTTGTGTTTTATAAAAAGGGTATCTTTAAAGGGTGAAGGGGACTGAAGAACCCTAAAAATCGTTTGGTTCATCTCCCAACCCTATTAAAATATAGTCTTGAACATTCTCAGCTATTACAGTTTAAAGTTTAAGTGGTGAATGAAATATTTAATGCTGCAGTTTCTGTCGTTAAAGACAACTATAGAATCGTGCTAGGTACTTTTGGCTTTGAAATAAATAAATAATATATTTCATAACTATTACACAACGCCGCCTAATCCCAAGCTAAGCAGAGCTTGTGTTATGAGTACTAGACAACTGATAAACATACTTATACATTTCTAAATACATACATATTATAGATAAATTACACCCAGACACAGAACAAATGATCGTGCTCATCACACAAGCATTTGGCCTGGACGGGATTCGAACCCACGATCTCCGGTATAGCAGTTAGGGCCACTAACCACTAGACCAACAGGCCAGTCAAATGTCGTAGTAACAACTGATATAAGCGACGAGTACTGGTACAGTTATCATATGGTATTTTTACTATGACAAATTTCCGAGTATTTCTTTAAACAAATATCGTAGTTGATATTTCTGTGTGTTTTATGTTGTTGTATTATTGTTGAAACCGGCATGTCCTAGAACTAAAAGAAATGTGACATTCAATAATCCGTACTGGGCCATAGTGGATTACGGCCCATTCTCTCTCCAAGAGAGGAGGCCTGAGTTCCAGCAGTGGGAACATTAAAAGGCTGATTATGCTGTGCTTATGTTTAATTCATCATCATCATCTTCCTGCCCTTGTCCCATCTTATTTGGGGTCGGCACAATACGTTTTTTTCTTCCATTCTATCCTGTCAACCGTCATACTATCACTAACTTCCTTTTCTTTCATATCACTGTTCACACAATCCATCCATCGTTTCTTTGGCCTCCCTCTCCCTCTCCACCCATCCACATGTATACTCATGTGTGCTTATGTTTAATTAACGATTATTTTATTCTAATGACAATTGTTTTGATTTCCTTTTCATTTTTCCAACAATCTCAATCAAAAAACTCTAAAAGATTTTCATAAACTTTTACATTTAAAATAATCTAGAACGTGGTTTTTCTCCCCAGATCATGCTATAATAAATGATATTTATTTTACAAATAGGTTTTAACAAAACAATTTTAGAGGTCATTTTTTTTTTCGTTCTTTTTATTGTAGATTAGCTTCTGCCAGCGGCTTCGCTCTCGTGAAAGCCGGTTACTCCATACAAACTTTGGACCCCCGTTTCATCCCCTTAGAGGATGAATTTTAAGGAATCCTCTCTTAGTGCTCGCTTACGTCATAAAAGGATACTTTGTGCAAAATCTCACGCTCATAGTCCTAGTAGTTTCGACTGTGCGTTGATATGTCAGTCAGTCATTTTCTCCTTTTATATATATATATATAGATGAGACCGGTGTTTCCTAGCTGACTACCCTGATAAGAAACAAAGAAACTAACTCAGGGGTCAAAGTCTCCTTTATAGTCCATACAGTAAATATGTAATCACATGAGAACCATGCAGATTTGTCTGAGTTGGCCTTTTGAAGAAAGAACCATACAGATTTGAGTGGACCTGTCCAGTCAGTGCAAGCATTTGTCAGTATTCGATAAGCTCAACTTGGGACTACTAAGAAGCTCGTCAATACAATATTTATTTTATTTTATTCTGACACGAATGGAGAGCTGCTAAACATAATGGTATTATGCAAACGTCTTCACCAACCTACGCAAGAATCTGTACCTAATTTTATCGTTTTCGCAACAAGTGATATCGCCTTAACAACTCATATTCATAGTATAGCCGTAACCAGTGTCACTGGAACATATTCATAGTTTAACTTACATACAGGTGCTACATATGTCACTTAGCTTGCACGTAGAACTTAATTGCAAGACTATGGAGAGTACCATAGAGCTCGGAATTACTAAGACTGTAGACGCCATTACTATGAAAAATAACCAGTGCTTGACTGCGATCCCACCTCAAGGTAAGCAGTGATACAATCATTGATGATGAGGCGCACTAATTTATTAAGAGCCTATTCACTCTAGCCTTGAAGAAACCTAAATTATAGTTGGACCGGAAAACCGCAGCAGGCGAATTGTTTTGAGTACTGAACTCGATGAATCAAAAATCTGCTTGGTTCGTCAGTTAGGTTACCAAAAAATTTTGGACACATTTTTTCTATTGAACCGTGCTTAGAAATTTGGCTATACGTTACGCCGTGGTACAGTTTTTACTAAAAAGTGGCGTCACATGCCTCTGTCGATTCTTATTGATTTGATAAAGAAATAAGTTCTGGAGTGGCGACTGCGTACCGGAAGAAGCAGCGTTGAAAGGTCTCCTACAAGGTGGACCCATGCCCCGGTGAGGGTTGCGGGTATACGATGGATGCAAGACACACAGGTTCGGTTGTTGTGGCGACACTTGGGGAGACCTATGTCTGCGGATGATGATGATAAATCAAAAAATTTGGTAATTTTTTTTTTAATAATTTGATTTAATTGAATTATACATTATTTTTTCTTAGGAATCATTCGTTTTGCTGAGACTCTTGGTTTCTTAGGAAAGTTTTGACAATGCCGTCTTCATTTGTGCCCGTATAAGTATTTCTGAGGTCTATGGTAACTACCCTCCTATGTTTCACTTGATACGATACCAGGAGTTAATTCTGAAACTGCACACTGCCGTTACATCTCAATCTAAGTTGGGATTTACTTTAGATCTAACGATATTCTAGGAAGGTTGACGACCTTGTTGGTAGATCGAAGATGGATCGTATATCAGTTTGGTGTTTGATGAATATTTAGGAGTTAGATGTACCAATATATTGCAGCCAAATAGTCTAAATAGTCTAGTCTCTAAATAGTCTTAGGTTTACCAAATAATTTTCGGAGTACTTCCAAAAGAGTTTTAATAAAAGTATGACTTAAATAATAATAATAAATAATGATGACTTACTGGTTTATTGCGGTTTCTGTTCGTGAAACCTGCATGAAAATACGTTTCGCGGTTTAGGAGGAGTCAGTGGATATACAGATAGACACATAAAGTGAGTTAATTCTATGAGTGAGTTTATTGAATAAGAATGATTGCAGTATTCAATAAAAATATCCGTATTTGGAATTCAATTCCTTGCCGGAATACAAACCTAGCAATCTTTAAGTCAAGAGTGAATAGGTTACTTCTAGGTAAGAGCGCTCCATCGTCGACCGCATCGTCGCTTTCCATCAGGTGAGATAGCGGTCAAGCGCGAACCTATCAAGAATAAAAAAAAACAACTAAGTGTCGCCGCACATGGGCCACATGCCACAGCAACAAACTCCGCCACGAAATGCTAGTAGCGGCCAGAAGCCACTTGTGGCCGGTGGCTGCTACTTTTTTTAACCCATAAATGCAGTATCGTAGCGGACTCTGACGAAGAAGGTTTAAATGCGCTATTGGCGTGTGACGGCGTTTTGTATCGGCGTTTATTGGCCAGTGTGGGCCACAAGGAGCGAGCAGCGGCCACCGGCGTCAACCATATGCGGCGAATCCATATAAAATTTATGAAACCTACAGGAAATATGCCGGTGGCCGCGTTTTGTGATTGTGGCCGGTGGACCGTGTGCGGCGAAAATAACTTGAATTTGGTAGATTTTCATTTTAACTTTACGTTTTGTTTCTTAAAGCACAATTAGCTGCTACCAGTAGAAAGTTGTCCCAAGAGAACATACTGCCAGTTTAAAAATATCCTTTGTGATCCAAGACATGGTCAACCCATGTTTTAAGTTACATTTCAATCCGTTCGGACGTTCGAACGTGAAGAAGTTACTTATTTTATTTTATTTATATATCTCACCAATAATTGACTACACATATACAATAATCTTATAGACTAGTGTAGAAATTCCTTACAGGTAAGCACAACATGCGTAACTTTATTGTTAGTTGACGCCTACTTGAAACTAAGTTATTCACCGAACATGTAACTAAGTTATTTGAAATTAAAACTAAGTTATCATGCCAGCCTAAACATAATACTATTAACTACTAAGTGAGTCAGAGTGTACATTGATAAGATCACACAAAATAAATAAATAAACACAACACGCTCTCTAACTTTCATCATCATCATCATCATCATCGTCATCTTAATAAACTAGTGCGCCTGACCATCAATGATTGCATCTCCGCTTACGATCACAGTCAAGCACTGGTTTATATAAATAAAAACAAATAAAAAAATCATCATCATTTCAGCCGAAAGATGTCTGCTGTTGGACATAAGCCTCCCTCAAATTTGTGCCCGGTCCTGTGCGTGTCGAATCCATTGGATTCCCGCGACCCTCACCAGGTCATCAGTCCACCTTGTGGGAGGCATTCCAACAATTTTTATTGTGAATGTGGGAACTATGTGGACTTCTTTTCCTTTTCTGTAATTTTAACATGATGTCTGGTAGTTTTGAGTATTTGATGCGACCTACCCAAATGTCCTTCCTTTGGTATTGTTCTTCAAGTCGTTGAGCTCCTTAGTAGTCCTAAGTTTGAGCTGACTGACTGGACAGGTCCACTCAAATCTGTGTGTTTCTTTTTTCAAAAGACGAACTGAGACACTTATCCGCATGGTTCTAGTATGATTTGAACATTGCATGTTTACTGTATGGACTTTAAAAGAGACATTGACCCCTGAGTTTGTTTCGGTGTTTCTTCTCAGGGTAGTCAGCTAGGAAACACCGACCTTAACTCAAAATCGACGTGTAAAAGTGCTTTTTTTAAAAATTGTTTACAAAACTAAATATCATTTATCACGGATTTTTTTAATCAACTTGACAATGCTTTGCTGCATGTTAACAATTAATATCACTCCTGTCCATCTAATGATAATGCAATTTTCCCCACCTGAAAGGAAAGTCATTAATATTATTTTCCACAAACAAAAAAAAACAATGACTTACCATTTTAAAAACTAGCCAAGTGCGAGTCGGACTCGTACACGAAGGATTCCGTATTACAATATTAAAATTTAGCAAAAAAACATCGTTAAAATAATGTTTCTTGTACGAGAGGGTCCTTTAAATTTTTGATTTTATTATCTTTTTATAATATTTTTTTTTTGCAATAGAAATGCACAATCTGTGATTTTTTTTTTATTTCGATACTCTACCTCTTATGGCTTATGAGATACATTCCGGTGACAGACAGATGGATGGACAGACAGACACACAGAAAGACGGACGAACGGACAGCAGAGGCTTCGTAATAGGGTCCCATAGGCACCTTTTAGGTACGGAACACACACAAGTGTAACGAATACCTCTTATGGTTTACAAGATGCAGCCCACTAACAGACAGACACGCAGACAGACCAAGAAAAAGGTCCGACGGTACTTCACACCGGGACAGCTTCTAATGTTATACAAAGCACAGGTCCGATCGTGTGTGGAATACTGCTGTCACATATGGGCCGGTGCTGCAAAATGTCATCGAGCAGCTTTGGACTCATTGGAAAGGCGTGCGAAGAGGCTAATCGGGGATCCAGATTTGGTTAAGTCCAATCTACAAAGCCTCGAGCACAGGCGCAGGGTAGCCAGCCTATCGGTATTTTACAGGTTACATTTTGGAGAGTGTGCGCGGGAATTGCATGACTTGATTCCGCCATCTCCTTTCTACCATCGGACAACCCGACGAACGGCGAGTATCCACCCTTACGTTGTTGAAACTTCAAAGGTCCGGACTAAGCGTTTAGCTTCGTATTTTATACCGCGTACATCGAAGGACTGGAACAATTTGCCTGCTGCGGTCTTCCCGTCCAACTAAAATTTAGGTGTCTTCAAGGCTAGAGTGAATAGGCTCTTAATAAACTAGTGCGCCTGACCATCAATAATTACATCTCCGCTTACCATCAGGTGGGATCGCAGTCAAGCACTGGTTTATATCGTTTAAAAAAAAAAAAACAGACAGACAGAAAGACAGACGAACGGACAGTGAAAACTTCGTAATAGGGTCCGTTTTTTATGGTTTACGAGATACAACCCGCTAAGAGACCGACGGACGCAGAGCGAAGGATTCATATGGTCACGTTGGCACTTTTAGATACGAAACCCTAAAAACGCAGGTGTAACAAACAAGCTGGGTTATTTCCCAAGTTTTCGAGCAAAAAATCTCCAAATTCACAAGCTTGTCTAATTTAGTTAGTTGAGTTGAGCAATCTTGTCTAAGATTGTTCAGACTTTGTTTATGTTATGTAGTCAAGTTTCGCGACGTTTCTCTTCATCGCTGTTAATTTTCGAACAAAAGTTTTTGAGCGAGGTACGGAGGAGGTGGTATCTACGGCTTATTCTTGTTGCTAGCATTTGTATAGGAGGATTTATTTATTGTGGTAGCGGATATTTTCTGAGATATCTTTGTACTTGGAATTTAAAACAGGATAAATTACACGATTTTTATTTTTGAAAGCGCTGTCGCGAGTTACGATTCTTCTTTTCGTAAGATGAAAATTTGTATGTTTGTAAGTGTGACTGAATGTGTGAATGTGTGTGTGGGAGTAGTCTCAAAAATCCTTTCGTTTTTCCTTATATAAATAATATATATTTATGTATATGTAGTTTATTTTTTATATACATATATACATTTGATTCCCATTGATCTTTTCGTTTTTTTTTTTATGCATCTACCATGTTTTCTCTTCACTACCCTTGGTTGACTGGTAGAGAATGCCTAAGGCATTAAGTCCGCCTTTGAACCTTCGTGTTGCATGAAGTTTTAATAAATAAATTAATTAATGTGGCATACGGGTAGACCATGTCTAGGGATGGCACGTAGGGTACTAAGTATCCCGGGAGTACCTAGGGATATTTTTTTTACCTTGCCGCGGGTGATGCCGCAGGTAAAAGCTGGTGCTTTATACATACAACAGCAAAATAGGAGCATAAGCATAATCTGAATTATGATTGATTATGATATTCCAACTGCTGGAACTCACACCTCCTCTCTATTTTTTTTAATTCTTTAAAACTTGATACGAGATTTCTTTTAAGTAATTACACTGCTTGAACTGAGAATCGAAATCGTATCTGCACGAACGTGAAATAGAGATGTACTTCTATCTTTGGAGTTGCAGCGTGATGTGAATTTATTTATATTTATATCAGCTCGAACATTTTTAGTAGCTCGTGTAGAATATTATTTGTTTTCCAGTTTATCGTTACCATTTTCGAAACTGGAAAAGAAAGTAATGGTTAAGTCGCATTTGTTACGACTTGATTTAGCTTTTCAAGTGTAAATTATGGGAGGTAATGTAGTTTCAATAAGAAATTTACGATTTTCGCTCCAAGGTGGGATTCGATTGTGGTATTTTAGTCAAGTCTTCAAATAACTACAATATAGTAGTTTATCGAAGACTTGTGACATCCACCAACCCGCACTGGGCCAATTTTTTGAGTAAATTATGAAGTGTCAAAGTTCATGCAAAATAGCAGATTTTCAGAGGTCTTTACTGGCTTAGTTTTACACAAAGTTATAAATTGATTTCAATAGAAGCCTAGATAATATCCACAAGATACTGTTTTTCCAAAACATCTAATGAAAAATGTGTAATTACGTCATAATCGCGTAAGAGCGGTTGTATGAAAAACAGTGAAAATGAATGTCGAGTTGAAAGCCCTTAAGAAATACAAACCGAAAGATTTGTATTTCTTGAAGGGTCTTTCACAACGATACAGGTCAAACTAAACACGATAATTTCCTACAAGAAAATCTTTCTATAGAACGCAACGATAGCACAGTACCTTTTGTAACGAAATTGAGTTTCATGCTCCAAAGAACCGAATACACGGCGTAACAAACTGGTCAAGTGATTCTGACTGGACCGTTCCCTAGAGGACAACGGGGCAAGATGGGGTAGCGAGGGGGAAGATGGTATAACACGGGGGAAGATGGAGTAACACAAGGGAATACGGAAATTGTGTGCTACTTACAAATATGAGTCTGATATTTAGATTGTTTTGTTGCTTTATTAGTCTTCGATTGAAAAGGGTAAAATGACAGTTGTAAAGTAAATATTATTGGGAATGAGTAATTCTGAGGAGTGGTTTTAGTATTGTTTGTAAAGTTTCGTTATCTCTGAAGATATAGGCAAGTAGATGTGGCTATTATATGTTTGCTGTATGAACTTTAAAAGAGACTTTAACCCCTGTGTTTGTTTCGGTGTTTCTTCTTAGGGTAGTCAGCTAGGAAACACTGGCCTCATCTAGTTTAAATTGACGAAAATATTGACTAGTTTAAGTGTTTTTTTAACTTATTGTAGTATAAATATCATTTCCAATAACTCCATCCTCAAAGAGCTTCCCTTACGGGATAGACTTTCGTCGATTGTGCAGTTACGAATAGTGAAGTTATTTGGGCACAGAAACGAGGATTCTAAAGAAAGACTGGTGGTTCACGGTCACGTTGAAGACAAGAGAGCCTGCGGTTGATCTCCAACTCGCTGGATCGATCTGGTCATCAGGGCTACGCAGTCGACCGCAGTACAGTGTGCGCGTAATGCCAACAACCGCCAGAAATTGAGAGATATCGCTCGACATGCCGCAGCCTTGGAGGCAAACGACGGCAGGGCGCCGAAGTCCTGTCATTCGTCAAAGGCCACGACTACTCTGACAAGAGTGCCCGACTAAGAAGAAGAAGAAATATCATTTATCATTTATTTATCAGTTATGTGGCACGTGGGATCCCAGAAATAGTTTTATAGTCCAAAGAATCAAAGTAAGGGTAACTGAAATGGTTTTAATAATATGTGGATCACTTAACTTCATTTAAATAACGATTAATGCTTTCTGACACTTCAGTTTTATATTTTGTTTATTTTTTATTCCTAAATGTTACATAAATCAATACATAGAGTATTTTCTCCAGAATATTAATGCTAGATTTATTACTTTTTTTTTTTAATTCATATAAACCAGTGCTTGACTGCGATCCCACCTGATGGTAAGCGGAGATGCAATCATTGATGATCAGGCGCACTAGTTTATTAAGAGCCTATTCACTCTAGCCTTGAAGACACCTAAATTACTTCTTTTATTTACAAACAAAGTGCCATGTTGCCTTAAAACATCGCTAAATCCATTAAAACTGACGAATTTATGGTTTCCAAACACCCATTCAAAAAGTTTATTTTTATAAAACAAAATATCACCCCGTTTAATGGTATGTACTCACATAAAAGTATCTTTTCTCAAACAAAATCTGACACTGAGTCTTCTTGACGCTCAGTAGACGTAGACAGAAATTCTCATATTTCGATAAATTCCTGCACGACACCTGAGTTTAAAAAATCAACTTTAGTTAAGGGTCTTAAAGTTTAAAATCGAATGTATCAAAGTAATGACAGGGGTACATTAACTTTTCAAATTTAATATGAGTAACCCAGGGGAAGACATTTTTATGGTGACGTTGAAAAATATACTTTAAAACGGTTCAGTGTAAGATTTATAACGGTAGTGTCAAAAATGCATTTGATTATTCGTATAATATATTGCTATTTGATCATGGAAGAAAAATACGGGTAAAATGAAATGGTGCTATTTGAAGTAGAGTACAGATTACACAAATATTATAAAAGTGAAAGTTTTTATATGTGTATGTGTTTGGCTGAACGGATATAGAAATTTGTCACACGCTAGAACATGTTCTGAAATAGCACATTTTTTTTTTATTTATTGGAAAATTATCTTATGACAAATCCCGCTCTTGGGCGGAACGGGAGATAGTGTCAGACTTTTACTGACTAAAAAGTCACTCTTGTCCCTTCTTTGCCATCGTCCCACGATATTTTTAACCCGAAAGTACAAACTATTAGGGGGGCTAGAAGCGTTACTAAAATTATTCTAAGCTGTATTTAAGGCGGCAACTTCGGGTAATAAAATTCTTTATATTATATTTTAAAATATTTTTATCTGACTACACTAAACAGCTTCAATAAATTTGGAGGAGTAGGAATCATTAGTAAAAAAATATTAAAAATAAAATGTGACGATTCGGACACTGTGTCCGAATATATTTTTGACCGAATCGTTAGCAACTCGATGGTAGAACCTACTCGTAGTTTGTTAATTTTATTAAGTAGTTAATACGTATAGTTAATTCTAATTAGACTAGAATTTATGTATATATTAATAATATTCATTTTCATTAGAAGGACATAACGATATACAATTTATTATTCTCATTATATTTTACTTTATTGCTTTACTAAATAAATTAATGCTAAGATATTCATTACAAGAAACAGTTCGCCAGCAAATTGAATTATCAATTTTTTTATAGAGCCAATAAAATAAATGGACTGTAAACAATTTTACGCAATTCCCTTTCGTTATTGTTTTTAGAAATACGTGATATTTTTGCTAACATTACAAATTGTATACTATCTAACTAAATTCTAATAAAAAGCTCAAACATGATAGGGTTATCTGAGTTCGTATGGCCATCTTCCGGTTCCATCTTCAGATCAGCTCCATGTCATAATAATTTTGTATTGTCATCTGATTTACACATGCATGCAAAATTTCAGCTCAATCGGTAACCGGGAAGTGGATCAAATTTAATTTGCAAAATTGATTACAGACAAACAAACATCGAGATAGGTGAAACTAAATAAAATCTTGTAATAAAGACGAAAGTTTGTATGTTTCATATTCCTTCATGCTCGATCGGCTGAACAGAATTTGGTACACAGGTGGACCTTTTTCTGGAAAAGGATATAGAATATTTTTTATTTATTTATTTAATCATAGGAGAACCGACAGCTATAACAAAAGAATAACAATAGTGTAAGAGACATTGAGCCAATTACAGGTTCTCACGGGTAGAAACAGGTAAAGTAATAGAAAACTTACTTTAAACTGGGAGTATGCTACCTTGGGATAATTTTCTATTACTATTGTAGCGACGCCATAGATGTCTATGGCGTCACATAAGAACTAATCCTACATCGCGCAATCAAAGTTCTCCGCGCGATTAGAACATATAGAATAGCCCGAAATCATCTATCGGGCAGTTGCCCACCAGACATAACACCGTCTGGTCGGAGGATCCTCCCTTTTTAACGTTGGTATGTGGGACTTTACTCTCTGTTCCACCTACCTCTAAACTATGCAAGCGAGGTCGCGATGGCATAAGCAAATTTTCAGTAGTTACTAGGTTTTTAAGGTTGCCGACATAGCACGAAGAATCGCCAAACTTAAGTGGCAATGGGAAGGGCACATTGCTCGCAGAACAGATGGCCGTTGGAGCCGAAAGGTTCTGGAGTGGCGACCGCGTACCGGAAGACGCAGTGTTGGAAGGCCCCCTACAAGGTGGACCGATGACCTGGTGAAGGTTGCGGGAATCCAATGGATGCAAGACGCATAGGACCGTTCTTCGTGGCGAAATTTGGGGGAGGTCTATGTCCAGCAATGGACGTCTGTCGGCTAAAATGATGAATGATGACTAGGTTTTTACTCGCAGTCGATACATTCATATGGATTGTACACTCGAAAACTACATTACAGCACATTTTAATCACCACACTTATTGGAAAAACGAACAGAAATACCTTCTTTAAAAAACTACAGGTACCAACATCATTTATGTTTTCACTTTGATATCGGGTTTCACAGTCAGTAAAATACTTGCTCTCAGCGCCGAGTACATTCCTTCAATGGAAACTCCTATAAAACTCATGTGTGCACATATTTTTCTGTACCAGTTGGAAACAGCGGGTAGGCTGGAGTAATTTAGCTGAGCATAACGCAGCATAACGCAGGGTACCGAGATCAAACGTTGGAGGTTTATGATGTTTGCGTCTTTTTATAAGCATAGATATGCCTCTGCTTTTATGGGCGTGTTATATGAAATAGGACTTGTATTAAAGTGTTTATGGGAAGGTTAGGTTATCGGAAAAAAGGATAAAACTGTTTGCTTGCAGTGTTTCCTACGACCGTGACTGCGCGACACACAGCTGATCGGCGCTGGATCTGCGGGGCGGCTTGGCCTTTATGACCACGCATAAGTTTTTAAGTTTATTTTTATTTATTATCATTAATACAAAAGAATATAATTTTCAAGGTTAGATAGCAATCAAAAACCACTAAGGTTTAAACCCGTGGTATCATGAATCCATTCTCAACATCGAAATTATACAAAAGGATTTTTAATTTATTTATTTATTTATTAAACTTCATGCAACATAAAGTACAAAGGCGGACTTAATGCCTTAGGCATTCTCTACCAGTCAACCTAGGGTGGTGAAGAGACAATATGGTAGGTGCATAAAAAGAAAATTTTACACGAAAAACAAGAGCATAAAAAAATATATACATATAATTAAAATGCACATACATATATATTTGATATAATATATATACATATATATATTAATATAAAGTAACGAAAGAAGTTTTGAGACGATTCTGCTATTGATGGAGCAAATGATTCCGCACCTTCCGCTTAAATGCATATCGACTTTAATATGTTTACGTTATTGTCGATAACAATTTATAAAAACTTTAGGTCTATAGGTAAGTAAAAAAAAAACATTCTTAAATAATACTTAAGTGATAGGTATTGCTTGAGTTTGCATTTGACATTTTTGTGTGTAATATTTTTTAAGTAAATAAGTCTCGTAAGCGATAACTTTATTTTTTACTATTAACACATATCACTTACAATGCCCGAAACTTGGTTGCTTACAATGGGCCTCATCAGAAGACTTAAAGTCGCCCAAACGGCAATGGAAAGGGCTATGCGCGGAGTTTCCTTGCGTGATCGAATCAGGAATGACGATATCCGCAGGAGAACCAAGGTCGCCGATATAGCATGAAGAATCGCCCAACTTATGTGGCAATGGGAAGGGCACATTGCTTGCAGAACGGATGGCCGTTTTGGCCGAAAGGTTCTGGAATGGCGACCACGTACCGGAAGACGTAACGCTGGAAGGCCTCCTTCAAGGTGGACCGATGACCTGGTAACGGTTGCAGAAGTCCGATGGATGCGAGACACACAGGACCGTTCATTGTGGCGACACTTGAGGGAGGCCTGTGTCTAGCAGTGGACGTCTTTCGGCTGAAATGAAGATGATGACACATATCAAAATAAAAAATATGTATTCATTCAAATGTATTCAAATTTATTGTGTCATTTGGTTAGCACTGGTTAAAGACTTTTCCTTTTTATGTATATAGATTATACAAATTATACATACTACTAATAATATATAGATATTTTTCAAGGCGGAAATTCTTCAAATGACTTCTCTCGCTCCACTATAGAGCGTGTCAGACTTTTGCTGACTAAAACCATATCTATCCTTCAGTTACATTTTGCTTTCTGGGACCACGAGTATCTCTTTCATACTTTCTCATGACACTAGCAGGTATCTGCTGGGCCCCTACGGTTTGCTGACATCTCTTTCAGGCACGCATTGAACACTATGTGCCGTCGACGAATCAGACTCGGTGTTTATAGGACGAGCGGACGGCGAGCTACCCATTGCTCGTCGCCCACAAGTCCACGCTTATAGTGACATGGTCCGTTTTTGAAGGCTGAAAACTCTGAAAATTATAACTTTAACTTCTTAAAAGCAAACTAAATAAAGATTTAAAGCTTTTTATCAAATATTTTTACTTTTCAATTTCAAACGTTAACTAAATTACAAAGTTTATAAAAACAGGTAGTGAAAATCTTTTCATGAAAAATTTCGTGCTTTTCCTTCACCATAAACAACATTATTTTTAGATATACTAAAAACAATAGATATAGTTTGTTCAGAATCAGTACCTGAATCGATTCCAATAATTTTTACACCATGTTATATTGTTGCTCAATTTTTTTTTAAAAAAGATCACAATTTGGACTCCAACGACACTAAGTACAACACAGATCATGGCAGGTCATAGCAGGTATTAGGTGCCAGCGCATAGCTGGATGCGAGAGTAAAACAACCCCTCTGTCACCCGGAAAGCCCGGTGACCATGTATTTATGCGGACAACTAGGTAACAGCTTATAACTTAGTGATTTTTCATGATACAGTTATGAAATTTTGTACATAAATTCTTTACATAAAAATATTAGACACGTGTTTCGGGTGTCGCATATACTAAAATTAATGTTGTATAAAATAAGTTCGTACTCCCGCAACCGTTACCAGGTCATCGGTCCACCTTGTAGGAGGCCTTCCAACGCTACGTCTTCCGGTACGTGGTCGCCATTCCAGAACCTTTCGGCCCCAACGGATATCCGTTATCGGCATCCGATGGATGCGAGACGCACAGGACCGTTCATTGTGGCGGCACTTGGGGGAGGCCTATGTCCAGCAGTGAACGTCTTTCGGCTGAAATGATGATGATGATGAAAATAATTTCACAGTTTATATTTCACCAAATATCTCCATATTTTTCGTCATGTAAATAAATTCAATAAACTATGCTCAATATCGCAGATGTTTGTTTGTTTTAGGAACTACAATAACTTCAGATATCTGACTTCAGAAACTGCTCCATTTGTTCTCTGGCCAGATGCTTTTGAAATAAAGTTTGGCATAGATATCGTTTTGTTTGTTATTACTTTACTCTTCGTCATTGTTTTTTTTTTTATGAACTGTCACTAGTGTGTTTTAGATTTGGAACCCAGATTGTGTTTGTGGGCCAGATGTTTCGGGTCTAGGTGACTTCTGCGGAACGGATTTACAGTATGGGAGTAATTCCTTATGTGGGGCAATATTTAAAAAAAAAAAAAACCATTTTTTTATTATTCTTTTTTTTAAGTTTTAATTTCAACACAATAGCTGCACGCGTTCCCGAGATAAAGGGTCTTGACAGACAGACAGACGGACAACAAAGTGATCCTATAAAAGTTCCGTTTTTCCTTTTGAGGTTCGGAACATTAAAAACCAACTCAGGTACATTCATTGCTTAGCTACCTCTCTTGACAGTTAATAGTAAATCGAAACGTCACAAAGATCTAGAAACTAATTGTTACATGACCAAAGTAAATAGACCTTTTATAACGTGCAAGTCATTAAAACAATCAATCCTCATCATTATTTCTGTTGAAAGTCGTCCACTGTTGGACATAGGCCTCTCCCAGGCGTCGCTACAATGACCGATCCTGTGCGTCTCGCATTCACCGCACGCCCGCGACTCTCACCAGGTCGCCGCTCCACCTTGTGGAAGGCTTTTCAATGCTGCGTTTTCCGGTGCGCGGTCGCCACTCTAAAACCTTTCGGCTCCATCGACCATCCGTTTGGTTGTATGTCCGGTTGGACATTGGTCTCCTCCAAGTGACACCTCAACCACCGGTCCTGTGCGTCTCGTATCCATCGGTCTGAAGTCGCTAACAGAAACTAGTCTGTTGTAAACATTCGGAATGGAAAATACTGTCTCTTTTATATGAGATCTTAAAACTGTTATTTGAAGGAATTGTTTACCTGGACTACTTCGAAAGTTACATAGGTATTGTCTACATTTATACTGCTTCAGCTATAGAGTACATTGTTGCAATTTTCAATTCACTGAATATTTTTATTCGTTTGCGAGTATTGAAATGTAAGTTTATTATGAGAAAGTGGAGTCACCAAAATTCATGGGCAATAAAACCGGCCAAGTGTGAGTCGGACTCGCAAACCGAGAGTTCCGAATAAACTTACCTACTCTACTTACCCTTTAGCTTATACGATTGTGTGAGTCACAAATAAACGTTTTTTCTTTCTTTCTTTACCTTTTTTTTCGGTGGTAAAATCATCCGATGACTTGCTGACTAAAAACCAACTCCTGTTCCTTCGCTGCCTTTCGTACCAAGGTCGAGTCTTTTTTACAGAAGCAGACCCTTGGCTCCAGTAGGCTTCGACCCTGCTGGACCCCTACGGTTTGCTGACATCTCCTTTGTTTGAGTCGCGCATGGAACAGTACGCGCCGTGGACGATTTGAGCTCGGTCCGGACGGTTACCGGACGGTCGGACGGCAAGCTATCCATTTGCTCGCCGTCCGCAAGCTCGCGCCTACAGTGGCCGGAAATCGGAATCGGAATCCCGGCAGCGGCTGGGGCGTGAGGACCGTTGTGACCGTTTGTGCGACCTCCTCCTTTGTTGGCATTACTGCTTTGCAGAAGGAGTTGACCGCCTGCCAAACTTACCTATGTAAATAGTTCATTTCCCGAATCGAGTCTTAAATTATTTTCTGAATCTGACAATGACATAACCACTTACAGTTTTCAGACTTTATCTTATATTTTTGCTGTGAGACCTTGCTTTATGCTAAATTTCCGAATTTTAGGTCAACAGGAAGTAAAAGAAAGAAAGAAAGAAAGAAAAACAGTTTATTCACGCGAAATGACGCAATCTTAAAACTAGGTAAGGGAACACTGGGTAGGTAAGTATCCTTTAGGTTTTGATTACCCAGCTAGTGTCAAAATATGCGCCTAAACGAATTCATATTTTTAGAAATTTTATTTCTTCTAGGCTGCTGGTATTTGAAATTAATTTGGCGCGCGTTTCTGAGAGTAAGGATCTTGACAGATAAATAGACGGATAATAAAATGATCATAATAAGGGCTCCGGTTTTGCCGAATAAGGTGCGGAACCCTATAAACGCAAGAATAATACAAAAAGGCCACAACATTTTTTTTTAATATGGCATGTTCTTTGTAAAGGCCATGTCCTATGGGACAGTGTGTTCTTAAAAAAGTTATATGGGTTTTTACAAGGTCGACGGCCCAGCGGTGTTCTCTAGAGAGCTTTTAGACTTAAACGTACACATATGTGTATGCCATGTAGCACTTCATTTTGCATTGAAAAATACTGTTTTTTGCCTGTAGGCACTTGTTTAACATATTTGAATACAACAGTAGCTAAAAATGGAAATACAAAATTTTGGCAATAACCGACGCGCTTGAACCAAATTGTTTTGTGTTTTTTTTTTTTATAGGTAAATTGTGTAGAGCAATTTTTCAGCGTTTGCATAGTAATTTGTTGTTTTTAGTTTTACGTAATATTTTTAGCACTGTTTGACTCAGTCCATCATAAGCTGCAAATTTTTTAATTCTTCTGACCGTCTGTATGCAAAATGACGACTGATTAGCACCTAGTAGGTATATGCCACGTAGGTATAGTTTGCAATGTCATAATGTAGCTAAATAGATGTATAATTAAAATAAACTTACTTTATATATTTTGTATAATAAATGCTTCATCATCATTTCAGCCGAAAGACGTCCACTGTTGGACATAGGCCTCCTCCAAGCGTCGCCACAATGACCGATCCTGTGCGTCTCGCATTCACCACACTGCCGCGACTCTCACCAGGTCGTCTGTCCACCTTGTGGGAGGCCTACCAACGCTGCATTTTCCGGTGCGCGGTCGCCAGTCTAGAACCTTTCGGCCCCATCGACCATCCGTTCTACGAGCAATGTGCCCTGCCCACTAAATAAATACTTATACAAAAATATTTATATAGTAATGAAAAGAAGATATTTGACACTGCTATTGCAACATTCGTTTAACATTTGGCATTTGGTTAAGCTACTCATATTTCCTTCTATAATCGCCTGGGCCTTTTAAGGAGTTTTTTTATCTAACTTAAACTACTCTGGTAGTTAGCATCGAAGCGATCCCGTGACCTTTTAAAAAACTTCTGCTGAACCCTAACACTACAACGCCTGCCAACATCCCTGGGGAGATCATAAAAGGGTCTCCCCTGAGCCTCACTGTGTACGGTAGCACGTGATCACTGTGCCACCGCCTTTTTTGGGGTTACTCGGTGGGTGGACAGAGTCCTTAGTTTGAGTACCCGGGACTCCGAAGTCCCGTTTGCCCGTTAAATATCGCTAGCAGTGTTTATACGTTTTAGACTTTGTTGAGGCGTTTGCCTCCCTCTACATCTTCGAACGGGATTGACCCTCTCGTGATCCCAATAAGAATATCGTCCGTTTCACTTATATCATTCTTCTCTGTTAGCATAGATCTCACTGTTACGTGCAGAGACAAGTCTCGCCTGTTCCTGACGACAAAAACCTGCCGCTCAAAGGCCCACGTAAGGCACTCTTCAAGTGTGTGCTGTGCAGAATCTAGGTTGCCATAACAACGTTGGCAATTTGCCGTGGCTTCACGCCCAATCCTATTCAGGTACTTATCGAAGCAACCGTGCTTGATCAGCACCAGCCCCCCTAGCCAAGTTACAATCGTATCGTTCGCGCCGAACGCCTCGAGTAGGCCACGCCTCCGATTCCTTTGTTCTGACGTCATCTCAACACTAAGTCACGTGGTCAGAACAAAGGAATCGGAGGTGTGGTCTACTCGAGGCGTACGGCGCGAATGAAACGATTGTAACTTGGCTAGGGGGCTGAGTATTATGGTATCGCCCACGCGAGTAAACAATTTATTGTCACAGTCTTCAATGATTTGTATGTTTGTGCGCAAAATATATATGTTTTCCATCTGTTGGAAATAGTTAAACTGTCTCATTGGTACCGCAATAACTAGGTGTGTAAAATAATATAATTGTCTACAGTATGTCGGTAATAGAGACTTGCGCTACTTATACAAAGTAACGTATAGTTTTAACACTATAGCATCTATTGGTGATTCATACCACAAGCTTCGCTTAGTTTGGGACTAGATGGAGTTGTGTGAAAGTTATGGAATATTATTATTGGTACTACGCCCTGGTCTGTGTTGTCCACCATGTCTTGCTAGTCTACTACAAGACATCTCTGTCTCTATTCTGGAACGGATATGATCTGATCAGGGTCACGGTTATCTGTATGTATCCCATCTATTGGTAGGTTTTTTTTTTTATTTGTTGGGAAAATCATCCTTATGACATCCCCGCTCTTGGGCGGAGCGGGAGATAGTGTCAGACTCTTACTGACTAAAAACCCACTCCTGTTCCTTCGTTGCCTTCGTCCCAGGGCCCCGGGTTCCGCTTTCACACTACCCGTGGCCCCAGTA
Organism: Mythimna vitellina; assembly: GCA_949316375.1. Lineage (NCBI taxonomy): Eukaryota > Metazoa > Arthropoda > Insecta > Lepidoptera > Noctuidae > Mythimna > Mythimna vitellina. The sequence continues at coordinate 4,963,956 of OX438691.1, read as the reverse complement.
GGCTTCGACCCTGCTGGGTCCCTACGATTTGCTGACATCTCCTTGAGGCGCGCGTGGAACAGTACGCGCCGTCGACGAATTGGGCTCGGTCCGGACGGTTACCGGACGGTCGGACGGCGAGCCACCCATTGCTCGCCGTCATCTACTGGTAGGTAAAAAAAAAAAAAATGTCAAAATCTTTCTATCTCCTTTTTTTTATTTCATCCAAATATTCTATGCAATAAGAAAGTTCACTTCTTTATCACACTAATAGTAAAAAGGCGAAAGGTTGTAAAACTGCTTTTTTTTTAAACTATAACGCGAACCCCCCACCTGCCCGAATGACTCTCCAGTATCACATACACCTCTCTGTAGACCATACAAATAATTGTTCAGTGTGGGAATCGAACCCGTGACAAGCAGTGCTACAGTCAACCGCTAAACTACTGCGCCAGTCGGGCCGTCATTAGGTTTGAGTGTATGGTTTGTGGTTTTTATGTATTCATAAAATGTCTGTTGTATCTTGTAGCTATATTATCGATGTCCATAGACTCGCTGTCTCGTAGGCTGCTATTGGTCAGAAACAACTTTGGGTTTTATTATCATATTTGTCAAGCTGATTTGACAGTAAAATCTGACATAAAGTTTCCTTCGCATATTTGGCGTTTTATTATTGGCTGTCATAAGCAAAAATGGCGGCTACTTCTGTTTTTTCTTGTAGTTTCAAAAAGCTTAAGAATTTGTATGATATATGCTTACCTCTTTTTGCTTCGCTTAAGTGAAAAAATACACAGACATGTTAAATATCAACTTGAGCACTCTTTGTTCAATTTTTAAAAGAAACTTCAACAGACAACGGCCAATTGGAAAACAAGTGGTCGTTATTCTTGGGCAGGTTCTGGGAAATAATTCTACAAAATGTCTGAACACTGTACCACAAAAATTCCGGGTCGTTAGTAGAAAGTGTGATATATTTTATATTCACAAGCTATGTATTTCATAAACTTAAAAAAATTGGTAAAACTGTAGAATGGTTTTTTTTTTTTTTTTTGGGTGGGAAAATCATCCTAATGACATCCCCGCTCTTGGGCGGAGCGAGAGATAGTGTCAGACTCTTACTGACTAAAAACCCACTCCTGTTCCTTCGTTGCCTTCGTCCCAGGGCCCCGGGTTCCGCTTTCACACTACCCGTGGCCCCAGTAGGCTTTGACCCTGCTGGGCCCCTACGATTTGCTGACATATCCTTGAGGCGCGCGTGGAACAATACGCGCCGTCGACGACTTGGGCTCGGTCCGGACGGTTACCACCCATTGCTCGCCGTCTGCAAGCCCGCGCCTACGGTGGCCGGAAATCGGGATCGGGATCCCGGCGGCGGTTGGAGCGTAAGGACTGTTGCCTCACGCGATCGGCCGCCTCCTTAGCTAGCATTACTGCTTCGCAGAAGGAGGCGACCGCCTGCCACTCCTCCTCGCTCCGGAGCATGGCCTGAACCAAGGCCCGGCGCGAGAGATCACCGCCGCCGATTGCCCCCACGAGGTCACGGCGTTGCTCTGCCCAAGCGGGGCACACCTCCACCGTGTGCTCCACCGTGTCCTCCGGGTGGGCCACACAGTGGCGACACCCGGGCGTCGTTTCCGCACGAATCCGGTGCAGGAACCTCCCGAACTTACCGTGTCCGGTGAGGACCTGCGTCATGCGGAATGTGAGGACGCCGTGAGGTCTTTCCAACCACGCCTCAAAGAGGGGACTTACCGCCATAATTGTGGCGTGCCCAGCACGGGGTCGCGACAGTCGCTGTCGCCATTTTACCATGAGAACTCGCCGGAGCTCTGTCCGCCATGCTGCGACTTGTCGCGGCAGCGGAGTTTCGCCCCGGCGTTGTATCTCCATGCGCCGTTCGTGCATGAGTGCAAGGACTGTTGCCTCCAGATCCCATGGTTCCTGGCCAGCAAGGAGGCTCGCTGCTTCGCGGGAAATCGTCCGGTATCCTCGCACCATCCGTATGGCCATGACCCTCTGGCACGCGTTCAGCCGGGCCGCCGGCTGCTTCCGCAGCCCCGGCGCCCACACCGGCGCGCCATAAAGGGCCATGGACCGAACGATCCCCGCGTAGAGCCTCCGGCAGGAGGCGTCTGGACCCCCAAGGTTGGGCAGGAGCCGCCCGAGGGCAGCCCCAGTCCGATTTAGTTTGGGAGCCAGACGTCGGAAGTGCTCGTCGAAATCCCATCGGCTGTCGAGAACGAGTCCCAGGTACTTCATCGTTGACCCGACGCCGATGTGGAAATAATTCGTGTATATTCTAAAGCTTTTTCCATCATGACGTTTCATTGAATACTGTGACTAATCTAACTCTCTAAATGGAGCGAGAGGGAGTGTCAGACTTTTACTGACTTAAACCTACCGTGTTCCTTCAGACGCCTTTTGTGTTTTAGTGCCAGGGTCACTCTTTCGTACCATCCCGTAGTTTTTGACAGCTCTGACGAGCAAACCCGGGGCCCTGGGACGAAGGCAACGAAGGAACAGGAGTAGGTTTTTAGTCAGTAAAAGTCTGACACTATCTCACGCTCCGCCCAAGAGCGTGATTTTTCATAAGATGTTTTTCCCACCCAATAAAAAAAAAAGCTCTGACGAGCAATTTGCCTTGCTTGATGTTAGTAAGATATTAAGAATAACAGCCTCCATTCTCACAACATATAAAAAAAAAGTCTAAACAAAAAACCAGTGAAAACCAAATGAAACTAAACAACAATTTAAGGACATCACATACTGCAGCACACCGCAGCTCGCAGGCTAGATTTACGATGACATTCACACAGAAACTGGGTAAAACTTAGTGCACTGAGAGCGGTGATTAGGGCAATTGCGGGGACGTGTGCAGGTGGGGGTACAGGCGCTGTTAGGTAGCCACAGTGAGACACAAGTTGTAGTGGGCATTAGAGGTTGAGTATGTTTCCTCAGAGTAAAACAATACACGATCGCTCAATGACAAGGGAGCCCAACAAAGTCACTTGAAAACCTCTCATCTTGAAAATTTAAATGAAGAGCTTGTCGTAAGATATCATTCCAGAGGGGTTATCTATAGCATCAGTATAGTAACAGCACATTTTACTTAACTTTTTACGATAATATGAATAGACAATATGGACGTAAACGGCAATCTCGTATCGATTCTCTCGATCACTACCAAGAGCATTACTTCAAATCTCATACTTTTAGCTCGCACTATGAGCAGACAACTGAAAAGTTCAGCCAATCATTGCTGTAGAATTTTTATAGCTTATTAGCATTCGAACAAATATTAAAAAGTAACAATTGTTTTTTTCATCATAGCATAATTTTAAATATACACGTATACATCGAAAGAGTATGTAAAACTAAGCGAAACTGAATCAAATAGTTAATTTTGCCAAAATCATATTTATGCCTTTTGTACCGAACGTGATTGTTGGGAATTGAACCCAACAACCATCGGCGACGCGGTCTGCATGCACGGGCGGCGTGCTCATACGTCATCAGCAGCGGTGAACGAAGACGCGGGCGACGCTGGCTATCCGGCGAACCGCGGGCACTCGCTTCCACGGACACCGCCGCGACGGACGACGCTCTTTAAATTAATTTCTGTTTGTCCGGGATCGTAGTACTTTTAAAAGTATTGATTAACGGCAATATACCATCGCTTATAGAAATACAGTCCACTCATTTACACCCAACCCCAACATGATACTTCGCGCCCGTATTAACACTCGCGCACACTCATCACCCTGGCCGGAGCCTTACTTGGAACGGTTTACAGCTTCACCTGTTTAAAAACGGTCATTACGCGAAATGTACACATTACACAGTAAGTGATTCAGTCGAATATGAGCCTGGTTTGTTTGGGTAATCACCGTTTAAAAGAGACTGCCCACTACATCGTATCATCCCTTAAAGTCGCTAGTAACGTGTGAAGCGAAAAAATATTTTTCTTGTTTTTTAAACTTATGAGACTGTATCGCTCCATCCATCGCCGTTCCATCACTGATCGTAGCATTATATTTTGACGGTACTGATATGCTCCTTATATGGTACATGACGCTTTTCGCAAATCGCTTTTAGTGATAAGACCGCCTATTGTGACACCCTATTAATTTTAAGTTCCTATTGTAATCTTTCTAAATGCGTAGAATAATGTGGTACGAAAGTTAATATAACATCTTTACATTCTTATAGATACTTAAAGAAAATATTTTTTTTCACCCATTTTTTTCATGCGAATGTATAAATAAACTGATTAGTACAACCGAAAGAACGTGCACAGATAATATTAATTTATTCATTATTAATAGTATCATATGCAGCTTATACGTTCTAGTGGGCATTATAGCCCGCGTCGTGTTACTTTCCAATCTTGACACGTTTCTAGCATAGTCTTAAGGGCCTATTAAACTACTCGATATTCAGACAGTCTTAGTCGATGTCGCGTAGTGTAATAAGGGTTAGACCGGTCTTACTCGGAACAAAAAATAAGACAGTCTGATTATAGGGTAAGCCCTATAGGTATATGATACGCTAAAGTGGGCAGCATCCTTAAATTGTTATTGCGTTTCTTTTATTTTTGTTTAACCAATTTTCGATGAGTTAAGAAGCAACATAAATGTTTACTCTACTTGTTTATTATGTAATTTGTTTATTTGAACTTTGCAAGCAAGCCGTTCTAGAAACCTTTAAAATTCTCGGTTTTTCTCTACTGTATTATGCATGTATGTATTATTACACCTTTTTTAAGGTAGTAAATCATCCAGCAACATCTCCAGTTCTGGGTTAGAGCGGGAGGGCGTATTAGACTTTTACTGACTAAAACCGCGTTTTAGGACCACGAGTTTTCTTTTCAGAAAATTCCCGCGAAAAAAACTTTCTAATAAATCACTCTGTTTATTGGAGAAAACTGTATGAAAATCCGTTTAGTCGTTTTTTAATTTATCGCGTACATACAGAAAGACGTGAAGGGGAACTTTGTTTTATAATATGTAAGGATGTATATTATAATATAATATATTCCCCAACTATCACACAACGCCGTCTAGTCCCAAGCTAAGCAGAGCTTGTGTTATGAGTACTAGACAACTGATAAACATACTTATATATTTCTATACATACATATTATTATAATTACCACCACCCAGACACAGAACAAATGATCGTGCTCATCACACAAACCTTTGTCCTAGCTGGGAATCGAACCCACGACCTTCGGCATAGCAGTTAGGGCCACTAACAACTAGACTAACAGACTAGTCTTATATTAGTGGTACATAGACTGAATGCAACAAAGCATTCTTTACCAGCCAAAAAATTGACTGGGGCCAAGCGTCGTCCGAAGGCGAACCGGAACGCAAGGCAAAGAAGGAATATAGGAGTGGGTTTTAGTCAGTAAAAGTCTGACACGCCCTCGTGCTCCATCCTAAAGTGGTAAAAGTCATTGTATGATTTCCAACCTGAAAAAAAAACCAGACAATAAATCAGTTGGTGACAAAATAAAATGGATGGTTGATACAAACGTATTTCAAATCGATACTTTTCCATTCTGATAAATGTGTCAGACAACGGAAAACAAGGACGCTTTTGATAGACTTTGACTGACGAAATTGTAACCAAGAAAGGTTTTTGTGTATTTCTAGATAAAGGTTGTTTCAACCTAGGGGTAGTTTAAGTCAAGAGTCAATAGGTTTCTTTTAGGCAAGCGTGTGTCCATCGTCGACCACATCATCGCGTCAAGTGAGGTAAAGTAAGAAAGAAGAAAAAAAATATATTTATTTGGCGCACAATGAACAAACAAGTGTTGAAAACATGAATTATTATTTATTTATTTATCTTTATTCCAAAAAGGTAAGTAAATTATAATATAAGCCCCACAAAATCGTTGCAATGGTTTGACTGTGGGGTCGGTGAGTCTCTAGACATACTTAAATGTACTTAAAACATTTCTAAATAATATATACCTATATGAAAAACAAATGTTCTTCTTTTTTTCCTTATCCCATATTACTTGGCTTCGGCGCAACACGTTTTTTCCTTCCCTTTTGTACTATCACCCGTAAAAATTGTAACTAAAAACTTTTCCAAAAAAAAAAAAACAAAAATTTAATAAAAATAACGACTTTGTGTCTCACGGCTGCACCAAATAGGTCCAGTTCAGCATAATGCCAGGCCACTGCGTAGCAATTGTCTGACACAGAGATAGTGAGTGAGGTAGTGGTCAGAATGTGGGTGGTGGTGAGAATATCACTACTATAAGAAAACAAACAAACAGATGGGGAAAACATCAGTCAAAAATTTCTGTGGTTATAGCTAAGTATAGCCATAGATAGAGATGAAACTGAATCTAAATAAGTAACGTTATATTAGCGTAACCACTTTTTGAATCCCTCGCGCGCGGGGAGGGGGGTATTATTATTACGTAATTGCGCGTTTTTACGTAAATCACCAAAAATAAATAATAAACAAAAAAACTTTTTCAGGATTTTTCTAGGAAAAACAAAGATAAAGAAACCAAAATTTTCGGCTACAATATTTTTTTATTTTTTTTTATTGATATAATACAGCAGATCAAGACTGCGATCCCACCTGATGGTAAGCGGAGATGCAATCATTGATGGTCAGGCGCACTAGTTTATTAAGAGCCTATTCACTCTAGCCTTGAAGACACCTAAATTATAGTTGGACGGGAAGACCGCAGCAGGCAAATTGTTCCAGTCCTTTGATGTACGCGGTATAAACGACGAAGCGAAACGCTTAGTCCGGACCGTTGAAGTATCAACAACGTAAGGGTGGATACTCGCTGTTCGTCGGGTTGTCCGATGGTAGAAAGGAGATGGCGGAATCAAGTCATGCAATTCCCGCGCACAGTCTCCAAAATGTAACCTGTTAAAAAAAAAAATGTTGTTTCTTGTTGTTGTAAATTCGTATAAACGTGTGTACAAAATGACAATTTAGCATTTTTCAAGGTCATTCAAGTTGTACAGACGTATGTACAATTGGCGCTCAAGGAGACTCATATTTGATTCTAAAAGGTAAAAAATCTCAAACAAAAAAAGCAACTGAACTGCAAAAAAAGTATAAAAACTTTTCTTACAAAGAAAAATCTCTACAAATTCAACAGATTATTACATCATAACCAATTCCCAAGAAGCGTGGTAACACCGGTAAATAATATTTTTTGCTTGTGGCAACACAGATCGGTGTCGGCTTCGCGTCGATATGCATATTTCATTACGCGTTTACTCGGCATGTTTATTTTAGTATGCATTTTAACTTTGCCTACTTACGTTGCTTACCGTGGCGTACCGTGGAGTATCGTGGCATATCGTGGCGTATTGTCAATATAAAAACTATGAGGGTTGTGGCAGTAACATGGTAGTGTTAGTTTATTTATAGAAAATACGTGATGTGTGTTTTCCTTTTCATGTAGGCCATTTTATACTTGTAGTACAGAAAGTTAATTAAGCCCTACTGTCTACGGATGTGTAGCTTCATAGACTCGTATTCGTCAACATATGAACGTCAAGCTATCGTGTCGTTTGAGGTTAGCCCACCCGCACATCCATCCACTTTAAAATTAATCACTGAGGATGTTTCTAATTTTCAGCTAAAGTGGCTTCTACACCAACCAAGAAACAACAATCTTATTCAATAAAAAACTTTTTACAAAAGAATACAACCGACTTTTATGTAAAAAAAAAAAACACTGAAAAGTGCAAAATAACTTTAATTTCGGAAGTCGGTGTTTCTATAATAGTTTTGTCTCTTCGTTTTTATTTTACACTTTTTAGTTATGGTACCACCACTAAAAAGTACCCCTCAGCCATACTCAAATACTTTATAGCCAGAGTGCATCTCATGATAATTCTAATAATCCCAAACGCTTAGATTACATTAATTTGTTACAGAGTGTCATAGCCTAACTTCAGGCTTCATCATCAGACCAGTTCGATATATTCCCCCTCTTCTTTCAGTCAGTCATCGACTACAAGTATAAACAAAGCAATTTTACTTGCTACGACAGTTCTGCTGCAATCCTATGAGGAGTTCTGTTCCATATCTTCGAATTTCATGATCAGATCATAACAATATTTCTATAGGACCAACTTGGAAGTACAAGCTTTAAATCGAACTTTTTTTTTAGAATATCGGTAATCGACCGAGTAATGTATACATAAAAAAAGGTGAATATACATAAAAAAAAGCATTCAGCCGAACATAGAACCTCCTCCTTTTTGAAGTCGGTTAACAAAAAACCCACGGGTAGTGTGAAAGCGAAACCCGGGGCCCTGGGACGAAGGAACAGGAGTGGGTTTTTAGTCAGTAAAAGTCTGACACTATCTCCCGTTCCGCCCAAGAACGGGGATGTCATAAGATGATTTTCCCACACAATAAAAAAAAAAAATACCCCGCACCAATCATACTCTCGAATAATTTTCAAACAAAGGGATGTCGAATAAACAAAACATACGAGCATTAATTTGGGGCGCACACTTAAGACAAGTCTGGTACCTCCCTAACGCAAATATTTAAACATGGCGTATACAAATCTCGGTCTCTATTTGAACTTACAATCGTTGCGTCTTGTTTTAATAATAAATTATGATTCGCTTCGTACTTACGTTTTGGTCGCTTTTGTATTGGTTCATGTAATTTTTAAATGGTGGCCGAGAGGTAACGGCCCAGACTTACGAGTTTGTAGGTCGCGGGTTCAAACCCAGCCAGGCGCATTACTTTGTGTAATTTATTTTATCACCACTGCTCTCAAAATGGTGAAGGAAAACCTCGTGAGGAAACCGCCATGTCCTAGAAACAAAAATTCGAAGACATGTGACATCCACCAACCCGCACTGGGCCCGCGTGGTGGATTACGGCCCGTTCCCTCTCCTAGAGAGGAGGCCTGAGTCCCAACAATGGGAACATTATAAGGCCGACTATGCTATGATAGGTAGAAAGAAATCTAAAAGAAATCTTAAATAAAACATTCTTTGTTCTCCTCATAACCAAGAATCTTGTAATGGGTCTTAGTTCTACCTGTTTACAGCAAAATTAGGTTAGACTGGAAACTGACCTCAACAACAATCACTTTGGCCAGCCTGTGAAAGGCTGGCCCTTTCACAGGCTTTCCCTCTACCTTCCGCATGACGCAGGTTCTCAACGGAGATGATAAGTTCAGGAGGTTCTTGTATTGCATTCGTTCGGAAGAAACGCCCGGGTGTCACCGTTGTATGGACCGCCCGGAGGATACGGTGGAGCATACGGTAGAGGTGCCCCGCGGACAGAGCACCGCTGTGTCCTCGTGGGGGTTTATCGGCGGTAACGATCTCTCGCGCTGAGCCTTGGTATAGGCCATGATCCGAAGCAAGGACGAGTGGCAGGCGGTCGCTTCGTTCTGCGAAGCAGTAATGCTAGCAAAAGAGGCGGCCACATGCGCGAGGGAACGGCCCTCACTCCTTAGCTGCCGGGATCCTGTTTCCCATTTCCAGCCGCCGTAGACTCGGGCTCGCAGATGGCGATCAATAGGTAGTTCGCCGTCCGACCGTCCGGTAACCGTCCGGACCGAGCTCAAGTCGTCGACGTTCCACGCGCATCTCAAAGAGATGTCAGCAAAACCACTCCGCCCAATGGTGGAATAAGTCACTGGATGATTTCCCACCTAAAAAACGCATTTGTTGAAATCTATCAGCTCCATTTTTACAGGCATTTGCAAATTATACACATCATTTTGCGAGCGGAAGAAGTTATAGTAATGATTGCCACACTCAAAAAAAGTGCATTTAGGTATAGTTAACATTTCTAGTTTTAAAAGAGTGCATGCTATGGCTAATTAGACTTCATTGTACAAAAGACTAGAGGCGTGTAAACAACCTCTTTAGTTACAAAGCCTACCTTCATTACGTATTTTATAGCTTCGGCTGAAATGTCAACACAACCTACTTCAAGCTACACCTTTACTGGGTTAACATTGACTCGTTCTATTTTACTTGCCAACTATTCGATGAAAGAAAACTGGTCAAGTGCGACTCGGACTCGCGTACGAAGAATCTTTTTTGTTATTCGTTAACTCTATAGCCATCATTGAGCAAATCAACGCTTACCGTCAGATGAGATAGACAGAGAGCGTTGAAACGGGAGCCTATTTGATTTTTTTTTAAATCATTCTTGTTTTTAAAATTAATTATTTTATTAATCTCCGACGACAAAAAGGGGGATTTATGTTTATTACCTATTTATTTATGTGGCTACCTATGACTGTGCCTGTGTGTATGTGTGTGTGCTGTGTGAGTGTGTGTGTTAACTAACCTGTGCTGTGTGAAGCTCTTCAACGGGTAAACCGATTTGGATGCGGTTTTCTTTTATTTGAAAGCAGGTTTTTGAATAATGGTTTTTAAACTTTTCATCAAAATTGGTTCAGCGATTTACAAGTTATGACGGGTGGAGTGGGAATGAGCAAGCGAATGTTAGCAAATATGGCCAAGTTGGGATCAAATGTGCATTAAAAAATTGTGTGATAAATATCGATTGGTTTAATTATTAAAAAGTTATGGGGTAAAAAGACATAATACGTACTTTCTGTTAAAAAATATAAAAAATACTTGTTGGGTTTTTTTATAATTTTAATTTAAGTTAATATTATTGGTTATTTTAGCGGCAATAAACATACATCACACATGACATACACTTACACACAAGTCTTCTATAAAAATGTCAACTATTTTCATAATACGGTTCATGAGATACAGCCCGCTGACAGACAAACGGACAACGAAGGTTAAGTAATAGGGTTCTGTTGTTTAAAAGACGGAACTCTAAAAATTAATGGCCTAAGAACGGTGTTAGTTCGCCTCACCTGCCATTTGTTTATGAGTAATTGCAGAGGTAACAACACAGGACAAAGGGACAACCAACTTTTCATGTTTATCACTTGTTAGACTTTACCTAGGTAATTGCTTTTGTCTAAGTATCTTTTAGTATCTAGACGTAGAGTTAAACAGTCGTAAAAGTAAGTTTTAAAGTCGGTTTTGTTTGGTCGGTTTTGTTTATTGAATTTGTAGCAAGACGTAGGGTTACAATCTTGAGTTACTTTAAATTGAACTGTTTCGAGAAAAGGATGGTACAGCCGCGCCGCTTTTTTTTTTCGTCTTGGCGGAGGCACTACCGTGCCTCCTAATATCTGAAGCAAATAGAAACAGAAAAAAAGGATTATAAAAAAATGTTTTTGGATCAAAACGGATTATTTATTTAAAAAATTAATGCTGTGTACATTTACATATCATTAATTTTTTTAAAACAGGCAAGAAGAAGGAAATAAATGTACAAATATGATGCTCATTTCTAATTACTTATATTACTAGCTGACTACTACGTTGTTCGGCCATATAAATAATTAAATAAAAAAATGGGGTAAGACGGTAAAAATACTAATTTACCACCTGGTTTTACCAACTTATCTTACCATTTTTCTTTTACCAACGTTTTTTTTTTATTTAAATGTTTCCCCACACCAGAATTTAGTTGTGTACCATGAACGCGTTCAGAAATAAGTAAACTCACATACACAAGACATCCGGACCCGGAACGATTACCAATACAAACCAATAATTGTTCTAAAGTGGTAGCGACTTAAAACTTAAATAATTACAACTACTAATAAATGAGACGTAATCGCTGAACCACTGTGCCATCCGTGCCGAATTCAATACAAAACCATTTTCATTACATCCCATCAGAAACACAGAACATAAAAGAACAATAACGCGGTCGTTCAAAAAACGCTGCGTCAAATGGTGTTAGGGTGTACGCCAACTTCAATACAGATTACGATATAAGACGTAAGATTTGAATGAATACCTATTCCGTTTTACGCATACCACACGGCGACACGTAAGATAAAAATGTACAGTCACTTGCACAAGTTACATTATAGTAACGTTTTTATGTCAGGCCTGCTGGTCTAGTTGTCAGTGGCCCAGACTGTTATGGCGCAGGTCGTGGGTTCGATTCCCACCCAGGACAAATTTTTGTGTGATGAACACGATCATTTGCTCTGTCTCTGAATGTAATTTATCTATACTATGTCTGTATTTCGAAATGTATTAGTATGTTTATCAGTTGTCTAGTACTCATACCACAAGCTCTGCTTATTTTGGGTCTAGATGGCGTTGTGTAATAGTTGTGACTCAAAATTCAGAAACAATTTTTCCTGACATCAATCAAGAGTAACCTATTTCATAGGTATATGGTATGGTATGGTATTGTATTGTATGGTATGGTATGGTAATGTATCGTAAGGTATGATATTTTATTCGGAATTTTAAAATTCTGCACTTGTTCCTACCCCCTCTATTTGTGATTTCTCTCCATCACTTATAAGTTTTTAGAGCTTAACTAAAATCTGAGTTTGCTGGAAGAAAACTCAGATTTTAGTTAAGCTCTCACAAGTAGGTACATGAATTCCGTTATCACTATATCCTTACATTTTAGAAAACAAAGACCTCTACCGCGTTTTTCTATCTGTAAAAACGCAAAAAGTATTCAACGAATTTTCATACAGTTTTTGTCAATAGACATAGTGATTCTTGAGGTAGATTTAAGTGTATAAATCATGCATATTTTAGTAAAGGAAACCCGCGAATTTTATAGATCTCTAACACCCGTGCAAAGCTAAGGCGGTTCGCTAGTTTTGTAATATAAATAATATTTAGGTTTCGAAAAAAACTGTTTGTTATTTTTTCTTTTATTTAAATAAATTAGTGTTTGACTGCCATCCCACCTGATGATGAGCAGTAATGTAATCGTTCATGGTGAAGCGCACTAGTTTATTAAGAGCCTATTCACTCTAGCCTTGAAGACACCTAAATTATAATTGGACTGGAAGACTGCAGCAGGCAAATTGTTCCAGTCTTTCGATGTACGCGGTATAAACGACGAAGCGATAAGCGTTTCGCTTCGTCGTTTATACTGCGTCCGGACCGTTGAAGTTTGAACAACATAGGGTGGATACTCGCCGTACGTCGGGTTGTCCGATGGTACATAATTGGACGGGAAGACCGCAGCAGGCAAATTGTTCGAGTCCTTTTTGTTTCACAAAACTATTAATATTTAGGGAAAATAAGCTTCTGAATGTCACTTTTTCCAATTGTCACATCTTTACGCTTATGACTGTACCATGACCTCGTTTTACAGGATAGGAACGGTTTTATTTCTATTAGGTATTATATTCAAGAGAGCAATATCGTAAATCTTCTTTGTTTTGTGTGACAGAGTATAATTTAGTGTGTAGGTAGCGTAAAGACAAAGCATTGTTGAAACTTCAACGATCCGGACTAAGCGTTTCGCTTCGTCGTTTATACCGCGTACATCGAAGGACTGGAACATTTTGCCTGCTGCGGTCTTCCCGTCCAACTATAATTTAGGTGTCTTCAAGGCTAGAGTGAATAGGCTCTTAATAAACTAGTGCGCCTGACCATCAATGATTGCATCTCCGCTTACCATCAGGTGGGATCGCAGTCAAGCACTGGTTTATATCAATTTAAAAAAAAAAGCTAAATTTCTGTGACGTATGATAGGATCATTTGCTGTGATATACTTAAGAGCGTACCTGAGATACATTTTCATACAAACGCTCTTACGTGATTATGTTGTTATTACATATGTTTCTCTAGATATTTTGGAAACACAGATATCTTGTAGTACCTAGATAATATATCTGGGTTTCTATAGAAATCACATCATTAATATGTGTATGAATAATCCAATATAGTCCTCTGGAAATCTTTTTTTTTTTGTTTAAACTTTGGCCCTTCATTAATAAATTACATGAAATTTTATTTTAATACTGAATGGAGATTTTTTTTTCGAAATATTTTTAAGGTTTTTAAGAAAACACGTATACACGACGGAATCACCGAATTCCAACCGAGCGTTCAAGCGTTATCTCTCTTTTTCGCTTTTTGTAATAATAATAATAATCGTTTATGATAATAATAATCATTTATAATAATAATAATCATTTATAATAATAATAATTTAATTGCTTATAATGTAGGTATACAGATAAGGTGTTATAATTTTGCGTTGCCTCTTTAACAAACGTTGCGTTGAATCGAGTTGGATGAAACAACAAGATTTTAAACTATGCTCACGTTGACGATAGCCGGCTTGGAAAGGGCTCTCTTAAATACAGTTTTGATGTACAGCTCATATTTGTATCATGGCTCCCGCAGACAAGTACTTTTTTTACGACTCTTCTCCCGCCCTGGGTGGAATGGGAGGGAGTGTCAGAATTTTCCTGACAAAAAACTCACAGTGTTCCTTCAGTTGCCCTTTTTGCGAGGGCTAAGGTAACTCTTTCAAATGCTCATACTGACGACGATCCTAACTAATTTTGCTGACATTTGTTTGATTTGCGCGTGAAACATAACGCGTCGACTCGGGCGTACTCCTTACCGGATGGCCAGAAGGCGTGTCATTCATTGCTCGCCGTTCACAAATCTACGCCTAAGGTAGCTGGTAATTGTCCTGTTGATTGTTGCATATTTATGGCCAAGTGGGGTATCAAATGAAAAGGAATAAGATATATATTACAAAACTCTAGGCTGGTGGTTTTATAAATATATATATTTTATTAATTTGCATACATTTTTCCATCAATACTTTCAAGAAACTGGATGTAAACCTACTAGAATTAATTTAATAAAGCACCAAAACCAATAAAAACGTAACATTGCAGACAATAATCGTGAACTGACTGTTTTTACGCGTAATACTGCGTTTACTGTTTCAACGTAAATGTTAACGTGGATTTTTATTCCACCATTTTTGTTTTATGTGACAGAAAACATGTTAGGAGTCATTTGGAATTGTTTGAAATAGTCACTGTGGCTGTGCAACACAAAGTGCAACTGAAGCGCACGAGTGGGGTTTCGTAAGTAAAAATGTGATACATCCTCTTACCACACCCGAAGTAATTATCAATTGAGTGAAGGAAATCATCAGACTTCCCACCTTAAAAAAGAAGGATGTTGACACACAAAAGCCTTGTGGAAACTCATTCATTGTGTGTTTTGAGGACTGGAATTTTCTGTCGGAGTCTGGATTTTCTGATAGCAGGTTTTTGAGAGTGAATAGATTATTTCTAGGCATGATAGCTTACTACTACTACTTAACTACCAGATAAGACAGTGGTCAGGCGCGAACTTATCATTAAAAAAATATATAAAAAACTATACTAGTAGATACAGCATAGATGAGTGTTGACTCTACATACAGTAACGTTGCATAATTAGATTTTGTATAAAAAAAGCCGACCTTTCAAATCCTAAGGCGAGGTCTGTACCCCACAGGGGGTGCCCTTAGCATCTAGTCGCTTAGTTTTTAAGTTTTCGTAAACCTTATTTGTACTTTTCAATTTTATTAAGGCCGCCACAGGCTAGTCCGTTTAAGCAGATGACATCCTAGGTTGACCTGCGAGAGGTCACACACAAAAAAAAGAAATATAATTCATTCCATTCTCAAGTTGCATTTTTGTATCATTTTAAATAATGTACATTCAGTCAAAAAAGTATCGGGAATGGATGATTTGTTTATGGTTCCAAATTCAAATTTTTGTTTTTTTGTAGTTGTTAGATTGGCACAACTGTTTTCCATTTTGGCGCGGAGTTTGAGTTGTATCTGTTATTTATATTAAATACAGTGCTGGTTTTAGTAATATCATATATAGTGTGTATTGCGAATTTCATAATGGACAAAAATATCGAACAAAGAGTTTGTCTTAAATTTTGCATCGCCAATGGAATTTCGTGTTCGGAGTCACTGAAAATGTTACAGAAGGCTTACGGTGAATCGACTTTATCAAAAACTCGTGCTTATGAGTGGTTCAAAGCGTTCAAAAGCGGTCGAGATGTGATGGAAGATTTGCTTCGCTCTGGTAGGCCGTCAACGTCTGCAACTGAAGCATCGCAAAAGTGAAGAAAATAGTGACTGAAAATCCCCATTCAACTCTGAAAGAGATAGCCGCCGAACTTTCTGTATCTCACGAGTCGATCTGTACCATTTTAACTAATCATTTGGGTATGAAACATGTTGCTGCTCGGCTAGTCCCAAAAGATCTGAATTTTCTCCAAAAACTCAATCGCATGAAAGTCGCTGAGGACATGCTAGAACGAGTCAGTTCGGACCCAACATTCATGAAACGCATTGTTACTGGTGACGAGACGTGGGTTTACGAGTTTGACATGCAAACTAGTCAACAAGCTTCGGAGTGGCGCCTTCCAACTGAACCGAAACCGAAAAAACCACGCCAAAGTCGATCAAAAGTCAAAGTCATGTTGACTGTTTTCTTTGACTATCGCGGTGTTGTGCACTCTGAATTCTTACCGGAAGGTCTAACGGTAAATAAAGAATATTATTTGAGCGTTATGCGGCTTTTAAGACAGCGAATTCGACGAAAAAGGCCAGATTTGTGGAAAGAAAATTCTTGGATGTTGCACCACGACAATGCGCCTTCGCACAAGGCTATCATTGTGAACGAATTTTTGACCAAACACTCAACAAATACCATCCAGCAACCACCATATTCACCAGATATGGCTCCTGCTGACTTTTTTCTTTTTCCTAAACTCAAATTACCACTTCGTGGCACCCGTTTTCAATCGATAGAAGACATATAGGAGAATTCGCGGCGAGAACTGAACTCAATTCCGGAAGCAGCGTTTAAAAAATGTTTTGATGAATGGATTATTCGTTGGCGCAAGTGTATCTTTTCTAAAGGAGCATACTTTGAAGGTGATAAAATAAATTTGAATGAATAACAGACATTTTGTGTATTATTGATCTTTTCCCGGTACTTTCTTGACAGAGTAGTATATCTATCAATTTAAACGCGCTAATTTCTGGAACAAACAGTCGGATTTGAAAAATCTTTCTGTGTAAGATAGCTAGGTTTCTAAAGTTTTTTTAGGAACCTAGTTATCTATCCACATGTCCATAATATAGATTGTAAAAATCTCCGATCTACCAATAATCGCCTACTACGATGTCCCACACATCGCTCTGGGTTTATCCAGTCCTCCTTCTTTGTCCAGGCGATCTCTCTTTGGAATGCCCTCCCTCTGAACATCAGGACAGCTTCCAGTCGGTTCTCTTTTAAGGTGAAGGCACGTAAATAAATTCGCAGGAAGTTACTGTAATCATCACAGCGTTGATTTGTTGAATTCGTTTTTCATAATAACATTGTTAATTTGTATGTATGTTTCTAATCTAGTTTACCATTAAGTTGCACCTACCATGTTATATTTCTGCACCATCCTGAAGTCGACTGATAGAAAATGCTTAAGGCATTAAGTCCGCCATTGTACAGTGTTTCTTACTAGTGCCTAAAGTTTTAATAAATAATAAAACATCACGGTAAAATCCACGGAGCAGTAAACAAAGACACAGATAAAGTAGCGGGAAATAGCTAGTACATTGATATTGTGATAGGGGAGAACGCAAATGACAGGCTTCTAGTTCAATTTACTATTATTCTATTGTTAGAAGCATTCTTTGTTACATTATGTATAAAAATATATCATTTACTTAGCCTTTTCTTATTTCACTATCTCCATCAATATACTTTTCGAATATCTACCACCATGCTTTCTCTTATAATAAATCTTAAAAGTATTTATTTATTAAAACTTCATGCGGCAAAGTACAAAGGCGGACTTAATAATTAACCTTAGGCATTCTCTACCAGTCAACCTAGGGCGGTAAAGAAAAAAATATAGCAGGTGTAAAAAAATATAAAAGATTATTAAGAAAGCAAGGGTTCAAAAGTATGTACATGTGCAAAATAAACATACATATATAATTGAACTAGCTGACTCGGTGAACAACGTACCGGCCTAATAATGTGATAAATGAAGAACCGCTCGACCGATTTTGTGCAAACTTCACATAAACCATCTACTAAAGAGTCCAAACAGAGCCTAAACATTTGGTTTGGATACGTGAGCCCGTTCTTGAGTTATAAAATTACAACGAAAAGTGGCATTGATTTATATATATATGTGTATATTTATATAAAATAAAAGAAAGGGGTAATTAAGACGACTTCACTTAAGTATAACTTGCCAGTTTGCAAGTTAGTAGTATTAGCGCAGCCTCCATGGCCGCCACAAAATTTACGAAAGTTTACAGTTATAGTGAATTGAGGTTCCACCACAGTTTCACCTCAAAATAGCGGTCCATTTGAACTTGCACCTAGTCGAGCAACTTTGAACTATACACTGTAGGGAAACCGCAAACATAGCCACTTGAAACAGAAGGTTAATTCTCATACTTATAGAACACTAGGAGCTGCCAGCAGCTTGACTCACGAGAAAGTAAAAAAATTGTCCCAAGGGAATATAACTCCCGTCCGGACCGAGCCCAAGTTGTCGACGGCGTGTACCTACTGTTTCACGCGCGCCTCAAGGAGATCGAGGTCAGCAACTGTAGGGGCCCAGCAGGGTCGAAGCCTACTGGGGCCAAAGGTCTAATTCTGAAAGGAAGACTCGGCCCCGGTACGAAAGGCAACGAAGGAACAGGAGTGGGTTTTTAGTCAGTAAAAGTCTGACACTATCTCCCGCTCTGCCCAAGACCGGGGGATGTCATAAGATGATTTTCCCACCGAAAAAAAAAGGGAATATAACTCCGGGATAAAAAGTATAGCATAAGCATAATAGCATAATCAGCATAATTTTCCTACTGCTGGGACTCAGGCCTCCTCTCTAGGAGAGGGAATGGGCCGTAATCCACCACGCGATTGGTGAATGTCACATGTCTTCGTATTTTTTGTTCTAGGACATGCCGGTTTATAAAAAGTATCTTATGTGCTGTTCCAGGACAAGGTCCTCCTGTGTACCAAGTTTCATTAAATTCTGTCGTTTCGAACGTGAAGAAGTAACAACTATTCATACACACTTACAAAGTTTCGCCTTAGAAATGGCTGAAATTAGATAATTGTCCCAAGGGAACACTCGAGATAAAAATATTCTTTGTGCTATTCCAGGACATGGCCCACCTGTGTACCAAGTTTCATTGAAATTCGTTCTCCCGTCGAGTGGTATACTCGTGTACCTAATGTCATTCAAAGCCGTTTGAGCGTGAAGAAGTAACAAACATAGTACACACTTACACACTCAATAATTTTATGCTATGCAATGAGAGCAGTCGTGGCCGAGTGGTAACGGCCCCGACTTACGAGTTGTAGGTTGCGGGTTCAAATGCAGCCAGGCGCATTACTTTGTGTAATTTATTTCATCACCACTACTCTCAAAACGGTGAAGGAAAATATCGTGAGGAAACGAGCATGTCCCAGAACCATAAATTCGAAGACATGTGACATTCACCAATCCGTACTGGGCCCGCGTGGTGGATTACGACCCATTCCCTCTCCTAGAGAGAATAGGCATGAGTCTCAGCAGTGGGAACATTAAAAGGTTGATTATGCGAAGGGTTTTTGGACGGTTGAAAGTAAGGTCCATATTCTGTTGACGGGATTACATGGCCGATGCCTGCCAGGGATACAAGATTGTTCGAAAGAGTCATTGCGGTCCTAAAACGCAAAGGAGCTACTGAAGAAACACGGGCGGATTTTAGTCAATAAAAGTCTAATACTATCTGTCGCTCCATCCAGGCAGGTAGAAGTAATTCAAAGATTAATCACACTCAAAAAAAAAAAAGGTCTATATTGCAAGTCTCGTGCCATCAAAAGTGCTTACAATCTTTTTCAACAACCAATAAAAACTGCTATTATTCTTTCATATTTCAGTACCAACCCACTCACGTCACATTACTTCATAAAAGAAAATAAAACACAAAAATGATCTGACTCCATTCATCTGTCGTTCAGATGCTATGTATATGAAGCGCGAACACGAGATTTAAAGACAATAAAATAAACTTAAAACCATTTAGTATTTTTTCTCGTCTGGAAAAGTACTAAATGCTTGTAAAACGTTGTCAACGCTTGCCAAAGACGGTCCGTAGATGGGTGACCGTCGTTTGCATAACAAAACTGATAGAGTACTGCAGCCACATACGAACTGGTGTTGCAAAATGCCATCTAGCAGCTTTGGACTAAGTGGACAGGCGTGCGAAGAGACTAATTGATGATCCAGATTTGGTTAAGTCCAATCTACAAAGCCTGGAGCACAGCCGTAGGGTAGCCAGCCTTTTGGTATTTTACAGGATGCATTTTGGAGAGTGTGCGTGAGAATTTATCATCATCATTTCAACCGAAAGACGTCCACTGCTGGACATAAGCTCCCCCAAGTGTCACCACAATGAATGGTCCTGTGCGCCTCGCATCCATCGGACTCCCGCAACCGTTACCAAGTCATCTGTCCACCTTGTAGGAGGCCTTCCAACGTCTTCCGATACGTGGTAGCCATTCCAGAACCTTGCGGCCATCTGTTCAGCGAGCAATATGCGTGGGAATTGCATGACTTGATTCCGCTATCTCCTTTCTACCATCGGACAACCCGACGTACGGCGAGTGGGAAGGGTGGACCCCTTACGTCGTTGAAACCTCTGCGTTTTACTTCGTCGTTTATAACGCGTACATCGAAGGACTCAAGCAATTTGCCAACTGCGGTCTTCCCGTCCGATTATGGTGACTTCAAAGCTAGAGTAAATAGACTCTTAATAAATTAGTGCATCTCACTTTTTTGCCCAGAATTGATTATCTGCCCGGACCCCAACATCAAACCCGCAATGCATGAGATTCCGGTGACTTAACCATTGGACCATTACGACTGATTGATTGATTCCGATCTCGAAAATATACTAAAAGCTTGTAAAACAAGTAATTTGTTAAAGTAATGTCCACAATTTTATTGTGTCCAATATCAATTTATGACATTAACGATCTATTAATTAATCATCGTACTACATTTTCTATCCATTAGTTTTATTTGCAGCTGTAAAACACTGAAATTAAAGAAGTGGGTTTATGATCCATTAATTTATTAATTATGGTAAGTAACTTAACATTGAAGATCGTTGAACATGCTGAGCTTGGACACATTACCGATGATCTTCTTGACTCGTTTATCAATCGACTTAATCACATCAAGCTGATATCTAACAGATCCATCACAGAAATTAGAGCAGCCCCCTTAGCCAAGTTACAACCGTTTCGTTTCGATTTTCTTTTCGTTGATCGCCTCGAGTCGGCTACACCTCCTATTCCTTTGTTCTGACTACGACTTTGTGACAGAGCGTTGAGATGACGTCAGAACAAAGGAATCGGAAGCGTGGCCGCCTCCAGGCGATTAACGAAAAGAGAGTTGAAACGAAACGGTTGTAACTTGGCTAGAGGGGCAGTATACACACGATCGAATTTACGCTTAAGTAGTTGTTCCGGCGGTAAAAAGACATGCCCGTGATAAAATAGCATGGAACTTCAATAAATTTGTATCGATCGCCCCATTCAGAGACCACCTTCAAAGACAACGTTTAGTGCTCAATCCTATGTTGGATCCAGATCCAGTTTTTTGAGACATAAACGATCGTATCTTTTTATTCGTTAACTTAGAAATTATTTTTTCACAGCTTCAAGAGACCGCAGACTTGAGTATAAGGTAATAAAGGGTTTTGACAGACAGACGGACGGACCACAAAATGATCCTATGAGGGTTCCGTTTTATCCTTCTTAGGTACGGAACCCTAAAAATGAGCAAGAATCATGTTAAGAATACAAGTATCACTTTTAGAACTCAACAATACATATACAAAACTCATTCTTCATAAAACAAAACAATGATTCATTTTATTTCACACGCCAGTCCCGAGTAGGCGTTATAATACCACATGTCCCAGTTGTTCCTCTAACTTTCTGTGAAACTATAAAGTGAAACAATGTACGTATTTACGCAGAACGTCAATATTAAATGCCGTTATGAAATACCATGATTTATGGGACTAGGACTTGGAATACGACGGATTTAGAATTGTATTTATGGTTTTAGAGAAGTTGCTGAAGGAATTATTTTGTGAATGGAAAGGGGTTTAAACTTAGAGATACCTATGAAAGTACAAATTTGAATTCTATGAAAGAAAAAATTGTTGTGCAACGACTTTTCTCATAAAATCAACTTTCGATTAGCCCTACCAGAAACCTTGCAAAGATCGTCATTACTTCGTTACTCTAGTGTTCCAACACAACTTTTTCTCCTTTGGAATGTTCCATTTGTATTTGCCATTGATAGTGTGTGATAAATACAAAGGTGCAAAAGCTGGAGAAGTAGCTGTCCAATTTTGGCCAAAATACCGAAAATTCGGGTTAGGAACTCTACTCGCGTAAGCAGTTATAAGATCCTTAAGTTTAGACATTGTTGTCAGCACGCTGCTAATTTCCAGTATCCATTTCTATACTAATTTGAACTAAAGATTTTGTTTGAACCTGCTAATCTCAGGAACTACTGTTGGTTGCAATGAAAAAAAAAATGTTGGATAGCCCATTATTGAGAAAGACTATAAACCTAAATAACGCCACCTATTATAAAATAGCAGCAAATAGCTATTTAGTTTAGGTGTCTTCCAGGCTAGAGTGAATAGGCTCTTAATAAACTAGTGCGCCTCACCATCAATGATTGCATCTTTGTTTACCATCAGGTGGGATCGCAGTCAAGCACTGGTTTATATCAATAAAAAAATAAAAAACTATTTCCAGAAAAGTCTTTGGTTCAACAATGAATATTTTTATAACAATAGCTTATCCATACTATATTAATATTATAAATGTGAAAGTAACTCAGTTTGTCTGTCTATCTGTTATGCTCTCACGGATAAACTGCTGAACTGATTTTGATGAAATTTGGTACAGAATAAGCTTGAAGCCCAAGGAAGAACAAGCTACTTATTATCTTCGACTTCGCGTCCACTATAACCGACATTCACGCGGATGAAGCTAATGGCAGAAGCTAGTATTCCATACATATATACTGCTATAGACCATGACATAAACGGAAATATACCACAAACAGCAAAGCGATAAACTTAAGATCGAAACTGAGCAATATTATTCCTTTATTACAAAACGATCTTCAAACAGTAGTTAGTTATAATTTAATTGCTACTTGATCAAATGAGTGCGCATTAATCAAATCATTTTAGATTAGAATGACTGATTCATGTTTAGTCTACAGCCGAGAGATAAAGTGGACTGTCTTGAACTGTTTCTGATGGTCATTATTATGGGATATTTGTTTTAATGTTTCTATTATTCCGTTTTTGATGGTGATGTGATGATGGCAGTGTTTTGTAGAACAGTTATATTGGCAGTAACCGATATAAGTGCAATCATTTTGATAATAGTTACGTTCTCAGATTTCTACTCGCCCATTGAGTTATTTCAGGGAAGATGGTGGCATAGTGATCATATACTGCCGTACACAGTGAGGCTCCATAACAGACGTTACACAGAGGGGGTTCCGGAATGGTCTTTTGAGATAATGTCGCTTTTTGTCTGTCTATATGACCCCGTTGTTCTTTAACAAAATATACACTACACACAAAATATTCATACACTTTTTTTATAATAATTGTATAAGGTTTTAATTGTTTTTGAATTGATTCTAATGTATTTTAATTCAATCTGACATAATTTATTTAATTGATTGATTTATAATAATTCCTTATTTTATTGATTCTATTGTCTTTGTTTTTGTTTTGTACCTTGTTATTATTTATTAAATGTGAATGAACAATTGATTTAAAATATAAATAATATTAGTTTACTAAATTCTGTAAGTGCTGTGCGTAAGTGAAGAATTCGCTGTGATAATTGTTTATTGTTAAGATTATTCTTTTGTAATTTTTTTTTGCGTACTATTCGTTGGAGTGTCGTAACAAATAAATAAATCTAAAAAATAAACACAAAACGGGTTCTTGCTACGTATTTTTTGACTGAATAAAAAAATACTTCCCTCCGTACCTCCTCGTTCCTCACGTATAAAACACGTGTTTTGAGAGTAACGAAGACAATTTACCCTTTTTGAATACACACCTATACAAATTAATCGTTCATCACACATCACTTGAACAGATGATTCCGTACGTTCTTACAATCTATACTATAGTATATTATTATGAAGCTGAAGAGTTTTGTTTTTATCTCGGCATTAGCCAATCATCAAGTTAAATAGTTAATATATATGGATAAATAGTGAATATATATGGATATATATGCATGTACACATTCTAATGTTTTTTTATAGTATTTGACAGCAAATGTATCAAGTCAACCTTCTCCGCAAGCTTCGCTGAGGTAGTCGACACTATATAAAAATTCTCATCTCCATTTTACCGAAATTTCGCCTGTTTCAATGATTCCACATATTGTCCAGCTGCGCAGACCCTTGAAATACAAAACTACTCCTATTTTACATCACAATATCCACTAGGAATCAATTTCCGCAGGGTTTTTTCGAGAGAACTTCAGTTGCTCTTTTGACGAATGATTAAAAGAGCAACTGAAGTTCTCTGGAAAAAACCCTGCGGAAATGACGCTTATCGCAGGAACTGCTTTGAAAAAAAATTCTTAGGCATTCTCTACCAGTCAACTTAGAGTGATGAAGAGACAATGTGATAGGTGCATAAAAATAAAATGTTATATGCAAAAGTAAAAAAAAGTATACATATAATAAAAAATATTATAATTATTATTTATTATTATTTTAATGTTGAATGGCCCATTTATCTGAGAAGGCTATAAGCTATATAACATCATGTTGCGACCGATAGGATCGCAGTACTAAAAAAAGACGCGGGTAAATCTACGGGTAACATTTAGTACTTAATATTAAAATAAAAAGAACCTTTTTCAGCACGAAACACGGATATGATCATAGCTCATCTCTGTATGGCACTTGTATATTTTGTAAGTTTACGAATGTTATCTTTACATGCATGAAAAAATCACAACCTTTGTTGTTCCACTGCTTGGAAAAGACTACCCCATCCACTCTTCCTGATGGAGAAATAAAATAAAAATATACCTCAATCGAATACAGAATTACGAATATGTGTTCCGGCAATTGGCAACCATTACACTAACCAGCGACTAAAATAACTGACCATTAAACGCATACAGTAATTAATTCCACACACTTTCGATTCTGCAAAGTCGTAAACCAAAATTGTAAATCAATCAGCAGAGGGCTTCAGCTAAATATTTAGTTTTACACACATGTTCTAATTAGGAAATGTTATACTGTTATACGATCAAATATTTAAGACCTTTAGTGCAACTTCATCCATGCAGAGTGTTTTACACGCGCCTCAAGGAGATGTCAGCAAAACCGTAGGGGTCCAGCAGGGTTGAAGCCTGTGAAAGTCTGACATGCCCAGCTCCGCTTTGGAGTGGGAAAAGTCAATGCATGATATCCCACCAAAAAAAGACTATATATTTGAAAGGCAATCAAAAGGCTAGTAAGCTGTTGCTAATACAACCTGGCATGGTCCGGAGCGAGGAGGAGTGGCAGGCGGTCGCCTCCTTCTGCGAAGCAGTAATGCTAGCAAAGGAGGCGGCCGATCACATGAGGCAACGGTCCTCACGCCCCAAACGCCGCTGGGACTCCGATCCCAATTGCCGGCCACCGTAGGTGCGGGCTTGCGGACCTTGTTTGCCTTCGTTCCAGGGCCTCGGAGTTCACTTTCGCACAACCCATGGCTCTATTTATAGGCTTCGACCCTGCTGGGCCCCTACGGTTTCGGTCGAGGATTTGGACTCGGTCCGGACGGATTGCTCGCCATTAGCAAGCCCACATTCTAGTACATGGTCTACCCATGTGTTAAATGTCATCCCAAATCTGTTTCAACTGTTCGAGCGAGAAGGAGTAACAAATTAACACATTCAGAAACTTTTGCCTTTATGTTATTAGTGTGATTAATAAATTGTAGCCAGAGATTATCTTCATACACGCCAGATTTCAGAAGCCTACACCTCAAGCTCGTAAGCCATAGTCCTTACAGTATCTCAAATCCATTCTAACCCCTGCCTTCGCTTCTACCATCAAGGATAATGAAGGACCAAGTAACACTAAACAAAGGTGTTTTCCTGAATGCTGTAATTAACTAATTTGTCTCGGATATAATGGACCCAAATCTAGTTCCGGATGCCAAATGGAGCAACAATGGCGCAGATTATAGTAACGTGAGAATACTGTTGCGGACGCGTGAGGCAAATTTGTAGACGCTCGTTTTGTCTTCGTATACTTGAGATAAATTTGCTTAATATTGGGTGGGTAGGAATTCAACGCCATTTGTTTTTTGGTATCTTTTTGGTACTAAGTAGACGAGATAATAATGAGTACCTTTATTTTTAAGTGGGAATTAATCTTATGACTTCTTCTCTTTAGGGTGGAGCGAGAGGGCGTGTCAAACTTTTTCTGACTAAAACCCATAGATGTGGTTTCCTTCAGTTGCGTTTTTCGTTCCAGGACACCGAGAACTGATTCCATGGGCCTAGCAGGTACCGACCCTGCTAGGCTCCTACGGTTTACTGACATCTTTTTGAGGCGCGCGTGGAACTCTACATGCGTCGACGATTCGGGCTTGGTCCTTGTACGACGAGCAGATGGCGAGCTACCTATTGCTCGTTGTCCGCAAACCCACGGTGGCCGGAGATCGCGATTGCGATTCCCAAAGCCCAGAGCGTTTTCGTTCGCGGTGGCTGAGCGTTAGAATTTACGTTCCCTCACTCTTGCGATCGTCTCTTTAGACGATAATAATGAGTAGATGTTCAAATAACATGTATTCACTTTTTCTGGAGTGGTGACCGTGTACCTACTGGAAGACGCAGCGTTGGTAGGCCTCCAAAAAGGTAGAACGATGACCTGGTAGGGTCGCAAGAATCAGATGGACGCGAGACGTACAGGAGCGGTCGTTGGCGACGCTTGGTGTATGTCTTTTGCCTGAAATTGAAAGAACCTAGGTGTGATTTTATTGAGTAAAAGTCTGACGTACGCTCCCGCTCCGCCCTGTAAAAAATAATTTATTACCTTAAAAAGGCTCCTTCCATTCCTTCCAATACTTCCAGCTCTAGGCTATTTCTTGCCAACTTCTAAGGAAGATCTCAAAGCTGTCCCAACATCTTCGTGGTCTGATCTCACGTTTAATTCTTTCTGCAACATAAGTGTATTTATAGCATTCCGTTTTTACTGTAATTTAGTTTTTAAGTACGACAAAGGCTAACCTACTTACAAGCACAAACAAAGAATGTACCATAACAGCAACGCTACAGAAAAGTTAACATTTTGTTTTCATAAAAAAAAGAAACTAAAAAAAAACGACTGGAATAGAGCAAAGCGCTCATTAACCCTAGCTTACAGGGCAAGCAGTCGAGCCTCCTCAATGGAGGGTTAAAGAGGGCAGGGGAAGCGAAAATATTACGCTAACCAACCTAGTTGCATTGTGTTTCTGTGTGCACTTTTGAGGGTTAACTTGTGGAGTGCGCTGTCGTGAATTTATTGTGGTTTGTTGAATTAATGGGAACGGGTTGTAAGTTTTAGAACTGGTTTTTTGTTTTAGTTTATTTTAGTAGCATAGCATAACCTAGTCGGCCTTATAATGTTCCCACCGTTGGGACTCCGGCCTCCTCTCTAGGAGAGGGAATGGGCCGTAATCCACTACGCAGGCCCAGTGCGGGTTGGTGGATGTCACATGTCTTTGAATTTTTGGTTCTAGGACATGCCGGTTTCCTCACGATGTTTTTTCTTCACCCTTTTGAGAGCAGTGGTGATGAAATAAATTACACAAAGTAATACGCCTAGCTGGGTTTGAACCCGCGACCTACAACTCGTAAGTTGGGGCCGTTACCACTCGGCTACCACTGCTCACTGCATTTTAGTAGCTAAACTCTTATTGCTCTATTAGATGACTATATCAGGCTTCCTCTTTACCTAAATATAGAAAATATATACATGCAATTACCTGATCTATCTATAGCTACTTCAATACGACTACTAATATTATATAGAAGAAAAATTAATAAACTCAAAAACTACTGTACTCATTTAAAAATTTCTTGCACCAGTAACATACTAATTGTTCACTGAGTGCAAAAGACTTATATATTTTGTGCTTACTCGCGGGTGAAGCCACTATCAGAAGCTAGTATTTACTATAAGGGAAACAGTATTTAAATCTACGTACCACTATTATAACGAGTTTGATTGTAGAAAGTAATCTCTACTGCTAAACCGATTTTGAAAATTATTTCGCCAGTAGAAAGCTATATTATTCCTAAGCAGTATATGCGAGCACGCGCACTGAGGGTTCCGTACAAACTTACCAGTTTAATTCCCGAATGGAAACTCGAATTCTTTTTCCGAATCGCAAAAAAAAGTATTTTTTTGTGAAGTAACAAAAAAACTCTGTTTTCAGATTTTTTCCTATACCTGTGCTATTATAAGACCTTGTTTTATGCCAAATTTTAGGATTTTGGGTCAACGAGAAGTATCTACCCTATGAGTTTTGATTCCCTTAAGTGTTTCGAAATATATAGTTTTTTGCAACATAAACGGTTGTATCTTTTTTTTCGTTAACTTAGAAGTTTGATTTTTCATAGCTTCGAAGATCCGTAGACTTGAGTAAATGATTTTAATTTCAACTCGATCCTTTACGCGTTTCCGACATATAGGGTCTTAACAGACAGACTGACGGACAACCAAGTGATCTTATAAGGGTTTCCGTTTGTCTTTTTGTGGCACGTAACCGGCCGCTTTTGTGAGAATAATAGCCCGAAGAATTGCTAAACTTAAGTGGCAGTGGGCAGGGCACATTGCTCGCAGAACAGATAAATGGTCTATAGGGCCGAAAAGTTCTGCAGCAGTGACCGCCTACTGGAAAATGCAGCGTTGGAAGGCCTCCTATAAAGTGAACCGATGACCTGGTAAGGGGCGCGAGAACCGGATAGATGCCAGACAAGAGCCAAGAGAGACGAGTGTTTGGGGTGGCCTCAGTTCAGCAACTCAAGTGTCAAGAAACTACACGCTTTTGTCTTTGTAATTCTGATAAATAAATAATGACGTAGTACCTCTACACAACTAAAAAAAAACACCACTACATCATGTCCTTTAGCCTCTATATGAGCCTCTATTTCTGCCCACCCCCTCGCTACCCTAACAGTCCATTCAGTACGTTAGTTCTCGCTTCGCTGCCTCTAGTTAACGAGCCTGATTTTATTTTCTAGAATTTTCCACATACAATTTTGTAAGAGCATAGAATTTCAGTTTTATTTTTTTTATTCTGACAGATACTTTCAAAGGCCACGGCAGTTAGGAGTTGGTTTTTGAGTGGCAGTAATTAGTGGTGTCTACCAAGGATTCGAATTTCAAGTTATTTTAAGGTTGTTGAGTTTTCTTTGTAGGTCTTGACGTATACCTACATTTTAGTAAAGTTTAGATTACACACCTGTAATTAACAAAATGGAAGTGTGTTAAGTTAAATAGGCATTAAATATCTCCCCTGTCGTTTCATTTTCAGAAGTAATAAAGTTGAATATTTATTTATTACTTTACTCACACCGTCATTATCATCATTGTTTTAGCCGAAAGACGTCCATTGCTGGACATAGCCCTGCCCCAAGTGTCACCCACATTGAACATTCCTGTTCGTCCCGCATCAGATCATCAGTCCACCTTGTGGGAAGCCTTCCAACGTTACGTCTTCCATTGCGCGTTCGCCACTCCAGAACCTTTTGGCCCCAACGACCCTGTGTTCTATGAGCAATGTGCCCTGTCCATCTAATTTCAATTCGATACCTACTCGCGTTCCCGATGTAAAGGGTCTTGACAGACAGACAGACAGACAGACGGACAACAAAGTGATCCTATAAAGGTTCCGTTTTTCCTTTTGAGGAACGAAACCCTAAAAAGTGCCAATGACCAATAAAATTACTCATTTTTTTATTATGGATAGGCTCGCGTTTGACCAGTCTCCCCTGAGGGTTAGCAATGACCGTACCATGAGGTTTAAAGTAAGACTGTTTCATTCTTATTTCCAGTGTGGGTAAGAGATGGCGCTAGACAACCTGTATAGCTCTGTCTCTTACCCACACTGAAATAAGAATGAAACAATCTTACTTTGAACGTCATGGTAACCCCGGTCGACGATGAAGCTCGCTTGCTTAGAAGGCACCTATTCACTCTTGACTTAGTTCATTAAACACCGAGCGAACGCCGGCGTCCGCTCTGTCATTTTCTATTGTGTCTCTAATTACGCTACTCAAAAGGTTAAAGATCTGCAGGTTGTAGCTAGCAGGTAACAAACTGAATTGAACCAAATAAAGCTGGCGTAACATAGTAACGAGTACTTACCTATATATATGTGTATGTAATCCCACGCATTTTATTCGACGTAGGTATTTAAAAGGCTAAAAGAAAAGGTTGACTGTCACATGTAATAGATTATCCACAAAAGGTTAAGGTACACAAAGACAATACGATAACCATAATTGATTCCGTGACGGGCATTCGTGTTTGTGAGTGTGTACGTGCCTTACTATTGAATAGAAGAAAAAGAGTTTTATTTACACAAAGTATTCTGCTCTACGAAAATGCTCGACTACATCAGTACATATGAAGTAGGTATGGCTAGCCAATCAGTGTTATTGAGCGGACAGAGAAAACCAATAGTAAGAAATTCTCACGTACGTTGTGTCTGTAGGGGCCCAGCAGGGTCGAAGCCTACTGGGGCCACGGGTAGTGTGAAAGTGAAACCCGGGGCCAGACGAAGGCAAAGATGGAACAGGGGGGGTTTTTTAGTCAGTAAAAGTCCAACACTATCTCTCGCTCCGTCCAAGAGCGGGATATGTTATAAGATGATTTTCCGACCTAAAAAAAATCGTACGTTCTGAAAGTAGAAAATTATTACAAGGGAACGTACTCCCATATCATTCCACGGTAGACCATACGTCTATTCGTGTGCCAATTATTATCGAAATCCATTTAACCGTTCGAGAGTGAAGAAGTAACAAACACACACACTCACAAGGTTTCGCCTTTATAATATATTTTCTTCAGGTAGGAAAATCATCTAATGATATTCTCGGCTCTTGGGAGGAGCGCAAGGGCGTATTAGACTTTTACTGACTAAAATCCCACTCCTGTTCCTTCTTTACCATTGTTCCAGGGCCCCGGGAATCTCTTTCGCATCACTCATAGTTTCGACCTTGCTGGGCGCCTACAGTTTCTGACATCTCCTTGAGGCGCGCGTGGTCCGGACGGTTACCGGACGGTCGGGCGGCGAGCTATCCATTGCTCGCCATTCGCAAGCCCTCGCCTACGGTGACCGGAAATCGGGATTTTAATCCAGGCGGCATAATTGCTTCACGTTGAGCTGCAGTGCTGTGTGTTCCATGTTCGATTCCCAGACGGAACTAATATTAGTATGGCCTTACAGTTACGGATACTTGGTTCGGGGTTTGGTTAGTAATTCCTAGTGTGTGGCATCGTTTTTTGGGTCAGTACCTCAAAAGGAAAAAACGGAATCCTTATATCTCTGTCGGTCTGTCAAGACCCTTTATTTATATCGATCTTTATGTATCGAGTTGAAATTAAAACCATATACTCAGGTCTACGGTCCTTTGAAGCTGTCAAAAAATCAAATTTCTGAGTTTGCGAAAAAAAAAGATACGGCCGTTTATGTCAAAAAACGCATATTTCGAAACTCTCAAAACGCATATTTCGAATCAAAATTCATAGGGTACTTCCCGTTGACCTAGAACCCTGAAATTTTTCATGAAGCAAGGTCTCATAACATATATAGGCATAGGAAAAAACGTGAAAAAACTGTAAAGTTATAGTTACGTCACAAAAAAAAAAACACTTTTTTTACGATTCGAAAAAATCATTGTAACTCAATTCGGGAATCGAACTGTTCTCATATGTAAGTTTGTACAGAACCCTCAGAGCGCGAGTCCGACTCGCACTGGCCCGGTTTTTATTTTCAAATAATGGAAAAGAATGAAAAATATTTTTTTGACTTTGAGTTCATATTTTTTTCCTCTAGACCCTAAATCATGCGCACATGTTGACAGCCACCATTCATAATAAAATGTATTACAAACAACGTTTGATGTACGACATCATAACTGAGATAGTTCAAATGCGTCACTTTTAAGATTTAGTCCCAGTTTAAACGTCTTGACCCGCAGTTTACTGTCGGACAGTAAATCAACTTTGTATCGCCTTTGTAATGCATAGTTTTGAAACGTGTCCGTGTGATGGGTAGTTTAAGATTGTCATTTGAAGCTTGACAGCTGTTAAGTTTTAGCTTTTAGCGTCAACTGGGAATATTAGATATGGTTTAGCTATTTTTGTTTAAGCATGTTGTGTGACTTAGAATAAAGTAGAGTGAACATCATTGTACAATGAATTAGTTATTTAGAAACTCTTGCATGCTGACAATTTATGATTGTGCTCATATTTGAGCAAATAAACGATTATCTTACTATCTTGACTTGGCTTGTCCAATTGTGTCTAGTCTTATCCAGTCGTGTCTTGTCTTATCTTATCTTGTTAGAACATAAGAGACAACAGTTAGTACGTTATAAAATCTACGTAGTAAGTCTCTCTGTAATTTTGCAATAGCTACACAAGTACACGTATGATAGGTTTCTATGAAAAATATTCTACTTTTCTCGTTATTAAAAAAAAAATATGTTTCAAAGGATTTGAAAGGCACGTGTAAATCAGAACGTGTCGGAAAATAAAGAAAAAAATGATGTACGGATTTTATATTTCTGTTTATCTTTGAACTGTGTACTGTGTAAATCTGGGAAATTACATGTGCACTGGTTTGTAGGAACGTTTAATGTGTCGTAGCTCATTTGGATCTTAATTGAAAGTTTAGTATGAAGATGTTTCAGAGCATAACATTTAAACGTGATGGATGGATCTGTTAGTGGTGTAATTTTCAGTTGAAAGATAATATGTTGTTTTCTATTTTCATAATTGTCACATTTATTTTTTTTCTGTTTACCTGGTGACAATGGCAAATCAATATATTTTATTTATTTTTTCTTTCTAGTGCAAGTTTGATAAACTTCAGTTTCGTTAATTTCGCCTATCATCATCATCATTTCAGCTGAAAGACGTCCACTGTTGGACATAGGCCTCCCCCAAATGTCGCCACAATGACCAGTCCTGTGCGTCTCGCATCCACCGGATTCCACTTGTCCACTTTGTGGGAGGCCTTCCAACGCTGCGTCTTCCGGTACGTGGTCGCCATTCTAGAACCTGTCGTCCTCATCGACCATCTGTTCTGCGAGCAATTGCTGCCACTTAAGTTAGGCGATTCTTCGGCCTATAATTCTATTTAATGATGGATAAATCTCATTAGGATTCATCTATTTATCAAAACAAAAAAACTAATGATTTCAATGAATTTATTTGTAAGGAATGTTTTTAGCCCATTCATGGCTCAGTTCCATTTATAAATAAAAATAGAAATACCTACCCTCGATTTTTTTTTATATAATGTTTGACATTTGAAGTTGAGTATTTTAAAACTCTATTTTAGCCTGAAAAACTATCAAAATTTGTCATTTAAGTAAGGCTACACATGGTCTTAACTCAAAATACTGAATTCAGAAACCGGTCCTTAGAATTGTTTAAAAGAGAACTTCTTTAATCACACTTAATATTATTAAGGCGCCAGTCTGTATGTATGTGTGTGTTTGTATGATTGTTACTGCTTCATGCTCAAACGGCTATACGGATTTGGATGAAATTTGGCATACGTATAGATCATGTCTTGGAATAGCACCAATGGTATATTTTTAATTCAGGAGTATATTTTCTATAAGATAATTATTTATTATCACTCACGCGAGTGAAGCCGCTGGTAGCGTCTCGTCTATCACACTAATATTAAAAAATCAAATGCGAGTTGGACTCGCGCACTGAGGGTTCCGTACAAACTTACCTAGTAAATATGTAGGTCAATTCCCGAATGAAGTTTCGAAAAATTTTCCAAATCGAGAAAGTTTTTTTTTGTGACGTAACTAAAAAATTACTGTTTTCAGATTTATTCCTATACATGAGCTATAGGACCTTGCTTTATGCCAAATTTTAGGATCCTGGGTCAACGGGAAGTACCCTATAAATTTTGATTCCCTTGAGTGTCGAAATGTACATTTTTTGAGACATAAACCGCCGTATATTTTTTTGTCGTTAATTTAGAAGTTTGATTTTTTCACAGCTTCAAGGAACCGCAGTCCTGAATATATGATTTATATTTCAACTCGATATCTCTACGCGTTTCCGAGATAAAGGGTCTTGACAGACAGATAGACAGACAGACAGATGGACAGACAACAAAGTGATCCTATAAGCACTACCTTTTTTTCTTTTGAGGTACGGCACCCTAAAAACTAAAGTTTGTAAGTGTATGTATGTTAGTTACTCCATTACGCTCGAACGGCTAAACGGATTTCGATAAAACTTGGTGCATGGGTAGACCATATCTTGAAATAGCACCACTTTTTACTCGGAAGTATTTTTCCTTGGAATCATATTTTCCTTAAATGCGGACGAACCAGCTGACAGAAGTTGATATAATATATAATTAAACTACAGAATACCAGCGCTGCGTTATTTATCGTTTTAAATATCGCAGTATATATAATTCTGCACCAACCCGCACTGGGCCCGCGTGGTGGATTACGGCCCATTCCTTCTCCTAGAGACTCCTCTCTAGGCCTCCAGGCCTCCGCCTGAGTCCCAGTAGTGGGAACATTAAAAGGCTGATAATGCTAATACTAATATAATTCTACTGTATGTGTGAGTTACGAATAAACGTTTTTTCTTTGTTTCTTTCTATAATGTAAAAATTATATTTGTAAAAGCTTTGCGTTTCCACAAAATTCTTTCCACCAACTAAAACAACATAATAATTCAATTTCATCTCAGTTTGCTCACCGTATTTTCTTCAGACATTTACATAAATAGTGTTCAGACAGATTTTCATAATAGCACCTTTGGAGGACAAAAGTTAAATGCAACTTTGTGAATATTATTAATGGCGACGTCTTTGTTTCAGGTAAAGAGATTTTGGCTTTGCAGTCAGAAGGGTGTTTTGTGTACCTGGCTTGTTGAAAAGTGAATGAGGTTGGTACTAAATTATTTAGCGGTTTGTACATATATTTTAGTTCACTGTAGTGTTTTTAACGAAAATTTTGACTTGTAGAAAAAGCCTTTTTTGAGGTCATGAGATAACTTCTCCCGCTCTGGGTGAAGCGGTAGGGTGTGCTAGACTTTGACTTAAACTTAGAATCGTCGTAGCGACGCTTGGGAGAGGCCTTTGTCCAACAGTGTACGTCTTTCGGCTGAAATGGTGATGATGATAATGAAACGTAAACATAAGTAGGCGCGTGATTGAGGACGAGGAGCAATGGGTAGCTTGCTGTGTCGATGGCCAGTTGTATTCTATGGGCGCTTCAAAGAGATTTCAGTAAAACAAAGGAAGGGTAATGAAAGGTCCCAGTAGGGTCGAAGCCTGCGGGGTCGTTTGAAAAAGTAACCGTAGCTTTAGAATTAATGAAAAAGGCAACTGAAGGAAGATTTTAGTCAATAAAGTAGGAGTACCCGTGGCCCTAAAACGCAAAGGCCAACTGTCCTTCAGTTGTCCTGTCACATGTGGGTTTTAATCAGAAAAAATCTGATAAATGCTCTTGTCCTAAAGTGGGAGAAGTCATCTGATGATTTCCTACGTCAAGAAATAATCCGTATTTCTTCAGTTTTATGGCGGCAAGTCCCCTCTTTGAGGCTCTCTTTATTTGTGGAGAGACGTCACGGCGTCCTCACCTTCCACATGACGCAGGTCCTCACCTCACATGGTAATTTAAGTTCGGGAGGTTCCTGTACCGGATTCAGAATGAAAAAATTCCCGGGTGTCACCATAGCGTGGACCGCCTGTAGCATAACGGTGGAGGTGTGCCCGATCCTTCAGCCCTAGTAATGAAGCACTGTGGTATTCATTCCTCAATAATTTTCCCACTGTACGTTAAAATAATATTTAGTACGTAAGTAAGTTAAAATAATATTTAGTATATTTATGGGTAGGTAATAATTGTTAAGCGGTGCTAAATGAGATGTGTGGAAAAATATGCTGTAAATCTCTAACTTGTCTTGACTGTATAATCTGTAGATTCTATCCTTTAATTGAAGATATCGAATCTCAAGTAGTTCTCATGATACGCACAACTCATACATAATGAGTTCTCAGAATCCTTTTTTGTTTCTTGTTCCATAGACACTGTAAATATGTTAAGCCTTTCACCTCCTACACACAAGCAAACCTTAATTTCCCTCCTCTGACACTCGCAAAGTTAGACATTCTTATCCTGCATCACACAATCTGAGATCAAAATGTGTAGCGACTTGTCTGCAAGAAACTTCCAGCGGCTCGGAGCTAGGTATCAGTCTGAAAAGTTAGACCTAACTTCCGACCTAACCGCAGACATATACGCTTTGCGAAATCTTTCTCGTACTGCGGTGTCTATAAGGTTGCATTTCGCTGTAAAATTGTATAGTTGCACCTTTTTATTTTGCTATAATTTTGAGGTGTACAGAACCATTCGGCCCCTTTGACCATGGTGAACGATATTGTATCTTAAAATAAAATATTATAGTATATTTGCCCCCCTTAGTGAACTCCACTGCAGTTGACGTAACCTGCGACAAACATATTATTTAGGTTTGGTACAGTAATCGAATATAGGGATCGAACCGCAAAATTAATTTTGTTTTATATTGTATATACTTTTCCGGGATAAAAAGTACCCAGTGTGGTGCCCAAGATATTAAAGAATAATTATACCAAGTTTTATCGTAATCGGCAAGGCATCACGCGAAAACTACCGGTTGGTAGTTTTTGCGTGATGCCTGAACAAACAGACAGACAGACAAGCAAAAATTTTTTTAACCACATTTTTGGGTTCGGTGTCGGTATAGTAACACCGTCAACAGTGCCATTTATTTTTTTGATATTTTCAATGTACAGAAATTTCACTTCTACAGATTTATTATAAGTATAGAAGATAATTGGCTTTGAGTCTCACAACTAGGTGATTCCAAATATAGCAACAAATAGGACTCTTTATACAAAATATATATAGATCCTCGTGTTGTTTCGTTAAAGGGCTGTTGTTAGCTTTACCACAATGTGTCAGAGTAACGTGATGGAGTGTATTGTTGTGTTCCTATTGAGGACCGAATTAATGGATATTGACGGCTTGAAGACATTTCGCTGTTTTGTGGGACGCCGGTTTAATTTGTTAACGGTTTCTGCTAGGCAGGCTTTTTATTTTCTTTTATGCTTTTTTCTATGTTAAAAAGACGTTAAAGGACTTGTACACGTATTTAGCACAATGCGTATTTTTACCGACTTCAAAAAGGAGGAGGTTCTTAGTTCGTCGGAACTTTTTTTAATAGAATTATTATTTTTTTGGAACTAGATAATATACTCGTAAATTAAAAAGGTAAAGAAAATGACATATATTTATGGAAACCATGCTCAGATAATCGGGATTCTGACTGACGAAAATTATTTTCAAAAAACGTTTAAGGTTTTTTAAAAACTTGTATTTTCTTGAATAAGTTTTGTGAAATATTCGAGTGAGCGACGAAAGTTACCAAATACCAACCGAGTGTCCAAGCGTTATCTCTCTTTTTCGCATTGTTTCTTTATCAAAAATTACATTGGATGAAACAACAAGCGTTTCAACTAAGTATGTTTACGTTGACAATAGACGGAACGAAAAGGGCTTGTAAACCTGTATATCATGTTATTTAAAGTTAAAGTCAAAAGTTTTTTATTTCACATAGGCCTACATGAGCACTTATAAAACGTCAGAAGCTGTTTTTTTAGGTGGGAAAATCATCTTATGACAAATCCCACTCCTGTTCCTTCTTTGCCTTCATTCCGGGGCCCCGGGCTTCGCTTTCACACTACCTGCTACGCTGCACACTACACACACACTACTACGCACTACACTACTGCTAAGCTGTAAAATGCTATTGCAATTAAAAGTATTCTACCCAATCAAACTTTAAACATCTTATTAAAGATTCAAAGTATTTTATTCCAAATAAACCATTTATAGGCAAAGTCAAAGACAAAAGTTTTTTTATTTCACATATACCTACATGAGCACTTATAAAACGTCAGAAGCTAGTGCACGGTTCCAAACTGGTCGTTTCCTATGGAGAAGAACCGGCAAGAAACTCCATGGTTACTCTTTAAAAAAAAAATGTTGTTCTTACAATATTTACATATTACAGCATAAGTAGATATTATGTAAGGACAGTGTAGAATGGTCCATATTGTACTAAAAAGTACAATAAAAATAATCATACTAAAAAGTAACCTAAGAATTCGCGGAGTCTACAGTGTTCTCACATTTATATTATAAAAAAGAGGCTATATAAATAAAAGCAAGTAAAATAAATAATTACAATTATTAATAAACGATACGTTAGCAAAAGAAATATTCATTATCATCATCATCATCATTTCAGCCGAAAGACGTCCACTGTTGGACATAGGCCTCCCCCACATAAATATTAATAAAATAAAAAAAAAAATGCAAAAGCAATGTGTAAGAAAGAAAAAAAAATATTACAACAATTGACACAAAAACTTCTAGTCCCGAACTAAGCAGATCTTGTGCTAAACAACTGATAAACATACTTATATTTTTCTAAATACGTACATATTATAGTTAAATTACACCCAGACACAGAACAAATAATCGTGCTCATCACAGCTCGGACATAGCAGTCAAGGCCACTAACCACTAGACCAACAGGCCAAGAAGAAGATTACATTCCATTACCCATACCATGGTAACGTTTATTTTAGGTACTATCTGACATTAACACCTACGATCTTCCAATATGCCAATTGTACTAAAGAAAACAGTAGGTACTATTTATACAAAGGATTGGTCGAGAAATATAGCAAGCCAATAAAATAATTTAATTTCACTTAGATAAAATAATAATATATCTTTTCGTAACGCGATCAGTTAGAATAAATTCATCATCATGACCATCATGTTAC
This sequence comes from Mythimna vitellina, assembly GCA_949316375.1. Taxonomy (NCBI): domain Eukaryota; kingdom Metazoa; phylum Arthropoda; class Insecta; order Lepidoptera; family Noctuidae; genus Mythimna; species Mythimna vitellina. The sequence continues at coordinate 4,924,863 of OX438691.1, read as the reverse complement.
TTGAAAGACGTCCACTATCATGTCTAACAGTGGACGTCTTTTGGATTACTATCATATCTAGAATCTTATCTATGTCTAGAATGTTGTATAATAATAATTATATTAATTACGATAACATGAGTCTGCAGGACCGGTCTTTATGGCGACACTTGGAGGAGGCCTATGACCAACCGTGGACGTCTTCCGGCTAAAATGATGATTACGATGAAGTCATAAAAGTTGTAATATTAGGATTTATTGGGATGTTTTTAGTTATAAATCTACAAGTTGTTAGCAAAGGTTTTCAGAATACAATACTTGTTGTCGTGTTATTTGTAAATGATAATGAACCCCCATCTGTAATTTTGCCTCAGGCAGGGGTTGCTTTTTGAAAAGGTCACCGTCAGGAACAGGAGTGGGTTTCACCTTAAAGAAAACCCACAGCGGGTGAAGTTGTTTCATGATTTCCCAACTCAATAAGGGCCCAAATACCCGAATGTATGGAAACACCTTTTCAACAAAGCTCGTCCAAAATCCATATTCCGTGCACACACCTTCATTTCTACGACGTTATAGATTTATTGTTTATTCGGCTTCGATATTCGGTTCAAGTCGATGTGTCGGAATGTTTGGCCTAGGAATAAATCATGTTGGCTCGACCTGGCCTGTTCTAAGCTCTCTTGGGAATAGCAATAAAGGAATGCAGGGATCGTTGAGAAGAGAATTATAATTGGTTTCAGAAGATTTTCGTGGTAGAGTTTGCAATAGATAGGACAGCCACACGTCGGTGGTGAATCTTTGGCTATGAGCTAGCTTACTAAACTACAGAGTTTCAATCAATTGAGAAGCCCGCTTATTATTACTAGTTTGTCAAGCAAGTATATACGTTAATCGTTAGAGTTAAGGCTCGTATGCACTAAAAAAGGGCGTTTGTAATTTAATCTAAAATTATACTCATCTTCATCATCTTCCTGCCCTTGTCTCGTGTTATTTGGGATCGGCGCAACACGTTATTTCCTCCATTCTGCCCTGTCACTCGTCATGCTATCACTAACTTCCTTTTCTTTCATATAACTCTTCACACAATCCATCCATCTTTTCTTTGGTCTCCCTCTCCCTTTCCATCCATCCACATGTAAACTCATAACTCTTGTAGTAACATGCGTTTCATCCCTCCTCTTCACATGACCATACCAAGACAAACGATTCCCTTTCAACTTTTCAGTCACTGGCGCCACTTTCAAACTTCCCCTAATATACTCATTTCTCACTTTATCCATTCTCGTCACACCACACATCCATCTTAACATTTTCATCTCCGCTACATGCAATCTTTTTTCATCCGACTTTTTCACAGCCCAACATTCTGATCCATACAGTATGACAAGTCTTATCACGGACTTGTAGATTTTACCCTTCAACTTGAGGGGCATCCGTGGGTCAGAAGTTGTTCCCACAAAAGCCAAAGTTTGTAGGTAAGCGTGAGTTATATGTTTGGTACTCTTTCATTATCAAACGTTAGAACAAATTTAGATAAAATTTGGCGTATGGATATACCATGTCCTGGAATAGGACATAGAGTACTTCTAATCCACGGAGTTAATTCCCTATGGATATTTTTCTACGTTCAGTAACTCATCTTGATGAGACAGAACAACTAAACCTACTTTTTAGCCCAATCTCCTTTGTCTCCTAACCACATATCGCTCACCTAGTAAAATATTGGCACATCTACAGTAAATGCGAAATTAAATTTTGACGGCTTAGGTGTTAAAAATTGGATAATTTATATCTTTGTATATCTATTATGGTCTACAGGTACTAGTAGCCAACATCAAAATTTCTGATATAAAATGTAAAATGAACTCAAAACTTCGTTTTAAATATTTGTACAATCTTTGATCCTTGTATCTATAAAATATGAAAAATGTAGATGTGCCAATATATTACTAGGTGAGCGATATGTATCTACAGATATAACCTCTAAAAATAGACACAAATTCAGGAAACAACAAATATAATGCAGTTAAATATACATAAAACTCCTGTTTTATTGGTTTTTGTTCGCAATCTTATATCAGAGTATTAAGGAAACATTTTCCGGAACGTCTCTTAAATTGGTTTATTTGTGAAATGGTTACATGTTTATTTTCTTGTTTGCTTTGGGTGTGTCTGTGTGTGTTGATGGTCTAGTGTGGGAAATCGGTTTGTTTTGGTTACGATTCACTCACTGTTAAATTGGTTATACGTGACAGTTCCCACTTAGGTGAGGTTTTCGTGAAGCAAGAAAATCTTCAAGATGTTAGAAAGAGACTAGATGGGACGGGATCACGTGACATTTTTAGTTTTAGTAAGTTTAGTTTTTTTTTCTTTTGTAAATATGTTTATAGGCTTAATACAACAAGGCATACTCTACCAGTCAACCCTTGGGGTTAAAAAAGACGAAACTGGTGTAGGTGTGCACGATAAATAATTAATAGATATTACAAATAGAATAAAGTATCATTAAATTAAATAATCATCTTCCTGCCCTTGTCCCGTGTTATTTAGGGTCGGCGCAACACGTTTTTTTCTTCCATTCTGCCCTGTCACTCGTCATGCTATCACTAACTTCCTTTTCTTTCATCACTCTTCACACAATCCATCTATCTTTTCTTTGGTCTCTCTCTCCCTCCCCATCCATCCACATATAAACTCATAACTCTTTTAGTAACATGCAGCATTTCTCACTTTATCAATTCTCTTCACACCACACATCCATCTTATCATTCTCATCTCCGCTACATGCAATCTTTTTTCATCCGTCTTTTTCACAGCCCAACATTCTTATCCATACAGTATGACAGGCCTTATCACGGACTTGTAGATTTTCGCGTTAGTTTCGCGTTGATCCGATGTCATTAAATTAAATGTCTTATAATAAAATACATATATACTACAAGCTAAAATTACAAACTAATAAATAACGAATCATTATAATTAAGGGAACTAAAAATTTATAAATTATGACGAATACCAAATTAAGGTTGAGAGGACTTTAAGTAGTAGTAGTGAATTTTACTCTTGAAGGAAAACTTTCAGCTTTTTGATGTCAAGAAAAGTCAAAGTTTTTTATTTCACATAGGCCTACATGGGCACTTATAAAACGTCAGAGAAGAGGAAGCACATTCCAGAGTTTTATGGTAAAGACAGAGTAAGAATTAGCTATAAATCCAGTACGGTGAGAAGGAATATGAAGAGGTATGTTTTTATATATATATATATATATAGCATAGCATAGTCGGCCCTATAATGTTCCCACCCCCTGCTGGGACTTAGGCCACCTCTCTAGGAGAGGGAATGGACCGAAATCCACCACGCGGGCCCAGTGGTTGGTGCGGGTTGGTGGATATCACATGTCTTCGAATTTTTGGTTCTAGGACGTGCCGATTTCCTCACGATGTTTTCCTTCACCCTTTTGAGAGCAGTGGTGTTGAAATAAATTACACAATGTAATGCGCCTGGCTGGGTTTGAACCCTCAGCCTACAACTCGTAAGTCGATCTACCAAATTGAAGATCCTGTCTAAGTTCCAGAACAAAAAGCTCGGTCGACCAGGCCGTACTCGTATATAAACTACACATAACGGTATAATTTACTCGAAACATTAAACGTGACTGATTTAAGTACAGTTAATAGCAAACTCATGTTAAAGACATTGTAAAATTAAGCGAAAATTTTCTTTGTCCACCCTTACGTTGTTGAAACCTTTACGGTTCGGACCAAGCGTTTCGCCTCGTCGTTTGTATCGCGAATATCGAGCGACTGGAGCAACTTGCCTGCTGCGGTTGTCCCGTCTGTTTACAATTTAGGTGTCTTCAAGTCTAGAGAGAATAGGCTCTCAATAAACTAGTGCGCCTCACCATCAACAATTGCATCACTACTTACCATCAGGTGGGATCACAGTCAAGCACTAGTTTATAAAAAAAAAATATATTAAAAATAAAAAATATTGTGTTAGAACTGAAATTAGAGTAGATCATACCGATAGTAACTTTACATAATATTTTTAAAAAGTGCAGCTGCGTATGCGCACTTTGGACACTCTAACATGTAGATTAGTTTCGACAGGGGCACTTCACAGGGGAAAAAATCGTTACTGTATTTCCTGTACATACATTTTACCTCTTCATTGTACATAGGTAGATACCTCTAGAGAAGTGACGTCACCATTGTTACGCATATTACTCGGTTCCCACTTCGATGCTTGCCGACAGTTGTCTTGTACACTTTGTTTGATGCGGGTAAGAGAGGGATCAGACGGAAGACTTGTCTTTTGCGACTGTAATATAAATCCTTTTATCTCGATCTAAAATAGAAATATTTTGAAAGATTTTAATCATTTCTATAATTATAATTTTATATAGGTGTAACCTATATAAAATTATATATGCATACATTTTAAAATATACTTTTTTTTTCATTTAATATAAACTAGTGCTTGACTGCGATCCCACCTGATGGTAAGCAGTGATGCAATCGTTGATGGTGAGGTGCACTAGTTTATTAAGAGTCTTTTCACTCTAGCCTTGAAGACACCCAAATTATAATAACTAATATTTAAGTATGTTTATCAGTTGTCTAGTACTCATAACACAAGCTCTGCTTAGCTTGAACTTGAGCTCTGCTAGATAGTGGTGAGAATATTATTATTATTTTTATACTTACTAGAAACTAGTAGGTATGTTCAAAATTGGCTATGGAATCGATTTCAGCTATTTTTAAAATATTCAATTTTTGTATCCTAGAATAATAAAGACTTATTTTGTAATAAAAAAATTAATTCTTGATAAGTCTTGATTGCGATTGTGTGCGTGCGTATCAATGTGCTATTACGTCGATGTCTTAACATTTGCTTACTATTAGGGTAACTAATTTCTTTGAAACAGTACCTAAGTGTTTTTAAGTATAATTTATTAATCAAAATGAATTAAATCAATGAATACGGAATTTTATTAAGTAAAAGTACTACTATAGTATAGTAACTACCCAAAGCGGGATGAGCAACCTAAAAAAAAATAGACTTCATACTATCTGTGGATAGAATACGAAACCACATAAAACCAGTTGCCTGGAAGAGATCGCGGAATGCGATAAGGCCGCCCATTATATGTGCGTATGTGTTTTAAGTTTTACTTTCCTTTTATGTTCGTATTGGTGTACAATAAAGGATGTATAAAAACACTGAAATATCGGTTACAATTTTCCATAAAAATAAAAGAATCATGTGACAAAATCGCATCGGTTGAACCCGCCATTAACCATGCTGTGACACGCCCATTCAAAGTTACCGACAACCTCAAACCACTGCTCACAGAACCGCTCAATACAAGTTCGCTTTGTTTCTGCTAAACGAACAATTCGAACTCGTATGTAGGTATTTATTATCTTTGGAAGCTGTATGTTGATTCTATGGCATTAACGGCTAAATCAAACAGGAATGGATGGACTTAGCATCATGATGTAATCTGTGGACTAGATACAATAGCTGTTGTGATTTCAGTTCTGGGAATGCTTACACAATACATCGCGGTTGTGTACTTTGAAGGAAAACATCCTGGGTCAAATCTTGAGAATAGCATAGCATAGCATAGTCGGCCTTATAATGTTCCCACTGTTGGGATTCAGGCCTCCTCTCTAGGTGAGGGAATAGGCCACAATCCATCACGCGGGCCCAGTGCGGGTTGGTGAATGTCCCATGTCTTCGAATTTTTGGTTCTAGGACATGCCGGTTTCCTCACGATGTTTTCCTCCACCGTTTTGAGAGCAGTAGTCTTGAAATAATTACACAAAGTAATGCGCCTGGCTGGGTTTGAACCCGCGACCTAAAACTCGTAAGTCAGGGCCGTTACAGCTCGGCCACCACTGCTCTACTACTAATCTTGAGTATGAAAGGCTTCAAATAGGACAATATAGAGATACATATTTTTATATAACAATAAAGTTATGACCAATGTTTGTATTTTTTTTAGTCATCATCTTATGACATCCCCGCTCTTGGGCGGAGCGGGAGATAGTGTCAGACTTTTACTGACTAAAAAGGCACTCCTGTTCCTTTGTCGCCTTTCGTACCGGGGCCGAGTCTTCCTTTCAGAATCAGACCCTTGGCCCCAGTAGGCTAGTAGACCCTGCTGGGCCCCCTACAGTTGCTGACATCTCCTTGAGGCGCGCGTTAAAAAGTACGCGCCGTCGACGACTTGGGTTCGGTCCGGACGGTTACCGGACGGTCGGACGGTACCGTCCTATCCGAACCGTAAAGATTATTAGCTTGCTTTGGCTTTGGTGAATACTGAGTATATTATAATTAAAAATAATATATTATTCCACAACTATCACACAACGGCGCCCAGTATTAAGCTACACAAAGCTTGTGTTATGAGCACTAGACAACTGATATATATACTTAAATATTCAATAAATTACACCCAGAAACGGAACAAATGATCGTGTTCAGCACACATACATTTGTCCCGGGTGGGAATCGAACCCACGATCTCCGGCATCGCAGTCAGGGCTACTAATCACTAGACCAACAGGCCAGTCAAAAGTATAGCAAGCAATTGCTTGAAAAATAAATACAATATAAATAATGGATGCTGCGCAAGAAGATAATTGCAGAAATAAAATGTGACTTCTAGATGAAGGAGTTAGCATAATTGACGGGGCCTGTTAGGGCCCATGACTGCCAGGGTTACGGGAGTTAGAAAGAGTCTTCGACTTGACAGACACTAAAAACTACTGGTTGGGTTAGTGCGCTGAACCTATGACCATAACCAAAACACCTGTAAAAATTAACATCCTTAATAAGGCCTTTATAGAAAACTTCTCAAACAAAACGAAATTTGAACAAAAAATATTAGCTATGATAATTTTGGCCTGAAATTATTTCGAGCAAACTTTGAACCCGACCTGAGAATCTCAGATATTTTATTCATATTTCAAGACGTTCTAGCTGACTTAATGTAGTATCTAGTGGATATCTCAAGTATTTATCCGTTTGTGTAAATAACGGCTAGTCTTAGCTTCGTCCGACAAACGATAGATTCCTTGGATCGCGAGCGATATTGTGGTGAACAAACCTGGGTATTGTGACCATGTTTTGGAGTCTGAATTCTCTTTTGAATCTGTTTTGAAGTCTTCCGCCTGGACGCGATTTGCAGTGGCCGGTATGGAAGACACTAAATCGGTTGCGAACCCAGGTAGGCCGCTGCAAACTCAACTTGGCAAAATGGGGTTTTATAGACCCATCGAATACTCAATGTGAGTGCGGAGCTCCTGTTCAAAACATGAGCCACATGTTGGAATACCCCAAGTGTCCGTATACCTGCACTTTTGAGGATTTGATGAATGCTACCGATGCTGCTATTAATGTAGCCGCCTATTGGGCCCAAAAAGTTTGACGAGTTTACCATCGAATCGAAAAGAAGAAGAAGGAGTCTGAATAGGACTTTTATATAAAATACTAGCTTCTGCCAGCGGCTTCGCCTGCGTGAAAGTAGGTTTCTTCTAACAAACTTTGGTAGATATTCATAAGATCTACAATTAATTAGATTATTTTATGGTTCTATCTTTTATAGTTTTGGCAGCGTACGCAAAATAAGTAACTTTTCTGGTTGACTTTTAACACCTTGTGTCCGAAAAACTCAAATATCTTACGGAACCCTACTTTTTTCCAAAATAAAATATAACCTATGTTACTCGTGGATAATGTAGCTTTCGAATGGTGAAAGAATTTTTAAAATCGGTCCAGTAGTTTTTGAGCCTATTCATTACAAACAAACAAACAAAGTTTTCCTCTTTATAATATTAGTGTAGACTATAGCTTACCCGATAGACGTTGTCCTGACTTGGCAATGAACTGTCAAAAGCTCAAAGATCAAATAGTTATAGCATAGCTTAATCAGCCTTTCAATGTCTTTCAAGCCTCTAGAAGAGGGAATGGGCCGTAATCCACCACGCGCGCGCAGTGCGGGTTGGTGAATGTCACATGTCTTCGAATTTTTGGTTCCAGGACATGCCGGTTTCCTCACGATCTTTTCGTTCACCGTTTTGAGAGCATTGGTGATGAAATAAATAACACAAAGTAATGCGCCTGGCTGGGTTTGAACCTGTGACTTACAACTTGGTCGAGGCTGTTACCACGTTGCCGTAATGTTAAATGATTTTCTGTATTTTATTTTTTAATTTCTTAATGTTTCTTTCCGTAAGAACTTTTTCCTGACAATTATAAACACAACAAAAAAAACTATCGAAATTGATCTTGTTTACACTTAATGACGTGACTAAGGGAAATAGGGATTCATTTTTATATATTTAGAATATAGATTATAAATTATCGAAGACAACGAAACATCATAATTGACGAGCTCTTGGCTAGAATAATAACTGCCACACGCGTCAATCTCCAAGGTTAAGCAATAATTGCTAAGGTTAATCTTTGGATAGGTGACCATCTTAATTAGAGAGCATGTTAAACTGTTGGTCCCGGCTGTCATTTGTAGATCTTTGACAGCCGTTACGGATAGTCAGAAGCCAGGACATCTGACACCAGTTTTGTCAAGGAGTATCCTGTTACCCTCCTGATAACATTACTGGGTTGTGGAGGTCAGAAAAGCAGTCGCTCCATGTTAAATACTGATATTTAGCGGCATCCCATTAGACTGGAAACCGATCCCATTGGCTACAATGGGATCTTCGGCTTTTGCCAGCTATAGCAAAGGTTAGGCAGATTGATTGATCTAAAGCCTTTTTGCTCTAAGGTAGAGTAAAAGGGCGTGTCAGACTTATACTTACTAAAACCCACCTGTGTTTCTTCATTTGCTTTTTTCGATTTAAGGCCACGATAACTCTTTCATTCGTTCCCGCAGCCCTAGCAGGCATTGGTCCTACTGAGCCCCTTCGATTCCGGAATACTACGCACCGACGACACGGGCTCGAACTTTACTGAACGGCCGGAAGGCGTGTTCCTCATTGCTTGTCGTCCGGAAATAGCTATGTAGATATTGTGATCACTTCTTCTGTAGCGGTTGTGTTTTTCCGAATAAATATACCCGAAATATTAAGGCCCTATCTGATAGTCGTCCCGGGTACCACTACTGTGTGGACCGCCCGGAGGATACGGTGAAGCTCACGGTAGAGGTGTGCCCCGCTTGGGCAGAGCACCGCCGTGTCCTCGTGGTGGAGATCACCAGCAACGATTACTCGCGCCGGGCCTTGGTACAGGCCATGGTACGAAGCGAGTAGGAGTGGCAGGCGGTCGCCTCCTTCTGCAAAGCAGTAATGCTAGCAAAGGAGGAGGCCGCACGTACACGCGCGAGGGAGCGGCGTTCACGCCCCAGCCGCCTGGATCCCGATTCCGATTTCCGGTCACCGTAGGCGCGGGCTTGCGGTCGGCGAGCAATTGGTAACTTGCCGTCTGACTGTCCGGTAAGAGTCAAAGCTTACTGGGGCCAAGGGTCTGCTTATGAAAGGAAGACTCGGCCCTGGTATAAAAGGCAACGAAGGAACAGGAGTGGGATTTTAGTCAGTAAAAGTTTGACACGCCCTCTCGCCCCGCCTAAGAGCGAGAAATGTCATTGGTTGATTTTCCCACCTACAAAAAGAAAAACTAACAGCCAAAGAAATATTTGTTTCGACAGTCAAACTAGGTTGCAGAATTTAATGAATGACTGAAAGATTGTAACGTAACCTTATCAAAAGCAATTTCAACATTAATGAAGGTAAACTCAGTAAAATATCCATCAAATACTTAACTAACTAGAAGCTTGATCCCGACTATAATTCCTTGAAGCGTCAATTCCTCTCAAACGGCTGACATAAAAGTTTAATTCTCTTGAAAGCCTGTAGACCTCCGACCTACAGGATGCAATAACTTCTTTACACTGCTCATCTCGCAAATACTTACCTCTGAGTGCTTCTTATACTTATCATATTTTTGCACTATCTTCATAGTTTCTATTTCAGCTGTGAGCACGTTTATCAATCATATATTTTCGTGTTATATCAATGCCATCTTCAAACGATCTGCTACGCGGGTCTGTGTTAGTACTGGGTGTCTAAGAAATAATTCACTTTTATATTTATAAAAAATATATGCATTAATTTACAAAATCATAAATTGAAAACGTGAGAAAATTACTCAAAAAAAAAATTACATTATTCAAATGTCTCTAACATTCATGAGTGAAGTTGAGTAGCAAAGTTTTTTATAATGTGTAATAAATTAATGTGAAATTTCACTAACATGATGAAGAGGTGAAATTATTTGTCTGTTTGTAATGAGTTAATCGTTAAACTTACTTATAATAATAATAATATAGTCATATCATATAATAATAATCGTCTAGCTAACGGAGAGTACTTGCATAGGCACAACCTAGTAGCCCCAGCAACTTACTTTGAAATACTCTGTTGTGGAATCGGAAGTGCCGTACTACAGGTATGAGCCCGACCCAGTTCTTGATAATAGTCATATTACTTTGTATTGGGATCGGCCCATCATCACTGACAGGACTATTGTAGCCAATAAGCTTGATATAGCGGTGGTGGACCGAAGCGAGAGGCGTGCAATGATTGTTGATATATCAACAATCATTGCATCCCGTTCCGCATGACGACAACCTCGGGAAAGCCGAGAAAGATAAACAAATATATAATATACTTAATATTGTTTTGGCTCGCGAGGTTGATGCCATGAGATATGTGGACTTGGCGATCATTGTACCGATAGTCGTGACGGGCAATGGCTTAATAGCCAAAGGCTTCGACTAACACCTTAGGAGGCTCGCGTTAGGCGACTGGATCAAGGGCTTAATTCAGAAAGCGGTACTCCTGGACACGGCTCGTATTGTTAGAAGGTTCCTTTCTCTGGAGCCCTGTTCACTGGTAGCTTGGACCCTGTTCCCAATAGCGGTGGGATACTGTTTTTTTTTATATTTTTTAAATGTTTTATTTTTATTTTTGAAATATTTAATAATGTGACTTATAGGTTTACAAAATTAAAATAAAGAGAATAATAATAATTTTTATTCAGGTTAAATATAACCATTTTCATAATTAAAAAATATCATCACGCAAACAATACATTAAAATCAAATAAAATAACATCAACCTTATCAAATACATTAAAATTAATAAGACACAGTCAATAAATTATAATCAACATTTAATCAAATAAAATCAAATTAAATAGATTAAGATCAAATAAAATAAATTAAAATTAAAGTCCATATATCCATAAAGTTAAAATCAATTAATTAAAAACGGATAACATAATTTAAAAAACCAATATTCAATAAATTAAACAATAGCTAAATAAAATAAAAGCAAAACTGTGGGATAATGCTACTATCAGAATATTTTCGATATAAGTGGCTGATAACATAGTAAGGTATCCAGCAGAAGAACCAAGGTCACCGAAATAGCTCGAAGAATTGTCAAACTTAAGTGGCAGTGGGCAGGGCACATTGCTCGTAGAACAGATGGTCGATGGGGCCGAAAGATTCTAGATAGGTGACCGCGCACGGAAGACGGAGCGTTAGAAGGCCTCCCACAAGGTGGACCGATGACCTGGTGAGAGTCACGAAAATGCGATGGATGCGAGACGACCAGGACCGTTCGTTGTGGCACTTAGGTGAAGCCTATATATGTCACGAAGTGGACGTCTTTCGGCTGAAATAATGAATTACGGTGATGAATCAAGCAAATGTCAAGAGATAACCTCCATCCATTATAGCTGTAATGCCACGTATATTACCATTACTTAGGCTCGTGTGAACCATGTGGAATAAACGAGTTTGTCGAAATATTTTAGCACTTTTATTAGGGACAGTAATAAAAGTCAAGTGCGTGTAATGTCAGTGTTGACGGCAAGAATTCTGGGTCCGTAGACTTCGCTGTGATCACAGACCAAAGTTAATGGGGGTTTTAGAAATATATATGTATGTACTTCTAACACACACGCGATCTAGAGAAACCGGCCAAATCAATCTGTGGAAAAAAAAGTCGGTTACTCCATACAAACTTTGGACTCCTGTCAAATCCCCTTACTACTGTTGTTAATTTACTGTTTTCCGCACTAGTGCGAAAAACAGTAAATTGCGTGCCTAAGAGCGGGCATAAGACAGAGTTTTCGGGCATAAAAAGTGTATTGAAAAAATATATCCACTCCGCAGTCTCATTAAAACCCGATATCGTTGCGACCCTGTCTCTAAGAATCCATTCAACGATACCGCTGGTGTAGACATGCTCAAGAATTCTCCTCTTACCTCTATGTAGCTAGTTTGAAGGATACCTTGTATATTGAGAAATATATCTCAAGAACATTGTTAGCTTCTGTTTGAGAGTTTTTGAAGCATAGTTCTAATGTTCCAGTAATGTTTTTCAAGAAGCTCAGACATGGTATCGGACCTATCTAAATACTATATTATGCAACGTAATAAATATATTCAGAATGGGCTACTGAATCGATTTAAGCTATTTTTTTTTAAATAATTGTAATTGCATTCTATTCTGTTCGAGTAGGACTCGCATACTGAGGGTTCCGTATAAACTTACCTGTGAAAACAGTCCAATTCCTGAATTGAGTTACGAAGATTTTTCCGAATCACAAATAAAGTTTTTTTTGGTGACGTAACTACAAATTTACAGTTTTCAGATTTTTTCCTATACTTGTGCTATGAGACTTTACTTCATGTCAAATTTCAGGATTCTAGGTCAACGGGAAGTACCCTGTGAAATTTGATTCTCTTGCAAGTGTCGAAATACACATTTTTGCGACATAAACGGCCATATGAAGTGGAGAGAGAATGGAGTTTCTTGCAGGTTCTCCTCCATAGGAAACGACCAATTTGGAAACATGCACTAGCTTCTGAAGTTTTATAAGTGCCCATGTAGGCCTATGTGAAATAAAAATATTTTTGATTTTGTATCTTTTTTTTTCATTAACTCAGAAGTTTGATTGTTTCACAGCTACAAGATTCTCATTTTTTTATTCAGTGGAAAATCATTAAATGACTCTTCCTGCTCTGGGTGAGCGATTATGAGTATAAGACTACTCACCTGTGTGCCTTCAGTTGCCCTTTGCGTTTCAGAGTCGCGGAAACGCTTTCAAACAATCTTGAAGCCCAGTAGTAACTGGCCATCCCATTAAATAATGGTTTTCTCAATCCTCCGCCATCCATTGCTGATTAATTTCGCTGTAACAGCTGAACCGTTTCTCTTGTATTCATCGAACTTCATTGACTCTCCGCTTTTTTAGTGGCTACCATTATTGATGTTCGTTTTCAGTACTAGCAATGAATGAGAATAGTGTATCAGTCTAATATTTCTGGTTTTCGAAAACCTGCTAAGTAATACAAAATCAGTGGTAACTCAAGGTCGCCGCACACAGACCACCGGCCACAACCACAAAACGCCACCACCGGCATATTTCCTATAGTTCTCATACATTTTATATGGATTGGCCGCACACGGTTAACGCCGCTGCTCGCACTGGCCACTAAATGCCGTCACACGCTACTCGCGCATTTAAACCTTCTTCATCAGAGTCCATTATCATACTGCGCGTATGGGTTAAAAAAAGTAGCAGCCACCGGCCACAAGTGGCTGTCGCGCGCTTCAGATTCCTTTGTGGCTGCTTCTAGCTTCTCGTGGCGGTGTTTTTGATTGACGCGTGTGGTTTGTGTGCTAGGTTACTTAGTTGACTTTACCGACTAAACTGCATTTTGGTCCACAAATTGGCACACGTGATAAATCTAGATATAAAATCGGGACACGTTTAAACAGTATCATTAAGCGGGGTGAATAAGTATGCAGTGGTGAGTAGAATAGAGGTAGGGGATATAAAGGGCAACTGAAGAATCACACAAACTGAAACTCAACGTTTTAGTATGTGTTGCAGTTGTGATTATTTTATTTTACACTTTTTACTTACGGTAACACCACGAAAAAGTACCCCTCAGCTATACTTAAATACCTTATAGCCAGAGCATCTTATGAAAATTCAAATAATACGAAACACGGTTTTTTTTTTTTTTTTTATTGTGTGGGAAAATCATCCTAATGACATCCCCGCTCTTGGGCGGAGCGGGAGATAGTGTCAGACTCTTACTGACTAAAAACCCACTCCTGTTCCTTCGTTGCCTTCGTCCCAGGGCCCCGGGTTCCGCTTTCACACTACCCGTGGCCCCAGTAGGCTTCGACCCTGCTGGGCCCCTACGATTTGCTGACATCTCCTTGAGGCGCGCGTGGAACAAAACGCGCCGTCGACGACTTGGGCTTGGTCCGGACGGTTACCGGACGGTCAGACGGCGAGCCACCCATTGCTCGCCGTCTGCAAGCCCGCGCCTACGGTGGCCGGAAATCGGGATCGGAATCCCGGCGGCGGTTGGAGCGTAAGGACCGTTGCCTCACGCGATCGGCCGCCTCCTTAGCTAGCATTACTGCTTCGCAGAAAGAGGCGACCGCCTGCCACTCCTCCTCGCTCCGGAGCATGGCCTGAACCAAGGCCCGGCGCGTGAGATCACCGCCGCCGATTGCCCTCACGAGGTCACGGCGTTGCTCTGCCCAAGCGGGGCACACCTCCACCGTGTGCTCCACCGTGTCCTCCGGGTGGGCCACACAGTGGCGACACCCGGGCGTCGTTTCCGCACGAATCCGGTGCAGGAACCTCCCAAACTTACCGTGTCCGGTGAGGACCTGCGTCATGCGGAATGTGAGGACGCCGTGAGGTCTTTCCAACCACGCCTCAAAGAGGGGACTTACCTCAAAGAGGGGACTTAAAACACGGTTGGATTAAATTAATTTCTTACAGAGTTCCGGTGCCTAACTTTAGACTTCATCATCAGATCAGTTCGATCTATTCCCCCTTTTCTTTCAGTCAGTCATCGACTACACGAATAAACAAAGCAATTTTACTTGTTACGACAGTTCTGCTGTGATCCTATGTGGAGTTCTGTTCCATATCTTCGAAGTTCATGATCAGTTCAACACAATATTTCTATGGGACAAACCTGGAAGCATAACCATTCAAACAAAAAAAAAAATCATAATCAGTTCACAATTGACCGAGAAATCGGTGAACATACATAAAAATGGTG
Source organism: Mythimna vitellina (assembly GCA_949316375.1). Lineage (NCBI taxonomy): Eukaryota > Metazoa > Arthropoda > Insecta > Lepidoptera > Noctuidae > Mythimna > Mythimna vitellina. The sequence goes on along the minus strand of OX438691.1, from coordinate 4,909,748 downwards.
GACATCCCACCTATACGCACAAACCGTTTTGAGAACACATTCATTGTGCGTACAGCTAAGGAGAGGAATTTCTTGCCGGAATCTGTGTTTCCTGATGGCTACAACCCGGGAATCTTTAAGTCAAGAGTGAATAGGTTACTCCTAGGTAAGCGCGTTCCATCGTCGACCGCATCGTCGCTTTCCATCAGGTGAGATAGCGGTCAAGCGCGAACCTATTAAGAATAAAAAAATAAGTTCAGCTGAACGTAGAACCTCCTCCTTTTTGAAGTCGGTTAAAAAAGGATAGCATTAGGAACGTCAAATCATGTCAATTGCTACATAACTTACAAACACTAGTTAAAGCGGAAACTAAAAACGACTCCACCATCTATTTCCCGAGCAATTTCCTAGATCTGTGCCAAAATACCAGATGTTTAGAGATGCAGTCGCGACGGAAGCTGTCATCTCTTTGACATGTTTGCGTTACGAAACGATTTCAATATCTCATGCTTTTGATTAAATGTTCATTCATCATTTTAATATTTTATCAGTCTTGTTTTGTTCTTGTCGATGAATTCTCTTATTATTGAATCACAAGTTTAATTCTTTTTAGGGTTCCTTACCTCAAAAGGAAAAAAACGGAACCCTTATAGGATCACTTTGTTGCCCGTCCGTCTGTCTATCTATCTGTCTGTTTGTCAATACCATTTAACTCAGGAACCATTAGGACCATTTATCTCGCGTAGACGTATTACGTTGAAATTAAAACCATATACTAAGGTCTGCGGTCACTTAAAGCTGTGAAAATATCAAACTTCTAAGTTTACGGAAAAAAGGATATGACCGTTTATGTCGCAAAAAACGTATATTTCGACACTCAAGGGAACCAAAATCCTAGAGTACTTCCCGTTGACCCAAAATTCTAGAGTACTTCCCGTTGACCCAGAATCCTGAAATTTCGCATAAAGTAAGGTCTTATAACACAACTATAGGAATAAATCTGAAAATAGAAAATTAATTGTAAGGTCACAATAATTTTTTTTAAAAAAAACTTCGAGACTCCAATCAGGAATCGATCTCTTTACATAAGTAAGTTTGTACGGAACCCTCGGGCACGAGTCCGGCTCGCACTTGCCCATTTTTTTTTAAGGTGGGATTCAATAACTTCTCTCGCTTTACGGTGGAGCGAGAGCTACAAAATTTTTGTGAAACATTTACTCACTAATATCACACCTGTGTCCATCAGTTATCCTTTGTGTTTTAAGACCGCGGTTTCCCTCTTAGGAATACACTACTACACTACTATCAAGTAACTATCAGGAATTTTCAGATGCTAAATGTTAAATTACAATTTTTTTAATGAAGCTTTAACCAAATTACTTTGATAATTTTCCACAGTTTAAACTCTGTCTTGAGACCAGGTATATTTTTGTACTATACAAATATTCTTAGACTTAATTTTAGGCAGATTCAAAATGCTTCTAGTAAACTAATCGTGACCTTTACAAGCCTCAAGAAGGTTCTTAAAGAAGCAAAAAATAAAATACTCATTTTCTACATCAACAATTGACCTTTGAAGTCTATAATCTTCATTTTATTTTTATACACAATATCTTCATCATCGTTACTTGATATTAAATTATGTTATAATTGTTAGTCATTTTTATAATTTGTTACATACACTATCGTTATTTTCATTATTAGCAACACTAAAATGTATTATTGTTACACTGACTACTAAAATGGAATTTGAGTGGTAAAAGTATGGCAATACTGACATTGACAGATGCATTTAAAATAATTTGCCACACTGTCCGATTGATTCCATTTTAGTGAGCGAAGGTAGCACCATATCAATAAGTTCTGCTATATTTATTAATTTCTATAGGTTTCTCTTAATAAAATAGTGCGCCTCACCATCAATGATTGCATCTCTGCTTACCATCAGGTGGGATCGCAGTCAAGTACTGGTTTATATCAATAAAAAAAAAATAGTACAGACTTAGACTTGACTCTCCAAAAACAATTAATGACTTGGCAACTTTCCTTAAGCTGAGTGGATACAATATCATGACCAAGGCCTAGCATGAGCTCTGTAACGTGATCCATTTGACGATCTAAACTGAACTATTTAAAAGGATTTTTTTATTTATTTCTTTAACAATTTTTGTTGTTTTTGTACAAAATTTCCTCGCCAAACTTTACAGTTTGATGGCGAGGTACGCTCGCCTTTTATGACATAAATCAGCAAGTCTATAAAACAACAATTCAAACAATACACCTCAGCTACATTAGGGTTATGATTTTGACAGGCTACGTATGTATGTATGTGAGTATGATTATCTGTTCCCTCATAGCTCCTAATCTACTTATCTGAACTATTTGACATATGAGGTGTTGTTAGAACCGTCTTAATTGTTCGCTGAACATAGGCTACGTGACGTGTCGCAAAAATCGATACGGCGCCCTCTAGCGACCAAAAAGTAATGTGTTAAAAATAAAAATGGAGATAAATACGCCGTGTTTAGTATCATTTGAAAGGGCTTCACTTGTACATTTCCAAAATATTGCTCAAATTTAAATTGACGCCCTCTAGCGGTATAAGTACCAACCGAAACACTTTTTTTAACGTGTGACTACGGCTTTTCTTTTTGTTCTGTTCTTGTTTTTCCAGTTACCTTGTTTATTTCAGCATTTCAGCATCCTGAAAATCTTATTTTATACTTTTTCAGTGTCTTTTTTTGTCGTAGTTGAGTTTTAGTTTTTAAGTTATTATGTTAAGGTTATTATATTATGTTATTCTGCGCATCCGGCAAAGTACTCGCGCCACTCGGGCAATACAAACTAAAACCTATTTACATTATGGTAAAGTTCATTTTACGATGCCTAAGTAATGCGAGCACCCTGGTAGACACGCTGAGTGTACCCACTTGCTCTAAAACAATAAATATTTATAACCTACACTATATGCTATGAAATCTTGTCGAGGAGACAATCCTTCAGCTTTGACTTCAAAATGCCTTGACTTAAATGAGGGGATTCTCTTAATAAATCCATTTTATTTAATACTTTTTTGACTAAAAATTTGGCTATATAGGGTATATAGCTGGAGCTATAAGTGTCAGGCGTGCGAGCGAGAAAGAGAGATGGATCCCTCTTTCTCGCTCGCACGAGTGACATTTAAACACGTTATGGTTTAGGTAAGGCCCCGGTCATAAAAATGTTTACGTCAGCAGTATGCTTTAAATCAACAATTATATTGTGCCCCGTGATGTGAACACAGCCGTTTTTACTGTCTCAAAAGACAGTTTTTTCAAGCTTTTATTTAGTTTCACCTGACCCGATGTTTGTCTGTAATCAAATATTGTAAATTAAATGTCATCCACTTCCCGGTTACCGATTCGGCTGAAATTTTGCATGCATGTGTAAATCAGATGATAATGCAAAATTATTATGACATGATGCTGATCTGATGATGGAACTGAAAGTTGGCCTTGAGAACTCGGTAGTTAAACGACGCAACCCCATCGAATTTGGACTCGTTTGATACGTCTTGACTAGTACTTTTTTTTTATATTCACAACGCCGTCTAGTCCCAAGCTAAGCAGAGCTTGTGTTATGAGTACTAGACAACTGATAACCATACTTACATATTTCTAAATACATACATATTATAGATAAAATTACACCCAGACACAGAACAAATGATTGTGCTCATCACATAAACATTTGTCCTGGGTGGGAATCGAACCCATGACCTCAGGCATTGCAGTCAGGGCCACTAACCATTAGACCAACAGGCCAGACTTTGATGCTAAATGGTAACCAGGGTCTGATGATGGATCTGGAAGATGGCCTTAGGAACTCGATAATAAGCGAAATAATATAACCCTATCGTGTTTGAACTTTTTGGAATGGTCTTGATGAGTATTAAATAAATAGGTACAGACCTCGCTATAAAAGCTTGCTATGTAAAAACAATTTTCATTGAAAACTTTGTTTTTTATTATTATTATTGATAGGCTCGCGTTTGACCACAAACTTACACAAGTAAATAGTTCAATTCCCGAATGGAGTCTTTAGTAATGGAGTTTTTAGATTTGTTACTATACTTGTGCTATAAGACCTTGCTTAATCCCAAATTTCAGGATTCTGGGTCAAAGGGAAGTATTCTATGAATTTTGATTCCTTTGAGAGTGTCGAAATATACGTTTTTTTTATTATGGATAGGCTTGCGTTTGACCACTCTCTTACCTGGTGGTAAGCGATAATGTGGCCGGCGATGGAGCACGCTTGCCTAGAAGTAACCTAATCACTCTTGACTTAAAGACCCCTAGGTTGTAGCTATCAGGAAACACAAAACTTGTATTCTGGTTGACTTAGTAACATATTTCAAACCACTGAATCACTGTAACCCACGAATATTAAAAGGCAAAATTTTGTGTGTATGTTTGTTACTTCTTCCCGCTTGAACGACTGAATAGATTTCGATGAAACTTGTTACGCGGGAAGGCTATATTTTGATAGTAGCTGACCCGGCGAACTTAATACCGCGGCGCGGGTACCGCCTAACTGTCACCATTTGTTCTACTTTGTGTCCTTAGATGGCGTTGCGAGTATCTAAATGGCGTGTGGTGAGATATTTTACTTCTTGAACACTTTAAATTCATATATCTTTCGATATAGTCAACCGATTTGGATGAAACAAAGTCTAAGTTATATATCAAGTTACACACAATTTTAAAATATAATAGTTATCTACATCGATTTGGTACATTTTACGTGATGCGCGCACAACTAAGACTTCTCTACAGATTTATTATATGTATAGATAGCATATAGAAATTTAGTCCGGGAGTCCTTTGGGACATTGTTCTATTTTCCGTGGATGAAGCAAGGCAGCATCTCTGATAAAGGCGCAAGTTTTGGAGTATGTGTGCGTGTGTGTATGTATATTACTTCTTCGCGCTCGAATGGCTGAACAGATTTCGATGAAACTTGGTATACGAGGAGACCATATCCTGGAATAGCATATAGGATTCTGATTATCCCGGGAATAAGTTCCCTTGGGACTAGAAAAGAGAATCTGGTACAAGACAATACAATGTGAACCTCTTCTTATTCCTTGGTTTGCCAATATTAAGCTTAACCTTTTGTGTAGCGTAATTAGAGACACAATAGAAAGACAATGACAAATAATTCATTAAACGCCGGCGTTCGCTCGAGGTGAATGGTGAAATGAATTAATAGAAAGTTTATAATAATAGCGCATAGACTGCGGTCTAGATATGTTCCACTCAACAAGTTTCGGCACCTAATGGGAAAATGTGATAGTCCTAATTGTCAATCCATCACTTGTGGGTGGAATGCGACAGGACACGACCTGAGGTGCTGGTGAACACTTTCAAAATTAATTTGATTGATATTGGCCTTGTTACATTGTCCGAACTCCTATCTAATCGCTGTTTATAATATAGTGAGTAAGGTTTTAGAGACCTAATAGTTGGTGTTTCGTTTTACTTGTATTAGGTTACTAAGGGGCTGACATGGTCTTACTATGACCAAAAGTCCCTAAATCTATAATATATATATACATATATATATATATATATATATATATATGTATGTATATATGTATATGTGTATATATATATGTAGATATATATTAATATAATTAAAATCTAAAAAAGATAATAAATATGTATAAAAGATAATTAAAAAAAGAAACCGCTGACGGCAGCTGGTATAAAATAAATACTAAAAAATAACTAAACAGAAAAAAAAAACAATTTTCCAATGTTTTGAAAATGCAATGAATTAAATTCCGATTTATATTTAATCTGAGAAATTATGACCATGTGTCGAACGGTCTGAGCTGAAATGGTTGCCAATTCGCCAGAGAAGAACTTTGCGCGGTTTGACTACACTTTTCTCTCTACTCAACTCTCCCACACCTCCATCCTATCTCATTAGTCACTTTCAATACCTATGCTCTTCACATGCAAGAAATCTGCGTTCTTCTAACAATCTCCTTCTGCTCTGTCCTTCTCATACTTCTGATTTTGTCCATTCTTCCTTCTATATACAGTCCATCCTTCTGTGGAATGCGCTTTCTCTCGATATCAGGACGGCCGAAAGTCGATATGCATTTAAGCGGAGGGTGCGGAATCATTTGCTCCATCAATAGCAGAAACGTCTCAAAACTTCTTTCGTTACTTTATATTAATATATATGTATTATATTAAATATATATGTATGTGCATTTTAATTATATGTATATATATTATTATTTTTTTGCTCTTGTTTTTCGTGTAAAATTTTCTTTTTATGCACCTACCATATTGTCTCTTCACCACCCTAGGTTGACTGGTAGAGAATGCCTAAGGCATTAAGTTCGCCTTTGTACTTTATGTTGCATGAAGTTTAATAAATAAAAATAAAAAAAATCCTTGATAAAAAATATCAGGTTAACAACGTAAACTAAAAGCACGTCTTTTATTGATATTCTCAGTTACCGTCGTAGATGACCTTTATGACAAAAACAATATTCTCGTAATATTCCTATATCATGAGAATATTGTTTTTGTCATCTCTACCTATTTCGTGTCAAATACATATTGTATTAGACGTCACAAAATATCATCTTCAGTACGTAGTACGTACCTACATCAGTATATTACGAACGTTGAGGAAGTAGTGGAGTAAATGAAGATAAAGAGCAACTGGACTCTGAGGGCCGTAACGCTGGATTCGCACCATGATACGAACTTCAAGTCGAATCCACCATCTACAGGCTTTTTTGAGAGAGGACTTTTGGCTGAAAGGTATCGACGTGTCCGAGAACGGCTACATGAAATCACGCAGCGGAACACGACGCCGATGTTACGTGTATAATTATAGTTTATTTTTTGTGATATTTTTAATATGTATTAGTTTATTTTGTTATATGTAATATGTAATATAATGTATTTTATTTATGGGCCTTAGTTGCCTGACAAAAAAGAAATAATAATCTATATATATAAAAGCGATTTCGCTAAATCACGAAAATCACGAAATCTCAGAAACTATAACACCTACAAACTTAAAATTTGGCAGGTACGTTTCTTATAGGTAGATTTTATGAAACTCCACCCCTAAGGGGGTAAAACGGGGTTGGAAGTTTGTATGGAGAAACCAACTTTCGCGTGGGCGAAGCCGCTGGCAGAAGCTAGTAATAATATATGTAAGGCTTGGTTCTGACTTGGTGAATAAAAATTATAGTACTTTATAGTAGACTCATGATAGCACGTCGAGTCGAAACCGTTGGATCTAGAACGCTGAAATTTTACCCTATTAGGATGAATAAAAAGAATAAATCAATGACCTGGTGAGGGTTGCGAGAATACGATGGATGCGAGACACACAGGATCGGTCGTTGTAGCGACGCTTGGGGGAGGCCTATATCCAACAGTAGGCGACTTTCGGCTGAAATGATGATGATGATGATGAAAAAAGAATAATAAAGGATTTTACAAAATCCATCCCCTTATGGAATGAAATGGAGGTCTGACTTAAACCATACCTGTTTCTTCAGTTACCTTTTGCATTCCAGGACCTCGGGTTTCCCTTTCAGAAGTCAACCCATGGCCCATGAAGTAGCCTTTGGTCAGGCTTGCGTAGTGTTTTGTTGTTTATGTTTTGTTGCGTAGGCTTGCGTGTGTTGTGTGTAACGATCCCCGTGATGGAAACCGGATTATTACCTACGCAGTGTCGCTAGTTCAACTTTAACGGTGTGCATGTAGTCGTATCGATAGAGAACTTTAATATACGTAGCAAAAAGGCGCGCGTCACGTGGGACCGCGCTGGCGATCTTGTAACGCAGTTTCGGCCCTTACGAGCTTTAATTTATTGCTGACAGCCAATTAAATTGCTATTTATCTATCTTAATTGTATTAATGCGTCTTTATACCTGACGTAGTTTCAAATATCCTTAAATATTTAATTTTCCCCTTCTCTCTAACATGTAAAGTTAGTCGATATTAACCTTAGTTTAATTCGTCAAATCACTATTAACTTTCTCGCTTACGTAGCATGTCTTCGGGATCACTGAATTCTCGTAAATCGTACGTTTAGTAGAATAATCATTAAATACTAGATTGATGTGCATATAATTATAATGAATTAAAGGTCACACAGATTAAAGAAGAGTGGAGCAGTGGTGGCCGAGTGGTAACGGCCCCGACTTACCCAGCCAGCAGCGTAACTTTGTGTTATTTATTTCATCACCACTGCTCTCAAAAAGTTGAAGGAAAACATCGTGAGGAAACCGGCATGTCTTAGAACCAAAAAATTCGAAGACATGTTTTTTTTTTATTGGGTGGGAAAATCATCCTTATGACATCCCCGCTCTTGGGCGGAACGGGAGATAGTGTCAGACTCTTACTGACTAGTAGTAGTAGGCTTCGACCCTGCTGGGCCCCTACGATTTGCTGACATCTCCTTGAGGCGCGCGTGGAATAGTACGCGCCGTCGACGACTTGGGCTCGGTCCGGACGGTTACCGAACGGTCAGACGGCGAGCCACCCATTGCTCGCCGTCTGCAAGCCCGCGTCTACGGTGGCCGGAAATCGGGATCGGAATCCCGGCGGCGGTTGGAGCGTAAGGACCGTTGCCTCACGCCTTGACATTCACCAACCCGCACTGGGCCCGCGTGGTATCCACCATTACCACCATTACCTCTCCTAGAGAGGTAGCGCGAGTCCCAACAGTGGGAACATTATAAGGCTGGCTATGCTGTGCTATGTTATAGTAAAAGTTGTTTTAATATTTTGAAAATCCTACTAACGTAAGCAAGAAATTCAAATGTTTTGCAAGTTATATTGTTTGTTCAAGTTTCAATAGAAGACCATTGTCCGCTCCCAAGTTATAATGGTTTTCTCTTTTTTCCAACTATTGAAAAACTATGTGCTCGACCCCATTTTCGGCATAATATTTTCCTTACTTATATTTTTTTATTCGGACTTACAAAATGTTTATCTTTTTATACATTATGAAAAACTGCAGGGATCACGAAGAAATTTAAATAACGGTTAGCTTAGTTAAAACATTAAATCACACTATTAGAAAATAAGGCAAAGGTTTTTATGTGTGTGTGTTTGTTACTTCTTCACGCTCGAACGGCTGAACGGACTTTGACGAAATTTGGCACACGGGTAGACCATTTCCTAGAACAGTACATACGATACTTTTTTTCTGGACGTATGTTACTTTAGGACAGTTTTCTACTTTCGCGAGGGCGAAGCCGCTGGCAGCAGCTAGTGACGTAATTTTTACACCAAATATACTAAATTTTACTAAATTTTTCACCAAATACACTAAATTTGGACGCACTGGATCGGTCGTTGTGGCGTTGCTTGGGGGAGGCCTATGTCCAGCAGTGGACTTCTTTCGGCTGAAATGATGATGATGATGATACTAAATTTTACACCAAATATACTAAAGTTTTTATTATTAACTTGTTATCTCCCACAGTTTTACCCACGTCTTTGCGTACTGCTCTACTACCGTAAGTTCGAAGACCCCTTATTAGTGTTCGCCTACAACATAAAAGGTAGCCTTGTGCAAAATTTCACGTTCTTAGGCTCAGTAGTTTCGGCTGTGCATTGATATGCCAGTCAAGCAATTCCTCCTTTTATTTACCTATTGTTGAATATAGACAATATAATCTTAATTAAATTTCATCAATCACGAGCATATTAGTGCATGTTAGTATCTGTTGCTCGTCTTAAAGCAACAATAAGTTATTACGTAGAAACTAGGCCAGCAACTGTTGCTGCCAGACTTGCCCCTACCATCTGTTCCTATTGTATTTATATTAATAATACAGCTTCATTCTTATTGTATGTTTATTTATGAGATTCCAAGAATCTTAAGTTTCTGTAATGGAATTACTGGGATGTTTCGCAAAACTGTAGTTCTTTCTCTTCTTATTCGAATACAAATGAGCTGGCTATTTTTATACTTACTAATCTTTCTATAAATAAGACGAATTAGAGTAAAGATTTGATTACTTCGATTAGAACTTCGGAGATAGATCATAGAAACTCTTCAATAAATGATAGCAAATCTTCAGCAATGGTTGCAATTGCATATCTGTTTATTGTTGACACCATATCAATGGGCAATTGCGGAAAATTGTGTTATGTCTATAATAGTTTGGTCTATGCGTTATTTAACACCGAGTTCCGAAATTAAACTTATTTTGCACTTTTCATTGTTTTTTTTTTTTCTTTAAAGTCGGTTGTATTTTTTTGTATATAGTTTTTATTTTACACTTTTTAGTTATGGTACCACCACTAGAAAGTACCCCTCAGCCATACTAAAATACCTCATAGCCAGAGTGCATCTTATGACAATTCTAATAATACCAAACACGGTTAGATTAAATATATTTATTACAACAGGTGCCTAACTTCAGGCTTCATCATCAGATCAGTTCGATATATTCCCCTTCTTTTTTCAATCAGTCATCGACTACACGTTTAAATAAAGCAATTTTACTTATGACGACAGTTCTGCTGTGATCCTATGAGGACTTCTGTTCCATATCTTCGAAGTACATGATCAGATCATAACAATATTTCTATGGGATTAACTTGAAAGTATAACCTTTCAATGAAATAAAACTAAATCAAAATCAGTCCACAATTGACCAAGAAATCGGTGAACATACATAAAAAAAAACACATTCAGCCGAACATAGAACCTCCTCCTTTTTGAAGTCGGTTAAAAAGAGCCAAAGTTGGTTGAAGAATGTATTGTGATGTAGTTATTGTAAGATTTATGCCAATCCCAAAGCACTGTGTAGAATAGGTCATGATTCAGAGAGCAGATTCTGTAGGTGAGTTCATGACATCCAAGTTATAATTTCGCTCCATTCATAGTGGGTTTCCAATTTCCTTTTCACGACATTCAGTTAGCAGTGTTCACGTGGTAGTGGCAAAGCTTGGTATAACTTTAGAAAATTATCACTACCCCTGTTGGTACTTTAAGTTTGTGTGCATTATTCTGTGCCATTGTGTTTTCTTCGTGATCTTGCGGAATAATTGAATCGGATTCTGTATGGTTTACGTATATATATATTATGTATTTATTTTTAGGATAAGGTATATATAGGTATATAGCATAGCATAATCAGCCTTTTAATGTTCCCACTGCTGGGAATCAGGCCTCGTATCTAGGAGAGGGAATGGGCCGTAATCCACCACGCAGGCTCAGTGCAGATTGGCGAATGTCACATGTCTTCGAATTTTTGGTTCTAGGACATGCCGGTTGCGTTCCGATGTTTTCTTCACCGTTTTGAGAGCAGTGGTGATGAAATAAATTACACAAAGTAATGCGCCTGGCTGGGTTTGAACCCACGTCCTACAACCCGTAAGTCGGGGCTGTTACCACTCAGCCACCACCGCTCTCACTCGCCCATCATATGTATGTAAGCATTTATTACTTTAATTTAAGATTCCATATAATCTTCTTTTATATTACTTCTACACACTTTTTCTACATTTATTCCTATCTCTTCTTTCGCAGTTCTACTTACTGTAAGAAATTTCTTTTAGAAATAAGCAGTACCTTTATACAATTTTTTTAACAATGTATCTTCTTTTGTATTTATGTGTGTACATAAATTATAAAATAAATAAATAATTACAATTGTGTGAAAACTTTTATGTATTTATTTGATTGTTGTATAAATGTCATGCCTATGACACTCAGTGATATAAGAATTATAAAATCAGTTCGGTATTTTTCGATTTTATTCATCACGAATATCATCCCGTCCCGTGTTATATGGGATCGGCACAACACGTTTTTCTTCCATTCTGTCCTATCGCCCGTCCCGTTATCGGGTCATTTGGATCGGGACCGTGGTCCAAAAGCCCCATGATCCATGTTATAAATGTTATCGCTGTCTCCCTTTTTTCATATCACTCCTCACACAATCTATTCATTTTTTCATTGACCTCCCTCTTCCTCTCCATTCATCTACATGTATACTTATAACTCTTTTAGTAAAATGCTTGTCATCCCTCCTCTACAGAAGACCGTACCAAGATAAACAATTAAAATTATTCATTACAAATAATAATTCAAATATTTTCTTTTTATATTATTAATATTAATTAAAACCAAAACTAGACCGTAACCTTTCAGATTTTGTCAACGTGAATTCTACTTTCTCAAGTAATTAACTCTCTCTCCAGTGAACGCAGGTTAGCCGACAATAAATTGTCAACGACACAAAAAATATTTCACTAACAAAGGCTAACCCAACTCACGACCTTACCCTAAAATTATAATTACAACCAAAAAAGAAAACGGTCCACGGTCATTAAAATGAGGACCCAGTCCAGCTAAAAATTCAAGCATAATTTTAGTCCCTTGAAAGTCTACATCCTATCTAAATACAACCCCAGATAACCCTCAAGATAATATTTTTAATTTCGTTAACCCTTACTCAGCCAATTTTGTCAAGAAAAAAGTAAATAAGATGGATGTTGCATACGAATGAGGCCTCAGATATTTGTGCTACATAATACCGTGGCTTGCATTCAAAGTGTTGAAAAAGACATTTGTTATCCGAGGGGTTTGCGTATCATGGGACATGGTTTGATGTCGAAGGGTACACGATTTCATTAGAATATTGAGACAGGTGTTTCGTTCAGTTGAATACATTTTCCGGTTTCATGTTTAGGGAAAACTAGTGACTCGCGTGGGTTTTGCGCGGTTGCAAATCACACTAATGTTGTAAAGGCGAAAATTTTTGAGTGTGTGTTTGTTACGTTTGATCGTCTGAACGGATTTGGATGAAATTCGGCACACGAGTAGACCATGTCCTTAAATAGGACATAGAATACTTTTTATCCTGGAAATATGTGCCCATTGGACCATTTTCTCCTTTCGCGCGGATGACAGAACCTGTGGCTACTGGCAGAAGCTAGTAACAAAAAAACTTGACTACCTAATAGACAGACTATCTAACTGACTGACTGACTAACTGACTAACTGACCAACTGACCAACTGACTAATTAACCGACTTACTGACTGACTAACTGACTAATTAACCGACTTACTGACTGACTAACTGACTGACTGACTGACTGACTGACTAACTGACTAACTTACTAACTGACTAACTGACTAACTGATTAACCGACTAACCGACTAACCGACTAACCGACTAACCGACTAACCGACTAACTGACTAACCGACTAACTGTCTAACTGGCAAACTGACTAGTTAACTGACTAACTGACCAACTGACTAATTAACTGACTAACTGGCAAACTGACTAGTTAACTGACTAACTGACCAACTGACTAAATAACTGACTAACTGACTAATGAACTGACTAACTGACTAACCGACTAACTAACGGACTACTTTGTCTAACTTTACGTGCTTTCCGAGGTATGGAGGAATCCCCCTCATTCCCTGGTCCCCTCATCTACAGACCAACCTCGTCTATAACATAATATAGCCATAAATGTAACTTAATTTCACTTAACTACAATGAAAGTTTGGTTTAATATTATAAATAACCAGGTTATTTTGCTTACAAAAACGTAGCTGACCCTAGCTATAAAGATTCTTATTAAGATTATCATGCATAGTAAAATTCAATTTAACTGAAAATTTTTAGAAATAGCCGCATCAATTTAAATTTTATGCCCCTGAAAAAATGGGTTAGTTAGCAAGAAACTTTGCAACATTCTTTGAATAATATCACGAAGATATTTTCAAAGTATTTAGTTATTATAAATTTGCTCTTAGCTTGATTATTTCATACAATTTTGCAGGGAAATGTGAAAACTTTCCCTTACATTTTGAACAAGTATTCAAAGCATGTGAATGCCAACGTTGCCTCCGCCTTTCAAAACTTCAGAACCTTCAAACGTCAATGTATTTCTCCGCTCTGTGAGCATTATATCAAGTGAAGACAGCCAACGAACAAGGAATGTCAACGCTGAAATCAAAAAGAACTTTTCGATCGGAAATGGAACCTTTAGATATCAAAGAAGACAGAATAAAATCGAATTGAAACAGAGACTGAATTTAATTACCACGGTCCTGACACAGAATAGTATAATACAGAAGCTTAATTTAATACAACGAGCAAAAACGCACGGACATACACGCTATAAGCCGGTACAGACTAATATGAAATTTAACATGCAATGAAAGAATTTGCCGTCCACATTGTCGCAATGTATGATGCATATAACAGAATTCTCACAGTGTGGACGCTTTGAGCGCGCAAACCGTGCACAATACGCGCGCGAACCGAGCATTACAACTCGTGCGCGCCGCGATCCGCCATTTATTGGTATTTGCGCCTAACACAAAGGGACGCGCAGTGTGCGTAGAGCGTCAGTGTGGACGGGTTCGCGTGTTCTCGGTAGACTGACTATGTTCGCACGCATTCCGGGAACAGATGCGAGTAGGTACATGCTCAGTTCGTGCCCGGTTCGTGCGCGCACACTTATGAAATACTCCTTTAACCTTTAACCTTGCATGTTACGATACAACAGTCTATAGGTACACGGCTTTACGTACCTACAACAAATTCAAGCGCACTCGCAATTGGCGATTGTTTCTAATGGGGCCCCGGGGTCCTGAAACAAAAGGCAAAGAAGAAACATAGGTGTGGTTTTAGTCAGTAAAAGCCTGACACCTTCGTGCTCCGCCCTAGAGCGAGAGAAGTCATTGGATGATCATCATCAACTTTTAAATATTAAAAAAAAACTGGCATTTAATTATTCCCTGTACTTACGTCTATGACGTCTGACTATGCTGTACTTACGTCTACCTACAAAATAAAATACAATGAACGTTATTCTATACCAAAGTAATAATAAAACTTTTACACAGACACGGTTTCATAGAAGCGATTATAAAGCATCTCTGTGTGCGTGCGCTTGTTTTCGCTCGTTGTACGAAGTTGGCCTTCTGTACTATTCCTTTATTTTACTTAAGAACGTCCCATCGAATCGCTTTTCAATGGTTTATTAGTAGAACAGCTCATATTTACTGCTAGTGCGAACTTGGTCGTCGAATGAAAACATTATTTCTAGAGTTTTGGTCGTAATATTCATTTTGTTCAGCATAAATTTTGCCCTGGTGAAGTTTATTTGCTGTTGAAACGAATATAAAGTTTGAATGGTTGCGTTCTTGCATTTGCTATGAAACTGTGTGAGAAGCATTATCTTCATAATAGTCATGGTTTTTTTTTCCGGTGGGAAAATCATCTTATGACATCCCCCGCTCTTGGGCGGGGCGGGAGATAGTGTCAGACTTTTACTGACTAAAAACCCACTCCTGTTCCTTCGTTGCCTTTCGTACCGGGGCCGAGTCTTCCTTTCAGAATCAGACCCTTGGCACCAGTAGGCTTCGACCCTGCTGGGCCTCTACGTCTGCTGACATCTCCTTGAGGCGCGCGTGGAATAGTACGCGCCGTCGACAAATAATAGTCATGGTAGGAGTTTTGTTTGTTCGGAGCTACAGTAAAGGGCAAAGGTACACTGATGATTAGACTTCAACTACCTTAAATTCGTTATTAATTTATTTTGTTAACATCTCATTTATTGAGAATTGTATGTAATTATTCATATTTTTATTGTTTTTTTTTTTTATATTGCCTCTTTTTATAATTTGAATGTGAGAACACTGTAGACTCCACGTATTCTTAGATTAAGTACTTCCTATTACGACTCACTTTTTTTTTAATTTGATTATTTTTATTATGCTTTTGGGTACAATATTGACTGGTCTACACTGTTCTTACAAAATATCTATTAATACTGAAATATGAAAATATTGTAAGCAATCACTTTTTTAAAAGAGTAACCATGGAGTTTCATGCCGGTTCTTCTCCATAGGAAACGACCAATTTGGAACCGTGCAGTAGCTTCTGACGCTTTATAAGCGCCCATGTGGGCCTATGTGATTTTTTTTTTTTTTGATTTGATTTGATGGATTTAAGAGCGGCCAACCCGACATACATTTCCATACAACCACTCTTACGTAATTATGACGTAATAAATAATTATTATTAATTATTAAATAATTATTATTAATTATTAATCTGCTATTTTTCGTGAACTTTGGCCCTTCAAAATGTACTTATAAATTTAAAATATAAAAAAAATATCGATAGAAACCATGCACATTTAATAGAGAGTCTGAATGATAGACATATTTCCCAAAAAAAATTAAGGGTTTAAAAAAAAAAGACGTATTTCCTTAAACAAGTTTTGTGAGATATTCGAGTAAATGACGAATTACCGAATTACAGAGTTTTCAGGCGTTATCTGTTTTTTTTTCGCGTTGCGTCTTCATTAATTCGCAATCACATTGCGTTGGATGAAGCAACAAGGTTTTAAACCATGCTCACGTTGTCGATGGACGAGTGGAGAAGGGCCCTCTTAAGACGGTAAAAGTGTGACCTCCCTGTCGCTTCACCCAGAGTGGAAGAAGATATTTATTAATTTGGCCCCAAAAAAAGCTAACAGCTGGATGGCATATGGTTGATAATCGTGAAACACTTGTCTCAACGTCAATTCTTTCACACTAAGTGTTGCCGTCAGTTGAGACTGGTCATATCTTAGCTGCCTTTGGTTTAATTTAATTTCTATTTTTTAATTACACACACACATACACACACACACACACGCACATCTTGTACATATGTTATTTTAAATATGTTTTTGTCATGCAAAATGTTTGGAAATATGTTAGTTTTAAGTTTGCGCCTTATCCGGTAAATAAAAAGTTTTTCTTTCTTCTTTCTTTACTTGTTTCTTTTTTTTTGCTGACCGACATTTCGACAATTCAAAAGTGCCTGTAATTGGTCTATTTAAAATAAACGTTTCAGATTTCTGATTTCTGAAAATATGCAAGTCCTACATTTTCAGAAGTTGCAACATGTTCATAAAATGGTGCTAAGAGATTGAATTTAAATAATCACGTGAAAAATATTTCCTCGTGTAAAATTCTCGTGACGCCGCTTACCACAGCACTAAAAGCTCCTGCACTCTTAGGATTTTAAATTGATCCCATAATTCTTAGATCCTTTCGCTGACTACCCTCATTTTACGAAGAAATGCGCTGCAAACAATATTATATAGAATATATTCCATGTTTTTTTATTTTAATTATTAATCGAGCTACTAAGAAGCACGTTTTTTTTTTTTTATTTTCACGAAGTATTCTATTTTTGAATTTGGAATGTTAGCTTTTAATATTCTTTTAGTGTGGTGTTGCTAAAAATTAAATCGGATGCATTGTGGGTGGTAGATTCTTGTTGACATAGCACGAAGGATAGCCAAACTTAAGTGGCAGTGAACAGGGCAGATTGCTTCTAGAACCCCGAAAGGTTCTGAAGGTTGAAAGAGTTTCCACAAGATGGGCCGATGACCTGGTGAAGTTCGCGGGAATCCAATGAATGCGAGACGCCATTCGATGTGGCGACGCTTGGGGGAGACCTGATGGGTGGGTGATAAGTGATACTATTCTTGAGTTTCTAAATTCTTAATAAAAGCGAGCAAAGCCGCGAGCAAAATCTAGTTGCACATAACTTGGACCAAAGATTAATCCAGATTATTATGACAGCCGTCCCCTCGTTCCTATTCCTTCCTTTTGCATAGATTTGCGACAGATAACAGGTCACAGCTTTCGGATGAATAGTTCCTGCATTTCGTAGACGTGATCTGAATTTTTAACGAGGACCAGCTCTGTGGTTGAAAATCGGACGCTGGAAATTGTGTTAAAGAGATATCTTCGTCGTTGCTATCGAGAAATATCCTTTATTGAGGTGAGAGATCACCAATAACACATAATAGGTGAATCCTGTATTTTTAGCATCCACGCTCTATATTGGTACCGTACCAATGTAGTGCGTCGATGCCCATACTATTATTGGTATTGGTATCTATGCACGCCCGTACAAACACGCTCGTGACAGTTTTTTTTTTAGGTGGGAAAATCATCTAATGACACAACCTGCCCTTGGGCTTGTGGAAGGCGAGCATTGGGTAGCTCGCCGTCCGACCGTCCGGTAACCGTCCGAACCAAGCCCAAGTCGTCGACTGCGCGTATTGTTTCACGCGCGCCTCAAGGAGATATCAGCAACTGTAGGGGGCCAGCAGGGTCGAGCCTACTGGGGCCAAGGGTCTGATTCTGAAAGGAAGACTCGGTTTCGGTACAAAAGGCAACGAAGGAGCAGGGGTAGGTTTTTAGTCAGTAAAAGTCTGACACTATCTCCCGCGCCACCCAAGAGCGGGGGATGTCATAAGATGACCATTCCCACCGAAAAAAAAACCAAAAAAAAACTAGTGGCTCGTGACACAGTCAAGATTTATCAAGAATTTATTAAATCAAGACATTTTTTATCCTAAAATAATTCTTGCTTATTTTAAGGTAAAAAATTACCTATTTAAAAAATACCTGAAATCGATTCAATAGCCCATTATGAGCATAAGCACTACATGCTATCAGGATTGGGTTTGTTAAATTAAACTAACTTCTGCCAGCATACAAACAAAATAAAATAAACTTCGGTTTCATCCCCCTATATTCTTTGTATACATACAACGTTCTAGGTTCAAGGGTTTGAGCTGGGTTTTTTGACAAAACTACCCTCAAAATATGGTTTAGAATACTATTAAAGTTTTGTAATAGTGTTGATCACGCCCTAGCCGCCGCAATTCTGACCCCGACTACCAGCCACGGTAGACGCGGGTTTGAGTACGTCGAGAAATAGGTAACTCGCCGTCCAGCCATTCGGTAATTAACTGGACCGAGCTCAGTCGTCAACAGCGCGTAGTGATCCACGCGCTCCTCAAAGAGATGTCAGGAAACCGTAGGGTCCCAACAGGGCCGATGCCCGTTAGCTAGGACCGCGGGGAATTTCTGAAAAGGAAACCCGTAGTCCTAGAACACAAAGAGAAATTGAAAGACACAGGTGTGGTTTTAATCAGTAAAAGTTTGACACGCCCTCTCGCTCCACCCAGAGCGCGAAAAGTCATTGGATGATTTCCCACCTTCCTCAAACCATGGTTTAAATGGTATTAAAGTTTAGTAATAGTATTAGAACTATTAAAGTTCTTATGAAAATATTCTCGCGAACGAAGTCACTGTCATAGACCTGTACCATGACGTTTAGAGTAAGATTGTTTCATTCTTATTTCTAGTGTGGGTAAGAGATGACGCTAGGCAACCTGTATAACTCTGTCTCTTACCCACACTGTAATAAAAATGAAACAATCTTACTTTGAACGTCATAGTAACCCCGCTGGTGTAATAACAATAATAAAGCACTGCTGAACTTGTAATACCCACATATAAAACAAAATTGCACACTTGAAGGTAGGTAACATTTTAGTAACAAATGTAACATTTGTGCAGTACAAAGGTAGGTAGAGACGCTTAACAAATACGGGTAGTCGGTGAACAGTTTAAAATTGGACAAAAATGCATATTTTCCGTCCAACATGGCCGCTGCGCTCGTGCAGCCATTCTGCCCCGAATTTTATTATGTCAGAGTTCAGTCTGTGCCTAAGAAATATTTTCAAATGTGTAATCTTTTTGTGCTGCCGTTGGAGAATTTTTGACCGTGATGTATTCAGCGTTTTGTATACGATTCCAATCGTTCGAAAGCAACTGAAGTTTTTTTTTTTCCGGTAGGAAAATCATCTTATGACATCCCCCGCTCTTGGGCGGGGCGGGACCTGAAATAGGTATCAATTTTAGCTATGTGTATTTTAATATTTTTTTAAGTGACAATTTTTGTATTGTAATTTTTTTTTAAGTTTGAGGTATGACATACATATGAATTTTTGGTTCTAATATTTGAAAATAATAATATAGGTAATAATAATAACATAATACATAATAATAATAATAATAATTTTCCACAGCTTTCATAAACACACCTATGTCCAAACTAAGCAGAGCTTGTGCTATATATTTACTAGACAATTGATAAACATACTTACATATTTCTAAATATACCACCACTGCTCTATATTATAGATAATATACGGCAATGGTGGCCTAGTGGTATCGGCCCCGACTTACGAGTTGTAGGTTGCGGGTTCAAACCCAGCCAGGGGCATTACTTTGTGTAATTTATTTCATCACCACTGTTCTCAAAACGGTGAAGGAAAACATCGTGAGGAAACCGGCATGTCATAGAACCAAAAATTTGAAGACATGTGACATCCACCAACCCGCACTGACATGACATTCCTTCTCCTAGAGAGAAGGCCTGAATCCTAACAGTGGGAACATTATAAGGCCGACTATGCTATAGATAAATTAAACCAAGACACAGAACAAAATATCGTGCTCATCACACAAACATTTGCCTTGGGTTGGAATCGAATCCACGACCTTCGGTATAGCAGTCAGGGCCACTAACCACAGGACCAACAGGTCAGGATTTTTTTATCTGGCTCTGACTTTGCGTCCGCAATATTCGATATTCACGTGGACGAAATCTGGGGCAAAATCTAGTAAGTATCTTATGTATTTTGAAAAACCTGCCTCACTGCTGGGCAATATTCCAACTCCTAACATTTTGGGCACGCTACAATTATGGCGGTAAGTCCCACTTCTTGAGGCGTTTTTGGAAAGACCTCACGGCGTTCTCACCTACCGCATGACGTAGGTTCTCACCGAACACGGTAAGTTCGGGAAGTTCCTGCACCGGATTCGTGCGGAAGACACGCCCAGGTAGTTGTAGTCACTGACTATTTTGTATGAACTCCACCCAGTTCTATGTCGATTTCGTGGCCCCATAACAGCAGTATTAATTTTATAAAAAAAACTCAAGATTTTTGTTTTCAAAAACAAGCTTTATAATTTTTTGTATTTTTCAAATATTTCCGTGACGTAATCTCGTAGACATACACATTTGAAGTATTAAGTTAGGGTCAGATTCACGATTTTTTTTTATCGAGCTAACTAATTTATATCATGTTTTGATTTTTGCACGACGGTTGGTGCTAGTGACTGAAAAGTTGAAGGGCAATCGTTTGTCTTGGTATTGTCAGGTAAAGAGGAGAGATGAAACACATGTTACTAAAACAGTTATGCAGTATACCATGTGGATGGGTGGAGAGGGAGAGGGAGGCCAATGGATTGTGTGAACAGTGATATGAAAGAAAAGGAAGTAAGTGATAGTATGACGGTTGACAGGATAGAATGGAAGAAAAAAACGTGTTGCGCCGACCCCTAATAAGATGAGACAAGGGCAGGAAGATGATGGTTGGTCATAAAGTCAATTTTAATAAAATATTGTTGTAGTAGTACCTGCCCTTAAAAGCTGTACCTTTCAAAACCAGTAAAATCGATAAAACATTAAGACGACAAACACTTCAGTAAATGTAAGAAAAATACATCAAATTATGTCTACCATCAAAGTCTAAATGACAAGTAATCTCGAACAACAAATAAAATAAATCGTTTTCAGAAAATAACAGATTTATAACGTTTTGGGGCTGAAATTGGGCGGATATTGAGTGGCTTTGTGTGCTCAACAAATAGACAGAGTCCATTTCTACCGGCTATGGTTGATAGACATTCATTATCAGTTAATGGTTTCTTTGGGAGGAAGTTTTCTTAGTACTATCAATATTTTAGTAATGTAAAAGGTAGGTTTTTGGATACAGATTATTATAGCATAGCATAGTCGACCTTATAATGTTCCCACTGTTGGGACTCAGTCCTCCTCTCTAGGAAAGGGAATGGACCGTAATCCACCACGCGGGCCAAGTGCGGGTTGGTGAATGTCACATGTCTTCGATTAGAGATTATTATACAGTAAAGAAAAATCATTTATTTCGCCTAAATTATCACAATTTTGTCATGGCGGGGCATTTTTTTTTTTGAGGCAGAAATTTATCGAATGACTTCTACCGTTCTTGGGTGAAGTGGGAGGGCATGTCAGACTTTTATTGACTAAAAACAGACAGACAAAGCGTTGAAAGACCATAAGTTTCCTTCTCTGAAATTTCCTGTAGCCCTAACGGGCATCGGTTCTGCTGAACCCGTACAGTTTTACTGACATCTCTTTGAGAAGCGCGGAAGTATAGATTTATAGACACCAATCGCAAGGTCAGCCCCCCTAGCCAAGTTACAACCGTTTCTTTTCGATTCTCTTTTCGTCGACAGCCTCGAGTCGGCCACGCCTCCGATTTTTTTGTTATGACGTCATCTCAACGCTCAGTCACGTGGTCAGAACAAAGGACTAGGAGGCGTGGCCAACTCGAGGCGTTTAACGAAAAGAAAATCGAAACGAAACGGTTGTAACTTGGCTAGGGAGGCAGATTTCCACAATCATAATGTGTATTTGATTTGTGTTCAACCTTTGTAAGTATGATTATGTATCTGAGCAAAGATCACTTTCAAATTGGTTACCCATCCGTCAGCGTAGAACGCTTAGAGCCTTGGCAACGCTGTTTTCTTTTCTGGATAAATCTTCTTCTCCTTTCTATTTGACTTCTCAAGTTCAATTTCCTTGCTCTGGTCGTAATAAAAATCTCCGATCTACCAATAATCGCCTACTACGATGTCCCACACATCGCTCTGGGTTTATCCAGTCCTCTTTCTTTATCCAGGCAATCTCTCTTTGAAATGCGCTCCCTCTGAACATCAGGACGGCTTCCAGTCGGTTCACTTTTAAGGTGAAGGCACGTGAATACATTCGCAGGATTCGTTTTTCATAACACCATTGTTACGTATGTATCTAAGTATATATTTATTATTGTATTTCTAATCTAGTTTACCATTAAGTTGCACCTACCATGTTATATTTCTGCACCAGGTCGACTGGAAATGCCTAAGGCATTAAGTCCGCCTTTGTACAGTGTTTCTCACCAGTGCATAAGTTTTAATAAATAAATAAATGTGTACTTGTAAACACGAAGTATTTTTATTCTCTATATTTTCGTGAAAATACATACCGTAGCAATGGACTCTGTAGTATTGTTTGAAATTATACCGTAGCCTTGGAACGAAAAAGGCACGGGACCATGGGTTTTTTTTAGGTGGGAAAATCATCTAATGACAAATCCCGCCCTTGGGTGAAGCGGGAGAAAGTGTCAGACTTTTACTGACTAAAAACCCACTCCTGTTCCTTCTTTGCCATTGTTTCAGGGCCCCCGGGATCTCTTTCGCATTACCCATGGCCCCAGTAGCCCCACTCTCGCTCCGCCCAAGAGCGAGGGATGTCATTAGATGATTTTCCCATCCAAAAAAAAAACTCCAACCAGGACAGGAGAAGTCATAATTTCTCACCCTAAAATAGACGATGATGAGGACTAATAATTATTTTTCCTAGAATTCCGATCAAAATGAAATAATAATCAAACGACAGAATTACTTTGTTAATATATATGTATATTTAGCAAGTCATTAAATTGCTCAATAGGCAATTATTAGGCTGACAATTAGGTAAGATTTGGCAGTTTTGTTAGATAATCAATGTTTTGTTAAGGTAAATTCATCAGTTTCAGGGAGGCGTTCATCGTTAGCTTGTATTATATTGAGTGAAAGCTTCGCAACCTACAAAATACTTGTTTGCTTAGTCGTAAACCAGGTCTATTTTTGTTAAAGATGAAATTTTCTTGACATAATATTTGCTTTGCGAAGAACAGAAATCAGAAAGTTTTTCCCCAAAGATAGCGACAAGAAATAAGATCAAGAGTTTTTTGAAACAGAAGAAAAATAAGTACATAATTACTTTATTTATTTATTTCTTAATTGCACACATAATGTCCTGTAATAGGAATTCCAGGACATTATCTACCCATGTTCCAAATTTGATGTCATGTCATTGTTGTTTCATGTTAATTTTATGTTGTCATCAGTGCAAAAAAAAAGACAATCTTATAAAAACTTTTAAAAGCGAATCACTAGCCTCATAAAGTATTTAAATGTAGATATTAATTTATCGTATGGTAAGAACAAATGATTAATTTTTGATGATAAGTAAAGATATTTGAAAATGCATTTAAATCCGTTCAGTCGTTTAAGCTTGAAAGAGTTGCAAATATAAGTAAACACATACAAACAGGTACAAACAAAGCTTCCGCCTAAACAATATTACATGTTACATATTGCAAGTCACGTTGTAACATCCGCAGATCGAACCATATGGAGCACATTGCACTGTTTCAGGGAATGCGTCAAGACAATAAGATGGGTGGAAACTGGAAATACATAACTGTACGGGGAATCAGATTTGTTTAGGCACCATCAATCAATGTTTGTGGTCTTTCTTAACTTGAAACTGGTTAGGCAATCTTCAATCATTACTGAAATAGTCAATCTATTATGAAAGGGATACTGGTGGTCCTAGAACGCTAAAGGCAACTGAAGGAACATAGGTGTGGATTTACACCCTAGAGTGAGAAAAGATATTAGATCAAGTAGTGAATCTTTTATAAATTAAATTGAAGTGTCTGGTTGTAATATCATATTTTTTACTCAGTGCATAAGACAGTATATTCAATACTTATAACAAAAACGCAATTTTGTTTTTTTTTTCTGTCTAAACAACATTCAGACGTCTCTCCAAAACGGTTCGACCAAATTTGACGGGACTATTTTTTAAATATGATATAAACTAGTGCTTGACTGCGATCCCACCTGATGGTAAGCAGTGATGCAATCGTTGAGGCGCACTAGTTTATTAAGAGTCTATTCACTCTAGCCTTGAAGACACCCAAATTATAATCGGATGGGAGGACCTCAACAGGCAAATTGTTCTAGTCCTGCAATGTACGCGGTATAAACGACGAGGCGAAACGTTTAGTCCGGACCGTAGAAGTTTCAACAACGTAAGGGTGGATACTCGCCGTACGTCGGGTTGGACACTGATACAACTGACACCAGATAGTAATACAACAACCACTGAACTTTACTGGAAAAAATTCTGCCGTAATTTCACAAATTATATAAGATTAGAAAAAATATCCCAAACTATCTATTTTTATCCTGCTTCGGGCGTCACTCATAGTCATATCCAGAAAATTCCGCTTCCTCTACAAGTAAAGACAAAGTTTCGTAAACTATTTGCCCACCACTAGGTACAGTACACAACTACACATGTTTGTGAACGTGAGCAAACATTGGCCACCAATCAGCGGGATTTGTGTGCTTACTGCGTTTGTTATTTGTGATATTGGCCATTTGTTGGGTTGGTTTG
This sequence comes from Mythimna vitellina, assembly GCA_949316375.1. Taxonomy (NCBI): domain Eukaryota; kingdom Metazoa; phylum Arthropoda; class Insecta; order Lepidoptera; family Noctuidae; genus Mythimna; species Mythimna vitellina. Next base: position 4,884,515 of record OX438691.1, on the reverse strand, counting down.
TATCTCTAGAGAATGGTCATTGGTTAGTTTAGTTTTAGAATTTGAAATGAAGTCTATGATTGGAGTTTTTGGCGAGATTTTTTCGAGTGAAGTTCAGTGGCTGTTTCAATTATTCACAAATTAATTCTTAGTGGATATTGGATGTAAACATATATTTGTGAACGTGAGCAAACATTGGGCATCAATCAGCGGGATTTGTGTGCTTACTGCGTTTGTTATTTGTGATATGTATTGGCCATTTGTTGGGTTGGTTTGTATCTCTGGAGAATGGTCATTGGTTAGTTTAGATTTAGAATTTGAAATTAAGTCTATGATTGGAGTTTTTGGCGAGATTTTTTCGAGTGAAGTTCAGTGGCTGTTTTAATTATTCACAAATTGATTCTTAGTGGATATTGGATGTAAACATAGGTTTGTGAACGCGAGCAAACATTGGGCATCAATCAGCAGGGTTTGTGTGCTTACTGCGTTTGTAATTTGTGATATGTATTTGCCATTTATTGGGTTGGTTGGAATCTCTGGAGAATGGTCATTGGTTAGTTTAGAATCAGAATTTGAAATTAAGTCCATGATTGGAATTTTATTGCGGGATTTTTTCGAATGAAGTTCAGTGCTGTTTTTATTAATTAACTATTCGAAATTTGATTTTTAGTGGATATTGTGTAGTTGGTTGGCCGGTGTACAACCGGTTGTATCTCAAGAGCTACACAGTGGGACAATAATCAGTGGGAAAGTAATCTCGGTAAACTTGAGCTGCGACTTTAATTTTTAGTTGATATTGTGTAGTTGGGTGGTCGGTTGTATCTCAAGAGCTACACAATGACACAATATGTGGAATTATTGACACAGGCGTAATCTCGGTAAAATGGAGCTGAGAATTTTATTTTTAGTGGATATTGTGAAGTTGGTTGATCGGTTTTATCTCGAAAGCTACAAAATGGCACAATATGAGAAATTATTGAAACAGGTGTAATCTAGGTAAAATGGAGCTGAAAATTTTATTTTACACTAGGTGCTGTCAGCGGCTTCGACCGCATAAAAGTAGAAAATTATCCCAAGGAAACATACCTACTCCCGTTATAAAAAGTATCATATGTGCTATTCCAGGACATGGTCTTCCCATATACCAAGTTTCATCGAAATCTGTGCAGCCGTTCGAGCTTGAACAAATTTCGTTTTTATAACATTAAAGTTACTGGTTGGTTATAAACCAAACGTTAAAAATTAGTCTTAAAAAAAAAAAACAAAAATCTCGCTGAAGCGCTCAGACACAGTATATCAAAAACTTTCAATACACACAGTTGAACAATCGAATATTTGAACAAAACTCTACACTGGTATCCAATAAAGAGTTTTCATAATGATATATGAACCGTTACGTTGAAACTGTCGACTCATGTTTCGTAGTAACACAGCGGAAAAATCCTCGGGACGACGTAACGAAGAGGAATCGCTCTCCATACCATAAATCAAAGTATATTGTATTACTGGACATGTGGCTGCTAGTAGTGTGTTTCCGCCTTTTTTCGATTGCTGTGAAATTTGAGTTTGTGATGTTGGTAAATGTTTTCGAATGGCGTTAAGTTTAAAATATGAAACGATTATGTTATATGTTTGAGTAGGTATGGTTTGGACCATCATGCGTGAGCCATGGCGGCCTTAACCTTTGGTTAGCTTACACCAACCAGCTCACCTCTCTTTAAAAAAAGATTAGGCCTCTCAGGTTTTTTAGGGCGTTTGTGAGAGGATTCGGGGATCCTAAGGTTCTTGTGCATGTATCAGTGACACATGCCCTCCTAGCCAAGTTACAATCGTTTCGTTCGCGCCGAACGCCTCGAGTATGACTCGCCTCCAATTCCTTTGTTCTGACCACGTGACTGAGCGTTCAGATGACGTCAGAACAAAGGAATTGGATGACATGGGTGAAAATTGAATCCACGACCTCCGGCGTAGCAGTCAGGGCCACTAACCACTACCAACAGACCAGTCAAACAAAAAGTCAACATGTTTTAATGATTATATATTTTCTTTTATTTTCAGGTAAGGACGAGACGCTATATTTGTAAGACGACCTTTTAAGAACAACGAAGTAAGTGATAATCTAAATTATACACTACTATGTTTTAAATACTAAAAATAAATGAGGCTCTATCCATACCCGTTACTGATCATTTTTATTTATTTATTTATTTTATTCTTTGTGCACTCAAGAGTACAAAGGCGGACTTATTGTCTTAAGGCATTTGTGTAGTCAAAAGTAACAAAAACGAAATCCTATAATAATTGTCCACGAAAATTTGTCAAATTGGTAAATTCGTATTTGAATTAATCGTTTATAACAATTGAAAATACTCGCGCAGTGTTTTTCTATTTTGATCGCCATTCATTCATTCATTCATAATCAATAGACTGTACAATATTTCAATACAAACGCTAATAACTTTGCTGTTTGTGAATATTATTTATTGTGACTTTACTCAAATAATAACAAGACCTTAAATAAAATAAAAAATAGTGGTGTACATATTATTTGAAGAGTTTATTCTTCTTTTTTTTATTTATTCAATCAAAATTAGTGATTAAACATTTTTATTGAAACGCGTTCAAATGATTCCAATTTTTAGCACTATAAAAATATGTTGCCATAGAACCCTCAAATCATTCATTAGAATATTCTCATATTCTAAATTCCCATAAATACCAGATAAAAACGATATAGGTACATATTAATATTGATAGTATTTTGTTTGTATTTTTTGTTTGTTATTAGTCTTCAAAACAGGGGCCTATATACAGTCTTCATATAATCCTAAATTACAAGTAAATCGTTAATCATTACAGTGTTATTTTATAGGAAAATGATTTATAATATTATGACATATACTAGATCCATATTATACTGACTTGTCTGCATTTAGATCGGCGCCAAAGGGAAGTCTGGCGTCTAGGCTGAAACAGAAAAAAATGCTAAGAAGCTAATAATAGATTATTTATGTAGACATTTTACGCTCGCCCTTGACATGGGTAATACGTCATTTTTGCGTTGCTTAGTTGAGTATAACATGCTCAATTTTAAAACGTCATCATCGTTATTGTCATCATCATTAATAGGAGACTTTTTCCGCCTTTTTTTTTTAAATTGGGAAGTCGTCCAATGGCATCTCCTGCCCTTATCATGTCAGACTTTTATTGACTAAAACCTACTGCTGTTTCTTCTTTGCTTTAGTTCGACCCTTTGCTGGGTTGCAGGTTGCAGACATCTCCTTGAGGCGCGCGTGGAACACTACGCGCTGTCGACAACTTGGGCTCGGTCCGGATGGTTACCGGGCGGTCGGACGGCGAGCTACCGATTGCTCGCCGACCGCAAGCCCGCGCCTACGGTGGCAGATATGTTCTACCTGCTATTAAATATAAGCTAACATTGGCCTTTGCCAATTCTTAACGTATTCCTATAGAATTAATCAATATATAACCTCAACATTCAACCGGGCGATACCTGCAAATTCCCTATCATCTGTTTTTTTTTGTCCGTTTTGTGACGGACTAACTTTGACAATTCAAAAGTGTTAATAGTTAACCTAATTGAAACAAAAGCTTTTAGTTTGAGTCTGAGGGAATACACAAAGTGAATGAAATCCAGTCCCATAAGAACAATTATCAAGATATTTTTTGCCGAAAAAAGATCTACGTATTCCGAATGATACTCGCAAAATTCTCGCTAAAAAAGCAATAGGAGACCAACAGATGGTTCGTCACACATTTCCAATATCGCCGTAGGTATTGTATCGTTTTGATGGTCAGCTTCGACGCCATTTGTTATCGGCGTGACTGCAAAGTCATACAGTGTGAATGCTGTGAAAAGTTTTTTTTTGCTTTCCGTCACTTTTCTGGTGACATTTGATTGGATTCCGCGTGTAAAGCCCGTGTAGTTGTAACTTTTAGGTGTTAAAAATGAAAAAAAAGAATGGAAAACGGTATTCGAACTCACTTTTATTCTTGCTAATTCTTCAGTGGCATAATAATACCTATGTAATTTAGTGAAATAAATTGTTTGCTGTGACGAATCTTAACGATATTTAACGATACAGCAATCATATGGCAGCTGGTGTGAAAATCTGATCTCATATTATGTGGATTAAGGTTGGTCAAAGATTTTTTTTTATTAAAAAAAAACATTGTCTGTTTGAATTTGATTCCACCTAATGGCAGTGCTGCAGTCGTTGATGTGCAGCACAGAAAAGCAGTACAGAAAAGCAGTGATGCAGTCGTTGATGGTGAGTCGGACTAGTTACTATTCACACAAGCCTCAAAGGCACCTAAATTATAAACGGAAATTGTTCCAGTTCGCGTAAGACAGAGAGGTTTTGACGGAGAATAGTCAAACACAAATTCGTCTAGAAAAAAAAAATGGTGAAACTATATTTAAAAAAAAAAACTATGGAGCGTGAAAGTCGAGCATTCTAAAACATAATTCACCAAGTCAACCAGTCAACCAAACATGGAGATTATTTTTTGTAATCAACATTTTCTACGAACGTTTCAACAAAACGTCACAGTTCAAATTAAAATCAAATGAAAAAAGTTTATTTCAAGTGGTTTATTTTTACACTAGCGCGTGAAAGTTAAAATATATCCCAAAGAAACATATTCTTGGGATAAAAACTATCCTATGAGTTGTTCCAGGACAAGATTACCCATGTGTCAAATTTCATCAAAACCGATCCATCAAGCGTGAAGAAGAAACAAACACACACTCACAAACTTTCATCTTTACAATATTCGTGTGATGTGTGTGATAAAGGTACTTTGGACAACTCTAGTCTCAGAGGTAAATATCACCAATCACATTGACGAAGACCAGTCACTCAACAGATAATAACGGTCTATATCTGCACTAGACCTGAGCAAATGACTTATGTATCTACGCCAACGACCTGCATCGGCGTCAAACTTCATAGGATATTAAAATAGCCCCTATGACAGAACTGGCACTGCAATCTGTTATTTAGTAGTTTGTTCTGCTTTCATACTGTATCACGTCTAACACTAGCTGCTAGGGATGTTATGGAGGTAACCGTAACCGAAATTATCGGATATCCAGATTAAAAATATTTTTGGCTAGATGCGACGCACAACTTGGATTTATATATTGTATTTGTTTTTCTTATATTATTGTTTATATTTACATGATAGGTTAGTCTCTGTCGATCCCGGCCACGTGCAATAGACAATAGACAACCACAGACTAAGCTGTAGACATCGGACAAATGTGTTTTGTCTAGTGTCTATGGTGCAGCAGTATGCCCGGTTTATACATGGTCCGACAGATTGCTGTATTTTATTGTGCGTCTATTTGGGCAGAATGAACATGTTTTCTTTCTTTCTCTTTCTTTCTAAAAATTATCCGATACCGATAAAAGTTTCGGATAAAGGCAGAGTCTAATTAGAAAGGCGCGGTGGAATCCTAAAGGTGGTAATAGGACAACTAGTTAAACTCCAGTAATTTCGTTTAAATTAATCAATGGAATTACAAACGGTACTGCGGTGGCGGGAAAACAATAATAAAAATGTTACGTCACGCGTGCTCGGCGGTAAAGTGGAATGTGCAGTGCACAAACTAAATTACTGGAGTTTAACTTGTCATCCTATTACCTATAGAATTCTACCGCGCCTTTCTATGGCCCTTCGAGCCGGATCATGTTTGGACATATCTACCGCATGCATGGCGGGCAAAATTACAGGTTTTTGTTTGTTTTACCCGGTCAAAAAAAAAATAATCTAGACTAGGGAAATAAAAGTCAAATCTTATTAGTTGTATATTTAAAAAAAAATATAAAATAGTGCTTGACTGCAAATTTCAAAACCGATCCGTAATTTTTATTTTACTTTTATAATTTTAAAATTCGAATACACGTAACCGATACTATCCGAAACTAGTGGATTATTAAATTAGTGGGTCCGAAACCGATATAATATTATTTCTATATCCGTATCTGTATCCAAAATATCATATTCATTACATCCCTAATATCTACGTCAAAATGGAAATGTCGAACGAGGTTAGAGGAAAATGCTATTTGGGAATGTTTGTGGTCATTGTTTATATTTTGAAATTGTAACTGTGAGCCATTAATAGAGACCGAGAAAATACCTACAGACTTGTGTCTAATCATATAACCTAGAATTGCCTTACCAAAAATCAGAAAAGTTTATTTTAAATAGATCATTTACAGGCACTTTTGAACTGTCAAAATGTCGATCAGTAAAAAAAAAAAATTGAAACTAAATTGTACGTTCCAAAGCGTAGATCTCTATGGAGAAGAACGGGTAAGAAACTCCATGGATACTCTTTTAAATCATATTATGGGTATTTTTTTTTTATTGGGTGGGAAAATCATCCTAATGACATCCCCGCTCTTGGGCGGAGCGGGAGATAGTGTCAGACTCTTACTGACTAAAAACCCACTCCTGTTCCTTCGTTGCCTTCGTCCCAGGGCCCCGGGTTCCGCTTTCACACTACCCGTGGCCCCAGTAAATCATATTATGGGTTACATATTTCGGGTCGCTTCTATCATAAGAATCAGATATACGATGCCTGGTTTCTTTTTTTTTTCAAACGTTGCTCCGCACCAAGAATTACTCCTGTGTCGTGGTTGCGTTTACATGTAAACACAAGACACCCAGACCTGGTCCAACTTCCGGTAGACCATCCAAATATTTGTTTCGAGCAGGAATTGACTCCGCGACTCACAGCGCAGCAGTTAATCCCTTATCCGTATCATTAGTTTTAGAGAAAGAAATTCTTCTTCCACCCTTTTAGCATAGTAATGTGCTTCTAAGAGTTAATATTGCTTCTTTTTACGCATTTAAGATAAACGCAATTAAAAGAAAAACTACTATGAACTCGTATATTAGCCAGCCTATATAATAGACAAGTTAAAAATTATTGTTTCCTGCTGCCTGATGCTTAATAATTATTTTAATAACTCATAAAAATTAATAGTACACTTATTTTTCTAAGTATCCATGAAATCTAAACTCACACTTCAAGCTCACCGCAAAATTAGCCCATCACACATTTCCGTGTATTTTTTTACCCTCAAACCATCTGTGCCGCGTCAATACGATTATTTTAACTGTACAAATTCAAACGGCTCCGTCAGACTGAAAATAAATCATTGGGCAGCAAATAGCTGAGAAACGACCAATAAAACTCCTCTGAGGTCGAACGTCTTAATGATTGGCGGTACAAATAAATATCATTCTCTATTTGAGTTTTAAAAAGTGATTCTAAATTCAAAACTTCAGTGATCATGTTTTGAAATTGAAATGTTTGATGTTTTGAGTTTGGTTTTGTTTTTAGTACTTAATGTTGGTCTAATTTGGGTTTGAATTGTACAATCAAGCAGAAATTAGAATGCCTTTGGAATATCATTTCACGTTTTGAAATTGAAATGTTTGATGTTTTGAGTTTGAGTTTGGTTTTTAGTAACGTTGGTCTAATTTGAATTTCAATTTTACATGCAGAGTGAATGGGATGGGGAAACAAGGAAAGGTATCTTAAACACTACAGGAAAATATATTTAAGTTACTATTCTTATCGTGCAGCGCCAAGTTGCAAATAAAAAAAAATACCCAGCAAGAAAATGAGCAATTCAATTTTTTTTTTGATCCCAGTCGAACCTGTTGATCGGCTTCTAATCTATCTATGTATAAATTAATGTGTATGGCGAAATGTGTTACAAAGCGTAAAACTCGAGACTGACCAGAGAGGCTGATTTTTTATTTATTTTTTTTATTTGTTAAAAGCTATATTACCTTCAAACTGTTCCTAGCTGTTAATATTAGGAATACATCTTTCGGATCAGCTAATAAAGCTTACAAAATGGTTTTTTGACCAACCGAAGTTTTAGTATATTTTATTACACCGTGGTGGGATAAAAATAAAACCATCATCCCATCCTTAATTTGAAACCCGTCAAATTGCGCGTAGCGCGTGGCAAGACCAGTTTTTAAAATTCTAATTTCTTTTTTAAAACGTTCCAAATTTAAATAAATCCTCAAAGCTTTGCGTTCTATTTACAATGATATTGTGAAGGGACTGTCTGTTTGTTCCCACTCAGTAGAACGTGTTTTGATGTTTGTTTCGCGAATTTTATTCTTTTTTTGAATCCGTGATAGGTTTGTGTGAGAATCGTGGAATGAAGCATTTTTTATTAGCAGGTGTACATTTATTGTGAGTGAGTACAGCGGAAGGATATTTGGGTAGGCCGCATAAAGTCGTCAAACTGTCAGACTTTTACTGATTAAAACCACACCTGCGTCCTTCAGTTGCTTTTGCGTTCTAGGACTATGAGTTTCCTTCAAAAATTCCCCGCGGTCCTAGCTAGCGGGCATCGGCCCTGCTGGGCCCCTACGGTTTGCTGACATCTTCTTGAGGAGCGCGTGGATCATACACGCGTTGTTGATGACTGGGCTCGGCCTGATCAATTACTTGACGGCCGGACGGCAATTTACCCATTACTTAACGTCCGCAAGCCCGCGTCTACCGTGGCTGGTAGTCGGGGTCAGAATCTCGGCGGCTAGGGCGTGAGGACATTCGTTCCCTCACGCATGCGGCCTCCTCCTTCACTAACATAACTGCTTCGCAGAAGGAGGCAACCGCCTGCCATTCCTCCTCGCTTCGGACCATAGGTCACACCAGGGCAAAGACAAGAAGTTGCTGCCGCCGATTGTCTCTATGAGGACACGATGGTGCTCGGTCCAAGGGCGCACACCTCCACCGTACGCTCCACCGTCCACTATCAGACAATCAATAAATCTAACCATAATTTACGACCCATATAGTCTTCACATGCAAAAAGTTACATTAAAACTATTCCGATTAATGTCTGAGATGATCTAGGATTGGTTGAAAGAGTCACCGTGACTCTGGAATGCAATAGGCAACTAGAAGAACACAGGTTTTTTTTTTAAGTAGGAAGTCATCCAACGACTTCCCGCTCTATGAGTCAAAATTTTACTAACTAAAAACTCACCTCACACACGTATGATTTCAGTTGCCTTTTGCGTTCCAGGACCACGAGTTTCCCTTTCAGAAATTAAGCCATGGAAAAGGAAAGAAAGGTCATTGAAAGTCTGACACACCCACCCGCTCCATCCAGAACGGTAGAATTTATTTCATGATATTCCAACACAGGAAAGCGTATATGTTTTGAACATACTTGTATCATGAAGTCCTATATAAAATTCCAAAACATCTCAATCACAACTCCTTTAAACCAATTTTCTATCAAGATCTCTCAACCTTTCAGGCACATCCAATCATATAAATATCTATATATACACGAGCATAAAGACTACATAAACAAACGGTCCATACGTCAAACAACTAGTAAACAGTATTACCAGGCGTATCATCAAAAGAACCGATATATCCTTTTCTATTCAAAAACCCTGTCTGTTACTCGTACATATATATACTCTTCAAAGTGAAATAGTGTAGAGAATGAGGAGTACGTTATACCACAGAGTAAAAATATGCGATACTTGTGTACTTTATTTCAAAAAAGGAATTGGCAACGACACGCCAGAAGTTACAATTGGTAAATTAGACTATCGTATTTTTTACACAATAGTTGGCTTCAGATTCCATGGTGGTTGGCCAGCAAGGAGGCTTGCCGCTTCGCGGGAAATCGTCCGGTATCCTTGCACCATCCGTATGGCCATGACCCTCTGGCATACGCCCCGGCTGCTTCCGCAGCGCCGGCGCCCACACCGGTGCGCCATAGAGGCCATGGACCGAACAATCCGTGCGTAGCGCCTCCGGCAGGAGGCAAATCTCAGTTTTTTGCAGATTTAAGTTTTTAATACCGTTTTACACTATTTAATACTCCACACGATTGCATTACATCCTATTTTTTAAATTGCTATAAACAAGTGCTAGACTGCGATACTACCTGATGGTAATCAGTGATACAATCGTTGATGGTGAAGTGCGCTAGTTTATTAACCTTTAGAGTAGCGTAATTAGAGACACAATAGAAAGACAATGACTGAGCGAACGCCGGCGTTCGCTCGGGGTTTAATGAACTAAGCATCATGAAACACATTTAAATTTGGCGCCAGAATGGACCTCATTCAAGTTCTAAGCATTTCACCTCGTTGTTTATCTTCTCGTCAGATTATAATTTAGATGTCTTCATGGCTAGAGTGACTGGGCTCTTAATAAACTAGTGCGATTGCATCTCTGCTTACCATCAGGTGAACTCATTTATATCATTAAAAAAAAAACTTGTACTAACTTCAACTTCTTTCGTTGATTTATATTGTCCTATCTCGTTTTTATATTAGAAATAAGCATATTATGCAATTTTGTAATAAAAAAAAACATGTATTTTTATTCAATACACGCGTACCAGATTTATTTATTTATTTAAAACTTTAAGCACTATTGAAACATTGTACATGGGCAGACTTAATGCCGTAGGCATTTTCTACCAGTCAACCTTAGGGTGGTGCAGAGACATAACATGGCAGGTGTAGCTTAATAGAATACAGACAGAGACGAAATAAGAACAATACAATAATAATAATATATACTTAGATACATACATACAAATAAAGAATGATATTGAGAGAAAAACGACGAAAAACTTGCAGACGGCGAGCAATGGGTAGCCCGCCGTTCGAACGTCCGGTGACCATCCGGACCGAGCCCAAGTCGTCGACGGCGCGTATTGTTCCACGCGCGCCTCAGGGAGATGTCAGCAAAACGGAGGGGCCCAGTAGGGTCGAAGCCTACTGGGGCCATGGGTAGAGTGAAAGCGAAACCCGGGGCCCTGGGACGAAGGCAACGAAGGAACAGGAGTGGGTTTTTAGTCAGTAAGAGTCTGACACTATCTCCCGTTCCGCCCAAGAGCGGGGATGTCATAAAATGATTGTCCCACCCAATAAAAAAAAAAATACCACAAATCAAGAGTGTGATGAATCTACCAACTTCTTGCGAAAGTGTTCTCGTGCTTTCACTTTAAAGTACAACCGACTGGTTGCCGTCCTGATGTTCAGAGGGAGCGCCAGAGCCAGATGCTATATTAATGACGCTAACAAGTTTTTTCTTTTTCATCTCACACTCATTTCACAGTCGATTCATCCGTGATGCCTGAATATTTTTGTACGCCGGTAACGGAGTGTCACTTCTGTACGTTTTATAGCTCTGTGACAGTACCTACATGTTACTTTGAAAAGGGTCCTGTAAAGGAAATCTCGGATTAATATCTTAAAAGGTTTAAATAACGGAGGGTTAAGGTTGTTTTCATATTTGTAGCTTGTCTGGTTACCTTTGTCTATTTGAAATATCACACTAATAGCTTCTGCCATCGGTTTTACTCGCGTGAAAGTAGATTTCTTCATACAAACTTTGGACCCCCGTTTTGTTCCCTTTTTTTCGGTGGGTAAATCATCTTATGACATCCCCCGCTCTTAGGCGGAGCAAGAGATAGTGTCAGACTTACTTTACTGACCAAAAACCCACTCCTGTTTCTTCGTTGCCTTTTGTAACAGGGCCGAGTCTACCTTTCAGAATCAGACCCTTGGCCCCAGTAGGCTTCGACCCTGCTGGGCCCCTGCAGTTGCTGACATCTCCTTGAGGCGCGTGAAACAGTATGCGCCGTCGACGACTTGGGCTCGGTCCGGACGGTTACCGGACGGTCGGACGGCGGGCTACCTAATGCTTGCCGTCCGCAAGCCCGCGCCTACTATGGCCGGAAATCGGGACCGGAATTCCGGCGGTGGTTGGGGCGTGAGGACACAAATATCACACTACTAGCTTCTGTCATCGGTTTACTCGCGTGAAAGGATATTTCTCTACACTAACTTTGGACCCCGTATATAGAAAATTGTCCAAAGGAAACATATTCCCGGGGTAAAAATTATCATATATCCTATTCCAATACAAGGACTCACTGAAAAAAAAAGCAAAAAAGAAAAAAAAAAAAACAAAGAAAAATGAAAAAAAATAAGCAATAAAGATTTGAGATTTGATTTGACTACCCGTTTACTTACCAAGTCGTTCAGCCTTCCAAACGTAGAAGCCGTAAGAAGTACATACACAAACTCACAAAATTTGTAATATCAGTGTAATAGCGGTATTCACATTTATTGGTTTTGCAGGCTCCAAATGGTGCGTGGGCTTGCGGACGGCGATCAAATGGTAGCTCGCCGTCCGACCTTCCGGTAACCATCCGGACCGTGCCCAAGTCGTTGACGGCGCATACTGTTCCACGCGCGCCTCTAGGAGATGTCAGCAAACCGTAGGAAAGGAAAGGTTCTTTACGGAAAACTCGACCCTGGTATGCTGGTATGAAAGGCAACGAAGGGACAGGAATTGGTTTTTAGTCAGTAAAAGTCTGTCACACCCTCGCGCTCCGCCCAAGAGCGAGAAAAAGAAACAAAAAAGGATCCAAATGGTGGTTTTCGCCTTTAATGGTTGTTTTCCCCATTAGTTAGAAAGGTGGTCAATGTGAAATGACGCTTTGTATGACTCGTACATACTAATTACTAGCGTGCATTTCTGAACACGTATTTCTGGACGTGTAAATAAAAGCACTTTACTTTGACTGCCTTTTTTGTTCTTTTAATCAATAGGTACATAAAACATTCTGAAGATCAAAAACTGGGCGAGTGCGAGTCGAACTCGCGCTCCGAGGGTTCCGTACACACTTAACTATGTAAATAGTTCTCGAATCGAGTCTCGAAGATTATTCCGAACCGCTAAAACAGTATTTTTTGTTACGTACAAATGTACAGTTTTCAAATTTATTCCTATACTTGTACCAAGGAAGGTCCCTTGCTACAAGTATAGGAATAAATTACATCCTACATACCAAATTTTAGGATTCTAGGTCAACGGAAAATACTGTATCGGTTTTGATTTCCTATCGAGTGTCTAAATATGCACCTAAACAAAGTATAAACGGCCTTATCTTTACATTGCATTGACTTAGAAGTTTCATTTTTTCACTGATGCTTAGGGTAGCAGATTTGTATTTGATATTAAATTCAGCTTCATACTTCCACGAGTTCCTGAAAAAGAGGGTCTTGACAGACGGACAACAAAGTGGTCCTATAGAGATTCCGTTTTTGTCGACTTAGCTACGAAACCCTTAAAACGAAGGTAAAGTAAAAACAATTAAAAATAAAGTTAATATTGAATTCGGTAGTTAATACGACTACAAAAATTAATAAGATATTAGTCGACAAAAAAAAAAAAACATTTTACTATCAAAGTCCAAAATTAATGCACACCCATTTAACATCGCAAACTCTCCTTCGGAGGACGATCCGTCCCCGATTTGGAGCGCTTCCGGAAGCAACTTGTATTTCTTCCGGAGTCTTTTTTTTATTTTTATTTATATAAACCAGTGCTTGACTGCGATCCCACCTTATGGTAAGCGGAGATGCAATCATTGATGGTCAGGCGCACTACCCTCTACCTCCTCCACCTCCGAGCCTTCCGAGCTCCTTTTGGATGCCGCAACGGACTCCGACCGCGCATCACTCTCCATCTCCTCATCGTTCCGGGTTTTAAGAAAAAATTTGCTCATTTTTGTTCCCACGAGTATTAAAGGAACAGGAGTGGGTTTTTAGTCAGTAAAAGTATGACACGATCTCCCGCTCCGCCCAAGAGTGAGATTTGTCATAAGATTATTTTCCCACCGAAAAAAAAAACCCGTTTAACATCAGATCTTTCTGAGGATTTAAAGTAAAACCGTGTAAGTGCAAGTCGGTTTCACGTGATTAGTGTCCCGCGTCTTATCCCTCAAAGAAAGATCCTCGACCAAAGAACTATGTTAAATTAGACCGCCTCGACAGAAGACGTGTGTGAGGTTGCGGCGCAAGTTATGTGGGTCACATACATCTAATTTTGTCGGAGAGCAAGGTGCAATTTCATGTTTAAAGAAACAATACCGTCTATATGTTGATGTAGGAAGTGCTTGAATAAAGTTTCACATAATCATTTAAAATTTTTAAGCGAAAACTACACTAGACCGACGCTCACGTGGACCACGCCTGGTTTGTGCGTAGCGCCGCCTTGCGTAGACTTGCCGAGCTACATTAGATCCACGCCACACGGCGACACGCGACGTCGCTCTACGTACAAATTAGGCGTGTTACACGTGTGCTTCGATCTAATGTAGTTCAAGCTTTAATGTTTTAAACACTAAACAAAGATTTCTACAGTAAATAAATAATATTTGAAACAGAATTAAGAATGATTAAAATCAGATTCGTATAATAACTAAATATCGTATTAAAAAAAAACTGGGCAAGTGCGAATCGGACTCGCGCACTGGGGGTTTCTTACAAACTTAACTATGTGAATAGTTTAATTCCCGAATGGAGTCTCGAAGATTTTTTCCAATCTCAAAAATGTTTTTTTTTGTGACGTCCACTATTGGACATAGCCAACAGTGGACGTCTTTCGGCTGAAATGACAATGATGATGATAAAAGTAAAGAATATACGGCTTTTGACACTCCGTGATGAAGTATTCTTCATTATCAACAAAAATATGAATCTTTCTTCTGTATAAGATTAGTATAGATATAAATTATAATAAAAAGCTTAGAACTCCAAATATAATAATTATGACGAAGATTAAACTAACTTTGAGAAGACTTTAAGTAGTAGTATTAGTAATTTGACGCTTGAAGGAAAAACTCAGCTTTTTCAAGAATTTCATGTTAGATACATTAATTATGAGATGATTAAGATTTTTTAGTACTTTTCACATGAATTATCACGCTCTAGAGCGAAACGAGAGGGCGTATCCGCATTTTTACTGACTAAATCCCACCTGTATCCTTCAGCTACCTTACCCTTTGTGTTCCAAGGTCATGATAACTCTTTCCAACGTCCCTGCTGTCCAATGAGGAAAGTCCTGGCTAGCAATGGGATAATACAGGCTGCTTTTCAATCTCCATTAACGTGGAAAAGACGTATTAGCAGATCAGCATTTCAGCCGAAAGATGTCCACTGTTTGACATAGGCCTTCCTCAAATGTCGCCACAACGAACGGTCCGTGCGTCTTACATCCATCGGATTTCCGCGACCCATACCAGATTATCGGTCCTCCCTATGGGTAGCCGTCTGACGCTGTGGCTAACGGTACGCGTTCGCCACTTCAGACCCTTTCGGCCCCATCGACCATCTGTTCTACGAGCATTGTGCCCTGCCCACTGTCCCCTTAGTTTGGCGATTCTTCGGGCTATATCGGTAAGTTTCATTTTCCTGCGGATATCTTCATTCGTGATGCGATCACGCAAGGAAACTCTGAGCATAACCCTTTCCATTGCCGTTTGGATGACTTCAATCCTTTTAATGAGGCCCTTTGTAAGCGACCACGTTTTCAGAGCAATATATCATCACTGGCAACACGCACAGTCCATAGACTTTCGTCTTGAGATACTGTGGTATGTACAGAAACATGAAAGCCTGAAACTAAAAAAAAAGAAAGAAAATACAAGTCCATCACTACACATTCCAATTTGTTGAACCCAACTTGTCACGCCACTGGTATAATAAAGAACAAAGTAAAGTAAGCACAGTTGTCCTGTCTCACGAATGTGTGTTGGCCTTTGATGTGTGTGTAGATTCACGTATACATTTTTAGGGTTCCGCACATCAGTCGTTAAAACAGAACCCTTACCTATAAAAAAATCTTGACAGACGGACACCACAGTGAGCCTACTTTGGTGTTCGTCTATAAAGACTGAGATAGAGATTCAAGCTAAACTGAATATTATGTAATAGTCAGATCTGTTAGCCATTGGACCAGTGAAAAAATAAACTTCTAAGTCAACGCAAATTAAACTTAAGGCAGTTTA
This sequence comes from Mythimna vitellina, assembly GCA_949316375.1. Classification (NCBI taxonomy): domain Eukaryota; kingdom Metazoa; phylum Arthropoda; class Insecta; order Lepidoptera; family Noctuidae; genus Mythimna; species Mythimna vitellina. The sequence continues at coordinate 4,868,631 of OX438691.1, read as the reverse complement.
TTTATTTATGTACACACAAACATTTAAAAAGAACAAAATCAAATAGAAGAGCACAAATGTATGTTCCTTTAAGGGCGCATATTTTGGCGCTCGCGAGGGAATCCTATAAGGGACTTCTTATTAACCTATAATAGAATCATGAAATTTGACAATAAGCAATGCATTATAACACAAGTATAGGAATAAATCAATCTATCAAAATAATTGCTTTTTGCGATTTGAAAAAATCTTGGAAACAACTTCTCATTCTGAACTATTTACATAGATCATTTTGTACGGAACGGTCGATGCGAGAGACCGATTCGCACTTGAAGAGTTTTTTTTTAATGCTGTCCGTGTAAGCTCGAAGCGCTTGTCATTGTAGAAAATAGTTTACGCGCAAATAAACGACGTGCATTTTAATTTTCACACAAAACTAAGACTTGCCTTCGGTCGCCACTCCCGAACCTTTAGGCCCCATCGACCATCTGTTTTGCGAGCAATGTGCCTTGCCGACTACGACTTAAGTTTGGCGATTCTTCAGACTACGTCGGTAACCTTGGTTCTCCTGCGTATACCTTTATTTCTGATGCTATCTCGCAAGGAAGCTCCTTTTCCATTGACCTTTGGGTGACTCTAAGCCTTCGGATAAGTCACGCGATTTCGCGAGACACAAATAAATTTTCTTTCTTTCTGTATCAAAAGGTTTGAAGCAAAAAGTTTACAAACCCACGATCTGTCAGACAATGCGACCGTGCGTTCAAGACTTGGCGCCGCTCAGTATTGTGAGGGTAATACTCCTCCTGAAAAGGTTTCACAATTGAAAAGCCGGAGGGATTAACAGAGTTTAAAAGGAGGGATTTAGTTGCTCGTCTCGACCTACATTCGACGAATGCTCGACTGTGGGTATTTTTTTTTAGTCTTGTGAGCAATTTCAAATTTTAAATGCTACGATTCAAATTTTGAAATCGCTCCGTTTTGATTTACGGGTGTTTGTGTTGGCAAGTCATTATTTTTGTGCTAGCTGCTACCACCGATTTTACCCACGTGATAATAGTAAATTATCCCAAGAGAACATATATTCTCGAGATACAAAGCAGGCGCTAGTCCAGGATATGTTGTACCCGTGTGCCAAATTTCATCCAAATTCGTTTAGTCGTTCGAGCGTTAAGAAGTAACAAATATACCTACCACTATTTTTTTATTAGTATAAATACTTAAACGAATTATTAGAGAAGGTCTTGTTATTATTTAAGTAAAATCTCACAAAATAATATTCATAAACAGCAAAATTATTAACGTTTATTTATATCCGAAAATGTCACTCAATTTATGGAAATATTGTACAGGCTATTGAATATGAATGAATAAATGAAGATCAAAATAGAAAAACACTGCGAGTCAGTTTTCCAGTAGCAATTGATATTAATGTTTGATTCTATTATGAATTTACCAATTATGACAAATTTTCCACATCCGCAAAAACCAACACTGTCACGGACAAAAATGCTGGCAGAAGCTAGTCACACTGACATTAAAAAGGTTCAGGAGAAGAAATATTTGTGAGTATGTGTGTATACAGCCCTATTTTTTACGGTTAATTAGTACAAAAAAAAAATGGGGCATAGAGCCCCATTTTTTTTTGTACTAATTAACCGTACCCGTTACTGATCATATTTTTGTAGTCAAAAGTAAAAAAAAAAAACGAAATCCCAAAATTGTCCACGAAAATTCGTCATAATTGGTAAATCCATAATAGAATCAATCATTCATAACAATTGCTACTACATAATACTACGCGCAGTGTTTTTCCATTTTGATCGTCATTTATTCATTCATAATCAATAGCCTGTACAATATTTCCATAAATTGAGTGAGATTTTGGGATATAAACAAACGCTAATAACTTTGCTATTTATGCATTATTTGATGAGACTTTACTTAAATAATAACAAGACCTTTTCTAATAAGCCCTTTAAATATTTGTACTAATTAAAACTGTTGGTGTATAAATATACGTAGGTTATTCTTTTTTTGAAATTAGTTGTTTATTGTTACTTTATGTTTTGTATTTTCTCTAAAACAATCCCACTCTGTCGTGGTACCCTATACTTAAAGAAATAAAGTTCTCGTCTTTACAGTATTTTTCAGTTATACATGAAAATTGTTCACCATCCGATAAAATGGTATACTAGCATGTGTTCCACCAATATCAACATTTCTACAGTAAAACAATACATAAAAAAATCATAAACAATATTCGCACATAAAAAAATCTAGAATGAGCCGTTTCAATGTGTCCCTCGTAAGTAGGTACTACTGTTTCTCGATTAGATATTGCTTTTCGCTATTTTTCTATTAGATTTTCTTTTTTTTTTGTAGAAACATTTCTTTTTTATTCTTAAGGATAATGAAAGCTCAGGTGGCGAACTCCGAAAGTAGCCCGAGTGTAACCAGCGAAATTTAAATTTTTGAAAGATTCTTTGTCCATTCGCAGTTCCTTATTGGATAGAACGATAACAAATATTATATTTGCAAACAACTATACTCATGAAACCTATCATCATAACTTTTTAACTTAGAAATAAGGTACATTTTAACTCTTTACTAAAATAGACAGTAATGGTAATAATTTAAATGATTATAATTGTGATGATTAAATCTTTACCTATGAAATTGCCGTTCTGCCGAACTGGATATTTCAAGTCCATTTTTTTCTTTTTTCGCTAAGAATTCTAAGTTCAAATTATTTTTATTAAAAAAAATGGAATTCTTTTTTGAAAATTAGTCATTTGTTTCATTGTTCTGTTTTCATTGCATTTGTATGTTTTCCGGCATCATGGATACGTTGAAAATTTTAGTTATTATGGAGTATGAGTACCGTCATGGCAGCAAAAAGGCAGAAGCGGCACGCAACATTAACGACGTATACGAAGCGAACACTACTAACGATCGCACCAGCCGTTATTGGTTTGCCCGCTTCCGTTCTTAAAATTTCGACCTAAGAAATGAACATCGTGGTCGACCGAAAACTTAAGTCGACAATGACGAATTAAAGGCGATGTGGAAGCTGATGATTCTCAATCTACAGCTGAATTAGCAGCAACTTTCGATGTTAACATCAAAACAATATTGGTCCATTTGCGTCGAATTGGCAAGGTAAAAAAAGCTTAACAAATGGGTGCCCCACGAATTGAATGATCTGTCAGCGCGAAGCACGCGTCGAGTCGTTCTTACACTGCTCAAGAGGCATACAAACGAAGGTATATTGAATCGCATTTTTACTTGCGACGAAAAACAAATGGATTCGGTTCAAAAATCGCAAGCGCTCAGCTAATTGGTAATATCCTGGTTCAGCACCTAAACAATGCCCGTTGTGTGATGTTTGATGGTCTAGCGCCGGTGTCATTCATCACAGCTGCTTACCAAACGGGATAAGCATTACTGCAGATGAGTACTGTGAAGAACTGAACACAATGATGGAGAAGATCGCACATCTCCAATCAGCTTTTGTCAATCGTTTATTTCCGCTGATCCTGCATGACAACGCGCGACCTCATACTGTACAGCAGACGGTCTCCAAGCTATAAGAGTTGGGGTTGGAAGTTCTCTGTCATCCATCGTACTCATCAGAACTTGCCCCTACAGGCTTCAAGTTTTTCCAGAATTTGGATAACTTCTTAGCGGGGAAAAAGTTCAATAACCGAGAGGCAGTCCAAAATGCCTATGAAGAAATGATTGCCCCCCATTCAGCAGACTTTTTCAAAATGAGCATCAATAAGCTACAAAAATGCATTGATTGCATGGGACAAAAAAGTTATGAAAAAAGGCAATTTGATAGGTAAAAACCTAAAATAAATGCATGCCATTGCCTATGCTGAACTGAAAATTGCAAAAAACATCATCGAAATCCGTTCAGCCGTTGGAGCGTGAAGAAGTAATAAACATACACACACCATTATACACTCACAAATTTTCGCCTGTATAATACGCCTAGGTATTGCTTTTAATCATAGCACAGAAATTACATAGTAGTTCAGATTGTAATAAAATCTATTCGTAGCATTAATGGGTAAGAGTTCAACATATATCAATTTTATAAAGCTTTTAATTAGGCCATTCAATAAACTCACTGATTTTGATACAGTGATTAATTTAACATAAATTCCAATAATTATGTTTACGAACAGAGTAGCAATAGTAATTAATACTGGAAATCGGCGTTGGAATGAAACTGTAAAGTTATATGAGCGAAAATGAAGCGGCGTGTTTTTTGCGTAGGCACTAATTATAGCTTCAAGAGTTTTAAAGTAGTAGAATAATATTAATGAAATAAAACATTGTTACTTACAAATTTATAGTAAATTTGAAATAAATTTTATTCATCATCATCACTTCAGCTGAAAGACGTCCACTGTTGGACATAGGCCTCTTCCAAGTGTCGCCACAACGAGAGGTCCTGTGCTTCTCGCATCCATAAGGTTATCAGATAAATTTTTGTTTAATAACGTGTTATTTGACAAGAACCGAATTAGATTCTAGGTTAATTATTAGAAGAAAAAGTTTAGGTTATGTGAAAACTAGGACCCCTACGCAAGAACTGAGCGAGCGAAGTGAGCAATGCTACTGAAGCAGCCTGTAAGTGTCAGAAACGACAAGATTATAAAGAAAAAAATATACTCGTACTATTATTATTAAAGAACTTCAGCCTGTAATCCTGTAAAATCCTGTAAATTATTGAATAATTTACAGGAAGCGACTGTTTATAAAATAAAACATTTTCGGAATGAATTGTTTGTAAAATAAATAGTACCTATACGAATCGTTGCTTGCTAACTAAAAATTTGGCAATTGAGTTTTGGTGAAACATTAATGAACCATTTATAAAAAGAATAATAGTAAAAAACAAACGATTCGGCAGGCTAATCATAAAATTTTAATAGCACCGAGAAAAAACTGAGCAAGTGCGAGTCGGACTCGCGCCCTGAGGGTTTCGTACAAACTTACGTATGAAAACAGTTCAATTCCCGAATTGATGTACCAAGATTTTTCCGAATCGCAAAAAAGTTTTTTACAAATTTACAGTTTTTAGATTTTTTCCTATACTTGTGCTATAAGACCTTGCTTCATGCCAAATTTCAGAATTCCAGGTCAACGGAAAGTCCCCTAAAAATTTTGATTCCCTTGAGAGTGTCGAAATTTACGTTTTTTACGACATAAACGGCGGTAACTTTTTTTTCGTTAACCCTGAAGTTTGATTTTTCTACAGCTTCAAGGAACCGCAGATCTTAGTATATGGTTTTAATTTCACGTTGATACCTCCACGCGTTCTTGAGATAAAGGGCCTAGACAGACAGACAGACTAACGGACAACAAAGTGATCCTATAAAAAATCGTTTTTTTCCTTTTGAGTTACGGAACCTTAAAAATTATACTAAAGGACTATCTACTACTACATGATGGAACTAAACGATATAACCAATTACGTAAAGACATAAAGGAATCGAAATCTCTTCCAACTTTTAAAAGGCTATTAAAACAGCATATCTTAAGTTTATAAATGTTAATTTTACAGTACTTAAGTTATTTATTTCCGTGGTACTGTCGCTTAACTTAATCGTTAATTAATTTGGTTTTCTTTATACAAGTGAATGTTATTCTTTTTGACTGAATAAAGTATCTTTAACCACAGGTTGGAAAATTTTGATTTTCTTCACTTAGAGAAGGGCCTTTGTCCAGTAGTGAACGTCTTACGGCTGAAATGATGACGAAGATTTTGATTTTTAGTTTAGTATAATCTTGTAAATACACACGGAAATATCCTTTTCCAAGTTAACGTTAAATAAATAAAACAACTTGCACCACCTCTTCTAAGTTTTAGTATTTAAGTTTCTATAATGTAATTGTTATTTCATTGTATGTACCTGTGCCAAATAAACGTGATTTCTTTCTTTCTCTTCACAAATAATAAAAGAAAACATTCATATTTCAAACCTCGAACAGAAACCATATTCCGTTTATTCATTCGAGTTTCAAAAGTAGAACTGTAAGAGCGAAGCGCCTGAATGGAATTCTGACGTCACGCCAACGATCTTGATTTATGATATTTTAAAAACTTTTTTTCTCTACGTCCATGGACCGCTTCCAGCGTACACGTTCGCATCATGCCAGCACATCATGACATAACCACGTGAGATGACGTAGTTGTCTCGGAAACGAGGATCGGTGCGGTATTTTGATTGGAAAAACGTGTAAGAAGACTTGAGATGTTCTAAATGTGACGTCACTTGTACGGAGTGATGTTTTCAGTGTTGTGCGCGATCGGGAGCGGATGGATTAGACTTGTTAATGGGTGTAGGTTAGCAAGGTGTTGTGTAGGCATGTTTTTTGTTTGGGGAGGGGGGAACAAACAGTTACACAAAGTTTCTTAATTAATATAATCCTTAATAGCTAAAGTTAGTAGTGTATGTGTGTGTAACACAGCGTTATCCACATGCTACCTACCTTTTTAATTTTTTATGTATGAACTAACTAAGCATGCGAGTGAATTTAAATATTCGATTATTGAATGGAATGTAATTAGTTCTCAAAATGCAATGGTTGAACATTTATTGTGTTAAAATGTCATTTTTAACTAACAACAAAAAGGAGGTCACGGTTTTTTTTTTTTTTTTTTTTTATTTGGTGGGAAAATCATCCTAATGACATCCCCGCTCTTGGGCGGAGCGGGAGATAGTGTCAGACTCTTACTGACTAAAAACCCACTCCTGTTCCTTCGTTGCCTTCGTCCCAGGGCCCCGGGTTCCGCTTTCACACTACCCGTGGCCCCAGTAGGCTTCGACCCTGCTGGGCCCCTACGATTTGCTGACATCTCCTTGAGGCGCGCGTGGAACAAAACGCGCCGTCGACGACTTGGGCTTGGTCCGGACGGTTACCGGACGGTCAGACGGCGAGCCACCCATTGCTCGCCGTCTGCAAGCCCGCGCCTACGGTGGCCGGAAATCGGGATCGGAATCCCGGCGGCGGTTGGAGCGTAAGGACCGTTGCCTCACACGATCGGCCGCCTCCTTAGCTAGCATTACTGCTTCGCAGAAAGAGGCGACCGCCTGCCACTCCTCCTCGCTCCGGAGCATGGCCTGAACCAAGGCCCGGCGCGAGAGATCACCGCCGCCGATTGCCCTCACGAGGTCACGGCGTTGCTCTGCCCAAGCGGGGCACACCTCCACCGTGTGCTCCACCGTGTCCTCCGGGTGGGCCACACAGTGGCGACACCCGGGCGTCGTTTCCGCACGAATCCGGTGCAGGAACCTCCCGAACTTACCGTGTCCGGTGAGGACCTGCGTCATGCGGAATGTGAGGACGCCGTGAGGTCTTTCCAACCACGCCTCAAAGAGGGGACTTACCGCCATAATTGTGGCGTGCCCAGCACGGGGTCGCGACAGTCGCTGTCGCCATTTCTCCATGAGAACTCGCCGGAACTCTGTCCGCCATGCCGCGACTTGTTGCGGCAGCGGAGTTTCGCCCCGGCGTTGCATCTCCATGCGCCGTTCGTGCATGAGTGCAAGGACTGTTGCCTCCAGTTCCCATGGTCGCTGGCAAGCAAGAAGGGTCGCCGCTTCGCGGGAAATCGTCCGGTATCCTCGCACCATCCGTATGGCCATGACCCTCTGGCACGCGTTCAGCCGGGCCGCCGGCTGCTTCCGCAGCCCCGGCGCCCACACCGGCGCGCCATAAAGGGCCATGGACCGAACGATCCCCGCGTAGAGCCTCCGGCAGGAGGCGTCTGGACCCCCAAGGTTGGGCAGGAGCCGCCCGAGGGCAGCCCCAGTCCGATTTAGTTTGGGAGCCAGACGTCGGAAGTGCTCGTCGAAATCCCATCGGCTGTCGAGAACGAGTCCCAGGTACTTCATCGTTGACCCGACGCCGATGTGGACTCCTCCCACCGTTAGCTGGGAACCCGGTGGTGGCGCGTTCCGAGGGCCGTGAAAGCACATGGCCTCGGACTTGTGCAATGCCACCTCGAGTCCCAGCTCCTGGATCCTGCCAACGACTGTCGCGACCCCGCGTGTCGCTAGTTCGACCGCCGCCTGGTACGACTCTCCCTGCGCCAGGACCAGCGTGTCGTCTGCGTAGCAGACCACGCTGACCCCGTCAGGGAGGTCGCCGCGCAGCACGTAGTCATATCCGATGTTCCACAAGGGCGGCCCTAGTACCGATCCCTGCGGAACACCGCACGACATCTCTCGACGTTCCCACACCCCCTGGTGACCAGGGTAGGTTATGTACCTGTCAGACAGGTACGCCTCGACCACACGACAGAGGTAGTCGGGCATCCGGTGATACCGGAGTGCCCTCCCAATGCTACTCCAAGGCAGGGAGTTGAAGGCGTTGGCGATGTCCAAAGACACCGCCACGACACACCTGCCCTGGGCCACTGCATCCCCCGTCGTGAGAGCTCGCACGCACATGATGGCGTCCACCGTGGAGCGCCTCCTGCGAAAGCCGAACTGGCCGTCCGCCAGATCCGGCCCCACCCGTGTTAGGTGTGCGACGAGGCGGTCTGCAACTACTCTTTCAAAGAGCTTGCCCACCTCGTCGAGCAGCACAATGGGCCGGTACGCGGACGGAGAGTCCGCGGGGCGCCCCGGCTTCGCGATGAGGACCAGTTTCCCCGTCTTCCAGCGAAGTGGGAACTGGCCCCTCTCCATACATGCGCTGAAGAGCCCTCTTAGTCGAGGCCCGAGAGCCTCCATGGCCAGGACCCATGCCTTCCCAGGCAAGCCGTCGGGTCCTGGGGCGGCATTTTTGGCACTCAGCCTTCGTACCGCCACTCTCATCTCTACCTCGGTCACCTCTGGAGCGTTGTCGTCGTCGTCGCCATCGTGGTCCGCGTCGGACACCGCTGGTGGCGGAGCCATGGGCGGGGGAGAGTGTTCCCCTCGCGTGGGGAACAGAGTGCTCACCACACCCTCCACGAGCTGGGGCCGGAGACTCTGCGTCAGCGGGGGAGCCCAGGGGCGGAGTTTGTCCCGTACCAACTTGTACGGGCGTCCCCATGGGTCCCCATTCAGAGTCCCCAGCCACACGTTGCGGGCCTCAAGTTTGGCCCGCCTTATCTCCGCTCGGAGGGTGCGCTTTGCCGCTCTGTATCCCTCGTACAGCTCCGCCTCTCTGGCCTCCGCATCCGGTGGACGGATGCGGCGCCTGCGGTATCTGGCATACCGGCGTCGCGCGGCATTGCACGCGTTGCGCAGTGCCGCAATCTCCGGCGACCACCAGTATACCTGGCGCTGAGCACGTCCTGGAGGGACTCGGGGCATTGCCGCGTCGCATATTTGCGACATGGCCTCCCGGAACCACTCTGCCTCGACGTCTATGTCGACAGGCCTGTCCGGTGCTTGCACCCAGGCCTGTACCGTCGCGGCTTCCAGGAGGAGCTCCCGGTCCATCTGCCTCAGCGCCCACCGCGGACCACAAGGGTTCTGTCGGACCGGCGCAATCGAGGTTTGGGCGGAGACGTCGAACCGGATGTACCGGTGGTCCGAAAACGTCTCCACCCCCTCCATAACGCGCCAGTCGACGACACGCGGCGACAGAGTGGGGCTGGCGAACGAGATGTCCACCACTGAGTCACCCCGCATCCGCACACACGTGGGGACAGAACCCCGGTTTAGGACGACCAGGCCTGTCTCCAGAGCCCAGTCCTCCACCATCCGACCCCGCTGGTTCGTGAGCCGGGAACCCCAAGCCAAGTTCTTGGCATTGAAGTCCCCGCAAACGACCACGGGGAGGGAACCAAACCCAGCGACGACGGCTTTCAGCTCCATTAGGGAGATGTGAAGATCGCCGAGAGATCTGCTCGGGGACAGGTAGACGCCTACCACTGCAATGTCCCCGAACCGTGCTGCCACGCAACCCCGTCCCCTCGTGACGGCCTCGAGGGTCGGGGTACCGGCGGCGGCCGACGAAATTAGGGTCACCGAGCCGTCCAGGTCCCGCACCCAGTCTCCCCTGGGCAGGACATTGTACGGCTCGGAGACCACGGCGATATTGATCGACCACTGCGCCATGCTCTGGAGCAACAGATCCTGAGCGGGGGCGCAGTGGTTGATGTTCGCCTGGAGGAGACGTAATGGGGTCGTTATTGACAGTCCATTACAGTCTCCTCCCGAGCCCCCCGTGAGGGCCCTGCCGCGGCGGGTGCGACGGCGACAGCGGCGGCAGCCAAGGAAGCGGCTGCGGCGGTGAGTGCGTCCGGGTGGATAGGCCTCCGAACTTTGGCCTTGGCCTTGGCGGGGGGGTCGCAGGACCTGCCCCCAGCCCGGTGGTCGGCCGGCTTGCCTGCTGCCGCACATGCGTAGCAGTGCGGCGTTGCACGGCATTCGACGGCCCTGTGACCGGCCTGACCGCACTGGTAGCAGCGGTCACTGCGGTCCACCTCCGCGGCGCAGTGGGCTCCCACGTGGTGCCCCACGTGGCAGCGGTAACACCGCAGAGGTCTGGGCTCCAGCAGTTTTACCTGCGCGGAGACCCAGCCCACCAAGAGCCTTCGGCCTTCAGCCGTGATGGCTTTAGCCGCCGACACGGGGCAGCTGACCGTAACGGCCCGCATGCCCGTGCTGTCAGCACGGATGGTGCCCGCCCGCACTTGGTCGGCCTGGCATCCTCCCGCCCTGACGACGGCGGCCACTACCTCTTCCACCCTGACGGAGTCATCCAGGCCCATGATGCGCATGTCTATGCACTTTGTGGGCCTGGATACTCGGACCTCCTCGACGTCCAGGGACGCCCTGATCCTTGCGGCCAGGGCGTCCGCGGCAGAGCCGCTGTCCGCACCAGGGACCTCCAATATTCGGGCCCCGGTTGCGGTGCGCCTCATTCGGAAGCCTTCAGAGGCTCCGAACTCGTCGAGGTGATCCACCACCGCCTGCTTCGCCTTCGCCATGACCATGTCATAGCTCACGCCCTTCTTTTCCGCAGCTGGCTGTAGTGTGATCACTACAGCTGCGGAATTTGGGGCGCGAAGCCTGGCTGCCATGGCCCGCTTCCTGCGCTGCTGTCGCCGCTCGCGCTTCTTCGCCGCTCTGGCCACCTTGCCCGCCTTCCTGCTGGCGCCGGCGACCGTCCATTCGGCGCCAGCCGAGGGTTCTTCAGGCAAGGGAGGCGGCCGGCGCGGCCTAGTCGCCGCCGCCGCAGGAGGTCTCGCCAGTTCAGCGGCAGGCACCGTTCTGCCTTTCGGGGAAGGGGTAGGCTTCCCCTGCCGCTGCTGCGGCTTAGCCGCCGGGACTGTCCTCGTCGGTTCCGACACCACGGCTCCGCGCCCAGTCTGCCCAGACGGGCCGGCTTTGGGCGCAGCGGCCGCGGCGGCGGCGGCGTACGAGACCGCCCTTTTCAGGCCGGAGGCCGCAAGCGGGGGGCGCAGCACTATGCCCTCCAGGACAGCGAATTGCCGCTGGACCCGCTCCTGGAACTGCTGCTGCTGTTCCTGCTGCTGCTGCCGAAAGGCAGCCAGTTCCTGTCGCAGCAGGGTCAGCACCTCGCTCTCCACCTGGGGCGAGGGCTGGGGCCGACTTTGCCCCTGCTTGCGTCCTCCTTGTTTCGCCACCTCAGGGCCAGCGCCCCGGAGACCGGCCAGGTCTGCCTCGAGCCGTCCAATCCTCCGATTCAAGGATTTTTTGAGGGGCTCCAAAACTATCCCCAGTGCCTCTATGATTGAGGTTGTGGCCTGGGGGATAGAGTTCCTTTTGGAGACCCTCTCCCTCTTCTTGGCGACGCTCTGTACGGCAGCCGTCACGACCTCCTTGAACTGGGCCAGCGCCTTCTCCATGCCTTCTGGCTCACTTCCAGAAGGCTCCGAGGGGCTGGCCTGGGCACTGCTTGCCCCGGGGTGGCGCCCCTCCCTGGCAATTTTCAGGGACCGCTGGGTCGCCTCCTCCGCGGTGGGCCTTCTTGTTTGTCCCTTTCGGCCCGCACCCCGTCCAGCAGTGGAAATCTTGCGGGCAGAAGTTCCACGCTCATCGTCGGAGGATGTCCTCCGACCATCTCCCGATATGGGGCGTTTGAGGAACTGGGAATTCCTCTTCTTCCTGGAGGCGGCCTCATCCACCTCCATCCCCTCCGAGTTGAGTGAAGACGCGGCATCGGAGTCCGACGCCGCGTCTTCGCTCACCTCCCTGAGGCCGAAGCTCCTGCCGGCCTCTGCAGGACCCACCGGCGCAGCGGACGTGCTGGGAACAGGTCCCAGCGACTCCGCGCTACCGATGGGTGAGCCACCCTGGCTCCTTGCGTCCACGAAGGACGGTAACAGGTCCTTTTGGGACCTGACGCGCTCTTTGCCCCCCCCAGAATACGAGGGGCAGCCCGAGCTCTGCTCGGGGAGGGATTCTCCACCTGCGGTGCAGGCGGTACCCTCCTGGGGTAATAACTTTTTTGAGACGCGTGCATGGATGTGCTGGACACAGCTTTGCCTTTTTTGTGGGGTGGGGTCCCCAATAACCACGTTCGCCATCGTGGTCACGTCTGATAAGCAGACGCGTACCCGAGGCGAACCCACTCTCTCAAAACCACTGTCCAAAAACACCAACAGCTGTTGGTGCCGATGCTTCTGGACAGTGCACCCTCCGTGGCGGTCCGTCTGGACTCCGCCTGTGTGTTCCTCTTGGTCTGGTCTCTCGCTTGAGGCCTTCCGGCATGAGTAGCTCTACCGGCATAGCCCTCAAGGTCATAGAGACACGCAAGCCCCACCACGACGACAACGTGGGAACACGGTCGGTGGGGAAGGAGGTCACGGTTCGGCTGTATGTACTTTTTTGTTTTTTTTTTTATGTTCTTTAACGGTTTGTTGGTCAATTTTGTTTTTTTGTTTTTATATTTATACTTCTGTCTGAAAGTCTGGAAGGACTTGAAGGAGGGCATTGACCAGCAGTGGGACAATAAGGGCAAGGTAAAAAAAAAAAAAAAAAAAAAAAAAAATTCTACGTCGTATTTATCTGCGTGCCAAAATGTTTTTCATTAACATACTCGCCTTAAAAAACTGAATATTGTTCCTCATATCTCCAACGATTTGTACAAAACTAGTAGAATGGAGACGGAAAGTAATGAATCGGTAAATAAAAACTTTTTCTTAAAACACAAGTGACGAAAAGCGAAGATTTCTACACGTGTTTATAATTAGATAAAGGCGGACAAAAATATTTTTTTTGAGCTCAAAACTGATGGGTGTCCTTAATGGCGTGTGGCATTGTACTCTGAAAAATGACAAAGAAAATACTATACAATATTTTTTTTTACCTTCAAAGCTTTTGATGTTGAGGAAAATGTAAATAATTAATTGAATACTTACCGAGTGATGTAGTTTGCTGCCAAAGAGGCGTAGACTGAAATATCGCAGTTGGTAAAATCCGGTTTTATTGAAATTATTTTAAACTCTTGCTACAGATTTAAGGGAGGTGCTCCAGGCTAGTCCCACCTTATTTTTTTTTAGTTTGTGAATCATCCAATGATTTTTCTCGCTCTAGGGCGGAGCGATAAGGCGTGTCAGACTTTTACTGACTAAAACCCACTCCTATGTTCCTTCTTGGCCTTGCTATCCAGGACCCTAGGATTCAAACAACTCATGGCCCCAGTAGTCTTCGGCCATGCTAGGCCCCTAAGGTTTTACTGATCTCTTTTGCCTGTGTTTCTTGAGTTGTCCCAAAACCACGCCTACGGTGACTGAAAATCGCGATCGGGGTGCAAGCTGGGGCGTGAGGAAGTCTGTTCCCTCACGCATATTCGCCTCCTTCACTAGCATTACTGCTTCGTAGGAGGAAGCCACCGCCTGCCATTCCTTTTTGTCTAACCCTTTAATGAATGTCTTTTTTTTTAAATCGACAACCTTTATCTAAACTGAGAGCCGATGATTTGAATGATTATAATTCCGTACATACGTCTTAGGCTGTTAGGCTGTTAGGCTGTTATTCCATTGGCGTTTTCCAAGCGTTCTCGTTTATCAAACGTTTGACAACTTCCCTAGTTTCTAATGGCCAGCGTCTGCGCTGTTACTTCGCAACGTTAACATCGTGTTTTTAGGGTTTCTTACCTCAAAAGGAAAAAACGGAACCCTTATAGGATCTATGGGTATGCAGACGATAGCACAGTTGTAGAGAGGTACCTGCCAGGTCCTCGGGCCAGTAAGGAGCAAATTCGGTCCGAACGAGAGGCTATGGTAGAGCGTACGAATGTCTCACTTCAGGCAGTCTCCAAGTGGGGCGAAACCAATCTGGTAAGATTCAACGCCGCCAAAACACAAGCGTGTCTATTCACCGCTAAGAGGAGCCCGTTCACCTTGGCTCCCGCTTTTCAGAATGTATCCCTGGAGTGCACCGACCGCCTTCAACTCTTAGGAGTTGAAATTTCCTCAGATCTCAATTTCGGGCGGTTCATTGCGTCCAAAGCCAAGGTAGCTGCTAGAAAACTAGGCGTTCTTGCAAAGGTCCAACGGTACTTCACACCGGGACAGCTTCTAATGTTATACAAAGCACAGGTCCGATCGTGTGTGGAGTACTGCAGTCACATATGGGCTGGTGCTGCAAAATGCCATCTAGCAGCTTTGGACTCAGTGGAAAGGCGTGCGAAGAGGCTAATTGGGGATCCAGACTTGGTTAAGTCCAATCTACAAAGCCTCGAGCACAGGCGCAGAGTAGCCAGCCTATCGGTGTTTTACAGGTTACATTTTGGAGAGTGTGCGCGGGAACTGCATGACTTGATTCCGCCATCTCCTTTCTACCATCGGACAAGCCGACGAACGGCGAGTATCCACCCTTACGTTGTTGAAACTTCAACGGTCCGGACTAAGCGTTTCGCTTCGTCGTTTATACCGCGTACATCGAAGGACTGGAACAATCTGCCTGCTGCGGTCTTTCCGTCCAACTATAATATAGGTGTCTTCAAGGCTAGAGTGAATAGGCTCTTAATAAACTAGTGCGCCTGACCATCAATGATTGCATCTCCGCTTACCATCAGGTGGGATCGCAGTCAAGCACTGGTTTATATCAATTAAAAAAAAAAAAGATCACTTTGTTGTCCGTCCATCTGCCTGCCTGTCTGTCTGTCCGTCAAGATCCTTTATCTCGGGAACGCGTAGAGATATCGAGTTGAAATTAAAACCATGTGCTCAAGTCTGCGGACTCTTGAAGCTTTAAGAAAAATTTGTAAGTTAACGAGAAAAAAAAGTTAATTCGGTTTATGACGTCTATCGGCTAAAATGATGATGATGATGTTCATATATAGGACGACACGATTAACTGTCGTCTACGACTTTTATTGCGGTGACAACAGGTTGTCATAACAGTGGGAACGGCTAGCACGACAGTTGTAAAACGATAAAAATTTGTCACAATAAATAAATAAACCGAACGATAAAAATGGTGTCGTTATTGCAACTAAATGTCGTGGTCACGACAAAAAGTTTTTATAATGGGAACAGCTAGAGACAATAATCTTTCGACGTCGACGATAAATTAATCGTTATGATATAGTGAGAACGCGGCGTCAAGCCTTCCTATGTTCTCTAGTTACTTTTTGCGTTCTTAGATCAGAGTAACCACAGCCCTATCAGTAGTATGTTACTCTAGCTATTTGAAAACTGTACCGCTTCTACTACATAACTAAGGGAAAAAAAAACCGTAAAATCGTGCCTTGGGCAGGAACGATCTTTGCGAGTTTTCTTGTCTCTAAAAGTTAGTTAAATTGCATCTTCCCCTTTTTATTTCCATCTCTTTCAAGAGTTTACCTGCCTCGGGAAAGCATTTTGTTTTTCACGTGTACTTCTATTTACAGCGTACAATATAAACTTTGGGAAGAAAACCTGAAAGTACTTTGAGAAGGTACAGAAGTATTTTTATTAAATTATGCTCATGATATAGATAAATCTGTTCGAAACAACTTTTTGGACATTTTTCGTGACTGGTTTAACATTTGTACTTGTGTGATTAATTTTGCGAAGAATATAAGGGGTACTTGCCTGTATTCCGTTCTTAAGATGTCTAGAAGAAATATTCTGGAAAGCCAAACCAAATTGTCCATGGTTTGTTTGTGTCATATTATTAAAGATCATAAATCTTCAGTGCGTGCAGTGTCTCTGCGCAGACTACGTCCCACCTTCGCGGGCTTGCGAACTGCGAGCAATGGATAGCTCGCTGTCCGACCGTCCGAGTACCGTACGGATCGAACCCAAGTCGTCGAAGGCGCATACTGTTCCACGCGCGCCTCAAAGAGATGTAAGCAAACCGTAGGGGCCCAGCAGGGTCGAAGCCTACTGGGGCCAAGGGTCTGCTACTGAAAGGAAGACGCGGCCCTGGTGCGAAAGTGTGTTTTTAGTCAGTAACAGTCTGACACTATCTCCCGCACCACCCAAGATCGGTAGATGTCATTGGATGATTTTCCCACCGAAAAAAAAAAACAGCAAAAAGACTACGTCCCACCTTCCATTTTGCGTGCCCAGTTACTTGTTCAGGTAGGGTTCTTATGACAGCGTTGCAAGCAGCAAGCAATTTAATATTGAAAAAAAAAACTAGTGTTGTTCTAAACGCCTTACGTTGTTGAAACCTCTACGGTCCGGGTCAAGCGTTTCGCCTCGTCGTTTATACCGCGTACATCGAGGGACTGGAACAACTTGCCTGCTGCGGTCTTCCCGTCCGATTATAATTTAGGTGTCTTCAAGGCTAGAGTGAATAGGCTCTTAATTAACTAGCGCGCCTCACGATCAACGATTGCATCACTACTTACCACCAGGTGGAATCGTGGTCAAGCACTAGTTTATAATAATTAAAAAAGAAAGAAGAAGATGATAAATTTCAATTTGCCAAATGCTTTGGGCTAACTGTATCGTATAGGCCTCCCACAAGGTGGACCGACGACCCGGTGAGAGTCGCGGGAATGCGGTGGATGCGAGACGCATAGGATCGGTCGTTGCGGCGACGCTTGGGGGAAGCCTATGTACAACAGTGGACGTCTTTCGGCTGAAATGATGATGACGAACCATATTGTCAAAGTGAACGAGGTGAAGAAAGCATTTGTAAGCACTAGAAACACCTGTGGCTACGTTTGAAAGAATGATTCCACGGTCACTCTTTAGAACTCGGTTCTTTTTTCTTCGCTAAGATTCAAAGAGCACCTGTAGGACATAGCTTAAGTCTGTAAAAATCTGATGCACTTTTTCGTTCCACCCTAGAGCGGAAGAATTCATCGAATGATTAATTCTTATAAAAAAAAAGGTACTAGGACCGCAGAAATACCGAAGGCAGAAAAAATAGAGGCATATTTTATAAAACTGACATAATGAAATCACTAGAATCGAAAAAATGTAATGCTTTTAGATATCTTCATCTTGAAGAGACTCCTGGATCAACACGGTAGATACATAAATATCTACAAATACACGAAATCCTATTGAAAGTAATTCGAATGTTACTAACTTCCTTCGAGGTTTTGCAAAGTCGACATTTTCCTGATATCCCAGGGGATACATTTTTTTGAAGTCGAACCCTGGTTCCAAAGCCTTTGTGGTCTCGAAATGTCAATATACTGTTCCGGTAAATCCTTTAATTCTTAAAGGCGTGATGTTTTTGTATTTCGATCAGAATTGAAGGTAAACTTTGCTATTTTCTGTAAAGAAAATTGCTGTTTTTTTTTCCCCATGGTTTTGGAGATGTCTTTGGATAAAAAGATTATTAAAATGAAGACTGTTCATGTGCTGCTTTTTCAGATTTTCGGCAAAAATATTACACCTTTTGATTCACACGCGTTTCGCGGATTGCACTTTCTCCTAATTCTTGTAGACCTTATTTTCGATATATACAGACTACTTATACGATATTTTCTGACTGGCCTGTTGGTCTAGTAGTTAGTGGCCCTGATTGCTACGCCGAAGGTTGTGGGTTCCATTTCCACCCAGGACAAATGTTTGTGTGTTGAGCACAATTTTTTGTTCTGTATCTGGGTGTAATTTATCTAAAATATGTATGTATTTAGAAATATTTAAGTATGTTTATCAGTTGTCTAGTACTCATAACACAAGCTCTGCTTAGCTTGGGGCTAGATGGCGTTGTGTGAATATTATTATTTATTTAAACTTCATGTACAGTGGTGGTACATAGGCGGATTTAATGCCACAAAGCATTCTCTTCCAGTCAACCATATAGTATATTAGTATTATTACTCGAAGAAGTTTGATTATTAACGTTCTTGGATAAATTTCCTACGAATAGAACGCGTAATAACAAACTATTATGGCTAAGTTCTTAGGTATCATAATTGATAGCCAACTTACATTGAAGCCTCGTGTAGAAGAACTATGTAAGAAACTTAGGGAATCCGCATATGCTCTTTTTAACTATCCAAGAAAGTTAACAGTCAGACTCTTTTAACAGCGTACCATGGACTGGTGTTTTTCTATCTAAAGATTTTTTTTTTAATTGATTAAACCAGTGCTTGACTGCGATCCCACCTGATTATAAGCAGACATGCAATCATTGATGGTGAGGCGCTCTAGTTTATTAAGAGCCTATTTACTCTAGCCTTGAAGACACCTAAATTATAGTTGGACGGGAAGATCGCAGCAGGCAAATTGTTCCAGTCCTTCGATCTACGCGGTATAAACGACGAAGCGAAACGCTTAGTCCGAACCGTTGAAGTTTCAACAACGTAAGGGTGGGTACTCGCCATACGTCGGGTTGTCCGATGGTAGAAAGGAGATGGCGGAATCAAGTCATGCAATTCCCGCGCATACCCTCCAAAATTTAACCTGTAAAATACCAATAGGCTGGCTATTTAAATGGAAACACATCCCCGCTTTACCAGGTCATTATTACCAAACCTTGGTAATAATGAAAATCTCAAAACACTACGTAAAACGGGGTGATTAGAAACGCAGGGTGAATTGAAATAAAACTTTAAGGGGGATTGTCACGTTACTATAAAATTGTTTGCAGTATTTGAGCACTCCAAATTAGAGAAATGGTATTAAAAGTAATGTGATTTTATTGAAACTAAAAATAAGTCCTAATCAAAGTTTTGTTTCCATTCATCCCTGCGTTTCTATTAACCCCGTTTGTCTGTATGTTTATCTAAATCCACGTACACAATCCTCAAAAGAGACTGTCTCACATGAAAACAAAGCACATTCCACTATCTCGATTCCCTACAACCCGGATTAAACAAGTTTAAAGAAATACTAAAGCAGCACATTAAGGGGTAACTGAAAAAGCGAACCAAAATACATACAGTGAGACAAAAGATTGGAAGCCACAAACACACTTTGTAACCAATCTGCTTAATGCAAATGCTTTTATAGCAGCGAACACAGCTCCCTAGTGCACTGGTTTATTAAGAAACGTGGTATTATCTATCTATCTATTTAGGTATGGTTTCCGCACTTAGTCCTATGTGGACCATTATACGTGGGCCATGGCGGCCATAACCTTAGGTGGGCTCATTCCAACCAGCCACCCCTCTGCAAAAACTGATTAGGCCTCTTAGGTTTTTCAGGGCATCAATAAGGGAGTTCGGGGATCCTAAGGTTTGTGTACGTATTTCAGTTACGCCTGTGCAGTCTAGGAGCACATGTGCAATTGTCTCCTCCCCCTCCAAACATGCTCTGCACAGGGGACTGTCTGTGATGCCTATTGTGTGGAGGTACTTATTCAGTGTGCAGTGTCCGGTGATGGTCCCCGTCACCAGGCTCAGGCCGCCTCTATCCAGTCTTGTGAGTCGTTTGGTGAACGTAGTATTATAAAGATGAGGTATGAAAATGGATAGCTCTGCTCAAAGACGCGGTCTTTAAGTCAAGAGTGAATAGGTTACTTCTAGGCAAGCGTGCTCCATCGTCGGCCTCATCATCGCTTACCATCAGGTGAGATAGTGGTTAAACACGAGCCTATCAATGCTAAAAAAATTGGGCAAGTGCGAGTCTGAGTCGCTCACTGAGGGTCCCGTACAAACTTACCTTTGAAAAACGGTTTAATTTCCGAATTGAGTTACGAAGATTTTTCCGAATCGTTTTTTTTTTTTTTTTGATGCAGCTACAAATTTACAGTTTTCAGATTTTTTCTTATAATTGTGCTATGAGACCTTTTTTCATGCCAAATTTCAGGATTCTACATCGGGAAGAACCTTATGAATTTTGATTCCCTTGAGAGTCTCGATATATACGTTTTTCGACATAAATGGCCGTATCTTTTTTTTCGATAACCTAGAAATTTGATTTTTCACAGCTTCAAGGGACCGCTAACTTGAGTATATGGTTTTAATTACAAATCGAAAGGTCCACGCGTTCCCATAATAAAGGGTCTTCACAGCAGATAGACAGACAAACAGACAGACAGACGGACGGACAGCAAAATGACCATATAAGGGTTCCGATTTTTCCTTTTAAGGTACGGAACCCTAAAAAAATGGCCCCGCTAACAAGTAGGAAGAGAAGCATTGATATGATATTGCATAGTTGTGTAATATAGTGATGTATCGCAGCACAATATCAAAATATTTAATAAACCGTCACTAAGATTCCAGAGAATTCAATATGGTAAACATGTTGCAGTTCTCATAATAATTACTTGCCTTCCAGCCTTAATTCACATAATAAACCAAGGGAATGAATCATTCAGTCATTCGTCAAAACAATTATTCTATGTGCCAAAATATTTTCTTTACGAGACTTTATTAGTAACAAACATTATTTAGGCTTGTGATAGTACAAGGTTCACGTAATATATTATCACACCAGAATTCTCCGAAGGATTTAGGCAACGGAAACATAAGCATAATCAGCCGTAGAATGTTCCCACTGCTTTTTTTTTCCGGTGTGAAAATCATCTTATGACATCCCCCGCTCTTGAGCGGGGCGGGGGATAGTGTCAGACTTTTACTGACTAAAAACCCACTCCTGTTCCTTCGTTGCCTTCGTCCCAGGACCCCGGGTTTCGCTTTCACACTACCCGTGGCCCCAGTAGGCTTCGACCCTGCTGGGCCCCTACGATTTGCTGACATCTCCTTGAGGCGCGCGTGGAACAGTACGCGCCGTCGACGACTTAGGCTCGGTCCGGACTGTTATCGAACGGTCGAACAGCGAGCTATCCATTGCTCGCAGTTCGCAAGCCCGCGAAGGTGGGACGGAATCTGCGGAGAGACACTGCACGCACTGAAGATTTATGATCTTTAATAATATTACATACACAAACAATCTTCTTAGATCTTTAATAATATTACATACTCAGGCCTCGTCTCATGGAACGTAATCCACCACGCGGGCCCATGGCGAGTTGCTGTATGTCACATCTTCGAATTTCTGCTTCTAGGATACGCCGGTTTTCTCACGATATTTTACTTCACGTTTTGAGGGCAGTGGTGAAGTGTTAAATTACAGAAAATAAAGCGGCTAACTGAGTTTGAACCTATAACCTGTACACCTTGTAAGTCGGGGCCTTTACCACTAGACCACAACGAAAAGGAAACCTGATTTTATAAATGCCAATCGACTCGGTCATTGAAAGCTTGATCAACTATTTGTAAACTGATCTATCAAATCATCATCAT
The DNA here is from genome assembly GCA_949316375.1 of Mythimna vitellina. Classification (NCBI taxonomy): domain Eukaryota; kingdom Metazoa; phylum Arthropoda; class Insecta; order Lepidoptera; family Noctuidae; genus Mythimna; species Mythimna vitellina. Next base: position 4,847,079 of record OX438691.1, on the reverse strand, counting down.
CATCATCATTTCAGCCGAAAGACTTCCACTGTTGGACATAGGCCTCTCCCAAGTGTCGCCACAATGAACGATCCTGTGCGTCTCGCATCCGTCGGATTCCCGAAACCTTTACCAGGTCATCGGTCCACCTTGTAAGAGGCCTTCCAACGCTGCGTCTTCCGGTACGCGGTCGCCACTTCAGAACATTTGGGTTGGGGCCCAAATCATCTGTTCATCTGTTCTGCGAGCTATCACTAGTCACAGTTTTATCACAATTCATAATTTAACATATCAGTTTGACTCAATAAACAAAACTCCAACAAATCACTTCACCCAGACATGTGGTAACACATGGAATTGCATTGAAACATTCAGAAATCTGTATTTACAATATTTGTAATCTGTTTTCGGTTAGTGACTCTTTTACGTTAGAGGCATGTTTTTTTTTTTTGAGGTGGTAATCATCCAAAGTCTTCTGCTGCTCTAGGATGAAAAAAGAGGGCGTGTCAGACTTTTATTGGCCAAAACTACACCTGTCTCCTTCAGTTAACCTTTTCGTTCTAGGACCAGGAGCTTTCCTTTTCAAAAATTCATCATCATCATCATCATTTTAGCCGATAGACGTCCACTGCTGGACATAGGCCTCCCCCAAATGTTGCCACAATGAACGGTTCTGTGCGTCTCGCATCCATCGGATTCCCGCAACCTTCACCAGGTAATCGGTCCACCTTGCAGGGGGCCTTCTAACACTGCATCTTCCGGTACGCGGTCGCCACAGGACCGTTCTTTGTGGGAGGCCTATGTCCAGCAGTGGACGTCTATTGGCTGAAATGATGATGATAATGATGAATATTATTTCTGAACCAGTATTCGTATTCAAATCCAAAATTACATACGTATAATATCCCTGATCCACACGGTAGGTAAAGGAGCCAGGTAAACAGCCTATTTTAAAGCTATAATGTCCGCAACATAGTAAATCATTGTTTGTTATTACTCACCTACCTCATAAATAGCTGTAAAAGCTATAACGTTCGTTTGTTCGTGCGCTCGTAAACTTATAGCTTACGTTAGTCTGATGTAGTGAGGTGAAAAATTGTATCTAGGTCACTGTAAAGAAGAAAGCTTATGTTTTTTTAGGGTTTCGTGCCTCAAAAGGAAAAAAAACGGAACCCTGATAGGATCATTTTGTTGTGCGTCTGTCTGTCTGTCTGTCAAGACCCTATAACTTCGGAAAGCGTGGAGGTATGGAGTTGAAATTAAAACTATATATTCAAGTATGCGGTCCCTTAAAGCTGTGAAAAAATCAAACTTCCCTGTTAAAGAAAAAAAAGATACTGCCGTTTATGTCGCAAAAAACGTATATTTCGTATATCTCAAATCAAAATTCATACGGTACTTCCCGTTGACCTAGAATCCTGAAATTTAGCATGAAGCATATGAGACCTTGCACAAGTATAGGAAAAACTCTGAAAACTGTAAATTTGTAATTACGTCACAAAGTAACTTTTTTTGTGATCGTGGAAAAATCTTAGTGACTCAATTCGGGTATTGAACTGTTGTCATAGGTAAGGTTGTACGGAACCCTCAGTGCGCGAGTCCGACTCGCACTTGCCCGGTTTTTTAAGACAGCACAGTTTTTTTTGGAGGTGGATAATCATCTAATGACTTCTCCTACTTTAGGGTGGACATTACGCACTGTCAACGACTAGGGCTCGGTTCTTATTAGACGGGCGGGTGTCGAGCTACCCATTAAACTTTGCGCTTACGGTGACCGGGGCTCGCTCTGCGGCTTTCGACACCCAAGGAAGATTGCCACAGTTACCAACAATTGATTTTGGCCCGCGTGTTGGATTACGACCTATTCCCTCTCCTAGAGAGGATGCCTGAGTCCCAGCAGTGACAGTGACATTACAAGGCCACCGATTATGCTTATTCTTTAATTTGCCTAGCCTTTTCTCAATTACGATTACGGTCTCAGCTTTCACTTTTACCAGATGCTATTAAATACCAGTACATACATTACATGGAATAACTGCCTAGTTTGGCGATTCTTGGCAGTGGGTAGGGCACATTGCTCGTAGAACGGATGGTCGATGGACCTGAAAGGTTGTAGAGTGGCAACCGCGCACCGAAAACCGAAGCGTTGGAAGGCCTCCCACAAGGTGGACCGACGACCTGGTGAGAGTCGCGGGGATGCGGTGGATACGAGACGTACAGGATCGGTCGTTGTGGAGACGCTTGGGGGAGGCCTATGTCCAAGAGTGGACGTCTTTAGCTGATGACCTGCCTATCAGCTTTCCACAATCTTGCATCTGGGTTACGCGATACCCATTGGCAAGACTGGTGTCAGATTTTCTGTAGTCTATATATAAATACCTTAACTACTGTCAAAGTTTTATAAATGACAACCAGAACTGACTGTTACAGCTACTTTCTGAGGCTTTAAAAATTAATAATGTAACTTAATTTTAAATGTAATGAGTTTCAATCAATATATTTGATTGATTGAAACTTATCATGTTCTAAATACGGCTCTTTGATCATTCTATAGATAGAATTTAATTGGCCGGACGCCCTAGTCGCCGCGATGGGAGACGCTCCGAACGTCGGGAGTCCTAAGGCGATCCCCGGCTACCAGATTTGCGGACGATGAGCTATGGATTGCTCGCCGTCTGCCCCAAATAGCCGCGCGTAGTGTTCCACGTACGTCTCAAAGAGATGTCACCACATGGAGCGCACTTAAGTTTGGCGATTCTTCGTGCTATGTCGGCAACCTTGGTTCTTCTGCGGATCTCTTCATTAGGAATAATATTATACTATGATTATAATTAATATATTGGATTATCCACTATACAAATCGGGGAAAGGGCTATGCTCGGAGTTTCCTTACGTGATCGCATCAGAAATGAAGATATCCGCAGGAGAACCAAGATTACAGACATAGCGCGAAGAATCGCCAAACTTAATTGGCAGTTGGCAGGGCACATTGTTCGCAGAACAGATGGTCGATGGGGACGAAAGGTTCTAAATAAATAAATACTAAATGTACAAACGTTGTGGTGACACGTCCAGCAGCGCATGTCTCTCGGCTAAAGTGATGATGAGTCCTTTCGGGAAATTCAGGCGCCATTTGTAATTTCTTTTTAAAATCCATCCAAAAAGGTTAGGCGGCTAACTATTTATAGCCTCGAATAGGTTTCGAGCTAACGAGCTATTTTCAGAACTTACAACGTTTTGCACTTATATAAAACGAATAGCGCCTTGCTAGTGCCTTTATATTTTGAATTCTATTCTAAGGCTAAATATAAAAATAGTGTGCGCGAGTGTCCACCCCTACGGAATTAACATCTCTACGGTCCGGACTAAGCGTTTCGCCTCGTCGTTTATACAGCGTACATCTAAGGATTAGAACAATTTGCCTGCTACAGTCTTCCCGTCCGATTATAATTTATGTGTCTTCAAGGCTAGAGTGAATAGGCTCATAATAAACTAGTTTGCTTCACCATCAACGATTCGCATATACTAAAAATAATGTTGTGTACATGTATCAGCCATACATCAACAATTTTTTTAGGGTTCTGAACCTAATCCAGCAAAAACGGAGGCCTTATAACATGCGGGCTTGCGGACGGCGAGCAATGGGTGGCTCGCCGTCCCGCCGTCCGGTAACCGTCCCACCGTCCGGTAACCGTCCCACCGTCCGGTAACCGTCCCACCGTCCGGTAACCGTCCGGATCGAGCCCAAGTCATCGACGGCGCGTACTGTTCCACGCGCGCTTTAAGCAACTGTAGAGGCCCAGCAGGGTCGCAGCCTACTGGAGCCACGGCTAGTGTAAAAGTGAAACCTGAAAGTGGTCCTGGGACGAAGGCAAAGAAGAAACAGGAGTGAGTTTTTAGTCAGTAAAAGTCTGACACTATCTACCGCTCCGTCCAAGAGCGCGATTTGTCATTAGATGATTTTTCCACCAAAAAAAAACCCTTATAGGATCACTTTATTGTCTGTGTGTCCGTTTAACAAAACCTTTTTTGTTAGGAACGCGTGGAGGTATGAAGCTGAAATTAATATTAAATTCTCCAATCTAAACGACATTGCAAAATCAAACTTTTAAGTCAACGCAATCTAAAAATAAAGTCATTTATTATTTGTTTAGGCGTATATTTTGACATTTGCTGGAAAATCAAAACCTACAAAAGCGTCCTACGGATTCCGTTGACCTAGAATCCTGAAATTTGGCAAAATTTAAAGAATAGGTGAATAGGTTACTTCTAAGCAAGCATGCCTTACCGTCGATCACCTAATCACTCACCATCGGATGAGATGGTGGTGTGGGTCTATCTATATCAATAATAAAAAATTATAATTACAGTTCTTCATATTTATTTAAACACAAAATGAAAATCTCATCTTTAAATAAAGAAAATAAATATACCTGTACGCACAAAACGTTTTGGGAACACATTCATTGTACGTACAGCTAAGGAGTGAAATTCCTTGCTGGAATCTGTGTTTCCTGATGACTACAACTAGTAAATCATTAAGTCAAGACTGAATAGGTTACTTCTAGGTAAGCGCGCTCCATCATCGATCGTATTATCGCTTTCCATCAGGTGAGATAGCTGTCAAGCGCAAACCTATCAAGAATAAAAAAAGTAGAATCGATCGACCTAACTCCGTGAAAAAGCATAGACCTTGCTATTATAAGTTTTTTTTTTTCTAAACATTCCCATGAGAAATGCAAAAGAAACCAGACTTCTTTGGCCAGCAAAAACGATTCCTTTTTCAAAAGAATAGACCAAAACACCATAAAAACGTGCATCCACGTTGCAAATCACCTTCATTTCCATAACTTCATTTCGCGTAATAAAGTCCATGAGAATTTGTGTCCCTTTCTTCCTTAAGCTTTTCTACATATAAATAATGTTCTGTCTCCCTCTAAAGTGTTATGTACAAAGGGAGGTGGCGCTATCAGCACCATAAAGGTGCTGATAGCGCCACCTCCCTTTGTATAGTCAGAAAGATTATGCTATTGTATGATTGATGGTAGGTATTATTTTCATGGTTTCTTATTGTGATGATAACGAAATGTATGGGTTGATCGTTTGAGTAAAAGGCTCCGGTAATTCCTAATTTGCGAAAGACGATTTATTTATGGAACCAAGCCATAGTTCATTAGATGTAGTGACGGTTGTCACTGGCTGGTAGCCGATACGTTTATTTTTAGGGTTTCGTACCTCAAAAGAAAAAAAACCGAACCCTTATAGGATCACTTTGTTGTCCGTCTGTCTGTGAAGTCCGTCTGTCAAGACCCTTTATCTCGGAAATATGTGGAATTATCGAGTTGAAATTAAAACTATATACTCAGGTCTGCGGTCCCTTGAAGCTGTGAAAAAACCAAATTTCTAAGTTAACGATAAAAAGATACGGTCGTTCATGTCGCAAAAAAATTATATTACGGAATCCATAATGGAATCAAAATCATAGAGTACTTCCCGCTGACTTAGATTCCTGAAATTGGGCATGAAATTAGGTCTCATAGCACAAGTATAAAAAAAAAACTATAAACTGTAAATTATAGTTAGGTCGCAAAAAAAATAAAAACTTTTTTGCGATTCGGAAAAATCGATTCGTAACTCAATTCGGGAATTGAACTGTTTTCATAGGTAAGTTTGTACGGGACCCTCAGTGCACGAGTCCGACTCGCACAGTTTTCTAGATACACCAATTGCATAAATAACTTTGTAATCCCATATAAATATATAGGATTACAAAGTTACATTTGCAGTTTTTTTTGTTAGTTGCAGTGAATAAATCAGTGTGCCTAAATCTTTTATGTTTTGAATAAAAATATATTGACTTGGCAATTGCGTGAAAACAAAATGTATCTTACGAGTACTGTCTTACATTAAATTAGATTGTTTAGTCCAATTGCCAAGTCAAACTATTTATTTAAAATATAAAAGATTTGTAATATTGAGAGGTTGCGAAAGGTCCCTCAAGTAGGGACTGAATAAATGAACCGACTTGGTATTACATGGGTCTCACAACTTTTTACGGTTGAAGAACTGAGTTGCGAGCCTTGGTTTGTTTACAAGTTATGTTTTTGATGGCATTTACTATCTCATGTTCATCGATCAATGTTTTGTAACTTCTCTATTTTGAGAATATTTGTGTTCAATCTTAATAAACATTGATTGTTATGGGACCTATTCGTGAGATAATATACATGTCCATTGCAGACTATTGCATTACATTGAATAGGTTGACAAGTTCTGGTCTTAGCTGGTGTTGACAGTTGAATTGGCAATTTCAATGCACATAATTAGAATCTGCTGTTGGGTCTGAGGCTTATCTTGGCCCGTAGGCATTAGGCATATCCTCTAACAATGGTGAACCATTCAAGATAGACAGACAGACCGGTCATTGTGGCGACACTCGGGGGAGTCCTATGTCTGACAGTGGACGTTTTTGACTGAAATAATCATGATTATGGTAGACAGCTAATAAACACCATATTGCTTTAGGAAAATTCAAGTACTTTGTAGTTAAGATATACATCGTTAAGATAACAGCGTAAGCATTAAAATTCTTTCTCTTAACCGTTGGAAGAAGAAAAAGAGAACGCGCGTTTGGGTATTTTCAGTTGCTGAAATCTGCTCAACTTTTTGGTTCTTTGGTTTTTGATATTGTACAATTGGGAAGATCGAGCCTATCAACTTGCTTTAAATTAAATTTATAAAAAATACGGATAAAAATAGAATGAATGTAGCAAAGATGAGAACATTGAGATGTATATGTAGGATAAAGGGAAGTATATTAAAGGACGTTTGAATGTTGCACCAGCAGAGGCGGAAAAGTAGAAAGGTAATCGTTTTTCTTACTACGGTCACGTGGACAGAAGGTATGAAACGCATGTTACTAAAAGAGTTATGAGTATACATGTGGATGGATGAAAGGGGAAAGGGGGGGCCAAAGAAACGAGATGGATTGTGTGAGGAGTGTTTTTTTTGTGTTAAATCTGCGATCAGTGTTTGACACTATGAGCAAATTAGGTGAGTGCGCTATGACAGTTTGAGTGCGTTCCCCATGGGGAATGGCTCCTCATCGTCTATCTACATGCTGCTCTTTTGCTTAAGACGCTTTACGTAGCTACGCATCGTGAGCTGTGCTGCGAACGTATTCGGGTGCATCTTTAGCTTCTCCTAGTATTTCAAGGTTACGTTTTGGATTTCCTCCTTTATCGTGGGTATTTTCAGATGGGCGTGAATTCCTTGGTTGATCAGTATGTGACCAACCAAGGAATTCATGCATGGGACATTGCTGATCGGGGTGAAATGAAAAAAAAACGTGATAACGTGAAGGTTGACAGGATAGAATGGAAGTAAAAAATCGTATTACGCTGACCCCAAGTAGGTAACATGGGACAAGGGCAAAGATGATAAAGTTACTATTGTTCTTATGTACTTCAACTTCAGCAAATTAAAGTGTCAGCATACTGGGGAATCTATACATATAAAAGCGAAATACCACTCACTGATTAATCACGAAATCTCAGAAACTATAACACCTACAAAATTAAAATTTTGCATTTAGGTTCCTTATAGGGTTTAGACATTATCATGTAGCCCTAAGGGGTTAAAGCGGGGGTTGGAAATTTAATAATTAATTCCATTTAATGAGATTTAATGAAAAGCTAATATATTATATAATCTGGCTATGTATTCTTAACTTTTTGAGACGGTAATCTCCAACTTTGTCTCTGACAATACTTCTTCATCATCATCATAATTTCAAACAAAAGGCGTCCACTGCTGGACATAGGCCCCCCCAAAGTGTCGCCATAATGAGCTGGGCTGTGCGTCTGTCATTCCCACGACACTCATCAGGTCGACGGTACACTTTGGAGGCCGGAACACGTCTTCAAACACGAGGTTACCACTTCATAACCTTTCGGCCTCATCGGCCGTCTGTTATTAGAGCAATATGCCTTGCTTACTCCCACTTAAGTTTAACAATTCTCCGAGCTATGTCGGCACTTATAAAAATCTTTCTTAAATTAGTCCCCATTTCTTTTGTATAAAACTCGCTTACAAAACCTGGAACCTCTGGTTTCTGTTAAACACACAATACAATTTAAATTAGCCGACCTAAGCTACTGCAAATGAAACTGTTATCTAAACGAACGTAATAAAGAGCAGAAGTTAGTTTTTATTATCATTTGAGCTAGAAACAGCTTGCTTTGTACTGATAAAACTTTGATTATTTGAATAGTTTTCTCTGAGGAAATAAAAGTATGAGGTTTTGTTATCTAATATTTTTGTTTTCTTTTGTGATAGGATTAAAAAAAAATTAGTATAGGTTTTAGGTACCTACATAATCCTATCATCATCATCATTTCAGCCGATAGATGTCTACTGCTGGACATAGGCCTCCCCCAAATGTCGCCACATTAAACGGTCCTGTGCGTTTCGCATCCATTGGATTCACGCAGCCTTCACTAGGTCATCGGTCCACCTTGTAGGGGCCTTCCAACACTGCGACATCCAGTAATGACATATGGCTCCGAAACGTGGTCGCTTACAGTGGGCCTCATCAGAAGACTTGAAAGTCACCCAAAGGGAAATGGAACGGGCTATGCTCGGAGTTTCCTTTCGTGATCGAATGAGGAATGAGGATATCCGCAGGACAACCAAGGTTACCGACATAGAACGAAGAAACGCCAAACTTAAGTAGCAATGGGCGGGGCACATTGCTCAGAACGGATAGCCGTTGGGGCCGGCAGGTTCTGGAATGGCGACCACGTACCGGAAGACCTAGTGTTGGAAGGCCTCCCACAAGGTGGATCAATGACCTGGTAAGAGTTAAGGGAATCCGATGGATGTGAGACGCACAGGACCGCTCATTCTAGCGACACTTGGGAGAGGCCTATGTCCAACAGTGGACGTCTTTTGGCTGGAATGATGATGATGATACCCCTTGGCGAGACTACGCGTTGGACAGAGAAAAGAATTCTGATAAAAATTTACTTTGATATGCCATAAAACAAGGCAAGCCAAGCTTTTCAAGCCTTTCAAACATCTCATCGCCATTTACACGACCATATAATTTAAAAAGCTACCTACAATTTTCCACTTTTCAATATCAGGCCCCGAAAATTTCCCGTAGGTAAAACAATTTAATTTCATATTAAATAAATCCTTCGGTTCTGAAAGCCTTTGTGTTCCCACGTTATACTTCACACGTACGGCTCACATTATTTATGACGTCACAACGGAGTGGTGACGTCAGAGTCGTGTTACAGATTTTCACGTCAATATTGAGTATTTTTTTCGTCGAAATGAAAAATGGTATTCCGTTCTGTTATTGGATGTTTTGACAGATGTTAAAGTTAATGTTTGAGCTTTGATTTTTAACCGACTGCGTTAGGACGAGGGATTTTTTTTTTATATTTTAATCTTCTTGTATTTTTCTCGAGAGGTGTCGTTAGATTTGTCTTAGTTGTGGGAGTGACGCTGGGTACATAAACATTAGCATAGCATAGCATAGTCGGCCTTATAATGTTCCCACTGTTGGGACTCAGGCCTCCTCTCTAGGAGAGGGAATAGGCCATAACCACCACGCGGACCCAGTGCGGGTTGGTGAATGTCACATGTCTTCGAATTTTTGGTTCTAGGACATGCCGGTTTCCTCACGATGTTTTCCTTCACCGATTTGAGAGCAGTGGTGATGAAAATAATTACACAAAGTAATGCGCCTGGCTGGGTTTGAACCCGCGACCTACAACTCGTAAGTCAGGGCCGTTACCACTCGGCCACCACTCTTCTCTGTCCACTTTCACCAAGTTTTTTTTTATTTTCGCTTTTTAATTAGCCCTCAGCCATACTTAAACAATTCTAATAATCCCAAAAACGTTTAGATTACATTAATGTATTACAGAGTTCCGGTGCCTAGCTTCAGGCTTCATCATAAGATCAGTTCGATATATTCCCCCTCTTCTTTCAGTCAGTCATCGACTATACGTAAGTATAAATAAAGCTATGTTACTTGTTACGACAGTTCCGCTGTGTACCTATGAGGAGTTCCGTTCCATATCTTCTAAATTAAAGATCAGATCATAACAATATGTGTGTATGTCTATGGGACCAACTTGGAAGCAAAACCTTTAAATATATTTAAAAAAAAATCAAAATCGGTCCACAATTGACCGATCGGTGAACATCATAAAAACAGTTTTTTTTAACCTCTTCCTTTTTGAAGTCGGCTAAAAAGAAAAATTATTTTTCTTTCCTTTGTAAACAGCTGTTGGTTTTTCTGATGCCTTCAGCCCGTTGTACCTGAAACCCGTGTAAGTTTAGAAATACCAATCTCATTTTAATTTGACTTTGAAACGTGATTGTAATTTCATCATGTTCCGGGAAATGCTATGAAAAATAAAACAAAACCTGAGCGTCAGACGGTACTGAACTTTTAATTGAAGACGGCTGACCTTTCATGTCTATACGCGAAGTTCTTTAATAATAACTGTCTACGGGTTCTGATTTAGTCAGTGGTATAGAAATCTAGATTATTTTGACAATGAACAGTAAGGAATTGTAGATTGACTTGTATTTTTAAAATAATTTACTATTGACATTGAATGTAATTCTATATTTTGACATTGTTTATTGTGATTTTAATATGAATTCTTGTTAAATGTTTTATTTCATTGTTTTGATTTTAATTTTATATAATTATGAATCACGATGGAAAAATATATGAAAAGACTGATTAATATACTTATTAAATGTAAAAATAAATAATATAATGTTTCAAATTTTTAACGATTAATGTACGTAGTATAAGTTAGTCCATAAGAGTTTATCCTACATAATATTTTGCTGTGCCCAACAGGGTCCACAATTGTGTCCATTATCGAAATGTTATTTACCATCTATGCATGTACGTACATTGTGGAATGCAATAAACCTTTGAGTATTGAGTATTGAATTATGTAGACTGCAGGTGGAGGTTCGAAGAAAAAACCAAAGTACTACAAAACTAATTTATCACTACATAGTATAAAACAAAGTCGCTTTTCGTGTCTGTCTGTCCCTATGTATGGTTAGATCTTTAAAACTACGCAACGGATTTTGATGCTGTTTTTTTTTTTTAATAGATAGAGTGATTCAAGAGGAAGGTTTACATGTATAATACACGCACAATATAGAGGAGGGACCCTGATGATTTTAGAGGTTTCTAATGTGATGACGTAAATAAATAATTTTTTTTGCGCTTACATTGCAAACGCTGGTTGAACCCTAAGAGATAGATCAAAATAAGGTACTACAGTATTGTACACCTTAAAAAGGTCATACTATGACATGATCAGTATTGCACCCGTGCGAAGCCGGGGCGGGTCGCTAGTTTAAAAAAAAAATTACTATTCATTTTAGTGAAACCTATTCAATGTCAGAATATGGAATGACCAAAAATCTATTAAAAATAATTTATTGCTAATATAGAGTTTTGTTGCGTCGGCGGCTTGAGACTGGCCCAAGTAACGACGATGCAATTTTTATGCGTCCGGTGTCAATTGAATGAATTGCAGGGTCGATGATATATATTAGGGATCCGTACGTAACAAGGTACTGTCGGCACAAGAGAATGCTACCCTGCAACTATTCTAAGCTTATCTGGAAAATATTTTTTTAGATGGTGGGAAATTATCAAAGAACTTCTTCGGTCTCACTTTAAAGTCTGGCAAATGAACTGGCTTGCTCAGTTGGCCATATTATAGTAAAACATAATGAGCCTCGTAATTTTCCCACTGCTTGAACTCAGAAATCTTCTTTATAGTAGAAGAAATGAGCCGTAATCTACCATGTGGGTTCGGTGGTCTTTACCAGTCTTTACTATGTTTTCACCCTTTTATGAGCAGTAGTGATATTACTAACTGCCTGGATTTGAACCCAAGATGCAGTAAAAGTCGGCTGTAACCATTCGGCCACCACATCACGGTTGTTAATGCTTGAAACATGGTTTATTCATAAGTAGAAGAACATTGTGTGCTGTCAAAATCGTGTACGATCTGGGCACCTTTTTTTAGGTGGGAAATCATCTTACGACATCTCTCGCCCTTAGGTGGAGCGAGAGGGCGTGTCAGACTTCTAATGACTAAAAACCACTCTTGTTCCTTCTTTGCCTCCGTTCCAGGACTCCAGGGTTCCCTTTCGCATCGCCCATGGCCACAGTTGACGAGCCAGGCAACTATGCTGTGGTTTACGCCTCTTTTTCTCTTCTGTTCCTGCCATATCAATATAGTGTGTAAACCCTATGGCTACAATACGTTTTACACAAAGCCAGTACGTTTGTTTGCGCACGATTCGACGAAACCCACACGTTGGCAGATTGATAGATCACCGCAATATATCTAGGCGAATGGACTTCGAACTGAAACGAGGCAGTTTACTTCATGTGGTTATGAATGACGCTGATACTGTGACGTCATTCGTAATAAAAACAACATTCCTGGCCTTCATTTGTTTGAATAACTTTGTCTTTATTGTGCAACAAATCTTTCTCTAGGTAACGTTGAATATAGTAAAGATACCTTCAACTTTTTTGTAGTACGTAAGTTGAGAAATCATCTAGGTAATGACTTTTTACGCTCTAGGGCGGAGTAGGAAGGCGTGTCAGACTTTTACTGACTAAACCATTTTTTTTTGGGTGGTATAATCTTCTAATGACATTTCGCGCTCTTGGACGGAGCGAGAGGGCGTATCAGAATTTTGCTGACTAAAAACCCACTCTTGTTCCTTCTTTGGCATTGTTCCAGGGCCCCGGGGATTTTTTTGCATCACCCATGGCCCCAGCAGGGTCGGCATCGACCCTACGGTTGCTGAAATCTTGAGGCGCGCGTGGAACACTACGCGCCGTCGACGGCTGGGGCTTGGTCCGGATGGTTACCGGACGTTCGGACGGCGAGCTACCCATTGCTCATCGTCCTCAAGCCTGCGCCTACGGCTGCTGGAAATAAGGATCGGTAGCTGGAAATCGGCTGGGGCGCGAGTCATTGCCTCGCGGCCACCTCCTTTGCTAGCATTACTGCTTTGCAGAAGGAGGTGACAGCCTGCCACTCCTCCTCGCTCCGGACCGTGGCCTATACTAAAGCCCCGCGTGAGGGATCACGGCTGCCGATTGCCCACACTAGGACACGGCGGTGCTCTGCCCAGGCGGGGCACACTTCCACCGTATGCTCCACCGTGTCCTCTGGGCGGTTCACACAATGGTGATTTGACCCGGGCATTTCTTCCGCACGAATCCGGTGCAGGAACCTCCCGAACTTACCATGTCTGGTGAGGACCTGCGTCGTGCGGAAGGTTTATTTTTTGTGGGATAATCATCTTATGACAAATCCCGCTCTGGGGTGGAGCGAGAGATAGTGTCAGACTTTTACTGGCTAAAAACCCACTCCTGTTCCTTCTTTGCCTTCGTCCCAGGGCCCCGGCTTTCACTTTCATACTACCCGTGGCCCCAGTAGGCTTCGACCCTGCTGGGCCCCTATGACTTGCTGAAGTCTCCTTGAGGCGCGCGTTGAAGTCATCACTGGTCCGGGTCAACGTTGACCCGGACCAGTGTTTCAATCCATCCATCGACTGTTTTATTTTTTTTCTCTCTCATTCTTCGGATTAGTATCAGTATCTTCGAACCATTCTCCATTTTTTTCAGCTGGACTGAAGTTTTTTTTAGCACTTATTTTTTTTATTGTCTGTAGGCTCGCGTTTGTCCACTATCTTACCTGATGGTACGTGATGATGGAGCACGCTTACCTAGAAGTAACCTATTAACTCTTGACTTACTAGGGGTCTTGTTGTAGCTATTAGGAAACACAAACACCGGCAGGGAATTCCACTCCTTGGCTGAATGAACGCTCAATGAATGTATTCCAAAAACAAACGAATTCCCGTTGATCAAATCAACAATATTCATTCCTTTCACCATTGACTTCCCAATATTCTAGTTTTGTATAATACTAATATTTGAATTCACTGTTCCATATTTAGACTGCAGCATCATACATTTATGATCTCTGTAAACACAAAAACCGATTTCAGTCCGACATTTATATACTACAACCGTTCTAGCATGAATTTGTGTTTAGATAAACAAAATATGTCGGTCTATCTAGCGGGATGAATTGATTTTAATAAGGTTTATGGCATTAAGAGTTAGTTTTGCTGATTTATCAGTACAAGGCTGCACTTTGTCGGTCCGTTTTCCATCAACCTTGGCAGGTATCGGCCCTAATGGACTCTATCTGTTTTGCTACCATCCTGTGATGTGCGTGGAATACGTCGCTCTATAACTCTGGCCTTCGGACAACGAGCTACCCATTACTCGACGTTCCCAAATTTTATGCAAATTTTATGGTATCCTGCATCTACTGTTGGCTTCACACATATTCCCAATAACGCGCAAAAAATTTCAAAATTATTTGACGTTTTGGACCTGTTTTTTTTTAAATACTTCTGTGTATTCTCACAAAAATCCGATTACTATTTAGGCGTCCTCAAGGCTAGAGTGAATAGACCCTTAATAAACTAGTGCAATTCTCCATCATCGATTGCATCACTGCTTACCATCCGGTGGGATCGCAGTTAAACACTATTTTATATCATTAAAAAAATCAGAAATAACTGTCTGTACCTTAAAAAGTACGTAAAGCTGTTAGTCCTGCGCCTGATCTCTCCTCAATCTGTAATGACGACCGCGTACCGGAGGACGCAGCGTTGGAAGGCCTCCCACAATATGTCCATCTTGATGACCTGGTAAAGGTTGCGGGAATCAAATCCAATGGATGCGACCCGCACAGGACCGTTCATTGTGGCAAAACTTGAGGCCTAACATTTGTCGGATCAGCTAGTTACTAATAAAAATTAATTAAACTAAGTAATTAAACTAATAAATAAAAAGAGTAACCGTGGAGTTTCTTGCCGGTTCTTCTCCATAGGAAACGACCAATTTGGAACCGTGCACTAGCTTCTGACGTTTTATAAGTGCATGGGCACTTATAAAACGTAGGCCTATGTGAAATAAAAATCTTTGACTTTGACTTTGAAAATTAAATGTTTAAATAAACCGGGTAAATGCGAGTCGAACTCGCGCACTTAAGGTTCCGTACTAACTTACCTATTTATATATAACATTTTATTTGTTCAAGTAACTAGGACTCATCATTACACATAACACAGAACATAACACAAAACGTAACACCAGCAAACAACATTTTTCGAATATTTCACACCTATGAAGTTCAGTTCCCGAATTGAGTTACGAATATTTTTCCGAATCGCAAAAAAAGTTCTGTTTTTGTGACGTAACTGCAAATTTGCAGTTTTCGGATGTTTCTCTATACTTGTGCTATGAAACCTTGCTTCATGCCAAATTTCAGGATTCTGGGTCAACGGAAAGTACCCTATGAATTTTGATTCCCTTGAGAATGTCGAAATATACGTTTTTGCGACATTAACGGCCGTATCTTTTTGTTTCGTTAACTCAGAAGTTTGATTTTTTTACAGCTTCAAAGGCCTGCAAACCTGTACATGGTTTTAATTTCAACTTGATATGTCTACCCATTCCCGAGATAAAGAATCTTGACAGACAGACAAACAGACGGACAATAAAGTGATCATATAAGGGTTCCGTATTTTCCTTCTGAGGTACGAAACCCTAAAAAAAAAAAAAAACAAAAACAATCGGTTAAGCCGTTTCGGAGGCGTTCGATAACAAACACTGTGACACGAGATTTTTATATATGCATTCGATTTCTCTTTTCATGGTTTTGGAACTATTACTGTACTGAGGATTAGACTTGCATTTAAGGTAAGTTTTTGGAAAGACCCTTCATCACCTATCGATCCGTCAGTCACTTTTGCTTATTTCATTAACCACTATCTAGCGGCTTGGGTAAGCTAATATATAATAACGGGTTCAAGATGTTGCTGGGGCTGCCCCGTTTCTGCAGTGCATTACGTATGTTCGCAGAGGCACACGTCGATGGTTTCCATGCCATTGTCAGACAGAAATCTGAAAAATCTCCAACTCCATCCTAAAAACCATAGCGGGGAGTACGATTTTCGTCAGTTAGGTGATGTTCTTCACAGATGCATCATGAACAACCAGCTTGTTTTAAAATAAACAGATAGATAGTAAGTTTACTAACATTGGCTTAATTTTTTTCTTAATTATTTAGTAACTTATATGGATATTACTTTACCGAATTAAAAACTATTTTATTTTATTTGTTTTTAACGTCTCATTGGGAACAGCAATTAAATCTCGTACCTATCAATGTCCTATCCTGCCATCTTTTGAAGTTCATGTTAACTTTAAGAAACCATATTGAATCTTTGGTTTTTCAAACAAGACAATGGAACTAAGCTTTCTGGAGTAAAGTTTCTCTGTTTGTTTGGGTTTGTTTTTCATTAAATGTGGTAGAAGAGATTGGAAAACTGCGGGTTGAATGTAAATTCTTAGAAGCTATTAGGACTGGAATACGAAGTGATTGTTAATGGTTAAAGCTTGTCTTTTTTTGCTAAGGTGGGAAATCATCTAAGAACTTTTCGCGTTCTAAAGTGGAGCGAGAGTGCGTGTCTGACTTTTACTAGCTAAAACCACACCTATGTTCCTTCAGTTGCATTTATCGTTCTAGAACCACGAATATCCCTTTAATACTTTAGACTCGAGCTCAGTCTGTATAGGACGAATAGATAGAGTACACATTGCTCGTTGTCCGCAAACGCTCTTGTGGTGGCCGGAGATCGCTCTGCTACTCCCGTCGCTTGTGGCGTGTTCAGTCACGGTGGCTGGGGCATGAGGATGTACGTTCCCTCACTCTTGCGGCCACCTACTTTGATAGCATTACTGCTTCGCAGAAGAATGCACCGGCATACCATTTCTTCTCATTCCGGACCATGGCCTGAATCAGGGCCCAGCACGAAAGTTCATCACCAGTGATCACCTCCACTAGGACACGGCGGTGCTCCGATAACGTTACTTGGATGTCTTTTGTGTCTTTTTTGAGTCAATTGTAAACTTCTTCAATTACTTGGGCCCAGTATAGGTAGTTACATTAAATGGAGCATCAGCTCCACTAGCCAAGTTACAACCGTTTCGTTTCGATTCTCTTGCATCGAACGCCTCGAGTAGGCCACGCCTTCGATTCTCTTTTTTCTCCGATTCTCTTGTTCTGATGTCATTTAAACGCCCAGTCACGTGATTAGAACATAGAAATCGGAGGCGTGGCCTACTTGAGGCATTCAACGCAAATTCCAAAACGCAATGGTCGTAACTTGGCTTGGGGCAGTAGTATGCATTAAATCCTCTATATAACAGGTGTATGGGAACTTGATTCCTTCCAGTGTGTGGCTCATCTTTCAGTATAAACTCAAAAACTTCTGGACCGATTTTAAAAATTCGTTCACCATAGAATGTTACTTTATCACTGAGTGACATAATCTGTTTACAGTGTCTTTGATATCGACGCTCAAACGAATAGCCACGGATCCAGTACATGATTCTGGACCCCCAGTGGTGGAATTTTACCATATTTTTTTTAAATCTCTCCTTTTGAAATTTAAATTGTGTAATATCGTTATTCTAACCAACTCCGATGATATTTTAGTAAGAAAAGAAAAAAATTAATTATAAAGTCATCAGGGTAGATAAATCACTATTCTAATCAATTCCGATGACATTTTTAATTTTAAAAAGAATTCATTCACTTTTTCACAAAAATCTTAGAATAACGATTTTATACAGTTTAAATTAAAAAAATAGTGAAGAAAAACAAGAAATTAGGAAAATCATCATCATTCATCATTTCAGCCGAAAGACGTCCACTGTTGGACATAGGCCTCCCCCAAATGCCGCCACAATGACCGGTCCTGTGCGTCTCGCATCCATCGGATTCCCGCGACCCTCACCAGGTCATCGGTCCACCTTGTGGGAGGCCTTCCAACGCTGCGTCTTCCGGTACGCGGTCGCCATTCCAGAACCTTTCGTCCCCATCGACCATCTGTTCTGCGAGCAATGTGCCCTGCCCACTGCCACTTAAGTTTGGCGATTATTCGGGCTATGTCCGTAACCTTGGTTCTCCTGCGGATATCCTCATTTCTGACGCGATCACGCAAGGAAACTCCGAGCATAGCCCTTTCCATTGCCCTTTGAGTAACTTTAAGCCTTCTGATGAGGCCCATTGTAAGCGACCACGTTTCGGAGCCATATGTCATCACTGGCAACACGCACTGGTCATAGACTTTTGTCTTGAGACACTGTGGTATATTGGACGAGAAGACACCGCACAGCTTCCCGAACGCTGCCCAGCCGTGTCGGATTCGACGATTGACCTCTTTCTCGAAGTTAGACCTACCCAACTGGACTGTCGACGAGGAGGACGAGGAGACGTCATTTCTCCGAAACTCTTCACGGCCGCAATGGAGGATGTCTTCAAGGTTCTGGAGTGGAGAGGGCTAGGCATCAATGTCAATGGCGAGTACATCACTCACCTTCGATTTGCCGACGACATAGTAGTCATGGCTGAGACTACGGAGGAGCTCAGTACAATGCTCGGTGACCTCAGCAGAGCTCCCGAAAGAGTGGGACTTAAAATGAACATGGACAAAACCAAAGCCATGGTAAACATCCATGTAGCACCCACTCCTATCAAGATCGGAGACTCTACACTCGAAGTTGTGGACGACTACGTTTATTAGGAAAATACCGACGTAAAATTCCACTACTAGGGAGTCCAGATTCGCATGATTCTGGACCCCCCAATAGTAGAATGATCATGGATCCGTGTACATACATGGATCCACGTATTCGTTTGTGCGTCGATATCAAAGACACCTTATATTTTGTTGCTTTCATGCGTGTGAAGCCACTGGCAGAAGCATAGCATATAGAATAATAAGTAATTTATAATGGTTTGTAGATAGTGAGTATATAAAATTCTTGTTAGCCATCATCATTTCAGCTAAAAAGACGCCAACTATTGGACACAAGCCTCCCTCAAATGACACGATAATGACCGGTCTTATGCGTGTTACATCCGTCACCGATTCCCGCGACCCTCACCGGTTCACCTTCTGGGAGGCATTCCAACGATGCATGTTCATCATCATCATCATCATTTCAGCCGAAAGACGTCCACTGTTGGACATAGGCCTCGTCCGGTAACCGTCCGGACCGAGCCCAAGTCGTCGACGGCGCGTACTGTTCCACGCGCGCCTCAAGGAAATGTCAGCAAATCGTAGGGACCCAGCAGGGTCGAAGCCTACTGGGGCCACGGGTAGTGAGAAAGTGAATCCCGGGGCCATGGGACAAAGGCAACGAAGGAACAGGAGTGAGTTTTTAGTCAGTAAAAGTCTGACATTATCTCCCGCTCTGCCCAAGAGCGGGATTTGTCATAAGATAATTTTCCCACCCAATAAAAAAAGAACCTTTCGGCCCCAACGGCCATCTGTTCTGCGAGCAGTTGCCCTGCCCTTTGCCACTTATGTTTGGCGATTCTTCGTGCTACAATTCACAATTCTTATTAGTACCAACTATTATATATATGACTTAATTTAATTTCGCACAAAGATCAAGAGCGCTTAGAATTTTTCTCATTTATTGAGAAAAACGCTCGTCGAGTTTATTGGTTAAGTTCTGCTCGCTAATGAGGGTTGAGGGTCGTTCATTAACAGTTTTAAATGATATCGCAAAAAGTGGAAAATTAGAAGGCGATAGCATTGTTTTATGCCATTTATCAAACAAGAGAATGATGATATTCTCTGCGATTTATTTCGAATCTGTTTGATTTTAAAACTCTCAAACTAAAAAGAAAAAAAAGGACTAGAGCTACTAAGTTACAAATACATACAAAAATCTTGTGGTAAGGTATGTATAGAAATGGCGCAGTGATTGAGTGATTGGCTGTTGGGCTACGTATCGCGAATTCAATTCACGCACGTTACAAATATTTCTAAAGCCTTTCAGATATTTGTTCTGGGTCTGGATGTTTTGTATGTGTAGGGTTGCCATCTTTAAAATCTGGCAACCAGGACAAAAAGCATCAAAATCCCGGATTTTCGAGCTCTTTACCCGAACATACTCTTATTTCACTTTTGTTTTATACTTGCCCTGTAAAATCAAAATATTTCAGATAGTCAAAAATTTTTTTTTTTATTTAGTTTCAAACAAATATAAACGAAATATAGCATCTTTCGCTATCTTTTTCTGTTACGTGGGAAATTATCAAATATCTCCTCCATCTCTGGGTGGAACAAAAGGGATTATCAGACTTTTAATACCCGGACAGATGTCAACCCTATATATGTCAGTTTACAAGTTTATGAAGGCACCCACGAGACAGAAGTAATTCTTACGGCCCATTCACGACCTTGACGCTGTGAGCGGTAGCTAAGCGCGGGGCGGCGAGCAGTAAGATTAAAAGTATGAAAATGTTTGAAGCACACCACGAGACGCCACTGACAGCGCCCCGCGCCCGTTTACCGAATCCGTCTCGCTCGCTGCTAAAACCGAAGACATGACCAGCCCCCTTGCTAAGTTACAACCGTTTTGTTTCGATTATCTTTTCGTCAATCGCCTAGAGTAGGTCACGCCTCCGATTTCTTTATTCTGACGTCATCTCAACGCTCAGTCGCGTGGTCAGAATAAAGGAATAGGAGGCGTGGCTGACTCGAGGCAATCAACGAAAAGAGAATCGAAACGAAACTGTTGTAACTTGGTTAGGGGGGCAGGCTGTTAGTGTTGTAACCCCAAGTTTTTAATAAAGAATTAAAAACCTTCTACATTTTTTGAAGTTGATTAAAAATCTGCAATTAATACAAAGTAAGACCTAATTATCATCCCTTTATTTGTACTTCAAGAATATTGCACAATTTTCATTTCAAATAGACTTTTCTTTCATTCCCAAACCATTACAACGATGCCTGTCATAATCTAATCATGTCCTATTCAAACATTCGTCTCAATTTTCTCTCAACTGATTGTAGACTTTACTCTGTTTTGTCAAGGTTCAATTTGCTTCAACAATATATCTGATTATATCGTCTGAGACAAATTAAAGGGACTCATTTGTAGGAAAATGAAGCCTAATAGCACGTTTTTAAGTCAGAAATTTGTTTGATTTATGAAAATGTTGAATTTAACGTACTTTCGTCTTAAGAATACGTTGAAAAAGTAATTTTATTTGAGAGAAACTGTTTTAATACATAAATATTTTAGTAGAAGGCAAAGAAAATTTTAAGAGAGTAAAGAAATGCTTTAGATTTGTTTGTGCAAATTCTGTACCTACTAAAAGTATAGTAGGTAAGTAATATTATTTTTCTAATTTTAAATAAAAAAGATAAATAAAGTGACTTAAATAGATCGTGACTAACTCAAATATTGCTAGTTCTCGTGACTTCATCCACATTAGACTAGATAATTCCATCTGGTCAGAATTTCAAGAAGATTTTTTCTTTTAGTAGTAATTATTTTTCTAAAATAAAAATAGATTTAGTTAAGTACTCCTTATGACATCAGCTATCTATCAGTGGAAGTCCCGGCGAAATTGGTCCAATCACATAATGGTGGCACCCAGGCGTTTCTACCGCACGAATTCGGTACAGAAACCTCCCGAACTTACCATGTCCGGTGAGGATCTGCGTCATGCGGTAGGTAAGGACGCCATGTGGTCTTTCCAGGCACTCCTCAAAGAGGGGATTTACCGCCATGATTGTTGTGAACCCCATCTACCCATTAAGACCCACATTAGATTCATATACTTACAGCTAACTGTAAATGTGTTATAATATATTTTTTTTTAAATAAATAAATGTTAACTTGCTGCTGTTAATGTAAAATCTTTTTAAATTTATCAATGTTAGTTATATTATTTTATATCAATTTTTTTTTTAACTTTGTTGTATGAATTTGCTTTGTAATTAAATGTGATATAATTTAAATAATGATTGCCAAAATTATGATAGAGTAGAGATTTTATTAATCAAATCATCACTGTAATTTTAATTTATTTTAAGACAAGTTTGTAGATTCAGTAATTATACAATTATTTAGTTATTCCATGCATTAAAAGGCTTTTTCATTTTATTTTGCGCGGCCTCGCACGCGGATAAGTAGACAATTTTACCAAGGGAATATATTCCTTAAATAAAAATTATCCTATGGGCTATCCTAGTTGTTCCAGGACATTGTCTACCCTTGTGCCCATCCAAATCCATTCAGCTTCCAAATTCGTTTAGTCGTTCGATCGTGAAAAAGTTATAATCATAAAAACACACACAAATTTTACCTTTACAATATTAGTGTGATGTGGTACTTCGAAAATCTCTTTAGATTCATAGAGGTGAATATCACCGATCACAATGACGAAGAGCACTCATACAATAGATAATAACGAATTATATTTGCACTAGACTGCAAATTATATAATTATAGGAATTTCTGTTGGCACTTCAAATTTTGATATAATTATTTATTTTTTTTGTTTCAGGTACGCACACATGCAGTGCTTATACAGAATACATTTTCGTATTTCTATATAATTGTAAGTAACACTAAGATAGATGTAATACTCTAGCTGTCACCCGCGGTTTCACCCGCGTCTTTGGTCCGCGGCTTTGGTTACTACTCCTAAACTTCGTTACTATTGGTCATACTGTAATGTTGTATAGCCTATAACCTTCCTCGTTAGATGGACTGCCTAACACGTTCGATTTTTTCAATTCTAACCATAGTTCCTGAGATTAGCATGTTCAACCAAACAAACAAACAATTTTTTCAGTATAAGTCCCTCATATTAGAATAAATTTAAGTTTTCTATAGTCTAATCGAAATTTAAGTAGCTTGTTATACTTCACTGTGGGGCAAAAATCTACCTAAACTATTTACAAAAAATACACTTCAGTGCATAAAAAAGGTAACGACTTTTATCAGCTAACATTTTGTTTCATGTTGAAAATAATGACGGTGTTTACTTTGAAATATTCTAAGAACTTAATTTCTTATTAGAAAATACAAAATGAGCACTGATTAGCGTGTTAGATAAAATGAAGCGAAACTTTTCCTTGAATGCAACAGTTTTCAGTCGCCATTTTTAAAAAAAAATTGCGAACAAATAAAAAACTTAACTAGCCTTACAATCGCTGCCACAGGAGATGCCCTGGGGAAAATAGAAAATATAGGCCTTTGTTACTTAGTGATAAAGTAACTTTGTACTGGTGAAAGAATTTTGAAAATCGGTTCAGTACTTTTTGAGTTAAATCGTAATGTACAAACAGACAATAAAAAATCAAATATATGCTCTTTTTAATATAAATTATATAATAGTGTAGGATAAAAGTACTCGTTGAAATTGCATATAGGTACTATCATTTACCTCGAAACTTCTCGAGTTCGTGAATTTTCCGAGCTCAAAATCGGGTCTCAGTAATGAACATTACTGCGGGCTGCAACTGGCTTCGGAATCCCTCAGGTCTAAGTGTAATTTCAGTGTTATTCCCAATTCTCCTCGTACGCTATCGGAAAATCATTTTATAGCTAGAATTGGAACTGTGCCGATACATGATAATAAGATTGACACTTATATTGGGATATTTAACATCAGATTTAACCTTGAAATACTGGTGTGACATGGAAAGTTGACAGTCTGTAAAGTGGCGGAAAATTAAAAACATGAAGCGAAACGACATGAGTTTGAACAGCACATTTACCAAAAAAATTAGTAACTTTTATAATTAATCAATATAAATTGTTGATTGCATATTTAAATTGAAAATGTAATTTTATTGTAATAAAAACTAAAATTATTAAAACTTTTTATATCAGGGTAGTTATGGGTATACAATTTTGAATTTGGATACGGATATTCAAATAATATAATACCGGATTCGGATGCGATCACGTTTTGATTACGGATTTTAAAGTTATAAAAGTGAAATAAAGCAACCAGCAAAACACCTTTGTGCTATTCTACCTATATTTTTTAGTGTTTGTATGTACATAAATAAATAAATAAATACAAATATCAAGATTTGAGTTTTTGAAGTGAAAACTTCTTTACCATTACCCATTACAAAAAAAGTGCTCAACGCCGCGTTGAGCACTTTTTCTATAATGGGTATAAAATCTTAAACTCGCGTCAGGACACGTGACCTGATCGAAAAAGCGTAAGACGGCCACCAGTCAAATTTTCTCATTCGATTTTGAACTTAACCTTCAACATTTTATGGTTTAAAATCATTTAAAGAAATTTTTAAAAATTTTCCAATCAACTTTGAACCTAATGCTTTAGGGATTGAAAAAGATAAAGCTGACAAATCTATTAAATACATTCAGTCAAAAAAGTATCGGGAATGGATGGGATGATTTGTTTATGGTTCCAAATTCAAATTTTTGTTTTTTTGTAGTTGTTAGATTGGCACAACTGTTTTCCATTTTGGCGTGGAGTTTGAGTTGCATCTGTTATTTATAATAAATACAGTGCTGGTTTTAGTAATATCATATATAGTGTGTATTGCGAATTTCATAATGGACAAAAATATCGAACAAAGAGTTTGTCTTAAATTTTGCATCGCCAATGGAATTTCGTGTTCGGAGTCACTGGCTTACGGTGAATCGACTTTATCAAAAACTCGTGCTTATGAGTGGTTCAAAGCGTTCAAAAGCGGTCGAGATGTGATGGAAGATTTGCCTCGCTCTGGTAGGCCGTCAACGTCTGCAACTGAAGTTAACATCGCAAAAGTGAAGAAAATAGTGACTGAAAATCCCCATTCAACTCTGAGAGAGATAGCCGCCGAACTTTCTGTATCTCACGAGTCGATCCGTGCCATTTTAACTAATCATTTGGGTATGAAACATGTTGCTGCTCGGCTAGTCCCAAAAGATCTGAATTTTCTCCAAAAACTCAATCGCATGAAAGTCACTGAGGACATGCTAGAACGAGTCAGTTCGGACCCAACATTCATGAAACGCATTGTTACTGGTGACGAGACGTGGGTTTACGAGTTTGACATGCAAACTAGTCAACAAGCTTAGGAGTGGCGCCTTCCAACTGAACCGAAACCGAAAAAACCACGCCAAAGTCGATCAAAAGTCAAAGTCATGTTGACTGTTTTCTTTGACTATCGCGGTGTTGTGCACTCTGAATTCTTACCGGAAGGTCTAACGGTAAATAAAGAATATTATTTGAGCGTTATGCGGTGTTTAAGAGAGCGAATTCGACGAAAAAGGCCAGATTTGTGGAAAGAAAATTCTTGGATTTTGCACCACGACAATGCGCCTTCGCACAAGGCTATCATTGTGAACAAATTTTTGACCAAACACTCAACAAATACCATCCAGCAACCACCATATTCACCAGATATGGCTCCTGCTGACTTTTTTCTTTTTCCTAAACTCAAATTACCACTTCGTGGCACCCGTTTTCAATCGATAGAAGACATAAAGGAGAATTCGCGGCGAGAACTGAACTCAATTCAGGAAGCAGCGTTTAAAAAATGTTTTGATGAATGGATTATTCGTTGGCGCAAGTGTATCGTTTCTAAAGGAGCATACTTTGAAGGTGATAAAATAAATTTGGATGAATAACAGACATTTTGTGTATTATTGATCTTTTCCCGGTACTTTCTTGACAGAGTAGTAAATTGCCAATTGCCGCGCGCCGGCGCAGCGCCGCGAAACCTAGTCCTCTGGCTATCTTCATCGTCCTTAAGATTGTGATAGAACCGTGGTCTTTGGGGGATTCGCACCGTGCTAACTACGAAGGCTATTTACGTGCTATTTACAAACGTTACGTACCTGTAGGTATGTTAGTGTAGCTAAAATTCCGTACTTCCTTGCAATTTTATTGATTGACGCATAATGACAAGAGATTCTAAAATCAATAAGACAGTGTTGTCTTTGAGTTTGCAGCTTTCTTAGTATCTAGTAGCTATTAAAAGTACTTGTGAAGGCTTTTAAGATGCAAGCACAATCATGATAATAAAATAAAAAAGGAAATCGTTCAATCGCAATAAGTACCATCCGAGTATTAAATTTTTTTTAGAGTTTTAAATTTTTGTAATCACTGGGATTACAAAAATAAATTGACATTTTTACTTGAATCTGCAAGAAGTTAAGACTTTAGTTTTTAAATGAATGAATTAAACTTGCGGTATCACAACAATCCGCAGTCTAAACTTATGTGTGTAATATCGAAATTGTCATGTTTGTGTACGATAGCGCAATAAATGAATATTGTATTCTACCACATAAATGATAGTACTTTTATACTTTTATACTGATAAAGCAATTGTTGCAAAATTATTCCCTAACCATTCCAAAATATCAAACATGCTCAACGTTAATAATCAAGTTTTCACTTCTGCCGGCACTCCCGGAGTGCAACCCGTCTTTTTTTTTTTTGGGTTTGAAAATCATCTAATGATATCCCGCGCTCTTGGGTGGAGTGCGAGGGCATGTTAGACTTTTACTGACTAAAAACCCACTCCTATTCCTTCTTTTCCAATGTTCCAGGGCCCCGGGGAACTCTTTCGCTTTACGGCTCCAGTAGGTTTCGGCCCTGCTGAGCCCTGACGGTTGTTGACATCTCCTCTAGTCTAGATTATTAGTTTTTTGGTCGTCATTTAAACTCCGTCATTATCCGAAACTATCCGAAACTATCCGAAACTATCCGAAACTATCCGAAACTATCCGAAACTATCCGAAACTATCCGAAACTATCCGAAACTATCCGAAACTCTATCGGTTTCGATTAAGGTTACGGATATGTTTTTATTACGTGTATCCTTTTGTTTTGGATCTCTATAATATCCCTGCATTATTTACCTGTTTTTGGCTTCACTAACTTTTCATTTATTTCCTCAAAGAAATATGTTCCATATAACTTGACGAGGGTTTCATAACGGTAGTTTTGTAGTTACACTGGCGGACATTGTAAAGCATGAATATTTAATTTTCTCATTTTTCTTAATGACTTGTAAACCTACTTAAACATAAATATTTATGTTATGTGTGTTTGTTTTTAAATCGTCATATCGAAGTTTCATTTTCTTATTACGTTTTATTATTACTATTTGTTCAATTGACAATTTGACACTCCAACTAATGCAAAACTGTCAATGACACTTGGGGAGGTCTGTGTCCAACAGTGGATGTCTTTCGGCTGAAATGATGATGATGATGAATATGATGTGTATTTTTTTTTTTTGGATAGGAAATGATCAAACTTCTCATGCTATTGGTGGAGCGGGAGAAAATATTAGCACTTTATTGACTAAAACCTGCCTCGTTCCTCCAGTTGTCGTTTGCGTTCCAATACAAATGGTTTTTTTTTGAGTTGATTTATGGGTGTGATAGTGAGAAATGAGTATATTAGGGAAAGTTTGAAAGTGGCGCCAGTGACTGAAAAGTTGAAAAGGAATCGTTTGTCTTGGTATGGTCATGTGAAGAGGAGGGATGAAACGCATGTTACATGTTTGATAGAGAGGGAGACCAAAGAAAAGATGGATTGATTGTGTAAAAATAAAAATAAATAACAATAACGGCTAAGTGGTACAATATGCGTCACATCCGCGCAAAACGGCCAGCGCTCAGCAAAATGCTGGGGGCTCGTGTAAGACAGAGCCACGGCGCTGACCGTAACATATGTGATATATAGACTTCAAAAGATTGAACTCTGAGTTGGTTTCGGTGATTCTTCTCAAGGCTAGTCAGCTAAAAAAACACTTGCCTCATCTAGCATAAATTGACGGGGAAAAGTCTTTTTTAAACTTCTTTGTAAAAAAAATCATTTATCAATGGTTTCCGTGAGCAGGAATATAATTGTAATGAAACGAATAGTAAAAAAAACTACCGTTTCCATCTTCTGACAGTTTTTGTAATTAAATAAAACCTGAGTAAAATTACCGAAAAAATATTTACTAAGTGTATAATATTGGGTATTTTGACTGGCCTGTTGGTCTAGTGGTTAGTGGCCCTGACTGCTATGCCGGAGGTTGTGGGTTCGATTTCCACCCAGGACAAATGTTTGTGTGATGAGCACGATCATTTGTTCAGTGTCTGGGTGTAATTTATCTATATTATGTATGTATTTAGAAATATATGTATGTTTATCAGTTATCTAGGAGTCATAACACAAGCTCTGCTTAGTTTAGGACTAGACGACGCTGTGTGGTAGCTGTGGAAAAAAAAAAAGAAAAAAAAAAATTAATTATTTATAAGCTTACTATTATCTCGTCTGATGGTAAGCAATGATGTGGTCAACGATGGAGTAAGCTTGCCTAAAGGTAACCTATTCACTCTAGTCTTAAAAACACCTAGGAAATAGCCATCAGGAAACAAAGACTCCGGTAGTGAATTCCACTCCTTAGCTGTACGCACAATGCAAGAATTTCTAAAACGGTTTATGCATATGGGATGTCTAACATATACCTTTGGCGCAACGCCGGCCGTACACACCATTAGGTACTTATGCCATTACGTCGTATAATGCTAATTTAATGCACACATCATTTATTATCACACTTATTTTTTACAGTAATATTATAAAGAAATAAAGTTTTATTTTTTTGTTTTTTTTTCTTTTTGTTTGTAGGAGGTAATCTCTGGAAGTACTGGTCCGATTGCTAAAGTTTTTTCACCGATAGAAAGCTGCTTTATTCTCGAAAGATATAGGCTATATTATATGTACGCAGGTGATGCTGCGGGCAAAATCTAGTCTAATATAAACGCATTGACAAAAATACGAAGACTTCCACGATTAGTGGCACACTGCCAGTTCTCTTTCTACAAGTGTTGTAGTAAGACATTTTCTTTGCATCACCATAAAATTTTTAAAGACTTCTTTATATTTTAAATATACATAAAACGGCGGTTAATATGCATGCATTCTGTGTTATTAAATTTTTTTTGTAATTTTGTCGTAAAAATGATTAATAATATGTGACGACAGTTGACATTTTCAGTGTTTTTGGGATTCCGCACCCGAAGTCAACGTCAACAAAACTCTATTACTAAGCCTCCGTTACCCGGCCGTCGGTCAGTGTACAAAAACGAGTCGAGTCGAGTGTGTGTCTCCTAAAACTTCAGAGGTAGAGACATAAAATTTTCACGAAATGTTTATTTCTTTTGCCGCCATAAAAATGCTAATCTATATATATAAAAGCGAAATACCACTCACTAATTAATCACGAAATTTTTGAGAAACTATAACACCTGCAAAATTAAAATTTGGCGGGTGGGTAGGTTCCTTACAGGGTGAAGACATTCGCTTAAAACGGATTTTACGAGACTCCACTCCTAGAGGGGTAAAACGGGGGTTAGAAGTTTGTATGAAACCTACTTTTACACGGGCGAAGACGCTGACACAAGCTAGTAAATAATAAAATTGAAATAAAGTTAAAATTAAAGGGGGTTGCCATACCAGAAACGTTATTTTATCAGCGATTTTTTTTATTGCACGATATTAATCTTGTTGTACAGAACCCTTTGTGTGCGAGTCCATGATTGTAAGGTTTTTGTCATGTAAAAATTTTTGCAGCTTGCACAGGAAGCGAACCATCAAAAATTTTCTACGTTATTACTTCTTCATCGCTAGATTAGAATTTATATGATTACTATAAAAGTAATCAATTATTGTAAAAGATTTATCAGTTTTCATCCTTTATGCGGTGACTTTGAGTACCACCTGGCATCATATGCTTAACATAGTGTTTCATCATCATCATCTTCCTGCTCTTGTCCCATTTTATTTGGGGTCGGCGCAACACATTTTTTTCTTCCATTCTGTCCTGTCACTCGTCGCGCTATCACTAACTCCCTTTTCTCAAACAAACTCAGAGTTCAATCTTTTGAAGTCCATAATAGCACTCATGTTACGGTCAGCGCTGTAGCTCTGTCGTACATGAGCCCCATTGAGCATTGTGCTGAGCGCTGGCCGTTTTGCACGGATGCGACGCATATCCTACCACTTATGTTATAAGTCTTTATGGTTATTTGCTTTTATTTTTTAAGGTATGCGCCATGTTTGACGTGAATAAACTCTTTTTCTTTCTAAATCATATGAGAACATGCGGATTAGTGCCTGAAATGAAAAAAAAATGAAATCTGACGGCGAGCCACCTATTGCTCGCCGTCCGCAAGCCCGCGCCTACGGTGGCCGGAAATCGGGATCGGAGTCCCGGCAGCGGTTGGGGCGTGAGGACCGTTGCCTCACGCGATCGGCCGCCTCCTCTGCTAGCATTACTGCTTCGCAGAAAGAGGCGACCGCCTGCCACTCCTCCTCGCCACCCGGGCGTTTCTTCCGCACGAATCCGGGGCAGGAACCTCCCAAACTTACCATGTCCGGTGAGGACCTGTGTCATACGGAAGGTAAGGACACCGTGTTGCCTTTCCAGCCACTTCTCAAAGAGGGATGTCCGCCATCATTATGGCGTGCCCAACCTGTCCAGTTAGTGCAAGTTCGGATACAAAACTTTAGTATGAGTAATATAAAATCGTATTATATAACAGCTACTTTTTACTAACAAATTTAAACAAAAAACCTTTAAAAGTTTTTATTTCCGTCGATTCCATACAAATTATACGTATACAAAAGATGAGCGTGTCCAACTCACATTTGGATGTAATGATCACGCAGCCAGGTTTTCCTATTAATTTAATGTCTACCACTGAACGCTGAAGTTCTCAGGGGCCATGTCAAGCGGGCGAACGAGAAAGAGGGATGGAGCTATACACCCTAATAGCTCCATCTCTTTAACAGTAGAAGCGCGGGCGTCCCAAATTTGACCCATTTCGATGTTCTATGAATATTAAATCTTCTTTTTTTTTAATGTGATGATTATTGTTTACACGTGATTTCATAAAAAGTCATAAAAAATGCGATTCTACGCATAATAAAATATTAACTAGAGCAGAAAGAACATACAGACATTTATTTACAGTAGAACTTATAATTAGTTTAATAAGTATTTCATTTTTATATTGAACTACATAATTATTTGTATTATTTGATAGTTTAGATTAATATTTCATACTTCTTTTCTTGCTCCCTGCACACTTATTGTCTACATTTCTTTTAATATCTCCTACCGCAGGTCGGCTGGAAGAAATTTCTTTGGAAATAAGCGGTACCTTTGTACTATTGTCTATTTTGTCTTTTTCTGTGTACATAGACAGTAAAACAAATAAATAAATACAATACAATTATGCTGATAACAGTACCGGTACGTCTTCCTTAAGCATTAAAAAAAAAAAAAAACTTTATTATTGGAAGGAATGGAGGGAGACTTGCCCAGCAGTGGGGCAATAAGCAAGTATAATAATTATAAAGTCCTTTGGTTTCTAAATGACACAATAATTTCCCACCAATCGGGACTTGACTTTGGTTGTCCTTGGGTGCACTTGCGTTAACGGGGATAATCGTATCTAATATAATAATCTACGATAATTAGCTTAACCATAATAACAGAAAAAAAACCTAAAGAAAATAATGATAATAATTCCGCCAAGCCCGTTCCATTATCCTCTTTCTGCGAAGCATTAATGCTAGCGAAAGAGGAGGCCGCATGAGTGAGGGAACGAATGTCCTCACCGCCCAGCCGCCGAGATTCTGACCCCGACTACCAGCCACGGTAGACGCGGGCTTGCGGACTTCGAGCAATGGATAGCTCGCCGTCCGGCCGTCCGGTAATTGACCGGACCGAGCACAGTCGTCAACAGCAGGGCCCAGCAGGATCGATGCCCGCTACCTAGGACCGCGGGGAATTTCTTAAAAGGAAACCCATAGTTCTAGAACGCAAAGGGTAACTAAGGGTAACAGGTGTGATTTTAGTCAGTAAAAGTCTGACACGCCCTTACGTTCCGTCTAGAGCGAAATAAGTCATTGGATGACCACCCTTAAAAATAAGAAATAGAGAAAAGCCCGTTCTATCATTGGACCACCAGACATAGGTACGCTTATACGCCACCGGTACATGGTGGACATCCGACCTATACGCACAAGACCTTTTGGGAACACATTCATTGTGCGTACAGCTAAAGAGTGGAATACACAGCCGTAGTCTGTGTTTTCTGATAGCTACAACCTGGAGGTTTTTAAGTCAAGAGTGAATAGGTTACGTCTAGGCAAGTGTACCCCATCGTCGACCACATCATCGTTTACCATTATGTGAAATAAAGGTCATATGCGAGCCACCACTAATAAAAAAAACTGTGCGATTCGGGGTTCCATACAAACTTACCTATGTAAACAATTCCCGAATGAAGACTCGAAGATTTTTTCGAATCGCAGTTTTTTGTTGTTGTGAAGTAAAAACAAATTTACAGTTTTCAGATTTATTCTTATACCTGTGCCATAAGACCTTGCTTTAGGCAAAATTTCAGGATTCTGGGTCAACGGGAAGTACCCTATGAATTTTGATTTCCTTGAGAGTGTTGAAATATACGTTTTTTGCGACATAAACGACCTTATCTTTTTTTCGTTAACTTAGAAATTTGATTTTTTCATAGCTTCAAGAAACCGTAGACTTGAGTATATGATTTTAATTTCAACTCGGTACCTCCACGCGTTCCCGAGAGAAAGGGTCTTGGCAGACAGACAGACAGACGGACGGAAAACAAAATTAGGACCATTTTGTTAAGAGTTACATTTTTTTTTTTTGAGCAAAACCCAAAACGCGTCCCTTTTTCTGGCCTTCATTGTACTTCTAATAATAGATTTTGAATGAAACACTCGAGAAAGTTCAGTTCAATACTCGTTTGCAAATCATTTATCTTAATTAAAAGGGAACCGAGACGTGTACGGAACTAAAAATATTTCGGCTGAACCCTAAACTTCTATAATTAACTACGATAGATGGAAACTGGCGCCTACAAAGCCAATCCGGCATTACATGTATGGGAGTCACAACTTTATTACGTAGGTCAGAGAGTTTATTATAGTTTTGCGATTAGATTAAATCTGGTACATAGTACAAAACCAATACGAGAAGTGAATTATTGAATTTTGAACTTTATTTTATGTACCATAAGGTTCATATTATTATGTGAAAGATCGTGTTTTAGTTATTGGAAATAAACTTTATAGTAAATTCCTTTTTGTTTCGGGTATCGCTTAAGGGTATTATTATGTATATTATTCTGCTTAATTTACCGTGAAATAAATTCTCAACTTATATGTGTGATTTGCTCGTGTTGTTATCTACAGTTACCTAATAACATGTATAACTTAAATTATAGATCTACATTATAATATAATAACAATAATATTCAACAAGTATCACACAACGCCGTCTAGTCCCAAGCTAAGCAGAGCTTGTGTTATGAGTACTAAACAGCTGATAAACATACTTATATATTTCTAAATACATACATACATATATAGATAAATTACACCCAGACACAGAACAAATGATCATGCTCATCACACAAACATTAATTGTCCTGGGTGGGAATCGAACCCACGACCTCCGGCATAGCAGTTAGGGCCACTAACCACTAGACCAACAGTCCAGTCAAATTATACAAATTTTAACATAATAAACACATATCCTGAAAGTAGTATATTCAGAATTGGTTACTGAATCGATTCAACTATTTTTAAAGTAGGTTAGCCTAGCCCGTTCCATCATTGGAACGTTTTGGGAACACATTCATTGCGCGTACGGCTAAGGAGTGGAATTCCTTGCTGGAATCTATGTTTCCTGATGGCTACAACCTGAGAATCTTTAAGTCAAGAGTGAATAGGTTACTTCTAGGTAAGCGCGTTCCATCGTCGACCGCATTGTCGCTTTCCGTCAGGTGAGATAGCGGTCAAGCGCATAGGTTTGCGCTTGACCGCTAAGAGTAAGAAAAAGAAAGGTTATTTTTTAATTTAAAATAATTCTTGATTATCTACACTAATATTATAAAGTGGTAAAGTTTGTTTTTTTTTTTTT
This sequence comes from Mythimna vitellina, assembly GCA_949316375.1. NCBI lineage: Eukaryota > Metazoa > Arthropoda > Insecta > Lepidoptera > Noctuidae > Mythimna > Mythimna vitellina. The sequence goes on along the minus strand of OX438691.1, from coordinate 4,813,116 downwards.
TGTTTGTAGGATCTGTCAAAGTACTGCTCCGATGGCTAAAATTTTTTCACTGATAATAAGCTCTTTTATTCCTGAATGACATAGGCTATATTTTATTTATGTACGCGGGCGAAACTGCGGGCAAAAGCTAGTTTAAAGATAAAACATCGGCCAAGTGCAAGTGGACTCATGCACGTAGGGTTCTGTACCGTCCGGAGCAAAAAAACGGTAACAAATCAAATCATGTTTATTGTATAGGAGCCCACCTTAAATATTTATTTTATTCTGATTTTAGTGTTTGTTTTTATAGCCGCAACAGAAATACGTTATCATCTGTGAAAATTTCAACTGTCTACCTATCACGGTTCATGAGATACAGCTTGGTGACAGACGGACAGATAGACAAAACGCAGCATTTTACCTTGCGGCTTCAAAGCGTATATAGGTTTTTGTTACCCTCACTACTCTCAAACGCAGCACTGTAGAATACTCCCGTTTAGTTTTAGTAAGTATTCGCCGCAAAATACTTAAATGCTAAATGAAGTTGCAGTAACCATAGCAAGTACATGCTGAATGCTGTAGATCTTATTAGCTTAAGTAATATTTTTGTTATAAAATTTAAAAAATCATAAAAATATTTTTTTATGTATACATTAGCCCCTTGAGATGTCATTTAAGAAAAAAAGTAAAATTGAAATATTTGGGATTTTCACTGTGAAAATCCCAAAAATGACAATTACTGCATTCACAATTACCACGGCAGAACTGCCTTACTTAAAACCCAGTGTTCTAAGTTAAAACAAAATGTATCTCTCAAGTAATTTAATAGTATTATATTAAATTAGATAGTTTAGTTCGATTGCCAAGTCAATCTATTTATTTAAAACAAAAAAGATTTGTAATATTGATATGGTCACTACAAGATGTTGCAAAAGGTCCCCTAAGTATGGGAGGGACTGAATAAATTAACCGACTTGGTATTACATGGATCTCACAACTTTTTACGGTAGAAGAACTGAGTTCAGAGACTTTTTGTTTTTTTTACAGGTTTTGATGGCATAGGATATTCCCAAATTAATAATGCGCATGCAGATCTTCGCTAATTGTCGTATTCCCGGAAACACCCGAATCATTGAAAAATAACCACTTTATATACATATCGTCTTCCGACGCTCGGGGAATACGAATATTGCCGAACAGTGACGAAGATTTCTATGCGCATTTTCACTTTGGGAGACCTGTACCTACATGTAAAGTTAATACTAAAAATAGCGTGCTATGAAAGCTTAACATGAAAAAATTTAAGGGTGAGCATTATTCCAGTTACATGTTGCATAAGTGTTTTTCGATCACGTTCTTAGATCTCAAAAGGCAAGTGAAGGGCACAGGTGTGGTTTTAGTTAATAAAAGTCTGACACACCCCATTCCCCTTAGAGGGGAGAAGTCACAAGTAAAAATGACCTAATTGTAGTAGGACACATTATCTACCAAAATAATATCTCTTCCAATTTCTTTAGCACAACAGATAATACACAAGGAAATCGTTTGATAAAAAATATGATTTACAGTGCAAGTTAATTTTATCGGCGCAGCAGACATTTTTACAACACTATATCAGTTTTACAGCTGTCATAAATGATTAAAAAACTATTTGCGTTCAGTCTGATTCTTTGAATTTTACTTTGAAGTGCCTACCGGTGACAATTTCATGTGAATATAGTTATAGGCTATAAGGAGTTCCACCTTTACGACAATGGCATATGAATTCTGTAGGTGCTTTTCTTACTGGCGACCTGAAAGTTTACCGACTGTAGTTTGAAGCGTCACGTATTGCTAAAGCATAGCATAGCATAATCAGCTTTTTAGTGTTCCCACTGCTGGGACTCAGGCCTCCTCTCTAGGAGAGGCCGTTATCCACCACGCGGGCCCAGTCACATGTCTTTGAATTTTTGTTTCTAGGACATGTCGGTTTCCTCACGATGTTTTCCTTCACCGTTTTGAGAGCAGTAGAGATGAAATAAATAACACAAAGTAATGCGCCTGGCTGGGTTTGAACCCGCGACCTACAACTCGTAAGTCAGGGCCGTTATCACACGGCCACCACTGTTCTTCATGTGCCACATGAAGTAACTCCGTCCTTTTTGAAGTGAAAACTTCTTTAGCGGCGTTGAGCACTTTTTCTGTAATGGGTATAAAATCTTAAACTCGCGTCAGGACACGTGACCTGATCGAAAAAGCGTAAGACGGCCACCAGTCAAATTTTCTCATTCGATTTTGAACTTAACCTTCAACATTTTATGGTTTAAAATCATTTAAAGAAATTTTTAAATGTTTCCAATCAACTTTGAACCTAATACTTTAGGGATAAAGCTGACAAATCTATTAAATAAATTGCCACCCGCCGCGCGCCGGCGCAGCGCCGCGAAACCTAGTCCTCTGGCTATCTTCATCGTCCTTAAGATTGTGATAGAACCGTGGTCTTTGGGGGATTCGCACCGTGCTAACTACGAAGGCAATTTACGTGCTATTTACAAACGTTACGTACCTGTAGGTATGTTAGTGTAGCTAAAATTCCGTATTTCCTTGCAATTTTATTGATTGACGCATAATGACAAGAGATTCTAAAATCAATAAGACAGTGTTGTCTTTGAGTTTGCAGCTTTCTTAGTATCTAGTAGCTATTAAAAGTACTTGTGAAGGCTTTTAAGATGCAAGCACAATCATGATAATAAAATAAAAAAGGAAATCGTTCAATCGCAATAAGTACCTTCCGAGTATTAAATTGCTAAACATTTTCACTAAGGCGTTTGTTGTTTGGTAAAATAAAGTTCAGTTTATTTAAATCTGCTTTAAAAATAATTTGATTACAATTATTTACAAGTAAGTTAAAAAGCACGAGTGTTATTGGTATAGGAAACCGATAAATTCTCAGCTAATTCTGTAGTAAGATCGAATGTGACGTTCCTGCTTACGTGCTTACTAAGCGCCTGTGAAAAGATGTATCGCACACATTTTTATGTGCGACAGATTACTTCCACACTTTTAATTACAAATTCTTTAGCCAGGATTCAATGATAACATAACATCCTGTAATCCCCGAAGGCTCAGGCAAGGGTGCACCGAATAGTACACCCACATTTCGCAAGTTATGTTTTAAGTCTTTTTATTCATTTATTTACTTCATTTATTTTTGTAATCACTGGGATTACAAAAATAAATTGACATTTTTACTTGAATCTGCAAGAAGTTAAGATTTTAGTTTTTAAATGAATGAATTAAACTTGCGGTATCACAACAATCCGCAGTCTAAACTTATGTGTGTAATATCGAAATTGTCATGTTTGTGTACGATAGCGCAATAAATGAATATTGTATTCTACCACATAAATGATAGTACTTTTATACTGATAAAGCAATTGGTGCAAAATTATTCCCTAACCATTCCAAAATATCAAACATGCTCTACGTTAATAATCAAGTTTTCACTTCTGCCGGCACTCCCGGAGTGCAACCCGTCTTTTTTTTTCATGAAATTAACCCTTACTTACGGGTAAGTCTTCGCGTTGCATAAAAATTAAATAAATAAATGAATGACTGTTACCGTGATTTTCCCATTGCTGGGCAAATACCTCATGGTTTTTAAGCTGATTTGGGGGGCTAGAAAGGAATGGAAATCAGGGTTCCTTACTGAACATGATTTGTATTAAACTAACATACTTAACTTACCTTGGTGACCTAATCAGTTAGATCACTGTGGGAATTGGTATAAAATATGTTCAATTGCATCATAATATTCATTAACTATTGCAGTCACAGTAATCATTACAGAGTACTTACCGTTTCAATATAATACCTTTTCTATTAAAACTAATTGCTGAGATCCTCAAAGTCAGTAACCATTTTTAGGGTTCCGTGCGCAAAGGATAAAAACGCGACCCTGTTACTAAGACTCCATTGTCCGTCTGTCTGACAGTCAACACGCTGTATCTTATGAACCGTGATAGCTAGGCAGTTCAAATTTTCACAGGTTATTTATTTCGGTTGCCGCTATAACACCAAATACTAAAAACAGAATAAAATAAATATTTATGTAGGGCTCCCATACAACAAACACTTTTTTTTTTAAGCAAATGTTGTAATGTAGTGTCTAATTTTGTATGGAACCCTTCATGCGTGAGTTCGATGCGCACTTAACCGGTTTTTAATATTAGTCCGTTTTCCTGCGATTATAAAAACCTTAAAGCGTCCTTGCATTGTTCGTAGCACAGATTAGTATCAGTGTTAAACAAGAACAACGTTTACAAAGGAAACAATTATTAAAGTAATTAAGTTTTGTTTTTAATATCTTTGTTGCAGATTTTGTTGTTATTGTGTGAACTGGAGATCTATGGCAAGGATGACGCTTATGTTTTCGTATCATTTATTTATTTATTAGCAGCATCGGTAGCACTCATCAAATCCTCCAAAGTGCAGGTATACGGACACTTGGGGCATTCCTACATGTGGCTCATGTTTTGAACAGGAGCTTCGCACTCACATTGAGTATTCACTTTGGAGGATTTGATGAGTGCTACCGATGCTGCTATTAATGTAGCCACCTATTGGGCCCAAAAAGTTTGACGAGTTTACCATCGAATCGAAAAGAAGAAGATTTATTTATTTTACTATTTATGTACAGACAAAAACAGAATAAGATAATACAAAGTAGACAAGAGTACAAAGGTACTGCTTATTTCCAAAGAAACTTCTTCCAGCAGAACTGCGAAAGTCTCCTTTCGCAGGTCTGCTGGTCAAAAGAAATGTAGACAATAGTGTGTAGGGAGCAAGAGAAAAAGAATGTATGAAATCTTAATCTAAACTGTCAAATAATACACAATATCATTAACAATAATCATTTATTAGCCTTCGATAACAATGATCTAGATCTTTTACGATTAGAGCAAATTAGTACTATAAAATTCATATCACCTGTGAGATAATTAAAAGAATATATTCTGAAACAAATTATACAACATTAATTTTAGTATGTACGGAACCCGAAACACGTGTCTCTCACGTACTTTTTTTAATTTGATATAAACTAGTGCTTGAATGCGTTCCTAATCGTTGATGGAGAGGCGCACTAGTTTATTAAGAGCTTATTCACTCTAGCCTTGAAGACACCCAAATTATAATTGGATGGGAAGACGTCAGCAGGAAAATTGTTCCAGTAGTACTAGTTGTTGTAGCACGTACGACGAAAACGCGTTATAAACGACGAGGCGAAACGCTTAGTCCGGACCGTAGGGGTTTCAATAACGTAAGTCTGACCATCAGTCTATCTACGGAGTATCAGGTTGCCCAGTAACTGGGGTGTGCAGGTCTGATAGGCGCAGTCGCTCCACGTAAAACTTGGGTATTCAGCCGCATCCAGTTCGACTAGAAGCCGACTCTAAGCTAGTTAACAAAAAGGCTAGGGAAATGATGAGCTGTATTTTCTTTATACAAATTACTTACAGATTTTATTCCCAAAATATTTAAAATAATTAAATTTTCAATACAAGTCTTATATTTTAGATTTTTTTTTTGTAGTTCATCGGTCTAATCAATCACTATGCTGATTTACGCGCCTATTTAGTAGAAAATCCGTCCTGTATACCTAATACTGCACTAAATTTTGAAGCACTCAAACGTATTACATAATGGCCGTCATTACTAATTTTCCCATTCACTACGCACGCTACGCAAATTACTATTATAATAATACGCCAACATTGCGATACAGTCATGTACAAAAGTATTTTACTTTGTAGAAAACTCCTTTATATTTTTGGTTAATTGAAATCAGTCTGTAGTGTTTTTTGCCAACATCACCATCCTGCCCTCATACCTTGTATTTATACAGGAGCTAAAAATTTGAATTAAAACTAGATAAATTTGTATGTCAATGTTAAATACGTAGTATTTAACTGTACACCAATTTTATTTAAATGTTCCTCAATTTATTCCTGTTATTACTACAAAATATAGATTTGTTCCACCACAAATAATAATTGAGCACTGAAACATGCTCTTCTGTGAGGTATTTAAAATAATACGAAGACAGCGGGGTCTATGTTCTAACGTAACCTCTCCAAATCAGGGTGCCTCAAGCCCCTTAACAATTGTAAAAAGTTTGGTATTTTCATTGAGATTTTTTATGCAATGTTAAAATAACCCATTTTAAATTTAGTGTAGGTATTAGTACTGCGATTTATAGTGAAGCCACTATATTGTTTTTCATTTTATTGAATTGGATTGAATATTTATTTCAAACCAAGCACACAGTAATGATACAAGTCCATATTATGTTAGTAGGTACAAACTTAGTTATAGATATGTTAGTAAAATTTTTAATAATTACCTATTATTTTAAACATGTATGAGCGACCACTACTTAAGATTTGGCTTGTCACTGTGTTCGATACCGGTAACAACCAGAAAAGAGATTACTTTTCAAAATTTTGGCAGAAAACGGTATTTGTCTATTTTGTAAATTTATGTAAAATACAAAGGGCACCTTACACTTTTGCTCACGCCTGTATCGCAGTAATAATATAAAGCAGGGGTCGATGTTTTTAACATTTTATACGACACGCTTCCGACCTGTCACGGTGGGTCAGCATTAGCATAATAGGCACATTAATACGTGCCAAGTTTAACTTTTGTTGAGTGATGTAAGTTTCGTAATCCGACCGATCTAGGTCGAGATTTGACAGCATTAATATTAGAATGATCGACAGTTTATTGTTTTATTTGAATTGAGAATCTATCATATGATTGTGTAGGTATTTATTTTGGTTGAGCAGATTTATTTTAAGTTTTTAGAAATGTAATCATGAAATAGTTGCGTATTATTATTTGACGGTATTTTCTACGTGACTGTCCGTGAAAGTGAGTAATGGTTTTTAGTGCTGTTGTTTCATATAGACTGGCCTGTTGGTCTAGTGGTTAGTGGCCCTGACTGCCGGAGGTCGTGGGTTCGATTCTCAACCGGGACAAATGTTTGTGTAATGAGCACGATTATTTGTTCTGTGTCTGGGTGTAATTTATCTATAATATGTATGTATTTAGAAATATTTAAGTATATACTACTGTGGGACTAGACGGCGTTGAGTGGTAATAAAAAAAATGTAGTGTAGGTACTAGCCCCAAAATATATAAAAAAATAGTGATAATAATAATTATTTATATTAATCATGTTATGATAGCTTGGTATTTTCCTCCAAAGTTTGATATGAGAACATTACTTGCTCTGCGTAATATTACCATCATCATTATGTGTATTATTATACGGAAAAATTATTACTTTATTTTCTAAGCTTATTAAAAAAAAAATACCCCCCATTACGAATTACTCCTGTATCGTGTTTACGTTCCCAAACATATAAACTCACATACACAAGACACACAGAACGAGAACCTATCTGTAGACTATACAAATATTTATTCCGTGTGGGAATCGAACCTGCGACCCGCAACGCAGCAGCCAATCGCTTTACCACTGTGCCAACGGTGATTATTGATTCAATGATCCTTCTAAATGGAAACTTCGTAGCTAAGATAAAATTATATGACATGTCCCTGCTATCCTTCTATCTACAGTTATTATCTGCTGGATTAATATAATGTACGTTTACTGACGCTTATTTTTAGTGGGTAATTTTATTTTATCGTACATCAAGAGTCGGTGCAAATGATAAGAATATGATTTTATTTATTTATTTCTTGGTTTATATATATAGGTCAAAATAAAAATACTTTAATCACTGTTTTTTTTTCTTGGATATCTTTGGTTAGACGTACTGAACGCTGTGTTAAATTTGTCCCACTATTTTAATGGGACCTTATATGTACAGAGAGATGAGCTTGAAATGATAGGGCGTTTATGATAGCATTTTTCGTTTAATTTTATCACATAAAATATATGTCACAAGTCGTTGACGGCGCGTATTGTCCTACGCGCGCCTCAGGGAGATGTTAGCAAATCGTAGTGGCCCAGCAGGGTCGAAGAATACTGGAGCCACGGGTAGTGTGAAAACGAAACCCACGGCCCTGAAACGAAGGCAATGAAGGAACAGGAGTGGGTTTTTAGTCAGTAAAAGTCTGACTCTATGTCACACTCCGCCCAAGAGCGGGATTTATCATTAGATGATTTTCCCACCTAAAAAAAAACATAATATGTGTATCTTATATAATATCTACTGCATTCTATTTGAAATATCTATTATTAATTTATTGTGCACACCTACTACATTGTTTTCTTTTTTTACCCAAAGGTTGACTGGTAGAGAACGCCTTGTTACATCAAGTCCACCTATGAACCACTGCTGTACATAAAATTTAAAAAATAATAATCAGAAGTCAAAGTCAAAGTCAAAGTTTTTTATTTCACATAGGCCTACATGGGCACTTATAAAACGTCAGAAGCTAGTGCAGTGCAGTAGTGTAGAGTTCTAAGATGCTTACTTAAAAGAAATTTCAGAAGCTAGTGCAGTGCGTCAGAAGCTAGTGCAGTGCAGTAGTGTAGAGTTCTAAGATGCTTACTTAAAAGAAATTTCAGAAGCTAGTGCAGTGCGTCAGAAGCTAGTGCAGTGCAGTAGTGTAGAGTTCTAAGATGCTTACTTAAAAGAAATTTCAGAAGCTAGTGCAGTGCGTCAGAAGCTAGTGCAGTGCAGTAGTGTAGAGTTCTAAGATGCTTACTTAAAAGAAATTTCAGAAGCTAGTGCAGTGCGTCAGAAGCTAGTGCAGTGCAGTAGTGTAGAGTTCTAAGATGCTTACTTAAAAAAAATTTCAGAAGCTAGTGCAGTGCGTCAGAAGCTAGTGCAGTGCAGTAGTGTAGAGTTCTAAGATGCTTACTTAAAAGAAATTTCAGAAGCTAGTGCAGTGCGTCAGAAGCTAGTGCAGTGCAGTAGTGTAGAGTTCTAAGATGCTTACTTAAAAGAAATTTCAGAAGCTAGTGCAGTGCGTCAGAAGCTAGTGCAGTGCAGTAGTGTAGAGTTCTAAGATGCTTACTTAAAAGAAATTTCAGAAGCTAGTGCAGTGCGTCAGAAGCTAGTGCAGTGCAGTAGTGTAGAGTTCTAAGATGCTTACTTAAAAGAAATTTCAGAAGCTAGTGCAGTGCGTCAGAAGCTAGTGCAGTGCAGTAGTGTAGAGTTCTAAGATGCTTACTTAAAAGAAATTTCAGAAGCTAGTGCAGTGCGTCAGAAGCTAGTGCAGTGCAGTAGTGTAGAGTTCTAAGATGCTTACTTAAAAAGAAATTTCTTCCAGTAGATTTGTGATAGGAGAGTTTAGAGATTTTTTTTAGATAACGGCCTTTTTTTAGAAAACAATAAAAAAAATAAGATTTTTCAAGCATGGCTAGTGTATTATTAAAAACAATGTCGCTTTTTTTTAAATTTATGACCTATTGGTAAGCATTGATGCAATTGTTGATGGTGAAGCGCGCTAGTTTATAAAGAGCCTATTCACTCTAGCCATAAAGACGCCTAAATTATAATCGGACAGGAAGGCCGCAAATTGCAAATTGTTCCAGTCATCCGATTTATGCGGTATACCTAATATTATACGACGACGCGAAATGCTTAGTCCAAGCCGTCGAGATGTCAACAATGTTCATTCAATTTTGTATTTTCTTTTTTTTCTTTCACTACAATCACAATTTATTTTTAATTGGTATTCTATTTCCTTACAGTTTTTTGTCTCTCAACCTTCAAAGTAGATTAATTTATATTTAATTGAAATAATAACTACACAAGGTGAACTTTTAACGACTGAGAATCAAAACACTTAAAAACTTCATTCACAAAAAATACGGATCTTCATATTTTTCTTCATTTTTAACACGTGATGTAGATAAGTAATTATTTTTAACTAGCTTCTGCTAGCGGCATCGCCTGCGCGAAATTAGGGTTTTCCATACAAACTTCTTACCCCCGTTTTACCCCCTTAGGGCGCGCGTTGAACACTACGTGCCGTCGGCGACTCGAGCACGGCCAGAACTTTTACCGGACGGCCGAACGTCACCGTTCGGCCGTCCGGTCAAAGTTCGTCGTACGCAAGCCTACGCTTACGGTGGACCACCTGAATCGTACTATTAGAAGACAATTTTAATAATACGCGATATCCAAATAACTCTTTAGGGGGAGTCCAGACATAATAGTATGTTATTTAGTAATACAACATTAAAATATTCCAACACTTAGCGATGTAAAACAAAGTGAATAGACAGAACACTCAGAAAACATGGTAATTTAATTTCTTAAATATTCATTAAGCTGGAGAGCCTTGACTGACCAAAATTAATGGGAAAAAATCTACTACAAACAACAATGGACGGCCTTGGCCTGTTTCAAATGCGTAATTATTTTAACGGCACTATTCTTGTTCTAACTGTTAATATCATCACGGTTCTGTTCTATGGTTGTGGCAGATTTTTAAGTGCGATCGTTATCATCATTTCTGCTTATGTTGAAAGCTTTTGTAGAGACAAGGATTGTTACAATTTTGTAGTCTATAAAAGTAAGACTTATCATTATGGACCTTTAGAAGGCATAGGGCTATGGTTTACGGGGGCCTAAGTGAACTGGTTGCCAAGAAATATGTTAGGACTATGTCGCCTGCCTGAACAATGCCATTTTTTTTATAGCCCATTTATGTCCCACTGCTGAGCAAAGGCCTCCCTTTCCCTTTTCCACACAAGTCTGTCTTCGCCCATCGCGGGCCAGTCCATCTGGTATTTATCAAGTTCATCTCTCCACCTTCGCCTTGGTCTGCCGCAGTGTCGCCTTGCGTTTAGTGGGACCCAATAAGTGGCTCTTTTAGCCCACCGCTCATCCGACATCGGCAGACATGTCCGGCCCAATCCCACTTCAGAGTGGCAGCTTTTCGGGCAACATCTGCTAACAATGCTATTATTATATATCTATCATTTATCATTATATATTGTCCTTTGGCCACATTGTGGGAGGCCTTCCGACGTTGCGTTTTCCGGTATACGGTCGCCGATCTCGATTCGAAAGGTTCTGCCTTTCGACCTCATCGACTGTTCTGCGAGCAAGGTGCCATGGATCTAGGACCTGGTGAATGTCGTGGGAACACGATGGATGCAAGACGCACAGGACCGGTCGTTGTGGTGGCATTTGGGGAAGTTCTACGTCCAGCAGGGAACGTTTTTCGACTCTAGTTTATATGGTATATAAAAAACTTGGCAAGTGCGAATCGGACTCGCGCACTGAGGGTTCCGTACAAACTTGAAAGGTAAATTGCGGTTTACGATTTATGACGTATTATAAAGAAACTACTTATTAGATCTCGTTTAAACCAATTTTTGGTGGAAGTATGCATGGTAAATCATATATATATATATTTTTTTATCGTTCTCTTATTTTAGAAGTTACATGGGCTCCCGCTGTAACTTTTCAATACTTTGGAAGTGTCTCTCGCGCAAACTATTTAGTTAAAAAAAAAAATGATATTACAAACCTCAATATAATTTTTGATCTATCCATAGATACTCGTATGGCTTTGATGAAAAAAAAATTGAGTTTCAGTTTTAAGTATGGTGAACCCCTAAAATTTATTTTTTGTTTTCTATTTTTGTGTGAAAATCTTAATGCGGTTCACAGAATACATCTACTTACCAAGTTTCAACAGTATAGTTCTTATAGTTTCGGAAAAAAGTAGCATGACGAATCTATAATCCGTTCCGTTTTTTGCCATTTGGCTACGGAACCCTAAAAAAGTAGTCTTGCTAGGATGGGCGATCTACTCACCCTAAAACAGTTACCAGCTCGATCGATATTCATACATTTACTCTTCAATTTTTATAAGCAGCGATCGTATCGCAGTGTGTCGGAAAACTTGATGGATTAACTGTAAGGTGGCTCCTGTGTTCGTCGCGGTTGAGTGAGCAAAAATAATCGTTGACTACAAAAGTAAGTGGAAACAGAAGGTTTTATAGTTTCTGGTACGTTGATTACCGGTTATTAGGCGTGTAAGAAAAGGGTGCGGGATTAGTCTAAAGAGTATCTCAAAAGTCAATTTTTTTTTTATTTCACATAGGCCTACATGGGCACTTATAAAACGTCAGAAGCTATTGCACGGTTCCAAATTGCTCGTTTCCTATGGAGAACAACTGGCAAGAAACTCCATGGTTACACGTTTAAAAAGAAAAATGATGTTACAATATTTGTATATTACAGAATAAGTAGATATTATGTAAGGACAGTGTAGACTGGTCAATATTGTACTAAAAAGTACAATAAAAATAATCATAATAAAAAGTAACCTAAGAATTCGCGGAGTCTACAGTGTTCTCACATTCACATTATAAAAAACAGGCTATATAAATAAAAGAAAATAAAATAAATAATTACAATCATTAATAAATGATACGTTAACAAAATAAATAATAATAAAAATAAAAAAATATTGCTAGGAAACTGAAAAACTACTAACTTTTTATATCTGTTAGGAAACTGAAATCCTCACGCCTCAACCGCCGCTTCAAAAGACGCTCCGGGCATCGGGAGTCGCACAGCAATCCCCAGCCACCTTAGGCACGGTAGGTAGCTTTGGATAACTCGCCGTCTGGCTGTCCGCTACAGACTGAGCTCAAGTCGTCCACGGCGCGTAGTTTTCCACGCGAGCGTCTAAGAGAGGTCAGCAAACCAACCGTAGTGAGAAAGAGTGTCAATCTTTTACTGGTTAAAACCCACCCGTTTTCTTTCAGTTGCCTATACTGGTTGTATATTTTCCCAGGGTATTGGCTCCTGTGATCACATAGCACAGGAGTCAGGGACTTTACTTCACTTTATGCTTCTCCCATCCATCAGAGTCTCGCGGCTCTCAACAGGGCACAAGGCTCCTTTGTGACACCACAACTTATTTTAAACTTTTTGTATTTACAACAAGAAACATAAGAAAGAACCACTTATATCTTAAAAACATACATGGGTGGCCTTATTGCATCGTAGCTCCCAAACGAAGGGACCGATTTTGATGCGGTTTTTTTGTTTGAAAGCTGTCCTAATCGAGATGGTTCTTAGCTACAATTTATAAAGATCTGACCTTGACTCAGTAAGGCTCATCTTTAAAATATTTATAGATTCTTTTAAAGAAATTAAAAAGGCTGAAAGAATTATTTTATACCATCTATCTATTGCTTTAGGTCGATATAAAATCCTTTTTACTCTCTCTGTTTCCCGTTCATTAACATAACCACAGAAAGTCAAATCATAATTTCCTACTTGATTCAATGCTGCTATAATTACATTACTTTTAATTTTACCCTGACGTCAATCAAACGCAAAGTTAATTGTTTAAGCGCAGCCGTGTGTAAAATAAAATCCCATTGTTTTAAAAATGCAAAGTTTCTCACATAAAGTATATCGTCCAGTAATGATGCTATGGTTCTAATATCATCCATCATCAGTGTCAGAATGTGTGATCTGAACTTCTTATGTAGAATAAGATTATCAACCATATTATAATGTTCTTAGTGCTGGAACTCTGCCCTCCTCTCTTGGAGAAGTAATAGGCCGTAATTTACCACGCGGGTCCACTGCTGGTTGGTGGATGTCACCAATTTTAGTATTTTTGGTTCTAGGATTCATCACGTGATGTTTTTATTCATCGTTATGGGAGCAGTTTTGTTGAAATAAATTATACAAAGTAATATGCCTTGCTGGGTTTGAACCTAGAACCAACCTACAACTTGTGATTCCAGGGCCGTTACCGATATTGTTTTTTTTTTTTTACCACCCACCCACAACAAATTTATATACACACACATAAAAACATATCAATCAATCGTTGGGGCCGAAAGGTTCTGGAATGGCGACTACGTACCGAAAGACGTAGCATTAGAAGGCGTCCCACAAGGTGGACCGATGACCTGGTGAGGGTCGTGGGAATCCGATGGATGCAACACAGATTGACGCACAGGACCGGTCTTTTTGGCGACACTTGGGGCAGGCCCATGTCCAACAGTGGACGTCTTTCGGCTGAAATGATGATGATGATGATGAAAAACAAATCATAGGTTGCTAAATTAAGTTTTTTGTACAATTGTGAAAGAAAACAAAAAAAAAACAGAGGACAATAAAGGAAAAAGGTTACGAGAAAAAAAAAAGAAAACAGACAAAAACAAAACAAATATAAGAATATACTCGATTACATGTCTCTGGCGTGTAGGGAGACCAAAATTCTTGTCTTGTTTTCGTTTTGCATTGAGCAGTGGACGGTTTTAGCTGAAATGATGAGATGATGATGATGATAACCTTATTTAAGGACCTTCTTGAAGGATATACGCAACATTCCAAAATGATAATTTGACCAGCTATATATTTAACAAGGAGAAATTCTGCAAAGGAAACTTGTGATCCTAAAACGCAAAGTTCAACTGAAGGTGGGTTTTGGTCTTCAAATGTCTGATACTCCCTTTCGCACTACCCTAGAGCGAAATCATTCTATAAAATCCACCTCCCAATAAAAGCTATACGCTTGAACCTAATAAAACAAACCGCAGCAACTGACAGATTTATCTTATTACAAACTAAGATAATCTCATGATCACCACCATCGATCTTCGTAAAGCATTCGCTGTCTTTACGTAGCTTACACTACCAAGAAACTAAAAAAGAGTAGACAGTAATAAAAAATAGTTTTATGTACTCTCGTATCGTAAAGTTCCAATTATGAAATAAAAACTGGGCAAGTGCGACTCTGACTCGCACATTGAGGGTTCCGTGCAAAGGCACCAATGTTAATAGTTTAATTCCCAAATAGAGTCTCGAACATTTTTACGAATCACAAAAAAGAACCTTTTTTGTGACGTTAACAAAAAAGTTTTTTTTTTGGGACGTAAAAATAAATTCCTTTTTTCAGATTTATTCCTGTACCTGTCCTATAAGATCTTGCTTTATGCTAAATTTCAGGATTCTGGGTCAATGGGAAGTAAGCTATGAATTTTGATTCCTTTGAAAGTATCGAAATATATACTTTTTTGCGACATAAACGGCCATATCTTTTTTTTTTCGTTAACTTAGAAGTTTGTTTTTTTTTCCCACCTTCAAGGGACCGCAGACCTGAATATATACTTATAATCTCAACTCGATACCTCCATGCGTTTCCGAGGAAAAGGATCTTGACAGACAGACAGATAGACAACAAAGTGATCCTCTATAAGGGTTCCGTTTTTTCCTTTTGAGGTACGGAAGCCTCAAAAACAATGCATTATTGACAGATTTTATCCCTGAAAAACTCTAATAAACTAAAAAGTTTTGTTATCATTTCAGAGCAATGGTGGCCGAGTGGTAACGGCCCCGACTTACGAGTTGTAGGTCGCGGGTTCAAACCCAGCCAGGCGCATTACTTTGTGTAATTTATTTCATCACCACTGCACTCAAAACGGTGAAGGAAAACATCATGAGGAAACCGGCATGTCCTAGAACCAAAAATTCGAAGTGGGCCCGCGTGGTGGATTACGGCCCATTTTCTCTCCTAGAAAGGAAGCCTGAGTCCCAACAATGGGAACATTATAAGGCTGGCTATGCTATGCTATGTATAATATTAAAACCCAGTAAAAGTAACATCATACTGTATGTATGGTGTATACTTCATAATACACCGCCATTACGCCACTACGCCGGTCGTAAATCAGTTTAACTTGATGTACTTAACTTTGGGGCTGCTTAAACTACGTGTTGTTTTCATAAATGTTTAAAGATAATG
Organism: Mythimna vitellina; assembly: GCA_949316375.1. Lineage (NCBI taxonomy): Eukaryota > Metazoa > Arthropoda > Insecta > Lepidoptera > Noctuidae > Mythimna > Mythimna vitellina. The sequence goes on along the minus strand of OX438691.1, from coordinate 4,797,384 downwards.
CTTAAAAGTTAAGGCTTCGTTATTTCATTATCCTTTTAAAACTAAATGAGAGTGACGTTAAGTCCATGTTTTACAACCAGATTCATTTTGATTGATGGTGATATTTTGTGATTTTATTTTCGTGTTTACTTGATTCAATTTAGTTGATTCATCCGAATTAAAAGGCTCAAATGTACCGTATAATGTTGCCATTAGATGTTGTTTTTCAATCCATGGTTCCAGTGATAATGGTGTTATTTGGTTTCCCTATGACAAACTCTGCATTCATACCTTCAGAGAAATTCCTTTGTAAAATTTTTGATATACAAATATCTCATGTTATGGTGTTTGTGATCGGACTCCTCTGAAACGGCTTATGTTTCTATAATAGTTTTGTCTCTGCGTTATTTAACACCGGCTTCCGAAATTAAAGTTATTTCGCACTTTTTAGTGTTTATGTATCGGATCATAAAATGTCATAAAAAAAAAATTGGTCCACAATTGACCGACAAATCGGTGAAAATACATTTAAAAAAAAATACATTCAGCCGAACAAGGAACCTCTTCCTTTTTGAAGTCGGTTAAAAATACTAGACACGTGTTTTGGGCTTCGCATATACTATAACTAATGTGGTATATTTAATTATATAAATACGATTGTGATTTTCTCAATTAAAAAAAAAACTGAAAGCAGTCTTGTAAGTTTATGAATTCGGAATCGAAAAAAAAAAGTGTATTTGTAGATCATGAAAATTTTACTTTCATATTTTTGTGTCGCAAATAAGTAGCTATTTAAATATAGCAGTTTGTGGAAACAGGACTTATAATTTTCAATTGATTGAAAATAATTACAACAGACGCTAATAACATGACATTTTATAAACTCCACACATTTTTGATTATTATTAGAAATTCCATCGAATTTAATTTTCTTTTCTATGGTTTTTCTAACCTTTCAGTATCAATTCAAGGGCTAGATTTCTTCTTTTAATAAGTTTTAAAACTGGTGGGAGGCCTAGTCTAGTGGTTAGTGGCCAGTCAATAATATTATATTAGTATAGATAGAGCCGTGCTCTAAAGTTCCACCCGCCCAAAACTTTGAACCTAATACTTTTCTTCTCCTGCCAAGTTATCTCTGCCAAATGTCATCAAAATCTATTCAGTAGTTTAACCTAGCAAACGAGAGAGACACTTTTCTTGTATGTATATCATGTAAATGTCATAGAAAATTACACCTGAAAATTGTTCGCAAAGTTCAAGTGACAGCTATCTTTATTCTTTGACAGTCCTTTTATTTGGCTTTAACGTCCACGTAATTTTATATCAATGTTTTATTTTTTAAATGACATAAACTAATGCCTGACTGCGATCACATCTGATGGTAAGCAATGATGCAATTGTTGGGGTAAAATGAATAATATTTCATAAAAAAAGGAAATTATTTAAGTTATGATGACAATTCACGTAACTACCTACCATGATATTATTGTCATACTAATATTATAATAGGTGGATGTTTGTATGTATGTGTGTGTGTATATATATCTGTATATACACACACAGGAAGGATTATTCCTTCAAGTTCAAACGACTGTACGGTTTCGGATGAAATTTGGCACACGGATAGACGACATCCTACACTAGCAAATAGGTTTTTTTTTAACCCGAAAGCATTTGAATCCCTTTCAATCATTTTCGACTTTGACGTAGGCGAAGTCACTGACAGATACTAGTACTTCAGTACTAATCCATACTTATATATTATTAATATTATAAATGTGAAAGTAACTCTGTCTGTCTGTATGTAATGCTTTCACGGTTAAATAACTAAACTGGGGGCCTAGTGTGCTATTTTTATAAATTCGTCATTCCAACACGATTCCGCTGTCATTTTGTTAAAAGTTCGTAATCTGTTAATTCATAATCGCCGATCATTGATCGATCAGTGGTCTCGTAATAGAATTGTGGTACGAGCTGTCTTGTAACGAATTAAAAGCAATGACTGCACAGTGTCGTTCTAATGGTAGGTCACTGATCAAAGGAACTGTCAAAATTTTAGCAGATTACCACATATGTCAGACATTCATTTGTCATTACGTACGAGATTACCATTCTGTGCCATTTCTTTCAATGGAGTGCCAGTGTACCATCGAAAAGTCATGATGACGCCATTATATTAGTAGATTACCAAACGTGTCAAAATCAACAATTATGAAATCAATGATAGACCATTCTGACACTATTGTAATAGCAGATTTGAGGCCCTGGTTTGGATGAAATTTGATATGGAGGAAGCTTGAACTCCAAGGATGATCATGGACTTTTTATTCGTCTTTGACTTCGACTTCACGTCCACAGTAACTAACATTCACATGAATGAAGCCGCCAGCAGAAGCTAGTAATATCTATATATATATAAAAAGAGAAACTGACTGACTAACATATCAACGCACAGCCAAAACTACTGGGTCTAAAAACTGGAAATTTTGCACAAGATTTCCTTTTATGATGTAGGCGAGCACTAAGAGAGGATATTCCAAAATTCACCTCTAAGGGGATGTAACGGGGGTCCCAAGTTTTTTTTTTTAATTCTTGATAGGTTCGCGCTTGACTGCTATCTCACCTGATGGAAAGCGACGATGTGGTCGATGATTTTTATGGAGAAACCGACTTTCACGCGGGCGAAGTCGCTTGCGGTGGCTAGTTATTTATAAAGATGAAATATTTGTATTTTTGTGTCATTTGCATTTTTGCAATTAATATACCTGCTTAAAGACTGATCGATTTACAAAATTGTCTCACTGATAGAATGCTTCATCATGATGGGTGACATCGAGACGCGGTCAAAGTTGCTTGCAGAAGCTAGTACGTACCTAAATGAATAAATTAACAAAAACAATTATTATTACTCATTCAATTCTTTACTACGCAGTCATTCGGAATTTCCCGACAATACGGTTTTTCCCATTCAAACGAGTTTATAATGTTCTTACATTATTTATGCATTGGTTATAATAACTTAATGCATTTCAGTACTAGAGTATTAATCAGACTATTGCGATTATAAGTAGAACTACAATTTTAATTTCCTTTGAATGTGATGAATGATTAGATTTATTCAAATTGAGTGAATTTAACAATTTTGTGACTGTGTCGAAAAACAAAAATCCAGCCAAGTGTCATTTGGACTCGCATATCCGCTCCGTCCAAGAGCGGAAGAAATAAAAAACAATCACAAAAGGGTTCCGTACCGTCTGTAACAAAAAACGGCGTTAAAAAATCACGTTTGTTGTATTGGAGCCCCCTTAAATATTTAGTTTATTCTGTTTTTTAGTATTTTTTTGTTATAGTTGCAGTAACAGAATAATATCATCTGTGAAATTTTCAACTAACTATCACAGTTTATTAGTTACAGCCTGGTGACAGACAGACGGACAGCGGAGGGATAGCAGTAAGGTTCCGTTTGTATGCTTTGGAAACGGGACCCTAAAAAGGATAAGGGAGTTTTTCCCAGCAATAGGGCAAAATTGGTTGAAAGTTAAAGAGTGTTTAGTTCATTTTAAACATTTTGTGTTGCTTATATACTGTATTCAAGAAAAGAGATAATTATAAAATACCTACGAACCGAAAATAAAAATTGTAACAAAGTTCACTGTATCCGAAGACGGTACTTACGTATATTGTCGCATGGTACATAATAATGTCGCTTTTATTCATCATCATCATCATTTCAGTCGAAAGACGTCCAGTGTTGAATATATGCCTCCCACAAGTGTCACCATATCGAACGGTCCTGTGTGTCTTGCATCCATCGGATTCCACTATAACCTTCACCAGGTCATCGGTCCACCTTGTTGGAGGCCTTCCTACGTTGCGTCTTTCGGTACGTGGTCGCCATTCCGGAACCTTTCTTTCCCATCGGTTACAGACATAACACGAAGAATCGCCAAACTTAAGTGACAGTGGGTAGGGCACATTGCTCGCAGAACAGATGGTCGCTTTCATAGTAGAAAAACAAATCACACGCAAACTAACAAGCACATCTGTCTTCTATACTTTATTATTTATTATATGGGTTATTATTTATTAAATTATATGTTTGAGCCGTTTGGAGTTGAAATACTAGGGCCGTGGGGTCCGAGCGCTCATCGAGTTGTTCGTGATATCAGCAAACAACTAGTCGACTCTTTGCGTGACCAGAGGGCTGGGCTTTTCGGACACTGAACTAGCATTGCTATCCAACGTGGCAATGCTGCCAGCGTTCTGGGCACTTTTCCTATTGATTTTGATATTTTTTTTGATGCCCAATAATTTTTTCTTCTAGTCGTTTTTAAATATTATTATTTTTAGTTTACATATACTTATTCCTATTAAGTTATTAATATTTATTAGTTTAGATGTTCAATTTTTGCTGGCAAAAAGACCTGTGTTTCAGACAATATTACCAACTGTTTCAGAATATTAAAACATAAAATTATATGGGTTAATAAATCTCAGAATCCTGGGGTCTTGGACCTTTGGAAGACGTACGAGGAGTCGAAACCAACTCGCAAAGGCCTCTTATACGCTTTTAATGGAACGTGGTACCAACCGGCGATTATCCCTGTACGCTATGCTAGTGTATCCAAGGACAACTTATATATTTTATTATTAGCAATGCAAAAGTAACAGCAAACATACATACACGCAACAACCAACATCAGATAACACATACACAATAAACTACTACATCAAGAACAATTGCTCAAACTTTATCAATCGCAGGATCAATCGTATATGGAGTATTGCTCACATATTAGGGACGGATTTGCCAAATACCAGCTTGATGCGTTTGAGTCAACTGAATAGCGTGCCAAAAAGATTATAGTCAAAGTTCCAAAGAGCATCAACGTCAAGCTGCTAGCCTGTCGGTTTTCTTCCGTTTTCATTTTGAAGAGTGTTTTTTTTTTTAGGTGGGAAAATCATCTTATGACAAATCCCGCTCTTGGGCGGAGCGGGAGATAGTGTCAGACTTTTACTGACTAAAAACCCACTCCTGTTCCTTTTGATTTTGAAGAGTGTGCGTTGCGCACCAGTACATGGTGGACTTCCCACCCATACGCACAAGACGTTTTGAGAACGCATTCATTGTGCGTACAGCTAAGGAGTGAAATTTCCTGCTGGAGTCCGTATTTCCTGATAGGTACAACCTAGGGCTCTTTAAGCCGAAGAGTTATTTCTAGGCAAGCGTGCTTCATCATCGACCACATAGTCACTTTCTATCAGTCCCCTAGCCAAGTTCAGGCCACACCTCCGATTCCTGTGTTCTGACCACGTGACTGAGCGTTGAGATGACGTCAGAAAAAAGGAATCGGAGCCATGGCCTAGTTGAGGCGTTCAGCACGAACGATACGATTGTAACATGGCTAGGGGGGCAGGTGAGATAGTTGTCAAACGCAACTCTATCAATAATAAAAACTGTATGGTACTCATACACTTGAAGCCAATAAAACAGACGCACTTAGTGATGTCACCATTCAGATAACCATTGCGCTTACACCTACGAACGTGATGATCTAGTATGCGGTAAACAAGAGCTGTTTCTATACTAGATAGTTTTTCCCCGAGACTCCAATGAATGTATGTATGTCTTATTCTGTTTATAATTTATGACATAAACAATTTAAAATGACCAGGTTCTGCCAGCGGTAAAATTATAGCTAAGGAACATACTCCCAGGGTATAAAATGCGTGTAAGTGTGCCATTCTAGGACACACATTCTATTCGTGTTCCATATTTCCGATAAATTCGTTTAGCCGTTTAAGCGTGAAGAAGTAAAAAATATATACACACACATACGAACCTACATACAAACATTCGCCTTTAAAACATTAGTGTCATCTACACTAATATTTTATAAAGGTAAAGTTTATTTTTTTGTGTCTAGGAGATAATCTCTGAAAGAACTGCCCACCTAGCCAACTTACAACCGTTTCGTTTCGATTCACTTTTCGTCGATCGCCTCGAGTAGGCTATGCCTCCGATTCCTTTATTCTGAAGTCATCTCAACGCTCAGTCACGTGGTCAGAATAAAGGAATAGGAGGCGTGGCTGACTCGAGGCGATCAACGAAAAGAGAAACGAAACGGTTGTAACTTGGCCAGGTGGGCTGGTCCGATTGCTAAATTTTTTTCATTGAGAGAAAGCTGCTTCATCCTGCCCCCCTAGGCATTTTACGATCGTTTCGTTTGCTTCGAACGACTCGAGTAGGCCACGCCTCCGATTCTTTTGTTCTGACGTCATCTCAACGCTCAGTCACGTGGTCAGAACAAAGGAATCGGAGGCGTGGCCTACTCGAGGCGTTCGACGAAAACGAAACGATCTTAACATGGCTAGGGGGGCTGAGTAACATAGGCTATATTTTATGTACGCAGAAGCCGCGGGCAAAAGCTAGCATTATAATATATAGTTAATTAACTCCCTAACCTTTTCCTAACCTCCTAGGGGTTTTTTTGTTTTTTTTTTTTATTGGGTGGGAAAATCATCCTAATGACATCCCCGCTCTTGGGCGGAGCGGGAGATAGTGTCAGACTCTTACTGACTAAAAACCCACTCCTGTTCCTTCGTTGCCTTCGTCCCAGGGCCCCGGGTTCCGCTTTCACACTACCCGTGGCCCCAGTAGGCTTCGACCCTGCTGGGCCCCTACGATTTGCTGACATCTCCTTGAGGCGCGCGTGGAACAATACGCGCCGTCGACGACTTGGGCTCGATCCGGACGGTTACCGAACGGTCAGACGGCGAGCCACCCATTGCTCGCCGCCTGCAAGCCCGCGCCTACGGTGGCCGGAAATCGGGATCGGAATCCCGGCGGCGGTTGGAGCGTAAGGACCGTTGCCTCACGCGATCGGCCGCCTCCTTAGCTAGCATTACTGCTTCGCAGAAGGAGGCGACCGCCTGCCACTCATCCTCGCTCCGGAGCATGGCCTGAACCAAGGCCCGGCACGAGAGATCGCCGCCGCCGATTGCCCCCACGAGGACACGGCATTGCTCTGCCCAAGCTGGGCACACCTCCACCGTGTGCTCTACCGTGTCCTCCGGGTGGACCACACAGTGGCGACACCCGGGCGTCGTTTCCGCACGAATCCGGTGCAGGAACCTCCCGAACTTACCGTGTCCGGTGAGGACCTGCGTCATGCGGAATGTGAGGACGCCGTGAGGTCTTTCCAACCACGCCTCAAAGAGGGGACTTACCGCCATAATTGTGGCGTGCCCAACCTCCTAGGGGTCGACTTTCTGTCAAATCGGATGCGCCTAAAATCACGGTAGTGTTTTACATGCAGCGAGGCATTCGCTCCAGACCTATTGGAGCCGCTGCCTAACAAAAGCTTTACATAAATATAAATATAGCAACAGCCTTATTTATATTCCCGCCTGGGCAAAACTACGTTTCTCCATACAAACTTTAGACTGTATTTCATTGTCTTGAAGGGTTTAATTTTGAAAAATCCCTTCTTAGTGCTTACCTACCTTATAAAAGGAAGCCTTGTGCAAAATTTCACGCTCCTAGTTCCAAAATTTTCTGCTGTGCTTTGATATGTCAGTCAGTCAGTTATTCCTTTTATATATATATATATATATATGTTGCAGTCAAAACTCTTAACCAGTCAAAAGTACTATTGGCTAGCAAAATCAGTCAAAAGTACGTTTGACTGAACAGTTTGGTCAAAAGTGGTTATGACTGAAAATTATTGGTTATTAGTACTTTTGACTGCAAATTTGCAGTTAAAAGTACTTTTGACTGACGCTCTTCGTCAAAAGTAGTTTTAACTGCAATAAAGCTTCAGTCAAAAGCACTATTAACTCGTTAGATGTGGATAAAAAGATATTTATTAAATGTGAGATCGTTTATTACAAAAAATTTGGCATTCCAATCAATACAAAGAAAACATACACTTAAAAATTATCATTAAAATAGGTAATCAGAAAATTCACAGGTTATAAAAACACAGTACCTATATTTAGCACGTTCTCTACTAATAATGAGTAATATAAAAGTTAATATGTATGTGCGTTTGTCGTTATTTTTATCGACCACCTTATCTTTTTAAGAGTTTCGACTGATACGACCAGTCAAAACCACTTTTGACGGAATCACTTAGTCAAAAGTACTTTTAACCTGCTCAATTGGGCAAAAGTACTTTTAACTGTTATTTTAGTCAAAAGTATTATTGACTAAAGCATACGGTCAAAAGTACTTTTGACTGATTTTGCTAGTCAATAGTACTTTTGACTGGTTAAGAGTTTTGACTGCAACATATATATGGAATAGCATAGCATAATCGGCCTTATAATGTTCCCACTGTTGGGACTCAGTCCTCCTCTCTAGGAGAGGGAATAGGCCGTAATCTACCACGCGAGCCCAGTGCGGGTTGGTGGAAGTCACATGTCTTCGAATTTTTGGTTCTAGGACATGCCGGTTTCCTCACGATGTTTTCCTTCACAGTTTTGAGAGCAGTGGTGATGAAATAAATGGAGGCAGTGGTAACGGCCCCGACTTACAAGTTGTAGGTCGCGGGTTCAAACCCAGCCAGGCGCATTACTTTATGTATGGAATATAGAGGCAAAAATCGCATTTGTCCATAGTTAGTATAAAATTGTTATCGCTGATATGTGGTTTACTGTATCCTATAAATAGCAGATTATGGTAATGTTTACAAAGCCACACATACATATAATTATTATATTTAGACTGATAGGGATATTATAATGATAATAATTTATTAATAGGACAACATTTGGTCCATAATATCTGTTAGTAATTCTTATATCGACGTTAGTTCATCATCAAATATAAATAATAATAACATATGAAAACAATAAAATAAAATTTACTAAAATAAAATTTGCGTTCGCTCGCTCATCGTTTTTCTATTGTGTCTCTAATTACGGTACTCAAAAAGTTAAATTAAAATAAAATAAATTAATTAAAATGTCAAAATGTATGTTATTAAGTATTAAATGTCAGTGAAACTTAAAATACTTAAATCAAAACAATAAAATAAATTAAAATATTAAATCACAATTTCAATTATGATAAAATAATTAATAACCAATAATTTAAATGCCTATTGAATTGAAAGGATAATATAATAAAGTTTAGCAAAATAAATATAATATATATAAATATGTTAAGTGTTCTTATTCATTGGCAACAACAGATACCGCCATCCTTAACCTAAAGTACCATTATCTCAGATTTTTTGTGGTTCCATTTTACGCCATATTAGTGTGGCGTAAAATGGAAATACAATCCACCGAAAAAATATCTACCGATCTGTTTTAAGCAGTATTTTTCTACTATCAACAGATTTCGAGATAAATAAATAAAATCACTGTTGAGTCCATTGCATATAAGCAAAAGCATAACAATTAATAGACCTTTTAAAACTCCTATGCCTGGTTCACAGGTCTCCTCTCTAAGAGATTGAATGGGCCGTAATTTACCACGCAGGCCCAGTGTGAGTTGGTAGATGTCATAGGTTTTTGAATTCTTAGTTCTAGGACATGCCCGTTTCCTCACATTGTTTTTATACACTATTTTGAGAGCAGTGGTGATGAAATAAATTATATAAAGTAAATGCGCCTGGCTGGATTTGAATCCAATATACGTAGATTTTTTTTATTTTTTATTTGGTGGGAAAATCATCCTAATGACATCCCCGCTCTTGGGCGGAGCGGGAGATAGTGTCAGACTCTTACTGACTAAAAACCCACTCCTGTTCCTTCGTTGCCTTCGTCCCAGGGCCCCGGGTTCCGCTTTCACACTACCCGTGGCCCCAGTAGGCTTCGACCCTGCTGGGCCCCTACGATTTGCTGACAACTCCTTGAGGCGCGCGTGGAACAAAACGCGCCGTCGACGAGTTGGGCTCGGTCCGGACGGTTACCGGACGGTCAGACGGCGAGCCACCCATTGCTCGCCGTCTGCAAGCCCGCGCCTACGGTGGCCGGAAATCGGGATCGGAATCCCGGCGGCGGTTGGAGCGTAAGGACCGTTGCCTCACGCGATCGGCCGCCTCCTTAGCTAGCATTACTGCTTCACAGAAGGAGGCGACCGCCTGCCACTCCTCCTCGCTCCGGAGCATGGCCTGAACCAAGGCCCGGCGCGAGAGATCGCCGCCGCCGATTGCCCCCACGAGGACACGGCGTTGCTCTGCCTAAGCGGGGCACACCTCCACCGTGTGCTCTACCGTGTCCTCCGGGTGGGCCACACAGTGGCGACACCCGGGCGTCGTTTCCGCACGAATCCGGTGCAGGAACCTCCCGAACTTACCGTGTCCGGTGAAAACCTGCGTCATGCGGAATGTGAGGACGCCGTGAGGTCTTTCCAACCACGCCTCAAAGAGGGGACTTACCGCCATAATTGTGGCGACGTAGATTTGATACGTAGCTCGAAGCCGTCACCACAGGGCCACCATTCTTCAATTCCATGCTCCAAGTTCAATTGATTTCTATGTGATTCAACGCTGTTTTATGTGTGTAACTCAAAATGTGATGTTGTTAGATATTGCGATTTTAGTTCGTGGACGGCAGATCAGTGTACGTAGGTATATACGTGCATAAACCTCTTTTCCTCAACTACGTAATACCGAGATAAACGACCACTTACTTGTAATAGGTTTCTACTCTTTGTTTACATAATGCTCTATGTGTTATCCTTTATTTAATTCATAAATCATATAGGAAAATTATGAAACACTTTGAGACATTACTCGATAGGGATTTTTAAGATCAGATACTAGAGAGACCACGGGTAGTGTGACAAAACAAACATAAAAATATTTTTAGTCTTTATAATATTAAGTAAGTATATACTATTTTCTGGCAGCAGTTTTGCCTGCGTCAATAGCGAAAATTATCCTCAGGCATCGTTCCACGGGTAGTGTGAAAGCAAAGCCCGGGGCCCCGGGATGAAGGCGAAGAAGGAACAGGAGTGGGTTTTTAGTCAGTAAAAATCTGACACTATCTCCTGCTCCGCCCAAGAGCGGGATTTGTCATAAGATGATTTTCCCACCTAAAAAAAATGATACTAGAGAGAACCAAAATTACTTCTTTTTTTTTTAATAACTTCTTTTGCTCTGCTTGAAGTGAGACCAACCGGAGTAGGACAAGTTATTAGATGATTGCCCACCCAAAAATAAAATTGGTAGGATTTAGATTATGTACAAGTAAGTACCTACCCCGACCCGACTTACGAGTTGTAGGTCGCGGGTTCAAACCCAGCCAGGCGCATTACTTTGTGTAATTTATTTCATCACTCTCAAAACGGTGAAGAAAAACATCGTGAGGAAACCGGCATATCCTAGAACCTAAAATTCGAAGACATGTGACATTCACCAATCTGCAATGGGCCCGCGTGGTGGATTACGGCTCATTCCCTCTCCCAGAGAGAGGAGGCCTGAGTCTCAACAGTGGGAACATTAAAAGGCTGATTATGCTTATGCTAAGTACCTACCGGAATAAGCAATTACTAAACTAATTCTACTTACTTGTTTATTTTTTGGTATTTAAATTGGTAAGGTTATATACACCACAAATTTTTAATTAGTACAAATACTTAAAGGACTTATTAGAAAAGGTCTTGTTATTATTTCAGTAAAGTCTCAATAAATAATACTCATAAAAAACAAAGTTATTAGTGTTTGTTAATATCCCAAAATGTCACTCAATTTATGGAAATATTGTACAGGATGTAAATGAATAAATGACGATCAAAATAGAAAAACACTGCATGTAGTATTTTCTAGTAACAATTGTTATAATTAATTGATTCTATTATGAATTTCCCAATTATGACAAATTTTCGTGGACAATTTTGAGATTTCGTTTTTTTTTTTACTTTTGACTACAAAAATATGATCAGTAATGGGTACGGATAGAGATGTATAATTAAGAAATGGTATAAGTTTGAGTCAGGTAGGTATTTTGATAAAACATAAATCTTCTGCCAACCTGCAGTACAGTTTGCTCCCAGAGTTCTTGCAGAGTGCTTGTAGTTTCAGTCTTTTATCTAAAACTAAAACTCATTCGTATTACTTCAGTTGTCCTTTAAGTTTCAGGGCTGCAGTGATTCTTTCGAACAATTCCAAATACACAGTGTACCGTAATAAACACACAATCACAAATATATTTAAGTTGTCAAAAAATAAAAGACCCATTTTGACATCTGTCAAAACTAATACTTAAACACGCAAATAGAATACTCGCAATATATTTCATCATATTATTATTTAACGCGCCAAAAAAATTTATGTATTTTTTTTAATACTTTATGTAATTAATTATTATTTTATTTGTTTCTTTCAGTTTTGTTCCAATTTACAATCTAGAGTATTTCTCAAATATTACTATATATTATTTTATTGACTGGCCTGTTGGTCTAGTGGTTAGTGGCCCTGACTGCTATGCCGGAGGTCGTGGGTTCGATTCCCACCCAGGACCAATGTTTGTGTGATGAGCACGATCATTTGTTCTGTGTCTAGGTGTAATTTATCTATAATATGTATTTAGAAATATTTAAGTATGTTTATCAGTTGTCTAGTACTCATAACACAAGCTCTGCTTAGCTTGGGACTAGACGTAGTTGTGGAATATTATATAATATTATTATATTATATCAAAAAGGTCCTTTTATTTTTTAACGAGTATAAATCGACACTCGCATTGAATAAGGCAGTATCTAGGATTACAGTCCAAACAAAATTCAAACATGGCTCTATCACTTTAAGGTTCATTTTGAAAAAAATACTGAATTCATGTTACAACCTTGTTCGTTGTGGGTGTCGAAATAATCAACAGAAATACGATTGATATAATTGCCTATCAGACTGGTTTTCCTAGTTGGCAAAAGTAGACGTTTTGCGTTTTAATTAATATTATTTTAATGATACGTGAAACCATTGTTGACAGAAATAGATTCGAGCTGCCCGGATAATGTACAGTCAAGGGCAAAATTGTGTACCTACACAGTTATCTAAATAAAATCGCGATCATCTTGTTGGGCATTTGTTCAAATGTTGACATTTGTGTTCTAGATGAACACAAAGATCAATCTTGTGAACCTAATAATGAGAAATAAAATTGTTTGCTTGTTGAGAAGAGGTATTGCTGGTTCAGTATCGTGGACTAATTTTTGGACATGAAATAAATATAATTTCTGTGGGATGTTCACGGGACCAAAACTGATTTGAATCAAATCAAAAAAAATCAAATACATTTATCTACACTAATATAATAAAGAGGTAAAGATAAGAGAGGACAGAGGAGGAGAGAGAGGAGGGTGGAGGTTAAGAGGTGAAGATTTTTGTTTGTAGGAGTAATCTCTGAAAGTACTAGTTCGATTGCAAAAATTTTTTTCACCGATAGAAAGCTGCTTTATTCCTGAGTGACATAGGTTTTATTTTATGGACACTTTTGAATTGTCAAAATCTTGGACAGTCAAAACACTGAGGCTAAATTGCACATTCTAAAACTTCACAATCTATGGAGAAGAATGTGTGATAAGCTTCAGGGACACTCTTTTAAGTCATGTTATGAGTTCTAAACATTCTGGATATATATTTCTTGTTGCGTCTATTAGGTGAGCATAATGTAAATAAACAGTGAAAAAAGAAACATAATTAAAAATTGAAATTGAAATAAGCCATTGGCAGTTAAGAGGGGACAACTCGAGGTACATTTCCATACAACCGCTCTTACGTGATTATGATGTTATTACACATCTTTCTCTAGATATTTTGGATACACAGCTATTTTGTGGATATTATCTAGGCTTCTATAGAAAACAAAACATAAATTTGTGTAAAACTAATCTAGTAAAGACCTCTAAAAATGTGCTATTAAAAAAAAATATTGGCCCCCATAATGTACTCATATATTAAAATATAAAAAAGTACATCCATAGAAGCCTTGCACATTTAATCGAGAATAAAATAATAATAAAAAAAAATCTGCAAAACTTTTAAGGGTTTAAAAAAACGTGTTTGAACAAGTTTTGTGAAATATTCGAGTAAATCACGGAAAACTGACACGGTAGCAAAAAAATTAAAAGCAAAAAAACTAAAATTAAAAATAATATGAGATACTTATATTATTTTTAATGTTAGTTTTTGTCACAGTTATTGTCATCTATTTTTGTATGGTTATAGCTATAATCAAATAAATTTTCGATTACATACAAATTATAACACACAATGACATAGACGAACGAATCGGTCATCTTTTAGGTATCCAACACAACCGTCGGCTCAAAGACGCTAGTTCTGAATATTTAGTAACTTTTTCGCCGAATTCGGAATTCCGGCCGAAACCAGTTTGTTTGGCTGAATCTGGCCGAAGTCGAACCTCCAGTTTTCAATATGCAGCTCAACACCAATAGGTATTTTACATGGAACGTCTTCTATGTATCGACCATATGACAGTAATAGTACCTGTATACTGGGTGTACTATACGCCTTGGCAAAACTAGCTTAAGATTTCCTGGCTTCTAAATATCAGTAGCAACTGTCAAAGATCTATAAATGATGACCAGGTTAAAAAATTTGACAATATTAATAAAAACTTTTCCCCTTGAACTAATCACAAGCGATCGTCGCCATTTACATTGGAAGACCTTAACTTCATTAACGTAACGAGATAGTATCAACGAAAATGTCACATCGAGTTTCCTCACGAACAAAAGTTATAATTCAGGCTATTGTCCCAGTCTTCATAATGCAAAATACATCCCTATTCATTCGCAGCTTTGTACAAACGCGCCCCTTCCCTCAAAACTGCTGTCCCCCCCTCCCTTGGTCGGTACGGAAGCACGTGTATCGTATATCCTGCTCACACTTGTGCTATTTGTGATCTCGCCCTCTCTTTTCACCGCCGCCGATCAGCGCACGCATTGCAGGTGAACTGATGATTTTCGTTCAGTCGTGTTCTGAACGTAGCGTGGGTGGTACGCTGTCGGTCGGTCTCCGTTTCCCGCGAAAATTTTACGTACGATTTAATTTAAAATCGTAATTTTCTTAGATAATACGTTGATATCGCGTTCTGCTATAGTTAATGTTCAGTTGATGTGTGGCGTTGATTAATTTGTTTAAAACTGTACTGTGGTGTAAAGAATTGTGTGCTTCCACCGCCAGGAGCGGCTGTTCGGATTAATTTTTTTTTCGTGTTCATCTATCTAAAAGTGAGTACATGTTTTGTATTTGGGTTAGATTCACCTAGGAATAGTGGTAGTGTTGTGAGGAAAAAAAAATCTTGTGGCTACTGTATGTAAACAACAGAAGAAAATTTTGATAAGAAATATTATAAAATGAAACCGATTGAACTAATTTATTTTTTCGAGTACATAAAATTTTCCAGGAAGATTGAATACAAAATTGAATAAAACTGGTATTTGAAGTACAAGAAAATTATCTTGAATTTTAAAATCTATTTCAAACCGATAACGCGAATTTGCAAATGTTTATTTTTCTAAACCCAAAAACATCAATGTATAATGACAGCAATAGAATATTCATTCGGGCGACCCGAAAGTTTATTTGATAAAATATTGACGCTATATCTCCACGGGGTCGGTTCAAATTCGCGTCTCGGACTTAATAAGGATCGTAGAAAATTCAAGTTTAGGTTTACAAATTCTGTCTTCTAATAAATAATGGTGATACCAAACTTCGAACTTTGAAGTTTCATTGCGCGATATTCTTATTTGAATAATTTTGATTCCAAACTCAAGCGAGTCTATTCCAAGTGACGGATAATTCAATTCTATTCTCATTTCGTGTTCTATATTCAATTTCATTCAATTGAGTTTTAAGCCAGTTTTTCGAATGTAAAATTAAAAACATACGTTTGTATTGTTTTTTTTTTTACTCTATGCCATGGCAATGGTCTTTGTCCTCGGTATCATATTATTTTAATTCCGTCTGTAATTTTTGCGATGGGCTTAGTGCCAAATTGTTTTTACTTCTTTTTCCAGAGCATTAGAATTTGTGTGATTGCCTTCATTGTTTACAGTACTCTGTAATTTGCGATGAACGCTTGTAATTGGAGCAGATTAACGAAACCACAACTTACAGCAATTAATTCAAGACATTTTATTGTAAACATAATAGAAAGTTATGACACATCGTATAGTTTATTGCAATCATTTATTTTGCTCGATAAACTGTGTCTGTGTTGACAAAAATTCTTGTTAGCAACTTGCTCGATTACTTCCGACGCACAAAAACTATAAAATCAAAGAATAATTTCATGAAATTGTTGTTAAAGGACGCAGAGAACACTGAATTATTATAGCAGGTGCATGAGCCCAACAGAGAATTGAATTAGATTGTTTAACAGTAACAAATAGCTGTGTTCATAATAAACTATATACATAGTCAACGTCTTTGCATACATCTAAGAGCATAAAATATGCAGAAAAGAATCCCTATTTTACCTCGTCTAAATTCATTAGCGTAATCATCATACATATTCTGCGCTTCTCGCCTTATTACGAAAACCCGACGAAGCAAATTTTTCTCAGTATTCATTTCATTTCTATTCTCGTCTACAGTTTATTCACATTTTGTTATAAAAGAAATGAAAAAGTAATATAATGTGACTTTCTACGTTAACTCGTCCTTAGGTTAATTAGTTTGTATTACAATGTTTTCTTGTTGAGTAACTTCGATACATTGCACATATATCTGAATGCAATGTTCTGAGTTTCTATTCAAACATGCAGACGATCTCCAACCTTGAACATTTCAATTATTTATTTCATTTGGAAATCAATCAGAAAGAAAACTAGACAGTTATTATCCAATAGCAGTTTAAATGTGATCGTTAACATCTAAAACGCTAAAGCAAAAAAATGATTACGGAAACATTGACTGAACCACATGTTGGTAGTGTTAGTACAGTCGAATTCATTATACTATAAATAACAATCAGTACACGACCAGCAGACTGACAAAAAGGCAAACTAAATAATACTAATGCATGCCTAACGATTGTCGCTTTGACTTGTAAAGTCGAACTAGAAACTCGGGCTATTTTGGACACACATCCGACTACACCACGACAGATAGTTGGCCGTCGCCAAACTTTCCGTATTTTATTTTCGTTTAAAAAAAAATCTTCTGTCCGCAATCCTTTTGTTACAGCATCGGTCTTTATTTTATTTTTTAATGTGTCCACGTTGCCAAGCCATAGTTAAATCGGAATTGTTGGAGAGATTTATAATATAATGTGTGAGGTATACAGCTGCTATTCCCATTATTATCTCGAAACACTAATGGTCTGGATTGCTCAAGCTGGAACTACATTAGACCGACGCACACGTGTAACACATCTGATTGGTACGTAGAAAGATGTCGCGTAGCGTGGATCAAGTGTAGTTCTACAAGTCTAGTTTTCATATAAAATGTTTGGAGACCGACGCGCACAGGTCGGCGTGTGTGGCACACGTGTGAGCAGTGTAGTTCTACCTTCAACGCTTTTGTTAATGGTGTGATAATTAGTCTATGTTTAAAAGCGCATTATTTTAAAAGTTAACGGTACATAAACATACTGAAAATTTTTGCGGACAAAGTAAAATTTTGCGTGGTGTCGCAGTTTTGGTTTTAAAGAGATATTTAAGATTATTCTGGACTGATTAATTGTTGACTATAATTCTATGATCGTTTTAAAAAAAAACCAGTTGACAGAACACAATCTTAGTTTTCTATTGTAATCTATTTACCGTTTTTTTTCCTAGTATTCTTCATCTTATCTGAATGTGTCATCATGAGAATGCTCCATTTAGATTCCCCAAGATTATCAAATCAAAAATAATTCTTACGGATTTTCAAAATGTAATCCAGCTGCAATCTAATGTTAATTTATCTTTTCAACTCGAACATACGATCCCAAAAAATAGCCTACTGGCTTTCGTGTTTATTGAAACGAACATTTGAAAATTCTGAAAACCTTTCATGCCGACCGTTTCACCGATGACACGAATTCTATGATCTAATTCATGTAAAAAAAAAAATACGAATCCCGATGGGAGCGCGGTTTTCATCGTAGTACAAAGTAGTTTAGCCAAAACTGCAATATTGGCGTTAAAAATTTAACTGGATTCTCTGAGATTCCTCCGGTTTGAACTGTTTCTATTTTCATCTGGAGAAGACTTTGATGTATCATTGAAAATAGTCTGAACCGTTTCGGAAGTTACTTTTATTGCATAAACAAACTGCAAATTAAAGCTCAACCTGAAAACATTTAACTTTGATGTCGTAATATTATTAGCTGAATATGTGAGCCAAATATTGATGTGATGGATTGGTTGACTGACGACTGATGAGTAAAAATCTGTTCTAAAAATAATATACAAATGTATCGTTTCAACAGCAAGAAGTTCGAGGAAATTACAACTGTTTTTGTGACACGCAACATGTGCAATCACAATGCAAAAATGGGATTTACATGACTAAAAAATCTATTTCTAGAAATAGCTTACAACATCATATTTATTTTGGTTCGTAACGGGAAAAAATCTAGAAATAAAAAGTGAAGGCCTGACTCACAAATGCCCAGCTTTAACCCTAAGACTTAGAAAGCTCTTTTTTAACAAGTATTGATTTTAAGATGTAGATAAAAAATATGAATGGATTTTTTAAAATTCAACCCTTGAGAGAATAAAAAAGGATTTCTTGCGATCAAGATCGCGGGTATATGATAGTAAAACATGAGTATAAGGTCATAAAAATATAAACATCAGACAAAAATCAAATAACCAACACAATCAAGAACAAGAATGTGTAAGTAAAGCATAAACAAAAAGACATAACAAGCAATATTATTAATACTCCACTTAACCTCAATAAAAATAACCCCCAAAATGAAATTGCTTGAGGCAGTCTTGGAATTTAAAGAATACTTTGCGACCTCATTACATTTCTAAAAGAAAATAAAGAAGTAGGCACTCTTGATAACCGTTCCAAAGAAATGTCCGTCAAAGATGATAGCACTTTTGTCGTCAGTGTTTGACTACCCTTCAGCTAAGACAACATAGACGTGAAGGATCATGAAGAACGATTGTTTGCTTGTCATAATGTCAAAAATTCAAATTATTTTCGTGTCTAGTTGAGTTGGAATTTGTTCAGGTCGTTGCTTTTTCTTTGGGCTTTTTCTCTCAGTTTGCTTGGTAACATTTTTTTAAATATTGCTTATAAATTTTTAAATGTTGCAGTTATAAATAAAATATGGTCAAAGTGTTCGCTTTATAGAAATCACATCGATGGCCAACATCTTTTAATGGGGTATCCTAATTACACTAATACTATAAAGACAAATATTTATGAATATATGTTTTGTAACCTCTTCTCGCTGAAAAGATTTGGATGAAATTTGGCATACAGGTAGACCATATCTTGGAATAGCACAAAAGATACTATTTATCTAGGAGATGCTTTTGATTTATTATAACAATAGATAGGAACAGTCATTGCCAATATCTTTATTATAACTAGTCAAAATCTATACGGTTAATAGTGTTATAATGATAAGGAGGCAAGTGTAATGTCTGTGTGGTGCAAAACTATACCATTTTTGGATTTATTCATTTCAATTCTTGGTCATAAACTGTTGTCTAAAAACTACCAATTCCATCAATAGATATTGTAACAATACAAAATGTTAAGGATAAAAATTAATTGAAATGTCCTGTTAACAGCCAAACATCACTTCAAAAGTAAAATTAATTCGTATCTTTAAATATTTAATTGAACGTTCTATCTTTTCTATTAGCATCAATGTTTTTAACTGCTTTAATATATTAATTGACGTACACTGGCATGAACATTAATTCTAGCTTTAATATCTTTGATTTCCAATTAAAATCCTCACGCACATTTAGCATGCTATAAGCTGGTTATCTCATAAGGTTTATGTTTCTATGCTTTTGTAAATAATTCTACACTTCTCATTGTGATGTCTTTTTTTGAGGTCAGTTTAGAGCTTGCTGTTAATGCTGTACTGATTTTGAACTTATTTCAACAATCAGTTTATTAATAGCATCCATTACTTTGCACGAGTTAGTTTCTAATTTTTTGTCCGCATTATTGTCTTACCCTACCTATATTAGTCACTGTTCTTATATATTCTTCACATTCATCATCATCGTCATCTAAATCAATTTTCACGTCATAATATTGAAGAAATTAATCCATTAAAATTCATTTGGCTATACGTTTTAAACTCGCTGGTGATTGTTATTTTAACACGATATTGTGTAGTTTGAGCGTTTAATGTTTATTTCAACGATCTATCGCATCCACAGACTACTGAGCATGTCGATGTGGCAGCTATAGTAGACAGCCGTGTTAAAATATTTTTCTTTCTTTCTTTCTTTCTTTCTTTCTTTCTTTCTTTCTTTCTTTCTTTCTTTCTTTCTTTCTTTCTTTCTTTCTTTCTTTCTCTCTTTCTTTCTTTCTTTCTTTCAGTGTCGAATCTTTTCATATGACACAAGGTTATTGCAAACACAACACAAGGTTATTGCAAACACAAGTTTATAATAAATTCCGTGATATTGTAAACTCATCAATAAGTGACGGATTATAAATATTTAATTTGATATTATCTTTTGACAAAATTGACAGTTTATAATCTCACAAGGTTTATTACAAATTTACGTGTTTATTATAACTCGGTGATAGAAACAAACCAAGCTCTTCAGAGGGTTCACTAATGTTTCACCAAAACTCCATTGATAATTTTTTAGTTAACAACCAATATTTCGTGTAGGTACTATTATATAAACACTCACTTTACACATATTTACTTGGCAAGTGCTTGTTTTTACTAATGTTTCGGATGATATTTAATCATTTATACATTTTTTATTTCAATAAATGAATCTGATTCTTTTGGAAAAATCACGTGTCTTATTATTATATATATATAGTACTGAAGTTCTTTAGTTATAGCATTTCGAGGCGATTCCGTGTTCTATGATTACATCCCATAAACGTGCGTCTACTGTGCGCGCATTGAAACTTGAAATGTTTATAAAATATTTATAGGTTTTGTTTTGTTATTTTTGGATTTAGATGCTTTTATTTTACCTGACTCTATGGTTTATATTTATTGTGTTAGAAAATAATTAGTTTAATTTATAAACGAGTATAAAAATAAGTTGATTGATGTGTTGTTTATTTTGAGAAATGGAGTCATTCAGTTTACCTTGTTGTAACAGGATATTTATGAAAATTTTACCCTAAACTTTTGTTAAAAAAAATAACGCAAGTTCGCTAACCTGGTTTTATATAATTCTTTTTTTGCGAATTCTTTTTATAGCTATCTATTCTAAAACCTGAAGCGAATTGATATTTAAAATTCGCATACTTTTTTTAAATATTTGTGGAAACAAAAGCAATATTCTACAAAATCATGTGTATATTTTACTGCTAGGCAAACCATCTTCGACCACATAATCGCTTACCTATCTATTTGTATATGTATAGATAGGTAAACGAATATGTTTTGTTGTGTGTGTGTTTGTAATATCAAAATAAAAGTCGTTTTTTACTAATTGTTTATACGGAAGTACCTACATTCAATACATGTAAAACAAAATTTTAAATTTCTAGTCTGTCTGCCATCTGTTTGTTCCGGCTAATGTGCGAAACGGCTGGACAGATTTTTACGGAACTTTCACTGTTAGTTACCTACTGTTATAAGAAGTAACTAAGACTTTAATTTTAGAAAGATATTAGGGTTCCATGCAAAAAAAAAATCTTAGAATTCAGGGGCCTAAGTCTGCTATTTTTATAAATTCGTCATTCCAACACGATCCCATTGTCATTTTGCTAAAAGTTCATTTTCTGCTAATTCATAATGGTCGATCATTGATCGGTCAACGGTCTCGTAATATAGTTGTGATAGAATGACAATATCAAGCTTATTAAAAGCAATGACTGCACAATGTAGTTCTAACGGTAGGTCACTGATCAAAGGAACTGTCAAAATTTTAGCAGATTACCGCATACGTCAGACATTAATTTGTCAATATGTACGAGATTACCATTCTATGCTATTTCTTTCAATGGAGTATCAGTGGTTGTCTATTGGAAAGTCATAATGACGCCATTCCATAGTAGATTACCAAACTTGATCAAAATCAACAATTATGAAGTCAATGATAGACCATTCTGACACTATTGTAATAGCAGACTTGAGGCCCTGACCGAATGGCATTGTACTGTTGTACAAATCTATCGCGTACAAAGGCGGGCATCAGAAAACTAAATGCGAAATATAATATTGATGGTTCTAGTTCAAGATACCCTTGAACTGACATCACAAAATCATTCATCCTCACATAATCCAACTTATCAAGGCCTTGTAGAGTATAGATTAACGCTTAATCCGTACAAAAAAGTAATTGTTTATGTAACAAAAATCTTGATAAAAAGGATTAACATATCAACAAAGCGTGAAACCGTTGACTAGCAATTTATTTCATATTAGCTTCTTCTAGTATACTGACAGACTGTTCAATACCATACCTATTGAACAGTCTGCCGGCAGACATAAGGAGTGAAACAAACACAAATTGATTTAGACGCAAGTTAAAATTATATTATTTAGAAATGCTTTAAGTACATTTAAGTATGTCTAGAGACTCACTGACCCCACAGTCAAACCATTGCAACAGTTTTGTGGGGCTTATCTTATAATTTACTTACTTTTTTGGATTAAAGATAAATAAATAATAATAATAATAGTGGCTTTACCTGCATTCGTATGTCACACAGTGAAGTGATAAAGTAGCATTCTATTAGTGAGAGATTTTATTTTAATCGGTTTTGTAGTTTTTTAGTTTGTTCACATTACAAAATAAAAAAAAACAAATACAAAAATCTTTTTACTCTTTATAATATTAAGTAAGTAAGTATATACTATTTTCTGGCAGCAGCTTTGCCTACGTGAATGGCGAAAATTATCCTCAGGCATCGTTCCACGGGTAGTGTGAAAGCAAAGCCCGGGGCCCCGGGATGAAAGCATAAAAGGAACAGGAGTGGGCTTTTAGTCAGTAAAAGTCTGAAACTCTCTCCCACTCCGCCCAAGAGCGGGATTTGTCATTAGATGATTTTGCCACCAAAAAAAAAGGGATCGTTGATATTATGGAATTAAAAATTTAAAGAGTAATCCTTCATGCTCAAACGGCTTAATGGATTTGGATAAAATTTGGCTCACGAGTAGACCTTGTACTAAGCCACTGGTAGAAGGTGATATGCTATAGATTAATCAACAGACCAAAGACAGTTTACACTTTCACTTACAAAAATTCAATCATGTGCTGGATACATGGTTTTCGTTTGTGCGTCGATGTCAAAGACACCCTGTATAATATGTAAATAGTACACCACGAACTATGTGAAAGAAAGAAAGAGAAAGAAAAAATGTTTATTCGTGCCTCACACAATCGTATAAACTAAAATCACAAAAAAAAGGTATAATCAGTGCGAGGCCAAAAAGGCACCTAACTCAACATAAGCTGCGCTATTTAAAACGTTAAATAATGTTCGTATCTTTTTCTCCTTCTCTGTCAAATCCATCCGAAGGTTGTCTGTAAAAAATCGATTTTAGCGATAAGACCACCCATTGTGACACCCTATTTATTTTAAATTACTATTGTAATTTTTATTTTTGAGGTACAATAAAGAGACCCTATCCACATCGTCCTATCTATCTACATTATGTGTGATACAGCCATTTTATCGAAAACATAACTATATAATATAATATTCCACAACTATCACACAACGTCGTCTAGTCCCAAGCTAAGCAGAGCTTGTGTTATAAGTACTAGACAACTGATAAACATACTTATATATTTCTAAATACATACATATTATAGATCAATTACACCCAGACACAGAACAAATGATCGTGCTCATCACACAAACATTTGTCCTGGGTTGGAATCGAACCCACGACCATCGGCATAGAAGTCAGGGCCACTAACCACAACAGGCTAGTCAGACTAGTAGAGTAACTAATTCCCTTTTTCGGAAACCTTTTTTAAAGTTGCTACTGTAAATATAATCGTAAGGTGCACGTGTCTATACAAAACACATTGCACATTACACGTGCAGGGCAAGGTTCACGCACTTGTATTTCTATAGTGCACGACGCTGTAACAGGTTTTGAGACGCCCAAGGTTGCCATAGTAACCCATTTAGGAACTAGAATACATAATTGTTTAAACTGGTGAATGAATGGCCTGTTGGTCTAGTGGTTAGTGACTCTCAATGCTATGTTGGAGGTCGTGGGTACGATTCCTACCCAAGACTAATGTTTGTAGGATGAGCAAGGGTGTAATATTTATCTATATTGTAATATGTAAGTATTTAGAAATATATAAGTATGTTTATCAGTTGTTGAGCACTCATAGTACAAGCTATGCTTAGTTGGAAACTAGATGGCGTTGTGTGAAAGCTGTGGAATATTATTATTATAATGTGGCTATCCCTCTCTTTCATGTCGATGTAACTCAAATTTGATCCGACTAATACTTAGACAAAATTTCAGCGTTCTAAGACCAAGGGTTTGGGCTCCATGGGTTATGCGAAAGTGAACCCCGGGGCCCTGGAACGAAGGCAAAGAAGAAACTGGAGTAGGTTTCAGTCAGTAAAAGTTTGATATCATTGGATGATTTCCGACCTAAAAAAAGTGTTTAGACTAGGTGTAATGAGTCAGTGAGTGAGTCGGGACTTTGCCTTTTAACCGACTTCAAAAATAAGGAGGTTCTATGTTCGGCTGAATGTATTTTTTTATATATATAAACAAAAGAATATTTTTTTCTAAAATAAACTCACACACAGTTTAAAAATCTTCTTTCACAGAGAAGTAAATGTTCTTATTTTAGTTTTCTGCATACCTATTACGATTTATTATGTACCCACTTCCACACGGTACCGATAATTGCATTCACCACATACCCGCCAACCACTAATGACAACCATTTTCAGAGAAAAATCTATTAACCTGCCGAGACTTAAGGAAAAAATGTGTCCTCTCGCCCAGCATCTGTTAAAATAACTCTGCCAGAGAAACTCTACACTTTCTTACTGAAATACTTTACAATGGACATACAATTTTCCATAAATATCTCTGGAACTATGGCGGACACTTTTGTTAACAGTTTGCCTTTAACATCTTAATTTATTGCTCAATTATTTCGATTATCTAGTGTAACAACGGCGACGACTATTTCATTATAATTTAATGCGTTTTGAATTGTAAAGGGCGGTGTTCACTGTGTGTTTGTCTTTTACAGTTTTATTTTTTTTAATTTTTTTATTGTTTCTAGTTGTTGTATTTAGTTTACTTGCAGCATTATACTAAGTTACGCGCCTTTTTGACCTCACACAGATTTGAAAACTATTTTTATTTTTTTGCCCAACTGCATGAAGGGTTATTTAATATTTTTTTTAGTAAATATTACTTGTGAATAAGTTGTTTGAAGCTAAACTATTTTTTTCTTTCTATAGGGTTCCTTCTTTTTCTGGCCTTCTTTTTTTTCTTGCTTTCTTATTTTTTTCTAGTTTCGAACTGAAATTTAAATTTTAGATAATATATTAAAATATATATTTCCAATTATGACTATAGAATTTTTGGCTTAAGAAAAGATTGAAATGGAGATGAAAAACGAGGTCAACACTCTAGCCGTTGACATCTTGTAAACTTCATAGTCTAGTCCTATTTTTAGTTTATTTCAACCAAAAATAAACTACTGCTTACTAATGGCTTCGAACATAGTCTTCACCTAAAACTGAATTCATCTGAAACTATATTTACGTCGTTACGGAAAAACGATTAAAAATATGGTTAATTTTCGTAGTTAAATAGTTAGATGATTAAAAAGTTACGTGCTAGTCAGTAAACGGGCGGTGAGTCGTAAAAACTTTGTTTAGTTGAATAAAATTAATTTCACTATTTTATTGTTGGTGAAACTTTTTTATTTATTTATCCATACTAATATTATAAATGTCGTCGAAGTCGACCGTCCGTCGACCGCGGTGAAGGTGGTGTGACGATCTGATCATGTTCGCGGGGCAAACTTGACCAGTGATATTAGTTTAATTTGAAAAAATAATAATATGGTATTACATTATTTAAAACACTTATCAGTCATGTATACGGAACAAAGTCAATGTAATAATAACCACAACGTTTTCCACACAAACTAATTTTGAAAAAAGAAAGCTGTGGCTTTTGCCCAGCAGTAGAACAAAAAAAAAAGCTAATAAAAAATTATAAAAATGCTAAACTAAAGATAGAACTACACTGCGCACACGTGGGCCACGTACGCCGATCTGAGCACGTCGGTCTCCATAAATTTTATATGGCAACTAGCAGAGCTACATTAGATTCACGCCACGCGACGCCACGCAACGCGCCGCTACGTACTAATCAGGCGTGGTCCACGTGTGCGTCAGTCTAGTGAAGTTCTCGATTTACTCTGACTTTTTTTTAACTCCTTCACGTTTTAACGGGTGAACGAATTTGGATGAAACTTGGCGCACTGGTAGACCATAACCTGGGGCAGAACGTTTTATCTCTGGAGTATGTTTCCTTGGAATAGTTTTTCACGCGGGTGAAGCCGCTGGTAGAATCTAGTGTGGAAATAATGTAAAAATGTAAACTGTAAAATATTACTAAGTATTACTGTAATACTGTGTATGAGCTGAATAAAATTTGAGCTCGTCATAAAATATGGGAATAAGTATATACTTTTTACTAAAATTATTATAAAATGTTTGATTTAAATGTCTGTCTACGTGACTCCAAGCGTGTGAAAGGGCTCGCCTCGTTGATAAATTAAAACAAATTAACAATAAACATTAATTCTCATCACTAAACTTCGCTCAAAAAGTTAGCATTAATACAAAGCGAGTTTAACATCAAAATATCTAGTTACTCTAGTCCCCTTTTATTTAATAGCATAGTCGGCCTTATAATGTTTCCACTGTTGGGACTCAGGCCTCCTCTCTAGGAGAGGGAATGGGCAGCAATCCACCACGCGGGCCCAGTGCGGGTCGGTGGATGTCACATGTCTTCGAATTTTTGGTTCTAGGACATGCCGGTTTCCTCACGATGTTTTCCTTCACCGTTTTGAGAGCAGCGGTGATGAAATAAATTACACAAAGTAATGCGCCTGGCTGGGTTTAAACCCGCGACTTACAACTCGTTAGTCGGGGCCGTTACCACTCGGCCACCACTGCTCTTTCCTTGCCCCATTTATTTAATATTACAACATAATACATTTTATTGGTATATAAAATACATTGCTTACGAAGCAATAAATAAAGTCACAATTACTGGAAAAGCTTTCTTTGAAATGTTTTTAGACATACATAAATAAATATAGAGCAAACAATTTATACAATTATTTTCCTGTTACTCAAATAACTTTGACAATTTGTGACGATGACGAGATTACATTTTTTTTTTAGGATTCCTTTTGAGGTAACGTTTGAAAAACGAAATCCTAACAAGATCACTTTGTTGTCCATCTGTCAAAACCCTTTTTCTTAGGAACGCGTGGAGTTGAAACTAATATCAAACACCTACTGAGGTCTGCTGCCCTTTGAATCTTTGAAGCAATGAAAAAAAAATCAAACTTCCCAAGTCGACACAGTCTAAAGACAAAGCCGTTTATTGCTACAATAAGGCGCATATTTTGACGCTTGCAAAGGAATCAAAACCAATAAGAGACTTCTTTTTGACCTAGAATCATGAAACTTGACAAAAACAAATATCATTGAAAAAAAAATTCCTTAAACCGTATATTTGTTGTTACATCATAAAAGAATTACCTACTACTTGATTTGGGTATAGAACTATATAAATTGGTAAGTTTATACAGAACCCTCAGTGCGCGAATCTGACTCACACCAGACTGTTTTTTTTTTAACGTTGTCTCCGTCTAAGAGTTTCTCCTGTATCGTTCCATCATCGGACCACCAGGCGTACGGCAACGCGCCACCGGTACATGGTGGACATTCCACCTGTGCGCACAAAACGTTTTGGGAACACATTCATTGTGCGTACAGCTAAGGAGTGGAATTCCTTGCCGGAATGTGTGTTTCCTGATAGCTACAACCCGGAAATCTTTAAGTCAAGAGTGAATAGGTTACTTCTAGGTAAGCAAGTTCCATCGTCGACCGCATCGTCGCTTTCCACCAGGTGAGATGGCGGTCAAGCGCGAACCTATCAAGCATAAAAAAAAGTCGTGGGTGTGTTCTCACAATATACTAAGACTGGAACAACTATCTGCAAAACTGATTACACTGTAAGGTTTTATTAAACTTTCTGATCACTTATAAAGTCACAGCATCTTAATCAACTGTTTAACATAGCAGCCATTTTTTCCCGTCCACGTTTATTTTTTCTAATTTTCATTCAAGAATCTCAATGCATTGCTATGGAACTGGTTTAGAAATAGTATATTATGGGCTATTTTTGTACCGCATAAGCTCTCGCATGAAAAAAGGCACACCATTGCACGGTGTTGCCGACGGCAGACAAAAACAAAATTTTAAAGTTGAAGCTATATAAAAAATAATAACCGGATTTTTAAATAGAATATGTATATTAAAGGAATCACTACGATTTTAAGAAGAAAAAACTCAACGTAATACAAGCAAATACAGTTTAGATGTTTATTTTTATTCGCATAATCAACAACATGGATTCTGAAGTTTAAAGCATTTTCTTTTAGATACGATATTAATGTTTTTGAAACACGAACACCTATCTATCTATATATATATAAAAATCAATGCCACTTTTCGTTCTAATTTTATAACTCAAGAACGAGCTCAACTATGCAAACCAAATGCTTAGGCTTTGTTTGGACTATTTAGTAGATGGTTTATGTGAAGTTTGCACAAAATCGGTTGAGCGGTTCTTCATTTATTACATTATTGCACCCGTGCGAAGCCGGGGCGGGTCGCTAGTGTATGTATAAAAACAGTCGCATCTATCTGAAAGATTGTATGTGTGATTGATTGTATGATTGTATCCAAATGCTCTAATATAATTACAATATTATAAGAGGATTCGGATGAAACTATACTGTTTGGAACCTGATATTTATTTATTTATTTATTAAAACTTCATGCAACACAATAGTACAAAGGCGGACTTAATGCCTTAGGCATTCTCTACCAGTCAACCTAGGGTGGTAAAGAGAAAATGTGGCAGGTGCATAAACATACAAAAGAATATTACGAAAATTAGAGTTTAAAAGTATATAAGTATATTGATATTGGCTACTTTTTAATTTTTTATCCATTTTAAAGCAATTACAGCCGTGGGACACAGCTAGTGCATAATAAATTATGGTTATTTTTCTAAATGCATTTATTTTTTATACAATACTAATGATTGGTAGTAAATTCACATTATAAATAATTTTGTCCGTGTCTTGCTATAGCGACAACAGTGTGCATCGTAAGCCAGTTATGTTTGAAGGCAGGTGATCCGCTAAACCGTGTGTTAGCTGCCTTCGCACGCATGCACTAAGCTTAACAACTATTAATAAAATACCTATAAGGAGTTGAAAGAACTATTCTATATATTATACGGACATTCTGAAATATTTTATCCTACGTGCTGGAATACCTTAAAGGGCATTTCCTTCGGTTAATTGGTCTTAGTCGCATACCGTTGGCAATAGAGTTGGGAGCTATCGAAAAAGTGAAGCTTGTTTTTAACTAGTTTTTATCCGCTGTTTCGCTTGCGTTTATATAGAGTTTAAAGACTCAAATGCTTATTAGTATATTATTTGGTATTTCATGTATGTATTTTATATAA
The DNA here is from genome assembly GCA_949316375.1 of Mythimna vitellina. Lineage (NCBI taxonomy): Eukaryota > Metazoa > Arthropoda > Insecta > Lepidoptera > Noctuidae > Mythimna > Mythimna vitellina. Next base: position 4,767,525 of record OX438691.1, on the reverse strand, counting down.
TTGCTTGACCCAGCGAACTTTGTACCGCCTAACTCGCGTCAATGAATTTAATGATAAATCTGAATCCTTGAAATGAGAACTTCCTCACGTTTGAATTTTCCTTAGAGTATCATTGCGTGAATCACATTGGATCTTGAAAAGATTGACCGAATGATAGAATGATTAAGACTAGTGTATTTGATAGTAGATACCTGGCTGTCAATTTTCGATGTTTTTTTTTTTTGTCATTTTTTATAGATTTATTTATGTGAATTTTTCAGATATTTTAATAATTATTCTGCTATTCATGCAAATCGAATAAAGTTAAAATTATTAAAATTTGTTCAGCTGTTCTCGAGTTATAAATAGTGTAACTAACATGATTTTGTTTTATGTATACAGGTGTCCTATTAGTATTTTTTTTTTTTGAAGCTTATACACGGATAATTCCAAATCTATCTCCTTCCATTCAGTCCATCCAAACGTTGTCTGTACGAGATTGCCCCGTGCGATAAGATTTATTGTGCAATAGTTTTTATTTATTTTTATGAGGTACTTAACTAATAAAGAATAAATATTAATAAATTAATATTAAAAGCTATTTATAATAAACCACTTTTTTGTTTGACTTGACGAACGAGAGACGAAATGTCTGCCTGTCTGTCGAAAAACTGACGAAGAGAGCCGAGCCTGAATGAAATGGGACAAGACTAGGCAACGAGGGAGATTACTTATTATTAATAAAAAAAAAACTCTTAACACCTTACTAATAAAGTTTCTATTAGGAATATAATTCAATCATAATTTGAAAGACATGTACCACCATCTAGCGTCCTAAAGCAATTATGACTGTCGAAATTATTGTTTTTCTTCTTGGGAGAAGTACTTTTTTTCTGAATTAAAGATACCCTATGTATTTTTCTGTCTACGTGCCTATACCCTACCTGTGCCTGACAACATATTTGCAAAGTTTCATGATTATAGGCTCAGTGGTTTCGACGTGAAAGGTAACAAACTCACTTACTTTCTCATCTCAAATTTTATGAATGTGTGTGTGGATGTTTGTAACTTATTCACACTCGAACGGCTAAACGAATTTCTATGAAATTTGATACACGGGTAGACCGTATCATGCAATACCACATAGTATACTTTTTATCTCGGGAGTATGTTTCCTTGGGATAATTTTCTACTTTTAAGCGGGCGAAGCCGCTGGCACCAGCTAGTTAGATATTAATATGAATCGCATCGACTTTTAATTCTATTTATGCAAATGTCAAGGTCCAGTGATTCGAATTCAATTCGAGACGATTATATTAGAACATGTGAAATAAATAAATCTATTCGAATTATTATTATTCATACGCGATTGTTTTGACGTTCAAATTCAGTGGCGTAGAAAAACTCGATTATTAAATCATAAGGTTGGTGTTGTATTGTGTCAATTCTCAGATCGACAGGACCTAAAGTGCGGGCGTAAGTTTGTTATGAATAAAATATAACTACAGAGACGAAAAGCTTCGAAAAATCTCGATAAAAGTCGTGTGAGCCAGCGTTGGTAACGTTTGGCTTAACAGTTCCATGAACCAATATTCTTGCTGATATTTTATTTATATTTTTCTGCCAGTACAGAAGCTAGTCTAAAAATATATATCTATTTATATAAAAGAGGAAGCTGACTGACTGACATATCAACGCACAGCCGAAACTATTGGGACTAGGAACGTGTAATTTTGCAGAAGGCTTCCTTTTATGACGCAGGTCAGCATAAACTGTCGCCGCGCATAGCCCACATGACACAGCCACAAACACCGCTACGAGAAGCTAGAAGCGGCCACAAACCACTTGTGACCGGTGGCCGCTCCTTTTTTTAACCTATACGCTCAGTATCATAATGGACTCTGACAAAGAAAGTTTAAATGCGCAAATGGCGTGTAACGGCGTTTTGTATCTGCGTTTAGTGGCCAGTGCGAGCCACAAGAAGCGAGCAGCGGCGAATTGAAGCGTGTGGCGGCCACCGGTGTCAACCGTGTGCGGCGAATCCATATAAAATGTATGAAACCTACTTACTGGAAATACGCCGGTGGCAGTGTTTTGTGATTGTGGCCGATGGCCCGTGTACGGTGACAATAAGAACTCTATCTGCCTACGTCAAAATTCAACCTTTAAGGGGGTTGAAAAGAGGAACTTCGTTTGTGTACAAAATCTCATTCCGTATGCCAATATTCTTAAAAGTTAGCACAAATAGTTACCTAAGTCAATAAAAAAGGTTGTCATTATTTTTTTTTTCAAACCTACATTCAAAATACGGTTTAAGTGTTAAAGTTTTTTATAAAAATATTATCGCGAACGAAGTCGCAGGCTTTGCTAGTAAAATATAATTGATATATATCAATTAATTTTACTAACAAAGCCCGCGACTTCGTATGTAAAGTGTGTATGTAATTATATAATTATGTGTTGTAGAAAATTATCACAAGGGTACATACTCCAGGGAGGAAAAATATTATTATGTCCTTTGAAAATGGTCTAGTCGAGTGCCAAATTTCATTCGTTTAGCCTTTTGAAAGTAAAGTAGAAAAATAAGAGTAAAAAAAAATACAAATTTTCGCCTTTGTATGTATTTACCCGACTGCGCGACGCAAAGGAGGGTAATGTGTTTATTTGTGAATTTCTTGTTTTTATTTATTTAAACTTCATGTACAGTAGTGGTACATAGGTGCACTTAATGCAACAAGGCATTCTCTACCAGTCAACCTTTGGGTTAAAAAAAAACTTAAAAAAAAAAAATTACCGACATCACTACAAAAAGCAAAACACTAAAACGATCAAAATAAGTTTAATTTCGGAAGTCGGTGTTTCTGGTATTATTTATCACCTGCTTCCGAAATTAAAGTTATTTTGATCGTTTTAGTGTTTGTAGTCAAGTCGGTTATTTAAAAAAAAAATACAACCAAATTGAGAACCTCCTCCTTTTTTTAAAGTCGGTTAAAAACCACAGTGAACACTGTTTTTAATGCTTTATATTTGAGTCTTTACGATGTCATAGATTTAGTATAAATGTGTCTGTGTTTTCTGATGGCTACAACCCGGGAATCTTTAAGTCAAGACTGAATAGGTTACTTCTAGGTAAGCGCGCTCCATCGTCGACCGCATCGTCACTTTCCATCAGGTGAGATAGCCAACCGCGAACCAGTCAAGCGCGAACCTATCAAGAATAAAAATAAAAGTACATTGATCATGAGGTTATTTGCACATAAAATTATTGATTGATTTCTATCTAATTGCTTGTTAGTAGGTACTTTATGTAAGTCCTTTAACATTCTGATGTTTTCTTAAAGAAAATATATGTGAACACGAAAGTTAAGAGATTTTTTTGTGACCAGTTTAATGCTAGTATTGCATGTATTTTTCGTCCGTGGCATTTTATGTCGTGTCCTCTATAATTAAGGGCAGGTTTTTAAAATGAGTCACGTTGTCACATATAAACGACCTTTTTGTTTTCATCTCAAAGTTCAACCACACATCTGTTACAGATAAAACTTTGATGTCTTTCTTTTTCAAGCAAGATGGCGTGTCAGACTTTTACTGACTAAAACCCATCATCATCATTTTAGCCGAAAGACGTCCACTGTTGGAAATAAGCCTCCCCCAAATGTCGCTATAATGACCGGTCCTGTGCGTCTCGCATCCATCGGATTCCCGCGACCCTTACCAGGTCGTCGGTCCAACTTGTAGGAGAGGCCTTCCAACGTTGCGTTTTCCGGTGCGTGGTTGCCACTTTCTAGAGTGGCAACCTTTCGGCCTCATCGACCATCCGTTCTACGACTAAAACCCACCTATGTTTCTTCATTTGTCCTTTGCATTCTAGGGCCACGGTAACTCTTACAAACGTTCCCGCAGACCTAGCAGGGCCTTGGTGCAGGCCATGGTCCGGAGCGAGGAGGAGTGGCAGGCGGTCACCTCCTTCTGTGAAGCAGTAATGCTAGCAAAGGAGGCGGCCGCAAGTACGAGGGAATGGCCCTCACGCCTCAGCCACCGGGGCTTGCGGACGGCGAGCAATGGGCAGCTCGCTGTCTGACCATCCGGTAACGGTCCCGTGCGTTTCACATCCATCGGATTTCCGCGACCCGCTCCAGGTCATCGGTCTACCTTGTGAGAGGCCTACCAACACTAAGTTTTCCGGTACAAGACCAAATGTGATTTTGATATATAAATCTCAATAAAATCACTTCATCGATATAAAAATGTCGACACGCACATTTGCCCAGCCCTATTCTGATAATAGTTTGCACAGTGTAGCAAAGCAATAAATACCCTTCTAAGTTGAATCGTATGTCTTAAGATCAGATCATTAATTATGGCGTTGATACTCCTGACTAATTAGTTTCGCTTTATCTGTTGATGCACGAACTGCTTGAGGTGGTGACTTTTTTTCTGGCTTTACAAATAGAATATGGATTGAATCGTACGTTGATTTATTGGTGGGCATTTCTTTTTTTGTGGGACTTGGTTATTCATCTAATCGCTTTCCTCGCTCTGGAGTGGAGCGAGAGGGCAGATTTTTACTAACTAAACATACCTTTAGCTGCCCTTTACGTTCTGGAAGTCAGAGGAGTTAGAAGCGTCATGCTCGTGAACGGGCGCCGTCAAATGAGACTGGTAATCTCTTAGTTGCCAGTGGCTTAATTCAATTTCTAGTTTTTTTTTTTTAATTTAACTCTTATCTACGTTCTGCTAACATAATAGAAACGACAAGAAATATGTAACTCATAATATGATTTAAAAGAGTGTCCATGGAGTTTTACGCACGTTCTCCTCCATAGAGATCTACGCTTTGAAACGTACAATTTAGCTTCACTTTTTTTTTTACTGACGGACTTTTGTTACAATCCAAAAGTGCCTGTAATTGGTCTATTTGAAATAAACGTTTCTGTCTTCAGAACCACGGGTTTTCTTTTCAAAAATTCCCTGTGGCCTTAACAGGCATCAGCCCGTCTGCTATCGACGACAGGGCTCAGTCTTTACCGGATCGCTTTAACGTAAAAGCACCTTGCATTCAGCATCCTAAACTCGAGTGATGCATGCTGCATGGACTTTAGTTGTATTTTTTTAATGCTATAAACTAGTGCTTATCAACGATCCCACCTGATGGTCCACCATCAACGATTGCAAGTGGTAGTGAGCTATAAATAATTAGTATATTTTATTGATGTCCTGACTTGACTTTTTTGTTTTATTGGGCGTGAAAATCGTCTTATGACAAATTTCGCTCTTGGGCGGGGCGGGAGATAGCGTCAGACTTTTACTGACTAAAAACCCACTCCTGTTCCTTCGTTGCCTTCGTCCCAGGGCCCCGGGTTTCGCTTTCACACTACCCGTGGCCCCAATAGGCTTCGACCCTGCTGGGCCCCACGATTTGCTGACATCTCCTTGAGCCGCGCGTGGAACAGTACGCGCCGTCGACGACTTGGGCTCGGTCCGGACGGCTACCGGACGGTCGGACGGCGAGCCACCCATTGCTCGTCGTCCGCAAGCCCGCGCCTACGGTGGGTATATTTTTAATTTGGACTCGTGGTATTTACATTTAATTCCCTAATTAGGTTAAACATCGCTTTTTGTTATTAAAACAGTGTTATAATCTTCATGTTTGAATTTATAAGACTTATACGTACTTGTATCATAATATTGTAAATCAATACAATAATTCAACATTATTATTAAGTGGCATTATTCAGATTACTAAACAAAGAATCATTATGAACTGTAGGTATATTATTCGTCAATGATTTTACAGTCATACAACATTATGAATTGTGGTTACGACTTAAGATAGTATTGTTTAAACAATTAAATAAGTGCTGTAGAATTCACAACAAATCATAGAGACTATAGGGTACAATATTGGTAATAAATCCTTTGTAAACAACACAAACATGTAAGTGAAGTCAACAGCGATAAATTTGCGGTACACTCATAATTGATAAGGTTTTCTGGTAAAAGGGTTCATGGCATAGAATTAAAATAACATTTATCTTTACAATCACTTTTATTTAACAGTACATGTAATTAGGCGATTACAGATTTAAGCGTATCGTAATCCAAGAGAACCAGTGATCTCGTTAAAAGCGTCCGAACTACTCGACGGATCGCTCAAGACTGCCATTCGTGAACGTCGCTCCTCCAAACGATTACGCTCATGTGACGTCTTAAACGTCACAGTGTTTTACCGCACTTCGGTACTATGGAATCAAATGAGTGTCTTATTATCGCTACAGTGTCATCACCGCCGACATTAAAAATATTCAATAATATAATTATGTTCATTGTCAATAAACGATTGTGTTATTAGTTACAATCTATAGAACTTAAAGGGTAGCTGAAAGACCACGGGTGGATTTTAGTCAGTAAAAGTATGATACTTCATTATACGCTCCACCTAGAGGAGGAGAAATAATTTAATGATTACCCATTTTCCTTACTCCATTACTCATTTTTTTGATTACCGATTACAAGTCAACCAACTTTATCATATATCATATCAACCTGTGCCGGTATTTTCTCGTCCAACATACCACAGTGTCTCAAGACGAAAGTCTATGATCAGTGCATGTTGCCAGTGATGACATATGACCTCATCAGAAGGCTTACAGTCACCTAAAGGGCAATGGAAAAGGCTATGCTCGGAGTTTCCTTGCGTGGTCGCATCAGGAATGAAGATATCTGCAAGAGAACCAAGGTCACTGACTTATTCCAAAGAATCGCCAAACTAAAGTGGCAGTGGGCACGGCACATTGCTCGTAGAACGGATGGTCGATAGGGCCGAAAGGTTATAGAGTGGCGACCGCGCACCGGAAAACGCAGCGTTGGAAGTCCTCCCACAAGGTAGACTGACGACCTGGTGAGAGTCGCGGAATGCGATGGATGCAAGACGTACAGGATCAGTCGTTGTGGCGGCGCTTGGGGGAGGCCTATGTCCAACAGTGGACGTCTTTTGGCTGAAATGATGATGATGATATCAACCAAAGGCGGTTGAAAATACCAGCTATATGATTAAGATATCTCCTGTTTGTGTATAAATTAACATGCTATTTTCTATTACCGATGGCTGCGAGTTTACGCAAACGGAAAAAAATGTGTACGTGAAATTATACACACATAAGACCATATACCCGCCCATACAAAGGTTATACACGATTCAATTTGATTGCTTCACCTTATTCGGAAAATATAAGTGACCCTTGTCATATTGCCTTAATAATAAGAAGAAAACATGTGACTTTAGCAGTAGCTGATTAAGTATTTGTAGGTTAATTAAAGGTCTCTTTTTGTAAAATTTATTCTATTTTGTCAATCTTTATTTGCTATTCGCAATTTGCCAGCGACCAAGCTCTTAATAAACTAGTGCGCCTCACCATCAACGATTGCATCACTGCTTAAAATAAGGTGGGATCGCAGTCAAGCACTAAGTTTAAATATGTAATGTTTTAAAAAAAACTTTAACACTTCCTAAACCATATTTGAGGGTACTTTTGAAAAACTACTTATGATAGCCTTTATTTTTTATTTTGATGAGAATTTGTGCTACGATTCCATTTTATTAACCCATGATTTAAGATCCATCTTCATACAATCTTTAAAACCTCCTAAATTGTTCTATTGGGGGTAGTTCTGAAAACAAATAAAAAACCCTTATCATTAACTTAGGTTACTATTTTTCTTTTTCTTTAACTTTTAAGTACTTATATTTTTACACGGAACAAGATTTTGCATATGAACGGATTTCTCCATTTCTCCCTTTTCTCCCTTTTGTTAGGTGGGAAATCATCTAATGACATCTCCCGCCCTTTCGTTTCAGACTTTTACTGACTAAAATCCACTCATTTGTTCCTTCTTTGCCTTGCGTTCCAGGGCCCCGGGGTTTATTTTCACTTAACACATAGCTCCAGTAGGCTTCGACCCTGCTGGGCCATAGTGTAACACTACTCGCGATCGACGACTTGGGCTCGGTCCGGACGGTTACCGGACGACCGGACGGCGTGCTACCCATTGCTCGACGTCTCAAGCAAGCCCGCGCTTACGGTGGAAATCGGGATCGAGATCCGGCGCCTGGGGCGTGAGGGCCGATCCTTCACACGTGCGGCCGCCTCCTTTGCTAACATTACTTCTTCGCAGAAGGAAGCGTCTGCCTGCCCCTCTTCCTCGCTTCTCTCCCATAAAAGTTGTATTTTCAAAATCACCATCATTTTAGTGCTCACCTACGTTATAAATGTCTAGTGAAAAATTTAATTGTCCTAATTTCAGCTGTGCGTTGTGATTTTAGTCAGTCGGTTTCACCTTTTGATATATACTCGTAGATAGAAGATAGGTGACTGGTTTTACAAGAATTACCCTTATTTAATATTACACTTATTAGTTTCATTTCATTTTTATTTATTTCCTAATCGAATTCCTATATCAGTTTGTTTTACCTAAATTATTGTAGGTACGACTGTTATTTTTGTCGTCTTCATTATATCGACCACACGCGACGCTTTTGTTTCTTATTCGACTTTATTACCTCCGATCACTATAAAAATAACATAAAAACAATAGGATACGTCGTAAAAATTACCCATATTATTACCAAAACATGAATTAAAAGCGTGACTATTATGTTTTTTATCATTTATCAAACGGGCCGCCGTTTGAATGAAACCTTTTGGAATTAATTTAACCGACTTGTTAAAAAAGACGAATCACGCTTTAATGGTGCGGGGAACATTGTTAATTGTATGTTTATGACTATTTTTATGTGAGGTAAATAGGGTTTATTATAAATTTACTACTTGCGACGTAAATGCGGAATATGGAAAAGTTCATGATGCATTAGTTTTTTTTTTTGATAAATATTCAAGTAATTTTGTGAAGAGACAAGAGACACATGAGAAGGGGTGGAATGAAATGCATGTACTAAAGAGTAACAAGTATACGTGCAGAGGGAGAAGAAAACGAAAGAAAACATGAACGGATTGTGTAAGGAATAACATAAAAGAAAAGGGAGTTGGTGACAGCAATAGTACATTTTGATGCAAGTAAAAACATTTTGTCATTGCAACCGAGGTGGAGTTCGCCCGAGCTGAAGGCTGGAGCCGAGTGCTGCAGTGACAAATTTCCACGTGTATCAAACGACGTTTTTCAATACACTTACGAAGATATAAATAAACGGAGGTTGACTCATGACCGTCGCTTAGCGCCCAGCCTGGTACGATAAATGTAATAAATTATGGTGGGGGTAAGCTCGTGCACTTTTCAACACTAATGCGAAAAACAGTAAATTGCGTGTCTAAATGTGATAGATATAGGAGCGGGTTTTTGAGTAAATGTATTGAAAAATAATTTTTAAAACAGAATAGAAGAAAAAAACGTCTTGCTCTGATCCTAAGTAAAATGGTACTAAGGCAGGTAAATGAGGTCGTGGGCTCTTTGGACCGGTACCACAGTCCCAATTTCCAGCTATACTTTTTTTTTAATAGTATTTTCGAACGACAAGAAACAAAGTATTAAAGAACAGTCACCAAAAACAAAACGGTATTTATTTTATTTGTGGTCACAAAATAATACTAAAAAATATTGTTATAGGTGGAAATTGGGACCGCGGTCCCGGTCCAAAGAGTCCCACGACCCGGTAAATGGTGATCCAAGTGATCTTCGTATTAAACGTAAAATTAATTAGTAATATCACAATAATTTGATAATACTGTGAAAACCAAAAATTCGAAGACGTGACATCCCCCAACCCGCACTGGGCCCGCGTGGTGGATTACGGCCCATTCCCTCTCCTAGAGAGGAGGCCTGAGTCCCAACAGTGGGAACATTATAAGGCCGAGTAGTACTGTGAAAACACAATAAAGTTAATCATTAACCGCTTCAATATTAAATTATTCTTAGTTCGCTGTTTAATATCTGTCCATAAACTCAAATTCAATTATTTTATAATGCTTCTGAGTTTATTTAATATGTTCTATGACCGATAATTATTTCATATCATGCGTGTTTATGACATTAATAATGTCATACTTATAATTTTATTTGCTGTATACCTCTACGTAATAATATTGCATGTAAGATGAATGATTTCCCGAGAAGATAGCAGTTATATTAAAAGCTGACATATCTCTAGGTTTAATGCGACTAAACCTATACTTGTAAAAATGAATTCGAGATATCTTCATTTTATCAACACTAACTGGAATATCAACTTTAGTGTTGTGTTGTTAAAGTTAATTTTTGAATGACGACTTGTATTGAAAAGGCCATATGAAAAGTTCTAACAAATATTCAGTTACGTAATAATAATAATTATTCATTCAAACATTATCACATAAATGATTAACATATTGACCATTGCATTCTTAAATACTGACTAAATCCTTTGATAGCTACAATTTAGGGGTCTTTAAGTCAAGAGTGAATAGGTTACTTCTAGGCAAGCGTGCTCCATCGTCGACCACATCATAGCTTACCATCAGGTGAGATGGTGGTCAAACGCGAGCCTATCATTAATAAAAAAAAAATCCACAATGTTCTTTCAGTTGCCCTTTGCTCAGGCTTCGGTAACTCTTTCAAACAGTTTATAGCTTTGCCCTCAAAATATTCTAAAGTAAATTTTGTTACACTTTTTAGGGTTCCATACCTCAAAAGGAAAATACGGAACCATTATAGGATCACTTTTTTGTCCGTCTGTCTGTCTGTATATCTGTCTGTCTGTCGATCAAGACCCTTTATCTTGGAAACGCGTGGAGGTATCGAGTTGAAATTAAAACCATATACTCTGGTCTGTGGTCCCTTGAAGCTGGGAAAAAATCAAACTTCTATGTTAACGAAAAAAAAAGATACGGTCGTTTATGTCGCTTATTCTCAAGGGAATTAAAGTTATAGGTACTTCTCATTGACCCATCCTCAAATTTTTCATGAAGCAAGGTCTCATAGCACAAGTATAGGAAAAAATCTGAAAACTGTAAATTTGTAGATAAAGGGTCTTGACAGACAAGTTTTCTATAAGGGTTCCTATTTATTTTTTCCTTTTGAGATACGGAACCCGAGACAGACTTTTTAAGTCTGAGAAATTAAATTAGTGCTTAATTTATTTTAGGCTAATCGTATATGTTGCTGTTTTTAAAAAGATCTACTCATTCTTAAGGAAGTGTAGAAGTTTACAAAGCTAGGTCATTCTCATCTGCTTCGTAAAATATGAATTCTTAACAAATACATAACAAAATCTTTTAGTCGGAGTGAAATACCTGGACCAGTTGTATATGAGTACTTAAAATTAATTCATGATACTGTTCTCTATTCTAAAATACGTAGACAGACAGACAAATCGAAAACAGTTGTTAGGAAATAAAATAGGTGATAAATAAAATTAATCGCTTGCCATCGAGCATTTGTTAGAAGCTATTCACCATGATTTTATTTAAACATTTATATTTTTATATATTCTAAGGTACAGGCAGAAGAATTTATTTCAAATATTTGAATTATTCGCTTCTGTTAATCTTGTGTAAATGTTTTTTTTTTAATATTTATAATGACGGTTATTATTAAGTGACAATTATAATAAATGAAGCTAGAAATATTAAAAGAAATTATCACAAGCGTTTGGATGTTTTTTAGGTGGGTAATTATCAAATATCTACTCTCGCTCTAGGGCGGAGAGGGAGGGCGTGTCTGCTATGCCCCTACGATTTTGCTGACATCTTTTTGAGGCGTCCGTGGAACACTACGCGTCGTCAAACCGACATTTATAAGCTTGGCGTTCATCATTGGACAGTAAGCTACATCCGTCATTCAGTGTCATTTTATTTTTGGCAACTTGACAGGATTACTATGACTCGTAAAATCGTCATCGTTCCAATGTAAGAGAGAGACAGAGCTAACGAACTCGTTTTGTTTTGTTTTCATCCAATTTAAAACACAATTTATACACAAACCAACTCTCAGAAAAAAAAATCAGCTGTTGCCACATTTCGTACGACACATACGAATTTTTTTTTTTCTGAAAGGCTGATGTATTTCTAGATGATATTTATTATGTCAATTACATTATTGAAATAATATAAGTACCTACTTACGTAGACGACAGAATAATAAAATAAAATATAAAACAATAACTAAAATTAAAAATATATTTATTAAATAAATATGTTGTATGATTTTGTGAGATGAATATTCATCTCACAAAATCTTTCAGTCTTTCATTCTTCCGCAAACATATAAAGAAAGAAAGAAAGAAAACACGTTTATTTGGCACACAGGTACACACAATGAGATTACAATATAGAAACTTAAATACTAAAACTTAAAAAGTACATCAACATTGTGTGTTATCAATACCAAACATATAATTGATTTGGATTAGGCAACTATACGACACGTAGGAACTCCTATAAGGGTTCCTTTTTTTCCTTTTGAGGTACGGAACCATAAAAATTGGAGAATTAAGGTTGTCGTCAGTTACGTTTAAATTTCCATGAATTCCTGTCCACCGAACAAACGTTCACATTTTCATTCACCCTAGCCCGACATATTTCACATAGTTTATATTTAGCAAGCCATCGCGCACGGTGTTTGGATTTATATTCAACGTTTGTAGCTCTGTGTACAAACTGTGGATCTTATGTGATTTAAAACTTTGCACGTCATAATATATGGGTACTAGGGGTCATTCTGGTTGCTTCTGGTTTTTGAAAGTGAGTGTGAGTGAGATAGACGATATATTTCTTTGTAATGTGTGGAAATTCGTGTCTTTTTCATGTGATAAACGATAAATCATATTTGTTTTGCAAATATGTTATATAAATCCCACCTATACGCACAAAACGTTTTGGGAACACATTCATTGTGCGTACAGCGAATTCCTTGACGGAATCTGTTTTACCTGATGGCTACAACCCGGGAATCTTTAAGTCAAGAGTGAATAGGTTACTTTTAGGTAAGCGCGCTTCATCGTCGACCGCATCGTCGCTTTCCATCAGGAGAGATAGCGGACAAGCGCAAACCTACCAAGAACAAAAGAAAAATACACTTTTACCAACACGTAAATTTTTTCGTCAGTTTAAACTAGATGAGGCTGGTATTTCCTTGCTGACTACGCTGAGAAGAAATATCGAACAAACTCAAAATATGTAATAGTCAAATAATATGAGAACCATGAAGATTAAGATCTCATTTTTCTGCCCTTGTCCCATATTACTTCGGGTCGCTGCAACACGTTTTTTTCTTCGATTCTATCCTGTCAGTAGGCACGCTATCATTTATTTCCTCTTCTTTCATATCACTCTTCACACAATGTAAAATCTAAAGAAATTATATTAAATTTTCCCGTTTGTTTAAATAAAAATTTAAAGAAATTATATTGAGTTTTACTTTTAAATCACAATAATATTAAAAAAGTGAAAGTTTAAATGTGTGTTTGTTACTTCTTCACGCTCGAACGGCTGATCGAATTACAATGAAACTTTGTAAACGGGTAGAACATATCCTGGAACAGCTTATAGGATAATTTTTATTACGGGATTATGTTCCCTTAGGATAATTTGCTACTATTACGTAAGCGGGATAATGGTACTATTTAAGATTGTATGTTTCAACATAATAACATCTTCTTTTTAAAAAGTAGATACTCTCAAGGCCATTCCCGAAAAAAAACTAATATTTTACTACTGATAAATGTGGTGTGCATTCATTATAAAAAGCTTCATATTATCATCCTTCACAACAAATAATAAATTCATCTGAATCTAGAAGAAGCAAACAGATTTATTGGTTTCTCTTTCATCGCTCACTTGTATTTGTAAAATATATTTTATATTACATTCAAATAAAACTTCATTCGTTACTCTCCGAATCTGAATTGTCACGAAAAAAAAGAACTTTATTCTTGTATCGTGAGTCCGTTTAGAAACATATAAATTCACATACAAAAACACCCAGAACCAAAGTCATACAAATATTTGTGTCGTGCAGAAATCGAACCTGCGACACTTAGCAGCCACATGCTTCACCACAGCGACAACCGTGCTGACAATTTCTTCTTCTTCTTCACTATTATGTTATTATTAAGGTTACCGCAGACAGGCATGATGCAACAATGTGTTTATATAGACACTGTTCTCTTTGTACAGCAATTTTTGAACAACTGTTGAATCGCAACTGTCTGCCAAGAGCCTTTAGTAGAAATTGCGATAGTGGAACTATTCACGATGCACTGGACGCATACACATAAGTATGCGTCCAGCCAGCTTCTAGAATCCAGTTTGAGACGTCTCGGGCGTTAGGAGTCGCAGGGCGCAGGCTTGCGGACGGTGAGCTAATCATTGCTCGCCGTCTGAAAAGGACCGAGCCTAGTTAGTTGGTAAAGATCAAGACCGGGTCGACGGCGTGTTGTTTTCCATATGCTCCTCATAGCATCAGCAAAGTTGAAAAAAACCGTTATTGCCGATTCTAAAGAGGCACCAAGGCCCGCTTTAATGGCAAATGAGTGTTTTAGGTTGAAGAATCGCCAAAAATATATGGCAGTGGGTAAGCGATGGGGCCGAAAGGTTATGGAGTGGTGACCGCGCATCGGAAGACGCAGCGTTGGAAGGCCTCCCATAAGGTGGACCGATGACCTGGTGAGAGTCACGGGAATACTGCGACACTTGGTACAGGCCTTTGTCCAACAGGGCATGCGAAAATGCTAATTGGTGATCCAGATCTAATTAAGTCCAATGAACAAAACCTTGAGCACATGCGTAGGGTAACCAGCCTTTCGGTGTTTTACAGGATGCATTTTAGAGTGTGCGCGGGAATTGCATGACTTGATTCCACCATCTCATTTCTACCATCGGACAACCCGACGAACGGCGAGTATCCACCCTACGGTCCGGACCAAGGGATTCGCCTCGTCGTTTATACTAGACTGGAACAACTTGCCTGCTGCGGTCTTCCCGTCTGATTATAATTAAGGTGTCTTCAAGGCTAGAGTGAATAGGCTCTTAATAAACTAGTGCGCCTCACTATCAACGATTGCATGACTACTTACCATCAGGTGGGATCGCAGTCAAGCACTAGTTTATAACAAGAAAAAAAAGATAGTGGATGTTTTTGGCCGAAATGATGTTGATGAAGTCTGAAACCTATCACACCACCTACAGCGGGTGAAATCATTTTCTGTTTTCCCACGTATAAAAAAGAAACCTTGTAAAAGCTATTTCTATGCACATTAAAACATCTTATTGGATTTTTCGTATACTTTGTAATTATATTTTAACGTGACTCTAATTGTCCACGTCCTACATTATCGCGCACGCGAACGACAGGTATTTTAATGCATTCACCATTATTTTCTTAATTGTATTATAATATTCAAGTAATTAATTCAATAGTAATTATACTGCTTCATTTTGAACACGTCGCTAAATGCTAAAGCCATTAAAACGTCTTGTTTGTTTTTTATAAAACGCACTTTAGATTTGTCAGGTAATTTTAAAGTGTGACAATAGCGATAACTAAAAAAGTAAGTTGTTTTAAAGTGAATTGTCTTTTATTTTTATTACCCGATTGCGCCAGAAGGAGTGTATGAATGTTTCTTTTGGCACGCCGTAAAGCCTAAACGGCCTGTTGCATTTTAGCTTGAGAGGTGTTGTTAGATTTGTCAATTTTCTGGGAAGTGACACTGGGGTACATCAATTTTATAAAAAAAAATATAATAACGGATTATTGGTCCCTTTGTCATGAGGGGCATACGAAATATTAATCATATAGCACTATCGGAGGATATATTTGGCCAAAACCTGCCGAAATTTTTAGAAGCAGCTCAAATAATTATTGAGAAAGGTCTGGACATTACATCCTAATTAATTTTAAATTATCATAACTATGTCCATACTTATTATAATAAGTGTTAGATATAACATCGCCTTGGACTAATCTGTAAAGGTGTTATAATTTAATAAATAAATAAATATTATACCGATGTTATCAACAAAACTTTTGTTTGTTCATATAGGTTATCAAATTATTGGATTCGATGTATTATTACTCACTAGATAGAAAGGAAACAAAAAGTTTTAGTAATACATTTTCTGTCAATGTCGTTTTTTTTTATACGTAAATGATTTAGTGTGAATTCAAAAACTTTGGCAAAGTCTTTTTTTGCGATCGGGTTTTGTCACCAATTCGAAAGAAAATTTTTCAGAATGATAATTTCAGCCGAAAGAATTCACTACTGGTATATCGGGCCTCTCCCGACTATCACTACAACGACCGTCCTTTGCGCCTCGCATCCACTAATTCCCGCGACCCACACCAAAACATGGTAATAAATTACATAATTTAATAAAACACCAACAAAAAAATAGAAAATGAAAGTGGTCAAACACGAGCCGTCATGTTTGACAAACACAACGTTGGACTTGTTTAACGAGTCGCTTGTCAAACATATTCGTTTGTCAGACCTTGTTGACAAGCGTACAGTGAAACAGCAAATAAAGATGATCCATTTGTTTACCTTTTTTATATATAAAAAACTGACGGGTTTTTTTAGGGTTTCGTACCCAAAAGGCTAAAAACGGGACCCTATTGCTAAAACTCTACTGTCCGTCTGTTTGTCATCAGGCTGTACCACATAAACCGTGATAGCAAGACAGTTGAATTTTCAAAGGTGTTGTATTTCTGTTGTCGCTATAACAACAAATACTAAAAACACATATCTGTTTACTATATTTTTAGTTTTAAGTTGCATTAAATTTATGTGTTTAATTTTTTGTTGTACATTTATAGTTCCTCAAATGTAAAATATCTTTCTCACTCATATAGTTTGCTGTAAGAAAAGCCAGTTGTGGGTTAAGCTCGCCTATGTAAAAAAATACAATAAATAAAATTGTTTATTCGGTCTCAAACGTACATCAACTGTCCTATTTTTATTGTCTGTTTAAAATTATGTGTACAATAAAGAATAAAGAAAAAAATTATATAATAAATATGTTAAATTGCAGTCGGGTAAAAACAAAACTGATTCTTTTGCCGTTTTTTGCTACGGACAGTACGGAACCCTTCGTGGCACTTGGCCGTTTTTTTACATTTTAGATATTAAAATGGATGCTTCAGAGAAACCCGTGAAATTAAAACTTTCATAAGCTTTTTGCAATTTACAGATCAGTGTCAGCATTTTGATTAAAATATGATAAGCGGACGTAACACGTATTTATTTCATCATCATCATGATCATCATCATCATTTCAGCCGAAAGACGTCCACTGTTGGACATATACCTTCCACAAGTGTCGCCACGATGAACGGTCCTCTGCGTCTCGCATCCATCGGATTCCCGCAACCCTTACCAGGTCATCGGTCCACCTTGTAGAAGGCCTTCCAACGCTACGTCTTCCGGTACGTGGTCGCCATTCGAGTACCTTTCGGCCCCAACGGTCATCCGTTCTGCGAGCAATGTGCCCTGACCATTGCCACATAAGTTTGGCGATTCTTAGTGCTATTTCGGTAACCTTGGTTCTCCTGTGGATATCCTCATACCTGATTCGATCTCGCAAGGAAACTTAGGCCTTTTTCATTGCCCTGTGGTTGACTTTAAGTATTTATTTACGGAATTATACTCGTCACTAACTATACCCCACCTTCTATCCTGCACTCTGTGCCGCAAACCAAAGTGACATAAGCGCTGTCACCGGCAATGTACTAGAAGTGTCAACGTTTTTTAGCCAAAAATATTTGAATTAGGTACTGTCATGTCATTGATTGACGCAAAGAAGACACACAGGGATTTATAGTCGATCATATCTATATGTCTTGTTTAGAGCAGAAATGTTTGAAATTGTAACCATGACCCTATAACGCAAAGAGCATCTGAAGCACACAGGTGGATTTTAGTCAGTAAAAGTCTGACAGAGCATTTGATGATTTCCCACTTCAAAAAAAAAATGTCATCTCTATACTTATTCTGAATCAATCTACATTTTATGACACATTAAAAATCAAAAGTGTGCCAATCGCTTGAAAATCTTCAATCTGAGCCAAAATAAATGATGAATCTCAATATCAAAGAAAAACAAACAAATCAGCAACTCATCAGCCACATGACCGTGACTCCGTGACGTAGTAATTGACGTGAATTAGTTGCTGACGTCATCTGCGCACGCGTCGATCTATCAAGCAAACCAGATGTCGATTTGTTTGGTGTGATGGTGCTAATGTATTTGTCTTAGCTTATTTAACGTAATTAGAAGTGAAATGGAAAAATAAATACGGTGGTGGAGGAAGTTGCGATATTTTAAATGAATTTTGTAATTGGAACTAGAACTTACTGTGCAGTGCCAGGTGCCTCAGGCCCGGGGCCCATCTTCGGCATCGGGAATTAAAAGGATCTTTCAGCATCTCTACATGCAAGTGTACACTGTCGGAAACGATGCCTTGCCGATGCTGATAATGGGCCTCATAGTACTAAGTAAATGGTATCGCCATAATATTTTGCCTGTTAATGCAAAAAAGATATCAAGAGTATTGACTGGCCTGTTGGTCTAGTGGTTAGTGGCCCTGACTGCTATGCCGGAGGTCGTGGGTTCGATTCCCACCCAGGACAAATATTTGTGTGATGAGCATAATCATTGGTTCTGTGTCTGGGTGTAATTTATTTATATATGTATGTATTTAGAAATATACAAGTATGTTTATCAGTTGTCTAGTAACCATAACACAAGCTTTGCTTAGCTTGGGACTAGACGGCGTTGTGTAATAGTTGTGGAATATTATTATTATTATTCTAAAACTATCTATCCCCATATATATCTATTCCGTACCGGAAGACGCAGCGTTGGAAGGCCTCCCACAAGGTGGACCGATGACCTGGTGAGGGTCGCGGGAATTCGATGGATGCGAGACGCACAGGACCGGTCATTGTGGCGGCATTTGGGGGAGGCCTATGTCCAACAGTGGACGTCTTTCGGCTGAAATGATGATGATGATCTATCCCCATGGTTTCATCCGTATCTTTAGCTATTGCACTACTCCTATTTGTTCCTATTATGTAGCACTTCCTCGAAAAATGGGATATCCAACACTTCTTCTTCTTAGCGTATGGATGGCAAAACTAGTTAAATTCCTTGCAATGCTGTCCGCTGATACCGTCATTAGGTCCCTACGTGAACAGGTAACAGGGTATGTGATGCAGGATCGAAGGTAAGACACGGTCTGGGGAGAGAAGCCGCACAAACACTGAAGATCGGAACCGCCCGAGAACCCCCAACTGTGGAGATTGTCCTTGCTGCGCCCAACTTGGGTGCGGAGTCTGTTTAGAGCTTTCCAGGTGGGCCATGGCAACTCATGTCCAGAAGCGAGGCTTTCTGATGGATTGACAAAATCATCAAGAGGTTTAAACTTCTCCCGCCAGAAGTCGCATATCTCCGAGGTGGTTGTCCAACACAAAAAAAAATATAATCAAACCCTTTTGGGTTCATTTTTTTGTGTTGGTTCTTGAGTTTACCGTGTTCAACCAGACACGCTTCAACTTAATAATATTTGCATAGATTAGTAAATTATCTACTCGTAATAGATATACCTGCTATGAGAGCTCGATACAGATAGCGGCAGGAATCTTGAGCGCTCGGCGAAAGAGCGGGGATCGCTTTGCGCATCGTACACATCGGCGAGCCAATCACTTTACAAGGATTGCACACCCCGCCCCCGCATTTTATTTTATACCACTGAAGAGACCCGATATTTCACTTCTGCGTGCTTCTGGGTAAGTAGAACTGTAGAAGTCAGCGCTCAAGATCCGTGCCGGTATCTGTAGGTACTGGGCAACACGATATTCCTTGGATAGAAATAATAGAAAATAGAAATGTCATATCTAATGATACGAATTAAAAATATTTCCAGAAAAAAAAAAAAACTACTTAAGAATTTGTTCCGCTTAGTTCCCTCGTTTTTACCTTGTGTGATATTTTGTCGGGCGCCACTTAACAGAAACAAAATTCCTGGAATAGACACTTTATTTAAAATTAAAATGTCTTCAATCGGGTATTTTTCTGTGCTTATTTTGTGCAATATTATATACTAAACAACAAATAATACTAAAAATAAAATCCTTTTTCTGAAAAAAGCATCAAAATTGGTTAATAAATAAAGCAGCAATTAGCAGTACAAATATTGGTTTGAGAAAGAGTGGGGCAATATCTCGCTATCTCTTTTCAGCACACGTAACCTGATAACGGTGATGTCACATTTCATTATATGCATCCATAAATGTACTGTTATTTGACAGTTTCCCCCTCCACTAGATTTGAAAGGTTTCTAATTTTATTAATATCTATAGAAAAACTTTAAAAAAAAGTTTTTAATTGCGAATTTGGATAAAAAAAAACTGAGTCAATTACTCAATTAGTTTTGTTAACAGAAGTCTGGTTTTTAAATCTTCAAACTGTCAGATCCGTTCAGCCCTTTCGAATGCATTTTCGTAGATCAGATTTTTGCATTTTTTGTGTGATAAGTTAGAAAGTGTTGCCACGGTCATGAAACGCAAACCACAACTGAAGGAGGGACCGGAGGGTTTTTAACCGACTTCAAAAAGGAGGAGGTTATTATGTTCGACTGTATGGGTTTTTTATGTATGTTTACCGGTTTCTCGGTTAATTTTGGACTGGTATTGAATTTTTGTTATTAGTTAGTAAAAAAAATTCTGACATGCTCTTGCTTTACTCTAGAGTGGGAGAAGGCATTTGATAAATACGTAATAAAAAAAACTAGGAAGTGCGAGTGGGACTCGCGGTTCCCTAAAACTTGAAAGGTAAATTGCGGTTTACAATTTATGACTAATTTAAAAAAAAAAAACTTACTAGATCTCGTTCAAACCATTTGTCGGTGGAAGTTTGCATGGTAATGCACATCATATTTTTTTTTTAGTTTTATCATTCTCTTATTTTAGAAGTTACAGGGGCGTCACATTTTACCACTTTGGAAGTGTCTCTCGCGCAAACTATTCAGTTTAAAAAAAAAAAATTAGAAACCTCAATATCATTTTTGAAGACCTCTCCGTAGATAGCCCACACGTATGGGTTTGATAAAAAAAAAATGAGTTGAAAAAGTAGTGTTGTTAAATTTTCGAAATTATAAGTAGAAACGAAATGAAAACGTGCTAAGGCCTGCAATTTCACTGTCATAGATTTTACCTAGGATGCAGCTGAGTGCGGCAAGTGTTCCTTTTAAAATAAAGAACACCTATTTATTTTTGTTGTTCTTACTAATTTAGTTAGTAATGACGTGTAGATTTGCGAGTTTCTACTTACCTTAAAAGCCTATTTTCTACTTAGCCCGCAGAAGGTTCCGGCGATTTAGTAAATTGCTTCACCCGTCTATTTTACAGAAATATTGTTATAATCATATTAAGAAACTGTAATTGAGACACTACGCAACTTCGAATTTTTTTGTAGAAAAAAAAAATCCATTATTCAGTCAATTATGACACGACACAAAATCGTAATCGCCATTCACGCATGAAACCACAAAAACGCCATTTCGACCTTCGTTTATCTTTTAAACGACATCATTATTCCAAGGGGACAAAGGTCATGGGTTTGTTTTCAAAAGATTGCATTTTGACCTTTCTGTTTCTTTTGAACAGATAATCCTTATTTATTCATACATGAATAGTCTTGGAAACTGACATCAATATAGAGAATTATTTTTCTAAATGTTAGCAGACACGATTTTTGCGCATAGTTTTATACAATGGTCTACGCGACGGCAAACGATGGAGCGAAGTTCGTTTTAAAGAAGCAATGGATGCATTTTATTTGCTTTAACCGACCAGCGAATAGCAATATTACTTGTAGTTGAAGCAATAAACGGACATGGCGACCATCTTATTGCTATTTCGGATTTATATTTACTTCAAGACGTGTTAGGACTCGTGCGTTTTATCTCAATGAGGTTATTCAAACACCTGTAACAATCAATATATTAAAGCAAAAACATTTTAAAGTCAAAGCCTGCTGCATTTAAAATATATAATAATATGCTGATCAGATAAATATGCAATGACTCGCTTCCATGCTTATTATATGAACAATAATAATATTAAAACCACCCATGTGCAAATAAAATATACAACATTGAAGTCTGTTTTTTATCGAAAAATTGTATTTTCCAGTTCTATTATTCTACATATTTTTATTACGTAGTCATATAATATGGTTACGTAAAAAAAGAATAATAAATTGGCTGAAGCGATAAGTGTGTTGTAAAATTCAATTGAGGGAATCGAATTATTATTTTATTTGCAGGTCATGTATTTACAATCTGATAATATTTTATTGTTTTCGTTAAAACCGTGACTTTACTTTATTGGCTTTTCGAATATAACATGGCTGACTATTTTATCCATTATTTTATGAAATATATATATTATATAAATATAACAAAGATTAGTTTTTATTTATGTTAGTATCTCTATTTGTCATGTATAAAATCAAAACTACAGGACCGATTTTTAAAGTTCTTTCTCTAGAAGATTGCTGCCTTATCACAGAGTGGCATAGGAAATATACATTTTTCAATTTCGCATGCGAAGCCGCTGGTAGAAGCTTGTATAAAACAAGCTCAAATACTCAAAATTTCTAAGAATTTGTATTTTTTTTCATTACTATGCTATAAACAACAATAATAAAAACCTAAGTTCACACACAATTTCTCTACGTATTTTGTTTACTTACCCTCGATTTCTGATTTGAGCATTTGATGATTCCCTTCGAGTGGTGCTAATATTCGCATCATGTCCGTGAACGGGCGCTGTCAGTTGAGACTGGTCATTTCTTAGCTGCCAGTTGCTATTTTAATATCTATATGTAGTTTTTAGTTTTACTTTATTTACATTGTTCTCACAGGATAGCGACAAGAAACATTTAACTGAGATATTTGTAATTACATAACATGATTGAAAACGAGTGTCCATGGAGTTTCTTGCATACTCTTCTCCATAGAGATCTACGCTTTGGAATTTGCAATTAGCATAATTTTTTTTTCTGTCTGACTTCTTGTCATTTCAAAAGTGCCTTTATATGGTTTATTTGAAATAAAATGTTTTGAATCTTTGATGTTGAGTATTTCTTAAACTCTACTTTAGCCTGAAAACCTTCCAAAATTTGGTTTTATAGTAGGGTTTGAGACGTTCTTAACTCAAAGTACTCAATTCAGAGACCCGCCATTAGCCATAGACTTTTTTCTCGCACCCATTCACACAAACGACATTACAAATTCACGCCACTTTCAGTTCCACTATCTCTGTGTAGTGGCCATTTCGCGACATTATGCCACTATTTGGGTCACCGGCGCAGTCTGCGATGACACAGGGTGCGCTTTATTGTTCCCCTACATTATGTACCTTTCGTGATATTTTTTCTTTTTTTTTTTCGTCCGCCGAACTTTACTAATGGACAATATGTGGGTCAAGTTTTTTTTTGTATTTGTAACAATTTTTATGAGCGCTGACCTTTTTACGGGCTATGGAGGGAATAAATCGGCTGCGGAGTTTAGTTTTTATTGTGATTGGCATGTTCGTAAATAAAGGATAGAGTTTCTTTTAGACGTTGACTTGAGGAAGATAGACATTACCTACACGTAGAAGGACAAAACGATTTACGTGTGCGACGCAAAACTTGGATTTATATATTGTATTTGTTTTTCTTATATTTTTGTTTATATTTACATGATAGGTTAGTCTCTGTCGGTCCCGGCCACGTGCAATAGACAATAGACATAGACAACCACAGACTAAGCTATAGATATCGGACAGATGTGTTTTCTTTAGTGTCTATGGTGCAGCACAGTTATGCCCGGTTTATACATGGTCCGACAGATTGGTGTATTTTATTGTGCGTCTATTTGGGAAGAATAAACATGTTTTCTTTCTTTCTTTCTTTTCTTTTATTTAAAATTTCTTTCGAACAATCTTCGTAAGTTTGTTTCTTTTATTGAAAGGTTCTTTCGCAATGTTTCAGTATTAAAACTAAATAAATATATCTTTAAGCTTGTACTTTATATCGTGATATATGACGGACATAAATCGTCTTTATTAGTAAAGTCAAATACAGGTTTTTTTTGATCCCCATTAACGATCTACAATTTATCATTTGCTTCGGGCAATGGGAATCCATTTGGTCGTCTATAGGCCAGCTCTGGTCGTAAGGGCTTATTATTTTGGGTTCAAGTGAAGGTTAACTGATGGTTCACAGGTGATCGATGGTTCCTTTTTTGTGGAGTGTTTCTGATTATTTTTGTTTGTTTTGGAGTAGTGTTTTGGTAACGAGTCGTCTTTTTACAAGCTTTTATTTAGTTTCACCTGTCCCGATATTTTTCTGCTAAATTAAATTTGATCCAAAGCAAGGTTTTATAGCACAGATACAGGAATAAATCAGAAAACATCTTCGAGACTCCATTCGGCAATTGAACTATTTACATAGGAAAGTTTGTACGAAACCCTCAGTGCGTGAGTCCGACTCGCACTTGCCCAGTTTTTTTATTCTGATTAGGCTCGCGTTTGACTACTATCTCGCCTGACGGTAAGCGATGATGTGGCCGACGATAGAGCCTAAGCTCATATGTTTGAAATTACTAGTAAGCATTAAGCCAGAGCCAGCGATCAAGGCTCCCGCGAGATGATTCGAGAGTAACCAATGACTCTGGAACGCAAAGAGTAACTGAAGGCACACAGGTGGGTTTTCAATCAGTAATAATCTCTCTTTAGATTATTACTGAAAAGAGAGAAGAAGAGAAGAACAGAGAAGAGAAGAGAAGAGAAGAGAAGAGAAGAGAAGAGAAGAGAAGAGAAAAAGCTGTCAATGCGTTCTGTTTATAAAAAAGATCTAACCAAAACCAGACGGACTAATATTATTGGGTTCTTTGCACTCGTAACAGATGTTTCAAAAAAGTAAACATCGTTTAAACAAAGAGTAACCAAAAAAATAAACTATTTCTTTAAATACAATTTACAATGTTGTAGTAATTTATTTATACAGCTGATTTTTTGGCCATACATTATTTTGGAATTGTTTATCGGAGTCGCCGATTTTTTTACTTTATAATTTAAAGTATGAGGTACGAACTTTTGAATAATTAAGTACTGGAATATTCTTTCTCTAATTATTGTCTATATAACAATGTCTGTTTACCGATAACTGTTTTTTTTTTTCGTCGAACTAAAATTTTTAACTTTTAGCAAATTAATTTAACTAAGTAGATTTGGCTACTTCGTCGTTTTCTATTTGTTTTGTACATTTTAATTAACGGGCGCTAACAAGTGTTTTTTTTTTGGGTCCTGTAAATATTGCCTCGGGACGGATTAGTCTAAGTACTAAGTTTTTAACATTTTAAAATAATAAAATTAAAACTTGTTCAAACTCTTCCATATTATATTTAGACAAAATTTAGGCTCATAATTTTTCTTAATTTTTTTTTTAATCGTCTACTTCTCTCCTAATATTACAAAGAGAAAACTTATTTTTTTTTTTGTTTGTAACGAATAAACTTAAAAACTACAGGACCGATTTTACAAATTGTTTCTCCAATACAATGCTACTTTATCCCTGAGTAACATAGGGACACGGGCAAAGCCGTTAGCGGAAGCTATTGGAAAGTAAATTGAATTTAATTGAATAAGAATGTGAAAAACATAAATACATCTTAACTATCTTCATATAATATTAATTGAGTTTAATTGAATAAATTCTTATTCAATAAAACTGAAATCTTTTTTAAATTTTCAAATTCTTATTCATTTAAATTCAATTATTCTTAATTTTAAAATAAAGTAATTCCTTCAACAAGCCCACTCGTAACAAGTATCCCTATTACTTCTTGTATATATGTACGTCTAACGTCAAAGGATGAGTCTCGATCACACGACTCCCGACATATCTCAAGCATGACCGACACACTCGACGATCCTGCGGTCAGGGTCAAGGGCACTGTTCAAGTTTGATCAGGCTCAAACATAATAACAACCTGTATATTGTTGGTGGCGAAAAATAATCAAAACAATTTTTT
Source organism: Mythimna vitellina (assembly GCA_949316375.1). Classification (NCBI taxonomy): domain Eukaryota; kingdom Metazoa; phylum Arthropoda; class Insecta; order Lepidoptera; family Noctuidae; genus Mythimna; species Mythimna vitellina. The sequence goes on along the minus strand of OX438691.1, from coordinate 4,741,476 downwards.
TGCATTGATTATGGGATTTATTCTAATGAGGATTGATTTTTAAATATGTTTCTAAAACACTTATGATTAGTGAAATTCCTAAATAGTCAATTAAAAATAAATAAACAGTAATACATAGTACAATCACCTCATCATCTTCCTGCCCTTATCCCGTGTTATTTGGGGTCGGCGCAACACGTTTTTTTCTTCCATTCTGCCCTGTTACTCGTCATGCTATCACTAACTTCCTTTTCTTTCATATCACTCTTCACACAATCCATCCATCTTTTCTTTGGCCTCCCTCTTCCTCTCCATCCATCCACATGTAAACTCATAACTGTTTTAGTAACATGCGTTTCATCCCATCGACATGGTACAATCACCTAAAGTATTTAAATTGGTACATTCAACCAGAATCAAACTAATTGATTCAGACTTTCAAAGGTGAAGAATTTAGTTGAACAGTGTATACGCGCCTTTGTATGACCTTCAAAGCGTATTGTAGTGAGCATTGTCGTCGCATTCAGTCAGTAAGGAAGGAGTTTTTATATCACAACTTTTACTAGACATAAATATGTTGTATATGGTTTTAGTGGAAAAGTTTTATTTATAACTGTTATCTTTGACCGTCATTTGTCCTAGACCAGCTGGCTGACTAGCTGCTTTTTTTCCTGCATTTTTGGTTACTATAATTCACACAACTATCACACAACGCCGTCTAGTCTCAAGCTTAGCACAGCTTGTGTTATAAGTACTAGACTACTAACTATGGCCACTACTATGGCTATGACTATGTACTAATTATGGGCTTCCTCGACGAATCAAATCCAAGACCAAAATAAATTTTTCAATACGTTGTTTCAGTTCCTGAGATTAGCGCGTTCAAACAAGCTATAGATGAAATAGGTGTTTTTATAAAGTCCTTACATAATTTCATAAAATTTGTGTTTCTTAAAAGGGTTGCTTTGAACTGTGATATCTTTGGATTAACTTGGTATTATAAGTTCAAATAAACTTTATATTAAAGACTTAGCTGAGCCGGCGAACTTAGTACCGCCTAACAGTCAATGAATGTAGTATATTTTTCGATATAGTCAACCGATTGCGATGAAACAAAGCCTAAGTAATATATCAAGTTACACACAATTTTAATGTATAAAACTTATCTACATCGATTTCGTAAATTTTACGTCATGCGCGCACAACTAAAAACTTCTAAAGATTTATTATATGTATAGAAATAGATACATAATTATTTTTTTTGTAATATGTGTTTTATATTTTCTGAAGACGTTGTATTTATAACCCTCTTCGTATAAAAAAAAACTCGTATTATTTTGGAGTAAGAATGAGTTCTACCGTGGAAACAATGAGTCTCAAACGGTATACAATAGTTGGAAAAAGACTGGTAATTGACGTGATGAGACTCTGCATTTGAGTACAAAGTTATTTAAGCAATCCCAAAACTGTGTGTGTGAGTCGGTAAATAACGTCCACTAAAGTCCTCCTGTTTGCCAGAAACAATTTACAATTAGCAATTCGTCTGCCATGCGTGGTAATTACGCTTGGTATTCGAATGTCTCATTTGACCATTCTTTCGAGAAAATTAACAGATGTTGTATAGGACGACCAAATGGTTGCCAAGCATGAGAATCACTCCAATTTTTGGTGCATAAAAATAGCATCTACAAATTGATGACTATACTCATATGTAGATGCTCTTTGAGTAGCCAGCTCCCCTCATAACGAGCCATAAGCAGCTGTTCTCATAAATATGATTAAAATAAATTGATAATTTAAAATTTAAGAAATGTCTTCGGTATAGGATTTGGTACTTGTGGATTCCTGGAGGAACGCTGGCCTGATGCTGCGTAAACGAGCGTACATGGCCCACCACCACACCGCGCCGCTCCTTTGATGACCACCACTCCACCGCACACATGATGTTAGGAAGTAGCAGATTCTGAACTAATTGACCTCCATTGGTGTAATTGCTGCAAGGCGTTCTGATGTGAGAATAAACAAATAAATAAATGATTCATGCTGATTAGAGAATTGCAGATTTTGCCTGTCAGATAATAACTGTTAAAATCCGCATGTTTTTTTTTTTACGTTACCCGATACCAGGAATAACTCTTGTAATGTGTGTAACACCTACGTTAAAGAAGTAATTCCTAGTGTAGGGTAAGGTTTTGACAAAAAAAAATCCCACCAAAAACATTTCATGTAAATGTTGCCAAGACGACCACATAAGGTTTGCCCTGTGATAAAGATATCAGATCTCATGTAGAGCCAAGCTTCTGAATCTACACGGCCTAACTCTACCGACCCTAACTTCACAAATTCTACATATCAGTAAAAATTTATGCCTCCGCCAAGACGAGCCAAGCGAAAAAAATGTATGGCTTGGCTGTTTCGTTACTTACTACAGAAACTAAATATTCGCATCACCTCCACGACGGCCCTACCGTGCCCCCAAATAATTCGTCTATAATTATGTAGACCCCCATTTCCTTAAAAAATTATAGTAAAATGTTTTTTTTTTTCACAGGTAAGCACCAGCAAAATAAAGTTGTTGAAGGTCAACCATCAATTACCACTATTATAATCGTGAGTACTAAAAACTTTAGAAATAAATTTGTAAGTAGATGAACTTCGTAAATACGAACATACAGGGTATAACAGAAATGGAAAGAAATTCACAGTCAATTGAAGCTTCGTACTAATTTTAAACATTACGATAAGAATCATCAGCCTTGTAATGTCCCCACAGCTGGGACTCAAGCTCGTCTCAAAGCAAGGCAATGGGCCGTAGTCCACTACACTAATCCAACGCAGGTTGGTACGAGTTGATAGATATCATATCTATGTTTTTTTAGGGTTCCGTACCTCAAAAGAAAAAAGCGGAACCCGTATAGGATCACTTTGTTGTCGGTTCGTCGCTTTGTCTGTCTGTCAAGACCCTTTATCTCGGGAACGCGTAGACATATCGAGTTCAAATTAAAACCATATACTTAGGTCTGCGGTCCCTTGAAACTGTGAAAAAACCAAACTTCTAAGTTAACGGAAAAAGTCCGACTCTCACTTGCCCAATTTTTTTAACAAAAAGTTCCATTTTGTTTAGAAAAGGTAGAATCAGTTTTTAAATTATGATCACTGATTTGTGTAACAGCCTGTAGATAATGTGAGGAATGATAAAGCAGAAAAATGAGGCAGAGACCGTAACGGTGGACAGGACAAAATGGATGAAAAAACATGTTGCGCCGACCCCAAGTAACAAGGACAGGAAGACGATTGTGACTTCAAAGTACTTACTCAAGTACTTTTAATTGGTGAAGTTAGTTTATTACAATCAACACCTGAACATGGTGGACATTCCACCAAAACGCAGAAAACAGTTTGGATATATATTCATTGTGCAAACTTAAATCTATGGGTACAATGGCGGTCTTATCGCTGACAGCAATATCTACCATACAACCTTAGGATGGATCGTAAAAACTTAAAATAATACCCTGTATTATTTTAAGTTTTGGGTTGTCTGTGAGATTGTGGTCAAGCGCGAACGTTTCAATAATATAATATAATTTTTATATAATATTTATAATTCTTGGTCGTTTCACTCTTGCCAACCACGACCGTTCGTGGTTATCATGAAGGTAGTTCTTCGGAAGCTGTCAGGGTACGGCGTATGACTTCCTACCATTTTTGCCTGCTGACAGTCATTCAGGCCACCAACAGCCGCCTTGATATGGTCTGTCTATGGCATCAGTGATCTGCCAGGTGGCCCATCAACCCACCTTTCCTCGTATAGTTAGGCGTTCAAAAAAGTCACTTCCAGATCGACAAATATAGCCAAAGTATTAAGACAAGCACTTCTTGACGCCCAGTCTCTCAAGACTGGAAGCGTTTGTTAGAAACTCGGTGAGACACGTGTATCTAAAAAGCTCAATTCACCGAATGTGTATACTATTGGTTGATGTGATGAAGCAGCCAAAACACTGTATATTTCTTACAATCCCAGATTAGCGTGGCTATGCTGTACTCTATATATTATTAGACGGTAGGCCAAACTGGCTAGCGGCCAATCAATACACGATTGTGTTGTTTTTATGTTTCCAAGGCATACACGAGTTATTTGGACTGTCCTTATAATTTTCCTAATTATATTTTAGTTGATTATTACTAGCTGTATAAATTATGTCATTGGTATTTTATGGAAAATTATTTATTGTGTGCTTGTGTTAGGGTTGTCAAATATTTTTGAAAAGGTGTGAGAGAAAAACGAATTTGATTTTTAAGCCCCCTGTACGTATAGTTTTGATATGAGTAAAAATTTAATTTTTGTTATTTATTTATTTATGTACACTAAGGAGGAATGAAACGCATGTTACTAAAAGAGTTATGAGTTTACATGTGGTTGGATGGAGAGGAAGAGGGAGACCAAAGAAAAGATGGATGGATTGTGTGAAGAGTGATATGAAAGAAAAGGAAGTTAGTGATAGCATGACGAGTAACAGGGCAGAGTGGAAGAAAAAAACGTGTTGCGCCGACCCCAAATAATACGGGATAAGGGCAGGAAGATGATGATGATGATTTATTTATGTACACACCAACACTATAAAAAAAAACAATAAAAAAAATTCAATCCATTCTTTTTTAAATTCAATATGCCATTTTTCTTATCTAATTTATAACCAATCTGTTGCATATTTAGTATAAAATTCCGTGAAAATCCATTTAGCTATGTAGCTGTACCTAGATTTCATTTTAATTATCCATAAAGTCATGAAGTAGGCAACCCTATATTCTAGCCGGTTCCAGGCATGTATCAATCGCGTGATATGTAATTATGTCTGAAACTTATGTAATATTGCTACTCGCAAGTATTAGGTATAGTTCACGCCAAAGGAACTCCACATTAATTATTTACAAAATGTGTTTCATGTTGTATTCCCTGTTGTATTGTATTCAAGTGGTATGTGCATTGAGCATACCAGCAGTGCTATTCTCTAAGAAAATAACCTTAAGACGAAATCCAAATACAACAACAGGATAACAATAACACGATATATATGACGGATATATAGGATTAACAATTCAATGTATAGGTATATTGGATTGGTAGCAATTGTTAATAGGATTAATAATCCAATGTATAGTTATATTGGATTGTTAACAATTGCTAATAGGATTAATAATCCAATGTATAGGTATATTGGATTATTAACAATTGTTAATAGGATTAACAATCCAATGTATAAGTATATTGGATTGTTAACAATTGTTAATAGGATTAACAATCCAATGTAGAGATATTGTGGATTGTTAACAATTGTTAATAGGATTAACAATCCAATGTAGAGATATTGTGGATTGTTAAAAATTGTTAATTGCTGTTCCTATGTACGTATTTGGATTTCGTTGCTGCGGCTAGCGCTGTGCTCAAGGCTGTTTTCGTAGAGAATAGCACGACTGGAGTTTTACTATGATGTCAAGCGTGCGAGCGAGAAAGAGGAATAGAGCCAAACACAGTTCAACGTAGGTTGTCAAATGGATCGCCTTCGATCTCGGGCCTCAATGCACACACAATTAATATCAAAAGTCAAATGCAGATTTCTTGCAAAACTTTCTGTATCCAACATATAAAACAGACATCATTTAAAATCCATAATAACGGTATTTTTTTAATTGATTGATGATTGATTTAACGTCAAAGAATCGAACGTGACAATATAGTTTTAAATACTTTCGGTATAAAATTTGTTCAATAAAAGTGGCACAAACAACTATTGAAATTGATCTTGACTTACAATTCATTATTTATATAATATCTTCGTAACAGTTTATTCAATAATAAGTGGACATTGTTACATTGCCTTGGACATGTCCGGAAGGGTCTTTCAATATGTATAATAGAAAAATAAATAAAACTATAAATCCCTGATAAATTATTAGTCACTGCGAAACGAAAAGTATTAAAAAAAAAATTGTTAATATAATAATTGGTTATTATAGCATCGCCTTGGACATGTCCGGAAGAATCTTACAATATGTATAATGAAAAAAAAACTTGTATTCCTGACAAATTATTATTCACTGGTATACCGAAAGTGTTGAAGTTCGCAATTTTTTTTACTTTTTGTTCGAAAAACACTCAAAATTAATAAACCTAAAAGTATTTCATTATTCTACTTCGTCTTTCTAGAAAAATATCAATTTAATATGTTTGAAATATCAATTTAATAGAGCAGTGGTGGCCAAGTGGTAACGGCCCCCGACTTACGAGTTGTAAGTCGCGGATTCAAACCCAGCTAGGCGCATTACTTTGTGTAATTTATTTCATCACCACTGCTCTCAAAACGGTGAAGGAAAACATCGTGGAAAACCGGAATGTCCTGGAACCAAAAATTCAAAGACATGTGACATCCACCGACCCGCACTGGGCCTGCGTGGTGGATTATGCCCCATTCCCTCTCCTAGAGAGGAGGCCTGAGTCCCAAAAGTGAGAACATTATAAGGCCAACTATGCTATGCTATACGTTTGAAAAGTTACCGAGTTGAAGGAATCGTAAAAGGACAGCAGGTTTAGGACAGCAAATAGGATACAACTTGAGTTATTGAAATCGATAACAATTCCTATTCTATTAAGGCACAAAAAAGTTCAATTGGTTTGTAGTTAATTATGCAAAACACGTTTTTACTTACGGAGTCTTTGTAAAAAACTTTACAATGGGATTAAATTTACTACAACCTGTTCACGTGATTACAAAAAAAAAGTCTTTACTTAATTTGATGGAACCTGCGCCACTGAAATTATATAAAGTGTTATTGATGTTATCAATTGTTTTCTGATAGAAGAACCCGAAAACCTACACACTGACCTACAGACCTACTATGGTAAGTTCGTATTTGTGCCTTAAGCATAATCAGCCTTTTAATGTTCCCACTGCTAGGACTCAGGTCTCCTCTCTAAGAGAGTGAATGGGCGGTAATCCACCACGCGGGCCCAGTACGGGTTGGTGGATGTCACATGTCTTCAAATTTTTTGGTTCTAGGACATACCGGTTTCCTCACGATGTTTTCCTTCACCGTTTTGAGAGCAGTGGGCACTTATAAAACGTAGCTTCTGACGTTTTATAAGTGCCCATGTAGGACTATGTGAAATAAAAATATTGTGAATTTGAATTATTAGGGCACAAATCACGGATCCAATAAGTCGTTTCCTATGGAGAAGAACTGGCAAGAAGCTACATGGATACTCTTTAAAAAAAAATATAATTTTACAATATTAATGTAAATAATAATAATAAAATAGTAAATAGCCGATGACCTAGTGAAAGTTGCGAGAATGCAACCTTCAGATGGATGGATGAGAGACGTACAGGATCGTTCATTGTGGCGATACTTGGAGGAGGCCAATGCCCAACAGTAGACGTGTATCGGCTGAAATGATGACGATGAGTAAGTAGCGACAGATTCTGCCTGTACTACAGATATAGTGTAGCAATTATACCATTTTAGGAAGAAGAAGAAGTATATCGTATAATAGCTTAATCAGCCTTATATTATTATTGATAATAATAAATCTTTATTACAGACAATTTTATTCATATTTATTACAAATTATATGCATATTATCTAAACAATTTAGGCACGAATAAATGTTTTGTTTTGTATTTACTACCGGACTTTAGTAGCCTTCTTACTAGGATAGGAGGAAGGCCCTAATCCACCAAGAGGACCCCAGACGGTTTGGTGGATTTCACATGTTTTCGACTATTTGATTCTAGGACATGCAATTAGCTCACAATATTTTTTTTTATCGTTTTGAGAGTAGTAGTGATGAAAAAATTATACAATTTAAAGCGCCTGTCTTTGTCCAAAGCTACACTGTACAACTTGTAAGTCAGAGCCATTACCACTGGACCACCATTGCTCAATGTTTAATGGTAAGACTTCAGGATAATATTCTACTTTTACGCAGGCAAAACCGCTGCCAGAAGCTAGCGGTTCTATTTATCTAGAATGGTTGCCCATCTTAAACTGTCACAAAGCTGTAAGACTGCTCTTTGTGGGATCATACAATCATAAAATAATTTAACTGTTCCACCTACCTAATCTTTTTCGACAAGCAATGCGGTAGTCTATTTTTGAGTCAGGTCACACACAACGCATAAATTTGTTACCTATTAAAATATGTTGAAATGTCTTCGTACATCAGACTTGTCAGAAGTTTCTAACGACCATTTATGACTTGATGACAAACGTGCATAACAGTCAAAATAATGGCATAGCAATACTTGGTCGCGCGCCCGCATTTGGGCGTGTTTGAAATGCGTTCAGCGTTTAAAGTATGCGTATTCGGGCAAGTTAACGCTTGAAATGTTTTGAAATATGCGTTTTCTTTGTGCATATAGCTATGGAGTTTTAATTCTCTGCCAAAGTTAATCCTTTCCTGATTGCTACAACCTTTAGCTAAGAGTGAATTGGTTACTTCTAGACAAGCGTGCTCCATGGTCGACCACATCATCGCGTACCATCACCAAGTGGTTAAATACGAGTATATCATCATCTCTAGTCTTTTCCGCATTATTTTGGGGTCGGTTTCCAGTCTAACCGTTAAACACGAGCCCATAAATAATTTCATCGTCTAAGTCTATAGATAGGCACTTGAATATGTCAATATAGAAAAAGTCATTCGGATTCCCGCATGGCAACTAAGTGTAATTTCTCCTTTCCTCGTGTTTCTGTCTTACTTTATATTCAAATGCCTATAATAAATTATATTGTATCTAACAATAATGTATGTGAGAGAATTCGGTTTATGCAAATGTCGTACCTATTGTGTTTTTGTTTTGCGAATGACTTTTTAGTTGCCAGTCTGCATTTGGTGGTCGCTAACAGTTAGAACTTAAAGATTTTCATTGATCATGTTAAAGTATTTGAGAACCTCGTCGATCTAAATTAATGAGTATTTATAAACTTTTGTGACCTGGCAACGGTTGCGGGAGTACGATGGATGCGAGACGCACAGGACCGTACATTGTGGCGGCACTTGGGTGAGGCCTATGTCCAGCAGTGGACGTCTTTCGGCTGAAATGATGATGATGATGATGAAGCTTTTTTAAGCTACTAATTTAGTTTATTTATTTCTTTTAACAACAGTTTACCAGAATATCTAGCAGTTTGTCACGTGACGTTTATTTTTTGCATATTTCTGCGAATGCGTGATATTTAAAGCTATAATTTCACGCATGCTTTTTCATCAAAACTCAAGTCTTTTCCCGAGCAACTTTCTGTAGCCACATTGTTGCTCAAAACTGGTCCGTCTGACCTTTTAAATTTTGAAATTCTCCATACTTTGTGTAGAATTTCCTTTGTGTGTTGTAACACGCGATCCAGCTATTAAGTGACGTGTCAATAACTGGAATTATGTAGCTTTGTTTTATATTCATTGATGTTTTTGTTCGCTTTCCGTTTTTGTTTAGCATAAACTTTCGGTAATGTATTGCGTCAATTCATTTTGTTATGGAAGGTTAATTTTGAGTTGAAATAATGATTAAACTTCATGGGATCGTGCATCATGTTTTTTTCCATGTCATTTTAAACTTTACCTTTATAAAGAAGTCCTAGGGCCTTATCATGATGTGATAAAATGTCATTCATGCGAGCGAGGAAGAGGGATGGAGCTATAAACCCTATATAGCTTCACCTCTTAAAGCTCATACTCTTCAAGCAGAAAGTAAATTTTCTTTTAAGCGTAAAATTCGGAACTATTACTTGCAATTCTCTCAACGGTCTTCGTCAGAATTGTTATTAAGTTCTCTTAATGATTTGATACACATACCCAGACACAGAACAAATGATCGTGCTCGTCACACAAACATTTTTGTCCTGGGTGGGAATCGAACCCACGACCTCTGGCGTAGCAATCTGGGCCACTGACCACTAGACCAACAGGCCAGTCATCATCATCATCATCATCACCATTTCAAGCGAAAGACGTCCACTGTTGAACATAGGCCTCCCCCAAATGTCACCATAATGTCCGGCCCTGTGCGTCTCGCATCCATCGGATTCCTGCGATCCTCACCAGTTCATCGGTCTACCTTGTGGGAGGTCTTCCAACGCTGCGTCTTCCGGTACGTGGTCGCCATTCCAAAACCTTTCGTCCCCATCGATCATCTGTTCTGCGAGCAATGTGTCCTGCCCACTGCCACTTAAGTTTGGCGATTCTTCGGGCTATGTCTGTAATTTTGGTTCTGCTGCGGATATATTCATTTCTGACGCGATTACGCAAGAAAACAGGCCAGTCATTATACGGTTAATATAAATTAACCGCTGAAGTTTAAATATCAAAACCGCTAAGTTAATTTATAAAACAATAACAATGAAGTAATGGTTTTAGCTGTTCTCCCTAACAGCCTAAAGCCGAACATTGAATCATCAACATCTGCACAGAACTCTGGCAGAATCAAACAAGAATTATTATCTCCCATACTATCTCATTCATACCTTCATGCTTTTGAAGTCCGAATATATACGTGCAATAAAATTTCCTTCCAACAATTACTGGCCTGGATCTTTTTGAAGTGCATTGAACAAGTGGCCGATCAGATGGTTTACGATCGCCCGGAATAGAACCGTTTTGTGGCAAACGTGTTGGTAGTTTGAATGCAGTAATTTTATAAAGAGCAGTAGTGGGCCAGTGGAAACGGCCCCTAATTATGAGTCGTACGTCAAACCCAGGTAGGCTCTTTATTTTGTTTAGTTTATTTTATCACCACTGCACTCAAAATGGAAAGGAAAACATCGTGCGGTTTTTCCCAGGACATGCCGCATCGTATAGTCTATCTATTAACTACTCCGCCATTGTTTTTTTTTTTATTCTTGATAGGTTCGCACTTGATCGCTATTACACCTGATGGAAAGCGACGATGCGGTCGACGATGGAGCGCGCTTACCTAGAAGTAACCTATTCACTCTTGACTTAAAGATTTCCGGGTTGTAGCCTTCAGGAAACATATATTCCGGAAAGGAATTCCATTCCTTAGCTGCACGCACAATGAATGTGTTCCCAAAACATTTTGTGCGTATAGGTGGGATGTCCACCATATACCGGTGGTGTATTTGCAGTACGCCTGGTGATCCGATGATGGAACGGGCTAGGCGGAATTCGGTTTTAACTTCATTATTTTTATTGCTACTTCTTTTTCCTCTCTTGTGATATTGTTTATGGAATGTTTAACCACAGTTACCTCAATTTCAATAGCAGTTTATTATTGTGTACGTCTTATTTATTGATAGGTTTATTTTTATTTTTATATAGCCTCTTTTTATAATGTGAATGTGAGAATACTGTAGACTTTGCGGATTCATAGATACTATTTTTATTTTGATTTTGATCTACATTGTCCATTGTGAATATTGTAATATGGACATTTTGTAGAAATAATCATTTTTAGGGTACCGTACCTCAAAAGGAAAAAACGGATCCCTTATAGGATCACTTTGTTGTCCGTCCGTTTGTCTGTCTGTCTGTCTGTCAAGACCCTTTATCATTGACTTGCAATTACCCGGTTTTTTATAAAAGAATAACCATGGAATTTATTGCCAGTTCTTCTCCATAAGAGGAAACGACCAATTGGAACCGTGCACTAGCCTCTGACGTTTTATGAGTGATGGGCACTCATAAAACGTCCTATGTGAAATAAATAATTTTGAGTTTGAGGTTTTGAGATGCCGCACGATGCGACTAGGATATACAGCCGCATCCAGTTAGACAGGAAGCCGACCCCAAGCTACTTTGGAAAAGGCAAAATAGATGATGACCCACTTAAAGAAAACTGTAGATAGCGTTTATTAGAGTCAATTACTTACTTCTTCGAGGAGTAAGTCGAGATGTAATCGTATTGACAAATGGCCGGCTTTTTGCGAGCCGGATATACGTGATAGAATTTTGGCCATTCAAACGTCCCACGCAGTTTTTGGATGCCAGCTGAAGGACAATCATGTTCTAAACTATACCTCATATCTGTGTGATGATTGTTATTATGACCAGCCTTAAAAGTCGAAAAAGTTTTATTACAAGCGTAAGCCCATCTTAAAGTAACACCACCTCGGAGAGATGCGACCTCTGGCGGGAGAAGTTTAAACCCCCTGATGATTTTATCGATTTGTCGAAGGGCCTCTCTCCTGGACACGAGTTGCCATGGCTAACCTGGAAAACTCTAGACATATTCCGCATCTAAGTCGGGCGCAGCAAAGACTCTCCACAGTTCCAATCTTCAGTATTTGTGTGGCGTCTCTCCGCAGACCATGTTCCACCTCTCATCCTGCATCACGTGTCCTGTTCTTTGTTCACATAGGGACCTAATGACAGCATCAGCGGACGACATTACCGTAGCTGAATACTGGGTCAGGCAAGGAACTTAACTAGTTTTGTCATCGATACGCTAAGAAGAAGATGACTAGCCTATATGGTCTCTATGCTGGGCAAAGACCTCGATCATTTACTTCCAACGATGAGAATTCAGATGACCTCCGGACTTTTTAGGCGTCCCGCCTTCTCCTTCGCTTCGTGGCCTCTTGTCGCTGCATCTGGGTACCAATCCTTACCGTGTGTGTATCGGAAGGCGCAGCGCGTCTTTCGGTACATGACCACTCTAAAACCTTTCGTCTCCATCGAATATATTCTATTCTACGAGTAATATACCTTGCCTACTGCCATTTAAGTTTAATGATTTTTCGGTTGCCTACTTAAAATTTTCAAATTGTTCTAAATTTGATCTATACTTGTTTGCAAGACAATATGTTCCGCATCATTAATTTTAATATGTGTTTACTGTTCGTAGAGCTGAAATAATAAATATATTCTTGGTATAACAATTTGCAGGGTATTCAGGGTATTCGTCATATGCCAGGTTGATATCAGTCTATTAAAATAAATTAAAACTTCATCAACTGAAAATTGTTATGTGAATGAAATGTAATCGCAATGTAATTATTATCTTCTGATTGAAAAACACAATCGATTGAACTGTTGTTTGTTGAGGGAAAACAGTGATTTACTTGATATTGTATTTATTTATATTTGGGCCCTACTTTACGGTGCAACAACATAATTAATGGTGTAATTTCAGCCTTAAATTTAAACTCATACAATTGGCGGCCTTGCGGCCTTGCGGCATGTGGATGGGTGGAGAGGGAGGGGGAGGCCAAAGAAAAGATGGATGGATTGTGTGAACAGTGATATGAAAGAAAAGGAAGTTAGTGATAGTATGACGGTTGACAGGATAGAATGGAAGAAAAAAACGTGTTGCGCCGACCCCAAATAAGATGGGACAAGGGCAGGAAGATGATGATGACAATTGGCGGCCTTATCGCATATGGACAGTGATTGCTTGGACATGAAATGGATTTTCACTTGGTGCATTACAAAGCAAGGTAAACAATTGATGAAAAAATATACTTATCACTAAAATAGATACATAAATACTAAATATATAAGCAAAAGAACAAGTAACAACTACAATTAATACAGCCAAAAACGAAACATAATTAAGAGGACAATTAATATTTCTTCACAAGTATTTGAAACACATGAAGTGATTGCGCTCGTTTTATTGACACTGGCAATGCATTCCCATTGTACTCACAATTTATTGGTTATGTTCGCGAAGAGCCTGAGGCGTAGCGTGGACTAATTAAGACATCACACACACACATTGGCAACACATCAGCGAAGCCTTTTTCTTTCATAAATTCGAAAATGAGACAGAGACTGTCGCAAACCAGTGTTCGACCACATTGTCGCTTACCAAAAGGTGAAATAGGGGTCAAACGTGAGCTTATTAATTATAAAAATCATAACCCTCCTTTGGCTTTGCCGTAGTCGGGCAAAAAGCCTCGTTCTTAAAGTGCCCTCGCGGTCTGTGCGAGGTCCCTTTGGGTGTGGGGCCGCGGGCGAGGGCCCCGCGCCCAAGCGGGCGGGTTAACCCACGCTTAGCTACGCTACTGCGAAGAGCTGTCACTATAATTGACGAGGCCTGCTGGGGCAGTTTTACCTGTGGTCGCCTGTGCTTGGGTACAAGATTGTTTAAAAGAATCGCAACAAAGAGAAACTGAAGAACCACGGGTGGGTTTTGGTGTGGAGTCTGACATTCTCTCTCGCTCCACCCAGAGCAGGAGTGTGAGTTACTCAGACATGCTCCAAAAACACTTCACCCACACTGAAATTGAAAATAGAATGTCGTACTCATCAATAGTCTTTAAATCAGAATCATCACTCTTTTAATATACAAAAATCTCTTGTCACTGTCACATGTTTGTTATAGAACTACTCCGAAACGGCTCGGCCGATTTTAATGAATTTATTTGTGTATATTTCGTAGGTCTGAACATAGATTGATAGATCAACGAGTATTTTTACCATTCTACCCCCACTCCCCATTTTTTAAGCGCTATTTTAGTATGTTTATATAGATTTATAGTTACATACGATATCATTGATCTAATTTGTTAGAAAAGCAAGAAAGAAAGAAAAATCGTTTAACCGTACCTCACACATACAGTAAAATTAAAATACAGTAGAATACATTGGAATTAAAATATAGTAGAATTAAGTTTAAAAAAAATACTTTAAGATCTGCGCAAGGCCAAAAAGGCGTCTAACTCAGCATTATGCTGCGATATTTAAAATGATAAATAACGCAGCGCTGGTATTCTGTTAGGGCCTAATAACAATTTCGGTAACATTATAAAGGAAAAAAACTTGTGAGTTTGTATGTGTTTTACATCTTCACGCTTGAACGCCTGAACGGATTTTGGTGAAATTTGGCACATGTCCTGAAATAGCACATATGATTTTTGTTATCCTTGTAGTATGTTCCCTTGGGATAATTCTGTACGTTGTCGTGGCTAAAGCACTGGCAGCAACTAGGAAACAAAATAATTCTAGTGTTTATTCCCAAACCGGTCTATTTTAGGACTCATCTAGTCTAGTTTAACAGACTTATGACATTTAAAATTGGTGGTGCATAACCTTGACCTAATGCAATAGATTTATAGATCTTGTATATTACGTAAATGTATCATAATGACTAAATTATTATGCACTAGTGATGGTTATTGAGCACCGGGGTCGGTAATTTGGCTCGGTTCATATTTTCTAATTGATTGATTTGCAATGTTAAATGGTGACCTTGCTTAAATTGGTGGGTATCAATTTTTTGGGCTGCGAGATCTTTTTCGGGTTCCGTACCTCAAAAGGAAAAAACAGAACCCTTATAGGATCACTTTGTTGTCCGCCTATCTGTCTGTCTGTCAAGACCCTTTATCTCGGGAACACGTAGAGGTATCGCGTTGAAATTAAAACTATATACTCAGATCTGCGGTTCCTTGAAGAGTTGTGAAAAAATTAAACTTTTGAATTAACGAAAAAATAAAGATACCACCGTTTATGTCGCAAAAACGTATATTTCGACACTCTCAAGGGAATCAAAATTCATAGGGCACTTCCCGTTGACCTAGAATCCTGAAATTTGGCATGAAACAAGGTCTTATAGCACAAGTATAGGAATAAATCTGCAAATTGTAAGTTTCTAATACGTCACAAAAAAATCTTTTTTGGGATTCGGAAACTGTTTCTTTCTCATCTCGGAATTATGATGATTTTAAAACGTCATGGCCTACGAGTACCTGGTTCCTTGGCCCCAGGTCGTTTGCATTGTGTAGTTCGTCTCGCTATCGTCTACGAGGATGACCTAGAATCATCAATGATGAAATAAATGTTAATTCTTATCCCCACATCAGAGCAGTTGTTAAGACATCTTAGTGTGATGCTTGTGAAACTTCTGTCAAAAATATGTATAATTTCTAACTTCAACTTACAAAGTTCAAAAAACCGATTAACTCAATAGTATTTTAAATAATCTTCAAAAAAAACCTCAACAAAAGATTCTCTAACTATAAAAACTTCGATCGTAACCTACATACGACCAATGTCAGCTGTCACCGATTACGTGGTGTTACGCAAACCTGCGCGTACGCAGGCCCCTCCCCGCATTTCTACTGACCTCGAAGCAGCCGGCACTTTCGCTGGAAACGATCTGTGCTGTACACTGGAAGTGGTCTGTTTTTGTGCACTTATGTGTACACTTAGCACAGATGATTCTGTACCTATGTTTACAATGGTGGCATTTCTTACACATAGGTGCAGAATTATGTGTGAAGTAGAGGATGTAATTAAGTTTATTGCTGTTATTATCTTCGCACAGTTTTTTCTGTTGCCAAGAAATAGCAGTGTAGTGTAAATTAATTGGTACACGTTTAAGTGTATTACCTACGTGAGTGTACACTGTAGTGCAGTAGTAACAAAAAAATGACTTTGATTTGACATGATGGATAGACTTGTTTGCTTATAAAAATAGTAGGCAATTTGTAAAATTGAAGTCGCTTCTAGTAGTTTTATGTTTCGGTAGCCAGACGAGTTGTCTTGACATGTGGTTTGACATTCGAAGAGGCTTGAACTCAATGGAACAAGGCACCAGGTGTATGGTACCTTAACATACTACTTGAGTTGGACTTTCTCGATGTTGTTTTGTATTGCAATTTAACATTTATTTTTCCATAAACTGGTAGAATAGGTAGGTACTACTAGATTTTTTGCTTCAAAATTATTGGAATCTGTAGTTTTGGCGGGTTTTTTTTCGAGTGAAATTCAGTGGCCATTTTTATAATTCGCAAATTGATTCCTAGTAGATATTTGTTGTAAAATTAATTTAGTTTTTGTATTTCAAGTGTTTGCACAACTGGACATTAAAGTGGTATCATTGAAACAAGCGCGATCTCGGTAAAATGGGGCTTAGATTTTTATTGTAGTGCTGACTACCTCAACGAAGTTTGCCAAGAAGGATGATTTGCTATGGTTGGCTGCCAAATATTACAAAAACATTAGAAAGTATAACATCCGTATTCTAATTGTAAACAAATTAACTGTATTCACGCGAAGTCATGACTTTAAGGACTTGGTATCCAAGTCAAAAACGTTGTATAAAAATTATTGTAATCTCGATAAACTTGTTATTTTTTTAAGGGTGGATATCATCCATGATTTCTCCTGCTCTAGAGTGGAGCGGAGTGTCAGATTTCTAGTGACTACCACACTTGTGTCCTTCAGTTACCCTTTGCGTTCTAGGACTATGGTTTTGCTTTCAGAAATTTCTCGTGTCAATAAACTTGTGGAATCTTAATTTGGACATACTGATGGGAGTTTCTGTAGTGCGTCGGAAATATTTGCTCAGAATCGTTCTTAATTTAACGATACTACATTCTATTTCAAAAATATCTGTTATTTATTTATTGTGCATACCTACCACAGTGTTGTCTTTTTTAACCCAATGGTTGACTGGTAGAGAATGCCTTGTGGCACCAAGTCCGCCTATGTACCACCACTGTACATAAAGTTTAAATAAATAAATCGAACTGATGGCTTCCATGCAGTGATTCACAAGAAAGTCGCATCACTGATGCACAAAACGTGGGTCAGTGGAAATTGCATCCTGAAAACAGTTGTTAAGAGTCCTTACTAAGGCACTATGTGGAGAGAATGGTCAGATAGTTTACTACTTACCATATCGTTATCTGCAATTTGTCTGCTGCGGTCTTCCCGTTCACCTACAATTTGAGTGTCTTCAAGGCTAGAGTGAATAGGCTCTTAATAAACTGGTGCGCCTGACCATCAATGATTGCATCTCCGCTTACCATCAGGTGGGATCGCAGTCAAGCACTGGTTTATATCAATAAAAAAAAAAAAATCTGCACATCTTGCCTTAAACTCTCACTTCACTGTATATTTTTATTTCTTTGTAAAATATCTTACTAGTAAAGTGGACCATTTTGTCGTCATATTTTAAATAAAATTATATTATTATTTTCATTTATTTAGTAACATAAATATATAAATGACCAGAGGGCTGGGCTTTTCTTCGGACAACGAATCAGCATTGCTATCCAACGTGGCAATGCTGCCAGCGTTCTGGGCACTTTTCCTATTGATATCGATGTGGATGAATTTTTTGATGGCCAATAATTTCTTTTTCTACCCGTTTGTAAATATTATTATTTTTAGTTTGTATATATTCCTATTACGTTGTTAATATTTATTAGTTTTTGTGTTTCTTATAATTGGTATTAGAATGTTAGAGCAATTGTAATACAGAACTTGATGATTAAAAATATATAAATTATATTTTTAAATATTTCTTAAAAAATATAAAAAAAGTGTCCCACCGGTATCGGGAACAGGAACAGAGTATTATTATTAAGTGTTACTAGTACATGTTCAGTTATTTAATTTATTCCGAATTCACGTTAATTGGAATTTCGAAAACGTGCCTTACTCGGCAAAATATTAAAATACCACAATGTCATTATCAGTGTTTGGTAAAACATAAAATAGAAGCCAATATTTACAAATGAAGCAAGGCCTTGCAGGCTCGTCGCTTGTAACGTGGTATCGGTACTCGTTAAGTTGGAACCGGTTTAGATATTAAAAACCACTGCATTAGTCATTGCGAAAAATACAATATTCTTTTATTTAAAGATGTATGTTTTGGTTGTACGTATTTGGGACATGTTTTATTATGATAAAAATAATACCTGTATGTTTGTTACCTACTTTTTTAATATTCTTGATAGGTTCGCGCTTGACTGCTATCTCACCTGATGGAAAGGGACGATACGGTCGACAATGGAGCGCGCTTACCTAGAAGTAACCTATTCACTCTTGACTTAAAAACTCCCGGGTTGTAGCCATCAGGAAACACAGATTCCGGCAAGGAATTCCATTCCTTTGCTGTACGCACAATGAATGTGTTCCCAAAACGTTTCGTGCGTATAGGTGGGATGTCCACCATGCTTAGCACCATATGCTTCTTCCGTTGGACAATATTTAGTCTCATGAGGAAAAGGTGTATAAAACACCAGCAACGATTGCATCACTGCTTACCGATAGGTGGGATCGCAGTCATCATCATTTCTGCCGAAAGTTGACCACTTTTGTATACAGGCCTCCCTCAAGTGTCTCCTTAATGACCGGTCCTGTACGTCTCGCATCCATCGGATTCCCGCGACCCTCGCCAGGTCATCGGTCCACCTTTTGGGTGGCCTCACTCCCACCCGGACGGCCGGGGTCAAGCACTAGTTTATATAATTTAAAAAAAACTGGGCAAGTGCGAGTTGGACTCGCCTACTGAGGGTTCCGTACAAATTAACTTGCCTATAAAAACAGTTCAATTCCCGAATTAAGTTACGTAGATTTTTCCGAATCGCAAAAATATTTTTTTTTGTGACGTTACTACAAATTTACAGTTTTCAGATTTTTTCCTAGACTTTTGCTGTGAGACCTTGCTTCATTCCAAAGGTTTCCGTTTTTTCCTTTTAGGTAAAGAACCCTAAAAAAGAATAAAAAATTACATTGATCATGATCATTATGTTGTTTGATGGTATGCGTAATTGCTAGTCGCCATTTCTAATTATTATCAAACAGTCGTTTAACCTATCGAATACCGTAATTAGAGACACAATAGTAACACAATGAGAGAGCAAACCGCGTTCGCTTGAGGTTTAATGAATTAAACAGCATACATCGAAGGACTAGAACAATTCCCCTGCTGCGGTCTTCCCGTCCGATTGTAATTTAGGTGTTTTCAAGGCTAGAGTAAATAGGCTCTGAATAAACTAGCGCGCTTCATCATCAACCATTGCATCACTGCTTACCGTCATATTATATGTCCATTAAAAAAAAAAAAACCTCCGGCGCGTTGTAGTTTTATATAGCTTATTTAATTCACGAAACCTATCTCAACTAGAAATGTGATGAAATAAAAGCGTTGCACGATTCGTACGTTCATTTCTATGCATACAGGCTTATGTCACAACATCAGGACTACGAAAAAGAAACATAAGCATTATGTATTTATAATTTTTGCATAAAAACGAGGAATTAAGTCTTTAAGTGTGCCATTAGAAGATTTTTCTGCTACTGATGTGATTGAGGTTAGCTTAAGTGACAGTGGGCAAGGCACGTTGTTCGTAGAACATATGGTCGTTGGACTAAGGTTCTGAAGTGATAACTGCGTTCCAGAAAACGCAAGGTTGGAAGGCAACTTTTTTTTTAATTGATATAAACCATTGCTTGACTGCGATCGCACCTGATGGTAAGCGGAGATGCAATCATTGATGGTGAGGCGCACTAGTTTATCAAGAGCCTATTCACTCTAGGTGTTCCCACAAGGTGAGCCAATGTTCAGATGAGCCGAGTGACGCACAGTTCACATTTTTACCAACATTCAGCCAAAAGACATTCCAACGTTGCGTCTTCCGGAACGCGATCGAGACTCCACATTTACAAAAAAAAAAAATCATCATCATTTTTTTTTTCTTGTAATATTACAAAGATTTGTTTTTATCGTTTGTAGCAGGTAATCTCTGGAAGTACTGCTCCCTAGCCAAGTTACAATCGTATCGTTCGCGCCAAACGCCTCGATTAAGTCACGCCTCTGATTCCTTTGTTCTGACGTCATCTCAATGCTCAGTCTTGCTCAGGCTCATGTCAGAACAAAGGAATCGGAGGCGTGGCCTACTCGAGGCGTTCGGTGCGAACGAAACGATTGTAACTTGGCTAGGGGGGCTGGCCCGAGTGCTTAATTTTTTTTTAAGATAGTAAGCTGCTTTATTCCTGAGAGACGTAGGCTATATCTTATATACGCGGGCGAAGCTGCGAGTAAAAGCTAGTTAATAATAAAAGCAAAAGCAGACCTTCTTCTCACGCATATCAATAACAAACATTTTGACTGTCCATCTATTTTTTACTCACGACTAAGCCTAAGGCTATTTACAATATGACGCGTTCGTCTATATTGTAAATAGCTACTATACTTACGAGGGGGACAGCTAGTAACTAGTAACAAAATAAACAACTTAAAAACCGTAACAAGTAGACGGTCGAGTCAAGTGGACAGCTATTTCAACTTGATTCGCTTTTATTCTGCCTTCAAGCGATGGGTCTTCAAGCCAGTGTGCAAGTAAGTAGCCAAGTTGCTACTTATTCAATTGGAACTACTAGAAACCCTTTAGGCTACAAATTATTTGTAGTAAGTACTGTTTTCTTGAAACTAGGATAATTGTGAGATAACAGGACTATATAATAAAAATAATAGATGGACAAGCTAGATTATTTACTGCGAAAACTCGAAACTAGATAGTTTTTTTTTTTAAGATTTAAGACAATTCTATTTAGTTTGAGGCTGCGGTTAAAATAAATGATAATATTGGCTATATTTCTGAAATTGTGTTTATTTTCGAAGTAGGTTTAAAAAAAAAAAAGTTGGTCGAAAAAAACGAACGTGAATCTTACTTTGAACTTATTCCTCTGATACTAGCCTGATATATCAATATTTGTAATAATAATAACGCATATATTAATGTAATCTTTGGCTGTTTCAGATTTTTAGACTCAATTTCAGAGTAAATCGATAAAATGCTAAAAAAAAAATAACAGCCCGATTGCGACGCCGCCACCTGGTCCAATTTTATTTTCAAACCATCAGAGAGAACAACCCACTGAAATATACAAACAAAATTACACTCAAATCGGTCAAGCCGTTTAGGAGGAGATAGGTGACAAACACACGTACAGAAGAATTATCTATATACTCGCTGACCCGGCGAACTTCATACCTCCTAATAGTAAGGATAACGCCATCTACTGGCATTAACAGAACAGCATAATTCATTTTATAATGACATTTTAATTAGTATTCGGATATTTTTTTCGTGATTTCTTTTTCATTTTTTTCATCGTTCAAACCTTCCCTGGACCATCTCAAATATTTTAAGACCAAAATTAGGCAAATCGGTCCAGCCGTTTTTGAGTTTTAGCGAGACTGACGAACAGCTATTCATTTTTATATATTTGTAGATAGATTATAAAGCTTAGACGATGTATGTTCATAGTTGAGACTAACTCAACAATGAGTTTTCTCCCAGCAAATCTATGAGTGCTTTAAGATGCTTCATATTTCACAATAAAACGTAAGCGTTTCGTCGCAAGTAACGCATCATGCATCTCTTTCATTTCTATGCAGTCCGACAGTGACCACGCTATAGATCATGTCACGGCCTTAATTTTTTTTTTCATGGGAATTGTAGCAACATTGTGTAACTTCACAAGTATCAACATGAAGGTTAAGTAAACTTGTCAGATGTATGAGAATTGGTAGCAATAACTATGTTTTGACGTATCGTAGGTAGGCCGCTGCAAACACAACTTGGCAAAATGGGGTTTTATAAACCCATCGGATACTCAATGTGAGTGCGGTGCTCCTGTTCAAAATATGAGCCTCATGTTGGAATGCCCCAAGTGTCCGTATTCCTGCACTTTGGAGGATTTGATGAGTGCTACCGATGCTGCTATTATTGTAGCCACCTATTGGGCCCAAACAGTTTGACGAGTTTACCATCGAATCGAAAAGAAGAAGACGTATCGTATCGAGTTTTACGAAGCGTTGGCTATTGAAAAACATAATTGTAGTATTATGTCAGAATAACAACGGGGCTATAGAACATATAAAATACAAGCAAGCTATTTGGTTGAAGGAATATAGTAAGACAACTTATTCAAAGAATAATACACACCTTAATAATGCACCTGTTTATTTCTTCAGATAATCACACTGTTTCTTAAAAATTATTAGTACAAAATGTAAACTGCTAAATAGGTAAACTTATCTTAGTTGCCACTAGAATTTACGTCTGAACGCTACGAGTGCTCTCGACCGTCTGCCGAATACCCCGACTCAGTGCTAGCGCAAGGGGGAGACATCCCCCCTTTAATTATTAAAATCGTTATTTAAACGTCTTCCGGTTTAGCATTCAAATCTATTGAATGTTGCCACATAAAATAAACTCGAAAATTAAATCAAATACTAGGCTTTTATTGAAACCTAACATTCGACCATCCTGACCTCGTGCATGTCCTCATGCACGCAGTCACGACGACCGACTTCAAAACGTAACCTAACATTCGGCCAGCACCAGTAACATTACAATAAAAAAAAAAAATAACAGACTTATACTTGTAGTATTACAATAAAAACAATAATAACAAGCGCATCAAAAAAAAAACAGAAGCTAGCGCACGGTTCCAAATGGTAGTTTCCAATGGAGAAGAACCGGCAAGAAACTCCATGGTTACTCTTTTTTAAAAAATACCATTAGTTTCACAGTACTTCCACATTAAAATATCAATAGATATTTGAGAACAATGTATCAACTTTGCACCCAAAACACTAAAAAAAATAGTAAACTATGAATCCGCAGAGTCCACAGTGTTCTCACATTCACATTATAAAGAGAGAATATACATTAAAATATGTTAGAGCAGTTAGTCAAATCATCTTTCCATTAAAATCAACAAATCTATTCTAACAATTTTTATCAAATACAGAGAATTTTTTCTTAAAATTCTTACCAAATACAGAGAATATTTTCTAACAATTCTTACCAAATACAGAGAATCTTTTCTAACAATTCGTTCAAAATAAATGAAATGCTTGTTTTAACTATTATTTCAAATATAATATTTCTTTCAAAATAGAGTAATTTGCACAAAGTGCAGTCCATTATGTACTATTAGTGAATCCTTCTTTCTCACCAATAGCACACTTCAAATCAGAGAGCGATCGTGAACCCTTCTTTCTCACGAACACTACTCATAAATTCATCCATCAGATAGTGACTGCGAACCCTTCCTTCTCACAAATCACCACCGATAGAATCATCTCATTGCAAATCATACAGTGATCGTGAACCCTTCTTTCTCACGAATCACTAATAAAAATAATCTAGATTTTACACATAGTTAAATCAACATTTCATTCTAAGTCTGCAAATACAGACAACATTGTTGCAAAAATAAAAAGTACAATTTTATTTTTATATAAAGCGATGGATTCGTTTAAATTCATTAGCTCACCCACTACTCAACAACTGTGTTATCTACGAACCCTTCCTTCTCGCAGACAACACAGCGCATTCTATCATGTACTATTAGTGAACCCTTTCTTCTCACCAATAGCACATTTCAAATCAGAGAGCGAACGTGAACCCTTCCTTCTCACGAACACTACTCATAAAATCATCCATCAGATAGTGATCGCGAACCCTTCCTTCTCACGAATCACCACCGACAGAATCATCTCATTGCAAATCTTACAGCGGTCGTGAACTTTTCCTTCTCACGAATCACTTAAGTCTTTGAAAGTACAGACATTTTTGCAACATTGCTGTAAAAATAAAAGTAATAACAACAAAACAAATAATTGGATTGCTTAAATACATGTTATGACTTCACATCATCTCATAATCCTTATCATTTTATTGTCAATAAATTGAATTATACCTAAGTAAATTATAACAGTAATTTATACAATTTTAATTCATCCCTTTCATCATCCTCACTATCATCTACCTTGCCTTGGGTACATATCCCAAGGCAAGGTACGGTTAAGCGTTACGGTTGTCTTTTACTTATTTTTCGCGGAGATTAAACCCAAAGGCTGTCAATATATCACTCAATCATTTTGACTACACGGCACCAACATAGGAAGTTTCTGATTCTTTCCATCGTTACTAAAATTAATCTTGGGAGATTTAACAAGTTCACCTTCCTTTTACCTATGTACGAGTGAGATATCAATTTTCATCGTAGCATTGTTCGTTTTAATCGTTCTTTACCCATTTTGTTTTATTTATCGCGTATTCACTCTAAGTCTTATTTTTCACGAGTTAGATCTATTATCGGGTTTTTGAATTTTATGTTCGACCTAAATACCTATTACTTCCTTCGACGTTCTATTAATGGTTTTGTGACGATATCTACGATGCTACATAGGAACTAATTTCAGAATTCTGTATTGCGGTATAAAAATTCTGCGCGCGGTTAGAAGATATACAACAGCCTGAAATAAACTATTGTGTAGTTACCCAGACCAAATACGAAACCCAACTGGTTGCAGGTTTTTCCCTTATTTTTATTTTTTTTGTTTTTAAACAAAGTTATGTGTCTGTTCTATAAAGGACTGTCACAGCAATCCAGCACGCCGATCTCAATATGTCAGGCTTTAGGACAAATACCAATTTATCCCAAAGCCCGGCAAAGCATTTCAGCACTAACGTAACACTAGTGTAAAGAGCAATACTACCTGCAGAAACTAGCGAACTATTTACCGAAACTATTCATCTTTACAGGGGTACCGCTGATTAAGACATAAATCAGCATCCCGCCCTAGCTGCGCACGGGCTTTAGTAATGTTTGAAAATCTCTATACTTATTCATTACTTATTTATTCACCCAGAATGACAAAATCTAATTACACCGATAACATTAGGTACAAATTATTTAAAGCACCTTAAAGAAAGCAACACAGACAACTAAACCTCTCACTCAGTATTCTCGCAAATCACTAGACATTCAGTCAGAATCTCCTACTCATCAGCGAATAAATCTAGTTCAGGACTGGATTCCTATGCATGTACTTTACCAACGACTCCTTTCGCGAATATATTTCGTAAAAACTTAAATACCTACCCTTTACACCGTATTTTGAGGGTAATTTTGAAAACCAATGACAGTCCTTATTATATTCATTTGGATTTTGATTTGAATTTTTACCAAGTCTATTAACCTAACGAAAATATTCTCACATATAACGTTTATAACCCTCTAAATCGTTTCACAGGGGTAGTTTCGAAAAACGGAAAATGAAATCGTTTTTCGTCTTCTTTGGTTACTATTTACGCTAAGTTTCAAGTATATGGGCCCAAAGAATAAAATTTTGCTTACAATTGAATGTCCTCCTTTTCACCCTTTTAAAGTTGAATTTTCAAAAACCCCTTCTTAGTGCTCGCCTACATCACAAGAGGAAGTCTTGTGCAAAGTTTCTCGTTCCCAATCCCGGTAGTTTCGGCTATGTTGATGTGTCAGTCAGTCAGGTTCTCCTTTTAGATATATATACAGATTATGAATGATTTACTATGTCTATTGGTTAAAACTGTTTGAAAATTGGTTCCGCAGTTTCCGAGTTTATCGCAAACAGACGAATTGTCAACTACTTTATATTATGTATGTAAGAGAGACTCGCCAAAGTCAACTGACGACTTCATCGAAAACATAGTTGATTGGGGATACCCAAAAGCGTTGCTAACCGGCGTTGTAATACGCACGCATAGTTCATAAAACACTTTCAACCTTGTATTTTAATGTAAACTGAAAAGGTTTTGGTAAAACTAATGCCATCTTGTGACGAGTTTAAAGACATGTATTTGCAATGTGGATACTGATACATTTTTCCTTGCAATGCAAGAAATAATAATAATCCCGCTATCAAGAGAATTAGTTTGACGTTGTACTATGTTCCCTTGAAAAGTTTCCTTTAGAGTTAGGTCGCACCTGAACGGTCTTTC
This sequence comes from Mythimna vitellina, assembly GCA_949316375.1. Lineage (NCBI taxonomy): Eukaryota > Metazoa > Arthropoda > Insecta > Lepidoptera > Noctuidae > Mythimna > Mythimna vitellina. The sequence continues at coordinate 4,714,968 of OX438691.1, read as the reverse complement.
TATTTGTCATTATAATTGTAAACAAGGCTCAACACGCACTTTAGCGCATGACCATAAATTGAATAATCTACATCGCGCTTGCCTTAGGTATTACATTCATCTAACAAAACTATTCATAAATATTTTTTTTTTTTTAATAGGAGGGTATATATATTTTCTGAATATTAATTTTTGTTATTTCTTCTTAACAAATCCTCCAGGGACTGAACATAATTATGTTCGAGACAAAAACACTATAGTTCTTTTTGCTATTTAGTCTATGTACAAAAGAATCAAAGAAATCGCTTGAACCCATTCTCTAATTTATCATTGTCAGTAAGTAAACTTTTTCTATTACTGCCGCTTGCCTATCACTCAAAACTATCATAATTAAAAGGTGTAAAGACCCTTCGTACAGTCTAAACTTTAAGTACAACGTTTTGATCCATCCCTGGAGCCTGTTTCAAAAATAATTCGTGGTTATTTTGTCTCAGCCGTATACAGATAATCATCAATACATCAACGCTAATTAACATTCTTTAACCGTATCACAGACTAAGAAATGGTACAAGTACCGTATATCAATTTTGTTGACATTTTTTTTTTTTTTTTTTAAGGGTGGTATATAATTTTTGTACTGATCACTACCGCGATGCAACGGGATGAAAGTGTAAACGACTGAGATATATCTTGTCCTAAGGAACTCACCAGATCTATCACATGTTTCTATGAATAAGTGGAACTATCTGACCTGTTTTCCTGGGTTTCATGGCAACTGCTATAATTGCCGGTGTCATCTTGACCACGATGTCTTATGCACCGTCGGACTGAAGGCATGATGGTCACGTTGCATTTCCCCAACACACGAAACAGCACTCTCTCGCTCCAATTTGCGACCGACGACGCTTACACTCTGGACCATCACTCAGCAACCCGCTTCTGCTGCGCTCGTCGTGATTCTCATGTTGAGAACGAGTACACCGTGCCGGGACCATCCTGTTTGGGCCCGCTCGGTGACGTTCAAACGGCGATAGTTGACGCCGCACCAAGGTTTTGTAACCACGCGGAACCATTCTGGAACTCAGACACAGGACAACTATGTACTTATTCGATTAATTAAACAAGGTTAGGAAAACACATGCTTAATAAAAAAACTATAAAATCAAAATGACCAAATATTTAAAATTAAGCATAGTTCAACAGTGAGTATTATGATACAAAAGAGAAAAATAAAACAATCTAACAAATGGGCTCATCCCACTTCTGAAATGTAGTATTATGTCAGAATAACAACGGGGCTATAGAACATATAAAATACAAGCAAGCTATTTGGTTGAAGGAATATAGTAAGACAACTTATTCAAAGAATAATACACACCTTAATAATGCACCTGTTTATTTCTTCAGATAATCACACTGTTTCTTAAAAATTATTAGTACAAAATGTAAACTGCTAAATAGGTAAACTTATCTTAGTTGCCACTAGAATTTACGTCTGAACGCTACGAGTGCTCTCGACCGTCTGCCGAATACCCCGACTCAGTGCTAGCGCAAGGGGGAGACATCCCCCCTTTAATTATTAAAATCGTTATTTAAACGTCTTCCGGTTTAGCATTCAAATCTATTGAATGTTGCCACATAAAATAAACTCGAAAATTAAATCAAATACTAGGCTTTTATTGAAACCTAACATAATACTATCGACTTTCCTAATAATTTATTATTAACTAAAAGAATACTAGCTGTAACGGCCCCGACTTATGAAGTTACGAGTTGTAGGTCGCGGGTTCAAACCCAGCCAGGTGCATTACTTTGTGTAGTTTATTTCATATCACATCCACCAACCCGCACTGGGCCCACGTGGTGGATTCCGGCCCATTCCCTCTCCTAGAGAGGAAGCCTGAGTCCCAGCAGTGGCAACATTACAAGGGCTGATTGTGCTATGTTATGCTATGCTGTGCTAAAAGAATACTCAACTGCCGAACTAAAATAAAACTGGTCAGGCCATATCCGCTGCATGTCGCAACAGAATTGGGTTAAAGAAGCCACTGACTGGATTTCGTACAACAGACACCGATGAAGCAGTAGACTAAGAATGAAATGGCATAACCAGTTAGACTCATAACTAGAAGGTTGGCCAAATGTAAATATGGAAGGAAAAAAGTGGAAGAAAGGAAGAGAGACCTTTGCCCTACAGTGAGGCAAACATTTTTTATTTATTTATTTATTTTTCCAACTTACAACTATCTTTACAGGGTAACCTAATGCGATAGAGTATTTTTTGTTTTTTCTGCCTATTTACAAAACATACATACATATATTATTCACACCAGTTTATAACTTATTACAAATAAGGCATTTATTGTGAATTCACTCAGAGAACAACAGAATATGTCTGTGTCACTAGATATGAGAAATGCTCATAAAATTTTACTTACATAATAATATAATAATATTCCACCAATATCACACAACGCCGTCTAGTCTCGAGGTAAGCAGAGCTTGTTTTATGAGTACTAGACAACTGATAAACATACTTTTATATTTACTCATTATAGATAAATTACACCCAGACACAGAACAAACGATCATGCTCATCACACAATCATTTGTCCTGGGTGGAAATCGAACCCACGACCTCCGGCATAGCAGTCAAGGCCACTAACCACTAGACCAACAGGCCAATCAAATGCGCTTAGGTGGTGTTTTTAAGAAATTATTTACCCTAATTTTTATACTAATTGTAGATAAATAATACTGAAATCGATTTGGTACTGGTAGCGCATTAATTGGTATCAACGGACAGACACAAACATCCTAGTGACGTAATCAAGATTAACAAGAACTCTTCAAAATATATAAACATACTATTTTCAGGATATGCCTTTATTATGTTATCTACATGCTATATAGGTATACTTCTTAGAATTATGCTAGAATTACACTGCGCACACGTACCCACACACACGCCGATCTGGGCGCGTCGGTATCCATACATTTTATATGGAAACTAGACTTGTAGAGCTACACTTGATCCACGCTACGCGACGTCGTTCTAAGTACAAATCAGGCGAGTTACACGTGTGCGTCGGTCTAATGTAGTTCTGGCTTTAACCTTCTGCGAACAACATACCTCTTTAATTTTAAACCAACAGCTATTAAGAAAATTTATATTGGTAGATATTAGTTAGAAGAGCGACGAAGAGCACTCTCTTAAAATAGGTAATAAATTAAAAAGTGTCTAATTGATACTTATTTGTTAGTCCGCTGGTGCATTCTTAGAATTAGCATGTTTTCTTGGCACACATTTAGCTCTTTAAAATAACTAGTTCAACTGACTACTGCCGTAATCTAATCTAGATTGCCAACAGGCAACTACTGCTAGTATCTATATTATGTGAAGTGCTTTGTTGCAGAAAATATGGCACTTGAAGTGACAGAACATTCATTGTTCGTACCACTAGGGAGTGGAGCTTCATGCATCAACGTTTAAAATTCTGTTAAACATAAGTAACTTAAAAGTGACGCATAATTTAACGCATATATTTTAATATTAAATAAGCCGGAAAAACAAACATTATAATATTTTCGTAAAGTTTTTGTCTCTGTCAGTTTTAAACAAAAAAATAACGTGTTAAAAAACTAAGACAAGACAAGAAAAATGTTTATTAGATTTGTTAATTTATGCTATTTAGAATTTATTCAGAGACTTAGTTGACACTTCGCGTGACCTTAAAGGTTGACTATTACCTCGGCCAGAGATTAAGCCATACAAGATGGCAATGCCTCCAGTCTTTTAGGGACACTTCCAGTCGACAGTCATCATCATCATCATCATTTCAGCCGAAAGACGTCCACTGTTGGACATAGGCCTCCCCCAAGTGACGCCATAACAACCGATCCTGTGCGTCTCGCATCCACCGCACTCCTGCGACTCTTATCAGGTCGTCGGTTCACCTTATGGGAGGCCTTCCAACGCTGCGTTTTCCGGTTCGTGGTCGCTACTCTCTACAGTCGACAGTGATGAGGAAATATTTTTTTTATCGCTATATTTGAGATATTAAGTCAGGAGTCACTGTTTTATTTGCATGCATAGTATGGTTGAATAAGTGTTTTTAATAATGTGTATATTCCTCTAAAATGTAATCTCATCTGTTCTTGAACAAACTTTATTTCACCTTAAATGGATTTTGTAGAACCGTGAAATGTATTTGATTGAACATACGTATATTATTGCCGTTATTCATGAATACGTGATAACTTAAGTGGTAGTGGGCGGGACACATTGCTCGCAGAACAGATGGTAGATGGGGCTGAAAAGCTCTGGAGTGACGACCACGTACTGGAAGACGTAGTGTTGGAAGATCTCCCACAAGGCGGACCAATGACCTTGTGAGGGTCGCGGCAGTCCAAATAATATTATAACACGTCATGGCCCCTGATCTGTCCCCTAGCTAAGTTATAACCATTTCGTTTCGTTTCTCTTTACGTCGATCGCCTCGCGTAGACCACGCCTCTGATAACTTTATTCTGACGACATCTCAACGCTCACTTACAGGGTCAGAACAATGGAATAGGAGGTGTGGCCAACTCAAGGCGATCAACGAAAAGAGAATCGAAACGAAACAGTTGTAACTAAGCTAGGAGAGCTGTTCATCATTTTGGGCTACGGCCTCTTGGTCGTCTGCTATTAACCATACCAATTACGATGAGCTGTTTAATGTTGTGGACATTATTCCTAGCTATGTGATAAAAAATCACTAATACCCTGCGCAAACAAGTACTTGACACTCTCTTATACTTAGCTATTCAATTACTCTGCTATTTTATCGGATACACTAACTGCTAGACAGTCTCACCGAAGCAGCAGGTCATGTTTTTCTTCCATACCTCCTCAATGCAGTTTACATAAACGACCCAGTTTTCAAACAAAAAAGAAACGCACGAATAACTAGAAAATTACGTTTCTATATTTCATTATAACACCTGATTCTCCCTATGCAATCTAGTCAAACTACCTCTGTATTATAAAACAAGAAATTCAACGTCTATTTTATAAAAAAAAAACAGCTGTTTTACCGGTCGAAACACTTGACTATTGACCGAAGATAATAGATGCGAGGTGCATCGTGCAATGCAATGTGGTCTATAGATGTTTGGTGGTGCAAAACTGGATCGTAAAATGTTGTAATCGCGTTGTTTGGTGCAAGCAAGAATAAGGTAGCGATGTGCTGCATATTTATGCCATCTCCATCATCATTTTAGCTGAAAGACGTCCACTGTTGGACCCCCAAGGCCTCAGGTCTCTCCAAGCGACGCCACAATTAATGGTCCTATGCGTCTCGCATCCATCGGATTTCAGCAACCCTTACTAGGTCATCGGTCCAACTTGTAGGACGACTTCCAATGCTGTATCTTCCGGTACGCGGTCGCCAATCCAGAACGTTTCGGTCCTAACGGGCATCTCTTCTACGGGCAATGTTGGTAACCTTGGTTCTCCTGTGGATATCTTTATTCCTGATTCGATCAAACAAGGAAACTCCGAACTAGTAACAGTATTATTTGCTAACAATCTCAGCCTTTATTAAACAATACAGAGATGCTATTGAAATGTAGCAAACCACCTGTAGAGCCCGTTTCAAAACAGCCCATAAACCTAATCAACCGATTCGACATTTTCAAAACACGCTGGTATTACATGGAGCGAATAAAAACAAAAGATTTGCTGAAATCAACTGGCTAAACATCCGGCGGTTCGCTCGTAAAAGTCGGGATGAATCCGGCCCGGATCGCCGGTCCGGATAGCATTAGCCGTGACTGAGTAATCACCGTCCGGGGTCATATGAGACACCTGACGTATTCAAATTTATCTCATAATGTATTGAAATTGGAACAAACATGGAAGCTTAAAATGGGAGCGAAAACATTGTTGTTTTCGTTTATTCGGATAGCGGATGAGCTTAATGAAGAGGGATAGAAAAAATATGATGGAAATGTTTTGTGAGACTAGAACTGTATATTATACACGGATGATTTCGTTGACTTTTTTTTAAGGCAGGAAATCGTCCAACGACTTCTCACGCGCCAGGGTGGAGTGAGAGGTCGTGTCAGACTTTATGCGACTGAGATGCAAAGGAATAAGGTTAAGGGATTTACCTCTTAACCGCCACAGTGATCTATACATGATAAAACAAAATGTGTTGACCCTGGTTTAAGCCATGGTCCAAAGCGAGAGAGAATGGAATGCGGTCTCCTTCTGCGAAGCAGTAATGCTAGTGAAGGAGAGGACTGTAACCGTGAAGGAACGGACATCCTCTCGCCTCAGCCGCCGCTATAGAAGACGCCTCGAGCTTCGGAAATCGCAGGACGATGCTGGTCGCCGTTGACACGGACTTGGAGACAACAAGTAATGGGCAGGTCGGCGTCTGCTCGTCCACAAATATTATATATCTTCGCTACCATATATTATTTACCCACCTACTAACAAATCTGAAAAGCTAATAAAAAATAATAACTAATTAAAAAATATGTTTAGTAATTATACCATATCGTAGCAGCATAGTTAAGATTAGCCAGTTCGTTTGTTTAGTTATTAACGGCGTACCAAATCCATTTGCTTCAATTATTTTAACTTGTGAAGATTGATTAATTTTTGTTAGGATTGTTGATATTATTTCTAAATTAATCTTATTTTCTTACTGACTGAGAAGGCTTTCCAGCTTAAGGTGACAGCACCAGGGTAAACCGAAGCGTGGACTTGCGGATGACGAGCAATGGGTAACTCACCGTCCGGCCGTCCGAAGATGTCAGCAAAACTGTAGGAGCCTAGCAGGGCCGAACCCTACTGGGGCCATGGGTTTGGTTCTGAAAGGAAAACCCGGGGTCCGGGGTGATCGCCACGAGTCGGCCACGCCTCCTATTCGTTTGTTCTGACGTAAGGATAAAGGAATCGCAAGCGTGGCCTACTCGAGGCGATCGACGAAAACAGAATCGAAACGAAAAGGTTATAATAACTTGGCTAGGGGGGCTGATAGCTAGAACCTGGAGATCTTGAAATCATGAATGAATAGGTTACTTCTAGGTAGGCGCGCTCCATCGTAGATCGCATCGTTGCTTTCTATCAGGTGAGATAGCAGTCAAGCGCGGGCCAATCAACAATAAAAAAAAACTTAGATGTCTTCCTTAGGAATTGGCAAGAAGAGGCCCAGAGCCGGGAACATAATAATCTCACTTTCATTTTTCGTTCGAACGGAAATTAGCTGATTACGATCGTGATTTATTTTGGTACCAATTTTCTATTGAAATTGAAAAGATGTAAGATTTGTCTTAAACGGGTCTTGGCCTTGAACAGCGTAATGACATTTAGGCTTTATTAAATATTTAGGCATGTGAGCAATCATTATATATAGAAATATTTAAAATACGACTAAAAAGATGTTATTTTTTTACAAATCAATATTATTATTCGCTTAAACCGGTACTTTTGTCCTCAACGTCAATATCATACTTTATTTTTTATTTTTTTGTGTCGACAGGACATCTGTTAAATACTCAGGCCGACACTGTGAAATTAATATAGTCCAACAACATATCCCGCGTCACGTAAATGCGTCGTAAAATATTGGGGAGCAAGTTGCGGGACACTGGGCTACAGTGTCAAGGTTAAAGACTATGTCGAAGACACGCTTGTTTGGCAATGACTACTTCTGCGCATGTGGCTCCCTGGTAACCCATTATTATTGTATCTATTAAGTGCCCCATCTTTGTTTTAATATATACATTTTTTTAACACATTGCTCTTGCAATATTTTTTAAATTATTTAGACTTCAACCCCCTTAAATTCGTTAGTAATTTAGTTTGTTAATATCTCATTTATTGATAGTTGTAATTATTCATATTTTTCTTGCTTTTTTTTATATAGCCTTTTTTTATAATGCGAATGTGAGAACACTGTAGACTCCACGTATCCTTAGATTAGTTCCTATTACGACTCACTTTTTTTAATATGATTATTTTTATTGTGCTTTTGGTTACAATATCTCTTAATACTGCAATATGAAAATATTGTAATCAACCACTTTTTTTGAAAGAGTAACCATGGAGTTTCTTGCCGGTTCTTCTCCATAGGAAACGACCAATGTGGAACCGTGCACTAGCTTCTGACGTTTTATAAGTGCCCATGTAGGCCTATGTGAAATAAAAATATTTTAGATTTGATTTAATTTATCCTATAGATTGAGCGTTGCGCGTCATGTTGGGGGACAATTTGTCCCCTAATGTTTTTTTTTATATAAACTATTGTTTGACTGCGATCCTACCCGATGGTAAGCAGTAATGCAATCGTTGGTGGTCAATCGCACTAATTTATTAAGAGGCTATTCACTCTAGCCTTGAATACACCTAAATTATAATGGGACAGGAAGACCGCAGCTGGCAAATTATTCCAATCCTTCAATGTACGCGGTATAAACGACGAGGAGAAACAGTTAGACCGGACCGTAGAGGTGTCAACAATGTAAAGGTGGACACTCGCCGTACGTCGGATAGTCTGATGCTACACTCACTCTGGTTGGCTCACTCTCCAAAATGCATCCTGTAAAATACCGGAAGGCTGGCTACCCAACGCCAGTGCTCCAGGCTTAGTAGAATGTATCAGAAACTTTAGCATCACATAAATTCAAAACAAATCAGTCTTCTACGTATTGCATATTGACATTGAATTTATTTTTAAGGTTCCGTAAGGAAAAAACGAAACCCTTATAGGATCGCTTTGTTGTCCGTCCGTCTGTCTGTCTGTCTGTCGTGGCGACGCGTGAGGTATCGATTTCAAATTAAAACTATATACTCTGTCTTGAAGCTGTGAAAAAACCAAACTTGTAAGTTAACGAGAAAAAAAGATACTTCGGTTTATGTGGCAAAAAACGTACATTTCGACATTCTCGAGCAAATCAAAATTCATAGGGTACTTCCCGTTAACCCAGAATCCTGAAATTTGGCATAAAGCAAGGTCTTATAGCGCAAGTATAGAAATAAATCTGGAAACTGTAAATTTGTTGTTACGTCACAATTTTTTTTTTGCGTTTCGTAAAAATTTTCGAAACTTCATTCAGGAATTGAACTGTTTACATAGGTAGGTTTATAAGGAACCCTTAGTGCGCGAGTCCGACTCGCACTAGCCCATTTTTTTTTATTTAAGTAACACACAATCTCCACAAATCTATATTTGATATACCTACGATCGCAATACAAGGTCATAAAGGTACATTCCCACTAGCGCAAAGTTCAAATCGACGCGTGCGCAAAGCGAATGCGGAAACTTTTCAACGAAATAATAATAAACAAATGAAAACTGGTTTTATTTATCACAAGTATCTTTACTAGCTATTGATATCTCATATCTGCAGAGGTATTATTGCAAATAATTTATAAGGTAATAAAATGAATGACACTTCAAATGTTTATTTCATGATGACGCTTTGGTACTTACTCGGTAAGTACTTGTTGTTTATAACCGTGACGTAATTTGAGGATAAGAGTGTAATATTATGAGTAATTTCTGCAATTGTAAGACAAGACTGCAGAGCTCATGTCGCGTCGTATACTGTGTCGCAGCTTTTATTACAAAAATATAATTTTAATTTTGACGGCACAGTTGGCGCAGTGTGATAGATAAACTGCTGTACACTTATTTGATTTAAACAGTCCAAAGATGATTATTTTCGGGTCTTGGTTTCTTGTGTAAGTGATGTGAGTTTACATGTTTATGTACGCACCCACGATATAACGTTAGGAGTAGGGTAACATTTTTTTGTACCTAGTTTTATTACTTTTGTATTAGTCTTCAAATGATTTCTCTCATTAATAATATGAAATAATTAAATATACACATTACTCGTAGAACAAATGGCCGTTGAAGCCGCAAGGTTCTGGAATGATGACTGTGTACCGAAAGACGTAGCATTGAAAGGCGTCCTACAAGGAGGACCGATGACCTGGTAAGGGTCGCGGAAATCCAATAGATGCGAACAGCACAGGACCGTTCATTGTGGCGACACTTGGGGAAGCCTGTTGGATGTCCAACAATGGACTTCTTTCGGCTGAAATGATGATGATGATGATGAAATATACACTTTCAGTAATACAGTTATTTATATTGATTAAATGCTTTGTGCTCTCAAGAGTACATAGGCGGACTTAATGCCTTAGCCATTTTGTAACAGTCAACCTTTGGGTGATGCAAAGAAAAATAGCGGTAGGAGCAATAAAAGAGAGAGAGAAAAAGGCAAATACAAGAAAAACTACTACTAAAAAAACTAAGGACACTAATAAACCATAGATATAATTCAATTATACAATGCATACTACATACCTACACTAAAATAGTCAAAAAATTTGTGTAACAAATTTTGTGGTCACTTTTAGCTTCAAGTCTTAATTCAGCAACAAACGTCTTCATTAACCAGAAATATCACTTCATACTTCCATATATATAACAGATTATGTTCTGACCTTGAACCCGTGTTTGTAGGTGAGCGATGAATAATTCAGAATGAACGCATTTCTCGCGGAAGCGAGCGAAATCCAACACTTGAGAAATAACGGACCAATGTGAATAGAGCTTTATATTTTAATTTTTTTTTTATTGTTTGACAGTTAAATTACGTGGTAATGCAATGGTAAATATTATTACATTTGATGTTATGACGACAAGCGCATTAATTTGTGTAATTTATTTCATCATCACTGCTCCCAAAAATGGTAAAGGAAAACATCGTGAGGAAACCGACATGTCTTAAAACTAAAAATTTGAAAACATGTGACATTCACCAACCCGCACTGGGCCCGCGTGGTGGATTACGGCCCATTCCCTCTCCTAGAGACCTGAGTCCCAGCAGTGGGAACATTAAAAAAGGCTGATTATTATATGCTATTATGCTTGATGTTATGACTTGGTTCAGGACTTGGTTTGGTTTAGGAGTATTGTGTTGCTCAGTAAATGGGTTGTGGAGGTCTGATAGACAATCGCTTCATGTAAAACTGGTATTCAGCCGCTTTTTCGGTTAGACTTGAAGCTGACTCCAACCCTGAGACGAAGACAAAGAAGGAACAGGAGTGGGTTTATAGTCAGTAAAAGTCTGACACTTTCTCCCATTCCGCCCAAGAGTGGGATTTGTCATTTCCCACCCAATAAACAAAAAAGCAAGTTGGGAGATAATATTATGTCTTGGTTCAGTCTATCAAATACTATCATAAAACTGTATATCCTTGTAATTTTTCCTCTGGGTTTCACGTCTCCATTTTAGTGGGTAGAATAGGTGCGACATATTCCTAATCTACCAGGTGGGCCCAGTGTAAATTAGTGGATGTCACATATCTTCGTATTTTTTGATGCTAGAATTTAAGTACTAAAATTACGTATTTGCAATTCAATTGGCACAATAACGGAATGTCTAACAACTGTGTTCAAATAAATGTTAACCTTGCAGAAATATTGTTCTCGCATTGAATTTAAAGTGTTGGTAGATATAACAACAAACACGATGTTATGTCAACCACAGACGGGGAAACCTAGGTTGCAATTTGAAGATTAAGTATTTACTTTTTTTGTAAACAATTTTGATAATCAAGTAGTAGATTTCCTCTTGATTCTGTTTACGAGGACGTCGCCGTTGTTTATAACGATTTAGTTTTCATCATCATCATCAACAGAAAGACGTCCACTGTTGGACATAGCTCACCCTTAAGTTCCGTGCAAGCACTTTTGGCCCCGTCGACCATCGGTTCTACGCGCCAGAAATAAATACCTTTATTTCTGATGCGATCACGCAAGGAAACTCTGAGCACAGCTCTTATCATTGAGCTTTGGGTGACTTTAAGTCTTCTGATGTTCTGCCTATTATGTGTGACCACGTTTTGGAGTCATATGTCATCACTAGCAACACGCACTGGTAATAGACTTTCCTCTTGATATCCCGAACGCCCATGTTAATATCAATAATCTTTAAAACGAGCGAAGTATCTAAAGCAATTACTTAGTCTATAAGAAAAACACAGACGACCGCCAGACCATTACTTAGAAAACCAGCCTTCGATAGAAGACATTTTTTTCTAGACACTGCATTTTTGCACACATCGAAAGCTAATACGGGTTTGTCAAGGCCTTAACTTAACTTACGAAGACATGTTAAGTGTACCTGTAATACTCAATATGATAGAGCTAAACATGTTCTAGGCGAAGTAGATACAAATAAGGATGGTATTGTTTGTTTCGTACCTAGTTTTCAATAAAACTAAATGTCATCATCATCATTTCAGACGAAAGGTTCTGCCCCCCTAGCCAAGTTACAACCGTTTCGTTTCGATTCTCTTTTCGTCGATCGCCTCGAGTAGGCCACGCTTCCGATTCCTTTATTTTAATGTCATCTCAGGGCTCATTCACGCGTTCATACAAAGGATTAGGAGGCGTGGCCGACTCGAGGCAATCAACGAAAAGAGAATCAAAACGAATCGGTTGTAACTTGGCTAGGGGGGCAGGTGTGGCGACCTCGTACCGGAAGACGCAGCGTTGTAAGACCTCCCACAAGGTGAGCCGATGACCTGATGTGAGTCGCAACTATCCGATATATACGAGACACAGAGGACCAGTCGTTATAAAAGTCAAAATCGGTTTGAAAGGACAGTAAAAAAAAAAATATGTGTAATCTTATTACAATGAGGTATAAAGAGAGAAAAGTCATTGGATGATATTCCAGCTCAAAAAGAACCTCTTACTGGGTATTCCAGACTGCTATGTTTGTAAAAATACTCGCGGCCGCTTCCGCACCCGCCTCTCTTATTACCATAAACATACTCTTAGCGCCATCGGCCATTACACTTGCGTTTGACCCACTGTGGTCTTGCATCGTATGCGCAACCAGCGACCGCGTACCTAACCTCTTACTAAGTTTGAAAAGAAAACCCGAGGTCCTAGAAAGCACAAGATAAGTGAAAAATACAGGTGTAGTTTCAGTCAGTAAAAGTCTGACACGCCCTTTCACTCCACATTAGAACGAGAAAGGTCATTGGATGATTTCTTACCTCAAAAAAACCTCTAACTGTACTCCATTCGAAATAAGATTAGACATTTGAACAAACTTTTTTTACTGTCCGTTTAACCGATTTTGATTTCTATTCCGTAGGCATAAAGTTGGCATTAAAAGCAAAAAAAAGTGAGTACAATACCAACTATTTACTCGTGCCGCCATTTATCATGCTACCAATGCAATAAAAGCAAAAATCGGTTGAATGATGATTGCAACAATGCTCGCGCCCGCTTACGCGCCCGCTACGCTTATCACCATAAACATACTCTTAGCGCCATCGGCCATTGCACTTGCGTCTGACCTAGTGTGGTCTTGCATCGTGTACGCAACATAGTCGCAGTGTACGTTGAGGTATTCGATGCAACTATTAGGACATCAAAACCCAACAAGCAATCGTTGGTACGAAGCCTAGATTTCTATTTACCTTTAGTTATGTAGATGCAATAATACTCGTATCAATTTATATAGCGTTTTATATAGCTTGGAATCCTGTTCACCTTCAGTCGTTAAACTGAGTTAGGTAATGACAGGAGCAGTTATTATTGTTAACGATGATGTTGTCATATCTATACATATGTACATAAAAATAAATATGAAATGTCTGATTGTAATGTCAAAAAAATATATATTTTTACTATGTGACAAATGAAAGTATAAGCGATACCTACGACAAATTTACGTCTGGCTGTCTGTTTGTTTCTACTAATCTCCGAAATGGCTGAACTGATTTTGATGGGACTGTAACTGGTAAATAGCTGATGTTTTAAGGAGTAACTAAGGCCACTTTTGTTTAAACGCAAAAAAAAGCGTTTTGAAATTGTGACCAAAATCGCGGGAACTAGTTAGTATATAGCTAATAATATCGTTAAGTATGTTTCAAGACCAATTAAATCCAAATAGAGGTACAATCTTGCATTAAGTTCAAGATTTGTAAATAACGATATCGGCCTTGGTACTACAAGTATCGCAAAAGTAGCCGTAGTCACGACTTCTAACCGTCTTCATTTAATCGCCGGTAGGTTTATTTCTTCATCATTAATCATTAAGTACCTTACCTACTATATTAAGAGGAAAACCTTTATTATTTCTTAGGAAAAAACCGCGCCCGGCTTTTTTCCGCGATTCATAATTACGCTAAGTTCCAACCGCTAGGATTGTTTTTTTTCCCTCTTCACCTTCGCCTTGGTCAGCTACGCTACTGCGTTTCATGGGACCCAATAATTGGCAGTTTGCCAGTGATGACATATGGTACTGGAACATGGTCGCTTACAATGGGCCACGTCAGAAGGCTTACAGACACCCAAAGGGCAATGGAAAGGGCTGTGATGGAGATTCCTTGTGTGATTGCATCAGGAATGAAGTTATCCGCAGGAGAACCAAGGTTGTCGACATAGCCCGAAGAATCGCCAAACTTAAGTAGCACACTGCTCGTAGAACGGATGGTCGATGGGGCCGAAAGATTCTAGAGTGGACATCGCGCACCGGGAAACGCAGCATTGAAAGGCCTCCCACAAGGTGGACCGACGACCTGGTGAGAGTCGCGAGAATGTGGTGGATGCGAGACGCACAGGATTGGTCATTGTGGCACCGCTTGGGGGGGTCTATGTCCAATAGTGGATGTCTTTCGGCTGAAATGATGATGATGTTGAATAGGCAGTTTTAGCTCATAGGCCATCTGACATGCGGCAGATTGGCCCACAATGGCTGAGGACAGACGTGTGTGGAAAAGGGAGAGGGATGTCTTCATCATCATTTCAGCCAAAAGACGTCCACTGTTGGACATAGGCCTCCCCCAAGCGACGCCACAACGACCGATCCTGTGCGTCTCGCATTCACCGCACTCCCGCGACTCTCACCAGGTCGTCGGTCCACCTTGTGGGAGACCTTTCAACGCAGCGTTTTCCGGTGCGCGGTCGCCACTCTAGAACCTTTCGGCCCTATCGACCATCCGTTCACGTTGTTCAAGTCATTATTAATCAAAACTATTTATTCTTAGATCTATACTCTTTATATAAGCCGACTATCTGGCCCCGATACGATCATATAATAGTAATAGGTAGTACTTACATTAGTTTATGAGTCACGTACCATAGCCCTAAGGTCAGTAATTATAGCCATCATTAAGATCCTTGGTATCACAACCACTTTACACTGATTATTTGAAATTAAATTTTATTTTCATGATATCAATTAAATGTAATTTAACGCACACATTTAAAGCCAACATAAAAATTATTTACAAAGTTATGTGGTTGGGTTTGAACCCGTGACCTACAACTCGTAAGTCCGGGCTGTTACCACTCGGCCACCACTGCTCTCACCAGGCAGGCGCATAACTTCGTGTAATTATTTCATCACCTAGGAGAGGGGATGGGCCGTAATCCACCATGCGGACCCAGTGCGGATTGGTGAATGTCACATGTCTTCGAATTTTTGTTTCTAAGACATGTCGGTTTCTTCGCGATGTTTTTCTTCACCATTTTGAGAGCAGTGGTGATGAAATAAATTACACAAAGTAATGCGCCTGGCTGGGTTTCAACCCGCGACCTACAACTTGTAAGTCGGGGTCGTTACCACTCGGCCATCACTGGTCTTATAACGAAACGAATTGACGCAATATATATTATTATTTTTTGATATGGAAAATCATCCAATGACTTCCAGGGTTGTTTTTCTTAAGGTGAGAAATCATTTTATGACTTCTCCTTCTCTAGGGTGGACCGGGAAGGCGTGTACGTGTAAGACTTTTACTGACTTAAACAACACCTACGTTCCTTCAGTTGCCTTTTGTGTTCGAGAACCACGAGAATCCTTTTTATAAATAGCTTCTAGGGCTGCGGTAACTATTTTGAAAATTCTCGCAACCTTCCTTTCTAGCTCCTCGTGAACAGTCCATCTATCAATGTCCTAGATATCAAATAAATGTATCTTTTATACCATTGTATAAGACAAGATACTTATACATCCAAGTCTAGGTCACTAAGGACACTGAATAACAAATGATAGACCTATTTGGTTAATTCACACGCAACTGGTTGGCTGAAGGTAACTAATGGGTCGTTTAGTTAAGTTAATGGCCTCAGCCAGTTATTATTGTAGGATAACATTGTTGCTAGACAACAAGTTACAATTCTGCGTATTATCTAGAACTTTGTGAACTTATTAAAGTCTCAAAGTGTCACTGGACATAATTATGCGTCTCGCATCCATCGGATTCCCGCAAAACCTTTTTTTTAAATTATTGATATTACTGATCTACATTGTGCACACATATTAGAAGCGACAAGAAATATGTAACCAAGATTTATGTAACTCATAATATGATTTACGAGAGTGTCCATGGAGTTTCTTGCACGTTCTTTTACAGGTTGCAATTTGGCTTGAGTTCGCCATCTCATTTCTACCATCGGATAACCCTTACGTTGTTTAAACCTCTACGGACTCAACCTCAACGCTTTGTACGGAAAGCGTTTCGCCTCGTGGTTTATACCGCGTACATCGAAGGACTGGAACTATTTGCCTGCTGAGGTCTTCCCATCCGATTATAATTTGGGTGTCTTCAACGCTAGAGTGAGAGAGAATAGGCTCTTAATAAACTAGTGCGCCTCACCATCAACGATTGCATCACTGCTTACCATCAGGTGGGATCGCAGTCAAGCACTAGTTTATATCAAATTAAAAAAAAAACACTGTACACACTTTTCTAGCTACACAAACTACACACACACACAGTACACACTCAACCTCACTCCCACCCTGATACTAACAATACTAACTACAACTCAATAAACTTTTCTAAAATGTTAACATGTCCCTATTTTTTTTATTAATTTGTTAAATTTAATTGGAGGAGTCCTAGTGACCTTAAATACGGGCCTTGAGCCTAGTATAGGCATCAGTCTCCCACAATATAATGAATCTGATAAATCTTATATATAAAAAAAGAAAAAAGATCGTATATAGATATCGACAAATCATAACGAGACATCAGAATATAAAAATCTCCACAATCTTAACTAGAAATTAATTCTAGATATCATTTTACAAAACCCACCCTATTTTCTCAACATTGTAAGTAAACAGACTACATATTCCTCGGGTCATTTAATACCACTGCAGTGGTAATATTCCCTGCGCAACCTCATAGTATTTATCGGCAACTTGTTTTTAATTGATTCGAAGACCCTGTTTTATTGTGGAGTTCTTTGATATAGGAATACAGGTCCTAGGATTCTGAGAGTGAATTTGTCTGGAAAAGTAAGAGTTAGGTATGTGGAGATGAGTAGTATAATAACATAGTACCCTATTTTTTTTTCTGCGACTTTTCCTCGGAAGTGTCAGAATTTTATTGACTATAACTCACCTGTGAACTTTCAGTTGCTCTTTGCGTTCTAAGATCGCAGTCTTAGCAACAATCGGTCCTACTGGGCCCCTTTAATTTTATTAGGTACTAGCTTCTGCCAGCGGTTTTGCCCACGAAAATGTAGGTTTTTCTGTACTGTAACTTTGGACTCCCATTTCATCCCCTTAGATGGTGAATTTGAGAAAATCCTCTCACTAAGAGAGACAGGCAGAACAGAGGCACGCCTACGTAATAAAAGGAAACGTTGTGCAAACTTTAATACTCCTAGGCCCTGTAGTTTAGGCTGAGTTTTGATATGTCAGTCAGTCAGTCAGTTTCTCCTTCTATTTATATGGATAAAGGCGAAAGTTTGGAGATTGTTACTCCTTCAAGTTTAATTAGCTTAACGAATTTTGATGAAATTAGGCGCACGAGTAGACGATGTCTTGTAATACCTCATAGAATACTTTTTATTCCGGTATTATGTACTCTTAGAATAATTTTCTTCTTTCATATGGGCGAAGCCGCTGGCTAGTGAAGCTAGCTTTCTGATATTCACAAATAATCGCCACTAAGTTCTAAGACTGATTTATTAGCAGGCTTATTATGATAACTATGTTTATTTGCGACTTTCACTTAAGAAATTAATGAATACCTGACTTTCACTACTTTTTTTCCGGCGACGCACCAAAAAACACATTCACAATATTCTATACAAGAAGAGTCTCTAGAATAGAATAGAGCAGTGGTGGCCGAATAGTAACGGCCCCGACTTATTATTTGTAGGTTGCGGGTTCAAACCCAGCCAGGCGCATTACTTTGTGTTATTTATTTAATCACCACTGCTCTCAATACGGTGAAGGAAAACATCGTGAGGAAACTGGCATGTCATAGAACCAAAAATTCGAAGACATGTGACATCCACCAACCTGAAATGGGCCCGCGTGGTGGATTACGACCCATTCCCTCTCCTAGAGAGAAGGCCTGAGTCCCAACAGTGGGAACATTATAAGTCCGACTATGCTATGCTATAATAGAATAAAACCTAATTGTGCACCAAAATAGTAACAAAACTTTTAAACTAACTTAATCTATGGGTATAATGGCGGTCTTATCGCTACCAGCTATATCTACCAGACAACCTTAGGATGGACTGTAAGATCTTAACATAAAAAGGGAGTAGTCTGCGGAGTACTGCTGGTCTAATCAATCAAACGCAATGCCCGAAAAAAAAAGTAGATTGTATGACCTCTACCTTTGTGTCAAGTTTCATGGCAATATTTTCAACCATCTGAGCTTGTAGGAGTAAGTAGAGAGAGTGGAAAGATTTTTCAATTTAAGTGGTAGTTCAAGAGATTAGTGCGGATAAACTAACAAAATAATCTTTCATTTTATTCATTAGTATCTGACCCCTGTGGTTTCACCAGCCCCTGTGTTTTCTTTGGTTATTGCTCCGCTCTCGTGGGTCTTAGCGTCGTGTTCTATAGCCTTCATCGAAAAGGCCAACACTAAAAGTTTTTCAATTCAAACCATTTGTTCCTGAGTTTATCGTTTTCAAAAGAACAACCAAACTCTTCAGCTTTATAATATTAAGAGGGTCCTTCTCCACTCGCTTATGGTCAACATCTTCAACATCGAGCATGGTTTAAAAGCTTGTTGCTTCATCTAACGCCATCTGACGCGATGATGAAGAGGCAATGCAAAAAATGAATTTGCAAATTAGATACTCATTTAATATTTCTACACCGGCAAAGATAGTACTCGTATAACGTGATTCCATCTAATATTAAGATCTTCATATACCATGTACACAGAAATAAACGATTCTATTCTATTCTAAAAAAAGGAAAGATAATGCCCAAAAACTCTGTTGGCATTCGGTAATGCGTGTTATTTTTTTAAATCCTTAAAAATTTTTGGAAAAAAAATTTCGTCTTTCAGAATATCGATTAAATGTAAAAGGCTTTTCGATGTACGTTTTAATATATGAGTGCATTATGGAGGGACCAAAGTTCTCGTAAAATAGCTGATTTTCAGAGGTCTTGACTAGATTAGTTTAACAGAAATTTAGGTTTTGATTTCTATAGAAGCCTAGATAATATCCACAAGATAGCTGTGTATCCAATATATCTAGAGAAATATGTGTAATAACATCATAATCACGTAAGTGCGGTTGTATGAAAATGTACCTCGAGGTCGCTCTTAAGTATTTAGTTATTAGTATAGATTACTAAAATGACACTGAGTACCCCGAGCTCATACACACATACAGAAAAAAATGCACGTGTATACCAAGTTTGGTCATCAGAAAAAAGGTGAGCTTTCATTGCTGAGTAAATTTTATGATAGCCTATAATTTTCTGTCGGTGCCTGCCTAGTGGGCTTAAGGGAAGTGTTCACTAGACCTATAAAACGTTTCTCCTATTAAGGACGAAACTACACTATCGGTTTCAACTTGGTTGGTTAGTTTTTGTTGCATTTCTTGTGTTCGACTATATGGTTTTGTTAGTGTGGTCATGCGTGTGACACATTTTTTTAATGAATAATTGCTAGGACATGCAATGTTTTTTTTTTTGTGAAATGATGTCGTAATGATCGTCATTTACAGCCCTACTTTATAAACTCCTGGACTTCTTTATATTTTGTGGTAATGATAATAATCTACAATAATTTTATTAATTAATTTGTTAATGTAATTCTGTCAATATTTTTTCTGATGTATTTAATTTAATTTATTTATTACGTTATAACAATTTTATTTAATTCTATAATATTACTATGGATTAATTAATTAATACCTGATATAAACGATAAATAAATATATATAATTATTTCTTATTAAACCCAGCATCTGGTACTGCGCTCTTAAATTGATTATTGATTACAAAATGCAAAAACGTTGTTTAAAAATGTTTCACAAATTACTTATATCATTAAGAGTTACAAAAACGACTCTCCTGTAAAAATGCACTTTTTGCCTTACGACCTAATGCGTAGAAGGCATCGATTTTCTATTTTTATTTTACTTGTCGAAATACTTACACCTTCTGATTATCCCTGATTCTATAGAATCGAGTTCTCATTAATCGAAATCTCGCGCCATTAAAACCTTTTTCCACAAAAACCGCTTCGTTTACTCGCCATTCGATCCCACCTTTACCGGCATTTATCGCCACACCATGTATGGTCGTGTCTGCTAGTCTCATCTATCAATGGTTTTTACTCGTCTTTCAGGTAAGTCCAGATCAACTCGACCGACTAGCTGGGACGTGTTTATGCGAGAGAGGACCTGCAGCTGTTTCCTCGCGTTTATGCTAATATTGTACGTATAAGGCGCATAGTCCCTTGAACATCTGGCCGGAGTTAAATGCACACATATGTAGGTACTCGTACTGCCACCTACGCCTGCATAGAGCCCTGCTGACCTTAAAAACCATTTTCTTTGCGATATTGATTGATATACATATACTATGTACATCCTAAAGAAAACTTAACCAGCAATTTGTTTGTGTAAACATATTTTTGAAGATCAAAGCCGTTTGAAAGGAGTAGGGAAAAAAAGCGAATTAATATCATGTTATTAGAATATTTTATTGGCGTACGAAAAAATCATTTGTCGGTAATGTTATATAATTTTTTTTTTACCTAACAATAAGTATTTATTTGCTTATAAATATCAAAAATAATCAAAAATAATTTTTAATAGGTATCTAAACAAACTAAAAATAATAATATTTACAAACGGGTAGAACAATAAATTATTCGGTATCAAAAAATTCATCCACATCGATAAAGTCAAAAGTCAAAGTAAAAGCATTTTATTTCAAATAAACCATTTACAGGCACTTTTGAAATGTCAAGAAGTCAGTCAGTCAGAAAAAAATGAGAAGAATGTGCAAGAAACTCCATGAACATTCTTTTCAATCATGTTTTGTAATTACAAACATCTCTGTTACATGTTTCTTGTCGCTATCAATGAATAAAATTCTTGGCGATATCAATGGGAAAAGTGCCCAGAACGCTGGCAGCATGGCCACGTTGGATAGTTGTTATATATGAATCTATAATAAATATTTATTTATTTCAAATAATAATAATATTCCGCAACTCTCACACAAATGTATCAACCCAGCGGTTAGCAAGGAGTAGGCTTCAGAAAGTCACTGTTTTGTTGGCAGTAAACGGGAGCAAGGGTCTTAATATTTCATGTTCATTAATTCCGTTTTGTTGATGGTTCACTTTTTAATAAGTTGGCTGTTTGATGTGTATGCGTATGGGTATGCATTAATAAATGTGTCGGGGTAATTGAACGGATAAACAAAATGTTAATCAGTTACTTTTTTGTATAAAGAACGCGTTCATGTTTTGGCTAGGAAAAAATACATTATAAATTACGGTGATTACAGTGTATAATATTTATGAAAAATATATAAATCGATGCTTCTTATGCGTATGATCTTAAGGCACGAAGGGCATTTTTTCAGGTGAGTCGTTTTTGTAATTTATAAAACATTTTTAACCATTTTTTTTTTGTTTTATATTATCAAATCAGTTTAAGACCACAGTAGATGCTGGATAAAATAAAAAAATAATAATATTTATTTTTTCTAAGTAATACAATTTTACTCAAAAAATATGTTACGACTTTATGCGCAGGTGGTATCAAAATACATATATTTTTTATTATTATTATTGATAGGCTCGCGTTTGACCCCTATCGTACCTGATGGTAAGCGATGATGTGGCCGACGATGGGGCATGCTTGCCTAGAAGTAACCTATTCACTATTGACTTAAAGACCCTTAGGTTGTAGCTATCAGGAAACACAGACTCCGGCAGGGAATTCCACTCCTTAGCTGTTCGCATTATGAATGTGTACCCAAAACGCTTTGTACGCATGGGTGGGATTTTTCATATGAACCAAAACAGGTGGGTCTAAGTCCTACGAAATTAATTCCTGGTCCCAATTTTTAATTATATAAACTACTGCTTGACAGCGATGACCTGATGGTAAGCAAGGTTTTTTAACTTGTTCAGTACAACATCAAAAGAAACTAGTTAATTACGGATCGATGTCAGAAATAAACGGACAGACATTGCTGAGCACTTTATTTATAGGTGTTCAATGGGAAAAGTGCAAAGGACCTTTAAAATTTATGGCAACTACATATTCATTCATTCTCCATAAAAGGATTTCTATAAAAGTACATTCAATGATTATCAAGCAAGATTTTGTGCGTATCAATCAGTTGGAAAAACGCCGAGTGTAAACTCTATCTTAATTCTTTTGTTTTTGTTTACAACTTTCACACAACGCCATCTAGTCCCAAACTAAGCAGGTCTTGTGCTATGAGTACTAGACAACTGATAAACATACTAATATATTTCTAAATACATACATATTATAGGTATATTACACGCAGACAGAACAAATGATCGGGCTCATCACACAAACATTTGTCTTAGTTGGGAATCGATCCCATAACATCCGGTATCAGCAGTCAGGCCCACGAACCACTACACTAACAGGCCAGGATTACTATAAAAATATATTCAACTAGCTTTTGTCCGCGGTTTTGCCAGCGTACATAAAATATAGCCTATGTCACCCAGGAATAAAGCAG
The DNA here is from genome assembly GCA_949316375.1 of Mythimna vitellina. Taxonomy (NCBI): domain Eukaryota; kingdom Metazoa; phylum Arthropoda; class Insecta; order Lepidoptera; family Noctuidae; genus Mythimna; species Mythimna vitellina. Next base: position 4,691,940 of record OX438691.1, on the reverse strand, counting down.
CTTTCGATCAGTGAAAAAATTTTAGCAACAAAAAATTCCTATAAACAAAAAATAAAAAGAAAAGAAATTTTACCTCTTTATAATATTAGTGTAGAAGTGATGGTTCAAGCAAGATTTTGTGCGTCTCACTTTCAATTTGAAAATTCACGCGTGTAACCCTGTCTTTGTAGTAATTAACTATATACTGTTATGTAGACACTAGCTTCTGGCTGCGGTTTTGCTCACGGGTAAGTAAGTACTTTTTATACTAGAGAGTATGTACTCTCTAGTATAAAAAGTATCATATTCGCCTACTTCATACTAATACGCTCTTACAGGACTATGTCCTCAAATAACGAGACATGGTTTTTAAAATTTCATCATCATCATCATCACCATTTCAGCCGAAAGACGTCCACTGCTGGACATAGGCCTCCCCCAAGTGTCACCACAATGAACGGTCCTGTGCGTCTCGCATCCATCGAACTCCCGCAACCGTTACCAAGTCATCGGTCCACCTTTTAGGAGGCCTTCCAAGCATCGCCATCCGATATGCGGTCGCCCCTTCAGAACCTTTCAGTCCCAACGGCCATCTGTATCTGTATGTATATATGTGTATAGTCATAGTAATTTATTGGTAAGGGATTCTTACAAGTCATATACAGAATTTTAAATTATACGTAGTCGCCAAATGAATACATAACAATGTCAAATAATAAAAAAATTCAAACAAATAAAAGAAAATACAAGAAAAACAAATAAATCGAAGTCAAATCACAAATTAAAATAATAAAAAGAAAATCCTATTAAAAGTCACAATAATTTTCAGTCCAATAATAATATTAATATTCGTGTCAAAGTTAAATCAAATTGAATCATAAATTCGTCAAAAGAATAAAAAGCTTGCTCGATAAGCCATTTTTTCAAACGAGCTTTGAAGCTCCCTCTATTTGGGGCACCAGAAATAGCTACAGGCAGCTGATTATAAACTGTCGGACCCATAACATGAGTCGTCTTGGAAGATTTGGTGAGCGTTCTCGAGACCGTAGATAACTGACCCCTGCTTCTGGTACAATATGAATGACGGCTGCCTACGTTTGGGTAAAGGTAGTGTAGTAGGTATAGTAGGTACTCGTATTATTAAAATTACAATCTATAATGAAATGCCCCGTGTTTGTTTGATATGGAACTTCTGAAACGTTTCTTCTTAATGCCCAGTAGTTACTTAGAGCGATAGTAATCTTCACACTCGCAACCATACAATATCGATTACTATTTATAATTCTTAAACCTCAACACTTTTTTGCGACAGTTTATTATTCAATGAAAAGCGATAATTTTGTCGTAGAATGGAGTCAAATTTCAATTTGATATAAGCTTTTTTTTAATTGAATTTTAGGTATTTTGAAAATAATAATTTCTGTGTAGGTATTTAGTTTTTTCACTCTACTAAATTAGTAAATAATTAAATATCGTTATTTCCATAATTCTCTCTCTGTCTTTTAATATTAATTGAAGTCGAGACTTAAACCTAAAGTACCGCAAGTAAAAAAAAAAATTTTACGTAAAAAAAAAAGAACCGACTTCACTAAAAAAACCACTAAAAGGAACAAAATAACTTGAATTTCGGTGTTTCTCGGTATTGTTTTTTTCTTATTTAACACCGACTTCCGAAATTAAAGTCCGGCTCCATCTTCATCATCAGGTCACTTCGATAAAACCATTTTCAACTTAACTATTCAGAACCATTTATTTATTTGTATTGTCATAGTCGCTTAACTATCTTCATTGTGATATCTATGGGAGTATGAAGTTCCGTTGGCCATTTCTGGTCTTATTAATCAGTTCCTCTTCATCAAATGTTACTTTTTGACTATAAATGCTTAAGTTCTCGATGAAATATCAAAATCACTATATGGTTGCCTATAATATTTGAGGAGTTCTCTCGATTCCTCATGGATAAAATCATCAGAACTGGAATCTGAAAAAAATAGCAAACAATTATTTTTATGTATTATACGCCTAAGGAAAGCGGACAGGTGGGGCAGTCACCTGCATGCCGTGACTGTCCCACTTGTCCGCTATTGTCTTCAGGATGATGTTGAGGCTGACACGTACCCTGCGCATGATTGAGGCGCATCACTTGCGCATAAAGGCATGAAAGCCATCAATTTCTGCCTCTGCGAAAATACCGGATGCACTGCAGTAGAAACAGCACTTAAAGACCCCCAAGTTCTACTACAAAACTAGAAACAGACTCCAACAGGGAATTCCACTCCTTAGCTGCAAGATAAATACTTAAATCTAAAGCCAGCTTCCCGCTTTATCCCTTGTTATCTTTAGTATTATCTCCCATGTAATTGCCTGCCCTTAAACTAGCATTTAAAATATAACGTTCTCACATACTTGAGTTTATATTACAAGCGTTAGAACCGGTTCCAAATTGATTTATCACAGTTAACTGTTCCCGAGGCTTAATTTAATGTTTCTAGCTACTTGTTGCAAATACTCGAAGCTAGTGCTCGACTCGTATTAACTGATGAGTAGGGCTGCGAGTATAACACTTAATATAAATAACTAGTTTATTACCAGTTGCAAGTTTTGCCTTAACATCTTTCATTATTGGCTCAAATATAGAGTTGTATTGATAATTAGAAGTTCTTGGCAGGGTTGGGTAATTGTTCGAAAGAGTTACCGGGATCCTGGAACGCAAAGAACTAGTAAAGAATCACTGGTGGGTCTTAGGGTGTTTTTAATATCGTGCGGATTTCATCACGCATGCGGAATTACTCCGCCATCTTTTTCGTGATCTCCCGTCTCACTGTCTCAGGTCAACAACTCTGTGTTACTTTGGCCCACAGTTTGTCGGGCATGTGGTCGACACGTCCTGTCCAGTCCCTAAAAGTTGCGCAGCCAGAAGAAAATACTTATTCTTCCTACCCTTGTTCCATTATTTGGGGTCGGGTCTCCTCACTTTTCTGCGCCAAGTGGCTCTATCTTGGGTTGTCAATTTTGGCAGATGGGCAAGGTTGAGGCTCCTTTCTATATTTGACCACTAGGTCAACAGGTCAGCTGGGCAGCCTCTAACTTTTTTTAGTTCTGGTCAGGGTAGAGAGATCTGAACTATACCATATAACCATACCAACGAAAGCACTTTCCTGTCGTCTTGTAGGACATCGGTGCGACTTTGATGATTCCGCGAATATTCATTTCAGCAAGCAAAAACACAACTATAAAACAAAATCTATGTTGGATAAATCACAAAGTCATGTAGGTCTATCTCCTTATCGTAAACCTAGCGTTTAAAAGAAAACCATTTTCAATTAGACCAGACTCCGTTCACACATCACCCATAAATCAGATCTGGCATTTGTCCGATTAGACAGATAAAATTGCACAAAAAAAAATGGCCTCAAAGGACGTCCTTAGATAAAATAAAGAAATTAATTGAAATAGCTTGGCATTTTGATATGTTTCGATAAAACTGTTGGACAGCCCTGCGATGATTAGGACTGGTTGTAATTAATTAAAATTTTTATTTATATTTTTATATTAGTTTCTGCAAAGTGCCCAGAGCAGTGGTGGTAATGGCCCCGACTTACGAGTTTGTAGGTCGCAGGTTCCAACTCAACCAGACGCCTACTATGTGTAATTTATTTCATCACTACTGCTCTGAATACGGTGAAGGAAAACAGCATGACGTAGAATAAAAAAATAAAAAAAAACTCAACTCCTAAAGGATAGAAGTTGAATTTTGAACAGGTTTAATTAGGTAAGTAAGTTATTATGGGACATTTTTTGTGGCCTGTATATTTAATCAAATAGCCATGAGAGAGTTTTCTGAAATTCAATCATTTAAGTGGCGAAAATGGCTGGCAAAGTTTGGTGTTTCGTAATTATTTAATTATGTCTCAAAGTCTGCACTGATTTGTATAAAATTTGGCATACGGGTAGACCAGAATTAAGGTATAAGACACTCAATGATGCCTTGGGGTAATACAATACTAATACAAGTAGGAGAACCAAATTTTAGTGGCATTTGGCAGATTACTCGCAGATCAGATTCGATGGGGCCAAAAGGTTCTGGAGTAGCGACCGCATACCGGAAGACAGCGTTGTAAGGCCTCCCAGAGGTCGATCCGATGACCTGATGAGGGTCGCGGGAGTCCCATGTATGCGAAACGCACAGGACCGGTCGTTATGGTGACACTTAAGGCTATAATCTCACCGGTACACCATGGCGGCGCGACCAGTCACCGCTACCAACAAAATATATACAGCTCTACGAAGAGTTACTCACCTGGTGTCCGTTTGGTTACGCATTCAATTTGGCGGCACGACCAGCTCGGACGCGTGCACTTAAGGGCTATTTTGATACTGTCTCAGTATGGTGTAGCGACTCTGGTATCTGTACGGTGTTTAGTTTGGTAGCTTACGCACACCATGGCGGCGCAACTGGTCGCACCACCATGGTGTCCCGGTGAAATATACCCCTTAGGGTGGTCACATCTTTTGATGGGAATGATAATGTCGAATAAAACACTATTCACTCAGGCGAAACCACGACAAAAATTTCGATTACATTGTGAGACAACCCTATAATGATTAGGAATGGTCGTAATTAATTTTACTAGACTATTAAACGTTTAATTACAATAGCCAATGGGAGTGAAGCAGTTTTACATAATGCATTTAATTCCGTTAATGTAGGGGAGATTTTGTTCTTGAAGTTTTCCGTGCAGTTAAATTGAGATTTATTAACACTTTGTTAACAAGATGGAACTTGAAGTAGTAAGAGGTTTTGTATCTTCACGATGTTACCTTCTAGGGTAAGTAGAGCTGAGACTGGGCCAAAAAGCTTTTCAGAATACTTACTCGAAAATCCGTTTTTATCCCTACCGCTTATTTACTGTTTACTGTTTTTCGCACTAGTGCAAAAAAGTGCGCGTGCTCGATCCCGCCACAATTTTATTACATTTATCATGTCAGGCTGGGCGACAAGTGACCCCCACAAGTCGCGCGTCAACCCACGTTTTTATGTCTTAGTAAGTGTTTTGAAAAACGTTATTTGATACAAATGGAATTTGTCACTGCAGCCTTCGGCTCCATAATGACGTCTCAGTCGCAGTTACAAAGTTTCACCACTTTTATCAAAATGTATTATTTCCTCAGTGGTGATGAAATAAATTACACAAAGTAATGCGCCTGGCTGGTTTGAACCCGCGACCTACGATTCGTAAGTCGGGGCCGCTACCACTCGGCCACCACTGCTCACTGCCTTCAAGTATGTACGAGTATATTAATAAGATAATTTTTTTCGTAAAAAATAAATAAACAAAACAGTACGGATGTTATATAAGGTCTTGACGACTTTAATAAGAAGATATTCTTTAGACAATCTTTAATCAATCGACTTTAAAAAAGATGATGGTTATCTAAATGTTAACCTGTTTTATTCTTAGTATGTGCTTTTTCCGGGTGCATAACATATATTTATCACTAAACAACTTTGATTATTTACTACACACTAATTTATACTATACATATAATAATATACATGTATTTATTAACATCACATCAAAAAAGCTGATTAGCATCCGTGGACTCATAGCAAGGTTCAGTTGAAAACCAGCGTCAGGCAACTGCTACATAGTGGCCTGGCATTATGCTGAACTGGACCTATTTGGCGCAGCCGTGAGACACACAATGTAAATGTACTTTTTTAAGTTTTAGTATTTAAGTTTCTATATTGTAATATCATTGTGTGTACCTGTGTGCCAAATAAACGTGTTTTCTTTCTTTCTTCTTTCTAAATACAATGTCTTTGAAATACAACATCTCCCGGTCGATAAAACTTCCATTATCCCCCAAAATACAAAATAAGCTTCAGATCCTTCATTTTCCCATTATAATACGCAACACACGCATCAAAGCCTTAGGGTGATAGTAAGTAACGACCCTTAGTTAGACCCTTATGCTCTCAAATGGCCAATAATCATCATGTTAAATAACCTTCATGATAAATTGATAAGCATGGGTTATTCGATGTTTTGGTACGATTCACTGAATCGATTACCTACCTAATACAGGGATCGAGAATATAAGGTAGAACATGGAATGAGTAGTTTAGAAGTTATTCGTACGTTCACACTAATATTGTAATGGCTAACGTTTGAATGTATGCATGTGTGCGTGTATGTTTGTTATTCATTCACACTCAAACTTCTGAGTGCCTAGTGCAAGTTCAGCGGGAACTAACATTTGACTGACGCACACGTGAACGACGCCCGATTGCTTCTAATGTAGCTCTACAAGTCTAGTTGCTACATAAAATGTATGGACACCGACGCGCCTAGATCGGCGTATGTGGCCCACGTGGGTGCAATGTAGTTCTTACCTTTAGATATACTTAAAAAAAAAAAACAGACAAAACAGTCCATAAAAGTTGTTAGTAACAAGAAATTAACTTATAACTAATGTTAGTAATACTCCAGAACTATACATTTTAGAGACACTATTTACCCCTGCACAGTAGGGTCACCGGCTTAAACGCGATCGACTCGTTCATGACGTTCGGTGCTTCGATTGGTTCGCTGTAAGCTCTTAACCAATCAGAGAGCCAAAGCGGGAAATATTTCGTAAAAAGAACTCATACTCAGCGCATTAAACTGAATTTAATGGTTAGAAAACGCATAGACTACATCCTGGAATAGCGTATAGGATGCTTTTTATCTCGGGAGTATTTTTTTTTGGGATAATTTTATATTTTCACGAGCAAAGCCGCTGGTAAAAGCTAGTATTAAAATAATGCAAAGTGAAGGTGAGCATTAACTACGATATTTTATCCTCACTAATATTATAAAGCTGAAGAGCTTGTTTGTTTGGATGCGCTAACCTCAGGAACTACTGGTTCGAAATGAAAAAAATATTTTTGTGATGTTTAGTCCATTTATTGAGGAAGACTGTAGGCTATATGACATAATGCTACGAATCATCGGAGCGGAGTAGTAACAAAAGATGTGGGCGAAACCACGAGTGACAGCTAGTAAATAATAGTTCGGTTAAAAGGAATGTGTGTTTCCTGATAGCTAACAACCCGGTAATCTTTAAGTCAAGAGTGAATAGGTTACTTCTAGGTAAGCGCGTTCCATCGTCGACCGCATCATCGCTTTCCATCAGGTGAGATGGCGGTCAAGCGCGAACCTATCGACAATAAAAAAAAAAAAAGCTCAACATGTAGTTCTAGTTATAAGCTTGGTTGCTTGGTTGTTACAACTATTATTCAAAGGTTTGGTTTTCGACTGTTCTAGACTTTGTACAACCCTGATTTCATTCAATTTGTTAAATGATTTCATGTAACACTTGCCTATGTAATTTCGTGTAACGTCCTTTGTAGTAACTGTAACTAGTATTCAAAAAACAGCCGTGTGAAATTTCTTACTTTTATCGTTTCTACGGGTCTTTGAAATCAGAACCTTCATGGTGACTACTTGTTAGAATAAAAACACAAGTATTGTTGCAATACAATACAAATTTTAATGAGGATCATTTAAGAATACAAAACTTAAGTATCATGTTGAAGTCTTAACCTTGTCTCACCCATTATGAGGCTCTTATAGTGTACTTGACCAATTGTATTTAATATATAATTGGACGAGCATCCATAAGTGGCTAATTAACCTATAATAATGCACGACAGTGGGCCATTCAGGCTCATTTTGCGACTATTTTGATGTCATTAAAATAATAATTTGTTAAAGTTAGCGGTTGACAAACATGACCCAAAAACAAGTTTAATGATAGACGTGTTTTAAGAGAACAATATTGGAAATTAATACTTGAGAATATTATTGAAGACGTGTAAGAGAACAAAACAAATATCTTGTCGATAGTTGTAATGGCCAATGGTCTAATAGTCAAGAGCGTAGACCTGAAGAGGCTTTCCTTAGGCAATTTAGTCAAGAGTTTGATGTAGAAAGCGGTACTTATTGACAAGGTTTGAATATCTGAATCCCAAACTACTAGTCATTTGAATCATACTAGATATACCGCGTACATCGAAGGACTGGAACAATTTGCCTGCCTTCCCATCCGATTATAATTTGGGTGTCTTCAAGGCTAGAGTGAATAGGCTTTCAATAAACTAGTGCGCCTCACCATCAACGATTGCATCGCTGCTTGCCATCGGGTGGGATTGCAATCAAGCACTAGTTTATATCAAATTTAAAAAAAAACCTGTTCATGATATTGGTGATAAAGAAATAATTCAAACAGTCATTGTCAATGACATAGCTATTAAAATAAAACATTCGAAATTGAAATAAATCGAAACCAACGAGGTAGAAACATATAAAAGGAGAAACCGATATATCAACGCACAGCCGAAACTAGTGAGAGGAGTGGGAAATTTTGTACAGTTTCCTTTTATGACGCAGGCGAGCTCTAAGAGAGGATTTTCCAAAATCAATTTCCTTAAAAGGATGAAACGGAGGTCTAAAGTTTGTATGGAGAAACCGTAGTTTCCGTATTACACAGGCGAAGCTGGTGGCAAAAGCTAGTTAAAACATTTAAACGTAGAGCCAAACCGAACAACACCGATGCCAAGTCGTAATTCTACAGAGCGTCATTCCTCACCAGAAAACTACTCAACAGCTCCTAATGACACTTCTCAGGCCATAATGTGCATGAAGTAGCAACCCTTTGTACGAACAAGTAGAGAAATGATGTAATCACGAACGTATAAAGCTATTCTTTGTAATGTCAGGTCACGGCCACTAGACTATGAATTAGCTTCTGTTACATTCAATTTAGTATCATTACAATCAGTTTTTACTGCAAGCTGCTCACCATTTGATTTATTGCTACATAGCTTGTTACGTAGATGTTTGTTTTTGTTAGCGTTCTCAAGTAAATCTGTGTTCAAAATAACTTTTGTACTTGTGTTTGGTTTTTTTTCCGTAATTAGTACTCAAGTATTCATTGTGGTCTTTGTGTTGGTCTGAGTTTGTTTACTGCTATTGTCAAGGTCAATATTTAAGTAGCGTTTTAAATTAATTTGTGAATTTACTTGAAGCTATAAATTTTCACTTGTTTTTGGTTTAATCAAATAAGTTAGACTTCTACGGTCTATTTGATTTTGATTTTGGAAAGTAATGAAAATGCCTTTATTTAATTTATGATTCCATATGATATGTCCTACAGAGAAATCCATTATAATTATCCTTCAACTACTCATAGATAGTAGATACTTTTTTATTGTTGACATCGTACAGCTCAAGCTTTTACCTTACTCAAGGTTTTTCTGCGCATTTTCCTCCTATTTTAGGATCATCACATGCTTCCAAACTCAACATAACATAAATAATATCTACGAACATCTTAGACTCGCCAAAAAGTATGTCCGTCGCGTGCCGGACGGACATATTTTTCATGCTTATATTTTCAGAGGAAAACTGTCCAACCGTCCGCCATTTATTTTGACCAGCCAATTTGTTTGGCAATGTTATTGATGGTCTATATTTTTGGCCACTTGTTGTATCATTCATGTATTGAATTTTGATAGCCCATGAATTTGAAGGTTATTTGAAAAAACTTTTTGCGATCCGATTTTGTTGTCATTAAGTTTGGTTTGGCATTGTTGTTCCCATGTCCTTACCTAACCTACATGAAAAAATACTCAAGGTGCACATCTGAAAGTGGTATACTCGTAGTTTGGCTTACTTATAATATTACTGTAGAAGCTATTGAAATCGTAATTGTATCTCTTAATAAGCCAGCTCAAAAGAAAAATAGGCAATATAATATATTAAATAGTTTTAACTCGTAGACTGCAGCATCGGTGGCAATTATTAAGTCCTCCAAAGTGCAGGTATATGGGTACTTGGGGCACTTCAACGTGTGGCTCAAGTTCTAGACAGGGGCACCTAAAAACTGATATATTTCACATACTCTAACATGTCCATCACAAGGTTAACTATTTTAATAAATTTTAAGTACATATGTTTACAGAAAACTTTCTCAATTTCTTACCAGCTGTGAGTTTCTCAAGTTCCGCTCACATAATCGCTCGTTCATCGACTTATTAGTTTATCTTAAATATCTTAGTTCTTCTGTTATATAATGTCTTGGAAATTCTTTCACAGCGATATTTTCAAATTTTTCTCTACCTTCATCTGAAGTTTTCTGTTCACCCTGTTGTGGTTGAACTTCATTTTCTATGTAGCATAGATTAACTGAAATCAATGGTACTAAAATGATATTTTATGCCATTTCATCCTCATCTCCAGTTTTTGTTCTTTCTTCAACGTTGAATACTTTTAAGAGCTCTATAGGTACTGCCTTCAGAATTAACTGCTATGATAAATTAGTAATTAAAGTATCTAATAAGGTTTTGAAATTAAGGTTTGCAAAGTTTAGTACTTCTTCGGGAAAACCTATCAATTTGTCATAATTTCTTTAATTGCTATTAAAAGTGTCTTCGTTCCAAGAACCATTAACTGTAAGTCTTATAGTATTAAACATTTAACAAAGCGTTTGATAGTGATGTGCTCATGACTAGTTCCTTTTAAAACAATGAATCCTGGCAAGCTGCCTGCAGAACACTGGAACCAAATGTGAATATTAATAGATCATTCATTTCTAAAACAATATACAAGTACTAAAAGTATAAAATCAAAGTTTATTAGAACGTCATTCGAGCCAGCTTGATACCAGGAAATTTCTTAACATTGGCCCTAATCAAATTCTTTAAAATACCCATATCCATGCATGTCGACATATGTAACTTCCAATTTAACTTCCTCAATATAGAAGGACTATTTTTGAGAAAGCTCTTCATCGGAATCACAAACTTTTTATTTGTCTAAGCGGCCCAATGATAGATTACATAAAGTGTGTACGTGAGCAACATACTGAGTTTGGTTTTGAATATTTTGAACCCCTGTTTTTTGACCTTTGAATAGGAACTATGAATTTTCGTCAAGCAGAACTGTTATTTTTCTATCACGTTTTCACTTAACTAGTTTTTATCTTGGCCTGGTGCCAGTCGCCAGTGTCCTTTTCAAAAGCATCTTTTTCACTTCGCTTGATCTCGCCTTTAGCAGTCTGGTGGCTTTTAACTACTTTAGAATCAAGTTATTCAGATTAACTACTGCCATGGACTTGAGAACTGTTGCAGTTATATTTTTGACATAAACCTTACGTTTCAATACAGTTAATCGCATTTGTAATGAATAATGCAATTTTGCAATACTTGTACCTATAGGTTTTGGAATTGAGTGGATCTATGACGAATATAAAATTTCTACGAAAATTGCAGACTGTCACCCTATTTTCATATCCTCAAAATTGCTTCCCCGAACTTTGCTGAATTTGAATTAGTTTTCAAATTCAGTAAAGTTTATAAAACATTGCATTTCATAACTGGTATTAAACGTAAAAACGGCGTATCTCAGACTTTTGCAGTCGCATAAAACGGAGTTCATGTCGATAAGGCCTGACCTTAACGAATTTATTCCCCGTTCTTGGGGATTAGTATTCCCTTACCGTTCTCTCACGGATGAACCCCTCTATGAATATAAACTGATTGAAATATCGGCGTTTAAATATTTGTGTTAATTTGGAGAACGATGTTTTTTATGGAGAAAGTGTTCATGTTTTAATATTTTTTTTAGTGTTGCTTTTTTGATAGCAGCCGGCTTTTGGGTTTAAACTGATGTTAGGGCATCAAGACTTCTGTGAAATTGTTCGAATAAGTCACCGCGGCCCTTGAATGCTTAGCTTGATGTTTTAGTCAGTAAATACCTGATACTCCCTCTTAATCCACCCAGAGCGGGAGAAGATACTTTATGATAAATCACACTTAAAATAAAATTTTGCCTCAAGTTTTGCGTCTATTTTTATGCTTCTGGATCTAACCCTAGATTGACTAGATTAATCTGTCAACCTTTGGAATGTTAAGATAGCTTTTTTGTATCTAACGTGTGTGAACCTGATGTATCTGAATGCTTTATACTAATTATATTGAGGTAGTACTGCATAATGATATATTTTACTCGGTATATTTCGTTCATAAATTATTTATTTGATTATATTTCAGTAACCCTCAGTCTGTGATCAGTATGCATTTCAGAAAAAGAATAGCACATTTTCATCGTTAAAAAACCTCATCAGCTTAAAATTGAACCTTTAGATTTAAGAATTTATACATTACTAGATCCCTATATGGCATGTACTCAGAAAATTATATTAAAATATATTATTATAGATCGATATACTATACGCAATACTCCATAGTGCCTTAGGCCATTGCATGACCACGTATAGCAGGGAATATAAAATAATTAATTGCGAGATCATGTTAATAACACTCGTTATCGAAGAGACAGCCACGTCCTGTCGGGCGAAAAAGTACTATTTTTCTTTTGTTTTATAGTTTAGTAGACGAGCAACTTCTGAGCAATGAATTGTTGCTGTATTGTTGCACTGAATGAATGTTCGATGAAATGAATTTTATTATACATATCGTCTAAAATATGACATAATAAAACCGGCAATAAGGAATCTGAAATTTCCAATGCAAATTCTCAGAAAGGTCAGAATCATATCCTAAAATTACGAAATACATAAAATAACGCAATAAGTGGTACAGTAATAGTTTTATTACGCATTAAATTATTACAGACCTTTGGATATTAGATAACAGTTACTTAAATTAGCCATATAACGCGGATGCCGTTAAATTCTGACGTAATAATATCCTGTATAGGGTTTCACACTTGAAACCTGTCTATTAATATTCAGCGACTTTTTAATGGCATACGTGTGGTCTTAAAGTTGCCCTTCTGTACCGAAGCTAAATGCAAGTCTTAAAACATGGTCGCTATCGTAATTAATAAATTATTATTCTGTTCGTTTGTCCTCATGTCACTTTTAATATATGCATGTATTTTGTGTCTATTTTAAATATTACTGCCGTTAGTGTTTATTTTTCAATTGTAATACTTAATAATTATGGCTTATTATTCAGTTTTATTGTGAAGTTTGAGTTACATACCACGTAAATCCATTGTCTTATGAAGATACAATTTCCGTTAGCAATAAGGAATCCCAACTAATTTTATGATTGGCATTTTAACAACATTTTTTACATTTCACATACTCATTATTTTTATAAATAAACTACCTTGAATTTTTTTCTGGCCTTTTATATAGTAACTAACATCAAAACATCGTCTAACATTTGGACATTCATTTTTGTATACTTTATTTCAACACCTTTTCAAGCAGGACTTAATAATCTATTTCTAAATCTTCGCAGTTCTACTATTATTCAATATAATGTAAATCACGCCTCTCCTTCTTGAGTATCATCAGAATGATTGCCCTATTGAGCAATTGTGAGCCTCGCACTTGGTACAGACAATAAAATTGTCTTGGTGTCTCTATTGGGGTCAGGAGCAATTTGTAGTATAAATAGATTCAGCGGATTGAGCAATAATAGTCCTTATGGACCTGTGTGAGGTATGAGTGTTATTTTTGATTGACGCTGGAATGAATACAGATTTTTATTTTAGTGAAAGTGTTATTTAACAGGCGTACGGTATGTTTACTTCAAGAATGTAGACTTAATTTTTATTGACCATCGGTAACTATCAGGTTTATTTTGAAATGATATAGTTATAATAAATTAATGCAAACTCAAACTCAAAGGTTTGCTGGGAGAAAACTCATTGTTGAGTTAAGCTCGCCTTTGTACATAAACTGTATTATCTCCGTGTACTATGTATGTTTTTTTGTGTACAATAAAGAATTAAGAATTAAGGATGCATATTGCCAGTGATGACATATGGTTCCGAAACGTGGTCGCTCACAATGGGCCTCATCAGAAGGCTCAAAGCCACCTAAATGGCAATGGAAAGGGCTATGCTCGGAGTTTCCTTGCGTGATCGAATCAGAAATGAAGATATCAGCAGGAGGCGATTCGGCAAACCAAGGTTGCCGACATAGCACGAAGAATCGCCAAACTTGTGGAAGTGGCAATTGGCAGGGCACATTGCTCGCAGAACAGATGGCCGTTGGGGCCGACACCTAAATTATAATCGGACGGGAAGACCGCCGCAGGCATATTGTTCCAATCTTTCGATATAAACGGTATAAATGACGAGGTGAAACACTTAATCCGGACCGTAGAAATGTCTACAACGTAAGGGTGGACACTCGCCGTATGTCGGGTTGTCCTATGAGAGAAAGGTTTTTTTTAAGGGTTGGAATCATTCAATGATTTCTCTCCCTCTGGGCAGAGCGAGAGGGCGTGTCAAACTTTTACTGATTGTCCTTCAGTTGAACGTTTGCGTTCTAGGACTACGGGTTTCCTTCTCAGAAATTCCCCGCGGTCCTAGCTAGCGGGCATCGGCCCTGCTGGGCCCCTACGGTATCTGAAATCACTTTGAAGAGTGCGTGAATCACAATGCGCTGTTGACGACTGGGCTCGGTCCGGTCAATTATAGGACGGCCGGACGGCGAGCTACCCATTGCTCAACGTCCGCGAGACCGCGTATACCGTGGTTGGTAGTCGGGGTCAGAATCACGGCGGCTGGGGCGTGAGGGCATTCGTTCCCTCACGCGTGTGGTCTGCTCGTTTGCTAGCATTACTGTTTCGCGAATGGAGGCCACCGCCTGCCATTCCTCCCCGTTTCGGACCCTAGCCCGAACCAGAGCCCGGCGCGAGAGTTCGCTGCCGCGGATTGCCTCCACGAGAACGTGGCGGTGCTACGCCCAATCGGGGCTTCACCGTTTCCTCTTTCTCTTTATTTTCCAACCTAAAAAAGGGTCACGGAAGAACCCGAAGCACCGAAGGAGGAGAAGTAGAAAGAGGAAGGTTTCTTTTTTTGGGTGTGAAAATCATCCAATGACATTCCCTGCTATTTCGTGCCAGACTTTTACTGACTAAAAACCCACTCCTGCTAGATCTCTTTCGCATCACTCATGGGCCCAGTAGGCTTCGACCCTGCTGGATCCCTACGATTGCTGACATCTCATTGAGGCGCGCGTGGATTACTACGCGCCGTCGATGACTTGGGCTCGGTCCGGACGGTTACCGGACGGTCGGACGGCAAGCTACCCGTTGCCTATCTGCAAGCCCACGCCTATGGCGGTCGGAAATCCGGATCGGAATCCCGGTGGCTGAGGCGCGTTCGTGCGTGCACGTGCGGCCTCCTCCTTTGCTAGCATTACTGCTTCGCAGAAGGCGACCGCCTGCCATTCTTCCTCGCTCCGGACCACGGCCTGTACCAAGGCCCGGCGCGAGAGATCGCTGCCGCTGATCTCGCCCAAGAGGACACGGTGGTGCCCTGCCCAGATGGGTACACCTCTACCGTATGCTCCACCGTGTCCTTCGGGCCGTCCACACAATGGTAACAGCCGGGCGTTTCTTCCGCACGAATCTGATGCAGGAACCTCCCGAACTTACCATGTCCGGTGAGGACCTGCGTCATGCGGAAGGTGAGGACGTAGTGAGGTCTTTCCAGCCACGCCTCAGAGGGGACTTACCGCCATAATTATGGCCTGCCCAAAGAGGAGGGGGTGGAGAACGGAAGAATTAGGGTCGGTTAATTATTGCATAATAATTTCAACGCCCCAAATATTCGAAGCAGCCTGATTAATCAATTCCAACGAAATACTTTCATGACGAGCTTTTAATGAAAAACTGAAATTAATTGCATTGCGGAAGATTTTTGTGAACTTACGGATATGATCCTGATTCAATGATTTCCAAGGAAAAATATTGTTTCCTTTCATATCGGTTTTCATGAAATTCTGCCATTGCCTTTTGTCCAGTTCATCTCTAACAATTGTTTGAATATTCCATGTGTTTTTCAAAAAAGTACCTTCGGTTTACAAGTTGCATTTTGAAGAGTGTGCGCGGGAATTGCATAACTTGATTCCGCCATCTTATTTCTACCATCGGACAACTCGACGTACGGCGAGTATCCACCTTTACGTTGTTGAAACCTCTATGGTCTAGACTAAGTGTTTCGCCTCGTCGTTTATACATCGCAAAATTTAAAACCTAAATTATAGTTGGACGGGAAGACCGCAGCAGGCAAATTGTTCCAGTCCTTCGATGTACGCGGTATAAACGACGAAGCGAAACGCTTAGTCCGGACCGTTGAAGTTTCAACAACGTAAGGGTGGATACTCGCTGTTCGTCGGGTTGTCCGATGGTAGAAAGGAGATGGCGGAATCAAGTCATGCAATTCCCGCGCACACTCTCCAAAATGTAACCTGTAAAATACTGAAAGGCTGGCTACTCTGCAAGCGGTCAAGACCAGGATCTCGTAATTATGAGACAATACTACGTCAACGTAAACACGTGCATGACATGTGCGTATGCTTGCATACATAGAAATTAAAACTGATCTGCTTCCTGGCATATTGACTTATCAATCTACTGAAAGGTCGCTTGTTGACCTTATTGTTTCAATAACAGATTATTCTAGTCTCGTTCAGTGATAAAAAATTGACCAAGTGTGAGTCGGACTCGCACACGAAGGGGTCTGTATATACAATATTGCCTATTGGTCTAGTGGATAGTGGCCCTGACTGCTATAACGGAGGTTGTGGGAAAACCACCCAAAAGAAATTGTTGTGTGATGAGCACAATCATCACACAAATGACGATGTCTAGGTGTAATTTATTTATAATACGTATATATTTAGAAACTAGCTTCTGCTCGTGGCTTCACTCGCGTGAATGTAGATTTCTCCATACAAACTTTGGACCTCCGCTTCATCCCTTTAGGGAGTGAATTTTGGAAAATCCTTTCTTAGTGCTCACCTACGTCATAAAAGGTGACCTTGTGCAAAATTTCACGCTCCTAATCCTAGTAGTTTCGGCTGTGCTTTGTTATGTCAGTCAGTCAGTCAGTTTCCCCTTTTACATATATAGATTATCAGTTGTCTACTACTCATAGTTCAAGCTCTGCTTAGTTTTGAACTAGATAGCTTTATGTAATAGTTGTGGAATATTATTATTAAAATCAAGCAAAAAAACTCTGACAAAATAACGTTTCTTTATTTGTTGTTGTTCCGACAATAGAAATACACCCTCTGTAAAAATTTCAACTTTCCCTTTTATGGTTTATGAGATACAGCCCGCTAACAGACGTACAGACAGACGGACAGCGGAGGCTAAGTAATAGAGTCTCATTGGCATTCGTTGGGTCTGTTAGTACGGAACTCTAAAAAGACTTTAAATTACGCGGCAAAATTAATGCAGGTAGCTATAATAAATCACTATACATGAAAATTAATAGACGATTAATTCCGGCCCTAATTATCCGTTTTGATTGCTCATTACTCTTAATAATCTGTTATTCTGCACAGTACCCATTGTTGTACAAAATACCTGGTTATTGTAGTATGAAATATTCGGGGTTAAATTATCTGCGTTATTGGTTTAGTGGTTGTGAACTTGTGAGCCTGGCTGAAATAGCCCGAAGAATCGCCAAACTTAAGTGGCAGTAGGCAGGGCACATTGGGCCTCCCACTAGGTGGACCGACGATCTGGTGAGAGTCGCGGGAATGAGGTGGATGCGAGACGCACAGGATCGGTCGTTGTGGCAACGCTTGAGAGAGGCCTATGTCGAATAGTGGACGTCTTGCAGCTGAAATGATGAGCCTGGCATGTGTCGGAGCACACGGTGGAGGTGTGCCCCGCTTGGGCAGAGCAACGCCGTGTCCTCGTGCTCCTTCTTTTTAAAGTCGGTTAAAACGATGTCATTTGTTTATTTTACGGGTAAAACCACAAACAACTAATCTATAGGTATTACAATTTTATAAAGCTGAAGAGATTGTTTTGTTGAACGCGCTAATCTCAGAAACTAATGGTTTCAATTGAAAAAAAATTGTATGAGTAGCATAGCCCATTTATCAAAAAGCATATAGGCTATATGATATCACGATATGACCAATACCCACAGACGCGGGTTAAACCGCGGGGACTGATAATATTTATCAACATAACTATGTACGAGTATATAAAATTGAAAACGTGTGCATTAGAATCCTAAATGTTTATCTTCAATCACGATTGACATACAAACAAACCGACGGATGCTAGATTTTATAATAGATTATGCATGTTTCAGCCTTGAACATCGCTTGTACTTAGTCATACATATACCTATTATATCCTTTTTATTTTTTTATTATTGATAGGCTCGCGTTTGAGCACTATATCACCTGATAGTAAGCGATGATTACTTCTAGGCTCCAACGTCCAACGTCGACCATGGACGTTGGAGCATGCTTGTCTAAAAGTAACTTTTTCTATATCTCAAGATTAAATTTGTAAGTAGCATCAAGAAATTAATCTTCCTAATAGTAGTAGTGATCGCTATTTAGGTATTTTTTAGCTTTTTACGTACGCCTTCTTTTCGTGAAGTTTGTGAACAAAAAAAAATGTTATCCATTTTAATGATATCCCCAGAATTAAGCCCCGTTCCCACGAGAAAACAAAAAGTAACTGAAATAACTCTTTGTAATATCAGCTACCCATCACTAAAATTTTCATCAAAATTGGTCCAGCCGTTTCGAAGATAAGCTGGAACAGACAGAGAAACAAAAATTTTTAATATTTAATTTTTTTTAATGTATCGAATATATTTTAATACGCATTTAGTATCATGTTATTTTGATATCACAAACATAAAATTCAATTTTATTTATATGTATAGATGTGCAATATAAAATTTTCTGCAATAAAAAAAAACTGGTTTGTGCGAATATTTCTGTTACGAAAGTCAATGTCAGCTTTATGTAGATACCTATTACCTCATTCAACACCGTTAGAAATATGTTCTAGATTTAAAGGATATTGCACAATTATATTTATAACGTTTTTTAAATAATTTATTTACCTAATTAATATTATTAATTGGTGTTCATTTGATTATTTATTGCTAACATTTTTACATAGTTTTCTTTAGTATTAAATTATTTACGTTAAAGTTACTTAACTTCAAATTAAAATAAATGTATCCTTTTGAAATCTCGACTACAAAAAAGTCATAAATAAAATATCCACTCTGCGAACCAAAAAGAAATTAAAATTTTGAATAAATCAGAATTCGACTTTAATTATTCGTAAATATAAGGCGAGCTTCACGTTTGCGGTTTTATCTTAACTAAATTATAAATTTAAATGTCTTTTGTTCATAGTCTTGCATTATGAAAATGAATCGCGATGTTATTCGGTGTTTTTTCTCTACATCTGGCGCATGCATCGATTAAGCTCCGCTTTGATGTGACGATTTTACGACTAAAAAGTCGCGGTGGACGACAGCTGTTTAGATAATACGAATAATGAGTTGCGTCAACATATTTTAGTACAGAAATATAAATTGTTTTTGTTATGGTAATTCGAAAGGATGCTCTCAAATTTATACTTGAGATTAGAATAATAAATAAGACTTTTTGAGTTCATACTGAACAATAAGACTTAACTAGCTACTGCCAGTGGCCTCGCTCGCGTGAAAATACATAATTATTCCATTAGGGATAAAAAGTATCCTGTATGCTGTACCTACCAAGGTTCATCGAAATCCGTTCAGCCGTTCGAACGCGAAACATTAACAAACGTACAAATAATCATTCGCCTTTATAATATATGTGTGTATGTTTTGTTTTTTTTTTGTAAAATGACACATAATGCACAGTAATGATAGATCGCATACGTAATGGTGATATCGGGTGTTACATTAAAAACAAAAGAAGTATACGCTCGTTTAGAACCCGACCAAGTGTGTTATTATAAAATTTAATCAAATTTGTATGGCATTATTTCTTTTAAGTAATAATCCTTGTATAATCTATCAAGAAATGAGAATATCCGCAGGAGAACCAAGGTTACGGACATAGCCCGAAGAATCGTCAAACTTAAGTGGCAGTGCGTAGGGCACATTGCTCGCAGATCAGATGGTCGATGGGGACGAAAGGTTCTGGAATGGTGAATACGTACCAAAAGACGCAGCGTTGGAAGGCCTCCCACAAGGTGGACTGATGACCTGGTGAGGGTCGCGGGAATCCAATGGATGCGAGACGCACAGGACCGGTCATTGTGGTGACATTTGGGGGGAGGCCTATGTCCAACAGTGGACGTCTTTCTGATGAAATGATGATGATGATGAATCTATCAAGTGGAAATAAACAGTAATCATATTATACATATAATACATAATAATATATAATTATCACAGATAAACCCTCGGTACTTACAGATAATTATATTTAACGAAAAGAGTACTTCTTTTTTTGAAGTCGTTTCATTATAGCAGAATATAATGAAGTACGCTACTGTCAAAAATACATTTCTGTTTAACAAAACATAAAATAGTATATATACGATCCTACTTTCTGTCATGTCTGCCGTACTTTTCTATTGACATCCAATATCTAAGAGAGACAAACTGAATACAAGTGCCAATAATTTTCGCACGAATGCCTTTTTCAATTTACACGCACGCCTCCTATGTGGAATATGTCATACAAAAAGACACGTTCTGAGGGCCTAGACAAAGGGCTATGAAATGTTCGAAAGGCAATTGAAGGAACACGAGTGGGTTTTAGTTAGGAAAAGTTTGACGCTCTCGCTCCATACAGTGCGGAATGAGTTATCTGATGATATCACACAACTCAATCAAAAAAAGGCCTAGAAAAAAATGGCATTCTGGCAGCGATTGTCGATAGGAATTTTGTGGCATTGATATCATTATCATAATAATAATCTAGATCAAGGGCCTGATACAGAAGGCAGTACTCCTTGATATGGCTCGTATTGTGAGGAGGTTCCTGTCTCTATAGCCCTAACCACCGGTAACTTGGACCCTGCTCCCGACACCGGTGGACTACTATTTTTATGTTTTTTTTTATAAGTATATGTTTTAAGAAATATTTAAAAATGTATAAAATATGCATAGAAAATAAATAAAAGATAATAATAATCATCTCTCTAACCTTTTCCTAAGTAGCTTGAGGTCGGCTTCCAGTTTAACTGAACATGATTTATATGGAGTGACTGCCTATCAGACCTCTACAACCCAGTTACTGGGCAACACGATACTCCTTGAATAGACTGTTTTTTTTTTATTGATATAAACCAGTGCTTGACTGCGATCCCACTTGATGGTAAGCAGAGATGCAATCATAGATGATGAGGCGCATTAGTTTATTAAGAGCTCTCGAGCCTTGAAGACACCTAAATTATAGTTGGACGGAAAGAAGGCAACAGTCAAATTGTTCCAGTCCTTCGATGTCCGCGGTATAAACGACGAAGCGAAACGCTTAGTCCGGACCGTTGAAGTTTCAAAAACGTAAGGGTGGATACTCGCCGTACGTCGGGTTGTCCGATGGTAGAAAGGAGATAGCGGAATCAAGTCATACAATTCCCGCGCACACTCTCCAAAATGCAACATGTAAATTACCGATAGGCTGGCTACCCTGCACCTGTGCTCGAGGCTTTGTAGACTGATGGTACGACTTTCAACCGTCTAATTTCCTGTAACGACTGTCAAATATCTGAGAACTGTCATACGTAAATGTTTGACAATCCAGTTGTCACCGAAACCAACGGCTTTACGTGCTTTCCGAGGCACGGGGTGTCAGTATGACCTACGGGGTTACCATGACGTTCAGAGTAAGATTGTTCCATTCTTATTTCAGAGTGGGTAAGAGACAGAGCTATACAAGTTGTCTAGCGCCATCTCTTACCCACACTGGAAATAAGAATGAAGCAATCTTACTTTAAACGTCATGGTACAGGTCCTAGACAAAAATAAATAAAAAACACATAAAAATTTAAACATTCATATTAGTACTTGCCCGGTTTTAAACACGCAGCTTCATGCATGAGAGGAATTTTGAATTATAGACGATTTTTTTTTTAATGCTGATAATATTTAATTTTATGTAGAGCTCCTTATTCGGTTTGTCGTACCGTCAGAACATACCCTTATGACACAACGCATAATGTCCACTGCGATATGCATCTGAGTGTGATGTATTTATGCATTCGTTCAGTTCAAGGATTTTTCTTTTGTTAACATTGTTACTTATCTGTTTTTCTTGCGTTTACTATATCGTTCATTGATATTGTGTGTTTTGTTTTGTAGATATGAATCTACTTGCTCAACTTATTTGGGTATCTTTACCATAGTAAAGATACTCAAATTATCTATATCTTTACCATAGTAAAGATACTCAAATTAGGTACAAAAATATAGGGTTATCCATCTATTTTTGTTTGTACGCACATTTCTTGTACGTTCAGCTAAGGAGTGGAACTCCCTGCTGGAGTCTGTGTTTCCTGATAGCTACAATCTAGAGGTTTTTAAGTCAAGAGTGAATAGGTTACTTCTAGGCAAGCGTGCTCCATCGTCGGCTACATCATCGCTTACCATCAGATGAGATAGTGGTCAAGCGAGACTTACGCTTGACTAATCATAAAAATTATTAATCACACATTATAATAATATAAAAAAGAAAAATAATGAAATGAAGATGAGGAGATCTAATTACAAATAACGCATTTCTTTTTTCGGTGTAAAAATCATCTTATGACATCCCGCGCTCTTGGGCGGAGCGGGAGATAATCTCAGAATTTTACTGACTAAAAACCGACTCCTGTTCCTTCGTTGCCTTTCGTACCAGGGCCGAGTCTTCCATTCAGAATCAGACCCTTGGCCCCAGTAGGCTTCGACCCTGCTGGGCCCCTACAGTTGCTGTCATCTCCTTGAGGCGCGCGTGGAACAATACGCGCCGTCGACGACTTGGGCTCGGTCCGGACGGTTACCGGACGATCCGACGGCGAGCTAAAAAAGAAAGATGATGTAATGATGATTAGGGGATCTAATTACAAGTAACACTTGACCTACAAATCGATATATTACGTTTCTAGCTCACTCGATTCTAAGCCCCATTCAAAAGTATGAGAACGGACTGACCTTGTAATAATTACAAAGATAACAAGGTTATTGCTACTAAAGCAATTAAAACAGGTACGAGTGCATCGATGGCGGTCTTATTTGGGTTCACAACCGGTTTGTGGATCATGATTTCTTTACCGATTCTGTGCAAATTGGAAACCGGATTTCGTTTTCGACAACCACCTGTGATATCATTATTTTTTGGTGGTTCGCTTATTTTATTGCAGTGATTTGCAAGTTGGAATATAACTTTGCTAGAGCATTGAACTGGTAGCCAATTGGGTAGTTGAATTTTTTTTTATCAATCAAAAAATAAAAATAATTGATTGAGAAACTTTTGAAATCTGGTGGAAGGGGAAACTGTCTACTAACAAAAAAAAAGATGCATGAACTGAAATGTGACGTCACTGCCATTAGATTGCTTACAAAAGAGGTAGCGAGATGTACATACCACGACCCCACTCTTCCTCATATTAATATTTGAAATGTTAGCATTTCAAATAACAATAAGCAATTTGTTAGCAATTAGTTGCTGCGTCATTTAGTAACCAAAGGAGAATGAAACTTTTTCCATACATTGCTGGCATGTAATTTTTTTTTTTGCCTATATTGAAACCTAGGCCATATCTTAAAGGACTGTATGATAAATCAATAGCAAAAAGGATTATGTCTACCAATCGTAACCAAACCAAGTTATAGATAATTTAGTGTATTGCTATAGATTGTTATCAGGCATTTTTTTTCTTAAATAAAAATACTATATGTCTGATATTTTAAGTTTCCCATTGTTAAATATAGTTTTAGTTTCGATTTTTTTGGTGAGTACGCATTAAATAGTATCAATTACTAGCACAATACTGGCGCATATTTTTCGATTCGTTTATCACTTATTGTTTTTACTAGTTTTAGTGATGAAAAACTGCGAGTGTGAAAAAAATATACATAACAGTAATATCCAATTTAATCTATTTTATCAATGGAAATACCTGGTTCTTTTGCTATTGATTCCTTATATTCCTCTAACATTTATATGTTAGAGGAATATGTTATAAGTTTCATTTCAGGCGAAAATACGCTATAATGCAGAATGCGTATGTAAACAAAAAAGTAGGCTTGCTACGCTTAGTACAATAATCGGCCACCGAGTTTCAGCGACAATGCACTACGACGAGAAGTTAATTTATGTAGCAAAGCGATAAACTGCGTAACGCGCGCTCACAGTCAGCGGCCGACATTACGCTTGGTCTGAACAATGCTTTACTTACGTAGTATCTAAGTGTGTAGTTAAAAACCAGTAAAACTTCGTTACTCGGTTTACTGATTATAATATTATTAATACAACCGTATTTTACTTTGATTGTGATTATAGAGATAAAAATATCGTAAAAACGGCAAAAAGAACTTAAAAAAGCCGATTAAGGTTTATAAAATCGTTTGAAATCTTACATTAGATTCAAACGCAGTAAAAAGTAATGGCTTCATTAATTTATTGGTCTTTGCTTTGAAAATAAAAAAAATGCAATTATTACGTTATTTTTAGTTTCTTACGTATTACAGACGCCAATATCGTCGTTGCTAGCTACATATATTTTAAAGTCTAGAAACTTATATTATAAAGAAATAAAGTTTGTGAGTTTGTTTGCAAGAGATAATCTCTGAAACTGCTGTTCCAATTTTGATATATTTTTCACTGATGATGATTTTTTTTATAATGGTTCAATCATCTTTTTTGGCCTCCTATGGACATTTTATTTATGAATTTATTTTTATTTTGTTGTTAATTTTTTGATTATTATTTGGAAATAAATAAATCGAAGAATTATTATGGTGAGCAAAACAATAAATTTTAAAATTTAATTTATTAACCAACTCTAAACGAAAAATGTTTAATCAGAATCCTGTTCTTCAATTTTGCTCATCTCCGAGTTCTAAAATTTTTGCTATTTTTTGCGATTTGACACTATGACGTGACGTCACAACATGGCAATCGATCCTATTCTGATTTGGAACGCATTGTACTGTTGCAGTTTTTTTTTTATGAACACTTTTCATTTCTTACCAACTGCTGCCAGGGGTTTCGCCTGCGTGATAGTAGACAATTATCCCAAAGGAACATACTCCCGGGATAAATTCTATGTGCTATTCCAGGACATAATCTACCTGTTTGCCAAGTTTCATCGAAATCCGTTCAGCCGTTTGAGCGTGAAGAAGTAACAAACAAACACAAAAACTTTAGTCTTTATAATATTAGTATGATTATTATTCCCTGTAAAATCCTGTTTTATTTTATCAGCCCGCGCTTCACCCGCATGAAAATGGTTCAAACGAAACATAAGCCGTTGATAAAAATCTTATGTCCGAATGTTTTGCTATTCTAAAATTCATTAAATTTCGTTCAGCGGTGTATGCGGGAAGACGTAATAAATAAAAATATTGTCGCGTGTCTAGTTTACAAAGTATCGAAAAAAATAGTATAGAAAAAAATAGCCTACGAGTTATTTTCAGACTTACCAAATACACAAAAAAAACCGGGCAAGTGCGAGTCGGACTCGCGCTTCGATTCCCGAATTGAGTTACAAAGATTTTCCCGAATCGCATAAAAAGTTTTTTTTTGTGACGTAACTACAAATTTGCAGTTTTTAGATTTTTGCCTATACTTGTAATATGAGACCCTGCTTCATGCCTAATTTCAGGATTCTAGGTCAACGGGACGTACCCTATGAACCTTGATTCCCACGAAATATACGTTTTTTGCGACATAAACGGCAGTATCTTTTTTTCTCACTAACTGAGATATTTGATTTTAAGATGATTTACAGCTTCTAGGGACCGCAGATTTGAGTATATGGTTTTAATTTCAACTCGATACATACACGCGTTCCCGAGATAAAGGGTCTTGACAGACAGACATACAGACGGACAACAAAGTGATCCTATAAGGGTTCCATTTTTCCTTTTAAGGTACGGAACCCTAAAAAGAGCTCGCAGCCCAAAGAATGTATACCCACCAACTTAAGCAAGGTCACTATTTAACCTTGCAAATCAATCAATCAGAAAATATGAACGTAGCCAAACTACCGACGCCGGTACTCAAGAACCATCACTAGTGCCTAATAATTTAATTATTATGATACATTTACGTAATATACAAGATCATTAATCTATTGCATTAGGCCAAGGTTATACATCACTAATTTTAAATGTCATAAGTCAGTTAAACTAGACTAGATGCATCAAATCCTAATTAGGCAGGTTTGGAAATAATCACTAGGATTTTATGGTTTGGTAGCTGCCAGTGCTTTGGTCATGAAAATGTAGGCAATTATTCCAAGGAAAGATATTCTCAGGATAAAAAATATTCTATGTGCTATTCCAGACAGATGGACGGACAATAAAGTAATCCTATAAGGATTCCGTTTTTTTTCCTTTTGAGGTACGGAATCCTAAAAATGAAGGTATGTTTTATCTGTGTGTGTGTGTGTGAATAGATTTTACGTTAAAACAATCGAAACATTACCGCGTTTGGCTCTCTGATTGGTTAAGAACTTGGAGCGGGCCAATCGGAGCGCCGAAATAAAGTGTTATAAAGTGTCGATCACGTTAACGTAAATAAATAAAATAGGACAAACACGTGTTGAAGTTTTGACGTGCACCGAATGTTCCAGTGTTTTATGTTGTTCCAATGGATTTCTTTATGTCAGTTTTAGGGCTGCCAACGTATTTACGTTGGCAGCCCAGGTTAGTTTTCTAAAAAAAAAAGAATATTAAAAAAAATGTTGTATGAATAATTGTAGTCCTCGTCTTCATATTGACGAAGGACACCATCGACTAGTTTATATTTTCTCCCTTTGATCTTTACATTTGAAATTGAAAACGAATTTTTACTTTATCCAAAAACTTATTTTTATTTATTTATCTTTACTATATTTACAAGTTTCAACCTAATGCGACGGTGCAACTATTAAATGATATTTTTAAAACCAAAAATACATTTTTGATTAAATCTATAAAATATTTGTAATCTATTGATAATGAAACTTAAACATAAATATTATTTTTATTATAGAAGTTACTTCTTATACCTAATCTAATCTAAAGCAGTAATGCTAGCAAAGGAGGAGGCCCTCGCGCCCCAGCCGCTGGGATTCCGATTCCGATTTCCGGCCACCGTAGGCGCATTCTTGCGGACGGCGAACAATAGATAGCGCGCCATCCGATCGTCCGGTAAACGTTCGGACCGACCTCCAGCCGTCGACGGTGCGTAGTATTCCACGCGCGCTTCAGAGATGTCAGCAACCGTAGGGGCCCAGTAGGGTCGAAGCATACTGGGGCCAAAGGTGATGCAAAAGAGATTCCTGGAGCTCTGGAAAAATAGCAAAGAAGGAACAGGAGTGGGTTTTTAGTCAGTAACAGTCTGATACTATCTCCCGCTCCGCCCAAGAGTGGGGGACGTCAGTAGATGATTTTCCCACCCGAAAAAAAAACCCGTAATCTAATATAACTAGCCTATTTAGTGCCTCTGCTAAATAAAATAGTTGTTCTTTTTAACCCTTTTTTTCTGAGAGTGTGAAGTCATCAAATGCCTTATTCCGCTTTGAGTGGAGTGAGAGGGAGTGTCAGATTTTTACTGACGAAAACCCACCTGTGTTCCTTCAGTTGCCTTTTGCGTTCCAGGTCTGCGGTGACTCTTTAAAACAATTCCGCACTGCTCAAATCCTCCTTTATGCTTTAGGTTTTTTTTTTAAATTGATTTTACTAGTGTGTGACTGCGATCCCACCTGATGGTTAGCAGTGATGCAATCATTGATGGTGAGGCACACTTTTATATATAAATTATTATTTATTATTATTCAAACAATGCTACAGTTTGAAAATCGTCACGTTATAAATTAAATGGAAGTAAAGTGATGCCATTGGCTGTTGGAATTCCTCCAATCACAGGAACTTACTCTTTCGAAAAACTGGGCTTTAGACTTGCTGATAGAAAATATATATTTTCTTTAACAAATTGCAAGTTTGCAGTCACTGCGCTAAAATAATAAATAATTGTCCATGTATGTGTGTGGCTTGCGGACATCGAGCAATGGGTAGCTCGCCGTCCGGCCGTCATTGGTAATTGACTGGATTGAACCCAGTCATCAGCAGCGCGTAGTGATCCACGCGCTCTTCAAAGAGATTTCAAATAACCCAGCAGGGTCGTTGCCCGCTAGCTAGGACCGCGGGGAATTTCTGAAAAGTCCTAGAACTCAAAGGGCAACTGAAAGACACAGGTGTGGTTATAGTCAGTAAAAGTCTGACAGGCCCTCCCGTTCCGCCCAGAGCGGTAGAAGTAATAAGATGATTTCCACCCTTAAAAAAAATGTATAAAAATATAGAAGCCACCTTCAACAATGAATTCTGAATGAATTGAACAATTCCCTTTTCATTGACACAATATATCATTTCGCCCCGGTTTGTGGTTTTCCTGTATCTTTTCCTCAAACGCCCTTAAGTTCTATGTTATCTTTTTTCTTTTCAATAAAAGCACACAACCATAATTATTTATATTATGCAAGTATATGAAATATGTTTTCTATTTCGTAAACCTGTCTTTGAACGTTGTTTTTTAGGGTTCCGTACGCAAAAAGTAAAAACGGTACCCTATTGCTAAGACTCCGCTGTCCGTCTGTCGGTCACCGGGCTGTATCTCATGAACCGTGATAGCTAAATATTTGAAATTTTCACAGATGATGTATTTGTTTTGCAAAATAAAAAACCAGCCAAATGCGAGTCGGACTTGCGCACGAAGCGTTCTGTGCCATACGTAGCAATAAAAATTGTTGTATTGGAGCAACACTTTAATATTTATGTTATTCTGTTTTTAGTACCTACTTATTATTATAGCGGCAAGAAAAATACATCATCTGTGATAATTTCAACTGTCTAGCAGCTATCACAGTTTATGAGATACAGCCTGGTGACAGACAGACGGGCAGCGAATTCTTATCAACAAGGTCCCGTTTTTATCTTTTGGGCACGGAATCCTAAAAAATACAGCTCTATTATCTATTAATAAATCTGAAATTGAGTACCTATAATGGTTAAAACAGGGAATATCGATAAATTTTTAATCAGGAAAAATATTAAGCGATCTGGCACATCCCTAGAGTACTATAATTATTAGCATCTTATCAAAGAACAATGGACGGAACAAAAAACTAAAGAGCCGACGTTAATCTTCGTAGTCATCTCGCTAGCGATACGCCCACGGCTTTGCCCGTTTTTTTGTGTAACGCTTAATTTCTTACAGAATAAGTAGGTAAGTATGCTGGATTATTGGAATATTAATAACATGCACTTATACTGGAAAAAAATACTTATTTCTCCACAATATTTTCGTTTATATATTTTCAAGCCTTTTTTGGTTGGACGCGATTTGCATTGGCCGGTATGGAAGGCACTAAATCGGTTGCGAACCCAGGTAGGCCGCTGCAAACTCAACTTGGCAAAATGGGGTTTTATAGACCCATCGAATACTCAATGTGAGTGCGGAGCTCCTGTTCAAAACATGAGCCACATGTTGGAATGCCCCAAGTGTCTGTATACCTGCACTTTGGAGGATTTGATGAGTGCTACCGATGCTGCTATTAATGTAGCCACCTATTGGGCCCAAAAAGTTTGACGAGTTTACCATCGAATCGAAAAGAAGAAGAAGCCTTTTTTGGTTATAGGAAATCATGAATTGACTACTATCGACTAGGTTGAGTTTTTTTTTTAAGGTTGGAAATCATTCAATGACTCTTCTCTCGCTCTAGGGTGGAGCAAAAGGGCGTGTTAAACTTTAAATGACTATAAGCACATCTATATTCCTTCTTTATCCTTTGTCCTTTCCTTGCCCAGGATCGAGGGTTTTCCTTTCGGAAGTCAATCTATAGCTCCAGCAGGCTTCGGCTCTACTGGGCCCTTACAGTTTTGCTGACATCTCTTTAAAGTGCGCGAGAGACACTACAAGCTGTCGGCGACTCGAGCTCGGTCCGGACGGTTAACAAACGGCCGGACGGCATGCTACCTATTGCTCGTCGTCCGCAAGCTCACACCTACGGCGCGGCGGCTGATACCGCTCTAGTTACATCTAAAGGTAGCATCAGATTTTTTAAAGCCACAGTATCTCTTCCGAACAATCTATTCTTGGCTCGGGAGGAATTCTTGAGAGTCATGATCACTAAGTAGCTGTATATTCCTTTACCAACGACTGAAGGTATCAAATAGTAGATTTACGAATGAAAATAGGTTATTTTGCAATTGTAATTGAAATAATTATTTATTTATTTAATCTTCATGCAACAAAAGGTACAAAGGCGGACTTAATGCCTTAGGCATTCTCTATCAGTCAACCTAGGGTAGTGCAGAGACAATATGGCAGGTGCATAAAAAAAAGAGACTACTTTTTTATTTTGTTTTTTTATTGATATAAACCAGTGCTTGACTGCGATCCCACTTGAAGGTAAGCAGAGATACAATCATTGATGGTGAGGCGCGCTAGTTTATTAAGAGCCTATTCACTCTAGCCTTAAGACACCTAAATTAAAGGTTGGACGCGAAGACCGCAGCAGGCAAATTGTTCCAGTCCTTCGATGTACGCGGTATAAACGACGAAGCGAAACGCTTAGTCCGGACCGTTGAAGTTTCTACAACGTAAGACACGTTGACGTTATTTAGACAATAAGTATTACAAAATTATATATAAAACTAAAAGTAAACATACATATATATTTAATAAAATATATACCTATACATGAGATGATTATGGAACCAATTACTTGGTAGCCAATCTTTGCAAAAATCTTGACAATAAAACACCCAACATCGGTTTCCTTTGGGCAAGTTTACGTAACTGCCTGTATAACTAGCTGAATTACTTTCGTCGGTAATTTAATAGCTACATATATCTATATTTCTTAGTTAGCATAAGCATAAATGATGCTTATGCTTTAGCTATATTTCTTAGTTAAATGGTTCTAAGTATAGTTATGAGAGCAGTGGTGGCCGAGTAGTAACGGCCCCGACTTACGAGTTGTACGTCGCGGGTTCAAACCCTGCCAGGCGCATTACTTTTTGTAATTTATTTCATCACCACTGCTCTCAAAACGGTGAAGGAAAACATCGTGAGGAAATCGGCATGTCCTAAAACTAAAAATTCGAAGACATGTGACATTCACCAAGCCGCGCCATTCCCTCTCCTAGAGAGGAGGTCTGAGTCCCAGCAGTGGGAACATTAAAAGACTGATTATGCTATTATTATTATGTTAAGCGTCAGTAGTATCTACCTACGTATTGCATGGTCTACCTTCTATGGCCATTTTTATGCCAATCATGATTTCGGTAAAGTTTTTTTTTTATCAAACATACCAAGTAGACACTTGGTCATAATTACGTAACAAAAGCACGAACTTTTTATAGCCATTCTTGTAGAAAATCAAATTAAGTATGATACGATCAAATAAAATGGCCACATGTAGATACATATCACAAAAAAGTCTAGCGAATCCGTCTGGCGAGGTAACGCAAATCTCTTCCTTATTTCTGTGCTCAATAAGATTCAATATTGCATGTGGTGTTAAAACCATTCTAACAAATAATACCACCTATGTGTTTCGATTCGGAATTAAAAGTAATTTTGTTGAACAAAAAATTTAGCACTTTACTTAGTTTTTTTACTTTCGAAATTTGAGTTCAATACGGACAGTAAAAACATCTAATTACTTAATTTAATTAATGAACAAATAATAAATTGCTATGGGAAATTGATAGCGCAAAAAACGGTACTAATATATTCTCCTGAGGTAATAAAAACAGGGTCAGTGTGCCATTTAAAGGTCGAAAATTACTTTCTTTGATGATATGTAGCAATTTTTTTATGACAGTATCAGAAATATAGTAGAAAAAAATTCTTCCTGCATTAATGACAAGGATGAGGAAATATATTTTGTTAACCATACCGCAGTTGAAAAATTGATGTTAACTATCGTTGTTTTATTTGTCACACACGGGTTTTTTTTAATATAAATCCCGGGAAAATCCATATTAATATCAACATTTCGATGCAAGTACATGAATAACTCTACCTAATTTCGACCTCTTAGAAAAGTACTTAAAAAAATTAAAAATTCACCATGATAACCATAACTACTTGCCCAGTTTCGAACCCGCAATATCATGCACGAGAGGTGGGTGCCTTAACCACTGGGCCATCATGACACTATCCTTGTTGGTAAAATTTTAGAAAATATTTATAGTTTTTTTTATAAAGATTTTTCTTAAAGATAAGTTCGCGCTTCTTCGCTATCTCACCTGAACTTAAGCGATGATGAAGGAACGAAGAGAACGCTTATCTAGTAGTAACCGTTTCACTCTTGACTTAAAGACTCTTATTATTAAAATGTAAATAACGAATGGTATTTCGTAAACTAATAAACAATTCTCTTTTTCCACAGGTAAGTAAAAACTTAACAAAAGATTCAACAACTGGTAACCACTGTTATAATAGTGAGTACTGAAAACTTTAGTCTTTTGGCGATGTGCCAATATCCTCTCATCCATTACAGCCACAACCTGAGGAGCTATTAAGAAACACAAACTCAAAGATGAGAACGAGTCTTGCTCACTCAAATGTCTCACTGATGGTGGCGCGTGTGTTGGATCATTCGGTTCCCTTCAAAATGGTTGAGCTAAGTGGTGCTAATATTCGCGTCATGTCCGTGAACGGGCGCTGTCAGTTGAGACTGGTCATCTCTCAGCTGCCAGTTGCTATTTTAATATCTATATTTAGTTTTTATTTTTACTTTATTTACATTGTTCTCACATGATAGCGACAAGAAACATGTAACAGAGATATATGTAATTACAAAATATGATTGAAAAGAGTGTCCATGGAGTTTTTTATTGTTTATATAAAATTATGTGTACAATAACGAATAAAGAATAAAGAGTTTCTTGCACATTCTTCTCCATAGAGATCTACGCTTTGGAATGTGCAATTAGCATATTTTTTTCTGACAGACTGACTTCTTGACATTTCAAAAGTGCTTGTAAATGGTTTATTTGAAATAAAATGCTTTGACTTGACTTTGACTTGAGTCACATTCTGGAAAACTAAGAATACCTCCTATTAAATTCTATAAAACAAAATCATTATAAATGCCTTAAGTCTATAAACATCATAGACAAATGAATTAATGTAGAAATAAATAACATACTTACCTATGGTTTTAGTTCACCATTTTTCAACGATATTA
This sequence comes from Mythimna vitellina, assembly GCA_949316375.1. NCBI lineage: Eukaryota > Metazoa > Arthropoda > Insecta > Lepidoptera > Noctuidae > Mythimna > Mythimna vitellina. Next base: position 4,658,705 of record OX438691.1, on the reverse strand, counting down.
CTTAAAAACCCACCTATATTTTCCAATGCTCCCCACAAAATCATTTGACCAAAGGCGACCCTTACTTGGCTTGACATAATTACCCTCAAAACCAACGTTTGTCACAAGAAACCATACAAATGTAATCACGGGCCATCGAATCAATGTACTTTGCTTTATGCCTCGACCAAAAATGGACGGCTTTATGAACAAAGAAGCAAGCGGTAAAACCATAATTATGAAGGTATATAGGTACTGGTGACCCGACTCATATTTCCACGGGTGTTAAAAATCTTTGGTATTCCTGGCTTTCAGACCGTGATGGTCTGGAAAGATGCGGCCGAGCCAAATCTTGTGGTGGCATCTTTCATGATTCCATTAAAAAAAAAATCGGAGAGGCAACTGTCTCGAGGCAACATCTTCGAACACACAGGTGCTCAGACCGGGGACATTGTTCGATCATCGAGTGATGATAGGGAAAATCACATTAGTGTTCTTAGGGATATGCCCTGATAGGCGTAAAATGGAGAGGGTTTTGGAAGTTTAAGATCATAGAAAGATTTTCCCACCTAAAAAAAAACCTTTCTATGTGCTTATGTGCTGATGACCGCTGAGGTGGTTTTAGTGAGAATAAACACACAATTTCCGGACGTATCACCATAAACCAGGCGCTTTTTGAAGGTTTATTTATTTATTGAATCTTCATGTACAGGGGTGGTACATAGACGGGCTTAATGCCACAAAGCATTCTCTACCAGTCAACCATAGGTTTAAACAGGAAAAAAAATTACTTCGGTAGAGGCATTCATACAAACTGACATTCTATCAGTCATAATGATTGTTAAAAAGTTTAAACGTCCTGCAATGACGAAATATTAAATGGTCAATCCCTAACATTTTGACTTTTCAGAAACTAAAAATAAAAAAAAAATTGAGTATTTGTCGCTAAAAATATTACTGTCTTTAATCCCGAAAAAAAAAAAACAAAAAATGTTATCTTAAGGATATTTTACATTAAAAAATGTCATTATCTTAAATGTAAGGGACGTATACCAAAACAATCAACACAGCTTAAAAACGTAGAAGTTAATTTCCGCATTTTGTGGCTTGATCCTTTCTTTCATAACGCCGTCGAAATAGGGTAAGAACATCAGTCATCGGCCTGACGCCCAATCGATAGATGACGTCACGTGACTCATTATCGCGTGATTAACACCACCATGCCTCTATAACCTTGATGTTAACATGGCGGGTAATTATAGCATACATAGATAATAATAATATTGGTGGTTTAATTGACCTAAAAATGGTTGTCATTTCTATGTTTATTTTTTATTACACTTGATTACTATTTTTATCGTAATCAAGTGTAATAAAAAACCTTAAAATATGTACATTAACTTATGACTCTTTCCCAATGAGGGAGGGGGAGGAAACCATAAGTTTTTTTAAACATTATATAAACCAAAGCTTGACGCGATCCCATCAGATGGTAAATAGTGATGCAATTTCAACGGTTGAAAGTGATGTGCACTAGTTTATTAAGAGCCTATTCATTCTAGGCTCAAAGATACCTAAATTATAATCGGACGGGAAGACCGCAGCAGGCAAATTGTACGCGGTATAAACGACGAGGCTAAATGCTTAGTCCGGGTGGTAGAGGTGTTAACAAAGTAAGGGTGGATACTCGCCGTACGTCATATTAGTATTTAAAGAACCCAATACGATCCAGACATACATACTTCTTCTAGTCCATTAACTAATTACCATTTTTAGCCTCCATTGTCTTTATCAGTAGTGTACGAGTGCGTGAAGTCAAACCTTGGCAGTTTTTACTTCATGTAATAAAATTTATTTCATCATCACTGCCCACAAAACGGTACGAGAAAACATCATGATGAAACTGGCATGTCCTAGAACCAAATTTCGAAGACATTATATGACATCCACTAACCCACACTGTGCTCGCGTAATAGATGATGGCCTATTCCCTCTATTAGTGAGAAGGCCTGAGTCGCAGAAATGGGAATATTATAAAGTTGATTAAGCTATATTAGCATCGCCGTGTCCTCGTGATGGAATGATCTCTAGCGCCGGACCTTGGTACAGGCCATGGTCTGAAGCGAGGAGAAGTGGCAGGCAGTCGCCTCCTTCTGCGAAGCAGTAATGTTAGCAAAAGAGGAGGCCACACATGTATGCGCGTGGGACCGGCCCTTACGCCCCAACCGCCGCCGGAAATCCGATCCCGATTACCGGCCACCGTAGGCGCGGGCTTACGGACGGCGAGCAATGGGTAGCTTGCGGTTCAACCGTCCGGTAACCGTCCGGACCGAGCCCAAGTTTTCGACGGCACGTACTGTTCCACGCGCGCCTCAAGGAAATGACAGCAAACCGTAGGGGCACCGCAGGGTCGAAGCCTACTGGGGCCAAGGGTCTGCTTATGAAAAGAAGACTCGGCCCTGGTATGAAGGGCAACGAAGGAACAGGAGTGGGTTCTTAGTCAGTAAAAGTCTGACACAACGTTATTGGATGATGTTCCCACCTACAAATAAAAAACTCCATGTAGGGTAAAGGCTTTCCTTTCTCCTCCCAGATTACTAAAATAACAATAAAATATTTCTGGACAGCACCTATCATCAATTTTCTCAAGATTCATTTTGTTATATCCTTATATTATTTTCGTGTATCTTACAAAGTTTATTCATAATCGTTCCATTAGTCATAAATTTTGAACGCACTTTTTTATCTCACATATTATTGTTTTATTTCAATTACGGCAGTGTTACTGTAATTATCAAGTATTTATTGTCGATTTAATAGCTTAGATCTTAAAGGCCGCTGTTTCATTAAGATAGTAATTGGAATGTTTAATAAAACAAGTTACTTGTTAGTTTTTTCCGGCTTTGTTAGTTGCACTGTATTTTTTGCTATGTTAGTGATGTAAGTGAGCGAGTTTGCAGTCTGTTTTTTTTCTTTAGCTTGAAAACCAAGTGACGTACTTATCTACATACTTTTTGTATCCTTTGGGAAAATCATCTTATGACATCCCCCGCTCTTGGGCGAGCGGGAGATAGTGTCAGACTTTTACTGACTAAAAAGTCACTCCTGTTCCGTCATTGCTTTTCGTACCAGGGCCGTAAAATTGTAATTACAACATAAAAAATGTTTACAAAAAAAAATCAACCGACTTAAAAAAAATACACTAAAAAGTTAAAATTACTTTATATTTCGGAAGCCGGTGGTTCTAGATAAGTTTCTTCGTTATTTAACATCGACTTTCTGAATATTATAAACTTAAATAATGTGCATATTCTATAGTAAGGTACCTATGGAGTATAACCATTATAAGTGTTCCTAATAAATGAAGCCTTCCCTAGATTTCTCCAGGATCCTAACATTGAGACCATGTTAGCATCTTGAAAGTCTAGCCTTTTTAAAAAAAAAGAATTCTTTAAATGAATAAACGGGAAATAAACTTAAAAATACTACGAAATGAAAACCTCCTCCTTTTTGAAGTCGGTTAAAAACAAACGAAAACTGCTTCTCAAATAAACAAGTTACTAAACTAGCTTGCTAGTCCCAAAAACTTGGAAAGTGAAAACGCACACACAAAATAATGTAAACATTACATAAAAATCAGACTTAAATGTGGACCATCCTGCCAATTTTACGGGGCACAGGTATTCGACCCTTTTCAATCGATAAAACAGTCTATTTATATTTCTCCCCATCCGGTAACAGTCTCTCTCACCCTTCATAAAGCCAGTAACAGCCAACCTTTGTCTCATTTATTTATTAAAATGAGAACCCTCATTTTTAATTCGAAAGTTCTTCCAATGACACAATTTTATTTCTTTTTCATTCACTCTGAAAAAGAAATGTTTGATTGTTTAGAAACTTTTGTAATCAAATTCCGAACTCCTAACCTACTTTTTTTCGACCTATATTGCCTCAGTACGGGACGTGGGTCTCTTCTATTCTTCTATTATTATTTTTTTGTCTTTTCCAGCCAATCGGTCAGGGAAGAGTCCAAATGGTCAAGCATGCATTTCTTAAGGTTCTTTGGATGACGACATTCGTGTTCTCCTTTCTTCATCGTGTGACGATCCTGCCCATTGGTCTCCATCATCATCTCCTACTCATTGCCTCTCTACCTTCACTTACGTGAAAGTAAAACTTTTGCCAAAATAAAAATTATGAATATATTTTTTTTTTAACTATACATGTATACACATAAAATAAAAGATAAGAAGAAGGAAACAGAAAAATAGGTACAAAGGTAAGGCTTATTTCTAAAGAAATCTCTTTCAGCATACCTACCTGCGAAAGTAGAGTTGTAAACACCGTGGATATAATAGGAAATATATTTATATATATAAATTATACTCTCGGGAAAAATTATCTGGTTTACAATTTATATTCCAGGACGTGATCTCATCACTCTTCGTCTTCAAAATTTCATTAAAATCCGTTTAACTGATTGAGCGTGAAGAAGTTAGAAACACGTGTGTATGTATGAAAAAATATGTACAAACTTTCGCATTTTTATAATAGTGTGATAGATAAAAGATTAACTTCTTAGGTCTCCAATCCTAAAGGACAATAAAACCCTTAGTAAGAACATAACATCAAATAAAATGTAAGCGAGTCTAAAAATTTTAATGCGATGAACTCATGGCTGCGGTCTGTACAAGTTTAATTGGCTTATTTGCGTCTACTGCTGTATAAATACTGTGTAATAATTAGTTGTGATGCACATGTTGGGTTGTGTAAGCAAAGGTGTACACGCATTGGTGAAATACCTCGATGGTTCGCGAGTTTTGAACTCCTTGCGATGTTTTTATTTATATTTCAAGTCTTTTTGGAAGCGTTTTTAAGTCTTTTTGAAGTCCTTTTAAAGACTTTTCGAAGTCTTTTTGAATTCTTTTTGAAGTCCTTTTGAAGTCCTTTTGCAGTCCTTTTGAAGTCCTATTTAAGTCCTTTGAACTCGATTTGAAGTCTTTTTGAACTCTTCGCCCGCATGAAAGTAAAAAAATGATACCCAGAGGATACAAATCCCTGGCATAAACAGAATCCTACGTGTTATTCCAGGCCATGGTTTGCTCGTATGCTAAATTTCACCCAAATCCTTTCAACCATTTGATCGTGAAAAAGTAACACACATACACACATATATAGAAACTTTTGCCTTTATAATATTAAAACGATTAAACCAGCGTTTCGCTCCAGCTTGGCCTAGGTTAGGATTGTTTGCTTCACGCGATCGGCCGCCTTCTTTGCTAGCATTACTGCTTCGCAGAAGGAGGCGTCCGCTTGCCACTCCTCCTCGCTCCGGACCATGGCCTGTACCAAGTCCCGGCTGTCGCAAGCAAGTCGCTGCCGCCGATCGTCCCCACAAGAACACGGCGGTGCTCTGCCCAGGCGGGGCACACCTCTACCATATGCTCCACCGTGTCTTCCGGGCGGAGTCCACACAATAGTGGTACCCGAGCGTTTCTTCCGCACGAAACCGGTACAGAAACTCCCGAACTTTCCATGTCCGGTGAGGACCTGCGTCATGCGGAAGGTTAAGACGCCGCCGCCGTGAGGTCTTTCCAGCCACTCCTCAAAGAGAGACTTACCGCGATAACTATGGCATGCCCAATTAGTTGCCCTGTAGCGACATCTATCGCGTCACATAAGAACTAATCCTGAATCGCGCAATCAAAGTTCTCCGCGCGATTAGAACATATAGAACAACCCGAAATCATCTATCGGGCAGTTGCAGCCCACCAGACATAACACCCGTCTGGTCGGAGGATCCTCCCTTTTCAACGGAGGTTTGCGGGACTTTACACTCTGTTCCGCCTACCTCCAAACTGGTGACCCTCGACAAAGAACGTCAGCGCAGCCTTCGTGCAGCCACTACTTCGTGACGTCATCATCACTTCCTCAAGCTTTCGAGCAGCGAGCCATACAGCCGGCCCCCACGGCTTTAAAGGGTATCCTGACTACCAGCATGCCTACCTGGTCATACCTGGTCATCACCCTCAGCCTCATCAGCGACCTTGGCGAAGCACACTGCACCTTCGGCCAGTCACATGAAGAGCAACGAAGAACCTCTCCTGGTCGACGCAAGCAGTCAAGCCACTACGTCGCACAGCACCGCTTCGACTCACTGGAGCCAGCAGCACTACCCCGACTCACTGGAGCCTGCAGCATCATCCCGACTCACTGGGACAGCACCACCCCGACTCACTGGGGCATCACCGCAGACAGTTCCGACTCACCGAGAACTATGCGGCATTCGGTTCCGACTCACTGGAACCAACCTACCAATGGCTTGGCACGCATTAAGAAGCATCAAGAACCATCGATCTCCGATCTCCGGAGGGGAGTGATGTAGCGACATCTATCGCGTCACATAAGAACTAATCCTGAATCGCGCAATCAAAGTTCTCCGCGCAATCAAAGTTCTCCGCGCGATTAGAACATATAGAACAACCCGAAATCATCTATCGGGCAGTTGTTGCCCACCAGACATAACACCCGTCTGGTTGGAGGATCCTCCCTTTTCAACGGAGGTTTGCGGGACTTTACACTCTGTTCCGCTTACCTCCAAAGCCCTTTACAGTCTAGACCTTGTTGACCCTTTCAAACAATCCTGCAATATGTACGTACCCTTAGAATTCTTCTGTAAGAGCATTTGTTTAGAATTTAAAGATCTCCGTACGTTGTTTGGTTGGGTACACATATTAGCATAATGTAGACTAGGTATCCTTGTGTTTAGCGGTTTGATGCGAATGCATAAAGGCTTAGGACGGTAAAGATTTTCAGATATCTTCAAGGTAATTTTAGTGTAAATTTAACGACCCTGCCTTTTGTATTGAAGTTGTTAATTTATCAAGGCTTTGAAATAATTATTTAATTATTTAAACCTTGATTCTTTTTTTTGTTTAAAAAACAGCAACGTTTTAGATTAGGTTCGTACTGTTTTTTTTTTTTTTGTCGTACTTATTAAAGCGTAGGCTCTAAGTATTTTTTTGCAATTATGTAAGATTTCAATCAGTATAATACTCATACAACGCCGTCTAGTCCCAAGCTAAGCAGAGCTTGTGTTATGAGTACTAGACAACAGATAAACATACTTAAATGTTTCTAAATACATACATATTATAGATAAATTACACCCAGACTTAGAACAAATGATTGTGCTCATCACACAAACATTTGTCCTGGGTGGGAATCAAACCCAGGACCTCCGTCATAGCAGTCAGGGCCACTAACCACTAGACCAATAAGCTAGTCATAATCTCATAATCAGTGCATGTCAATCAATTGAAAACATTTTTGACGGCACGCTTAGTAGTACAGTGGTTGAGCGATAGATGGCTGTGCTAAGTGTCGTAGGTTCGTTTCCCACGCAGAAAACATATTTGTATGGGTTACAGGTCGTTGTTCCGGTTCTAGGTGTCATGTGTATGTGATTTTACATGTTTATGAACGTACCAATGATAGAAGAGTTTTTTCTAGTGTGGTGCAACGTATCTTAAAATATTTCAATTACGTTGTAATTAGGAAAAAAACCGGGCAAGTCCTACATAGTTTTAATTTCAACTCGATACCTCCACGCGTTCTCGATATAAAGGGTCTTTACAGACAGACAAATGGATGGACAATAAATTGGTTAGGATAAAAACGGAACCCTTATAGGTAAGGGTTCCGTTTTTTTTTGAGATACAGAACCCTAAAAATTTATCTTTTGATAATTATGATTGCTGTGTAACTTCACAATCTATCCTTCTTATTGCTATTCTCTGACTTTTTTATTTTTATTATTATTCAGCGACTCACGCTTGACCACTATTTGACCTGATGATCCATGATGTGGCCGACGATGAAGCACGGTTGCGTAGAAGTAACTTACTTACTCCTGACTTAAAGAAACGTCCTATTAAAATTTAAAATAGCTAATAGTATTTCGTAAACTAATAAACAATTCTCTTTTTCCACAGGTAAGCAGAAACTTAACAAAAGACTCAACAACCGGTAACGACAAATATAATAGTGAGTACTGAAAACTCTTTTGGCGATGAGCCAGTATCCTCTCATCCGTAACATCGTGAGCTTTAAACTTGTACTTAAATAGATAAAGAAAACATACAACTTAACTTAAAAGTTGATAAAGAACATCAAAATGTTTTTGGCATTTGAACAATTTTGCGTGTAAGTAATTGACTTTTCTGCTCGTGTGAGTAATTGCCTCTTGATCACTGTATTTTAGGTGTTTCAGACAATTACCTACCTTCATGTTATTTTACAGTTTCGTCAGATATTTGGATGTTCACAAAGAAGGTACATACACTAAGAAACTGGAATAATGCACTTCTTTATACAACCCAATCAAAAAATTTAGTTGCAATCACAATTTAAGTACAAAAATTTTACTTAAATGCACTTAAGTAATTTTTGTTTTTAAGAAATATGTGACCCTAATTGTAGGTAAATAATATTGGCAGGAGAGCAGTGATGGCCAACTTACGAGTTGTAGGTCGCGGGTTCAAACCCAGCCAGGCGCGTTACTTTGTGTAATTTATTTCATTACCAATGCTCTCAAAACGGTGAAGGTAAACAGACATGTCCTAGAACTAAAAATTCGAAGACATGTAATATTCACCAATCCGCACTGGGCCCGCGCAGTAGATTACGGTCCATTCCCTCTACTAGAGAGAGGAGACCTGAGTCCCAGCAGTAGGAACATTGAAAGACTGATTATGATTATTAATATTGGCATCGGCGCACTATATTGATAGTTCAGTTTCGATATCTACGCACGTTTACAGAAACACGAAAAAATCACACGAAAATCATTTTTTCATAGCAAGCTTATGTAGCGCGGTATATTATATAATCTGTAATTAATACTCATCAAGACCATACCAAAAAGCTCAAACACGATAGGGTTATCTGAGTTTCTATGACCACCTTCCGGTTATTACGACATGGAGAGCTGATCTATAACATCGGTTTTAATATCAACGCACGTTCACGAAAACACGCTAATGACGTAATCAAAATTTATCAAAATTGGCTCAGTTACTTGTTCTGAACATACTAATTTCAGGATGAGCTTTTATAATGTTACATGTTGTACTAGCACTTTACCCGACTACATTCGCGAGAACGTTTTCGTAGAAAACTTCGACATCCCCTAAACCAACGCCGTGTCCTCGTGGGGGTGATCGGCGGCGGCGATCTCTCGCGCCGGGCCTTGGAGTGGCCAGCGGACGCCTTCTTCTGCGAAGCAGTAATGCTACCAAAGGAGGCGACCGATCGCGTGAGGCTACGGTCCTCACGCCCCAACTGCCGCCAGGATTCCGATTCCGATTTCCGGCCACCGTAGATGCGTGGAATTATCATCTTATGACATCCCCTGCTCTTGGGCGGGACGGGAGATAGTGTCAGACTTTTACTGACTAAAAACCCACTCCTGTTCTTTCGTTACCTTTCGTAGCAGGGCCGAGTTTTCCTTTCAGAATCAGACCCTTGGCCCCAGTAGACTTCGACCTTGCTAGGCCCCTACCGTTACTGACATCTCCTTGAGGCGCGCGTGGAACAGTACGCGCCGTCGACGTCTTGGGCTCGGTCCGGACGGTTACCAGACGGTCCGCAAGCCCGCGCCTACGGTGGGTGGAAATCGGAATCGGAATCCCGGTAGCAGTAACCATTACGTCTAGCAATAAAAATAAAATCTCTTTGTCCACCCAACCTAACTATAAGGTTAAAACCACAAGTGAATAGAACAGGATACATAAAACACCTACATATTTGTTTTTACATTGAATCAAAGTAGGCACCTTCGTGCTTCCGATGACTCGATGGCTGTTTCCCAGGATACAGTAATTCTAACCACGATCCGTTGTAATTGCGTATATAATTATCTCGCTAAGGCTTTATGAAGGAAAAAACAAGAAAATTGTTGATTATTATAATCGTGATGAGTTGTTATTTACGTCCGTTTAATGTTAATCTGATAGTTATCTTTTCATGGCCCTATGTTTCTTACTTGTTTTAAGTGTCTTAGTCATTTCAAAGTAGCATCAAAGTTTCCTGGAGTCTTCAAGGTAGACTAGTAGATATAATTACAGGATTGTAAATTATGGTCGTGGAATAAAATTGAAAAAAGTCTAATAAATTAGATGTTTTACCTTATAATTATGATTGGGCATAAAAATCATAATTTATAATATAATTATAATCTTTAAAAAAAAAAATACAACTGACTTCAATGTAACAAAACACTAAAGGGTGCAAAATAACTTTAATTTTGGAAGTCGGTGTTTCTATAATAGTTTTGTCTCTTCGTTATTTAACACCGACTTCCGAAATTAAAGTTATTTTGCACTTTTCAGTGTTTTTTTACATTGAATTCGGTTGTATTTTTAAAGAAATGAACAGTACAATAAAATTGGATTACTTTGACCCAAGCTTATTAACCAATAGGAACACGAACTGTGTTTTATTAGAAAACGAGCCTGGGTCAAAGTATTACAGCGACTTTGCGGTCTTAAAAATAAAGGTTTTTTGGAATTGTAATCATAAACATAAAATGTACATTAATAGCTAATGTATAAAAACCTTGCCAACACATAGGAAGAAATAAAAATGTCCCATCAAGACCACACACGCGACCAGGGCTATCAACTCCCTAGATATGACCGTCGCCACGCGTTGGACGTTGAACTAAACCCCTAGAATATGCACTCGTATCGTCAACTACAAGCTGTAATTACGGAAAACTAGTATTTCTGTTTACCTCGCCTAGATTATCGTGGTGTTATCGCATTGACAGCAGTTTGTATGCAGCTCTAGAAAGTCAGAACGGGGCTCAATTATTCCGGGAATACATGTATTAGATTTTTTACGATGATGTATCTGTGGTGATCAAAGTTTATCAGCGGTATTACTTGTACGTTTTTAAGAACTATATTATAGATACTACTTGAGTTTTTTTTTTATTGATATAAACCAGTGCTTGACTGCGATCCCACCTGATGGTAAGCGGAGATGCAATCATTGATGGTCAGGCGCACTAGTTTATTAAGAGCCTATTCACTCTAGCCTTGAAGACACCTAAATTATAGTTGGACGGGAAGTCCGCAGCAGGCAGTGTTCCAGTCCTTCGATGTACGCGGTATAAACGACGAAGCGAAACGCTTAGTCCGGACCGTTGAAGTTTCAACAACGTAAGGGTGGATACTCGCTGTTCATCGGGTTGTCCGATGGTAGAAAGGAGATAATAGGTCGCAAGTCCGCCAATCAATTGTTACAAAACAATACAAACTGCTATCTATATGCAAGCATACATACATACTCGGCCTTATAATGTTCCCACTATTGGGATTCAGGCCTCCTCTCCAGGAGAGGAAATGGGTCGAAATCCACCACGCGGGACTATATGCATGCACGCCTGCACAATGTCAAAATATTAACCATTGTCCATCGTTAACATCATTATTCCAGCCGAAAGACGTCTACTATATTGGACATAGGCCTCCCATATGCGTCGCTACAATGACCAGTCCTGTGCGATTCGCATCCATTGGTTTCCCGCGACCCTCACCAGGTTATCGGTCCATCTTGTAGGAGGCCTTCCAGCCTATTGTATGTTCCACAGCTGGGCAAAGGCCTCCCCTTTCTCTTTCCAAACTTTTCCGTCTAGGGCGATGTATTGGTATAAGAATAATTAAACATAACAAAATAAAATAAATAGCTTCATTACAATAAATACATTAGGTACAATAAATTAATGACAACGACTTCCATTTGCACATTTTATAAATAGAAACTATAAAAGTGATCATACCATGTTTAGGTACCGTACATTGAGTTCCAGCAATTTACTATTATTATCATATAAATGCCATAAAACTTCATATTGAACTAATCTACTTGCATTCTATTGATTCTATAGAAAATACGGAGATTTGTAACCAAAGCTGGGAAGGACATGTTAATTTGATAGAGATTTTTTTTTAATCATAGTGACTGTCGCCAAATGATTTAGATTTTTCTCTATTGTTTTTGTAAACCACATAATCATTAAAGAACTTTCTATTATTATTGATTTTGTGTTTATAGCATATATCTATAGCATAGCATAACATAGCTGGCTTTATAATGTTCCCACTTCTGGGACTCAGGCCTCCTCTCTAGTAGAGGGCATGGGCCATAATCCACCACGCGGGCCCAGTGCGGGTTAGTGAATGACATGACGTCGAATTTTTGGTTCTAAGAAATGCTGGTTTCCTCACGATGTTTTCCTTCACCGTTTTGAGAGCAGTTTTTCGAGCATATCTATACACCTATAAAATACTCTACACCAATAAAAAAAATTGGTCTTACCACCACACAATCAAACACAAAATAATTAATTTTAATTAGACTGAGAGGCAGCAATTTTTGAAGGCCAAAGCATAGGTATATATAGATAGATAGTATCTCAAAAATAGCCTCCCTTTTACACACACATATACAAGCAGAGCGCTGGTGGTCCTCAACACCAGGATGCAGGCAGGTCAAGGAGGCCATGCCACACCTCAATAAAGCCCTTAACAAAATCTCATGAGACTGGATAGAGGTGACGGGGACCATCATCGGACACTGCACACTGAATAAACACCTCCACACAAAAGGCATCATAGACAATCCCCTGTATAGAGCATGCTTGGAGGTGGAGGAGACAATTTGCAATTGCGGATGTGCTCTTAAGCTGCACAGGTGTCATTGAAATACGCACACGAACCTTAGGATCCCCGAAATCCCTCATTGAGGCCCTGAAAAACCTAAGAGGCCTAATCTGTTTAGGGAGAGAGGTGAGCTCTGGTTGAAATAAGCCCACCTAAGGTTATGGCCGCATAGGACGTAGTGCGGAAACGATACCCAGACATAAGACATAAGCCTCCCTTTTTTTGAGGTGATAAATCATCAAATTACTGCTCTGGGTGAAGCGATTGTCAGACTTTTACTGACTCAAACCCACCTGTGTAGCTTAATTTGCCTTTTGTGTTCTAGGTCCGTTGTAACTCTTTCAAAATTGCCTGCGCCTCCTCTCCCCCCTCTATTCAAAACTAAAAAGTCTGTGTAATAAATTAAATGTATTATGTATTTTAATACCTCATCATCTTCAAAATTACTTCATTTCGTCTTTCAATGTCTATCATTAGTAGGGTGAAAGTCCCAATTTGCGTCACACACGTCCCATCTTTTTTTTTTTGTCGCAACATAACTAGGAGATCACGGTACAATCATGTGTTTGTACTTATGCGTTATAAATCATTCCCTTTTAACGAAGTCAAGCGTGTGCAATGCTCACGACTTTTAAGTTTAACTGTTAGTGATGCCATTATGTTAGTCTGTGGTGTTCATGTACTTACATATTGTTAGCGTGATGATTAAGTATTACTTTGAAGCGGATGTTGAAAAAGAATAGGTAGGTCATAAGAATGACGTCACTAAAGCAATTATTCTTTGGAGTCACTTTAATTTAACCAACTTGATAATTTTGTGATGCACGTACAGATATAAAATAATTCTTAATACATTACTAAACCTACTTTAAAATAATAACCGAGTGTTGGGTTTTTTACTTTTAATTTTTATATTTAAAAGAAGACTTGATATATTTTATATGTAACTAACACTTTGCCTGCGACTTTGTTCGCGAGAACATTTTCATAAAAAACTGTTTTTTTAATGACATAAACCAATGCTTAACTGCGATCTCATCTGATGGTAAGCAGTAATGCAATCGTTGATAGTGAATCGCACTAGTTTATTAAGAGTCTGTTTACTCTAGCTTTGAAGACACCTAAATTATAATTGGACGGGAAGGCCGCAGCAGGCAGATTGTTCCAATCCTTCTTTTAACACCTCTAAAACTATACTTTGAGTATAGTTTTGAAAAACTAATAATGACCGTTTTGATAAGACTATGCCAAATTTCAAGTTTGGTAACCCAAGAAATAAGAATCCTCTATAGAATTTTTTAAACCGCCTGTATTTTTCTATTGAGAGTAGTTCTGAAAACAAATAATAACGACTCTATTATTGACTTATTTTATTAAATCCCAAGCGAACGCCGGCGTTCGCTCTCTCATTGTCTATTCTCTGTATTGTGTGTCTAATTACGGTATTCGAAAGTTTAAATTGATATTTGTGCTAACTGAGATTTTGCATACAAACGACATTCCCCCTTTTTACCCTTAAAAGTAGGAAACCCGGGGCCCTGGGACGAAGGCAACGAAGGAACAGGAGTGAGTTTTTAGTCAGTAAAAGTCTGACACTATTTCCCGCTCCGCCCAAGAGCGCGATTTGTCATAATATGATTTTCCCACCCATTAATTTTCAAAAACCCCATCTTAGTGTTCGCCTACGCCACAAAAGGAAGCTTTGTGCAAAATTTTACGTTCGTAGTCTCAGTAGTTTCATTGCGTTGATTTATCAGTCACTCAGTTTCTCATTTTATGTATGTAGATTCTTAAAACTTCAACCAGATAAATATTGGGATCGCAATTTTGCTATAATGTTTTAAAACCATAATAAGCTGCGCAGTCATTTTTAATTGCATTATTATCAAAAATACGAGTTTTCCCACGTTGTGTACTTACAATGTCAACTTGTTTTTGCTGACATCATAATCATATTATAATATTTAACTCGTTTGTGACCATTTCAAGTGCGTTTGTGCATGGGCATGGAAATAAATAATTATTTATGGTTTAAAAGATGTTATTTGTTTATATTCTTTTTAATTGTCGTCGTTGATTGAGGCATTAAAGTAACAAAATACTTACCGCACTTAACTATAGTTAAATAACGAAAGTACGGTTGACGCAGTGGTCGAGCGTTCGACTGCTGCTCTGCGTGCCGGGGGTCGATTCCCGAGTCAGGGGGTCTTGTATATGTGAATATACATGTTTGCAAAGCACCTATGCGTATACATACGTAAATGTTAGTATAGGGCAACTTTTTTTTTAAATGAAATATATAAGGTACAGAGGTTGTTTGTATAAAAAAATGTTTTTATTGATTTTTATACATTAAACTGCATTAAAAAGTTGGAGGTAACCTCAATACTATATAGTATAGTACAGAAACTATATCTATATTTCCCACAGTGTCTATTTCAATAATGTTGAGATATTTTGCTTACGAATAATAATTTCACTTACAATGGACCCAATTATTTAATCTATAATTCAATTTATAATTAGTCTATAATAATGTGATTTAATATTAATTGAAATAAGGCAATAAAATATAGAAAATATTTACCCAATGCTGCTCATGAATGAATATTTTATATTATTTGTGATGGGATGTGTAAAGTGTGTAGTGTGCTATACATATATATTTTAAATACTCTTACATCTCTGTACGGATCTTACAAAGACTTTTAGCGCATATATATAATCTTTGTCCATATTTTTCCATTCATCTTTCACTATCACCACAATTACTAACACCATTATCACTAAGTATAGGGCACATGACACAAGTACGCAATTAATAAAACCTCTCTCACAAAACAGCATTAATGACAGAAACATGATTTCAACAACACAAAAAGAATAATTCTCTGACGAACTCTTATTATACGTCTCCATGAGTCCGTGACGTCATCGGGACGTGTTGATTGCACCTCATTACTGTGTCCCATGTCGTCTGTAATTGAAAACACGGCGGACGACAATGTGAACATTCACCCTATCTCTTAAAGTAATCGCAGCAATTTGGTTGTTGATTTAGTTATTTTTATTTTATTTATTGAAATAAATGGGTTAGATTACGAATGTATGTGTGTAATGTCCGCAGGAGAACCAAAGTTCGATGGGGCCGAATGGTACTGGAGTAGCGATCGTGTACGGGAAGACGCAGCGTTGGTCGACTTTCCACAATGTGGACCATTGACCTGGCGACGGCCGTAAGAATCTGATGGATTCAAGACACAGGACCGGACAGTTGTGGTGATTTGGTTGGAGAACTATGTCCAGCATTGGACGTCTTTCGGCTGTAATGAAGTAGATGTTAGATTTTTTGTTGCAAAATAAGAAGCGTAAGAGAGAAAATGTAAGCTCTCTCATATTTGTGTATATTATAAAATAATAACATTTGGATTTAACATGTTAAACAAAAACCATGTACCCGGTGACTCACACACATCAACTTCATTATTTCAGCCGAAAGACGTCCACTGCTAGACATAGTCCTCGCCAGAACAACCGGTATTGTGCATCTCGCATCGATCAGATTACTGCGACCCTCACCAGGTCATCGGTCCACCGTGGAATGTCATCCAACGCTGCGTTTCCTGGTACGCGGTTGGCCCCCACTTTTGGCCTCTTCGACCTGCTACTAAAGTTTAGCGATTCTTCGAGGGTCGATGTCTGATTCACCTGCGGAAGCAAATACACTCATGTTACCTTTTTGCTTATTCCCCCACGAACGATAAAACAAAACTCATTATAATATGTATCTAGGAGTAAAATATACGGGTCAGATTAACCTCCTTACTTGAAGTAGGTTAACAAAGTGCCCACTTATCTTTGTACTAACTCGTAAAATCGACTGAAGGCGAAACGGGTCAGTGTTTTGGTAGGCTTTCGGAGGGGCAGCCATACTCCACTTATTTTAATAAGGGGAAGAGGGCTCCCTAAATGCTAATAATCGGTGTGAGACGGTATATCGTCGTCTCTACCATAGAAATATAATATATTCTTCTGATTCCGGATTCTGTGTTTCCTGATGGCTACAACCCGGGAATCTTTAAGTCAAGAGTGAATAGGTTGCTTCTAGGTAAGCGCGCTCCATCATCGACCGCATCGTCGCTTTCCATCAGGTGAGATAGCGGTCAAGCGCGAACCTATCAAGAATATAAAAAAAAAATATCCTTTCTTATATCGAATTAAATGGAATTACACACAATTTATTTATTTGTGGGAAAAATTCATTTAAAAAAAATATTGCATTTTTTATACTCCTTTCGTAATAAGATGAGACATTAAAACAAACCCGTTTTTCCTGTCCTTTCATCCGATTTTGATTTTTCTTGCGTTATTGGCATGTAAAATGGGTGCTGAAGTAAATAGTTGGTATTGTAAATTTTATGCATTTAATGTCATCCTTATTAAGGAATAGAAGTCAAAGTCGATTGAATGAACAGTAAAAAAGGTTTGTTTATGTGTCTTATGTTGTTTCGAGTGGAGTATAATGGTCTAACACCGTCTTCATATTTTTTCTTCTCTAATGGAACTGGGTACATCGGTTGAATCGTTTCAAACTCTATAACGGTTATAGGTACTCGTAGGGACATTTTTTGTGTTTGATATTTTTAAAGTGTAATAGAACAGAAATCAGAAACGTTTATTTCAAATAGACCAATTACAGGCACTTCTAAATTGTCAAAATGTCGATTAGTCAAAAAAACAAGTGAAGCAAAATTGCACGTTCCAAAGCGTAGATCTCTTTGGAGAAGAACGTGCAAGAAACTCCATGGACACTTTTTAAATCATATTATGAGTTACATATTTCTTGTCGCTTCGAACAAGGAGGGAACTAGACAGTTTTCACCAGAACTGGCTAGAGGTAACAGGGGCCTGCGAAAATGGAAGGAGTGGAGGTAGGCCTTTGCCCAAGAGTAGGACAGAACAGCTAACAAAAAAAGAAAACAAAGTTTATATGATATCGTGTAATACTTTTGAATGCAGCTGAGTTTTTTTTATAACACTCTTCCAAGGTTTTGTTTGAGTAGAAGTCAAAGGTGGTTGGTGTATATTGAACCGTAGTTCACCGATGTTAGTCATAGGTCATATGCAAAATTAATTGACTTGGTTATGCTATTGTTTGTTATTGCCTACTTGCGTACAAGGTAGGTAATTGCTACTTCATTAACTACACGATATCAGCTTTTTCTTTTACTTATTGACATGCTCGCGCTTTTAACCATCAGGTGAGGTAGCCCACCTGATGGAAAGTCATCTTATGACATCCCCCGCTCTTGGGCGGGGCGGGAGATAGTGTCAGACTTTTACTGACTAAAAACCCACTCCTGTTCCTTCGTTGCCTTTCGTACCGGGGCCGAGTCTTCCTTTCAGAATCAGACTTCGACCCTGCTGGGCCCCTACACTTGCTGACGTCTCCTTGAGGCGTGCGTGGAACAATACGCGCCGTCGACAACTTGGGCTTGGTCCGGATGGTTACCGGACGGTCGGACGGCGAGCCACCCATTGCTCGCCGTCCGCAAGCCCGCGCCTACGGTGGCCAAAAATCGGGGACGGAGTCCCGGCGGCGGTTGGGGCGTGAGGACCGGGTCCTCACGCGATCGGCCGCCTTCTTTGCTAGCATTACTGATTCGCAGAAGGAGGCGACCGCCTGCCACTCCTCCTCGCTCCGGACCATGGCCTGTACCAAGGCCCGGCGCGAGAGATCGCCACCGCCGATTGCCCCCAAGAGGCACTCTAACGTGTGGTTCATTTTTTGAACAGAGGCACCGCACTCACATTGAGTATCCGACGGGTCTATAAACCCCCATTTCATCAAGTTGTTTTTGTAGCGGCCAACCTGGGTGCGCAACCGATTTAGTACTTTCCTTATAGACCACTACAATTCGCGTCCAGGAGGGAGATATTCCTGGGGTTTCAAGAAGTCGGATGATGGTTGGTGCAGGTTCTTTAGGTGGTAGGTCAAGGTTGGTCTATGTGCTACGTAGAAAGACCTTCTGGCTCTTAAGCCTACTTGGGACTTTTGTCAATTCGAAGAGGGGATATCGGGAATTGGATTAATTATTTTTCTTTTCAATCGCGCATGCGACATTGCTACGTACAGCTGGTGGAGCAATACCAGCCAACGTATACAGTTTATTAAACAGCCCCCCTAGCCAAATTACAATCGTATCGTTCGCGCCGAACGCCTCAAGTAGGTCACGCCTCCTTTGTTCTGACGTCATCTCAACGCTCAGTCACTCAGAACAAAGGAATCGGAGACGTGGCCTACTCGAGGCGTTCGGCGCGAACGAAACGATTGTAATTTGGCTAGGGAGGCAGGGTTAGTTTAAGGCATCCCGATATAACTCTGCTATATGCCCAACCAGGCTAAACATGGTGAATATATGACCCGTGCCCAAGCAGAAACCTTAAAGCGCTTGCCACAAATAATGCCTAACGTTAATATAGATTCATATGGCGCCTCGTAATAAACTATCACCTCGCCCCGGTTCCGCTCGTAAATTGCTATAAAATACACGTTCTATATTACTTATGAAGCCGTTAATATAATTTTGTGCTTCAATAAATATTGTTGAAGTCTTGTTTTGTTGATATTAGTGTCTTTTTTATGTTATTTCAGTGCAATAATGTGTATAGCCTTTTTTTTCAGTCGGAAAATCATCCTATGACATCCCCCGCTCTTGACGGAGCGGGAAGGTGTGTCAGACTTTTACTGACTAAAAACCCACTCTTTTTCCTTCGTTGCCTTTTATACCAGGGCCGAGTCGTCCTTTCAGAAGCAGACCCTTGGGCCCAGTAGAGTTCGAAACTGCTGGGCCCCTACGGTTTGCTGACATCTCCTTGAGGCGCACGTGGAACATTAAGCGTCGTCGACGGCTTGGGCTCCGTCCGGACGGTTACCGGACGATTGGACGGTGAGCTCCCCATTGCTAGCCGTCCGCAAGCCCGCGCCTACGGTGGCAATGTGTATAGGCTGATGTGTGAATATGATTTATATGTTGAAAGTAACTATGTCTTTTTTAATATTTATCTATTGCCAATACCTTCGCAAACCTTGTGCTATGAGTGCTATACAACTGATAAACATACTTATATATTTCTAAATACATACATATTATAAATATTAATTTTAGACTTAGACAAAGAACAAATGATCGTGCTCATCACGCAAACATTTGTCTTGAACTGTCACTGGAAAGGGGACCCACGACCTCCATGGCATGGCAGAGCATGGCAGTCAGGGCCACTTACCACAACTGTTTTTAGATTATAGATATTTCACACCCACAGATAACAATTGTGGTTTAGACGATTTTAATACAATTTCAGCAATTTATCAGTGGTTTACCAATATGACAGAGCGTGATGCAATCTACCAAATAACAATTTATTAGTACAGCTTCCAATAGGACTGCAAACGATGCAATTATCTTTCATGACTGGCCTGTTAGTCTAATGGACAGTGGCCCTAAATGCTATGCCGGAGGTCGTGTTTTCGATTCCTACCCAGGACAAATGTTTATATGATGAGTTCAATCATTTATTCTATGTTTGGGTGTAATTTATCTATCATATCTATATATTAATAAATATATATGTATGTTTATCAGTTGTCGAGTACTCATAGCACAAGCTCTGCTTAGTTTGGGACTAGATGGCGTTGTGTGAAAGTTGGGGATTATTATTATTATGTGACTCCAGTGACTGTTTACCAAACATTAGTTTGGTAAAGATAATACTCAGGAATATTGACCTGTAGGTCTTTCATTTTGTGTCAATGACTTAATCAGAGAGCTTATGTAGAGTCGTGATGGCCCAGTGGTTATGGCGCCCGCCTCTCATGCATGAGGTCGGGGCTCGAAACCGGACAAGTACCAATGTGAGTTTGGTAATTCAGTATTGACTCTCATTGCCTCGGAAAGCACGTAAAGCCTTTGGTCCCGTTTGTCAATCGCAGATCTTTGACCGACGTTACATGAAAGTCAGACGCAAAAAAGTCTATCAGTCTATTCAAGGAGTATCGGGTTGTCCAGTAACTCGGTTTTGGAAATCTGAGAGGCAATAGCTTCATGTAAAACACGGCTATTCAACCGCATCCAGTTAGACTGGAAGCCGACCCCAAGCCAGTTGGGAACAGGTGGTTGCGAAGCAGTAATGTTAGCAAAGGAGGAGGCCGCATTTGCACGCGCGTTGGAGCGGCCCTCACGCCCCAGCCGCCGGGATCCCGATCCCGATTTCTGGTCACCGTAGGTGCGGGCTTGCGGACGGCGAGCAATGGTTAGCTCAGGACTGAGCCCAAGTCGTCGACAGCGCGTACTGTTCCACACGTCTCAAGGAGATGTCAGTAAACTGTAGGGGCCCAGCAGGGTCGAAGCCTACTGGGGCCATAGGTCCGCTTATGAAAGGGAGACTCGGCCCTGGTATGAAGGGCAACGAAGGAACAGGAGTAGGTTTTTAGTCAGTAAAAATCAGACACACCCTCTCGCTCCGCCGAAGAGCGACAATCAATGACATTCATTGGATGATTTTCCACCGAAAAAAAGGGGATGAGCCTATTGCTATCAAATTGCTACAAAATCCAGATTCCGTATTGCTACTAGGAAATTCGGCTGGCTACTACCTACTTTTTATTTTCAGTTCTTACAGTTCATCCTAAGGTTTTCTGGTAGATTTCGCTATAGATTTATGTTTGTGTGAACATTTTATTACTATTTTAGTGTAAGTTTATTTATTCTATTCTAGATAGATTCAATGACTTTTGCTCGAACTACATCAAACCTAGGCCCTCATGCTTATTTTATACGCTTTTGATCACTCATCCAACACGGCAGTCTGTACAAAAATCTTCATATTCCATCTCTATTTAACTCCTATCTGTACTTTGACAAACGGACAGAACCGCAGCCCCACGAATAAATTATAATATTATGACGTCAAACCCGCAAACCCTTTGCATATTCATTACATTGAAATTCGTATTCTGATATTTTTACGACTGGACCCTTTCGTAGCAAAAAAATAAATTTTGCGAACATGCTCTCATCAGAGCAGATTTCGAAAATGTTCCTCTAATCAGGTTCGCTTAATGCTGTTCGAGAGTTCGTCGGTATTAGGGAGATGTTACATGTGACGGAATATCGCTGCGATTTTCTTTAAGCGATATTTGATTATGTTTGAAAAGAGATTGTTAGGATTTTTTCTTTTAGGAATGACAGAATTATCGTTGTCTATATTGCTTTTTCATCAAATCTGCTTTTAGAGGTATGTTGGAAGAGGTTTTTTTTTAAGAATAAGCATAATTTCTGTTCATTTAATTCTGTTCATCTTTCTTAAATATTATGTTTATAGTAACTATTACGGTGTTGTTCTTGATTTGCTGTTACTAGCAAAACAGATGGTCGATGGGGACGAAAGATTCTGGAATGGCGACCACGTACCGGAAGACGCAGCGTTGGAAGGCCTCCTAAAAGGTGGACCGATGATCTGGTGGGGGTCGCGGGAATCCGATGGATGCGAGACGCACAGGACCGGTCATTATGGTGACATTTGGGCGAGGTCTATGTCTAACAGTGGACGTCTTTCGGCTGAAATGATGATGATGATGATGATGAGTAACCATTAAATAAATTGCAGTTGATTTTTTGACTGCATATGAACAAAAGATTTTGCAAACATTTAAACACAAGTAAATTTCATATTCTCATTCACTGCATAGCAACACACTCAACCGTATACTCTCCAAGATACCCACATAATACTAACCATACTAACACTATATAGAATTTACAACGTAACTATCTTCATTGATGATGATAATCTACTTTTATTACCCGAGAAACTATGTAATTACTCATATGTGTATTGAGGCGAGAAAATAAAATCCTAAAAAAAACCATTTACTTAGTATTAATAGCCAAACAGGACCATTTCAGACACAGTCTTTACTATTTTAATTGCTATAATTAATCTGATTTATACTACATAGGTACTACGACAAAAAAAAATCATTTAAGCAAAACTGTTTATTGTAAATCACCTGTCAAGGCTGGCAGTCTGTTGAATTGAGTTATTGACTTGTTTTAATCCACTTTATCAAGTACAGCTCGTATTTACCCACCTTCTTTTGTTTTTACCTCCAAGAATAAATAAAATTATTTTTCTTTTATGCCAATCATCACTCTGATATTGATTTTATTCATTTATCATAGACATTCAACGATAACTTAGTGTGGCCATACATGGGCCACATTTCACAGCCACAAACGCCGCCATGAGAAGTAGCTACAAAGAAAGCTGAAGCGCGCGTCAGCCACTTGAGGCAGGTGGCTGCTACTTTTTTTTAACCCATACGCGCATTATCATAATGAAATCTGTCGAAAAAGGGTTAAATGAGCGAAAGGCACTTAGTGGCCGGTGAGGGCCATAAGAAGCGAGCAGCGGCGATTTGTAGCGTGTGGCGGCCACTGGCGTCAACTGTGTGCGCCGAGTCCATATAAAATGTATGAAAACTGCAGGAAATACGCCGGTGGCGGCCGTTTATGGTTATGGCCGGTGGCCCGTGTGTGGCGACCCTTTGAAAGCTCGTAAAGCCGTTGGTCTCTATTATAGACAAATGCCAGAAAGTCTGACCATCAGTCTATCCAAGGATTATCATGTTGTGTAGATCTGATTGTCAGTCGCTCCATGTAAAACACAAGTATTCAGCCGCATCCAGTTAGACTCGAAGCCGACCTCAAACTAGTTCTTAGAAGGCTAGAGATATGATGATTCTGTGATGACTTACAATTTTTGTGACAGTGAAATCGCTGCGTTTTTCAGCAATCAAGCTATCTCCTTAACACTACCCAAAAGCAAATGTCAAACCTTAAATTTATTTCGAAAAAGTATCCATATTGTAATTTATTGTATGCGAAATAAGTTTGGAGGGAAAAAAGTCGTTGTGGCTGGTCGCAATTTGCAAACATTATGCATCACCCCGCACCGATTTACGAGGCAACGCCATCTTTTTGCTGTTGCTTTTTTCAACCCATTGTGTTACCTAATAAGCTGGATAAAGGGCGAAGGGATTAATAAGTCCCCATTTAGTTGGCACAATGAGATCTTAAAAATATATTCTTTTGGCCTTGGATTTAACCTTTGAGACCTCTGGCGACCGCTTTCTTATCTTAAAAAATACTGGGCAAGTGTGAATCGGACTCGTGCACTCGGGGTTCCATACAAACTTACCTATGAGAACAGTTCAATTCCCGAATTGAGTTACGAAGATTTTTCCGAATCGCAAAAAAAGTTTCTTTTTGTAATGTAACTACAATATTACAGTTTTCAGATTTTTTTTCCTATACTTGTGCTATGAAACCTTGCTTCACGCCAAATTTCAGAATTGTAGGTCAACGGGAAGTACCCTATGAATTTTGATTCCCTTGAGAGTGTCGAAATATACATACGTTTTTTTGGGACATAAACAGCCGTATCTTTTTTTATTTTCGTTAATTCAGAAGTTCAATTTTTTCACAGCTTCATGGGTCTGCAGACCTGAGTTATGGTTTTAATTTCAACTCGATACCTTCACGGGTTCTCGAGATAAAAGGTCTTGACAGAGAGACAACAAAGTGATCTTATTAGGGTTCCCTTTTTTTCCTTTTGAGGTACGAAACCCTAAAAAATCAATGTGTATTTCTTGCCTATCCTATCCTTGATTTATTGGTGCTACTTGCTGCTGTCACCGGTTTCCCCCGCGTGACAGTAGAAAATTATCCCAAGGAAACATACTCCCGGGATAACATCCTATGATATGATCTACCCGTGTACCACCGGTTTGCGGACGGCGAGCAATGGGTAGCCCGCCGTCCGATCGTTTGGTAACCGTCCGGACCGAGCTCAAGTCATCGACGGCGCTTACTGTTCCACGCTCGCCTCAAGGAGATGTCAGCAACTGTAGGGGTCAGCAGGTTCGAAGCCAACTGGGGCCAAGGGTCTGATTCTGAAAGGAAGTCTCGGCTCTGGTACGAAAGACAACGAAGGAACAGGAGTGGGTTTTTAGTCAGTGAAAGTCTGACACTATTTCTCTCTCCGCCCAAGAGCGGGATTTGTCATAAGAGGATTTTCCCACCGAAAAAAAAATAAACTCGTGTACCAAGTTTCATCGAAATCCGTTATGAATTGCGAGACGCTCAGGACCGGTCGTTGTGGCGTCACTTGGATGAGGCCTACAGCAGTGGGCGTCTTTTGGCTGAAATGATAATGATGACCTCTGTAAGCTATTGGTGAACCGATGACCTGGTGTAGGCTCCAAGACAGGACGACGTGACCATGCGACGACACTTGAGGTAGGCCTATGTCCGGCAACGATTGATTTTCTGACTGAAATAATAATGATAAATAAAATATTATAGAATATATATTTCTTTGCCCACAACTTCATTAACGAGAATGTTTTCTTAAAAACTTCAGGGGATGTTAAAGTTTTTAAGAAAACATTCTCGTTAAACCGTATTTTGAAGGTACTTTAAAAAAATTAATAATGATAGTTTTAAATTATTATTTTGATTAGAATGTGTGCCAAGTTTCACGTCTATTACCCCAAGAAATAAGACTCTCCCATACAATCTTTAACACCTCCAAAATCGTTTTATAGGGATAGTTTTGAAAAACGAATAACGAAAACTGTTCTTATTTACAGGGATTACTATGTATTCTAAGTTTCGAGTACATGAGGCCAATTAATATAATTTTGGATACGAAGGAATTTCCTCCATTTAACCTCCTCAAAAATTGAAAAAACTCCTTATTAATGCTCACCTCTAAATCATAAAAGGAAGCCTTACACTAAACACGTAAATTTAATTTTAAATTTAACACCCAGATTTTGGCTGTGCGTTGATTAATCAGTCAGTCAGTTTCTCCTTTTATATACCTATAAACATATGAACTATAAACTATGTACATACATTCTGCCTTAAGGATTATGAAACACGCTATCCTCCCAACTTAAGAGTAGATAACCGCTGTAAACCACTTTTATTTCAGAAAATAAAGACAGCACATGACCTCCGTCTCTCTATCCAATTCTTGTCCAAATTGCATTATGGCTCATAAACTAAATGGACTAGCTCTTTAGGTCATACCTATTTTTATTACCTATAAACCTAAAACGTTTGACATCATTTGACAAAACGGTTTTTGGGGCACTTTACTTAGCAAACACTATGTTATATGGCACCTATTTTCAGTATAAAAGTGGTGTATTGTCATATTATACGTGTGTTAAAAACTAGTCACTATTTTTTTTATTTTTTTATTTAAACTTCATGCAACACAAAGATACAAAGGCGGACTTAATGCCTTAGGCATTCTCTACCAGTCAACCAAGGGTAGTGAAGAGAAAACATGGTAGGTGCATAAAAAAAAAAGAAAAGATTAATAGGAAAACAAGGGATCAAATGTATATATATATATGAAACTGGTTTTGAAATCAAATACTTAAAAACTTTAAATGACCTGGGACAGACGGTCCATTTGGGTAGGTCTAACTTCGAGAAAGAGGTCAATCGTCGAATCCGACTCAGCTGGACAGTGTTCGGGAAGCTGCGTGGTATTTTCTCGTCCAATATACGCGCCGTGTCTCAAGACGAAAGTCTATGACCAGTACGTGTTGCAGTGATGACAAACGGCTCCGAAACGTGATCGCTTACACTGGGCCTCATCAGAAGACTTAAAGTCACCCAAAGGGCAATGGAAAGGGTTATCACATCCTTGCGTGATCACATCAGTAATGAAGATATCCACAGGAGACCCAAGGTTTCAGACATATACCGAAGAATCGCAAGACTTAAATGGCAGTGGGCAGGGCACATTGCTCGCACAACGGATGGTTGAATGAGACTAAAGGTTCTGTTCGAAGGCCTCCCACACGCTGGACCGATGACCTGGTGAGGGTCGCGTGAATCCGATGATTGTAAGATGCACAGGACTGGTCATTATGACGACAGTTGGGGTAGACCTCTGTCCAACAGTGAGGGTCTTTCGGCTGAAACGATGATGATGAGAACTTGTGGCATTATTGAGATTTTTTTTACCCCCAACGCGTTACAAGCAAGTTAAACATCAATTTGTACTATTATTTTTTTCGTGGATTTACATTTTACGTAGAGTTGTTATTCATCTGTTATGCGAACAATATGTTCGGATATTTTTCGGGTTATAAATCTCGGCCGGCCGGAATCGCAGAGCTATCTCCGGTAACCGTAGGCGTGGACTTGCGGACGACGAGTAATGGGTAGTTCGTTGTCCGCTCGTCCTATGGACCAAGCCTGAGTCGTCAATGATGTTCCACGCGCGCCTCAAAGAGATGTCAGCAAACCGTACGGTCTCAGCAGGGCCGATGCCTGTTGTCATAGGGAAAAGTATGAAAAGGATGCTCGTGATCCTAAAACGCAAAATCATCAGTCAATCAGAAGGGACATTATTATTATTATTATATGACTTTATTGCACACCTTAACATAAAACAGGACAAACATATATATACTCGTATAAATAAGTGTATGACATTGTGTGGTTTTAATCAGTAAAGGTCTGACCCGTCCTCTAGCTTCACTAGTTTCTGACGTTTTATAAGTGAAATAAAAAACTTTTGACTTGACTTTGACTTTGAGGTCCACCAAAGAGTAGAAGATTTAGTTGACATCCCACTTCAAAAAAAAAAGACGGGTTGCACTCCGGGAGTGCCGGCAGAAGTGAAAACTTGATTATTAACGTTGTGCATGTTTGATATTTTGGAATGGTTAGGGAATAATTTTGCACCAATTGCTTTATCAGTATAAAAGTACTATCATTTATGTGGTAGAATACAATATTCATTTATTGCACTATCGTACACAAACATGACAATTTCGATATTACACACATAAGTTTAGACTGCGGATTGTTGTGATACCGCAAGTTTAATTCATTTATTTAAAAACTAAAGTCTTAACTTCTTGCAGATTCAAGTAAAAATGTCAATTTATTTTTGTAATCCCAGTGATTACAAAAATAAATGAAGTAAATAAATGAATAAAAAGACTTAAAACATAACTTGCGAAATGTGGGTGTACTATTCGGTGCACCCCTGCCTGAGCCTTCGGGGATTACAGGATGTTATGTTATCATTGAATCCTGCCTAAAGAATTTGTAATTAAAAGTGTGGAAGTAATCTGTCGCACATAAAATGTGTGCGATACATCTTTTCACAGGCGCTTAGTAAGCACGTAAGCAGGAACGTCACATTCGATCTTACTACAGAATTAGCTGAGAATTTATCGGTTTCCTATACCAATAACACTCGTGCTTTTTAACTTACTTGTAAATACTTGTAATCAAATTATTTTTAAAGCAGATTTAAATAAACTGAACTTTATTTTACCAAACAACAAACGCCTTAGTGAAAATGTTTAGCAATTGAATACTCGGAAGGTACTTATTGCGATTGAACGATTTCCTTTTTTATTTTATTATCATGATTGTGCTTGCATTTTAAAAGCCTTCACAAGTACTTTTAATAGCTACTAGATACTAAGAAAGCTGCAAACTCAAAGACAACACTGTCTTATTGATTTTAGAATCTCTTGTCATTATGCGTCAATCAATAAAATTGCAAGGAAATACGGAATTTTAGCTACACTAACATACCTACAGGTACGTAACGTTTGTAAATAGCACGTAAATTGCCTTCGTAGTTAGCACGGTGCGAATCCCCCAAAGACCACGGTTCTATCACAATCTTAAGGACGATGAAGATAGCCAGAGGACTAGGTTTCGCGGCGCTGCAACGGCGCGCGGCGGGTGGCAATTTATTTAATAGATTTGTCAGCTTTATCCCTAAAGCATTAGGTTCAAAGTTGATTGGAAACATTTAAAAATTTCTTTAAATGATTTTAAACCATAAAATGTTGAAGGTTAAGTTCAAAATCGAATGAGAAAATTCGACTGGTGGCCGTCTTACGCTTTTTCGATCAGGTCACGTGTCCTGACGCGAGTTTAAGATTTTATACCCATTACAGAAAAAGTGCTCAACGCCGCTAAAGAAGTTTTCACTTCAAAAAACCGTATAGCCCTCTCTATTACCCTCTCGATGACTAAACCTTCTCCGAGTGACGTTAACAAAATCAGCAGATTACACCTACCATGCATTATCCGCCAAGATTAGGCAACATGACCTTACTCAGCACTATAACTACCGGGTTATATCCGTTCCCCTCGGCTAAACACACGGCCCTGGGTACAAACCTAATATTATTAGTATTTCAACACATATAAACATATATAGTGATGTTTTCCGGTTCTACCCGGTGTTTTAACAAGGCTTTACGCATCAGTTGTCACAGACCTCTTATAACATGACCTCTGAATAACCGTCATTATGGATAATATGTCTATTTTCGTTTGTTTGAAGTTTCTTCGTACTTCTTACGTTTTGATTTTGGAAGTACTAAAGGAACTTAAATGATAGTGTTCATTTAAAATTTTTATGAGTTTTTTTTTTGTTATTTTAGTGATTTTTGTACACTTTTGAGACGTCTAGCTTTGCTCACGGCTTTATAAGTTAGCATAGCATAATCAGCCATTACAATGTTCCCACAGCTGGGACTCAGGCCTCTTCTCTAGGAGAGGGAATGGGCCGTAATCCACCACGCGGCCCCCTTGCGGGTTGGTGAATGTCACATGTCTTCGAATTTTTTGGTTCTAGGACATGCCGGTTTCCTCACAATGTTTTCCTTCACTGTTTTGAGCAGTGGTGATGAAATAAATTACACAAAGTAATGCGCCTGGCTGGGTTTGAACCCGCGACCTACAACTCGTAAGTCGGGGCCGTTACCACACGACCACCACTGCTCTGCCGTAAAGGTTGAATTTCGAAAAATCTTTTTTTATTCCGTCTACGTCTAAAAAACTATCATATATCTATAAGTCTAATATCGGGGTTAGGCGTTGCTACAAAGACAAAAAAAACAAGATATATATCACTCACTCTGTATACTTTTACATCAGATTCCTTTTGATTTTCATCTCTCATTAATGTGTCTTAAAATTATCAATGGTCATAAAGAATTGACGTAAGAAAAGTAGGAAACAATTTTGAACTATAAAAATATCGATAAAGTATTGAAGCAACGTCTATTTATTATCCAATTTGTCTTCCAATAAGTTTATAGATTCCTGTTAACAAGCAATAAAATATTAAACATTTTGTTCCAACAATAAAAATCTTTAACAAAATTGTTGGAACAAGGGCACCTCTAAATCTGTTCTTTGCCCTTCGATATTCAAAAGAATGCGTCGTAAACTCGAGTCGAATGGACCAAAATATTCATGTTGACCCATAAACGAAATAAAGGGATTCGTTCCCACGATTTTTAATTATTAAGAGAACGTTACACTATTCCACATTGTTAAGTGGGAGGAACTGCCCATAAATTCCGGTCGGGTAATTGTACCCCTCCTTATTTGTAACCCATTAGTTGAATTTCTAAATCGATGTATCGATTTTGTGATACGAATTGGTGAGGCGTGGCGTTTGATATCGAATAAAAGAATGAATTGGGATAATGTTCTTTATTTGAATTTCAAAATTTTAGCTTAAACAACTGTCATGCATAGCTGACATCCTAGAGATGTGGTAGTGTAGTGGTGTAGTATCGAGTATACCAATACTCGATCATCATCATCATCATCATTTCAGCCGAAAGACGTCCACTGCTGGACATAGGCCTCCCCCAACTGCCACCACAATGAACGGTCCTGTGCGTCTCGCATCCATCGTGCTCCCGCAACCGTTACCAGGTCATCGGTCCACCTTGTAGGAGGCCTTCCAACGCTACGTCTTCATCGGTACGTGGTCGCCAATCCAGAACCTTTCGGCCCCAACGGCCATCCGTTCTGCGAGCAATGTGCCCTGCCCATACTCGATACTCAGTATTATATTTAAATACTCATTTGACGAAAATACGAACCAACGACTAGATATACCTATTTAATACTACGGTATATTTCAATAACATTCTATGGGATTCAGGTATCAAATGAGTAGAATACCTACAAACTGTCTTATTCCTAGAACTAGTGCCTATTTGTGTTTCTAAGCAAACATGAACCTTGTTCATACAAACAACTGTTCGCAGGTCCCACGAACGTTCAGCAACTATGTACTTTAAGGTACCGTACGCTACAACACATGTTGTCGAAATAGTCTGGTAACTTTCTTTTTAAAACTTTTTTAGTTGACAATGTGCCAACGTAACAGTTATAGTTTAACCTAATTCCCTCATTTAACGGTTAAAATACAATAAGCAAATGTGGTTTTATATCCAATTGAATTTCGTTGAGCAGTAGCAGATTCATGGAATCCATGAGACCATTTTTGAGAAAATAGTAGGTCTATCTCACTACTGGGGCCACGGGTAGTATGAAAGCGAAACTCGGGGCCCTGGGACGAAGGCAAAGAAGGAACAGGATGGGTTTTTTGTCAGTAAAAGTCTGACACTATCTCTCGCTCTGCCCAAGAGCAGAGTTTGTCATGAAATTATTATATCCCACCCAATAAAAAAAAACTTTTTTCAATTTTTATTCTTTTTTTCAAATTTCTATTATTATCCTTTCTTATTTCTAATGGAATGTAAGAAAAATTACGCCCATTTTTCTGTATTCAGGAGCTACATGAATATATCAACAAACAAACTCAAAGCGATGTTTGATTAAACCACATTTATTCACAAATAACTGCATTATATTGATACCCAAACAAAACCATCCTGAATAATAGGGATGCAAACAATACGATACCAAACAATCGAAACCGAATAATGAATATCGAATCAAATATCTCGATCATCGAACAATACTCGGTACCGATCCCAGATGGCATTTCGGCGCATTTAGCATTCCATAATGAAAAGACCCAATCAGGGGTATGAAGCATGATCCTAGGTAATTGGGTACCGGTTTTGGTTTTCATCAATATTGAAACTATTGTTCCGTTTGGAAATTGACGATGATAACAGAATAGAATCCTGGTTCTTGGAGTTATAGCTGACAGTAATTTTTAAGGTATTCTATCCTTATTTGGACAAAGAGGAAAGGTCGTGGAGCTATTCAAAATATTCCCTTGCTGTGAAAAGATCTCTTAGTAAAATTAGGATTTTGTGTTCTTTATAGAATGTCTCAGAATCAGAATCAAATACCTCGTTCCCTTTTTCTTAGAAACAAGTTTCTTTGATGTCTGATTAACCAAAAGAGACGGAAAAAAATGGTTTGCTTGAAAAATAGAGAACTTATTCAAAAAATTAAAAAAAATTTACTTAATAAATCCTGAATTTTTAAATGGCAAAATGAAAAACCACGCTAAAGCGTTTTTTTATAATATACTATATATAAAAATCTCATGCCACAGTGTTGGCTTGACCGATTTTTATGAAATTTTTATATAAATTTGGCAGGTTTGCGCACTCCCCTTGTCATTGAAAATTTATATGATAGAACAACGTTTGCCGAGTCAGTTAGTTTTTCTATAAAAAAAATAGTTAAATTGATAAATGACCACGTAAATATCGGTACCATCCTTGCGTTTCACATCCCTACGCTTGGCTTTGACGTACAATCGCGTCCAACAAGCGAACAAAAGTCCCCATTGTCCTGGTAATAGCCCATCGATCTGTTAAGTCAACTATGACCGACTTTGTGGATATTTACACCGACCGGCGCAGTTCCAACTGAGTGGAAACATTTTGATTTTATATTGAAAGTTATAAAGCGTGTCATATTTTGTTTTGTCATCGAATTTATTTGCTTTGTTTAGTGATTTATGTCATTTTTTTATCTTTTGTTCTAACGTTTTTCAATTGGCGTTAATAAACTTTTTTTTTTTTGTCGGCTTCTATCATTTTTAGGGTTTGGTTTTAGGTTACCTCAAAAGGAAAAAACGGAACACTTATGGGGTCACTTTGTTGTCCGTCCGTCTGTCTGTCTGTCTGTCTGTCTATTTGTCTGTCAGGACCCTTTATCTTGGGAACGCGTGGAGGAAATTAAAACCATATAATCAAGTCTGTGATTTCTTAAAACTGTGAAAAAATCAAATTTTATAAGTTAACTTTAAAAAATATACGGCCGTTTATGTCTCAAAAACTTGTATTTCGACACTCTCGAGAAAATCAAAATTCATAGGGTACTTTCCCGTAAACCCAAAATCCTGAAATTTTGCTTAAAGAAAGTTCTTATAGCACAGGTATAGGAATAAATCTGAAAACTGTAAATTTGTTGTTACATCACAACAAACAAAAAAAAAATGCGATTTGGAAAAAAAATTCAAAACTCCATTCGGGAATTGAAATGGTATTAAATAGGTAAGTTTGTACAGAACCCTCAGGGCGCGAGATCAACTTGCACTTAACCAGTTTTTTTTTAAGAATAAAATACTTATATGTAGGGGATATTATGCACTTGCAAAATACTAATAAAAGATCTTTAGAGCCATTCAAACGATTTTAGACCGCCGTAGGCACGGGCTTGCAGACGGCGAGCCATGGGTAGCTCGCCGTACAGTCGTCCAGTAATGACCAAGCCGAAGTCGACAGCGTGTTAATTTCCAAGCTCGTCTCAAAGAGATATCAGCAAAAATGACGGGCCCAGTTAGGGTCGACGCCTGCCATAGCTGTGGATTGTTTGAAAGATTTACCGTAGCCCTCACAAAAAAAGGGCAACTAAAAGAACAGTGGGTTTTATTCAGTAAAAGTCTGATTCTCCCTTGCGCCCCACGTAACCGCAATTTATTGGAAACATACCCAAACCAAACTCGCAGGCTTGCGGACGGCATGCAATGGGTATCTCGACGTCCGATCGTCCGGTAACCGCCCGGACTGAGCCCAAGTCGTTGACGGCGCGTAGTGTCAAGGACGTCAGCAATCGTAGGGGCCCAGCAGGGTCAAAGCCTACTGGGGCCATGGGTAATGCGAAAGAGATCCCGGCGCCCTGGAACAATGGCAAAGAAGGAAGAGGAGTGGGTTTTAGTCAGTAAAAGTCTGACACTATCTCCCGCTCTGCCCAAGAGCAAGGGATGTCATTAGATGATGTTACCACTCGAAAAAAACCCATAACAAGTTATCGTCTCACAAAAACATCTTTCATTACATAGCAATAACATACACCATTAGAAAATATTGTCTAGAATGTCCTTGTCCCTTTACTTCCTCAAAGCAAGAGGGTAACTTTGAAAATAAAATAGAAAGCTATCTTAAAGCTCAACAACAGTTCTTTGATGTGACAACCTCCATACTCAACCCTGAGTGGCTCAGTAATGTTTATTCAAAAAGACATTTCAGCCAATTTACAAAAAACTTCCCTTTGAAAATGTTCTGCGCAAGGGATGTAACGCCAAACAAATATTATTGCTGGTGAACCCTAAACCATTATAGAGAAAGGATAAGAAGGCTCAAGCATATATATGTATAACTAGCTGACCAGGTGAACTTCGTACCGCTTAAGGTCTTTTTTACATAGCATGGGTTTTTTTTTTCGGTGGGAAAATCTTCTTATGACGCCCGCTCTTGGGCGGAGCGTCAGACCCTTGGCCCTAGTAGGCTTCGACCCTGCTGAGCTCCTATAGTTGCTGACATCTCCTTGAGGTGTGCGTGGAACAGTACGCGCCGTCGGCGACTTGGGCTTGGTCTGGACGGTTATCGGATGGTCCCATTGCTCGCTGTCCGCAAGCCCGCGGACCGCGCAAGTTACGGTGGCCGGAAATCGGAATCGGAATTCCAGCGGCGGTTGGGGCGTGAGGACCGTTGCGTCACGCGATCGGTTGCCTCCTTTGCTAGCATTAGCTGCCTGCTTCGCAAAAGGGGCCAAGGGTCTGCTTCTGAAAGGAAGACTCGGCTCTGATATAAAAAGCAACAAAAGAACAGGAGTGGGTTTTTAGTCAGTAAAAGTCAGATGTTTTTCCCACTGACAAAAACAGCTATTTGGGAAAAGGCTAAGAAGATGAAGTAATAGAAAATATGGCAAATGAATACAATCAACATGATCAAACCGAAATAATGCACTTCAGATTAAATAAAATTTGACACATACTCAAAAGTTTTTCTGAAAACCTTGCATCAGATTCTCAACCTTGAAATATTCCCAGCACATAATTTAAATTGATGAATAACATCCGTAGAGTTGCCACAAACAAAAAGCACCGTATTGTTTCTGGAAACACCGTAAAGTAATCAAAGAATGACTTTTACGGTCGCCATTTTGACAAACTGGCGTTTGCTGTCAGGCATGAACCGCATAAATTATTTTTTGAAAAAGTAATCAAAGAATAAATATTATTTACGAGGATGTGTAACGATTTGTGTTCTGTATTTGTTTAGTAAAACAGTTGTTTTATTTTCTTAGATGCTTTTCTGTGATTTTTTACTGGAACAAATATTCCCATGCTTCTTCATAAAAATTGTTTAATCTGTTGAACAAGTTCCATAAAAAACGTTGTTTTAAGAGCGTCCTTTTCGAGATAATTTTTTCAGATTATGATGTTTTTACACATATCCTTCTCTAGATATTTTGGATACACAGCTATCTTGTGCATATTATCTAGGCTTCTATAGAAAGCAAAACATACATTTCTGTAAAACTAATCTAATAAATACATCTGAAAATCTACTATTTTACGTGAACTTTGGCCCTCCATAATATACTCATATATTAAAAATATATAAAAAAAAACCATTAATAGAAGCCTTGCACATTTAATCGAGATGCTGAATGACAAAAAAAAATCTAAAAAACTTTTAAGGGTTTAAAAAAGAAAGGATTTCCTGGAACAAGTTTTTTGAAATATTCGAGTAAATCACGAAATTACCGAATGCCAACAGAGTTTTCAGGCGTTATCTCTCTTTTTTTACATTGCCTCTTCATCAAACATCACGTTGGATAGCATTGAATGAAGCAACAAGCTTTTAAACCACGCTCGATGTTGACGAGCGAGTGGAAAAGGACCCTCTTAAAACAACCAGTGTCTTTTTTTATTATTTAAAGAGCTTTTTCGCTAGTGCGAATATGTCACTCTGTTGACATACAAATATAATAGTTAAACAATAAAGACCTGTGTCTTATCATCATTATTATCATTGTGGTCAAAAGATGTCTACTGCTGGACATAATCACAAGACTAACCATTGTGGTGTCACTTGTTCAAGTGTTACCACATAGACTGGTCCTTTACGTCTCAAATCCATCAGATTTCCGCGACCCTCACTAGGGCATCATTCCACCTTATCGGAGGCTTTTAAACGCTGCGTCTTCCGGAACTACTACGTACTACTTCGCTACTCCAGAACCTTTTATCTCTATCAACCATCTGTTCTGCGAGTTCTGTCCTTCGTCCTATATTTAGAACAAATTCTTGCGTACTTTCATTTCATACTACATCTATTTTTTTTTATTCACTTTATCACAAAACACATAACTGTTTGTCAAAACAATTTCCTGCGATTGTAAATATAGGTTTTAAAAACAAAAAAAATAAAAATAATGTAGCTTTTAAAATTGCATCACAGCTGAAAAAAAAAATCATAATTACAATGGTACAATAATACACTCAAATCTTGATAGTGTTAGTCACTATCGCATTATTTTCTTTGTTAAAATTCTTGGACGGAGCTCAAAACATCGATCTCATTTTGTGAACGTCATTTAAAAATAATACTAGGTATTAGATGATATGCTTTGAAAACTTTTTTGTATTGAAAATGCTGATGAGGAAATACTAAAATGATTTTGACACACTGTAAAGAAATGTTAATTTTTATCGTGTAATCCTTTTCCATATATATTTCAAAACGGTGAAGGAAAACATCGTGAGGAAACCGATGATGAGGACGAGATAAAAATTGGAGTTAGTATAGGTACATGATTTTCAGTACGCAAGGCGATCCATATCTACACTTGGACTAATATTTGAGACAATTTCAATCCGTGGCTTATAATATCGACTTTTAAGATGTATGTTTTAAATTGATTTTTAGCATAGCATAATCAGCCTTTTAATGTTCCCACTGCTGAGACTCAGGCCTCCTCTCTAAGAGAGGGAATAGGCCGTAATCCGCCACACGGGCCCAGTGCGGGTTGAATATCGCATATCTTCGAATTTTAGGTTCTATGATATGCCGGTTTCCTCATGATTTTTCATCTTCACCGTTTTGAGAGCAGTGGTGATGAAATAAATTACACAAAGTAATGCGCCTGGAGGAATTTGAAACCGCGACCCAACTCGTAAGTCGGCGCCGTTACCACTTGGTCACCACTGCTTTAGTAATTGATTTTTAGTCTTTAAATTTTTTTTTCTTTCTTTAGTCTTTAATTGGTTTTTAGATTCACTTTGCCAGCAACTTCGTTTCAAAGTTTTTATAAAAACTTTCACGCCCTTTAAACCAAGTTTTGGCCTTTGCGTTTCACGGTCACAGTAACTCTTTTAAACACCCTGCATAACATTTATTGCTACGTTTGCGTTTACGCATTTGGACAAAATTATACGTGCTAGTTCTAAGCAAAATAGGACCAACCGTGAATTTTTGTGTTTGATTATATCATTTACCTGCATATATACGCATTTCCTTGATAATCCACCGTAATACCAATTAGCTTTGAGCTTCTATTTTGCAAAAAGTACAGCCGTGACAAAAAGTGTGTGTTAAAGAAAAGTCACGCTGCTAATTGGAGTCCCTTTCAATTTTACACCTCCATCCGGGACATGTGATGCCATCGAGATTATTATAAAACAGTAAATCAAAAGTTCAACTTTATAAAGAATATGATTATTATAAAAAATATATCTATACGTATATATATTTAGGCAAAGGTTAAGTTAAATATTGCTACCACATCAAGTCTCAAATAAATAAATCAAATAGAACAGAAATCAAAGGGACGGAAACCATTCTTAGTATTCGGGCGCATTTGGTCACTCGGTATTCTTCGGCTGCTGTCGTGAAATATCGGAAGGCGGCGAGCGGATTTTTTATATAATTATAGACTATTTTGATTTAATTATTGATTTGATCTTTAGGGTTCATTACCTGAAGAAGCCAACGG
This sequence comes from Mythimna vitellina, assembly GCA_949316375.1. Lineage (NCBI taxonomy): Eukaryota > Metazoa > Arthropoda > Insecta > Lepidoptera > Noctuidae > Mythimna > Mythimna vitellina. Next base: position 4,620,859 of record OX438691.1, on the reverse strand, counting down.
GACTCTATTACTAAGCCTCTGCTGTCCGTCCATCGATCTGTTTGTCTGTCCATTTGCCAGTGGGCTGTATCTCATAAACCAGAAGAGATAGAGAGTTGCAATTTTCACAGCATCTGTAATTATGTATTTCTATTGCCGCTACAAAAACAAATAAAACTTAAATGGGTTTCCCATACAAGAAAAGTTATTTTGTTGGTGTTTTTTGCTAGATTTCAATATTGTAGTCCTTTCTGTGCGAGTCCGACTCGCACTTGGCTAATTTTTCTGTTTCTATACCCAAAGGGTAAAACGTGAAAGTTGGGGAAAGGGTCTCATGAATCGTGATAGTTGAAATTTTCACACTGATGATGTATTTCTGTTGACGCCATAACAAAAACTAAACTAAACAACAAATACTAAAAAACAAAATAAAAAAAATATTCAAGGGGATTTCCATACGACAAACGTGTTTTTTTTTCGTTTTTTACAGTACGGAACCCTTCATGCGCGTGTCTGACTCGCATTTGGTCAGTTTTATAATAGTTGGTCACCATCGTTTTCACATTCACCTACATTCACTTTGATTTCGTTATGAATAAAATTATACCCTACTCTACTTAACCCTATAAACACTATAGTTTACTAAAATCAATTTAAATGACCATAAATCTTATCTCGTCTAAAGGAAACTGAAGAAAATAGGCACAAACCGTTAAAATAAAATAGGTAACTCAAACAGTCTATTTCAGTCCATCCGAAATGATGCGACTTAAACTACTATCCATCTTTTACACTGACACGCGCGTATTTCGAGCGTTTTCTTTCGTTTTCCACTCCAGTAAACGCATACGCAGACAGTCGCTATTTCTTTGATCTATACGAGTAGACGTATCCGATATTCTAAACAAATGAAATAGCTGGTTGGGTTTTTTTTATGAAACTTTTTTTTTTCACCGTTGCTAAAGGGAAGGTGTTATTTGCGTAAACACTTTTGTTGGTGATGTTACTTTTATTGTGTAATTGATTTATATTTTTTTGGTTGCTATGAAAAACTGTCTGCATAAATATTTTTGTGTTTACTGCACATTTAGTGTAACAACCATTCATCTTAATTTTTTTTTTGACGTTGCACAGAACATCGGTCAAATCTCGGATTTACGTAATTTTTTTTTAAGAAATGTCTTTGCCTCGCACTTTTTTGTGATAGCTATTGTAATTGTGATAGATATCAAATTCCTCCTCCACATATCCGTGAGAAGTTGATGAGCATTCAGGAATACAATAAATCCTTAGATTCACATCTAATGTGACAGTTTAGTGATGTGCTAGAGGTATTTGTAGAAAAACTAGCTTCGTCGCCATATGTTTGTAACTCATACAGATGTAGGAACCAGTTTACTGCTTACGGTCGTGTAGGCAAACGGCTTGACTTGTTATGGCTCTGTATAGCCTCAAATACATTTCGTCCCTTAGCTTACAACACCGCTCAAGTCGAAAATTGGTGGTTTTCAAATTTTAATGCATATAGATGGAGCTGCTCATTGCGCGTCTAACCATTGGTCACATGATATAGATTTCAGCCAATCGGAAGCCATAATTCGAAAAGTAGTGATAGCGTGCAAGCCGGCTGACCTCTCAACACCGCACAGTTTCTTTCGTTTCCTGTAAAATCGAAAATTGGCGATTTTCATATTTTAATGCCTTTAGATGAAGCTGCTCATTGCGCGTCTAACTATTGGTCACATGATATAGATTTCAGCCAATCAGATGCCATAATTCGAAAAGTAGTAATAGTGTGTAACTCGGCTGGCCTCTCAACACCGCACAGTTTTTTTCGTTTCCTGTAAAGTTGGTAAAAATGACTTATGCGGTGTTGTTAGCTAAGGGACGATTTGGGGACAAAATGTCCTCCATCATAATGCACAACATTGCCTGACCTGTAACTTGTTCCCCAATATTTTACGATGTATTCTCGTGACGCAATTTGATAGGGTTGCACGTCATGGGGCGGACTGTTTGTCCCCCGGTGTATTTAAGACTTTATTACTTGGTACTAGCGACCCGCCTCAACTTCGCACAGATATCTTCTAACTTTGAAAAGGATTCTATCTTTGAAATTCTTAGTTCTACTCTGAATTATATAGGTACCTGTCTTTTGGTTAAAACTCTATGAAAATCCGTTTCTGTGTTTAACAAGGAGCGACTGTCAGATGTCCACAACCCAGTTACTGGGCTACACTTTACTCCTTGGTTAGACAGAAAAAATAGTCACAATCAAATAAACCGCATACCTGAAGACGCAGCTTTGAAAGGCCTCCCACAAGATGAATTGATGATCTGGTGAGGGTCGCGAGAATCCGATGGATGCGAGATGCACAGGACCGGTCGTTATGGCGACACTTTATGGAGGTCTATTATTATTCATTCATTTAATTCAGACATAATCTATAGATACATTACATAAAAAAATTTGGTCAAATATAACTTTACAATAATCAAAACTAAATAACATCGAATGTAATATAAATAAAATAAAATTGAAAAATAAGTAAATATTAAATAAATTATTATATATACTTTTAAACTCTAATTTTCGCAATATTCTTTTGTATTTTTATGCACCTGCCACATTTTCGCTTTACCACCCTAGGTTGACTGGTAGAGAATGCCTAAGGCATTAAGTCCACCTTTGTACTATTGTGTTGCATGAAGTGTTAATAAATAAATAAATAAAATTGAAGTACAAATATAACAACAACAGCCGACGAAGACAACAGACACTGATAACCCCAAATCTTTTCTTTTTATTTCAGTCCATCCTAAGGTTGTCTGGTAGAAATTGCCCTGTGCAATAAGACCGCCTATTGTACACTTATTTTTTTTTAAATGTCTGTCCTGTAATAAGTTAAGGTGTGTAATAAAGAAATAAATAAACAGATAACAGCCAATAGTGGACGTCTATCGGCTGAAATGATGATGATCAATAAAAAAAAAATTGTGTGTGCCTCATTACTCCACCACGAGCTCCTCTATGCTGCTGTGATAACTCAACTAACCAGATATCTCTTTTGTCCGCAGGTACAAGTGAAGTGTTACAACTACATGTCAAAAAAGTCCTCTCAACGATAACAGTGTTAGTGTTCATGTGGGGTGCCAGCAGCTGATCGCACTGGCGTGGTACGGGCCCGGGGGGGGCGCGATGCAGGCGGGAGGAGGGTGGTTCCTACCCTGGACTATGGGCCTGCAGAAATTTGCAGTGGCCCTGCCCATGGGTGGGGTGGTACCGCTAGTACCACCACTCCTCGCCGCATTGCCTCAAGCCCCTCCGCCTCTGAGGCTTATTGCGCCGCCTCAGTTGCAGCATCAACAACCTGGCAGAAAGGTATGAGTTTCTTGAAGAGTGTTGTAGAATGCGTAGTTTTCAAGAAAGTTTATTAAGTTGAGGAACATTTTAGGTAGGTACCTACGAGTATGCCTGCTAGGGCTGCGGGATTGTTCGAAAGAGATACCCTGGCCCTGCAACATAAAGGGCTACTGAAAGGAACACAGGTGGGTGTTAGTCGGTTAAAGTTGTCAAAAAATAAAAGGCCCGTTTTGACATCTGTCAAAATGAATACTTAAATACCCAAAAAGAATACTCGCAATATATTCCATCATATTATTTAACGCGCCAAAAAAATGTATGTATTTTTTTAAAACACTTTATGTAATGAATTATTATTTTATTGTTTCTTTCAGTTTCGTTCCAAGTTACATTCTAGGATATTTCTCAAATGTCAAAATGGCCCTTTTATTTTTTAACGATTTTAAAGTCTAACACTCCATCTCGCTCCAACCAGAGCGGGATGCATCATTTTATGATACCCCACCAGAAAAAAAAGGTACCTACCTATAATAAAAAGGCAGCAAAAATATTTTTTTGTAACTAAAAGCTAGTCCTAATGGCGTAAACAATTTCCATAATTTTTTATTAAGCAAGTCGTTTAAAAAACATTAGCATTATTTTAGCCGAAACGACTTACGATCACCGAAAACATCGTCTAGACTTATTCTTGGAATTGATATGCTTTTCTTATAGTATATTTAGTTATTATTTCCCTAATTATAAAACATAAAAAAGATACTGAAACAAATACAATGAGCAAATTTTATCGTATTTCGCAATATCTTCCAGGCAACTAGGAATAGACATTATATTTTATTGTACATAGATACATGACATTTTGCCGAATATTTAGGACCATAGATACATTATATAACTTAAATAAGACTGGACGGAACATGTCTGCCGCATTTTTAACGAGCTATGGGCTCGTAAAACATAGTGCTCGGACACAGTGAGCGATTATATTCGAACCTAGTGGTAAGATAGCAATTACTTATTTTCAATATGATTTTGAACTTTTTTAAACCTCTGGAAATCCACAAATATATAAAAGAGAACACCATGAAAAATTATTTTAATAAAATTGTCTATATGTTCAACCGCCGGGCAAAAATCAAAACACGATATAAATTAGTTGCCTCGACAAAAAAAATCGCGAATCTGACCCTAACTTACGATTTAAAACGTGTATGTATATATATAATATTTGAGGGAATTGTAACTTACAAAAAATAATAAAGCTTGTTTTTTAAAAGGGCCTCACAAAAAGCAAAAATTTTGAATAGTTATTGTTTTTTTTTTATACATAAAAATATATATAAAACCGCTGTTTACAGGGCAGTGAAGTCGACATAGACCCGGGCGGAGTTCATACAAAATATTCAGTGACTACGACCGTCTCTTAAGTACCCATTCCCTCAACTTGAAGAACAGTCTCCTTCTGCCGATCAATTTGTTGGCGTAAATTCCCTCATTGGGTCTGATTGATTCGATCGGGTGACTTGCGATTTGTTGAAAACGTATTAGCAATCGAGTCTAAATGATTGCTATCATTACTCAAGCGTTCAGTGTTATTTTCTTCAAGCTTTATTGGAGTTCTGAGAAGGATAGTAGCTTTAAGCTAAGCTGTCATGGTTTACAGTAGGCAGCATGTCCGACTTCTGTAATAACAGAATCAGTTACACTGGCTTTTCAAATGAGCTTTGAGGTCATCAGCAAATCTAAAACTTGGTAATCTTGTTTGTTTTTCAGAGTTCCGTACCGCAAAAGGAAAAAACGGAATCCTTACAGGATCGATCTGTCTGTTAAGAGCCCTTATCTTGGGAACATATGATGGTATCGAGTTTTTTTTTTATTGATATAAAATAGTGCTTCACTGCGATTCCACCTGATGGTAAGCCGTGATGCAATCGTTGATGGTGAGGCGCACTAGTTGAAATTAAAACCATATACTTAGGTCTGCGGCACTCTGCAGTCTCTTGAAGCTGTCGTGCGAGCGAGAAAGAGAGATGGAGCTTTAATATACACCCTATATAGTTCCACTCCTTTAGCAGTTCAGTTTAGGTCTTAAAATGGACTGCGTTTAGAGCTCATAGTAAAATTTCGCAAAAAGCAAAACAGTTAGGGGAAATTTCAATTTCATGGACTACACAGACCAATAGAACCATTAAAAAAACTAAACAAACTAAAAAAAAAATAAGAAAGACAATTTCGTCTTGTTTCTTGAATCCCTGTGTACACCTAAGCTTACTACAAAAATACGTCTCCTGACATGGGTCTGATATCCATTACTAAAGGCAATTTAGGTCTGGATCACCTGGACTGGAATATTAGACCTTCAACGGACAATGGATATTTATATTGGTATACATTTTAGAGTAGGTTGAGGATTTTGTATTTGTTATGTTTTATATTAAACTTTTTAAAGGTATCATATATATACAATATTAGTTTAAGTATATGCGAAACCCGAAACACGTGTCTAGTACTTTTATGTAAAGAATCTATGTACGAAATTTCATAACTGTATCATTAAAAGACACAAAGTTATATGCTTGTTATGTTACCTGGTTGTCCGCACAAATATATGGTCACTGGGCCATTTGTGCGACCGAGGGGTTTTTGTTTTGCTCCTGCACTCAGCTGTGCCGTGACCTGTTTTTTACTTAGTGTCGTTGGTGTTCAACTTGTGACCTTTTTTAAATATTTTTCAAAAAAATATAACATGGTGGTTAATGAAGTGATTTGTGATGGTGTGTGTGTGTGTGATGTAGAAGAGCGAAGAAGATAGAAGGAGATCATCATCCAATGACGTCCCCCGTCTTGGACGGAGCGGGAGATAGTGTCAGACTTTTACTGACTAAAAACCCACTCCGGTTTCTTCGTTGCCATTCGGACCAGGGCCGATTTTCCTTTCAGAATCAGACCCTTGACCCCAGTAGGCTTTGACCCTGCTGGGCCCTTACAGTTGCTAACATCTCCTTGACTACTTGGGCTCGGTCCGGACGGTACCCATTACAATATAAGTGTGAAGTGTGAATACCAATCATCGCTATTGCGATATAATTATCGTTAATTTTAGTGGTCCTAAAGATTTCTACATTTATAAATAGTCTTTTACGAACTGGGGCCTTATCGTGACGTATTAAAATGTCTGGCATGCGAGCGAGGAAGAGAGATGGAGCTACACACCCTATATAGCTCCATCCCTTTAACAGTTCAGTTTAGGTTGTAAACGTAGGTCCTCTGAAAGTGTACTAAGATTATCGTATAGTCGCCATATCTTCTAATAGTCGGCGGAAGCGATCTCTAACGCCGAACCTTGGTACAAACCATGGTCTGGAGCTAGGAGGAGTGGTAGGTGGTCGCCTCCTTACGCGTAGCAGTAATGCTAGCAAAGGAGGAGGCCACACGTGCACGCGCGAGACAATGCCCGCCGCGCCCCAGCTGCCGGGATTACGATTCCGATTTCCGGCCACTGTAGGCACGGGCTTGCGGACGGTGGGCAATGGGTAGCTTGCCGTCCGACCGTCCGGTAACCATCCAGACCAAGCCCAAGTCATCGACGGGACGTAGTGTTCCACGCGCACTTCAAGGAGATGTCAGCAACCGTAGAGGCCCAGAAGGGTCGAAGCCTACTAGGGCCATGGGTAGTGTGAAAACGAAACCCGGGGCCCTGACAACGAAGGCAACGAAGGAACAGGAGTGGGTTTTTAGTTACTAAAAGTCTGACACTGTCTCTCGCTCCACCCAAGAGCGCGATTTGTCATTAGATGATTTTACCACATAAAAAAGAGGTCCTAAAGATTTCTATGTTTATAAATAGTCTTTTACGAACTGAGGCTTTATCGTGACGTATTAAAATGTCTGGCATGCGAGCGAGGAAGAGGGATGGAGCTACACACCCTATATAGCTCCATCCCTTTAACAGTTCACTTTAGGTCGTAAACGTAGGTCCTCTGAAAGTGTAATAAGATTGTCGTATAGTCGCCATATCTTTTAACAGTATCGCTAGCTGTATTGTTACTTATCGGCTATAATCCAGGACTAAACTGTTTACGAGCTTTATAACACTTATCCGCACTACTTTTACTTTTACAAGCGCTTAGGAGAATGTACGGTATAGTGTTAACTATTTACTTTTTTTAACCGACTTCTAAAAAAGGAGGAGGTTCTCAATTCGGATGTTTGTATTTTTTTTTTTATGTTTGTTCGGGCATAACTTCGTTGCTTGCCAACCGATTTGAAAAATTCTGTCTTTGTTGGAAAGGATATACTTCCCAAATGGTCCCATAGTCACCAAGTTGGGATCTGATGATGGAATCTTGGCGAAATCGAGGGAACTTCTCAAATATTATAGGCAACTATATAGTGATTTTGGTATTTTCATCGAGAACTTAAGTATTTACAGTCAAAAAGTAACATTTGATGAAGTGGAACTGATGAAGAAGAACAGAAATAGTCAACGGAACTTCTTACTCGCATAGATATCACAATGAAGATAGTTATGCGACTATAACAATATAAATAAATGAATGGTTCTGAATAGTTATGTTGAAAATGGTATCATCGAAGTGATCTGATGATGATGATGGAGCCGGAAGGTAGGCACTGGAACTCCGTAATTAATCAATGTAACCTAGCCGTGTTTGGGCTTATTAGAATTGTAATGAGATGCACTTTGGCTATAAGGTACTATCAAACTGGTCTGATGATGGGGCCGGAAGGTGGAATGTAGACACAAGAACTTCATAATAACACAATGTAACCTATCAGTGTTTGGGTTAATTAGAATTATGATGAGAAATAGGCACTCTGTTTATAAGTGTATCGCAACTAAAAAGTGTGAAATAAAAAACTTTTTACAAAAAAAGAATAACCGACTTCACTAAAAAAAAAATACTAAAAGGATCAAAATAACTTTAATTTCGGAATTCGGTGTTAAATAAGATACAAATAATACCGAGTAACACCGACTTCCGAAATTAAAGTTATTTTGATCCTTTTAGTATTTTTTTTTAGTGAAGTCGGTTATTCTTTTTTTGTAAAAAGTTTTTTTTTGGTATTAAACTTAATGTTTCATCAACGTAGGTACCTCGTAACTATAAATAAAATTATTCGTTTTGAAATTAAGACTATTTAGATAACGGCTAAAGGTCATTTACAAATTTTAATGTTACAATTTTGAGAGGAGAGTCCTAAAGAAACACCACGTACAGTTTTCAAAATTTCTGAATATTCGCTGCACTGAATTATCCAAATAGATGTGCCAACAGTTTTAACGCGAGATATTTGCAAACCTATCCTTCATTTCCTTATTTTCGAGATACTCCTTTATCCTCTACTCACATTATTATTTCAGCCAAAAGGTTGGCGACATTTGGGGGAGGCCTATGTCCAACAGTGCGAACATTATAAGGCCGACTATGCTGTGCTAATATATACATAGATAGGTTTCTGGTACCTACATGTTTGCGAAGAACAATTTTTTTTTGCTTGAGAACTATGCACAGAAGGATTATTATTGATTTGTTATGCCTGTGTAAGACAAATCGTGATTATTAATACATAACAGTGACTAAAGATAATTTGAAGAAATAAATATCGAATTTGATTTTATGGGTTTCTAGGAGGTACAGTGAGGAGGTTAGAGAGGGCACGTAAGCTCCATGCATTAATTAAATTCACATACTCAATACACCTGGGTGTATTGAGAATGTGAATTGTTGTTGTTGTTGTTGGGTCTGGAACCTAGAACAACAATCTGTAGGCCATAAAAATATTTGTAACGTGTGGGAATCAAACTCTCGACACGCAGAGCTGCAGCAACCGACCCACCTAATTATATTTATAACATTTTGAGTAACTTTTATTATTTCCAATCTACTGGGCAAAAGTATTTCTCACAATTTCTACATAACACATAGCATAGCATAGTCGGCCTTATAATGTACTGGTGGAGGATGGTGGTACTGGTGGGACTCGGGCCTCCTCTCTAGGAGAGGGAATGGGCCGTAACCCATCACGCGGGCTCAGTGCGGGCTGGTGGATGTCACATATTTTCGAATTTCTGGTTCTAGGACATGCCGGTTTCGTCACGATGTTTTCCTTCACCGTTTTGAGAGCAGTGGTGATGAAATAAATTACGCAAAGTGCGCCTGGCTGGGTTTGAACCCAAGACCTTCAACTCGTAAGCCAGGGCCGTTACCACTCTACGACTGCCTACATAACACGATTAACATAAAATAAAAATAAATTTTAATCACGCATCGTCGAGGGTTCAGTGACAATGTTTACAAATGCAAAAGTAGGCAGCTGCAAAACGTTTTATACTTAATTCATGCAAACACATTTTCTATTCAGCTTTAAGTATAACCAGGTGTACTAACTGTCAAAATGAAGTCTCCAGCCCGTCTCTTACAAGGAACGTATTATTTTATCTTAGTAAAGATCCTCTAAGATGTGCATAGACTAATGTCCTCCCATGCTACCATAGCAGTCGTGTCATCTCTTTTTATTTGTGTCCTGTCTCACTCTTTCAATGGTGTCAAGTTTGCTATTATTATCTATGGGACTAGTTTAACTTGTACAGACATTAGTTTGGTACATGTCAAAAGCGGTAATGTTAAAATGACGTTTTGTTTTTTTTTTATTTTTTAGATAATAAAGTTGCGACGGCACAGCGACGAAATCGAAATAGGTACAGTCAGGGGTCAAAAAAGCAGTTGCACTCCATCAATGCTAAAGAGTCTAAAATGTCTTTGTAGAAGAGGGTCAATGGTTCATGCCTGATTTGATTTGTAGCATAGAATCTATAGTATTGATTAAACTAGTTGTGGTGCTATGAAACTTCTACTACAAAGAAATTTTAGACACTAGCATTGGTAGAGTGCAACTGCACTTTTGACCCCTGACTGTACATTGGATTAACAATCCAATATATAGGTCCATTGGATTATTAATCCTATGTACGTATTTGGATTTCGTCGCTGCGGCCAGCGCTGCGTTCAAGGCTGTTATCTTAAAGAATAGCACTGCTGGTCGTTAATGAACGACGAACTACCCATTACTCGCCATCCGCAAGCCCGAGCCTACGGTAGTCAGGAGCCAATTTACGACACCCGATACCCGTGGCGTCTCCTGCGGGGTATCTAGCCACTAAACAAACTTATCTATTTAGTTTCGAATAAAACTAATCCGCTTCCATTTACAATTTAGACCACACCCTAAGTAATTGGTTCTAGTCTAGCCTGTGTAAGGCATTTAATCGTTCAAGCATCGTGTCATCGGATTAACTGCGTTTGTCGTACATAGGCTACCCCTTAATACGGCCAAGACTGTATTGTGAAGCCTTTAATGGCGTTACAGTGTTGACAGAATAAATTCAGTTCGCTTATCGTAGACAAGTGTGCGGACTTGGCCGTTTACCCTACCATGCATAATAATATAGTCTGTGTATCTATGGAAGAATATATTGTGGTAGGTTTAGGTATTAATTATTTTGAGAGATATTTATCTAAGTAGATTCCTACCTTCTAGTCTTAACAGATGCTGCTGATCTTCACAGTTCAGTAACTAACTAGCTTCACATTCTGACAGAACATTATAAGACCAGGCCTAAGGACAGGCCTCCTCTCTAGGAGAGGGAATGGGCCGTAATCCACCACGCGGGCCCAGTGCGGGTTGGTGGATGTCACATGTCTTCGAATTTTTGGTTCTAGGACATGCTCGTTTTCTCACGATGTTTTCCTTCAACGTTTTGAGAGTAGACGTGATGAAATAAATTACACAAAGTAATATGCCTGGCTGGGCTTGAATCCGCAACCTACAACTCGTAAGTCGGGGCCGTTATCACTCGGCCACCACTGCTCCGCATTCTGACAGACTGTCATAGATTTACTAATTACAGAATAAAATCGAAGCTTTTATTTCAATAAAACCATTTACAGGCACTTTTGAATTATCAAAAAGTCGATTAGTCAGAATAGTGAAGCTAATTACATATTCCAAAGCGTAATTTTCTATGGAGAAGAACGTGTAAGAAACTCCATGAACTCTTTTTTGAATTACGTTTCTATTATATCATAAAAATGTAAGTAAATAACGAAAATAATTGAAATAAGCCACTGGTAGTAAAGAGATAAACAGTCTCAATTGACGACGCCCGTTCACGAACATGACGCTTGACGCCTCAATCAGCTTAACCATTTCGAACGGAACTGAATGATCCCTGAACACAAGTGCCACCATCAACCAGACGTTTCAGTGAGCATTACAGCGAGTTTTAACGACTTAACGTACTTTCCGAGGTACGAAAGAGCCTCGGTATGTAATGAATGTTCACCCATCCACGAACTGACCTCGGCAAGAATTGCTTAACCTTGAAGGGGTCGATACCGGCGGCCATTATTAATTAACCAAGAGCTTTTACTATCTCGTTAGTATTTATAAGTTAATCTAGATACAGTTTTTCGAACTATTTTGAAATGTAGGTCAAAACTGGGATTAAATCTAATTAGGTAAAAGACACGACCGTTTACTCTCTAATCAAAAGTTTATATCGGCTAACTGCGTCCCTAACCCTTCGGGAATTACCCTGAATTATGTTACTCGTAATTTAGATGGGTTTCTCTACCAGACAGACTTGAATTATTAGCTCATTGTTACACTTGATTCACGAAATATCTGAACCGTAAATCTGCTGTAGTCTTCGATCACGTTTTTTGTTCGACTGATATCTTCTTGATGATTCTGATCTCCTAGTAGTTTGAGCCACCATAACACTACGATACACTACCTTCAAAATTAAATCTTTCTTCCCGGTGATATCATACAGCACTAAGTTGGCTTCTTCGAGTCAAAAGTAAAAGAAAATCTAAAAACACAGAAAAGATACCTTAAAATTGCCGCGCTTAACTTTTCGCTCGGCGCAATGCATCTCTGTTTTCACAAAAAAATCCTTAGAATTTTTTATACGATCGTAATTTTTTCGTGCTTAAATTCTAAAAGGGCCAATTCAAAAACATAATCCTGTCAAAATCGTTATACAACTTCATCGAAGAAACAGTGCAACATTAAGAAAGCTCGCGCTAAAATTAAAATGTTAAATGATCTCAGTTGGCATCCACGATAATAAAACAGTGTTTACATCATAAATCATAGGGTAATTACCCCCATGGGACTGTACTACGGTCATTATTATCCAACTCACTTGCGAATTAATGGCTGACGCTTTCTTTGGGCGTGTTGGCTTCCATTTTTAAATGGATAACGTAAGTAGAGCGATTGGGTTAAATTAAGTTTTATGTGTAGTTCTGAAGGTACAATTATTACTGTTTTTTAGGATTCCGTACCCCAAAAGGAAAAAACGGAACCCTTATAGGATCACTTCGTTGTCCGTCCGTCTGTCTGTCTGTCAATATCTATCTCAGGAATGCATGGAGGTATCGACTTAAAATTAAAAACATATACTCAGGTCAGCGGCCCCTTGAAGCTGTGAGAAAATCAAACTTCTGAGTAAAATAAAAACAAATATACGGCTATTTATGTCACAAAAAACATAAATTTCGAAACTCTCAAGGGAATCAAAATTCATAGGGTACTACTTCCCGTTGACCCAGAATCCTGAAATTTGGCATAAAGCAGGGCCTTATTGCACAAATATAGGAATAAATCTGAAAACTGTAAATTTGTAGTTATGTCATAAAAAAAAACTTTTTTGTTGTTCGAAAAAATATTCGAGACTCCATTTAGAAATTTACACAGGTAACTTAGTAACGGAACCCTTAGGGCGCGAGTCCGACTCGCACTTGCCCAGTTTTTTTTAAATAACCTTGCCCTATACTCCTGTATCGTGTGTGCATACACAATTATATAAATTCACATACACAAGACACCAAGACCCGGAACAAACATCGGTAGGGCATACAAATATTTGCTCTGCATGGGAATCGAACCCGCGACATGCAACACAGCAGCTAATCCCTTAACCATTGTGACAGCCGTGCCATCATAATACAAAATCAGCTGAGGCTCTAGATATAACATTCAACAAAAAAAAAAAAAAATCAAAATCAAAAATATTTTTATTTCACATAGGCTTACATGGGCACTTATAAAACGTCAGAATCTAGTGCACGGTTCCAAATTGGTCGTTTCCTATGGAGAAGAACCGGAAAGAAACTCCATGGTTACTCATTTAAAAAAGTGGTTGATGTTATAATATTTTCATATTACAGTATTAATAGATATTATGTAAGAACAGTGTAGACCAGTCAATATTGTACCCAAAAGCACAATAAAAAAATTGAGTCGTAATAGGAAGTAATCTAAGAATTCAAAAGTTCAAAATGTTGGGATTTGACCAGCTGGCATTTTGGTAGAGTATGTCTGTCCAATGATTTATGACTAATCGAGGTCACTTATTAAATGTCACTTTATCTTGGCGCCAAATATAATAATTTGTTTTTTTTTTTAATACCTATCTAACATTAAAACATTATCAAGCAGACTGTATCACTAAAACATTTTTTTTCCCTCAACTTTTACACAACGCCATCTAGTTCCAAACTAAGCGAAGCTTGTGGTATGAGTACTAGACAACTGTTAAACATACTTATACAGTTCTAAATACATACATGTTTATAGATAAATTACATCCAAACACAGGACAAATGATCGTGTTCATCACACAAACATTTTTCTTGGGTGGGAATCGAACACACGACCACTGGCATAGCAGTCAGAGTCACCAACCACTATACCAACAGGCCTTTCGAAATAAATAGATCACTACAAACTTTGTATTTGAAGTTTTAACTCAGAAAAACATATCCAACTACCTATTTGTTTTTTTTTAATATCATTTAATGCTAACAAAAAATGTAAACGCTTGATTAAACCTCCATTAATAAAAAAAAAACAACCGCAGCTTTAAATATTAATTGAAAAATAAAATAAAAAATACAATATATCTTACAAAATTTTACGCAGCATAAAAGAATGAAATTGCACGCCTCTAGACATAAACCTAATAAAATAAAAAGCAACCGTAGAGTGTGTTAAAATTCTTAATATTCCACAACGCTGGCTTTACGTCGTATTATTAACGATTTTTTTCATGAAACCACGCCTGTTACAATCTCAAAGATTAATCCATTTAATCTCAACACTGCTACACATCTATTAGTTGAGTAATTTTGTTGCAATTACCGTCACTATAAGGGCACTCGCCCATGGCGACTTTTTGTAGCGATGCTGTAGCGCGTTCGCATCGATACAGTCGCGATGCTGTAGCGCGTTAGTAGCGCGTTAGCATCTTTTCTATAGCGCTTGCAAAAGCGACTAGCGCGCGTTAGTAGCGATGCTGTCGCGCGCTTACGAAACGCGCGACAGCATCGCTACAAAAAGTCACCGTGGACGCGGGGCCTTAAGAGTTTAAAAAAAGTCGACTACCAGTAAAGGGTATAAGCGAAAAATCGACTTGGAATATGGGTCCACTTATTTGCAGCATTTGTAAACAGCTGCGGGATTTTATTTCAAAATTAAAAATGGAACCATTCAATCATATGCATAGCATAATCAACCTTATAATATTCCCACTGCTGTGACTCAGGCTTCCTCTCTAGGAGAGGAAATGGGCCGCCATCCACCACGCGGGTCCAATGTGGATTGATGGATGTCACAGTCTTTGAATTTTTGGTTCTAGGTCATGTCGGTTTCCTTACGATGTTTTCCTTCACCGTTTCGACAGCAGTGGTAATCAAATAAATTACACAAATTAATGCGCCTGGCTGGGTTTGAACCCATGATCTACAACTCGTAAGTCGGGACCAGTACCAATAAATCATAATTATTATTATTATTTCAATTCATGTAGTTTTATCTTAATTACAAGATTGAATGCATGATTTAATTACTTATTTATTAACATACCATCTTAAATAGAATGAAATGGATCTTCCAGCAATTACATATATCTTTATTCCAGTTTTAATAAATAATTAATTAACCAATGCTATCATTGCAATTTGCGATTTCTTTAATTACAGTGCCTTCACTAACACATATAGGCATGTCCCCCGAGTCCGTCTCTAAAAATAACTCTGTATTAATTAGGTCTCCAATGATCGTGAGATGAATTGTCCCGATATCAAGACCTAATTACAAGAAATATACCTGTTTTAATGACAAAAAAACCGGCCAAATGCGAGTCAGACTCGCGCACGAAGGGTTCCGTACCGTTCGTAGCAAAAACGGCATTTTTTTTTTATTCTTTATATGTTCGCGCTTGACCGCTATCTTACCTGCTGGGTTACCATGACGTTTAAAGTAAGATTGTTTTATTCTTATTCCATTATGGATAAGAGATGGCGCCTGAACACCTGTATAGCTTTGTCTTTTACCCACACTGAAATAAGAACGAAACAATCTTACTTTGAACATCATGGTAACCAACCCTTTTTTTATTGATATAAACCAGTGCTTGACTGCGATCCCATCTGATGGAAAGCGACGATGCGTTCGACGATGCAGCACGCTAACCTAGAAGTAAACTATTCACTCTTGACTTAAAGATTCCCGGGTTGTAACTATTACGCTTGTTTTATGGGAGCCCCTTTAAATATTTATTTTATTCTGTTTTTTTAGTATTTGTTGTTATAGCGGCAACAGAAATACATCATCTGTGAAATCCACAGACAGGCAGACGGACGGACAGCGGAGTCTTAGTAATAGGGTCCCGTAAGGTACGGAACCCAAAAAAAAAGATCTTGTTCGCGAGTTAATAGGCTGATCTAAATTTGCTCGCCCTTCGATTTTACTCGAGTCTACGCTTGTTCAACAAAATCGTAATTAAAAGTCGTAGGCAAGCTATTTTTAAGCGAATCCTCTTGCGTGACTTAAGCGTAAGGTCAAAAAGATAATGTGCTGAATTGGCTTTGACTAAGGCTCCTTCACACGTCTCTAGTTGCGAGTCAAGTTGTCTGCTTCAGATAAAAGGGTGGACAAAATGTCCCCCAATATGAAGCGCAACTATCAATCTCCGTCACGCTGCAATGTTGTCCAGTGTCCCGCAACTTGCCCCTACTAAAATTTTACGACGCATTCTCGCGACGCGGGACAAGCATTGGACAATTTGGCAGCGTTCCGTTGTTGGGGACATTTTGTCCCCTAATGTACGTAAGGCCTGAAAAGAACTAACTACTAAGCCAGTGGTTCCCAACCTTCTTTTTTTCCGGAGACCACCATGGTCAGTGTCCAAAAAAAATAATATTTTACACTTAAAACTTATACACTTACATAATTATGTATTCTTTAAAATCAAAAGTAATGTGGGTTATTATAGAAAATATATATAAATAAATAGCTGTTCGTTAGTCTCACTTAAACGCAATATCCGAGATAGTCCAGGGAAGGTTCAAACGGTGAGAAAAAATTGCAAAAATTACGAAAAAAAAATCCTTATACAACGCCATATCTAATTAAAATTTCATTATAAAATGAATAATTCTGTGCTGGTAATGCCAGTAGATGGCGTTGTCCTTACTATTAGGCGGTACGAAGTTCGCCGGGTCAGCTACTTTAAGATAAAATTTAAAATCAGTTTACATCAGTGTTACTTCTTAATTTGAAATTTTAATCCTTTAACGGGCCATAGTTAAAGATCTTGCACACCACCGGTTGGTAACCATTGTACTAAATTAATTAGAAATATAAAAGACGCTCAAATCATTTGAGAAACATATTCATTATGCGTATAGCTATGGAGTTGAATTCCCTGCCGGAGTCTGTGTTCCCTGGTAGCTAAAATCTGGGAGTCTTTAGGCCAAAGGTGTATAGGTTATTTCTAGGCAAGCATGCACTATTGTTGACCACATCATCGCTTATCATCAGAAATAGTGGTCAAGCGCAAGACTATCCATAAGAAAAACTGGGCAAGTGCGATTCGGACTCGCGCACTGAGGGTTCTGTATAAACTTACCTATGAAAACGGTTCAATTTCCGAAAATTTACATTTTTTCCTATACTTGTGCTATGATGTCCTTACTTCATGCCAAATTTCAGAATTCTAGGTCAATGGGAAGTACCCTATGAATTTTGATTTCCTTGAGAGTGTCGAAATATATGTTTCGACATAAACGGCCGTATCTTTTTTTTTCGATAACTTAGAAGTTTAATTTTTTCACAGCTTCAAGGGACTGCAGACTTAAATATATGGTTTTAATTTCAACTATATACCTCCACGCGTTCCCGAGATAAAAGGACAACAAGACGATCCTATAAGGGTTACGTTTTTTTTTTTTTGAGTTACGGAACTCTAAAAAAAAACAACAAACGGAATACCATTGGATCAGGCTTAATGCATATCTATTAAATAAATGTCGCGCATGCGCATAGCCTTACAGCTTACTCACAGTAATTTACACAGCTTGATAGCAAAGTCGTTCAATTATGTAAATGAGAAAAATTGCGCACATTTATTGTATGATAACACACAGACGGACACATTACTTATGATTTCTAAAACGATTGCGGGAACCAGAATATTTTCTCGTATAATTTTACTACGTACGGAAATGTGGTGTGTAGTGAAATACCTATAAGTCTGATGATTTTATTGAGACTTGAAATTAGAAATTTTTTAAACATTTTTCCCCTCACTAAGAATTACTTCGATTTCGTGGTTTTCTTTTTGAGGTGGAAAATCGTCTAATGACTGCTCCCGCGTTATGATAGAGTGAGAGTGCGAAGGAAAACACCGTGAGGAAACCGGCATGTCCTAGAACCAAAAATTCCAAGATATGTGACATTCACCAACCCCGACTGGGCCCGCGTGGTGGATTACGGCCCGTTCCCTCTCCTAGAGAGAGGAGGCCTGAGTCTCAGCTGTGGGAACATTAAAAAGGCATGTTAGACTTTTACTGACTTAAACTATACATATGTATATCGTAGGTCAACTATCTTTTGGCCATACAAATAATTGTATTTGTTCTGCGCCAGCCGCGCCGTCCATATATTTACATATGTACTTATGTAAAAATAATCTGTCATAAATTATACGCCATTTATTACTTAACTGAATAAGATATTATATATTTGAATTAAATTTTCTTTCGTGGCCTGTACGTAAAGAAATGTGTTTTTGAAAAATGTTAGATAACACTTGGTCGTTAATTTATTTAGATTTTATTCATTTCAATTTTCATTTTTAAGTGTTAGCTAAAAAAAGAAACGTACCATCATCTTAACACCGTCCAGACTTTTTTTTTGTGTGGGAAAATCATTACTGACTAAAAGCCAACTCCTGTTCCTTCTTTGCCTTTGTTCCAGGGCTCCGGGGATCTTTTTCGCATCACCCATGGCCCCAGTAGGCTTCGACCCTGCTGGCCCCTACGGTTGCTAACATCTCCTAGAGGCGCGCGTGGAACACTACGCGTCGTCGACTACTTGGACTCAGTCCAGACAGTTACCGGACGGTCGGACGGCGAGCTGCCCATTGCTCGCCGTCCGCAAGTACACGCCTATGGTGAACACCGTCCGGACTGAGCCCGAGTCGTAGACGGCGCGTAGTGTTCCATGCGCCCTTAAGGAGATGTCAGCTAAATCGTAGGGGCCCAGCAGGGCCGATAACTGTTAGGGCTACGGAAGGGATTCTGAAAATATAACCCGCGGTCCTAGAATGCAAAGGGAAACAGCTGAAGAACATCAGGGTTATTTTAATCAGTAAAAGTCTTACACGCCCTCTCGCTCCGTCCTAGAGCGATGATTCCACCTCAAAAAAAAAACATCATCTTGATGTCACCTTTCTTCGACTCTAAAGTGATTATTTGGGTTAGCACAAGGTTAACACAGACAGAGACAGTGGCTTCGTTCACAAACGCCGCTATTTAGGGCAACCAAACTGCTTCAATATTTTCCTATCAAACGTAGGTATCAATTTTGTGTCATTGAATTTTGTTGCCATAGTAACCGGTACCATACATTTTGTAGAAAGATACGAAGTTTTTTTTGGTACCTGTCTGGGAGGACTAACTAAAAACCATAGATAAATGTACGCCAGTGCGCGCAATAGTTTTTAAATTGGCTTCAAATGATTTAATCTGTGATTTTGCATAAAAATACTAAAAATCTTACTAACTCAAAAACTACTGAAATTTGGTAGGACATTTAGTGGTTTAATTTAGTGGCTTAATTTGTTGCATTTTTAATTCGGTGGCTTAATTTGTTGCATTTTAATTTGGTGGCTTAATTTGAATTTTAATCCTACTATGACGTCATGTAAAGAATACGTTGAGTTACCAGTATCCCTGTATATATCCAAACTAATTCTCAGTCCTATCGAAGAAAACTTTCTTCATTCCATTTGGTTAAGTCGCGATGACAACGAGGGAAGACCCTCATTTAATGATAATATATAACTAAATAGCTATTGAGGCGAATTGAGGAAATTGCTTAGAATATATGAGTTCAAGTTTTACCTGTTACTACTTTTCGTAGGTACTTCAGAGCCTCTTTCATCAGTACTAATACCTCTTGAGAGGGTTTGAAACAGGCACGTTACAAATTAAAAAAAAACTTTTGATTCGAATTTTAAAAGAAAAAAATGTCAAATGAAGTAAGGCCGATAGGCACGAACAGCATTTTATATAAATTACTGTTATTTACAACATATAACTGAAATAACGCACTCCCTTATAAACCCTAATTAGAAAAATAAGTAATATTATAGCATAGCATAGCATTGTCGGCGTTATAATGTTCCCACTGTTGGGACTCAGGCCTCCTCTCTAGGAGAGGGAAAGGGCCGTAATCCACCACGTGGGCCCAGTGCGGGTTGGTGGATGTCATGTTTTCGAATTTTTGGTTCTAGGACATGCCGGTTTCCTTACAATGTTTTCCTTCACCGTTTTGAGAGCAGTTGTGATGAAATAAATTACACAAAGTAATGTGCCTGGCTGGGTTTGAACCCGCGACCTACAACTTGTAAGTCGGGGCCGTTACCACTCGGCCACCACTTCTCCAAGTAATATTATAAAATCATAATTTAATCACGAAAATTTTATTTTAAGAAATTATTTATCATAATTGTAGGGAAATAATATGGGCATCAATACACTACATTGTAAGCGCACCGGTATTGGTCTAGGCACGCACTTAAACACACACTAGTGTATAAAAATAAGCAAGATTTATCAAAAAAATATCGAAAGAGGTCATTTTAGTATCCAAAAATAATTCTAGATTATTTTCGGATAAAAAATTACCTATTTTAAAAATAACCGAATCAATTCAGTTGTCGATTCTGAATATATTACATTCAGTTTGTGTGTACTTACACGTTTTAGTAATTTCATATGAATAAATCTTACAGTTTACTGCACCTTTTCACTGTCCTTACAGAACCATGAAAAAAACCTGCAATATAAAATTTTATTGAGCCAACATATCTCGCAAGTCAGCGAAGTGCAATTACATAACCAATTATATTCATCAACAGTACCTATTAATAAATGCATATCCATATTTACATAATTTTCACATAAATAATGACAACTGACACCTTACATAGAATATAAAACGCGTTCACTATAATTTAAACTGTCCGCTAAAAGCCGACTAGTCGAGTTACTAGCCCGATTACTGGTAAGCAAGTAATTATAGGGCAAGGATGCGCCACAGCGGGCGTTGCCTACAAACCAAACTTGTCAGTGAGTGTCATTATTGCTTACAAAAAAATCGCATCACACTTCCAGCCGCCATGATGGCTACGTGGCTACTTTTCTGTAACTACAGTGCTGGAACTCACTCCCGCTCTCCCTTCGCGGCAGCCCTTCTCTGGATGTTTTAAGACGAAATTTAAAGCGCACTTTCTTTCACAATGACATTACATATTTTTATACTGTAGACCTATTTATGTTGGCTTATATTGTACATTGGATTCTACCCTCGAATGTTATTTCTCTCTGTCACACAAACATTTGGTTGGAGAAAACTCATTGTTAAGTTCAGCTCGCATTTGTTCATGATCACTGTATTATGTTTTTTGTACAATAATTAATTAACACAATACATTACTTGTAATAATTTATTTATTGGATACTTTATGCACATAAAGGTACAGGGGCGGAATTAATGCCTTAGGAATTTAGCTCTAGCACTAGCAGTCAATTCTTTACTGCTCCGATTTATGAGTTTAATTTCATGGGTTCATACCAAGATAGCAGGATTATTGGAAAGAGTCACCATGGCCCTGAAACGCAAGAAGTATTTTAGTCTGTTTATGTGACATTCCCTCTCACTCCACCCAAAGAGAGAGAAGTAATTATATGATTTCTTACCTGAAAAGAAGAAGCCTAACTTCCTTGAAGCCTGGAACACTACAATACTATTAAAAATGGCGTCTCCAGTAGCTGCCAGCTATGCCATTCCGTGGTCTGTATAAGTAATTATAAGAGTATTCTAATTACGTCTAAACTCGTTCTAAGATGCGCAGAGTTTATAGCTGGATGTGATAAAAATCGAAGACACGTAGGGTGTTAATATTCTTGTAAATTAAAATAAAGTCCTTAGATTAACTTAAGACATTCATTTATTGCGTATAGAAAATCAGCAGTTTTGTGGAAATGAACAGTCGGCACAAATGAAATGTAATAATACAATTATATATATATATACACAAACGTATACGGTATTTTTTATAATATCAATAAAAAGGTACGAGAGGACAGTGTAGACTCTCAGGGGTCAATGTTTGGTAGACGTATACGCACAAAACGTTTTGAAAACACAATCATTGTGCGTACTGCTAAGGAGTGGAATTCCCTGTCGGAGTCCGTGTTTCCTGAAAGCTACAACCTAGAGGTCTTTAAGTCAAGAGTGAATAGGTTACTAATATAGGTTTTAGGCAAGCGCGCTCCATTGTCGACCACATCGTCACTTTCCATCAGGTGAAATAGTAGAAGCACAAGTCTCAACAATAAAAAAATGACATAAAAAGAAAAAACAACTTTTACCAAATTATTCCTGCTACGACAAAATTTTTAATAAGGTCTATGTAGCGTGTCCCTTATTAAGACACAACAAGATTACACTACCGAGAAATTAAATACGCGTCTTAAATATTTAATCTCATGTCATTTTAAAAGCCTAGACGACATTACAAGTGTCCACTCAAATATTTTTTTCTTTTTTCCCAAGATTACAAGGAATTTTAACCTTCTCCAGCTCGGTGATAAAGGCCAAGTTTCCATGCAAGATGAAGGTGCAAAACTGGTCTCTTTTTCTATACTTTTCTGGAATAACCGTGAAAGCTGATTATAGTACGGTAGGCTCCATCTTATCAATATATATATAAAAGAATCTGACTGACCGACATATCAACGCACAGCCGAAACTACTGCCCCCCTTAGCCAAGTTACAATCGTTTCGTTCACGCCGAACGCCTCGAGTAGGCCATGCCTCCGATTCCTTTGTTCTGAACACGTCACTGAGCGTTGAGATGACGTCAGAAGAAAGGAATCGGAGGCGTGGCCTACTCGAGGCGTTCGGCGCGAACGATACGGTTGTAACTTGACTAGGGTGGCTGGGACTAGGAACGTACAATTTTCTACAACCTTTCTTTTATGAGGTGAGTACCAAGGGGTTATTGAAAATTTATCTTTTAGGGGGTGAAAATGGGGGATTTCGTTTGTTTCAGAAACATCATTCCGTGTATAAATAAACTTTAAAAATAGCGCAAACCGTAACTTAAGTAAATAAAACAGGTCGTCATTATTTGTTTTTTCATAACTACCCCCATCGTAACAATTTAGGGGGTTTTAAAAATTATATGGAGGATTCTTATTTTTTGGAAGCTTAGCACAAATTCTATTCAAAATTCCATGAGAATTTTAATAAAAACTGCTATTATTAGTTTTTTTTAAACTGCCCTCAAAATGCGGTTTAAATGCACTCAAAAAATAATAATAATTGGTGTTAAATTTTATACGAAAGCATTCTCGCGAACAAAGTCGCTGGCTAAGTACTAGTCGCATATATTCCTATAGAGTAGTGCGTGTGGATTAGTAATTGCTTCATTGATTTTCTTATATTTAAATTTGCAAAACATGACAGACTTGAACTAACTTGAAAACTGGTTATCAGATCTGTTACAGTACGTTGTTTTTTTTTTTTTGCAACGACTGGTTTACAATTTTGTTCATACGTACAATGTACTTACCTTTTATGTTTGAGATACACACGCGTACATCGAAGGACTGGAATAATTTGCCTGAAGCGGTCTTCCCGTCCGATTATAATTTAGGTGTCTTCAAGGCTAGAGTGAATAGGCTCTTAAGAAACTAGCGCGCTTCACCATCAATGCTTGCTACAATGCTTACCGTCAGGTGGGATCGCAGTCAAGCACTAGTTTAGTTTTTTTTTTATTATTAAGTATAGGCTCGCTTTTGACCTCTATCTCAAAGTAGTTTATTCTATTATATTCTATTGTATCTCACCTGATTGTAAGCGATGATGTGGCCGACGATGGAGCACACTTGCCTAGAAGTAACCTATTCACTCATGACTTAAAGACATGTGTTTTTTTTTATAGCTATAACCTAGGGGGGTTGTAGCTATCAAAAAAAACACACTCCGTCAAAGAATTCTCTCTCTCTACTCCTTAGTTCTACGTATAATGAATGTGTTCCCAATACACTTTATATAATTAAAAAAAAATATGGGAAACCGTGAAATTACTTTTCGCTCGCTGCTCGCTCTGGGTGGAGGGAGAGAGAGCGTCAGACTTATACTGACCCAGTTGCGTTCCAGGAATGCGGAAACTCTTTCAAACAAACCTGCAGCCTATATTTAACCGACTTCAAAAAGGAGGAGGTTCTATGTTCGGCTGATGGTATTTTTTTTTAATGAATATATTATTTAAGTATTTCGGAAGTCGGTGTTAAATAACGAAGAGACAAAACTATTATAGAACACCGGCTTCCAAAATTAAAGTTATTTTGGACTCTTCAGTGATTTTTTTTTACATTGAAGTCGGTTGTATTTTTTTTTTTATATGTTTTTATGGCTCTGGAAGTAGTACAAAGTCGATTTCCGCAAGTATCCGACGCTGTTTTACTCTACAATTTTAATTACGAATCTTTAAATCAAGATTTTATAGGTTACTTCTAGGCAAGTGTACGCCATCGTCGTCCACATCATCGCTTAACATCAGGTGCGATAGTGGTCAAACACGAGCTTATTAATAATATAAAATAAAATAAAGCTTTATAATTATTGTTCTATAAATAATCAGAAAACACATTAATGTAAATATCTACTGACAATTCAATTCACAAACTTTTTCGTGTACATCCAAAATTAAACCAGAATATCTACCCTTTTATTTAACACAAAATATATGAAACGACAAATAAACGAGAGATATTATTTTACCAAATCGAAGTAGACAGTTATTTAAAATTCGAAACACATTCGCTCACTCGCAAGCGAGCGACAGGTTAACAAGCGAGAATCGAGTGTTAAAACGATTGTTAATCGGTAATCGCTAATCGATTGATACACACATCCTAATTTGTGTGGAATCAGCCATGTTTAATTAGAATCGAAAATGCGATTCGCGGTTTTCGATTGTTTGGCGTGTTTTAATTTGTTAGATTTTTTTATTCGTCTTTTTATGATTTAGCGGTTGGTTTGTTGTAAAAACGAGCTGGTCGTAATGAACGTGAAACTGATTGTAAGTAAATTTTTTAAGCCCTTTTTCTAAACGAATATCATCATCATCCTATCATTTTTGCCGTAAGATGTCCACTGCTAAACACAGGCCTGTTCCAATAACCCTCACCAGTTCATCGATCCACGATGTGGAACGATGACTGTGGAAAAAAAATCAAAATATTTTTATTTTACATAGGCTTAAATGGGCACTTATAAAACGTTAGAAGCTAATGCACAGTTCCAAATTGGTCGTTTCCTATGGAGGAGAACTGGCAAGAAACTCCATGGTATATCTTTAAAAAAAGTGTTTGATGTTACAATATTTTCATATTACAGTATTAATAGATACTAGCTTCTGCCAGCGGCATCGCCCGCGTTAAAGTAGGTTTCTCCATAAAAACTATGGACCCCCGTTTCATCACTTTAGACCCGGCGCCCATTATCGGCATCGGCAAGGAAAAGGATCCTTCGGCATCCCTACATGCATGCCAAGGCATACTTTCCGATAGTGTGCACTTGCATGTAGAGATGCCGAAGGACAACTTTCCTTGCCGATGCCGATAATGGGCGCCGAGCCTTAGGGGTTGTATTTTCGAAAACCCTTTGTTAGTGCTCGCCTACGTCATAAAAGGAAGTCTTGTGCAAATTTCAGGTACCTAGTCCTAGTAGTTTCGGTTATGCGCATCCACCAGTCCACATGATGCACTCGTTGAGTCGAGGCTTCAATGTCTTGAGCATCGACGCCGAGTTGCTAGCCTGTCGGTTTTCTACCAGTTTCATTTCGGGGAGTGCGCGTCGGAATTGCATAACCTAATTACGCCTAGCCCGTTCCATCATCGGACCACCAGGCATACGGCGATGCGCCACCATGGTGGACATCCCACCTATACGCACAAAACGTTTTGGGAACACATTCATTGTGCGTACAGCTAAGGAGTGGAATTCCCTGCCGGAGCCTGTATTTCGTGATGGCTAAAACCCGGGAATCTTTAAATCAAGAGTGAATAGGTTACTTCTAGTAAAGCGCGCTCCATCGTTGACCGCATCGTCGCTTTCCATCAGGTGAGATAACGGTCAAGCGCGAACCTAACGAGAATAAAAAAAAGATGAGTGATTTAAAGTTAAAATTTTTAGTTAAAAATGACGAAATAGTTGGATTAAGATATTATACAATTATTGAGTTTAAGATGGCAGCAAATAATTCCTCTCGCTTGAGCGAGCGTTGGAGCGAAAAAAAGTGTAAAACCTGTTGCCCTTTATATTTCAGGACCTGGTTGACTCCTTGGAACAATCCGGTATCAAACATATATTCATAAAAACAAGTTTTTAATGAAAATATTATTTTTTCAGAACAAGCTTTTATGGCGCGATATATACCTATATAATTAATACTCATTAAGACCGTTCCAAAAAGCTCAAACACGATAGTTATCTGATTTCCTATGGCCACCTTCCAGTTCCGTCCTTTCTGCTCCATGTCATAATAATTTTGCATTGTCATCTGATTTACACATGCATTCAAAATTTCAGCTCAATCGGTAACCCCGAAGTGGATCGAATTTAATTTGCAAGATTTGATTACAGACAAACATCGAGACAGGTGAATAAAAGCTTGTAATGAGACTAAAAATAATTTGTTCGAATAACTACGCGATCAATTACAGTTACAATTTAAACATTTGACTGGCCTGTTGGTCTAGTGGTTAGTGGCCCTGACTGCTATGCCAGAGGTCGTGGGTTCGATTCCCACCCAGGACAAATGTTTGTGTGATGAGCACGATCATTTGTTCTGTGTCTGGGTGTAATTTATCTATATATGTATTTAGAAATATATAAGTATGTTTATCAGTTGTCTAGTACCCATAACACAAGCTCTGCTTAGCTTGGGACTAGACGGCGTTGTGTGATAGTTGTGGAATATTATTATTATTTCAATCACCAATGCATAATTTAGTTAGCACTTATAATTTCATGAACACAAAACACCTACAGATACTGGAAAATCATTTACTCAAATAATTTTATTTACAGATCAACGGATAATAAAATAACGGTTTCCAAACTTTTTGAATTCACCGATATTTATTTAAAACGGTTCGGCAAAGAGTTATTATTTATTATTATCATTTGCTTCGTAATTCTTTATATTCATAAATTTGCCTTTTACTGAAATTGGGATTCAGAATTATAAAATATGGCTTCATAAATAACAGTTGTTTTGTGCCAATTGACCCAAATTATTAATGATAAATTGGGACGTGCAATAGACTATAAATAATATCTATTTATTTATTATGTATTTGCTTTTATTTCAAAGTTTATAATTTGCTCAATTTCTTTTTAATTTGACTTTGTAAACATCAAAGCAAAATTTATACAGAAAATCCATGATAATATTGCTTTTGCTGAGTGTGGCTCGCGTGACTGTTAAAAGTTATTCTAAGGAAACATACTCCCGGGAGAGGACGTGTCCTGTGTCCTAGAATATGGTCTACCCGTGTGCCAAATTTGATCCAAATCCGTTCAGGCGTTTAAGCGTGAAAGAGTAACAGACATACACAAATACAAACATTTTTTCGCTTTAGTATTATGATTACTTGGGAAGTAAAACGTTGTTTGAAAATTTCAAAGTATCGACATTCCCGTAAAATTGATCGCAAAGCACGTTTTGATAGAAAGCTAACAATTCTGCAGAGCACACACATTTCTATTTCAAAATCAATTTCATTTTGCTGCCCATAACTACCCCATCATTTCCGTGTATTACATGCAACATAGATTTTTCAATAAAACATTAGTAATCTGTCATTATATATCTCATTGAAGTGGGCCTAACCCATCCTGCACGGCCCACCAACATAACTTTACACAACAAAAACTAATTTTATTTGCGGCCACGCCTTTATTGTTATTGTGATAAACGTCAATATTGAATGGTGTTTTTTTTGGTTGTATGCAAGTTTATTGTGGTCAATCGATACAAATCACGGGAAGCATTCATAGGAGTCGTGTGCTTGGAAACCAATTTCCTGTTCTCTTTCATATTGAAATGTAAGTGCCCTTCAATACGGTATGCCAGATGCGGGATTTATGGTCCCTAGTGTGGGTTTTTGTGTGCAAGTTTTTTGGGGTCGCGTTCGCAGGGTTGACTGGCGGGTTAGTTTTGAATGGGACATTGAACTGTGTTACGTTGTGCAATTTTGTCTAAATACTGTGTTTTTGTATTTTAAGTTGAATTTGTGCGGTAAATTTGTGAGAATGCCTGAGGCGACTCTGATGGTAATTTCTTTGTTTTTTCTTTCTCCAAATCACGTGTAATTTTTTTCAAAGAATAAGATGAAAAAAATGTCTCGTGTTTTCTCGGTCTATTTACTCGTAACACGTTAAATATTTACTTATCTTTTAATGGAATATAACAGAATAATTATTACAAAATATTTAATCAGTAATTATTCATATTATTCCTGGCAAACAGCCAAATAACAATAATTTAAGTTGGTTTTTGTATTGAGGTGCGAAATCAATTACTTCTCTCGGTTTAGGGTGGATAGTGTCAGACTTTTACTGACTAAAAACCCACTCCTGTTCTTTCTTTGCCTTCATCCCAGGGCCCCGGGCTTCGCTTTCTCACTACCCGTGGCCCCAGTAGGATGGACACGTGGGTCCAATCGACGAGGTTTCTCCATTTACACAATGGCTAGGAATGGCGAGGCTGGCCCACGTGTAAACACTCCATAAGAAGTTGACAAATGTCCCAAAAGATAACTTAATTCCTTTGGGTACAATTAGCCCCACAATTTATAAGGATTCTCCTTTGTAAGGTCGTGGTCGTAGGCGATTGTAGATAGTGGTTCGGTGATGTTATCTTCAAAAGTAATATGTGTGTGTATACGTTTCGTTCCTAATAAATGTTTTCTGTTTTTCTTTCTTTTGTTAGTGTATTTCCTTTTGTATGGATCTTTCATTGTTATTATTACTGAAAGAAGACTTATAATGATTAATATTGGGCACTTAATAGATCTCAAGAGCAGTGGTAGCCCAGTGATAATTGCCCCGACTTGCGAGTTTATAGGTCGTGGATTCAAACCCAGACGGGCATTACTTTGTGTAATTTATTTCATCACTACTGTTATCAAAACGGTGAAGAAAAACATCATGGGATGTCATAAATCTTTGAATTTTTAGTTCTAGGACATGCCGGTTTTTTTTTATATTATTATTAATTATAGGCTCGCGTTTTACCACCATCTCACCTGATGGTAAGCGATGATCTGTTCGATGATGGAGCACGCTTGCCTAGAAGTAACCTATTCACTCTTGACTTAAAGACCCCTATGTTTATGTCCTAGAACTAAAAATTCGAAGATTTATGACATCCACCACCCGGACTGGGCCCGCGTTACGGCTCATTCCCCCTCCTAGAGAATAGGCCTAAGTCCCAGCAGTGGGAACATTAAAAGGCTGATTATGCTTATGTTGTTTATGCTAACAGATCCCATGATAACTTCTGCCAACGGCTACGCCTTTATCACTCAGTGATATAGCAGCAATCTACTGCCGTAAGAATTTAAGAAATCGTTCCAGTAGTTTAAGTTTATTAATTACAAACAAAAATACATTTTTTTTTTATATTAGTGTAAATGGAACTTTATCAATAAATATAAGAACATCAGAACACTGACCTATTACTTTGAGGACAACAGCCGTCACCATCGCTGTCGAGAGAACGGCCCTCAAGCCCCACCCGCCGGGATCCCGATCCCGATTTCCAGCCGGCGTAGGCTTGCGTACGGCAAACAATGGGTAGCTCGCCGTATGATCGTCCGGTAACCGTCCGGACCGAGCCCAAGTTGTCGACGGCAACTGTACTCCGTGGGTTTTTAGTCAGTAACAGTCTAACACTATCTCACGCCCCGCCCAGGAGCGGGGGATATCATTGGATGATATTGCAACCAAAATTTTTATTTTTCTTAATGCCTACCTAATGTCTAATTTAAAATTTTAATATTTTTTATGATGCCTTTTTTACTTATTTTCTATTTAGGTACAGATAGCGGCACGAACCTTAAGCGCTCGGCGAAAGATCGGGGACCGCTTCGCGCATCGTACACATCGGCGAGCCAATCACTGTACAAGGATTGCACTCCCCGCCCCCGCATCTCTTTTCATACCACTAAAGAGACCCGATATTTCACTTCTGAGTACTTCTGCACAAGTAGAACTGTAGAAGTCAGCGCTCTAGATCCGTGCCGGTATCTATATTACTGTTGTTAACAATAAATGTATTTTCAACTCTCATAAGAAACAACAGTTGCAGACAAGCATAAAATCACATTAATATTGTAAAGATAAAGTTTTATATATACGTGTGTATGTTTGTGGCTCGTTCAGGCTCAGACCGCTGAATATATATAGATAAAATTTGGTACATGGGTAATGTTTTCCTATTGTCGATTTGTACCAATTGTTTAAGTATTTTAGTTTATGTATTCGGTGTATTAACTTGAGTATATATTGTATAATAAGTATTTATTCTATGGTCGATGAGTAAATCTATTCCTGTATCCGCCTTTTCTCTTTCTTTTATTATACCTACCACTACTTTTCTCTCCATCACCCAAAAGTTGAATGGTAGAAAATGCCTAAGGCATTAAGTACACCTTTGTACTTTCGTGTGCATAAAGCATTAAATAAATAAATAAATCATGTCCTGGAATAGCATATTATAGGATACTTTTTAATTTCGAAGCATATTTCTTTGGGATATTTTTCTTTTCTTTCACGCGAGCAAAGTCGCGGGTAGAAGCTACTGTCAAAGAAACAATCAAGTAATTCAATAACTTTATCAACACCAAAACAGCTGTGGCAAAACTCCCGCTATTTAAAAACAAACAACATAAAAAATGAACTGCCAACAGAATCACTTTGGCCATGTTCTTACGCCCGGAGCAATTTGCAAAATGTATTCAATATAGCCCCATGCACGGGAGATGGGCAATTTGTTCCTTTGATCATTCAATCTATCTCGGCCGGAGATTCCCCCTTTGTTAAGATTATCAATCGAGTGCTGATCTTACCGTGGTCAGATTTGATTAGATGTGAATAGATAAAGTGGAAGCTATGAAGTTTATTTTTGTTAATAGAATATTGTGTAAATAGATTTATCTTCTTCTTCTTCTTTTCGTGTCTATGTACTCTAACTATTTTTTTTCTGACCAGTATTTGGCAACCTCTACGGCTCTTTTATTGGCCTCGTATAGATCCTGAAAACTGCAGATTTGTATTTTTTTTTGTTAGTTAAATGAATGTACTAAAGTCTTTTCTAATGGTAGTCGTTAGTATCATTAGAAATAAAAATAGCAAAGTTTTAATTGTGACATTTTTATATAGGAACATATCTAAAGTGCATATCTTGCAGGCCACGCGTCTATATATAATTGTTTAGAAGAAAACGACATTGTTGGAAACCACATACAAATCAACTACGTAAACTAGAGCTATAAATAATCAAGAATGTTACAATAACTTTCATAACTGCACATAAAATATGAGACTTGAAAACAAACACATAAAATTCTAACATTTATGGGTAACGAAACGCACGTACCAAAGTAAATGAAACAAGATGACAATATTTTGAAAATTTACAAATTTATTCACAATTTTTCCTTTGATAAAAAACCGCCACAAAACGGAGGATCGCGACAAAAAGACGCCTTCTCCGATAAGGGTCAACCGATATGCCCTTTAAGGCGTACAGTCCCTTGAACATCTGATTGGAGTTAAATGCACACATACTGTCGCCTGCGCCCGTATAGAACCCCACTGACCTTGAAAACCGTTACCTACGCGAAATATTGAAAGATTTACATATGCTATGTACATTCTAAAGAACACTTAACCAGTATATTTTTTTTTTGTCTAAACATACTCGTATTTCTAAAGATCAAAGCCGTTTGAAAGAAGTAAAAAAATTCATGTTTTATTTTTTTTTGGCAAATTTTTGGTTGAGTATGGGTAATACGACAAAATCAAATATAATATTATGTATGAATCTATAATAAACATAATTTTTTTTCGAAATTATTAACCCAACCGTTACCGAAGAATAGGCTTCAGAACGGCACTATTTTATGGCACTAAATGGAAGTAAGGACCTTAATATTTTTTTTTCTTTCAACCGTAGCTAACTAAACGCAAGTCGGCCATGTTTTTGTGACAAAATGGCCGCTGCGAAGTTTTGGCGGGAATTTGGTCAGAAGTTTTGTTTGTCTTCCAATTAGTTTGTCTTTTCGCATCTTTGAACCTTTGTCTTCAGGAATTTGGTCCAATTAATAAAAACTAAAGGAACCATTCACTTTCTGTATCAAAATGTGATGTTGGTAAAACAAAAGTTCTTCTAATGGTTCCGATATTTATTATATTTGGATTAGAAAGACACATAAAACTTCTTATATTTGCGTAATCTTGATAATAGAGCAGCGGTTATCACTTGGGTCGCGGGTATAAATACACTCAGGCGTGTTACTTTTTGTAGTTTATTTTATTACCACTGATCTCAAAACGGTAAAAAAAAAAAACACGATGAGGAAACCGCATATCCTAGAACCAAAAATTCGAGGATACGTGAGAGGTTATGTGTGTGTGGTTATGTGATAGTGCTCAAACGCGAGCCTATAAATTATAAAATATATATATGTGACATCCACCAACCCGCAATGGGCCGGCGGCGTGATGGATTATGGCTCATTCTCTCTACTAGAGAGAAGGCCTAAGTCACAGCAGTGGAAACATTGTAAGGTTGTATATGCTAGCTAATCTTGTTAATTACTACTTAGCTGAATTTCCGTTTATATTTACGAATAAAATAAAGGAGCACAAACTACGGAATCTCCCTCCATGTTTTGTAGCGTCTAAAAGGCCGCTTCAAACTCTTCGCACACACATTTTAGAACAGGAGAGCCGTTTGTATCAAATTAAAATAATTTTCTTTCTTTATTAGAATCTATGGAATATTGGTAATTTTATTGCGGTGTCAGTAAATTATATGATGAATTGGAGAGCAGCCGTGGCCGAGTGGTAACGGTCCCGACATACGAGTTGTAGGTCGCGAGTTCAAACACAGCCGAGCGCATTACATTGTGTAATTTATTCACAGCTTCAAGGGACTACAGACCTGAGTATATGGTTTTAATTTCAACTCGATACCTCCACGCGTTCCCGAGATAAAGGGTCTTTACTGACAGACAGCCCACAAAGTGATCCTGTAAGAGTTCCGTTTTTTCATTGATAGGTTTTTACCCGGCTTCAAACCCGCAACCTCGTGCATTCTCATGCACATGTGGTTAAGACCTCTCGGTCTTAACCACTTGACCATCACGACACTTCATCATTTATCTTTATTTTCCTTTATTTCTACAATAGTGTTGTGACAACGGGAATCAATGATGATGGTGTCATTTTCATAGTCTCTATTCATACTATAATTGTTTTAAAATTGCGCATGTGCCCACTCGATCTCCATAATATCATTATGGAGTTGATACCTTTCAGTGAATCTAGTTTATAAACAGCAGTTACAGCTGAGATGGTATTTTTAAAACATCATCGTTAGGTTGAGACAGTGAACATTTGTATTTAAACAAAAGAATATTGTTACGCTTTGAAACTTTAACACGCCATATTCCCGCTGAAATCAAGTGTAGCATCAAATAATTAAAACGCATTGCTGAGCCAAACTTCCAAAATGGAAGTATGTACGTACTAAGGGCTGGCGAGTTAGGTTAGGTTAGTAGGTAGTTGATAAGGGAATTTGATCCTTCCATCATAAAGACTAGAGTTGAAATTCCCATGAAGTCGTGACAGATAGTTATTATTACATGTTTCTAATAATAATAATTTATTAGTCCGCGATGCGACTACAATGTTCTAGAGTGTCCTTGAAACGTCTGTATCTAGAATTTTCCTGGCTCTGCGTCTAAATACGAGCCCCCGACTGGAAGTGAGTCAGTTTTGATTTCGACTGCGAGACAAGAGCGGGCCACCTAAGAGTGTGAAGTGATATTAACTAACGACCTAAGCGCCAATGAAAAGAATTTTGGACTCATTGGATTATTGTAGATTGGACAAATTTGTTGTTAGTGGTAAATAAAGTTCTCTACTAGTAAATCGTCATTTAATTACTCACGTTCGTAACAATATATATGTCACCGTGTTATTGAGAATACCGTAAGTTTACAATTAATCTATTGAGATTGTAAACTCTTTATTCTCGATAAGACAAAAATATATTCTAAAACGGCTCATCAGAAAGCTTAAAGTCACCCAAATGGCAATGGAAAGGGCTATGCTCGGAGTTTCCTTGCGTGATCGAATCAGAAATGAAGATATCCGCAGGAGAACCAAGGTTGCCGACAAAGCACGAAGAATCACCAAACTTAAGTAGCAATGGGCAGGGCACATTGCTCGCAGAACAGATAGCCGTTGAGGCCGAAAGTTTCTAAAGTGGCGGCCGCGTTCCGGAAGACGCAGCGTTGGAAGGCGTCCTACAAGGTAGACCAATGACCTGGTAAAGGCACAGAACCATTCATTGTGGTGACACTTGGGTTAGGCTATATCCAACAGTGAGTTGTAGACATCTATCGGCTGAAATGATGAATATTTCTTTCTATTTGAGATTTTGGATAAAATTACCCAATCCATAATACAATCTTTGCATCTTTTCTTCGCCACCCTCTCCCTTTATCCAACAATGAGTCGAGCATTAATTCAATAAAATCAAAAACAAAAGTAAATCGAGGACTCTCTACATCCGTCTTTGTTCTGTCATTCGTACGCTAGTCATAATTCGATTAATTTGTCCGCGTCTGCAATTAGTCGATTCTCGTTCGTAGAATCGATTTTTTACCGAGTCGTCTCGATTGCGCTGGCTCGCAAATCGATACGTGATTGCATTTGCCGTTGCGTTTGAGGTGCAATGAAATGGACCGACTCGTTGTATGCTTGTGGTCCATTGAAAGATATGCTTCTGTTAGATACTTTTGTCTAATACCTGTCTGTACAGGGAGTATCAAGGGTACCAGGGTTCCTGGGTGTCACTGTAGGCAGGCGTGGATGGTGAGCAATGGTTAGCTCGCCGTTCTATAAGGATAATGTCTGGGTTGACGGCGCGTGGTGTTCCATGTGTGCTTCAAAGATATATCAGCAAACACACGGAGCCTACTAGGACTGATGTCTGCCAATGCTGAGGGATTGTTCGAAAGACTTACCGCGACCCTTGAACACAAAAGGCAACTGAAGGAAAACAGTCGGTTTTAGACAGTAAAAGTCTGATACTTCCTCGCGCACCGCTCAGAGCGGGAGAAGGTATTTGATGAAATATCGCCTAAAAAAATGTAAACGATAAATATATTAGGGCCAACGCTGCGTTAAGCGAGTGCACGTATGTGTGTAGCGTGACGTCACGCGTGTGTCATGTGCGAAAGTCTCCGTAGCAGACTGGATTATTACCTGCGCAGTGTCACTATTTCAACTTTAACGGTGTACATGTAATCGTGTCGATGGAGAACTTTAATGAATTATTGCGTAGCTAAACGAGTGCGGGGTGTGGTTCCCCGCGACTGGTACCCGCGCGGGTCACTGCGACGGAGTAATTTTGTATGGGCCCGCTTAACGTAACGTCGGCCCTTAGCGTTTGCTATTCTCTATTTTATCGAGATTATTATTATTATTAAATCTGAATTTTATGGTTTTACACGTTTCTTTTTTAAAATTATATTATTCTAAGTGGCAGCGGTAACGAATAAAAATTATCATGTTATAAAGTTGTCTTTACGACAATAATACTTATCGACATAGTTCACATGACATTTCAATATGTCATAGCGTTATTTAAATAATAAGCTATTATATCATAAATGTTATTTTATATATAATTTCTTTCACGAGAGAAACATTCCACCTCAAAACAATTACAATTTTACGCGTGCTTCATTATTTAATAACACCATCCGTATCGATGAAGATAATCATTTTCATATTGCATAAACAGAACCTCGTAACCCAAGGAACTTTTAACTTTATACCATAGCTGTTAGAATTTACATTCGCTTGAAAGCCACTCATGGTAGTTAGTTACCGAGTAACGCCAGATAAATAAAACCATAATGTAAGGAGAAAAGTTTTAGGAACTTTAACTGAAGTAAACAGCCGTGGAACGCGTCAGGGGTCATTAGGACCAAGTGGGGTAGAATTGCCAAAAAGATTGCACGTATCTAGTGAAATATCTCCCTTTGAAGAAATTTTGTTGGAAAAGTGGGTAGTACGATCATAAGCTTGGTGGGTTTGTAGGTAGGTCAATGGAGTAATCAGCTGAGATGACCGCAAGTTTTTTATTAGATTACGGCGCGAAAAATCTGGTATGATGTTCGTGTTTTTTTTGGTGTGGACAATTTGGGGATCGTGTATAACGGTCTGATCACCATCTTTTAAATCGAAAGACGTCAACTGCTGGACATAGGCCTCCCCCAAGTGTCGCCGCAATCGGATTCCCGCGGCTGTCACGTAGTCGTCCCTGTAGGAGGTCTTGCAATGCTGCAGCTTCCAGTAAATGGTCGCCACTCCAGATCCTTTCGGCCCTCGGCCATCGACCATCTGGTCTGCGAGCAATATATGCCTACAACCACTTATGTTTGGGTACAATTATCTAAGGGCCTGTGCACACCACGTTTTGTAAACGCGCCGTTGACGCGCGTTTGTAGCGATACAGTCGTGATACGCACGCGAGTCAGACGCAACCCATAGACCTTTAATAGGATAAAGGCGCGCCGTCGACGCACGTTTCTAAAACCCGCGTCAACGGCCCGTTTAAAAAACGTGGTGTGCACAGGCCCTTATACATAGTTGTAAAATATTAGATAGGTACCTACTTTAGACAGATGTATTGCTGGTGATTAGGTTACACTACCTCTTTTTTTAGGATGATTGATTTCAACACTAGGGTCATCATAGATATCCGTGAGGATGATAGACGAGCGTTTCGAGGAGTACCTTTAATCTTTAATGCCAAAATTGCTGATTTTCAAACTTATTTTATATGACTTTTTTAAAGTGGGGAAACATCAAATAACTTCTCCCGCTCTAGGTGGATCGAGAGAGCGTGTCAGACTTTTACAGACTAAAACCCACGTGTGTTCCTTCAGTTACCCTTTGCGTTCTATGGCTACGGTAACTCTTTAGAACATTGGAGTGAAACAAACACAAATAGATTTAGACGCAAATTAAAATTATATTATTTAGAAATGTTTTAAGTACATTTAAGTATGTCTAGAGACTCACCGACCCCACAGTCAAACCATTGCAACGGTTTTGTGGGGCTTATCTTACAAATTACTTACCTTTTGGAATAAAGATAAATAAATAAATAAAAATAATTCCCGCAGCGAAATATGTGATTCGGTTAATAAATGATAATTATCTCATCATCATCATCATCATCAGCCTTTTTTAATGTTCCCACTGTTGGGACTCAGGCCTCCTCTCTAGGAGAGGGAATAATAATTATCTAAAACCTTAAAATGATTTCTGAAGAATAAATTAACAGTTTTTCACATTTGGACAAAGAGAAAACATTCCCTGTATGTCACATATTTTTTAACTGAATTTCGCGACACGCAGACCAGCAACTAATTGCTCAAACATTACCCCAGCCGTGCGTTTAGTGATGGGAAAGAGAAAACACTAACCCAATATTCTTCATCAAAAATTCGCCGACTCGCCTATCTGAGTCAGGGCCACAGACACAATTTCGGAGAAGCACAGCACATAACCATCTTATTTTAATTCCTGAGCCGTCGTCACAGTTTAGCATTGTTGACTTTTTTCGGTTTCCAAAGTCGTTAGGAGCCGAAAATTCGTCTTTTACGTTTTTTGTGGTCGCGCTCCGGCGGCGTCGTCGACTTTCGTATCGAATGTCCGCGTGGCGTTTCACTTTTGGACTTTTTACTCGTTTATTCCTTTGTTAGAAGCTTTTTGGTTGATTTTTGCAGCCTATTGGCATGGATGCGAGCAATGTTGAGTACTTAAAAAAATGAAACAAGATTTTAGAAACTTGTATTTCGATAGAGTAAGATTTCGTTGAAACGCTTTAAGTGTACTTATAGATGAAGAGGTAATGTTTAAAAGGCAGGAGACGTTTTCTCCATATTTTACTAATATGCTTTAGCTCTTTATCTGCATCTGAGCTTATTCTCTAGAGCGATTACACTCAAAAGTAAAGACGTCATCACTTTTATAACTTCCCATACTAAATTATTTCTTAAAATAATTATTTTATTTGAAGGATGCAAAATGAAAAAGGATACTGGCAGTGACTTACTAAAAATATCATATTCCACAATAGGTTCATTCGTCTTTTATTTCTGCACTTTTAAGGTTCGTGACAGAAGATTTGCCATGTCATGGAATATTATATTTTTAGTAATTTACTGTAATTACCCATCTCTAACACAGTGCCAGTGCGCTACACAGGACATGCATCATTTGCTATGCTGTCCATCCTGCACAACCACCTGCAGTTTTCAGGATCTATACGAGGCCAATAACAGAACCGTAGAGGTTGCCAAATACTGGTCAGAAAAACTTTAGTTAGAGCACATCGACACGAAAAGTTTTCACCCATCGAATTAAGTTTACTTTCTACTTTTATCTAGCTTTCTATACATACCCAATCGTTTCTAGTAAAAATATACTCATTAATCTTGTCTCCGAATAACAATGTCTCTCATCTCTATTTATTGCTCACATAACAAAATAAAATAAAAATAAAAACATATTCACTAAAACAGTTACAGGAACACAAAAAACAATTGGAACTGAGGCCAGACACATAAAATATCGGTTTTTCTGTACCACCGCATACGTCATAACCCTTTTCTTGCGAAACGTAAAACTGATTTCTTGGTTTATTTAAATGGTTGTTTTGTCAGTCGTGTCGAACCAATGTAACTCACTGGATTTTCATCTTGACTGTCATCATTCTCAACTCCCCCAAGTGTCGCCATAATGACCTTGGTCTTGTGCATCTCGCAACCATCGGATTCCCGCAACTTTTACCAGGTCGTCGGTCTACCTTGTAGGAGGCTAGGCTTACCAACGCTACGTCTTCCGGTACGTGGTCGCCATTCTAGATACTTTCGGCCCCAACAGCCATCCGTTCTGCGAGCAATATGCCCTGCCCATTGCCGCTAAGGATTTTTCGTGCTATGTCGGTAACCTTGGTTCTCCTGCGGATGTCCTCATTCCTGATTCGATCACGTAAGGTAACTCCGAGCATAGTCTTTTCCATTACCCTTTGGGTGACTTTAAGTCTTCGGATGGGGCTCATTGTAAGCGACCACGTTTCGGAGCCATATGTCATCACTGGCAACACGCACTGGTCATAGACTTTTGTCTTGAGACACTGTGGTATATTGGACGAGAAGGTACCGCGCAACTTTCCGAACGCTACCCAGCCGAGTCGGATTCGACGATTGATCTCTTTCTCGAAGTTAGACCTACTCAACTGGACCATCTGTCTCAGATAAACGTCGTCATCATTTCAGCCAAAAGTCGGCCACTGCTGAACACAGGCCTCTCCCAAGTGTCATTACAACGACAGACCCTGTGCGACTCACATCCGTCGATTCCCCGCGACCCTCTCCAGGTCGTCCAACTCCAGACTCAAGCTTCCTCTTAAGGAAAGGGAATGAGCGATAATTCACGACGTGAGCCTTCTTTTTAATATCATTATTTAATATATTGTTTGAAAGTGGCGCCAGTGACTGAAAAGATGAAGGGGAATCGTTTGTCTTGGTATGGTCATGTACAGAGGAGAGATGAAACACATGTTACTAAAAGAGTTATGAGTTTACATGTGGATGGGTTGAGAGGGAGAGGGAGGCCAAAGAAAAGATGGATGGATTGTGTGAACAGTGATATGAAAGAAAAGGAAGTTAGTGATAGTATGACTTTTGACAGGATAGAATGGAAGAAAAAAACGTGTTGCGCCGACCCCAAATAAGATGGGACAAGGGCAGGAAGATGATGATGCCTCTCAAAATCTGCATTACCTACTAAATTACATAGCCACAATTATCGAGCGTCTGAATGATACTACCTTAGCTGCTAGTTATCATCATGTAAGCCACTTTCTGGGTTAGAAGGCTAAGGCGAGAGCTCCGCTCCGCTCGGTTTCCGCCTTAGCCGTCTAACCTAAACTATCCGTGTTGAAGTGCCCTACAATTCCGAGTTTAATTCAATTTATTAGAGCATTGCTCATTTTCCCGTTGCTGACTTATAAAATGAGAAGTTTGATCGGGTGACGAAATTTCTCATGGATAAATTACTTAAAATAATGCGCCTAACTGGGTTTTAATCCACAATCTACAACTCATAAGTCGGTGCCGTTATACACTCAACAATAAGTATCATTAGCCTGTAATACTAAGTTTTTAAAGAAGGTATTTTCATAGTAGAGGCCATGGCCAAAATCCCCATTGTCCACCGGCGGTGTCCACCAGAACCGCAGCAGTTTTGAAATAATGATTTTCGTTTAATACCACATTGTTCCTCTGGGCGTCTTAACACTCAAGTCGTAAAAATCTCATATGGCACAAGTTGAAAAAGGTAGTCTATAATACTGGGTATACCTACTTTTCTGTGGGCCGTAGTAATTATAGCTATTGTTGGTTAGGCAATACTTAGAAATTAGAAGCGATACTTATACTGTAATAAATATGTAAAAGGATATTTTAACCTTGACAGAACGAAGCAGATATGCATTCAGGGTGAGAGTTTGTCTGTGCATTTGTTTTCTCATTTATCTCCAAAGGACTCGACTGATTTAGATGTGATTTTATGTAGTATGTTGGTGATTAATTAGTGATAGTTCGTAGATAGATGTTATAGTGTATTCCAACATTTCACTAAAAAAGTACTTACCTACTTATAAAAAAAAAGGTGAAAAAATCGACGACAGATGTAGGTTGACATAAAGCAAAAAGGTTTTTTTTTTTAATCCTATGACGCCAATGATGTAAAAGCCTATAATTAAAATTACAATTCGAAGAAAATATGTCGGGCATTTGGCATTTTTATTCCCGATATCAATTATATTGTAAGAGAAAAGAAAAGTTAATGGTACCCACATGGTGCACCATTAACTTCAATTAGTCATAAGCTTAAGAAAACTGCATATTTCTGGCAAAGCAGCCCCAATGGATTTCCATAGATCTCTTTTCTGGACCACTGCTTCCGAATTTTCCGAATTCATCTCGCCATCTCTCTCTCTCGTCTCGCGTTTCCAGGGAACCTCTCGATTGGCATGCGCAGACGTACCATTTATACCGTGTACATAGAAGGACTGGGATAATTTGCCTGCTGCAATTTTCCCATCTAATTATAATTTAGATGTCGTCAAGGCTAGAGTGAATAGTCTCTTAATAAACTTCATCATCGATTGCGTCAATATTTACCATCAGGTAGGATCACTGTCAAGCCCTAGTTTATTATTATTATATCTAGCTTATACTGCTCTACTGCTAGACAAAGGCCTTCTTTAATTTCTTTAATTTCCCGGCTCTGAGCCCTTTCTTGCCAATTTCTAAAGATGACATCTAAGTCTTATCAGTTTATATCATAAAAAAAAACATGTCCAGCTTTGTTCTGTTTGCTTTGGGGAACTATCTAAGCTACACATGATTACTTACTATGAATAACATAATTATCCAATCCCGCTACCACCTTTTCCTTAGACCACAGCCTATCTTTTAACCCGTCAACTTGACCTTGTCTGGAACAACCGTCAGGACCACACATTACTCCAGCATTTATTTTATTTTCACCTCTTTTTAAACCCTTTCTCCGGGATAGAACTTTATTTTCAATTTAGGTATTGAAAGTAGAATAGTATAAAGAATTTTGCGCAGTGATTTTTAGGTGTGAGAGTTACTAAACATATTTTATTTGCTAAGTACATTAAGACTCGAATTGAATAGATGGAAAGTTCTGTCACTCGAATATTACGAAAATGATGTTCTAAAAATTGTTTTTACTATTGAAATTTGAATTATTAATAGGTTTGTTCTTGTCTAGTATCTCACGATATCACCGTTGGAGCATGCTTGCCTAAAAGTAACCTATTCACTCCTGACTTAAAGAACCCGGGTTGTAGCTTAGCGTCAAGCAAAAACATTTATTTTTAAAATTTCAAATCTGGATTAAATATTTATCAAT
This sequence comes from Mythimna vitellina, assembly GCA_949316375.1. Classification (NCBI taxonomy): domain Eukaryota; kingdom Metazoa; phylum Arthropoda; class Insecta; order Lepidoptera; family Noctuidae; genus Mythimna; species Mythimna vitellina. The sequence goes on along the minus strand of OX438691.1, from coordinate 4,578,510 downwards.
GAATGTTCCATAGTCTTAAAAATGTTCGTGCTTTGGTAGTTAATATCTTCAGGTGGCGCGTTAAATTTGGATTCAAAGAGAAGATACAATTTTTTTCTGACAAATAGTACAATATTACAAACTGTACAATACTTATTAAAAATGATTAACAAAATAGCTATAATAATGTAGCTATCAAGAAACAGACGCTGGTTTATATCAATTAAAAACAAAAAAAAAGGAATTCCATTCCTTAAATTTTGCTTAATTTATAGATACTTAAGTCGAGAAATACTTACACCTATTTATTTTTTCTTACACAAAGACACTTTGATATGATTATTACATCGATACTCGCCCGTGTGAACTTACTTTAAAACGCTGTGAAATACTAATATTATGTACATTTATGTTAGTTTTCGCGTACGTAGCTTCGGAATGCTAACTGCAAATAACGTTAAAATTAAAACGCATAACACCGTGGTTCGACATAAAATTTTCAACGCAATTAACTCCCTTTTCGGCAGCAAACAAAATGCTAGAAAAAACGTATGTTGCATGCAATTTTTTCCATTCGTTTGGTGGCCGACGACTAAAAATTCTGTGCTTTTTGCAACAAAACTGTCTGCTGTTGTAAAATCGGGTTTTCATAAGCTACGAGTGGTTATGCATTGTGGATTCGGGTCAAGCGTATAGGAACGAGTAGTCGGAACGTCCCCCGAATATGTTGCTTTTCTTTTTTTTTCCTATTTGCAACTGTAAAAACAAAATACTGCTGACTTTTTCTGCGCCATGAACATTTTACACAAGATTTTTTTTGTTGAAAAAAAAATGGTTTGTAAAAATATTGGCTAACATTATTTTTGCTAAAAAATGGGTAGCTTAAAATCTTATTTTGTAACTTTCATATTTTGTTGTAGCAACTATCAAACATTTTTTTTTTCCGTGGGACATTTTCAAATAGTTTCTCCCGTTCTGTGTCGAGCAAAGGGCGTATCAGACTTTTACTGACTCAAACCCACCGGTATTGCGTTCAGGGCCACAGTAAAGCTAGAACTACACTGCGCACACGTGTGCCACACACGATCTGGGCGCGTCGGTCTCCATACATTATATATGGAAACTAGACTTGTAGACTACACTTGATCCACACCACGCGACGTCGTTCTACGTACAAATCAGGCGTGTTACACGTGTGCGTCGGTCTAATGTAGGCATCAGCCCTATTTAGACCCTTCAGTTTTGCTGACATCTCTTTGAGGCGCGCGTGGAACACAATAGACCGTCGACTCAGGCTTGTTCCTTATCAGACGGTTAGACAATGAGCTATCCATTGGTCGTCGTCTGCAAGCTCGCGCCTATAATGGCCGAGAATCGCTCTGTGACTCCCGATACCCAGGGCATCTCCTGCAGCGGCGGCTGGAGCGTAAGAATGCACTTTCCCTCACGCTTTCGGCCACCTCTTTCGCTCGCATTACAGCTTTGCAGAAGGATGTGACTACTTCCCATTACCTCTTGCTCCGGCATATAATCTAAACTGGGGCTGGACGCAAGAAGTCTCTGCCGTAGACCACCTCCATGAGAACACAGCGGTGCTCCGTCCAAGTGGGCCATTATTAGACTGTATGGTTCGTTCGTGTTTTCTTTACCTTGCATGGTAATTTAAAGTTCTTATTATCAACTTCGACAGACAACTTCCCTTTTTTATTGATATAAACCATACTTGATTGCGATCCCACCTCATGGTAAGCAGTGATGTAATCGTTGATGGTGAAGCGCACTAGTTTATTCATCATCATCATCATTTCAGCCGAAAGACGTCCACTGCTGGACATAGGCCTCCCCCAAGTGTCGCCACAATGAACGGTCCTGTGCGTCTCGCATCCATCGTACTCCCGCAACCGTTACCAGGTCATCGGTCCACCTTGCAGGAGGCCTTCCAACGCTACGTCTTCCGGTACGTGGTCGCCATTCCAGAACCTTTCTTCACTAGTTTATTAATATGATTGAAATGATTTTGCAACGTGTATTAGGGCAAAAGTAGTATTAATTACCACACATCTAATTTAATTGTTCATCAAAATAGATTCGAAACGCCATCAGAACAACAAGTAGAGTATCTGAATGCGTCTACGCACCTGATTATTTAGACCGTAGTATCTAAAGGGCACACCTTCATGGTATGCTATGTATTTTGACGGCGTCCTGATTAATCAAATCTATTTGTGATTGCTCTGACGATGATTGACGAAGCTGTGTGGTAACAATCAGGAGGCTATTAATTGCTTCGTTGATTGGATGGAATCTTCCATGACGTTCGAAATTCGCACTAAGATTTTAAAGGCGATCTAATGTAGGTACCTACTCGTATATGTAATAATAATAATAACCCTTTTCCCTGACACTGTCTCATCCTGTTTTTTATATTTTAAAATTTTGTTTTAAATTTTTGAAATATTTAAAAATGTAATGAATATATCTAAATAACCGAAGTAAAGAAATAATAATAATATTCCAAAACGATCACACAACGCCATATAGTCACAAACTAAGCAGAGCTTATGCTATGAGTACTAGACAACTGATAAACATACTTATATATTTCTAAATACATATTCTATATAAATTACACCTACGCACAGAACAAAAGATCGTGCTCATCACACAAACATTTGTCTTGGGTGGGAATCGATCCCACGACCTCCGGCGTAGCAGTTAGGGCCACTGACCACTAGACCAATAGGCCGGTCGAGTCGCGTTTGTGTTTGTTACTCTTTCACTCTTAAACAGCTGAACGGATTTGAGTGAAAGTTGCCACACGAGTAGACCATGTTCTGGAATAACATATTGGATACTTTTTATCCATGGAGTATATTCCCTTGGGATTATTTTCTATTTTTACGCAAGCTACCGTGGCCCTGACCACAGGCAGGATTATAGTCAGTAAAAGTCTGACATTCCCTCTTGCTCCACCCAGAGCGAGATGAGTAATTTTATAATAACCCTGTAAAAAAAAATGGTGCACGGTTGAATTGAAAAATTTAAATTCGAAATTTTATGTAAACCAAAAATTTCAGTGTTTCTATAATAGTTTGCTCTCTTCGTTATTTAACATCGACTTCCAAAATTAAAGTTATTTTGCTCTGTTCAGTGTTTTTTTTTTTACATTGAAGTCGGTTGTATTTTTCTTTTTTGGTAAAAGTTTTCATTTTACACTTTTTAGTTATGGTACCACTACTAAAAAGTACCCCTCAGCCATACTTAAATACCTTACAGCCAGAGTGCATCTCATGATAATTCTAATAATACGAAACACAGTTAGATTAAATTTATTTATTACAGAGTTCCGGTGCCTAACTTCAGGCTTCATCATTAGATCATTTCGATATATTTTGTCAGTCAGTCATCGACTACACGTATAAATAAAGCAATTTTACTTGTTAAGACACTTCTGCTGTGATCTTATGAAGAGTTCTGTTTCATATCTTCGAAGTTCATGATCAGATCATAACAATATTTCTATGGGACCAATTTGGAACTATAACCTTTCACAATTGATCGAGAAAGCGGTGACAATACATTAAAAAAAAAAACATACATTCAACCGAACATAGAACCTCCTCCTTTTTGAAGTCGGTTAAAAATAACCAAGATCATAAATTAACACTACAAGCAAAATCTTGAATGTGACAATATAAAGTGTTAACTAGGCACCATCTGCGGCCAGAGATTTTAAATAATTAAAATGAGGCTGTAAAGGGGCGGTTTTCCCACAACGATCATCCCTTATAGCCAAGATAAATAGCCTATTAAACCAAGTTCTTGTCAGAATGCATAAGCGCTGCCTGATTTATTTTTAACCGACTTTGAAGAAGAAGAAGGTTCATGTATTCTTGTGTATATCAATTCACGTGGTTTATAAACCGATTTTGATGATTCTTTTCATTGATACTGAATGAAGTGATGTGTGATGGTGTGTGTGTGTGATGTAGAAGAGCGAAGAAGATAGAAGAAGAAGATAGTTTTAAATCATGGTTTACTTTTTTTTTCGGTGTGAAAATCATCCAATGACGTCCACTGCTCATGGTCGGCGGGAGAGAGTGTCAGACTTTTACTGACTAAAAACCCAATCCTGTTCCTTCGTTACCTCTCATACCAGGGCCGAGTCTTCCTTTTACGAGCAGACCCTTGGCCCCGGTAGGCTTCAACCCTGCTGGTTCCTACTATTTGCTGACATCTCCTTGAGGCGCGCGTGGAACAGTACGCGCCGTCGACGACTGGGCTCGGTCGGATCAGATCGTCCGCAAGCCCGCGCCTAAATCATGTTTATTAACAAATTGATTTAATATAAAGTATTAATGATATGGACACTATTATCTGAAATAAATGGATTATTATTATTAGGGGTTCATTCCACCAGACTTTTTTAAACGGTTATTTCATGAAAAAGTAATTAAATAGGGTAAAACGACCTGATTTTTTTTTGCAAAAGCTTGAAAAAATATTAATTTTGCCGGCTATCCTGGTGTTTTCGGCTTAAGTCATGGTCCATCATAGACTGAATGCGTTAATCAAATTTTAAAGATAATATAAGAAGGAAAGAAAGAAAGAAAGAAAAACAAAAGCACACTAAAAAAGAGCGCAGCGAAGAAAGAGCACCATCTTTCCTCTCTTGTGTAATAATGATATATTTATATATTATGTATTTATTTCTAGTATAAGGTATTTAAAGTTATATAAGTATTTATTAGTTGAATTAAAGATTTCACAAACTCTTCTTTGCTTATTTCCACACTCTATAGCCTACATCTCTTCTAATCTCTCCTTTCGCAGTTCTGCTGGAAAAAAAATCGTTTTGAAATAAGCAGTACCTTTGTACAAATTTTTATATTAAGATTTTTTGTTTATTTATTTATTTAGTGCAGCAAAATAGCCATTAATACTAAAAAAAATGTTAATCCTTTCTCTCTACTCTGTCTTCTCACAGAATCGCAAACTTTCTAATAATATTGTCTTCCATTCATCAGCAAACAAATCCAATCCAGGGTTGGTGTCCACGAACGCGTTGAGCCTATAACCTATCTTCTTCTGTGTGTACATAAATAATAAAAAAATAAAATAAAGAAAATGTATTTATTTAGCACAACACAACACACTCAAACACTAGTTAAATATACCTAAGCGATACAAAAAAGATCCAAGAAATAAAATACAAGTAGTGTGCGGCCAAAAAAGGATTGTTGCTTATTTGTCTATTCCAGTCTTCTTAATTGATTTCATTCATGTTCTTTTTTATTGTACTACCGAGTAAAGACTCTTAAAAAAGAACAATACAATTCGCTTTTCTTTAAGATAGACTAGAATTCCCTAGCTGATTAATTAAGAAAGCGAACCGCAGTTTTATTCCAGCTGTGAACAGCTGATTGGTGTCTATACTGCTAGAGAATTGGTTGTAGACTGCAACATTTCTTGAATCTTAGAAAACATATATAATAAGGAAGACTGTGAAGGAAAACATCGTGAGGAAACCGGCACGTTCTAGAACCAAAAATTCGAAGACATGTGACATTCACCAATCCGCACTGGGCCTGCGTGGTAGATTATGGCCTATTACCTCTCCCAGAGAGGAGGCCTGAGTCCCAACAGTGGGAACACAGTATAAGGCTGACTATGCTATGCTATATATAATAAGAATATGCGAATATGTTTAAAAGAGTGTGAGCCTGGAGATCTGTCATACAAGTCTCGAACCTAGTTCAGTCTTGAGCTCTCACAAACGTTTTAGCCTTCAGGAAAAATTTATAAAATAAACTTGATACTATGTACCTTATGAGAGAAATAAATGATATTTATTATTATTAGTATCTATTTATACAAAAGGAGAAACTGATTTACTGACATATCAATGCACAACCAAAACTTTAGGGTCTAGGAGCGTGAAATTTTGCACAAGGTTTCCCTTTATGACGTAGGCCAGCACTAAGAAAGGATTTCCCCAAAATTCACCCCCTAAGGGGTCATATGAAACAGGGTCCGAATTTTGTATGGAGAATTAATTTATCTAAGAACTTCGGCCTAATTTTACGGACATTGGTTATTTTATTTATATAAAAGGTAAATATATTTTATCTATTGACAAACTATAAAGGCGTGGTTTTCTGGAAAGTGTTACACACATTTCTGTTTCACGTCACAAAATAAACATGCCGGGTACTACAGCAGCAGCGTAGTGCAGCAGTAACATTTAATTGAAGACTTGGCAATCGAATTAACTGTTCGTTTAATAGAACTTCCTCAATAAAATGTAAATCTATCAATCAGGTATGTTGGCGGAACTCCAAACCAATAGGTCAGATGGGATTCTTTGATATAGATAAGTTAGATTAGGTACCTGTCTGTCTGAAGTCCTAATTTAGAAGTGATACAAATTCCTGGGTCGAATAGACGATCGATTTTCGTGTTACTTTTAAACCTGGCCACACTTCGGCCACCGACCACAACAACAAAACGCCGCCACTGATCTATTTCCTTTAATTTTAATACATTTTAGATGAATTTACCGCACACGATAACCAGTGGCCGCCACACGCTACAAATCATCGCTGCTCGCTTCTTGTGAGCACCGACCACTATATGCCGACACACGCCACTCATGCTATACCCAAACCCTCTCCCTTCGCTTCAGTTAACCATTTAGAATCAAAGGTAACTCATACACGTGTCCCTTTCTAACTTTGATTGGAATAATTGATATGTAAGTAGAATTATTTATATCAGAAAATGAATCCCGTTAAGCATGGGATAAAAAAAGTGGCCACCGACCGCAACTGTCTACCTTCTGCATTAAATGGTGGGCTATAAGTGGATGTCGCACGCGTCGGCTTGCTTTGCAGCCGCTTCTAGTTTCAGGTTGTAGCGTTTGTGGCTGTCACGTGTTGCCCGTCTGCAACCAGGCTTAGAGGATTTATGGCCGATTTTTTTAGCCCACAAACAATAGGTACTTTTTTGTGGGATAAAAATATTAAAATGGCGTCTGCAAAACAGTTTTTTTTTTGTTTTTACAAGCTTTTATTTAGTGTCACCTGTCCCGATGTTTGTCTGTAATCAAATCTTGCAAATTAAATTCGATCCACTTCGGGGTTACCGATTGAGCTGAAATTTTGCATACATGTTTAAATCAGAAGACAATGTAAAATTATTGTGACTTGGAGCTGATCTGGTGATGGAACCGGAAGGTGGCCATAGGAACTTAGATATTATCAAAATTGAGCTTTTTAGAATCGTCTTGATGAGTAAGTAGAAAGTTATTCCAAGGGAACACACACACACACACACACACAGAATAGAATAAACTTTAGTGTACACCTTAGGAGCCCAGCAAGGCCGAAGCCTACTGGTGTCAAGAGTTGTCCGAAAGGGAACCCCGGGGCCCTGGGACGCAAGGCAAAGAAGGAACATAGGAGTGGGTTTTAGTCAGTAAAAGTCTGACACGTCCTCGCGTTCCACCCAAGGTTATGAGAAGTCATTGGATGATTTCCCACCTTTAAAAAAAAAACATCAAAAAGTTACACAACTTATAAATGAACTTAAATGTATGGGTACAATGGCGATCTTATCGCTGACAGCGATATCTACCAAACAAACTTAAAATTGATCGTAAGAACTTAAAATAATACAGAGGGTAGTCTGATGGAAGTGTCTCACATACGTACCAAATAACATCCTAGAACATAAGATTTTTTTTAATTATATCAACCCAAACAAAAAAAAAATGGTATCGATGTTACAGAAATCCACGCCAGTTATAGCTAGATTAAAGTTCACCTGACAAATGAATTAGTCACCATGTTGTTTACCCATTCCAATGACTGAAGTCCCCATATCATTTGACAACAGTTCTGGACTCCTGGTGCCAATAAATCATTCACTCAAGACTTTGAATCGCGTTCGGAATGCTATTGGCATACGCCTAGTCTGCCTGCCAAAGGCAAGCAATGGCATGCAGCGTCTGGCTGGCTAGACTATAATGAAACCCGAGGAATTACTAAGACATGTTACTAGGAGATGAAAGCTCTAATGTAGAATTTTTAGTTGTAAATTCAAAATGTAGTCAAAAATGAATAGGTTACTTCTAGGCAAGCGTGATCCATGGTAGACTACATTATCACTTACCATCGGTTTTTTTAGGTGGGAAATCATCTAGTGACGTCTCCTGCCCTTGAATGACTTTTACTGACTAAAACCCACTCCTGGTACCTCCTTGCCTTCGTTCCAGGGCCCCAGGGTTCCCTTTTGCATCGCCCATGGCCCCAGTAGTAATAATAATTCAGTAAAGACCTGTGGAAATTTGTTATTTTGCGTGAACTTTGGCTTTTTTAATGTAATCTTAAATTTTTAAAAAAATATGTGTTCTAGAAATCTTGCTCATTTAATCGAGAATTATTGTAAACATGCAAGTTATTCTTCTTAATAAACAATAATAAACTATATTCCAAAAACTTTTGAGGTTTTTAATAAAATATGTCATCACTACTGCTCTTAAAACGGTGAAGGAAAACATCGTGAGGAAACTGGTATATCCTAGTACCAAAAATTCGAAGTCATGTGACATCCACCAACCTGCACTGAGCCCGCGTGGTGGATTACGATGATCCCAGCAGTGGGAACATTGTAAGGCTAATAATGTTTTATGCTATGTTACACAATTATACTCATTAAAGCCATCAACATAACTTTGTAACTTAGAAAAGAGGTAAATAGTGCCATTTTAGTAAAACTTGACGTTTAATTTCTTTTCCAAACTTAAAAAAAAAAAAAAAAAAATAGTGTAAACTAACCACATTTTCAAGACTGCCCAAGTTGTTTAGTTTCGAGTAACCGATTACAAGAAACGATTAATCGATATCAAAGGCGCGTTTGTTACTTGTAAAGTAAGCTGTAATGCGTCGGCAATTAAAAATCCGTTGCAGGCACACGGGCGACTTGTTTGTAGCAAAATGGCAAATATGTGCGTCTTTTTTTGCAGAAGGCTCTTTATACTCATCGTAAGACATTAATTAGTTTCAGTATTTTAGAATGGACTAATTAAATATGGTCTCTCTGTCGTTATCTGTTACCGATTCTTTATTAGCAATGTACTACTTTTTTTATTAAATGGTTAGTGATTAATATTTTTTTTTTAAAAGGCTTATTGCAGTCCGATTCAAAGATTCAAAGCATTTTATTTCAAATAAATCATTTACAGACACTTTTGAAAGGTCAAAAAGTCAGTCAGTCAGAAAAAAACATCTGGGCAAGTGCGAGTCAGACTTACGTCCCGAGGGTTCAGTATAAACTTACCTATGTAAAGACTTCAATTCCGGAGTCTCGAAGTATTTTCCAAATCGCTATTTTTTTTTTTTGTCTGAACAACAAATATTCTGTTTTCGTTTTTATTCCTATACTTGTGTTATAAGACCTTGCTTTATGCAAAATTTTAGGAATCTGGGTCAAAAAAAGTAGTAGCAAAGTACTTCCCTACTTTATAATTTTGGTTCCCTTGAGTGTCAAAATATACTTACGTTTTTTAAATATAAGTCATAAACGGCCATATCTTTTTTTCCGTTAACTTGAAGTTTGATTTTTCACAGTTTAAGGGGACTGCAGATCTAAGTATATGGTTTTAATTTCAACTCGATACGTCGACGCGTTCCTAAGATCAGATCTGGTATTGGCAGACAGACAGAGAGACAGAAGGACAACAAAGTGATCCTATAAGATCCTAAAAATGATACTAATTGCAAATTCCAAAGCGTAGATCTCTATGTAGAAGAATGTGCAAGAAACTTCATCTTTTCGATCATGTTATGTAATACAAAATATCTCGGTTACATTTTCTTGTCGCTATTATCATGTGAAAACAATGTAAATAAAATAAAAACTTAATATAGATATTAAATTCCGCTACTTGCTGGGCTCAGTACTCAAACTCTTCTTCCACTAGCTGTAACATTAGGTACCTACTTATAATTCATTTACATTACAAATCAAATGAAATAGGTAGCATTTTAGAATCTAAGAAAAGTATCCTCATTATTTAACAATGTATTTGAACACATTATACATTCTAACGACGATATTACGCATACCTCATTCTAAGTTTTTATGTACATTTCATACCTAAAATATGTAAATGGGCCAGTCCGAAAAAAATGTAACAAAAAACGCGTAATTACCAAACAAAGACAAAAAAACTAAACAAAGTTAAAATTACATCGCTACTACAGTTTTGACGCTCATGCAACAATTTGCTCAATACTCCGTCATTATGATTTGCAAATCACTACTAAATAATACGTAATTACTCGAATCTTCTCATTATAAATTACGAGTGAAATTACATACACAGTGAAATAGTCGATAATTGTATCAATATACTGGTTTATGAAGCATATGTATGTGCTCGTACAAATTATGACATATATTGAATAAGCTACTTTTGTGACAATCGATGCAATAGTACCTACGACATCACACAACGATATCAAGTCCCAAACTAAGCAGAGTTTGTTGCCATCCCAAATCGTTTATACTTTCCTCAAATTTTCATATTATTTTCTTCGTCTAGTCTGAACACGTAATATACACCTTTTTAATTTACGATACTGAAAAGGCTACTGTAAGGGAAACTGTATTTACTTGAAAAGAAAAGCCAAATAACATTAATATTACAATTTCTTATACATTAATATCTGTGAATTTTTGAATTTAATAGAACTATTGATGGTGAAATTCATGGCTATCCATCCAGAACGATTACAAGAATATTTCTAAAATATTAAATAAAAAATTACTATGCTTAATAGCTTAGTTAAGTTATAGCATAGTGTAGATAGTAAGGTGGTCTTGAATTACTTGGGCATCCAAAATTGCGCACATCGGATGTCGGAATTGCCTCTTTCCGTATTTAATGAGCGCGCATCACGGGCGTCTTCGCCTGTGGCCCAATTTAAAAGTGTAAGCGACTTTAATTTATTTCTTATTTTAATTATTATCCTTAAATATCTTCTGCCGGTGGCAAGTCTGGCGAAATATTTTGTCCTAAAGAAATAATCAGGATAATAATATCCCTTGTCCTCATGGCATGGTAGATATTCTTTATTGTGCACCAAAAATACAAATTATATTAGGAACTTAAAATTAATAGGGTGTCACAATGGGCGGTCTTATCGCTAAAAGCGATTTTTTACAGACAACCTTTGGATGGATTTGACAGAGAAGTGGAATCACTTAGGATATCATGATAAGTCCCCATCAATTATAAAAGTCAGAAACTAGTGGACGGTTCCAATTGATAGTTTCTTATGAAAAAGAACCGGCAAGAACCTACACGGTTATTCTTTAATAATATATATATTACTACCTTCACTATAATTCATTTTAGTAAATTACTTTGGGAATCACTTGCCATACCGACATGATCTAATCACAGTCAATATTAAACGGCAAAAAAAGTACATCACTCTTAACTTGGACCACATCCAGACTTACTGATATCTTAAGGTACGGAGTCACGCGATTTTGTGTGATCAAGGTGTCTTTGAACTGGTGCACGAACATGTTTCACCATGTTCTGCCATGTTCCAGTCAACACCGCCAGGTTTTCGTTGCTTTTCGTCAATAGTAGTGCAACTTTTTAATTGCCCGTATACTTTGACAGTGATTTCTGGTCCTGTTTGCATGTTTTTTGTACAAAAAGTGTAGTTTTTAGCTGTTTTCATGGAATTGTTTTGGATATTGTTAGTAGGTACTGTGCTGATGTCGAAGGAAATCGCATGAGAAACGTAACTTGTTAGCATGCGGACTGATTGGCCAAATATGGTACCTACTATTGAAAAATTAATCTACCTAATACTTAACCAAGACCAAGACCAATTATGCGAGGATTACCATACAGATTCACGTGGTATCGTACATTTGTACCCATCCAATGGCATGGCATTTTGGCTAACCTAGCAGCTTATACTGCATTAGTGATGCAACAGAAGTGTCTTAACGGAAGCGGAAGTAATACTATAAAAGAAGAAAAAGCACAATTCGATTTTTTTTAAACAACAGAAGGTTTATGTCGTAATCACGTCGCGAGGCGCGGTGATGCGCAGAATGAACGGAAAAAATAGAATAAAAAAGAAACTCGTTGCGACACGTTTGTGTACCGCCCCTCCCTCCGCGCCCCTTCCGTTGTGTTTAGTCGTCCACGCGCCACACACCCCCGCGCTCCTCGCTGTATACTTCTGTTATAAATTTTGCGAAAGCCTTCTGCTTTCGCAAAATTTACGGAAAAGGAAGTGAAAAAGCTTGCGGAACTTCTGCAGAAGCGGAAGCGGGAGCAGAGTTCTGTTGCAACAATATACTGCATTCCCGTCAGAGTGCTGATACATTACTCCTCAACTCCTCATACATCCAGCCTACTCATCCTGTCAGTCGGTTTCTATCCTTCATCCCGTGCACTCGCAAGTTGCACTCGCGATAATTCAAGCAAAAGTTAAATAAAGTGGATTTCTTTCTCACAGACATAAGTATTTCCTTTTTTAAAAAGCGTGACCTAGACCGGTTTCTAACAGTACGCCTTTCGAGGGTAAACTTAAAGTAAAAAGACCAGGGAGGCCCTCGATATTGTAAGAAGAACTAAAATGAGCCATTTTAATAAACAATTGACGTTTTACCTTGTCTCTAAGTTAGAGAGTTATGTCGACGCCTCAATCTGGTGCAGGAACCTCTCGAACTTACTATATCCGGAGAGGACCTGCGTTATGAGAAAGGTGAGGACTGCTCTCAAGCCACCTAAGGAGGGAATTCAAAAGTCAAAAAGTCAAAAGTTAAAAGTTTTTTATTTCACATAGGCCTACATGGGCACTTATAAAACGTCAGAAGCTAGTGCACGGTTCCAAATTGGTCGTTTTCTATGGAGAAGAACCGGCAAGAAACTCCATTTCGAAATTTATTGACATGATTCTGGCATGCCTAACAATTTGACATAAGAATCATTAATTTTGATTTCATCTAATGTTATAATCACTATATTTAATGACATAATAATAGACCTAATCAACGTCTTCTCATATAATACAAAATGTGCCTATAATAAATTGTTATAAACATGTTATAAAGGTATTTTATCCATTCTCGGACGAAGATCTTGACCCATAAAAGGTACAGTATCGTATTCACATAGAATGCTTGTAATGCCTGTACTTGGTGAAGCGTTCACTAAGGTGCGGTTCCGATGCTGCGATTTCTAAGTGAATTTGAATATATATGACAAATTTATATCATTTATATCATAAAAGAGTACAGTGCCATTTAGTCAATTTGAAGATTATTTTTTTGCGCGAAACCCAATTTAAAAAAAAAAAAAAAAATTAATGTCCCGTCAAAATTGGTCCAGTCGTTTCAGACATTAAACAGATACACAGGCAAAATATTTAAAAATTGCTATGCAATATAGGTACCTATTGAATATACTTTCTGATAATATGCATTTAGTAAAAAAAAATATTTTGATATTACAAACAGACACTTCTATTTTATCTTATTCAAACTAATATCTATTAGTTTTATTAAACAACAAGTTTACTAAAACATAATTGATTTCTGGCAATGAATTAATCGATTTTAGAACCATTTACTAACTACTCCTAATTTGAAACTGATTTGTAATGGATATTAAAGTCTAGTTTATCGTTTTCACTTCAGATCTTTGACAAAGGTTGACATTCAGAGCATAGACAGACGTCATTAACTCATGCACACGGCAATATATAGAATAGAATAAACTTTATTGTACACCAAAATAGTAACAAAACTATGGGTACAAAAGCGGTCTTATCGCTGACAGCGATATCTACCAGACAACCTTAGGATGGACTGTAAGAACTTGAAATAGAAAAAGGGGAGGATATAGGACCTACTAATTCTAATAGTCTACTTCAAGAAACTCGAAATGGAATTTTGCACAAAACATTATCGTTAACTATATTGCACAAACAAGAATACAAGTATATTATTATTATTCATTTATTTCAAGTAACAAATGTCTCTTACTTTCATAAACATACAGACAAATAAAATTACACTACAAATAAATTAAATTACACAAAATTGAAATGATTGAAATTAACTTAAAATAAATTGCACAGAATTTAAATTCAACTCAATTCCATCATTACATTAAAATACATTATTAATCAGTCAGTACGATATTGTCGCACACTTCAAACGACACCTTAATTTTCAAACGAAATACCAAGAAGTGAGGTTCAATAGACAAAATATAGAAACGACAGATCGTCTGTTTTATGACTGTGTAAAATGTTTGCCAGGACATATCGTAATAAAATTTACACATAAGTAATAACAAAGATTAGCAATACTCGAAAAGTTGTTGGTACTTATTTGTTTTATTATCCGAATCGGCTTATTGTCATTTTAACTGGCTTTTTCCCGCGACTTCGCACTAGTCGTTTTTCAATTCATGTTGTAACTTTATGGTTGTGAGAAACTACGACTAAAAAAAAAAGAAAAAACAGAACTGAGTTCCAAAAAAAAGAAATACTTTACTTTCAGAAGTTAGTATCAAAAAAAAACGAAGTAACAAAAACACATATTTTTTTAAATGTTCTTTAGCATCACTTTTCGCCCGTATATTTTTTGTTAATTCATTGTAACACTAATAAAGAAAAGTATAGTCAAATTATATTCATTTTAGTTTTATTCCAAAGACAGTACATTTATCTGATACTAGCTTCTGCTAGCGGCTTCGCTCGTGTGAACATCGAAATCAATCCCAGAGGTATTTTTTATTGGTGAAAAAATCATCTAATGACACATCCCGCTCTTGGGAGGAGCGGGAGATAGTGTCACACCTGTCCCTACGTTGTCTTTCGTACCAGGGCCGAGTCTTTCAGAATCAGACCCTTTGCATCATTAGGCTTCGACCCTGCTGGGCCCCTACAGTTGCTGATATCTCATTGAAGCGCGCGTGGAACAGTACGCGCCGTCGACTGTCGGATTTCCATGAAACTTGGTACATGAGTAGACTAGTCCTTGAATAGGACAAAGGATATTTTTAGATTCGAGGAGTGTGGTCCCTTAGTATATTTTTCTAGAATCTCGCGGGCGACGCCACTGGCAGCATCTTGTAAATGTTATCTTGCGTGATATGATAGCTCATTATCAAAATGTGATCGAGGAAGATAGTGATCAAACGCAGCCTAACAATAATAAAAACAAACACATTCACATTTCAAAGAAGATAAAATAAATCAATCATCAATTAAAAAATATGCTGTTTATTTTTGAAAATATAAATGGAATAATAATAATAAGAATTGCTAGTGCCTGACAGTGGTTTTCAACTGAACCTGGGGTTGTGACGCAACAGACGTAAAAAAGTTTTGTAGTATAGCGGTGATGCGTACGTAAATAAAAAAAAAATGAATGAAAACCCACATAATTATGTCTTTAAATAAATATGACTAAGGTAATATTTAAATAAAAACTTACAATCCTACCGTGTTAAACTAACTATCACTACGATTTTGCAGAATATTGTTCATATATTCTTTATATAAAGTCAGTCCTGGAACATTTCCTTTTTGATACCAATCTTCTTGCTCTAGCGTCTTCATCCACGCCTTCAGTTTCATATACTTGTCATCTACAGGAACCCAATAATCAATAGAAGAGATGGTAGCAATACATGAAAAATCTGCCACAGTCAAATGGTCACACGCCACAAACTTGGTCTTCTGCAAGTATTTATCGAAAATGTCATAACAATCATTGACATCTTCGATTTGTTGAGAAGTAGGTCCTGTTTGTCCATCACGTATAACTCCGTACGTTATCGCAGTGGATGCCTTATTTAGGACGGTAGCCTCAAAGAACAGCCTTTGGTTGATTGTCGCACGTGTTTTCAAGTCTCTTGGGTATAATTTGGATTGTTCATCTCCATATTTCTCAGCTAGATACAATATGATCGCATGGCTGTCAGCGAGGAAAAAATCGTCTTCTTCTATAATTGGGACGGTGTGCGCAGGATTTTTCTCCAAATATTCTGGTGTCTTGTGTTCTCCTCCCATCAGATCCACATTGTGAGTTTCGAAGTTCACTTTTAGAGCTTCTGCTGTCATTAAAACAGCCCGCACAGTCGGACTTCCATCGATTTTGTATAGTTTGAATGACATGTTGACTTGTCAAAATGATAGCTAGCACAGAACTGACTGATACTAATGCCACCAACGGTTTATATCTGATTTTGATAATGTCTACAAATAATGACTACGCATATTTAGTGATATTTTAGTCTGGATAAGGTGCGATAAAAAACTCAGCATGACTTGGCAGAATAATTTTGTAGTATAAATTCTTGTTTATGACTAAACTGTGACATTGATTGAGGTTTCACAGTTTTGAATCATCCGATTTGATGTTAAGATGAGGTTTCGCTTTTTCATATAGGTATTTTTGAATTCGTCAATTGCCATGAGGCATCATAAGAATGTCATTGTGAAAAGAAGGGTGTAGTGACTTCAAAGTGAGTTCACTACTCCCAAGTTTAGGAAGAGTGAGTCTGATGTAGTGATACTAGTGTCACTTGTAAAAATACAATTTAAAAAAAATACAGACAAGTGACACTAGTGACAGCGGCTAAACGCGATTATGCGAGCCAAACGTTAAAACGCGATTAGTTTTATTGGTGAATTCCGCCCTTAGTTCATGTCACTTAAAACATGGGTACTTATAAAACCTCAGAAGCTAATGCACGGTTCTAATTGGTCGGGTCCTATAGAGAAGAACCGGCAAGAGACAGTATGGACACTTGTCATTGACTGCAATAAAGTACCAAATTGATACTACATAAATATTGATACAACAAAATTAAAAAGCTAAGTTACTTGCTTTGGTTATTTATATGTCTTTGTAAAATCGACTTCTGTCCAATATTTTCCTATAGATATTTTGAAATGAAGATTCTGTTTTCTACAAAGTTTTTCTATAAATTTTTGATGATTCATGTTTTTCATTCATGTTCACTTTAAAGACGAAAATACTTTTTCATGACTCTTTTATTTCGATTCCAATTTATTAAAGAAGAAATAAAAACTTGTTCACATCTTAAACGAAGACTATTAGAACTTCTATATGTTTAAACAACAGGTGTTGTCTATTCCTCTATCTGTCCTTGAGTTGTCACCTCGAAAACTATTTATTGACCATTACAAATCCCAGGTTTGTGAAACCGCGAGATTAAAATTCGTTTTATTGTGAGCTATAAAATTTTCATTGTTCCACGATCAATCCTACGTCTTTGTAGAAGTTTTATTTTTTGTTATAAGTATTAAAAGATCGTCTGGAATGCAGAATGATAACAGGAACAAGAAGCCAAAATTCCTTTTTATAAAAATCGAAATTAGCCAATCGCTTAACCACTGCGCTTATCGTGGCGCCATTTATTTAATTTTTACGTACACTATTGGTACTTATGCAACCTTAGTTTTAGTATGCGAAACCCAAAACACGTGTCTAATATTTTTATGTAAAGAATCTATGTGCAAAATTTCATTACTGTATCATGAAAAATCACTAAATTATAAGCTTGTTATGCTACCTTGTTGCCCGCACAAATACATGGTCGCTGTGCCATCCGGGCGTCTGAGGGGCTGTTTTACTTCCGCACCCAGTTGTGCGCTGTCGCCTAATGCCCTATATGACCTGCCGTGACCTGTGTTGTACTTAGTGACGGTGTTGTTCAACTTGTGAACTTTATTAAATATTTTTGGGAAAAAATCCGAATACAACGCCATCTCTAATTAAAATGTCATTATAAAATGAATTGTGTTGTTCTGGTAATGCCAGTAGATGGCGTTATCTTTACTATTAGGCGGTACGAAGTTCGCCGGGTCAGCTAGTGTTGTATAAATAACGGAACGGAACCCTTCGTAACGACTCCGACTCGCACGTGGACATTTTTTTTTTTCTTTCGAGTTAATTTTGCCAAACCTATCTCCAAGCGAAACTCCTCATTAATCTTGAGTTACAAATGAACGAGCCCAATTTTATGTGTGTTTCATTTGTTTGTTGGCTTCGTCTTGAGAGTTGAACCGGTCGTAAAATCATTCCTGCCGCAAACATCCCAAGTTTCTACAACATAGCATAGCATAGTCGGCCTTATAATTCTAACTGTTGGGACTCAGGCCTCCTCTCTATGAGAGGGAATGGGCCGTAATCCACCACGAGGGCCCAGTGCGGGTTGTTGGATGTCACATGTCTTCGAATTTTTGCTTCTAGGACATGTCGGATTCCTCACGATTTTTTCCTTCACCGTTTTGATAGCAGTGGTGATGAAATAAATTACATAAAGTAATGCGCCTGTTTGGGTTTGAACCCGCGACCTACAACTCGTAAGTCGGGGCCGTTACCACTCGGCCACCACTGCTCACTGTTTCTACAGAATGTGTGTAAAGAAACTACTCATTTAATGTAACTATAAATTTTGCTTTGGTATTGTCTATACTCTGCACTTATTTCATATCGTCATTGCGACCCCTCGAGCGCCAATTGTACATACGTTTGTACAACTTGAATGACCTTGAAAAACGCATAATTGTCGTTTTGTACGTTTGTACGAATTTTTTTAGCCGAAAATTTATATTTTTTATTTTTGTTTTTCCTAGAATAATCCCGAAAGAGATTTTTTTTGTTTGTTTTTTTATTTCTTTTGGTGATTTACGTAAAAATGCGCAATTACGTAATAATAATACCCCGGGGCTTCCTCGGCGGTTAAGACCTCTTATGTGTAAAATTCAACTTTATGAGAAAATCGATAAAAACTGTCTACTGAAAAATATATAATGAAACCAACTACAACAAAAAATATAGATATCAGCCATATTGTTTCCTGCTTTTAATTTTGCTATTGTTAGTTGAATTTAAAAGTATTATGATAGTAAAAAAAACAGTTTACATATAAAAGTAGTATTTTATTAGGAAGCACATTGTTGCTCTTCAAATAATATCATATAATTTCGACAAATAGAACTTTAAAAAGATCTATTTAATACGTACAAAGTATTCTTAGAACTTTCGGCCTGATTAGCACAACTTCACTGTTATGTCATTCTGTTCCGAAACTATTGTTATTTTTGGCCTCGACGCCCTTGTCCAGTCGACTTGTTGAATTGACGCGGAAGAAAGAGAATGTTTTTGTCTCTTGCACACTTAGGACATTTATAGGGCAATGGATGGTTTTTTTTTTTTGTTAAGAATTTTTATGTCTCGACGTCGATGTGTTGAAATTTCATTGTTTGCGGTTAGAAAGAGATGGCGCTTTTAGTGTTGTCTGTCTCAGACTAACTAAATAACATTTTTATGTGAAAACTAGTTTATGTTCGCGACTTCGGCCGCGTCAGACTCGTATAATGGCATAATGCTATTTGGTCACAATTTCAAGGGTTTTTTTTTAGCGCAGAGCTCAAATTTTTTATCTAAAATAAACAGTTACTCCTTATAGTATCAGATATCTACTAGTAAAAGTTCGGCCAGAATCGGTCCAGCCGTTTCAGAGATTAGCTGGAAAAAACAGACGGATAGAAAAAAAATATAAAAATTAATTTTTGCTCTAGTTATCAAATATACATTCATATGCATACAGTAAAAACTAATATTTTGTTTTTATAAACAGGCACTTCGATTTTATTAATATTTATTGATAAAATATTTTATATGACTCTTAATTACAGATAGATTTATTTTAAGCAAATGGGTATGGAATAAAAATAAAACAATTATTTTTCCGTTTTTGTGAATGCCTGAAAATGAAATAAAAGTAATTTACTTTCCCGCCTGATGTGTTCCGAAAACTCCGCGTCTTTCAATCTTGAGACATTTCTTTTTTTATTCAGCTGTCATCCATATTTTGACACAAAAATGTCTCGTGAATTGTTTATGCCATATTTTTCTTTATTTGAAGATGTTTATAAGATATTTTGAAATAGTGGCAGAAATATATAGTTAGTAGTAGTAATAATAATAGTAGCAAGAGCAAAAAAACTACCACTAGTTTTTTGTTTCTAAAGTATGAGTGTGTCTGTATAATTTTAAGCTCGTAATTAGTTTCATACAAAAATAGTTATAAACTAAAACGATGTAACAGAAAATGCAAAACAGAAACAAAACAAATAACTAAATCATTACAAAAGAATAAAATTAAAATAATAATAATATTCCACAACCATCACACAACGCCGTCTAGTCTCAAGCTAAGCAGAGCTTGTGTTATGAGTACTAGACAACTGATAAACATACTAAATACATACATATTATAGATATCTAAATTATACCCAGATACAGAACAAATGATCGTGCTCATCACACAAACACTTGTCCTGGGTGGGAATCGGACCCACGACCTCCGGCATAGCAGTCAGGGCCACTAACCACTAGACCGACAGGCCAATAAAATGTACCTTTAATATAAAATAGGTTTGAACTTATAATTTCAAAGTCAATCTGAAGATATCAAAGTTCAAAAAAGCCTATTTTGAAAAACACCAACTTCATAGTTATATTGTAGTACAATTTATGAAAAAAAGGGCGAGACAGGCCAAAGAAAATATGGATGGTTTGTGTGAGAAGTGATATGAAATAAAAGGGAGTTAGTGATAGCGTGACGGGTGACTAGTGGAAATTAACTAGTGTGCTTCACTATCAGTGCGAGCAGTGGTGGCCAAGTGGTATCGGCCCCGACTTACGAGTTGTAGGTCGCGGGTTCAAACCCAGCCATACGCATTACTTTGTGTAATTTATTTCATCACCACTGCTCTCAAAACCGTGAAGGAAAACATCGTGAGGAAACCGGCATGTCCTAGAACTAAAAATTCGAAGACATGTGACATCCACCAACCCGCACTGGGCCCGCGCGGTGGACTACGGCCCATTCCCTCTCCTAGAGAGGAGGCCTGAGTCCCAACAGTTTGAACATTATAAGGCCGACTATGACTATGCTATGCTTCACTATCAACGACATCACTGCTAACCATCAGATGGGATTCGATCGCAGTCAAGCACTAGTGTATATCATAAAAAATTGCTATATTTCAGTAACCTTTTCTACTAGTAAACAAATTACTGGTAACATTTAAATAATAAAAAAAACATTCGAATAACATTCCAAAAAATCACTTTCCTTAAGCGCCTGCCTTTTTCCACTTAGCAACAACGCTTATCGGCGTCGATGAATATTACTAAAGGCGTCTGTCGTCTTAAAATGCGTCGTGTCGAAGCGAAAATTAATCAAGCTGAGCAAAGCTTTCGACAGCTACAGACTTTAACTTGTTTGCTTCTCTACCAATTTGTCAATATCCAAAGTTTGGAGGAGGCGTTTCTCAAATATTTTTAACAATCAATGAACTCCGGAATCCGATGGATGCGTGACGCACAGGACCGGTCGTTACCGACACCAACAGCGGACGTCTTATGGCTGAAATGATGATGATGAATGAACTCAGGATACAGTACTATTACTGGGCATAATTCTGTCACTATCTGTGCCTCAGAATCTGGTTTCATAGATTTTCTGCTAATGTTTTATACTAGCGCCTCTGTTTCACACAGGTGTTAAAAA
This sequence comes from Mythimna vitellina, assembly GCA_949316375.1. NCBI lineage: Eukaryota > Metazoa > Arthropoda > Insecta > Lepidoptera > Noctuidae > Mythimna > Mythimna vitellina. The sequence goes on along the minus strand of OX438691.1, from coordinate 4,556,867 downwards.
TCATTAAAATTCTTGAGTTTTATTTACCATATCGTGTATGTAGATTAATAGATAGATATATAAACTCTTTATGGTGCACCATACAATTTACAATAGGAGCTTAAACATAGGAACAACAGTGGGCGGTCTTATCAATAAAAACACACACCGCACACACACACACACACAAGCGACAACACACCAAGCGAGAGCAATGGTGGGCAAGTGGTAATAGCGCCAACTTACGAGTTGTAGGTCGCTGGATCAAACCCCAAGCCAGGCGCATGATTTAGTGTAATTTATCTCATTACAACTTCTCTCAATACGGTAAACGAAAACATAAAACGTATTTTTTGACAAAAAAAAAAATTACGTCAAAAGTGTTTTTTAAAACCTATTTGCAAAATGAATATCATTTATCATTATTGTTACTTTTATAATATAACTTATTATATTGTTAAATCTCTTCACAATCAATTCTATCACAACTTTTGACTACCGCTGTCCGTCAACATCTATCACCAAATTCATTACTTTGAGGTCAAACTCTTTCAATTAAAACTTTCCTGAAATTGATGTTATTTTCGTTCAGTTATTGAATGTTTACATTGTCACCGGAACGACGGACAAATAAAATTATGATATCAGATTGTTTGACAAACTTTGGGCTGTTGATGACGGTATGTTTTATTACGGTTTTGGGATCAATAGTAGATAATGTTACTAGGGGATAAAGCAGTGTCTTTAAGTTGGAGGCGGCGTGTTGAGTTCTGAACAAAACGAAGGTTGCTAATTTTAATCCCGAACGTCAGTGAGAGATTTATATAATTAACTCCCGAGCATTGCAAGGGAGCTAATAAAGAAACCTGAGTGAAGTGAGGGGTTCAAGCCCAAAACAAAGACAGCTTTATCCCGTGTTGGATACCGATTTTTTACACCATCTGTAAGATAATTAAAAGCCAATTTAGAAAACAAATCATATATTATAGAAATATAAGTATTATTTCATCTCATCGTCAATTAAATCTTGATTTCAAGAACCTAGTATTCACGCGAGATCCATCTATCATTCAGGGTGCCCCCCTGTAGATATTTATATTGTACTTTTTATATCTATATAAAATAAAAACTTACTTATTTGATCATTACAGCATACTTTATTTTTCGGTACAAATAAGTACACACTTTTTGTTGCACAAGTACAAATTTTATGTTACATAGCACCAACTGTTCGCAATTAGCATGGCTACGTGCACACTGTGTGTTAAATGTATAACGAAAAAACAAAAAATAGCAGTAATAACAAAAAGCTGAAAATTGTTATTTTAAAATTGTGAAAATATTTTCTATTTTTTTACTTTGTCAAGTGAGGTCAAATATACCTGTTGACGTACCAAAATACACTTCTGCCCCTACTACCGAACATTACCGGTGCAATGATATCGGGATCTTCTGTTGACATCGGCTACACGTGTTTCTATCAAACATCAGCTGTTTCGTAGCACTGCTACGTAGCGCGTCGTAGCGCGTAGCTAGTCTCGTAGCGAGCGTAGCGTATTGATCGTAGACTCCGCCCCTCGAATCGCGGCTACGATTCTAAGCTTTAACGATTATTTTGTTTCAGGGTGGATTACTTTGGCTTTTTTTAATGTTAAGAGGGATTTTTACTTTTTTTTTCGTTATATTTTTAGGAAAAAAAAGCAATATTTTGCCTTAAAATGCTTAGAAGTTTCTTGAAGGCATCACGCATGTGTGATGGATTACGAGATTCGCACATACATTAAAGATTCATGAAAATTCTATGGAAAGTAGCGTCTCCATTAAAATTTACTTTTTTACCTTTTCTTTCATGTTTCAACTTACAAAACAAATGTGTCCTAGGAAAAGATGATTACAAAATATTCTGTAATTTTGTACACGTTTTGTTCAGCAAACTAATATTATAAAACTGAAGAGTTTGTTTCTTTGAAAGCTCTAATCTCAGAAACTACTGGTTCGAATTAAGTAAATGTTTTTGGGTCGGATAGCCCCTTTATTGTGAAAGGGTATATATAGGTTATATATAGCATAATGCTTCGATGAATAGGAGCGGAACAGTAACTAACCAAAGACGCGGGTAAAACCGCGGGTAAAAGCTAATAATTGAAATGCTTTAAGATCTTGCTTCAGGTCAAATTTGAGGATTCTAGGTCAATAAGAAGTACCCTATGAATTTTGATTCCCTTGATAGTGTCGAAATTTATGTTTTTTTGCGACATAAACGGCAGTATCTTTATTTTTCGTTAACTCAGAAGTTTGACTTTTTCACAGTTTTAAGGGACCGTAGACTTGAGTATATGGTTTTAATTTCAACTCGATATCTCCACGCGTTCCCGAGATAAGGGGTCTTGACAGACAGACGGACAACAAAGTGATCCTATAAGGGTTCCATTTTTTCCTTTTGAGGTACGGAATCCTAAAAAAGGAAATAGCGGTCCTATTCCGGAAAATTTATTTAAGTGTTGGATAACTCAATTATCGAGGAATGCTATCTACACTAATATTATAATAATAATATAATAATAATATAATATAATATAATATTCCACAACTTTCACATAACGTTGTCTAGTCCCAAGCTAAACAGAGCTTGTGCTATGAGTACTAGTCAACTGATAAACATACTTATATATTTCTAAATACATACATATTATAGATAAATTACACCCAGACACAGAACAAATGATCGTGTTCATCACACAAACATTTTTCCTTGGTGGGAATCGAACCCACGACCTCCGGCATAGCAGTCAGGACCACTGACTGATTATAAAAAGGTAAAGTTTATTCTTTTTGTTTTTTTTGTTTGTAGGAGGTAATCTCTGAAAGTACTGGTCCGATTGCTAAAATTATTCACCAATAGAAAGCTGCTTTATTCCTGAGTGACATGAGCTATATTTTCCCGCTATTAAGCCGTGGACAAGAGCTAGTATGCTGCAAACTATGACCTGTACCATGACGTTTAAAGTAAGATTGTTTCATTCTTATTTCCAGTGTGGTTATGAGATGGCGCTAAACAACCTGTATAGCTCTGTCTCTTACCCACACTGAAATAAGAATGAAACAATCTTACTTTGAACGTCATGGTAACCCCAAATAACATCACGCAACAACCTATGAGAGCGGAGCAATACCTAAAGACGTTGGCCAGCCATTGTATAAATAAAGATTTTTTCTTTATTTCATGTCTTAAGGGTCGGTTGCTAAGGGTCTGTCCGGTAAATCAATCGACAAATGTGAGAGCCAGTCGGATCAATGAAACGTAGTAAATTGAAACAGACAGCTGATAGACAGGGCCTTCTGGTGAAACAAACTTACGTACAGTTAAATGACTAGGTATATATTATTACTATCATTATTATCTATTCTATATATCTCATCCCATCTATACGCACGAAACGTTTTGGGAACACATTCATTGTGCGTACAGCTAAGGAGTGGAATTCTTTGCCGGAATCTGTGTTTCCTGATGGCTACAACCCGGGAATCTTTAAGTCAAGAGTGAATAGGTTACTTCTAGGTGAGCGCGTTCCATCGTCGACCGCATCGTCGCTTTCCATCAGGTGAGATAGCGGTCAAGCGCGAATCTATCAAGAATAAAAAAATAAATAAATAAACTATTTTTATTTTTATATATTATTATTATTATTAATACATTTTATATATACATACATTTTATATAATTTTATATATTATTATTAATACATTTATATATTATTACTGGCTACTTATTTGTTTCTTTTTAGGGTTCTATACCTCAAAAGGAAAAAACAGAACCCTTATAGGATCACTTTGATGTCCGTCCGTCTGTCTGTCAAGACCCTTTATCTCGGGAACGCGTGGACGTATCGAGTTGAAATTAATGCGGTCCCTTGAAGCTGTAAAAACATCAAACTTCTAAGTTAACAAAAAAAAAAGATATATATTTCGACAATCAAGGGAATCAAAATTGTAGAGTACTTCCCGTAGACCGAGAAATAAATAAAAAAACAGTTCACAACTGACCGAGAAATCGGTGAATATACATTAAAAAAAAATACATTCATCCGAACGTATAACCTCCTCCTTTTTGAAGTCGGTTAAAAATAAGCAACCGATAACATTAGATACCTACAGTTGTAGTTTTGATGGAAACTGTTGGATGGATGAATGAATTTTAAGTTTTATTAATGTGTTTTGATAATGTAAGTGATGATGTAATACATAGTTGGTATGTTTAATTTTAGTTAGCACCTCTAATATAATAGAACATTTCCATGAAAACTTCAACTACCTACATCTGACTCTAGTTACTAATCTCCTTTTTTGAGTGTACATAACCAAAGACTCGGATACTATGTGCCTTACAAAAAAGGCCATTAAAAGGGAATCAACTGAGAAACACACATGACTTTGTAACATGAAAATGAAAAACAAACCGATTATCATTAAAAACCAAAGATCGCGAGCTAATTCGTAAAAAGTTGGCAGTAGTATCATCACAGCGTTAATGTTTTCCTATTGTCGATTTGGTCCAATTGTTTAAGTATTTTAGTGTATGTACAAGTATGTAGTATTATATTTATTCTATGGTCGATAAGTAAATCTATTTCTGTATTCGCCTTTTTCAGTCTCTTTTATTGCACCTACCACTACTGTTCTCTGCATCACCCAAAGGTTGACTGGAAGAAAATTTTTAAGGCATTAAATCCGCCTTTGTACTTTTGTGTACATAAAGCATTAAATAAATAAATAAATAAATAAATAAAAATATAGTAGTAGTAGTAGCTTCTACCAGTGGCTTTATCTGTGTGAAAGAGTAACAAACACACACATACCATTACTTGTATTGCCGGTCATAAGAGGACTCCATAGTCCTCATATGACCTTATGACCATTTATTAGTAGTAAAAGTGTGGGCCCGCGTGCTGTATTCCAGTTCATTCCCTCTCCTAAAGAAGAGGCCCTAGTCCCAGCAGTGGGAACATTATAAGGCTGATTATGCAATACTAACTTACGATAAAAGCCATTAAAAGCGAATCAACAGAGAAAATAACAAATAACATTAAAACTGCCAACATTTTCCTCAACGCATATACCTTCTACCTACAATCATTTTCCTCAGCACATCTACTTTCTACTTACATTAATACATTTCAACATAATTTGGCACATACATCACGATCAAAATAAAATTATACCCGAATTTTTCCCGAGATATGACTGACGATAAATCATGACAGTTATGCCTGACAGTTTTGCTTGACCCACGTATTGTGCCTTTCTGAATCTTATGAGCTTGATGGATGGCTACCTAGCTTCTTGAGGGTAGTTGTATGAAGCTTTGTGACTGTGAAATATGAATCTTATTTCGTTACCCTTACATTTTTAGGAGATGAATTTAAGTGTCTCTTACGGGATGATGTACCTATTTGAAAATGTATATATTATAATATTTAGGAAGGCCGAAATACGTCCACTATTGGACATAAACCTCGCTCAATTGCTTTGCGTCTCACATCCATTGGATTCCCGCGATCTTCACCATGTCATCGGTCCACCTTGTGGGAGGCCTTCCAACGCTACGTCTTCCGGTACGTGGTCAGCATTCCAGAACCTTTCGGATCCAACGGCCATCCATTCTGTGAGCAATGTGCCCTGCCCATTGCCACTTTAGTTTGGCGATTCTTCGTGCTATGTCGGTGACCTTGATTCTCCTGCGGTTATCCTCATTCCTGATTCGATCACCTTGTGGGAGGCGTTTCATTGTTGCGTCTTGATATATGTCCAACTTAAGACGCTTTAGATTCGGTTTCTTTATGATACACATTGCTTAAGACTAATATGACGAATAAGCGCTTAGGAAGACTGCTTTCTAAGTGATTCTTCTCGAATAGATTTTCTTTTCCCTCAAAGTATTTGGGCCCAGTAGGTGGCCATGTTTCTAAAGGCATCAGTGCCAGTAGCATTTTTAAGGTCCTCTAAAGTAACGGAGACTCTGAGCAAATACTTTCCTAAGTGTTTCAAAGCTGGCCTTGCCCTAAACATTTTTTTTAAGAATTTCTTTCCCCGTACTAAGAATTACTCCTATATCGTGGATGCATTAAGACAGACCCTGAACGATTGAAGGCCATACAAATATTTGTTACATCAAATCCACGAGACGCAGTGCAGTAGCGCAGCTCAACCATTGCGCCAACCGTGCCTTCCATTTTACAAAAAATCTAAGGCTGAATCATATTTAACCGTTTTCAGAAACACGTCATCATTCTTTATAATGTAACGCTATACAAATATACAAGAACATCATACATTTCCTCCCGGATACAACCCAACACTATTGTGTAACTGTACCCTACCTCCCTACACGATACTTAATTCAAAACCCTCGACCCATTTGACACGTAACCCTAAAATGGCAACGCATTGTTCACTCAACCCGCCGTTGACACGTGTGCAATCAAACTGTCAATGTGGGATGTACTCCCATTTGTGTATGTGTGTGTTTGTTAGTCAAAGTTCGTAGCTCGCTAATTGCGCGGGACACTGTCTGTGCTGCGCTTTTTTAAAACTATTGTGTTAGGGTTGAGTTTTTTAATTATTGTGTCATGTTGTTCTAATGTTTTGTTGTGATATAGTGTTCATACTGTTTTTTTAGCGAAACTATCCGAAGCAGTTCACGTGAACTCAACGTGATGCTGCAGATATGTGTTACGTGCGAGCAAAGTTGACGTTTAAACTGTCTTCTGTATAAAACAAGTTACCTACCGCACCGCAAGATTTCGCAAAAAATATCAAACCTACTAACGTGACCGCTTCGCTTCGCTCGTAGCCGCATCGCACCCACGTGCAGTTGGCTACGTAAGCCACTATACTAGTACAGAAGCGAAGTTCCAGTCAAACTGGATGCAGTTTGATACCAGTGCCATAAGTTTGAGAAATGCTGGAGAAAAAAACTGGATAACAGTAACTGGATAACACAATACTCCTTTATTCCATTCGCAATAAGATTCGAAAATGAAACAAACCTTTTTTTAATGTCTGTTCAACCAATTTTAAATTCTATTTCGTGGAAAGAAGGATGGCATTAAAAACAAAAAAAAAATGGTTACAATACCAAGTATTTACTGCAGTCGCCATTAGTCATGCCACAAACGCTATAAAGGTCAAAATCGTTAATATTATTGCGAATGGAGTCTATCCATAACCACTGTCAAAGATCTGCAAAAGATACCCGGGACATACGGATTAACGTGTTTCCGAGACACGGAGCAATTCAGAATGTTAAGGTGGTCACCCATATACAGCCCGACCTCGGCTAGCGTTGCTTAACTTTGAGGATCGGACCGTGCAGCTGTTATTACTTAACCAAAGGCTACGTTCCTAAAACAAAATATAGACACTCAATTTGTAACCAGGACCACGACAGCACAGTTAAAAGTTAAAAAAAAAACATGTCCAATTTGTTTCACAAACAAAACATTTACGGAACGTATTTCGATGGAAAACATTTTCGCTTAGTCGACTATTTTCCTTCATTTGTCCGGTGTCAACCCTAGGTTAGTAATTCCAACCAATTGTTTTCGTTCGACCGTTTTGATTGGTGATTCCGATTGGTTTCGAAATTCGAACGTAGATGTGCTTTATTTGAATTAAATCGAGTTAATTGGTTGTTTGATAGAGGTGTGTTGTTGTGGTCGTGTTTTAGTTTTTTTTTCTTTTTGATTCTAGGGTTGTCCATGTTCAATTTTGAGAGTAGGTTTTTGTGTTGATGTCCAATGTTGAGATGGTTTTCGAAAATCTCTGACGCAGGGTATGGGCTGTTTGTAGGCATACATTTTTACTTTAATCTTAGATTAGAATATTTTGAACTCGCAGTGAGCCATCGGGCTTACGTATGTTTATATGAAAATTAGTTTTTACTCTGCAGTTGGACAATTTCACGATTTTTTATATATATTATGTTAAAAATAGATACTATTAATAACCACACTTTACTGGTAATCTTACATTCTTGCGATAATAAAAAGAAAAAATAAAGATAGCTTATATGTCAAAACATGAGAAAGTATAAAAACAGAGTTTGCAAAGCTTGGTGTAAAGCATAAAAAAACGTCCTAACATGCTTTGCCTAAATAGGCGCAAAAATTAAATTTTATTTTATATAATGTTTTCTTAATCAAACATTTTATTACTTATAAGAAATAGGTGGTGAGCAATGGTGGCCGAGTGGTAACAGCCTCGACTTACGAGTTGTAAGTTGTGGGTTCAAACCCAGCCAGGCGCGCATTACTTTGTGTAATTTATAACATCAACACTACTCTTAAAACGGTGAAGGAAAACATCGTGAGGAATCCGGCATGTCCTAGAACCAAAAATTCGAAGACGTCGTGATTACGGCTCATTCCCTCTCGTAGAAAGAAGGCCTGAGTCCCAACAGTGGGAACATTGTAAGGCCGAGTATGTATGTATGTAAGAAGTAGGTAGGAACTAATGTAATCTATTTAAAAAGTCATTTATATTATTAAAAAAAAAACATTTTTCAATGAGATATTACTTCTGTTTAATATAATTTTCGTAAAAAAAAAAACACGGGAACTCTTCAATCATTCTGTTGATAATTATTTTCCTTCCATTCTTGATCGCTGCAAAAGTCCGTTCAAATAATTTGAAATATTTCATTAAATATAGAGATACGTACCTGCTACCTACAGGGTGCTGTATTAATATAACATTCCGTTCTCCCCTGGACGCGCGCGGTGAGGGGCTAAGGGGCTTGGTGGCTAGGGGCTTGAGGGCTAGGTGGCTACCTACATTCCTACTCGTTTCTCCGTCCTTCAACATTAACCTTTCTAATGTGCTCTGAAGTACATAAGAGAAACTACTTACGAATTTATATTTTTATCACATTAATATTATAAAGGAATAGTTTGTGAGTGTGTTTCTATCTCTATTATTTCTTAATGCTCAAACGGCTGAACGAATTTTATGGTAGACTGTGTCCTGGAATAGCACATATTATTAGGGGGCACGGCAGTGCCTCCACCAAGGCGAGCAAAAAAGTGGCGCGACCATCCTTTACTGCCCCCCTGGCCAAGTTACAACCGTTTCGTGTCAAATTCCGTTCTCCAATCGGTAACGACTCGATGTCAGCAATTGTAGAAAACGCTAATTTGGTACCCATGTCGTCGCGCCTGAGTCGGCCGCTCGATCTACAATGGCATTCTACAATAACAAAGGATGTAGCGTTGAACATTGTAGAAACGATAACAATTCATTTTATATTTTTGAACGATGTGAACTTGGCTACGAATTTTCTATTCGTTTATTCTGACCACGTGACTTAACGTTGAGATGATGTCATTCCCATACATTTCGCAAGCATTAACGATTGCAGATTATCAACTTGGCTAGTGGTGCTGGACACAGTTCAGGCCAGTTTCGATCCCCTACGATAACTTCATTATGTATAAAACTAAAATCCTGAATTTTCATTAACCAAATAGGCATTATATATTTAAAATTTCATTCAAGGAACAAGTAGTTTAAGAATTATAACTGGTCAAAGTTTCTTAACTTTGTCACTCTCTGACTGACCGATCATCAAAACTCTAAGGCACTTCTAGCAGACATAGAAGCTTCAAATATAGAATACAATTAGTGTTTAGTATATAAATCAATGAAAAACTAAAATATTGAGCAATTTCGTTACAGTTTTCTAGATACACCAACTGCATAAATAACTTTGTAATCTCATATAAATATATAGGATTACAAAGTTACATTTGCAGTGAATGAATCAGTGTACCAAGTTGTGAGATCCATGTAATAGGTACCAAGTCGGTTAATTTATTCAGTTAGTACTTAAGGGACCTTGATGACCTAGATTGACTTGGCAGTCGCATGTATATCACAAATAATACGTGTTGTACCTACATAATTATACAATTAATTCAAAATTGGACAACTGATGTATAAAGATGAGCTTAACCCACAATTGGGCAATTGCAATTGAAATTTTTGATGGCATACTTTATATCCCGAGAGTATGTATTCCTTTGAGTCAATTTTATACTTTTAGGCTAAAGAAACCGCTGGTAGCAATTAGTTTCAAATATAAAATTGTCTTCAAGGCTAGAGTGAATAGGCTCCTAATAAACTAGTGCGCCTAACCATCAATGATTGCATCTCCGCTTACCATCAGGTGGGATCGCAGTCAAGCACTGGTTTATATTAATTTAAAAAAAAAAATTGGTTCATTTCAAAAGATCTTCTAACGTCTTTTTTCTTTTTTTTCAGGGAGAAAAAGACAACGGCAAAAACTGCATATTATCCTGTGAGAAGAGGAAAGCAGATGACACTGACATTAATAAGGACTTGAAAAAGGTATAACAGATTTTTGTAAAAATTTTCCTTTAAAAAAAAGGATTTTCCATATCGGTTCGTAAATGATAAAGTTCTGAGGAACAAACATAAAAAGAACTTACACATTTTTTAAATTCGCATTAAAAAAATGCATGATTTTATGTTAAGACCGTCCAACCCGAGATAAATTTCCATACAACTGTTCTGGTTATGGCGTTATATTGGTTTATATATTGGTTTCTATTAAAATCAAAATATAAACTTGTGTAAAACTAATCCAGTAAACTAAACCTCTGAATATCTGCTATTTTGCATAAACTTCGGCTCTTCTTAGGGTGCCTTCAAATTAGCCGCAAAGTGCCGCGTGAAGGCGCCTTTATTGTAATTTTAAATTAAAAAGTAAAGAAAATATATTTATAGAAACCTTATACCTACATTTAATCAATATTCTAAATATTTTTTTTTTTCTTAAAACTTTTAATGTTTAAAAAAATACACGTATTTCCTGGAACAAGTTTTGTGAACTATTTGAGTAAGTGCCGGAATTACCAAATACCAACAGAGCGTTTAGGCATTATCTCTCTTATTTTGATTTCGTTGGATGAAACAACAGTATGTCTAGAGACTCACCGACCCCATAGTGAAACCATTGCAACGGTTTTGTGGGGCTTATTTTATAATTTACTTACCTTTTTGGAATAAAGATAAATAAATAATAAATAACAGGCTTTTAAACCATGTTCACGTTGACGATAGATGGATTGGGAAGGGCTCTCTTAACAATAGTTAGGTACTCACTAATGCTCAGCGCTTTACATCAACCTTATTCTCTTGTCGACTGTTCTATCAGCTCACTTCATGAAAAAGGATTATCCGCTTCTTAATCTACTAGTGCAGAAAACACATAAAGTAGTGCAAGTAGCACTTAGAATTTCAAATGTTCGCTCCTGAGTGTACGTTAGATAAAATTGCTCTTCTACAACGAGATAGTTGTAAAATATTATGTACATATACGACTATCCTTGTGTTATCAGACTTTATAATGAAAATATTGGATGGTAAGAGTTAATTTCGATTATTATTTTATTATTATTGATAGGCTTGCGTTTGACCACTATCTCACCTGATGGTAAGCGATGATGTGGCCGACAATGGAGCACGCTTGTAAGTATAATAGGATAATCAGCCTTTTAATGTTCCCACTGCTGGAACTCAGGCCTCCTCTCTAGGAGAGGGAATGGGCCGTAATCCACCTCGTGGACCCAGTGCGGGTTGGTGGATGTCACATGTCTTCGAATTTTTTGGTTCTAGGACATGCCGGTTTCCTCACGATATTTTCCTTCACCGTTTTGAGAGCAGTGGTGATGAAATAAATTACCTTCTTTTTTGAACGTTTGAATCCGCGACCTACAACTCGTAAGTCGGGGACGTTACCACTCGGCCACCACTGCTTTCGCAGTCGCGGAGCACGCTTGCCTAGAAGTAAAGATTATATTTAAATATACTAGTTTTACAAAAGGACACATGCGCATCTGTGTTTCTTCTCGGTGTAGCGACTAGGAAACACCGGCCTCATCTAGTTCAAATTGAAGAAAAAAGTATTATTGCAAAATAAATATATTATTATGTATCATCATTAAGAAAATAGAACTTTTCGAACACCGAAAATTAGAAAATCTTTTTTGTTTTTTTTGTTTGTTGCTTTTTGAAGCCTACAACAGTCCACAACTGATAATAATAATAATGGTTTATTGTCCAGGAAAAATTCACTTTTACATCAAATGCGTGTTCATATCACGTCGGGGTCACCAGTTTTGGGATAGGCGGAACAGAGAGTAAAGTCCCGCAAACCTCCGTTGAAAAGGGAGGATCCTCCGACCAGACGGGTGTTATGTCTGGTGGGCTACAACTGCCCGATAGATGATTTCGGGCCGTTCTATGTGTTCTAATCGCGCGGAGAACTTTGATTGCGCGATTCAGGATTTTCTTATGTGACGCGATAGATGTCGCTACAACTTCAATGGTCTCCACACTAGGATTCTCTGTGTCGTAAAGACCAGTCTCTTTCATCATAGTGCAAGAAGAAATAAAATTAAAAAAAAAAATACAATGTAACACATAGATTATGTAGTACATAGGGTATGTTAAACTAATAAATCAATATTTATAAGAGGTATACATGGCATCTTGCAGAGTGTGTCAAAAAGTCATTTGTATGATGTTGGTACGTGTATGTGTGTGTGTGTGTGTGGTTTTTTGGGTTCGTGTGTGTGAGGTGTGTGAGTGCATGTGTGTACGCGTGTCATGTCTCCAAGAACTAATAGCATTATCATGACTGAGTATAATAAGTAGTATATAAAGTTAATAGATAGTCGGTGATCAGGCGCTAGATGTTTACAATCGCTCGCCATTCATATTCTATTTATATACTTGTACTGAATAAAACCCACCTAGGTTAGTAGGTGTTCCTTCAGTTTCCCTTTTCATTACAAAGCTGCGGTAACTCTTTGTAATAGTCCCGCAACCACTATCTTATTTTGTACAGATATATTATAGAAAAGAAAAAGTATGTACCTACTTTTATACAGCGCCCCAAAACACACATCGTTGACGTGGCTCAGAAAGCTGCCCAGCTTAAGTGAGACTAGGCTGAACATGTTTGCGGTATACCGAACGATGGCTCTGTAAAATACAAAATTGGTGCCCTGAAATTGCACGATGATGTCGCGGCAGACCACCGAGGAGATGGCGGGATGATATAGATGTATTCCTTAGGAATTTACAAGAAGTGACTCAGTACCAGTGGGCAGCGTTCGGAAGGCTGCGAGATATTTTCTCGTCCAACATACCACAGCGCGTACAACATATCCAGTGCGTGTTGCCAGTGATGACATATGACACTGAAACATGGTCGCTAACAATGGGCCTCATCAGAAGACTTACAGTTACCCAAAGGGCAATGGAAAGGGCTATGCTCGGAGTTTCCTTGCGTGATCGCATCAGGAATGATGATATCCGCAGAAAAACCAAGGTCGCCGAAATAGCCCGAAGATTCGCCAAACTAAAGTGGCAGTGGGCAGGGCACATTGCTCGTAGAACGGATGGTCGATGCGGCCGAAAGGTTCTAGAGTGGCGACCGCGCACCGGAAAACACAGCGTTGAAAGGCCTCCCACAAAGTGGACCGACGACCTGGTGAGAGTCGCGGGAATGCGGTGGATGCGAGACACACAGAATCGGTAATTGTGGAGACGCTTCGAGAAGGCCAATGTCCAACAGTGGACGTTTTTCGGCTGAAATGATGATGATGATGGTGATGATGATAACGACTCAGTACCGGGAATAATGGAAGGAATGGAAGATATATATACTTTTACCAAGTAGTTGCACTCGCATAGTATAGTAACATTATTATGTTGCGAGTGCAACTGCGGGTAAAAGCTAGCATTAAGTAGAACAACGTACTTTTTTGGAATATAGTCTGTCTACATTTTTTAGCAACAGCAACCTTCGGGTCACCAAACCCCTTAAAAAACGTTAAAAAAAAATACTGAACTCTGCACGAACGGTCTGATCATAAAATTCACCTCAACACTACACTGCCGTGTGTATAAATAAAGACATTACACTGGCGAACACATAAAGACGGCATTACTACACATCGGGACAAAATAACTTCGATCACGCGATCAAATGTGGTAGAACTGTATTACTTGGAGTGGCCATAAAACGAGAATACAGTAAGTGTGGACCTGGTGAATTATACATTCTGAAATTGTGACCACAGCACACCACAGTTTCAATGTTTTGTTAAATTTGTGTAAATAATGCCGGTTCTGTGGCCGACTAAGTGGATTTACATGTTTTTGAACCAATGATGGGTAGTAATTAAATTAAAATTAACATTAAAATAAAGTTAATTGCATTTCCCACTTGTGTTTTTGAGTGCTTGTGGAACCATAAAATTTCTGACTGTATTAGTGATGTACATTGACATTAATACACTAGCGGACAAAATGTCCCCCAACTTGATGAGCAAGGCTGTCAAATTAACCAACAACTTGTCTTGGTATGGTCATGTAAAAAGGAGAGATGAAACGCATGCTACTATAGAGTTATGAGTATACATGTGGATGGATATAGAGGGTGAAGGAGGCCAAAGAAAAGATGGATGGATGTGTTTTCTCTTCACTACCCTTGGTTGACTGGTAGAGAATGCCTAAGGCATTAAGTCCGCCTTTGTACCTTTGTGTTGCATGAAGTTTTACTAAATAAATAAATGTGAACGCGTCGTAAAATATTGGAGAGCAAGTTGCGGGATTCTGGACAACGTTGCAGCGTTACACAGCACGCAGCAGCGAGCGTTGTGCGTCATGTTGGGGGGCTATTTGTCCCCTAATGTATGTGAAGCTTTTGGATCAAACATATAGTCACGTAACCTTCAAGTTGCTGAACAGTCTTTGATAGATAAATTTTTTCTTTGGAAACTAGCGGCGTTGCGCCACCGGTACATGGTGGACTCCCACCCATACGTACAAAGCGTTTTGTGAACACATTCATAATGTGTACAGCTGTGGAGTGGAGTTCCCTGTCGGCGTCTGTGTTTCCTAATAGCTACAACCTAGGGGTCTTTAAGTCAAGATTGAATAGGTTACTTGTAGGCAAGCGTGCTCCATTATCGGCCACATCATCGCTTACCATCAGGTGAGATAGTGGTCAAACGCGAGCTTATCAATAATAATAAAAACAAACTAACCTTAGATGGATCTCATTGATAAGGTTATATCATGTTAAATAAGAATAAGAATAACTTTATTTCACCTTTGTTACAAATATTTTTTTAAACATAGGTATAGCCTATTTGCTTAGCGGTAACAGGAGTTATATTTTGCCAGAATTATTACAATGGTCCCCAAACTAGGCGGTGCCTGTATCTTGAGGACCGGAGTTGCGTTACCGTAAATAAAATAAAATACAAGTTTCCTTTACGGATTACCTTAAAATTATGAAATAACTTTTTTCTTATGTTATCTAAAGAAGTATTAGATGATTACCCATCCCCAAAATAAGGTGTTGAAGCCAATGGCTCTGGCTTCAACAGCTTATTTTGGGGATGGGTAATCATCTAATACTTCTTTAGATATGGGTGGAGCGTCAGGTGGAGAGTCAGTAAATGTCTCCCTCATGGAGACATTTACTGACTAAAATCCAGGTGGGTTCCATCAGTTACCCTTTGCGTTCCTGGGTTGCGGTGACTCTTTCGAGCAACCCTAACTTCAAAAGCTCGATATATCTATACTAATATTATAAAGAGGTAAAATTTGTTTTTATGATTTTTTATTTGGTAATCTTTAAAAGTCCTGCTCCGATTGCAAAATTTTTTTCACCGATAGAAAGCTGGTTTATTCCTGAGTGACACAGCCTGTACTATGTACGTAGGCAAAGCTGCGGGCAAAAGCTAGTGTATTATGTTTCCAAGCAATTTGAATATAAGACCAAACTCAGATTTCCATGTGCTGTTGGTTCCGATTTAAATATAACGATACTACGTGATGCCATAGCATTGATACGTGACTACAGAGTCCTTTTCTCAGTTGCCAAGAAAACAAGATTTTTATATACGGTCTTGAATACTTTTTTGCATGAATGATCATGGAAAAAAGTATTCAAAGCATTTTATTTCAAATAAACCGGCACTTTTACAATGTCAAAAAGTCAGTCAGTCAGAAAAAAACGATGCTGATTGCACATTCCAAAGCGTGGAACTCTATGGAGAAGAATGTACAAGAAACTCCATGCACACTCTTTTTAATCATGTTATGTATTACAAATATTATATTATTTACAGTATTTTCCACTCAGCAATCTGAAAAAATAACTTTTTACAAAAATAAATAAACGACTTCACTAAAAAAAAAAACACTAAAAGGATCAAAATATCTTTAATTTCGGAAGTCGGAAACAAATAATACTGAGCAACACCTCCTGTGATAACTCCTCGTTATTTTTTGAAGTCAATTAAAAAATATACAATAATTCAATAACCAAGTCAAGAACGCCAAAGCAGCGGACCCAAAAAAAGCAGAGTAATTCAATCCAGGCCAAGACTCCCGTCCGACCATCCGGTAACCGTCCGGACCGAGTCCAAGTCGTCGATGGCGCGTACCGTTCCACGCGCACCTCAGAGATATGACAGCAAATCATAGGAGCTCAGCAGGGTCGAAGCCTACTGGGGCCACGGGTAGTGTGAAAGCGAAACCCGGGATGAAGGCAAAGAAGGAAAACGCCAGAAAAGCGAGCCTGCTAAAAACTTCAAAAACACGAACTCAAAAATAAAAACAAAAACGACGTGATCTAAGCTAAGAACACCAAAATAGAGATCTACAAAAAATAAAAAAAATGAATGTGATTCGATCGGCAGCCCCAAAAAAGAAAAAAAAAACAAACTATTCAAAATCAAGCCAAGAACCCTAAAACAGAGAGCAAGCTAATAACGCCGAAACAACGAACTCAAAAAAGAGAATTAAAAGAAAGTGACCAAATCCAAGCCAAGATCGCCAAAATAGCGAGCAACCAAATTACACCAAAAACAGCGAACCTTACAAAGAAAAAAAAAGTAATACAATCCAAGCAACCAACACAAAAACAGTGGCCCCAAAGAAAAAAAAACAGAGCACTTCATGACAAACGAGCCCAAAAAAAAAAAAACACAAAAAAAAGTCTCAAACTCAAGCGTTTCGTAGTTCTTCAAGAGCGAGGTCATTTTGTTTTCATTATCTCTGCGGGGGGCGAATTTACGACAAAGAGTGCACTCCACCTTAATTTAAATACATTACTCGTTTTGAAAGAGTCTGCGGACAACTTTGCGGTACTAGATGATAATTGGACCCGTAACAGACGGAAATCTTCACTTGTTGAGGGTAGGTTAAGATTTGTGTGATAATTTGCAACTTGAAATAGATTAAGTGAGCGTTACGAGTGGTTTTTCGGTCGCAATTGAATTGTTATGGCAGTGTTTTGCTTGTGGTGATTAATAGCATTGAAGTGGTGGTTCTGGAGTCGGGTTTTAGTTTTAACAACTACAAGAGTTTAAAATAGAGCTGTGGGCCCGCAAAACACAGGATTAATGTCCAAAGACAGCGACTCGGGGCCGCGGTTAACTACGAAGGAGATGTCGGGACGACCTCGATGTTTTCCTTAAGAATCGGAAGAGGAATCGTGACTATTAGAAAGAATGGAGGGAGGTCTTTGCCAACAGTGTATGTGTATGTAAACTAGGAAGTTATAGTATAAACTAGATTAATCTCTCTCATCAGGCATCGTCAGCATAAATCGTTTTCGCCAAAGATTAAAGTTTTTAACTACAGACTCAGGATGACGTCCTTCCTCTAATAGCCTTCTACATTTCATTGTGGTAAATTAATTTTATCAGCTTACACTACCAAGTACTACTATTTATCAAAGGCATCTTCTAAGACATAAGAAGTGCCAAATAAATATTAATCAACTCGCTAACATACATAGTGTTAGCAATGGCTACCACAGGGTGAGCTAACGGCCAAAACTTACGACTTATAAATAGCGAGTTCAAACCCAACCATTCGCATTCATTTGTGCAAGTTTCGAAGACATGTGACTTCCACCAATCCGAATTCCGCCTGCGTAGATTATAGCCTGTTCCTTTTCCTAGAGAGGAGACCAGTGTCCCAGCAGTGGGGTCATTGTAAGATTGATTATGCTATGCTATGCTTTAACATAAACGTAACAAATTTAGTACAAGTATCTTCCTAAGCTTTGTCCATTAAAATTTAGACCTACTGTCCACGGACGCGTAGCTTCATAGACGCGTATTCGTCATTATACGCTCGATGTACGCTTGCTCATAGCTTACATATAAAACTGTTGGCGAAGCGGCACGAAGTTACCGCCCGATGAATACGCGCCTATGAAGCCACGCGTCCGAGGACAGTAAGCCTTAGAAAACTAGGATCTAATAATAAACATCCAGATCATACATACTAACACACAGACATCTTTATTCGTAAACACCAGGTATAACCATGTGCAGAACTCAGCGAGCAATAAATTGAAAGCTTCAATAGAAACTGAATACTAAAGTGGAAATTACCATATGAGGTTCAACTCGAATGCCGTTAATAAATCAAATGAGAACTAACTTACGAGTATGTGTGTTTGTTTGCTGTTCACATGAAGGGGAATAAATTTAGCGTAGATTACCTGCGAGAAATATTGATAGGATCTGTCTGTGTGCAACTGAGGGTTTCTAAGTTATTTTTGTAACACTAAGTGAAGTTTATCATTGATTTGTTAACTTTCTAAGCAGCTGTTCTTTTTTTTGGGGTAAGACAATGTTAAATAACTTCTCTAACTTTGGGTAAAGCGAGAGGGTTTGTCAAATTTGTACTAACTAAAATCCACTCGTGTTCCTTCAGTTGCCCTTTGCGTTCCAGGGCCACGAAACTCTTGAACAATCCCGTAGTGTAATTATTTTTATCATAATCATCATTTCAACCGAAAGACGTCCACGGTTTGATATAGGCTTCCCCAAAGTGTCGCCTTAACGATTGTTCCTGTGCGTCTCGCATCTATCGGATTCCCGCGAGCATCGGTTCACCTTGTGGGAGGCCTTCCAAAGATGCATTTTCCGGTACTTAGTTGTCGCCACTCCAGCCTCCCTAGCCAAGTTACGATCGTTTCGTTTGCGTCGAGTAGGCCACGCCTCCGATTCCTTTGTTCTCTTCATCTCAACGCTCAGAGTGGTCGGAACAAAGGAATCGGAGACGTGGCCTACTCGAGGCGTTTGACGCAAACGAAACAATCGTAACTTGGCTAGGGGGGGCAGAACCTTTCGGCCCCACCAACCATCTGTACGAGCTATATGCCCTGCCAACTGCCACTTAAGTTAGGCAATTCTTCGGGTTATGTCATAAGAAGAATATTCTCTAGACTCTTTATTATTAAATAACCAGTTTTTGATAATTTAATAATAATACTAAAGCATAAATAAATACTAGATAACCTCTTTAGTTTGTCACTGTCTTAGTTCTAAAACTATCGTAAAATGTATTCCACACGTTTGCAAGCATCATAAAATCGATAGTTCAGTCTGAAGTCAACAACCGTTGGTGATATCACTAAGTAATAATATTCACTTTCATATTTTGTTCATATAAATGTCTATTGTTACCATTATCACCACTTTTTAGGGTACGGAACCCTAAAAAGTGTTGATAATGGAAGAAAAAATGGAACCTTTATAGGATCTGTCTGTCTGCCTGCCCTTTATCTCGAGAACGCGTAGAGGTATCGAGTTGAAATTAAAACCATAAACTCAGGTCATGCCATAAACTGCGGTCCCATGAAGCTGTGAAAAAATCAAATAATCACACAATCAAAGGAAATACTCTTATGCACACAAAATACACTTGTCACACACACAAAATACACCGAAACAACTGTCTCAGTCCCACGTGTTGAGAGGTGATTCTGTTGCTAATAACCATGCACAAATCGAATGCTATTGAGAATTTGCTTGACAACTTATTTTTTTATAATAATAATCATTTAGGGAGAAAGGGCTGGAGCTATATAGGGTGTATAGCTCTTTAACAGTTCACTTTAGGTCGTAAAATGGATCGCGTCAGGAGCTGGTGAGAGAGCTTCCCGAAAACTTCTTCTCAGTCATGCACTCTTGACAGACTGGTCGTGGTCATGTCTCGGTCGAGTCCTGCGCCACCGCCTCTCTCACGATACGAAGCCACGCAGCTCTGTGTTTGGCGGCTTGGAAGTTTTCATTTACGCTGCAGTGTGTCACCACTTTCGATGAGGTCCGTCCACCGTGTTGGAGAGCATCCACGAGATCTTTTGCCCTCGACTTTCTTTTGCACCACCAAACGTTTCATCGAGTCCTCGTTACGGGAGATATGCCAGACCACAGACGGCGATAATCTCTCTTTGATATTGAGTTCTTTCAGGATCGAAATATTAGTTCGGTGCGCGGTCCATGGGATTCCAAGCATACGTCTCTACCCAAGTCAATCTTGCGACGGTCTTGCATCCTCAGCATCCACGTCTCAGCTCCATATAGAAAAATTGGAAAGACCAAGCACTTCATCAATCGAACCTTTGTATTTCTGGTTATTCTGCGGTTTTTCCAATTTTTTTTTAATTTTTCCTCTGGGGATCTCGCCATGGCGCAGCGTCTCCGGATTTCGTCATCACAGCCTCCATCGTTGGTGATCGTCGAGCCCAAGTATATCTAGTTCTTGACCACATTGCATCCCGCTACATCTTTGATATCTGGTTGGTTGTTGTCAGCACGGTCCAATATCATCATTTTAGTCTTACCGCGGTTGATCGCGTGTCCAAAATCCAACGCTGTAGTCTCCAGACGGCCAAGGAGCGTCTCAATTTCATCTCTACTTAACGCTAGGAAGGTAGTGTCATCTGCATACCTTAGATTTAATATCTTCCGACCTCCCACAGATATTCATTTGTCCCAGTCTTCGAGAACAATCCGCATGATGTACTCTGTGTATATGTTAAATAATAGAGGAGACAATATACAGCCCTGTCTGACACCAGCCTGCGTTTTAATAGGTTCAGATTCAATACCGTCAACTCGGACAGTGGCTGTGCCATCTTCATACAGACGTCTAATGAGGTGAATAAGGTTTTGGGGTACACCCATTTCCGTCAGGACCTGGACCATGACCACTTGACGATATCGAAAGCTTTCCTGAAGTCAACGAAGCATACACAGAGGGCGATGTTGGATTCTGTGGAGAAAGTCCACAATTTGTCGCAATATGAGTTTATTTTGACTTAGTTCTTCACAAAACCAGCTTGCTCGGGTGCGATTTCGATGCGATATGAGGGAAATTAGTCTTTCGAAAACTGTGGTACCTTTAAGTACTGAATAGGTTAATCTTTTTTTAAACGGTGTGATTTCCATATATCCAATAACCGGTTTTTAGTTAACAGTAAATCAAAGAAAAACATAGGGCTCGGTATTTCATTTCTTCCCTTTATTAATAATAGTATTAATATAATTTAATAATAATATCTTTTCTCTCAATAAAAAATAGCTTCCCCACACAAAGAATCATGCCCTATTAAATGTTCCACAACGTTCGAATTAAAAAGCAATATGGCGGTAATCCCGGTGATATGACGTCAGAGTTGATCGACCAATCAGCGCTAAGCCTCAGCTGTTGTACAGCTTTAATCAGGATACCAACAGAGATAGTGGTTATATTAAGTTTCATTGTTTTCAGACTTTGTTTTGATTTGAAATAATGATATTTGGTTTTTAAATCAGTATAATTTTTGATATGTGACCGTAATGATGCCAAAAATGACAGAAAATCGACAGTAAGAACAATCCGTTAACTGTATTTTAAATTGTGTTTTTGTCACTTTCTTGTCTTAAATTTTCTGTTCATTCAGTTAAAAATCACCCTCTATTTTAAACTGTATCTCTGCCAATTGCGTCCAATCAATTCAATAGTTTCTATTATGCTTAAAAGCAAATATTTTATGTTTAAAATTGTTATTAGCGTTCCGTACCTCAAAAGGAAAAAACGGAACCTTATAGGACCACTTTGTTGTCAGTCCGTCTCTCTGTCTGTCAAGACCCTTTATCTCGAGAATGCGTGGAGGTTACGTGGAATGCTACTTTACCATCGAGTGACATAAAGATGCGGGTGAAGCCACAGCAACCTACTGTATGTTTAATAATTATAAATATCAACAAGTATGTTGCTGTTTTAAGCAGGGTCTACAATGATTCATAGCTCTAAGCCTGTTTGTTACCTTACTAACATTGTGGAAGAAAATAAATAATTATGAATAATTCTTCCGTAAAAATGGACAAACAATCAGATTTTTACATATCACAATTAAATAATACTTGTAATAATTGACCGGCCTGTTGGTCTAGTAGTTAGTGGCCCTGACTGCTATGCCGTAGGTCGTGGGTTCGATTCCCATCCAGGACAAATGTTTGTGTGATAAGCACTATCATTTGTTCTGTGTTTGGGTGTAATTTATCTATATATGTATGTATTTAGAACATTGTCTAGTACCCATAACACAAGCTCTGCTTAGCTTGGGACTAGACGGCGTTGTGTGATAGTTGTGGAATATATTATATTATTATATATTAATAATAATTCATTCTTTATTCTTCCAAAAAGTACACAAAACACAATCACATGATAACATCACATTACACACAGGTTAGTTCGAAAAGTGAGTCACTCATCAACACACCACCTAGATACAATCTACGCCCCAAAAAACTAATCACTCATCGGCTCTAAACTTTTTGACTCTAACCATTAAAATAGTGACTATTTTCGCTTATCAACGAAACTTTGATATTAAAAACTAAATCGTAACTCCGAAACTATCTTGGGGCAAACAAAGGAATAGTTTTCAAACACGAATCATGAACAATATAACGTTTGGCGAAAATCGATAGTAGGCCAGGTTTAGACGTGTTGGTAACGATTTTGTTACGGCAGAATAGGAATTTGATACAGATACCGGCACGGATCTTGAGCGCTGACTTCTACAGTTCTACTTGCGCAGAAGCACGCAGAAGTGAAATATCGGGTCTCTTTAGTGGTATGAAAAGAGATGTGGGGGCGGGAAGCGCAATCCTTGTACAGTGATTGGCTCACCGATGTGTACGATGCGCAAAGCGATCCTCGCTCTTTCTCCGCGCGCTCAAGATTCGTGCCGGTATCTATACCGAGTCGATCCATCTGCAGAATTGTTTGAAAGAATTACCGTGGCCCTGGAGCCTTACCATGGGGTCTCCCCTCGAGCGTAAATTGTACCTACGTCTGTAACTTGAGTGACCTTGAAAAACGCTTAATTTTCGCTTTGTACACACGGGTGTACGAAATTTATTCGGCTGAAAATTTTGGTCTCTTTAAAGTCGGTCTAGAAAAATTCTGAAAAAAAAGTTTTTTAATTTCTTTTTTTTGGTGATTTTATGTAAAAACGTACAATTATGTTAAAGTCAGCGAAAGAGGGATGGAGCTATACACCCTATATAGCTCTATCTCATTAACAGATCAGTTTAGATCATCAGCCAGCGGCCAGCGTGAAAGTTTTATAATAATATTCCACAACTACCACACAACGCCATCTAGTCCCAAACTAAGCAGAGCTTGTGCTGTGAGTACTAGATAACTGATAAACATACTTAAATATTTCTAAATACATACATAATATAGATAAATTACACCCAGACACAGAACAAATGATTGTGCTCATCACACAAACATTTTTTCCGGTTGAGAATCGAACCCACAACCTCCAGCTTAGCAGTCAGAGCCACTAACCACTGGACCAACAGGCCAGTCAATTGAGTGAAACTAGAAAATATATTAATCTATTTGGCTATATATTTTCTAGTTTTACGCGGGCAAAGTCGCTGTCTGTAGCTAATCTATATATATAAAAGAAAGTCGTGTTAGTTACACTTTTTATAACTCAAAAATGGCTGAACTGATTTGGTTGAAAATTGGTGGGGAGGTAGCTTAGAACCAGGAGACGGATATAGGATACTTTTTATCCCGTAGAGTAGGGTAGAGTTGGGTAGGGTACGGTAGCGTGGGATAGAGTGAGGTAGAGTAGGGTAGAGTGAGGTAGAGTAGGGTAGAGTAGGGTAGAGTAGGGTAGAGTAGGGTAGAGTAGGGTAGAGTAGGGTAGAGTAGGGTAGAGTAGGGTAGAGTAGGGTAGAGTAGGGTAGAGTAGGGTAGAGTAGGGTAGAGTAGGGTAGAGTAGGGTAGAGTAGGGTAGAGTAGGGTAGAGTAGGGTAGAGTAGGGTAGAGTAGGGTAGAGTAGGGTAGAGTAGGGTAGAGTAGGGTAGAGTAGGGTAGAGTAGGGTAGAGTAGGGTAGAGTAGGGTAGAGTAGGGTAGAGTAGGGTAGAGTAGAGTAGAATATAGTAGTCAGTTGACGGGAGCGAAGCCTCGGGCAAAAGCTAGTATCTAATAAAATACTGGCTTACCAAAACATAACTTACTATGAATTAATAATCGAGTAATTAGTATCGATTGGCAAGTCCCTCGATATATGGGTCAGCATTTCGCTAATGTATTATTGCCGTAATTGTACACTCTGTTGCAGAATTATTTACAGGCTAGTCACGTATACTTACTTATTTATAACTAGCATTTGCAAGAAGCGGATGAATTCCCAACTCAAAAAAATGCTTCTGTCAAATCCACTCAAACGTTATATGTAAAAGATCTCTTTTTAGCGATAATATTGTATATTTTATTTAAGTTATGTGTCATGTTTTTCGTAAATAAACTCTTTTTCTTACTTTCTTCTTTCTATAAGACCGCCCATTGTTATAGCCCAATATTTTGAGATTTTACCGTAATTTTCTATGGTGCACAGACATAAAGAAATACACTCTTTATTCTTCTCTTCTTTATTATGTGTTACCAGCAATCTGTATAATCCGGTGTTCTATACAATACCTAGGCAATGCATAGAATACCTAAAACGTGTAGGTAATATTTAGTATTTTTTTATAACCACCCGGAAATAGAAGCCTTACTTTAAACCCCGCAGACAGAAATAGAACCAGAATGTGTTTATAACCAGAAGAATTTTTATTTCACGTTAATTTTATTATGTATAAGGACTTAGGTTCTATTTCTGTCCACGGTGTTTAAAGAACGGCTCCTATTTTCGTGTGGTTATAAAATAGGGCTCGTTTTTTACACATATTGATTTTAAATAATAGAACATGGTTTATTTACCCGTCATTTTATTGATAGGTTGGTTAACATTGATAAATATAGACCAGAATTTATTTAATTTATACATTCTATGCTGGTGGACCAGCAGGTAGATGAAGCAGATGATGATGTATACGATTCCTAGAGATTGTACAGAGGTACAATCTCTAGGAATCGTATACATCATCATCTTCCTGCCCTTATCCCGTGTTATTTGGGGTCGGCGCAACACGTTCTTTTCTTCCACTCTGCCCTGTTACTCGTCATGCTATCACTAACTTCCTTTTCTTTCATATCACTCTTCACACAATCCATCCATCTTTACTTTGGTCTCCCTCTCCCTCTCCATCCATCCACATGTAAACTCATAACTCTTTTAGTAACATGCGTTTCATCCCTCCTTTTCACATGACCATACCAAGACAAACGATTCCCTTTCAACTTTTCAGTCACTGGCGCCACTTTCAAACTTCCCCTAATATATTCATTATCTCTAGGAATCGTATACAATACCTAGGTAAAGTATGTAATGGACAATAATATTCATAATACTTCATTCATTGCCTAGACGCCCCCGGTATTCTATACACTGCCTAGGTATTGTATAGAACACCTGAATTATACAGATTGCTGGTTACATATGTATAAACAGAAACATTTTTGAAAATGTATATTAATATGTGGACATAAATAATAACAACGGCTTTCAAACTCTTTCTATTAAACAGTGTTACTTCAATAAATAAAAAAGAAGTTTGTAACATACTCGAGTGTTTCACTTTAAAAAATAAACTTTTCTCATTTTCTCGCCAGCCCGACGTGTCCCCTTAGATTAAAGTTTTTACCAGTCCATATTGGCTCCAACGTATGGCCAATTTTGAGAAACCATACAAAAAGTTGGAACAAAACCTGGGGCATTTACTGCCAACATTTGGCATCCCATCCCAACATGCCAGCAACGACTTGTAGTGAATAGCACTTTTTCAACACAAGTTTGCACGGAATATTCATTGCAGTTTTTGAAATCAAATACTTTGCGAAGAAATTACCGAAAATGTTTCTCGTAAAGAATCGCCTTTCTATTATTTAAAGGCCTTTTCGGCAATCATTTTTATTAAGGCTGTGTTTAGTTTTACATACATATGTGGAGGCAAAATTTTATGTACTGGATCCAGAGCATTTTTTTTATAATTTAATGATGACTATATTACTTTAATATATTTTCAACATCACGAAGAATCGCCAAACTTTAGTAGCAATGAGCAGGGCACATTAATCGCAGAATGGATGGCCGTTGAGGCTGAAAGGTTCTGGAATGGCGACCACGTACTGGAAGTCGTAGTAGCGTTGGAAGGCCTCCTACAAGGTGGACCGATGACTTGGTAACGGTTGCGAGAGTCCGATGGATGCGAGACGCACAGGACCTTTCATTGTGGCGATACTTGGGGAGGCCTATGTCTAGCAGTCGACGTCTTTCGGCTGAAATGATGACGATGATGATGATACTTTCAACACATTTACTCAAAAATCTGCTTATACCACTACCACGTTTTTTTTTTATAAGAAATTATCAAATTATGACTTCTCCCGCCATAGGGTGAAGCGAGAGGACGTGTCAGACTTTTACTGACTAAAATCCACCTCTGTTCTTCAATTACCCTTTGCGTTTTACCGATCGACGGCGAGCTACCCATTGCTCGTTGTCTGTAAACCCGCGCCTATTGTGGTTGGAAATCGGCCTGCGGTTCTCAACACCCAGGTTGTCTTCTTCGGTGATAGCTGCGGCATGAAGATGTCTGTTCCCAGGGCGCGGGCAGGCTACGTAGACGCGGTAGACGACTTCCAATGCAATCATTTCTCGATCTAAAGGCTCCAGAGGCACTAGCGTCCTATAAATCGACACTTTACTGTATCATTGATTATTTCTCGCCATCATTCGAATTTAGTCTTAATATGTATACAATCTACTCTGATCTTGAACCAATCCACTCAAATCTTGAACATGATCCGGCTCGAAAGACCAATGCGAGAACAACCAGAACAAACCAAACAAGAAAATTCCTCAAAGCTATTTTATCTCCAGTCTACTCTCAAATCACAAACGTTACATACCCTTTACTTACATTCTAAAGCCTATCTCTGTACAATTCATACAACTTCATAAAGGCTCGTGAATACAATGGTTTTATTATTTTTTTCCTTTTGTTTCAGGCAAAGTTAGAAACAAAGGCTTTGAAAGCGAAAAGGCCGGGCTTCACAGATGACCGGTACAACGAAACGTCTTATTATATTGAAAATGGTGAGTACTTTTTTGTAAACTTTAATGTTGACGGTCTTGCAGGCGAAGTAGATAAGAGATTGATTGCTGCGCATAAAGAAACTTCACTCAAAAAGGATTGACTGAAAAAATATGGTAAAATTTACATATACCCCCTTTTTTTGATCAAGCGTCCGAAATATTTATTTAACTTACTACTACTACAAGTAGTTGTTCTGAGTTTGGGTGTCATTTACCCACGATACAGGAGTAATTAGGTTGCATTTCGGGGAGTGTGCGTCGGAATCGCATGGCCTAATTCTGCCTAGCGCGTTTCATCATCGGACCATATGGCGTACGGCGATGCACCGGTACATGATGGACATTAGGGTGTTTCATGTTTTTTTTTTTCAATTTCGATTTTCATTTGACACTCATACACAGTGCATACAACAAAAATTACCATAATCGGTTAATATTTAGAGGTTGCACAACGCCAATACGTAAGTCATCAGTGGAAATTAAATTTTTAATTTTATTATTTTTTTACAGAGGAGGGAAGTAAGTTTTACTAAATACAACAACACACTAGTAACACTTAAAATTTTAAAAATTTAACTTACACTGATGACGCAATAGCTGTATGAGAAAACTTTATTGACGTTGTGCAACATCCAGATATTAACCGATTATGGTGATCTTTGGAATAAGAACATTGTGCATGAGACCACTCATCAAGAGTTCGAGCAAAGACAAAAATCGAAAATTTTAAAAACATGAAACACCCTAGTGGACATCCTACCTATACGCACCAAACGTTTTGGGAACACATTCATTATGCGTACAGCTAAGGAGTGGAATACCCTACCGGAGTCTGTGTTTCCTGATGGCTACAAGCCGGGAATCTTTAAGTCTAGAGTGAAAAGGTTACTTACTTCTAAGTAAGCGCGCTCCATCGTCGACCGCACTGATGTTTTCCATCATGTGAGATAGGTAGCGGTCAAATGACTTATTGTAAAAAAGAAAGTTTATTTTATGAATGAATTCATAAAATATTACAATAGGAATAAATACATAAATATAGAAGAACACATTGAACAAAAGCATCAAATAGTAAGAAAGGCTCCCAAAAGGAAATCAAATCGTAACAAAAACATCGTAATTGATGTCAATGATATAGCAACAACAATTGCAATCAAAGATGAAACAACTCCAAATACAAAAATAACGAACAAAACAATCAATGAAACAGAAACCCAAACAAATAATTTATCAACAGAATATTGTGTCTCTCCTATAAATATTGTTTTCTCAGTAATCGTCGCACAAAACCATCGTCAATGTCGTCTTCTCGAAATATCTTTTTTATTTCCTTTAAGTATGGTTTTTACAAACTCCGTCTGATATTGGATTACATGAATTCATCTCTTCAATAACGAATCCGTCCCTTTAATTTTTTTTCTTTATATTGATTTGATTCTTATCCTTATTTCTGTCATCTTTTCTTTTTCATGAGTCGTTAGCTAAGTCTCTATTATGTGAGTAAAAGTATTTGACGTATCCAATTTCATTGATGTAATTACTTAATGTGACATTGTGTCATTAATGTTTTGTTCTCAAATAGTATTATCATTATTAGATATGTTTAATAGAATTATTTCATATTTGATTAAATTCTATCTATCTATTCCATCTATTGGAGTCTAGTTTCCACACTTTGTCTTATGTGGACTATTGTGCATTTGCCATAATGGCTAAAATTTTGGTGGGCTTATTTCAATCAGCCCTTCTTTCTCCAAACACTTATTAGGATTAGATCCCACTAGGGTTCGCATGCGTGTATCAGTGATACCTGTGCAGTCTAGAAGCACATGCGCAATTGTCTCTTCCTTCTCCAAACATGCTCTGCACAGGGGACTGTCTGTGATATCCTTTGTGTGGAGGTGCTTATTCAGTGTACAGTGATGATGATCCCCGCTACCAGGCCAGGCTGTTTCTGTAAAATAGTCTATCAATATAATAGTGTAATTATTCATTGTTGATATAAATAATTTCGTCAACGCCAATTCTTCTTTTGCAAAAATAATTATACCTATTATGAATAGTAATGGAATATGTATGTTTAAATGTATTAGCCGTAAATAATTTCGCCCATAATAAAAAGTGGTCAGGCACGTATCAAGCCATTACGTAACCTCCGTTGACACTAAGTGGATAAAACAGCGGCCACGCTAGTTTTCAATATAGCTAATGTCAGAAAGGCCCATTATAATCTAATGTCCTTAGTCATCTAACCGCAATGGCGCGTTCTTCATTCAACCCCCGTTGTGCTTTACGGCTATGCAGATATTTCGAGGTAACGACTTATAAATTGCGATACACCCGCTTTTTAAAATGTTGAAATATTTTTGCAGTCTTTTTGGGACGATATTTACTTTAATAAATTGGTTTGTTTAATCATTTTAAGTAAGTTATTCAGTTTACTCTTGAAATCAAATGTGTAGAGATTTTAAATCTGAAACTGCGTATATTTTAAAGTGATTACCTAAATTAATAAAGAGCAAACGAGAGTAATACACGTGATCGGCATAGATCTGCTGCCTTCATTATTTCCTTTATTTTTAATCTAAAATTTTATTTACAGATAGAGAATCTGTCAAAATATATGTCTATACTTAAATCATTTTCATATTTCAGGACTCAGGAAAGTCTACCCATACTACTTTACGTTCACAACATTCACCAAAGGGAGGTGGGTCGGTGAGAAAATTCTCGACGTTTTCGCTCGAGAATTTAGAGCCCATCCTGCAGCTGAGTACGAAAGGTGCATCAGAGCGGGGACCCTTACCGTCAACTACGAAAGAGTTGACCCTGACTACAGATTGAAGCATAACGACCTCCTAGCAAACGTTGTCCATAGGTAAAAAAACATCATTCTAATGTCCCACGTCAACGGTACGCAGTAGTTCGCTTCAGATAGCTACAGCACCTTAGACTCAATATACACAAACCCCAAACACATCAACATCTTTTGTTTTACACAATACTCGTACAAACTCAGATGTTACTTTGATTTCAATATTGTAAATAATAACTTTATTTTTCTCGCCTTATATGTATTTATTTTACTTATCCTTACATACTATCACAGTTACGGTTACTCTAACTTTAAATATATTTTTTTTTATAATAATGTGACGTGCGTCGAAGCTTGTTTGTATTTCAGGTCTAATTTGTATTTAGTCCACTGTAACACAAATATAATCTTGAATAACGATATCTTTAGCACCGAATGAGCATGCGAGTGCATATTGGCCGTTTTCCAAAAAAGACACAAGTTATTATATCACTTTATATCTTTTTATGTTCAACTGCTAATAGTCGGACACAGTGTCTAGTTCAGAACGGAATGCATCTTCACACGATACATCGTACAATTTCGCTCACGCATGTTCATTTGATGTCTGGCTCTCGTCTAATCTTTATTTCATACGTCACGAGAACTGATATTTAAACGAACTCTGAGCAAGAATTTTAAACGTTTAGTGAAATGAAGGAGCATCGGCAACTGTCGTCATGAATTTTTGAATATATCTATGAATTCCTATTTCGATATATTATGGGACAAACACGAAACACAAACACAATATTTATCAAAAATCTCTAAAACCATACTAATGTTTTCTAAACACTTTTTCATTAAATACTAAAATATTATATTTGTTTTCCTCACAAAAACGAAAATGTTTACAAAAACGAAATTTTCGCCTTCTATATGTGGTTTTGCTCCGAGTCCGTTGTCCAGAAGCCGTAAGCCTGACGTATGTATCGTTGCAGGCACGAAGTACCGGTCACCAGCCAACCGATCACCCTCGTTCATATCGACGAGGACATTGTGGTTGTCAACAAACCGGCCTCTATCCCCGTAAGTGGCAAATGAGACAGCCATATTATGTGTACGCTTCTATCATACATCAATTACTTGTATGTCACCCATTGTTTCGCATGTTGTGCTAATATAGACTTTAGTAGTGCACTAACTAAGCTTTCAATATACTTCATTGTAATTAATTCGACTTCTTTTTCCACTGACCAATAGCTTACAAAATTATAAAGAAGGATCATAACTCATAAATTAAATTTCGGTGGAATACTTTAGAAAGCAGACAGGCGATAACGAACATCGCATTTAATATCAAAGCCAGCCAAAATTTAATTTAGTTGGTTCCACAATTTTAGTGCAGCTATCATATTATAGGCTTCCATTTCTCTGAAATCCGCTTTCCTGCCCCTAAAAGCTAGCTTCTCAAAGTCCTTTGCGTTGACGTAAAGCGGTCCCTTTTGCAAGAAATACTCTGCAACGTTATATGACGGAGGACACCTAATATTATGAAGCACTTTCATATCGGTTTTTTATGGAATAAAACATGAATGTAGAAGGTACCTGTTAGAATTTACATGCAAAGTAGGCAAAGGCGAGGCAAACTTGATTTTTTTTTTTAGCATTCACTCAAGTTGAACATCGGGCTTTATAGAACGTGTATTTTTAGATGAAGGAATAATAATTCAGTACTCTTCCCTACTCTCATTTGAAGCAGCTTTTCAATAAGAAAATATGTTTCTTTGATAATGCGATCAGGTTAATCTTGGGAATGCTAATGCGGCTTTCAATTGAGTTCAGCGTTAGCTCTCATAAATTTGTTGAAATTCTAACTAATACCAATAGAAATATTATCAGGCGTCTTTACAGCACTTTATTGATGCATCTAAAGAAGCTTAACGTCACAAAATATGCTTCAACAATAAGACTACCTCATCTTATATATATCAATGTGGTTTTCAATTACCCACGGCGGCAGACAACCATAAAATAGTTGATAGCCGAACGAAATCCATAGTAAGCTCCATTTAATGTGCAAATTGTATTTTTACGATTTGTTTCTTTGTTACCTCTAAGGAGAACCCAGGTTTTCAATTTCTTGCTCCCATAAAAGTTCTTTTTGAAAGTCATTGGAAATCCCTTTGAGCATTAAAACGCTGCTAGAATAAAAACGAAACGTTATATAGGACCCTATCAAAGTACCTTATAAATTCTGTCTTGTGACCAATAAAAGCATGATTTGACTCCAAAATTTCTGTGACTTTATAGAAACACCAAATCAGCTCCGAAAAAAAATAGAGTACAAATTGGCAACAGAAACTAGACCATTAGTAGATCGTTCAGAAATCAGAAACCCATTGTGACACGTAATAAAATAATCAGCTCTTACATAATACGATCCCTAAACTCCGACCTAAGCGTTTCGCACCCAAATATTCTAAATCCCTTTGAACCTTTAGCGGGCCCAACATGGCTGCTAAAATGAAACAACAATGTCGACCAATTACTTGTACTAGCAAATTTCTACGTAGGTCCTCAATAAGCCTCTTGTTACAACCGTACTATATATATTTCTAGACTTAGCGCATACATACGCTCGTTTAACTCCCTCCTCACGTACTGTTTCAGCAAAGTGGAAATTTCATGGAGGATATTGCATCGTATGTTTTTGTTTGTATTTTGAACACTGATTGGGATTATACAACTTGTTGGGATCTATTCTGACTTTGAGCTATTGCAAAATCTAAAGAATAATTTCTTCACTAAAAGCAGATAACAAATTGCAAATAAGAAACATAATTAGATTGAGCTACCTTTAGAAATTCGACTATACAAATTCGTCGCGTAATAGAAAAGTAACATGATTTTAACTAAGGACGTACTAAATCAGCTTTGAAGTTAAAAGCCTAAGAAGCAAAGCTTTTCAAAGTCCCAAACTTCCTAATAAGATATAAAGTAACTTAGAATCCCAAACTAAATCCTAAGTAATAAATTCAGAACTTAAAGAATCGGTCAGGAGAGGGAACCAATATAGATTATACGAATGTAATTGTAAGCCGGATGCCGTAGAAAAGAAATATTTCTTCAGATCGAATGTAAAAGGGTCCAAATGATCGACCTTCCCCCATCATAGTGATTGATATTACGGCTCAATTTTGGATCCCAAAGCTGAACGGTGCAAAGTAAAATATCGTGGCTTCGCCCTACATTTTTCGTAATAAAACATGGTAATCAATTGTATCAAATTATAGGATACCGGGATTTAGACAAGATATATGTATTGCAAATATATACATTTTTAGTTAGATCTTTAGTGTAGTCAGCACTATCACTAATGCACTTAATTTCACTTTTATTAATTAATGCCTTTATGTTTAATTTTAGTAGCTTTTTTACTAATCTATTTCTTCTTCTAACATTACAATATAGTCTTCTAAAAACACAAATTATATACAAAATGAAAAACACAAGATGAATAATATAAACTACAGATAGATTCAATTGAAGACATATCCAAGTTTACAATTATTTATATTTTACTACGTTTATGTCATTTACACAAAACAATCCGGAACACTGTCAAAATTATTTTATGTATTAGACTTTGAGATTCTAGTTATCAAATCAACCTGGAATGGTAACCTTAGAAAATAAGAAACCTTTATGCACAGCTGAACAGTTATTTTTTTATGTACGGTCCAATTTCGATATTGAATTCAAACGTATTTCAGTTATGTTTATGAAACACACCCATTCCACCATTCTTGCACGCGACAAAAATATCTCCCATTGAGAATATTACCTAATGAAACATTAATATTTCATTAATTAGAAACTCATAATATACAAAATAACTTCTACAAAATGTCATGCATATGAAAGTAGCACCCTATATTCTGTGTCTCCAGTCTATTAAGTATTTACATTGTCTATGATGTTGTAATGCACTTTGAGTATCTCATTAATTTTATGTTTCCTCCCCTCTGTGCATATTAGAATAAGCCATTAAAATCACCTTTGTATCGCTGTTCTTGTACCCTTAGCGTTACGTAACTGCGTACCTTTCCTAATAGATTGTCCAAATACTACGCTTATAGATGTTAGAAATTTTGTGCTTATTTGGATGGTCAGACATTACGTCTCTACTGACCAACGGATTATAAAAGCTTTTTTTTATCGTTACACACTGAATGTAACTAGACCTTGTAAATAACCTGCAAATCAATAAATTCACTTTGAAGTTCTGTAGGTATTCTTGATCATAATATTTTTGTAGCAGATTTTTCTATATTATTAAATTCTTCAGCAGACTCCGAAAAGAAGATATTGAGTTAGTACAAGCAAAGTATTTTTTATAAACCCCTAAGTTTGTATTTGTTTGCTGTGATCACAATCCGAATCCCTGTACCGAACCAAAAAAGAAATACCGTTTATGTCAGAAAGGAATAACTGACGCGATACAGTTGTTCTCAAAGGCAATTGCAACATCATAAGACTATAAAAAGTCCGTAATGAAAATATGTTGTGTTCGTGGTGGGCCAGGCACGAGACGCCAGTGCTCGCTAGTCCCTTGCGCATCATACACGTGGATGAAGAGCTTCTCGTGATAGACAAGCCTTGCTCACTGCCGGTGAGTCATGCGTTGGGACCGTTTTGTCATCATCATCGTCAGGCTCTGACTGCCGTTTGGACCCTGAAACATACTTAGAAAACTTGGAACTTGCTCCAATAATTTCATTCCCAATTCATTTCCGAATCAAATAGAAATGTAAGACGTTTTTTTCACAAAACCGAAGCATGGCCAAAAAAAAACCCTTGTGAAAAGGCAAAATCGTTGGCAATTAAATAATCCCTCAAGTTTGTAATACCTTTCGTAACATTATGATTTTTCCCACAATAGAAGATTTCCTTTTTTTTCAACAAAGAGAAGGGAACGTAAAAGAAAGAGCGTCTAAAGTACAATGAAAAAGGAAATAAATCTGTGCAAAGATAGCTCACAGAATTCAGTGTGTTAATTTTTTTTCTCGGTCCAAACAAAGTACTCTGTCAGAGTCTGACTAGATTGTGATCTGCACAAAAGTTTGAAACATAATACCACAAACAGAGTTGAAAATGTCGGTCTTGTCGAAAATACCACTTAAAAGTGGTCCCGAACTTAAGTATTGCGAGCCCCAAATACTTCCTATTTTATTTCATTTCTTTCAAGCGGGTACCGTGTTATCCAAAATAATTTAACCTGATCCAATTATTGTTGTTCAAGAATAACTTTGCCAATATTTTCCCTTACATTTTGGTAAATTGAGTTGCAGAAGCTTACGTCGATTCAATTAAGAGTTTGTCGTACGTCCCTTTTTGTGAGTTTTGAAAGTTCAGATCAGAAAATTCATTCAATCCTTTTAACCTAAATAATATTTGCAAATTCTGTGAATGGTGCCGTTTTATATACTGCCTATAAATAAATACGAACTCAAATATACTGTAGTTTATGGAAGGCGTATATGCTATATTCTTAAAAGGGTCAACGATTTGCATGTGGAGTTTCGGTTTCAGAACTAAAAACCCTTGAAAATTTAGGACTCTATACATTACTTTACTTTGTAGGCCTGCATGTGATTTGTACTATGTTCTATGTTTATCAAACAGGATACCTTATAACTATGTACAAGAATCAATTGACTGATTTCGCTCAAAATCTAGTGCTTTTCTCCCAACTCAAGATAAATGCAATTCAATATATCGAAATTACAAATTCCTTTCGAGAATGGCTCGGTACTCGCTTTTCTGTACTGTACTATCTTTGTAGGTACTATTGTTTTGCTTTCACACTTCCCTATGCATGGCCGTTAATATCAATTTATTGATTTTGCTATATCTTCTGCTATAACGTTCATTTATCGTTTGGGCTGCGTGAACGAGTTATTATCTAGTTTTGTGTGCATAGCATCATATACTGAATACTCATGTATCATTATAGCTTGCTTCATCACCGTTGCTTCATTCGTTTTTTTTTTTTTTGTATTTTCATCAGGAGGATAATTCTTGTATTTAAAAAAACGTTCAAATTCAAGTCGCAATATCATCTCAGTGACAATCAATGTCAAAATATAGAGAAATTAAAGGTGTTTATGACTGTAATGCGAACGTTCCTTAAAATTACAAGAATTACATTTCACGTATCTTGTGTGCATAATGCGATGTCTTTATAAGTTTTTTTTTTCAGTTTTTTTTTTAATTTTGTTGTCAATAGTTGAAATAATTATTATAATATTAAGTTATGATTCCAAATTAAAATTATATAAGTTCAGTTAATAATACTTTGTATATCAAGTTCGTCCAAATAAGGTCAATATTTTGCTCATAATTAAAAAAGCATGATAAGGTTAACATTAAAGAAATTTATACAAAGTCTATATCAAAATAAACATCTAATGTAATAAAAAATATTTCACTAGGTGCATCC
Organism: Mythimna vitellina; assembly: GCA_949316375.1. Lineage (NCBI taxonomy): Eukaryota > Metazoa > Arthropoda > Insecta > Lepidoptera > Noctuidae > Mythimna > Mythimna vitellina. The sequence goes on along the minus strand of OX438691.1, from coordinate 4,520,122 downwards.
ATGTGGCAGATACAGGCACAACACAGTCGTTTTCATACTCGCAAAAGAGTACAACTTGAAGAACTTGAGGACCATTCACAGACTCGACAGGCTGACGTCAGGTAAAATTGCTTAAAACTGTGAAATCTTTCTTCTCGGCTTCAAAAGGAGCCTTTTAAAAAAATACACCCGCTTGGTTTTTTATTGGTGTAAATGTAAATCTGATCTCTGTTTTTCCTTTGAGATGTTGGACAAGATTTTGTTTCATAAATGGCAAAATGGATGTTCTTTTCATGCTGTTGTTTAAGAAGTGATTTGGCGTTTTTATAAAAATACGCTATCATCTTCTTCTTATTATCCTGGCTTAGATATCATTTGCCATAATAAAACGTAAGATTGTGAATATTTTTTTTCATTGGAAAATTTGAGGAAGTCTTTTGTCCAGCAGTTTGAAGAGAAAATCCTAAACGATAATTTTAATCTTGCAATACTCCATCCAGGTCTTCTATTATTTGGAAGAAGTCCAAAGAAGGCGAGGCAGATGGAACATCAGATCAGGAACAGACAAGTACAGAAGGAGTACGTCTGCAGGGTGGATGGAGAGTTCCCTGAGTAAGTAGCTTTTGATTCTTATTATTGTCCGGTGGTTTACATAGAATGCTAGTTAGAACAATAACGGTATAAACACTAATGATATCTACGACTAAGATATAAATGTATGTTGATGAAATAGTTCAAATATCGATCAATAACAAATGAGTATAGAATTCCGTAGTGATTTCATCGTAGGTATTATTTCATTCCTATGTATTTTTTCGATCTCATTTTAAAGTATTGTTGTTGTTGTACTCTCCTTTTATACTAACTAACTCTCACTAATTTCATAATATATTTTCATCAATCATCATTTTCTTGCCGTTGTCTCATATTACTTGGGAACGACGCAACACGTTTTTACTACAATTCTATCCTCTCATCCATCACGCTATCACTAACTCCTTTTTCTTTCATTTCACTCCTCACACAATCTATCCATCCACATGTAAACTTACAACTCTTTTATTACCATGCGTTTCATTGCTCGTCTTCCTTTCCACTTCCTTTTCATTTCCTTTCAACTTTTCAGTCACTGACGCCACTTTCAAACTTCCTTTAATATCCTCTTCTTCTTCCTTCCTCTTCTACCTCTAATATATTTATTGTATCGCAATACTCAACGAGAATACTATTGCGACTGATATTTGAAAAAAATCATACCATATGTTGATCTTTTCTGGAGCACTGAACTCGATATTGATATTATAAAACTCCCGCAATAATATTGATGACGCGACCAATTATTGTGTGTTCAGAGGAATTTAATCCTTAACTACCTCCAAGAGAGTTTGTTTTCACTTTTACTTTTTTAACTATGATAGTCTTCAGTTGACAAGCTAATCAAAATGTTTATTGATTCATGAACAGTCTGTCGGTTTATAAGTGTTATTACTTTGTTGCATCTTGGAATGTTGACGTTCGTAAATGGTTTTCAAATAAATACTCGACATTTCTTGTCCAAGTTTCTCAACATTTAAATGTATTTTACAAATTTTGAAGAAATTTATATGAAATATATTTTATTAGCAAGGTTGCAAAAAATACGTTCATATTTTATTTTTATTGGTCCCTGACTAACGAGTATTCAATAGATTTGCGATCTTCCAGTCGAATCAGCAGCTTTTAGTCAAACTAAGTGTAAATTCCCGCCTCGCGTCGCTAGAATAGCGGTGCCTTATTTTAAGTTAAAATTTTGTTACTTTAAAAGTATTCTGATGGGGGTAAAACATACTACTTTTTTTTTTCTTTACTAGTGGGATATCTAAAACGATAAAAAAGGGTTCCTCTCTTCGACAATAAAAACCTTTTACATTCTAAGCGATTTAAAGCGACCTAAAAATATTGTAAACGGTTGTAAATGTTGCTTTATTTTATTTAACTTAACTTTTAGGTGCAATATGGAAAAAAATATATCCTATCTAATTTAACCCTAAATTTCCAGTGACGAAATCGAATGCTTAGAACCAATTGAGGTGGTTAGCTATAAGATTGGAGTATGCAAGGTGTCGCCGAAGGGCAAAGACTGTTCGACGGTGTTCAAGAGGCTGGGGTACAACATGGCCAGCAACACGAGTGTGGTGCTATGCAAACCGAAGACTGGAAGGATGCACCAGATCAGAGTGCATCTACAGTATTTGGGTAAGTTTATGTTATAGATGAATAAGATGCAAAGAATAAACTTTTCTTTACAATTTACTTGCTTGAATTTGTGACTCAATTCATAAGTATATATTTGTATTACTGATAACATATTCTGGTTCTGATCTGCGTAGAGAATAATCTTCCCAAGAAATAGCCTAATGTTAAATTAAGAAGCACAAACAGAAGCACAGTCATGGGTACCAGGAGATAATACTTCATGCAAATTATATTGTATCCAATTTTACTGAACCTTTGTTATCAATTTATTGAAACAAAATTTTAATTACATAAAGATACAAAAGGAGATGTATTATGTCAACTCATTTTCGAACTTAGAAACCCTAGCTTCTATTATATTAACAGCCTTTAGTTTGCAGATTCGATTCGAAAATTCCTTAGTCGATCGGACACTTGATTTTTTCCAATGATTGATACAGATTTTCATGTCTTCTAGCTTTACGTCACTTTATTTTAAAATTTTACAAAATTGTGATAATTTCCCATAATAATATCAGATTAAAGATCTATTTTAACACTACCTTTTCTCACCAGGCTACCCAGTTGTAAACGATCCTCTGTACAACCACCCAGTGTTTGGTCCCCTTCGAGGCAAGGGTGGAGATACGGGTGGCAAGTCGGATGAGCAGCTGGTCAGAGACCTCATCGCCATTCACAATGCTGAGAACTGGCTCGGAGTTGATGCGGCTGATGATGATCTGCTGTTTTCTAAACCTGTATCGGATGATAAAGGTCAGTTTTGAACAAATAGAATGTTATGTAGTATTTGTTTTATTGGTGACAGGAGTGATAAGTCTTCATCAGGCTTGATGCAAATGCAGATCATCTGCATCAAGCTGCCTCGAAGGTGAGCTAGCCTGGGCAGTGTCAGTCTCTTATTGGCTAAAACCACACTCCTGCCATTCTACATGTCTCTCTGACATAGTCAGAGATATTATTTGAGCCTATTTATTTTGTATCAATTTAGTTGTATTGTAATTTTGAATCAATATGTTTGCTTTAATTTCCAAGAACATTTGTCTCGATTTAACACTGCCGAATATTTGTAAATTGTATGGATTCAAAAGACTTAAAGCATTTCATTTCAAATAAATTATTTACAGGCACTTTTAAATGTCAAAAAATCTGTTAGTCAGAATAATGATGCCAATTGCACATTTCAAAGCATTAGCGATATGTAAATATTTTACTATAAAAATTCGTCGGACAGAACTTTTCTTTGCCTTCGTCCCAGGATCCCGGGACTTTGACTTTCACACTAACCATGGCCCCAATAGGCATCGACTCTGCTGGGCTTCTACAGTTGCTGACATCTCCTTGAGGCGCACGTGGAACAGTACTTGTTGATGACTTGGGCTCGGTCCGGACGGTTACTGGACATGATTGGTTATGGATATAACCTAGGTTTCATTTTTGCTACTTTGCCAGATATGTATGGCAAAAGTTGAATTAGCCTTTAGCATTTGAATAATTCTTCTCATGCAAAATATCGGATCGATTCAAAAGCATTATTAATCAAGCTTCATCTACTTGAAGGTAGTCGACTGTTTGGCGGCAAAGCTTACTATGTTAGTTTCAACAGTTGGCGAGGATGACTGCGACACTGGCATTGCTTCGAGGGAATCGTCACCGAGACTGGAGTCTCCGGCACCTGGAGTCACGCCATCTTCTATCATGACCCGTACGTAATCCATATATAATAATAATAATGTATCAAATATCTCGACTTAGCACACGAGGTTGTCGACATGTGGAATGTGGACTCAGCTATCATTGTGCCGATTGTCGTGACCGCCAATGGCCTTATAGCCAAAAGCTTCGACGACCATCTGTCGAAGTTGTCGTTGGACGGTTGGATCAAGGGCCTGATACAGAAGGCAGTACTCCTCGATATGGTTCGCATTGTGAGGAGGTTCCTGTCTCTGGAGCCCTAACCACCGGTAGCTTGGACACTGTTCCCCACAACCGGCGGACAACTATTTTTTATATTTTTAAATGGTTTTTTTTTAATATGTTTTTTTAAAAGAAATATTTAAAAATGTAAACAATATGTGTAAAAACAAATAAATGGAATAATAACGTTATATTTTAATATTCACAACTTTTACACAACGCCATCTAGTTCCAAACTAAACAGAGCTTGCTATGAGTATAACAACTGATAAACATACTTATATATTTCTAAATATATACATATACAAATTACACACAGAGATACAGAACAAATAATCATGCTGATTACGTAAACATTTATCTTCGTTGGGAATGAAACCACTTACCCTATATGTGTAAACCACTGTTTTCTTTTTCTTTACGTTGTCTTATAAAACAAAACTTTTTGGAGTTTATGGTTGTTTAGGTTCCACTTGGAAGTGGTATGGCAAAATATTGGTGGGATCGCAGTCAAGCACTAATTTATATCAAATTAAAAAAAAAAACTTTTGATTCCCCTGGTTTTGAAAGGGTATTTATTAATTTTTCACTGAAACTATTCACGGGCCTGCTACATTTTTTTGTCGCTTAAATTTAAATATTATCGTTGTTAGGATTATTGTGGAGATTTACTTCTAACACACATCACTAAGATACCAACTCCAAGCTCATCCAAATCCATTACTACCACATTCTAATCAGCACATTCTTCACCAGCAACCCTGCCCAGCCCATCGAGTGGTGCGGAGGCCCCATCAGAGGTGAACTCTCCCGCACCGTGCACCATGGCTTCGCCGGTCGCATCGCCATCTTTCAATGAGGACTCTAATGATGCTAAGGTATTTGAAAGGATATATCTTTTGCTAAAGAAGCTTCTCTCTTAATTTTGAGAAACAAAGACGTCTTTGTGTTATTTTTTGTTGTTAAGATGGATGTGTGGTGTGACGAGAATGGATGAAGTGAGAAATAAGTATGGAAGTTTGAAAGTGGCACCAGTAACTGAAAAGTTGAAGGGGAATCGTTTGTCTTCGTATGGTCAAGTAAAGAGAGATGAAGCGCATGTTACTAAACGAGTATACATCTATCCAGATGGAGAGTGAGAGGGAGGCCAAAGAAAAGATGTCGACGGGTGACAGGACAGAACGGAAGAAAAAACCCTAAATAACACGAGACAAGGGCAGGAAGATGACGATTTGTGCTTTTTTTTATTATTATTTTTAGGCGTGGCTTAACCACTATGTCACCTGATAGAGCAGACTTGCCTAGACGTAACCTATTCCTTCTTAACTCCTGCCAACAGTCAGACAAAGTGACAGTAGCGACGCAAACGGGCTGCACGCCGGCAGCGCCGAGCCATGCCAGTGGGCTGGCGAGTAGCTCGGCTAGTGGCTCGAGCGACGCACTGTCCTCTGACCCGCACTGCTATGAGTGCCGTGTGAGGTACAGGGATCCCAGGCCCAGGGACCTTGTCATGTACCTTCATGCCTGGAAATACAAGGTAAGAATATTATTTCAAATTGCTTAAATCGTACACTGCCATATGATTTTTCTCTATCACTCAAAGGTTTGTTGGAAGAAAACGCAACTTTGAGTTAAACGCGCCTATTTCTATGAAAGGTTCTGCCCCCCTAGCCAAGTTACAACCGGTTCGTGTCGAATTATTAATTGTAGAAAACGATAAGTTGGTAGCCATGTTGACGCGCCTGAATCGGCCGCTCGTTCTACAATGTCGTTCTACAATAACAAAGGATGTAGCGTTGTACATTGTAGAAACGATAACAGTTCATTCTATCATTTTGAACGATTTGAACTTGGCTACAAATTTTCTATTCGTTTGTTCTGACCACGTGACTTGACGTTGAGATGATGTCATTCCCATACATTTGATTAGTTTTCGAATAGCGTTAAAGATTGCAATTTATCAAACTTGGCTAGGGGTGCTGGATTGGCGACCGCGTACCAGAAGACGCACCGTTGGAAGGCGTCCCACAAGGTGGATCGGTGACATAATGAGAGTAGCGGGAATCCGATGGACGCGAGACGCACAGGACCTATCGCTATGGCGACACTTGGGGGAACCTATGTCCAGCAATGGACGCCTTTCGATTGAAATAATGATGATGCCCATGAACTCTGTTCAATGTGTTATATTTTTTTTTGGTATGCAATAAAGAATAAAACAACTTAGCAAGGCTTTTAGGCTCGTTATGTGATTTGTCATATACGAGTAAGTAAAAGTTACCAACCATGGAACCCTAAGTGCGCAAATTTGATTCACACTTAGCAGGTTTCATTTCAGAATTAAACGCATTTTTGTATCATTTCATAAATAGACACAAAAACTTAAGTTTCAACTGCAACACAGAAATCATTATAAAAAACCGTCCAAGTGCGAGACGAACTCGCGCACGAAGGGTTCCGTGCGATCCATAGCAAAAAACAGCAAAAAAAAAACCATGGTTGTTGTATAGGAGCCCCATTTAAACCTTTATTTTATTCTGTTTTAAGTATTTGTTGTTTAACGGGAACAATACATCATCTATAAGATTTCAACTGTCTAGCTATCATGGTTTATGAGATACGGCCTGGTGACAGACAGACGAATAGCGGAGTAAGGGTAAAAATGGGACCCTATTGCCAACAATAGGGTCCTGTTTTTACCCTTAACGTGTTAATGTGTTTTCAATCTTATCGTGAAAAACCACTAACCAGCTTTGTCTTTTGCAGGGACCCGGCTGGGAATACGAAACTGAGCTGCCACAATGGGCAAGCATTGACTGGGACGAGCCAGAAAGCTCATAGTTACAGGAATTGACACCTCTGGGGAAGCGCCTCGCTGCATCACTGATCATAACGAAATAGCTAAATATACAAAATTTAAGACAGTACAAGATTGTATTTTAAAAGTAATTTACGAAGTATTTTGACACTAAGGGCCTGCCTTGCGTTACGCGGTCGCCCGCGCGCGATATCATACAAAATTGCAACGTCGTGGCACGTTGCGTGGGCACCCGCCGCGCCCGCTTTGCTACGTAATAATAGCTTAAAGTTCTCCATCGATACAACTACATGCAGTTAAAATTGAACTAGCAACACTGTTCAGGTAATAATCCGCTACGTGGACCGCCGCTCACGACACACGTACATAGTCACGCGACGGGAGCCCGCGCGGGTGACCGCTTAACGCAGCGTTGACCCTAACACCATAAATAACATGGGCCAACTTTTTGATAGTCAGATAACTTTAATTTGAGGACTTAAAACTAGTTGATTGGGCTGCTGGGTTCTTATAAAGAGTTAGCACGGCCTTAGAACGTAAAGGGCAACTGCAAGAACATGGGTGGGTTTTAGTCAGTAAAAGTCTGACACTCGCTCTCGCTCCATGCATAGCGAGAGAAGTTATTTGATGATTTCCCAACGAAAAACAAAAAAAGAAACTGATGGTTTTTTGTATAGAAAATATTTCAAACCGTCAGGTAAAGTCCTTCAGGTAAAAGTAATCTGACTGTTGAAAAATTAACCGTTGATATATATATATAGCGCTAAAAGTATTAAACATATCATTCTGTCTCTGTCAACAGTAGCGTAGCTAGGCATGGGCGAAGCAGCCCCTCGCCCAAGGCCTCGCACTCAAAGAAGCCTCTCACAAGCGAGGGGTATTTAAAAACGAGGGTTCTTTTTTATAATTAATAGACTCGCGTTTTATCACTAGTTAACCTGATAGTAAGCGACGAAATGGACGAACACTGGATTGCAACAGTTGCTGTCTCGTTTTTTAATTTATAAAAGAAAAAAGCCTCGCTTTCGCCTTCATCCATGTCTAAATTAGTGCACGCTGCTCTATCTGTCAACTTCGAATGATTGACAGAAAAAGAAAGAATTCGGTTCTTTGAAATTCAAAATAAAAAGTTATATCTGAAATATTTCGTAAATTATTTTATCTTTATAGCAAACACGATATAACTACCTAATTAAATATACTCGGTTCAGTTTTCTATACAAACTGGATTAAGCCTAATTGTATTTTTTCTTGTTTTTAGAATAAGAATTTTTTTCATATATGTTAAAAATATACGTTGTTGCACAAAATTTAGTTTATGACAATAGAATAAAAATGTTGAAATATTGTTCAATCAATTTGTTAATTGCTGTTAACAATATGACAAGCACTTTTGAAGTTGTTTTTAATACGCTTGCACTTTGAAAATTATACTTAGTTATTTTTTTAAGTTTCATAAAAAAATACTTTGTACCATATGAAAAAATTTCAAACTGAATGGCGAGGCGCCCAAAAGAATTTGATAACTTGGCTGTTACTACTACAGTGCTCTAAGGTAAGTTTTATAATTAACATAAGTGAGAGTTAGTGTAAAAAATACGGTTTTTTTTTCAGCGTTGAAAATCGCAGTTCTGAAAATAAAATTGAAAAAGTTTTAGTCGACTTTAGAGCACATTTCGATTTTCTCTCTAGCGTTTTATTTTCAATTTATTTTAGATTTATATCATTTTGTCCGTTCAGTTCCTATCGGCCTAAAAATATTTGGTCAAAGCTTTTTAGTGACGTAGTTATTATAAGGGAAATGTAACAATTTGTAATATGTACCATTAAAATAGTTATATCGCTTAAACGAGGCAGGGTCAGAACCACAATCATAAATGAATTATATTAAAATGATAATCATTTTTAAAAAGAAACAATGGGATAGCTCTTCTACTCTTACGACGGAATTTTGGCGAACTTTTTACTGAATGACCCGCCAAATGTAATTTTATGAGTGACAAAATGACAGAATATATTTTAGTCATTTTAAAATAAATTTTAAAGCTGGGACATCTTTGACGAAAACATTCGTGTAAGTCGTTTTTAAAATAACGTTTGGGAGGGTTGAAATAATTTTATTTCAATTGGATATTGGACCACTGCTATATTTTCTTATTATCTTGAAATAAAAAAGTGTAATAGGACCACTGTTTATTAGAGAAGCTATCTCTATAATATTAGATGCGTACGTTTACAATAAAAAAAAACGTAGGTAAATAAAGTAACAATAAAAATATTATGTCGCATTTTTGTAGGTGGCGTTTCTAGCAACACCACCAGTTTTGGCTTCCATAGTTTTGAAGTAGTGATTTAAATATTTGGAGACTAACCCATAAAATTTTGTACTTTACATACATCAAAGGAAATTTTTGGATAACCATTACTGACGTTAAAGGCCAGTCGTTATATGCATTTAATGTATCTATCATTTTTAATGCCATCTTTTAAAAGACAGCTTTCAAAACAGTTTTTTCTTAAAACATGACAGAATATAAAGACAGGGAGGTTAATTCCGCAAGTCATTTCAAAGCAGCAGATCCTAAAGACATTTTTAAAAAATCGTTTGTTTTTTTTTCTTTTTTAAGTTTTTGAGTGTGTAGCGTTAAGTGAAAGGGCGTATACAGTTTGGTTTTTAGTCAAATTTAAAACATTTTCTTTTGAACCTGTATAATGTATATGTCCTTACAAGTTCCAATGTTGGTTTTTTTTTTTCTTAAATTGGATTGTTTTGGTACTTTTTGAAACACGGGAGCGTGTATGATCGTTTGTATATCTATTAGTGTATTGTAGTATTAAAAATGTAAAAGACATTTTCTTGTGACACTAAGGTTTTTATGTGCGATGCTTGTCATACATTTAAAAAATACACAACAAATAATTAACAACACACTCAGTGGCGTAGCTAGGCGTGGGCGAAGTGGCCCCTCGCACACGGCTTCGCACCTACAGGAGCGTCGCGCAAGCGAGGACTCTTTAAGTGTTATTTTTATAATTGATAGGCTCGCAGTTGGGCTGTTTTTCACCTGATAGTAAGCAACGATGTGGTCGTACACTAGGTTACGACAATCGCTGTCGTGTTTTCGTTTTTTTGAAAGAAGAAGGCCTCGCTGATGCGCCTTCGCCCACTTTTTAATTAGTCTACGCTACGCACAACAAAATTTAAAGTTTATAAAAGACATAAAATTATGACAAAGATTTGGTCTCCTACAAAAGGCATCGCACAAGAATACCCTAATATATTATTCTCACGAGCTTTCGTAATATTAGTTTGATAATATAAAAAATATATATTTTTCTTACTTCTAGCGTAGTGGTAGCGAGCGATATACATTGTTTTTGTTATTTATTATGAAATTCCCTATGATTCTGGAATAAAATCTTTTATAAATTGTGTCCTCGTTTATTATAATATAAAAATTTATGGTTATTATCAAATATTTTCTGTATCCCTAATATGGAATCCAGTTAGATTTTGTTTTAGGAGTGAACATTTTTTGCAACCATACCTTATTAAATTTACTTTTTTTTATGTGTTAGGCCCTTATTCCATGTCATAGGAATTTTCACTGTTATTGCTATCGGCTATACATGTACATACGCTGATTGTTAATCTGCTATCTGTTCAAGCTAAAATCATGCTGGCAAATCATTATCTGTTTTGGGAACAAAACCATTGATATTATAAGAAACGGTAATGTTTGAGTAAAAAAAAAAATTATATTAAAAAAAAGTCAAACAAAATACCTCTGTTTTAGTTCAATAATCCAAATATTTGTGTTTTAATTTTTATATTATAGAACAATGTAAAATACGGTAGTGTGTACAAAATAAGATATTGTCTGTGGCATATCAACTAGGTACCACTTGAATTTGTATGACCTGTTGATCAGTTGCTTTAAGCTTTGGAGACCAGTTTTTTTTAGTAAAGGTTTTGGCATAAAACATGTTGAAAAAAAAATTACAGAAATCAAAATAACAATACTGATTTGATTCTTTTCAAATAAGGTCATTAGAGATGTTTGTGATTATGGAGCTAAAATGTCACAGTAATTTACGGTTATTCATCAAAATGTTATCTACTGATATATAGAACAAATAATTAAAACAACTGAAAACTGTTACTTTATTAGAAAATTTATTGTTACTAACACTATATAAATTGATTGGTCCGAAATTAATTAATTATTATTATAATAATCACAAAAGTCTCCATCGACCTTAATTTTTTTATTACTAATTTTATACCTAATCCAAAAATATTTATAACATGAAGTGTCAAAACCTAAAAAATTCAAGCAGACATAACCGCTTTATTCGTTTCTTGACTTCAAACTTGACATAATTATACGATCCCCACGCCTACAAGTAACGACCAACATGTCAAACTATTTTTACCCGAAAGTATATTGTTGTATTTTTATATAGTATGTAAGACCCGTTCATAATATACCTATATAAAAACTGTTACACATAAAGTGAATTATAGAACGGTAATTGAGCTTGAAGAAAGGCTGGCGACGTATTGCGATTTTCTTTAAAGTTAACGACACATTTGCGACCGTTGAGTTGCACACCAATTCTTATAAAAACATCAATTTATCTTCGCTTTTTAGTAAACACCAGAATGAGTTGAAAACTTACAGATTTTTTTTTGTCGCGTTGTCGATTCATTTATTTATAAGAAAATTTTCATGTGCCTTCTCAAAATAATGGTAAAAAAATTAAAGATAAAATTGTAAAATGTTTTTAATTACAGTTACATATAATTGTTACACTTTTAACATAAGTAGTGTTACATTTGGCACTGATGAGCTTTGTATTGTCAAATTTAGGTAGAGGACAATGGAAAACAAACTGACTGCGACATAAATATTGCAACGAAAAATATTTTTACAGTAGTTCTTTTTTAACATAGTATAAAAAATAATAACATTAGACCCCTTCAGAAACCATGCAATTAATGGCCTCTGTTATGCGAATTTATTGATAAAAATAGAGCATTTTTATTTGGTATAATTTATAAAATAAAATAAAATTGTCCTCTACCTAATTTAGGGGAAAGCTCGTTTTCGACACAATTTTGCAAATAAAATCAATGTTTGTGATTATATTTTGCATAATTTATTTTGTAATAGTCGTTTTTTTTTGTTTTTTCTAATTATTATTATTGTCATTGTGGTCGTTATTCGTGCCATAAATAATGGCTTGCGTTTCTTTTCAGTTGACACAAGTTGTGTCATATTATTTGAACGATGACAAAATGAAAGACAATTTGTTAATTTAATAAGTATTTCGTAATTAAGAATATAATAGTGTTTCCTTCTTTAGATTCGTGTTATAAGAATTCATGTTTCCACTTAAATTTAATTAGAATAAAAGTCATCATTGAATTGAGATGTTTTTTATTTTTCCCCCTTGAAAATACACAAATACACTAAGTATCTATATTTTCCAAAAAAATCTAAAGTCAAAATATTAACCGCTTAATCAGCCTTATAATGTTCCCAGTGCTTCTCTCTAAAAGAGGGAATGGGCCGTAATCCAGCACGCAGCCCAGTGCGGGTTAGTGGTTGTCACGTCTTCGAAATCTTTGATTCTAGGACATGCTGGTTCTTTTACGATATTTTCCTTCACTGTTTGATTGCAGTGGTGATGAAATAAATTACAAAAAAAAAGGAAAGCGCCACTGGGGCCAACATTGCTCTATCAAATTACATAAAATCAAATCGTGTAAAACGGGTTGCTTTGAATTGTTGTATCTTTGGATCGACTTGGAATTATAAGTTCAAATAAACTTTATATTAAAGGTAGATTATTTACAAAATAGTTCGAGTTTTCTTATATTTCATACAAAAATAATTACAATTACTGCGATATTACAGATAATACATAACAAAAAATTCAATAAATACCTTATTTCGGAAAAAGAATAACGTACCTTTCAAAGCAACCCATTTTGAAAAACGGCAATTTCATACTTCAACCCCAATTATACTAAGTTTCTATTCTGACCCTCACCAAGGAGTACCGTGTTGCCTAGTAACTGAGTTGTAGAGGTCTGATAGGCAATCGCCCCATGTAAATTACAGGTATTAAGCCGCAACCAGTTAGACTGGAAGCTGACCTCAAACTAGTTGGGAAAAGGATAGCCTTTTCTCCATAGGGAGATGATACCAAGATTCTATTCTATTCCAATACTTATTTAGGACTTTTCCAAACGAAATAAAGCCTTACTTTAGTCGGGTAAAAGGTCATCATTAACTTGTAACTATGAAGGTAAGTACCTACTAGCTTAATCCGTAACCCTTGGTGTCGGATTACTCACTAGCCCTTAACACGAGTGGCGACCCCTAGCGTTCAATTACATGTTCGAGAGCGAAGCACTTCGGTTAGAGCCGAAGCCCAACGGACACGCACGATGTGTTAGAAAGTCGGGTATGAAGATATTGAAAATGGACTAAGCAAAACGTGCCCTACGTGCACGGCATAGGTTGTGCCATCTAATGTGGCTTATTCAGAACATTTATCGTATAAATACTTCATAACTACATAGCATGGTAAACAGATTTATATAAGTCTGTGGCACGGTACATGCTACATAGCATAGTAGACATCCCACTCATACGTACAAATCGTTTTGGGAACACATTTATTATGCGTATAGCTAAGGAGTGGAATTCCCTGCCGGAGTCTGTTTCCTGATAGCTACAACTTAGGGGTCTTTAAGTCAAGAGTGAACACGATCGCGAGTGAGTGTTACTTTTAGGAAAGCGTGCTTCATCGTCGGCGATAACATCACTTATCATTTGGCAAGAATTATAGTGACCAAACGTGATCTCATCAATAATTGAAAAAAATTGCTATGTATGAAACATATGTAAGAAACAACTATTTTTGATGGCACTGAATTATTTTTATTTAAGAGTACCCAATCCGAGATATATTTCCATACAATCACTCAAAGTCAAAGTCAAAAGTTTTTTATTTCACATAGGCCTACATGTGCACTTATAAAATTGCAGAAGCTAGTGCACGGTTCCAAATTGGTCGTTTCCTATGGAGAGGCGAGACGCACAGGACTGGTCGTTGTGGCGACGGTTGGGGGAGGTCTATGTCCAATATGATGATTGGCCTTAGTACCAATAAGGTACCAACAAAAAAAAAGCAATCTGATTTTTAGCCTATTACCAATATTTTCTTTTATTTATAATAATCAAACATAGTTTGTACTACAGTACAAACATATTTTTTATTAGCTGCTGCCAGCTCCACCGCCCGCGCGATTTTTTTAAATTGATACAAACTAGTGCGTTACTGCGATCCCACCTGATGGTACGCAGTGACGCAATCGTTGATGGTGAGGCGCACTAGTTTATTAAGAGCCTATATTCACTCTAGCCTTGATGAAACCTAAATCATAATTGGACGGGAAGACCGCAGCAGGCAAATTGTTCCAGTCCGCACTCCTTTCCATAGAGTCTAAAGCTGCTAGGTGGCATTTTGCAGCACGAGCCCATTTGCGACTGCAAAACTCTACACACGTTCGGACCTGTGCTCTGTATAACATTAAAAGCTGTCCCGGTGTGAAGTACCGCCAGACCTTTGCAAGAACGCTTAGTTTCATAGCAGCTACCTTGGCTTTAGACTCAATGAACCGCCCAAAAATGAGGTCTGATGAAATTTCAACTCCCTAGAGCTGAAAGCGGTCGGAGCACTCCAGGGATACCTTCCGAAAAGCAGGAGCCAAGGTGAATGGGATCCTTTTGGCGGTGAACAGACGCTTGTATTTTGATGGCGTTGAATCCCTCCAAGTTGGTTTCGCCCCATGGAGACTTTCTGAAGTGAAACATTCGTACGCTCTACCATAGCCACTCGTTCGGACCGTATTAAACGTATCTCTCTACAACTGTGCTATTATCTGCATACCCATAGATACTGGGCATCAGCAGATCCTTAATATTCAACAGGAAAAGAATTGCAGCAAGAACAGACCCCTGAGGAACTCCGGTATTAGTCGTCATGAGATTTGATGAGCATCCGTCTACAACGACTCGAAAAGACCGCTCACTCAGGAAGTCTTTTACCCAGTTAATCAGATCAGAGAAAATGCCGTACGCTGGAAGCTTACTCAACACGCTAGCGTGCCATACTCTGTCGAAGGCCTTCGAGACATCAAAGAGACAGGAGATTGTCCCAAGGGAACATACTTCGAGGATAAAAAGCATCTATTTACCATTCCAAGATATAGTCTACCCGTGTCCTAAATTTTAATGCCAAATAGTTCAGCCATTCGAACATAAGTGCGTCAGCGTGGATGTAACTGCACATACATATATACCTCTACACCATCAAACTCATAACTTTTGCCTTTATAATAGTGATATCAACCAGTACTTGACTGCGATCCCATCTGATGGTAAGCAGTGATGCAATCGTTGATGGTGAGGCGCACTAGTTTATTAAAAGCCTATTCACTCTAGCCTTGAAGACTCTAACCTGGAAGACCGCAGCAGGCAAATTGTTCCAGTCCTTCGATGTACGCGGTCGGTATAAACGACGAAGCGAAACGCTTAGTCCGGACCGTAGAAGTTTCAACAACCTTCTAATATATTTGTTGGAACCTTTAGTGCGATATAACAGTTTTTTTTTGCTAACAATGCTTAAATGAGACCCTTACGCACTTAACCTTTCAACTGATCTCGATCCGGCTGAGCCCACTTGACACCTTAGAACACCTTTGTAAGGTTAAAGTAAAGCTTGGGTCAGTTTAGTAAAGTATCATCACGGTCGAGCCTCCGAAGGGTAACCAAAGTTGATAGCCGATTGAGAATGGTGGCGGAGTGGTTTGATAACTGATCTTTAAACACGTTGAAAGAACCACTCATTTTCTGTTCTTAAATTTTCTGTTCATTCAGTTAAAAATCACCCTCTATTTTAAACTGTATCTCTGACAATTTCGTCCAATCAATTCAATAGTTTCTATTATGCTTAAAAGCAAATATTTTATGTTTAGAATTGTTATTAAGGTTTCGTAGCTCAAAAGGAAAAATATAGAATCACTTTGTTGTCCGTCTGTCTGTTTGTCTGTCAAAACCATTTATCTCGGAAACGTGTGGAGATATCGAGTTGAATTGAAAACCATATATTCAAGTCCGCCATCGCTTGAAGCTGTAAAAAAATCAAATTTCTAAGTTATCGAAAAAAAAATACGGCCGTTTATGTTCAAAAAACATATATTTCGACACCCTCTAGGAAATCAAAATTCATAGGGTACTACCAGTTGACCCAGAATCCTGAAATTTTGCATAAAGCAAGGTCTTATAGCACAGGTACAGAAATAAATCTAAAAACTGTAAATTTGTTGTTACGTCACAACATTTTTTTTTTTAATCTTCGAAAGTCCTTTCGGGAATTTTCAAATTCTGTTTACATAGGTAAGTTTGTACGAACCCGTATTATGACGGTAAGGGGCTTATTAGACACTTTAACGTTTAAGAAACTAAACGCTGTTTTTGGTTAAGCCCGATACGAGGTCAAAGTGACCCCGTGTTAAAGCAGATACACTACTGCATTCAGTTTTAAAAGGGCATCTTAGGTATTCTATTCATCTCTTTTCTAAACTATACCAAGTTGAAGTTACGGCCTCCACATGATAGAAAAGACTAAGTACTTTTCCTTCGTCGCGCTGGAAGGCAGACACGTACAAGGCGTGTTTTTTTTGTCAATCATCAATATCCCTCTGTACAATTTTTTTAATTTTTTTTTTAATTCCAAAATAGTTCATTATTGAATGATCTAGTTTGGAATTAAAAAAATAGTATAAAGTACCTACTCTACACGGGTACCTACGCCTGTGCCCACATATTAAAAATAACAAACTCCTACAACAATTTACAATCACGCGTTTTGTACGTGACTTGTTGCTAATCGTGTGGCTGTAGGCGCCAACAACATTACTTTGAAATCATTAATAAATATTACAGTTGTGATTGTTTGAATTTTATTTTTTAGAATAAATTAATATGTCTACTAATAATTTTGATAACACAACCTATGTTTTCTGATAACTACTTGTTTCATAAATACGAGCATGACAGTTAAGAATTTGTCATGATGATGGGTTGTCAGTGAACGGACGCCGTCAATTAAGACTGGTCAACCGACCACACCGATCCCGACTCGTCGACGACACGTGGTGTTCTACGCGCGCCTCAAAGAGATGTCAGTAAAACCGTAAGGGGTGCAGCAGGGCCGAAGCCTGCTGGGGCCATGGGCTAACTTCGGAAAGGGAAACCCGGGGTCCTGGAATATAAGGCAAAAAAGGATTTTAGGAGTGGTTTTTAGATAGGAAAAGTCTGACACGTCCTCTCGCTCCTTCGTAGAGCGTCAGAAGTTATTTGATGACTTCCCACCTAAAAAAAACCAAAACCGGATCAACTATCTGCAAGCCATGCAAATATTTGTTCCGTGCGGGAATCAAACCCGCGACAAGCAGCGCAGCAGCCGACCGTGCCGTATGTCTGTAGAAGAGTTTGCTAGATGGGAAAGCTATCAAGATTGTCGACTGTACAAAAAAGTTGCTACCTTTATTGAAACCAAAATAACATACTCAGTGGCGTAGCTAGGTAACCAAAGGCCCTAGGGCAAAAAAAAAATGGGCCCCTTTTCACGTGTGATATAATCAAATAACGTCTCCTGCTCTGGGTGGAGCAGGAGAAGCGGGATATAATATTAAAGTAGTGTTGTATTTTTTATTTAGATTTCGAATGTGAATTATTTTTCGTTACTTCAAAAAGAGTATTGTTAACCAGGTTATGGGGGCCCCCGAGCTTTAAGGGCCCCGGGGCACTACGCCAGCTAGCCCTTTGATAGCTACGCCATCCCACATCCTACTCTTACCCAGATCACGTCAACCCTACTCAAGAACACAGATTAAAAAATAAAAATGACTGCCATATTTTCTGGCAATTTGTTTTAAAGAATAAAATTGTTAGATTAATGGTTCGCGTAAGGGCGTTAAAAATGTAACAACTGAAGGCTTGTAATCAGGTTTGCGTGACCAGGCCCCCTTTTCTGCCGTCCAACTTACCCCAAAGGAAGTGTCGTGATGGATGACGCTACGGTTAGTATGCATGTTATTTTTTTTTGTTTCTTTTAGGGCTGCCATGGTCGGCTTTTTGTCTGTGTTGATGCGGGTGTAGCAAAAAATTTATATTAAAAGCGAGATAAAATGTAAATGGTGCTAAAAGCTGCAGATTTAAATTTTGAGTTAAAGTTATCGTGGATTCGAACCGGTCGAGGTTTTACTTTACGTAATTTTTTTTTTTTATCATCCCTGCATAAAAATCAGTCAATCTGGAATCGAAATCTGTTCTAGCAATAATATAATAAGCCTAATCAGCCTTTTAATGTTCCCACTGCTGGGACTCAGACCTCCTCTCTCTAGTAGAGGGAATGGGCCGTAATCCACCACGCGGGCCCAATGCGGGTAGGTGATTGTCACATGTTTTCGAAATTTTGGTTCTAGGACTTGCCGGTTTCCTCACGATGTTTTTCTGCACCGTTTTGAGAGCAGTGGTGATGAAACAAATTACACAAAGTAATACGCCTGGCTGGGTTTGAACCCGCGACCTACAATTCGTAAGTCGGGGCCGTTACCACTCGGCCACCAATCGGCTCGGCTCTACAATAAAAAATCGAAAACATGTACCAATTAACCAATCTTCATTGAAGCCCAGTATTTATATCCCTATTTTATAACCCCCGACGGAAAAGAGGGGTGTTATAAGTTTGACGAGTCTGTGTGTCTGTCCGTGGCATCGTAGCTATTAAACGAATGGACCGAATTTGAAGCAGTTTTTTTTGTTTGAAAGTTGACGTAATCGAGATGATTTTTAGGTACAATTTATACTGATCTATCCAGGTGTTCAAAGTCATTAGCTCGGTTGTTATCTGCGGTAGGCATTCTGAACACTTTTTAAATTAAGTTACACATATGTTTGATGCCCCCGAATCAGCGACGCTCATCTTTAAAATATTTATAGTTCTTTTAATGAATTGAAATCGGCTGAAAGAGTAATTTATTAACTTATTTTTTACTTTTTAATAGTTTTTTGCGTCAGGGGTTTTTTAATTAGTACAAAAATATGGGGCTCTATCCGTACCCATTACTGATCTTGTTTGTGTAGTCAAAAGTAAAAAAAAACGAAATCCCAAAGTTGACCACAAAAATCTGTCATAATTGGTAAATTCATAATTGAATCAATCGTTCATAATAATTGCTACTAGAAAATACTACGCGCAGTGTTTTTCTATTTTTGTCGTTATTCATTTGTAATCTGTACAATATTTCCATAAATTGAGTGACATTTTGGGATATAAACAAAGGCTCATAGCTTTGTAATTTATGATTATTATTCATTGAAACTTTACTTAAATAATAATAAAACCTTTTCTAAAAAGCCCTTTCTTATATTATTTATTGTACACACAAAACTTAACTACAATACATGGATTTGACAATTTATGTACAAAGGCGAGCTTAACTCAACAATGAGTAAGTCCTTAAAGTATTTTTACTAATTAAAAATTTGTGGTGTATACGTAAATGTCATTGGTAGAGAGTGTGATGTATTACAGCTCACTTCCTAGCTCAGGGAGGAGAAGGCCTGTGTCCCAGCAGCGGAAAAGAATAGAATAGAAAATCCTACATCGCAGTATTATTTAGATAGATTAGAACATACATACAACAGCCCGAAAACAATTATCGGGCTGTTGCCCGGATCAGATAAAACACCCATCTGGTCGGAGGATCCTTTCTTTTCAGAGGAGGTATGTGGGACCTTACACCTTGTTCCTCATACAACTAAACTTCAGATTACATCAGTCATGAACCATAGACCCTGTACTACAAATAAATTATATGGGCTGGTGCTGTGAAATGCCACCTAGCAGCTTTGGACTTGGTGGAAAGACGTGCGAAGAGGCTAATTGTGATCCAGATTTGTTTAAATCCAATCTACAAAGCCTTGAGCACAGGCGCAGGGTAGCCAGCCTTTCGGTGTTTTACAGGTTGCATTTTGGAGAGTGTGCGCGGGAATTGCATGACTTGATTCCGCCATCTCATTTCTACCATCGGACAACCCGATGTACGGCGAGTATCCACCCATACGTTGTTGAAACCTCTACGCTCCGGACTAAGCGTTTCGCGTCGTCGTTTATACCGTACATCGAAGGACTGGAACAATTTGCCTGCTGAGGGTTTCCCATCCGATTCTAATTTGGGTGTCTTCAAGGCTAGAGTGAATAAGCTCTTAATAACCTAGTGCGCCTCACTACCAACGATTGCATCACTGCTTACCATCACGTGGGATCGCAGTCAAGCACTAGTTTATATCTATTTAAATACACTTTATAGTATTGGTAGAGTGCAACTGTACATTTGACCCCTCACTGTATATGTAAGTAACGGTAATGGCATATGGCCAAGGCTATCCCTCTATATAGTTTTCCTTGGGGGAGCCCTATGTTTACAGTGGACTGAAATGAAGATGATGGTGAATCAAGGAGCTTAAACTGAGACTGCTTCTTTTTTTGCGCACACCACTTGTGCACTTTAATTATTTTTTATTATGGTAAACCAGGCATACGTGCCCTAGTCGATAACGCGGCCCACTTGCAAAAGTAAGACACGCATTCAAACTTCTGAGTTAACGAAAAAAAGATACGGCTGTTTATGTCGCAAAACACGACACTCTAAAGGTAAGGGTTCCGTTTTTTCCTTTTGAGGTACGGAACCCTAAAAATGGTGAAGCTTGCCAACCCTACAATAATACTTAAGCCCGACATATCTCAGAATCTTCATATCACTAGATCTAACACGACATAGCGAAATCATGTTTGTTTTTAATATTAACCCTTTAACCGCTAATATTTTTGTGTCCGTGTCGCCAGGGTCGCATATTTACGACAAAATACTCCATCTCGTCAGCTTTTCTGTGACCTATGGTAAGAAATTATGCATTTATGCAATAGATTGGCTCCTTGGACCCTAAATGATATTAAGGACTGCGAAACGCATGCACTTTTTAAAAGTAAAGTGAAAGAACACTATCTTTAATTTCGTTGCACATTAGTAAATATATAATATTATTTAAACTTAACTTTTACTGTACATTTTTAACTTAAGTGGCAATGGGCACATTGCTCGGAGAACGGATGGCCGTTGGAGCTGAAAGGTTCTGGAATGGCGACCACGTACCGGAAGACGTAGCGTTGGAAGTTCTCCTACAAGGTGGACCGATGACCTGATAACGGTTGCGGGAGTCTGATGGATGCGAGACGCACAGGACCGTTCATTGTGGCACTTGGGGGAGGCCTAGGCCCAGCAGCGGACGTCTTTTAGCTGAAATGATGAATGATGGTGATGATTAAAATAAATTTTATGAAATATTCGAGTGAACGGGGCTTGTGTGTGCTCTTGAACGCTTTAAGTGAGACGAAACGATTTCTCTTTTCTAAATCATACAAATACAGATATTATAAAAAAACAATATAGTGAAAATAATATACTCTGATATTTTCGAGCAATGAGATATTTATTTTCTTTATGTAGAATATATTCGAGTAATTTGCTTTTAAAAAATACTTTTCAATACACTTACTCATAAACCGCTCTTATCCCTACCGCTTTTAAGCACGCAATTTACGCACTAGTGTGAAAAAGTGCGCTAACTCGCCCCCACTGCAATACATTACATTTATCTTATCAGGCTGAGCGCTAAGCCCCCCCACAAATTCCGCTTCGACCGTAATGTTAAACTTTCTCCCCTTGTATCAAAATTGACACTGTATGGCGCATGAGCATTGTCACAAGTAGCGTCTCATACCAAAGGCCTACCCATGTTCTATTGAAATAACGACATGCCGTCCGGTACTTTGCCATCGTCGCGTGCTAGGCCGCAACAAGAGCGCATCTGATAATGTTATTGATATTCGCGTGCCGCGCTATGCGGCCCGCACTTCGGCTGCATGGCACACCATAGTGTCCTAGGCATTCCAGCATTATATACCTATTTGGTTTTCACCTATACTAACAACATGCCGTCCGATCTCAAACCATCGTCGCGTGCGTCGGAGGATGGAAGGGTGATTATATAGATTTATTTGTGTTAGAATAACTATATTGATTTTATATTTATATGAAGCTAAGTTGTCAAGATGGATAACGGTTATTTATCAAAGTTCCTATGACTGGTATGTAGGGAAACGATTTTATGAAGAAAAGCAAAGAAAGAAAAGACCAAATATTTATTTCAAATAGACTTGTCAATTGGTATGGTCATGTGAAGAGGAGGGATGAAACGCATGTTACTAAAAGAGTTATGAGTTTACATGTGGATGGATGGAGAGGGACAGGGAGACCAAAGAAAAGATGGATGGATTGTGTGAAGAGTGATATGAAAGAAAAGGAAGTTAGTGATAGCATGACGAGTAACAGGGCAGAGTGGAAGAAAAAAACGTGTTGCGCCGACCCCGAATAACACGGGATAAGGGCAGGAAGATGATGATGAAATAGACTTGTCAATTAATCGAATAACTAGTTGCTTGTTCCAAAACTAGGTCATCATCGGAAAGAACAAGCAAGAAAACCCATAGTATTTTATTATAGTATTTTATAGTCACATTTTACAACATTATTAATTATGGTTTATCTCAATAACATCTATAAGAAATTCTATGTTCTATGGTCATTTCATAATAGTAAGCTGAATAAGTATTCTCAAATACCGTATAACATAATTAGAAACAAAAGCCATAACAAGACACATACACAGAATCAATACAATCAATAACAATAATAGCAATAATCAAGATATAATATTAATTAACTTACGTGAGCTTTGCCGGATCACAACTATCTTTTTTGGCAAGGGTCCGAAGCCCTTTTATAGTAAACTGTCGACGGGTGGATGGACATCTTTTTTTAAACGTCAAATAATGCCATGGTCCGGAGCGAGGAGGAGTGGCAGGCGGTCGCCTCCTTCTGCGAAGCCCTAATGCTAGCGAAGGAGGCAGCCGATCGCGTGAGGCAACGGTCCTTACGTTCCAACCGCCGCCACCGGGATTCCGATCCCGATTTCCGGCCACCGTAGGCGCGGGCTTGCGGACGGCGAGCAATGGGTGGCTCGCCGTCCGATCGTCCGGTAATCGGACCGAGCCCAAGTCGTCGACGGCGCGTACTGTTCCACGCGCGCCTCAAAGAGATGTCAGCAAATTGTAGGGGCCCAGCAGGGTCGAAGCCTACTGGGGCCACGGGTAGTGTAAAAGCGAAACCCGGGGCCCTGGGACGAAGGCAACGAAGGAACAGGAGTGGGTTTTTAGTCAGTAAAAGTCTGACACTATCTCGCGCTCCGCCCAAGAGCGGGTTTTGTCATAAGATGATTTTCCCACCCAAAAAAAAAAACGTCAAATAATAATATCCCGCCATTTTCCACCAATCACAGTTTATCACAATTTAACTTATTTTATAGTTCTTTAATTACAATTGATGAATAGTTAAACAGTTTTAAAACAGTATAAGATTATTTAAGCAATTTTACAACACCTGATTTGTATTTCTTAGTTCTTATTTCAAAGAATATGATACCGACTGACAGTTCGGTATTAATCGACACAAACAACTTATTACAATAAAATATCAGGTTAAAATGAGAGAAATAGCTTTATGATCATTAATAATAACGAAATAATTTATAGGATTATCATCAATACGTTTAAGTTTCGAGTTTTATATTTGTATACATTACAATAGTACTAATTAATCTTGGTAATTATATATATACAATATTATACATATACAAAAACACTTAACTAATTAAAACTATATATATACATTAACGGCTACTCCTAACTAAAATATGGCGTCATAAAACTCCTCCGCATCGCTGTCGACTGGAAGTGAGCCCAAAAGGCTGGCAGCATTGCCACGTTGTATGGCAATGCTTAATCTCTGACCAAGATAAAAGCCAGAGAGAGAGCCCTTGGGTCACGCGAAGTGTCAACTAAGCGTTTGGTTATTTCTTTAAAAAGGGTATGTGCACTCGGACCCCACGGCCCAAGAGTTTCAACCCCAAACGGCTCAAAAATATAACTACCGACGAGGTTGTTATATTTTCGACGCTTGTGGTTCTCCGCAGCCGCAGCTGCAGCACCAGCACAGCACGATGAGCTCGGAAAATGATCTTGGTAGGTACTTCTACATTTGATTTGAACTACATAAATGTTACCAATTTATACAATACAACAAACAATATTCGTGATTTAACTACATCATATATAATGACATTCGTCATAATTATATAACAAGTGCGTCTGATAATGTCATTGATATTTGCGTGCCGCGCCATGATGCCCGCACTTCGGCTGCATGACACACTGTGGTTTCCGAGAAATTTCGGCATTATATTTAGTTTTCGTCTATACCGAAAATATTTGCCCGAATATCATCGATAGTATTTTATTTCTTTAATCGGGACTCGTAAACGGTTGAAGATTTTGCAACCTACCTGTGACGCGTGACCCAAGGGCTGGCTTTTACCTCGGTCAGAGATTAAGCATTGCCATACAACGTGGCAATGCCGCCAGCCTTTTGGGCACACTTCCATTCGACAGCGATGCGGAGGAGTTTTTTGACGCCATATTTTAGCTTTTAGATTTTTTATTTAAGTGTATATATAAGTTAGTGTCTATATGTTAAGTGTTTTATGTATTGATAGATTCCATATTAAAGTAAAAAATAATTAAACCTACCTGTAGTTTTTTCGAGCTTTGCCTACTATGCTATCATTCATGATTCTGAACTCCTTTCGTCTCTTTTTCTCCACTGGAATAAATTTATGCTTCGTCTTACGTTTATCAGTAGCATTTGTTTTCATGATGTGCACTGTATGTACTTATTCAGAAATCAGAAACGTTTATTTCAAATAGATCAATTGGTCTATTTGAAATACAAATGCCTGTACAAAAGTGCCTGTAATTACAGACACTTTTGAATTGTCAAAATGTCGGTCAGTCAAAAATAAAAAAAAACGTGAAGCTAAATTGCACGTTCCAAAGCGTAGATCTCTATGGGGAAGAACGTGAAAGAAACTCCATGGACAGTCTTTTAATTCATAAATCTTGGTTACATATTTCTTGTCGTTTCTATTAAGTGAGCACAATGTAGATAAGTAATAATAATTACAAAAAAAATAAAATGACACTATTTAAAAAAAAATGAAATTGAATTAAGCCCCTGCCTAAGAGATGACCAGTCTCAACTGACGGCACCCGTTTACGAACATGACGCGTGCATCAGCTCCACTCAGCTCAACCACTTTGAAGGGAGCTGAATGACCCAATAACACGTGCCACCATCATCGAGACATTTGAGTGAGCATGACAAACTCTCAACTGCAATGGTCGTAATGTCAAACAAGTTGTAACCTAATAAAAATGCTCCTTTATATAATAAAGTTTATAAATAAAAAAGTTTTGTAATAAAGTTTATAAATAAAAAAGTTTTGTGAATGTGACGTACCATACGTCACATTCACAAAACTTTTTTTTTTATTAACATAACATCTCTATCTAGCGGACTATGCGATAAGTCAGCTGATCTTTTTCGACCCGATGACCTTGAAATCGAGTTTATTACTTATACTGCAGTGATATCATTAGAATTAGCTGCTATTGTTTGTGTTATGTTCCTGTGTTTTAAGTTCTGTGGATTAATTTGCTTCAATCAATCAATCATTTTATTTGCATAATATGGGTTTACAAAGATGTTTGCACAGTTACAGTTTCACCATATTCAGCTTATGTTCGCATGCAAATGTAGTGCTTTATTAGTCACAACGTTACTTTTTACTTTAATAAAATCTACGTCAGTTTTCACTATAGCTATTAGATAGACAAAATAGACAGCTGTCGAGACTCTGGGCAGTTGGAGTACGGAGGCAAAGTGTTTTTGTGGTGGATTTAGGCCGTAGGCTTGGGGAGGCAACTGGTGACTCCCGGTCCGGGTCGTTCTTGGTGCAAAGGATGACCATCGCTATTCAGCGAGGTAATGCGGCCAGTATTATGGACACTTTTGCACCGGGAACGATCAGGGGCGGGTTGTATATTGACGTGTGACTTTTTAGTTTTAGACAAATGTTGCGCTATACAATAATCTATTCAGTTTATGTTAATCTTAAGTTTATTAAATTTTTTTTTTTTTTTGATTCTATAAAATATAATAAAGGTAAATAACTTGATAGACAAATAGATTTATTTATTTGCGTAGAATGTAGGTAATTAATGTAATTTGGTGTTACAATATTTTGGAATCCTTGTACATTCTGCCTCATGGCGTGCAGAATTAACTTACTTATAACTAGGTACTAGAGTTACTACTTTATTACATAAAACATACAACATAAACATTGTAAATTAAATAGACTTATAATTTAAGAAATCCGGTACAGAGTAATAACATTTTTTACTAGTAATTTTTTAAGGCACTTTTTACTTTTTTTATTTTTTATTTATTTCATTTGGAACATGATTATAAATAATGTGTGTAATGGATGTGTGGTGTGACGAGAATGGATAAAGTGAGAATTGAATATATTAGGGGAAGTTTGGAAGTGGCGCCAGTGACTGAAAAGTTGAAAGGAAATCGTTTGTCTTGGTATGGTCATGTGAAGAGGAGGGATGAGATGCATGTTACTAAAAGAGTTATGAGTTTACATGTGGATGGATGGAGAGGGAAAGGGAGACCAAAGAAAAGATTGATCGATTGTGTGAAGAGTGATATGAAAGAAAAGGAAGTTAGTGATAGCATGACGGGTGACAGGGCAGAGTGGAAGAAAAAAAACGTGTTGCGCCGACCCCAAATAACACGGGACAAGGGCAGGAAGATGATGATGATGACATGATTATAAATAATAGGAGCCATGTAGGAGCCATTACTTTTGGAAATGCAATCACAATAATAATCAATTGTTCATTACAAAAGCTCGTAATAGATGTAGTACTAATGATAGCGTAGCTTAAGCACGCTAATACTAGACTACTTGAGTATGAAAGAATGGAAAGATCTATATGATATAAATCTTTTCATTCTTTACACAATAATGATAAAAAATAACATATTTTTCTTATAATCATTATGATTATATAAGATGTTAAAATATTAACTTAAAGAGTTTCGAGGGGACATTTTACTCCTCATTATGAACAAGTTTTACTATGATACCAAAACTGAAATCACGAAAAAAAAATCAACTGTTCCCTACATTTATGTTCGCATAACTCGTCAAAATGTATGGAGCAGCTGATTTTTTTTTTGCGATTTCGGGTTTGGTCCCATAGTAAAAGTTGTACATAATGAGAATTACAATGTCCCCTCGAAATTCTTAAAGTTAATTTTTTAACACCTTATAGAATTGCATTGAAGTAAAAATAAATTGAAAATCACAAATTTTCATAATCAATTTAATTTATTTCAATGCAACTTTTTATTTAGTTTGAATGTAATTCAATTTTATTATTTTTATACGATCACAACTTTTATTATATAATTTACTGTGCATGTGCTGTGCACGTCTATAAGTGACAAATTCACCATAATTTTTTTTTCATTTTCATATTTCCTTTTGTATAATTTTAAACTAGTGATTGAGTCGTTGCCGCGTTGGTTTATATATATATATATATATATATATATATATATATATATATAATATATAAAGGTCGACTGGTAGAAAATGACAAAGGCATTAAGTTCACCTTTTGTACAGTGTTTACTAGTGCATAATGTTTTAATAAATAAATAGATAATATATATTTAAAAAAAAACACAGTGATATTAAAATAAGCCTTCTTTCGCTCAATATCTTAAGGTAGGTTTATATAAAATATGCTGTATCTTCGTCGTGTGTTTTACTTCGTCATTCAGTTACAAATCAAAATGTTTTACAGATACCCGGGGCCCTGGGACGAAGGCAACGAAGAAACAGGAGTGGGTTTTTAGTCAGTAAAAGTTTGACACTATCTCCCGCTCCGCCCAAGAGCGGGTTTTGTCATAAGATGATTTTCCCACCCATAAAAAAAAAAAAAAAAGTTTTACAGATTTATATTTTTGTAAGAATAGTTTTGGTTATCTATGTGTGAATGTATATATATAAAAGAAGAAACCGACTGACTAAAATGTCATCAATGCACAGCCGAAATTACTGGGACTAGGAGCGTGAAATTTTTCACAAAAATTTTTTATGACGTGGACGAGCACTATGTTGTGAATTTCCAAAAATCTAAATCACAAGGGATCAAAAGGGGGCCCAAAGTTTGTATGGAGAATCCTACTTTTGCGCAGGCCAAGCCACTGCCAGAAACTAGTTTTTAGTATATTTACATAAATTGTTTGCTAGTTCCAAAGTGGCGCTATACATCTGATCCCTATTTTTTTTTGTTCAGCGCGCTAGCTTTTTAAATTAGGCTGTATGTTACAAGCAAGTTACTAAAATAGAAATGATGTGTATGAACCCTAACACTATGTGTGACGTCATTTCAAGGTCACATAAAAGCAACGTTACTTTTGTCACGTACGTACCGCGTTATGTCGTGTAGTAACCATAGTACAAAAACACATCATTTATTGATTGATTTATAAAATCATCATCAGCTTCCTGCCCTTGTCCCGTGTTATTTGGGGTCGGCGCAACACGTTTTTTTCTTCCACTCTGACCTGTCACTCGTCATGCTATCACTAACTTCCTTTTCTTTCATATCACTCTTCACACAATCCATCCATCTTTTCTTTGGTCTCCCTCTCCCTCTCAATCCATTCCATTCATCATTCATCATTCTCCATCCATTTATAACATATATATGTATATTAATTAAGACTTACAACAATAGCTATAATAGGACAATTTGATAAAAACATTACATAGCGATGATTCATTCATTGATAAGGCATTAAACCACCAATATGTGAAGATAGCCTGATAAAGACCATCTACGTACGTTGGTAACATTTATTTTTAAAGGGCAATTAAACTGTTTTGAATTTTAAACACCTTTTTTTAATTTTAAACTATTTCATAACATTTCTGTGTTTATAAATATTATCTAATAACAATTTAAATAATTAATGCTTTCTAGAGCGATTATAATTATTATTTGCACTAACTAATTGACGCAACTCCATTGTTTCCTTATATATAATTATTATTATAAAACAAAGTCCAAATGTCCTCATCGTTTGTCCGCCTGTATGTTCAAAATAACTGAACGAATTTTCATGCGGTTTTCCGTAATAGATAGAGTGATTAATGAGAAAGGTTTAAGTGTATATTTAGAATACATGCATTTATAAAAAAAACAGCAAAACAGCAAGCAAGCAGGCAGCTGAAAGTCGAAAATTTTAAATTCAAATAGCCATGCGAAGCTAGGGGGGTTACTAGTATGTTATACAAAAAATAGATTCTTTTTAGTCTACCACTTAATTTAACTAGAGCAGTGGTGGCCAAGTGGTAACGGCCCCGACTTACGAGTTGTAGGTCGCGGGTTCAAACCCAACCAGGCACATTACTTTGTGTAATTTAATTCATCACCACTGCTCTCAAAACGGTGAAGGAAAACATCGTGAGGAAACCGGCATGTCCTAGAACCAAAAATTCGAAGACATGTGACATCCACCAACCCGCACTGGGCCCGCGTGGTGGATTACGGCCCATTCCCTCTCCTGGAGAGGAGGCCTGAGTCCCAACAGTGGGAACATTATAAGGCCGACTATGCTATGCTATGCTACTTAATTTAACTTACCCACACTTACTTACTTTTATGATAAATATTTGAATTACAGAATTTGAATTTCTATTTTAATAATTATAGCTAGAGAAAATTTAAATATAAAAAAAATTAAATAAGTTTTTATGTTATTTTTTTTATTTAATGTTCTTTTTTTATTAATTATATTATTATATAACTTTTAGAACAATAAATATATTTTATTTATTTTTTGATTGGAAATTAATTCCTACTTTATAATTAATTATTGGTTGGTTATTGGTTAACTTGTTATAAATTACAATGGTATTGATGACGCCGTTATTATTAGTTAAGTAGTCGAAGTACCTACCGATCAATTCTGGTAACATCAGCTTAGGTTTACAAAACGAAAAATTACGCGACCTGGGGCCCAAGTCTGCTATTTTTATAAATTCGTCATTCCAACACGATCCCATTGTTATTTTGCTAAAAGTTCGTAATCTGATAATTAATAATGGTCGATCATTGATCGGTCAATGATCTTATGGTAGAATGAAAATATCGAGCTGTCTCGAAACAAATTAAAAGCAATGATTGCACAATGACGTTCTAATGGTAGGTTACTGATCAAAGGAACTGTCAAAATTTTGCCAGTTATCCGCAAACATCAAATATTCATTTGTCACTAAGCGCGAGATTACCATTCTATGCCATTTCTTTCAATGGAGTGTCAGTGGTTGTCCATTGGAAAGTCATAATGACGCCATTATATATGAAGATTACCAAACTTGGTCAAAACCAACAATTATGAAGTCAATAATAGACCATTCCGATACTATGGTAATAGCAGACTTGAGGCCTAGATCCAACCTAACTTGTTGTTTTTAAATATTAGGACATTCCGACTATCCTATTAAATTTAAAGGGCCTAGCACACTCCGCGATATTCAGCACACGATATTCTGACTGTCTTATTTTTTGTTTCGAGTAAGACCGGTCTAACCCTATGCGACATCGACTAAGACTGTCTGAATATCGAGTAGTGTAATAGGCCCTGAAAGCTTTCAAGGCTAAAATCGACTAAAACAACAAAGTCGATTTTGTTTTATCACGAGTGTCTATATCAAAAGTCTAATCTGTAGGCGTCTTTATCTTTGAAATTTATATCAATGTTGCAACACCGGTTTTTTTTTCGTATTACGGGTTTTTACAATCATTCGACGATAGATACGACAGTATTCGACATATCATTCTAGCGATCGCACGCGCAGCTTTAAATTTTTTGGTTATTTTTAGATAATTGTGACTAATCTTCTACATCTAAGAAAAACTTCACGCTGCCCAGTGTCAAAATTTAGTGATTTTGAATTTGTGATTTAGTGTTTTTTAGTTATTTAAACTATCAAAAAATGGTGAACTTATACAACCGGGCGTCTGCAGACACCACGCCGTATAATGTACGGCCTTCAAATTCGAGGTAATGTCTTTTTGTTGTTGACAATATTTTGGAAATTATACCTGAAACTTACTGATTGTACTAAACTATCCTCGAAAACAGAAGAGACTCTTCATATGTTATGTATTATGCCTATCTGTCATGATAGTGACGTCACGAATGGCCAGCCAAATAAAGCCTCAATTCCACAAACCGTAAAACTTTCAGATGTAGAAAATATATATTTTTTGTGAAACTCAACTGCAGAAGTTGTTCGCTAAACCGTGTTGCTAATATTTCATTCAAATAAAAATTATTATCCATATCTTCATACAGCTATCATTACAAACCAATCCAATGCGATAGTGTAGACAAAAATATACAATAATAATAATTTTTTGCCTTAAAACTGCTATTAAATCCCATTCATAACCATAACGAAATATAACATGCAATAAAGGCAATTAATTATTTACGCACTTTGTAAAACACTTTTAACCGATGTTTTTGCATTATTTAAGTAATCAATAATATGTTTAAGATCACAGTACCAGACTCTGGATGTAATAAAAAATAAAAATATTTATTTTTCAACTCTACTCAAAAAATATGATACGACTTAATGCGTAGAAAGCATCGATTACGACAAATATCAAGACAGATAGTGCATTTTTGCTAGTAAATGCGTTAACGTTTACTTGAAAGTTTCATAGTAAGTGGAAATGCAACTTAATTGGCAAATGGCGCATAGCAGTAAGCTTTATGCTTAGTACAACCAGTAAGTGAAGCATGATTAACATACTTTCACCTTCCTTTGTTTCAATAAAGACATTTCAATACTAAATCGGTACTTTTCATGCCTTAATTCAGTCGAGAGCCCACCGCACCAGTCACCGCCGTGAAATTCGACAAGGATGCACCATACTATGACATGAGTGGGGATAAGTTCCTCATCATTCTCAACCAGCACACGTTCGAGGATACCAAATATTTTCAGTTTGTATTACATTTTATTTTATATTGTTTTTGATCGATAATAAGTATATAGAATGGGAATGAAACACGGTCGTTTACAATGAGCCTCATCAGAAGGCTTACAGTCACCCAAAGGGCAATGGAAAGGACTATGCTCGGGGTTTCCGAGAGCCAAAGTCGCCGACATAGCCCGAAGAATCGCCGAACTTAAGCGGCAGTGGGTAGGGCACATTGCTCGTAGAACGGATGGTCAATGGGGCCGAAAGGTTCTAGAGTGGCGACCACGCACCGAAAAACGCAGCGTTGGAAGGCCTCCCACAAGGTGCAACAATAACCTGGTGAGAGTCGCGGGAATGCGGTTGATGCGAGACGCACAGGATCGGTCGTCGTGGCAATACTTGGGGAGACCTAAGTCCAACAGTGTCCACCGTCTTTCAGCTGAAGTGATGAGTGATGATGAACAGAAAGAGGAATCGATTTTTTCCAGAAGTACCTATATTGTTAATTAAGTATTATTTTTTTTTCAAAACTAAACTTTTAATAACATTCTATTAAAATAATTTAAAACGTATTAGCCAAAAATAGATTTGCGGGAGGACTATGAAAAACTACTTTTTCTCACTAGAAAGACATCTGATGGTGCTCTTATGATATGAATTTTTGCCCAACATTTTTAATGCGCGATATTTTATTGCGTCATCCTCTATATCTGTACTTATGAAAAATATCAAATACTGCACATTTTTATTTTCCTCACATGATAAAATTGGCAAGAAATATGTGTTCTTGGAGTTTCATACGTTTTTATTCATAGAGATCTACGATTTGGAAAGTACAAACAATTAGATACATTTATCTGTCTGACCGACTTCTTGCCAATTCAAAAGTGCTTGTAAATGGTTTATTTGAAACTAGCTTAGCTAGCCCGCGACTTCGTCCGCGTAGAAGTCGAAAATGGTTTTATTAGTTTTTTTTGAGATACGAAAATATGAAATATTATTTATTATCTTCGTCGTGTGTGATAGATAGTCCATTGAATTGTATGGCGAGCGATATTGTATCTTAAGATCAAATATTATAGTGTCTTAGCCGTGTTCAGCGCCCCTTAGTGAACTCCACTGCGGGTGACGTAACCTACGACAAACTTATTATTTGCTGTTGGTACAGTAATCTGGTCTAGGGATCGAAACGCAAAATTAAGCTTGTTTTTTATTATATATACTTATCCGGGACAAAAAGTACCCAGTGTGGTGCCCAGGATATTAAAGAATAATTATACCAACTTTCATCGTAATCGAACTGGTAGTTTTTGCGTGATGCCTGAACAAACAGACAGACAGACAAACATTTTTTTAATCACATTTTTGGGTTCGGTGTCGGTCTAGTAACACCCCCCGCCATTTATTTTTTGATATTATCAATGTACAGAATTTTCACTTCTATAGACTTATTTATTATAAGTATAGATAAACTCAATTGACAGCCAAGCTTCAATATTGTTGCGTCATTAAAACCTGCCTAAACTATAATATTGCGAAATATACTGATTATACATATGAGTAACGTACGTACAAAGTAACGTCGAAACTTACTGAAACTTTTGTGCAATCGTTGAGCAATATTTAGTGTTTGCCTAAAATGGAAATAGAGACATTTTTTTAATTGTATAGGCTAGTATTAGACTACGATCCCAATAGATGGTAAGCAGTGATGCAATCGTTGATGATGAAGCGCACTAGTCTAAGAGCGTATTCATGCTAGCCTTGAAGACACCAGAATTATAATCAGATGGGAAGACCGATTTTTAAAGACGACTTTGTTATTTATTGATATAGACTAGTGCTTGACTGCGATCCTACCTGATGGTAAGCAGTGATGCAATCGTTGATGGTGAGGCGTACTAGTTTATTAAGACCCGATTCACTCTAGTCTTAAAGACACCTAAATTATAATTGGTTGGAAATACCGCAGCAGGCCAATTATTCTTTGAGGAGTGGCTGGAGAGGCAACACGGCGTCTTCACCTTCGGTATGACGCAGGTCCTCACCGGGTGTCATCATTGTGTGGACCGCTCGGAGGACACGGTCGAGCATACGGTGTAGGTGTGCCCTGCTTGGGCGGAGCACTGTAGTTTCCTCGTGGAGGCAATCGGCGGCAATGACCTCTCGCGTCGGGCCCTGGTTTGGGCTGTGGCCGGAAGCGAGGAGGAATGGCAGGCGGTGGCATCCTTCTGCGAAGCAGTAATGCTAGCGAAGGAGGAGGCCGCACGCGTGAAGAAACGAATGTCCTCACACTTCAGCCGCCGAGATTCGGCGAATACCAGCCACGGTAGACGCGGGCTTGCGGATGTCGAGCAATAGGTAACTTGCTGTCCGGTTATTGATCAGACCAAGCCCAGTCGTCAACAATGCATAGTGATCCACGCGCTCCTCAAGGATATATCAGCAAACCGTGGGGGCCCAGCAGGGCCGATGCCCGCTAGCTAGGACCGCGGAGAATTTCTGAAAAGGAAACCAGTAGTCCTAGAACGCAAAGGGCAACTGAAGAACAGAGGTGTGGTTTTAGTCAGTAAAAGTCTGACATGTCCTCCCGCTCTGCCCAGAGCGCGAGAAGTCATTAGATGATTTACACACTTAAAAAAAAAAGGCCAGCTGTTCCAGTCCTTCGATGACCGTGGTTTAAACGACAAGGAGGATTATAGAAGCAACAAAAATAACTAGCAACCCTAGCCAAGTTACGATCGTTTCGTTTGCGTCGAACGACTCGAGTAGGCCACGCCTTCGATTCATTTGTTCTGACCACGTGACTGAGCGTTGAGATGACGTCAGAATAAAGGAATCGGAAGCGTGGCCTACTCGAGTCTTTCGACGCAAACGAAACGATCGTAACTTGGGTAGGGGGGCAGAACTTTTGCAGTTACTTGATTTATTTTATTTTATTTATTGAGAGATTACAAACGACTCCAGCATAAAGCTCGTGCATATAAATAACACTGAGTAGGTGGTCATGTTGCTGCCAACTGCATTATCCACAGATTAAACGTAGTTGTAATACATTGTTTGCCACTAAATGGACATTATTGTACAATATATTATACACTAGCTGACTCGGTGAACTTCGTACCGCCTAATAATGTGATAAATGAAGAACCGCTCGACCGATTTTGTGCAAACTTCACATAAACCATCTAGTAAATATTCCGAACAAAGCCTAAACATTTGGTTTGGATAGGTGAGCCCGTTTTTGAGTTATAAAATTTATTTTTTTGAATTAAAAACGAAAAGTGGCATTGTGTTTTATATTTATAGATAATGCTAATGATTTAGAAGAGAGAGAAATTCTTGCTCGTTCTTTTCATCGAGATCAACGTTAGCTTCATCTTTCTTCTTGACATTTCAAACTAATTTCAGGCAGTAAATGGTTTAGATGCAATAAATCTTTTCATTTCATTTTAGCCTTTTTGTGAACCAATTCGTAAACGTGTTTCGAAGAATCTATTATTAATATATGCTTTACTAGCTTTTGCCCGCAGCTTTGGCCGCGTACATAAAATATAACCATATAAATTGTCATTAAAGAATAAAGCAGCTTCCTATTGGTGAAAAAATTTCAACGATCGGACCAGTACTTTCAGAGATTACCTCCTACAAACAAAAAAACAAACTTTACCTCTTTTTACCTAAGTGCAGATTGTACACTTCATAATGTGAGCTGGATAAATATTTACAAAACACAAACAAGTGCACAATGGGCGCTCTTATCGCACAGGACAATTTTGTACAGTTGTTACCATAAATTGGTTGCTATTGGATGAATTCGACGAAAAGAGATAGATATAGAATATACAAAACACAAGTAATGTAAAAAATGAATAATAATCTACACTAATATTATAAAGAGGTAAAGTTTGTTTTTTTGTTTGAAGGAGGTAATTTCTCTAGAAGTTCTGGTCCAACTGCTAAAATTTTTTCACCGTTAGAAAGCTGCTTTATTCCTGAGTGGCATAGGCTATATTTTATGTACGCGGGCGAAGCCGCGGGCAAAAGCTAGTATATTATACTTATTTTCGGATCACTAAGGTTCTATAGTGGCACTATACACAGATTAATCTTAAAATAATAACATTACAAATCATCTATTTATTGTTAGAGAACTACAAGTACGTTGGGTCAGCGAAGTATTGCATTGAGTTTTGATGTCATATAGCCACAGTATCTATACTGTGATATAGCTTTCTGCGAAAACGGCGACACTGACATGAATAACACCCGCCGAGCAAGATTCCTTCTCAAAGATGATGAGTCGGTACCCGTGCGACAAAAGCTTTGAGTTTAATCTTGTAGCGTGACTCCAATCATTCGGCTCTCAAGATGAACTTTTTTTAATTTTGACTGGCCTGTTGGTCTAATGGTTAGTGACCCTGACTGCTATGCCGGAGGTCGTGGGTTCGATTTCCGCCCAGGATAAATGTTTGTGTGATGAGCATGATCATTTGTTCTGTGTCTGGGTGTAATTTATCTATAATGTGTATGTATTTAGAAATATATAAGCATGTTTATCAGTTGTCTAGTACTCAACTAGACAACTGATAAATGCTCTGCTTAGCTTGGGACTAGACGGCGTTGTGTGATAGTTGTGTGAATATTATATTATATACTTGGTCTTCATCTTTATGTACTCCATGACCTCCTTTATCTTCCTACTTCTCCATGCGGGAGGTATGGAAAAGTGGGAAGAATTGTGAGTGTATGTTCCCTTAGGACAATTTCTAAATGAGTAAATGAGTAAGTGACTCTATCTGGGTAGAGTCTTAATGTTGCAAGTGGGGCACGTTACCGACTGGGGCACGTATACCTGGTTATTCCTTTAAATATATATTTCATTGATAAAATCACACTATTGTTGAGTAACCTGCTAATCCCGGAAAATGTAAAGTAACAAGCAAAAACTAGTATTTTGTAGATAACACAATAATATATATATTCTTAATTACAGGTATAAACCATCCACGAGGAACGGAACTTACAAAGATGAAGGGCGGTTAAGGCAGGTCTTCCACAACCTCGGATTCTTAACCTTCGTGTTTAGAAATTTGAAATACCAAGAAATTATTGATCTTCTTACCTCGAGTAAGTTTTATCCTATCCATCATGGAGTTCTAATACCCGCTAAGAAATTTAAAAAAATCTTTTCTTTTTTTTTTTTACTCACGTTGACTACACTATCCCACATGATTTTGTATTTGTATCGCATTTTATTTGATTTTTTATATTATATTAATAAATAATAATAGGTATTATGGTTAAATTAAATTATAATGTAGTTTGTAATAGCATCGCATTGGCGTATTGTAATTGTAAAGGTGTTATTATTAAATAATAAATAAATGATTATTCGTGATGATATGGTCGGCGTTAAAGCACGCTTGCCTAGAAGTAACCTATTCAATCTTGAAAAAAAAACTCCTGTTTTGCCGATAGCAACAAAGCTATCAGGAAACACAGACTCTGGTGTGAACTTTGTCTTGACATACATATTCATCGACGCAATGGATCTCGTCCACAGACAGAACCCAATGAATAATGAAATAAAATGAATAAAAAAAAATAACTAATAAAGAAACAGTACTAATGGTATATCACAGTCATGTGAGTTCAGTATTGAGGTATGGGATAATTATATGGGAAAACTCTACAGACGCCCAGAGAGCTTTTATAGCCCAAAAAAAAAATGAACAGTCTATCTATGGACTCAAGTGGACTGATTTGTGCCGATCAATCTTTACTAAAAATCGTTTGCTTACACTGCCAACCCTATACGTCTTCGAAATGTGTAAATTCGTTAGAAACTACCTTTCACTCTTTGAGCAGGATAATAAGTCACAATTTAAAAGGAAAATAGTACAAAAACCTCTAATAGTGCTTCGAAACACATACAAAAAAAAATATTAAAATAATAAAATTAAAAACAAAAAAAAATATGTAAAAGAAACTTAGAAAAATGAATGACTTCATTTTTCTAAGTTTTTTTTTTACATAAATTTAATCTGTAGAAGTAAGAATTTAAAATCTGTAAGAATTTAATAGAACTTTGAACAATTGACTTTGTGATAGATGTTTATATTCAATATATGATTATTTACATTTTAAATAGACGTAATGTATTATTATGTACCTATATTATGACTTACGAACATTTATTTAAATTAAAACTTTTGACATTATTTATAAATTTTCTAATCAATAAATTCTACACTAATTTAATACATTTTATAATCGTATGTGCCTAATTAATATTATTGACTGTAAATTTTATTATGTTTGACTAATGTGACTAATGACAGTGATGAAATTTCATGACATTATCATTATGCATATTCTAAAAATATATGCACGACTATAGGTAGCCTGTGTACCATCCAATGGGTTTAGTGGTAGAAGAATCAAATGAACAAAGTATTATGTACATTTTTTAACATTCCAGTCTCATCATTGGACCATACTAGGACATCATGCGTTTGTATTACAATTCTCACACATGGAGACAAAGGGGGCAAGGTCTTTGCAGCAGACCAGCCGTACCAATTGAGTGAGGTCATTGACATCTTTGGGAAGCAAGCGAACCTCACCAACAAGCCGAAGCTGTTCTTTGTTCAGGTAATTTTACATTGCCCAGGTCATATTTTCAGGCCTTTTTTCGATTGAAAAGCCTCTCTATTCTCCTGGCACCGTTCTCAAAAGCCCTTTTTCAAGATTCGATAAACATCCCGACGGGTGCAAAGTAAAGAAAGTTATCTACAATTTTGCGATTTTGTCATAGTTGCAGTAACGAACTAAAAATCATATTCTACGACATGGCAAATCGTCTTTTGAGTGTAAAAATTGCAGGAATAGTTCTTTTTTTTTTTCAATAATATTTTAAAATATTAAATAACTTTTTTACTTTGCACCCGTCGATCTGGCTCTTCGCCGTCATTATCCATTGTGTCCCAACCACTTGTTTAAGAATCAGAAATCAGAAACGTTTATGTCAAATAGACCAATTACAGGCAGTTTTGAATTGTCAAAATGTCGGTCAGTCAACAAAACAACAGAAGCTAAATTGCACATTCCAAAGCTTAGATCGTAGATCAAAGCGAAGTCAACTTAATAAAGACTATAACTCTCCTTTACCTGTCATGAAATAACCGTCCGGACCGAGCCCAAGTCGTCGACGGCGCGTAGTGTTCCACGCGCGCCTCAAGGAGATGCCAGCAAATCGTAGGGGCCCAGCAGGGTCGAAGCCTACTGGGGCCACGGGTAGTGTGAAAGCGGAACCCGGGGCCCTGGGACGAAGGCAACGAAGGAACAGGAGTGGGTTTTTAGTCAGTAAGAGTCTGACACTATCTCCCGTTCCGCCCAAGAGCGGGGATGTCATTAGGATGATTTTCCCACCCAAAAAAAAAAAAACCTGTCATGAAATTGGTTTTGGAAATTGCTAAACGATTATGGGCTGGTGGTAAGCTATCCCTCCAACAGTCAAATCGGCCTGGCCATGCTGATCTAAAATATACCCCAAGCGGAAATAATTGAACCCGAATAGACGTACTCTAATGCTCTAATATTTTATTTGTTTTTTCAAAGTTCTCATCTGGGCTTTGAAAAGAGATGGTACAAAGCGGAGATAAGAATGTAGAGGTAAATGTATAGAGCGACGAAAGGGATAAAGTGAGAAATGAGTATATTACCTGGAAGAAGTTTGAAAGTGGCACCAAAGACTGAAAAAAAGAAAGGGAATCTCATGTCTTGGTATGGTGATATAAACAGAAGGGTTGAAACATGAAACGCATGTTACTAAAAGACTTATAAGTGATTTAGATGGAGAGGGAAGCCAAAAAAAAGATGGGTGAATTTTGTTAGGAGTGATATGAAAGAAAAGGGAGTTGTGATAGCGTGACAGATGACGAAATAGAACGGAAGAAACAAACGTGTTACACCGACCAAGTAATATGGGACAAGGTCCCGAAGATGTTAAATGATATTTATTTTGCAAATATATTTTTAAAAACATTTTTACACGATAATTTTTTCGTCAATTCCAATACAGTTCTGGCGATGATTGCTGGCAGAATTGATTGCCCTTATATCGGACATTGCTGTAGCAGACATGTTACTTACTATGTCCGACAGTGTATATGTATTTGCTTATGTGTGTGTGTTCTGTTTTGTGATTGTTGTATGGGTGCTATTAGTTGCCTGAAATAATTGCTTTTTTTTTTTTTTTTTTTTATTTCAAACTAAATAGCGCCGGTGTTTCCTAGCTGACTACCCAA
The DNA here is from genome assembly GCA_949316375.1 of Mythimna vitellina. NCBI lineage: Eukaryota > Metazoa > Arthropoda > Insecta > Lepidoptera > Noctuidae > Mythimna > Mythimna vitellina. Next base: position 4,479,613 of record OX438691.1, on the reverse strand, counting down.
ACTCAGGGGTCAAAGTCTCTTTTATAGTCCAGCAAACATGTAAAGGTCAAATCTTATGAGAACCATGCCGATTGGAGTCTGAGATGATTTTTTGAAGAAAGAACCACATAGTTCTGAGAGGACCTGTCCAGTCAGTGCAAAAATTTGTCAGTATTCGTGCAGCTAAACTCAGGACTACTAAGGAACTCAACGATATGACGAACAATACCAAAGAAAGGACATTTGGGTAAACCGTAACCGTACATAAAACTGCCAGACATTATGTTTAAAGAAAAGGAAAGTGTAATCCACATAGTGTCCTCATTCACAATACTTAAATTTACAAAAGTTGTGGCCAAAAAAATTCTAACCTTAATATAATATCACCCACAGGCCTGCAGAGGTGACAATATGGATGCTGGCCACACCGTGAACTTAACGCAGTGTGACAGTCAACTTCTGACTATGCCTTCTTACTACTCTTCTGGGATGCCTTCTTCCTATTATTCTTCTTTTGAGGATGTGATGATGATTATGGAACAACAACAGACGACTGATGCACGCTCTTTTAGTTGTAGTAGTCTACTCGATTTATTTAAGGTAAGCAAACAATAGGTCTATGAATAATACTAAATCACAAAATACAATCATGCGTCGAAGTACTCCTCCACATCGCTGTCATCCAGAAATGTCCCTACCAGACTGGCAGCATTGCCACGTTGAATGGCAATGCTAATTCTTTGGGCGTTCTTCGCCTGTTGAGAATTATATTTTTATATTTCATCAATGTACTCGTAACATCAATATTAATATAATGGTAACATATCTTAGTAAAAAAAATATCGTAATTGAAAGTCGTAATAAAATGTGTAACTTATTTGGCGAACCTACAGTAAAATTAATTCTATTCCATATCTTGGATCTGGCCCTCCTGTTGATGAATATTGTTTGTTAGGTTAGTGTATTTCACTAAAGTTTATCTAATTTTATCAATTCTATTTATTGACAGGCTTGCAGAAATTGTTGTAAGGATCCTGACAATTCTGACAACTTAGAGAGTCAAAACAAAAGTTATCTCACCGTGCCCACACATGCTGACACCCTTGTGGTGTGCTCTACAGTTGAAGGTAAAAAATATACCAATAAATCCTTTGATTATATTATGTCTAGATGGAGCATCTCCCTATAAACATGACAAGAAAAACGGGCCAACAATTTCAAGTATGTGTGCGTGAGGCCAGTCTTTTACACTGTGCATCTATGTCTCTGTGTGCGTAAATAATTATACCAGCTACTACGAAATCTATACTTATAATAAATTTATAGAATTGGAAATTCTGTACATTGAAAATATCAAAAAAAAAAAAAATGCCTGGGGGTGTGACTAGACCGACACCGAACCCAAAAATGTGATTAAAATATTTTTTGTCTGTCTGTCTGTTTGCTCAGGCACCACGCAAAAACTGCCGTTTCGATTACGATTAAACTTGGTATAATTATTCTTTAATATCCTGGACACCACACTGGGTACTTTTTATCCCGGATAAGTATATACATTAAAAAACAAACTTAATTTTGCGGTTCGATCCCTAGACCCGACTACTGTACACACCGCAAATAATAAGTTTGTCGTAGGTACGTCACCCGCAGTTTTTTTTTTCCGGTGGGAAAATTATCTTATGACATCCCCCGCTTTTGGGCGGGGCGGGAGATAGTGTCAGACTTTTACTGACTAAAAACCCACTCCTGTTCCCTCGTTGCCTTTCGTACCGGGGCCGAGTCTTCCTTTCAGAATTAGACCCTTGGCCCAAGTAGGCTTCGACCCTGCTGGGACGACGTCACCCGCAGTGGAGTTCACTAAGGTCGCTGCACACGATTAAAATACTATAATATTTAATCTTAAGATACAATATCGCTCGCCGTACAATTCAATGGACTATCACACACGACAAAGATAATAAAAAAAATTACATATTTTCGTATCTTAAAACCTAATAAAACCGTTTTCGACTTCTACGCGGACGAAGTCGCGGGCAGAAGCTAGTCTCCCATAAAATCACATATTAATTAATATGCATTTGAAAAAATAAACTAATTAAAACAAAAAGTTTTCGTTTCATGTAGATGTTATTCAGTTTACCTATGGCGTTTAAATTAAATTACAATAATATATGTGAATGTTGGATTAAATCAGTTAATTAAATTAGTTCCACAATATTAATCTTTAAGGTGAGAGCAGTGGTGGCCGAGTGGTATCGGCCCCGACTTACAAGTTGTACGTCGCTGGTTCAAACCCAGCCAGGCGCATTACTTTGTGTAATTTATTTCATCACCACTGCTCTCAAAACGGTGAAGGAAAACATCGTGAGGAAACCGGCATGTCCTAGAACCAAAAATTTGAGTCTCAACAGTGGGAACATTATAAGGCCGACTATGCTATGCTATGCTATGCTAATCTTTAAGGCAATATGGATTTGGAAATAAAATATCTCATCAGCTCTTCTGTTACCTTTGGGCATAGAAGAGCTAAACGAAATGGTGCACTCAGTCGCAAATATACGACCTTGGCGAATAGGACACGAAAACATTCGTCGGACCAATCCGGTTAACCTATGGATATCTATAAGTATATAGGGAATAACGGAAAAGTTTGTTTATTTTCAATATTTACAGACTACTTTTTTATTTTAGGTGGGAAAATCATCTAATGACAAATCCCGCTCTTAGGCGGAGCGCGAGATAGTGTCAGACTTTTACTGACTAAAAACCCACTCCTGTTCCTTCGTTGCCTTCTTCCCAGGGTCCCGGGTTTCGCTTTCACTACCCATGGCCCCAGTAGGCCTCCATCCTACTGGGCCCCTACGTTTTGCTGACATCTCCCTGAGGCGCGCGCGGAACAATACGCGCCGTCGACGACTTGGGCTTGGTCCGGACGGTTACCGGACGGTCGGACGGCAGGCTACCCATTGCTCGCCGTCCGCAAGCCCGCGCCTACGGTGGCCGGAAATCGGGATCGGAATCCCGGCGGCGGCTGGAGCGTGAGGACCGTTGCCTCACGCTCCAGCCGCCTCCTTTGATAGCATTACTGCTTCGCAGAAGGAGGCGACCGCCTGCCACTCCTCCTCGCTCCGGACCATGGCCTGCACCAAGGCCCGGCGCAAGAGATCACCGCCGTACAGACTACTTTATGAATAACTTCTTATTTATATACTTGGATGAATACCCTATAAATAAAACGCTCAATATTTTATAATATATGCGGACGCTAGCGTTTATCCTAAATGGTGCGAAATCACGCGCGAACTACGGTGTTCGCTTGGGGTTTGAGTGACAAGAAAAACTCTTTACAAGCTGTTAAAGAGTTAAAAGCTATTTGAAAAATAAATATCATTTATCATCTCACAGCTCTAGCAGGCAAAGAATCCAACCATCCATTTACACGGCGAGCAATGGGTGGCTCGCCGTCCGACCGTCCGGTAATCGGACCGAGCCCAAGTCGTCGACGGCGCGTACTATTCCACGCGCGCCTCGAAGAAATGTCAGCAAATCGTAGGGGCCCAGCAGGGTCGAAGCCTACTGGGGCCACGGGTAGTGTGAAAGCGAAACTCGGGGCCCTGGGACGAAGGCAACGAAGGAACAGGATTGATTTTTTAGTCAGTAAAAGTCTGACACTATCTCCCGCTCCGCCCAAGAGTTTTGTCATAAGATGATTTTCCCACCCAATAAAAAAAAAAAACATCCATTTACAACATAATAATTTTTTGTACTTATTTCCGCAGATTTCCTGTCTTATCGCGACGGTTCAGGATCCTGGATGATTCAAACACTCTGTGACACCATCCAGTACAACTACGAGGACCAAAATCTCTTAGATATGATCATTCAAATGAACCGGACGGTGGCCTACAATAAGATCACACGTTCTTGTAGATTGAAAGAGATGAACAAAAAAAAGCAGATGCCGGAAACTAGATTCACATTGACGAAGCATTTGAAATTCTAAGACTGTTTTCCTTTAATTGTAATATTAATTATTATTTTGTACTAAGTATATTGGCTCGGCTCGCGAGTTGGTTGACATGTCATTGTGATAAGAGTTGCATTCATGATGCACACCGGCGGGTGCCAGCGGTTTTAGAAGCCATTGAGGTTTGGCACGCGTCGATGGGAAGAGGTCAGACGGGATGACCATAATGCCTTGGAAGTTGGGTAGGCCTTTGATGTGGGATGCAAATATGTCAACACCCTTGCGCCATCCCGTCTTGTGACTACGGCGGACTATGCTGGGGCGGCTGCTGCAGGTGCACAAAACCTCAAGCGGCGCAAATATAACCACCTTATCGGGAGTTATATATTTGAGCCATTTGGGGTCGAAACACTAAGGCCAAGTCCAAGTGCTCATAGAGTTTTCCGAGACATAAGCAAACAGCTAGTCGACTCTTCACGTGATAAGAGAGCTAAGCTTTTTTTTTTGGCCAGCGAATCATCATTGCCATTTAACGTGGTAATGCTGCCAGCGTTCTGGGCACTGTTCCTATTGACATCGACGAGGATGAATTCCAATAAATCATTTTTATTTTATCGCATTTGTACATACTTTTATATTTAGTTTGTATATATATCTACTGAGTTGTTTATAAGTTTAGTTACTTGTATAGTACAAGTAATTAGCAGAGATCGATATAAGATAGAGTTATTTAAGTACTTATACTGATTTTATACAGCGAAAGAATAAAGTGGATACGCCTCAAATCCGGAGATTAATTTTAAAGAGCAGATTTTTTTTATGACACTATTCGAAATATAGCAGAAAAAATTTCTTCCTTCATTAATGACGAGGAGGAGGAAGGGTAGAAGTTTGTTAACCTCACCTCTGCTGACGTAGAGAGATCTTTTTAGAATACTAATAAAAATTGTATGTTACCTTTGTTTTATTTGTCTTATCTAACTGTAAGGCTTTTTTGACGAGTGACAGGGCACAGTGGGAAAAAAAACGTGTTGCGCCGACCCCAAATAACACGGGACAAGGGCAGGAAGATGATGATCTGACTATAAGGTTTTTATTTGATTATAATTTATTGAGTTTTGGTATTAATGTATTTGGATTATATTGTTTTTATTTGGTTTATTTGAATTGTATTTGGGCGTCAATTGTATGTTAAATTTGTATATGGAAATGGTAATTGGTATATTTGACCTGAAATAAAACATTTATTATTATTATTTATTTGTAATATTGTTGGCCACACGAAATTTTTCATTAGAAATCCCGGGAAGATCCATATTAATATCAACATTTCGATGCAAGTACATGAATAACTCTACCTAATTCTGACCTTTTTTTTTTTTAATTGATATAAACCAGTGCTTGACTGCGATCCCACCTGATGGTAAGCGGTAATGCAATCATTGATGGTCAGGCGCACTAGTTACCTCTGGTATTTATAAGGATGTAAATGTAAATAAATAATTTATAGGTCTACTTATTGCATAATATGAATTTACTTGTAATTTGTTAGTGAAATGTCAAATGACGTATTGTCAACGAGTCATGCACTCATGAACTTTAAAATATTTTTAAGGATTTAATAATTAATTAATTAGAGTAAGTTTATTAGTTTGTCAAAGCATTTATGTTGACCAATGTATTATATTTATTGGTTGATCAATTGATTAACGCGCCTATGAGTTGAGAGGTTACCTACACTTTAGCGGCCATGATAGGCATTTGTTATGTAGCACTAGGTTAAGTAGGAAGTCAAATTTTTACCGTGTCTTACTTTACTGCGTCATAGTAATAAAAATGAAGTTTGTGATACGTTACGTGTTTTATTTACTGATTAACACAGTTCATGAAACACTGCATTTGAGTACGTTGGGTGAAAAACTAGGCAAGTGCGAGTTGGACTCGCGCCCTAAGGGTTCCGTACAAAATTACATTAAACAGTTCAATTCCCGAATAGTCTCGAAGATTTTTCCGAATCGCAATTTTTTTTCTTGTGAAATTACAAATTTACAATTTTCAGATTTATTCCTAGAACTGTGCTATAAGACTATGCTTATTCATAATTTCAGAATTCTGGGTCAACGGGAAGTACCCTATGAATTTTGATTCCTCGAGAGTGTCGAAATATACTTTTTTTGAGATATAAACGACCATATCTTTTTTTCGTTAACTTAGTAATTTGATTTTTTCACAACTTCAAGAAACCGCAAACTTGAGTATATGGTTTAAATTTCAACTCAATACCTCCACGCATTCCCGAGATAAAGGGTTTTGACAGACAGACAGACAGGTTCCATTTTTTCCTTTTGAGGTACGGAACCCTGAAAACAAGCTTTTAAACAATGCTCACGTTGACGATTGACGAGTGGAGAAGGGTCCTCTTAACATTATACTATATTATAATGTATGTAATTGAAACTTGTGTTATGTATACGAGTATATTTGTGACAGGAATTAGCCACCCGCTCAGAATCCACCACACTGACATGTTGAGGGCTATATCTGTATATATATAAAAATCTTATTACAAAAAAAAACCGACTTCACTAAAAAAAAATGCTAATTCAGATCCAGAAAATCTTGAAATAACTTAAATGCCAAATTAAAATACTTTTTGACGAGGTGAATTTTGACTTTACTGATGTTTTTTAATGTATACCAAGAGTGCCAAAAACGAAATTCTAAAATAATAACTCTGATTACATATTATGAACTCGTTCACGTTTAAATCACTCGAGAATATCTACCTCGTCTTGTACATTTAGAAATAAAGTAGGTACGTTAATTTGGCACAAACACAAAAAGCTTAAAATACAAACGATTTGTGATGGGATTCCCGCACAGAACAAATATTTTTATGGGCTACAGATAAGTGTTTCTAACGCACCCACGATACACGAGTAATTTCTATTGTGGGGCAAAGAAAATCATTTTTTATTTACATAAATGGAACCCATAAGTAGGGATAAATATAATTATAATAATAATTTATTAGCACACACACAAGTTTGAAAAAAAATGAAAGTATACAAATATAATTATATGTAACTAGCTTCTGCCAGCGGCTTCGCCCGCGTGAAAGTAGGTTTCTACTAACAAACTTTGGTAGATATTTATAAGATCTACAATTAATTAGAACATTTTATGGTTCTATCTTTTATAGTTTAGGCAGCGTACGCAAAATAAGTAACTTTTCTGATTGACTTTTTACACCTTGTGTCCGAAAAACTCAAATATCTTACGGAACCCTATTTTTTCCAAAATAAAATATAGCCTATGTTACTCGTGGATAATGTAGCTTTCGAATGATGAAAGCATTTTTAAAATCGGTCCAGTAGTTTTTGAGCCTATTCATTACAAACAAACAAACAAAGTTTTCCTCTTTATAATATTAGTGTAGATTATGAGGAAAATAAATAGATTTACATAACAGAGAGATGGCTGTGGGCCCCAAACTAGGCACAGCCTGTATCTTGGTGGCCCAAAACTAAATTATATAGGTATAGACTAATTAAAAGTTCTGTGTGATACAGTACAATATACAGAGAAGGTGCGAGAAGGAATTCAAAAGTATCAGTATACAGAAATAATAATAATAAATAATTAAAAAGACTACAAATATAACAAGAATAACAATTGCAAGAAAAAAAAATCTGAATTAAATTAAATTAAAAATAATAAACAAAACTTCAATGTCAATCCATAAATCGAAACTTAAAAAGAAAAAGAAATACATTGGCATAAATACAATTATAAGAAATAGAACTAAATCACAATTAATCACAAAAAGTCAAACTATAGTAAATAAGCAAAAATTATTAGTCAATCCAAATGTCATAAAAACGTAAAAAAAATAAAATAATAATAATAAAACTGGATATAATTAATGCAATATAATTAAAATAAAATGTCAGATTCAAAAAAGAATGTATAAGTAAAAAAAAATGAAATAAAAATTAAATGTCGTGAGTGATATGAGTGGTGTCTGTGAGCGATGGGATGGGATAAGTTTTGTCTAGGTGGAGGTGATTATGTTTAGGTGCTTGACATCTAAGTGGGCAAATTATTTTTTATGTTTCGTCATACGTCAGGTCTTGCAGCCATTTCTTTAATACATATAGCGCCATTTCTTTAATACATGCCTCGAGCACAGGCGTAGAGTAGCCAGCCTATCGGTATTTTACAGGTTACATTTTGGAGAGTGTGCGCGGGAACTGCATGACTTGATTCCGCCATCTCCTTTCTACCATCGGACAAGCCGACGAACGGCGAGTATCCACCCTTACGTTGTTGAAACTTCAACGGTCCGGACTAAGCGTTTCGCTTCGTCGTTTATACCGCGTACATCGAAGGACTGGAACAATCTGCCTGCTGCGGTCTTTCCGTCTAACTATAATATAGGTGTCTTCAAGGCTAGAGTGAATAGGCTCTTAATAAACTAGTGCGCCTGACCATCAATGATTGCATCTCCACTTACCATCAGGTGGGATCGCAGTCAAGCACTGGTTTATATCAATTAAAAAAAAAAAAAAAAAACATTTTTTGCTTCACGCGTGTTTCCAGGGACCCGTCCCGCAATGTGAATTTGTTTACAGCATTGAAGACCCAAATCGGAAGAAAGAGCGAGAAACGGATAGCAAATTTTGTTCTGACTCTTGGAATAGACAGTGTCAGCTCCCAACCTTCCTCTTTGCGTATATGTGAATTGACCCCCTAGCACGTTAACTAGTTGAAGGAGGGCCCTAAGCAAATATAACTGATGGACGCGTAAGGCGTTTGCTTCTTTGTAAAGTTCATCCGTTGGAAAGCGCCGCGGTTTCCCCAGGAAGACTTTTAGCACTGCACTCTGAGCACGTTCAAGTTCAAGCAAAGACGATTTGGCCGCGCTACCCCAGACGCCTATACAATACTGTAACAACGATTGACACAGAGCTAGGTATATTTTTCTACATAAGTCTTTTGAGGCACTAGCGCGCAGAGATTTCATGATGTAGATGAATTTGCGAATTCCTTTGGAAAGCATAGAGATATGCTCTCTAAAGGACAGATTCTGGTCAACGGTAATGCCCAAGTACTTGGTTGTCCTAAGTCTATGTATGAAACTATAATTACAGAAAGTGTTTTGACAGGATACCTAAGTGGATATCGGTAGGAACCACTATTGGTAGCAAAATTTTACTCGCTCGTTTAGTCATTACTGTGTCTTCAGAGAGTGTTGGTCACACTATTATGAAACCAGTGAAATAATTTTATTTTAGTGATCAAGAGGTAGTATTACATTTAGTAACCTTACTTGAGACTCACCAGTTAAGAACTAATTTTGGAACCATGGCAGAAAGATAGAGAATAGATAGATAGAATAGAGAAAGATCGGTTCTTCAGTAAAATTAATTCAGATTGAAGACTATAAAAACACACAGACTTACACAAACAACAACAACATAGACAACACATAGAACATACACTAACACAGACAAACATAGACATAACAACACACCGTCACCGTTACACCGTCGAACATAGACTTTAAAATAACATATAGATATAGACGAACTACCTTGTTTTTTTTTAGTTGGCTTTTCTCACTTTAGGGCGGAGCGAGAGGGCGTGTCAAACTTTTACTGACACCTCCACCGTGTTCTCCGGAAGGTTAACACAACTGTGACACCCGGGCGTTTCTTCCGTCTGAATCCAATGTAGGAACCTCCCGAACTCATTTAGTTGAAAAATTTCAAGTGGTATTTTATAACAAAATTTTACACAGTACCCCATGAAAGAATTATGTACTTTAGCCAATCTGAATCTAGGTTAATCTAATTTATTCCTATTCCTAGTATTAAAATTATGCCGGTCACTTATCTTAGTAAAACATCTTCACTGATCCCTACCTAAATTGGAAAAATGTAACATGAAGTATCAAAATGTTGCCTATAAAATTCATTATTTTGCGTGCGCTGGGAAAACTATTGATGATAGAACAAAATAATGTACCTACTATTGTATTGTGTGAATCGCCCAGCGGACACGGTGGAGCATACAGTGGAGGTGTGCCCCGCTTGGGCGTAGCACCGTCGTGTCCTCGTGGAAGCAATCGGCGGCCTCGGCCTCTCGCGTCGGGCCCTGGTTCGGGCTATGATCCGAAGCCAGGAGGACTGGCAGGCGGTGGCCTTCTTCTGCGAAGCAGTAATGCTCGCGAAGGAGGAGGCCGCACGCGTGAGGGAACGAATGTCTTCACGCCCCAGCCGCTGAGATTCTGACCCCGGCTACCAGCCACGGTAGACGCGGGCTTGTAGACGTCGAGCAATGGGTAGATTGCCGTCCGGCCGTCCGGTAATTGACCGGACCGATCCCAGTCGTCAACAGTGCGTAGTGATCCACGCGCTCCTCAAAGAGATATCAGCAAACCGTAGGGGCCCAGCAGGTCGATGTCCGCTAGGTAGGACCGCGGGGAATTTCTGAAAAGGAAACCCGTAGTCCTAGAACGCAAAGGGCAACTGAAGGACACAGGTGTAGTTTTAATCAGTAAAAGTCTGACTCGCCTTCCCGCTCCACCTAGCCACTGGATGATTTCCACACTTACAAAAAAAAAGTAGACAAGCATATTATAAACTGGAAGATATATCCTTGATAAAAATGCTTGGCTAAATGCTAGTCCTGCTCCTCAGCCTCACGTTTACCTACTAATTACGAGTTGGTAGTATTCTTTTTTTTTATATATGTCGGTGAAGTCAATACGGAAAGCTGTACGGAAGCTTGAGAACGAATGAAAGAGCTAAGTGAAAAGTGACACATGCCACTTTGACAGAATCCGCGCTGACGTTTGCACGAACCGAGATCTTTCCTCTGTCGGCAGCCGTGCGAACAACGTCAAGCCCCACGTGACACCGGCAGAATAGCCGCAACCAGCTCAATTGCCAAAACAAAAAAAAGTCAAGTCTAGGGGACTGTTTCACTGCTCGTTGTGTGAAGTGAATACCTAAAGCTTGCATCATAATAAATCAGTTGTGTGATCTGGAATAGTTTGTTTATTGCTCGATACCCAGCCATCGCCCACAAAACAGAGTCCCTGGACCGAGCTTCAATGATGATCGGCATCCTCAGCCGACTTATTTATTGGAAGATATGCCATTGCCCTTTTTGCATTATTGTATTCGTCATCGTTTTTATTGTTTTTATTTTAATGGAGCTTATCATGTATGTACATGCGCTAATAGAATTGTTTTTCCATAAAATTTATTTTAATTTAACTTACTCAAATTTATTAGCACACAATACCGTGCCGACATCTTTATGTCGATACCGTTACCGGCCCACGCTGAAAACCAGCGCCGTAGACTGGTCACATTTTGCGTGTATTCACGGTGTTATGCTGAGCATTCGGTCGTTTTGCACAGATGTGGCGCATATTTTTCACATAATATACTTATAATTTGTTAGTTCTAAATTTGTGCCTATTTCCACCAAAAAAATAATAATTTCTTTCTTCGTTCTAGAAGCAAGAATTTTTTTTTTAAATTAACAAAAGCAAAAATTTGTTTCAAATCGAAACGGCGCGATAGCAAAATAAATACCTGGTTTCGCCACCTTTTAAAAACAGTGGTTTTAACGCAGTCGGTTTAATAATAAAACAAACAAAAAACTTGAGTATAGTTTTATTTCTATTAACAAAATCGAGCTATGAAGCATTTACTCTTCGGATCCAAATCAAAATTTTAGCAGCTTCGTCAAAGTAAACCGTGTCTCCGGCATTTGTTTCTTATTATTCATAGCTCTATTAGAAGGGGTGTAGGTGATTTTTTCATAAGCAACCAATCTATTCATAAGGGTGATCATATGCAAGAGATCCATTTCTTCATAATGGTGTTGAATGATATGACAAAGGGCTTGGATCATCCATGATCCATTCATATCTCTGTAGGATAGGTGGTCTGTGGAAAAGTTAACATACATTTTAGTAAGGAACTTATTGTACTGATGGACACATTGTTCTGTCTCTTTCAATGGCAGCAGATAGCGGAATAAACGCGAGAGTCAAGGTCGTAGCTATTGTTTTATCAGCCTTATCAATGATACGAGGCCCCTGAGCTACAGGGGCCTCGTATCATTATGCCCCGACATATGCCTAAATTCGTAACATGTTATCCACAATCTTAAATTCTTATATTGACAAAAGGCCAGGAGTGAATAAATAGTGACTATATAATAATATACTAAAATATAAATTCAACCTACTTTAGTAGGTACTTTCTGAATGATCCATTAAATGAGCTTGTTTTAAGGCGCTATTTCTATGCTAGAAGATTTCGTACAAAAGAACAAACTTCAAATGTGTTTGATTTGGGGCCCCATCAGGACTAGCTGCGCCACTGGCGAGAGTTTTTGTCTGTAATATCCGACGTAGGTAATTAAAGAGATATAAGTGGTTTGTTACCTTCAACTGTTGAACACAGCACAAGGAAATCAGCATGAGTAGGAACAGTGAGGACACTGTCGCTATGACTGTCCAGCGACACGGTGTTGCCAGCGTCCACATTGCCGCCTCTACAAGCCTGTGACGAACGATTTGATTAGTACTATGGTAATACTCAAAAACACTAAAGACTACTCGCATTTTTTGCTTAAGTATTTAAAAACTATGTGTGCTGATTGCGAGTTGTTTTTACGTTAACGCGATCGAAACGTTTGCCGCGTTTAGCTCTCTGATTGGTTAAGAGCTTAGAGCGGGCCAATCGGAGCACTGTGTGTTGTTGTTTTCGAAATGTTTTGTTTTATTTTATTTCTTTATTTTAATAGAGCTTTTATTTTATTACCTTTTGTATTTTTAACACTAGCATTGTATAATGTAGAAGCATTTTTTCCAAGTTTTGTGAATGTGAAGAACCATGGATCATTTTTATTAGCTTACAACTTGTTTGACTTTACAAGCAAGGCAGTTGAGAGTTTGTCATGCTCACTCAAATGTCTCGCTGATGGTGGCACGTGTTATTGAGTCATTCAGTTCCCTTCAAAATGGTTGAGCTGAGTGGGGCTGTTGCGCGTCATGCTCGTGAACGGATGCCAACAGTTGGGACTGGTCATCTCTTAGCTGCCAGTGGCTTAATTCAATTTCCATTTTATAACTAGTTTTTTTTTAATTATTCTTATTATTTATCTACATTGTGCTCACATATAAGAAGCGACAAAAAACATGTAACCAAGATTTATGTAACTCATAATATGATTTAAAAGAGTGACCATAGAGTTTCTTGCACGTTCTTCTCCATAGAGATCTACGCTTTGGAACGTGCAATTTAGTTTCATTTTTTTTTTGACTGACCGACATTTTGACAATTCGGAAGTGCTTGTAATTGGTCTATTTTAAATAAACGTTTGATTTGTGATTTCTGAACGTTATAAATATGTCGATCGCATTAACGTAAAAATTACTCAGACTAGGCACTCTGATCATCCACTGCGTCACACAGACACACTACACACGTAAGCTTGGCTAGCAAACAAATAGAACGAAGAAAGAAAAGAAAGAAAAACTTTTTATTTGCCGGAAAAGGCGTAAACTTAAAATTAACATTGCAAACATTTTACATGACAAAAACATATTTAAAATAACATATACCGGCCGTACGCTCAGCATAATGCCATGTCCACACGCAAAAAAAATGGATCTGCCAAAGCTACTCATCCTGGTTGCGATTGACATTTATTTGGTTAAGAATTGGATAAGACAGCAGCGAAATAATATAATATTAACATCATCAACCTCTACATGTCTTCGGATTTTTTATTCTAAGACATGCCGGTTTCCTTACGATGTTTTCTTTTACCGTTTTGAGAGCAGTGGTGGTGAAATAAACAATGCGCCTGGGTTTGAACCTGCGACCTACAACTCGTAATTCGGGACCATCACCATTGGGCTACTGTTCCTATATTCTTATGATATTAATATATATATATACTAAATCTACCTGAGGCCAAAGAAAAGATGGATGGATTGTGTGAACAGTGATATGAAAGAAAAGGAAGTTAGTGATAGTATGACGGTTGACAGGATAGAATGGAAGAAAAAAACGTATTGCGCCGACCCCAAATAAGATGGGACAAGGGCAGGGAGATGATGATGATACTAAATCTACCTGAACAAAGAACAGCTTAGGCTTGTTGACGAGACTACTTTGTTTCTCGAAGATAGCGATAATATCAGTCAGTAAGTATGGTCTATCTGCTGCATGGACCTCGCCTCCTTTGTCTCCATGCGACAGAATCGTCACACAGATGCATGAAGTCTTCGAATGGTCTTGTGTAGCGACTGAAATGTGAAAATTCAATCGTTTAGAATAGGTCGTCGCACATGGATCACACGCGACAGCAAGAAACGCCGCCTCGAGAAGTTAGAAGCGGTTGCAAAGGAATCTGAAGCGCGCGACAGCCACTTGTGGCCGGTGGCTGCTACTTTTTTTTAACCCGTACGTGCAGTATCATAATGGACTCTGACGAAGAAGGTTTAAATGCGCGAGTGACGTGTGACGGCGTTTTGTATCGGCGTTTAATGGCCAGTGCGGGCCACAAGAAAAGAGCAGCGGCGTCAACCGTGTGCGGCGGATCCATATAAAATGTATGTGAACTATAGGAAATTTGCTAGTGGCGGCGTTTTGGGGTTGCAGCCGGTGGCCCGTGTTTGACGAGCCTTATTTATTGGCTAGCTTCTCTTAGCTGCTTTGCCTGCGTGAAAGTAGAATATTAACCCAAAACAACATACTGACGTGATAAAAGCTATATGCTATTCCAAGACGTGGTCTACACGTGTACGAAATTTCATCTATATCCGTTCAGATTTTTGAGCGTGAAAGGTTAACAAACACACAGACACGCGTACTTACAAACTTTCGCCTGTATAATGTTAGAAGTCTTATTGAGTCTAGTGTTGGGTTCGATTCCCGCAGAATAATGTAATTTGCAAGTTGTTCAGGTTTTGAAGTAAGCCTTTAGATGCAGTTCGATAATTTCTGTTTTCGATTCAGCAACCACCTGATTTCAGGAGATTAAATTTGATAAACTGTACTGTCAATCGTAACAAAGTGTTACCACTGATGAACATTGCATTTTTACATGTTATTACTCATCGTCATCATTTCAGCCAAAAGACATCCACATTTATGCTTCTCCCAAATGTGGCCATAACGGCCGGTCCTATGCTCTCGGTCCATCGAATTCCCGCTACCCTCACCAGCCCCGCTAGCAAGTTACGATCATTTCGTTTGCGTCGAACGCCTCGAGTAGGCTACGGCTCCGATTTCTTTGTTCTGACGTCATCTCAAAGCTCAATCACGTGGTAGCCTACTCAAGGCGTTCGACGCAAACGAAATGATCGTAACTTGCTAGGCTTGGCTAGGGGGGCAGGTCATCGTTCCACCCATCTGTGAATGTTACTACTCGTAATATTAAAAATATAAAAATCAGTACCTACCTCACCAGTATACATACAGCTGATCCGAGGGACATTTAAAGTAGCTGAAATAAGAAGAAAGCCGCTAGTGACCCGACGCGTTTAGTCATAGAAGAGGGCAAAAGAGGAAGAGGTCAGCCACCGACTACCCGAAGTCCGCCTCCAGGTATTTGGATCCAGCCCATCCAGAACAACTTACTGACAATGGGCCTAACGCCAGAAATGACACAAAGTAACCTAGAATAGCGTAACAGAATCAGGAGGGATGATCCCAAATTGGGAACAAGCCAGGAGATTGATTGAGTACCTCACCGGTATCGGGAACAGGGTCCAAGCAGTGGTCTAGACCGGATTCCAGCAGAGGGTGTATTTTAGGGCTGACTATGCTATATTTATAATAAAATCAAATGATAACATACTTGCAGTAAGTTTTTTGATAATCTCCTCGTATTCCAAGTCTCTGTACACGATAATATTTTCGCCTTTAAAACCAAGGTTTCCAAAAACTTTCTTCAAGCTCTTGACATCATTATCAGTGCCATTTCTTGTGGTGGGCTGCTGATTCCTGTAATCATAAACAAGTACAAGAAATAAAAAACCAAACAGCAAAATATCCTTTTTGATGCCCTAAAGACATTGAGTAGGTTTCTGAATCGAGTATTTTGAATTAAGAACGTCTCATCATCATCATCAAGCCGAAAGACGTCCACTGTTAGACATAGACCTCTCCTAAGCGTCGCCACAACGACCGAGCCGCATTCCCGCGACTCTCACCAGGTCGTCTCAAACCCTACTTTAATACCAAATTTTGTTAGGTTTTCAGGCTAAAGTAATTTGAGAAATACTCAACTTCAAATGCTTAATAAATCAGACAGACACAAAACAGATGACACGTGCCGCCGTTTAGTAATGGCATCCAAATATTTAGGCGATAGTATTTTAGTAACATATAGTAGCTCACAACTATCTAGAGTTCTACAGTTTAATAAAATAGTAATATAAACAGTAGTGTCCGACCGAAAATTCGGTTTCGGTCGAGTTTATTGAAATTAACCTTAGTGTCTTCAAAGTCAGGAATGAAGATATCCGCAGGAGAACCAATGTTGCCGACATAGCACGAAGAATTGCCAAACTTAAGTGACAATGGGCAGAGCACATTGCTCGCAGAACAAATGACCGTTGGGCTATAAAAGTTCTGGAATGCGAGACACTTGGGGGAGGCATATGCCCAACAGTGGACGTCTTTCGGCTGAAATGATGATAATGATGATGTAGTGTGAGTATCTTCAAACCTTTTCTAGGTTTAAAGAACCATTCAACTTAGATAGTTTTTGAGGCGCGAAGGGATTTCATTATAAGATGGATGGTCACTCATTCTCCGACCGATCTCGGCAAGTGTTGCTTAAAAGGGCCCTTCCCGACCCGTCTATCGCTAACGCGAGCATGGTTTAAAAGCTTGTTGGTTCGTCTAACGCAATGTTTGATAAAGACGCAACGAGAAAAAAGAGAGATAACATCTGAACGCTCTGTTAGCATTCGCTATTCTGTCATTCACTCGAATACTTCATAAAACTTGTTCCAGGAAATCTTCATAAAACGTGTTTTTTTGAAAACCCTAAAAGTTTTTGGAAAAGAATACATAATTCTGAATCTTGATCAAATGTGCAAGGTTGGTATAGTTTTTTTTTTTAATTTATCAGGTTTTATGAAGGGTCAAAGTTCATTACAAAGTTGGATTAGTTTTACACAAATTTATGATTTATTTTCAATAGAAAACTAGATAATATTATCTAAATCTAGATAAAATTTTGGAAACACAATTCTCTTATGTATATACATAAGAGAATTGTGTTTCCAATATTTTTAGGAAATGATGTGTAATAAGGTCATAATAACGTAAGAGTGATTGTATGGAAATGTACTCCGAGATGAACACTTTTAAGTCTTTGAACCTTCTTGAACCCATTTTTTTTTTTCGGTGGGAAAATCATCCAATGACATACCCCGCTCTTGGGCGGAGCGGGAGATAGTGTCAGACATTAACTGACTAAAAACCCACTCTTGTTCCTTCGTTGCCTTTCATAAAAGTGGAAACGTGTAATGGAATACAAACCTGAAGAAAATGGTTTTCTTGAATGTGTGCTGATTCAGTATGATGAGGTACTTCTCGCCGCTCATGTCGTAGTACAACGCATCCTTGTTGAACTTCAGTCCTTCATCAGGCACGAACAGGGGGTTACTGAAAATGCAACGCAAGAAGTTTGACATTGAAACATGATTGAAAAGAGTGTCCATGGAGTTTCTTGCACATTCTTCTCCATAGAGATCGCGAGTGCAATTAGCATATTTTTTTCTGACTGACTGACTTCTTGACATTTCAAAAGTGCCTGTAAATGGTTTATTTGAAATAAAATGCTTGGACTTTGTTTGTTTTTTAAGTAGTATAGAAAATTCACAATAACATACCAGATTAACGACTCAGCCACACAACACACACTTATAGACGTCCACTCTCCGCTATGGTCGTAGCTCGACTGAGCAAGAGGCGCCCCCTACGTACCGTGTGCGCCGAAGCGACACTAATATAATCTTTGGAGGTAGGCGGAACAAAGAGTAAAGTCCCGCAAACCTCCGTTGAAAAGGGAGGATCCTCCGACCAGACGGGATGTTATTTGGTGGGCTGCAACTGCCCAATAGATGATTTCGGGCTGTTCTATATGTTCTAATCGCGCGGAAAACTTTGCTTGCGCGATGCAGGATTAGTTCTTATCTGACGCCATAGATGTCGCTACAAATCTTTTCTTTCTCACATATACTTTTTTGAGGTCAGAGGTCATGTAATGACTTCTCCCACTCTACACTATTGCTATAGGATACCTATCCTTTTCTCTGATGAGAGAAGAGTCTTTTTTTAGATGTTGAAGTTGCATATTTTCGTCCAGCTGTCATTGTACCCATGCTATGTAAAAAAGATCTTAGGGCAGGAGTCTTTTCTAACTAAAACGTATGTTCATTCAGTTGCCCTTTGCCTACTACGATCACGAGTAATTTTTCACATATTGGTACTAGAAGTAGGTTTTTAGACACACACAGAAACTGATGAAATCTATATACTTAATCACACACCATTCAATCAAAGTTCAATACTCAAAAAAAGTTCTATTGCATTAGTTTGCACTGGATTTCGTTTTTTGCTTTTGTTTTCATGTATCTCAGAATATTATCTATTAGTGAAAAAAAAAAAAATTAGAGAGGTCAAAATAGCATTTTATATTTTTTTTAAATAAATGCCTGTCTTGTTTTTAGGTGGGAAATCATCTAATGACATCTCCTGCCTTTGGGCGAATCGCGAGGGCGTGTCAGAATTTTACTGACTAAAACCCGCTCCTGTTCTTTCTTTGCCTTCATTCCAGGGCCCTGTGGTTCGCTGTCGAACAACCCATGGCCCCAGTAGGCTTCGACCCTGCTGGTCCATTACGATTACTGACATCTCCTTGAGGCGCGCGTGGGACACTACGCGCCGTCGACGATTTGGGCTCGGCCCGGATAGTTACTGGACGGTCGGACGGCGAACTACTCATTGCTCGCCATCCACAAGCCCACACACAAACCATGCCCATGCCCATGTGCCTGCGGTGGCCGGAAATCGGGATCGGAATCCCGGCGGCTGGGGCGTGAAGACCGTTGCCTCGTGCGTGCAACCGCCTCCTTTGCTAGTATTACTGCTTCGCAGAAGGAAGTGACCGCCTGCCAATTCTCCTCGCTTCGGACCATGGTCTGCTGTCGCCAAGTACTCCCACGAGGATACGGCGGTACTCTGCCCAGGTGGGGCACACCTCTACTGTATGCTCAACCGTGTCCAGACCTTTATTAACTAAAACCAACCTGTGTTTTTTCAGTTGCACTTTGTGTTCTTTTTTTTAAGGTGGTTAATCATTCAATGACATCTCCCGCCCTTTTCATGTCAGACTTTTACTGACTAAAACCCACTCCTATTCCTTCCAGGGCCCCGGGGTTCTCTTTCGCATCACCCTTGGCCCCAGTAGGCTTTGACCCTACGGTTGCTGACATCTCCTTAAGGCGCTGCCCTTTGCGTTCTAGGCCCACAGTAACTCCTTTGAACAAGACCGGGGAATAAAGGCTTATTTATCTACGTTTATAAAACTGACATTCTATGTGAAACAACATAAAAACACACGATCATTCTTTTAATCAAGTCCTTAAATGTTTTCTAGAAACTGGTACCCTTCCAATTGTCAAGTCATTGAACCCTATTATCGATTCAATTTTAGTTAATGATTTTTTTTCAAATTGGGAACCCCTGTTGTGATTGGTTGAATGAATTTTCAACAGCCAATCGTGTCATGTAAGTTGCTAACGAGCTAAGATGAAAACATACAAAAACAAAGCACAGCCAGCCTTATGTTCCCACTGCTGAGACTGCGGCCTCTTTTCTAGGAGAGTGAAAACACCACGCGGGCCCAGTGCGTTTTGATTGGTTGGTTGATATCACACGTCTTTTTAGTTCTTCGACATGTTGCATGCACGATGTTTTCCTTCACCGTTTTAAGAGCAGTGGTGATGAAATAAAATTCGTAAAGTAACCTGCCTGCTGGGTTTGAACCCACGATGTACAACTCGTAAGTTGGGGCCGTTACATTGGTACCACTGCTCAAATCGTGTAAACATTTCAACAATAAATAAACAGAATAGGTACCTCGTATTTGAAGGTTTTAAGTTAAACCCCTTGATGTCCGGAGAAGTTTCATCCATGTTTTCCATTGCAAATAAACGAAACGATTTCAATATTAAAAAAAAAAAAAACTAGATACTCTTTAAATATGTCATTAAATTCTATACAACTTGCAATGAAAAACTAAACCAAAACGCGACATCGCATTGTCAGTTCTTTATATGTTTTGAGCTCGTAGATAAGCTATCATATAAACTGGTTAAGGGCGAGTCGGACTCGCGCACCGAGGGTTCCGTACAAACTTATATATTGTAATTAATGCAATTTCCGAATCGAATCTCGAATACTTCTATCTAACTGACGTGGACTGGTTCCCGCACTTAGTCCTATGCCGCCGGCCATTGTGGGTGTTCTCGAAGATTTTTCCATAAGTTTTTTTTGGTTTTTGACTACTTTATACTTTTCAGACTTTTACCTATTTGTGTTATAAGACCTTGCTTTATGCCTTCAGGATCCGAGGTCAACGGGAGGGCTTATATGTTATGATTTTCTAGCATAGTCGACCTTATAATGTTCCCACTGTTGGGACTCAGGCCTCCTCTCCAGGAGAGGGAATGGGCCGTAATCCACCACGCGGGCCCAGTGCGGGTTGGTGGATGTCACATGTCTTCGAATTTTTGGTTCTAGGACATGCCGGTTTTCTCACGATGTTTTCCTTCACCGTTTTGAGAGCAGTGGTGATAAAATAAATTACACAAAGTAATGCGACTGGTTGGGTTTGAACCCGCGACCTACAACTCGTAAGTCGGGGCCGTTACCACTTGGATGATTTTCTAACGAGTGTCAAAATATGTATGTCTATAATACGTATTATATTAATTATAAAGTAATGTCCATCTAGTGTCAACCAATGTTCATTTGTTCATATTTTATTTGTGCATAATGCAGTTGGCTGCAACATTATTAACTATTGCTTCCTATTAGCGTGATATCTATATGAGAATATTATCGCCGTTACGATATTTTTTATACTAAAGCTAGTATAAAAAATAACTACGTAATAGGCGCTGTCGTAACGCTAACGTAAATCCTATAAGGATCCGTTTTGCCAACTTAGGTACGGAACCCTAAAAATGGATATATTTACTAAAGCAGTACTGTTTGATAGGAGCTGATAAACCTATGATATGCTATCGATCTATTGAGGTGAGAAGATAGTACTAAAAATGCAATTCTTTCTTGTACTTTTGTTTTCCACGAATTAATGATAATAGTCCGCGTTTACGAAATAAGTAAAAAATGGCGGCCAAACAAAGGAAGACATGCTTTTTCATTCACAGAGCATAATGGCGAGCAAGAGGGAATGATGGCATACCAAAATGTCATAATGGCTTTTTTAAGGTGTGAAATCTTCTAATGATACTTTTACCTACTAAAACTACACCTACGTTCCTTCAGTAGCCTTCGCGTTCTAGGGGCCCGGGTTTCCCTTTCAGAAGTCGACCCATATCCCCAGTAGCCTTCGGCCCTGATGGGCCCCTGCGGTTTTGCTGACATCTCTTTGGGCCTTCGTGGGACACTACGCGCCGTCTCGCCGATGACTCGGGCTCACTCCGGACAATTACCGGATGGCCGTACGGTGAGCTACCTATTGCTCGTTATACACTGCGAACTAAAAGAGTTGTATTGATGATTTTAATACGCCTACTTTCGCTCTTTACGAATGGGGGTATTAGTAAAGAGTGAAACTAGAAACGAGTCTGTTAAGATGTCTTTCTTTATTATAGATAAGTTCGTGCTTGACCGCTATCTCACCAGATGGAAAGCGACAATGCGGTCGACGACGGAGCGCGCTTACCTAGAAGTAACCTATTCACTCTTGACTTAAAGATTCTCGGGTTGTAGTCATCAGGAAACACAGATTCCGGCAAGGAATTCCACTCCTTAGCTGTACTTATGAATGTGTTCCCAAAACGTTTTGTACATATAGGTTGGATACAAACAAACCTAGATGGCTGTACGGATTTGTATTTTGGTCAATTTCTTTTTCTGATTGTAGGTAGGTACGTTATCATTCTCAGGTTGCTTTACTCCAAAATATTACCTTAAAACATCAAGGAGTAATTAAAGCAATTTTTTTCTAGCGCAAATTATTTTCGATTAATTTAGCCGGACCGCTGCGGCCGTGAGGTCGATGAAGCGGCCGCTAATGGCCTCCGGAAGTCCGGATCAGCCGGCAAATGAACCGGCCACAATGCCGGATGGTGTGTACAAGACGGCAGTAATTACGCCTGGCTGTTTGCGCGTACCTATGTAGGTAAACTTGGGTGTTTAAGGAGGAAGCGCTTAGGGAAGCTCGAAAAATTCAAGGTTTTTGCTTTTTGTAATTCAGTATCGGGATAAAAAAAAATATATACTTGCGGTAATAAAATGTATCTATTTTTTTTTTAATTGATATAAACCAGTGCTTGACTGCGATCCCACCTGATGGTAAGCGGAGATGCAATCATTGATGGTCAGGCGCACTAGTTTATTAGAGCCTATTCACTCTAGCCTTGAAGACACCTAAATTATAGTTGGACGGGAAGACTGCAGCAGGCAAATTATATATTTCTTAATATATATTTATTATTGATTTTTATTATTTATTTATGCAATCATATTCATTAAATTAATCGTCAACATAAATCTCTGACTTTAAATATTTTACATTAATTATTTAGAGCCGTGTGCGCTCGATTATCTATAAGCTGTGGTTACCAAACCAGTTTTTATTTCTTATTTTGTAACACACTTTGATGATCCATAAATACCTAAATAAATAATAATATAATAAAAAAATAAAATAAAAAAAGTAGCCTTTTTATTCTACTAACACATCACATCATGAAAATTTAAAACTAATTAGATTCCAACATTGGAATTATCCGCATATTAATTATATTCATCTATTAATATAGATTTTGCTTCTACTTATAAATAATAATAATACTTTACTACAAAGAATACTTTAATACAAAGAGGCGACTACTACCTAAAAAAAAAATAATTATTATTTAATTTAATGTTATGATTATTATGGATTATTATTACTTATAGATTATTATGGATTGTTATTATTATTGTGGAATAATATAATATAATATTCCACAACTATCACACAACGCCTCTAGTCTAGTCCCAAGCTAAGCAGAGCTTGTGTTATGGTGTGGTTGTGTGGGCAACTGATAAACATAAGTATGTTTATCAGTTGTCTTATATTTGTCATATATTTCTAAATACATACATATATAGATAAATTACACCCAGACACAGAACAAATGATCTTGCTCATCACAAAAACATTAGTCCTGGGTGAGAATCGAACCCACGACCTCCGGATTAGCAGTCAGGACCACTAACCACTAGACCAACAGGCCAGTTATGCCAAATATTATAAAGAGATAACGTTTGCAGGAATTTAGAGAGTAATTTCTAAAACTGAACCGATCCTGAAAATTATTTCACTAATATATGCGTAGCTGCAATTATCCATCCATACTAATATTATAAAAGCGAAAGTGACTCTGTCTGTCTGTCTGTTACGCTTTCACGTTTATACCGCTGAACCGATTTTGATGAAATTTGGTACAAAGATAGAATAGAGCTTCAAAGTCAAAGTCAAAATGTTTTTATTTTACATTGCCCTACATTGGAATTGCCCTAATTTGGAACCGTGCACTAGCACGGTTCCAAATTGGTCGTTTCCTATGGAGAAGAACCGGCAAGAAACTCCATTTTATTGGTTACTCTTTTACAATATAATATACTAATAATATACTATTTGGTTACTCTTAAAAAAAAATAGTTGTTACAATATTTCCATATTACAGCATAAGTAGATATTATGTAAGGACAGTGTAGGCTGGTCAATATTGTACTAAAAAGTACAATAAAAATAATCATAACAAAAAGTAACCTAAGAATTCGCGGAGTCTATAATAATAATATTCCACAACTATCACACAACGCCGTCTAGTCCCAAGCTAAGCAGAGCTTGTGTTATGAGTACTAGACAACTGATGAACATACTTATATATTTCTAAATACATACATATCTATATCTATAAAAGAAAGTCGTGTTAGTTACACTATTTATAACTCAAGAACTGCTCAACCGATTTTGCTGAAAATTGGTGGGGAGGGAGTTCAGAAGAGGTAGTTCAGAGTTGGGTAGAGTAGGGTAGAGTTGGGTAGAGTAGGGTAGAGTAGTAGAATATAGACGGGAGCGAAGCCGCGGGCAAAAGCTAGTTATAGATAAATTACACCCAGACACAAAACAAATGATCGTGCTCATTACACAAACTTTTGTCCTGGGTGGGAATCGAACCCACGACCTCTGGCATAGCAGTCAGGACCACTAACCACTAGACCAACAGGCCAGTCATAGTGTTCTCACATTCACATTATAAAAAAGAGGCTATATAAACAAAAGCAAGTAAAATAAATAATTACAATTATTAATAAATGATACGTTAACAAAATTAATATTTTTTTTTTTTTTTACTTTATTATTTATTTATTTTTTAACCATATAATATAATTATTTGAATTGCCAGTTAACTGACGCTTATAAAAATAATTATCTTAATTAAGTGTACAATTAGTTCCGTTAACTATATTATTTATGACATATAACTAACATAATAAATAGCGCAACATATGTCTAAAACGTCACACGTCAATATACAACCCGCCCCTGATCGTTCCCGGTGCAAAAGTGCCCATAATACTGGCCGCATTACCTCGCTGGATAGCGATGGCCATCCTTTGCACCAAGAACGACCCGGACCGGGAGTCACCCGTTGCCTCCCCGAGCCTACGGCCTAAATCCCCCACAAAACGCTTTGCCTCCGTACTCCAACTGCCCAGAGTCTCCAAAGCAACAGGCACAAAATGGTAAAGCTGCACCAAGGAAGCGTACTTCAGCCTTTTTTTAAAGCAGGCGTCTTCAGCGGCGGCAGAAGCAGTGTGCATGGTGCGACTCAGGTGACTGGCGGCGACAGTGCTGACGCAAGTTGCGTCCCAGATCAGGCACTTCCCGTTCTTCCACGGCACCAGAGTCAGCCCATCCGGCCTCTTACCGTCAGACCTGCTAAGACCTGGAGGCTCAAGCACGCAGGGGATGTTTGCCGATATAAGGGCTCTCCGGACAATGTCGTTCAAGGCGTGGTGACGCGGGAACCTCCCTGTGCAGCGCCGACAGCTCAGTGCGTGATGGCCATCGGCCTCCACCAAAGAACCGCAGGTGCATATATGAGGCTCGCACACCTTACAGCCTAGGCGGAGAGCCACCGCCACACGCAAAGAGTCATTGTCGAGTAGAGTGCCCAAATGAGGCGAAGGAATCGCCTGTAACCACGCCCCGGACTCGGGTTGCGACACTGCTCGTAGTCTGGCCTTATCGACTCCCAATGCACCCTCTAACAATTGCTCTTGAAGCAGCTTCACCCCAATGTCATCCCACGCCCGCTGAACATGTTCTGATTCGGGGATTGTCGCACCCGAGTTGAGGGTCAACCAAGCTGAGACAGCATCTGACGCAAAGGGCATGCTTCCCCCGTCACCATTAGTATTGAGTAATACAGTGACTAGGTTGGCAACCCCATGCGCAGACGCCAAGAAAGCCGGCAGACCCACATCCCGTGCGCACTGCACCCCGAGACCACCACAACGGATAGGTAGAGCTGCCTGCCTCCACTGGGGCCCATCTAGGGAGACATTGAGAACAGACTCCACCACCACCTTCAAGGCATCGTCAAACGATTATATTAATAATATTAAAAAATATATATTGCAAAAGCAATGTCTTAGAAAGAAAAAAAAAGTATATATTATAATGTGGAGCAGTTAATAGATACATTTACACAATATTATGAGCTACCGGGAAGCAAACAACATGTACAGAAGCAGCCATTGCCAAACAAGCGTGTGTTCGACATAGTCTTTAACCTTATAATACGCTTTTTTAGTTAGGACACGCTTAATATGGGTTTTGAACTTTCCCTCGCTAAGTTCAGTCACCAACTTGTTATAAAAACGTATGCTTAAATATGCTTGAGACATAGGCTATAAATTATCACGCTATTTGCTATGGGGGTGAGCAATGTTCCAAAATGTCGGTATTGAACGACATTTGCTGTGAGTTTGATCCCCAGCTACAGTTAAAAATTTAGTCACTATTTTATCTTATTTTTTCTTTTGTAATAAAATACCTTGTACCATTTTTCCAAAATAAAATTGACATTTATATTCGGTATCTTCTAAATATTTTGTAAAAACTAATCAAAACACATAATAAAATCAAAGCACCGAGTGAAATCACGTACTATAATGTTACATTGTTCCATTTAGCTGTAAATTTAACTTCTGAAACGAAAATCATCACGATATCGCTATCACTATATATTCGCGGGTAGAGAATGCCTAAGGCATTAAGTCCGCCTTTGTACCTTTGTGTTGCATGAAGTTTTAATAAATAAATATCATCGATAAGAAGCCAGTCAATTATGACGTTTATATAAAGACGTCTATTTTAAAACCAGTACGCTACTGTCTTCGACGATTAGTTGAAGACCGTAGCGCAGTGGTTTCGTAACTAGACTTGCATGTAATGTATAGGTTGTTCGAATCCCATATGGCTCTCTCAGGAGATTTTTTTTTTATTTTTTCACCGTAAATAAGAATTTTTTATATATTTTTGCATGCTTACAATTTTTTTTATATGTCTACGAAGATAATATATCTGTAGAAGTTTTTAGTTATGTGCGTATCACGCAAAATTTTAGAAATCGATATAGATAACTTTTATACATTCAAATTGTGTGCAACTTGATATATTACTTAGGCTTTATTTCATCGCAATGAAATAAAGCATACGCCCATTGCTCGGTACAAGTAATTCTAACGCCCAAAATGATCAAGCTGCAACAATCTATACAAGCATGCTCTCGCAAATTCTTCACAAGTACTGTTGTGGAGGAAGATAGTTGATGATGATGATAGTTTTGGATTCACTTAAGGCTTTGCACTATCAGTGCACGTTATCCAGCTGAAGGTCGGTGTCCCTATTGTGCTCCTTCGTTTACCTATACCAAAGCTGTCTAACTGCTTACACTCTTCATAGCATAGCATAGCATAGTCGGCCTTATAATGTTCCCACTGTTGGGACTCAGGCCTCCTCTCTAGGAGACGGAATGGGCCGTAATTCACCACGCGGGCCCAGTGCGCATTGGTGGATGTCACATGTCTTCGAATTTTTGGTTCTAGGTTTTTGGCCGGTTTCCTCACGATGTTTTCCTTCACCGTTTTGAGAGCAGTGGTGATGAAATAAATTACACAAAGTAATGCGCCTGGCTGGGTTTGAACCCGCTACCACACTCTTCAGTGAAACATTATTAAGACGAAAGACGTGAAACCATACTCAATACTCAATACTTTATTACATTCCATAGTACATATAGGTGGTATAAACATTGTCAAGATCAATATGGACCCTGTCGGGCACAGCAAAATTAGGAGAGAGGACGAAGACTAAGTAACAATTCATGGAATTAATTAATTATTATTATAGGTACATATTTTTTTTTATTTTGTCATCGTTATTTTTTAATTATCTACAAGTACAATTATCTACAAGTCCGTGATAAGACCTGTCATACTGTATGGATCAGAATGTTGGGCTGTGAAAAAGACGCATGAAAAAAGATTGCATGTAGCGGAGATGAGAATGTTGAGATGGATGTGTGGTGTGACGAGAATGGATAAAGTAAGAAATGAATATATTAGAGGAAGTTTGAAAGTGGCGCCAGTGACTGAAAAGTTGAAGGGGAATCGTTTGTCTTGGTATGGTCATGTAAAGAGGAGAGATGAAACACATGTTACTAAAAGAGTTATGAGTATACATGTGGATGGGTGGAGAGGGAGAGGGAGGCCAAAGAAAAGATGGATGGATTGTGTGAACAGTGATATGAAAGAAAAGGAAGTTAGTGATAGTATGACTTTTGACAGGATAGAATGGAAGAAAAAACGTGTTGCGCCGACCCCAAATAAGATGGGACAAGGGCAGGAAGATGATGATGTATATTTAAATGAAGTTATTTATGCATGTTTTTATGTTATTATATTGTTATGTCTATGTATTGGTAAATTATATCTAATATTTAATTTATTTTTGTTATCATTATTATTAAATTGTTTTAATATTGAAATTAATTTATGTTTGTATATTATTATAACGTCTTTGTTTAAGCAAATTATGTAAGGTATGTAGCGACATCTATCGCGTCACATAAGAACTAATCCTGAATCGCGCAATCAAAGTTCTCCGCGCGATTAGAACATATAGAACAACCCGAAGTCATCTATCGGGCAGTTGTAGCCCACCAGACATAACACCCGTCTGGCCGGAGGATCCTCCCTTTTCAACGGAGGTTTGCGGGACTTTACTCTCTGCTCCGCATACCTCCAAACTGGTGACCCTCGACAAAGAACGTCAGCGCAGCCTTCGTGCAGCTACTACCTCGTGACGTCATCATCACTTCCTCAAGCTTTCGAGCAGCGAGCCATACAGCCAGCACCCACGGCTTTAAAGGGGTATCCTGACCACCAGCATGCCTACCTGGTCATACCTGGTCATCACCCTCAGCCTCATCAGCGACCTTGGCGAAGCACACTGCACCTTCGGCCAGTCACATGAAGAGCAACGAAGAACCTCTCCTGGTCGACGCAAGCAGTCAAGCCACTAAGTCGCACAGCACCGCTCCGACTCACTGGAGCCTGCAGCATCATCCCGACTCACTGGGACATCATCACCCCGACTCACTGGGGCATCATCCCGACTCACTGGGACAGCACCACCCCGACTCACTGGGGCATCACCGCAGACAGTTCCGACTCACCGAGAACTATGCGGCATTCGGTTCCGACTCACTGGAACCAACCTACCACTGGCCTGGCACGCATCAAAGAAGCATCAAGAACCATCGATCTCCGATCTCCGGAGGGGAGTGATGTAGCGACATCTATCGCGTCACATAAGAACTAATCCTGAATCGCGCAATCAAAGTTCTCCGCGCGATTAGAACATATAGAACAACCCGAAGTCATCTATCGGGCAGTTGTAGCCCACCAGACATAACACCCGTCTGGCCGGAGGATCCTCCCTTTTCAACGGAGGTTTGCGGGACTTTACTCTCTGCTCCGCATACCTCCAAACTGGTGACCCTCGACAAAGAACGTCAGCGCAGCCTTCGTGCAGCTACTACCTCGTGACGTCATCATCACTTCCTCAAGCTTTCGAGCAGCGAGCCATACAGCCAGCACCCACGGCTTTGAAGGGGTATCCTGACCACCAGCATGCCTACCTGGTCATACCTGGTCATCACCCTCAGCCTCATCAGCGACCTTGGCGAAGCACACTGCACCTTCGGCCAGTCACATGAAGAGCAACGAAGAACCTCTCCTGGTCGACGCAAGCAGTCAAGCCACTAAGTCGCACAGCACCGCTCCGACTCACTGGAGCCTGCAGCATCATCCCGACTCACTAGGACATCATCACCCCGACTCACTGGGGCATCATCCCGACTCACTGGGACAGCACCACCCCGACTCACTGGGGCATCACCGCAGACAGTTCCGACTCACCGAGAACTATGCGGCATTCGGTTCCGACTCACTGGAACCAACCTACCACTGGCCTGGCACGCATCAAAGAAGCATCAAGAACCATCGATCTCCGATCTCCGGAGGGGAGTGATGTAGCGACATCTATCGCGTCACATAAGAAAATCCTGAATCGCGCAATCAAAGTTCTCCGCGCGATTAGAACATATAGAACAGCCCGAAATCATCTATCGGGGCAGTTGCAGCCCACCAGACATAACACCCGTCTGGTTGGAGGATCCTCCCTTTTCAACGGAGGTTTGCGGGACTTTACTCTCTGTTCCACATACCTCCAAAGGTATTTTTATTTATTTTTATCATCACCATTATGAAATTATGTATTTATTTAAATTAATTATGTATACATACTATAAATATGTCTGTGTATAATTTTGATAAATGATGTCAGATATCTTAATTTGTTCCTGCCTTCATTATTATTAAATTATGTCAATTATTTCATTTGTTTTTGTAATCATTATTATAAAATTATGTTATTTTTAAATTAATTTATGTATGTAATGTCTTTGTATAGTAAATTGAATGTCAGGTATTTGTATCGTCATCATTTTTCAATTCTATATATATTTAGATTCATTTTAACCATTGGATCAATGATGTCTAAATGAATAAATTATTATTATTATGTATAAATTTAATTTATAATATATGTTATTTACTATTGTAAGTAGCTAAATTTTTGCAGTGATACAGTATGTAATTAATAGTTTTTACTATAGTTTATGTTTATCGTTATAGTATTCATCTGTAGTATAGTAAGATTTGTCTATTAGAAATTGTTTTAGTTTATTGATAAACATATTATTACTGTCTGCATTTTTGATGAATTCTGGTAACTTATTATATATTTTAATAGACGTAACAAATGCACTAGAAGAGTGCATTTTCAATCGTGAAGTGGGTATGTTAAGCCTATTTTTATGTCTAAGTGTGATTTTAGTTTGAATGTCCTCTCTTTTGGTATATTTTCGAACAAATTTGCATTTTCCAGTATATAAAGACAGGGTAGAATTAATATTTTTAGCTCTTTGAAGTAGGGTTTACAGGAATCGGAATCTTGCATATTCATTAATATTCTTATCATTTTTTCTGAAAGTGAATAGTGTAGGCGCATCTGTGCTATTTCCCCATAACATGATTCCATATTTGAGCCGTGCAAATGCATATGATTAATAAGTAACTAATGCTGTTTTGAGGTCTGTTGTTTTTTTTATTTCTCTGAGGGCGTATGTGAACTTAGATACTTTAGCTCTTATTTTTTGAATGTGGGGTTTCCAATCTATGTGAGAATCTACGTCTAAAAGAGTGAATTTATTTAGAACTTCTTAGTTGTGTCCATTGTAATTTAAAATTGATATTTATGGGTATTTTTTGTCGTGGGTAGAAAGTTATGATTTTTGTCTTAGTAAAGTTAATTTCAAGGTTGTGTTCGTTCATCCAATGTGTTGTAGTGTCAAGTATGGAAGTCAATTTTTGGTTTAAATCTATATTATTGTCACATGCTGTTAAAATAGAAATATCGTCGGCGAACAACACGCATGGCTCATTTATGTGGTTAGGGAGATCATTGATGTAAATAAGGAATAGTAGACATCCTATCACTGTTCCTTGTGGTATTGATGCATTTACGGGTATTTTTTGAGATCGAATTAATTTAATTTCTCTTGTTTTGCTATTGTAATATTCAATTTCTACGACTTGTTCTCTGTTTTTAAGGTACGAGGTGAACCAATCATGACTTTTTCCGCGGATGCCAATTTTATATAGCTTATTTAATAATATATCAAACTGAACTTTATCATATACTTTCGTCATATCCAAGAGCAATCCTATAGCATATTTTTTGTTATTAATTATGTTAAGGGCTTCTTGGATATATTTGTAAACAGCTAAAGTCGTTGATCGGTTTTTGCGAAAACCGTTTTGACTGTCGTTAAATATATTATATTTTTCACAAAAAGCATAGACGCGGTCGCACATAGCTTTTTCAAATATTTTCGAGGCCGCTGGTAACAAAGCGATTGGACGGTAGTTGTTTGGGTCGGTTTTCGAATTTATTTTATGGATCTGTTTTATAAGTGCTCTTTTTAACAAGTCGGGAAATACGCCTTCTTCAAAAGATTGGTTGATGAGTAAATAAAAAGGTAAAGTTAATTCGTCGGCACATTGTCTTAACAAGGTAGGTGGGAGTTCGTCAATTCCGTGGCTTCATTTATTTTTAAGATTTTTAATTATTCTATTTACCTCATAGGGATCTACTGGGCTAAGATACAATGTATTTTGTCCCCACCTATAGAAGCAAAGAAGTGATTGAATGTGTTTACTACATCTTTGGGTTTGGAAATTAAGCTATTATTTATTTGTAGTGTTATATTGCGTTTTTTCACTTTTTGTTATCTTATTTGTACGTTCATTAATAATTCCCCACATTGTTTTAACTTTATTGTTAGATTGCATCATTTTATTTTTATAGTGAAGTTTTTTTGCAGTCGTAACAGTATTCTTCAATATTTTTTCGTATTTTTTGTAATATTTTGTTAATGTAGGATTTTTTGCTTTTAATGTTAATGTTTTTAATAGTCTTTTATTTGTGCAAGATTTTTTTATTCCAGTAGTGAGCCAACATTTTTTATGTTTTGTTTTTAATTTAATTTTACGTAATGGTATACATTTATTAAGAATAGAAATAAGTATGTCATTGAATTCTTTATAATTAATATTAATATCATTATCAGTGGTAAGAATTTCGTTCCAATTAAGATTTTTTATTTTTTCTTTGAATTTTAATATATTTGAATTATTATAAAGCCTTTTCATGGAGTACCAGTTTTTTTTTTCAGATTTTTCGGGTATTTTTAACCGACTTCTAAAAAAGGAGGAGGTTCTCAATTCGGATGTTTGTATTTTTTTTATGTTTGTTCGGGCATTACTTCGTCGCTTGCCAACCAATTTGAAAAATTCTTTGTTTGTTGGAAAGGATATACTTCCCAAATGGTCCCATAGTCACCAAGTAGGGAACTTGGCGAAATCGAGGGAACTCCTCAAATATTATAGGCAACCATGTAATGATTTTGGTATTTTCATCGAGAACTTAAGTATTTACAGTCAAAAAGTAACATTTGATGAAGTGGAACTGATGAAGAAGACCAGAAATAGTCAACGGAAATTCTTACTCGCATACATATCTCAATGAAGATAGTTATGCGACTATGACAATACAAATAAATGAATGGTTCTGAATAGTTACGTTGAAAATGGTATCATCGAAGTGACCTGATGATGATGATGGAGCGGGAAGGTAGGCACTGGAACTCCGTAATTAACCAATGTAACCTAGCCGTGTTTGGGCTTATTAGAATTGTCATGAGATGCACTTTAGCTATAAGGTACTATCAAACTGATCTGATGATGGGGCCGGAAGGTGGAAGGTAGACACAGGAACTTCATAATAACACAATGTAACCTAGCAGTGTTTGGGTTAATTGGAGTTATCATGAGAAATAGGCATCTGTTTATAAGTGTATCACAACTAAGAAGTGTGAAATAAAAAACTTTTTACAAAAAAAGAATAACCATCATCATCATCTTCCTGCCCTTGTCCCATCTTATTTGGGGTTTGTCCCATTTAAATAAGATACAAATAATACCGAGTAACACCGACTTCCGAAATTAAAGTTATTTTGATTCTTTTAGTATTTTTTTTTAGTGATGTCGGTTATTCTTTTTTTTGTAAAAAGTTTTTTATTAAATGTAAATACTATTCCATACTGTTTATCGTGCAAAATGTTATTCGTGATAAGCGTTATCTATTTGGAGTGTAAAGTGTTTAACGATACAATATCGGAAAGTACTGAACTCATATCTCAATCTTAAGATATAAAACCGGGGAATTTTGAGTTTGGTATCAAAATTATCAATAGATTATTGGCCTTCCAACAATTGCCAGTGCTTTCAAAGAACAAAACACTTTAATCAGAAATTAGTTCGACTTATGTTTTATACTTTTTGCAATAAAACATGAGAGTTTGCCGGACACTAAGGTGTTTAACTAAAATACGAGGTAAGCATAGCATAGCATAGCATAGTCGGCCTTATAATGTTCCCACTGTTGGGACTCAGGCCTCCTCTCTAGGAGAGGGAATGGGCCGTAATCCACCACGCGGGCCCTGTGCGGGTTGATGGATGTCACATGTCTTCGAATTTTTGGTTCTAGGACATGCCGGTTTCCTCACGATGTTTTCCTTCACCGTTTTGAGAGCAGTGGTGATGAAATAAATTACACAAAGTAATGCGCCTGGCTGGGTTTGAACCCGCCAACCTACAACTCGTAAGTCGGGGCCGTTACCACTCGGCCACCATTGCTCAAGATGTCATTGTACGAGGTAAGCACTATAATTTAATTACAAAGCTTTCTATGCCCATATTTTTTTCCTTATCTGAACTTGTATTTCTACTTATTTATTTTAACGTTGTTAAACCCGTGATTGTTTGCTGGTGTGTACTAAAGTACTAACGTTCAGCAAATCATTGTAATTAGCTAGTTGTTTAATAAATGTAAAAAAAGAACTATATTTATTTAATATAGGAATGCTTAAAACTGTTTGCTCCGCTCGTCACTAAAGGTTCATTAGCCGGCGAGTAATGGGTGGCTCGCCGTCCGGTAACCGTCCGGTAACCGTCCGGACCGAGCCCAAGTCGTCGACGGCGCGTATCGTTTCACGCGCGCCTCAAGGAGATGTCAGCAACTGTAGGGGCCCAGCAGGGTCGAAGCCTACTGGGGCCAAGGGTCTGATTCTGAAAGGAAGTCTCGGCCCTGGTACGAAAGGCAACGAAGAAACAGGAGTGGGTTTTTAGTCAGTAAAAGTCTGACACTATCTCCCGCCCCGCCCAAGAGCGGGGGATGTCATAAGATGATTTTCCCACCGAAAAAAAAAAAAAAAAAAAGGTTCATTAGAAGACCAGCACCAGATAGCATCTGTCTGGCAACATTGCTGAAATGAAATTTTATGGTGTAGCCGTGAGGCACAAAAAACACAGCCAACAGACACGTTGGTATTGTTTTTTTTTTATTATTGATTTTCACCTTTTAATTTTATTTTGTTGTGTGGTTGCGGCCATTTTTTTTCTTTCAATACACTTCCTCGAAAACTGACTCTTATCGCACTACAATTAGGTTTATCATGCAATATGATATCACCCATCATCATTATTTAATCTTTAAAATCAAATAATTAATAAAAGAATTATAATTAAATAAATATATATATAATATATTTAAAATCAAATAATTATATATATAATTATATATATATAAATGTTTGTCCTATTTTATGTTAAGTTGTGCAATAAAGTCACATAATAATAATAATAGAAATAAAATTACTTTGTGTAATTTATTTCATCACCACTGTTCTCAAAACGGTGAAGGAAAACATCGTGAGGAAACCGGCATGTCCTAGAACCAAAAACTCGAAGACTCGTGACATCCACCAACCCGCAATGGGCCCGCGTGGTGGATTACGGCCCATTCCCTCTACTAGAGAGGAGGCCTGATTGCCAAAAGTGGGAACATTATAAGGCCGACTATGCTATAATTAATAAAAGAATACTAAGATTTTCATTTTATAAAATAAAAGTGTAATGAAAATGTGCATAATACAATTAAAAGAAAAATATTTAAAAAAATAATTTAATTAAAAATGTCGGGATTGTGATTTTGAATTTTTAACAACTCTACAAAATTAACTATCGAGTTCATTTTGCAGAATTGTTCTAAACATGACAAGATTAAAAATAAATGGGCTAATTATGTTTGTTTTATACATTCCAGACGCCAAGGCAGATCCCATGAATCGAGTGTGTAATGTGACTTAGAAAAGTGAAACACCGAATAAACACGTCCCCGTAAGTTTACTAATATTAAAAACTTAACAGCGAATGCACGCTGATCTTTTTTTTCTAGGTGTAAATCATCTAATAACATCTTTCGTCCCTCGTATCAGACTTTTACTGACTAAAACCCAATCCTGTTCCTTCTTTGCCTTCACCCATGGCCCCAGTAGGCTTCGACCCTGCTGGGCCCCTACGGTTGCTGACATCTCCTCGAGGAGCACGTCGAACACTACGCGCCGTCAACTACTTGGGCTCGAGAATAACTAAATCTCTAATAGATAGAGAGAAACCAAATCTCGAAGTCGGGTAGGCTTCAATAAAAAGAGGAGGTTGTATTTTTTTTCACCGATTCGAATCACTTAATAAAAAATGCGCGCTTCTACGAAATACTTATCGCCAAAGCCACGCGATTGCTTAACCAAACCTCCATTTTGATTTTTTTTAAGTTTAATTTTAATTCACATGAGACTCCCTACATTGAGCTGGCTCGTCATTTTTATTGTTTAATGCTTAATGTTTTTTTTTATTCATTATGCTATTTATTGTTAACATTTATTCTTTATGATGTTAAGTTATATATTTAAATACTATAGGCATAGTTATACTATCGTCGTATATGTTTATAATTATCATATTATAATTTTTTAGTTTATATTTTTAGTATATATGCTTTTATTTTAAAGAAAGAAAATAAAATTATTTGTCAAACATGCCTTTACATAAACTGACTAATCAGACATACAAGGTATTAAATTAGTATGTTGTGAGCGTCCATGTTTTGCCTATAACAGCGTACAAATGTAGGTATAGAAATTACATTGAATTCATCATCATCATCATCATTTCAGCCGAAAGACGTCCACTGTTGGACATAGGCCTCCCCCAAATGCCGCCACAACGACCGGTCCTGTGCGTCTCGCATCCATCGAATTCCCGCGACCCTCACCAGGTCATCGGTCCACCTTGTGGGATGCCTTCCAACGCTGCGTTTTCCGGTACGTACATTGAATTGCATTTACTTAAAGTCATTTTAAATTTCATTACAAAAAGCACATGAAATAAATAATAATTGTTGTCAAGATATTATAGTATAAGCATATTATTGTCACAAATAAATAAAATTATGTCCACTATATTCATTATTATGCAGTCAAATAGTAGGTACTTATCTTTCAAAAGTCAATTGATTTAAAATTCACATGATTTAATTGTTATTCTTAATCATATATATTAGAAATCCTTTTCATTCAAAAAATCTAAAACATTGTAATACACTTTATTAACTAAAAAAAATCTCAGCTAATTTTTTAAAAGTGACAAGTTCAGTTTTATTTTATTGTAACTACTTTCTGCCCTTCCTCAAGGGTTGCGCTAACCATTGGTGTTTTCTAACGCAGAAACCGCGAAATATTAGTACTTCGCGGTTTCTGCGTTTCAATTTTTTCCTCTTTGCATATTATTGTATATACTCGTAAATATCTAGATATAAGTGTATTGTTTTATTTATTCTTGTTTATGACGACCATGACCAACATATTTTTAAATAACAAATAATAACATTAATATAATATATTAATTTAAAAATATGTTTATTTTCTTGCTTTCCGCCACCAATACTGCTAAAATAACAAGTAATCAATCGCCAATGAATCCGTTATAAAATATTAGATAATAACCTTAAAATTGATAAACTAAAATAAAAAGTCTCCGTTCCCATTATTTAGATTATAGAATAGAATATAATAACATTTTTTTTGCATAAAAAACATGGTATAAAAGATGGCACAAATATTAAATAGAGAGCATACATATTTTTACTTAACTAATCAGAAATAAAAATCAAATCTCTTCTCTATCTTTTCTTCTTCTTTTTCTTGTCTTCTTTTTTTGTTTTAATTTTTTTTATAATTAATTTTTCTTATATTTTTTTAATTTCTCTTATTTTATGTAGTCTTTTTCTTCATCTTTGATATTACATCGAATCATTAAATTAATTTTTATCTTTATCATAAACCTAAAAGATGAGATTTCATCAAATAACTTCTGTTGCTCTGGGTAAAGTGAGAGACCGTGTTAAACTTTTACTGATTAAAACGCTCCTGGTTTCCTTCGATTACCCTATTCATTCCTTCGCCACGGTAACTTTTTCGAACATCTCGGTAGCCCTGGCAGGCTGTCCGCAATCCTAGGCCGTCCTATACATATATGTTACCGCTAATGTTGTAAATCAGTTAGAGTGAAGATTAACTTGTATAAACTGCAGATTATCTGATGGAGTTCGTTAAAGTGTGAAAAAATGTTTAAGTTCTTATATTAACTAAATAATCTGCAGAATAACGACCAAGCCTACAATTAAGTTATAAAAGAGGTTCTTTGCTTGAATAAAACATTAGAAATTATTGTAATTATTTCATCACCACTGCTCTCAAAACGGTGAAGGAAAATATCTTGAGGCAATCAGCATGTCCTAGAACCAAAAATTCGAAGACATGACTGTGACATCCACCAACCCGCACTGGGCCTGCATGGTGGATTACGGCCCATTCCCTCTCCTAGAGAGGAAGCCTGAGTCCCTGCAGTGGGAACATTAGAAGGCTGATTATGATATATTCTATGCATGCATTACACATTGCATTGCATTTTGCATGTTATTTTGTTTTTATTTAGTTAATAAAGTGTAATAGTTTGATAAAATTGAATTATTATATTTTAGAGCACCCCGACACAGACAGATTAGGTTAGAAGCTTAAGGCGAGAGCGAAGTGAAGCCGAGCTCTCATCTTAGGCTTCGTAGTTATTTTTTTTATAACCATCCAAAAGCAAGAGCCTCGCAAAGCGGGGCTCTGTCGAGCTAAAAGGGGACAAAATCAAAATCAAAATCAAAAAGCATTGCGATCCCACCTGATGGTAAGCGGAGATGCAATCATTGATGGTCAGGCGCACTAGTTTAGCCTATTCACTCTAGCCTTGAAGACACCTAAATTATAGTTGGACGTACTACGTTGGTTGGTATTTATTCCTAATAAACCATTTACAGGCACTTTTGAAATGTCAAGAAGTCAGTCAGTCAGAAAAATAAAAATAAATGATGCTAATTGCACATTCCAAAGCGTAGATCTCTCTGGAGAAGAATGTGCAAGAAACTCCATGGACACTCTTTTCACATCAACATCACAGCAACATAAAAACCATAAAAAGCTCCATGGTACTCACATTTACAAACATTGAAAAAAATGCTTCTATACATATAATACAATACTTATATTTTAAAATTTCAAAAAAAAAAAAACATTAAAAAATAATAATAATCATTTCCATACTAATCAATTTGTACACCCCAGTGGTAGTGGAGCTGGACCAGCATTGAGCCAAGTATTTTTATCCTGAATATAATCCTCCAACTTATAATATGCTTGCCTGCATAGAGTGCGTTTAATACAAGATTTAAATTTCATTTCATTGAGTTCTAATATTTGTGGAGGTATTTTATTATAACATTTCAAACAGTACCCCATAAAAGAAGAGGCCACTTTAGCTAGTCTGAAACTTGGTTGAACTAATTGATCCCTATTTCTTGTAACATAATTATGTCTATCGCCTATTTTGCTAAAAAGATTAAGATTTTTTTCTCACTGAAGTCTCACAAAAGTGTTTCGCTCACTGTATTTCGCGATTTAAAGATTTAGCATCCCTTAATATGCAGATTAACTTGGTAAAGTGGTGATATCTTCTACTTTAAGTCAAATTTCACACTTTAACGGATTGTAACCAGTGATTTGCAAATTTCGTATTCTAAAAATATGTAATATGACTAGGCCCTGGTACGAAAGGCAACGAAGGAACAGGAGTGGGTTTTTAGTCAGTAAAAGTCTGACACTATCTCCCAGAGAGAATATCGTGGAATGTCATAAGATGATTTTCCCATCGGAAAAAAAAGGTAAAATCAAAATCAAAAAGCATTTGTTCCAAATAATATAATGTAAATAAAAATAAAAACTAAATATAGATATTAAAATAGCAACTGGCAGCTAAGAGATGACCAGCCTCAACTGACAGCGTCCGTTCACGGACATGACGCTAATATTAGCACCACTTAGCTCAACCATTTAAAGTAACGTATATACTCATAGTTCTAGAATAGACTCGAATTTGTACAGTTTTCTGAAAGTAGAACTTGTTACGGGCATCTGCTTCATATTGTCCGGTGTGATCATTTCGGACACCTTCTGTTTCATCATCGTCAGAATGAAATTGATATCATGTTCCTTGTGATGCTCTTCAATAGCGTCACAAAGCGCTTGGATCATCCAGGTTCCACGATACGGATTGCGGTAGGACACAAAGTCTGTGGGAAGAGTAACAGAATAATTTATTAAACAATTGCTTGCTATACATTACACATTATATTATGATAGCGTGGCGATTAGATTGTCACATTAAATTGTACAGTGGTTAACACTAGTTCAAACATGTCCATTGAAACAAATAAAACAGACCGTCAATCAATAATAAATTACCGGTGTACTTTTGAAATCAAAATTTAACTAATCATATATATAGGTATATACAACATAATACAAAAACATCCTAAAAGTAGTATGTTCAGAATTGGCTACTGAATTGATTTCAACTATTTTAAGATAGACAAGATAATTCTTGATAAATTTTGATTGCGTCATTAGGGTGTTTATGTTAAAGTGCGTAAATACTGATGCGCTACCAATGCAGTGCGTCGATGTTCATTTATTTTAAGTTCATCTGTTAAGCATTATTACTTCCCAACGATATAGACCTAAGTAGCTAATGTTCAAAATTTCAGGACTGAATCACAGTTGGCATTAGCTCCTTAAACATAAATGACCCTTATCGACCGATTTTCGCAAATACCATTTTTTTAAATATAATAATGCTCCCTTACACTAAACAGAATAAACTAAAAAGGTTGAATTCAGCGCCATCTAGCGAGGACATAGCCAAGCTAGGGCACGTAGCCTTCACCTAGAACGGCCAACCCGAGATGTATTTCCATACAACTGCTTTTAGGTGATTATGACGTTATTACACATCTTTTTCTAGGCATTTTGGAAACACAGATGTCTTTTGGATACTGTCTATTAAAATCTAAACATAAATTTATGTGAAATGAGTCCAGGAAAGACGTCTGAAACTTCGCTATTTTTAGTGAACTTTGGACCTACATACTGCAGTCATAAGTTTAAAAAATATACATCTATAGAAACCTTTAATCAAGCTAAAAACTTTTAAGATTAAAACAAAAAGCGCGTATTTTCTGAAACAAGCTTTATGAAATATTCGAGTGAGTGATAGAACCACCAAATGCCGTCGGAGCGTTTTAGTGTTATATTTCTTTTTCCACATTGCCTCTTTATCAAATATTGCATTGGATTACGTTGGATCAAACAACAAGCTTTTAAACCATGATCATGTTGACGATAAATCGATCAGGAAGGGCCCTCTTCAGAAGCCTTTTCAAAAAAAATAAACCTCTTTGCTGTTAGTTACTTGGACCATAATTTCTCATCCTTCATTGTCTGACGATATCTATATACAAAATATCCATTAATAAATTATAATTACAATATTATGATGTTACTAAATACTAACACAAAAAAGGTCCCACAATAAGAATGTTAATACATTTATTTTGTCAATCATTTATATTAAAAGAATGCTATGAAAAGAATGCAATGTGTGATTTTATTCAATGTAAGAACCTAGACGCTAGCTAGTAGGACGTTTTTTTATGTTTCTTTCTTACTTTCAACCGAAGAATACACCACAAGAATATCAGCATAACTTGGAATGGTGTGAACTCTGGCACTCTGGGTGTTGAAGCAGTCCATGTCGCTAGCAACATTATCCATGCAAAAACCCTAAAATTGGAAAATATTTAGTTCAAAACTTTGATAAAATACAAACTAAAACTAAGAGAAAACCAGACAGTAAACTATAGAGAATACCAAAAAATTGAGAGCCTATGACTTCATAGTTAGCAATGTTTTCAAAGAAACCTGATTTGGCAAAACAATTTATTTTGGGTATCTACTATTATATTATAATTTAGTCACTACATAATACATACATCATGCAAAATAACTCCGAAAATATTTTAGAATTAGAAATGAAGAGATTGGGGAGGAAAACCAAGGATAGATAGATAGATAGATAGATATAACATTTATTTGATGCACACAAAAATTAACAGACAATACACAAAAGCACAATAAAAATTACAAAACAAAGCACATAAATTAAAATAAAATAAAAATTAAACAATCACAAACATCAATGTTACGAGTACCTACATATTATATTCCAAGGGTGCCTTGATTCTCCAGACATATTCTAAAGAATTGCTAAACTTAAGCAGCAGTGGGCAGGGCACATTACTAACAGAACACATGCTCGATGGGGCCGAAAGGATCAGGAGTGGCAACCGCGTACCTGAAAAAGACCTCCCACAAGCTCGGATGGTCATATTTCAAGGGAAAAAAACGTATTTTTTTAGATTGATTTTAACATTCATTAATTTAAAAAAGTTCACCTCCCACTGACACTACAAGTTGTAGCAAGCATCATAATTTTGCTTTAAACTATGAAATTAACATACATATAATTTTAGGGTAGCTATTATTAATTATTTATCAATCGCTTTGCTACTATTATTAGTAAACTAAAGGGACTTTTCATATTACTTGTTTAAAAAAGAACAAAAAAATTGCAAAATTGGAAAATAACATATTACTTGGCCAGCCAGGACAACTTTTTTCACGTCTTTGCCCAAGCCGTAGCCTGGCTGACTAAATTATTTAATAAAAATCTTGACTACTACTTCGCCATTTTATAAAAACAAGGACGATAAGGCGCAATGTGAAAGCCACAGAGAAATAAAACTGAACGAATCATTTATCTATAATATTTCTGTAATATCTCCCAATCAGTTTGGCTTATATATTTTATTATATTTCCAAATCAGAATACTAACGAAAAAATACAGGACTTGCAAAAAGGACCTATACCTAACATTCATCGATCTCGATAAAGCTTTCGGTCGAGTACCACGTAAGCTAGTGTGGAAGGTTCGTCGTGCTAAAAATATACCTGATCATTACATTGACCTAGTCAAGATTACGTACAAAAATGCTAGCACAAGAACTCGAAGCTTATGTGAACTATGCAATACAGTGAATTGTGCTGGAGATATGTAGGATCTCCTAGATACGTAAACAGAGTCCCTGGAAACGGCCTTTGGCTCCTCAAAAGTCCAGTCCATTTGAATTTCATTAAGAAATATATTGAAATATTTTGTGTTATTTTTTAACATTGA
Organism: Mythimna vitellina; assembly: GCA_949316375.1. NCBI lineage: Eukaryota > Metazoa > Arthropoda > Insecta > Lepidoptera > Noctuidae > Mythimna > Mythimna vitellina. The sequence continues at coordinate 4,436,532 of OX438691.1, read as the reverse complement.
TACATTAGACTATTAAATAACTTACCTCCTCTATCTCATTTAAACAACTACCAACAGCAAAGACCTCTCTTATCTGGTCATCTGTCCAGCCGTTATGACGTGCTGTCTGTATAAACACATCCTTCGTCAAAGAAAGATTCGAGCAAGAAGGCGTAGGCGCAGAAAGAACGCTGTCTCCGTGATTGGACAAAGCCACAGTTTGACCAGCATCCATACGGCTGCCTCTGCAAGCCTGCGAAGACGTTGTGTTAAGATTAGGACTAGTGATGTGATGAATATATTCATATTAGGTATATGTAATATAATACAAACACTTTTATTCGTTCTAGGAGACGCGAATCTCAGACGGATGCTGGGAAAGTATGAAGCACAGAAAAAACATGGCATGTGTACGTATATGCACGGTGTATGAAATGGAGTATGAAGAAGAAGAGAATCGGAAGTGCAACCGGGTTTACCGCTCGGAACGAAGTACTCAAAGCGTTCATGAAGGTATTGAAGAGAATTATAATTGTGCAGGATAGCGTAGAGAACAGATAGGATATGGGTATCATGGGCCGACGCCAAAATACCAGCCACATTAACTTGATCCGAAAATCCGACTATTGCTCGTTTATGCGGAGGCCAAAGATGAAGAATGTGCACAAACTCTGCAATCGCTCGAGTGTGCTTAAGAGAAACTCTGTTGCATCTATAAAACAAAGCATTTTATTTCAAATAAATCATTTACAGGCACTTTCGAAATGTCAAGAAGTCAGTCAGTCATAAAAAAAAATGATGCTAATTGCACATTCCAAAGCGTAAATCTCTATGGAGAAGAATGTGCAAGAAACTCTTTATTCTTTATTGTACACATAATTTTATATAAACAATAAAAAAACTCCATGGACACTCTTTTCAATCATGTTTTGTAATTACAAATATCTCTGATACATGTTTCTTGTCGCTATCATGTGAGACCAATGTAAATAAAGTAAAAAAATAAAAACTAAATATAGATATTAATATAGCATCTGGCAGCTAAGAGATGACCAGTCTCAACTGACAGCGCCCGTACACGGACATGACGCTAATATTAGCAACACTCAGCTCAACCATTTTGAAGGGAACCGAATGATCCAACACACGCGCCATCATCAGTGCGACATTTGAGTGTGCGTGACAAACTCTCAACTGCTATGCTTATTTATGTCAAACAAATGATGAAATAGCGACAGGTCACGGGAACAAGTTGTGACCCACAGATGCCCCTAAAGTTGAAGGGATTTTTTTTATTGGGTGGGAAAATCATCTTATGACAAAACCCGCTCTTGGGCGGAGCGAGAGATAGCGTCAGACTTTTACTGACTAAAAACCCACTCCTGTTCCTTCGTTGCCTTCGTCCCAGGGCCCCGGGTTTCGCTTTCACACTACCCGTGGCCCCAGTAGGCTTCGACCCTGCTGGGCGCCTACGATTTGCTGACATCTCCTTGAGGCGCGCGTGGAACAGTACGCGCCGTCGACGACTTGGGCTCGGTCCGATTACTGGACGGTCAATGCAATGGGTGGCTCGCCGTCCGCAAGCCCGCGCCTACGGTGGCCGGAAATCGGGATCGGAATCCCGGCGGCGGCGGTTGGAGCGTAAGGACCGTTGCCTCACGCGATCGGCCGCCTCCTTTGCTAGCATTACTGCTTCGCAGAAGGAGGCGACCGCCTGCCACTCCTCGCTCCGGATCATGGCCTGAACCAAGGCCCGGCGCGAGAGATCGCCTTCGCCGATTGCCCCCACGAGGACACGGCGTTGTTCTGCCCAAGCGGGGCACACCTCCACAGTGTGCTCTACCGTGTCCTCCGGGCGGTCCACACAGTGGCGACACCCGGGCGTCGACGAATCCGGTGCAGGAACCTCCCGAACTTACCGTGTCCGGTGAGAACCTGCGTCATGCGGAAAGTGAGGACGCCGTGAGGTCTTTCCAACCACGCCTCAAAGGGGGGACTTACCGCCATAATTGTGGCGTGGTGAACTTGTCCGTGATAAGGCCTGTCATACTGTATGGATCAGAATGTTGGGCTGTGAAAAGAACGGATTACACGTTGCGGAGATGAGAATGATAAAATAAATATGTGGTGTGACGAGAATGGATAAAGTGAGTAATGAGTACATTAGGGGAAGTTTGAAAGTGGCGCCAGTGACTGAAAAGTTTTTGGAGGTAAGCGGAACAGAGAGTAAAGTCCCGCAAACCTCCGTTGAAAAGGGAGGATCCTCCGGCCAGACAGGTGTTATGTCTGGTGGGCTGCAACTGCCCGTTAGATGATTTTCGGGCTGTTCTATATTTTCTAATCGCGCGGAGAACTTTGATTGCGCGATGCAGGATTGGTTCTTATGTGACGCCATAAATGTCGCTACATCACTCCCCTCCGAAGATCGGAGATCGATGGTTTCTTGATGCTTCTTGATGAGTGCCAGGCCAGTGGTAGGTTGGTTCCAGTGGGTCAGAACCGAATGCCGCATAGTTCTCGGTGAGTCGGAACTGTCTGCGGTGATGTCCCAGTGAGTCGGGATGATGTCCCAGTGAGTCGGGATGATGCCCCAGTGAGTCGGGGTAATGATGTCCCAGTGAGTCGGGATGATGCTGCAGGCTCCAGTGAGTCGGAGCGGTGCTGTGCGACGTAGTGGCTTGACTGCTTGCGTCGACCAGGAGAGGTTCTTCGTTGCTCTTCATGTGACTGGCCGAAGGTGCAGTGTGCTTCGCCAAGGTCGCTGATGAGGCTGAGGGTGGTGACCAGGTAGGCATGCTGGTGGTCAGGATACCCTTTATAGCCGTGGGTGCTGGCTGTATGGCTCGCTGCTCGAAAAGCTTGAGGAAGTGATGATGACGTCACGAAGTAGTAGCTGCACGAAGGCTGCGCTGACGTTCTTTGTCGAGGGTCACCAGTTTGGGGGTACGCGGAATAGAGTGTAAAGTCCCGCAAACCTCCATTGAAAAGGGAGGATCCTCCGACCAGACGGGATGTTATGTCTGGTGGGCTGCAACTGCCCAACAGATGATTTCGGGCAGTTCTATATGTTCTAATCGAGCGGAGAACTTTGATTGCGCGATTCAGGATTAGTTCTTATGTGACGCGATAGATGTCGCTACAAGTTCAACTATTCAGTCACTTTCCCTTATGACGACCATACCAAGGTATGGTCATCTGAAGAGGAGGGATGAAACGCATCTTACTAAAAGAGTTATGAGTTTACATGTAGATGGATGGAGAGGGAGAGGGAGACTAAAGAAAAAATGGATGGATTGTGTGAGAAGTGATATGAAAGAAAAGGAAGTTAGTGATAGCGAGACGGGTGACAAGAGAGAATGGAAGAAAAAAACGTATTGCGCCGACCCCAAATAAAACGGAACAAGGGCAAGAAGATGAAATGATAGGCACAATTTTAATACTAGGAATAGGAACAAATTAGATCAACCTCAGTTCAAATTGGCTAAAGTACATAGTTCTTTTACGCGGTACTGTGTAAAATTTTCTAATAAAGTACCACTTGAGATTCTACAACTAAATGAGTCCAAAAAAACATGCATTAAACGCCTACTACATTTAAAGACAAGCATATTATAATCTGGAAGATTATATCCTTGATAAAAATGCTTGGCTAAATGCCGGTCCTGTTCCACAGCCACAGCCAATTTTACGTACAGATTATTTTTTTTTTTAAATATATTTTATAAATATTGGAAAAGATAATTTTTCCCGTTTTTTTTTGCTTTTTTTAATGTATTTTTTTTTTTAATTTTATTTGTTTATTTCAATAGAGCTTCAATACCTTTTGTATTTGGAAACAATAGCATTGTATAATGTAAAAGCATTTTTTTTTTAATTTTTGAGAATATGAGGTACCATGGAGCATTTTTATTAGGTTACAACTTGTTTGACATTTACACTGTGCTCACATATTAGAAGGGACAAGAAATATGTAACCAAGGTTTATGTAACTCATAATATGATTTCCATCGAGTTTCTTGCACGTTCTTCTCCATAGAGATCTACGCTTTGGAACGTGCAATTTGGCTTTTCTTTTTTTGAATGACCGACATTTTGACAATTCAAGAGTGCCTGTAATTGGTCTATTTAAAATAAACGTCTGATTTCTGATTTCATTAATAATGTGAGATTTTATGGCTGCAAGTCACGGCAGCACTCGCAGCAGCTCGGTAGCACATGCGTCCGCAGCCGCGTTCGGAATGTTTTTCACAAAAATCCATACTACTTCACATAAAACCAGTCGTGCACTTGCAGCCGGCTTCATGCAGCTGCCGTATGTGCAGCTGTAGCCGCAACCTGCAGCTGAGGTTCGAATGGCACCTTAAGAGTCCAAAGGATTTAGCCCACTTATTTATTTTTCAAAGTCATCATAGATGCGACTATGATCATGAGTCGCATAGTTACTTTTCTACATAAAGTTTATTATTTGCCTGATATGTTTCTAGCACTATGATGGTGTGATGCAGTGTAATGAGCAGACTAATTTATATAATTATCTGAGTGTTTGTGGAATTTATCCCATTAAAATGCCGTAAGACTATTTTTTACCTGCACGAAGAATAACTTCGGTATATTAGCGAGACCTGGTAAGTTTCCGAACATACCCACGATTACGTCTAGTTTATACGGTCTGTCTGCTGCATAAAGTATACCTCCCTGGTCTCCATGTGTGAGGATCGCCACACAGATGCATGAGGTATTTGTGTGATCCATAGAGGCAACTGGAATGTAAATCAAAAATACATTCGATAAGTATTTGCAGCTTTGGCAGGCGAACACGTTAGGCGTTCGGTGTCAGCTGCGATTTGTACATCTTTTATGGTTTTTAAAAGTCAGATAATCGGTCTTGCCATTGATAAGGGTAATCCTCCAAGGTAGCTTGTTCCTCATGCCTCAGCCACCGTAGGCGTGGGCTTGCGGACGACAAGCAATGGGTAGCACGCCGTCCGGTCGTCCGGTAACTGGCTGGACCGAGCCCGAGTCGTCGACGGCGCGTAGTGTTCCACGCGCATCTCTAAAGCCGGTAAGCACGTACGAACACAAACATAGCGAACACAATCACCAAACTTGGACATTTGGTTTGCTCGAATGGACGGCATTTTCGAACACTAACGCGAACATAGTTCGAATCGAGTTCGCGCACAACAGTCGTGAACTATCTTAATAGCCATGGCGGCGTCGTGGGAAGTGGTCGATTGTGAATTAGCGAAAAGTTTTTTGGGGTTGGCATTGATTCATGAGGATCACCGTCCATAATAAACGTATGGCTAGTAAGTATAAAATATGGCTTTACAGAGTTAAAATCATTAAAACGATCAATGCTACCCTCTCAGCTCAGCTAACCCAATTCAATGTCCTCTTCATAAGATAGCCATTCAATAGGGTTAGGTTAGATTATGATTCCATAAAATATTATATATACCTCATCTAGTCTAAAATGACGAAAAAAAAAATTCTGCGTTTAAGTGTTTTTTTAAACCTATTTGCAAAATAAATATAATTCATTACGGACGCAAATTATATTTTTATTAATTACCCTAGCGTTTTCACCTCAACACAGAAGGGATCATACATTGTCCATGTTAAAAACCTAAAAGAAGCAGGGGTAGGCTAGTAGTATAATTATGTAAGAACTAAATAATTTATTTAATTAAAAGCCTCATAAATTCAGATGATGGATAGTTCAAATGAATTTATTTAAGTATAACAGCCGGTATACAAGTTGATTATAATAAATCTAGCATCAATCTTAACTGTAATAAAGCACAATATCCATATATTTTACTTTTATTACAAAGTGTACCCTAAAACAACCTTTTTTAACTTCGTCTAATGCTATCGCGAACCGAGTATAGTAATAAAGTAACATTCTACTGAAGACAGAATTTTCATAACCGGCCCAGTACTTACATACAAACATAAATTTTACCTCTTTTGGATAAGAAAAAAAATAAACTTACCATCTTTAAGTACATTGATTATTCCAATATAATTCGGGTCATTAATCGTGATGATTCGAAAGTTGAAGGAGCTGAACACTTCTTTTAGTCTCTTGACATCTTGTTCTGAACCATATCTCGTGGATGGTTGTCTGCTGTAACATAATTCCGAATTTGGCATTAAGTCCGCCTTTGTACAATGTTTCATTAGTGCATAAAGTTTTAAAAAGCAAAGATAACAGAACTATAGTGAACAGGTTACCAAGAACTATTATTATTTAAATTATTATTGAACTGAAATTGAATAAATTAAATTAAATATTGTATTGTACACTTAACGCAGTAACCTCAATTTTGATCGTGATATCTGTCTTTAATTTTGTATGAAAAGGTCAAAAAGTACCTTTTAACTATACTCATACATACAATCCTGCATACAAAGTCTTTATAAAACTTTATTCATCATCATCATCATTTCAGCCGTAAAACGACCACTGTTGGATATAGGCCTCCCCCAAGCGTCGCGTCGCGACAACAACCGATCCTGTGCGTCTCGCATCCACCGCTCTCCCGCGACTCTCACCAGGCCGTCGGTCCACCTTGTGGGAAGTCTTCCAACGCTGTGTTTTCCAGTGCGCGGTCGTCACTCTAGAACCTTTCGGCCCCATCGACCATCCGTTCTACGAGCAATATGCCCTGCCCACTGCCACTTTAGTTTGGCGATTTTTCGGGTTATGTCGGTGACCATGGTTCTCCTCGCATAAAGAATGAAAAATTTATTATAAATAAATTAATACAAACCCATTAAAATGTCTAGTCCTGTCGAATGTTTCCTGGTTCAAAATGAAAAGGTATTTCCTGCCGCTCATGTCGTAGTACAATCCGTTGTCGTCCTGGCTTACTGTTTGGTCCCCAGGGCCATTGGGATGTATGCTAAATAAAACAGAAATAATTTAGTACAGTAGGATGCTACAGAAACGTTTTCAGGTGTGTTTTAGACAGATATTTATAATAGTAAATAACAATATACTCATACATAAGAAACTTAAATATTAACTTACTATTTAGGTATGCTAAAGCCAATCTACACTAATATTATAAAGAGGAAAACTTTGTTTGTTTGTAATGAATAGGCTCATAAACTACTGGACCGATTTTAAACATTCTTTCACCATTCGAAAGCTACATTATCCACGAGTAACATAGGCCATATTTTATTTTGGAAAAAAATAGGGTTCCGTAAGATATTTGAGTTTTTCGGACACAAGGTGTAAAAAGTCAACCAGAAAAGTTACTTATTTTGCGTATGCTGCCTAAACTATAAAAAGGTAGAACCATAAAATGTTCTAATTAATTGTAGATCTTATAAATATCTACAAAAAAGTCCGCGACACATTATACCTATCTATGTCGAGTGAGGCACAACAACCGTTTTTTTATTTAAAAATCTTGATTTTTTTTTGGACTATATTTAAATGCCTTTATTTTATTCATGCTAATAATCCTTATCAAAATAAATTATTTCATCACTAAGTACAGTTTATGAAGATAATATTTGATCTTTGAATGATTAAAATTGGACGTTTAGTTTTGAAGTTATGGCAAAATTAAAATATTACGATTTTTGCTGCACGGCCCGTATACAACATTTCTGGCATTTTTTGCTCTCTGTAACGAAGATGAATTCGCGAGAACTCTTCTGTATCATGAAGTCCCGCAATACTATACATGGGCAAATAATAAATTTACTAGAAGGAGGCGTTTACTAGAAGATGCCATTTTAGGTAGAGTCTACGGGATACATCCATCCCAATCGGAGTGTTTTTATCTTAGGATTCTTCTGCACCACGTACGCGGTCCGACCTCATTTTAATACCTAGGTTTATTTGAAAACGATGACCATTGGGGTAATACTTTAACCGAAGCTTCGTTATCACATTTTCCAAAAAAACGAGTTGTTTGTAGTCATACTTTTATTTTGTCAACCATCGGAACCATTTAAGTTATGGGATACTTTCAAAGATCAGTTCTGTGAAGATATTAGACATCGTATCAGACAACAAAATCAGGGTAACACTTTACCCTTCGCTGAAGTCATTTATAATGAAGGATTAATTGAAATAGAAAACAAACTTCTAGAATTAAACGACAAAAATTTAAGTGATTTTGGATTACCTTCTCCCGTTCGTACCCAGAACAATGATACAACAGTATAACAGAAATGATCTAACAGCGTTTGTTAATGACAATGTGCCAAAATTAGTACCAGATCAAAGACATGCTTATGGGACTATTGTGGACAGCGTGAACAATAACATGGGGAGATTATTTTTTTTGGACGCACCAGGAGGCACCGGAAAGATTTTTCTCGCAAATTTGATACTTGCTAAGATACGGCAATCAGGGAAGATAGCGATTGCAGTTGCTTCGTCAGGAATTGCTGCAACTCTCTTGAACGAAGGAAAAACTGCTTACTCTACGTTTAAACTCCCGCTATCCATATCTTTAGATCAACGGTCTACGTGCTCTGGAAAAATGGGCCTCTTGGTATGTTGCTGCAAGACGCGTCGTTGGTAATATGGGATGAATGCACCATGAGTCATAGAGCTCATGTGGAGGCCGTGGACCGTACTTTAAAAGACCTCCGAAGCTCTGCTAATGTCATGGGTGGTATCACTTTTGTATTTGCTGGAGATTTCCGACAAACGCTTCCAGTCGTCAACAGAGGTACGCGAGCAGATATTATGAAGGCATGTTTAAAATCGTCTCACCTTTGGACATCTGTACAACATTTGAATTTGCGCACCAATATGAGAGCTCATCTACATGGAAATACACATAGCAATTTTCCACAACAGCTGCTGAAACTAGGAGAAAGAATTTTTCCATCTTTAAATTTGGGCACCGATTATGCGGTTACTTTGGATGAGTCTCTAGGCCAAATAGTCCATAATTTAGATAGTCTGATAGATGCTATATATCCTGACATCGTAAACTTATATCAAAATGATTTTGGTTGGCTGTGTTGTAGAGCAATAGTTTCTCCCAGGAATTAAACAGTCAACGAAATAAACAATTTAATTATGCAGAAAGTACCGGGTGAAGTTAAGTGCTATAAATCTATAGACACCGTCACTAACATCGAGGACGCAGTGCACTACCCCCAGAAATTTTTAAATTCTATGAACCCCGCTGGGCTACCACCTCATGAACTGTCGTTAAAAGTTGGCACGCCGATAATGCTTCTCAGAAATTTAAGCCCCCCCAACATGTGTAATGGCACGAGACTTCTTATAAAGGAGCTAAAAGATCATTTAATAGTAGCGAAGATTATCACCGGCCCTGCAGCTGGTGAATTAGCTCATATACCAAGAATACCCATGATCCCTACTGATTTGCCTATACACTTCAAAAGGTTCCAATTTCCAGTAAACATTTCTTTCGCACTAACGATAAACAAATCCAAACATTCAAATTAGTAGGAATTGATTTTCGAAAATAATGTTTTACGCATGGGCAACTTTACGTTGCTCTATCACGGGTCGGGGCTCCCGACCATCAGTATATTTTGGTACCCGAAAATAATTTAACGTCAAATGTTGTTAATAGAGAAGCTCTACAATAATCGCTTTAGTTATCTATCCTAAAATAAAACAACGGGTTGCACTCCGGGACTGCCGGTAGAAGTGCAAACTTAGTATTAATTACATTTAAATATTTCCATCATTGATGGATGTTAAAGTTGTTCTTTAACATCCACAGAAAGACAATCTATGCAGCCTGCGGCGGATAACGACTGCGTTGTCGATGTTAGTGTCGGTGACTGTGAATTGACCTGGGAATCATTTTGCTGACCGTGTTTCCTGGGTAGGTTTTTTGCAGCGGTAACCGACATCCACGCGGGCGGAGCCGCGGGCGACTGCTAGTATTATATAAATTTGGACTCAAAACAACAGTGTCAAACCGCAAAATCCGAATGGACGTTAATTTTGAAATATTTCTGAAACATCATTAAAATTTTGTATTATTAGAACGGATTCATCAAAGATTGGGGAGCCTAGATGATGAAGACGATTTCTTTCAGGGATTATAATATATACCTACTGCTATTGTATTAAATTAAGTAAATTTCATATTTCGAAAGATGACTGTGTCTCCATCAGCTTCACGAGTCAGTACCCTGTAGACCTAGCGTTCCATGTTTTGCTCCCGATTTCTCCATTCACTTGACATCGAATCGTAAAATGCCATTTAACTTTTTTTTTCAGGAAAACGCAGAACTCGTGGTCCATGCAAACCACATACGTTTCCTGACCTGAAGGCCAACATAACTCGGGTTCTTCATAATATTGGTCCACAAGCGTGCGCCACCTACAGCGGAGCCCCAAAATTATATTCCATACAAAATGTCATCGAATGTATGTATGTATAATGAATGTATAGCATAGCATAGCATAGTCGGCCTTATAATGTTCCCACTGCTGGGACTCAGGCCTCCTCTCTAGGAGAGGGTATGGGCCGCAATCTACCACGCGGGCCCATTGCGGGTTGGTGGATGTCGCATGTCTTCGAATTTTTAGTTCTAGGTCATGCCGGTTTCATCACGATGTTTTTCCTTCACCGTTTTGAGAGCAGTGGTGATGAAATATAAATTACACAAAGTAATGCGCCTGGCTGGGTTTGAACCCTCAACCTACAACTCGTAAGTCGGGGCCGTTACCATTTGGCCACCACTGCTCTAACCATCGAATGCATAATGTAAGAAAACAAAATAAATTATTGTGGCACTTAAACTGTTTGCTTTATTTAATATTAAAGTCTCCCTATATTGGAAAATGAAAATTTTATTTATCATATACATTTTACCGGCAATCTGTATATTTCAGTTATTTTTTACAATACCTTGGCAATGTATAGAATACATGGGGTGTCCAGATAATGTATAAAATATATTTATTTCTTTTATTAGTATGAAAATTATTGTCCATTACAAACTTTACCTAGGTAATGTATACAACTCCTAGGGATTGTTTATAGTCCACCGGCAATGTGTAAAATAAATATATTTTGGTCTATATTAATTATCAAAGTTAACCGACCTACCTATAAAATGATGAGCAAATGAAAAATGTTCTAGTTACTTGAAAACAATGTGCGTAAAAGACGAGAGCAGGGAAGGAATTGACGAAATTTTAGTGGACCCCAACTGTGTAGGACGCCCACACATGGACGTTGTGATTATGTGAACTTTATTTTAATACGTATGTGAAGGACGCTCATGCGCGAACATATTGTAATCATAATGTAATGTACTATAAGTTTTAGATAGTTCAACATACTTTCATAAGTGATTAGTCATAGTCATAATCATAGTAATTTATTGGTAAGGGATTCTTACAAGTCATATACAGAACGTTACATTATACTACACACCATGGTCATGGTCTATTACACCATGGTCTGAAATAAAGTGTTTATTATTATTATACTTAGTCAACAAATGAATACATAACAATGTTAATTACAATGATTGTTTACTGTACCTATGTTAATTAAGCATTTGGATCTCATATTCGCTCGATATTTGTATTTGTAACATAAGAAAAAAATTTAGATTCAATATTGTAAACAATACTAACTCTGTCGTATTAAGAACCATGATCAGGAACCGATCTCGACAGGTCTGAACTTGTCGAAACCTGTCTGAGTCCGGTCGAGAAATGGACGCCGCCATGATTGGTTAATCAAAATTGATTAGAGGAAAATTTATTGAAAACAGATCAGCAAAACCACTACTTGTGCCTTCTTCGTCAAATTCATTTCTCATTCATTCTCAGTTCTCATTCCTCAATTTTCTTTCAGTAATTAGTACTAAGGCTAATGCTCTTATTTCCTCTCGAACATAAACAACTATGCCGTCATTTTGATTTATTGAATTTTTCGTCCAGAACATGTCGTAGTTGTCAATATTGGGGGGTGGGTTGTTTTCAGAAGTCCAGCACACGGTGAGAACGAACATATCTACAGAAAATTGTAGTGCTGAAACAAACGCTAGAAATCAAAATTACAGTGGATGCTTCTGATGTTTAAAGTTAAAATAGACAGAGATGTTTTGTTATGATCACTATAATAAATCACTTGCGAACAAAGCTTGGTGTCGCTAAGGAGAACACAGTTTACCTCGGCCTCATTAACATCTATCCCAGTTGTTATTGTATTATTAAAGAAATCGAATTGTAATTGAAATAAGATACAAATTTAAATTTACGATTACGACTCGGATTGTAACTAACTAGTGTTGTACGTAAAAATAAAAAGTTAATCTTTGAGCGAATATGATCGGATAAACAGCACATTGGGATGGAACTCAGAACTATTAGTATCTGTGCAGACAAATACTTAAAAATATTTTTAAACAGTGTACTGTGATCTTTTAGTAATATTATTGTATGTAACGCAGGAAATTTATAAGATATAACTTTTGAATGTATTTTGTAAGTATGTGTGTAGATTTTTATTTGTGTAATTCAGCAGTTTTTTTGTCGAAAATCGAATATATAAGCTTATTATAATCTGTAGACATGGGTGATAAGTTATACATGATAATTTCGAAACACTAAATAAAATAAAACTAAAAAAGAAAACAGATGAAAAAAAGGGAATAAAAAAATGGAAAGTGTACAGACAATTTAAATAGAAAATAAATAGTGTTCAAGTTTTCTTTAATTTCGAACTATTAGTGATTCTTCTCCAATCCAAATCCAATCCAATCCCACACACGAACACGGACGGGGTCAGAAGTCCGGCCTAGCCTTCGTGGTTATTTTTTTATAACCACCTGGAAATAGGAGCTTCACCTTAAACACCACGAACAGAAAAACATAATAAAACACTAACCCACATACTAAAATACACACATAACAAACTACATAATAAAACCCATACTTATACATAATACAATTAATGTGAAATTAAACAAATCTTGTGTAACATAATGTAATTTGCTTATAATTACTCAGGTCCTATTTCAGTCTGCGGGGTTTACAGTAAGGCTTCTATTTACGGAGCCTTCTAACTTAACCTATCCGTCTCGGGGCTCTGCTCTCGTCTTTTACACACATTACCGACTGCGTATTCGGTATTGTATAGAATACCTAGGTAAAGTATAAATAAATAAATTTTCATACATTAACTACACGTTTTCGATATTCTAAATTGCCTAGGTATTGTATAGAATACCGGATTATATAGATTGCTAGAATAATACATAACTAATTATGGGGTTTTTATCAGGAATTTTCCGTTTTTCAAAACTGCATACTTTGAACTGTGCATAATTTAAAAAAAAAACTTTAAAATAAGAGGTAATTTACCTATGAAATCTTTGGATTGACTTGGAATTATAAGTTCAAATAAATTTTATATTAAAGATACGTTATTCTTTTTTCGAAATTAGGTTCATTGGTTTCTTTGTGTTTTGTATTTTCTGTAATATCACACTTCTTATAACCATGAAAGCTAATAAAAAAAAAGGATTTTTTATATTAAGAGTTCCAACGTAGAAACTATGTATTTCAAAGGGCAAGCAATATCAATGACGTATACCTACGACTTTTTTTTAACAAAAGGACTCTGTTGTCTTGGTTAAATAGCTTTCGTTTTGAAAATTTTGTGATGTAGCTGCCCTGAGAAGAAAAGATGTTCGTGAGGTACTTCAAAGCAACCCCTTTTAATACGGAAATTTCATGTGTTTTGTATTTTTTCAAAAAAATAGTATTTCATTTGTTTTGTTATCTCTGCTCTAACACTTTATTAAAAGCGATAAAATCTCTATCTAATAAATATTATATATTTGATTTTTATTTATGGACGTATTCTACACATTATTATATATTTATACCACCTATATGTACATAATATGGAATACAATAAAGTATTGAGTATTGAGTAATTATTTATTTAAACTGCATGTACAGTGGTGTTACATAGGCGGACTTAATGCAACAAAGCATTCTCTACCAGTCAACCATTGGGTTAAAAAGACAACACTGTAGTAGGTGTGCACAATAAATAACAGATATTTACAAACATTATCAGTGTATTATCAAAAGCAATACCTGATTAATTAGCGACTTCTACAATTGATTAATATCACTATCCTGACTTATATAACCGGCTGCAATTTCTTCATGTTCCCTTAGGTGTCTCTGCGTCAATTTTCCCAGAACATCAAGGGCAGGGTTACGGCTGAATTTGCGTCATGATCATAAACCTAATTATAAAGTTTTAACAATAACATAATCATAGCTATGGTTTTATTAAGATTTGCATTTTACTGCACTTTTTTGGTGTATCTAATGTGAATTTTGTTCTGTATGAATGTTCTGACATTAAAAGAGATGCCTGAAACACCACAACTCTGCTTGACGACACCATGGTAGTGCCTACTTTCCCATAAGTGCTTCATCAGAAATAGACCACAAATACCTTAGTTGTTGGCTGGTGACTTATGCTCCGAGTAAACACAATAACACTGCTTGACTTTACCATTGTAGTGCCTACTTTCCCATAAGTGCTTCATCAGAAATAGACCACAAATACCTTAGTTGTTGGCTGGTGACTTATGCTCCGAGTAAACACAATAACACTGCTTGACTTTACCGTTGTAGTGCCTACTTTCTCATAAGTGCTTCATCAGAAATAGTCCACAAATACCTTAGTTGTTGGCTGGTGCCTTATGCTCCGAGTAAACACAATAACACTGCTTGACTTTACCATTGTAGTGCCTACTTTCCCATAAGTGCTTCATCAGAAATAGACCACAAATACCTTAGTTGTTGGCTGGTGACTTATGCTCCGAGTAAACACAATAACACTGCTTGACTTTACCATTGTAGTGCCTACTTTCCCATAAGTGCTTCATCAGAAATAGACCACAAATACCTTAGTTGTTGGCTGGTGACTTATGCTCCGAGTAAACACAATAACACTGCTTGACTTTACCATTGTAGTGCCTACTTTCCCATAAGTGCTTCATCAGAAATAGACCACAAATACCTTAGTTGTTGGCTGGTGACTTATGCTCCGAGTAAACACAATAACACTGCTTGACTTTACCATTGTAGTGCCTACTTTCCCATAAGTGCTTCATCAGAAATAGACCACAAATACCTTAGTTGTTGGCTGGTGACTTATGCTCCGAGTAAACACAATAACACTGCTTGACTTTACCATTGTAGTGCCTACTTTCCCATAAGTGCTTCATCAGAAATAGACCACAAATACCTTAGTTGTTGGCTGGTGACTTATGCTCCGAGTAAACACAATAACACTGCTTGACTTTACCATTGTAGTGCCTACTTTCCCATAAGTGCTTCATCAGAAATAGACCACAAATACCTTAGTTGTTGGCTGGTGACTTATGCTCCGAGTAAACACAATAACACTGCTTGACTTTACCATTGTAGTGCCTACTTTCCCATAAGTGCTTCATCAGAAATAGACCACAAATACCTTAGTTGTTGGCTGGTGACTTATGCTCCGAGTAAACACAATAACACTACTTGACTTTACCATTGTAGTGCCTACTTTCCCACAGCAGTTCCGTCAGTAATAGACTACAAATACCTAAGTTTTTGTGGACTAGTGACTTTTGATCCCCAGAGGTGTAGCGTGGGATAATTGGAACGATGGCCTCGCTAATATGCTTTCGCCCAAAGCATATCAGCGAGGCCATCTTTTTTTTCATAAGTTTGAAAACGAGACCGTGACTGTTGTAATCCAGTCTTCTTCTTCTTAGCGTATCGATGGCAAAACTAGTCAAATTCCTTGTATGGCCCAGTATTCGCAATCCAGTGATCAATCACATCATCGCTTACCATCAGGTGAAATAGTGGTTAAACGCTAGCTTATGAATTATAAAAAAAAACTTTTTCTTAAAAAGCTCTTGCTTGTGCGAGGGTTGTTTGGGGGTGAGGACGTGGGTGTGGCTCACTTCGCACACGGTGCTCCTAGGGTAGATAATCGTGCGCAACCTTCTGTTGGTGGAATTGTTTATGATAGTAAGGATATTGAATGACTATGCAAAAGTAAAGAAATGAAATATATTGCTATTATATAGCTAGCTATACCTTGAATTCGGAGAATTTTGGTTCGAAGGAGAATCAGCATTGACTGCGGCAAGGTCTTCTTTAACCATTGTTAAAATACAAAAAGCTTTAAAAATAAAAACAAATAACAACTTCTGAAGAAAAAGATATGTGTAAATTTGAAAAGCACGTGTCATGCAAATGGCACAAATCGATGTCAAGAAAAAAGATAACATGGACTGCATGTTATCTTTTTTCTTGACATCGGGTATTTTTTTTTTTTCGGTGGTAAAACCATAATCACAAATGTGTGTAGTCTATGGGTATTTAGTCATTATTAGTCATTAAATAAGTGACTTGACAATATAAAAAAGTTAGTTTAGAATACATACAATATACAGTACACTGTTTTTTTTTTAATATATACGGTTATTTAGGACTGATAAATATACGCACTGGGAATCATATATTCCATTTGTTTAGGTACTTAAGTAAACGTAAACCATCTAGATATATCTTTTTATTAAAAAAAAATCGTATAAAAGACAAAGGTAGTATTTTTTATTTTAATTTAAGATTTCACATTCTCTTCTTCAATTACTTCTACACACTATTGTCTACTTTTCTTTTTATTTCTCCTTTCGCAGGTCTGCTGGAAGAAATTTTATTGGAAATAAGCAGTACCTTTGTACAATTTTTATCAGAATGTATCTTCTTTCTTTATTCGTGTGTACATAAATTATAAAATAAATAAATAAATAAGGTACAAAGATTATTTAAATTTAGTTAATTATTTCCTAAGGTCATCATCATTATCATTTCAACCGAAAGACGTTCACTGCAGGCCTCCCCCAAGTGTTGCCACAATGAACGGTCCTGTGCGTCTCACATCTATCGGACTCCCGCAACCGATACCAAGTCATCGGTCCACCTTGTGGGAGGCCTTCCGCTACGTCTTCCGGTACGTGGTCGCCATTCCAGAACCTCTCGGCCCCAACGGCCATCCGTTCTGCGAGCAATGTGCCCTACCCATTGTCACTTAAGTTTGGCGATTCTTCGTGCTTTGTCGGTGACCTTGGCTCTCCTGCGGATATCCTCATTCCTGATTCGATCACGTAAGGAAACTCCGAGCATAGCCCTTTCCATTGCCCTTTGGTTGACTTTAAGGCTTCTGATGAGGCCCATTGTAATCGATCACGTTTCGGAGTCATGTCATCACCTAACACATATATAACACATAACCTAACATCAGTTTAGGTAAATAACTAATTGTAAACATTTTTAGATAAAATTTAGTATATACAATAAAAAACAAACTTAATTTTGTGGTTCGATCCCCAGACCCGGTTACTGTACCAACCACAAATAATAAGTTTGTCGTAGGTTACGTCACCTGCAGTGGAGTTCACTAAGGGGCACTGCACACGGCTAAGATAGTATAATATTTTATCTTAAGATACAATATCGCTCGCCATACAATTAAATGGACTATCACACACGACGAAGATAATAAATAATATTTCATATTTTCGTATCTCTAAAAACCCTAATGAAACTATTTTCGACTTGTACGCGGACGAAGTCGCAGCCAAAAGCTAGTTTTTAAATAAAAGAGATGTTAAGATTGTCTAGATTTAGTAAAGTACCTACTTAAACAGATGAAGTATAAATGCTTTGTAGTTTCGGAGTTTTTTTTTTAGCAATATTGATTTAATTTAGTTACGGGACTTTAAAATTCAGGTCTGCAGTGGTATTTTAAAGACAAACTGAAAAACTGCATAATAATATTAAATAGATTGCCATTCATCTAGGTACTGGCATTGAATTTATCTCAATTAGCATAGCATAGCATAGTTGGTCTTATAATGTTCCCACTGTTGGGACTCAGGCCTCGTCTCTAGGAAAGGGAACGGGCCGTAATCGACCACGCGGGCCCAGTGCGGGTTGGTGGATGTCACATGTCTCCGAATTTTTGGTTCTAGGACATGCCGATTTCCTCACGATGTTTTTCCTTCACCGTTTTGAGAGCAGTGGTGATGAAATAAATTACACAAAGTAATGCGCCTGGCTGGGTTTGAACGTCGTAAGTCGGGGCAGTTACCAATCGGCCACCACTGCTCTCTCAATTAAATTTAAATAATTAATTATACAAAATATGTTTAACTTAACCTAATTAAAACTAACTTACAAAATTAAAATAAAAACTCTAAAGTACCAAAAAAAGCAAGTAAAAAAGTTTAAAAAGTATTGTAGTACAAAAAGTACTAAAATAAAATTATTTTTTGTAATACAAGCATGTAAAGTCAGTTGGGCTAAGCACTATATCTTTTTTTAACCGACTTAAAAAAAAGAGGAGGTTATCAATTCGGTGTTTTTTTTTTTTTGTGTATTACCTCCGTCGTTTATGGACCGATTTGCATTTTTTTTTCAGATTGTTCCATTTTTTTTCAAAATCACATTCTGATGATAGAATCTACGAGTAATCGAGGGAACTCCTCAAAAATTATAGGCAACCATATAGTGATTTTGATATTTTAATCGAGAACTTTATTAATTTATTAAAACATACAATTGTTTTAACAGTTATACCCAAGATAACAAATGTAGTCGCAAAATAGCCGCCCTCAGAGACGCCACCCACAGACTGATCAAATATCCTTCAGTGCAATAGTAGGTAACATAAATACACACATAATAGTCGATGGTCAGTCTCAAACAGTGCCCTAGAGAACAGGCACAAGTTACACAGAGGACAACACACTTAGTGTCCCTCTCGAATTCCGCCAATTTGCAAGAAAAAATATCTAACCGCAGAGAGACGCTATTAAGTATTTCCACCGCCCGAGTCACGGGTGCGAACTTTAACAGATTTGTGCGGGCTACCAGGACTTTAAACAGCCTCTCCCTCGGTTCTGAGCGCAGTCTACTATTTGGAACGAGCAATCTCAACGATTCTAGTATTTGTGGATTATTTAGGATACCCCGTAAAACCAAAAACACAACTTCCAACTTATAGTAACCAACCATCCCTATAGCAAAGAGGGATACATAAGTGGATAGAAAGGGTATACGCCAAATTGCCTCATGTATAAGTACCGTGTAAATTTATTCTGCATCTTTTCCACCATCATAGAATATTTACTTTCATAAGGATTCCAGATGATAGCACTCGATTCCAGGTTACTTCGCACCAATGCGTTATATAACGATTTCGCAGCTGTCGTATTAATGAATTCACGGGTTTCACTTATGACAATTCCAAGATTCTTGAAGGCTTTTTTACATACCTGCACGACATGATTTCGAAATGTCAGGTCCTCAGTGAAAGTGACCCCAAGATCTCGCACTGACCCTACCCTCGGTATCACGTGTCCTTCCATGGTATAGTAGGGTAGGGTAGAGTAGATATGGTAGGGTAGGTAACTCGGTATAATAACGTAGGGGCTACCCTACGCCTAGCCTACGACCTGACTACCTATAGTCAGTTCACGGGAGAGATAGTTAAATTAAAAAAAAAAAACATGTTTTTAAAATGAAATTAGAATTCTTAGCTAAACAGAAAAAAAAATTGATTTTATGCGGCCAGTATTGAAGAACGGCAATTTCATAGGTAAAGAACTATCTACTATATAATTTACGGAATCTGTTGTATTTGTCAACTCATTTAGAAAATCTAAACGAACTGCAGGGATCCAGTTTTCAAATCTCTCAAAATACTGACTTTCCCAACGTTGTATGTACTAGAGGTTGCAATATTCGTTAGAACGAATCTACAGTTATTTACGCCAATGAGTGATATAAGGCAACACTGAAGAGTAATAAGGGCCCAATATAAAAATCAACTATATACCGGTGGTCATAAACCTGCTTTATTAAAAAAGAGTATTTTACACATGGGTCCCATTATAACACTTTGCCAAGAAATTTCACAGACAAAGAATTTCTGTATGACAAAACAAATCACGTAAAATGTGGCTCCTTCAATGTGATTTTTTTTCCTTGTCACTGGTTTTTTTTTTTTTTTGTTACATGGTATTATTTCGAGCATGACATTGACATATCATTTAAGTTGAACGATTAAGTTGAGCTTACAATTTTTAACCTTTTTTATATTTTCTTTCTTTTCAATCAACTGTGAATATTTTGCATGCCGTAAGGCAAAATGTATTGGGACAAACAACAATTATAACGCCTCATCTGTATACCTACATTATTAGCAAATAAATGATTATTATTATCCATATTCTACATTATAGTGCACGATGTGTGCGCAGATACTGGTGCACTCGCTGTTTCTTTACTCTTTTAGTACAACATAAAATTCCGAGACATAAGGAGTGTGACACCTACTCACGCCTACTCCTACCAACTTTTAAACTCCGGGCTACTGCAGAGCAAGTCTTAAACGGAAGATTTAACATGCTAACCAAAGCAGGAAGAGTATCGAAATGTAATGTTTTTTTTTCTTAAGATGGGAAATACTCGCGCCCTTAGGTAGCGTGAGAGGATGTGTCAGATTTTGACTGACTAAACCCCTTCTTGGTCCTTACATTGCCCTTTACGTTCCAGGAACGCGATACCTCTTTCAAAAATTCGCGTGGTCCTAGCAGCCATCGGGTTTACCGGGCCCCTACGATTTTGCTGATATCTCTTTGAGGGGCGCGTACACTGCGTGCCGTCGATGACTCGGGCTCAGATCGGTATATGATTAATGGTCACCCATCCACGAACCTATCCTTGAAAGTGGATCTGAAAGGCACTTAGCCACGAAAGGAGCTCGTGAAGTATCTCATAGATATAAGTATGTGGAACCGAAACTTGGCAAAACTGTTTGGTAGCTGAAATAGGAATGGTCATTGTGGTTCCTCAGAGGAGCTCCTTTAGAAAGAGCTCCACTAGTATCAAAGTAGATTGATATAATTGAGTCGTAAAGTCAACCGCGCATCGCTTTTTGTCGTAGCATGATTTTCAAAGTACCAGTAATTGTATCATTGATGTTGGACTGACTTTGCTAAAAGGAAAACAAAACAAAAAAAATATATATTTATTTATTTATTATATTCTTTATTGTACACCAATATGTATATAAAAGGACACTAAACTAAAACACATACGTACATACAATGCGTATATACCGAGAAATGACTTTATTAAGGTGAAAAAAATTAATATCCCTGATGGTAAATAGGCGGAATTTATACCATTAACTATTCTCCCTTGAATCCCCTTTAAAGGTATTTAATTTACATGATTATAAAACAAAAACAAAATACAAAAGGTTTTTCAGTGGCATCTGCGTGCCGATCGGCGTGGACGTAACGTTAGAAGCACTACCGAAGGTGCCAAAAGCACAGGTTCGACCGACAAGTGACGCTTGGGGAGCCTATCCCGAGCAGCGTACGTTTTTCAGCAGAAATGATGACGATGATCGAGAAACGAAACACTTAGAAATTGTTCCGAAGGAAAGCTTCAGAATTTCAAATGCTTTGTCAATGTAATTCTTGTTTCCGGCATCTGCTTTTTATTATTCATCTCTTTCAATGTACAACGGGTTGTGATCTTATCGTAGGCCACCGTCCGGTTCATTCGGATGATCATATCTAGAAGATTTTGGGTCTCGTAATTTTGCTCGATGGTGTCACAGAGTGCTTGGATCATCCAGGATCCCGAACCGTCGCGATAGGAGAGGTAGTCTGTGGAAAGAGGTACAAAAATTAATCACGCTGAAATTCAGAAATATTATCTTGACTGTGAAAAAAAAATCTATAAATTTTGTGTTATGAGAAGTTTAACAGGAAAGTCTATAAGACCGAAATTTGATCTTAACCAGCCAGGAGAAACTTGACTGGATCGGAGAAAACATGTTCCAGATATATTTATAGGAGACGACATGGGTACGTTACTTCTTGTTGATGATTTTTGAATTATTTAAGCTGTAAGGAGCCATAATTCTACTTGGTTCGATTGTCGTTACCTGAACCATTACTGTATGATGCATGTACTGAGCGATCGGAGCTTGTGAGCTGTGGGAAGTGTGTGTATTTGTTTTATATAATGTATGTATTGGTTTTATATGTTGTGCGTGTGAGAAACTATTTTTTATAATAAATTTTGGTTAAAATAAATTATTATTATTCCATACATTTATTTTTTTTACATATTTATTACATTTTTAAATATTTCTTTAAAAAACATATAAATAAAAAAAACATTTAAAAATATAAAAAATAGTTGTCCGCCGGTGTCGGGAACAGGGTCCAAGCTACCGGTGGTTAAGGCTCCAGAGACAGGAACCTCCTCACAATGCGGGCCGTATCTAGGAGTACTGCCTTCTGTATCAGGCCCTTGATCCAACCGTGCAACGACAGCTTCGACAGATGGTCGTCGAAGCTTTTGGCTATAAGGCCATTGGCGGTCACGACAATCGGCACAATGATAGCCGAGTCCACATTCCACATGTCGACAACCTCGTGAGCTAAGTCGAGATATTTGATTTGTTTCTCTTTCTCAGCTTTCACGAGATTCTCGTCATGTGGAATGGTGACGTCGACTATCATTGCGCGGCGCGCTAATCGGTCTATCACCACCATATCCGGCTTATTGGCTACAATAGTCCGGTCAGTAATGATAGACCGATCCCAGTACAACGTGACATGGTCATTTTCGAGAACTGGGTCGGGCACATACCTGTAGTATGGTACCTGCGAATCCACAAAGTTGTATTTCAAAGCAAGTTGCTGGTGAATACTCCTGGCTACTTGATTATGTATGTGCAAGTACTCGCCGTTAGCCAGACGAGAACAACCAGAGGTAATATGTCTGATGGACTCACCAGGACGATGGCATGCCCGACACACGTCAACCGTCCCGTCCCTCATAATATGTCTCCGGTAGTTGTTCGTTAAGATAACTTCGTCCATAATTGCACAGACAATTATTATTATTATTATTAGGGTCCACCTTATATTTGTTACCTTCAACCGTAGAACACACCACAAGAGTGTCAGCATGTGTAGGCACGGTGAGAATACTATTATTTGGACCGTTCATGCTGTCAGTATCTTTAAAATCCTTCCAAAAACCCATACAAGCCTGTAATTGAAATGTTTAGATCAGCTTTGATGACTCACCATACATCATACATACATCAAACCTAAAAATTCAATCATCTGATTGCTTACCTTCAAAATATTCATAACACTACCACAACTACGAGACGGGGCGTCAGCTTGCCGTGATTGCGCCATCCTATTCATTATCTCCTCATTAGAAGCATCAACGCTGAACGGCATCAGTCTTTGTTCGTAGATGCTCAAAGAAAAGTTGTAAGTAGGCATTCTCAGAAGTAGACTGTCACACTGAGTGCCCAATTCTACGGTGTGGCCAGCATCCATATTGCCACCTCGGCAAGCCTGTGGGTGGTGATATTATAATCAGATTGGAACTTGAAAAATACAATTTGAATATATATATACACATGAAGTTTTGTCAACTAAGTGTATATTTTTGATCAAATATCACAAGACATAAAGCCAGGCTTGGTTTGATCTCTGTTTACAGTGGCCCTGGAACACAAAGAGCAACTGAAAGGCACAGGTGGATTTCAGTCAGTAAGAATCTGACATGCCCTGCCACACTACCTAGAGCAACAGAACTAACTTGATGATTTTCCACCTCAAAAAAAAAGGTTTGATTTCTGTGAGGCAGAACTAGTCTTTAATCGTTCTGGAATTGCAAGCGTAGCGTGGAACGCCCCCCAGTTAGGTGGACCTACGACTTTCAAACAAGTAGGGCCGAAGATTGGACAAGAACAGCAGAGGACTGGGTGTTTGAGGCAACTTGAAAGATACCAGCAGTAGTTTGCGATTGATCTTAAGAGAACAGAAAGGCCAAATTAAAGAAAAACCTGAAGATATGACGCAGGCTGTAAAAATACCTGAACAAAGAACAGCTTCGGCTTGTTGATCAGGCTCGTTTGCTTCCCGAAGATGTCCATGACTTCACTCAGTTGGTACGACTTGTCTGCTGCAAGAACCTTGCCTCCTTTTTCCCCATGTGTGAGGATTGCCACACAGATGCATGATGTCTTAGTGTGGTCCAAAGACGCAACTGGAATTTTAAATAAAAAATGCATATTGTTTTGCTCATTTAATTTCTCTTCGAATAAATCCGTTGGATTCTGTATATGGATGAGATGTATGATAATCGGTTCAGGCGTATATGAGCAATCAGGTAACATAATAAAAAAAAAGATTCCTACGAATTGAGAACTTCCACCTTTTAGAAGTCGGTAAAAAAAAATCTGATCATCATCATCATCATTTCAGCCGAAAAACGTCCACTGTTGGACATAGGCCTCCCCCAAGGGTCGCTACAATAACCGATTCTGTGCGTCTCGCATCCACTGCATCCCCGTGACTCTCACCAGGTCGTCGGTCCACCTTGTGGGAGGCCTTCCAACGCTGCATTTTCCAGTGCGCGGTCGCCACTCTAGAACCTTTCGGCCCAATCGAACATCCGTTTTACGAGCAATGTGCCCTGCCCATTGCCATTTAAGTTTAGCGATTTTTCGGGCTATGTTGGCGACCTTGGTTCTCCTGTGGATATCTTTATTCCTGATGCGATCACGCAAGGAAACTCCGAGCATAGCCCTTTCCATCCAAAAACCTGGTCATTGATGCTTTAATCGTAAAGGAGTTTCGTTTTATTTATTAGCTTATCTTAGTGTGTCTGTGTATGATGGCCTGCACAAGCGAGGGGGTAAACCCCGACGTGCTTTTTCGACCTTCAAAATAAATCGAACGACGCACACGATGGATTAAAATTACCACGTAAGAAAAGTCCCCCGAACAAACGAGAGCCTTGATAAACCGGATTAGACAAAAGTACGGGGGTGTTGTTTGTACGGTGATGATGATGATGATGACGGGGGTGTTTTCGAAAAAAAAATTGAACTAATGTGACTAGGCGCAGCAACATACAAAGCGAACTTTAGTATACATTAAATAACACGACACCCGCAGCGGAACACGACACCGTCACTTCGTGTACAATGTATCTATTGACTGCTCCACATTTGTTGTAATATATACATTGCTTTTGCAATATTTTTTATTTTATTTATTTATTATTATTTATATTGTTAATGTATTATTTATTAATAATTGTAATTATTTATTTTACTTGTTTTTTTTTATATAGCCTCTTTTTTATAATGTGAATGTGAGAACACTGTAGACTCCGCGAATTCTTAGGTTCCTTTTTATTATGATTATTTTTATTGTACTTTATTGACCAGTCTACACTGTCCTTACATAATAAATCCAATATATTGTAAACAGAAAATATTGTATCAACAAATTCTTTTTTTAAAAGAGTAACCATGGAGTTTCTTGCCGGTTCTTCTCCATAGGAAACGACCAATTTGGAACCGTGCACTAGCTTCTGACGTTTTATAAGTGCCCATGTAGGCCTATGTGAAATAAAAATCTTTGACTTTGACTTTGACTTTGAATAGCATAGTTTAGTAATTGTTATAATTTCTTTTATATATATGTTTTTATTTTGTAAGATAAAGCATAATCAACCTTTTAATGTTCCCACTGCTGAGACTCAGGCCTCCTCTCTCTAGGAGAGAGAATGGGCCGAAATCCACCACGCGGGCCCAGTGCGGATTGTTGAATGTCACATGTCTTCGAATTTTTGGTTCTAGGACATGCCGGTTTCCACACGATGTTTTCCTTCACCGTTTTGAGAGCAGTGGTGATGAAATAAATTGCAGAAAGTAATGCGCCTGGCTAGGTTTGAATCCGCGACCTACAACTCGTAAGTCTGGGCCGTTACCATTTGGCCACCACTGCTCTCTTTGTAAGATTATTTGTGTATTTTATCTAAGGGCCCTAGTTGCCTGACAATAAAGGATTATTATTATTAAGCGCCATGCTGCCAGCGTTCTGGGCACTTTTCACATTGACATCGATGTGGACGAATTTTTTGATACCCTGTGAGTTCTTTTTGTACCCATTTGTATATATTATTATTTTCAGTTTGTTTAAATACTTATTAAATTATAATATTTAATAGTTAAGATATATATATAAATGAATAAAATGTTTATCAGACTTGAAACTTGAAAAAAAAAAATAATTAAGCGCATGAAAATATTCATTCATTAATGGAGCCGAAATAAAGGGATGAGTTTTTTAATGATTTAGCCCTTTAACTTTTGGATTGGTCCGACGAGTGTTTTCGCTTCCTATTTGCCAGAATGATGTGTTTGCAACTGGGTACTCCATCTCGTTTAGCTCTCAGAAGAGCTGACGAGATGGAGTATTTGGTCGTGGATGTGCGACGGCTAAAAGGTTAAACCAGTGCTTGACTGCGATCCCACCTGATGGTAGGCAATGATGCGATCGTTGATGGTGAATCGCACTAGTTTATTAGGGCCTATTTACTCTAGCCTTGAAGACACGTTAATTATTCTCATTCAAAACGTGTTCTCCTTTCCTTAAAATTCATGTAAATAACAACACAACGTATTCGGAGTAGGTAATTGCTTCCCTAGTGTACAGCTCACTAAATTTCACACACCGTGTGCGTTGAGTCCCTGACTAGTTCTTGCCAGACATTTTACTCATGACTAAGAGATATTTGGTCTCTGCAGACAGTCTGTCGTTTGTACAAGCCATTCTGGCCCTACTACACGCACAAACTTTACTATAGTTTTGCTGGCGCAGACCAGTTTGTACACGGAATACCCTTTTTGTACAGTACATTACAAACCAATGTTCCCTGTACTTACTTACTTCCCTGTATCTTGCGTGATCGCATAAAGAATGAAGATATCCGCAAGAGAACCAAGGTCGCCGACATAGCCCGAACAATCGCCAAACTAAAGTGGCAATGGGCAGGGCACATTGCTCGTAGAACGGACGGTCGATGGGGCTGAAGGGTTCTAGAATGGCGACCGCGCACCGGAAAACGCAGCGTTGGAAGGCCTCCCACAAGTTGGACCGACGACCTGGTGAGAGTCGCGGGAGTGCGGTGGATGCGGGACGCACAGGATCGGTCGTTGTGGCGTCGCTTGGGGGAGGCCTATGTCCAGCAGTGGACTTCTTTCGGCTGAAATGATGATGATGTTCCCTGTACAAACCGGTCAAACTCATACAGTTTCACACGGCGTACAAACGGGCCTACTCAGGCAAAACTGTGGCAAAGCTTGTGCGAGTGGTAGGCCCATTAGAATCCAGACAGAAAAAACTTACTTGCAGTAAGATATTCAATAATGCTCTTGTGTCTCATATCTCGGTGCACGAAGGTTAAAAAGCCGAGTGTGCTGAAGACCTCCCTTAACCGCCTTTCATCATTATAGGTACCGCGCCTCATGGATGTCCGTTTCCTGTAATAATGAATGATTATTATTATTATGGGACTGGCCTGTTGGTCTAGTGGTTGGTGGTCCTGACTGTTATGCCGGAGATCGTGGGTTGGATTCCCACCCACAGGACAAATGTTCGTGGGGTGAGCACGATCATTTGTTCTGTGCCTGGGTGTTATTTATCTATAATATGTATCTATTTAGAAATATTTAAGTATGTTTATCACTTGTCTAGTACTCATAACACAAGCTCTGCTTAACTTGGGACTAGACAGCGTTGTGTGATAGTTGTGGAATATTATTATTATTATCTACAACTAGCTTTGTCCTACGTTTTTGCTCCAGTTGTTTTAGTCACAGAAAGCGTGCAGTTCATAGAATTTTTGAGGGTCTAAGAGAGAAATATTTTTTTAAATCGAATCAAAACCAACTTACAAAAATTATCTATTTTCTGCAAACAAATTTTACTTATTTATAATATGAAATATTAGCTTTTACTAACTGTTTTGCTTTCATGAATGCACAAAATCATCCTATAGGAATATTCCTATTACATATTTTTTTTTTCCTATTATTTTTTTTTTTCTGCATTCATGCAACTTGGGACTATACAGTCCCAAGATAAAAGGCTTCCTATGTCCAATTCCAAAACATGGTCTACTGTTCAACAAGTCACGAATTTGAGCACAAAAATATTTGCAGGTGTTACATACTACATCCATATATTCTTGTAGTACTTCCAAGTAATAAGTGAATGCTTTAAAAAAAATTAAAACAGACGCCAAAACAGATAAGATAAATTAATAAAATAGGAGCACACATAATCTTGCATAAATTACATTGGGCATTTCTTTGACTGATTAAAGAATGCCTAATCTAATTTATGCCTGAACATATATTATAGATGCAAACGTTTGTATATATGCATGTGTGTATGTCTGTTACTCCTTCACGTTCAAACTTTTAAACGGATTTGGAAGAAAATTTGGCAAACGATTAGACCGACGAACGGCGAGGATACGTTGTTGAAACTTCAACGGTCCGGACTAAGCGTTTCGCTTCGTCGTTTATACCGCGTACATCGAAGGACTGGAACAATTTGCCTGCTGCGGTCTTCCCGTCCAACTATAATTTAGGTGGCTTCAAGGCTAGAGTGAATAGGCTCTTAATAAACTAATGCGCCTGACCATCAATGATTGCATCTCCGCTTACCATCAGGTGGGATCGCAGTCAGGCACTGGTTTATATCAATTTTTTTAAAAAAAGGGCCATATCTATGATAGTAGAAAATTATACGAAGAGAACATACTCCCAGGATAAAAATCCTATATGCTATTCCAGGATATGTTCTACCCGTGTACCAGTGTACCAAGTTTTGTTGAAATCCTTTCAGCCGTTCAAGCGTGAAGAAGAAACAAACATACACACACTCACAAATATTTCACCTTTATAATATTAAAGTGTGGTAGTCAACACTTTTAGTTTTCCTATACTTATCCAAATTTTTTTGAACATAAGCATCAGCATCAGCTACATAGTATATAACTAAATAGAGTAAGGGCTTAATTTCACCGGAACACCATGGCGGCGCCACTAGTCGCGCCGCCATGGTGTCAGTAAGCTAACAAACTAGACACCATACAGACACCAGAGTCGCTACACCACACCGAGACAGTATCAAAATGGACATTTAATGCACGCGTCCGAGTTGGTTGCGCTGCCAAATTGGCTGCGCAACCAAACGGACACCAGGGCCTCAAGTCTGCTATTACAATAGTGTCAGAATGGTCTATCATTGATTTCATAATTATTGAATATGGCGTCATTATGACTTTCCAATGGTCAACCACTGACACTCCATTGAAAGAAGTGGCATAGAATGGTAATCTCGTACAAATTGACAAATGAATGTCTGACGTATGCGATAATCTGCTAATATTTTGACAGTTCCTTTGATCAGTGACCTACCATTAGAACTTGCTTAGCTCGATATTGTCATTCTACCACAACTCTATTACGAGACCATTGACCGATCAATGATCGATCATTATGAATGAGCAGATTACGAAATTTTAGCAAAATGACAACGATATCGTACTTAGGCCTCAGGTGAGTCTCTATAGAGCTGTATATATTTTGTTGGTAGCGGCGACTGGTCGCGCCACCATGGTGTCCCAGTGAAATATAGCCCTTAGATCACATCACTTACTTTCTTATTAATAAAAATGTATGGGCCTAAGTAGTCTAGGTATGTCCTTTGTATGCATGCCTGTCAGTTTGGTTCGACGGCTAGCATAGAATACTATGGAGAAGAACGTGCAAAAAATTCCATGAACTCAAGCTATTATAAATTTTAATATCCTAGCATCTTTATTAAAATAACAAATTGTAAAGACAACACCCTGCGTATACAGTACAATAATGCCTTCAGGGTGTTGTTGAGGCTTCCACTGCATTTTAGTGCGTCAGGTATGTTCGCCGATGCGCAGACCGACGACTACTTTGCGATAATGCAGAAAAAAAAGTTTGCCTTCTTTCTATGTCGAGTGAGGAGGAGCACCAACGGCATCCTGAAGGTATTTCCAGACAGGCTAGATGAGCCTACAGTGGGTAGATTTATCAAGCTGCATGTATTGCATGGACTTTGATAAACCATTCTGTTCAGATCGCCTGATTGTCTATGCATTGTGATTGTCTATGTATTTTTATTTATTTTTGTTATGACCTACTAACATAATTATTTAAGTAAAGTTGTCTGTATTAACTCACTATATGGGCCTTGATGCCTGAAAATAAAAGATTTTATTATTTAAGACTTCGTGCATGGCGGGCCCTAGACAAATGTTGCTTATCATGAATTATTATTTTTCGGTTGGTTTTGTTATTGCGCAACGATTGCACAAAACATTTAATAAATTTCAGCAATACCTACATAAGTGTGTTTTCATTAGAGATTGCGCAACGATTGCACAAAAATCTCAGTAAGTTTCAGCAATACGTACTTATATATGTGTGATCACTATTTCGCAATATTTTAGTTTATACCGGTTTTTTTTTTTAATTGATATAAACCAGTGCTTGACTGCGATCCCACCTGATGGTAAGCGGAGATGCAATCATTGATGGTCAGGCGCACTAGTTTATTAAGAGCCTATTCACTCTAGCCTTGAAGACACCTAAATTGTACTTGGACGGGAAGACAGCAGCAGGCAAATTGTTCCAGTCCTTCGATGTACGCGGTATAAACGACGAAGCGAAACGCTTAGTCCGGACCGTTGAAGTTTCAACAACGTAAGGGTGGATACTCGCTGTTCGTCGGGTTGTCCGATGGTAGAAAGGAGATGGCGGAATCAAGTCAGGTTTTCCCGACACAAAAATATTTGAGCATATAATCATATTACATGTCAACTTTGTTGTGTAATAATAATTCATGATTCAAGTACAGCTAAAGGGGATGACGCAATCAAATTATTGCATATTTAAAATATAAAGCAAGTAAACATATTATAAATTATAAATGTAATAACCACCACTTATCATTCTAGTGAGTATATGTCGAATCTTATTGTAGCCTTGTGTTTTTTTGTATATTTAAGATGCAGCATACCCCAAATGTTTTTAAGACAAATTCGTTTATGATATTTTTAATGTGAAATAATAAAAAGTTAAGTTGTTAATAAAATATACTTAATTTGTACATATCAAATCATTCCTCTTTATAATATTAGTTTAGATAATATAATCTATATATATATAATAGCGAAATACCACTCACTGATTAATAACGGAATCTCAGAAACTATAACACCTACAAACTTAAAATTTGGCAGATAGGTTCCTTATAGGGTGTTGACATCTGCTAAAAATTGGATGGACTGGAAAATGGATTATACGAAACTCCATCCCTAAGGGGGTAAAACGGGGGTTGTAAGTTTGTATAATGAAACCAATATTCGCGCAGGTGAAGCCGCTGGCAGAAGCTAGTCCTACAATATAACCCAAAAACCAACTAAAATATGGCATCGAGTAATTTTTCTGTGTCCAGTATATTACTAATATAATATTCTACAACTATCACACAACGCCGTCTAATCTCAAGCTAAGCAGAGTTTGTGTTATGACAACTAGACTAGACAACTGATAAACATACTTATATATTTCTAAATACATACATATTATAGATAAATTACGACCAGGCACAGAACAAATGGTAGTGTTCATCACACAAACATTTGTCCTGGGTGGGAATCGAACCCACGACCTCCGGCATATCAATATTGGTCGCTTTGTCAATGTTGTTTTTATGACAGTGGTATCGTAGAGCTTTAAAGTTCTTCTTCATAGGAAAAGAGCAATTGAAACTGTACACTAGCTTCTGACGTTTTGTACGTGCCTATATCGGCCTATATGAAATAAAATGTTTTGTATAGAATGGTTATGCCATGGCCAGTCATATTATTAGCTCTTTAAACAAAGAATATTTACTAAAGGAAAAATTATTACATCTTGGCAAACATGCTTACATCAGGTGCGATTGTGACCAAATGCGATCCTATCAAAATAAATGAATGAATATTATTAAAAAGGAATACAAACCTAAAAGGATACCATTTGGGCTTCTCAAACATGTGTTGGTTGAGAATGATTAGGAACTTATCGCCGCTCATGTCATAGTAAGGTGCATCCTTGTCGAACCTCACGGTGGCGACTGGTTCAATGGGCTGTCGACTGAATTAAAAAACATGAAAACTACCATTTAGTATTGACATGTGTTTATTGAAACAAAAAAAAATGTAAAAGAAAAGAAATAAAAATATTTTATTTGGCACACGTACACAGACACACACAATGAAGAAACAACATGTACACTTAGATAAAAAAAAAATAACTAACATAAAAAATTTATGTGTGTGTGTGTTAATGTGAAAGTTTGTTAATCATACTAAAGAAAGAATGAGAAAGATAGCATTTATTTAAGACTCGTACAGGACAAACAACTATAAAATAAAAAGTAACTACTTAAGCTATAAACACTTAACATAAAATAAAAAAATAAAAGAAAACAATATTAAAAGATAAAAATAAAAGACCTGTGCGAGGCCAAAAAGGCTACTTCACTTATTGGTTGTACTAAACATGTAGATAAAGCGTATTGCTACGCATAATTTGTCAATGCAATCAAAGTTTTTCCGAAAATGTTAATACTGAGCCTGCATTTCCACTTACTATGAAACTTCCAAGTAAATGTGAACTGCATATTCTAGCAAAATACACACATACAATACAGATTGGGCAGCAGATTGTCTCAAATTTTTTGCGTGCTTCTTGGATGGAAAATTATGGCATCTAAGTGACAATCTGAGAGACCAAACTAAAATGGTTTATTAGGACGTGGCCTTAACTGATCACACATTTGTATGGATTATTTTTATTTAAATCAAATGTTGCTTTCAATCAAATTAAATCTGCAACATCAATCATCATTTTTTTTTCTTTTCTACAGTCAAATATAGAGACCACTTTGACAGCAGAAAAAAAAGTAGTATTGGGGTTCTAATATGGCTGCCTGATGTCTTAACGTCGTTATCGTGACAAATTAGCATCATTTCCATCACACAGAAAGTGTATTTTGTTTTTAAGGGTGGTTTAGTACAGTTAGCGAGTTTAAAGTACAATAATAATATCAACAAAAAGTCCTTACCTCGAATTTGAAGCCTGTACCCCATACGCCGTGATGTCCGCAAAGGTCTGTAGGTTCTTGTTCGCCATTTTTCAAATGCGAAAATAAATCAAAGTAAAACAAAAATTTTTAACACAGGGTAAGGTCGATTGAATACGTTTCTATGATGTAGAAGACAGGTTAAAGCAGTCACCATTTTTTAAATATCCAATAAATTTAAAACTGTGCGTGCGATCGTTGGAATGATATGAAGAAGTCTGATAAAATAAATGTTACACCTAATTTTATCGTAGGATTTACCCAGAATAAATTTTAGTGTTGTAATATTTAAAATATAAAGTTACAATTTAAAGGTGCTTATAGACTGGCAATTTTTTTTACTGTTGACACGCGTGATCAAGCAAAATCGATTGAATGTGTAAGTAACAACGTATCTGTTTCAATCGCTGCTATTGATTTGCCGATCGATATATCTATGTGATTTCTACAGCACTTGAATTTACCTTGATATTTATCGATAGCACCAGGTAAAGTACTAATCGATAAATTCAAGCAAATCTGTAGTTAATAATAATATAATATTCCACAACTTTCACAGAACGTTGTCTAGTCCCAAGCTAAGCAGAGCTTGTGTTATGAGTACTAGACAACTGATAAACATACTTATATATTTCTAAATACATACATATTATAGATAATTTACACCCAGACACAGAACAAATGATCGTGCTCATCACACAAACATTTGTCCTGGGTGGGAATCAAACTCACAACCTCTGGCATAGCAGTCAAGGCCACTGACCACTAGACCAACAGGCCAGTCAAAAAGTTAGATACCTAAATCCGCTATTTTATAGAAAATAGCGACAATTACTGAAACAACAACAACAACAACTTAGGGGTCTTTAAGTCACAGTGAATATGTTACTTCTAGGTGATCGTGCACTATCGTCGACCACATCATTGCTTACAATTAGGTAAAATGATGGTCAAACGCAAGCCTATCAATAAAAAAAAACACAAAGACGAAAGAACACTTTTTCAACCTTGAGATCAAAAGCTGGTCTCGAAATGATTTTCACGTACGAAAACTAAATAAATACGTCAGTAGAAAACAATATTTATTGTGGAAACGAGAATAGTAAACACAATCTGATGAAAGTAGAAAAATACTTTCTGATTGCAGCTGAGGTAGAATAGCGTCGTTATAGAACCGAGTGTGCAATGAGAAATGCTCACGAGTACCAAACGATTTTTTTCAAGTCATTAAATAAAATGCTTAGGTAAACTCAATATCTTATTAGAGTTTTGATTTCTGAATATTAGTCAAAGACCAAGTTTTTGCGCCACAGGTCATAACGGTGAAAATACGGTGTAAGCTGTTGTTTTAGTGCCACATGCTACTCACCTTTAAACAGGTCCTCCATGGACCACATAGATCAGGCAACCTCTTCTTGGATATCCGACGTCAGAGCGTCTATCAGGAAGAAGTAAGAGCTGAGGGCGGACACTTGATGCAAGCAAACAGCCTAATTGTAGCTTCCAATGATGCCCTTGATAGATCGGACTTGGGTACTACATCGAATGTGCATCGCACGGAATAACTGTATGTACTTTCCAGGCACACTTTTCTCCTTAAGGGCCCATCACAAAGCCTCACGAGGCATCCGGTCGAATGCTTTTTCGAGGTCAACAGACACCAAAAGTTTTGCATCAGGTCATGCATTTCTCGCTCAGCTGGCGTATAGCGAAAATGACATCCGTTGTACTCCGATTATTTATAAAACTAAATTAGTTCTGTTAAACAATTTCTTGTCTTATCCGCCTTTCAATAATTTCCTCTCAAGCTTTCATAGTATGTGACGACATTTGCTTTATTCCTCTATAGTTGTCACACTCAAGCACATCACCTATGTTTTTAAAGATCATCATGATTTCAGCCGAAAGACGTCCACTGTTGGACATAGGCCTCCCCAAATGTCGCCATAATGACCGGTCCTGTGCGTCTCGCACCAGGTTATCGGTACACCATGTGGGAGGCCTTCCAACACTACAGCTTCCGGTACGTGGTCGCCATTCCAGAACCTTTTGTCCCCATCGAGCATCTGTTCTGCGAGCAGACTGCCCACTGCCACTTAAGTTTGGCGATTCTTCGGGCTATGTCTGTCACCTTGGTTCATCTGCGGATCATTTCTGACGCGATCACGCATGGAAACTCCGAGCATAGCCCTTTTCATAGCCCTTTGAGTGACTTTAATCCTTTTGATGAGGCCCATTGTAAGCGACCACGTTTCGGAGCCATATGTCATCACTGGCAACATGCATTGGTCATAGTCTTTTGGGAACACTTTTTGTTTTTAAAGATGGACACCAAGAAACTGTTGTACCAATCAACAGGTATTGCTGTAACAAATTACAAAAACAAAATGAATTTGATAATTAAAATTCATTACAGTTACAATAAAGTAATAGGGTTTTTTTAAGGTTATCATCATTGAAATCGAATTACTTCTCCCGCTGTAGGGCGGAGCGACAGGGCCTGTCAGACTTTTACTGACTAAAACCACACCTATGTTACTTCTTTGCCTTTGCGTTCTAGAACCATGGGTTTCCCTTTCGGAAGTAAACCCATGGCAAGGCAAGTAATAGCGTGGGTTTCTGAATTGAGTATTTTGTATTTAGATCGTCTCAACCTCAAATTTAATGCCTAATTTTGACAGATTTTTCGGCGAAAGTAGAATTTAAGAAATGGATAAACTTAAAATGCTTAATTCAGAAATTGGGAAAGTGTCTCAAAATTAGTGTTGCTAACAAGAAAAATACTCCTACGTTCAGTATCGTATTGATACGCACGTAGATAAGTAGGTGTGATAACACCTGCTGTACCACCTACCTTATCACACCATCGTCACAATCGTCACAATATGTGGTTCGATACCGTATCAATAAATGAGTCATCGATAAGTACTTTTCTTATCAAAGTATTATACTTGAACTAAGTAGTAATATATATCTATCGTTACTGTATAATCAAAAGGAAATGACTTTTAAAGGATTTCAGCTACTTGAAAATGAATAAGTATCTACCGACAAAACAACAACCTTACATAATCAGCTATAATATTATATAAGGTGTTAAAAAATTAACTTTAAGAATTTCGAGGGGACATTGTACTCCTCATTATGAACAACTTTTACTATGGGACCAAATCCGAAATCGCGAAAAAAAAATCAGCTGCTCCCTACGTTTACGTTCGCATAACTCATCAAAATGTATGGAGCAGCTGATTTTTTTTCGCAATTTCAGGTTTGGTCCCATAGTAAAAGTTGTTCATAATGAGGAGTACAATGTCCCCTCGAAATTCTTAAAGTTAATTTTTTAACACCTTATATAATGTTCCCACCGTAGGGACTCAACCCGCTGTCCTTTACTCGAGATAGCCCGCGCCGCTGAGCCTGTAATATAAAAAATTCGCCGTTAATAATAATAAAATCTTGTTCGGTCCAGCTCGTCCCTTGCTGCCTTCCCCCAGCGACGCCCTAAGCCGAGGTCCGCACCCCAGAGGTGCCTTTTAGCGTGTAGTCGCTTAGGCTTTGATTGTATAATCGAGGCCGCCACAGGCAAGACCGGTTAAGCAGCCGAACACCTCCTAGGTTGATCTGCGAGAGGCCTCACACAAAAAAAAAAGGACTCTAGACGCTCTCATCATCACGCTGTCACTGACTACCTTTTCTTTCATAAATATCAGTCTTGAAACACTTCATTCGTATTTTCTTTGACCTCCTGCTCCTGTTCCATCCATCCACGTTTATCTAATATATAAAATTCTCGTGTCACAGTTTTCGTTGCCATACTCCTCCGAAACGGCTTGACCGATTTTGATGAAATTTTTTATGCTTATCCGGTATTTATGAGAATCGGCCAACATCTATTTTTCATCCCCCTAAATATTAGGGGTAGTCCACCCAATTTTTTTTATTTTATTTTTTAGACAAAATTTTTAATTTCTATTTTTTTATGATACAACATACAAAAATACATACAATCCTCAATTTTCACCCTTCTACGATCAACCCTTATTTTTTAATAGCCATTTTAGTAATTTAATCATTTTTCCTCTCTGGTCGAAAACTAATTATTTATATGGCAAAACAACGTTTGCCGGGTCATCTAGTATTTATATAAAACTCTTTAAGTAACATTAGTTTTATGTCATTTCTTCACATGAACATACCAAGATAAATATGTAGTTCGATTTATGAATCACACTAAAATTATAAAGGCGAATGTTTGTACATCTAATTGCTCGAACTGCTGAATGGATTTGGATGAAATTGGACACACGGATAGACCATGTCATGAATATGTTTTATCCCGGAAGTATATTCATATGGGACAATTTTTTTACTTTCAAGCGTGCGAAGCCACTGGCAGCAGCGAGTAGATATTCATCATCATCATCATCATTTAAGCCGAAAGACATCCACTGTTGGACATACGCCTCCCCCAAGTGTTGCCACAATTAACAATCCTGTGCGTCACGCATCCATCGGATTCCCGCAACCCTTACCAGGTCATCGGTCAACGTTGTAGGAGGCCTTCCAACAGCGTCTTCCGGTACTCGGTCGCCACTCAAGAACCTTTTGGCCCCAACGGCCATCTGTTCTGCGAGAAATATGTCCATCGCCACTTAGTAGGTATTTTACAACCCTATTTTTTAATTAGTACAAAAAAATGGGGCTCTATCCGTACCCGTTACTGATCATATTTTTGTAGTCAAAAGTAAAAAAATTAAACCCCAAAATTGTGCACCAAAATTTTTCATAATTGTTAAATTCATAAAAATCATTAGATATATAGATAGATAGATACTCTTTATTGTACACCAAAAATACAATTTACATTAGGAAATTCATAACAATCGCTACTATAAAATACTACGCGCAGTGTTATTCCATTTTGATCGTCATTAATTCATTCATAATCAATAGCCTGTACAATATTTCCATAAATTGAGTGACATTTTGGGATATAAACAAAAGTTAATAACTTTACTGTTTATGAATATTATTTATTGAGACTTTACTTAAACACACACAATAACAAGACTTTTTCTAATAAGCCCTTTAAATAATATTAATTCTTTATTGTACACAAAAAACATACATAGTACACGGAGATAATACAGTTTATGTACAAAGGCGAGCTTAACTCAACAATGAGTTTTCTCCCAGCAAACCTTTGAGTTACAGAGTGAGAATACATTCGAGGGTAGGAACCAGTGCACAATATAATCCTTGCAATAACTAAATCTAAAATATAATTATATTATACATAAGTCTAATATATAATTATAATGATGAAAGGAAGTGCTCTTTTAGTTTCCTCTTGAAACATCCAGAGAAAGGCTAGGAATTGTACTAATTAAAAATGTGTGTTTGTGAGTGTGTATGTTTGTTATTTCTACTAAATAACGACGATTTTTCTGAATTGTAAAAAAGTATAATTTTTTTGTGACGTAGGTAACAACAAATTTACTCTTTTCAGATTTAACCTGAACCTATACCTGTGCTTTGCTTTATGCCAAATTTCAGGATTCTGGGTCAACGGGAAGTACCCTATAAATTTTGATTTCCTCAAGAGTGTCAAAATATGTGTTTTTTGCCATATAAACGGCCGTATCTTTTTTTTCGTTAACTCTGAAGTTAGATTTTTTTCTCAGCTTGAAGAGACCACAGAACTGAGTATATGATTTTAATTTCAACTCGATACCTCCACGAGTTCCTGAGATAACAGAACAATTGACATTGACAAACCTACAGACAGACAACAAAGTGATCCTATAAGGGTTCCGTTTTTTCCTTTTGAAGCACGGAACCTTAAAAGAACATCTATAGCGTAGATAATTACAAGGAAACTCTAATCACATTATCATCCCATTTAGAAAGGAAGGTCTTTCAAAAAGCAGGAAATGAGTTGTCAGTTGAAACCGCCACATTTAATACTAATCAGAAAATTGTGCCATTAGAGAAGAAACTTGATGTTAATCATATTGTCATCAATCAAAAAATTGTCCTTTGCCCCGGGGAAAAGTTATATCCGGGGGGGAAATCAAGTAAGTTATCGACGGTCGATTACCGGGGCTTGAGGATTAAAGTATAAGATTCTAGCGTGATGATTATGAGCAGGAAAGATAATTGCGTAAGTCAAAATCAATATCAATGCCTTTTGTTCCACGCGCGCCTCAAGGAGATGTCAGCAAATCGTAGGGGCCCAGCAGGGTCGAAGCCTACTGGGGCCACGGGTAGTATGAAAGCGAAACCCGGGGCCCTGGGACGAAGACAACAAAGGAACAGGAGTGGGTTTTTAGTCAGTAAGAGTCTGACACTATCTCCCGCTCCGCCCAAGAGTGGGGATGTCATTAGGATGATTTTCCCACCCAATAAAAAAAAAAAAAAAAATATCAATGCCTTCATTTTGATAATAAACATTTGGCAATCGAAACATTTGACGTTGTTAATTAGGACTGAATATGTTTCAGTCCTATTCAACAACAAAAGAATCACCCTTATATTTATAAGTATAATAAATAATATTAGTTAATGCCAGAGATTTTTTCTGCGTAAATGTCGGTTATTATACCCAACTAGCAAACCCGGCGAACTCCGTTTCGCCACCAGATGGCTTCGTTTTATGTAACATTTCGTTTGGTGATTAAAAGAAGAAAAAATATTTTTTTTTTTTTTGCTATGAACCTCACGGAGCCCGAGACCTTTCCAACGAATGCAAAACCGTGGAAATCGGTTCGTGCGTTCTGGAGTTATAGCGTCAGGAAAGAAAACCCGACTTATTTTTATATAGTAATAAAATATAGCCTTCCTTGGCGTTCAAGCTTACTCCTTACAAATTTCATCAACATTGGTTCAGCAGTTCAACTGAAAGTGTCACATACAGATTTACATTCACATTCATAATATTAGCCTGAATAAATATTAATCTAAGGTATTTTTAGTTGTCATGATAACCGAGTCGGTAATTCAAACTGACTTGAAAATAGGGCCCAGTTTCTTTCAATATTTCCAGAATGTATGTATTTTTTATTCGATATGTATTACTGCGATATTAATTCCACTATATGTATGTATATATTTATGATAGTATTTTTTATATTGTATATTTTATTGGTAATTGTTTTATTTGTACATTTCACTTTTACACACGGTGTAAGAGTAAAAAGATGTAGCCCTTTTTTTTCCAATTTTCCTTTCGCAGACCATGTTGGAAGAGATTTCCGAAGAAATAAGCATCACCTATGTACCTATTTTCCTGTTTCTTTTCTTTAATTATATGAGTGTGTACATGAATTGTAAAATAAATAAATGTTGGTAGACAGTGTTGTGTGCAATTGGAATCGCGATCAGTCCCTTAATCAAAAGTTCCACCAGTGACCTATAAGGACCAGGCCTGGGTCAACAGCATGTTGTATTCCATCCAGATCAGAAGAACTTATTTAATGATTTGCCACCCAAAAAACAAAAAAAGGTATCTTCAAAATCGAGTGAGGGAGAACGGCTGGCAGCCGCACGTTTGGGGGAATAGACATCCTAACGCCCTAGCCGCCGAGACCCCTACCCCGACTATCAGCCACCGTAAGCGTAGGCCATCTGGTAACCGTCCGGACCGAGCCCGAATCTTCGACGACGCGTAGATTTCCACGCGCGTCTCAAAAAGAATTCAGCAAAACAGTAGCGGCTGGGCCGAAGCTACTAATAGTGTCATGGGTCGACTTCTGAATGAGGGACCCATGGTCCTGGGATGCAAAGGGCAACTGAAGGTACCGGTTTTAGTCATTAAACATCTGATACATCCTCTCTCTCCGCCCTAGAGTGGGAGTAGGATACTAGCTTCTCCCGGGAAAAAAAGTAACCTTCGTACTATTCCACAACATGGTCTACCCGTGAGCCACACTTCAGCAGTTTTAGCGAACTACATTAGACCGATGCAAACGTGGGCCACGCCTGATTTGTACGTAGAGCCGCGTCGCGTGGCGTGGATCCAATGTAGCTCTACAAGTCTAGTTGCCATATAAAATGTATGGACACCGACGCGCCTAAATCGGCGTACGTGGCCCACGTGTGCCCAATGTAATTCTACCTTTACAACATACAAAAATATACGCACACACTCACAAACTTTCGTCTTTATAATATTACTAGCTGACCCGGCAAACGTTTTTTTGCTATGTATATAATTTTTTTTTAATTTAAAATTGAAAAAAAAAATTGGGGTGGATTACCCTTAACATTTAGGGGGATAAAAAATAGATGTTGTCCGAGTCTCAGACCTACCCAATATGCACACAAAATTTCATGAGAATCGGGAAAGCCGTTTCGGAGGAGTTTAACCACAAACACCGCGACACGAGAATTTTATATATTAGATACTATGATTTTTAAAACTCTATAAGCTTGTAGCTTAGCTGCTATCGTGGGGGACTAACAGAAGGAAATGGAAAGTACGACGCTTTACGACTACAATCGGGCCTCAAATGATCGCGTCACCGCGGCTGATCTATTTGAATACCTTTATATACAAAGAAATATACAGCCATTTATTTTTATGCATAGTTTTATAAACGACTAGCAAACCCGGCGAACTCCGTTTTGCCACCAGATGGCTTCGTTTTATGTAACATTTCGTTTGGTGATTAAAAGAAGAAGAAACATTTTTTTTTGTATAAACCTTACGGAGCCCGAGACCTTTCCAACGAATGCAAAACCGTGGAAATCGGTTCGTGCGTTCTGGAGTTATAGCGTCAGGAAGGAAAACCCGACTTATTTTTATATAGTAGATATTGGTTTCGCAAAGACGTTATGTTAAAACATATTCGAACCAGCAACGTAACGTTTGTTTGTTGATGAATTTAAGATTTTTATTAGTTTTTTTCTCGTTTATTCTAACTGTAATTATATATGTACAATATTATATACAAAAACACTTAACTAATTAAAACTATATATATACATTAACGGCTACTCCTAACTAAAATATGGCGTCATAAAACTCCTCCGCATCGCTGTCGACTGGAAGTGAGCCCAAAAGGCTGGCAGCATTGCCACGTTGTATGCAACGTAACGTTTGTACAATTTATTGTTAACACAATGTCTAATCACGCTTAATAAAAATGTTATTATTTGCACTACGTCTCATAATTCCAAGCAGCCATAGTAAATTCCTTCAGTTGTGAACGTGAGAACAATGTTGATTGCTTATTTTTTTCCTTTTCAGTAATTTTAACGTATATCTGGCAATTTGAGTATATTCTGCGGCCTATCCAAATGTCCTTTCCTTGGTATTTGTTCGTCAAGTAGTTGAGCTCCTTAGAGAACGCTGGCAGCATTGCCATATTGAATAGCAATACTGATTCCTTAGCCCAAGAAAAGCCAGCCCTCTGGTCACGTGAGGAGTCCAAACCAACCACAGCCAGCTCTTAGTTGATATCCCAAACAACACAAGGAAAGCTTTAATAGCTTTTATAACACCTTGCAATTAAAATACCCTGTTCATTGAGAGGTCTGGCTCTTGTAATACAAGATATCCTAGTACAAGCACCAGAGCACCACACTAGTGTTTGTGTCTATAAATAAAAAATCAAATAAAATAAAAAAATCTTATATTTTAGACAAAGTCCATAGTTGGTTAGTAAACACAGAACTTAAAAACTAGTGTTAGTACTTATAACTGCCGGAAACCATTTTTTATGTATTATACGCCACAGGGGCATGCAGGCGTATCCAATGCTCCAGCTGTTCGCTATTGTCTTCAGGATGATGTTGGGGCTGACGCGTACCCTGCGCATGATGGAGGCGCATCGCTTGCGCATAAATATAAATAATGTGTAAATGAACTTTGCAAAAAATTTGCAGTTACTCAACAAGCAAAATCGTCTCTAGATAGAGCAATATTACGGCAGCTAAGAAAGAGCTGACTAAGAGGGAGATGGAGGCTATCTAAGAGGCCCTTTTCCTTATAATGTACAATGGTCCCCGTTCCTACAGCCACCAGCTGAATCAGAGGTGGGATGCAAGATTACTCGAAAAAGTTACCGTGGCCCTGGAACGCAAAGGACAACTGAAGGATCACAAGGTATTATTTAGTAGATCTGAGACTCTCGCTCCACCCAGAGCGGGAGGATTTA
Organism: Mythimna vitellina; assembly: GCA_949316375.1. NCBI lineage: Eukaryota > Metazoa > Arthropoda > Insecta > Lepidoptera > Noctuidae > Mythimna > Mythimna vitellina. The sequence goes on along the minus strand of OX438691.1, from coordinate 4,393,231 downwards.
TTTGATGATTACCAACCTCAAGAAAAAAACAAACCAAAGGAACTCGTATGGTACTTTGTCATCCCAGAGCCAAAACAGAAATGTTTCAAGTTTCTGTAAATAAAAAAAATAAAAATCCAAAATGATTTTATTTCACATCTATAAAATATCAGAAGTTAGTGCACGGGGTTACAATTGGTCGTCTCCTATGGAGAAGAACCGGCAAGAAACGCCATAGTGATGTACTCTTCTAAAAAAATTTTTGAAAAAAAAGAAATATTTTACAATAAAAAAAAAGTATATTAATAAAATATGCTGCAAAACCACACTTTTCGGCGGAAGAAAAAAGTCCTATACAATAAATTGTAATGCGATTTATCAAGAATTTCGCAATATTTTCGATCCTTTTCGATATCAATTTACGCAATGATTGTCCTACTTTGAATGATATCAAAATCACACCATTTTTATGCCACAACGTAGTACAATATTGCAGAATATTTAAATTTTAAGTATTGATAGACTTTTGTTTCAATACTACTCATTTCCGCTGATGATAACGATACGAGACGATGAGACGATAGTACGATTATCTACAAGCTATCACTTTTGAATGGAAATCCTCAGATTATAGTTATCAGGAATCGCCGACTTCGACAGGAAATGCTACTACAGATGTACGCACAATTAATGTTTACACAATATTTTAAATACCTATGGTTGGGTAAAATGTCACTAGACAATGAACGTATAGAAACTAGTATAGAAACTATAGCCGATTTTGCTTACTCGAATCACTCATTTAAATAAAAGAATCTATTGCTTTTGGAAAAATCGCGTTTATTTATTTAAACTTTATGTACAGTAGTACTAACTACGTAACACGTAACTACGTACTACGTAACTTAAGTGACAAAATAGGCAGGGCACATTGCTCGCAGAACGGATGGGCGTTGGGGCTGAAAGGTTCTGGAATGGCGGCCACGTACCGGAAGACGTAGCGTTAGAAGGCCTCCTACAAGGTGGACCGATGGCTTGGTAACGGTTGCGGTAGTCCGATGGATACCAGACGCACAGGATCGCCCATTGTGGCGACACTTGGGGGAGGCCTATGTCCAGCAGTGAAATGATGATGATGATGACAGTAGTAATAACAATGACAAAGCTCGAAAACCGAACTAATTGAGAGGACTTCAAGCAGTAGTTCCGAATTTTACGCTTGAAGGAAAATTTACTTTCAGTTTTTTTTTTATGTAAAGGGGAAACACATTCTAAAGTTTTATGATGGAGACAGCGTAAGAATTTCATTAAAACCAGTACGGTGAGAAGGAATATGAAGAAGCAGTTTTTGGGTGCACGAAGGTTAAGATTGTAAGAACTGTCCAACACTTTAAGATATTGTTTTTAATAATCAAGAGCACAACGATCGTTCACTATGGTGAAGAGCATGCAGAGGGATCTGAGGGATCTCCTGTGACGGATAGGCAGCCATTTAAACTGAGAACGGAAGGAAGAAATGATCATACTTACGAAGGCCAAATATGAAGCGAAAGCAGATGTTGAGAAGTCGATCCGATTTTATCTACACTTAATACATTTTTTTTATTTAACAATTGCATACTCGATTTCAAAAACTCGGCTATGTTTGCTCTTCAGCTTGCGATTAAATGAAAACGTAATCCTTCATGGTTGCAATTTCCATGTAGGTTAAAAAATTTACAGGCAAGTACTGAATTTTTTTATTAAAAATAGTTTGTTTTTGCTATACAATGTAGTCTTTTTTATGGTTCCGTACCTAAAAAGGAAACAACAGAACCATTATAGGATCACTTTGTTGTCCATCCATATATCTGTCTGTCAAGACTCTTAGGGCGAGTGTGACTCATACGAAAGGTTCCGTACCGTCTGCAGCGGATCCCATACAAAAAACAGCGTTTTTTGTATGGGATCCCTACTTAAATATTTATTTTATTCTATTTTTAGTATTTATTATTATAGTGGCAACAGAAATATAGCATCAGTAAAATTTCAATTTTCTAGCTATCACGGTTCATTATGAGATACAGCCTGGTGACAGATAGACGGACAGCACAGTCTTAGCAATAGGGTCCCATTTTTACCCTTTGCAAAGCCACAAGCAGTGCCGCAAGCAAAGCTATTGAGAGCAGTGGTGGCCAAGTGGTATCGGCCCCGACTTACGAGTTGTAGGTCGCGGGTTCAAACCCAGCCATGCGCATTACTTTGTGTAATTTATTTCATCACCACTGCTCTCAAAACGGTGAAGGAAAACATTGTGAGGAAACCGGCATGTCCTAGAACTAAAAATTCGAAGACATGTGACATCCACCAACCCGCACTGGGCCCGCATAGTGGATTACGGCCCATTCCCTCTCCTAGAGAGGAGGCCTGAGTCCCAACAGTGGGAACATTATAAGGCCGACTATGCTATGCTATGCTATTCGACTAATAATACACATCAGTATCCACATTAATAATCGCTGAGATTGCCAATTAACTATCTGGGGAGCTGTGAGTAATTTAGTAATTGGCTGATAATTTGTGGTCGCCTGCTATGAATCTAAATCTAGTTATATATACTGCTAAAATTGATCAGACAAGTGGTATTAACAGCCAACACAAAAGGCAACTGAAGGACACAGGAAGCTTTTAGTCAGTAGGTCGAGTTTCATCCTGGAACGAGAGAAGGTGGTTCAAGAATCAAAGCATTTCGTTCAAATATATCATTTACAGGCACTTTTGAATTGTCAAGAAGTCAGTCAGTAAAAATATGCTAATTGCACATTTTCTATGGAGAAGAACACGAGAAGAATGTGCAAGGAACTCCATGGACACTCTTTTTAAACATTTTATGTATTTCAAGTATCTCGGTTACATGTATCTTGTCACTACTATTACGTGAGAACAATGTTTCTAAATAGCATAGCATAGCATAGTCGGCCTTATAATGTTCCCACTGTTGGGACTCAGGCGTCCTCTCTAGGAGAAAGAATGGACCGTAATCCATCACGCGGCCCCAGTGCGGATTGGTGGATGTCACATGTCTTCGAATTTTTGGTTCTAGGACATGCCGGTTTCCTCACGATGTTTTCCTTCACCGTTTTAAGAGCAGTGGTGATGAAATAGAGTGCATAAAGTAATGAATACGCCTGGCTGGGTTTGACACCCGCGACCTACAACTCGTAAGTCGGGGCCGTTACCACTCGGTCACCACTGCTCTTACCATGTACTTACCTAAGTAAAGTAAAATAAAATATCAGTACTAACTATAGAAATTAAATTAAGCAAGACATAAACAGTCTCAACTGACAGCGCCCGTTCACGGACATGACGCGATCAGCACCACTCAGCTTAATTATTTTGAAGGGAACCCAATAATCCAACACACGCGCCGTCATCGGCGAGACATTTGAGTGAGCATGTCCAACTCTTACTTGCCTTGCTCATTTATGTCACACAAATCCACTAGTTGTTGATTTCCCAACTAAAAAAAAAAAGGTTTATGAAGCGATTCATCTAATGTTAGCTTAAGCAATATTATTAAAACCAAAATGAATAACAAACCCTTTGTTTCCTTTAAAATAACATAAAACATAATCAAAAGTGTCCCCCATTTTGAGTTCGTCGACGTTTTCAGTGAATAAGTAACGATGTCAATTTAACTTGCGATATGACTTCAGCAGTGGATTCCTTCGGGACCAGATGTTCAGTGTTTAGTCATCTAAAATTATATTAATGTGCATTAGAAGGGGTTATGGAACCCTCGGCCGCTGATAGAAGCAATGATAATAATTATAGGGTATTTTTTCCGGTGGGAAAATCATCTAATGACATCCCCCGCTCTTGGGCGGAACGGGGGATAGTGTCAGACTTTTACTGACTAAAAACCCACCCCTGTTCCTTCTTTGCCATTTTTCCAGGGCCCCGAGGATCTCTTTCGCATCACCCATGGCCCCAGTAGACTTCGACTCTGCTGGGCCCCTACGGTTGCTGACATCTCCTTGAGGCGCGCGTGGAACAGTACGCGCCGTCGACGACTTGGGCCCGGTCCGGACGGTTACCGGACGATCGGAAGGCGAGCCACCCATTGCTTCCGCAAGCCCGCGCCTACGTGGCCGGTAATCGGGATCGGAATCCCGGCGGCGGTTGGGACGTGAGGACCGCTGCCTCACGCGATTGGCCGCCTCCTTTGCTAGCATTACTGCTTCGCAGAAGGAGGCGACCGCCTGCCACTCCTCCTCGCTCGGGACCATGGCCTGTACCAAGGCCCGGCGCGAGAGATCACCGCCGCCGATTGCCCCCACGAGTACACAGCGATGCTCTTCCCAAGCGGGGCACACCTCTACTGTGTGCTCCACCGTGTCCTCCGGACAGTCTACGCAATGGTAACACCCGGGCGTATCTTCCGCGCGAATCCGGTGCAGGAACCTCCCGAACTTACCATGTCCGGTGAGGACCTGCGCCATGCGGAAGGTAAGGACGCCGTGTTGCCTTTCCAGCCACTCCTCAAAAAGGGGACTTACTGCCATGTTTATGGCGTGCCCAGCACTGATGGTTGACTGGTAGAGAATGCCTTATGACATTAAGTCCGCCTATGTACCACCACTGTACATGAAGTTTAAACAAATAAATTGAATTCTTTTAAAATTAGAAGGCAAATCCGTTGGTATCTTATGGATGCGAGGTAACAGCACCGTTGGCCTTACTGTTGGACCAGTCAAAACTGAGGCAACGATCACATGATCGCAAAAAATAATGATCGAAAAATTCCTTCTCACATTATAGCGAATACTTGGAGTAACCAGACTCCATAGGTTACATACATTCCATACAGAAGTTATATAACCATGGTTTAAAGTTTCTTAGTAAAATATTTGGTTTACCGATTTAAATTTGAGTGAATTTGGGGGAAGGCCACCCGGATTTAGTGAGTTATTGTACCGCATCCTCTTGATCCATTACATTATCAATGGAAATGTAGTTGATGCTGTTTCCTGGAAGTTTACCCAGAATTATTTGTTACTGATTTTGGCAACGCTACTATTTCTAGCTGCCAATATTGCCTTTTGACACATCCACTGGTAGTCTTAATTTTCTATTTGGTCTACATCTTTTTGACTTTGAAGATTAGGTCATCTTACACAAATCACGATCAATTTCTATTTTGTTTTTACAATAATGTACTTTCCCGTCTTCTATTAAAAATAACTTTGAAGGACAATTGATACTACCTTCACTCAATTGTGCATATTAGTAGATAGTTTAAGTGGGTGGACGAACTTCTACAACGGCTTCCCCGTTTTTAAGCAAGACTTCATATGAACTCATGTCAACTCTAATTCCCCTAACTATCACTGGCAATGGTTGGTGATAATCACCAGCAAACTTGTAAGTGATTCCACCCATGTATTTATTACAGCTCCCCGACGACTCAACCCCATCGCGGCCGTGCCTTTAGTAGGTACTTGCTTGATCATTATTTTGTTGCAGCATTATTTTAAAACTATGATATCTCTTAAGTTAATTGTCGAAATGAAATGATGTGAAGGGTAATTTTGTTCAAAATTAAATTCTAAGAATGAATATTGTATTTATTTGGATGAGGATTAATGTTATGTTTATAAAAACACCCTCGCAAACAATGCATTAAAAAGGTTATTGTGAGCCCTTTTAGGACTTTTTTTAGAACTTTTAAAGAGGAACAATTTTGTGATACATAATTTTTGCGTAACTTTAAACAACTTTTACGCAGCGCAGGCAACGGAAGCTATCAAAAAGAATATTTTTTCCCCCGGTTTTGCAACATTTTTCGTGGGTACTCCACTCCTATGATCCACGGGTAATGTGAAAGCGAAGCCCGGGGCCCCGGGATGAAGGCTAAGAAGGAACAGGAGTGCGTTTTCAGCAAAAGTCTGACACTATCTCCCGCTCTGCCCAAGAGCGGGATTTGTCATTAGACGATTTTCCCACCTAAAAAAAACTCCTATGAGTCATATTGTGATGTTATATAGCCTATAGCCTTTCTCGATAAATGGGCTATCTAACTCAGAAAGAATTTTTCAAATCCGACCAGCAGCAGTTCAACCAAACAAACAAAGTCTTCAGCTTTATAATCATCATCATCATCATCATTTCAGCTAAAAGACGTCCACTGTTGAACATAGGCCTCCCCCAAATGTCGCCATAATGACCGGTGCTGTGCGTCTCGCATCCATCGGGTTCCCGCGACCCTCACCAGGTCATCGGCTTTATAATATTAGTATAGTGTAGACATGAAGAGGTTGGGGTGTAAAACAAATGGACCAATAACATCCTGGCAACATCCAGAATTACAATCTGCAGGCTTTTCTGAGTTCAAAACTTTGCACAAAAACCGGCCCTCATATTTTCACACTTAGGTCCGATCGTGTGTGGAGTACTGCTGTCACATATGGCCTGGTGCTGCAAAATGCCATCTAGCAGCTTTGGACTCAATGGAAAGGCATGCAAAGAGGCTAATTGGGGATCCAGATTTGGTTAAATCCAATCTACAAAGCCTCGAGCACAGGCGCAGGGTAGCCAGCTTATCGGTATTTTACAGATTACATTTTGGAGAGTGTGCGCGGGAATTGCATGACTTGATTCCGACATCTCCTTTCTACCATCGGACAACCCGACGTACGGCGAGTATTCACCCTTACGTTGTTGAAACTTCAACGGTCCGGATTAAGCGTTTCGCTTCGTCGTTTATACCGCGTACATCGAAGGACTGGAACAATTTGCCTGCTGCGGTCTTTCCGTCCAACCATAATTTAGGTGTCTGCAAGTCTAGAGTGAATAGGCTCTGAATAAACTAGTGCGCCTCACCATCAATGATTGCATCTCTGCTTATCATCAGGTGGGATCGCAGTGTAGCACTGGTTTAAATCGATAAAAAAAAAAAAAAACTTAACTCCTTCCAGCGCCCGGTCAAATATATTTACAAAATAATCCTACCAAAGATATGATGCAATATCTTTGGTCACCAAATAAAGAAGATATTACACGAAAATGCGATAATTTTTGTACATTAAAATCTACTGTTGTCTCAGTTACGGCTTGGCTCGAATACAACTTCTGAATTAGTAAGAATATGCGAACAACGCGTAAATTGGAACAGATTAAAAATGGCGAGAATCACACCGGAGTGTAACAAAAAGTTAGAGAGATTATGTCCTTTAATTATAAAATGCTTGTTACCAACCCTGGCTCCGCACTGGCTTGTGGACGACGTGCAATAGGTAGTTGGCCGTCCGGCCGTCCGATATCTGCCTGAACCGAGCCGGTTGACGGCGCATAGTGTTCCCTCGCGCCTCAAAGAGATGCCAGCAAAACCGTTGGGCCCCAGCAGGGCCTATGCCTGCTAGGGCCATGAGAAATTTCTGTAAAGAAAACCCGTGGTCCTGCAACGCAAAAGGAAACTTAAGGACACAGATGTTATCCGCTAGCTAATGACTAGTCATCTAATGACTTCTTCGGCTCTAGGGTCCACTATTGAGAAAGTCATTTGATGACTCCGCGCTGGTTCAATTATACATAAACCTTCTTAATTTATCACATTTATCATTTTTTTTAGAAAGAAAAAAAGTAAAGAAAGAAAAAACGTTTATTCGTACCTCACACATAAAGTAGAATAAAGTATGAAAAAAAAAAACTACTTCCTTTTAGGGTTCCATACCACAAAAGGTAAAATCGGAATCCTTATAAGATCACTTTGTTGTCCGTCTATCTCTCTCTGTCTGTCTGTCAAGATTCGAGATAAATGGAAACCTTTATCTCGAGAACGCGTGGAGGTATCGTATTGAAATTAAAACTATATACTGAGGTCTGCGGTCCCTTGAGGCTGTGAAAAAATCAAACTTCCAAATTAACGAAAAAAAAAAAATAAACTGCCGTTTATGTCGCAAAAAACATAAATTTCGTCATTCTCAAGGGAATCAAAATTCATAGGTCCCAATTCCCGTTGACCCAGAATCCTGAAAGATATAAAGCAAGGTTTTATAGCACAAGTATCGGAATAAATCTGAAAACTGTAAATTTTACGTTACGTTATTTTACGTCACAAAAAAAATATCCGATTCGAAAAAAAATTCGGGATTCCATTCGGCAATTGAACTATTTACGGCGAGTTTATACGGAACCCACAGGGCGCGAGTCCGATTCGCACTTGCCCAGTTTTTTATTTATCCTTTTTGTGAAAACCGCATTAAAATGTGTTGCTCAGTTTAGGAGGGAACGGAACCTCAAGAAAAATCTGGTTTAAACTTTAAAGGCATGCGAAACAGGGTTTAAAGATCATTGAAATGGGAGAATTCTCCGACCAAACCAGTGTGGTGACTGGTCCGGACAGACCAACCGCCAAATAGTTGATTGTGGGCTGTTGTACAGGTACCTAGATGTTCTAATCGCTCAAAGAACCCCAATATCGCGATGCGGAATTTTGTTTTTTAGGTCCTATGTGGCGTTACATATGTCGTTACAATACTTCAATCAAAAATTAAATTGTTCACTCAATTCATATTCTGATAGATGTCAGTTTTGCTACGGCACCAACAAATAGATTATTACACTCACAGCTCTCTCAACCACGCTTGCGGCAGTCTAGTAACCATCCTGACCGAGTCCAAATCATCGATGGCGAAAGAAGACGTCAGCAAAACCCAACAGGGTCAAAGCCTACTGGGGCGATAGACCCGGGATCCTGGAACGCAAGGCAACAAGGGAACATAGGAATGGGTTAAGTCAGTAAAAGTCTGACACGCTCTCCCGCCCCGCTCTAGAACGGGAGAAGTCATTGGATGATTTCCCACTTTTTAGGTGGGCAGTCTTAAGCAAAAGCGACGGAAATCACCTAACTAGGTTCTTAAAATTACAAAGCTGCCCATTCTTATTGCATTTCTAATAATCCTGCTCAGAAATTACCACTTTCATGAATGCAGTGTCAAAATTATTCGCGTCTCGTTATACGGAACCCGAAGTAAACCAGAAAAGGGTTTACCACAGCATTTCAAGTTGAAATACGGGATTAGTTCTAGGAGAGCTTGGTGCATTTATGTGAGAACTTAGATTTAATAACTGAAGACTTATTCGTGTAACCAAGAATGCAGTTTCTGTAAAATTGCTTTTTAAGGTTGTAACTTATGGACTCCCACACTTAAGTGCAATGCGATGCGATATGTCGCATTGTAGAGACCTGCGATGTGAAATATTATACATATTATTTTATATTACTTTTAATTCATTTTTTAAGAAGGTTTATCATCCCATGATTTCTTCCGCTCTAGAGCAAAGCGCAGGGCGTGTCAAGACTTTTTAACCCCCGACGGAAAAGAGGGGTGTTATAAGTTTGACGTGTCTGTGTTTCTGTCCGTGGCACTGTAGCTCCCAAACGAATGGACCGATTTTGATGCAGTTTTTTTTGTTTGAAAGCTGACCTAATCGAGATCGATAATTTATGAAGATCTGTCCAGATGTTCAAGGTCATCAGCTCGTTTGTTAACTGCTGTAGAGATCTTAAACATTTAATAGGTATTTACTTTACTTTTAAACATATGTGTGACCTAATATTTGAAGTACTCTTGTTCATGCTGGTGCCATTAAGCTGATCTAATGATGTAGCTCGAAGGTAATAGACGTAACCCTGGATTGCCTATTAGTAAACCTATCGAGTTTTGGCTCATTAGATTCGCCTTAAGTAGTGCTATATATTTCTCGTGATGACGAGGACCTGATGCTAGACCTGAGAAGTGGCTGATGGAATCCTGCAATGCCTACTAGTAAACCCGTCGAGTTTGGGCTCGTTAGATTCGTCTTAACCAGTTTTATACATTTCACATGATGACAAGAACCTGATGCTAGAAGTGGAAGAATATAAAAGCTGTCAAATCGGCATTTTTATAACTCTGATAAAGTTATCTGACGATTGAAAAACCAATGCACCAAGAAAAATCGATGTAGCATTATTTTATTTTTTTGTAAATATCTACGACTGTACAAAGACGGGTCAGTCAAATAAATATATTACAACACATATTGTTACAAAACGGTGTGACTTTCGTCCAAATATTAACTACGTTCAAGACAAAAAATGTGCAGCAGAATGCGCGTCTACCCGCATAGCGTGAAATATAGATGCGACTCAAATAAGCTCTCTAATTAACTCGAAATTTCTAGTTCCAACCGGTTTGAACCGGTTAAAAGCAGTTTAATCCGGCACCCGTACCTTTGTCTGTGGTTTTAATACGTTCTTATATTTATGAGCACGAAAAGTATGGCTTTGTTAGTTATGGGAGTATGAACATACATCCCCTTTCATTTCTGTTCAAAAATAAAACTGTTGAAATTTATTTGTTTGCTATTACTTTATGCAATTGGTTTTACATAAGTATTGACAGGATATAGATGCGTGGCTTACGTGGGAACGATTAACAGCGTCAACATGATCATCATCATCATCATCATTTCAGCCGAAAGACGTCCACTGTTGGATATAGGCCTCCCCCAAGCGTCGCAACAACGACCAATCCTGTGCCTCTCGCATCTACCGCATTCCCGCGACTCTCACCAGGTCGTCGGTCCACCTTGTGGGAAGCCTTCCAACGCTGCGTTTTCCGGTGCGCGATCGCCACTCTGAAATCTTTCAGCCCCATCAACCATCCGTTCTACGAGCAATGAACCTGCCCATTACCACTTTAGTTTGGCGATTCTTAGGGCTATGTCGGCGAACTTGGTTCTCGTGCGGATATCTTCACTCTTTATGCGATCACGCAAGGAAACTCAACATGTTATTTTTATTACAGTTGCTCTTTACGTTCCTGGGTTATTGTAACTCTTTCGGACGATCCCGCAAAAGCTATCATTTTAGGTCAACATCTCTCTCGCTCTAGCTCCAACCGGAATGGGAGGAGTTATTAGATGATTTCACATCCCAAAAAATTAAAAAAAAAATGACATTTATAAGTATAAAAGGAGAAACTGACTGACTGATATGTTAACGCGCAGCCGAAACTACTGGGACTAGGAGCGAATTCACCCCCTAAGGGGGTGAAACGGGAGTTCAAAGTTTGGATTGAGAAATCCAATTTCAAGTAACCTAATTATAAGTAAAAACTAGTCTTTCATAATTCTTTAAATCTAAAAACACGTGTTTTTCCCATTTTTAAAGGAGAATGTAGATAAATTTGTCCTCTGAAGGTCTAAACCTCTTATAGTGGACAATCACATTCTGAGGTCTGTAACTGACGCTTTACAAATTATTCGGTCCCGTCCTCTGAATTAATTGCTTTCTTCGGAATACCAATTTGTTTAGAAACACGAACGGACCAGGGACAAAAACGTATAATTAATTTATATGTCTATTAGCTATACAGGGGAAACTACATGACTGAAAGATGGTATTTATTTATTTATTTATAATAAGCACACCAACAGCACAGTCACTTACAATTCAAATAAACTTACATCTAAGATTGGCATATCAGTAACCATGCAAATAACAGGTATGCATGACATTGACTAAGTTAATATTAGAGACAAACAGAACAAAAAAGTGTGTTCAAAATACCTAAATCCAGAACACTACAAAGACAAAACACACCGAAATATTGTATATATGTATTTATGTTGTTAGGAATAAAAAATGTCACCCGTGAATAAACGATGAAAACCGTTTGTCCATGGGCAGAAACAGATCTAAAAAATTTGTTACACCATTTACACCCTGTATAAAAACAACTACCTTTTGCCATCGCCTTCACCCGCTTGTTGGTTTCTCCACACAAACTTTGGACCCCCGTTTCATCTTCTTAGGAGGTGATTTTTTGGAAAATCCTCTTTAATGCTCGCCTGCGTCATTGAAGGAAACCTTGTGCAAAATTTCACGCTCCTAGTCCCAATACATTCGGTTAAGATGCTTTGATATGTTAGTCAGTTTCTCCTTTTTTATATATGTCAAGGCCAGATCTTAAAAATTGATCACTTCATGATAGTCGTATGGCCAAGTAAAACTGGTCAGATCACTTTGTTGTCCGTCTGTCTGTCAAGACCCTTTATCTCGAGAACGCGCGGAAGTATTGAGTTTAAATTAAAACTATATACTTAGGTCTGCGATCCCTTGAAGCTGTAAAAATATCAAACTTTTAAGTTAACGAAAAAAAAAGATACGGCCGTTTATGTCGCAAAAACATGTATATTTCGACACTCTCAAGGGAATCAAAATTCATAGGGTACTTCCCGTTGACCATATTGTATTGGAAAAAATCTGAAAACTGTAAATATATAGTAAGGTACCTAACAAAAAAAAAAGCATCTTTGGTTACCGCTTCCTTGGGTCGTAGCGTCATGTTCTGTGCCTACACTCTTAATCATAAATCAGGCTATCTCTTTCAATCCTAGTGGTAGTTTCAGATATTATCATAGGATAGCATAATCAGCCTTTTTAATGTTCCCACTGCTGAGACTCAGGCCTCCTCTCTAGGAGAGGGAATGGGCCGTAATCCACCACGTGGGCCCAGTGCGGGTTGGTGAATGTCACATGTCTTCGAATTTTTTGGTTTCAGATATTAGCACGTCTAAACAAACAAACAAAAATCTCTTCTCGCTTTATTATTCCTATTAGCAAAATAAATGATTGAAGTTTGAACTTTATTTTCAGTTACTTTCAGCCAAAGACCCGTAGCACAATGTTAAAGCATCTTATGTAACGGACACAAGTCCAAGTAGTGCAACTTGTCCGCCCCATGACGTCACTCGTCCATTGTAGTTATGTTCACAGCTTTTTTTTTATTGGGTGGGAAAATCATCTTATGACAAATCCCGCTCTTGGGCGGAGAGAGAGATAGTGTCAGACTCTTACTGACTAAAAACCCACTCCTGTTCCTTCGTTGCCTTCGTCCCAGGGCCCCGGGTTTTGCTTTCACACTACCCGTGGCCCCAGTAGGCTTCGACCCTGCTGGGCCCCTACGATTTGGTGACATCTCCTTGAGGCGCGCGTGGAACAGTACGCGCCGTCGACGACTTGGGCTCGGTCCGGTTACCGGACGGTCGGACGGCGAACCAGTTATGTTCACAGCTGGGAAAAAGCAAAAATAAATGAAGAAAATCTAAGTAAGCTACGGGTTAATAACTACTTAATTAATGACCTCTTTTGGACATAGGCCTCCCCAAGTGTCACCATAATGACCGGTCCATCCATCGGATTCTTTATATGACTCACATTATAATGTAGACTGAGTGACTGGGACTATAGTGACCAGCTTTATCTTTCCTCCTTCTCTCCAGATGACTCCAACAGTCTTAAGGACGACTTCCAGTCCAGCCGGATGCAGCTGAATATCAATTTCTTACATGGAGCTGCTCCACTACTGTAAAAACCGGGCAAGTGCGAGTCGGACTGAGGATTCCGTATAAACTTACATATGAAAACAGTTCAAATCCCGAATTAACTTACGAAGATTTTTCCGTATCACATTTTTTTTTTTTTTTGTGACGTAACTACAAATTCAAGACAACAGTGTTCAGATTTTTTCCTATACTTGTGCTATGAGACCTTGCTTTTCGCCAAATTTCAGGATTTTAGGTCAACGGGAAGTACCCTATGAATTTTGATTTGACAATGTCGAAATACATGTTTTTGCGACATAAACTGCCGTATTTTTTTTTCATTAACTCAGAAGTTTGATTTTTTCACAGATTTAAGGGACCGCAGACCTGAGTAACATGGTTTTAATTTCAAGTCGATACCTCCTCTTGTTCCTGAGATAAAGGGTCTTGATAGACAGACAGACAGACAGACGGACGGACAACAAAGTGATAGGGTTTCCGATTTTTCCATTTTTATTTTATAATTTTGTAATTAGTTTATTATAACCGATTAAGATACGGTACAGTTACCGACTATAGTTTAAAAAGATTTTTTAATTACTAAAACTTACAAGTTCACCTGAAACTCGAGTTAAAATCGTAGTACCGTCAGCAAACGCAGCTGAAGTAGATATCTAGGCACGAGGTACGAGAAACAAGATAAGCATGAAGTTTATATCCATAGAGTTTGTACCTGGAGGCCTTTAAACTTTTTTGCTGACGTACGCTTGTGGCGCTAAAAGTTCCTACTTTGAGCGTATCATATTTTGGCGTTTTTTTTTTTTGTTTACCCACGTACTGTTCAAATGTTTACTTCGGCTTTGAGTGCTGAGCGAATTTAAGAAGATAAATAGCAACTTTTTAGGGCCCCGTACTCAAAAGATAAAAACGGAACCCTATTAATAAAACTCAATTGTCCGTCTGTCTATCACCAGGCTGTATCTCATGAACCGTGACAGCTAGACAATTGAAATTTTCACAAACTATATATTTCTGTTGCCACAGAATAAAATAAATATTTAAGTGGGGCTCCTTCGTGCGCGAGTTCGACTCGCATTTGGCCGTTTTTTTTTTGTTTTGTTTCTGTCCCTCTATCCTGTTCATCTATACTGTTACCTATACTGATATCTACACTGTTCATCAATGAGAGAACTACCTATGTATGATAACTATTGTTGATGTTACCGGACGGTCAAACGGCGTGCAACCCATTGCTCGCCGTCCACAAGCCCGGGCCTACGGCTTTAAATTGGGATCGGGATCCCGGGGGCTGGGGCGTGAGGACCGTTCCCTCGCGCGTGCGGCCGTCTCCTTTGCTAGCATTACTGCTTCGCAGAAGTAGGGCGTCCGCCTGCCACTCCTCCTCGCTCCGGACCATGGCCGGCACCAAGGCCCGGCGCGAGAGATCGTTGCCGCCGATCGTCCCCACGAGGACACGGCGGTGCTCTGCCCAGGCGGGGCACATCTCCACCGTATGCTCCACTGACTCCACCGGGCGGTTCACATAAAGTTTCTCCAACACGAATCCGGTGCAGGAATCTCCCGAACTTACCATGTCCGGTGAGAACCTGCGTCATGCGGAAGGTGAGGGCCTCGTGTTTTCTTTCCAGACACTCCTCAAAAAGGGGACTTGCCGCCAAAATTATGGCATGCCCAATCATGTAACAATAACATTAATTTCTGGCGTTGAGTAAGTATACCAAATATTACATACTAGCTTTTGCCCGCGGCTTCGCCCGCGTACATAAAATATAACCCATGCTCAGGAATAAAGCAGCTTTTTATCGATGAAACAAATTTAGCAATCGGACCAGTATTTTCAGAGATTACCTCCTACAAACAAAAAAAAAAACTTTACCTCTTTAATGTTAGTGTAGAATTAGGAATCTTAAATTTTGTCTATAATAAATTAAATAACATAGTGTATAGTTTGTCTAATATCACTAATTAATTTTATTGAATCTTGTAGAAAATAATTGTATTTTATTTTATAGTTTTAAGTAACTTCTGAATACAATTTAGTTTTACGTTCGTGACGAAACGCCATTACACTACATATTTCGAAAGAATCAAAATAAGCTGGTTTCTGAGTGAAAACCCCGTGTTGTTATTCCACGTCTACAATATTACCACACAAAGAAAAGGGGCGCATCTAACATTTTAGACGTAATTGATTTATTAAAATATTCGAAAACAAGTGGCATCTAGTTTATTTTTTCTACGACCTTCCCGACTTGAACAAAACAATGTTGATTGCTTTTTTTTTCCTTTTCAGTAATTTTAACGTATGTCTGGCAATTTGAGTATATTCTGCAGCGTACCCAAATGTCCTTTCCTTGGTATTGTTCGTCAAGTCATTGAGCTCCTTAGTAGTCCTGGGTTGAGCTTTACGAATACTGACAAATGCTTGCACTGACTGGACAGGTCCACTCAAATCTGTATGGTTCTTTCTTTAAAAGACCATCTCAGACAAATCTGCACTGTTCTCATGTGATTTGACCATTACATATTAACTGTATGGACTTTAAAAGGAGACTTTGACCCCTGAGTTTGTTTCGATGTTTGTTCTCAGGGTAGTCAGCTAGGAAACACCGGCCTCATCTAGATTAAAATGACGAAAAAAAAATTAACGTGTAAAAGTGTTTTTTTAAACCTACTTACAAAATAAATATCATTTATCACTTAATGAACAGAATTGTTGATGGAGAGTTTTTTTTTAATTATAATTCATAGGCTCACATTTGACCACTATCTCACCTGATCAGTCGACCTGATGCTAAGCGATGATTTAGTCAAGAATGGAAGCAATGGGGCACTCACACACTCACTTCACTCTTGACTTAAAGACCCCAGGTTGTAGCTAACAGAAAATACAGACTCCAGCAGTAATTCCATTCCTTAGCAAGATGGGTTTTTTTAGGTGGGAAATGATCCTATATCTTCGATCGCTCTTGGGCGGAGCGAGAGCGCGTGTCAGACTTTTACTGACTAAAACCCACTCCTATGTTCCTTTTTTGCCCTGTATTCTAAGTTTTCTTTCAGAAGTGAACCTGAGTGAACCCATGGCCCCAGTAGGCTTCGGCCCTTCTGGCCTCTACAGTTACCGGACGGCTGGACGAAGACCGCATCCTTCGCTAGATTACTGCTTCGCACAAGGAGGCGGGATGTGAACCATGTACTGGTAGCGCATCACCGTACGTTTAGTGGTCCTATGATGGAACGAGTTTGGCGGAAATAGTTTATGCAATTCTGAAGCACACTCCGCGAAATGCAACCAGTAGAAAATGGCCAGGCTAACAACTCGGCAAGATGATCTCAAAACGCTTTGTATTTATGCGTGATAACTACGTACTGATGGCGCATCACCGTAGGTATGTGTGCCACACATGCCAATCTGGGCTAGGTGCGTTAGTCTCCATACATTTTATATGGAAACTAGACTTGTAGAGCTACACTTGATCCACACCACGAGACGCCACGCGACGTTGCTCTACGTGCAAATCAGGCGTGTTACACGTGTGCATCGGTCTAATGTCGTTCTAGCTCTATGGTATGATAATGGATCGGGATTGGTGAAATTAAGTTGTGGAGTTACGAAAATTTGTAGCGCCACTTCTTTTATCAGGATAAATCACTAGGAAGTGTTGACGAAGGAGGTTTTAGAGTCTTTATGTAAAACTTTGATATATAGAAAATGCTGACTGACCTACTAGATAAAGAACTTTTGAAACGTCGCCCCACCCTAGAAAATTACTATGTGTCGTAGATACGTTCACAAACATGTAAACTCAGAGATACAAGACACAGTCTCGAAACAAATATTTGTAGGCAATAAATTTATTTTTCCGTGCGGGAATCGAACCCGCAACCCACAGTACAGCAGCGAATCAACTGCCAACCACTGCAATAACTGGGCCACCACGCGCAAAATTAATGATCAGCATTAAAAATCTCCCCTGTGTATTTTTTTTTTTTGTATTTTTATTAGATGCGCCCATTTTACTTATAGCGGTAGAATATTACACGCAATAAAATTACGGTTTACAAGCGTTCAATATGTTTAATAAATTAATTTCATGCGTGCCCCGCAGGACTAAAGCCATTTCTTTTGATTAAGAACCAAGATTACAATCGGGATCACAATCTTTCTAATTTTACCTGTACCAAACCTAATTACAGTCATATTTAACATCTATTAATCATGTTGAAGTTTCCTATTTTATAGGTTTATGTGAAAAATTATACTAAACTACATGTATTAAAATAGTTCATCGTTTTATTTTAGTTATTCAACCTCTATGTATAGGAAATCTGACTTACTTTGTGGCGTACTTATATCACCCATAAATAGCTCACATTGTTGAATTGACTGATGACCTGGTAAGGGCCTGTGCACACCAAGTTTTTTAAACGCACCGTTAACGCGCTTTTTTAGCGATACAGATGCGATACGCACGCGAGTCAAACGCAGCCTGTAGACCTTTAATAGAATAAAAGCGCGCTGTCGACGCACGTTTCTAAAACGCACGTCAACAGTGCGTTTGAAATCGTGGTGTGCACAGGACCTAAGGGTCACTGGAATCCTGATGCAAGACGCATAGGATTGACTGTTGTGGCGACACTTGGGGAGGCCTGTGTTCAGTGAACATCTGCGATACGCAATAGGACATGGATACTTTTTATCTCGAAATTATGTTCTTTAATGATAAATATCTACTTTTACGTGGGCGAAGCTGCTGTCAGAAGCTAGTGTGAAATAATAGCATACAATGCGTTCCAAATAAGAATAGGATCGATTGCCATGTTGTGACGTCACGTCATACTGTCAAATCGAAGAATTATTATGGTGAGCAAAACAAGGAATTTTTAAAATTTATTTTATTTTCAAACTGTGAACAAAAAATGTTTAATCAGAATCCAGTTCTTCAATTTTGCTCATCTCTGAGTTATTCAAATTTGCCCAATTTTTTTGCGATTTGACAGTATGACGTGACGTCACAACATGGCTATCGATCCTATTCGATTTCTTTTTATTTTGCGATTACTCAATATTCTTTCACTATTTGGCAATTCAGACGAAATTTTTTTTTTGATAATTTTAGCATATATATGTATTTTATTATTATAAATATAACTTATTTTTTATTTTATTTTTTCTGTTTGAATTATCTTTTATTTGTTTATTGTGAAAGCCTACCACAGTGTTGTCTTTTTAACCCAAAGGTTGACTGGTAAGGAATGCCTTGTTGCATTAAGTCCGCCTATGTACCACTACTGTACATGAAGTTTCAATAAATAATTTTACGATATTTACATAACATAAAGCAGAGCACATACACAGATCATTTACTTGAGAAATTGAAGATTCGTCTCACCACCAATAGCTAAAATAAAAACGAGCTCCTTTTTTTTATTGGGTGGGAAAACCATCTTATGACAAATCCCGCGCTTGGGCGGAGCGGGAGATAGTGTCAGATTTTTACTGAAAATCCCACTCCTGTTGCTTCTTTGCCTTCGTACCAGGGCCGGGTTTCACTTTCACACTACCCGTGGCCCCAGTAGGTTTCGACCCTGCTGGGTCCCTACGATTTGCTGATATCTCCCTGAGGCGCGCGTTGAACAGTATGCGCCGTCGACGACTTGAGCTCGGTCCGGACGGTTATCGGACGGTCGGACAGCGAGCCACCCATTGCTCGCCGTCTGCAAGCCCGCGCCTACGGTGGCCGGAAATCGGGATCGGAATCCCGGCGGCGGTTGGAGCGTAAGGACCGTTGCCTCACGCGATCGGCCGCCTCCTTAGCTAGCAGTACTGCTTCGCAGAAGGAGGCGACCGCCTGCCACTCCTCCTCGCTCCGGAGCATGGCCTGGACCAAGGCCCGGCGCGAGAGATCGCCGCCGCCGATTGCCCCCACGAGGACACGGCGTTGCTCTGCCCAAGCGGGGCACACCTCCACCGTGTGCTCTACCGTGTCCTCCGGGTGGGCCACACAGTGGCGACACCCAGGCGTCGTTTCCGCACGAATCCGGTGCAGGAACCTCCTGAACTTACCGTGTCCGGTGAGAACCTGCGTCATGCGGAATGTGAGGACGCCGTGAGGTCTTTCCAACCACGCCTCAAAGAGGGGACTTGCCGCCATAATTGTGGCGTGCCCACACTTATTATATATTATCATTTTAAACCAAAGGTTATCTGAAAGAGAATGCCTTGTTGCGTTAAGTCCACCTATGGACTAATATTATAAAAAGGTAAAGTTTGTTGTTTTGTTTTTTATTTGTACGAGGTAATCTCAGAAAATACTGGTTCGATTGCCAAAATGTTTTCACCGATAGAAAGCTGCTTTATTGCGTTAATCTGTGAGTGACATAGGCTATATTTTGTGTACGCGGTCAAAGCCGCGGGCAAAAGCTATTACTTTATATAAGGTTTCAATAAAATAATTTCGCTGAATCATCATCTAAAAAAGACTGGGCAAATGCGAGTCGGATTCGCACCCTGAGGGTTCCGTACAAACTCACCTATGTAAATAGTTCAATGAAGTTTCGAAAATTTATCCAAATCAATTTATTTTTTTGTGAAGCTACATTACATGTACTGTTTTCCTATTTATTCCTATACCTGTGCTATAAGACTTTGCTTTATGCCAAATTTCAGGATTCTGGGTCAACGGGAAGTATCCTATGAATTTTGATTCCCTTGCGAGTTTTATTTTTTCGTTAACTTAGAAGTTTTATTTTTTCACAGCTTCAGGGGACCGCAGACCTTAGTATATGGTTTTAATTTCAACTCAATACCTCCATGCGTTCCCGTGATAAAGAGACTTGACATACAGAGAGACAGATGGACAACAAAGTGATCCTATAAGGCTTCCGTTTTTACCTTTAAAGATACGGAACCCGAATAATGAAAGCGAAATAATATTTCCCATGCCTTTTAAATGCACATCAACACTTAAATAAAACGATAATCCATCTACGATATGGCAACACTGTCGTCGCATCCGTTCTGACCGGAAGTGGCGCCATCTGCCGGCAGCTGTTGACATCGAGCCAAATGCATTGTAAGCGGTCCATACAGTACCGTTTATATTAAATATTCATCCATGTTCTGTGGTAGGTAGGTCCTATTAGATGGTGATTTAGGTTTAGATATAGGTATAAATATAGCCTTTATGTTTGACTAGCTTTAGCTAGCGGCGTCGCCTGCGTAAAAGTCGCAAATAAGACTGGGCACTGGTGAAAAAAAAAACTGATGAAGAGCGAGTTGGACTGGTGCATGAAGTGTTCTGTAATAAAACATTAAAATATAGCAAAAAAAAAACGCCAATAAAATAACACAATTCTTGTATGGGGACAATCTTTAATTTTTAACTTTATACTATTTTTTATTTTTTTGTAGTGGCAATATAAATACACATTTTTGGAAAATTCTCTTACACTTTATGCGATACTGCCTGCTGACCGACGGGCGTAGCAACAGACTGACAGACAGATGGACGGACAGACGACGGCACCTATCGAGGCGAGATTGACCAATATACAGAGTTACAAATATTAATCGGATAGAATAATAGGTTTTTTTTTGCCTAAGAGTGAAAAATAAATGAGTAGTATGTGGTAGCACTGCGTGTTCACCACTGCTCTCAAAACGGTGAAGGAAAACATCGTGAGGAAACCAGCATGTCCTAAAACCAAAAATTCGAAGACATGTGACATCCACCAACCCGCACTGGGCCCGCGTGGTGGATTACTGCCCGTTCCCTCTCCTAGAGAGGAGGCCTGAGTCCCAACAGTGGGAACATTATAAGGCCGACTATGCTATGTGGTAGCAACTCCCTAAGTTCAGGTTGAATAAGCTTAAGATATATATATATATATTTTTTAATTGGATTAGATAAAAACTTTAGAAGTTTTTCTTTAATAATAATAATAGCTTGGGCCCTGTCTCGATACTGGAAGACTACTTTTTTATATTATTAAATGTTTTTTTTTATCAATTTGTTAAAAAAATATTTTAAAATTTAATTAATATGTATATTGAATGTATGAAGTGAATAAAAATAATAATAATATTCCACAACTATCACACAACGCCTCCAGTCCCAAGCTAAGCAGAGCTTGTGTTATGAGTACTAGACAACTGATAAACATACTTACATATTTCTAAATACATACACATTATAGATAAATTACACCCAGACACAGAACAAATGATCGTGTTCATCACACAAACATTTGTCTTGGGTGGGAATCGAACTCACGACCTCTGGCATAGCAGTCAGGGCCACTAACCACTAAACCAACAGGCCAGTCAAATAGCTTATTTAGTGTACCACTGTTGGTCAAAGCCCTTCCCAGTCTCCTTCCTAACCTCTCTGTCTAGGGGGTTTTTTGTTGAGACACGCGATTAACCGCTCTGGTCAAGTTTGCCCTGCGAATATGATCTCACGTGCGGCGGCCAGGTGTGAGGATTGCCAACCTATTTAGGCAAGCCAAGAAGATCGATTTGACAGGCTTATATACATATGTATATGTACGTTAGGTTAATATGACGTGATAATGACATAGCTTGCAAAATCATACAAGATTTTCGTTTATAACAGAAAGCCAATAATTTCAGGAAAAATAAATGAAATTCCTCAAAATTTTTCCTTTGTTACTAACGAATGTTATTTTTTTTCTATTTTTTTTTATTATTCGTAGTCTCGCGTTTGACCATTATCTCAACTGATGGTAGGTGATGATGTAGCCTTGAGCATGCTTGCCAAGCTTGCTGAGCTTGCTTGCTTGTAAATAGGTTACATCTAGACAAGCGTGTGTAAGTCAAAACTTAAAGAGGTTGTAACTCTCAGGAAACACAGACTCCGACAGGGAATTCCACTCCTTAGCTGTACGCACAATAAATGTGTTCCCAAACCGCTTTGTACGTATGTGTAAACTATTTATACTAAGAACAACTACGTATTAGAATACGAATAGTCCATTTGCGCCTGTGTTGCCATAACAAACTTTAAACTACCATTTTAGAAGAAAATTTCAATCTATTCTAAACCCTATTTTTTAAGCACAAAACTCCGTTTTCATTTGCTTAGCTTCTAAATAAAATTGTTGGTAAAGCATACCCCGACAAGGTGAAATCTAGACTGAAATGTAAAATTTTCCGAGCAAAAAGAAGTTTTCCGTTTCGAGTGCTTCCAAGGATGGTATTCGGAATAAATAAAAGAGGTACGGGTATTTATTGCTTGCCTCCTGAGTTCTGCACTTTTGATCTCAGAAAAAAATCGATAGAACGGAAATTCAGTAAGTTTTTAAGACTTTTTTTGCTAGCCTGTTCTGTCCCCCTCCATTTGTCCATCTTTCGATAACCCGCGCTTCCGCCTTCCAGTTCTGGAGAAATCTATTTAGGATGTCCCGCCTTCTACTTTGTGGTCTGCCGTGGCCCTGTTTCTCTATCACAGGCCACCAATTTGGTGTTACTTTGGTCCATAGTTGTTTTTTTTAGGTCGGTTACCGGACGGTCGAAGTGCGAGCTACCCATTGCTCGCTGTCCGCAAGCTCGCACCTACGTTAGGCGGAAATCGGGATCGGGATCCCGGCGGCAGGGGCGCAAGGACCATTCCCTCGCGTGTGTGACTGCCTACTTTACTAGCTTTTCTGCTTCGCAGAAGGAGGCGTCTGCCTGCCACTCCTCCTCGTTTCGGACCTTGGCCTGTTTCTAGTCCCGGCGTGAGAGATATTTGCCGCCGATCGCCACGAGGACACGGCGGTGCTCTGTCCAAACGGGGCACACCTCTACCGTATGCTCCACAGTATCCTCCGGGCGGTCCACACAATGGTGTTGGTCCATGGTATGTCTTTATCAATCCACAACATATATATTGAAATTCTTCGTCGGACTCGTGTGTTTTCTGATAGCTAGAAACTGCTACTGATAGTTAATAGGTTACTTCTAGACAAGCGTGCTCCATCATCGACCACAAAATAAAACGATGGAGGTTTGTATATATAACTAGCTTCTTCCAGCGGCTTCGCTCGCGCAAAAGGAGGTTTCTCTTCATGCAATCTTTGGAACCCCATTTCATTCCCTTAGTGGAAGAATTTCTTCCTGCCCTTGTCCCATTACTTGTGGTCGGCGCAACACGTTTTTTTTCTACCGTTCCGTCCTTTGACCCGTCACACTATCACCCTACCCACCTATCACTAACTCCCTATTCTTTTATATCACAAAATTTAATAATAATCTCGAATTTTGAATTCGAATGTAGACAAAGTGATATTCCAACAGTGACATTCACTTTGTCAATCTGTTGTTAGAATATCGAAAGTAAAAAATAAAATTTGTTTGAATTTCGAAGAATTTTGTTGCCGCTACGGAATCTTAAAAATATTTACATTTTATAAAAAAGGGCTGAATACATTGTAACTATGTACTCTTCCTTAGGGGATCTCTGCGTTACTTTGGTATATTTTTGTTTTTATTCTAAAAAGAAATAAGTGAAATGTCTAAAGAACTTAATGACCCTTGTCTTACAAGCTACTTATAGGTTTACGAGAAAAAAGAAGCATTGTTTCTTCTAATATTGAGGAAAAATGTTTTGTTTTAATTAAGACTTTGATTTTAGGATTTTTGTTTGTCTACCATAAAAAAAACATATTTAACCCAAAAAATTTTTTTTAGCCTTTTTTAACCTTTTCATTGAGGTTGGTAGAGACACATTGGCTTAGCCGAAAGGGTAATCAATGCACAATCAGTTGAGAAAATCTGCCTTCAAAAGCTGCTGATAATATTTTCCACTGATTTGATGGCTTATGTCCCAGCATTCTAATTGGCTTCTAATGATCATGAAAGAATAGGTGTCTTAAAGGACTACTCGATAAAATGAACATCGAAATGTCGAAACCTACTGGGGCCAATGGTCTGATTCTGAAAAAAAGACTCGGCCCCGGTACGAAAGGCAATGATGGAACTGGAGTGGGTTTTTAGTCAGTAGCTCCACCCAAGAGCGGGATTTGTAATTAGACGATTTTGCCAACCCAAAAAAAAAGGCTCTCAGACCAGAACTGTGGGCAACACAAAGAGGAAGATTGAAAGTGGCGAAAAGCTAAACTTAGAGGAATTCTATGAAGAGAAGGGATGAAAGACATGGTACTAAAATATAATAACATAATATTCCACAACAACTGTCACACAACGCCGTCTAGTTCCAAGCTAAGCAGACCTTGTGTTATGAGTACTAGACAACTGATAAACATACTTATATATTTCTAAATACATACATATTATAGATAAATTACATCCAGACAATGAACAAATTATCGTGCTCATCACAAACATTTGTCATGGGTGGGAATCGTATCCACGACCTCCGGCATAACAGTCAGAGCCACTAACCACTAGACCAACAGGCCAGTCTAAAAGAGTTATAAATATACAGGTTGTTGCATGGAGAGGAAGAGGGAGGCCAAATTTGTTGCATATCATTGTTAGTTAACATTTATATAACAATAATAATAAATTCATTTGATTCAAGCTTGGAATGCCCATAATTACATTAGAATTAGAATTACAATACAACAACAACACAACACAATTACAATACGATTACAATTACATTACAATTTTGTTATTTTCAAAAATTATTATCAATAATTTTTTACATCTTATAAAAGGGTACAGACTAATAAAATTATAATAACAAAAATAGATCATTATATCTAATTACAAGCTTCCAAATGTAATTACAAAATTATTACTTCTAATATAATTTACCTGTCAAAGGTGGTACAAATCTTTAATTGACTATTTTTTATTTAAACTAACTAGGACAATATATTATTGTGTTTGTTATGAACATATTATTATGTATTAAGGTGCCTCCTGTACAAACAAACGACTTTGCTAAAAGCTTCCTAACTCTGCTTACATTGATAAACAAACATACTAACAAAAAATAAATTACAGGAAAACAACAAAGTAAATCCGATCTATCTTTGCAATAGACCCTGCTGGATGCATAACCAGAATATGTCGCACGCTTAATAAAAAAGAAACCTAACTCAAAAAGGAGGGTATTCGAAAATTGAACCTTATTATTGATAAATATGTTTTATTATTCAATTAGCTCCTTTTTTAAGTTAGGTCTCTTCACGATTAAGGGTGCGATGTAGGTATATTATTGCCTATTCTGAAAGTTATGAAGTAAACTACTTTATATGCTTTCTGGCTACAAAATATAGTCAAAACAGGTGTGTATTTTCACCATAACTCTCACAAAGTGCCTGATTCAATTGACGCCACAACCATGTTATTACAAAACAGTTTGTTCCGATCGGATTGTGGGGTATTGGGGTGAATTTGTATCCCAGGGGAAATGTGTACAGGGGTACCCCTATATCCCCCTCCTGACGTCACGGCTTATGTCGGTGGTTTATGTCATAGACAAATGAAAGACTTATGGTGGTTTTAGGAGGTCGTTGGTGAAAAATTACAGCGTAAAATTGTTATTTATCTACTCTCATTTTAACCGACAACTCTTAAAAAAGGAGGAGGTTCTCAATTCGGATGTTTGTATTTTTTTTTATGTTTGTCCGCGCATAACTTCGTTGCTTGCCAACCGATTTGAAAAATTCTTTATTTGTTGGAAAGGGTACACTTTCCAAATGCTCCCATAGTCACCAAGTTGGGATCTGATGATGGACTCTTGGCGAAATCGAGGGAACTCCTCAAATATTATAGGCAACTATATAGTGATTTTGGTATTTTCATCGAGAACTTAAGCATTTATAGTTAAAAAGTAACATTTGATGAAGTGCAACTGATGAAGAAGACCAGAAATAGTCAAAGGAACTTCTTACTCGCATAGATATCACAATAAAGATAGTTAAGCGACTATGACAATACAAATAAATGAATGGTTCTGAATAGTTACGTTGAAAATGGTATCATCGAAGTGATCTGATGGTGTCATTGTTAAATAAGATACAAATAATACCGAATAACACCGACTTCCGAAATTAAAGTTATTTTGATCCTTTTAGTGTTTTTTTTTTTTAGTGAAGTTGGTTATTCTTTTTTTGTAAAAAGATTTTTATTTAAAGTTCAAATCAAAAGTATTGACAGACTACCCGCGGACCAAAGTAAAATATATATATATATATAAAAATATAATTACATGCCATTCCCTAACAAAATAATGCTATGACATAAGTTTAAGTACAAAATACAGTTACTAAACTTATTAACAGTTTAAACAAACAGATTTCAACTCATAGGTGTACTTGACATTACTGAACAATAGAACTTGATTAATCTGTCATTTATTGTTTTATGTGACGGCAGAAAGTTATTTTCAAATGACTTTCGTCTTTTATCACTAGATGTCATTCGTTTTTTTTTCTTTTCCAAACTTTCATTTGTCATTAAAAATGGTGCATTATAATTCCTGGAGTGTGCGTTGAAATTGCATAACCTAATTCCGCCTAGCCCGTTCGTTTATCGGACCACCAGGCGTACGGCGATGCGCCACCGGTACATGGTGGGCACCTATACGCACAAAACGTTTCAGAAACACATTCATTGTGCGTACAGCTAAGGAGTGGAATTCCTTGCCGGAATCTATGTTTCCTGATAGCTACAACCCGTCAAGAGTGAATAGGATACTTCTAGGTAAGCGCGTTCCATCGTCGACCGCATCGTCGCTTTCCATCTGGTGAGATAGCGGTCAAGCGCGAAACTATCAAGAATAAAAAAAAAAACAAAAAAGGATTTCATGTAACATGAAATCATGTTTCAGATATTTATATATCTTAATTATTTTAATAATTTAAATTATTAAAATATATACTTATATACTTATATATTTTAATAATTTAAATAAATAGTTTACTGTTTCTGCCGAGATTGCGCACTGCATCTGGTCAACAGTTTTTTAGACAACCTTTTTGTGTAGCGTTGATGTTTTTTTTTTTTGCTTGCTCTGAGAGTCAGTCGATTCAATCGTTTGACGTCGTAAGAGATATAAAAACTAGTGTGATCGGATGGATTAACCTCCTAACATTAGTAGTACTAACGAACCGATGACGATATAATCGTACGAATAAACATAACATCTACACCCAAACCGCCCCCAAAAACTCTATTACGTATAAAATCAGACCCTGATTGAGTCTGAACTTCCCCCTGAAAGTCGCTAGACCAATTTAGCATCGTTTAAAA
The DNA here is from genome assembly GCA_949316375.1 of Mythimna vitellina. NCBI lineage: Eukaryota > Metazoa > Arthropoda > Insecta > Lepidoptera > Noctuidae > Mythimna > Mythimna vitellina. Next base: position 4,365,645 of record OX438691.1, on the reverse strand, counting down.
CATGAAAAATCGAAAATGCGGGCGCCGAAGCCTATAATCGGAAGCCATGCTTCGGGTGATGGCAGGGCTTCCGGGCCAAACTGAAATTATAATCAGAAGTCAAAGTTTGCACTACCGATGTAACCTACCAACTGGTCACTGGAAATTTAGTTAGGTATGTATCTAAACAAAAATATTAGTAATTTTTTTTATGATATTATAATAATTTATTCAATAAGTAGTTTGTACAAGGCATAAAGAGTAGTCTTAAATACTAGAGAAAAACAGTACATTCATTACAAAGTGGGTCCTAGGACTCCCTTTCCTAAACTAGGCAGAAATTCTGTCTGTATCTTAGGAAAGAGTTTCCAGTTATAGGGGGTCGTATTACGGTTACAAAATAAAATAATGACATTGGTACGTGCAGTGGGTGAACAAAGTACTTAGTTAAATATGTGTAGTGTGTGTGCGTGTATGTGTGTGTGTGAGAGTAAGTATGTTTGTGTATGAGAGTGAGTATGTGTGTGTTAGTTTTAAGCGTATTGTATGTGTAAGCCTATCACGTTTAATGTATTGTAGTTAGAAGCTCCTCGGTATCATTATATGTTAGTGTCTGAAGCCAGGAATGTAGTTTCATCTTTACCTCGCACTTAGTCAAGACGATTATTCTCTCGAATCGATGATTTTCTTTTCCCTCAAAGTTTTTGGGCGCATTAGGTGGCCACGTTTATAGAGGCGTCAGCGGCGTTTTTAGATCCTCCAACGTGCAAGCGTAGGGACTCTTTGGACACTCTAATAAGTGGGCCATCGTCTGGTCAGGAGCACCGTACTCTCACTGGGTGTCGGCGTGGTCTATAATAAGTATTTTAATGATATAAACTAGTGCTTAACTGTGATCCCACCTGATGCAATCGTTAATAGCGAATTGCACCAGTATATGGGTTGACAGACTAGTTTATGGTTAGTTAATAGGTTAAGAGCCTATTCACTCTAGCCTTATAAATTAAAATCAGATGGGAAGACTGCTGCAGGGAAATTGTTCCAGTACTTCGATGTACGCGGTATTATGACAAGGTGACGCTTAGTCTGGATCTGTTTCTGGACCAAAGGTAGGTTTCCATTTTATCTCCTTAGGGGGTGAATTTTAGACAATCCTTTTTGTGCTTACCTACGTCATAAAGAAAGCCTTCTTCAATATTTCACGCTCCTATGCCCCAGCCAGTTTTCTCCTTTTAATTTGAATAATTAAATACAACTGTACGGCATTATGAATAAATAAAAATGGTATTATATGCCAATAAAAATAATTGCTAAAGAAACAGAACATCCCCCCTAGCCAAGTTGCGATCGTTTCGTTTGCGCCGAACAACTCGAGTAAGCCACGCCTCCGATTCCTTTGTTCTGACCACGTGAGCGTTGAGATGACATCAGAACAAAGGCGTGGCCTACTCGAGGCGTTCGATGCAAACGAAACGATCGTAACTTGGCTAGGGAGGCAGACATAACTCAGTGTAAAATGACAAACGATATTTGTTCAAATTGGTTATTATAAATAACACTTTTACACGTAATTTTTGTTTTGTCAATTTAAACTATATAAAGCTAGTGGTTTCTAGCTGACCATCTGAAATAAACTCTGTGACCATAGTCTCTTTTAAAGTCCATAACAATAAACATTAAACATATTTTAATGGTCAAATCATATGAGAACCATGTAGGATTTTTTCTGAAGTGATGGAAGATGATATTTGTTGCTGACCATCCCTAGATTTACAGTTTATATTGTGAGTGTAGCCTCACATTAACTCACAAAACATTTGAACAACATCGTTTGCAGAGATTACGTCATTTCTGGAAACGACCTCCCAAAAACTATACGAGTGGCACAGTAATGTTATTTATTTATTAAAACTTTATGCACAAGTAGTAAACACTGTACAAAGGCGGACTTAATGCCTTAGGCATTTTCTACCAGTCGACCTTAGGGTGGTGCAGAAACAAAACAAGGTAGGTGCAGCTTAATGGTAAAGAAATAGAAATGAAATACAATAATAAATATATACTTAGATACATACATACATACAAAATAACAATCTAATTATGAAAAACGAATCCAACAAATCAACGCTGTGATGATTACACCAACTTCCTGCGAATGTGCTCACGTGCCATCACCTTAAAAGTGAACCGACTGGACGCCATCCTGATGTTCGGCGGGAGCGCATTCCAAAGAGAAATCACCTGGACAAAGAAGGAGGACTGGATAAACCCAGAGCGGTGTGTGGGACATCGTAGAAGACGATTATTGGTAGATCGGAGATTTTTATTATGACCAGAGCAAAGAAATTGGATTTGAGAAGTCAAATAAGAAGGAGAAGAAGGTTTATCTAGAAAAGAAAACAAGGTAGTCAAGGCTCTTAGCGCTCTACCGTTATGTTATCTACATAACTTAACCATTTTTTTGAGGGTTAGAGCATTCGCGCAGTGTATATGCTCCCCTGCGACTAGCTCTCAAAGCGACCCATTTGACGTCCTTAACCGGACTGTTAAAGGGATGGAGCTTTATAGGCTATATAGCTCCATCCATTTTTCTCGCTCTCACACATCAAAAAAAGGGACAAAAGTCACTGAGAGCGATCAGACGGGGGACCGGGGGTCTTGTTAACGCCCCTGCTCTTCGTCAATTATTCAAATTAAAAAATCAAAAGTTGAACTTCTGCAAACAGCGTGACACTCCTCTCTCGTGATGTCTACAAATTCACGAGATTTTCACACGTATTTACACAAGCAAATACGGGGGAAATTGTGCTTTTTTGTTTAAGAGCTACTATTACTTTGCATGGGAGACATTTTCTTCCAGTTTTACTTAATTTTTTTTTTTTGTTTGAGAGTGATTTCTCTTTGTTCGTAAACACTTATTTAGTCACTGTTCTAGAGGACTCTAACGCGTTTGAATTCCAAGGAAGATTTGAGGGTCCCAAGTCTACACAAAGGTGATATGGTGTCTCATAAAGGTGGAAAAACTTAATGAGAAACAAGCCGATTATGATGAGGTTTCTCTTTGATAAAGATGAGTCTCCTACCTCAGATTAACATCCACCGTAGGCGCGGGCTTGCGGATGGCGATCAATGGGTAGCTCGCCGTCCGACCGTCCGGTAACCGTCCGGACATAGCCCAAGTCGTCGATGGTACGTACTATGCGCGCCTCAAGGAGATATCAGCAACTGTAAGGGCCCAGAAGAGTCGACGCCCACTGGGACCAAGGGTCTGGAAGACTCGGTCCTGGTACGAAAGGCAACGAAAAAATAAGAGATTTTTAGATAGTAGAAGCCTGACACTATCTCCCGCTCCGCCCAAGAAGGGGGAATGTCATAAGCTGATTTTCCCACCGAAAAAAAAACCTCAGATTAACATAATATCAGCTAAACTGTAGCGGCTCTGCAGAGCCGAAGCCTACTAATTCCATAGGTCGCCTTCTGAAAGGGTTAACCGTACTCCTGGGACACAAAGAGCAACAACTATTCAACAAAGTTGTGGTTTAAGTCACTAAAAGTCTAACACGCTCTTTCGCTCTGCCCTAGAGTGCAAGAAGTCATTAGATGATTTCCCACCTTAAAAAAAGCCATCCGTAATATCTTCATGAATGTCTCCTTGGACTGCAGGACGTTCGTAAGAGTCAGCGGTCCTAGAATGCAAATGGCAACTGAAGAAACACGGGTTTCAGTCAGTAAATGTCAGACACCTCCTCTCGCTGCATCCAGAGCGTGAGAAGCCATAGATAATTTCCCACGCAAAAAAAGCGTATATATCTGAAAAGACCTTACAAAGAGCTACAAGGGCCAACGCTGCGCTAAGCGGGCGACCGCGCGGACACCCGTCGCGCAACTATTTGCGTGTGTCGTGTGCGGCGGTCTCCGTAGCGGAAACCAGATTAATACCTGCGCAATGTCACTAGTTCCACTTTAACGGTGTGCATGTAGTCGTGTCGACCGCGTAACGCAGCGTCGTGCCTAAGAGTAATACCTACTATTCAACCCGTAACGAATTACAAAAGGCACATTTCATCCCGATAGACCCGGACTAATCCAGGGAGGTAAGCTAGTAAAATCAACCGCACGTAATATAGTTCGAAAACCGCCCTTACAGCTCTGAAATAAGGGCAGATGGGGGTCTGTTGCCTGTACAATAACAGGTCAGGATGACGAGAGACGGCATAAGTCTACAAATCAACCAATAATCCTGGGATTGAGGTACAACTGGCGTCAAAGGGCTGTGACGTTTATGCGAGGCTATAAGAGCAGCGGATTCGACCGAACACGTTACGTACTACAAGTTGTCTCGTTTTAGCACAGCTGTTAGAGGTCATGGCTTTTCCTCTGTTATCAAGTCGTGGAAACAACACTCCTCGATGTATAAGAATCTATGAAAGAGACATAAGTATACGTAGATAATCAAATAATTAAAATTTATGTCAAATCTATAGACATAAAAGGAGAAAAACTGACAGCAAAGTTACAGGGAGCAGAAGCATTAAATTTTACACAAGTTTTCCATTTATATGATGTACTTAGGCGTAGTTTTAGAAAATACTGTCTTAGTTTTAGAGAGGATTTTCTAAAACTCAGCGCCTAAGGGAAAGAAAGGGTCCAAAGTTTGTATTTAGAAACTTTAACGTGGGCAAAGCCGCTGGCAGTAGTTAGTGAATGATAAAAATGATTTCCTTTAGAATAGAATAAACTTAGAACTGAAAAGAGCTGATGAGCAGTGGTGACCCTTTTACTGATAACGACTCCGACATACGAGCTGCACGTCGTGGGTTCAAACCTAAGCAGGTGCTTTATTTTGTGTATTTTATTGCATCACCACTACTCTTAAAACAGTGTAGGAAAACATCTAGAGGAGGCATGTCCTAGAACCAGAACTTCGAAGACACGTGACATCCGCCAACCTGGCGTGGGTAGTGGATTGGTAGCACATGCTTTCTCCTAGAGAGGAAACTTAAGCCCACCACACCTATCCAGGATACTGGTTTTTTTCAACTCAGCCAGCCATAATTCTCGGTAATATCTACAGTCACGAGCAATAATATATATACATTATCACATTTTAAATCTATCATAACTTCTGCCATTCAAGAATTATGTGTACGACAATTACTTCTAAATTATCTATTTGATGGTTATGAAATTAAGATGTATTTTGTCATACACTTATTTTTTAATAGCAGAAGTTAAGATAGATTAATAATGTTACAATGTATATATCTTATTGCTCATCACTGTACATATTTGTTGACAAATTCCGAATCTTTTCTGTTTTAGTGCTCAAAAATTGTACAAAGTCGTCTTGAACCACTTGTTCTTGGGCGTGACTCAAGGACTGGCTTTTACTTTGGGCGTTGCCATACAGCGTGCTCTGTGGGCACACTACCAGCCGGCAGCGATCATCATCATTCATCATCATTTCAGCCGAATGACATCCACTGCTGGACATAGGCCTCCCCCAAGTGCCGCCACAATGAGCGGTCCTGTGCGTCTTGCATCCATCGGATTCCCGCAACCTTTATCAGGTCATCGGTCCACCTTGTAGAAGGCCTTCCAACGCTGCGTCTACCGGTAGGCGGTCGCCACTCCAGAACTTTTCGGCCCCAACGGCCATCCGTTCTGCGAGAAATGTGCCGTGCCCATTGCCATTGCCACACATAATATCTATTAATACTGTAATATGGAAATATTGTAACATCAACCACTTTTTTTAAAAGGGTAACCATGGAGTTTCTTACCGGTTCTTCTCCACAGAAAACGACCAATTTGGAACCGTGCACTGGCTTCTGACGTTTTTTATGTGCCCATAATATTTAATAATAAGCGTGAATAATAAAAATATTTGAATTTGGATTTTTTTAATTTGTCAGTGATCGAATAGCTCAACTCAAAACATGACTAGCTCAACAATTTGATAAACAATCCCAAAGTAACTACGTATCCCCGCTGTTTTCATGGCCAAACATTGATTGAACCCACGTCTAACCATATTTGACACCTTCTCGTTCGACTCCATTTTTCATATCGTTGTTAATTTATTGCTTCTCTGTGTTATTTATTTTTTGGAAATAGAGAATGGACTGAGCTGTCCTTTCTCAGGTTTGAAGTAAACACAGACAAAAAAGTGTAAGAAAAATAATATTCCACAACTTTCGCACAACGCCATCTAGTCCCATACTAAGTAGAGCTTGTGTTATGAATACTAGACAACTGATAAACATACTTCTATATAAATACAATACTAAATACATACATATTATAGATAAAGCAACCGCGTGGTCAGTTGTTATTCTTTCCTGGAACAGGTTAGTTGATCAGCTCTTCAAATTGATGCACTAAACAAACGCCTTCAACGAGAACTGTCATCTCCATCACTGAGTAGCATAACCAGCCTCGTGGACGGCCAGCAATGGATAGCTCGCCATCCGGAACGAGCCCAAGTCGTCGACGCCGACGGCGCGTAGTGTTCAACGCGCGCCTCAAGGAGATGTCAGCAACCGCAGGGGCTCAGCAGGGATAAAGACTAATAAGGCCAAGAGTTTGATTCTGAAAGGTAGACTCGGCCCTAGTAGAAGGAACAGGAGTGAGTTTTTAGTCAGTAAAATGATCGCCCATGAGCGACGGATGCCATTGGATGATTTTCCCACCGAAAAAAAAAGCATAATCAGCCTTACAATGTTCCTACTACTGGGACTCAGGGCAGGAGGCCCATTCCCTTTTCTAGAGAGGATTCTAGGAGAGGAAATGGCCCGTAATCCTACACGCGGGTCCAGTACGGATTGGTGGAGGTCACGTGTCTTCAAATTTTTGGTTATAGGACATGCCAGTTTCTTCACGATGTTTTCTTTTACCGATTTGAGAGCAGTGGTGATAAAATTATAAAATTACACAAAACCCACGACCTACAATTCGCTAACTCATTTCACTGAGTTTCACAGAAAAATACAGGCACCAGAAACGCCTTGTCTCTTTCATTGCATCAGAAAAGGCTCGGCAGACAGATTACTCAGTCCATTCTCTTGGAAAAATGGCTTCCGTAACTTGAGGCTGTAGGGTAACTAAAGTGAAACCTGGATAATTGGGACTTCAAAGGACCTACAGATTTGTCTCACATAAAGAGGTATTCCACTTACCCAGTGCCTCTGATATCCAGGCATAAATAATAAATCCATCCATCCATTCATCCTCTTATGTTTTATGCCAATGTTTGCTTTATTCAAATGTATAGCTGCACGATCTGCTGTCCAATGCGATAAAACATTCATAACCTATCGAATATCAATTTAAAAAAACAAAAGAATAAATTCGTTTTTTTTTAATTTCCGATGTCACCCACAGACCGTCACTCAATTGGCTCCATAGCCATTAGCTAATTGCGACTGGTCGCGACGCTGGCCATAACTCACCGTTCACCAAGCAAGTGTTGCCTAGAACTACTTTTTTGGCTAGATCTGGCTATTTTATTTAACATTCTTTTCAACTGAAACTTAGCTAGATTGCTCCTTAATCTAATGATATTACATCATACTGATTGTCCCTTAAATCACAGTGTATTAATCTTGAAAAGTAATAAGTCAGTTAAGTAAGTTTTTCATTCTCTGTAAGGTTTTGGAACAAATAAAACTTATTATTATTATGGGTTAATAATACCTGACCTGTGGAAAAATCCTGGACCTTTGGAAGGCGTACGAGGAGTCGCAACTAATTCGCAGAGGCCCCTTAGACGCTTTTAATGGAACTGTCACTATTCTTGCCTTATTATTTATAATTATTGTAACTTAATAATAGGTCTGTAAGTATTAGCTATCTTCAATCTATATACATAAAAGCGAAATATCACTCACTGATTAATCACGAAATCTCAGAAACTATAACATCTACAAACTTAAAATTTGGCAAGTAGGTTCCTTATAGGGTGTAGACATTCGCTAAGAAAGGATTGTAAGAAACTCCTCCCCTAAGGGGGTAAAACGGGGGTTGGAAGTTTTTATGGAGAAACATACTTTTACGCCGGTAAAACCACTGGCAGAAGCTAGTTATGGATATAAGGTGGTCCTTGAATAAGGCGGCTCGCAATTGTGTTGTCTGTGGCACTATAGAAAATGAGCATCATATCCTGTCAGAGTGTGTTCGTGTTGGGGTCCAAAGACGTCAAACTTTTGCCAGCAGTTTTAAATTAGGCTTCTATAATAGTATTCTAGCCTCACCTTTAACAGATGAGGCTAGAATGCTCCATCATATTATTATTATGGTGGCGGGTAGACTAGTAAACATGTATTTAAAATATTTGTATTTAATCATCGAGGTGACTTATTCTGTAAAGAAAAAACCGTCCGTGTACCGACGGATCAAAAACGAACACTGGAACAGGAATCGGATCAGTCTTCTCCAAAGATATCCAGACCGCTGGACTAGAAATTTTGCCTCTTTTATTAACGACTTTAGCTACGAAGGTAATGCTGCGTTGGCAACACAGTTCGCCAATCGAATGAGGTTCGAATTTTAAATCATAAAGTAATTGAAACTTTTTGAATGCGGTTATTACGAAACGAATTCTGTTAGTGATTTATATCAGCGATTTTACCGATTGTAATCAAATGAAAAATTCTGTGAATTATGGCTATTTGATTTTTTTACTAGTAGCGAATTAGAAATTCACATTATCCATTAAAAAATAAATTAATTAAGTAATTATCACATTTAAAACTAATGACATGGTATTTTTATTAATATGTATGTACGTACTTATTTCTTTATAATGCTATACCGTAGCGCCAATTTCGATCACAAAATTTCTTTTGAAAATAAAACATTCATTCATTCATTTTATTTATTTTTTTTTTTGGCTACAACCCGGTAATCTTTAAGTCAAGAGTGAATAGGTTACTTCTAGGTGAGCTCGTTCCATCGTCGACCACATCGTCGCTTTCCATCAGATGAGATAGCGGTCAAGCGCGAACCTATCAAGAATAAAAAAAGAAAAAAAAAGAATTCTCGTGTCGAGTGAGATAACAAAAAAGAAAGAAAAATAAAATTCAATACCTACAACAGTTATTTTAAAAATACTAGAACAATCTATCGACAGTTCTAAACATAAATTGTGTATTTTTTCATAAATATCAGGTTTTAATTTTCAACCACGTTTTATTTTCATATTCATTATGATAGTTTTATCACAATTTCATCACATCACTCTATCACACTAATATTATAAAGACGAAAATTCGTATTTATGCGTACATACGCATAAATACGAATTTTGTGTATGTTTGTTACTCTTTCATGCTCAAACCGCTGAACTGATTTAAATGAAATTTGGCACAATATACCTTTTTTGGTACCCTTGGCATATTTTTCTTCTTTTACGCGGGTGCAGCTGCTGACAAAAATTAATAGGTAGTAAGATAATATACAGACTGTTTTTCTAATAGAAACTGAGAAAAATATTCGATGACATACTATCCAATATGCTATATTTTTATCAGTTAAAACCTTGGCTGCAGCAAGTAAAATCATAAGCCTTCATCTTCATCCCCAGAGACCGAAATAGAAAGAGTACCTTATATTACCCATATATTATACACCTATATACCTAAAGACCGTATAAGTATCATAAAGTTAATAAAACTTCTTCTAAAATCCCGGTTTCATAAACATGACCTATTCTAAACTCTGGTCACATGTAATTGAGTGATGACGGATGCTCATCTGGTCCTTCGTATCGCTAATACACTTCTTCAGAAGAAAAAGTGAAGTCTCGTTAGTAAATTAGAATCCATATCATCTTGTGAGATTGTAAATGGAGACTAAGCAACGACCTTACAGCCAATAGACACCTTATGCTTGAACTAGCGCACCAAAACAATTCCGTCAACTAGCCGAGGTACGGGGAGCGGAGTACTGCGTTTTGATTGGTCGAGATAACAGATCTATAATCATATGTGTTGACAGAAGTGCGTCGCCTGTTATAAGACGTCTAGTGGTCGTTGAGACTAAGAAATACACAACTACGAAAGAGCAAATATGAAAAACAAATATGTCAAATGGAATTCCAAAATCACTCTTAATATTACAAACGCAAAAGTTTGCGTTTGTATTTGTGTATGTTTGTCACTTCTTTACGCTCAAACGGCTGAACAGATTTGGACAAAATTTGCCACACGGATAGATCTTGTCTCAAAATAGCACATATATAGCATACTTTTTATCGCGGGAGTATGTTCCCAAGAGATATTTTTTTAAATGACGCGGGTGAAGCCGCTAGCAGCAGCTAGTATAGTTAGGGTTGCCAAACGTACTCTAAAATCGAGTATTGTACTCTATATCATGTAGGCGTACTCTATAATCTATAACACTAATAGAGTACGCAAAAAACTCTTTTTTTACATATTGTTTACTTTACTAATAACAGGTGTGCATCATATATACTTGCACCAAGTAACCCAACCCAACCAAAAAAGTCGACTTTACTGAGAGAGTCTTTACGGTAATGAATGTGAAGTGGTAGGAAGAGAGAAATAGGACTTCATTGAAATTCATTAAAAATGAGCTCCTGATCTACGTAAAGTTAGAATTAGAATGTTTGAAGTCATATTATAATTCTTTTAAAAACAATGAAAAATTGCTATGTGCAAAAAATTACAAAAATACTTTTTTAATTTTTTTTAGATAAAAATACTTTTTTTTTTAAAGACTGTACTCTTTATTTACCTCCTTTGAAATCAGATATACTCTATTTCTTGTAATAAAACTTGGCGTGTAAGTGTTGGCAACCCTATGCATAGTGTAAAACAACCAATTACAAATTCAAAATGCAATTTTCCCTACACATTACATCTATATCAACAGTATCCAGTAATTAAGCAAGTTTAGAATACAAGTACCATTTAAACAAAGGAATCCGTGAATTTCCATTGAACCCGCAAACTATTTGGCTTGTGCAAACTGCGTTACATTTAACTTGGCTTGGCCCGATGCAGTTTGCGACCGAGTCTTTTGCTCGACCTAGTCGCATCCACATGTTTGTTGTTCCTAGTTAGCCTAGTGACTGCTTTTTTTTTTGTAATATCTAATCCCACACGCTCTAGACAGCGCGAGGGGAGACCCAGACTTTTACTGACTAAATTAAAAATTAAATTTAAATTTCTTTAATTCAGACCCAGTAGTCAATATATTGTTAGTGTATTAATAACATAAAGTGCTTAAATAAAATACTATAATATATTAATGTTATTAGTACCTGTAACTAATTCCACTCAGTGTCTCTGGATGGGGCAATCAGGCCTGTCCGCAATCATTTTCAGGATGCTGTTACGAGTGTTGCGCAAGCGTTGCTGTAAGGAAGCCGCTTTCTTACGCATGATGGCGTGAAAGTCATCCGTGTAAGCCGCGGCAAATATTTCCGACGTACTACAAACCGCCTGTGTTCCTTTAGTTACTATTTCGTTTCGGTGTCGCGCTAACTCTTTCGTATGATCACATAGCGCTGGTTGTTACTAACATAGATACGTAATATTACATGCCCTACCATGAAGTGTTATAATGTCAGGTGTGCGGGCGAGAAAGAGGAATGGAGCTATACATCCTATAAAACTCTATCCACAACAGTATTAACAGTTCAGTTTAGGTCGTAAAATGGATCGCGTTAAGAGCTCTTGGTAGGGCTTCTTTACTACCTACTTTAGATACAATAAAAAACTTTTTACAAAAACAAATTAAACATACAAAGACAAATCGGTGAAAATACATAAAAAAAATATACATTCAGCCGAACACAGAACCTCCTGCTTTTTGTAGTCGGTTAAAAATACATATTGTGTAATATGTAATGTGCATCGATGGATGTGACATGCACACGACCGTTCATTGTGGCGACAATTGAGGGAGACCTATGTCCAACAGTGGACATCTTTCGGCTGAAATGATGATTACTCCGCGAATTCTTAGCTTACTTCCTATTACGACTCACTTTTTATTATGATTATTTTTATTATAGTTTTTAGCACAATATTAAACGGTCTACACTGTGCCTATATAATATCTACATAAACTGTAATATGGAAATATTGTAAGAACAACATTTTTTTTTAAAAGAGTAACCATGGAGTTTCTTGCCGGTTCTTCTCCATAGGAAACGACCAATTTGGAACCGTGCACTAGCTTCTGACGTTTTATAAGTGCCCATGTAGGCCTATGTGAAATATAAAACTTTTGACTTTGACTATGACTTTGATGATGATGAATGTACAGCTACATTAATACAAATAACCTGTAGAAAACTTTGTAAGGAAACCTATATCCTAGAAGTCGAAGATCCACCAACCCGCACTAAAAAAAACCACTCCTGTTCCTTCGTCGCCTTTCGTACTGGGGCCGAGTCTTCCTTATTTATTTTTTAATTTGATTTTAATTTATTTGATTCGATTTTAATTTGATTTTAATTCATTTAATTCGATTTTAATTTATTGACTTCGATTTATTGATTTTGATCATAATGTAATTGATTGGGTTTTATTTTAATGTGATTTATTTTTATTTCATTTTATTCTTTTTCATTGTGTTTTTGGCGTCGTGATATTTTTATATGAAAATGGCAATGCTTATATTTGACCTGAATAAAAATGATTATTATTATTATTTTTGTACTACGAGTAGTTTTAACAAAAATGGTTTTGCTCTAACAATACCGAAAGGCTACTGTGGCTACAGTTGTGAAAATATATTGAAAACTGCAACAAACTTTACAAGTGCAACTAGTTTCCGGGACAACAGCTGTTTCGTATCTTTTTGTATGTCACCGAGGGAGGGAACTTGTGCTGAATTAATTATATATAATGCAAAACATGGGTTTCTGGCGAGATTTTAACGCGTAAATTGTTGTATTTTCAAGGCTAAAATAAATCACGGGTAGTGTGAAAGTGAAACTCTTGCCCCTGGGATGAAGGCAAAGAAGGAACTGGAGTGGGTTTTTAGTCAGTAAAAGTCTGACACTGTCTACCGCTCCGCCCAAGGGCGGGATTTGTCGTTAGATGATTTTCCCACCTAAAAAAAAAGGCTAAAATAAATGGGCTCTTAATAAACTAGTGCGCCTCACCATCAACGATTACATCACTGCTTACCATCAGGTGGGATCACAGTCAAGCACTACCTACTTTATATTAATTAAAAAAACTTTGTGTTTCAAGTACCTGTAGCGACCTCTATGGCGCCACATAGGAAACTAAAAAAATACAAAATCCTGCATTACGCAATTAGAGTTACCGCGCGATTTGAACAAGTACAAAAGCTTAAAATCATCTATCGGGTAGTTGCTCAGATCAGACAAAACACCTGTCTGGTTGTTGGAGGATCCTCCCTTTTCAACGGAGTTTTGCGGGACTTCAACCTGTTCCGCATACCTTCAAATGCCTATAGAACTAGACAGCAAAGCTTACCGAAAAGGTTGACAGTCTGCCAAATACTGCAATAACTTTAGAATGTGTAACATCTGCATTGTAATGAAAATAATAGTTTAATCTTTATCTATATATATATGCACAAACTAAAAGCTGAAAAAAAGATAGTAAAATCTTTGTTAAAAAAGGTAAAAAAAAAAATTTGTTAAAAAAGGTAGCAAAATCTTTGTTAAAAATAGATAGCAAAAATCTTTGTTAAAAATAGGTAGCAAAAATCTTTGTTCAAAAAGGTAGCAATTATCCTTGTTACAATGTTGGCACTAACTTTGAACCGTGAAATCCGCGTTTCAACCACGATTTAAACTATACGATTGACATTTTATCTCAACTACATGGGTTACTTTTTAATCATTGCCAATAGAATTTCTGAAAAAGAAACCTGTAGTCTTAGAACACAGTAAAAAGTTTGACTCGCTCTCTCGTTTCACCCTAGATCGAGAGAAGTAATTTGAGAAAAATCTAAAAAAAAACCTGATTCCGGCCATGCTGTAAATGTATCTATTCCAAATCTTTCAACTTCATTCTGTCGTTAAGACGTCGTTAGGATTGCTTGAAAAATATCACTGTGGCCCTAGAACACAAAGGGCAACCGAAGGAACATGAGTGAGTTTTATTGATTAAAAGTCTGAAAATCCCTCTCGCTCCACCTAGAGTGTAAAAAGTTATTTGATGGATTTCCACCAAAAATCAAAAGGCGTCGTTGATTACAAGACATTCAGACTTTCTTCACATAATACTAGCGTTCTCCACGGATGTACCAGCGTCTTTGATTACTGCTCCACTCCTGCTCTGCTCCTTTGGGTGATAGCGTGATGTTATATAAAATATAACACGGGAATCTATAAGTCAAAAGTGAATAAGTTACTTCTAGGTAAGCGCGCTCCATCGTTGACCGCATCGTCGCTTTCCATCAGGTGAAATAGCGGTCAAGCGCGAACCTATAATGCATGCATGCTGAACTGGACCTATTTTGGTGCAGCCGTGAGGCACACAACTATATTTTTTTTGCTACTGTTTGTTTTTTTATATATATATTTTTAAATTTTTTATTTTTGTGTTTCGTGTTACCTAATATTGTGTTTGTACCTTGTGCTGTACCGAATAAATTCTTCTTTCTTTCTTTCTTTTTTTCTTTCTTTCTTTCTTTCTTTCTTTCTTTCTTTCTTTCTTTCTTTCTTTCTTTCTTTCTTTCTATAAAAAAATAGAATATAAGGTTCGCCGCAGACGGACCACACGCGACAGTCACAAACGCCGCCACGAGAAGTTAGCTAGAAGCGGCCAGAAAGGAATAGGCCACTTATGGCCGGTGCCTGCTACTTTTTTTAATCCATACGCGCAGTATCATAATGGACTCTGACAAGAAGGTTTAAATGCGCGAATGGAGTGTACGTCGTTTTGTATCGGCGTTGAGTGGCCAATGCGGACCACAAGAACCAAGCAGCGGCGATTTGTAGTGTGTGGCGGCCACCTGCGTCAACAGTGAGCGGCCACCTGCGTCAACCGTGAGCGGCGACGGCGTTTTGTGGTTGTGACCGGTGGCCCGTGTGCGACGGCACTAAGTTACAGCCTTCCTCGATAAATGGGCAATCTAACACCAAACGATTTTTCTACTATTTATGAAACAGACTCAAGAACTACTGCTCCTTGCTGGCCGATCAACGCCTCACCGGCTCACACGTTGACGACGGCTGGTGCTAAAAATCAGCGCTGAGGCTCTGTCTTGCACAAGCCCTGGCATTTTGCTGAGCGCTGGCCGTTTTGCGCGGATGTGGCGCATATCCTACCATTTACAATTTAAGTCGTTTGTTGTTATTTGTTATAATTTTTAAGGTATGCGCCATGTTTGACGTGAATGAACACTTTTTTTCTTTCTCCCGAGATTAGCGCGTTCACCCAAACAAACAAAACCAACTCTTCAGCTTTATAATATTAAATACAGATCAGTTGGAAAGTCAAATACCCAATTTACACTACACATACGAGCCCGACTCATAACCATACCAAAACACATATTAATAAAATCTATTGCGCAATTACACAACGCTAAGCTTTCATACTTTGCCTGGTTATTTCACGAAATTACCTTCTGCCCATTAAAAAGCCTATATCTGTCCGTTTAGGCTATTTGTATATTGTCCGTTTAGCGGTTTTGCAAATGACCACGATTTGTTTACCAACTTGGCTTTGGCGAGGTTGCCCATTTTTTATCAACTTTCTTCGGACATTTTTAAGAAAAATACAGGGTGCTTTTGTTGTAATTATGCGAGAAAGCCAACAATGTAGCGGTTTCCTTAGATTACGGAAAATTATTTGTTCTACTTTCACCTTAATGTGCTAACTTAACTAATAAAATCTTTTTCAAAGGTAAAAATTACTTTTAAAGAATCTTTGACTAATTTACAAAAGTTAAAAATCCGTTGTCACAATTAGATATATCAAAAGACAATGTTAGTACTAAAATCAATAAATTTGTTTATGCGCTTAAACAAGTCAAAAATGTAACTAACGTTAAAACCGCTGTAATATCATACCATGCATACGTGGAATCGTTACTACGTTATGGGCTTATAATGTGGGGTAATAGCACCGACTTCCAGAGAGCATTCATCGCTCAAAAAAAGTGCATGAGATCAATTTGTGGACTCAAACCTGATGACTCATGTCGACCAATATTTAGGAAACTTGGTTTGTTGCCGTTACCGTCACTTTATATTTACGAAATATGTATGTTTGTAATGAAAAATAAAAAATTATTTAAGACTGCAAATGATGTAAACCCTCGGAACAGACGAGATCCATACAAACTAGTGCTGAATGATTTGCCTCGATTAGCTAAATATAATAATAACTGCCTAGCAATGTGTGTGCGCATTTATAATAAAATACCGAGGCATTTTAAAACATTAAATTCTAAATTATTTAAAGCAAAATTCTATAAATGGTTGCTTGAATATAATTTTTATAGTTTAAAAGAATTTATGGATAAAAAGTTTTGATGTTTTTAATTGTTCGTTGTTGTGTGACCTACTGCCTAACTTTAAAAAATAAATTTGCATGCTTTGTCATAACCTAGCTAAACATGTTTGTGCCATATAGTATTTAACACCATTTTATACCATGTTTTATGCAAATAAATATATTATTATTATTATTATTAAATATATATAACTTATTTAGATAAAGATGTTAATAAAATTATGTTTCCTGATAACATGACAATACCTATACAAGTCATATAAAAAAGAAAAAATAACAGAAAACAGAGGGAAAATTATAAATATAATATTTCCATAAACTCTATAATGTTCTAGACCATTATTCAAGAAAATTTGCAACATATCTACGAATAAATCATTCAAAATATTCAACACAGAAAAGAACACTCTTTCCACAAACTAAAATTTACGAAAACAAAATATATAAATCAAGCACAAAACTTAAAACCAGACAATCCGACTGACAGTTTTTCCTGTCCAAACTTCAGTTAAAACTGACATAACAACATCTTAACTTTTTACAGGCCTAAAATACTATCTATAAATCAATTAGGGTGGCAATAATTTACCAAAATACAAGTACCGCATGCTATCGCAAGATGGCAGCACTTCCGTATGCAGTTTCGTAGTACACCGGATACAGTAACACGGTGGCAACCTGTTGAATAATTCATGGACACCCTATATATCTTACTCGGAGTTCCGTCATAGATTATAATTTTAAATATTATAGAGGCGCTATACTTTATGGTAATCTGGGAGTGGGAAATGAATTATTTTTGCTCCCAAGGTTTGTTTTAAGCATTATTGTTTCTGGCCAAGTTTATTTTTCTTTAAATGAAACTAGGTAGTGCTTAACTGCGATTCCACCTGATGGTAAGCAGTGACGCAATCGTTGATGGCGAAGCGCACTACTTTATTAAGAGCCTATTCACTCTAGCCTTGAAAACACCTAAACTGTAATCGGATGGGAGGACCACAGCAAGCAATTTTCTAATCCTTCTATGTATGTGTTATAAACAACGATGTGAAACGCTTAATCCGAACCGTAGAGATGTTAACAATGTAAGAGTGGACACGTGGTAGGACTTGCCAAGCCATGTAATTCCCGCTCACACTCTTCAAAATGCATCCTGTAAAACACCGGAAGGTATTAAGAGCAACCAACCCGAGATATATTTGCATACAACCACTCTTACGTAATTATGACGTTATTACACATCTTTCTTTAGATATTTTGGATAAACACAGATATCTTGTGGATCATGGGTACTGCGAAAACGAAACCCGCGCCCTGGGACGAAGGCTACGAAGGAACAGGAGTGGGTTTTTAGTCAGTAAAAGTCTGACACTATAGTAAAAGTCTCGCTCAGCCCAAGAGCGAGATTTGTCATTAGATGATTTTCCCGCCTAAAAAAAAAGATATCATGTGGATATTATCTAGGTTTCTATTGAAATCAAAACAGTGTAAAACTAATCTAGTAAAGTACTCGTTGTTAAATATTAAATAATAATAATATTCCACAACTATCACACAACGTCGTCTAGTCCCAAGCTAAGCAGAGCTTGTGTTTTGAGTACTAGACAACTGATAACCATGCTTATATATTTCTAAATACATACATATTATAGATAAATTGCTCCCAGACACAGAACAAATGATCGTGCTCATCACACAAACATTTGTCCTGGGTGGATATTGAACTCACAACCTCCGGCATAGCAGTCAGGGCCTCTAACCACTAGACTAACAGGTCAGTCGGAATATAGAGATCGCGGAATGCGATAAGGTCGGCCATTGTATGTACGTGTTTTAGTTTTTAGTTTCCTTTTATTTTTGTATTGGTGTACAATAAAGGATACAATAAATAAATAAATAATAAATATTAAAAAAAAAAATTGTGGGAACATTGCACATGTAATCGAGATCTCGAATAACGAATTTTTCCAAAAATTTTTAAGGTTTTAAAAAAATATACGTATTATTTAGAACAAGTTTTGTGAAATATTCGAATAAATGACGGGATTACCGAATGCCAAGAGAACCTTCAGGCGTTATCTGTCTTTTTTCACGTTGCCTCTTTATCAAGTATTGCATTGGATGAAACAATAAGCTTTTAAATCATGATCACGTTGACGATAGAGGGCTCGGGAAGGGCCCTCTTAATGATTTGGCATGTTTTCAAACATGGGTTGACAATTTTATGAATAGAAGGGGCTAATAAATATCAAAATATATTTGTGTTAGTATTGTTATAGCATATGGGTAGGTCGCCGAATATAAGGACCAGCGGGGTAACCATGACATTCATAGTAAGATTGTTTCATTCTTATTTCAGTGTGGGTAAGAGACAGAGCTATACAGGTTGTCTAGCGCCATCTCTTACCCATACTGGAAATAAGAATGAAACAATCTTACTTTAAACGTCATGGTAACCCCGCTGGTCCTATGAGCGGGTCAAAGAGATGTCAACTGAATTGACTAGACCCCGTAGAGCCGGTTGAGCCTGCTGATTGTGGTTTGAAAGACTCCAAAGACCACAAAGGGCAACTGAAGAAACATATATATACACGTGTATATATATGTTTTTTCTTTTGCTTTTTTTTCATAATATACTTCAGTCAGTGATGAGTGGCAGTAGTTTTTTTTTAAATGTTATAAACTAGTACTTGACTGCGATCCCACCTGATGGTAAGTAGTGATGCAATTGTCGATGGTCGCACTAGTTTATTAAGAGTCTATTAACTCTAGCCTCGAAGACACCTAAATTATAATCGGACAGGAAGACCGCAGCAGGCAAGTTGTTCCAGTCCCTCGATGTACACGGTAAATGACGAGATAAAACGCTTGATCCGAACCGTAGAGATTTCAACAATGTAAAGGTGAATATTCGCCGTTCGTCGGGTTGTCCGATGGTAGAAATGAGATGGTGGAATCAAGTTATGCAATCCGAAACACCGAATGGCTGGCTGGTTTCAAGAGTTTCAAAGTAAAAAGGGTTTGTCAAAAAACCTTAAATGTTCGGAAAACTTTATTTAGATTTACTCTGTTTTATTGTGCAAATAAGGAACAGCGCAAACAAGGTAGAAAATAATTGAGCATACACTAACATGTTCTTGGCTAATGTACCTTCAAAAAAAGTTGTCGCCAAAAGAAAACCATTTATCAAGATTCAAATATGTATTTATCATTTGTATATGTTTTTTTTTTCTTTTGTTTTTACATTGTGTGTATTTGTGTACCCGTGCCAAATAAAATAGCTTAATTTCTACAATACTTCATGAAACACAATTTGATGATAATTATACATTCTGGCAGGTATTTCGAATTTAGGTAGTAAAATAAGATACATTTCTGGTAAACGTTTAAATACCAGACATTAATTACACCCAATTAAAAAAAAACAGCCCTAATATTTTGTTCTAAGACTAATCTCTCCTAAGCTTTCCGATCTTATCGAACCTCATTTAATTAAAAATTCAATTCACGTCACCCTTTATTTAAGGCCCCTGCTCCCATTCAGTGCCATAAAACAGTGACTTTCTGAAACTTACTCGTCGCTAACGCCGGAGTAACCAGATGTGAAAAAAAATATATTATAGATTCATATAAACACTATCCACATATTTTTTTTTCAGTTTATTTTTCAATACATTTATAATTTACACTCGTTACAACAAAAACACTTGTCTGAAACCTTAAAAGGTTTATGTGACAAAGATAGTAATGATTTTTTTTCGTATAAATAATACTTTTGCCGAAAATAATTTCACCTGTTTTCTCTACTCCTTTCATATGGCTTTGATCTTTAGAAATATATTCACCCAAAAATGTTGGTGGTTAAATGTTGTCCAAAATGTACATAGCATATGTAAATCAATCAATATATTGCAAAGAAAATGGTTTTGAACGTCAGCGGGGCTCTATGCAGGTGTACGAGTATGTGTGCGTGCCAAATAAACGTGTTTTCTTTCTTTCTTTGTGCATTTAACTCCACCCAGATATTCAAGGGACTATACGCCTTTATCCACTTTGTATATGTTACCGGCCAAACCCGATTTTAGGACAAACTAGTTTAGCCTAGGCTAAAACCACAATATTAGTCCACGAGCGAGCGAAGCGAAGTCAGAATTTTAGGGCACCCCGACACGGACGCTAACCTAACCTAGTACTGTACCACGCGCGCCTCAAGATGTCAGCAAATCGTAGGGGCTCAGCAGGGTCGAAGCCTACTGGGGCCACAGGCCCTGGGACGAATTCAACGAAGTAATAGGAATGGGTTTTTAGTCAGTAAAAGTCTGACACTATCTCGCGCTCCGCCCAAGAGCGGAATTTGTCATAAGATGATTTTCCCACCCAATAAAAAAAAGAAACCTGGTTACAAGATTTTTTTATTACCACCCAGAAATAGGAGCCTCACGCGTGTAGGGAGACCTTGTCTGCATATAGCATAGCATAATCAGCCTTTTAATGTTCCCACTGTTGGGACTCAGGCCTCCTCTCTAGGAGAGGGAATGGGCCGTAATTCACCACGCGGGCCCAGTGCGGATTGGTGAATGTCACATGTCTTCGAATTTTTGGTTCTAGGACATGCCGGTTTCCTCACGATGTTTTCCTTCACCGTTTTGAGAGCAGTGGTGATGAAATAAATTACACAAAGTAATGCGCCTGGCTGGGTTTGAACCCGCGACCTACAACTCGTAAGTCGGGGCCGTTACCACTCGGCCACCACTGCTCTCTCCTTGACGACCTTGTTTGGCTTAGGCTAAACTAGTTTATCCTAAAATCGGGTTTGGCCGGTAACATATACATCAAACCTAACGACGATAAAGGCCAATAATCGTCTATTAAGCAGTAAATTACATGTGGGGAAATAAAGGTTCCTACAGAAGATCAGTGAGGCATGAAGATAAGGTTCCTAGCGTGCAACGAGGGTCTGACTCCGAAAGCAATCTCCTGGACCTTTCATCTGTAATGATTACGATGTTTGGGATTGTTTATTACGGTGTTCAAAATAGTCATGGGGTTAGGTAAGAAGTTAAAGTTTCGAGTTACCTTCTCAAGTACTTATAAGATTTTTTTATAAAAGCGGCCAGCAGCGACGCGACGAGGCGAGCACTTTTAGCGTGAAATAATTTTAAACTTTATCTACATACTTAAAAGATCAGCCCCCCGAGCCAAGTTACAATCGTTTCGTTCGCGCCGAATGCCTCGAGTAGGTCACGTCTCCGATTCCTTTGTTCTGTCGTCATCTCAAACGCTCAGTCACGTGGTCAGAACAAAGGAATCCGAGGCGTAGCCTACTCGAGGCGTTCGGCGCGAACGATACGATTGTAACTTGGCTAGGGCGGCAGTATTGTTTGAAAAGCATGAAAAGGTTGCGAGGCCGCCGGCGGTGGCGCGAGCGGCCGCGTGCCACGCGCTTCTTGTCGGTAGTTCTAGCCTAGCCAGCCGCTGCCGGCCGCTGCCATTCCGCTGTGACTACCCTTTGATTGATACATAATGACTGGAAAGGAAATGACAAGCCATTGAAAAATCATCTGAAGAAAATCTATTGACTAGAATATAATTTAAACATGTTGACGAAAAATATGCGGTATGCGGTTACGCACAAATAGTCCATATTCTGAATAATAATATTTGGAGGTATGTGGAACAGGGAGTAAAGTCCCGCAAACCTCCGTTGAAAAGGGAGGATCCTCCGGCCAGACGGGTGTTATGTCTGGTGGGCTGCAACTGCCCGATAGACGATTTCGGGTTGTTCTATATGTTCTAATCGCGCGGAGAACTTTGATTGCGTGATGCAGGATTAGTTCTTATGTGACGCCATAGATGTCGCCACAAATGTAAGAAGGTATTTATATCATCACAGCAAAAAATGCAATACAATTCCGCATGTCCAATAAATATAGAGCTCGTTTAATCCGAAACCCAACTGCCATTATTCAGTGTTGTCACACTAGTTGTTTCCATACGGTGTAAATAAATCGCCCTGTGTGAATGCGCAGTGTCGCGCGCTGCGTCAAATATTGGTGTTACCATCAATTCTGATGCGGGGCCCGCGCGTAGTCCGCGTGCGACGCTGGAGGTATACATGGTGAAACACAAATTTTTAGTTTGAAATTAATAAAAAAATATCATATGTGTCTAATAGTCCCCTAGATCGAGTTACGGTCAAAAGGGCCAATCTCGGTGAATACGATTGTGACGAAGATAATACTATATATATATATAGTGAACTCTTTGTTCCTTAAATTCTAAACAGAAAATTCCAGAGGTGCCTCTGAGAAAACTCTTACGAAAAAGTCCAATAACACTGGCCGACCTTTGGGATCTGGGCTCTGCTGGGCCGCTACGGTTTAGCTGATATTATGTTAATATGAGGTTTTTTTTTCGGTGGGAAAATCATCCAATGACATCTCCCGTCCTTTCGTGTCAGACTTTTACTGACTAAAACCCACTGCTGTTGCTTCTTTGCATTTGTTCCAGAGCCCCGGGGTTCTCATTCGCATCACCCATGGCCCCAGTAGGCTTCGACCCTTCTGTTTCCCTACGGTTGCTGACATCTTCCTAAGGCGCACGTGGAACACTACGCGCCGTCGACGACTTGGCCTCGGTCCGGACGGTTACAGGACGGTCGGAAGGCGAGCTACCCATTGCTCGCCGTCCGCAAGCCCGCGCCTACAATGGCCGGAAGTCGGGATCGGAATCTTCGCACGTGCGGCCGCCTCTTTTGCTAGCATTACTGCTTCGCAGAAGGAGGCGACCGCCTGCCACTCCTCCTCGCTCCCGACCATGGCCTGTACCAAGGCCCGAAACACCGGCCGACCTGGGAGTCGTACCGTGATCAGCAATCGTAACTTCCACAGCGAGACCAACGTGGTCGTAATTTCTTTTTAAAAAGATCACATTGCATATACAATATATTTATATGTATATGCAAATAAGTATATATGTAGTTAGTATGTATGTGTCGTTTGTATGGGAATAATTGCCTGACAAATAAACGATTATTATTATTATATACTGTGCTGTGATGTAATAATAATCACATGAAGTATTCAGTTACGATTCTATGTTGTTACTTTGGAATACAGTTTGAGAAGAGATAATGGGCCATAATTACTGAGCATAAATTCACATTTCTAATATTAGTACGAAAGATTAATTCTAATTCGACTGGCCTGTTGGTCTAGTGGTTAGTGGCCCTGACTGCTATAATGGAAGTCGTGGGTTCGATTTCCACCCACGACAAATTTTTGTGTGATTAGCATGGTCATTTGTTCTGTGTCTGGGTGTAATTTGTCTAGATTATGTTTGTATTTAGAAATAAATGTTCATTTTAAAGAACTATCCAAACGCTTAGTTGACACTTCGCGTGACCCAAGGGCTGGCTTTTACCTTGGTCAGAGATTAAACATTGCCATACAACGTGGCAATACCGCCAGCCTTTTGGGCACACTTCCAGTCGGCAGCGACGCGGAGGAGTTTTATGACGCCATATTTTAGTTAGGAGTACCCTTTAGTATATATATAGTTTTAATTAGTGAAGTGTTTTTGTATATATTCATTTGCTGTATTTAGAAATATTTAAGTTTGTTTATCAGTTGACTAGGACTCATAACACAAGCTCTGCTTAGCTTGGGGCTAGACGGCGTTATGTGATACTTGTGGAATAAAAAAAAAAACATTTACTAACAGCTTAAGCGAAAATAAACGGACAAACTGAACATAACTACGAAAAAAAATCTTTTTAATCCTGCTTGGATGTACCTAAACAACGTTATGAAAAGTGGCTCGAGGCAACGTTTCCGAAGCGCGCGTTTACAAAAAACTTTATAAAAAGGTAAGAACGGGTACAACTGGGGGTTATTTTTAATTGTAAACGTTTTATGCGGATTTTTATTACATGGTAGAGTGATCAAGAAAATGTACAGAAGTTGCACTTGTTTCCATATAGGGCCAGGCCTTTTATAACTGTTAAGCTGCCGATCGTATTAGTAGCAGCCTCCGAAGAGCACGCCGCATTCGTGAGGAGTGGCTACAGAGTTCCATGGCGTCCTCACTTTTCCCCTTGACGCAAGTCCTTCCCGGATTTGGATGTTTCGGGATATACCTACCCGTTTAGGATCATGGGTAGTGTGAAAACGAAACCCGGGCCCTGGGACGAAGGCAACGAACGAACAGGAGTGGGTTTTTAGTCAGTAAAAGTCTGACACTATCTCTCGCTCCGCCCAAGAGCGGGCTTTGTCATTAGATGATTTTCCCACATAAAAAAAACCGTTTAGGATTCAGGCTAAGTCAGTGACTATAATTCTCCTGCTGATATCTTTATTCCTGATTCGATCACATAAGGAAACTCCCAGCAAAGCTCTTTGGGCGTTTTTTTTAACGCGTTTATATAAACTAGCTAACCCAGCAAACGTTGTTCGATCATATAAACTATCAGAGAAAACAGCTAATTCTCAGACCTACCAAATATGCAAAATTAAATTCATAAAAATCGGTCAAGCTGTTACAGAGGAGTTCAAAGATCGTTCGATAACAAACAATGTGACACGAGATTTTTGTACATTAGAAGAT
Organism: Mythimna vitellina; assembly: GCA_949316375.1. Classification (NCBI taxonomy): domain Eukaryota; kingdom Metazoa; phylum Arthropoda; class Insecta; order Lepidoptera; family Noctuidae; genus Mythimna; species Mythimna vitellina. The sequence continues at coordinate 4,340,587 of OX438691.1, read as the reverse complement.
ATATTTGTTAATTTTATTTATTTATACACATAAAGTAAAAAACAAGAAGAAGCAAATAGAAAAAAAGGTACAAATGTGATGCTTATTTTATTGGGAATCTCCTCCGCCATACCTACGAAAGTAGAGTTGGGTTGAGTAAAGCTACCCACGGCCTGATTTCTCACAGTTCAGACCACCCCAGGGTAGACCGACAGGCCGTGGGAACCGTCGCATCCGATGAGGCTTGTTGCCCGTCCGATCCATCGGGAGTCGGTAAGTTCAAAACCACGGCGCGGCGCGGCGCGACGGTGCGGTGCCTGTCGCGGCTTTTACGAACGCGTCTGCGTCGGTTGTAATCGTTCATTTCACCTGCGGCGGCGCCTGCGCATACACGCACACACTCACATGTTGAAATGTCAGTCAACAGGCCCCATCAGTACGGGACGGGACAGGCCTGCTCAAGCGTGGCTACGCCTGGCGCGGGCTGTCGCCTGGTGGGCCGTGGAACCCCAGCTTAATTGAGTTGTTTATGCATCTACAAAAGTTAGTTTTTTTCTGAGACATCCAGTATAATTATACTATGATTAGTATGATGTGTCTGATGACCTGGTGAGGATCGTGGATATCCGATGTATGCGAGACGCCCAGGACTCGTCTTTATGGCGATACTTGGGGAGGTCTATGTCCAACAGTGGACGTCATTCGTCTGAAATGATGATGATGATGTGATATGTTATATTAAAGTAACGGTCCTGGCAGACGCTGTCCTTCTCGAAGGCTAGCATTTTGTTAGAAAAAAATTGTTAAGAAACCAATTGCAGCGCCGCCTACCGAGCCCAATTATATTTTCAAACCATCCAGGGAACTACTCAAATATACATACACATACATTGGTCAAGCCGCTTTAGAGGAGTTAGATGACAAAAACACACAGGTGCAGAAGAATTATATAATTGGTCTTTGCCTATGAAACTACCGTTTTTTAAAACGGGTTGCTTTGAAGTATTGTATCTTTGGATTGACTTGGAATTATAAGTTCAAATAAACTTTATATTAAAGGTACGTTATTTTTTTTTTTCAAAATTAAAATACAGAACACAAAGAAATGAATAAATAGGTATTTATTGGTTTCTTTGTGTTCTGTATTTTAATTTTGAAAAAAGAATAACAACTATTACTAATACATCTTATTAATGCCTATTAATAATACCTATTTGTTGGTTACTTTGTGTTCTGTATTTTCCGTAATATCGCAATACTTATAATCGTTTTTTGTATAAAATCTAAGAAAACTCGCATTATTTTGTAATATAAGTTCTACCGTGGAAACCATGTGTCTCAAGCGGATTGTAAAATTGATAATGTATACGGACTTAAAACTGCTAATGAATGGGATGTCTATTTTTTTTTCAATCACTTTCACGTGGAAAATTGTATCTAACCAATAACTTTCTTCTCAGGGCGGCTAAAAGACAAAACTTCCAAAACGAAAGCTATTAAACCAAAAACACAGAGTTCTTTTGTTAAAAGAAAGTAGGTATACGTCATTGATATTGCTTGCTCTTTGAAATGCATAATTTCTACGTTGGAACTCTTAATAATGTCATGGTTATAAGTGAGAGTAAGAGAGATTATAAGTAAAGTAAGTCCTACAAGGTGGACCGATGACCTGATGAAGGTTGCGGGAATCCGTTGGATGCGAGACGCACAGAACCGTTCTTTGTGGCGACATTTTGGGGAGACCTTTGTCCAGCAGTGGACGTCTGTCGGCTGAAATTATATGATGATGATGAAGTAAGTACTGCAATATTACAGAAAATACAAAAAACAAAAGGAAACCAATAAACACCTAAGTTCGAAAAAAGAATAACGTACCTTTAATATAAAGTTTATTTGAACTTATAATTCCAAGACAATCCAAAGATATAACACTTCAAAGCAACCCTTTTCATATAACGGCAATTTCAATAGGTAAAGACCTATTTTATTTACAAAGATGATTAGAAATGCTAAAAATTTCAGAGCAGTAAAGCTTATCACAAGAAAGTGTACCTTCTCCACTCGTTTCTTCAGTAAAAACCTCTTTTGTTCAGCAAAACATCTGTTTTAGGTGAAGATAAGCTGAACAGGGCCGTACTCTACGCAAACAGTAATAAATAAACTCTTTCACAATTAACGGAAACAAGAGCAGGTAAAACAAAGTGCTGTTAATTTTAATGACTGTTTTCAAACTGTGGAATTATAAAAATAGGCCTAACTTTGTTGAAACGGTTGTTTGAATTATGAGCGGACAGTTTAAACTTTACCTTTTGTGAAAAAATTGTACATAACATACATAAGCAGCCTTATCGGGGAGGTTCCTGCACCGGATTCGTGCGGAAACAACGCCCGGGTGTCGCCACTATGTGGACCGCCCGGAGGACACGGTGGAGGTGTGCCCCGCTTGGGCAGAGCAACGCCGTGTCCTCGTGGGGGCAATCGGCGGCGGCGATCTCTCGCGCCGGGCCTTGGTTCAGGCCATGGTCCGGAGCGAGGAGGAGTGGCAGGCGGTCCTTACGCCCTGTCCGCCGCCGGGATTCCGATCCCGATTTCCGGCCACCGTAGGCGCGGGCTTGCGGACGGCGAGCAATGGGTAGCCCGCCGTTCGACCGTCCGGTAACCGTCCGGACGGTCGAACGGCGAGATGTCAGCAAATCGGAGGGGCCCAGCAGGGTCGAAACCTACTGGGGCCATGGGTAGTGTGAAAACGAAACCCAGGGCCCTGGGACAAAGGCAACGAAGGAACAGGAGTGGGTTTTTAGTCAGTAAAAGTCTGACACTATCTCTCGCTCCGCCCAAGAGCGCGATTTGTTATAAGATGATTTTCCAATCCAATAAAAAAAAAAAATAGAAGTCCGAAGTTTGGAAGTTAGCACACATGTAAAGGCGTTGATTCTGCGCTGATCTCTCTCCGGTCGTGTCGGATACCGAGACCGTCGGACTACGAGAGTAAAGAAACAGAGACTTCACCTGTGTCTGCCCACACACTTATGAACTAGGGTAAACGAGCCATACCAGCTCCAGTCGGTAATATGCCCCACCTGCAAAACCAGCCATAAGAGCCCCAGTCGGTATTGTGCCCCACCTGCAAAACTAGCCATACGAGCCCCAGTAGGTAATGTGCCCCATTTGTAAAACCAGCCATACGAGCTCCAGTCGGTAATGTGCTCCACTTGCAAAACCAGCCATACGAGCCCCAGTCGTTAATGTGCCCCACCTGCAAAACCAGCCATACGAGCCCCAGTCGGTAATGTGCTCCACTTGCAAAACCAGCCATACGAGCCCCAGTCGTTAATGTGCCCCACCTGCAAAACCAGCCATACGAGCCCCAGTCGGTAATGTGCCCCACTTGCAAAACCAGCCATACGAGCCCCAGTCGGTAATGTGCCCCACTTGCAAAACCAGCCATACGAGCCCTAGTCGGTAATATGCCCCACTTGCAAAACCAGCCAAACAAGCCCCAGTCGGTAATGTGCCACACATTTAAAATGCGTGTCATTTGCTTAATTTTGCAAATGGAGCACTTTACCGACTGGGGCATTTATGCCTGCACCCCTAGCCAAGACGATAATCTACAATCGTTAACGCTAGTCGAAAACTAATCAAATATATGGGATTGACATCATCTCAACGTTAAGTCACGTGGTCAGAACAAACGAATAGAAAATTCGTAGCCAAGTTCACATCGTTCAAAATGATAGAATGATTTTTTATCGTTTCTACAATGTTCAACGCTACATTCTTTGTTATTGTAAAACGACATTGTAGAAAGAGCGGCTGACTCAGGCGCGTCAACATGGCTACCAACTTATTGTTTCTTACTATTGTTCTCCAATCGGTAACGCCTCGGTAGTAGACCGGTGGGAGAACGGAATTCGACACGAAACGGTTGTAACTTGGCTAGGGGGGCTGGTTTACGTTATAATACCTCTCGCATACTTGTCTAATCTCTGTTTAGATTGGCTACTGTTCAAAACGATTATTATTACCTTTACCTTATTACCCTTTTAATAGTAACTATAATTTTATTACACCATCATGGATAACCTTCCAGTGTGCATTAATGGAGTCCTAAATAAACTATTATGGTTAACAACCCACCATTAATGCATTTCGTAATATTAGCGGTACATAAAGCTGTGTTGGTCCCATATTTAACGTAAATTGAGCACTGGTGTCAACTTTGTTGGTAGTTTAGTGACACTAAATGTGTTGTTTTCATATATTACTTACTGACTTGGCAAATGTTGTTCTGCCACACAAATTAAAAAAGAATAAAATTGGGGGTGGGGATAGGACGATATAAAATAGTCTAAGACCTATTCTTAGGCTTAACTAATGTACAAAACAAAAACTGGGTTCCGTACAGACTTACCTATGTAAATAGTTCAAGTCCCGAATGAAATTTCAAAGAGATTTCCGAAATTCACGTTTTTTTGCGACATAAACGACCGTATCTTTTTTTTCGTTAAGGAAGACGTTTGATTTTTTCACAGCTTCACGTGACCTCAGACCTGAATTATCAATTCGATACCTCCACGCGTTCCCAAGTTAAAGGGTCTTGACAGACAGACAGACGGACAACAAAGTGATACTATAAGGGTTCCGTGTTTTCCTTTTGAGGTACAAAACCCTTAAAATTCATTTCGAAGGAGTTCGATAACAAACACTGTGACACGAGTTGAAAATTAAGTGAGAGAATTCTCTTGCTCCACCCTAGAGCGTAAGAATTATCTCACATTATTCTGGGAGTGGGAAGGCGTGTCAGACTTTTACTGACTAAAACAACGCCTGTGTCCTTCAACGAAGGCATTGCCCGACTTTCAAAAAAGGAGGAGGTTCTCAAGTCGTCTGGTGTTTCTTTTTATGTTGTCCAGCGATGTCTTTATCAAATTTGACTGCTTTTAAAGTTTCTTTATTAATTAGAAAGAGTTGTCTGCAACATTCCCTTATTTTGGTAAAGGTGTATGTAAAACTTCAAAGATAGACACTAGAGAACTTGCTCACCATTTAATTTTAGCTGCAGCAGAATACGACAACCAAAAAGTGAACAATAAAAAAAGTTTGCAAAATAACTTTCAAAAAATGTAAAATTGTCAAATAACTTTCGAAAATCGGAAATCGTTATTTCTGGTATTACTACCAGATTTACGAACTACTTCCGAACTTGAAAATCATTTCCAATAATTAGTTTTTTTTTTTTGTTTGGAAGTCGGTTGTATTATTTTTTCAATCTTATCATTTTTAGTTTTTGTATGAACACAAACACAAATAAACCTATGACGAAGACAAATGCACACTGATTGACCGACAAATAAATAAATGTCCTACTTAAATACTGCGTACTTAATTACTAATAATGTTTGATAAAAATATAAAACTATGGAACTAGTTTTTACTATCAAGAAATATTATAATTTATAAATGACCTAAAAAACGATTACTGATCTGTTTCTTGATGTCTATTCTCAGGGGTGCTCGGCACCCACTGTTCATTTCTCATGGGTGCTCGAGCCCCCGAGCACCCACGGAGTCGGCGCCCTGAGTCCTCCCCTGAATACATTGATATTAAAACCATCGGATTTAATAAAATCTGCTCTTATGTCGAAGTTACAGAACATCGTTTCCCTTTTACAGTGAGTTTTGTCTGATATATTTAAATAACAATAAAAATCTACGAAGAAAACTTTGGTCGGGGCAGCGGAATAGGCGAGTAGTGTTGTTAAGATTATACGACACGAGGGCGATACGACTTTAAAAAAACCGGGCATGTGCGAGTCGGAATCGCGCACTGAGGGTTCCGTATAACCTTACCTATGAAAACAGTTCAATACCCGAATTGAGTTACTAAGATTTTTCCGAATCACAAAAAAGTTCTTTTTTTAAATAAAAAAATATATATTTTATTTCTAACAAAACAGTCCATAAAAGCTGTTAGTAACAAAAAAATAACTTATAACTAATGTTAGTAATACTCCAGAACTAAAAATTTTTTAGACACTATTTACCCCTGCACAGTAGGCTCACCGGTCTCGCAACACATGGAGTTCAGTGAACCTACTGAGCAGAACAGTGTCGGTTCTCTCACCAATCATCCTCAAGATGCTGTTCGGGCTCCCCCGTACTCGTCGCACCACTGACGCCACTTTTTTGCGCATAATTGCATAACAGTCATCTACGTTGGCGTCAGCAAACATACCGGATGCACTGCTATATCGAGGAAGCCTAAACAGAGCCCTGAACACATTATTATACTGAACGCGCAAGGCATTGTAGGCTTTTTGTGTGAAGGTTGACCACAGGCCGCTCGTGTAGAATGTCTGGCAGAATGCCTTAAACATTGTTATTTTCACAGGAGCTGTACATCGAGCAAACCTGTGAGCCAACATATTACCACGCACCGACAATGCTCTGCGCTCCCTCTCAATGTCTGATTAATCGCTCAAATTCTCAGTTACAATGTGTCCTAGATACTTAAACTGTGCAACACGTCTAAGAGGTACACCATTGAGTAATATAGGTGGTATAGTGATATCGTCTTTATTTTTACATTTAAACAACATGAACTCACTTTTACTTTCGTTGTACCTCAAGCCATGTTCTACAGCATAAGCCTCACACACCTTCAACAGCTGTCTAAGACCACCAATTGAGGGGCTGAGCAGCACCATATATCATCAGCATAGCTCAAGTTATTGACACATATGTCATCAGTATGACATCCAACATGCATGCTGCTGAGCTCCTCAATCAGATGGTTTACATATATATTAAAGAGTCGTGGCGAGGTCAGCCCACCCTGTCTAACTCCACATTCTAAAGAATATTCATCTGAATATACATTTCCCCACCTTACTACATTAAGCTGCTAACTGTACCAGTAGGCGAGGATATTCACAAGATCAGTTGGGACACCCGCAGTTCTTAACTTTGTCCAAAGCTTATTATATGAAACCAGATCAAAAGCTTTGGACAAATCCAAGAAGCATGCATACACTGGAGTTTGTCTTTTCACATAATAATCCACAGTGTGTTTCAGAGACAGTATTGCACTTTCAGTTGACAATCCCTCTCTGAAACCAAACTGTGTATCTTGTAATGCTACCAAACGGTTGGTATATTGGAAGAAGATACAGTGTTATAATAAAAAAAATACAATGTTACTGCTTATTTGTAAAAGACATTTCTTCCAGCAGACCTGTGAAAGGAGAGATAAAAAGAAAAAACTTATTAAAAATATTATTTATTTTTAGTTAAAAAGCTCTTAAATGATTAGAAAATAAATCGTATCGAAACTAAACCTCGAACAACTGACCAATTATTTTAACACACAATTTTAATAAAGTAACTAAAATACAATTCAAAATATTTCAATTTCAACATAACGACTTTAATAATTCAATTACTTTGAATTAAGTTATTATGTTTAACCCTCTAATTGACGTTGATTATAAATTCATGAAATATTAAAACACCTTTTGTATGTTAAAGCTCTTTGTCCAATAAACTGTGAAACTGAATGTTATTGTATTAATATTTATGACCAGGTTATTGAAAACACTGTAATATTACAATAAATCGCATGAATGATGTCTCCATCAGAATTAAAAGTAAAAACTTTTAATATTGTTTCGAGAAATCTGGAGTATTTTTAAATAAAATTACTTGTGTCCGGTTAATTGTAATTAACTTAGGCAATTCCACCTCTAAGAGACACATAAATAGTTGTATTAATAGCAATGACATAATAATATGTCATGTTTATGTGGGGGGAAAGGGATCAGTTACAGATAGAAAAGTACCATAAAATATGTCAAAATAAATTAAAATATATTGATTTTCCTGAGCCATTAAACTCTTGTGCAGATAGGTTATGTCATAATATTGAGCATAGAGATGTGATTAATGGGTTGTACAGAGATGTTCTAACTGTGCTTGTGGAGGCCTCGGTACCCAGTCACAAAAGCAAACCTGGGGGCGCCACATAACGGGTTAGAATAAGCATGTTCGGAATGCACATCAAAAGGCTAGGTTCCATTTCCAGGAATGGTGTTTGTATGGTAAGCCTAAGTCGGGTAGGCTCGATGAGGCCATGCATAGCTCTAGAAAAGATTTTAAAGCCAAGCTGAAATACTGCCTTAATCACAAAGATCAAATAAAGATAGACATAATTGCGGAACATCATAAGTCTAAAAATTTCAGCCAGTTTTGGAAGTCTACAAACAAACTTAAGCCAAAGTTGAGTCTCCCAGCCAGTGTGGAAGGGATTAGTGCTCCCCGTGATGTGGCTAACCTGTTTAGAGACCACTTTAGAGTAAAGCCCTTTTGGGAATGGATGACGGCGAAATGATGCTTGATGCTGGGAAACTGGGTACCGGTGAGCCCCCAGTTAAAATATCTTATGCGGAGATTGATAAGGTTTTTAAGCAGATGACCAGAGGGAAGTCACCGGGGCATGATGGTCTCAGCATTGAGCATCTGCAGCATGCAGGTGTCCATCTACCCAGAGTCCTATCTATGTTGTTTACTTTCTATCTTCGTCATAACTACCAACCAGACGATCTTATGAAAACCATAGTGGTACCTATAATAAAAAATAAGACTGGTGACGCATCGGAAAAGGGAAATTATAGACTTATATCTCTAGCCACGACCCTGGGTAAGGTGCTGGACGGTGTGCTTAACAGACATTTGAGCCGACATGTCTCTCTGCATGACGCTCAGTTTGGTTTCCGACCTGGGTTGTCCACAGAATCTGCAGTACTGTGTCTTAAGCAGACTGTCCAGTACTATACTGACAGGGGAACACCAGTATATGCCTGTTTCCTGGACCTGTCAAAAGCATTTGACATGGTGTCATACAATGTTCTGTGGAGGAAGATGAGGCTTAACACCAGGCTGCCTGTTGAGGTCATCAATTTATTTAGATATTGGTATGATAACCAAAGCAATTTTGTAAGATGGATGGGAGAATGCTCTGATGAATATAGGATGGAGTGTGGAGTAAGGCAAGGGGGATTAACTTCACCTACTCTATTTAATCTATATGTAAATGGACTGATTAAGGAGCTCAGCAGTGCTGGTGTCGGTTGTTCGGTAGATGGTGTTTTTATGAATAATATTAGCTATGCAGATGACATGGTATTGCTGGGCCCATCAATCAATTCTGTGAGGTCACTATTGGCCATATGTGAACGGTATGCATTGACCCATGGGCTCAGGTACAATGTTCAATAGAGTGTGCTGCTGGTTTTTAAGGCTGGGACTAAAACTTACCCTGTTCCTCCCATCAAACTAAATGGAACCATTCTAAAGCAAGTATCCGAATTTAAGTACTTGGGTCACTGGGTCAATGACAAACTTAAGGATGATATGGACATGGATAGGGAGCGCAGAGCATTGGCGGTAAGAGGTAATAAGCTATCTCGTAGGTTTGCGCGTTGCTCACGTGACGTTAAAATCACACTATTTAAAAGTTATTGCCAAACATTATACACGTGCAACCTGTGGAGCAATTACACTAAAAAAGCCTACAGTGCTCTGTGCGTCCAGTATAACAACGCGTTCAGGGGTCTGTTGGGGCTTCCATGGCGGTGCAGTGCCTCCGGCAAGTTCGTCAACCACAGCACGGATGGCTTTCAGGCTGTACTTCGCAAGAGAACGGCCTCCCTGTGGTCTCGAATACAGAGGAGCACCAACACGCTTCTGGCGGTGGTGTTGGACAGAGTGGACAGCCAAATCCTGACGCAGTGTTCGCTCATGCACGTCCAAAATAATAATAATTCTAAATTTTACTAACATAGTTATAAGTTTGTACTAACATAATATGCACTTGTGTCATTACTAGGTCCGAAATAAATATTTTCAATTTCAATAAACGATGTAATGTCGAATGCAAAAAGAAAAAATAACAGGCTTCACTTAAAAAAATACTTAAAGAATCAAAATAACTTTAATTTCGGAACTCGGACTTTGAAGTCGGTGTTTCTCGGTATTGTTTGTTTTTTATTTAGTCTGTGTTTCGTGATTGCTACAACCTGGGTCTATGTGTTAAGAGTGAACAGGTTTTTTCTAGGCAAGTGTGCTCCTTCGTCGACCATGTCGTCACTTACCATTAGGTGAAATAGTGTTCAAATGCGAGCCTATCAATAACAAAACAAACAAGGTAAGAGCGAGTCGGACTCGCGCACTGAGGGTACCGTACAAACTTACCTATGAAAACAGTTAATTCCCGAATTGAGTAACGAAGATTTTTCCAAAACGCAAAAAAAAAAATTTATTTTGTGACGTAACTACAAATTTTCAGTTTTCATATTTTTTCCTAAATTTGCGCTATGAGACCTTGCTTCATACTAAATATCAGGATTCTAGGTCAACGGGAAGCACCCTATGAATTTTGATTCTCTTCAGAGTGTCGAAATACACGTTTTTTGCGACATAAACCGTAGCCGTATCATTATTTTTCGTAAACTCGAAGTTTGATTTTTTCACAGCTTCAAGGGACCGCAGACCTGAGTATATGGTTTTAGTTTCAACTCTATAGACAGACAGACGGACGGACGGACAACAAAGTGATCCTATAAGTGTTCCGTTTTTTCCTTTGAAAACACCTAAAAGCCCTAAATTATACAGTGCTATATCTAAAACGTGAACGCAAAACTCTGCTCTGCTCACCATTTTAAAAACAGGCTCACTTTTCCTGACAAATAGGCAAATAAATCTTTTTAAATATAATTTATTGTGAAAAAGAAATAAAACACTCATTAAATTTTACACCTTAATTTGGAAAATAATTTCTTCCGTCCACATTTTAATTTACGATCGTGAAGTGTAAATGTGTAATTAAGAAAAGTTTTATAATAATTTAAATTCTTCCTGTTCCATTTTAAACGCGGCAGAAATTATAAATAATTTGCTCACGTTTAACAAATCTTTATGATAACCATGAAAATTGTTGTTGTTAAATAATATAACTTATCATTGTTGTTGTTTATTTTTATTTATTTATTAAACTTCATGCAACATAAAGTACAAAGGCGGACTTAATGCCTTAGGCATTCTCTACCAGTCAACCTAGGTTGGTGAAGAGACAATATGGTAGGTGCATAAAAAGAAACTTTTACACGAAAAACAAGAGTAAAAAAAAAGTATACATATAATTAAAATGCACATACATATATATTTAATATAATACATAATAGTAGTATATAGATATAGTTGTTAACTAATATAACTTATCAACTTTGATATAATAGGCGCAGTGGTTGAGGAATTGGCTGATACGCTGCGCGGTCGAGGGTTCGATTCTTGCTCTGAACAAAAGTGTGTATAGACTGCAAATAGGTGTTCCGGGTTTTGTTGTCTTGTGTTGTGACTAATTCCAAGGGGCAGCGTTTAAAAAAAAGTTAGATAATTTTGTCATCAAACGTATGAACTCCCCCTTGTATCTTCGTAAATGCTTTGAGTTTCTTGTTCCAAGAGGGAGGCCTTGTCGCTCAACATCCTCTCTTCTCCTTCGTTTTCCTCCCCATTCCTTCAGTCGTTACAGTGGATCTTTCACTGTATTATATTATGTTACTATTGGACTTGTTTGACATAAATGAGCATGGCAATTGAGAGTTTGTCATGCTCACTTAAATGTCTCACTGATGGTGGCGCATTTATTGGATCATTCGGTTCCCTTCAAAATGGTTGAGCTGAGTGTTGCTAATATTAGCGTCATGTCCGTGAACAGGCGCTGTCAGTTGAGACTGGTCATCTTTTAGCTGCCAGTTGCTATTTTAATATCTATATTTAGTTTTTATTTTTACTTTATTTGCATTGTTCTCACATGATAGCGACAAGAAACAAGTAACAGAGATATTTGTAATTACAAAACATGATTGAAAAGAGTGGCCATGTAGTTTCTTGCACATTCTTCTCCATAGAGATCTACGCTTTAGAATGTGCAATTAGCATCATTTTTTCTGACTGACTGACTGTTTCACATTTCAAAAGTGCCTGTAAATGGTTTATTTGAATTCTTTTAATTATGATTTTGTACAAGCTGTGCGCCTTTGGAATACGATACAGGGTGAATTGTAGATAAAATACGATACAGGTATTGTATTTTTATATGATTTATTTACGAGTTTTATAACAGCTTCCTGAAATTTTGTGCAGATTCAAAACTACACCTTGTATACGTGATTATAGTTATGTATAATTATGTAAATATCACCGCATAATACTGAGATAGGTCTTTTTTTATCTATATAATGTTATTTTTTTTTTAATTTAAGTTTTATTTCAAGTTTTTATTTTATTGTCACAAATGTTTTCTTTCTTTCTTTTCGTAATAGAATAATTGAAAAGACACCCTAATCCCTAACCAACAAGTTGTCTGAACACATGCGAACACTTGCATGATGCAGAAGTACGGCAAGTATACCGAGTACACTTGTCGCTGGTCGCCATGATTATGTCTGTACCGCTGCTTGTCGATATTCAAAGGCAATAGAAAGGCAGGCTCTGAATACCTCGTTACTGGGACCTTCTGCTTGCACAGAGTAGTCTGGGACAGAGGCTTCAGAAATTGTTTTTGTTGGCTGGTTTTTGAATTGAGTTTTTTTAGTTAAGAGCGTGTCAAACTCTACTTTGATGTCTAACAGGTTTGTTGTTTTTAGAGTAATGGAAATATTCCTTAATTTAGAATTGTAAACCTCAAATAATTTATATGTAAGTTTAAATAGAAAGTGCACTATGGCCGTCTCTAATAGGCCTACCACACTCACTAGCTTCACTATAAAATTGCTTGCGGAACCCCGTGCGTGTAGATGTAAAACTAATATTGTTTTACACGATGTTTCGTGTACAAACTGACCTGCGCAGGCAAAACTGTGATGAAGCTTGTATGAGTGGTTGACCCATTAATTCATTAAACCCCGAGTGAACGCCGGCGTTCGCTCGGTCATTGTCTTTCTATTGTGTCTCTAATTACGCTACTCAAAAGATTAAACCTGATTCAGCTCATCATTTCACAAATTAACTTCCTTTTGTTCTGTTAAACACTGAACATTCAAACACGCATTGCATTTTGTTACCCCATCTTCACTTCAACGACATTTGGCATCCATATTTTCCTAATTAACAAATAATCACCGTTGAAACTGAATCTGTTGAACCCGTTTCAGCGTGAAGTGCATAGCAGTGGTTAAATTACACATAAGTTGGTTAAAAAATTAAATAATCTTTCTATCATTATTTTATTTTTGAACTAAGTAATATGACCAAATATATACACGAATATAATAATAATAATATTCCACAACTATCACACAACGCCGTCTAGTCTCAAGCTAAGCAGAGCTTGTGTTATGAGTACTAGACAACTGATCAATATATCTAAATACATACATAATATAGATAAATTACAACCAGACACAGAAAAAATGATCGTGCTCACACAAACATTTGTCCTGGGTGGGAATCGAACCCACGACCTCCGGCATAGCAGTCAGGGTCACTAACTACTGGACCAACAGGCCAGTCAATATGAGACTGCAGAAGAACGAGAGATTAGAGAAGGCACGCGTAGATTAGGTATGAAACTTCACAAAATACAGACTAATTTAAATATTGTGAAGCACTGTCCCAGATATAAATCGGTTATATTATTTAATAAGTTGCTTTTAGATTGAACAAGTGTCAATATACTATTGAGGATCTTTGAGGTAAATACAAAGTTATATAAATTTTATGTTTTTTTTTTGTAATATTTAACGTGTTTGTAATTTCAGATACAATTTGTTGTTAATGAATAAATGACTATGACTATGACTTCATTCATATTTCATTTTTAAATATTAATGAAATGACAACAACAGCAACTCTCCACTCTTGGACATATGACTCCCCCAAGCGTCGCCATAATGACCGGCCCTGTGCGTCTCGCATCCATCGGATTCCCGCGACCCTCACCAAGTCATCGGTCCACCTTGTGGGGGGCCTTCCAACGCGACATGTCATATACTAAAATACAATTTGAATTTAGATATTTTAGTAAAAAAACGTATAATCTGTATGTTTACAAGAAAGGGCCTACTCTTTTACTCAATCAAAAAGTCTCTGATTCGTCACACTACTCTGTATTTTGTAGAGGCGCAATGCAAACTACATACATAGGTAAAGACTCCGACTACGAAGCACCCTCTATGTATGGACAGCACTCGCTTCTATATTTTGCTTTACAAGGTGGGAAATATCTCCCACTATAGAGAAAAGTTAGTCTACACGGTAAAGATGTAAAACTTACTCGCTGTGGAATTTCAAATTATTTGTTAGGGATAGCAAGATAGCAGACAATCAAGGATGTATTATTTTATTTTTATTATTGACAAGCTTTCGTTTGACCCCTATCTCTCCTCATGGTAAGCGATGAAGATGGAGCAGGCTTGCCTAGAAATAACCTTGAATAGGTTCTCTTGACTCAAACCCTAACTTTCTTGACCCCTGAGTAGCACAGACAAAGAATTCACTCCTTAGCTGTACCCACAACGAATGTGTTCCAAAACCGTTTTGCGCGTATGGGCCGAATAGGATGTCCAGCATAAACTGGTGGGGGAACATACCTACGTATGGTGGTCCGATAATGCAACGGGCTTGGTGGAAATAAATACTAATTGTGCAATTCCAATGCTCACTCCCCGAAATATTAACGATAGAAAACTGACAGTTTAGGTCGGTAGGATGTTATTTGAAGATCTTTGATAGTCTTATGGATAGTCAAAAACCAGAAAATCTTAAAGCAGACTTGGCTGCCTGAAGTGACTGTTGTGCTTGCACAACAGTCATTTTTATTTGGTGGACCCAAAAAATTGCCACTTCTACGGCATCAACAATGGTGGCAGCGCTAAGGCCGCTTGGGCTGCATCTTTCGGAGCACCGAGGACAGGACAGTCTTGTCAAGGGTCATCGTTTTACTTAGTTGGTTGGGATGATAGACAGAGGCTTCGTAAATACTGGTAAACTTATAAGCCGAAACAAACTTGGCGAAATCTGATTGATAAGAGATAGCATAAACAGAAATGGCGTACCGGGAGACGCAGTGTTGGAAGGCCTCCCACAAGATGGACTAAAGACGTAGTCAAGTTTACAGGAGTGCGACGGATGCAGAACGTAAAGGGCTGGTCGTA
Source organism: Mythimna vitellina (assembly GCA_949316375.1). Lineage (NCBI taxonomy): Eukaryota > Metazoa > Arthropoda > Insecta > Lepidoptera > Noctuidae > Mythimna > Mythimna vitellina. The sequence goes on along the minus strand of OX438691.1, from coordinate 4,325,396 downwards.
ACGATACTTACGAAAGCTCTATGTCCAACAGTGGACGTCTTTCGGCTGAAATTATGATGAAAAAAAAACAGCACCGTATGGAAAACGGAGAGGGACGCGTTTGGGCCTACTGTGTTAACTCTAAACAGATGAAACTATAGACTATCTGTGCTCCACAACCCGGGTAATTGTGTAAGGGCTATATTTCACGGGGACACCATGGCGGCGCGACCAGTCGCCGCTACCAATAAAATGTATACAACTCTATAGAGAGTTACTCACCTGGTGTCCGTTTGGTTGCGCAACTAATTTGGTGGCGGGACCAACTCGGACGCCAGTCCGGCCGCCAGTGATGCCTCCACCAACAAGAACATACCCTTAAGATTAAAATCTATCTTATGAAAGGGCTACATTTCACCGGAACACCATGGCGGCGCGACCCTAACAAGAAACCCTTTGGCAAATGTGTGTATGAAGTGTGAACACCTAAAGTATTGAACCATAAGCAAATAAATCCACATCACCATTGTGTGGACCGCCCGGAGAACATGACGGAGCATATTCCCAAAAAAAGATAGCAACCTCACAATACCAAAAGAAAATCTCTTTTTTTCAGAAGACCTCACTATTCAGTCTTGTTTTCCTGTTCAGTACTGCTTATACATAATAAATCAGCGTCACTGCTCCCCCACAGGGATAGCAGAATGCCTGCTACAGGTCCTCTCCATCTAAAACGACACGGGCCACAGCGGTTTTGAGCGTTGCATTCATTTGATATTTATGGTTTGAAAATGTTTTTTTGATTGTGGTAACACTGATTTGGTGTGAAACGAAATAATAGTTTCATGTTAGTACGTACTAGCTTTTGCCTGTGTCTTCACCCATTTTTTTTTTTTTAAGGTGGGTAATCATCCTATGACTTCCCGCGCTTTAGAGCGTGTCAGACTTTTACTGACTGAAACCACTCCTATGTTCTTTCTTTACCTTGCGGTTCAAGACCCCGTGTTTCCTTTTCAGAAGTCAACCCATGGCCCCAGTAGGCTTCGGCCCTGCTGGGTCCCTACTGGTTTTGCTAACATCTGTTTGAGCGTATTGTTCCACGCGCGAGACTCGTACGTCTTCATCCATGTGAATGTTGGTTATTGTGGTGGTGTCAAGTCGAATAAGAAGTTTTTTTTTAATGATATAAACTAGTGCTTGACTGCGATCCTACCTGATGATAAGCAGTGATGCAGTCGTTGATGGTGAAGCGCACTAGTTTATTAAGAGCCTATTAACTCTAGTCCTAAAGAAACCAAAATTACAATCGGACGGAAAAACCGCTGCAAGCAAATTGTTCAAGTCCTTTGATGTACGCGGTATAAACGACGAGGCTAAACGCTCAGAAGTCAGATAAAAACTAGCCTATATCCTTCTCAAGGGCTCAAGTTTACTCCGTACCAAATTTCACTTCACACCAGTTCACACCGCATACAGAACAAGTCCCCAAACACGTATACGATTTAATTCCGAAATTTTCCCAGAAAAACTTTTACTGAAGAAACGCGGCATTAAATCCCTATTCTTTTCTTTCCATCCTTGAACTTTCAAGAAAAAGGAATGAAACAATAAAGCCACGGTATTCTGACGACAGAAAACGAAATTATTTGCTACAAATTTGTGGGTAAGGCGGTACAGTTATAATTATACCTTCTGAATATTCATGTAATATTGAATGGAATAATTAATCTTCGTATAGGTGTGTATGTTACAGGCAAAATTCTTAATTAGTTAAAACTAGTTTTGACTGTATAATAGGGATATCATAATCAGCCTTATAATATTCCTACTGCTGGGACACCTCACTAGGAGAGCATTCACCTTAAGCCTAAACTAGTCACGGGCTCGAACTCGCTGATGGGTTAGGTCCAAAAGTGCGATGTCTCATCTGACATTTATTTATTTATTTAATACTTTATGCACAAACGTACAGCGGAGGACTATTTTTTACTTTACTGGTAGAAAATGCCTTAGGCATTTTCTACCAGTAAACCTTAGGGTGACGCAGAGATAAATAGTGGTAGGTGCAATAAAAGAGAGAGAAAAGGCAAATAGGTACAAGAATAGATATATTAATAAACCATAAACATCATACGATTATACAATACATACACAAATTAATATCTATCTATACATCTACACCAATAAAGTCAAACAATTGGTTCAAATCGACAATTTGAAAACATTAACGCCGTGATGCCACTACTGCCAACTTCTTACGAATTAACTCGCAAACTTTGGTTTTGAATGTTAATCGACATTGACATTGTGTCCGACAGCGATAATATCAAGTATGAGTATGAGTTAGACGCTAGAGCGTCTAAATGCACAACGTATTGTTCGCACGCACACAAACACCGTTTCGAACTGAAACAACATTAGACTGTACGTAAAATCGGATAGTAGTGCTTTGGATAATCGAGTTTTATGAAAAAATCACCGCATAAATCTATTACAAATAAATTGTATAGAACTCTTCGGTAATAAATCTTTGTCGGTACCGACTTCGTTTTGGAGATTTTATACGATTTTTGTTACTTTTTTACAGCTAAAATTGCATTAAAATCATCAAAAGACAGAAAATTTGTTGGCTCATAACTTTTAATGGCATTTTTTTTCTGTTTTTCTGATTCCGTACAGACAAAATCAATAATAATTTAAAACCATATCATGTTTTATTTTAGATGTACTATGTCAAACTGTGGAATAAGACCCTCTCATAATTTGTATGGAAAAAGTATCGACTAGTGTAACCTTAAAGACGCCACGCCGTGTTAACTGTTACAGTCAGGGACTATATCCTTTTCTGTACCCCTGACAACAAATCAAATCATAAGTGTATAGGTCCGAAGCGAGGAGGAGTGGTAGGTGGGCGCCTCATTCTGCGAAGCAGTAATGCTACTAAAGGCGGCGACCGCACGCGCGAGGCAATGGCCTTCACGCCCCAGCCACCGGGATTCCGATCCTCCGATTCTGATGGACAGCGAGCAATGGGTAGTTCGCCGTCCGACTGTCCAGTAACCTTCCAGACCGAGCCCAAGTCATCGACGGCGCGTAGTGTTCCACGTGCGCCTCAAGGAGATGTCAGCAACCGCAGGGGCCCATCAGGGTCGAAGCCTACTGAAGCCGTGGTTGATACGAAAGAGAACCTCGGCGCCCTGGCACGAGGGCAAAAAAGAAATAGGAGTGGGTTTTAGTCAAAAGCCTGACACGAAAGGGCAGGAGATGTCATTGGACGATTTCCCACCTCAAAAAAAAAAAGTGTATTCCAGTAAAGATCTCCGAAAATCTGCTATTTTGCGTAAACTTTGGATCTTCATAATACTTATTCATTTAAAAAGTCAAAACATATACTTATAGAAACTTTGCACAGTTAATCAAGGTTCTGAATAACGAAATTTATTTCCCTAAGTTTGGTAAAATATTTGAGTGATTGACAGAATTACCGATTGCCAACAGAGCGTTAAGGTGTTATCTCTCTTTTTCCGCGTTGCCTCTTTATCAAACATTGCGTTTATAGAACCAACAAGCTTGGTTGATAATAGACGAGTCGGGAATGGCCCTCACAAGTTAGGGCAGACTTGCGGCACAGTAATCATCTCTCTCATAGTAACAATACAAATTGCTTTCAAATTGGACAAGCCCTAAAGTTTATATTAATTAGGGGGTGCGCCCAAATTGTCGGTATTCCACTAGATTAGTTACACCCGACCGCGGCCCAAGTTTGGGGCCCTTACCCTAGTAATCGTTTGCACAATAGCGTACCTTTCTTGGACTTGACAGAAGACGCATGGGCGGGTCCTTAGGGTTTTTGTTATCAGCCTGTAACAGTCTGTAATGGTTCGTGGCAACGGCCCGATTTTAATCAGGGTCAAATTGTGTTGTTTAGAGAAACTTTGCCGCCGGGGTGAGTATCGGTAATTAATGATGATACAATAAGTAGTCAGCTGTGATTTCTTAATTTATTAGTTTCAATTTTTTTTGTTGTTATATTATAGCTATGTAGGGAGCAGTGGTGAACGAGTGGTAACGACACCAACTTACGAGTTGTAGGTTGCGGGTTCAAACCCAGCCAGGCACATTACTTTGTGTAATTTATTTCATCACCACTGCTCTCAAAAACGGTGAAGGAAAAAATCGTGAGGAAACCGGCATGTCCTAGAACCAAAAATTCGAAGACATGTGACTTACACCGACCCGCACTGGGCCCGCGTGGTGGATTACGGCCCATTCCCTCTCCTAGAGAGGAGGCCTGAGTCCCAACAGTGGGAACATTATAAGGCCGACTATGCTATGCTACGCTATATTATAGCTGGGGTATTATGTTATGGAACTCAGTAACTGTACCCGAAAACAACGGATATCCGAAAAAAAATCCGTAACCGTACCCAAAACCGATATAAATGTTTCGAATAGCTTCAGGTAAAGGCGGAGTCTAAATGACAGGTTACGACAAGTTTTTGTTTGGTTGCCCACTAAACAAATGATAATCTAGACTAATCTAAAAGTCAAATCTTACTATGATTACTATTATTTACCAACTTTCCTCTCTTCTGTGCACAGTACTGATACATTAACCAGGAATATTTTATCTTCCTCACTGGTTGAATCGATTAACATTCAAAACCAAAGTTCGCGAGCTAATTCGTAAGAAGTTGGCAGTAGTGTCATCACAGCGTTAATGTTTTCAAATTGTCGATTTGAAAAAATTGTTTGACTTTATTGATGTAGGTATATATGTAGATAGTTTATTAATTTGTGTATGTATTGTATAATTGTATGATATTTACGGTTTATTAGTATATCTATTCTTGTATTATATATATTCGCCTTTTCTCTCTCTTTTATTGCACCTACCACTATTTATCTCTGCATCAGCCTAAGGTTGACTAGGTAGAAAATGCCTAAGGCCGGAGGTACCGTGTTTATCCGATGCGTTGGACGCTTGGAAAATGGCTCACGGATTCGCCAGACAACCTGTCCTTGCAGAGACGGTGGGATGTGCTGCTCTGCAGTATTATACGTAACAAATCATTCATCACCTCTTCAAGTACTGCAGAGCGTGCGCGTCTGCTGGCTGTGGGGGAATGGGAGTCGGGCTTATGGCTTTAGGCACTCCCGTCATCCACCATAGGCACTATGATGAATGACGCATCGTTTCGGCTAGCAACCTGTTTACGCTTAAGCGCACCTTGTGTTGATCCACATCGGATCCACTGTGGCGAAGGTGTCGACAGCCTCGGACACCATGGCCTGTCCTGCTGCTGAAGCGCAGGCCGCATAGCACGGCACGCTAGCATTAACGATCTTATTCGTCGAGCTCTTGTCGCTGGCATAGCTGCCGTATTAGAACCTAATGGCTTGGTACGTGACGATGAGAAGAGACTAGATGGTATGAAGTTGGTGCCGTGGAAGGTAGATAGGCCTCTGGTGTGGGACGCAACCTGTGTTGACACCCCTGCGCCATCCCATGTTCCAAGTACGGCGGGCTGTGCTGGCGCTGCCACTGCGTCTGCTGAGACCCTTAAACGGCGCAAACACTGCAACCTTTTTGGTAATTACAGTTTTGAGCCTTTTGGGGTCGAAACGCTTGGGTCTTGGAACCGAATGCACGTCTCCTTTTTAAGGAAATTTCACGCCGACTGATCGACATTTTGCATTCACCATGGCAATGCTGCCAGCCTTCATGGCACTTTTCCGGATGACAGCGATGTGGAGGAGTACTTCGACGCCTGAGTGAACTTTGTGTTTTTGTATTATATTTATGTACTAGTTAGGTTATAGTATAGTTTAGTCAATATTTATTTATTTTTTATGTAGGAGAATCTATACATATAATCTTACTATGTATCTGTATTTTACTTTTATAATTTTAAAATTCTAATATTCATAATCGAAACTATTCGAAACTCGTGGATAATCCCGGTATATTTTTTTTTTTATATAAGTTTCCCTATTTTATAGTCCTAATTACTTCCCAATCAATAATTACAACACCCATCATGTATATAAAGGGGTGACCAGACGGTTGCAAACTAGCGTTCCAACCAAGGTGACCTTGGTTTATGTGTTTGGTTTGTGTTGCGGCTACATGGATGTAAACCACGCCAACACGTTCGTTGCTTGGGATATATATAAGGTGTTAAAAAATTAAAAACTTTTACTATGCGACCAAACCTGAAATCGCGAAAAAAAATCAGCTGTTCCCTACATTTATGTTCGCTTAACTCGTCAAAATGTATGGAGCAGCTGATTTTTTTTTTCGTTATGTCAGGTTTGGTCCCATAGTAAAAGTTGTTCATAATGAGGAGTACAATGTCCCCTCGAAATTCTTAAAGTTAATTTTTTAACACCTTATAGATTTAAAATCAGTAAAGCAGGAAAAGTTTATGAATGTGTATTATGTTTGTTACTTCTTCACGCTCGGACGGCTGCACGGATTTTGATGATACTTGGTACATAGGTAGACCATGTCCTGGAATAGCACATAGGGAGCTGTTTTACCCCGGAAGTATATTCCCTTAGGATGCTTTTCTAATATCACGCGGGTAACGTCGCTGGAGGCAGTAAGTTGGAAATATTTCATACATAATGGGTCCAAGTTAACAACTAACTCTAATAATACCCTGGGCTTGCACAAGCTGGTCTAAATATGTATAGAGAAGGACCAAACAATGATCGCATTTGCCGTTTAATGGATGAATAAATGGCACTAGGGCCGACCAAACTTCAACTTCCTAATTACTAGAAGTTGAAACTAGCCCTTCATCTATATTCAAACAGAAATTAAACAAATACAAATTCAAAAACGTAATCACACTAACTGGGAAATTTTTGTTAGTGTGCGTGTGTGTGTCTATGTTTCTTACTTCCACACAAACGAACGGCTCAACGGATTTGGATGAAATTTGGCACACGGATAAACCATGTTCTGGAATGGAATGTTCCCTTGGGACAATTTTCTACTTTAAGTAAGCTACTGGTGGCAGCTAGTCGGAAATAAAACGGCGCTCCCAAAAATCTGTCGCCAGAAAACCAATAAAATTAAATTGAAAATAACAATTAAGTGTCATATCTTTAGTACAAACGGAATTTAATTCCTTTTTTTATTAATTATTACTTTGACGCAATTTCAAGAGATAAAACGATTTAAATTTAAATAAAAAGAATTCTGCCTCTTTTCATTTAAATTTAAAAGAGTAAGAATAAGAAAGAAATAAAAAGTAAAAGAGTAATAAATAAGAAGCTACATTATAAAAAGAATAAGAAAATAAAATAGAAAGTTATTATACAAGGTGACTGGCCTGTTGGTCTAGTGGTTAGTGACCCTGACTGCTATGCCGGAGGACATGGGTTCGATTCCCACCCAGGACAAACGTTTGTGTGATGAGCACGATAATTTATTCTGTGTCTGGGTGTAATTTATCCATAATATGTATGTATTTAGAAATATATAAGTATGTTTATCAGTTGTCTAGTACTCATAATAAAAGCTCTGCTTAGCTTGGGACTAGACGGCGTTGTGTGATAGTTGTGGAATATTATTGTTGTGGAATATTATTATTAGAAGAAGAGCGTTGGAGTATATTGTTACATACTGTCTAAAAGCTCTTTAGGGCTGTCACAGACATGTGCGATGCGACAACCCTATCTACAATATTTTTTCTGCTTATTTATTCTATGAAAAGTCGTTGCCGCATTTTGGTAAAACTGGGTTCTTTCACTCATTTAAAATCAGACTTAAATTTCAGATATACAGTAACTTTTGAAAAACGATTTATTCCGTTTTAATACCAAAAACTAATACCACTTGACGTATTTGTATGAAATCAGATTTATTTTCCATTCCGAACGAATACCAACAACTTGAATGAGGTACTGTCAGGTCAGTCAAACGTAATCAAAATAAATTGGTTTTCTTATATTTTTACGTAAGTACATTTTATTTTTTTCGAAATGTACTGTTTTTTTTTTTCAACAATGATTACACACAAAACATTTTTACAGTCTATATTTTATATCTTTGAGCAGTGGTGGCGGCCCCGACTTACGAGTTGAAGTTCTTGGGTTCAAACCCAGCCAGGCGCATTATTTTATGTAATTTATTTCAACAACATTGGTCTCAAAACGTTGAAGTAAAATATCATGAGGAAACCAGCATGTCCTGGAACCAAAAATTCGAAGACATGTGATATTCACCAACTCGCTCGGGGCCCGCGTGGTGGATTACGGGTCATTCCCTCTCCTAGAGAATGTTTGCTAGTGGTATTAGTTGTTAGTATTAAAATGGAATAAATCGGAAAAACATGCCCAGAATTGTGTCTCGAAAAACATAGCCAGATTTCCACTTACATTCGTTCAAATAATTCATAAAATAAAAAAAGCTATACCGATCTATGTATTTATTATATTTCACACTAGCCGGGCAGTCGGTTATTAAAAATAATTATTTCCCCATAACCCCCAGAGCATAGCAACCCCCAGGGGTCGGCAGTAAATTGATTCCATGGTAAATTAGAAAATCCCTTGACTCCGGGGTCACCTGCATTAAAAAATATCTCGGAAAGCCACGACACGACGAAAAAATGTACGACGTTGTAAATAAAATGAAAGCCACCGAACAGGGTTCTGTACAAGTTTTTGGTTATTAATTATAAATTAATCAGATATATTATGTTAGGAAAGTCGCTGTGGCATTCAATTATACTGTTTAGTTTTTATTATAACTGTGATCTATATTGTATAGTATAGTTAGTTGCTTTATAATTAGTGATATTGTCAAAAAAAAAACAGGGAAAATGCGAGTCGGACTCGCGCACCGAGGGTTTCGCACAAACTTACCTATGAAAACAGTTCAATTCCCAAATTGAGTTGATGTACGCACAATAAATGTGTTCCCAAAACGCTTCGTTCGTTTTGGTATACCAAATTTCAGCTCAATCGGTTATTTATTTATTTATATATACTTTATTGCATACCAAGTTACAAATTTAAGAAATTGAATTGTAATACAATAAAAAACATACAATTGGCGGCCTTATCGCACTCGGCGATTTCTTCCAGGCAACCCAGAATGGATAGAGATTGCCTGGACACAAAATGGGGTTGCACTTGGTGCAAATACAAAACTAAACAAAAACTTAATACTAAAATAGATACACATATACATACATACAAAATATAAATATATAATCAAGAGAAATAAGTGATGAAACGAAGACATGATCACAGTGACAAGTAATGATCCTTCACAAGCCTCTTAAATACAGGCAGTGTTTGCGCACGCTTTATTGCCACAGGCAATGCATTCCATAGACGAGCGGCCTGGACAGTAAAAGACTTATCCAAGAAAGTAGTCGTATGGATTGGCATTTTAAGTTTCAAGTTATCTGATGACCTAAGAACTTTCATGTGGGAGTCACAAAGAAATTGGAACCGTTCTTTGAGGTAACGAGGGGTAGAAGGGGAAAAGAGCACATTATACAAGAGGGAAAGAATATGAGCATTACGGCGAAGGCGAATCGGCAACCACTTGAGTTTAACACGAAATTCAGAAACATGGTCATATTTACGCAAACCGAATATGAACCTTATACAAAAGTTTTGAAGTCGCTCAAGTTTATCCAGTTGTACTTCAGAGAGGTCAAGATAGCTGGCATCAGCATAATCAAGGATAGGTAGAAGAAGGTTATGGGTAACCGTTTCTAAATCCATTTGCTATTTCACGAAAGTTATAAAAAACTGAGGAAAATTTGAATTTGGCGGGTTCCTTCAAGTTCAACGATAATTTGTACTAAAACTGAATAATCGCTGTTTGATGACAATCAGAGTAAACCTTCATATTTCCATACAATTTGACATAAGCAAACGTTAACGTTAACGCAATCGTTTACGTTACAAAACCAGACCCTCATCACCAGGACAGTTATTTCACTGTATTGTCACCAGGCGGCGCTAGTTCCGACGTTTATTATGGCCTCTGTATCGGCTAGTCTATTCTATTCTAAATATAATTCTCCAGATAAATACGTTTGTTTATCACCTAACTCCTAAACGACTTGACCCATTTCGATGAAACTTTGTGTGTATATTTGAGTGCGCCATTGGATGGTTAAAACATATAACTGGATCTGGTAGGTGACAATGCAATCGGGTTCTCAATTTTTTTCTGACATAAAGCCAGCTTTTTGGTAGGACAACGTCTGTCTAGGACCGCTATTATGATTATAACTTTCTTCGTTAGATGTCTTAAAATAATTACAAAAACGACTACCTTCGTAATTGCTCCTGGAGTGAATGACCTTAAAATAAAATGGCTTACGGGCCCCTTTAAGCCTCGTTATTAATGTTCAAAAAGGGAGCGATGCAAATTTGCCCACAAATAGAAATTCTTCTCATTAATCCAGGCTTAATGACGTCTTTTTTAGTAAACCCAGCCAAAGAAATGCGTGGCTTTAGCTAGGAGACGAATGTTTAGAAATAAACAGTAAGGGCACCAGGTATTCATAGAAACATAGACTTTATAAATAACTTATATTTCGCTAGTTTTTCTTAGATGTTGCTTTTTTATCACCTGCCCAGAAAAAGGATTTGTTTTTTACATTATTATAGCTTTACGCGTGACCACTATCTCACCTGATTGTAAGCGATGATGTAGTCAACGATTTTTTTGTGGTGGTAAACCTTCCAATGACTCTCTCCTGCTCTAGGGAAGACTACGAGCGTGTGTCAGATCTCTACTGACTAAAACCTCACTTATGTTCCTTCTTTACCTTGCGTTCCAGGACCCCGGGATTAAATTTCGGACTTTCTATGGCCTCAGTAGGCTTCGAACCTGCTGGGCCCCTACTGTTTTGCTGTTATTTCTTTGAGGCGTGCGTGGAACACTACGCGCCGTCGACAACTAGGGCTCGGTCCAGATGGTTACCGGCGAGCTACCCATTGCTCGCCGTTCGCAAGCCCGCGCCTACGGTGGCCGGTAATGGGGATCGAAATCTCGGCGGCTGGGGTGCAAGGGCCATTGCCTCGCGCGTTAACGTTCGACCTCCTCCTTTGCTAGCATTACTGCTTCGCGGAAGGAGGCGACCGCCTGCCACTCCTTCTCGCTCCGGACCATGGCCTATACCAAGGCCCGACGCGACAGATCGCCGCCGCTGATCGCCCCCACGAGGACATGACGTTGCTCTGCCCAGGTGTACACTTCTACCGTATGCTCCACCGTATCCTCCGGGCGGTCAACACAAACCTCCCGAACTTACCATGAAGCAGGGGTCATGCGGAAGGTGAGGACGCCATGAGGTCTTTCCACACACGCCTCAAAGAGGGGACTAAGGAACCTGAACTTGCCGTTATAAAAATTCCGTAAAAGAGAATGTTTGTGTTTTTTTTTCCAAAATCATAGTCACCCTAGTGAGGGGTGAATATTTATTTAAAGTTGATACCAACAAATGATGTACTTTCCACCCAAGCAAGGTAAACTGTTGTCGCTTGTTATATCGTCTCTTTGCAGTAAGATTTACCTTTAATTTTACCTGTGTGGCTCTGAAACGCAAAGAGCAACTGAAAGGACACGACTAGGCTTTAGTCAGTAAAAGTCTGACACTCCCTCTCGGTCCACCCAGGGGAGAAGTAGAAACAGCTAGCACAATATATCCACTTAAAGACTGAATGCATTGAATGAGTTATAATATTCCACAACCATCGCACAACGCCGTCTAGTCTCTAGTAGCTAAGCAGAGCTTGTGGTATGAGTACTAGACAACTGATAACTATACTTATATATTTCTAAACACATACATATTATAGGTAAATTACACACAGACAAATGATCGTGCTCATCACACAATCATTTGCTGTAGGTGGGAATCAAACACATGACCTCCGGCATAGCAGTCAGAGCCACTAACCGCTAGACCAACAGGCCAGTTAAACAAACATTAAATACTTTTCGTACGTGGTAGTGAACCCATGTTATACGTATTAGGAACACAGGAGGAGGTACAGGGGAAAAAAAAAATGTCAAGAAAGTGACTTTGTGTCTTTTTTGTGAAAGAAATATCTTTAAACCTAAGTGTGTTAATTATTTCCCAAATTAAAAAAGATAGATTATTATTTAGTAAAAGAGACGCTGTCCCACTTGCAGGCAATGGCCTGTCTCCGACTCCTTTAATTTCCTTCCGTGTTGTGACGCCTAACGCGTCACTATCAAGCGACGTCACCTGTCCCCGACTCCCTTCATTCCTTTCCGTGTTGTGACGTCTAACGCGTCACTATCAGGCGACGTCACCAGTCCCGGACTCCTTCCGTGTTGTGACGTCTAACGCGTCACTATCAGGCAATGTCACCATCAGGCAACGTCACCTGTCCCCGACTCCTTTCATTTCCTTCCGTGTTGTGACGTCTAACGCGTCACTATCAAGCGACGTCACCTGTCCCCGACTTCTTTCATTTCCTTCCGGGTTGTGACGTCTAACGCGTCACTATCAGGTGACGTCACCAGTCCCGGACTCCTTCCGTGTTGTGACGTCTAACGCGTCACTATCAAGCGACGTCACCTGTCCCCGACTCCTTTCATTTCCTTCCGTGTTGTGACGTCTAACGCTTCACTATCAGGCGACGTCACCAGTCCCGGACTCCTTCCGTGTTGTGACGTCTAACGCGTCACTATCAGGCAATGTCACCATCAGGCAACGTCACCTGTCCCCGACTCCTTTCATTTCCTTCCGTGTTGTGACGTCTAACGCTTCACTATCAGGCGACGTCACCAGTCCCGGACTCCTTCCGTGTTGTGACGTCTAACGCGTCACTATCAGGCAATGTCACCATCAGGCAACGTCACCTGTCCCCGACTCCTTTCATTTCCTTCCGTGTTGTGACGTCTAACGCTTCACTATCAGGCGACGTCACCAGTCCCGGACTCCTTCCGTGTTGTGACGTCTAACGCGTCACTATCAGGCAATGTCACCATCAGGCAACGTCACCTGTCCCCGACTCCTTTCATTTCCTTCCGTGTTGTGACGTCTAACGCGTCACTATCAAGCGACGTCACCTGTCCCCGACTCCTTTCATTTCTTTCCGTGTTGTGACGTCTAACGCGTCACCATCAGGCAACGTCACCTGTCCCCAACTCCTTTCATTTCCTTCCGTGTTGTGACGTCTAACGCGTCACTATCAAGTGACGTCACCTGTCCCCGACTCCTTTCATTTCCTTCCGTGTTGTGACGTCTAACGCGTCACTATCAGGCAATGTCACCATCAGGCAACGTCACCTGTCCCCGACTCCTTTCATTTCCTTCCGTGTTGTGACGTCTAACGCGTCACTATCAAGCGACGTCACCTGTCCCCGACTCCTTTCATTTCTTTCCGTGTTGTGACGTCTAACGCGTCACCATCAGGCAACGTCACCTGTCCCCAACTCCTTTCATTTCCTTCCGTGTTGTGACGTCTAACGCGTCACTATCAAGTGACGTCACCTGTCCCCGACTCCTTTCATTTCCTTCCGTGTTGTGACGTCTAACGCTTCACTATCAGGCGACGTCACCAGTCCCGGACTCCTTCCGTGTTGTGACGTCTAACGCGTCACTATCAAGCGACGTCACCTGTCCCCAACTCCTTTCATTTCCTTCCGTGTTGTGACGTCTAACGCGTCACTATCAAGCGACGTCACCTGTCCCCGACTCCTTTCATTTCCTTCCGTGTTGTGATGTCTAACGCGTCACTATCAAGCGACGTCACCTGTCCCCGACTCCTTTCATATCTTTCCGTGTTGTGACGTCTAACGCGTCACTATCAAGCGACGTCACCTGTCCCCGACTCCTTTCATTTCCTTCCGTGTTGTGACGTCTAACGCGTCACTATCAAGCGACGTCACCTGTCCCCGACTCCTTTCATATCTTTCCGTGTTGTGACGTCTAACGCGTCACTAATAAGTGACGTCACCTGTCCCTGACTCCTTTCATTTCCTTCCGTGTTGTGACGTCTAACGCGTCACTAATAAGTGACGTCACCTGTCCCCGACTCCTTTCATTTCCTTCCGTGTTGTGACGTCTAACGCTTCACTATCAGGCGACGTCACCAGTCCCGGACTCCTTCCGTGTTGTGACGTCTAACGCGTCACTATCAGGCAATGTCACCATCAGGCAACGTCACCTGTCCCCGACTCCTTTCATTTCCTTCCGTGTTGTGACGTCTAACGCTTCACTATCAGGCGACGTCACCAGTCCCGGACTCCTTCCGTGTTGTGACGTCTAACGCGTCACTATCAGGCAATGTCACCATCAGGCAACGTCACCTGTCCCCGACTCCTTTCATTTCCTTCCGTGTTGTGACGTCTAACGCGTCACTATCAAGCGACGTCACCTGTCCCCGACTCCTTTCATTTCTTTCCGTGTTGTGACGTCTAACGCGTCACCATCAGGCAACGTCACCTGTCCCCAACTCCTTTCATTTCCTTCCGTGTTGTGACGTCTAACGCGTCACTATCAAGTGACGTCACCTGTCCCCGACTCCTTTCATTTCCTTCCGTGTTGTGACGTCTAACGCTTCACTATCAGGCGACGTCACCAGTCCCGGACTCCTTCCGTGTTGTGACGTCTAACGCGTCACTATCAAGCGACGTCACCTGTCCCCAACTCCTTTCATTTCCTTCCGTGTTGTGACGTCTAACGCGTCACTATCAAACGACGTCACCTGTCCCCAACTCCTTTCATTTCCTTCCGTGTTGTGACGTCTAACGCGTCACTATCAAGCGACGTCACCTGTCCCCAACTCCTTTCATTTCCTTCCGTGTTGTGACGTCTAACGCATCACTATCTGGCGACGTCACCTGTCCCCGACTCCTTTCATTTCCTTCCGTGTTGTGACGTCTAACGCGTCACTATCTGGCGACGTCACCTGTCCCCGACTCCTTTCATTTCCTTCCGTGTTGTGACGTCTAACGCGTCACTATCAAGCGACGTCACCTGTCCCCGACTCCTTTCATTTCCTTCCGTGTTGTGACGTCTAACGCGTCACTATCAAGCGACGTCACCTGTCCCCGACTCCTTTCATTTCCTTCCGTGTTGTGACGTCTAACGCGTCACTATCTGGCGACGTCACCTGTCCCCGACTCCTTTCATTTCCTTCCGTGTTGTGACGTCTAACGCGTCACTATCAAGCGACGTCACCTGTCCCGACTCCTTTCATTTCCTTCCGTGTTGTGACGTCTAACGCGTCACTATCAAGCGACGTCACCTGTCCCCGACTCCTTTCATTTCCTTTCGTGTTGTAACGTCTAACGCGTCACTATCTGGCGACGTCACCTTTCCCTGGTTTTGTTGTGGCCTGTAATCTGTTTCCAGTCTCTCGATTTAGTTGACAGATTAGAAAATATCCTAGCTATTTGTGTGAGTATTATAAAAAGAGGAGGAATCGTAGATCATTAACAGCCCATAATGTCTCTAGTCAGCTGGGCCTCAGACCCCGACCCGCTCTTTTTTAGGAAAAAAAATAAGTCATATTGGAACCAGTCCGTATATACTGGTAAATGTTGACTTCCTTAGAATATTTTAAAATAATAGGACATGCTAGATTCTTCAAGATTGTTCGAAAGAGTTACCGTGACTTAACACAAACTGTAAAAAAAAAACTGTAAAAGTCATCAGCAAGGACTCGCCAGAATTCTAAGGCATCCATTACACGGTAGGTTTTGCAGTCAGTTTTGCCACAGTCAATGTTTTGATTGACGAAAAACCTACCGTCTAATGCGATGATTGGCGTTTGCATGGTACTGACTGACGAAAACCATCATTCATGATTGATGGAATTGATTTACGCCTGCATGACCGTGTACTGGACGCCTAACGATATTTGTCCACACCGTTTTATAGAGCAACGAAACGCCATAACGCTACTATTAGTATAATAAAAAGAACAATCAATTTTCTTGCCAATGAGTAGAAAACCGAAAATATTTAGAAAGAACAAGTATCTAATCCAAAAGCTAGATCTAAAAAACGCTTACTAAAAAAGTATCATCGAATACTTTAGCTCTAAAAGCAACGTTATACCGTAATTGAAGTGTACAAAGACGTAATTTGGTCCACAAAAAGTGTCACATTCACGTACTAAACCTCAGCCAAGTCGGGGATCTTGTAAAAAGTGGGGGATTCTGTAAAAAATGGCAGTGAGTCGGCTCTCATGCGACTAAATAAAAAGTGGAGACTACCTCATTGCTGACCACAATGAGTTAAGAACCGAAAATATGGAGGAGGTAATGTTTAGACTTGCGTTAATATTAAGAAGTGCTTTGTGTGTTTTTTGTTGTCTTTCCAAAGGACAAGGCGCCCGAGTCGTACTGAATGTGTTTCTTTTTTATTATTCTTCCATAGCATAGCATAGTCGGCCTTATAATGTTCCCACTGTTGGGACTCAGGCCTCCTCTCTAGGAGAGGGAATGGGCCGTAATCCACTACGCGGGCCCAGTGCGGGTTGGTGGAAGTCACATCTCTTCGAATTTTCGGTTCTAGGACATGCCGGTTTCCTCACGATATTTTCCTTCACCGTTTTAAGAGCAGTGGTGATGAAATAAATTACACAAAGTAATGCGCCTGGATGGGTTTGAACCCGCGACTTACAACACGTAAGTCGGGGCCGTTGCCACTCGGCCGCCACTGCTCCCAAAAAAATTAAATCAGCTAAAATTGCATATCCGAGGTTTTTACTCTAAGCCATCGTTTAGGATACTTTAGATCCCGAAAGTTTGTTCTCTTGAGATAATTTTCTACTATCGCGCAGGCGAAGCCGCTAGCAGTAGGTAGAACATAATTATATATTCTCAATACACTTACTCGAACACCCGCTCTTATACCTACCGCTTTTAGTCGCGTAATTTACTGTTTTCCGCACTAGTGCGGAAAAAAGCGCGAGCTCAGCCCCGCCACACAGCTCCCATGAGTCGTCGGTCAAACTCGTTTATTCATTTTTTCGTAAGTATATTGAAAACATCGTTTAATACACGTGGAAATTTGACACTGCAGCACTCGGCTCAATAACACCCTCGCTTGCGGCTCGGGCATGTTCCACCTCGGTCCTACTGACAAACTTTCTCCACTTGTATCAAAATGTAATATATTGACGTAGGTTTATTACATATCTAAAGGAAATCCCTTAGTTCCGAGTAAGTTATAAACTGTATTACAGGAGCCATATGTTACACCACTCGCGTAGTCGTGGTTTCTGCAACTACTTTGAAAATGAAAATATTTTAGATTAGATTTAATGGATGCAAAATTAACAGCTGTTTTTTCTTTTTTTTGGAATTCATGTTAAATAAAGTAATAATAATAATAGCATAGCATAATCAGCCTTATAATGTTCCCACTGCTGGGACTCAGGCCTCCTCTGTAGGAGAGGGAATGGGCCGTACATTCACCAACCCGCACTGGGCCCGCGTGGTGGATCCACGCGGGCCCAGTGCGGGTTGGTGAACGTCACATATCTTAGAATTTTTGGTTGTAGAACATGCCGCCGCCGCGCCGGTATGATAATAAAAAATATGGTATGGTAAATAATAATAGATAATAATTTATTTAATAAACACAGTTCTTTACGCATTAATGCGTTAAAATGACATATTAAAACCAACAATGACCATATAAAGTTAGCAATGGGTCCTAAACTAGGCACAGACAGTATCTTGGTGATCCCCCATGTCTTCGACAGCGCACACTGTTCCACGCGCGCCTCAAGGAGATGTCCGCAACCGTAGGGGCCCAGCAGGGTTGAAGCCTACTGGGGTCATGGGTGATGCGAAAGAGATCCCCGGGGCCCTGGAAAAATGGCAAAGAAGGAACAGGAGTGAGTTTTTAGTCAGTAAAAGTCTGACACTATCCCACGCTCCGCCCAAGAGCGGGGGGTGTCATAAGATGATTTTACAACAAGAAAAAAAAAAACTTAGTAACCCAAACATCACACCAAATTCATAGCTATAATAATGTGCCCTGCTAGCGTTAGGCCACATCATAAATGTCGAAAACAAACAAAACTAAATAAGTGTTATGTTTTTTATAGTTTTTATAAAAACATTACCCCATACCAGGAATTACTCCGGAATCGTGGGTGAGTTCCCAAACATGTAAACTCATATACAGAAGACACCCCAGACCCGACCACTATCTTTAGGCCATACAAATATTTGGTCCGTGCGGGAATCGAACCCGCGACCCGCAGCGTAGCAGTCAATCGCTCAACTACTGCGCTAACCGTGCCCCTTTTTGATTCATACCTGATGAAGATTAAAAAAAACGGATAAAATATCACGATTGTTGTATGGGAGCCCTCTTAAATATTTAGTTCTTTAATATTTTTTTGTTATAGCGGCAAAAGTAATACATCATCTGTTAAAATTTCAACTGTCTATCATGGTTCATGAGATACAGGCTGGTGACAGACGGACAAAGACAGACGAACTGACAGCAGAGTCTTAGTAATACGGTCCCGTATTATCTTTTGGGTACAGAGCCCTAAAACTCAGGCCGTATTTATATTGACTATATGATAAAACAACGAGAATCCTTCACAGCTTCATGTAGCTGGCTGTAGGCAACTCTGTAATCTCCAACATTGCACCGCTATAAAATTTAATATTAATAATTATCTGTGGACGGCGGTGACTCCGCTTTGTAAGTGAGAGTGATGGTAAATACGCGACGTTAATTGTTTAGAACGAAAAAGTTAAATTATGAATTAGGGCTTTTTTTTTCGGTGGG
Source organism: Mythimna vitellina (assembly GCA_949316375.1). NCBI lineage: Eukaryota > Metazoa > Arthropoda > Insecta > Lepidoptera > Noctuidae > Mythimna > Mythimna vitellina. Next base: position 4,306,632 of record OX438691.1, on the reverse strand, counting down.
AAAATCATCTAATGACAAATCGCGCTCTTGGGCGGAGCGGGAGATAGTGTCAGACTTTTACTGACTAAAAACCCACTCCTGTTCCTTCTTTGCCTTCATCCCGGGGCGGCTTTGCTTACACACTACCCGTGGCCCCAGTAGGCTTGCCTAGACCCTGCTGTGCCCCTACAGTTGCTGACATCTCCTTGAGGCGCGCATGGAAAGATACGCGCCGTCGACGACTTGGGCTCGGTCCGGGCGGTTACCGGACGGTCGGACGGCGAGCCACCCATTACTCGCCATGACGCCATGTGATCTTTCCAGCCACTCCTCAAAGAGGGGACTTACCACCATAATTGTGGCGTGCCCAGCACTGGGATGAATTAGGGGCTAATGCAGACAATACAAAATTAACTTAATATTAACGCTTTATCATAGAAAGTAATGCTAGAAAAAAGCTAATAAATATTCGTCTACGTATATACGTAGTTGTCGTAGAGGGCATGTCAAACTTTTACTAACTAAAACCCACTCCTATATTCATTATTTGCTTTGCGGTCCAGGACCTCGGGTTTTTTCTTTCAAAAGCGAACCCATGGCATGGAACCCACATCTCTTTGAGGCGCGCGTGGAACACTATGCGCCGTCGACTGCTTGGAATCGGTCCGGACGGTTACCGGACGGCCAGGCGACAACGCAATCTAAAGCACTCACAAGGAAATTAAAACCAGGGTACTTTTCGCTAACCTAAAATCTTGAATTTTGGTAAGAAGCAAAGTTTCATAACATAAATATAAGAAAAAGTCTGGAAACCATGAATTTGTAGATACATCAGACTCCCGTCTTTGAGGAGTAGCTGGAAAGACAATATGGCGCCCTTACTTTCCGCATGACGCAGGTCCTTACCGGAAATGGTAAATTCGGGAGGTTTCTGCACCGTATTTGTGCGGGAAAAATGCCTGTGGGTTACCATTGTGTGGACCACCCAGAGGACACGGTGGAGCATACGGTAGAGGTGTGCCCCGCCTGAGCAGAGCACCGCCGTGTCCTCGTGGGGGCGTTCGTCGTCAGCGATCTCTCGCGCCGGGCCTTGGTACAAGCCATGGTCCGGAGCGAGGAGGAGGGGCAGGCGGTCAACTCCTTCTGCGAAGCAATAATGCTAGCAAAGGAAGCGGTCGCATGCACGAGGGAACGGCCCTCACGCCCCAGCCGCCGGGATCCCGATCCCGATTTCCAGCCACTGTAGACGCTGGCTTGCGGACGGCGAGCAATGAGTAGCTCACCGTCTGACCGTCTGGTAACCGACCGGACCGCCTCAAGGAGATGTCAGCAAAACCGTAGGGGCCCAGCAGGGTCGAAGCCTACTGGGGCCATGGGTGATGTGAAAGAGAACCCCGGGGCCCTGGAACGAAGGCAAAGAAAGAACAGGAGTGGGTTTTAATCAGTAAATTTCTGACACGAAAGGGCGGGAGATGTCATTAGATGATTTCCCAACTAAAAAAAACGCTGAAGGCTAACTGACAGAGGTACAGACCCCTACAAACCATAAAAAAATAACATCCAAATGTTTCTCATCATGAAAATAAATACGAAACTTCGAAATAATAAGTTCAGGAGGCCATAAAAAATGCTATAAGTATTTGTAATGGAAGGTTTGGGGCCCAGGGGAAATCTGGGGGCTTTGACTTATTTCAGCAAATCATATTAAATAACTGGTTCTAGCTATAAATATGAATTTCTGTCGGACTTGGAAGATGGATGACGGATGATGAGATGAGAGTTAGGTTATTTTTAGACTGTTTGTATTTTCCGGCGAATAGGGTTATATAATAAATAATAATTATAAGGTTGTCGACATGTGGAATGTAGACTCGGCTATCATTGTGCCGATTGTCGTGACCGCCAATGGCCTTATAGCCAAAAGCTTCGACGACCATCTGTCGAAGCTGTCGTTACGCAGTTGGATCAAGGGCCTGATACAGAAGGCAGTACTCCTCGATACGGCTCGCATTGTGAGGAGGTTCCTGTCTCTGGAATCCTAACCACCGGTAGCTTGGACCCTGCTCCCGACACCGGCGGAATACTATTTTTTATATTTTTAAATGTTTTTTTTTTTTAATATTATCTTGTTAAAAAATATTTAAAAATGTAATTCATATGTATGTTAAACCAATAAAGAAAATAATAATAATAATATATATCATTTACTTCTCTCATAAAGGTTGTAACAAGTTTATTTTACAAATTTTGCCTGAAGGCTAAAAACCTTTGTGAGAGCTGGAGTCTGAACTAGGTTCGAGACCTGTATGACAGATCTCCAGGCTCACACCCTTTTAATCGTAATCGCATTTTGCGGCACATAAACATGAATCTTATGTTTGTAAGATTATGAGCAGGAGAGATTTATAAAATGTTATGCTTAGTGTAAAGGAAAAGTGATATTTTTATTGAAATGTGTGTAGTGTATAATGTATGTTTGTGTGTATGTGTGTGTTTATAATGAATGTGATATATTTTTCTTTTTAGGCCGTACAGATTGGTACGGTTACACAGCAGGATTGAAGCCTACTGGGGCCACGGGTAGTGTGAAAGCAAAGCCGCCCCGGGATGAAGGCAAAGAAGGAACAGGAGTGGGTTTTAGTCAGTAAAAGTCTGATACGCCCTCTCTCACCGCCCAAGAGCGCGAGAAATCATTGTATGATTTCCCACCTAAAAAAAAAAAATATTTCTTTTTTCATAGCCTATTTAGTATCCCACCGCTGCACATAGTACTCTCCGTTCTCCTTACAAACCTCTCAGTCTTGCGCGACCTCTGGTCAAGCTTGACCAGCAAAACGTGATCAGTAGCGCTTACTGCAAGTTTGTTTTATAATGTTAACGCAATCCACACGTTCATAACATTCGACGCTCCTATTCGCCCGCTCAAACTCATAATCAATCAGAGAGACAAACGCCAACGACCTTACAACCACTAGACGTCTAATAACAGGCGACGCCTAGACATACGTCGCGTATAATCATATGTGTCGACAGACGTCAACACATATGATTATAGATTTGATCTAATGTCTCGACCAATCAGGACGCGGTACCCCGCTTCCCGTACCTCGGCTAGATGACAGAATTGTTTTGGTGCGCTAGTTCAAGCATGAGGCGTCTAGTGGCTGTAAGGCCGGTGTGTATACGGAACACCGTGTAAAACTGTATAAGTTTTGCCATCTACAATCACGGTGTTCCATGTACAAACCGGCCTGCGCAGGCAAGACTGTGGTGAAGCTTCTGTGTGTGTGGTATGGCAGGCCCATAAGAACAACTTGCTCTCGGCACCCAGAGGCCCTACCACGAACTCTGAACGCTATCAATTTTATGATCTAAGGTCGAACGCTGCATTACGCGGGCCCCCACGCGGTCCCATACAAAAGTGCTCCGTCTGGGAGCCCGAGCGGACAGCTGCGCCTCACGCCTGTATTGCTACGTAATAACACATCAAAGTTCTCCATCGACACGACTACATGCACACCGTTAAAGTTAAACTAGCGACACCACGCAGGTAATAATCCGGTTTCCGCTACGAGAACCGCCGCACAACAACGCAGTGTTGGCCCTATATAGGGCTAGGAACTATACAGGGTGTGTCGCTCGCACGACTGACATTTTAATATGTCATGGTAAGGCCCGAAATCGCAAACCATCTTCGCCGCGGGTGCTTTAGATAGCGACCGTCCCTCAGGCATCCAGTGAGCGACAAGCTTTACCCATCTCTCCGAATACATTTGTACAAAGTGGCCAGCCCTCTCCCACTTCACCCTGGCTGTTTTTCTTCAACATTTGTTATTTGAGCACAGGGTGGTGTTCCTAACAGAATCTATTGGCTCAACACCTAAAATAATAAAAACCGTCAGATCAATGTTACATATAAGTCAATACAGTAGCCGTTGATTAGTTATTAAAATATATTTTTAAATAAAAGTTTGTAGCGACATCTATGGCGTCACATAAGAACTAATCCTGCATCGCGCAATCAAGGTTCTCCGCGCGATTAGAACATATAGAACAACCTGAAATCATCTATCGGGCAGTTGCCCACCAGACATTTTTTTTTTTTTTTTTTTAAATTGATATAAACCAGTGCTTGACTGCGATCCCACCTGATGGTAAGCGGAGATGCAATCATTGATGGTCAGGCGTACTAGTTTATTAAGAGCCTATTCACTCTAGCCTTGAAGACACCTAAATTATAGTTGGACGGGAAGACCGCAGCAGGCAAATTGTTCCAGTCCTTCGATGTACGCGGTATAAACGACGAAGCGAAACGCTTAGTCCGGACCGTTGAAGTTTCAACAACGTAAGGGTGGATACTCGCCGTTCGTCGGGTTGTCCGATGGTAGAAAGGAGATGGCGGAATCAAGTCATGCAATTCCCGCGCACACTCTCCAGAATGTAACCTGTAAAAAACCGATAGGCTGACTACCCTGCGCCTGTGCTCGAGGCTTTGTAGATTGGACTTAACCAAATCTGGATCCCCGATTAGCCTCTTCGCACGCCTTTCCACCGAGTCCAAAGCTGCCAGATGACATTTTGCAGCACCAGCCCATATGTGACTGCAGTACTCCACACACGATCGGACCTGTGCTTTGTATAACATTAGAAGCTGTCCCGGTGTGAAGTACCGTCGGACCTTTGCAAGAACGCCTAGTTTTCTAGCAGCTACCTTGGCTTTGGACTCAATGAACCGCCCAAAATTGAGGTCTGAGGAAATTTCAACTCCTAAGAGGTGAAGGCGGTCGGTGCACTCCAGGGATACGTTCCGAAAAGCAGGAGCCAAGGTGAACGGGCTCCTCTTAGCGGTGAACAGACACGCTTGTGTTTTGGCGGCGTTGAATGTTACCAGATTGGTTTCGCCCCACTTGGAGACTGCCTGAAGTGAGACATTCGTACGCTCTGCCATGGCCTCTCGTTCGGACCGGATTAGCTCCTTACTAGCCCGAGGACCTGGCAGGTATCTCTCTACAACTGTGCTATCGTCTGCATACCCATAGACATTATACCTTCTGGCCGGAGGATCCTCCCCTTTCAACGGAGGTATGCGGGACTTTACTCTCTGTTCTGACTACCTCCAAACTGGTGACCCTAGACAATGAACGTCAGCGCAACCTTCGTGCAGCCACTACCTCGTGACGTCATAATCACTTTCTCAAGCTTTCGAGCAGCGAACAATACACCCATGGTATCCTGATCCTGTAAATTCCCTGTTGCCCTAGCAACATGAGCCCTGCTGGGCCCCTATGGTTTTGCTTACATTTCTTTGAGGCACGCGTGAAACACTACGCGCCATCGATGACTTTGGCTCGTTCCTTACCATTGCCATGCCTTCGGTGGTCGAGGTTTGCCTTGCGACTCCCAAACCCCAGGGTAACTCCTATTGCGGTGGCTGAGGCATGAGAATGTTCGTTCTCTCACGATTGCGGCCATCTCTCGGCCAGCACTCTATCTGGTCGCATACCATTCTCTCTCGCTCCGGACCATGCCTGATCTAGGGCCCATCGCGAGAGATCACCGCCGCCGATCAGCTTCACGAAGATACGGTGCTGTTCCGCCCAAGCCAAGCATACCTACACCGTATGCTCGCCGTGTTCTCCGGACGATACCCATAATTTTAACAACTGGGTGCTTCTTTCACCTGAACCCGAAACAGGGACCTCCCGAACTTGCCATCTCTGGTGAGGACCTACATTATGTGGAAAGTGAGGACGACGTGACGCCTCTTCAGTCATTTTTCAAAGAGGGGAATTACCGCCGCGATCGTGGCGTGCCCGGAGCGAGAGGGTGAACTAGACATAAGAGTATGCACTTGCGTTTGCGAAAATAAGTGTAAGAGTAACATCAAATTTTAAATTATAACACAATACAATTTCCTACTACTTTTTACAAGAAACCACTATAGTATACTATTGTTTGTAATACCGTAAACATGGTTTTGGCTCGTCAATACCTAAACCAATATAAATCTGTAATCACGGTATTACGTGATCCCAGAATACCAGTATTGAAAGCCCTACGTGAGACACGATTTTTATTTTTGTTTCTTTTTTTTCATTAGTATTAATGAAAAAAAAGAATTTATTAGATATTTAGATTTAGATTATATTTAGATTTATTTTTTTTAGATTTTTTAGATTTTTTTATTTATTTATTTATTTTTGTGTATTGTCTAAATATTTTATGGACAGAAAAATCCAAAATATTAGTTGTAATTTGTTACTTGTTTCTATTGTTTGTGAGGATTGTTTAGTGCGAAATAAACCGGTTTTCTTTCTTTCTTTCTTCGTGATTTGTCAACTAAAACCATTATTAAATTGAAAATAGCCCAGACCAAACAATATAAGACCATCTACACTATAACCCTGTAATGGAAACTAACAAAATATACGGAGTAAGGTATTTACAGCGGTGCCAAATCCCGGATTGACATTATTGCCAATAATATCCAGCGAGCGAGGGTTAATAGAAAACTTAATACCTTTATTTTCTTAGCTTCAGTTTAGCAGATTGTGGGGTAACCATGAAAATGAAAAAGTTAGGACAGAATATTTTATACATGGAAAAAAAAGGTTATTGTATTTTTTTGTTTCTAGCTGTTTCTGAGTTTTTTTCAGTTAACACAGAAAGTTAAAATATAAAAGACAGATCTATGGTCTATCTACTTACATGTAGGTTACTTTTTTTTCTCAGTAGCAAATCGTCAAATGACTTATCCAACTATGGTTGGAGCGAGAAGGAGTGTCAGACTTTTACTGACAAAAACCAGCTGAGTTTCTTCAGTTTCCCTTTGCGTTTCCGGACCACGGTAACTCTTTCTAACAATCCCGCAGCTCTTTGACGACTTTGCTTATACTATACTAACTTTTCCTGCAAATTCATCTTCGCAAATGTCGTTTATTGCGGACACAAAGTCAAAGCCAGATAAAACACCAGATAATTTATCTCCTTACTTGTGGTCCAAGCTTACTGTGTGATTTCATCAAAATTGGTTCAGCAGTTTAACCATGAATGCCTAACAGACCGACTCGAGTGACTTTCAAATATTTATTAGTATGAATAAAGATAAGTACATTTACTGTACGCGCACCGCAATGACTTACGGTTTTCACTAGGACGAGCGAGCCAGACGCCATGCACCGCAACGACCTACCAACCTTCAAATTTTACATCGTTCAACGTAATTCTGTAACTTTGATATTTAATACAATTATAGTTTATCAAAAGTTTGTTTAATTTCTAAACATTTACAATTCTAACACAGTCATCATTTCGAGATAACTGGAAACTAAGCTATAACACAAAAATCCCAGGCATACTATCCTAATGTCACCCTTAACGCATGGCCACCCGACTCCACCGTGCTGAGCCGTGATGCACCCAGCTTATGGTACCGTGTGGGCTCAAGATAAACCCACTGTTGACCACATCGGGGACAACCGTCACTAGTTTACTTGCCTTAATATTAGATATCGGATTCACCGTGAAATACGGAGAAGGTAAATAAATTCCTTTTGCAAATATACTGGTTTTGTTATTTTATTTTGAGATGGCGTGAGATTGGAAAGCGATTTATTGATAAATATACTTACTGGTTTATTCGTAATCGGAAGAGGAAGATTAGGTTTTCAATGGTAAAATAATTCAGCAGTAGCCTGCTAGCATGAACGAAGGCTAAGAAGGAACAGCCTAGTCCAGCCAAGTTACGATCGTTTCGTTTGCGTCGAATGCCTCGAGTTGACCACGCATCCGATGCCTTTGTTCTGGCCACGTGACTGAGCGTAGGGATGACGTCAGAACAAAGGAATCGTAGGCGAGGCCTACTCGTGTCGTTCGACGCAAACGAAACGATCGTAACTTGGCTAGGGGGGCAGGAGTGGGTTTTAGTCAGTAAAAGTCTAACAAGCCCTCGCACTCCCCCCATGAGCGGGAGAATTCATTGAATGATTTGCCACCTAAAAAAAAAGTAGCCTGCTAGTAGATAGACATGAGATAGACAGATAACTGAAAAACACTCGCATGCCTATTTAGTTTCAAAGTAAAAAATTGAATAATTAACTGTGAATAACGTTGTTGGTTACACATACATTATTAACTTTATGTACTGAGGACTATTAGTAGGAATCTTACCACAGACCTCTTTGGGGCGTGGTTGGAAAGACCTCACGGTGTCCTTACCTTCCGCATGACACAGGTTCTCACTGAACACGGTAAGTTCGGGATGTTCCTGCTCCGGATTCATGCGGAAGCGAGCACACGGTGGAGGTGTGTCCCGTTTGGGCAGAGCAACGCCGTGTTCTCGTGGGGGCGATCGGTGGCGGCGAACTCTCGCGCCGGGCCTTGGTACAGGCCATGGTCCGGAGCGAGGAGGAGTGGTCGCCTCCTTCTGTGAAGCAGTAATGCTAGCAAATAAGGCGGCCGGTCGCGTGAGGCAACGGTCCTTACGCCCCAACCGCCGCCGGGATAAAGTAAGCGCGGGCTTGCGGACGGCGAGCAATGGGTAGCCCGCCGTCCGACTATCAGTAACCGTCCGGACCGAGCCCAAGTCGTCGACGCCGCGTATTGTTCCACGCGCGCCTCAGGGATTTGTCAGCAAATCGTGGGGGCCCAGCAGGTTCGAAGCCTACTGGGGCCACGGGTAGTGTGAAAGTGAAACCCGGGGCCCTGGGACGAAGGCAACGAAGGAACAGGAGTGGTTTTTAGTCAGTAAAAGTCTGACACTATGTCCTGCTCCGCTCAACATTAGATGATTTTCTAATCTAAAAAAAAGAAAAACATAGACCAAGAAATAAAAAATAAAGGGTAAAATCCCTGTACACACATACATAGAAAAGTATAATTTTAGTAAACATGAAAATATTGATGAATTAATTAATGCATTGTTCACATTGTCCACACCGATATTATCAGCTAGATAAAACGGCTTGTCATTTGGTCACGGACAGACAACGTAGGTTAAAAGCTCAGTAGGGCACTGCGATTGCACAAACACATGGATTTTTATGTTCTAATTCTACAATCTTGACGGTTTTTCATTATCATTTCAGCAAAGACGTCCATTACTGGACATAGCACTCCCTCAAGTGTCACCACAACGAGCTGTCTGGTGCGTCTCCAACCAGCAGTGCTATGCTCTACGAAAACGGCCTTGAGCACAGCGCTGGCCACAGCGACGAAATCCAAATAGGTACATTCAAATCCAATGTACCTGCACTGCGCTCAAAGCTGTTTTCTTAGAGAATAGCACTGCTGGTCATCAGTTCACTTTAGGAGAGTCCTTCTACGCTACGTCTTCCGTTACGTGGTCGCCACTCCAGAACCTGTCATCCCCATCGACCATCTGTTCTGCGAGCAACGTGCCCTGCCCACTGCCACTTAATAGCTATTCTTTGGGCTATGTCAGTAACCTTGGTCCTCATTTTCTGATCCGATCATGTGAGGAAACTCCGAGCATATCCCCTCTCCATTGGTTGATTTTAAAACTTCTGTTGGCGTTTTGTCATGACTGGCACCATGCAGCCATATGTCGGAATACAACAGGAAGATGACTTGGACTCGCTAGTTGGGTCCTGGAGATTAAATAATACTAATCTTGGACGTGAACACAAGTTAATTAGTCAACAATAGTTACGTATAACAATGACATGAGAGGAGGGAATTGAGCACACAAACTACAGTACTGGGCATCGAAAAAACTTTTTACAAAAAAAAAAAATAACCCACTTCACTAAAAAAAAACACTGAAACGATCAAAATTACTTTAATTTCGGAAGTCTGTGTTTCTCGGTATTGTTTGTTTCTTATTTAACACCGACTTCCGAAATTAAAGTTATTTTGATCGTTTTTATGATTTTTTTTTAGTAAAGTCGGTTAAAAATACATGTACAATATATAATGAATATGAAGATCGGCAAGTGCGATTGTTATTTACTAAACCACGAGCTCCTCAATTGTAAGTAAATGTAACCATTTACAATCAATGAAAATCAAAAGTTATTTACTTATCATAGTTATCGTATTATGAACTCCATCAACCAAATGATCGCTATCCACATTCTACAAGTCGACAACCTTCTGTGTATTTTTCACATTATCTTGTTTTAGTAAGTAAATATTAGGTGTAAAAATCAATGCCACTTTTCGTTGTAACTTTATGACTCAAGAACGGGCTCACCTATCCAAACCAAATGTTTAGGCTTTGTTCGGACTATTTAGTAGATGGTTTATGTGAAGTTTGCACAAAATCGGTCGAGCGGTTCTTCATTTATCACATTATTACGCGGTATGAAGGTCGCCGAGTCAGCTAGTATTACATACAAAGACTATATAACCATAGTGGTTATATTCTCTTTGATTACATAGAATGTTCTCAAATGACGTACTCAGTCTTATAGTGTTCCCAGTCCTAGGACTCAGGTCTTTTCTCTGTGGGAGGCAAGTTGCCGTAATCTACCACACCGGCCCAGTATAAGTTTGTGGGTTATTTGAATTTTTGGTTCAAAGATTTTTTTTTGCGGAGCGGCGGTGTGTCTCAGACTTTTACTGACTAAGAACCTACTCTTATTCCTCCGTTGCCTTTCAAACCAGCTCTGAGTCTTCCTTTCAGAAGCAGGCCCTTGGCCCCAGTAGGGTTCGAACCTGCTGGACCCCTACGGTTTGCTGACATCTCTTTGAGGCGCGCGTGGAACAGTACGTGCCGTAGACGACTTGGGCTCGGTCCAGACGGTTACGGATCGGACGGCGAGCTCCCCATTGCTCGCCGTCGGCAAGTCTGCGCCTACGGTACCCGGAAATCGGGATCGGGATCCCGGCGGCAGGTTCACAGATAAGCCACTTACTTCACCATGTTTTCCTTCACCGTTTTTAAAGCAGTGCACAGTGGTGACAAAATAGGCAATAGAATTTACTAAACTGCAAAATACAGTGTGACTGATATTTTTCGCTATCTTTGAGTCTGTCTAAAGGTTACTTTTTTGCGATACAAGTGAACCTTTGGACCAACTTCATTCTTGTAATATTATCTGTCATTCAATAACACCAGGCTATATGGGTGATAATTGCAAGAAGTGAGTCCAAAGGTTGTATAATCAAACCGTATAAATGAATCACGATTATAAGATTAATGGAAATTTTTGAGCTAAATAAACGTGTAAATTGTAGCGCTTAGCTTGTCTAAGAAGAACTATTTTTTTTTTACTACTTTCCCACAACGCCATCTAGACCCAAACTAAGCAGAGCTTGTGTTATGAGTACTAGACAACTGATAAACATACTTATATATTTCTAATTACATACATAGTTATCTATATATAAAAATGGATAACTGTTTGTTAGTCGCACTAAAACTCGAGAACAGCTGAACTGATTTGGCAAATTTTGGTCTTGAAATATTTGTGACAGTAGTAGTAGTAATATTTTAAAAAATCACTCGCACCTATCGACCTGAAAGCCTTCCTAAAAACCTTTGTGACAATCTTACGTTATTCGTAAATTCGAATTATGTTCATCTTTATCTATAGGTACTGATAGTAATATTATAAAATGCTACATTTGTTTATTTTTCACCAGTAGAATGCTACTTTTTTTTTATCGGTTGGGAAAATCATCTTATGACAAGTCCCGCTCTTGGGCAGAACCGGAGATAGTGTCAGACTTTTACTGACTAAAAACCCACTCCTGTTCCTTCGTTCAATTTCGTACCAGGGCCGAGTCTTCCTTTCAGAATCAGACCCTTGGCCCCAGTAGGCTTCGACCCTGCTGGCCCCTACATTTGCTGACATCTCCTTAAGGCGCGCGTGGAACAGTACGCGCCGTCGACGACTTGGGCTTGGACAGAAGGTAAGGGCTGTGGTTTAAATAATAATTTAAAAAAAAACATTGCAATTGAATCGTTTAGAAACTTATCACCAGGCGGTTACTACTCTAAAACTTCTTATCAGTAACCCTTTTCTCCCAAAGTTATAATGTCACATACTTGTTTTATTTAACCACAGATAAATATAAAAAACCGATAGCGATTGCACCTCCGGTTTGGGGATATTAACGGTTCAATAAGTCATTGATAATGATAGTTAAAATAAAAAAATATTAAAATAAAACATAATGATAAGTGTAGCCGGATGTGTCTGTCTGTTTGTGACCGTCTCGAAGAGATATTGTGTACTTGATATTGTAACAGATTTGTCATAACTCATATATAATTATCATCAAGCTTGACTTCGTCGAATGGGTAGGTATTCATTTATAGTTTAGCACGTGTTTTGATACTTACTCAATCACGTTCACGTGACCCTTATTTTATGTGGGATCATGCAATGACTTCTCAGTTAGTAGGACTGAGGCGCATTTAAATTGTAATTAATAGCTTAAAAATTAAAAAAAATATTTATCTTACCGACCAAACACGAACAGGTTAGGTTAGAATGCTAAGGCGGAAGCAGAGCAGAGTGAAGCTCCCACTTTAGCCTTCGTGTCTTTTTTCCTTCAAGCGTAAAATTCGGAACTACTACTTAAAGTTGTCTCAACCTTAGTTCGGTCTTCGTCGTAATTGTTATTTTTTTAAGTTCTCCTAATTATAATGTATTTATTAGTTTATAATATTAGCATATATAAGTTTTTTATTATTTTAAATTAATGATACTACATTCTACTTGATATACCTATCTGTTATTTATTTATTGCACTCACCTACCACAGTGTTGTCTCTTTTAACCCAAAGGTTGACTGGTAGAGAATGCCTTGTTGCATTAAGTCCGCCTATGTACAACTACTGTACTTAAGTTTAAATAAATAAATAAATAATTCTGCGCGTGTAGGAAGAACTGGGTTTGGCCTAAGCCGAAAGTAGTAGAAGTAAAGGTAGAATAAGGGGCGTAGGTAGTTCATCCTAAAATTTTTTTTGGCCGGTAACATATTATATATCTAATTGGATATACTACTATTATTAAAATAGTTTGATCTAAAGAAAAGAAAGAAAGAATGAGAGGAGAAGGAGGAGAGGTTTTTTTCTCGAAACCTCTTTGATAGGTTTCAAAAAGATTTTGATTTACAGACAAGAATTTGTCAAACAAATAGCATTATGTGCACATTCTGGACAGCACTTGGTCCAACTCTCATACATGGTTGGTCAATGTCCTTTGACTAGTTTTCAAACTAAAGTAGACTTTGACAAATACAGAGATTAACCCTCGATTTTTGATTTAAGCATTTGAAAATTTCTTAAACTCTACTAAAATCTGTTTTTAATAGATTTTATGGCGTTCAACGAGGTTTTCAGCAACTTAATTCAGAAACCGGCCCTATGATTTCTTCTCTATCTCCAAAAACATTCATCATCATCATTTCAGTCGAAAGACGTCCACTGTTGGATATAGACCTCCCCCAAGTATCGCTACAACGAACGGTCCTGTGCGTATCGCATCCACCGCATTCCCGTGACTCTCACCAGGTCATCGGCCCACCTTGCGGGAGGCCTTCCAACGCTGCGTTTTCCGGTGAGCGGTCGCCACTTTAGAACCTTTCGGCTCCATCGACCATTCACTTGAGTTTGACGATTCTTCGGACTATGTCAGCAACCTTGGTTCTCCTGCGGATATCTTCATTCCTGATGCGATCACGCAAGAAATCTTTGAGCATACCCCTTTCAAGCATAGACTGTAAACCTTCTCATAAGGCCCATTGTAAGCGACTACGTTTCAGTACCATATGTCATCACTGGCAACACGCACTGGTCATAGATTTTCGTCTTGAGACACTGTATATGTTGGACGAGAAGATACTGCGCAGCTTCCCGGACGCTGCCCAGCCGAGTCGGTTTCGACGATTGACCTTTTTCTCAAAGTTAGACCTACGCCTGGATTGTCTGTACCAGGTAAACGTAATCGTCTACATCTTCAAGTGTAGAGTCTCCGATCTTGATTGCAGTGTCCACAAACAGAAAAGAAAATACTATGTACTCCTGACTCTGTCGGTTTGCCGTTATCATCCTTGATGGATGTTAGTGGATTTACCTTTGCAGTGGCCATAGCCTTCGTCAGTCTCAAGCTGTCTGGAATGCTGCCAATGCTTCCAATGCCTGCCTTTTGGCCCTCCAAAACAATTCCAGATCATTCTTGACCATGACCTGAACCAGAGACGGACGCGAGAGGTTAAGCTATTCAACCTGGGGAGTGAACCTAGAACCCCGATTGTCGCATTAATCACAAATAGATCTCTGCTAAATATCTACACTACAGATTGAGCTGTAGTAATAATAAATAAACGATCAAACTAACTTCCAAATTTTTTTTTTTTTATATATACCTGTACCATGACGTTTAAAGTAAGATTGTTTCATTCTTATTTCCAGTGTGAGAAAGAGATAGCGCTAGACAACCTGTATAGCTCTGTCTCTTACCCATACTGAAATAAGAGTAAATCAATTGTCGAAACTGAACGTCATGGTAACCCGCTAGTGCTTGATAGCGAGCCCATCTGATGGTAAGCAGTGATGCAATCGTTGATGGTGAGGCGCACTAGTTTATTAAGGGCCTATTCACATTAACCTTGAAGACACCTAAATTATAAGCTATAGTAAACCATGAGAAGATGGTCCGTATGGTATGAAGAAAACCAATTAATTACAGCGATGCAGATCATTCATAGTGTCAAGAGATAGTGTTTGTACAAAATTACGAAATCATAATTTTAATTTTAAGAAAAGATGGATGGATTGTGTGAACAGTGATATGAAGAAAAAGGAACTTAGTGATAGTATGACGGTTGACAGGATAGAATGGAAGAAAAAAACATGTTGCGCCGACCCCAAATAAGATGGGACAAGGGCAGGAAGAAGAAGAAGATAATTTTAATTTTAATATTTTATAAAATTTTTTTGACTGACTGAAGTTGTAATAAAATTCAATTTAATTTAATGATAATACAATGTAATTGAATGATAATCCAATGCAGTCTAATTTAATTTAATTGGCTTTTAACATTTCATTTTATGTAATTTTATTTATGTATTGTCTGTATGTGATTATGGAACTAAAATGAGTCTTTGATACTCGAAATAAATAAATAATAATAATAATAATCGGATCCCGACGTAGCAGGCAAATTCATTTTTTTTCCTGAAATGACAATTTCTCAAAAAGAGAAAAAAAGATCGAAATATTTTCCGATACATATATGTAATAAGTAGTGTACGTACTCATTGTTGAAGAGCCATGCAAAATAAATAAATTTGATTTTCGGTTAGGCTGGTAGGTATCTTGAATGTATTAAGTTGGTACATTGGTGCCTTAATTTTTACCCTATACTTTCCACAAAAATCAGTTATCTTTACTGCCAGATTTTATTATCTACACATAACTCAATGATGTATTGAATTACCAACATTGGTGTGTTTGCCACATACACTGATCGATCGTAAAAATATTCTACACATTACAAAAATGTTCCCAGAAATGTAGCATTGGACGGATTGACAAAATATTATGTCCAATATTGGTCGTAGACGCGATAAGGTTCGACACTGAACAAATCTAAATAAATAAACAGCGTTCGATATTCAAATTATGGCAGTGTTGCGAGGGACGTCGAACAATTCAGACGTTTAAAAAAAGTGTTGCAAACATAAATAAATATAATTACTTAAAAATAATTCATAAAAATGCAGTTAGTTCTATTTCATTTGTCGGTCATTAGTTTGTATTCGTTCGCCTTTTGGTACGACCAAAAATATGTGGAAGTTCCTTACCCAACCCCGGAATTTGAGCACGTTCCTTTTAAAGCTCGAGCGATATTCTTCACTTTTTGGACTCTTGTAAGTATTTTTATTATCTTAATTTAAAAATAGAATTCGCTAAATATTGCGATAGATATTGTATCATTCTTTATTTGTATGTATGTATCTAAGTATATATTTATTATTGTTATTATTTCCTCTCTGTCAGTCTTCTTTTAAGCTGCACCTGCCATGTTATAACTCTGCACCACCCTAAGGTCGACTGGTAGAAAATATCTAAGGCATTAAGTCCGCCTTTGTACAATGTTTCATTAGTGCATAAAGTTTTAAATAAATAAATATTGCATATTTCTACATTGTGTGTATCTGTGTACGTGTGCCAAATAAATATTTTTCTTTCTTTCTTTCTTTCTTTCTTTCTTTCTTTCTTTCTTTCTTTCTTTCTTTCTTTCTTTCTTTCTTTCTTTCTTTCTTTCTTTCTTTCTTTCTTTCTACAAAAATTCATTTGAAAACTGTTATTCCTCATTCAGTACTGAACCGAGTGGTGGATTACTGCCCACTCCTTCTCACTGAGAAGAAGCCTGTATCTCAGCAGTGGGAGCATTACTGGCTGTTGAGCCGTGGTTGGAAAGCGCGACGGTTGAGCATAGGGTCCTACGTTAGATTCCCGGGTCGGACAAAATGTCCTGTTGATGGTTTTTCTACTGTGTAGCAGCCTGAAGTTTGGAAGGTGGTGGTGAGTCACCCCCATACCTCAGAAACCACGTAAAGCTCTTGATCCTGCGCATGATCTCTCCCCAGACGTGTCGGGTTGCCGTTCCTTCAGAAAGAAGAGTGCACTGTATTTGCACACACACTTGTGCACCAAATCTGTAAAAGTGAAAATTCTGTACATTGAAAATATTAAAAAAATAAATGGTACTAGATCGCCACCGAATCCAAAAGTTTGATTTAAAAAAAAAAATTGTCAGTATGTCTGTCTATTTGTTCAGGCATCACGCAACAAATACCGGTTTGATTACGATGAAACTTGGTATAATTATTCTTTAATATCCTCTGCACCACACTGGGTATTTTTTATCCCGGAAAAGTATATACAATAAAAAACAAACTTAATTTTGCGGTTCGAGCTCTAGACCCGATTACTGTACCAACCGCAAATAATAAGTTTGTCGTAGGTTACGTCACCCGCAGTGGAGTTCACTAAGGGGCGCTGCACACGGCTAAGATACTAAAATATTTTATCTTAAGATACAATATCGCTCCCCATACAATTCAATGGACTATCACACACAACGAAGATATTTCTATATTTCATATTTTCGTATCTCAAAAAACCTAATAAAACCATTTTTTTTCATTTTTTGAAAAAGGCTAAGCGTATTGATTGAGAGTCTGTTTGATAGTATTTCATAAATGGAACGCCAAAACCTGAAAACCGGTGCAAAATGAAAGTCGCAAGTATGAGAGGCAGGCTTTTTAGTTTATTTCAATCCTCCCAGTCCTAACGATCTCCTATCAAGGTTCTACAGTAAAAAGATGATACCTAGAAATCCATCTATCTAACCCCGTATTGGCCCAGCAGGGTCGAAGCCTACTTGGGCCAAGGGTCTACTTCTGAAAGGAAGACTTGGCCCTGGTATGAAAGGCAACGAAAGAACTGGTGTGGGTTTTTAGTCAGTAAAAGTCTGACACACCCTCGCGCTCCAAATAAGGGCGCGGGATGTCATTGGGTGATTTCCACCCGAAAAAAAAAAAACAAATCTGCCTAACCCTTTTCGCCACTATATTAAGCAAGATGCTTCAACGTAGCCCACGTTTGAATTTTCTTAAGTTTTTTTTATTTAGCAGGTTAGTGTCAAGTGTAGTGCCAAAGACATTAAATATCTTATGTTTTAATATTTTTATCTCACTTTTAGCATTTTAATTTAAAAGATATTTAAACCAACTAAAAATAATAATATTTACAAACGGGTAAAAAAGAACTTATTGGGGATCAAAAAATTCATCCACATCGATGTCAATGGGAAAAGTGTCCAGAACGCTGGCAGCATTGCCACGTAGGATAGTAATGCTGATTCGTTGACCGAAGACCGGCCCAGCCCTCTGGTCACGCGAAGAGCCGACCAGCTGTTTGCTGATATCACGCACAACTCGATGAGCGCTCGGACCCCATGGCCCTAGTGTTTCAACCCCAAACGACTCAAACATATAACTTCCGATAAGGTTATTGACTGGCCTGTTGGTCTAGTGATTAGTGGCCCTGACTGCTATGCCGGAGGTCGTGGGTTCGATTCCCACCAAGGACAAATGTTTGTGTGATAAGCACAATCATTAATTTGTTCTGTGTCTATGTGTAATTTATCTACAATATGTAGGTATGTATTTAGAAATATTTAAGTATGTTTATCAGTTGTCTAGTACTCATAATACAAGCTCTGCTTAGCTTGGGACTAGACGGCGTTGTGTGATAGTTGTGTGAATATTATATTAGATAAGATAGATTAGATATTAAATCTCTTAGGCTATTTTATGAAAAAGTCATTCAATAGGGTTGGCTGAACTAAGAGAGTCACCTTGATGATTATAATTCCGTAATAAATAAATACATAGGACTAGTGATGTCCCAGTGGTAACGGCAGGAACGGCCCCGACTTACGAGTTACAGGTTATATTACTTTGTGTAATTTATTTCATCACCACTGCTCTCAAGACTGTGAAGGAAAACACCGTGAGGAAACCAGCATGTCCTAGAACCAAAAATTCGAAGACATGTGACATTCACCAACCCGCACTGGGCCCGCGTGGAGGATTACGTCATTACGTCCCATTCCTTCTCCTAGAGAGGAGGTCTGAGTCCCAGTAGTGGGAATATTAAGGCTGATTGTGCTATGCTTATGCTAATTAATACGTCTGTGCGTCTTTCGATCGCAAATCATATATTTTAATGAACATTTATAAAACCTAACAATGATCCGTAAAATCCAAAAAACTTTCAATTTTTAATCCTTCGGGCCATCCTGTAGCATTCAGCGCTACCAGAAGTCAAAATCAAAAGTCAAAGTCAAAAGTCAAAGTCAAAAGTCAAAGTCAAAAGTCAAAGTCAAAAGTCAAAGTCAAAAGTCAAAGTCAAAGTCAAAAGTCAAAGTCAAAAGTCAAAGTCAAGAGTCAAAGTCAAAAGTCAAAAGTCAAAGTCAAAAGTCAAAGTCAAAAGTAAAAGTCAAACTCAAAAGTCAAAGTCAAAAGTTTTTATTTCATATAGGCCTACATGGGCACTTATAAAACGTCAGAAGCTAGTGCACGGTTCCAAATTGGTCGTTTCCTGTGGAGAAGAACCGGCAAGAAACTCCTTGGTTACTCTTTTAAAGCAGAAACAACTCAATACCTATATTTTACGTAGAGCGACTTTTTCTACTATCTGACCTCTACAACCCAGATACTGGGTAATACAATACCCTTTGGTAAGCAAAATTACTAAAAATTTTGAGCTGTTTGTTAAAGATCCATCCTCTAACAAAACACTTAAATAAAATATCATGTCATAAGACTGCTGTGGCTCTTCAATTGAAATCAATCAACAATTAATTGGTTTCATCGCTATTCACATCTGTACTAATTCACTAGCGTTCCCTCGCGGTTTCGTCCGCGTCTTTGGTTACAACTCCACTTCCGTGAGTCGTAGCGTGATGTTCGAAGCCTATACTAATCGTCATGAACCTTGCTATCCCATACAGAAAGATTTTTTTCAAGACGACTTGTAGTTCCAGCCAGTCGGGAGCAGTGGTGGCCGAGTGGTAACGGCCCCGAATGCAAGTAGTAGTTCGCGGGTTCAAACCCAGCCAGGCGCATTACTTTGTGTAATTTATTTCA
This sequence comes from Mythimna vitellina, assembly GCA_949316375.1. Taxonomy (NCBI): domain Eukaryota; kingdom Metazoa; phylum Arthropoda; class Insecta; order Lepidoptera; family Noctuidae; genus Mythimna; species Mythimna vitellina. Next base: position 4,287,014 of record OX438691.1, on the reverse strand, counting down.
TCACCACTGCTCTCAAAACGGTGAAGGAAAACATCGTGAGGAAACCGGCATGTCCTAGAACCAAAAATTCGAAGACATGTGACATCCACCAACCCGCACTGGGCCCGCGTGGTGGATTACAGCCCATTCCCTCTCCTAGAGAGGAGGCCTGAGTCCCAACAGTGGGAACATTATAAGGCCGACTATGCTAGTAACACTAATCAGTGTGAAACTCTGCATAAATAACTTAAAATAAGTAGGTAAAAGATATAGTAATAATAATAATAAATAAATTTATTTGATCCAAAAACATCCAATTAACACACAAGAGCTAAACAATGTCGGTAAAACAATAGTTATATATATGAGTTTTTTTTTTAATAAATAGATATCATGGATACTTATCAACGATATCTATTTAGGTACTTACCTAGGACCTAGGTGCTTATCAACAATATATATATGTAACGTTATCATTTTGATTTTTTATTCGATATATTTAAATTTATGAATTGTTTTGTCTACTGTTATCATATTTATTTAATTTCTAGTCTGAAGATAACGTATTGAGTAATATTATCTAAATATAGTAATATTATCTAAATATAGCTTAAATAAATTAATAAGCCTCTGAAAGGGATAGGCACTAAAGGTATAGCTTGAACACCCATACGGTATATAAGTAGGTACTTTAGCTATGTATCTGTGGAATTGAGAATACATATAATTGGTTGACAGTAACTATTATACACAGTGTCTTATTTATTTATTTAAACTTCATGTACAGTGGTGGTACATAGGCGGACTTAATGCCACAAAGCATTCTCTACCAGTCAACCATTGGGTTAAAAAGACAACACTGTGGTAGGTGTGCACAATAAATAAATTATTATTATTTATCGACGCACAAACGAATACCACGGATCCAGTACATGATTCTGGACAGTGGGGTCGGAATTTTCCAAATAAAAAAAAATCTGTTATTTTTTAAATTTATACTGTGTAAAATCGAACCAACCCTGATGATATTTTTAGTAAAAAAACAAAAAAATAATAATTAAAAAGTCTATAGACACAGGAAGGCTTCATGTTAAATAACATGAAGCCTTCCTCGATAAATGGGCTGTCAAACATTAAAATAATTTTTCAATTCGAACCTGTAGATCCTGCGAACGGCCTATTACACTACTCGATATTCATACAGTCTTAGTCGATGTCGCTTAGTGTAATAAGGGTTAGACCGGTCTTACTCGGAACGAAAAATAAGACAGTCTGAATATCGTGTGCTGAATATCGCGTAGTGTAATAGGCCCTTTAAGCTTATATGCATGCATCGTATATGCTTGCTTTTGGTAGATATCGTTGTCAGCGATAAGACCGCCTTCGTACCCATAGATTTAAGTTTGTGTAAAAGCTTTGTTACTATTTTAGGTGTACAATAAAGTTTATTCTATTCTATTCTATTCTATTCTATTCTATTCTATTCTATTCTATTCTATTCTATTCTATTCTATTCTATTCTATTCTATTCTATTCTATTCTATTCTATTCTATTCTATTCTATTCTATTCTATTCTATTCTATTCTATTCTATTCTATTCTATTCTATTCTATTCTATTCTATTCTATTCTATTCTATTCTATTCTATTCTATTCTATTCTATTCTATTCTATTCTATTCTATTCTAATCTATTCTATTCTTAAGAAAAAATTAATCATCTTCAAATCTTCCTCTACGGGTATTGTAATCCAAACTTTCCTTACGTGTGACTGTCTATTGATGAAACCTGCATGAAAAGTTTTTGAATTTGTCGCAATCAGACAAACACACGCGGTCAAAGACTTTGTTTTTTTGGGTTCCGTACCTCAAATGGAAAAAACGGAACCCTTATAGGATCACTTTGTTGTCAGTCTGTCTGTCTGTCTGTCAGACCCTTTATCGGTATATTATAAGGTATCGATTTGAAATTAAAACCATAATACTCAGGTCTGCGGTCCCTTGAAGATGTGAAAAAATCAAACTTTTAATTAATGAAAAAAAAGATACGACTGCTTATGTCGCTAAATACGTGTATTTCAACTCTCAAGGGAATCAAAATTCATAAAGTCTTTCCCGTTGACCTAGAATCCTGAAATTTGACATGAAGCAAGGTCTTGTAACTCAAGTATAGGAAAAAATCTGATAACTGTAAATTTATAGTTATGTCACGAAAAAAAAAACTTATTTTTGCGATTCTGAAAAATCTTTTCGTAACTGAATTCGGGAGCAAGCTACAAGCTTACCCATGAAAACAGTTTAATTACTGTTTTCATAAGTAAGCTTGTACGGAACCCTCAGTGCGCGAGTCCGAATTGCACTTGCCCGGTTATTTTTTAAATCGATCAAAACCATTGTACAAAAAAAATATCTCAAAAGTAGGCGGTGTAGTTATATTGAACGTCAGTCCCTAAACCAAGCTTATAATTTATAATAAGTCCCATGCTATAGAAAAGATTCAAATAATTATAATTTGGTGTCAGCAAAGAAAAAATAACAGATCAGCGCCTAAACATTTAACATAGCAATCCGACACATTCTAACTACACTTCACAATTTCTCCAGGCGTTAACACAGTAGGTTCATTCATGAATTTATTAGGCAGGTAGACTAACTATTGAACTGCAGACATAGCAGGTTCCTCATTATAACATTCTAAATAGGCCAGCAACGCAATGTTTCTCTTGCCTTTTTAACGTATAGATACCTAATGAAGGCGTAAAACGTATGCTAACAATCAACTTTTTCTCTTTCCAGGTTCTACAAAACGTCTACTTCATCGTATCGCTCTTGAATGACTTCTTCGGAACCAACGCAGTAACCAGGAAGCCGCCGCTCATCCGCCAGATCAAAGATGTCCTGTTCAGCGTCACACTTTGTATGGCATTATATGTGGTCATAGTTTTCTGGGTGTTCTACATGTTTGCCAAGAGCGCAATATTCCCGGAATTCGCTGAAAAGGCGATCCCAGTATGGCTGAATCACATAATGCACACGCTAATTTTACCTTTTATTCTCATCGAATTACTTGTAACTAACAGGAATTATCCATCGAAGAAAACTGGATCTTCTGTGGCCATTATATTAGCAGCTATTTATACAGGGTACATCCATATTGTATACTTTAAATACGGTATTTGGCCTTATCCATTCCTCCATGTCATAAGCTGGACAACAAAAACCATATATTTCGTCAGTAGCACCTTACTTGGTATCGTATTATATTCTTTAGGGGAGAAATTTCATACAATCGTATCTCAAAAACCTAGTACTAGTGTAGCTCATATGAATGGAAGCAAGAAGGTACACTGATTATGTTAATGTAATTATAAAAACTGATTAAAATAATATAGTTTATAAGTAGGTACGTTATCGTTTTGTTTTATTTTCTAATTACATATGTACAAAACCTTAACTCTTCACAGTTATACCTAAACATAAAACCCTGAAAATTGATAAGGCCCCAGCTCCACAGTAGTGCCATGAAACAGTGACTTTTTGAATCCTACTTCCAGAGGTCGCGCAAGGCGTGGGCGACGTGGGCCACCGCCTACGGCCTCGCGGTCTGAAGGGCCTCGCACCTGACTTGAAACTATATTACTTAAAAGCCTTGTCTCTAGTCATTCTCTATTACAGCCTGAGTATTCTTGGTTCTTAATCATTTTTGCGTGAGACAACAAAGGTAGGTACTGTTATTACTTAGTGAAGGAATGGTAATTAAAACAAGTTAACCTATCCACGCTGCATCTTCCGGTACGCGGACGTCACTCCAGGTCCTTTCGGCCCCAACTGCCATCTGTTCTGCGAGCAATGTGCCCCTGCCAATTACCACTTAAGCAGTATTGGAAGACCTCCTACAAGGCGGACCAATGATGTCTCACCAATTGTATACACAGGGCCGTTCATTTTGGCGATACTTGGGGAGGCCTATACCCAACAGTGGACGTTTTAAGTTTACGTCATGCTCGCACTGATCGATTGTGATATATTTGAAAAAATCAGTCTTCTTACGCCACCAGAAGGCCTCGCAAAATGTACCTTACCCACATCAGATTTAGATCTTACCCTGCCACTGCCCACTCCTCGTTGACGGATAGGTTAATAGGTTTGAAAAAAATATATGTTTATTATAGATTCATGTACAACATTATCAACATATTTTTTGGTATGACATACTTTTGCCAAAAAAAAAAAATAACACGCTGTTTTTTCGCTTGTTTTCCCTAATCCTTTCAGAAGGATTTTATCTTTAGAAATATGTTTACACAAAAAAATAGCTGGTTAGGTATTATTCAGAATGTACATAGCTTATGTAAATCAATCAATATTTCGTAAAAAAACCATATGATTGTGTCCTGCATTTAACTCCGGCCAGATGTTCAAGGTACTACTTATACTTCTTATATGACCAACCTCACAAAAAGAGCTGGTGAACTCAACAACGGTCATATGAAGCTTTTTGATTTCACACACTATTTGATTTAATAGACAATAAGTGGGCTTGCGGAAGGCAAGCAATGGATAGCTCGCTGTCCGGCCGTCCGTACTGAGCCCGAGACGTCGACGGCGTGGAGTGTTCCACGCACGCCTCGAGGAGATGTCAGCAAAATCGTAACAGGGTCGAAGCTTACTGGGGCCATAGGATGTGCGAAAGAGAAAGCCCCGGGGTTCCTGGAGCGAAGGGAAAGAAGAAACATAGGAGTGGGTTTTCTTTTTTCGTCCATGATTCGTAAATAAATTTAACTAAAAAAATATCTTGTTTTGCTCACCCCAACTTTCTTGACCACAATTTTTCCTGATGCAAAGCGACGATGCATGTGGTCGACGATGGAGCTCGGTTGCCTAAAACTGATTCGATTTGACAACAATGACGTCATAACATGGCGCTAAGTCGATCTTATTTTTATTCAAATCGCTTAGTAACATTTCCTTGTTTATTAAATTAATAATGCTCCCAGTCAGACACTATAATAAAAACCAAAATCCACTTTTAATTGATTTTTAGTTTAGCGCTATCTAGCGAGAACTTGAAGAGGTTCGAGCCCATAGCTTTCACTACAAATGAAGAGAATGTACTTTAATAACTTCTTTTAATAAATTGAGTGGTTCTGTATTTGTAGTTTCATCAGATCTTATTTCATTGAAGACAATAAACCAATTCCACTAAAAACTAAGATCAGCGCCATCTAGGTAAAACTTGGCGAAACTCTAGCACATAGCTTTCACTACAAATAAAGGGACTGTATTAATTAATAACCAACTTTATTTTAATAAATTGAGCAACATTTTATAAAAGGCCTTGTGGCAATTGTTGATTAATCATCATAATTATTTCATTGCTAGATAGTCGGCTTGCCATAACACCTTGAGCGTTTTCCCCTGGTAATAATGTGGTCCGCCATTCTTGAACTTCTCCGCCTGAAATTTTAAGCAAAGTACACAATAAAGATTATTGTAAAACTAAAACTCCTGGCAGCCGCTGCTACAGCAGATACCTATTTTATTATAAAATTTATTCAAGGAAATATAGGTGCAAGTCGGACTCGGCGCACGAAGGGTTTCATACCGTCCGTAGCAAAAAGAAAAAAACTTAAAATTTGTTGTAATAACGGCAACAGAAATACATCGTCTGTGAAATTTCAACTGCCGTGCTATCAAGGTTCATGAGATATAGCTTTGGGTTTTTTTTTAAGTGGGAAAATCATCTAATGACAAATCTCGCTCTTGAGCGGAGCGAGAGATAGTGTCAGACTTTCACTGACTAAAAACCCACTCCTGTTCCTTCTTCGCCTTCCTCCCAGTGCCCTGGGTTTCACTTTCATACTACCCGTGGCCCCAGTAGGCTTCGACCCTGCTGGGCCCCTACGATTTGCTGACATCTCCCTGAAGCGCGCGTGGAACAATACGCGCCGTCGACGACTTGGGCTCGGTCCGGACTGTTACCTGACGGTCGGACAGTGAGCTAGCTACCCATTGCTCGCTGTCCGCAAGCCCGCGCCTACGATGGCGGGTAATCGGGATCGGAATCCCGGCGGCTGGGGCGAAAGGATCGTTGCCTCGCGTGGTCGGCCTCCTCCTTTGCTAGCATTACTGCTTCGCAAAAGGAGGCGACCGCCTGCCACTCCTCCTCGCTCCGGACCATGGCCTGTACCAAGACCCGGCGCGAGAGATCACTGCCGCCGATCGCCCCCACAAAGACACGGCCGGCGGTACTCTGCCCAGACGGAGCAAACCTCTACCGTATGCTCCACCGTGTCCTTCGGGCGGTCCTCACAATGGTGGCAACAAGGCGTTTCTTCCGCACAAATCCGGTGCAGGAACTTCCCGAACTTACCATGTCCGGTGAGGACCTGCGTCATACAGCTTTGGTTACGGAACCCAAAAAGGTAAAAAAGGTAAAAATATATATGAATTACCTGCTCTCTAGTCTTGAACGTAATGTACACAGATCCCTTGAACACTCTACTTAAAGCGCCGCGTTGAAATTTTCTCATCATAATGTTCTCGACATCATACTTTTTGTAATGCATGATGAGGTCATCAAATGTGGTATCTCTGGGGTAACCTTTAGCGTAGATTGACCTGTTGGTGATTTCCCTCTTCAGTGCAGCAGTTAACTCTGGAATGGGAGCGTCGGGCCTCCTTCTGACTTTTTTGTTGTCTTCTGACACCTGTAAGATTGAAAAAAGGATGGCTGATGAATCATCATAATTTCAGTCAAAAAACGTCCACTGCTGGACATAGGCGTCCCCCAAGTGTCGCCACAACAAACGGTCCTGTACGTCTCGCTGATGAGTGTTAGATTATAAAACTTTTAAAAACTAGTTTAAAAAAAAGTCTGCCATATTCGAATTTTGTACTTTTTTTTTAATTTTTGTAAAAGATCTACAAATTAGATTAAATCTGCAAAAACGGTGAAGGAAAACATCGTGAAGAAACCGGCATGTCCTAGAACCAAAAATTCGAAGACATGATCGACATCCATCAATCCGCCCTGGGCCCGCGTCCACGCAGAGAGGAGGCCTGAGTCCCAGCAGCGGGAAAATTATAAGGTCGACTATGCTACAAATTAGAACCGTTCGTGGCACGAAAACGGGTCTCTAATGAAAATGTAACAATAGACTATTTTTACTTACCTCTAGAAATCCACTGGACTTCTTCAGAGCTTTGGCAATAATTTCTGTGGTCCTGGTCAACTTGGCGAGTTGGTTGAACCTAATGAGGATATTGAGAGGCAGCCAGCCACCATGGGTCGCCAACGTTCGTTGTAGGAACTCGTCCCGACGCATATTGCGGTCGCCTGCAAATGCAAAACATGAGAATGTTTATGTTACCACTTGCCAGAATAAATAATGGTACTCGGCTGATACCCAACTATGTATGTTGGAGTCGGCTTATTTGTAGAAAGTACAATGAATACTGGAAATCCGAAAGGTTCTGGAATGGCGACCACGTACTGGAAGACGTAGCGTTGGAAGGCCTCCTACAAGGTGGACCGATGACCTGGTAACGGTTGCGGGAGTACGATGGATGCGAGACGCACAGGACCGTTCATTGTGGCGGCACTTGGGGGAGGCCTATGTCCAGCAGTGGACGTCTTTCGGCTGAAATGATGATGATGATGATGACAATGAATACTACTAATACGCTCGGAGGCGCCGACTCCGTGGGTGCTCGGGGGCTCGAGCACCCATGAGAAATAAAGTGGGTGCTGAGCACCCCTGAGAATAAACATGAAAAACAGATCAGTAATCGCCTTTTAGGAATGGGCGTTTTTTCATTACCCGACGACCCGTTTAGCGCAGTGGTTTATAGCGCCGGCTGAGACGCAAGGGTCGCGAGTTTGATTCCTGCTCCAACACAAATGTTTGTTGATGAAACAGATGTTTGTGTTGGGTCTAGGTATTTGTGGTACACCTTCGTTATTCCGCAGTATGTAAGTAGGACATTTATTTATTTGTCGGTTGATCAGTGTGCATTTCTCTTCTCACACTTTGCCACTTTTTCGAGTCATCAAATGAACATGAGCACCCATGAGGTTTTCTAAAAGCCGGCGTCCCTGAATACGCTCACTAAGTACTTCTAATCCGGAGCGCCTCCCCCGTGGGCTAACCATGCGCGGACGGTGAGTGTACCATTCAGTGGTCATCTGTTGCTCGCACGCTTGTCTTGCGTTGCCCATGCGCTTGTCTCGAATTGATCGTGATTCGTGTGCCTGCGAGTGAAGAATATTCATTTATAGTACGGTCTGCAAAAAAAACTTATTTGCGTATTAATAAGGGGGCGTCCATAAATTACGTGAGGTGTTTTTTTGAATTTTCTGTCCCTAGTTCCCTCCTGGTGAGATGTAACATTTTATTCAACCCATCCCCCAATCTAATGTTTTTTTTTTTTTTTTATTCGTTGGGAAAATCATCCTAATGACATCCCCGCTCTTGGGCGGAGCGGGAGATAGTGTCAGACTCTTACTGACTAAAAACCCACTCCTGTTCCTTCGTTGCCTTCGTCCCAGGGCCCCGGGTTCCGCTTTCACACTACCTGTGGCCCCAGTAGGCTTCGATACTGCTGGGCCCCTACGATTTGCTGACATCTCCTTGAGGCGCGCGTGGAACAATACGCGCCGTCGACGACTTGGGCTCGGTCCGGACGGTTACCGGACGGTCAGACGGCGAGCCACCCATTGCTCGCCGTCTGCAAGCCCGCGCCTACGGTGGCCGTAAATCGGGATCGGAATCCCGGCGGCGGTTGGAGCGTAAGGATCGTTGCCTCACGCGATCGGCCGCCTCCTTAGCTAGCATTACTGCTTCGCAGAAGGAGGCGACCGCCTGCCACTCCTCCTCGCTCCGGAGCATGGCCTGAACCAAGGCTCGGCGCGAGAGATTGCCGCCGCCGATTGCCCCCACGAGGACACGGCGTTGCTCTGCCCAAGCTGGGCACACCTCCACCGTGTGCTCTACCGTGTCCTCCGGGTGGGCCACACAGTGGCGACACCCTCCTCGGTTGCCTCCAGCTCCCATGGTTTCTGGCCAGCAAGAAGGCTCGCCGCTTCGCGGGAAATCGTCCGGTATCCTCGCACCATCCGTATGGCCATGACCCTCTGGCACGCGTTCAGCCGGGCCGCCGGCTGCTTCCGCAGCCCCGGCGCCCACACCGGCGCGCCATAAAGGGCCATGGACCGAACGATCCCCGCGTAGAGCCTCCGGCAGGAGGCGTCTGGACCCCCAAGGTTGGGCAGGAGCCGCCCGAGGGCAGCCCCAGTCCGATTTAGTTTGGGAGCCAGACGTCGGAAGTGCTCCCCCAATCTAATGTGTGGTTTTTCAAAATGTGGGTTTCTTACGTAAACGCGTTGAATTGTTATTGTAAAAAGAAAAAAAAAATTGCTTCGTGCTTTTATTTACGACTAGTTAAGACTAGTAATCAATTTTGCTGAGAGTTATAAGTGTAATAAAAATTGAACAATAGAATACTTAAGTCTTAACTACTGTGATTAAAAAAGAATATCTACTCTAATTCAGTCCATTATTTTCTTAGTGAATGATCTTAATCGTATTACGATTACGCTTAAGATTAAATCTTAAACGTGTGCTATCTGGATTAAATGGACCAAAATAGTTTTTTTTTTTTTGTTTCAATCAGAAAAAAAAATGCGTGTTATTTGCCGAGACCCCCTTCTCTCCAACGTAAGATTAGATGAGATTTGACTCAACCCCCTCCCCCCCTTAAACATCTCACGTAATTTATGGACGCCTCCTAACGGTTTTTTGCTTTGTATTACTGAGTCTTAGTTAAATTTATAGATGAAGTAATAACCATTAATGTTTATTTAAAAATCAAAATTAAGTCATAATTAGTTGTAATAAAAAAAAACAATTTTCTTTCTTAAAAACGTGTTTTCTTTCTTTCTTGTTTTCATTCTTAGGAACAATTCTCCTTCTTCCTCCATTTGCCACTACACAGACACTTCACACAGTGACGCATCGATCAATCGATCGATCCTAAGTATTCTTATTTGAGAACGCATTGTACAATTTTTATTTTTATCGCGAACAAGTTCCGTAATATTTGTTTTTTTTTTATTGATATACTAGTACTTGACTACGATCCCACCTGCATTCAAATCACATACAAATCTATTTGGATTTCGACGCTGCGGCCAGCGCTGCGCTCAAGGCTGTTTTCTTAGAGAATAGCACTCCTGATGGTAGGTCTTATGTCTTATGTCTTAGAACCAAAAAATTCTAAGACATGTGACATCCACCAACCCGCACTGGGCCCGCGTGGTGGATTATGGCCCGTTCCCTCTCCTAGAGAGGAGGCCTGAATCCCAACAGTGGGAACATTAAAAGGCTGATTATGCATGTGCTTATGCTATGGTAGGTACCGTAGGTACGCAGTGATGCAATCGATGATAGTAAAGGTCACTAGAGCCTATTCACTCTAACCTTGAAGACACCTAAATTATAATCGGACGGGAAGGCCGAAGCAGGCAAATTTTTCCAGTCCTTATAATTCTTGGGTTTAATAGGTGGGCACCAAAGCAAACACGGTTTTAAGGATTTGAAATAATAACTATTTATGAATCATTTACTTTATATTGGAAGGTGTGTTTCAGTAATATTACGTGAGACGTGTGCTTCTAAGCAAGGCTAAAGGAATACAGTAACTGTAACCAAACTTGGGATTTCAGTCAAGTGCTGACGAGGGGCTCAGACCAATTAAATACAATATTTATTGGTTAGAAAGAGAAATCATATTGTTGAAGTAGGATGGATTTGTTTTTGTTATATTCCAACAATAATATGGTTAATACACCCTATTCTAGATTGCCGATTATATCTAGTTCTATTATTTATTTTTTAGAGCTTGGTAAGATTAAATCTTTCTAAGGGCCCCCCTTAGAAAGAAGGCCAGGGGGGGACAATTATAAGAGCTCGCACCGGAAGTATAAAAGGCTACATACGGCACTGCATCGACCCACCCTCGTCGCTTGTCGTCACTCGCTAGGCCCCTTCGGCAACCGGGGGCCCCACATGGCGGGACTGACCGTCAGGGTATCGTGAAGAAACGGCGCTATTGTTAATAGCGCCGCGAAGCTTAAGCCTAAACAGGCAACCAAGCGAAGCACTCGTTGTAGCTGGTGAAAACTGATGCTACGAGTAGGGGGGCGAAGCCCCGATCTCGCCTACCACGCCCCATGACAGGGACGTAGCGATTGCTCCACAAAGCATCGACCCGGGAGTGGTCTTGCCGAACGGCAAGCCATTCTAGTGTTATTTAAAGTTGATTTTTGCATATATGATGTAATTATTTCGTGGCTTTTATGTAGGTATAGGTTGACATGTTATTGCTTATCTGCGTCCGTTTATGGCACAAGATTATTACAAATCTGTGTGACACTACTCATAAATAGCGGGGTTACCATGACGTTCAAAGTAAAATTGTTTCATTCTTATTTCAATGTGGGTAAGAGACAGAGCTATACAGGTTGTCTAGCGCCATTTCTTACCCACACTGGAAATAAGAATGAAACAATCTTACTTTGAACGTCATGGTACAGGTCTAGATCCTAACGGTGAACGGCAATAACTAAAAAGTTGAAAGGGAGTCGTTTGTCTTGGTATGGTCTTGTGCAGAGGAAATGGAACGCATGTTACAGAAAGATGAGTATAAATGTGGATGGATGTATTGTGATAGACAGAGAGACCAAAGAAAAGATGGATGGATTGTGTGACGAGTGATATGAAAGAAAAGGGAGTTAGTGGTAGCGAGACGACAGGACAGAATTGAAGAAATAATCGTGTTGCGCCGACCCCAAGAAATAAACATGCGACAAAGTGCAGGAAGATGATGACATCTTTTCATTATAAAACAACAAAATTGATACTTTGTAAACTATCAGTGTTTTACCCAAAATAATTGTAAAAATGTAGCTTTAATATTTTTTTAACCTTGAAGACGTCTTTCGGCTGAATTTATGATGATGATGATGTGGGCATGAAACGTATAGGCACCTACTGTAAGATTGCATAATGAAGATTCTCGTGCTGAACATAGGCAAAAGTGTTCCAATCTCTCCCATACACGAGACTTACAAATAAGGTCACAGGATTCAGAAAGAATTTGGCCAACTGTAGGTAAAAGTATGCGTTATTATATATTAAAAAGTATTCCGTATTCTCGCTCTTGGGCTGGACGGGAGGGCGTGTCAAAATTTTACTGACCAAAACCCACTCCGATGTTCCTTCTCTGCCTTCGTTCCGGGGCCCCGGGTACTCTTTCACACAACTCATGGCTCCAGTAGGCTTCGACCCTGCTGTGTCCCTTTCTTTTTTAGCGACATCTCCTTTAGGTGCGCTCTGCGCGTGGATCACTACGCGCCATCAACGACTCTGACTCGGTTCGGACGGATACCGGACGGCGAGCAACCTATTGCTCACCGTCCGCAAGCCCATATACCTACGGTGGCTGGAAATCGAAGTCGAGATCCCGACTTTTTTGCACAAACCAACATTAATGCTAAACTAGCTGGACATAATTATAAAGTTTTATATACTTCTACATTACATTTGAGTGAAGACCCTCTTACCTCCCCGATGTCAAAAACGTTTCAATTAAATCTGGTTTCCTTAAATAAAAATTGGTAGCCCCCATAACATGCAATAGTTATTACTCACCGAAATAGTACTCAACCTGAAGTATGATAGAACTCTCTAAATCTGAGATTTCTTCTACCTCTGATCCCGAACTCTCCTCGTTCTCAGGATTCTCGTCTCCTTTGTTCTCAGACATTACTTCTTGGGCCTCGGTCATGTTTATCAATCTGCAAAACACACCCAAACATGTTAACTCTACACTCTACAACTAATCGACGCGAATTGAAAACCGCTACCATTTAGTGCACTTACCTTCTCAGCTGAAGTTAAATACACAGAGATTTGATATTCTATTACTTATTCTGTCTGTGATATGGGTCAATATAGGCAATTTATTTAGCGAAGCCACAAGTTATTCCACCTTCAACGCTACCACTGCACTAACTAAACTACTAATCCTTCGTAACTCGATAAATTCGTATGAATCACACTCACAGTCACACTGACGATATATAAAGCCGTTTCATTACCAACACCCCGTTTACACGTTGGCCAGAGATGGCGATTGGCCGAGGCTGGGCCCCAGATCAGACGCACCATAACAGACAGTAGGTACAAAGCACAAATATACTACTCGACAAAGTTCTCTTATCTTTGCAAAACAATAATCCATTGTTTTAATATAAATAAGGTTGATGTCAGCAGTAAATAGCTGTAAGGAATGCTGTAAGTTTTTGTTTTGGCTTGACATATTTTTTACCAACTTGAAAAGGGAAATTATTATGGTGGGCTGTGTTTTTTTATGTATGTTCTCCGATGTCTCGGTCAATTGTTGATCAATTTTGTTTTTTTTTTTTTAAATCAATGTGTCTAGGTACAGCCGAATTGGCTTCATAGAAAATTATCATGATCTGATAATGAGCTTCGAAGATATGGAACGCAGTTCCTCATAGAATCATAGCAGTTGATCATAAAAAGTAAGTCACGGAAACTCCCTAATCTTTATATATGAAAGGAGAAACTGACTGACTGACATACAACGCACAGCCAAAATTACTGCGACTAGGATCGTGAAATTTTACACAAGATTTCCTTTTATGACGTAGAACTAAGAGAGGATTTTCCAAAATTCGACCCCTGAAGGGATGAAACGGGGGTTCAAAATTTGTATGGTAAAACTTACTTTCACGCGGGCGAATCGCTGGCAAAAGCTAGTAAAACCATTTATAATAATAATAATTTTTATTCATTCAGACATCATTGATCCAATGGTTAGTAGAAAACTTATCATCTAGGTGTTAGTAAATTAAAAAGATTAAAAGTAAGTAATAAAAGTAAGATTATAAGTAGGTATACCTATTCTTATTTTGGTTTTAAAATGTAGAAACTCCAAATCCTGCTGTGGCTTCGTGTACGAGTAGTTGAGGGAGTGTACTCATTTAAAACTTTAATGTATTAAACCTTTATTTGTGTGAGTGTATAGGTACCCACCTCCTTTGTTGGAGGCTCTTAATAAATAAATTTAAAAAAAAAATTGTTTATCCTGGCCATAAAAAAAAACCACAAAGTTCAAAATAAATAGAGACAAAATAAAACAATTATAAAAACATCGACTTCCGAAATTAAAATTATTTTGCACTTTTTGTTTTTTTTACATTTAAGATGGTTGAATTTTTTTGTAATAAGTATTTCATTCATCGTTTGAACAATTATAGACCAAAATCCCAGAGCTGTCAGACATAACTTATTTTCACATATATGAAACCTTAGGTTCTCAGTAGCGTCTCATGTGCTTTGAATACCTGTGTGGTTGTGGGGCTCCTCCTTGGAGCCCCTGGGCAGATACCAGGTGAGAAAGGGAACTAAAAATAAGAGTAACTTAACTTAAATCTTTATGGCTGATTTTTATAAATGTTTTGAAGAATATTATTCTAAAGTGTCAGACACTTTCCATGGACCAAAACTTCAGTTAGACACTTTAAAGGTAAAAAAAAAATGACCTTTACTTATTTTTACATGTCTGATTTTTAAATATGTTCTTAAAGTAACTATCACAACAAAGTAATATTTCAGTAGTCAGACTAATTGTAGTGATCCAGTCCACTTTTGGAGCTCCCCCAAAATTATTACACAGGTATTCAAAGAACATGAGACGCTACTGAGAACCTAAGGTTTCATCCATGTGAAAATAAGTTATGTCTGATAGCTCTGGGATCTTAGTATATTATCGATATAGTGGTTGTACAATAAACTCATGATCGATGTGTGTGATTGTACAATAGCGCAGTGTTAACACAGCCATTCGGCGCGATCTCTCGAGGGACCAAAGAGGGACATTGAACGCGTCGCAAACTCTAGCCGCCATCTTCCTTTAGCGCCTATTACTCCACTCGATATTTAGACATGACTCTTACTCTATGTTTATCTATAATATTTATCTCATCGTTCTGTTTCATTCCTTTACACGACATTGGCATAAGTTGCTTTTTTTCTTGTGTGACGCTACATAGACTGTCTGAATCTGAATATCGAGTGGTGTAATAGACGCTTTTGATCTGTGTCCAAAATTCGACACTAGCCCGGATAGGCGACCAGTTTACGCCATTCATGCCATTTCATGACTAACACCCCGTTCACACGTTGGTCAGGGATGGCCATTGGCCGATGCTGGGCCCACATGTAAACGCACCATCCGAAGTGCCAAGGCGGGGATTTTTGAAGCATTGACAAGACCATAGAGTGTAATAGAGTAAAGTTAAGCTTTCAACCAAGCACAGTGTGGCCAACTTAGCGACTTTGAGCAGGTTTCTAAATTGTATATTTTGAGTTATCTTGTCTCAAACCATACTTAAATGTCAAATTTCGGCAGATTTTCAGGGTAAAGTAGAATTTGAGTAATAAATTACTCAACTTCAAATGCTTAAATCAGAAATCGCTTAAAAATTTCGATGTTTTTAAGCAGGAATAATATGAATTATCTCATATCTTCATTTTTGTCTCTAATCACTTCAAGTATAGAGAAATGAATGTACCTATCATCCTCACCAATCATAAGTCTAAGAATTAAACTGTTCTTTATATTTGGCTCTTATTTCAACAAAAACCATTATTTTTTCTATTTTTAGATTCATTATCAGTATGTCACAGTATAGCTATAGATTATACTGTGATTCAGTCGTCATTCTGACTGTCCAGACTGTGACTCAATTTTTTATTATAATTTTATTGTTTTTATTTCATGGAGGTACCTACATTCATTCAAGTACATTACCTATTGGAACATTATTATTACATTATTAAACATTTTTATTCATTACTGCTCTTCAGAATTGTCATGAGATGAGCCGGCTTCATGAGCAGATCAGTACAATGGTACCTCCATTGTATGCATGCAATGATAGATTTCAGGGTAAGGAGAAGATGAGATGAGAATGAGGATTTTTGATGGCTTAATTCAATTTCTATCTTTTAACTAGTTTTATTTTTTATTGCTTATCTACATTGTGCTCACTTATTAGAAGCAACAAGAAATATGTAACCAATATTATATGTAACTCGCAATATAATTTAAAAGAGTTTCCATGGAGTTTCTTGCACGTTATTCTCCATAGGGATCTACGCTTTGGAACGTGCAATTTAGCTTCACTTTTTTTTTGGACTGAACTACATTTGACTACTCAAAACTGCCTGTAAACGGTCGATTTGAAATAAATGCTTTTAGCTTAGACTTTGATTTCCAAGAAAACTCACACCACCAGTTGGCGGGGCACGCCACAATTATGGCGGTAAGTCCCCTCTTTGAGGCGTGATTGGAAAGACCTCACGGCTTCTTCACCTTCTACATGACGCAGGTTCTCACCGTACACGGTAAGTTCAGGAAGTTCCTGCACAGGATTCGTGCGGAAACGACGCCCGGGTGTCGCCAATGTGTGGCCCACCCGGAGGACACGGTAGAGCACACGGTGCAGGTGTACCCCGCTTGGGCAGAGCAACGCCGTGTCCTCGTGGGGGCAAACGGCGGCGGCGATCTCTCGCGCCGGGCCTTGGTTCAGGCCATGGTCCGGAGCGAGGAGTGGCAGGCGGCCTCCTTCTGCGAAGCAGTGCTAGCAGAGGAGACGGCCGATCGCGTGAGGCAACGGTTCTTACGCCCTGTCCGCCGCCGGGATTCCAATCCCGATTTCCGGCCACCGTAGGCGCGGGCTTGCGGTCGGCGAGCAATGGGTAGCCCGCCGTCCGACCGTCCGGCAACCGTCCGGACCGAGCCCAAGTCGTCGACGGCGCGTATTGTTTCACGCGCGCCTCAGGGAGATGTCCGCAAATCGTAGGGGCCCAGCAGGGTCGAAGCCTACTGGGGCCATGGGTAGTGTGAAAACGAAACCCGGGGCCCTGGGACGAAGGCAACGAAGGAACAGGAGTGGGTTTTTAGTCAATAAAAGTCTGACACTATCTCTCGCTCCGCCCAAGAGCGGGATTTGTCATAAGATAATTTTCACAACCAATAAAAAAAAAACCCAGTTGGCGCCACTTAGCCGAGGTCGTCTTCAAAAATGTTCTATAAGTCGTTGAAGTGTAACCTATTCCGAGCGTCTAACCCTTACAGTTTATTATTATAAGGTTTCTGGTTTACCCTTTGGTGTTGACAAAAGTACTCGTGTGGCATTGATGTCTAACGAATGTCATTAACATAAGCGTTTTGACAGGTGCCTGGACTCAGTGCTGCTAGTGGTGAACGTCATTTTAGAAAACCCTCATTGATTAGTCATCAACAGGTGGGCATGGAGAACAGGCGGTCATGATATGGACGAAAGGTTCTGAAGTGGCGACCATGACTGTATCGGAAGACGCAGCGTTAGAAGGCCTCCCACAAGGTGGACCGATGACCTCGTGAAAGTCACGGGAATCCGATAGATGCGAGACGAACAGGGCCGTTTGTTATAGCGACACTTGGGGGAGGCCTATGCCCAGAAGTGGACGCCTTTTGGCTGAAATGATGATGATGATGGGTGGCTTTAACAAGTTATTTATTGTATGTATGAAAAAATTTATTCAAATTCAAAATCTTTAAATATAGACCTCTGATTCAAAACCTTTAACAATAAAATTGATTTCTTCTTCTTCAGCATTTCTCTTCCTTCGTCTTTTTTTCTTTCCTTGCCATTTTGCTGTTGTCAAGCCCATTTGTTCAGCACACTTATCAAAAACGCTGCTTAAACTCTTATAAAACATTAGTACTGTGTTAGCACCTCTCAAGTACTGTTCCAAAAATACCTTTGGATCAACCTGGTTCTCTACTTTTACTGCTATATTATAAACAAAGGTTCCATTGAAGCTTTTCGAGTACTTTGTACTTTCAAAGGGAGTCCTACATAAGGTATTCAGGCTATTTATATGGTGCAAACAACATTGAAATTGAGCAAAAGAATGCATCTTTGTTTTGTCATAACTTTTCGGCTTCTTCCTTATCTTGTCATCTATTTCAAAATGTTTTAATAAAACATGAGCAGCTATTAAACTATCTTCATACTGCACTTTATTTTTATTCAGGAACAATTCATTTTCATCAAAATTGAGGATAGATGCAATCCTTTTTAATTCTTCAACCTTCTTAGAATATTTATTATTGAATTGGAAGTGTCCTCTGAAAGTCCCTGTTTTTTCGTCTACAGCTTCTAACATAACATAGCAGATGAGTAGACTGTGTATATTTCCCAGATGCACTTCACATTTAGCCACCCACCATAAGATGGCTATAAAAAACAGTTGAAAATTATTTGGTAAAGTTTGCACTAATTTCAAATCTAATTCTTTCAATTGTTCTTTTAAAAAAAGTTCAAAACATGATTTTAATTGATCTTCAGTAAGTTGACAAAATGGTATTCCAAACGGTCTCGGTATACTAAGGTCTTTACCAACAAATATCCTTTTGTAACTTGTGTTCTTCTCCCGACTGACGTAAATACAGGTTTCTTCTGAAAAATCTGTTAACAAATCAAAAGCATATCTAAGTATAGGTAGACAACTTAGAAACGAGTCTTCATCATCATAATCTTCTGCTTGAGGTGAACAGAAATACAGGTGGTGGGTATAGAGGTTGATGTAGGCCTTAGGAACATGACTTTGGCGAATTCCATCAGCAAACCATTCTGAAACACCAAGAACTAACTGTTCATCTTCAATATCAGTTACTTCATGCTCATCTTCATCTGCTTTTTCTATTTCATCATCATTTTCTGAAGAAACTTCTTCATTGTCTGATGATTTATCGTCATTATCATTATTATTTTCAGGGTTAGCATTCTCATCTTCACCATTTTCAGAGTTAGCATTCTCATCTTCACCATTTTCAGAGTTAGCATTCTCATCTTCATCATTTTCATTCTCATTTTGATCTTCATCAGCTAGAACTTTCTTTTCAAAGTCTTCGGACAACTGCCAATCAGATTCAGGAGTTTCATCTGCAGTTAAATTGAAATATTTCAAAGATCTACAATGCTTGCTGTGATACCCATCAATACTTTTTTTTATTATGTAAAGAACTCTTTGTTTTTGCTTCTTCTTCAGTCTACCTAATATTTTTTCTATAGCAGATTCTAAAGTTTCATTTTGTAGCCATTGGAATAAAGCATGAATACATTTTTGTTGATCATTACTCTTCTTTTTTGTCTTTGGCAATTTTAACTGCGAGAAGAACTTTCTAAAAACCTTTTTCTCAACAAAGTCATTGCCTAGTAATGTTGCAAGTAGGGGCAGCAACTCTTCTTTCAAACCACCAAAATTCTTTACCATGTACTCCACTTTATAGATCTTACATCCCAAAACAAATGTTTTTTTATTATCAATTTCTACAGGCTTTGGTTTAAAGTCTAAAGTATTAAATGGGATATAAAGAACATTGTAGATGAAAAAGTCTGAATCATAGCTTAATACAGGGCAGTTTAGGTGCCTCGCCATTGCTGCTATTTCATCATCGGCTTCAAATTCACAGACTGTGTATGGCACATTCATATCTATCAATGCTTCTATGAATACATCACGAAGTAATAGTGGGAAAATCTGTAAGCTTCCTTGAGTAACCGGATCGAGCTTAGACGCGCCGAATATTTTAGACCGTAGCCTGCTATAAGCAGTTCTCAGTTTCCTGTGTTCGTAACTGCCGTCGAACAAAACATAGGCAGTAATGCCGCATTTTCGTATATTTTTGAAAAAATTACGAACATATGAGAAAAATTTGTCGTAATCTCCGCCGAAGGCAGAAAAACAGTTCAGTAATCTGTATAACTGAGCGCATAAGCTGTGTCCATCGATGACCAGACAACAGTCGTGTAACAGGAAATCTTGCAAGAATGCATGCTCTTTGTGATTTATATAAGTAGTCAAACCTCGGACTCCCATATTTATAAACTCCAAAACATGTTGTCCTTTAATTATTTACAAAAAAAAACGCACTAAATTAGGTTATGTTTTGACTTTTCTTCATGCTTTTGCTTTTTTTTCTGTTTACCCCTTCGGGAAGGCTGTAGTCGTTCGACCATATCGCCTAGTCTTTCGTCCATGTTTTCGTGCGTAATAAGTTTTCCGTAATAGTTGTTTCTTTTTATTTTACATTAGAATGCAGGTGTAACACATTCTATGTTTTTTAAAGTATTTGGCAGCAAATGTCTCGATTCAGCCTTCTCAGCCAACTTCGCTGAGGTAGCTAAAACTACAATAAAATTCTCAGCTCCATTTTACCGAGATATTTCAATGATACCACCTATTATTCCAGTTGCGCAGACACTTGAGATACGAAACTACATAAATTTTACAACACAACATCCTCTAGGAATCCATTTTGCGAATAATTAAAACAGCCTGAACTTCACTTGAAAAAATCCCGCCAAAAACTTTTTTTTTGTTCTTGCTCAACTTCAACTTCAACTCTTCATTAATGGCATTTGTGGAAAAGACACCACAATTTTGCCAATAACACGTGCAAACTATTAATAGACCATCAAACGCTGGAGAGTATTTCGCGTGAATTAATAGTAAAATAAATATATATCTCTAAACATTAAAGTTCAAAATAAAAGAATTTCTTCGCAGACGCAGACAAACATTATGACCAGACCACAGACTATGACTATGTACATGAAAGAAACTCGTAAGAGTGGTGAAAAAGAGAGAAAAAAAAAAAAAAAAAAGGTAATAAGTAGTTACAATAGTTACAACTTAATTTTATTAATTTCAATAAATTTGCATAGTTTAAATATAAAACTAGTAAACACAAAAGGAAGAAGACATTTGACCGAGGTTGGACGAGGAATATGAGTAGGAATAATTTCATGAAAAGAGAAGCGCAATTTAGGACAGGAGAAAAATAAATGGTCCACGTTTCCTTCATCCAAACCGCATTCACAAAGAGAGTTATCCTTAATCCTAAGTTTGGCCAAGAAATGAGGGGTGCAACAATGATTTAAACGTAAACGACAAATAATTGAGGTAGTGATTTTTTTTTCCAATTGATATTTGAAAAACCACGGTTTGCGGGGAATCTCGGGTTGTATATCTCCATAAAATTTACCCTTTATGGACTTAGAGATTTGCCATGCCTTTGACCAAGATTTAAACAAAATTAGAGGAAGAGTAGTACAAATGTCATGGGAATAAATCTCAGAGTGGGCAAGAGAGCCAGTGAGAACAGCATTTTTGGCGCATGAATCAGCTGACTCATTACCAAGAATACCGACATGACCGGGAATCCAAGCTATGACGACATTAATACCAAGTTCATGACATTGAAACAGCAAATCTCTAATTTTTAAAATTATAGGGAATCTTGACTTAGATCTGAAAGGATTAGATAAAATGGCTTGAAGGCAACTTTTTGAGTCAGAGAAAATTATGGAGTTATTTAACTTATGAGACAAAACAAATGAAATGGCTTCGAAAATAGCAATTGATTCACCTGTTATATATAATATAATAACTGTATAATTTTTGTATGAGGAATCCAAACAGCAACTCCTACAGGGCTATCATCGGAGACTTTGGAAGCATCAGTGAATATAATATTCCAATTATTATAATTCGAGGAAACTTTTTGGACAAACATCTTATGCGGTTCTAAGGTATTTTTGTGAATTCCAAAGTCCAAAATGATCTCCGGATGGAATACCAGGGCATTATAAGGCACCGAGTATAGATATAAAATAGGGCTTTGAAAAAGTGGGCTAGAAAGACGAGTGAATTGAAGGTATGCACGAAGAAGACAAGGAAGTTCAATATTAGAACGACGACTACAAGAGTCAAAGATGGATGATAATTGGTCCAGCTTACCAAGGAGGGGATGCTCAGAATTTTGCACAAGTTTAAAAATAAATCTATTTGCCAGAAATTGTCTTCGAATCGAGAGGGGAGGTTCAACACACTCAACTTGCATGGCATTTATTGGTGACGACTTCATCGCCCCAAGAATAATCCGTAAACACTTTGATTGGATTTTATCGAGTTTTTGAAGGCCAGATTTGTTACAAGGATCTAATAGGAACATACCATAATCAAAATGACTACGAACTATAGCATTGTAGATCAGTTTTTGAGAATATGGGTGAGCACCCCACCAAACACCAGAAAGAGAGCGAAGAACATTAACGTTTCTTTCGCATTTTTGTGAAACAAAGTCTGTGTGAGCAATACCTGATAATTTTGGATCTAACCAAACTCCTAAAAATTTAACAGTGTTTACCTGAGAGATATTTTCACCGTTAACTTTAATGTCAACAGGAGGAACCAACTTTTTTTTTGTAAACACAACTACAGAGCTTTTAGATGCTGATAAGGACAAACCGTGTTGTAGAAGCCAATCAGATAGATATCCGAGGGCGGAATTTAGACGGCTACTAGCCTCATCTAGAGATTTTCCAGAAAAATATAAAGCTAAATCATCAGCATACTGCAATATTTGACAAAATGAATCAGTAGAAAAATGTAAATCATAAGTATAAAGACTGAATAGGAGAGGACTCAAAACTGAACCTTGTGGTAAGCCTTTCCAGATAGTCTTAGGGAGAAGAGAGGAATCTTGAGTTTTAATAGAGATGGTTCTCTCCATCAATAAATTACAAATGAAACGGACCAATTTTATAGGAAGGTTCAACTGATGCACAAGTTTATCCCTGAGCACCGGGAGTAAAACATTATCATACGCTGAGGCAATATCCAAAAAAGCTCCTACTAAAAACTGCTTACTTATCAAAGAAATACGAATATCAGAAATTAATATACTAAGACTATCCATTGTGCTCATACCTTTACGGAACCCAAACTGGGATGAGGGCAACAAGTTCCTATTTTCCACAAACCACTCAAGTCGATGCTTCATCATATGTTCTGCAACCTTGCACAAAACAGACGACAAAGCAATAGGCCTGTAGCTATTTGGGTCTGACGGGTTTTTGCTAGGTTTAATGACCGGAATTATTATTTGATGTTTCCACGGTTGAGGAACCAAACCGCACTCAAAAAAGGAATTAACGAGATCCAAGTAATATTGCTTTGTACTTCTTGAGGCGTTTTTCAAGAATGAATAAGGGATCCCATCTGCACCAGGAGAGGAATCAACAAGACCGTCAAGTGCCATTCGAAGTTCAGAAAAAGAGAATGGGGCATCAAAATCATTTTCGGAAGTAAGAAAAGCCGGAGAAGAGGGAAAAGAGTCCAAATTTGGAACTGAAGGCGGAGCCAGTTTATCCGAGAAAGATTCGATCCAGGAAGAAGGATCGTTAGCTGAAATATCAAAAGTATTACAAGAGCCTCTATATCTTTTGATTTGCTTCCATACTAGGGAAGAAGGGGAACAGGGAGATAAACTTTGACAGTAGCGAAGCCAACCATCTTTTTTCTTTTTGGAAAGAAGTCTCTTAGCAGTGGCGGCTTTTCTTTGATACAATAAGAAATTTTGAAGAGTCATTGAATTAGAATAATTAACCTCTGCTATTTTCCTTTCCTTGACAGCTGAAGTGCATTCTGAATCCCACCAAGGAGTTGAAACTTTGAATCTGTAGGGTTTTTTAAGAGGAAAATTTACATCAGCACTAGTAATAATGGAGTCTACAAATTTGGAATAGCAATCAACAAGATTGTTTCTGTCAGGAGGGGGAAGAGATAGTAACTTATTTTCTAGAGAATCTGAAAAAGAAGACCAGTTTGCATCGTTTAATCTATACTTAAGAGAGGGATTAAAATTACGCATTGGTACTACTCTGTCAGAGATAGAGACAATAATAGGAAAATGGTCACTACCATAAGACTGAGACAAGATACTCCAGGAAAGAATGGAAGCAAGAGAGGCAGAGCAAGCTGTAATATCCACAGCTGAGTTAGGGTTTTGAGAAGGACGAACTCTCCTAGTGGGGGAACCGTTGTTAATAACACATAGATCAACTTCATCAAAAATTTCAAGGAGGGCCCGACCAAAGTAATCATCATGGCTCGAGCCCCATGAGCGATGATGAGCATTTAAATCACCCATAAAAATTATTGGAGAGGGTACTGAGGAAAATATACATAAAAGGTCTGGAATTAACCTAGAATGAGGATGAGGGATATATGCAGAAAGGAAAGTAATATTAAAAGCCCTAACAGCAACTATATTAATGTCAGGAGGAGTAGGGGGAAGAGGAATAAAAGAGAAAGGAAGGGAGCGCCTCACAAGAAGGGCACTACCTGCATACCCATCAGCCCTATCATCTCGAAGACAGGAGTAACCTGAGACCCGAAAGTGAGAACCAGGCACCAACCAAGTCTCCGAAACGGCAATGACTGAGGGGTGAAATTTATTTATTAAAAATGAAAGTTCAGGCTTCTTCGGCCGAATGCTTTGAATGTTCCACTGAAGTGTGGAGACTAGATCCATCATTATTATTAAAGAGAAGCAAAGAAAGTTTCTGGGCAACGTGGGGCGGTAAAGAGAAATTATCACGGGAAACTAAACTAATAATTAGAGACAAAAGTATTTCTAAGAGGCTATCCTCTTGAGGTGATTTTGGGGATGAAGAATTTTGAGAAAGAAGAGAGAAACCATTGGGAAAGGATGAAGGATCTTCAGCAACAATGGATCTATGGGCAGTTTTGTCATAAGACTTGCCTAGAGGAGCTCTAAGCTTAGGGGAGGAAAACACAGTTTTTTTATACGAGGTAGGAGGAGTAAGGCAAGTTGATTGAGAAGAGGAGTAAGAAGATTGGGTTGGTAAGTTTTGGGAGACTTCGGAATATAATTTTTTTACACTAGGAATGGATCGAGAAGCCTCTTCATATGAGAGATTTTCCTGAGACATTAGTAATTTAATCGATTTTTGTCTACCTAGTTCGGGGCAGTTACCGTAGAAGGCAAAGTGACGGCCCAAGCAATGGATGCAAGTGGCCTTGGCCTCAACCACGTCGCAACTGTCACCTGTGTGAGGTTGTGAGCACCTAAAGCACCTTGCCTTGGACCGACACTGTGCCTTAACGTGCCCAAAGCGGCAGCAGTTTTGACATTGTATAGTGGGGTACTGATATACCTCCACTGGCAGAGATGTGTGTTATAAAAATACCCTTCGAGGAAGAACCTGTCCCTTGAAGGTTACAACTATAGTCTGTGTAGGGATCCAGGAGGTCTTGCCCTCCTGTATGTTTTTTCGGTTTAACCTACGTGCTTTTAAAACGATTCCACACCCATCAGGAAGAATGACAGATTCAACGAATTCGTCCATCGACATATCGACCGGCACTTGACGGACGATACCAATTTTGGTAATGTTATACGATGGAATTGTGACTGTATATTTTGGTTTTAAAACCGGGTTGGAAATGAACTTATTGGCCGCCTCACCAGAGGTGAATTCAACAGAGATTTTGTTTCTGCCCACTTTTTTAATGCCGTCCCTACAAATATTTTTTATATTATTTTGAATTAAAAATTGCCCAAACTTGATTGGACGTATCAATGTGCCTGCGGAAGGATCAGGTTCGGATCGGGAAACATGGACTAAAAAGGGACCTTTTTCTAAGTCGCTATATGAAATTATGCCCTCTTTCAGAGAAGGGTGAATGAATAATGTTTGGATGGCCGCAACAGCCATATCCTTGTTAATGATAGTTTTTTTGGGAACAACCTCGATAGTTTCGGAGTCGATCATGTGTCGTCGCTTACCAACCGTCGAATGTGAATATGAGCATCAGGAGGGTCTGGAGGATCTGGAGGGGGAGGAGGATGGTCCATGCCTATTAAAAAAAAAATTAATGAGACGATAAAAAACACTGAAACCTGCGAAGAAATATCAAACTGTTATTTTGTTATAATGTAGATTTGGAAAAAAAATTATCTCTCCAGCACGACTGACAGCTATCAATCCAAGCCCCGCGATCGAAATCCTTGTTCTTGCTCGATTCATATTATATGACCTCATGCATGTCAAGCATCGATTATTTTTTTGTAATGTTCTGGCTTGATTACTAAGTCTTTTAAGCCATGTCTTCGTATGAGTGATTTGTTAACGCCTTGAATTTACCATTAGAGATAAAGGATGTACACATTTTTTTGGTAGTGTGGCGGCAACATCGCCGTAACCATACATAGAACTAATTATTTCCATGCCCCAACTTTTTCGTTTGGACCAGTCATGTTGACGGTTCGAGAAAGAAATCTAAATTTTCATCACGTGATATAATGAACAATACAAGAGTTTTATCCTGCCTATTTTCATTATTACCTGGTTCCCTCAACATCCAACAAATCAACTAAGATTTGGAAGCAAATACATTCAATATATACTACTAATAGACCGGACATAGCGAACAAAATAGTGATCCGATACTTATTTCCCGGTGGTCATAAGTCACTCAGTCTAGTATGACACACTTACACGTCAAGTCGTGTTTGTATCCGTTCTATGCACTAAAAGAAAATCATTTTCTGAGAAAATATGCCGAACTACGCATTACGCTTTTGTAAATCTTGCTATGGTAAAATGACCCAGGGGCCTTACTATGATAATGTTAAAATTACAGTAGTACCAGCGAAAAAGAGTGATGGAGCTATACACCCTATATAGCTCCATCCCTTTAACAGTTCGGTTTAGGTCGTAAAATGGATCACGTCATGAGATCGTGGTAGAGCCTCAGTGTGTGATAAAGGTAAGATTAAGCTTTTCAGCAACAGATGGCGTTATCACAAAATCAGTAAATAGAACATTTACTGATTTTGTGATAACGCCATCATAAAACTTACCGTTTTGCAGAAAATCGCGAAAAACTAGTTTTTGTGACCTTTGACTCCGAGTATTTTTTTCCAGGTATTGGACCGATGAGGACTTTTTATATTTCATTTATGATGGTTTTTTGAACAATCCTACGAATCTTCAGAATCTTTATAACCTCGGAATATTTTTTACAGCTTTTTTATCTGTCAAGTATGTCACACCAAACGTAAACGAGAGAGCAAAACAGAGAGATCCGAGTTTATATACTCTTCGGTCGTTGGATGTGGTTTCTCCAACAAGCACTGGCTGGCTTGGCTGACAATTAGCCGGGTCTACACAGAACGCATGGCCAAACCATCCTTATGTGCGAAGTGCGCGGCGCACACGAACGCCAGCGCCGGGTAAGATGCCAGTGCCAATTTTTAAAAATATTCCTCCAAATATTCTTTCGTTCCTTTTTTTTAAAACGGGTTGCTTTGAAGTATATATATTCTTTGGATTGACTTGGAATTATATGTTCAAATAACTACTACTACAAATAAAGGTACGTTATTCTTTTTCCAAAATTATGTATTTATAGGATTCTTTTTGTTTTGTATTTTCTGTAATATCGCAGTACTTGTAACTATCTTTGTATGAAATACATATAAGAAAACTCGCCTTATTTTGTAATATGAGTTCTACCTTGGAAACAATGTGTCTCAAGCGGTATGCAATATTGATGATGTATATAGACTTAAAACTGCTAATGAATTGGATGCCTATTTTTGTTTCGATCTCTTTCACGTGGGAAATATATGTAAAATAATAAATTTTAATAAACACAACGGGTGGACAAGCGGGACGCGGGCATGCCTGCCTCCCGCTTGTGCCGAATATATAATTGAATCGAACTTTAGTCGCGTATAATGTGTGCTCTACAGAATACATTGCCGCCGAATTGCCACTGAACTTACGCCGGACCGAAGTTCGACTGTAAGCTATAATGGAACGTAATTTCGGCATAATGTGTCGTCAGTAATTCAAATAGCATTGCAGGCGTTAATCATGCCGAACTTCGGTCGCGTACCTCCGGCATAGTGTGTTTATACACTTAGAGACGATGATTGGCGTCAGATCTCCCGTAAAATAGACCTCTAACTAATATTGAAGAACCGAAAAAAAAAATGCGGTTTCTGGCGGGAGGCTACAGAAGAGAAAAATTCAGAGAGAAACAAAGTCGTGTAACTGGATCAGGTCAAATAACATATATAATATTTTTTCATACACATTTACAGTATAACCTCTTTTTATAGGGTTTATATTGTAATATCTGTTCTATATAATGTTATAACAAAGAAAAAAAATCGTGCAATATATTTTATTACAATTATAAGACTATAGACGTTCTAAACATTTTGTGCAGTTTAGAAATAAATAGCAAAAAACTATTTTTATTATATAAAATCGACTAGATTTTTTTTTCCTTTGTTTACATAAAATATCTAAGATTATTGAACGGACTATAGTATGAGTATAGGTATTTTTTTAATGAGTTTCTTGTTTATTTTAGGAGCTGCAGTACTGTACTCTAAAAAAATAGCCTAGAGCGCAGCGCTGGCCTCAGCGATGAAATCCAAATAAGGTCATTGATTTAGTAACAATCTAATGTACCTATTTGGATTTCGTCGCTTTTACCATTCGAAGAGTTTGCCATCGAATCGAAAAGAAGAAGAAGAAGAAGAAGTCGCTGCGACCAACGCTGCGCTCAAGGCTGTTTTCTTAGAGAATAGACACACACACACACACTCCTGTACGCTACAGTAAACGAGAACAGTAACATTGTTAGTAGTGACACACAATCTGAAAAAATCAACCATCAAGATCAGAATAGAGATAGTGATAGTAGTAGTGATATAGTGATCAGAGTGCACAATCCAATGTTCAAACAAGAGGCAGAAGAACGAAAAAAAGAAAGAAAACTGCTTCTAATAGAGCAGATGACATATCTGATGAAACTCTTTCAGAAGTTTTCCAACTTCTGAAACAATATGCACAGCCATTACAACCCGAGACAGATACTTACTGTTTAGGTCGCACATGGCGGCCTTGGAGTACAATGGCTGCGTGTTTTTTGCGTGGTAAAAGTGATGTGCTGTGTGGTGGCTACATCCTTCTACAGGTCATCTGGGCGCTTGTTTTGGAAAGTCCGTGCGTTTGGTTGTAATGAAGGCGGTAACTCTCTAATTATACACGAAACACTATTAATATCAGACAAGTTGCAACGGAAACATATAACGATTTATTCTTATGATCGGAATTATTTATTGGAGATAGGTAATCGTTTTATATTTTATTACAGCGTTTTTATCTGTCAAGTTTGTCGTCACACTAAACGAGAGAACAAAACAGATCGATCCGAGTTTAGAATCTTCGGTCGTTGGATGTGGCTTCTCCAACAAACACTTGCTGGCTTGGCTGACATTTTGGTTTTGGTTCTGGCTCCAAATTGTCGTAAGACGGCGTTAGCTTTGGGAAACTTAATATAATAATGCCTAAGGCATTAAGACTAATGGCACCGGTATTAAAACTTAAGGAAACAAAACTCTCTCCCTCAACCTCGCAGACGTTGAGACTGCCATTATTGGAGCAGATTTTTTGCTTATTTTAATTTGTTACTAGATTGTCACAATAAACTTTTACGAGATGGAAAAACTGATCTATCATTACCAGTCTCCATTTGTAATAACAGTCAGCCTAGCATCAAAACTGTCAAGATTGATAGTGACTCACCTTTCACAAAATGTTTCTTAGAGTTTCCAGACGTAGCACGACCCCTGGGAATCCACCGTGTGGTGAAACATTACACCATCCAGTACATCAAAGCAACGAATGGCCCACCTGTGTTGTCACGTCTGCACCGTCCCACACCCGCGAAGCTGCGCGTTGCTGGAAAGGAGTTCATTGACATGTTGAACGTAGGCACCGCAAGAGTCCCTGGTCGTTATCTCTCCACCTGGCGCCCAAGAAGGATGCCACATGGCACCCTTGCGACGACTACCGAGCTTTGAACGCCTGCACTATCCCAGATCGATACCCTGTACGTCATATAGGGGACTTCGATCACAATCTATCTGGATCGACTATATTCAGTTCTCTCGATTTGGTGAAAGCATACCAACAAATACCCGTGAATCCAGCTGATGTTTATAAGACGGCCATAATAACACCCTTTGGTCTCTTTGGATTCCCTTATATAGCGTTTGAAATAAGGAATGCTGGGCAGACATTCCAGAGATTAAAATAAAATAAATAAACTATTACCGTTATTTTATACTTAAATTAAAAGGGCAGAACTGGAACAGGCTTTCTTTTCCTACAAAGAAGGTCTCTCAAGCGCCAATCAGCTTGCGCATCCTATACAGAATGCCCGTCTGGGCCTGTACACAGATGCCTCTAGCACTTACGTCAGCGCGTGTCTACAACAGAGGACCGACCGCGGCAGGCAACCCCTGACATTCTTCTGTAAGAAGTTGACGTCAAATCAGTCCACTTTGCCAGCTTATTACAGGGAGCTATTGGCTGTTTATTAAACCATACAGCATTTTCGGCATATTCTAGAGGTAACATACCACTATATATGCCATAAGCCATTGCTGTACCCCTTTGTTCAACGATGGGAGGAACTGCCTCTGGCGCAGTTGAATCAGCTGTCATTCATTTCAAAATTTACTACTGATATTCGTTACGTAAAGGGAAGACAGTATGACATGATGTCACAACATGGCAATCGATCCTATTCTTAATTGGAACGCATTGTACGCTTTGAATGCCTATCGCGCCTAAATTCAGCCCGCCTTAAGGGCCTATTACACGACGCGTTATTCAAACAGTCTTAGTCTATATCGCGTAGTGTAAATGTGTAATAAAGAGCCTATTACATTACGCGTTATTAATAATTAATAGGCTCTTAAGGGTAAGACTGTCTTACTTTGAATTCCGATGCCAAAAGTGGGCTCGACGAGGCTTAAGGGCCTATTACACTGCTTTATATTCAGAGAGTCTTAGTCGATGTCGCGTAGTGTAATAAGGGTTAGATCGGTCTTACTCGGAAAAAAAATCGTGTGCTGAATATCGCGTAGTATAATAGGCCCTTAAGCTCTTAAAATTCCCCTTTGCATCTCACTTACTCACTTGCCGAAATAGCCGCGTAGATAAATAAATTGCCCTCTTAGAATATATGTCCCATTACTAGCTTTATAAAAAGCACTGACTACTAAAAGCTTGATAATTATGTGTAATGTAAACCTACAATTTTCAATGGAAAGACATTACTTTCAACATAATTGAAATTGTTGTCATTTAGCTGCTGCAGATATAAAAAGATTTATAAATTAAAAATCAATATGGAGCCATAACATCAAACTTTCAGAACGAAAAATCATACATCATAGTTTTCATCCCCTCCTCCCGCCCCGCGGTAACCCTTTTAAATCTAGACCGGCCGCGTGTGGTTAAAATCGAAAACACGTGTTTTCCTAAAGAAATAGCCTGAATCGATTAATTTAACGTTTACAGTTGCAATTTTATTATCCCTATCAACGTTTCTGTGTTTGTTAGCCAAAGAGAAGGTAAGTCCTCTAATCGATTGCGCCATTTTATAGATGCGCCGCGTCGCATGGTTTTGGAGTTTACATTTTAGTCTGTTTTCAGGTTGATAAACATGACTGAGGCAAAAGAAGTAGTCGCTGAGAGTAATGGAGAGGAGAATAATAAGAAAGAGGAAAGTTTGGATGAAGAATCCTCTGAATTGGAAAATTCTATCATACGTCAGGTTGAGTACTATTTCGGTGAGTAATAAACTTTTGCAACGGCTGACGTAGAGTTTATATAAAGAAGACGCCTTCGGCCAAGGTCTTGTGCATGCTTACAATCATTGTTTATGATGCACCCGGCAAATAATAAATGCCGTTTACATTGAGGTACTCATGCTCCCAACTATGATTTGAAAATATTTTTTGAACTACGTGGGGGAATTAGGGGAATTCCTTATTCCCCCAATTACAACAACAGACTGTATGTTGATAACTTTATTATCAACATAATATACATTGTATTTGTGTAATGTTAGAAAGACCTACTGCATGAATACCTATTTATTCTTTTGCGTTTCCTCTTGAAATGACTACAATGCGTACTGCTATACATATAGCAATTTATTTCGTATTTCTCGTAATTTTAACAAGCTAGAACTCATGGTAAGATTTTTTCTTGTTAGATAATATCTAGATGATATCTAGAAGTTGGAAGATTTTTACTTTTTTCAGGAATCTTGGTGTAGCAATAAAAGTTCTAAGAATTTTTGATAACTGTAGCACTTATTTTCAAAACTTTTCTTTTTACACATGACTTTTTATCCGCTAGAGGGCGCCACATTGAGTTTTGTGACACATCACGTAGCCTATGTTCAGCGGACAATTAAGACTAACTAGGGAATTCCATCCCGCAAGCTTGGGATTCCGCGCCTTTTCTGCTGGATCAGTAATGTGGGATCCTGCATGTCTGCGGGATTGAAGTTTTGTATAACAAAATTGGATTCCAACAACCTGCTGCTGTTTTGATTATTTATTAGGCCCAGCTCATCCTCATTAAAAATTAATGAAACTTTGATTTATATAAAAATTGTAAGTTCTCATTACAAAATATTTTTTTCTTGCGATTCATAAAATCTTCGAAACTTATTACGGGAATCAAACTGTTTACTTAGGAAAAATTTATAAGAAATACTCAGTGTGCAAGTCTGAACTGCACTTGATCAATTTTTATGTATAATTACTAGGTACTTAAAACAAAAAAGAAATTAAAAATCCCAATTCCGCAGGGATGCGGGATCGCGATTTTGATATGGGAATGGATTCCCTAGCTCTAACAATACCTCATTTGTCGAGCTCCAATAATTAGTTTAGGAGCTATGTTGGAACATACACACACATAGCCTGTCAAAAATATAACTCTCCTTTAGCTTTGCCGTAGTCGGGTAATAAAGGTTGTCATTATTTGTTTTCAGAATTAGCCCCAATTGTACAATTTAAGGAGTTTTAAAGATTGTATAGAGAATTCTAAAGGGGTAACCAGACCAGATGGTTGCAAACTAGCATTCCAACCAAGGTGACCTTGGTTTAATGTGTTTGTACATGGATGTAAACAAAGTGCCAACACGTTCGGTGGTTAGGAAAATGCGCCTGCCCAATGACCATGACCTTCAATGTCCAACCACGGGCGTTGAAGGTCATGGCATTACAACTACTGTCTACACAGATTGAAACTAGCAAGGTCATCTTGGTTGGGACGTTGGTTTGTAACCATATCGTCACCCTTTTATTTCTTGAGTAAATAAACATGAAACTTGGCACAAAGTAGCTGGCAAAGTACTAGTCAAGTATACAATCATTATAGTTTCAGAGATTTTTTAGTAAAATGTGTATTCTGTTTATTTCCAGGGGACCTGAATCTGCCCCGTGACAAGTTTCTCAGTGAACAAGTCAAGCTTGACGAGGGCTGGGTGCCTCTTGACATTCTTACTAGGTTTAACCGACTTGCCAAGCTGACTAAAGACACCGAAATTATTGCTAAAGCTTTGAATAAGGCCACCAATGGATTGTTAGAGGTATTTATTATATTCATTATTGTACACCATTATATATACAAAAAAGAAACTAACAATGGACCAGTTTCCTAAAAAAAGTTACTACTATAGAGTTATTACGTTTTAAGGAGCCATAGGTCACAATACGAAAGTATGACCAGTGTGTGTTGCCAGTGATGCAATATGGCTCTGAAATGTGGTCGCTTACAATGAGGCCCATTGTAAGCGACCACATCAGAAGGGCAATGGAAAGGGCTATGCTCGGAGTTTCCTTGCATGATCACATCAGAAATGAAGATATCCACAGGAGAACCAAGGTTACAGACATAGCCCAAAGAATCGCCAAACTTAAGTGGCAGTGAGTAGGGCACATTGCTCGCAGAACAGATGGTCGATGGGGACGAAAGGTTCTGGAATGGCGACCACGTATTAGAAGACGCAGCGTTGGAAGGCCTCCCACAGGGTGAACCGATGACCTGGTGAGGGTCATAGGTATCCGATGGATGAGAGATGATTGAGAAATCTTATGAGACTTAAGTCTACCGCAAGTCACAAGTCTGCACAGAATTGCCATCTCCAAGTGACACTGGCAGAATAGTGCAACTATTCTGACTGGCTCAATTGCCATAAATAAAATCTAATTATATTTATTTTACTTAAAAATTAAAGTTTAATAATGAGAAAAAAACCTTTTTTAATTTTTCAGATGTCAGAAGACAATAAAAAAGTCAGAAGGAGCCCGGATGTACCCATTCCAGAGATGAACGAGGAACGCAGAAAGGAACTCAGCAACAGGACAATTTATGCTAAAGGATTCCCCAAGGATGCCACACTCGATGATCTTCTGAAGCACTTTAAAAAGTATGACCAGGTTGAGAACATTATCATGAGGAAGTTCCAGGAACGCTCCTCAAAGAAAAGGTTGTTCAAAGGATCCGTGTTCATTACTTTCAAGACTAGGGAGCAGGTAATAAATGATTAATTTTTTCTCGAAAAATTGTCCTTCCATCATCAGACACAAACTAAAAAACATCTCACCAGACCACAGACAAACTGAAATGATACAGATTTGTTGACTAAGCACAGTATTTGTCATATTCGTCATGAATTTGAAATAATATTGGTCATAAGTTATTTACTTTATGTTTAATGAATTTTAGTTATATTTATTAACATATAAGCACTTAACTGAGATACAGGCTATACCTAGTTCAGGTAGAATAGAATTTTGTACCTTTACCTCTAGATTAAGCCCTTAACCTTTTGAGTAGCGTAATTAGAGACACAATAGAAAGACAATGACCGAGAAAACGGAGCGATAGCCGGCGTTCGCTCGGGGTTTAATGAATTAAAATTATAAACATTATATTATTATTAAACTAAAGCCATGGATTGTGCCAAAGTGTAACTCGGGGCCCTGGAACGAAGGCAAAGAAGGAACAGAAGTGGGTTTTAGTTAGTAAAAGTCTGACAGACTATTGGATTAGAGAATTCATTGGATGATTTCCCACGTAAAAAAAAGCCACAGACATATTAGCGAGCTCTCGCTGAAGCGCCTTCGCCCACGTCTGAATTAGTCTATGCTTCGCCTCTGTGTCCATTCACCCTATTTGACTGTATGTTGAGCTGTTGATCTCGACTGTCATTAAACAAAAAACTGGAAGATGATTTTTAAGATTTCCCCTTGGCAATTAACGTGTTAATATCAAAATCAATTATTAAAATTTCAGGCTGAAAAGTTCATGGAAGGCAAACCACATGAGTACCAAGAGACGGAACTGATCGTCTTATGGCAGGATGACTATATAGTGCAGAAACAAGAAGAGTATGCCAACAAGAAGGAACAGAAGGATAAAAGAAATAAGGATAAGGATAATAATGTAAGTTGTCTTTTTACACTATCTGTGTACCAAGTTTCATCGAAATCCGTTCAGTAGTTTTTGCGTGAAAGAGTAACAAACATCCATATAATGTATATAAGGTGTTAAAAATTTAAGTTTAATCATTTCGAGGAGGCATTGTACTCCTCATTATGAACAACTCTTTTAGTACATGCATGTGCCATGTAACATTATGTAACGCAATAAAATTTTGACTATTGAGATTAGCTGAAACTAACAGACAGACAAAAATGTTAAAAATTTCATTTTTATTATAGATATTAAATAATATTATGATATTATAATCAGACAATTGAATTTATTTATTTGTATAGCGCGAGCTAACATGTCTTCATTAATTTCTAATTCAGGTTGAAAAAGAGGAGCTGAAACTACCCACAGGAACAGTTCTTCATTTCAGTGGTGGTACCGATCAGATGAAGAGGGAGGACATCAAAGAAGCATTAAGTACAATAGGTAAGAAGTAACTTGTTAGCTACAAGATATGTCTATTTAAATAAGGTGTTAAAAAATTAACTTTAAGAATTTCGAGGGGACATAGTACTCCTCATTATGAACAACTTTTACTATGGGACCAAATCTGAAATAGCGAAAATTTTTATGGACTTTCTAAAGTTTGTGTGGAGAAATCTATCACGCGGGCAAAGCCGCGTGCAGAACATAGTAAGGAATAATACAAAACAATACCCAACCTCCTTCTATGGAGACTGTATTTGTGTATTAAAAAATACGTTTTTTTCTCCCCTGTTTATTTCTTCACATTCTCTTTTTACTTAGCGAGAGAGAGAGCTGGAGGTTGACTGTACCCTCTACATTTTTTTGTGAGTGACCCCTCGCAGGTCAACCTATGAGGTTGCAGGTAAACCGGACTTGCCTGTGGCGGCCTTAATAAATTAAAGCCACCAGCTAGGACTTGTAGAAACTTAAAACTAAGAAATGCATGCTAAGGGTACCCTCTGTCGGGTACAGACCTCGGCTTAGGGCATTGCTTGGGAGAGTACAGGGACAGGCTGGCTTGAATGCAGATTATAATAATCCACAACTATCACACAACGCCATCTAGTCCCAAGCTAAGCAGAGCTTGTGTTATGAGTACTAGGCAACTGGTAAACCTACTCATATATTTCTAAATACATACTTATATAAATTACATCCAGACACAGAACAAATGATCGTGCTCATCACAAACATTTGTCCTGGGTGGGAATCGAACCCACAACCTCCGGCAAAGCAGTTAGGGCCACTAACCACCAAACCAACAGGCCAGATAAATCAACAATCAAGTTTATTATTATCTAGGGACATAAATAAAACTACTGGCTGTGTGGCATGAGCTGAGTACCCTCCAAACAAAAGCCTTCTTTTTTTGTATAATTTACTTATTTATTTTCCACGTCTTCTGCATTCTGATCATTCAACCAATCAGAATCCAATAAGTATTTTCTGATCGTATCTTATGTACCGCAAAACGTTACCGTAACGACACCTATAGCCATTATTTATGTACACCCTTTAAATTCTGCTAGGCATTAACAAACTACCCTTAAAAACTATAAAAAACATAAAAAGTCAACATCAGACGTAAATTCTTAGCAAAAAAAAAAAAACTGTTTACAATTATGTCAATGTATTGCTTACAGGAGCAGATATAGCATACATAGACTTCAAAGTGGGCGACAAAGAAGGTTGGGTGCGTCTCACAAAGGAGGACACCGCCAAAGGAATAGCAGAGAAAATGACCGACAACAAAATGAAGATTGCAGAAGCCGAAGTTGAGTTCAAAGTTCTTGAGGGCGAAGAAGAAACGACATACCTACAGAAAACAGTCGAGGAAATGACCAAAAGACGAAAAAATATGAAGAACTTCAAAAGCAATAAGGGCAGAAAAGGCGGCAATAAGTACCACGGGAAGAAACGACGACACGACAACGATGACAGTGGCAACACCAAGAAAATCAGAACTTCCGACAGTTAGTCATAGGTGGCGCTGCCTTCAGACGGCTCTATGCTTAACCATAGACTTTCATGTTTGCTTCTAAGTAAAATAAAGAGAATGTTTAATACAAGTATAAACTGTTTGTTAAAGAACTGGAACTGTTTTGAACTAGAGTTTCATTTGTTATGTGAAATATTTACTATTAAATTTTATCTCGTAAGGATATTATTTGTTGTTTCCATTTTTCCCTATCAAATGATGAGTAGAGTAGATAACAATGTAACTTTTCACACTGCATGTAGACAGACTGCAAGAAGACTATTCCAATTACAATTTTATTGTGGCATCAAAGTTTTTATCATTTAGTCAGTTAGATTTTTTATATACAACAGGGGCGTAGCTGGCGCCAATGATATGGGGCACCGTTTAGAAATTCGTAACATGTTATCCACAACCTTTAATTCTCTTATTGATGAGAGATGCGAAGTTAATGGATTACTAAAAGGAAGGATTTCCATTTTTATAGCTCTCTCTCCTATTCCAGAATACTCCAATAAACGAGGTCATCGGTCTCGGTCTTACATGACATAGACGAAATCTATCAAGTTGTCTGGTCATATCTTTCAAGGTCTATCGTGACTCGTTTCTGTACTAGTAGGGTCTACGTTGTTAAAAAAAACCTCGATTTCTTTTGACTGCTTGTTTAATCGAGTCAATATTTTTTTTTATTGATATAAACCAGTGCTTGACTGCGATCCCACCTGTTGTTAAGCAGAGATGCAATCATTGATGGCGAGGCGCACTAGTTTATTAATTTAATGTCAATACAGGAATGAAGTATTATAAACTTGTTTATATGTACCTGGATATATAAAATCCTTGACGTACCTACCTATCTAATTCAAATTATAGAATTTCATACTGCATTAGACATGAACGAAGATGAAACTTACTTTGTAAACGTCTGTCAGATTTTCGATCTTTGTCATTCGTTCTTTTCGACAAGAGCCTTGTTGTTATTATTGATTAGTATAAATGATGTGCTATTGTAATGTCGCTGCTCCTAAAATTAGAGTAACTGAAAACAGTCAGCACTATTAACAGCACTATTTTGAAAAATGTTCAATGTAAATAATTATCCCACTAATTCAGGTAAGTACAAATAATAGTCCGAATCATTAATATTGCAAATGTATTACAAATGTTTAACAAAGAGTGCCTGGACACTTGCAGATGCTGATGCTCAAATCCAGGAACTAGTCAAGTTTGAAGAGTTGACAATTACTGAATGTCCTCCAAATCTATATACGATGAAGTCTGTTGAAGTGGGAACACAATATGATTTATCCGACATGTGTCTAGAAGAAGTAGTTGTTGAAAAAATTTCTAAAAATGAAGATTGTAAAAGTGGAAGTTGGATATCAAGCTATACCGATCCTCTAGATGATATAACTGAGTTCATATGTCCTCCAGAATTGTTTAAAAAGGCTCTAAAAAAATCTGGAAAGAAGGACTCTGAGTATGATTCAGACGATACCGTGGATGACTATGTAATTGGATATTTACTGTATTTTACTGGTAAAAAATATTTTGACTTTGAGAATGAGGATGGTTTTAAAAATAAATCTCACTCCTCAAAATCTAGCTGCACTAAATTAAAGCGTACAATATAATAATTTATAATACGTATTTTCATAATTAAAATTGAAAAAAAAAGAACAGCAACTATTCTAGTGTGATTTTATAATACTCTTTAGAATTTCCCTAGTAATAATTATTTCATAATATTCGAAAAGTATTGATTGCTCTTTTCATTCCAATTCCAGGTAGATTGTGGTGAAAAGGGTTTGTGCAAATGCCAAAAGATGCGGGGCAGAGAATATTATGAATACTATACACGGAATACAGAAAATGATCTCCACACTATGTACCCACTGGGGAGGTGTAAATTGCCCAAGGGAGCTGTATTCCACTTTACTGGAGCCCCCGGAAACATGAAAAGGGAAGATGTAAAGGAAGCACTTGTAGCTTTAGGTAATATAACTTTAGTAACAAAAACCCTTGTTGTCAATAAAATTTTACATTTTAAAACGTAAAATGTAAAATTTTGTTGCGCATCTACTATTAATTAATTAATTATCACTTCCGGAAAATTTTACTATCATGTGAGCATACACGTATAATACTCAGCAGAATAAAAATAATCAGAAGTTTATTTTTTAGTGCTGTTCATGTAGACTTATAAGATCACTAAAATTGTCTTCAGGTGCAAGAGTGGAATTTCTGGATTATCAGAAAGGCAGTAACGAGGGGTGGGCGCGCCTGAGTTTTCCTTATGAAGCAAGGATTATAATCAAGAGAATGATAGACAAGAAGCTTAATATCACCGGGGCAGATGTAGAATTCAAGGTTTTGTCAGGAAAAGCTGAAAAAAGATATCATAAAAAAGCTATAGAAGCCATTTACCAACTACAAGAAAAGTCAAAAGGGTTAGGAAAACAGTTAAGAAAAGCTGGATACAGCTATGTGAAAAAATATGATCCAAATAATAACAAGTGATCAGTTCACTCCCGTACAAAACCCGCTATAAGTTAGCAAATCAACACAAAGCTGAATTGGTTATGTTATTGGAGCAAGTAAAATCATAAATCCCACGAAACAGCTGATTTCATCGATTTCGATAAACACCCCAAAATTAGTATTTTAAGATATTTTTGTCATAAAGAATTAAATAATAAATAAGTAACTCAAATTGTATTTTAACCAAATAAAGATTAACCGGCAAACTATGGCACAATTTAGTGGATTTTGAAAATGAAACAATTATTTGATTAAAAATAAATGAAATAATTATGTATTTTAAAAATAAGAATCCAGTCTGCAAATTAAAATCAATACATGTTGAAATGTTTAATTTTCATTTAATATCTAACGTACTCTACGTTGCACTTCTTCTCCGGTGTGAATAAGATATGATAAAGAACTTCTATAAGTTTTCTGATCACGAGAACAATCATACACTTTATTTGTTAGTAAACCCGAAAATGCTAATCTAAAATAATAGGAGGCTCTCTATTTTAACTGTAGTTATATCAAATGGTAATATAGAAATTACTGGTAGAATATTACTGATCCGATTTCGATAATTCTTTCTCTGGTAAAAGACAACACTCGCAGGCTAAGTGCCGTGCACTATTTCTTTTATCCCTACAAAACACAGTTGAAAACGAGTGGTAAGCGTGTGACCTCATGGCTATGTGAATGGAACATCAAGAGCTCAGTTTTCTTTACAATATAAGAGAGCCCATGAGCGAGAGATAATCCTCACGTATGTTCCTACAGCGAACAGTTTTCAAACGGCACTTATGAAGGAAGAGGGACCCTACAACACCAATTCGTCTAAATAACACCTCAATCTGTATGCGACATCCGTTGCATACAGATTGAGATGTTACGCAGACGATGCCTGCCCACCTTACAATACATTAATTTGGTGGTTGTACCGACAGTTAAAGATGTTATCTATTTCTTCAAGGAGGCTGGATTCCGTCCTCATTTTATACCAACCATAGCACAACATAGGACATCAAATCGATAAATTTGGATCGATCTTAAAAACAGTTGTAAACAGGAGTCTTCCTATCAGTATAGTACCAACGACAGTATGCTTGAGGCATAGTACAGTCGTTTCTGTCAACAGTCCCTGCCTAAAAACAATCTGACCGTTTAAGGTTCTTCAAAAAATGCTTGTAACGTTTGTTAAATAAATAAAAATGAATTCTTGTTTATTTTAAATAATGCTGTATGGGTGATGTATTTATCGCCTTGTAGTCGGTCCTTCTATATTAGAATATATTTTTAAGTGCATGGACTAGTGATTTTTTTAAATATGATAGAAAGCTAACTTCATAAACGTTATTATAGAAAAGAAAAACAGTCTTGCATTCACTCGCTCACTCTTATGACTTATCTATTTCATTCAGTCAATGACCTCTCCGTCTGTCAAAATGGTTTAACACTACACTAGGGATGCCACTGGCAGACTCGCATTTTTGATTATTCGATTTGTGTTGGTTTCAATTTACAACTCGATTCAACACGATTCGGTCGGCTAAAGTCTGGCGAAATGCGCGCGTGTTGCTCGCGTGCAGTGACTGCCTAAGTTTGGTGCGCCGCTCTAGTGCAGCTCCTGTGAGGCTCGAGTGAAGCGCGCGCGCAGCCCGCGCGCACGTCCTGCGCCGGTGGAGTCCGACGTGTAGCTTGCACGCGGGAGGCGCAAGGGCTTCGAATGTACGAACATGAAATCCGGACACATCTTAAAGAGTTAGAGACCTCGTAAAATGCAGAGTTTCGATCGGCCGATAGTTTAGTTAGTTGCTTAATCAGTATGAAGCTAAACTTTTTTGTCGGCCGATTGTGAATCGTTTTATTTGCTCACTTCCAAACAGCTTCATACTGCCCCCTAGCCAAGTTACAACCGTTTCGTTTCAATTCTCTTTTCGTTGATCGCCTCGAGTCGGCCACGCCTCCGATTCCTTTGTTCTGACGTCATCTCAACGCTTAGTCACGTGGTCAGAAGAAAGGAATAGGAGGCGTGGCCGACTCGAGGGGATCAACGAAAAGAGAATCGAAACGAAACCGTTGTAACTTGGCTAGGAGGGCTGATTAAGAAACCAACCAAACTATCGGCCGATCGAAAGTCTGCAGTTTGTGGGGTCTCTTTAATGAGCGTCGATCAAATTGACTCAGACGGAACTAGAAATCAATTTATAAGATTTGATTATGTTGTCGATATATTTGTAACTTGTTTAAAAGTTCTCGTCATTTTTTTAGAAAAACTCCCACACCACACCGTTATTTTCAGGTGGTCTATCATTTATTAAGTTAGCACAGCGAATTATAAAGTTCAAACCTAAGCAACTAATAAGCTACCAGCGCAAAGAAGTATGCGGTGACTGCGACGAGTTTCAAGTGTCGCCATCTCACTCGCATTCTACAGAAGAAACACAGAACCGTTGACCGACTCTTTTCTACCGAGAGTACCGAGTTGACTCACGGCGGACCGTTGCGACACCGCTGCTAAATCACTACCGAGTCAAATCGAGTTGAAGGAAAACGCAACTCGAATTGTTAGATAAGTTTATTGTTTGACTCGAGCAACTCACTCATCGGGCATCACTAATACACCGACTGACGCAGACGCTGACGTTTTGGATTTCCATTTTCATTTAGAACTGAAGTTTATAGAATTTCAAAGGATACATTAAGATGCTATTGTCTTAAAAGCATATTATTGAAAATAAGGCTAAATTATTAGTGGTACATCTAGTTTATAGTAAACAAAATGAAGCCAGAACAAGTGGAAGAGACTGAAAATTCGCCACAAGTAGCAGGCGACGTGATCGGCGACACAGCTTACAGCGAGCGCTTTGTACTCAAAATTTTGTTGAAACTGGCTAATTTAGACACTTTAAAAGAAGAAATAAAGGAAAAGGCGTTTGAAGATGATGTCTGCATATTGTGGGACATGACCGCAGAGAGAGATGTTGTGTTATTTCTTCAAAAACACGATGTATTGAAGCTTTTCAATTTCGCATTAC
This sequence comes from Mythimna vitellina, assembly GCA_949316375.1. Taxonomy (NCBI): domain Eukaryota; kingdom Metazoa; phylum Arthropoda; class Insecta; order Lepidoptera; family Noctuidae; genus Mythimna; species Mythimna vitellina. Next base: position 4,244,123 of record OX438691.1, on the reverse strand, counting down.
CGGTCATTGAAATGCCCAGAATTATTGAAATAATCGTCGGTATCATCGGAAATATGTGTTGCCAAAAAGAAGTGGTCAACGTGTTGATGAAGATGGACAATTTATTGAACATTCTGATTGATTACATAAACACGGACGATAGTTTAGTCTTAGTTCAGCTGCTGCGACTGGTGAGCGCGTGTTTGTTTTTAGCAAACGAAGAAGAAGTGGAAACCTGGATGGATTTGTTCGCGAATGTAGAGTACTCTTCAGCCTTGTACTTTATATTAAAAAATTCTTCACACAAAGTTCTTTTGGTGACTGCCTTAGAGAACCTAAATACACTGTGTTCATATTGCAATACTGATAAATTTAGAACAAAGTTTTTTACACATTTCATAATTGCAGAGGCCTTAGATTCACTAATCTCAGCCTTCACTGAGTTAACAGTGAATCAGAAAGAAGGGTGTGTTAAAGACGAGTTGGAGAGAATTTTAGTTGTAAGTCTTCAGATAGCTTTAAACTTGGTTGGGTTTGATAAGTCACAAGAGATATACAGCCACAGCAACGAAAGTGTCATGACTATGATAAATGTAATATTAAAATACTATGGAGACAAGTTGGTAATTAATAAAGAAATTGATTCAGATGTAGTATGTATTGTTGAGTCAACCAACACAATAGTAAAAGCTTTACAAATTACTAGTGCACCTGATAAATATTTTGACCTTAGTTACAGTATATGGAAAGCCTCATCTTTAATTATAAAGTCTGATCAGAATGGGTCATCTTTTGAAGAAAATGACAAAGAGGAACTAAAGGAGTTTGTATCAAAAGTAAAACCATCTTTGGCTACATTAATTTGTAACTATCTTTCAACATGTACAGATGATCATTTGCTAAAAGTGTTAGATGATATTGGAGCAGATTATGAAGATATTATAAGTTGGGTTAAGGATAAAGAGTTGCTGTCTGATGTGTGTAACAGAGCAACTAACTATAGAACTAGGTTGAAAGATAATGTGGATTCATAATTAAAAATATTTCTTTATTTTGAGATTTTTTGAATTTTGTATGAGTTATCTTCTTTCCTTGATTTACCAGTCCTAAAGTGAGTACTTGCATCTTGTAGCCTTTGGGTTAACTCCATTAGAATGTAGCGATACCATGTCTATATAATCTATCTATATATATAAAAGGCGAAACTGACTAACTGACATATCAACGCACAGCCAAAACTACTGGGACTAGGGGTGTGAAATTTTGCACAAAGCTTTCTTTTATGGTGAGCACTAAGAGGATTTCCCAAAATTCACCCCTGGGAATGAAATGGGAGTATAAAGTTTTCATGGAGAAACCTAATTTCACGCGAGCGATGCCGCTAGCAGAATAGTAGGTAACATAGAAGTTTATTTACATAAAAAAGGTGCAGATTTCAGTGAACGAAATTTAAATTCCAATACTTTCACTGAAATGTGTTATCACTCATCAGCCTACCTACGTAGATACGCAAACACAAAGCGTGTTTGCGTGGCGTGGGCGTGGAGTTGCAGACGACACCAGCGCGATTTACGTTGTACGTGAGCCATAGCATCCTTATTTCCAGCCCACCACTATTCAGAAGCATCATCAGGACTGCCAGTTTATTTACACAGGGCGACTGCATCCGCATTTCAAAACGTATACCCCGGCCGGAGTGCCAAAGTCAGGTGCGCCCCTATTTTGTAAACCTTGATATTACTGGCGTAACAAGAGCGTATAAAGTCCTCCAGCCTTGGAGCAAAAAAGAAAATGGGCCCTATTTTGATGATTTTTTTTACAAATACAGTCCAGGTTTTTTTTTTTAGGTGGGAAAATCATCTAATGACAAATCGCGCTCTTAGGCGGAGCGGGAGGTAGAGTCAGACTTTTACTGACTAAAAAGCCACTCCTGTTCCTTCTTTGCCTTCATCCCGGGGCCCCGGGCTTCGCTTTCACACTACCGGGACACAGTATAAGTAGGATAAAATGAACTTAAACAGTATTTTCAACCGCCTATTCGCATCGGCCGCTTGATACGAACCTTCTCGCATCTCAGAGATTCGCCGTCCCAGGCATACCCTCATCACTCCCGACGACGCCGTTACACTGGTCCAAAAGCGCCGTACGGAAACCAGTACCCTTAGAAAACACAAATACAGACCATTAACAAACTTCCGTCCTCACCGCCGTGGCCAAAGGTTTACATGCTCTGTGCTTGCTCGAGCCAGCCCCCATCGCTGAACCTGTAGTCTATAATAGTGTGTAATCGCTTAGTTTTAAGTTTTGTAAGCCTTGGTTGGAGGTTTTAATTTTTATTAAGGCTCCCACAAGCAAGTCCGGTTAAGCAGTTAACGACCTCATAGGTTGACCTGCGGGAGGTAACACTAAAAAAAAATCAGTGCAGTTGCAGAGAGAAATGCTCTTTTCTTCTTTAACTCGACATTATGCGATTGGGGCTGCAGTTAAAAAGAAAACAAAAGGATGTTTTCAGCATGAGAAAAATTAAGTAGGTAGTGAGCTCGGAACTTTTTTAACACTCCATCTTGAATAGGTCACCTAAGTTTTCCTTTTAGTTGACAAAGGCTGCAAGAGCGAGCGAAGCAAGCTTAAATTTAATAATTTCAGCACTTTTCTGAGATGGAAATTATCTTTTAAAGTTTCATTCAGTAATGAAAATAAAAACTAAGAAATATGAATCCTACATTCTATTTGGTGCAAGTAGTGTGAAAGCCCAAAATAAAAACCTAAATCTCAAATTCATGCCAGTCCTTAGCCACATTTGCGCCAGGAGCCGTTCAAGTATTACGTAAGCAGATTTTTTGCAAATATTAACCCCCTCCTCGTCAGCAAAAGTAAGCAAAGCTTTCTCCCCCCCTTGATTACATAAACATTGGTACATGCATTTTTCAATGTGTTCTGGATAAATTTTTATTAATTTATGAACAGTAGTACCTGTTAGTGTTTTATAAGTTAAATAAGGAATACTTAAAATAAAGGAACATAACAAACTTCATTTAAAATTTTGGCATATTAATTCAAATTAACAGTACCTAATCAGTCCAAGACATTCAGAATCTATGACAATGACGTTGGATGTTTGCTGCTCACTTTCGTGTGATTTTGGAACATCGACATTGTTCTTTCTCATTATTCAGACCTGCCCCATCTATGTCATCAAAAATTAGCAAAACAAAGACCCCCCCCCCCCATGACAAAGACCCCCATGTAGTGCTTACGTAATACTGAATGGCCCCCCACTGAAATTATTTCTACTGATCGAGTTTTCTTAAATCCAATGACATCTCTCGCGTGTCAGACTTTTACCGACTAAAATCCACTCCTGTTCCTTCTTTGCTTTTGTTCCAGGGCCACGGGGTTCACTTTCGCAGAACTCATGAAGTAAAGAGTGAATAGTTTACTTTTAGTCTAGCATGCTCCATCGTAGACCACATCTTCGCTTTACATCAGGTGAGATAGCAGTCAAACGCGACCTTATTGCCCCACCCTAAAGTATAATTATATGCGGAGTACGCTCATGATGCAGTACTAGACAGATGAGCTGTTGGTTTTCTATATATATAAAAGGGGAAACTGACTGACTGACATATCAACGTACAGCCGAAACGACTGAGATTAGGAGCGTGAAATTTTGCAAAAGGTTTCCTTTTATGACGTAGGCGAGCACTAAGAAAGGATTTTCCTAAATTTATTCCCTAAAGGGATGAAGCGGGCAGAAGCTAGTTCATAATACAGGCACCTATCTTATAAAAAAATCCCAATAACGATATAAAATTTAAAAAATAAAAGATTGTCTTATGAGCGCTCCACTGCCTCTGGTGCGGTGCCATCTTGGATCGGCATCTCAGTGGGCGGTATGGAATCCTGGTCGTAGTTGAAGTAGCCTATCTACAAATATCATTATTTATAATATAATATATAATATATTCCACAACTATCACACAACGCTGATAATCCCAAGCTAAGCAGAGCTTGTGTTATGGGTACTAGACAACTGATAAACATATTTATATATTTCTAAATAAATACATATTATAGATAAATTACACCCAGACACAGAACAAATGATCGTGCTCATCACACAAACATTTGTCCTGGATGGGAATCGAACCCACGACCTCCGGCATAGCAGTCAGGGCCACTAACCACTAGACCAACAGGCCAGTCAGTCAGTTTATGATAGCAGCCGGACTTCTTCGGGTAGACTGCTCCGGGAAAAAAGTTAAAATAACTCAAACCTGATAGCCTAAATTTGTCGACGAGATATTTTGAACTCTATTAAAAGGATGACAATACATATATTGGTTTGGCAGTGATAAACGTGCTGCACTAAGTTATCATGTCGAATGTTGAATCAAACTGTGTTTCAGTCATACAGTTGGTGGCTGATAGAATTGATATATTCTCATGTTCACTGAGCGAGTTCGCAAAAGTTGCATTACATTTTTTTATGTTATAATGAAAATATATAATAATAAATAATTAATTGAATTAAATAATTGTATACTGATAATTAATTGCCTTATTGCCTATTTTAATTGTATGTTATATTAATTTTTATTGTATTGACTAATTTATTTTATTTTTGAAAATGTTATGAATTGGATCAAATTGACATGACAACATTATTGTAATTTATATTTTTGACTACACTATCGCATTGGATTGGTCTGTAATGATAGATGTATGTATGTCTAATAATAAATAAAAAAAAAAGTTATTTAGGATGAAGTTAAAATTCAGTGGAAAAGTGAATTGCAAGCATTTTAGAATCAAACCCCATTATGTTCAGCCACTAGGTCAATTCGTGTATGTGGTTTACAAGGAAGAAGTAAAACTACAATTTGTATATAGGATTATATATTTTTTTTACACATTATGAAGCAACATTTACATTACCATAAACGAGTTTTACACCGTCGCGTGTGCGGCGGGCTAAAACTACTCGAATGTAACAGTACATAGTAACAAAACAAAGCTCACCACATCCATGCCTCACATACTTGTCACACAATGATATGCTCCTCACATAAAAAAAAAACGACACAATACTGAAAAGGAAAAAGGAGATTAATAAATTTACATATATTAAATGTACTTATACACTAACTAACCACGAGCCTACGTGCCCAATGATAGGGCAAAAAACGCACGAACTTTTTTTAAATATCAATTTGTATATAGTTTACATAATATTATATCGTTAGAGATAATAAAAACAGGATAAAGACTAGACTTTACACTGATCAACGACAAATTGGCAAACAGCAACATATCGCGACGGCGGCGCTGTGCGGGCGTCGCGCTACATCATCAACATCCACATCTGCACAGCCGAGCGAGCAGCAGTCTGCACTCGCGCAGCCGAGCGAGCAGCAGTCTGCACTCGCGCAGCCGAACGAGTAAAAGTCTGCACTCGCGCAGCCGAGCGAGCAGCAGTCTGCACTCGCGCAGCCGAACGAGTAGCAGTCTGCACTCGCGCAACCGAGCGGGCAGCAGTCTGCACTCGCACAACCGAGCGAGCAGCAGTCTGCACTCGAGCAGCCGAGCAATCAGCAGTCTCCACTCGCGCAGCTGAGCGAACAGCAGTCTGCACTCGCGCAACCGAGCGAGCAGCAGTCTGCACTCGCGCAGCCGAGCGAGCAGCAGTCTCCACTCGCGCAGCCGAGCGAGCAGCAGTCAGCACTCGCGCAGCCTAGCGAGCAACACTAGTGCGCAGGCGCAACCGAGCGAGAAGCAGACTGCGCGCGTGCAGCCTCGCGAGCAGAAGTCTGCACTCGCACAGCCGAGCGAGCAGCAGTCAGCACTCGCGCAGCCTAGCGAGCAACACTAGTGCGCAGGCGCAACCGAGCGAGAAGCAGTCTGCGCGCGTGCAGCCTCGCGAGCAGAACACTGCACTCGCGCAGCCGAGCGGGCCGCACTAGTCTCACTAATATTATGACATAGTGCTGCTCGCGACTCGCGACCTCGACTGCGCAAATACACTGATTGTACATAAAATAAAACAAAAAAAACATGTGACCGTTATTTCGCCCGCAGAGAGCCGCTTCATAACATACATATAAACGTTACATGTTACCTACTCAATAAGTTACATAAATAATTTGAATTTAAAACGAGTCTTAGGCTTCTGAATAACATAATTATAGATAGCATGTAGTACCATGAAAAACCCAGCTTCGCTACGCACAGCCCTCTAAGTAGCGACCATGTCGGGTTAGGAGTATCCACCTTTACAATTTAATCTGAACCATAATTTATGTTGTTGAGTTTTCCTCCTTTCTTAAAGACTATAGAGCTGTATTATGCTCAAGAGGCAACTTCGCGCATTTTAATGAACAGACCATGCAACATTGTACGATCGTTCAAATCGCTATCTTAAACTAACCTTCTCTAAAATCAAATACCTTATAAATATTCAAAAAGTTAGAATGTCTATACAAACCGAACGATATAATATTTGTGTATGGGCTACAATACTTAACGACATTCACAACTTCACATAATATATAAACACATAACTCAGGTACATGTGAACATTTTTACATAACAATCCGTTCGGGCCTCGTGACTGGAGATTAAACTGTAAAGGGTGAGAGGTCGCACATGGCCAGGTAGTTAGGAGACTGCATTAAATAATATTTACATACAAATGAACCGTAGCGGGAAGCCGCCGAAGATACGAGCAGCTTGCAGCCCACTGCAGCCTCACGGCGCTTGCGTGACGTCACGACTCTACCTACGCCGCGTTGCGTTGCATTACGAACGTTTTGTGTGCGTTTGTTGAAACAGGCGGACCTCTCCTTAAATTCATCACTTTTTTTCTCAAAATAGTTAATTTTGCTGACGCTCCGCGTCTTTTTACTTCTATTACCTATTAACTTCACATCTGATAATCATAAATTTTCGACAAACGAACACAAACGTCACACGATAAACTAAATTAATTTCGACACAACTTAGATAAAAAAAGAAAAAACTAATTCACTTTACGTTTCGTCGATAAAAAAATACAATAAAGTGTAAAAATACTTTTACATACATTTTATGTAGAAAACAAATACGTCCAGATTATCACCTGGAGTTCAGAATCAAGCCAATTCGTATTATGGTCCGATTTTGGCACATTACCTTCGAAATACATAATAAATAATACTATTTTGACTGCGAACGATGGCAGTGTGAGTTGAACCTTTTGTCTTCGTGATAGGAGCGAATATTAAATGGCAATCGTTCTCTAACTTGTGTTAAAACGTCGATATACTATATATTTGTTCGCTAGCACGATGATTTTTCATAGAATCAAGGAGAGCGGTTGTTATTATTTCTGATGAATTTATCATGTATTATGATGTGCAAAACATATCGCCATGTTTCTATGACGTAAGCATCGCGCTAAAAGAAAACAATCATTCTACGATATAAACTCTTTGGTACATTTTTGTGAGCAACGACAAAATTACTGTGAGTCCTTACAAGCAATTTATGAACATACTATACGATACCAAAATACTGTTGCTTGGACCGAATTTAATGTTAGGTGTCGTACTAACTAGAAGTTACCTCACAGTGAGGTAGCGCAGTATGTCGCATGTACTCACATGTAGTCGCATGTAGTCACATGTACTCGCATGTGGTCACATGTAGCCACATGTAGTCACATGTAGCCGCATGTAGTCACTTGTAGCCGCATGTAATCACATGTAGCCGCATGTAGTCACTTGTAGCTGCATGTAGTCACATGTAGCCGCATGTAGTCACTTGTAGCCGCATGTACTCACATGTAGTCGCATGTAGTCACATGTACTCGCATGTGGTCACATGTAGCCACATGTAGTCACATGTAGCCGCATGTAGTCACTTGTAGCCGCATGTAATCACATGTAGCCGCATGTAGTCACTTGTAGCTGCATGTAGTCACATGTAGCCGCATGTAGTCACATGTAGCCGCATGTAGTCACTTGTAGCCGCATGTAATCACATGTAGCCGCATGGAGTCACTTGTAGCCGCATGTAGTCACATGTAGCCGCATGTAGTAACATGTAGTCACATGAAGCCGCATGTAGACACATGTAGTCGCATATAGTAACATGTAGCCGCTCGCGAGCCCGACGCACTGGAATGTTCGCACCGACCGCGAGACGCATCGCTGAGCCCACAAATACATATTGCTTTCATATTAAGCGTATTATTTTAATCCATCAAGAGTAGGTACGATACATTCAAAATTTTTGTACTTACACAATCTAAACACGAGTAAATATTTAAACAACCTACATTCCCCGTCTTCGTTGTCTTGAACGGACAGCTTGAATCGAATAGGACAACTACGGGGTCCACACCGAGATTAACTTTGTAGAATAAATATTAGGAATACATCTACACAGTCTGTTATATCGGTTTAGGGTGATCAATACATCTCATTTGTGGGGATTTTCACTAAAACATAGTGTTAGCGATGACTTGGGAGGGGTCATGTGTGATTGACGAGATAATGAAATAAAAAAATCCTTTGCGTGGGATCTATTGAAAACCTCGACCGTTCGCACACAGCACATACACAAGCGCTTGGCTCGACGCCAGAAGCGATCACAACATTTATCACACGGGGGATATGAGAGTGTGGTGTAGAGATGATGTCGCGGGGGCCCTGGGGCCCTGGGACCGGAGGCCTGGGGCCCTGAGACCGGCAGGCTGGGTCCCTACGCGCCTGAGAAGCCGTACACCTCAAGCACTCGTATCTCGAAGTCGCCGCTGGGACAGAGCGGCGGGTTGTTGAAGGTCGAGCAGCGGTCAGTCTTGCCGAACCTAATGTTCTCGTCCATCCAGATCGCTTGGCCGTCACTGTGAAGTTTAAAATAATATTAAAGTAACATTCAAAATTATTTACAGTGCAAAAGTGCATGTGAGAGGTGTTAGCCCTAATTCTGTGTTGGGTTTTATAAGCTGGGTGGATGATAATTAAGAAAATGTGAAATTATTCATGTGGGCTGATATTAGAAAAACACTGTACAATTAAACATTAAAAAAAACTATAACAACATCAAAACAGGAGCTTCAAATGGTGTAGGTACACTGTTCACAAATACATGCTCAAACAACCACACAACATATGAGAGATTCACTCGGATCAACATCCAAATTTTTTATTTCCACTTCAACTAAGCAGAGCTTGTGGTATGTGTACTAGACAACTGATAAACATACTTATATATTTCTAAATACATACATAAGATAAATTACACCCAGACGCAGAACAAATGATCGTGCTCATCATACAAACATTTGTCCTGGGTGGGCATCGAACCGACGACCTCCGGCTTGCTAAGCCGGAGGTCTTCAGGTCAGGGTCACTGACAACTAGACCAACATGGAATACCCTTCATTTATCAAAACAAAATTAATAATTCGTTATATAGTATTCAATTACTATTAAAGGTACCAGAATCAGTAACATTTAAAACATATGATTTATAAAAAAAAACGGCCATGTGCGAGTCGGACTTGCGCACGAAGGCAGCGAAAAAGACAACCCCATACTAACACTTAAGTTTTTCTTCCATCTATATATAGTCAAGAGTGAATAGGTTACTTCTAGGCAAGCGTGCTCCATCGTCGACCACATCATCGCTTACCATCAGGTGAGATGGTGGTCAAACGCGAGCCTATCATTAATAATAAAAAAATAACAAAGCATCGTTTGTGAAATTGAATGGCGCAAAGTTGCTACAGTGTTACCTACTTGAGTGTGGCGTCATAAGCGTATAGCGCTTTTTGTATATTATAGATTTTGTAATGGACTAAACAACATATTTTTTCACTTTCCCCTCCTATACACGTGGTTTTTTTGCCGGTTCTCCATATGATGCAACTGATTCAAACCGTGAACTAGCTTCTAACCATTGTTAAGTGCAAATGAAAGTATTTTAAATTAAATTGAACTAGGAAAGTAAAACCCAATTGTCAAAATGAAAGCTATAATGAGTGTCACGCAATTAGGCTGCCAAAATTAACACTTACGTTCATTTTTTTATTTATGTATGTATGTATTTAGAATTATTTAAGCAGGTTTATCAGTTTTCTAGTACTCATAGCACAAGCTCTGCTTAGTTTGGGACTAGATAGCGTTGTGTGAAAAGTTGTGGAATATTATAATTATTTTTTAGGATATTAAGAAGAACACACATTCAAATTGCTTTCAACACACACGAACACTCATCACTCGACATACCCTCCACCGATGGTGATCATAGTATTATCAGCCGCCATGAAAAGAGAGTTGGCGTGCGGGGTCCTCACATCACTCTGGCCCTCCTTTTTGTCCTCGAGGCATCCGACCCAGGGGTACTTGGCTCGCAAGGGATGTAAGCTGTAACGTATATTAGAGAGTTGAGATAACTGACCCGCCTCCGATAGTGATCATCTTGGAATCTGCAGCCATGAAGAGTTCAGAGCCGTGGGCGACTCTCTCTTCGACTTTCCCATCTGCTCCCGAGGTACAACCGACCCAGGGGTATTTTGCTCGCTCAGGGTATAAACTGGAAGCGAATTAAGGGTAGATGCAACATGCTGTGATATTTGTACAGGTTTGGGTTACATGGATACACATTGTTCTTGAATGGGTTTAACACGTTAGTAGCCAAAGGACAATTTTAAAAATGTCGAAAATCTACATACAGTTTTTTTTTTTAAATTCCGTAGACGGAAAAAAAAACAAAAGACGGATGAAAAAGATTGCTTGTAGCGGAGATGAGAATGTTGAGATGGATGTGTGGTGTGACGAGAATGGATAAAGTGAGAAAAGAGTATATTAGAGGAAGTTTGAAAGTGGCGCCAGTGACTGAAAAGTTGAAGGGGAATCATTAGTCTTGGTATGGTCATGTGAAGAGGAGAGATGAAACACATGTTACTAAAAGAGTTATGAGTATACATGTGGATGGGTGGAGAGGGAAAGGGAGGCCAAAGAAAAGATGGATGGATTGTGAACAGTGATATGAAAGAAAAGGAAGTTAGTGATAGCATGACGGTTGACAGAATAGAATGGAAGAAAAAAACGTGTTGCGCCCACCCCAAAATAAGATGGGACAAGGGTAGGAAGATGATGACAGATAAAGCAAAAAAATAAGCAACCGTTTTATATACGGAGTTTCAATTTGTATAAAAAATATTTTAATAGGACCGCGCGGGTCACTCTGTCGGACACGCTCGTATTTTTGACGCCCCGACCTTTTTGTCATGTAATGCGCATGAGACTAATCACCTGCAAACGTAAGTCAACGTAAAGGATGTCGTATCGGTCACCATTGTCCGATGTAGCCTGAATGGAATATTTAGTGGCGGTCACCATTGTCTGACATGGCGACTAACGTATTTATTTTGTCGGGTCATATTCACAATTCATGATAAAGTGCATTTTATTTGAAGTCTGATTTGGTTTCCTAGAGTTATCTATGATAAATTCTACCCCTTGCATCGTCACTAAGCCAAGTTTCAACTTAAGGCACTATGTGTTTTAAGTTGATTTTTGAATGTGCACATATATAATAAAATGATGAAATATAAAAAAAAACTATATAAAAAAAGTGTGTGTTGCAATAGAATTTGAACTATTTCGTGTATAACATTGATTTTGTTGTTCCAGAATTTATTTGGAGTTCAAATTGAAAATGAAATATTTGTGAATGAAATATCGATAAAATATCGATAACGTGAACGAGATGCCAATCGAATTCTATACACTATAGCATGAACTAAACTTTGCTAATTCTTTTTAAAGGTGGGTACTATTTTTCTAGTCGAGCATATTAAGGTAGTTACTACAGCGATGAGATTAATGATGATTTTGGGATTATTAAACAACTTCATTTTTATTTTTTTCAAAATAAAATAATTATTGACATGAAGTCACACCAAGATTATAATATGTTTACTTATATAAATTATAATTATAAAACATGATAATGCAAGGGATGGTTTACAAATCAACAGACACAAATAATAAGCTTCTAGATGTTAGGTAGCCACATTCAATTTAATTAGGGGTTAAAAAATACTTATAAATGAATACCAGTTACCTGAAGACTAGTAACATAATGCAAGAAATACACTTATTAAAGTTATTCAATAAAATAATAAAGCTGAATAGACTAGACAGATAAATACACAAACGTAAAATAATAATAATAATTATATGAACCAAAGAATTGATGTTTGACTAATCTCTCTGATTTTCAGTTCTTTTTATTACAGTCAAATGGGGTAAATAGGAACGCAGGGGTAAATAGGAACAAAAGTTTGAAGGGGATTTTCGCGTTAATTAACAATTTTTTCCAGAATTTAAGTACTCCTATTTATTCATTAATTGTAATAAAAGCGGATGCTTTGATAGAAATCAATAATATAAAAAATATATCAATGTAAAAAACCTAAGCAAAGTTTTGTTCCTATTTACCCCTGCGTTCCTATTTACCCCATTTGACGGTACATTTAAAAACTATCTATGGCCAATCCTTTTTTTTGTGAAAAATAGTCTGGTCCATAAAACCTCTTGAGAAGTTTAAAGTGAAATTTATTCATTCATTCATTCATTTCAGCCGAAAGACGTCCACTAGGACATAGGCCTCCCCCAAATGTCGTCACAATGACCGGTCCTGTGCGTCTCGCATCCATCGGATTCCCGCGACCCTCACCAGGTCATCGGTTCACCTAAAGTGATATTATCCAAAGTGAATGGGAATTAGCTCTTTGGCCGCCACGTCAAAAAAACATAAGCTTGCTCTCGGCACCATCGGGCAACTCGGCGATTTCATCCAAATAAGAAAAACAGTACTTTATTTTTATCAGTGTTTAAGTCTGTCATGTAGTCGAGACCGTGCGTGCTAGTCACATTTTGCTTTGCCATGATGACTGTGGCGGTCAAAGAGTCTGTTTAACAGGTGCTGAGCTCTCTCAGAATGTCTGAGAGATATTGGAATACAGATTTAAAAAAAATTGTGGTATTGAGTAATTTAGGCCTTACTGTCCACGGTCGCGTAGCTTCATAGACGCGTATTCGTCATTATACGCTTGGACAGTAGACCTTAGTAGAAGGCGTATTATTTTTTGAAAATATTTATATAATTTAAAAATAATCAGAGTTCTCGCATTGACTGAATATGGTATTTAAAAGAAAGTTATTTAGATGGTTACCTAAAGAGGAATGTCTCTCCGGTCCCGAAGTAAGCCTGGCGGTTGCCGCGCTCGTCCTTCTGATTGCGCTCGAACCACCTCGTCGAGCAATATGCACCGAACACCTGGAAACAGTTACATGATTCTTTAATAAATATAGTAATAAAAAAAAAAATCGAGGGAACCGTCAAGTGTGGGATAACACACTCCATGTCATACGTAGTAAAGTTCAAAATCCATTGCAATTTAAAATTTCTATAGGGCCTATAATACAATTAGCCACTTATCTCATACTAAAGACCAGAATGTTCAAGAAAACCTTTGAATAGCCGATAGTAACCGGTTTTGTCAACACTTCTCATACAAACGTGTATCAATGAGTTTCAGTTAACTCATACAAACTGACGGACTATTTTCAAGAGCAGAAAATTGCGTTCAGCGCAACTTTCGCTTTCGCGGATTCAAATATTCCGTTGTTTATGTTACTGCAACATGTCTCAATTCCAGAATCAAAGTTTAAGTCAATCTTATCATAGACCAAAACGTCGTGTCGCTAGGTAGTGGAAATTTAAATGTGGACGATGTGGATTATTCTTATTTTCAGTAATTTTAGCGTTTGTTTGAAAGTTGAAAGGGAATCGTTTGTCTTGGTATGGTCATGTGAAGAGGAGGGAAGAGACGCATGTTACTAAAAGAGTTATGAGTTTTCATGTGGATGGATGGAGAGGGAGAGGGAGACCAAAGAAAAGATGGACGGATTGTGTGAAGAGTGATATGAAAGAAAAGGAAGTTAGTGATAGCATGACGAGTAACAGGGCAGAGTGGAAGAAAAAAACGTGTTGCGCCGACCCCAAATAATACGGGACAAGGGCAGGAAGAGGATGATGACGATGTTTGGCACTTAAAGAGTTCCATATGTGGTTTATCTAAATGTTATTTCTTAGTTATTTTTCGTTGAATCTTGAGCTCCTTACCAGTCCTACGTTGAGCTACACGAATACTTGCATTGACTGGACAGGTCCACTCAAATCTGTGTGGTTCTTTCCTCAAAAGACCATCATCAGACACTAATCTGCATGGTTCTCATATGATTTGACCATTACATGTTTACTGTGTGGACTTTAAAAGAGACTGGCTCTGAGTTTGTTTCAGTTTCTTTTCATGGTAGCTGTCACGTGTTCTTTATAAACTATTTGCAAATTAAACATCATCCCCTCGAGCACCGATTGTAATGCGCTTGTACAACTTGAATGACCTTGAAAAATGCTTTCTTGTCGTTTTGTACACACGTTTGTACGAAATTTTTGTAGCCGAAAATTTTGTTTTTTATATCTTTGCTTTTCCTAGGAAAATCCAGAGAACGTTTTTTTTTTTTTTTTTGGTTATTTACGTAAAAACTCGCAAATACGTAATAATAATACCCCAGGGCGCCCGAGATGTTAATATTAAATGAAACAAGCAACTCACCTCGTTGTTACATGTCTTGATCATAAGCAACGTTGGTTCATGGTGCTCCACACGCACGTAGAATGTGGTTAACGAGCAACCATGCTCTTCGGTGGTGTACAGTAACACTGGTTGGTACATCGTGATGCGCACGGGTAACCACGACCATAACGTGAACAGCTGGAACGATCAGGAATGTATTAGAAGAGTTTTTTGATTGAATGGCGGATGAGATTGCTAATCTATCGAAGATGATGGTTAACGCTAGCTAATCTAACGATGCTCTACTGTAATTGGCTATTTTAATAATATTACTAATTTAAAGTTCACTAAATGAAAATAAATTATCTCTAAGTCTATATAAATTCTGTGTTAACTTAATTTTTGTGTAATTCGTGCGGTGAGGACGTTATTCATCATACACGCACTTTATAATCTGACGGGGTGACCAATTATAAAAAGGAATAATCAAAATTCTTTTAATAAATATGAATTCTTGTCTAAAATTGTAGTTTGTTTATGTCAAAAATATTGGATGTTTTTTTACAATGTAATTTTTGAAATATTTTCAGCTGGCAACATCGTAATGACGTCACAGTTAGTGTGTGTTGTATTAGTAGACGTGTACAAGTGATTTGTGCTTGTAGTGCAGAAATAGAACAATATAAACACATACAGTTCTACTTTGTTTGTAGTGATAGTGCAATATATCTCAAAGTATAGTTTTCAATCATTGTTTTGATCCAACGAATTTGGGGTTAAAAATATAGGGATACAACGCCCAACAATAGCTTGTATAATCAAATTATTGCTAATATTAATTCTATCTCTATAACTAATTTTGATTTTGGTACAAAAAAAATTCAAACCTCACAAATGATTCTCGACCTTATTTCCATAACGAAAAGAACAATTGCACTATCACCAATGAATTAAGGAATCAATTCAACAAATGAAAAAATGATATGTCATGCAACATTAAAACATTTGTAATTAAAAAACCAAAAAAAAAAAAACAATAGCTCAAGTTAGAGCCAAATTCACAACATCGATTTGATAAAAGCAATGTTTTTATAATGTTATATATAACTTCTAAGGAATAAATTGCATTCAGAAATTAATTATGATTATAAAAATGTTTCTAGAACAAAATTATTTAAAATTAAGAAGACACATCTATATTGAGAAAAGCTGTATACTCTTCAAACTTACACTCACTACCGCTTTTTCTCGCAAGTCAGATTGTACCTTTAAAAACGTTAATAATTTTGGAGAACCAGACTAATAAGTTTAATGATACCAATGTCTACATTGATTAACGTTTTAACCGCCTTGTCGGATATATCCGACAAACACTCTCGTGTTTATTCCGCCAGGGTCGCACATCCACGAACAAATACTCCATCTCGTCAGCAATTCTGTTACCTACGGGGATTGAAGAGCAAGAGAACGCTATGGAGTACCCAGTCGCAAATACATGACCTTGGCGAATAGGACACGGAAACACTCGCGTCGGATTGCAAGCGGTTAAAGAGTTAAGGATAAACTTACTCAAACTTAGGCTTCTATATTACCTAAAGATCTTATTTTTCTATATTGACTGTTCTATTTTATGCTCAAATTCTGTGTTATAATAATTATTATTATGTATATCTAACTACTATTAAAATACCATGCAACTATTCATTGTAAATAAGTGTAAATTTTGATTTCAAGATAGAGAAAAAAAAAACTTAATCCTTCACAACTTCTAAATTTTTAATGAAATTGTGAAAATGGCCCTGCCTTAATTAAACTACGTAATCAAAAAATTGCTCGCTCAGCAAGCAACAGTAGATAGGTATAAAATGTGTTAATCATAAAATGTATGGTTAATAATTCCTTAGCCGAGAGAAATTTTAAGAATCTGTCATTGAAATGTGCATTATATAAAAGTTTGTACTACTTGCACGTAGATAAGTAAATATTAAGAATATAGCTACATATCGAAAAAATTATAATAGAAAAACTGAGTCAGAAATACTGTAGGAAAAATAAAAAAATGAATTGTTATTACATATAATGTATTTATATAGTTCATTTATCCAACTAGACTTATCGAAAATAGAAATCATAGTTACTAGCCCACATCAAAATATACTAGCGCAAGGCTATTTTGTTTTAAGTTTACCTACTCGTGATCAGGCACAATTTAGGTGCAACTAGATACAGTGACAATGTGGTTTTATAGACACATGCAAAAAAATTGGGGTTCCGTGGGTGTGACAAAGTTACCAAGCAATAACTAATCCAGAGAAAATCTAAAATTCATTTTAATATTGAGAAAGAAAAATACTTTAACGATGAAACAAGTACGGGGTTACAACATAGGTTTTATTAAAAATGTTTACTAAATATCTAAGAGCGGCAACCTATTTTTTTTAAATTGATATAAACTAGTGCTTGACTGCGATCCCACCTGATGGTAAGCAGTGATGCAATCGTTGATGGTGAGGCGCACTAGTTTGTTAAGAGCCTATTCACTCTAGCTTTAAAGAACTCTATTTGCAAAACTATAAAATACGATGGATTGGCTTTTTAAAAAAAAGTAATAGACATTCAATAAACTTCTTCTAAACGTGGATCGCACAGTCTAGTAGATGCACGACATAAGACAATCCAATTTTGCTAAGTTTCCATGACACTGCGCATATCAGCTCAGCAAGTCACTTGAACGCGCAGTTATAAAATTGACTATCATCTACTCAAAACGAACTAACAATCCCACACGTACCTACGGAACCAACCAATTTAAAAACGATCTACATAAAGTGCTCAAATGAAAGATAAATCTACGTTTACAAGTGCCACCACGACAACTATCCCCCCTTGTTACAAGATAGGTGTGAACAGATGTCCGGGCAAACCTTCTGCCTCAGGTCTGATGCGTGGTGTTGTTGGTCCTTGAATACCGCGTTAGGGAATGGGAACCACAGGGCCAGATGGGCGGAGCGTGGGCTCTGCGAACACCGATTATGACGGTGGGGTAATGTTACTAGTGTGTTACAGGCAAGCTTGACCAAAGGTCTAAACTGCCTGATGATTTTTTACATATATGTAAAAATGTCAATATAATATATACTGGTTAATGTTTTCTGTGTTTAATCTAGACGTTTGAAAAGTTATTGTACTGGCACTGTACAAAACAAACATGTCAAACAACAATAAAAAAAATACAAACGGACGCACATTAGCTGTCATGCACACTAGCTTACACTTACTTACCATACAAACGCAAATAAAATATTCAAATTAAAACAAGCTCAATTTGTAAAGTCGATCCTTCCAAAGCTAAAACGCTTCAAAAGAATTAAATAAATAAAACACCTAGTGACAAGCGGTGCATCTAAACATCGATATAATGTCGCAAGCTCTCAATAGGGGCGACACTTATATTTGGTGACTTAATACTTGTATCTTACTTCGCTCTGGTCTAGAATCTGCGACCTTATGGCTTGGATTGGGAATACGCCCATCGATAGGGCGCGCGGGCCCGGCGAATGTGAGCCCTAACGGGAAAATCGACACACAGTTAGCACTCACACAAAACAATCGATTACATGCGACCTTCACATCACTTTTATCGATATTCTCTCCACACTTTTGTTAATTTCTCAAGCTTTGTCCACTTGTTATGGCATTTTATATTTATACATCTGTATCGACTCCGGAGAGTTCTCAACAAAACACACATGCCAACTGTCAGACACATTGCCATATAATTATTATGTTCAATAAATTATTCTAAAAAGAAAATATATTGTACATAGAAGAGAGACACACTTAAAACAATGAGATAAACATGAATAAATCAGACATTCAAAGCGAATGGATAATATGAATATTCGATATCGTTCATTCGTTTCAAATATTTAACTAATGAGAATTAAAATCGAATCGTATGAAAACATCGACGGACACAACAATATAGTCATTCACAGATGTTGGCTACACAGACCGAACATAATATAACGGTGGTTCGACAAACGAAACAGTATGTAGGTAGATCTTAAATAAATATATTAGACTGGACTATCGAATTTGTAAATCAATTCGATTTAAAGTTAGTCGTGTTAGGGTTGCAATCGAGTGAATTTAATGATAAATAAAAGCCAAAGCCACGCCTAAGTCCTCGTTGTACAATACCATTTGTTTGCACGTTTCCTCAGACATTCTCTGCGAAACAAGTAAAATAAACCGATATACAAATATATTCTTGTATATATTTGTGAATGTGCAGTGTGTAGTTAGGATATATCATCGTGACTGTTAGCATCAAAGCTTCCCCTAAGCAGAACATACAAATCTTAAACGTGGCTATTTTATTCAATGGGAAATCATACCATCGTCATCCTTGTTTAATTGTAAATTATATATAAATAGCCTCTTCCAAATATATATTCGTATACATACAATATAAAAGGCTGCTGCTAAAAATACATAATATATTATGATTTTAGTACATTAAAATATCATTATATTCCTGGAAAATAGGTCGCAAAAATCTTACACCATTCCCATACATAAACAGTCTTGAAAAACAAATTAAGCTTCCAACCACATAATAAATATTCCTACCAACATTACACCTGTCAAAGAAATGTCAGAAGTATGGGTAAGTGAGAGTTTCTTTGTGGGTCACGGTGAGTAAGTAGTACCAACCTCGCGGATGGTGAGAGTGTGCGACATCATCTGGATGTTGACTTGTGACTGGCTGGTCGGGAGGTTGTCCGAAGACCTGGAGCGAACGAGGCGGGATCCTGTGATGACCTGCTTCGACTTCAGGGTCATCTCCGTCTTGATGAATACCCGGGATATGTACTGTGAACTGTGGAAGTCGGAGATTAGTTTTGGTTTTAGCATAGGTACAGCTTAGTTCATGTCTCAAAGCATTGATGGCGAACTTGTTGTGAGAAAAAGTCGATGAATAAATAAATATTTGGTAAATAAGATGATTTTTTAGATTTATTATTTTAACTTTCGTCATCATCATTTCAGCCGAAGGACGTCTACTTGTTGGACATAGGCCTCCCCCAAGTGTCGAAAAAACAACTTACTTTACCTTTACTTGTTATAAAAATAAGATTCAAATTGGGTTCTTGACTATTTTTTTTATTATATAAATCAAAGAGCAACTGTATTCAAAATCGTTATTAAGTTAAGGGCCTATTATACTACTCGATATTCAGACAGTCTTAGTCGATGTCGCGTAGTGTAATAAGGGTTAGACCGGTCTAACTCGGAACAAAAAATAAGACAGTCTGTATATCATGTGCCGAATATCGCGTAGTGTCCTCCTTTAGATACCTATCAAATCTGGTGGGAGTGGAAAATTTTACATAATAGATAAAGATGCACCAACTACAAAGTGACGTCACCGCCATTAGGTTACGCGTGTAGAAAAGAGTCGGCGAGATGTTCCTACCACGCGCGCCCACTCTTCCTCACAGAAATATTGAAAATGCTAATTAGAGTTCCATTTTATAACCAACTAGCTTCTGCCTGCGGTTTCTCCATACAAACTTCCTCCGTTTTACCCCCTTAGGGGTGGAGTTTCGTAAAATCCGTTCTTAGCGGATGTCTACACCCTATAAGGAAACTACCTGCCAAATTTTAAGTATGTAGGTGTTATCGTTTCTGAGAATTCGTGATTAATCAGTGAGTGGTATTTCGCTTTTATATATTTAGGTGATAGATGTTGTTTTCATAAAAAGATTTACTTTTAGTGTGTGCAGTACAAAATATTGTACAAAAATAAACATAGGCAAGTACCTACTTATGTGATTAATAAGCCATATACCCACTCTTTATATCCAACGACTTTTTCGCATTTTAACAAGACGTATTTTACTCCATATAACGTGCTCTCATATTTCCTAACCCGTAATACAGATTTATAGCTAAGGTTCCGTAAGCCCGAACCGAATCACATACATCTTCATTTAGCTGACTAAAAGCGAAAACAGAGCATAAATAATAATCTTAATAAACGCCGCAATTTTCGGCATTACCATATGAAATCTAATCAAGAAAGACGGCGACGTTCAGGATTCGTCTCATTAGCATACTCTGATTGAGACGAATTACGAGTAATTATGCATTCGACTCGCACACCCTTTAATGAACGAAATTTTGTCAAGGAATAAATTTTTCTTAAATTATATTTGTGAGAAGCGTAAACGCGATGTTGATGAGGACTCAAATATTTTATAATTTTCGTTTCTGACGACGCATATTTTTTTTAGTTACGAAGTTAGAAACGTAATTTTTAAACGAAGATGTTTAAATTGTTGAAAGATTGGATTCAGTAAGCCAAAGTTAAAATATACATAATTTGACATTTGGATCGCAAAGTAGCCGTTTTTATTGGTAAATAATTATGCTATGTATGTATGTAGTTTGGTTAATTGTTAGTCAGTGTATGGAGTTGCACGAATACTTGCACTAACTGGGCAGGTCCACTCAAATCTGTGTGGTTCTTTCCTCAAAAGACCATCATCAGACACTAATCTGGATAGTTCTCATATGATTTGACCATTATATGTTTACTGTATGGACTTTAAAAAAGACTGACCCCTGAGTTTGTTTCGGTGTTTCTTCTCAGGGCAGTCGGTTAGGAAACACAGGCCTCATCTAGATCATACTTACGAAAAAATTGACGTGTAAAACTGCTTTTTAAAACGTATAATTCGAAAAATAAATAATTGTTCCATGTCTATGGACACCATAGGTAATGCTATGCTGCTAAATGAAGTTCTCTTACCTTAAAGCCCTAATGCTGAAAGCAGTCCTAAGCAGCTTGGTAGGCGAAGCAGGCATGTTCCTACAAAACTTGTCGATGGCGTGGTCGACGCCGTTCTTAGTGGCTTCGGCATACCAGTCCGAGCTCTGGTTCGACGCGTGCTTGTTGAACAGGATGAGGATAGCTAATGCTACCCTGTAGAATACCTGCCGAAGAGAATATACAACATGTAGCTTGTTTTGAATGATCCTGCTTCTATCTACTCCGTATCTTTGGTCCTTCTCTCTCAAGTCCATCCAAAGGTTGTCTGTAAATAATCGCGAGCGATAATACCACCCATTATTACACTCTGTTAATTTGTATCTCCTACTGTTATTTATTATGATGTATAAAAAAAAGTAAGCGTATCTATCTATTTTGTAACCAGACAAGACAAACTCTAGCTCAAGCAGGTTTATGTTTACCAGATCTGATTTTTCATGATTTGTTGTTTTTGGCTTTAAAAATATTTTCTACTATCGTCTGTCTAATACTTATTATAAATGTGTTTTTTTTTTCTTTTGTGTATGGGGAATCATCACATTACATCTCCCGCTCTGGGTAGAGCGGGTAGGGAGTAGCGGTAGAGGTATAATAGGATACTTTTTATTCAAGAAACACCCTTTTTGTTTTCAGGGTGAAACCTTCAAAAAGCGCCTGGACTTTTGGAAAAAAACCAGGTAGTCTGGGATTCTTACCTCACAAAAACCACCCTAGTAATCACCATCTGCACATGGAAGGAGGCCCTAAAACCTCTTACAATACCACCCCGGAACCCCGTCTGTACAACGCCTGTCAGGGCACATTCCTGGGAGCCCCCTGAGTCTCGTAATTGTGTACGTCAGCACGTGATCACTGTGCCATCGTAGTAGTTCCTGAAGTCACTCGATGGGTGGACATAGTACCCTAAATTTCCTTGGCATTTTTTATAAAATTTACGAAAACGAAGTAATAAAATTAAATTCAGCCCGCAATGGTCTGTTGATTACATAAGTGTATTATGGTTCCACAAATGTTTTGAAGTTTCCCTAAAAGCATTTAACCAACCCGTTTGCAAAATGTCTGCCATTCATTTCTAAAACATGCAGGAACATTCGCTTGAATGAGACTTGAGTGAACCAGTTTTCAGTTCAGCGATTCGAAATGAATTATTATCAAAGAGATCCCGTTCTGAAACCACTCTGAGGACTTAATGCTTGACGAATACAATATAAAAGGAAATAATGTTGTGGCTTGCCTTTGAAATGGTATTGGTAACGTATTACAAGTAGCCAAAGTTACAAGTTAGCTATTTCCTTTTCAGTGACTGGTTTTTATTCACGGTTGATCGAGTAATACGATCATATCATTGAAAACTCCCGTAACCCAATAACCATGCATTACTAAGCCATTGGTACAGCTGAGATTGCTTGATAGATTTTCGGGAACGAAATAATCTTGACGAGTAAAGCTTAGCGTCCACCGCGTCGGAATCTAAGCGTACGCAGTGTACGAGCCGTCGATGTTTACAAAATGCCGATAGGGTGCGTCTACTGCATTCGGATTTTGCAACAGCGATTTCCGTCCGCTCCGATCCCGACGCAGTGAACGCTTAGCTTAAAGGCTCCCGGCAGACTGACGACATGGACTGACGTCATGGTTGGCGCAGTGGTTGGGCGATTGGCTGCTCGTGACGCGGTTTCGATTCCCGCACGGAACCTATATTTGGTATGACCTACAACAGATGTTTGTTCTGGATCTAGGTGTTTTGTGTATGTGAGTTTTCATGTTAATGAACGCACCCACGATATAAGAGTAATTCATATTGTGGGGCAACGTTTTTGTAACGAAAGAAAGAAAAAGAAAGACTGGTGGATCGTTGTCGTGTAGGAGGGAGGATAGCAAGTGGTTACTTTCACTAAGCTTCGCTTGGCCTATCCGCAAAGTAGCTTTAGTTTTTCAGTAAATTTCTAACTGTTCCCCGTATTTTTAACGTACCTTGATCCCCTCATGGAAGAAGCAGTCGAGGACCCGCACGAGGTGCGGGAAGGGCAGGGCGGCGAGGATCCACCACTGCCAGTCGGCGTAAATCCGCTCGGGTCCGATTGCTCCCGACAGTCGCGACAGATGCTGCGCCGACGACTTCTGCAAACAATTCATACCACTGTACGGAAACTGTTTGTTCTGGGGACAAAGTTTTATATTGAAGGGGCATTGTGAAGAGCAGAAAAATAAGCCTACGTTTACACGTAATAATCTGCGCGTTTTCATGCAGTATAAAACAGGCATCACAGGTCAACGCATGTTTTCTACGATGGATGTTGACGTCTGATCCCAACATTGTACCGCAAAAAAACGTGTCGTGTGAAAATAGGCTAATCCGTCAACAAAACGTTTAAATTCAAGACGTAATCTCATCTCGGCGACAGGTCATTGTCAAGATCTTGTCAAACTGTAGGATAGTTAGTTTCTTAAAAATACGGGGATTGCCCTTCTGGACCCATACTGAGGCGATACCGCGTAGATTTAATCCACTTTTCTATTTTGGGCGCGAGTGAAATCCGCGCCTGATTCAGTCTGCTTCATAGATGGAGAAACCAAATATATGTCCTCCTGCATCGTCCCGTTTCATAGGCAAGCTAGAAAGGAATACTTTTTTCTATACACCTGTATTGACATATAGGAATAAAAAAAAAACAGTAATTTCACTTGCACACTGCATGTTTTCATTCAGTCTCAGATATGGAAAACAAAGAGAAAGCAGACACTTCCCTATTTGGTAAGACAAAAGAAAAAAAACATCACTTAGGTTATTCGCATTCGATGACCACATACAGAAAACCAATTAAGGAAACTGACTCACAAGTCTGATGCAACCCTTGGCACAAATCTCGGCTACAATAATTAACTTTTATATCGATTGAAGTTCAAGTGAAACGATCGATTTTTACCTCATTGGTCGTTGCCCTCCATGTTTATTATTCACAGTCGACAAGTAGTGGTGCGCCCTTCGTTATATAGTTATCGATAGTTTATTGTTAGACCACGTATAGTGGGCACACGTGATGTGTGAAATAGATGCGACAATTATTCAATTACATAATGTATTCTTGTTTGTAATGGACTTGTCGTGGTCGCAGCTGATTTTTTATTGAAACTGTGAGTTGTTTTATTGGGTTATTAACCTGCTTGATACGAAATATTCTGATTTTTGCCAGTATCGATAGTGTTGTGATAGTTACTAAACGTAACTTATTATTATTATTAGTTCTAAAGCGGTTAGTTAACTCATGACATCTTGTTATTGAGGGAAACCTTTTGAAGAATCTAATCTCAAACTTAAACATTTGTTACAAAAATAGTTTTAGTGTAGCAGTTATTTTTAGAAAAATGTTTTTTTGTGATAATTAGAAATGTTTTTACAGTACATAATGGGCAAAATTATCTATACATAATATGTACTTTTCAATATTTATTCAAATAAGGTCGGATGAATTCGTGTCAAAATTACAGTGCTATTAAATCAGTATTGTAAATAAACGGTCGCTGGAGGCTTAACCTTCTTAAATATTTGATCCTCTATTTATAACGTGTTCATTTTCAATTTGTAAAACCAATATTTTCTGGTACATAAATGTAAGGTTGCTGTATGAATGGCAATTCTTATTTTCGACATTCACCAAGGGCAGATTGCCTTCAATGCCACACGACTCACGTGTTTTGTTTTTTACCGTAGTGGGACGTACATATATGGGGGTTGTTTGATACATATGTAGGTGAAGATGATTCCAGTTTAGGTTTGTTTTTCACACACAGCAGAGACCTCAGCGACTGCTACTAGTCTAACTTTGATCATGGCTATGAGAGCCGAAAGTGGTCAGAGTGCCTAGAACGAGTTTGTGTTTCGTTAAGGCGATCGAAACGTTTATGACGTGCGGAGCTTCGATTGGCCCACTCCATGCTCTTAACCAATCAGAGAGCCAAACGCGGTAAACGTTTCGATCGCGTTAACGTAAAAACAGCTCGCACTCAGCGTACAGCTCAATTAATTGATTACGAATATTATTAGCAATGGCATGTCTAGTCACTGCAGGCTCGACGTTCTACGCTCTATGGTTTAATACTACAAAAGTATCGACATCGAATCTACACAACACTACACCGCCATTACAAAAGAAGTTATGTAATAGCCCCACGGCGCCATAATATATGAATTATATGACAAAAACAAAGGGAATACTTAACTCAAGCAACCCAGGTTGCGTGACCTATAGTTATGGTGGAGTAATGGGTTTGATAGCGCCACTTCTGGGGGTTGGCACGCCATGTGGTATAAGGGCCCACTACATTCTACAAACAACCCTTTGATATCGACCGGCAGTACTAAATGTTAACTTCATAGGGTATGTTGAATTGTTGAAGCAATTAGGAGTCAATCAAGGATTGAATGTCGAGTCTACTTTAAGGCCGCTACTGGGGAAAGGGCTTTATGGAAAACATGAACATTTATACATAAGTGGACTCAAATATTAAATAGGTATGGGAAAATTTAGTTATATTTTTAATACAGGCTCGCATTTGACCACTACCTAACCTGATGATATTATGTTTGACGATGCAGCACACTTTTTTTTTGAGGGAAGGTGTGACCTCATCGATTAATTTTTCTCACTATGTGCAAAACGAGAGGGAGAATTAATCTTTTACTGGTTATACCTCCCTGTGTACCTCAGTTGCCTTTTGCGTTTCAGGGCCACGGTAACTTTTTCGAACAATTCCGCAGCTCTAGCTGTCTCTAGCTGTCTTTATTGGGCAGAGTACATTATACTGTCATCTCTTTGAGGCACGCGTGAGATTTTTTATTTTATTTATTGTCTTATTATTATTGATTACTCTCTTCTTTGACTAGAGAATCAAATTTTTTTATGATTTAAACTAGTGCTTGATCGCAATCCCACCTGATGGTAAGTAGTCATACAATCGTTGATAGTAAGAGCCTATTCACTCTAGTTTTTAAGACATATAATTATGACAGAAAGGTGAGTCAGGACAGTGTTGAGGGCACAGTAATCGCCTGTTTACAGATTTTCCTTCTGATCCAACCAAAGTAGCGCACAATTTTACTCGTGTAAAAAGATATTCAAGGATCAAAACAAGTTTAGCTATTGATTAAAGCTAAGCCTACGATATTTTTTGAGACATGGAAATTTTAGCTCTAGTTTGACTGACAACTGACCCTGAACATCTCTAGCGTGTCATGGGCTGCTTTGATTGGCCTTTTTATTAGTTTTTGAGATGGAGGCCACGACAACGAAAAAAGCTAGTCTTCTATAATCTTACAATAAATATTTTATTACATTATGTACAGTCTTGGCAACAAACTGCGCAGTAACGCAAAGTATGCGAGGGCCTTAAGAAACGATTTAAAAGTCTGATTTATTTGTTTGATTGTAAACAGGCCCGCACGCAACGTCTCGTCTGATACGAAAATCAAATGTTTTCACTGCTAGACTATTTAGTTTTGAATAAACCAGACCCGATTACTATGAAACGGGTTAATGTGTGTTAATTGTTTAGTAAGATAACAGGGTAAGTTCTAGGAAGATTGAAATCAGCACTCGATTGGTTTTTTTTTTTTTTTTTTTTTTTTTATTGGGTGGGAAAATCATCCTAATGACATCCCCGCTCTTGGGCGGAGCGGGAGATAGTGTCAGACTCTTACTGACTAAAAACCCACTCCTGTTCCTTCGTTGCCTTCGTCCCAGGGCCCCGGGTTCCGCTTTCACACTACCCGTGGCCCCAGTAGGCTTCGACCCTGCTGGGCCCCTACGATTTGCTGACATCTCCTTGAGGCGCGCGTGGAACAATACGCGCCGTCGACGACTTGGGCTCGGTCCGGACGGTTACCGGACGGTCAGACGGCGAGCCACCCATTGCTCGCCGTCTACAAGCCCGCGCCTACGGTGGCCGGAAATCGGGATCGGAATCCCGGCGGCGGTTGGAGCGTAAGGACCGTTGCCTCACGCGATCGGCCGCCTCCTTAGCTAGCATTACTGCTTCGCAGAAGGAGGCGACCGCCTGCCACTCCTCCTCGCTCCGGAGCATGGCCTGAACCAAGGCCCGGCGCGAGAGATCACCGCCGCCGATTGCCCTCACGAGGTCACGGCGTTGCTCTGCCCAAGCGGGGCACACCTCCACCGTGTGCTCCACCGTGTCCTCCGGGTGGGCCACACAGTGGCGACACCCGGGCGTCGTTTCCGCACGAATCCGGTGCAGGAACCTCCCGAACTTACCGTGTCCGGTGAGGACCTGCGTCATGCGGAATGTGAGGACGCCGTGAGGTCTTTCCAACCACGCCTCAAAGAGGGGACTTACCGCCATAATTGTGGCGTGCCCAGCACGGGGTCGCGACAGTCGCTGTCGCCATTTCACCATGAGAACTCGCCGGAACTCTGTCCGCCATGCCGCGACTTGTTGCGGCAGCGGAGTTTCGCCCCGGCGTTGCATCTCCATGCGCCGTTCGTGCATGAGTGCAAGGACTGTTGCCTCCAGTTCCCATGGTCGCTGGCAAGCAAGAAGGGTCGCCGCTTCGCGGGAAATCGTCCGGTATCCTCGCACCATCCGTATGGCCATGACCCTCTGGCACGCGTTCAGCCGGGCCGCCGGCTGCTTCCGCAGCCCCGGCGCCCACACCGGCGCGCCATAAAGGGCCATGGACCGAACGATCCCCGCGTAGAGCCTCCGGCAGGAGGCGTCTGGACCCCCAAGGTTGGGCAGGAGCCGCGAGAGAGCAGCCCCAGTCCGATTTAGTTTGGGAGCCAGACGTCGGAAATGCTCGTCGAAATCCCATCGGCTGTCGAGGACGAGTCCCAGGTACTTCATCGTTGACCCGACGCCGATGTGGACTCCTCCCACCGTTAGCCGGGAACCCGGTGGTGGCGCGTTCCGAGAGCCGTGAAAGCACATGGCCTCGGACTTGTGCAATGCCACCTCGAGTCCCAGCTCCTGGATCCTGCCAACGACCGTCGCGACCCCGCGTGTCGCTAGTTCGACCGCCGCCTGGTACGACTCTCCCTGCGCCAGGACCAGCGTGTCGTCTGCGTAGCAGACCACGCTGACCCCGCCAGGGAGGTCGCCGCGCAGCACGTAATCGTATCCGATGTTCCACAAGGGCGGCCCTAGTACCGATCCCTGCGGAACACCGCACGACATCTCTCGACGTTCCCACACCCCCTGGTGACCGGGGTAGGTTATGTACCTGTCTGACAGGTACGCCTCGACCACACGACAGAGGTAGTCGGGCATCCGGTGATACCGGAGTGCCCTCCCAATGCTACTCCAAGGCAGGGAGTTGAAGGCGTTGGCGATGTCCAGAGACACCGCCACGACACACCTGCCCTGGGCCACTGCATCCCCTGTCGTGAGAGCTCGCACGCACATGATGGCGTCCACCGTGGAGCGCCTCCTGCGAAAGCCGAACTGGCCGTCCGCCAGATCCGGCCCCACCCGTGTTAGGTGTGCGACGAGGCGGTCTGCAATTACTCTTTCAAAGAGCTTGCCCACCTCGTCGAGCAGCACAATGGGCCGGTACGCGGACGGAGAGTCCGCGGGGCGCCCCGGCTTTAAAGAATTCGTAAGGACAGTGGTTTATTTTTTGTTGATCATCCTTGGTTGATAGATTTTATGAAATTGTCAAAAAACATTGACCATTTTTGTTGAAATTTATGATATTATTAATAATTAAGATTAGATTCAAATTTCAGTTATTTATTTTGTTACTGAACACATCATGTATTTTAAACAACTACCACACTTTCGAAAACAGAAATATATTTCTTTATTGGAAACGGGGGAAACTCTGGGACCAGTAATAGCCATTAAGTACATATGTCGCCAGTTATATTCAAGTTCGCGATGGCGGCGACCCTGTTATCAATTGGACACAAATTATGACTCTTTTTAAGTTGGGAAATCTTCTAATGACTTCTCTCGCTTTAGGGCGGAGTTTCAGAGTTTTAGTGATTAAAACCACATCTGTGTTCTTTCAGTTGCGATTGCGTTCTAGGACCATGGGTAATTTTTCAGAAGTCTACCCATGGCGCTAATAAAATAGGTTTCGACCCTGCTAGGACTCTATGGTTTTGCTGATATCTGTTTGAGGCGCGCGTGGAACACTACGCGCCGTCGATGTCTCAAGCTCGACCAGGATGCTTACCGGACGGCCGGACCCATTGCTCGTCTTCTACTAGCCTACGCCTACGGTGGCTGGTAGTTGGGGTCGAGATCTCGGTGTGTGCGGTCGTCTCCTTCTCAGCATTAATACTTCGCTTTGCCTTCGCACCGGATCGCCGTCGCAGATCGCCCCTATGACTCCAAATTGGTACTTGGGAATTCCAAACGTACGGGACGTTAGACCGCCTAGGGGGATTCGGCTAGTCGGTCAACGTGTATAAATAGGGTGATTACACTATACATCACTATGACCTGCCGGTGTATACTAAACAGATACAAATAAGGTTTAGATCAAGACACTAAAAGCATTAGGTATTGTGTCCACATCATAACCTGTTCATAATAATATGCCATAGTTTATTGCCCTCCAATTAACTTGGTTATGCATAACTGCATAGGAACAGACTTACAGACTTCAGATTATTTCTTCTACTTGTGCTATGAGACCTAGCTTCATGCCAAATTTCAGGATTCTAGGTCGGCGAGAAGAACTCTATGTTTTTTGATTACTTGAGTGTCGAAATATACGTTTTTTGCGACATAAACGGCCGCATCACTTTTTCTCGTTAATGATTTTTTTCACACAGCTTCAAGGGCCCGCTGACTTGAGTATAATTTCAACTCGATACCTCCACGCGTTTTCGAGATAAAGAGTCTTGACAGACAGACAGACACACGGACAACAAACTGATACTACAAGGGTTCCGTTTTTTCTTTTTGAGGTACGGAACCTTAAAAGAGGATTCTTTTATCAGTAGAATGCTACTTTACCACAGATTGATAGGCTATATATTTTCTACTTTGACGCGGGTGAAGCCGTTCGCAGAATTTTGTCTGTTTATATAAAAGGCAAAATCCTGAATCACTCATTGATTCATCAACGCTCAGCCCAAACGAACCAAACTTTGGACCTAGAACGCTGAAACTTTGCGCAGAGGTTCCTTTTATGATGCACACACAAAATAAGAAAGGATTGCCCGAAATTCACCCCCTAAGGGGATGTAACGGGGGTCCAAAGTTAGTTTGGCGAAACCTACTTTCAGGCGCTGGCAAAAGCTAGTTTATGAATAAAGTTCTATAACATAAATTGTATCGTTGGGCATGTTTATTCAAGCGATAGTTAGTAAAGTTTGTAGAAATTAGTAAGGCAAAGGACGGGTTGAGATGAAAGTCGACGATCAATACAAACTGTGCTTTGTACACTTCGAGCTTTGTATTTTCTAATTAGCTCTTTACGACAGTCTCGTTTGACGAGGCTCGTCAGGGCCGATACCTGAGGTTTGTTCGAAAAAGTCACCACTGAAAGCGAAAGTTCTGTTATTATTTTACGCTCTCCAGGTTGAATAATAATTGGTCATTGTGGCCCTGGAACGCAAAGGGTAACTGAAGGAATAGGTGTGGGTTTTATTCAGTAAAAACCTGATCTCGCTCTACACAGAGCTGAGGGGCTTATTTGATGATTCCCCACTGAAAAAAAGCTTTGCTACCGTGTGGCTTTTCTCGCAGGAATAAATTATTTTTAAGGTAATTTTTTATATTATTATATTTTAGTAATATTATTACTAGCCTTTGTTGTCTGTCCTTTAATCTGTCTCTCTATTAAGACTACAACGACAAATGATAAACATTAAATTAAATACAAGATACGTATTTTTTTACCGTTCATGGAACCCTTCGTGTGCGAGTTCGACTCGCACTTGGCTGGTTTTACCTTCGATTTTTTTTTATCTTTGTCTAACCTACACTCAACGATGTTGTTGCTTAATAGAATTTCTAAAGATTATCTATAAAACATTATTTTTAGTATATGCGAAACCTGAATATAGTTTGTTCAGAATCAGTAACTGAATCGATTCCAATAATTTTTACACTGTGTTATATTTTTTTACCAAAAATATTTACAAAGCTCACAAGTTGGACACCACCGACACAAAGTACAACACAGATCACGGCAGGTCATTGCGGGCATTAAATGTTAGCGCACAGCTGGATCAGGAGCAAAACAACCCCTCAGTCGCCTGGATGGCCCGGTGGCTATGTATTTGTGCGGTCAACCAGGTAACACAACAAGCTTATAACTTTGTGATTTTTCATGATACAGTTATAAAATTTTGTACATAGATTCTTTTCATAAAAATTACTAGACACGTGTTTCGGGTTTCGCATATACTAAAACGAATG
Organism: Mythimna vitellina; assembly: GCA_949316375.1. NCBI lineage: Eukaryota > Metazoa > Arthropoda > Insecta > Lepidoptera > Noctuidae > Mythimna > Mythimna vitellina. Next base: position 4,212,279 of record OX438691.1, on the reverse strand, counting down.
TTGTATATAAGGAGAAACGGACTGGATGACATATCAACGCACAGCCAGAACTACTGGCATGAAATTTTGCACCTTTTCCTTTTATAATTTAGGCGAGCACTAAGAGAGGAATTTCCTAAATTAAAACAGGGGTCCGAAGTAGGGTTGCCAACCGTACTCTAAAATAGAGTATTGTACGCTATATCATGTAGGTGTACTCTATAATCTATATACCTATAACACTAATAGAGGACGCCAAAATACTCTTATTTACTCAGTATTTACTATACTAGTGCCAGTCACACATATATATGCTACATACCTATTATCGTAACCGTAACCAAATAAAGTCAACTATTTTCATGAATGTGTAGTGGCCTTAATAGAGGAACAGGGCTTATTTGCAATTGATTAAAAATGGGCTTCTGATCTATGTAAACTAAGAGTTAGAATGTTTGGAGTTATACAATTCTTTTAAAAACAATGAAAAATGGTTATGTGCTGCAAAAAGTACCAAAAAACACCTTTTAAATTTTTTAAATAAATTATGCTCTTTTTTTTATTCTTGATATTTCTTTTTTTTATTTTATGATGGAGAGCGACGATGCGGTCGACGATTGAGCGCGCTTACCTAGAAGTAACCTATTTTATAAGTATGTACTCTTTATTTACCAACTTTGAAATGAGTTATACTCTATTTTTTGTAATAAAAGTAGGCAACCCTAGGCAAAAGGTAATCCTATAAAAACAAACATTTCTCGCTCTAAAAAATATATGAATAGAAGTATGACATCTGGTGGTAACACAGACCTATCATGGAAGTCATTTTCCGCATCAGTGACGGGTGTAATCATGGGCGAAATTTTGCCGCATCATTGAATCAGCCGGGATTAAGCTAGTGTAGCTTGATTGGTGATACAAGTGGTGAATATACCTAGTACCCTTATTTTGTGACACATTCGTAATATAGTCGATTTACAAATTTAGTTTTCCGTTGCGATAGTCTATTCAGTAGAGGCAAGTTGTGTATGAATGCGTTATATATAAGAGGACGAAATAGCCTATAAAGCCACATTCTCTTTGTTAGCCATGCCACACACGTTATTTTTTTTGTTTATGAGTGCTTGCGGGATTGTTCGAAAGAGTTACCACAACTTTGGAAGGCAAAGGGCAACTGAAGGAATACAAGTCAGTTTTAGTTACTAAAAGTCTGATACTCCCTCTCTTTTCACCCAGAACAGCAAGAAAATTGTTCCAGTCCTTAAATGTACACGGTATAAAAGACGAGGCGAAACGCTTAGTCTGGGCCGTAGAGGTTTCAACAACGTAAGAGTGTATACTCGCCTACGTCGGGTAGTCCGATGGTAAAAATGAGATGGCGAAATCGATTTGAACCAATTGTTTGACTATATTAGTATATATTATATAATTGTATTATATTTATGGTTTATTAGTATATCTATTCTTGTATTCACCTTTTCTCTTTCTTTTATTGCCTCTACCACTATTTTTCTCTGCGTCACCCAAAGGTTAACTGGTAAAACATGCCTAAGGCATTAAGTCTGCCTCTGTACCTTAGTCTACACTAATATTATAAAGAAGAAAACTTTCTTTGTTTGTTTGTAATGAATAGGCCCAAAAACTATTGGACCGATTTTAAAAATTCTTTTACCATTCGAAAGCTACATTATCCACGAGTAACATAGGCTATATTTTATTTTGAAAAAAAAAATAGGGTATCGTAAGATATTTGACTTTTTCGGACACAAGGTGTAAAAAGTCAACCAGAAAAGTTACTTATTTTGCGTAACCTGCCTAAACTATAAAAGATAGAACCATAAAATGTTCTAATTAATTGTAGATCTTATAAATATCTACTAAAGTTTGTTAGTAGAAACCTACTTTCACGCGGGCGAAGCCGCTGGCAGAAGCTAGTATTTAATAAAATAAATGGCCGAAAATTTCAAAATGTCTGGGATTGACCTAGGGACACCTCGGCAATGCATATCACGCCTACTGGCAGGATGTCACATTCTCTGGTTCTATCAGAATGTTCGAAGTAAACTTACGGCATGTTTCTTAGCGATCTGCATAACAGTCTTCCATGTAACTTCGTTGAGTAGTTTCGTTTGTGTGATGAACATCTTTTCCTTGGACGCCACCAAGCTCGCCATGCAGTGGTAGCATTCTTCTTCTGTAAACAAAGAAAGAAATTACATTAGTATTATTCATTGTGCGTACAGCTAAGGAGTGGAATTCCTTGCCGGAATCTGTGTTTCCTGATGGCTAGAACCCGGGAATCTTTAAGGCAAAAGTGAATATGTTACTTCTAGGTAAGCGCGCTTCATTGTCGACCGCATCGTCGCTTTCCATCAGATGAGATAGCATACACACACAAGCACGAACCTATCAAGAATTAAAAAAAAAATACGAGCTGCTGAAAGCGGCTTCGCCCATGCTTGCGTGGTGGTACAAAATCATTCCAAGGGAAGATACTGCTGACATAAAAAAAATCCTATATGTTATTCCAGGACATGATCCATTCCTTGTGCCAAGTTTCATACAAATCCAATCAGCCATTCAAGCGTGAAGAAGTAACAAACAAACACACTCATACACTTTCGCCTTTATAGGTAATATTCGAGTTTCGTAGGGGCCTAGCAGGGCCGAAGTCTACTGGGGCTTTAGGTTGACTTCTGAAAGGGTGAAACGTGGTACTAGAACGCAAAGGGCAACTGATGGAACATAGGTGTTTGTTTATTCAGTAAAAGTTTGACACGTCCTCCAGCTTCGCCCTAAAGCGCGAGAAGTCACTAAATAAGATCCCACAAAAAAAAAAATAGTCTGATTTGATACCGTATCAGACGAAGACAATTAACGTTGAAACAATGTCATCGGTACACTTCGCAAAGGAATTAATAAGCGCAGTTTTTCAGTTGTCAAGGGGCATTGTCAGTTGTCTTTGAAGACAGGGACAAAGTGAAAAAGAGATGTACCTACAAATCTGAGCTGAGTAACCGTGGAAAATAACTCGCAACCAAGTGACGTAACGAAGGCATCATAGATAAGATACATAGCGAAACTAGTTCTAAAATTCCTTCCATTACATATAATCATTGACTGATCTGTTGGTCTAGTGGTTAGTGGCCCTGAATGCTAAGCCGGAGGTCGTGGGTTCGATTCCCACCCAGGACAAATGTTTGTGTGATGAGCACGATCATTTGTTCTGTGTCTGGGTGTTATTTATCTATATATGTATGTATTTAGAAATATATAAGTATGTTTATTAGTTGTCTAGTACCCATAATACAAGCTCTGCTTAGCTTGGGACTAGACGGCGTTGTGTGATAGTTGTGGAATATTATATTATTATATAATGTAACCCTTGTTACTGTTTATTGAAAACCCCGATTGTCCCTTTCCCATACCCTATTATACAAACGAATACATTACTTGTTCTACCACTACGTATACCCGATGATAGTCCTTGAACTCCAAACACAAGACTACAAGATCAAAATAATTTCAACTCTAAAATCCATTTCAAGGTACATTAGAAGCGCCTACGCCATGAAGTAAATAAGCTCTTTGTACAGTTAAATCTACTAAGGTAATATATAAAGTACATATGGCGACATATCAAGGTATACTATCCGGTATAAGATGATCTCATTTTGTATTTGCTTACAATAAAATGCGAGGCCAGTCCCTACTGGAAATGAGTAGTTTGATGTGTTGCCGAGTGTACCTATGGCGTTGAACAATATATGTATTTGCCAGTATTTGGCGGTACTGCCAAATGGTTGGTTGTAACGAATCTAAAAGCAGTTACGGCTCTGTTTAGTTATAGCTGTAAAGTGTTGGTTAATTGTGTCATGATTATTTTGGAAACGTTCATCATCATCAGTTCAGCCGAAGGACATCCACGGTTGGACATAGGCCTTCCCCAAGCGTCGCCACAACGAACGGTCCTGTGCGTCTCGCATCCACCGCATTCCCGCGAGCTCACTAGGTCATCGGTCTACCTTGTGGGAGGCCTTCCAACGCTGCGTCTTCCGATACGTGGTCGCCACTCCGGAACCTGTCGTTCCCATTGGGCATCTGTTCTACGTGCAATATGCCCTGCCCACTGCCACTTAAGTTTGGCGATTGTTCGGGCTATATCGGCGATCTTGGTTCTCCTGCGGATATCTTCATTTTTGATGCGATCACGCAAGGAAACTCCGAGCATTCCATTGCCATTTGGGTGACTGTAAGCCTTCTGATGAGGCACATTGTAAGCGATCTTGTTTCAGTGCCATATAATATCATCACTGGCAACTCGCACTGGTCATAGACTTGGAAACGTTCTATTGGTCGAAATGGATGAGGATTGTTCGAAAGAATCATCGAGGAGCTTGAGCGTAAAGGGCCACTGAAGGAACAGGTGTGAGTTTTAGTCAGTAAAAGTCTGACATTTGCTCTGACTCCACCCAGAGTAAGAGAAGTTATTTAATGGTTTCCCGTTCAGAAAAGGGTTGGTTTAATTGAAGGTTATTCTGAAACTTGAAAGCCTAACCTACCATTCCGTAAGATAATAAACTTTCACGGTTAGTTCAAACAAATCTTAACGAGGCAAAAACTAACTTCAAAGAGGACGGTTAAAATATAACGTATTTTCTGATAGCTACCTGGGAGTCTATAATTTAAGAGTAATGTGAATATGTTTATATTAGGCGAGCGTGATCATCATATCATCACTTACCATTATGTGAGATTGTGGTCAAGCCAAACTTATCAATAAAACGCAACGCACTGATGGTTCCGTACAAATTTACCTATGAAAACAGTTCAATTCCCGAATTGAGTTACGAATAGTTTTCCGGAAGTTTTTTTTTGTAACGTAATTACAAATTTTCAGTTTTCAGATTTTTTCCTATACTTGTGCTATAAGACCTTGCTTCATACCAAATTTCAGGATTCTAGGTCAACGGGAAGTACCCTATTAATTTTGGTTCCCTTGAGAGTGTCAAAATAGACGTTTTTTTTTCGGTAAGTCACAAGTTTGATTTTTTCAAGGGACCGTAGAAATGAGTATATGGTTTAAATTTCAACTCGATACCTCCACGCCTTTCCGAAATAAAGGGTCTTAACAGACAGACGGACGGACAACAAAGTGATCTTATAAGGGTTCCCTTTTGAGGAACGGAACCCTAAAAAGTAGGTATTCCATACTTTCATGAACTTCAGATTTTTAATTGCACCTTGTGCAATAAAAAATCTGCATTAGTGCGGACAACAGATAGTGCCTACTTTTTCCCAAGAACATTAACATGAGCAGAGCCGCGGGCAAAAGCATGTTCATACAAGAATGCTAATACAACTACCGTTTTCCATTTAAATCGAAATGAATAAAACAAAGTTGAAAAATATACGTTCGCAACATAGTGTAGCCAGAGAGGTGTACATAAGGTTAGCCTGGTTGTCAGTCAGTGACCTGTCGCCTTGTTACTGACACACTTTCAGGTGATACTACTGCAAATAAAGATACATTTTATGAAACTAAACAAATCTGAATCGTACGTAAAAAGATTGTGGAAATATGTAATGACGGTAATGGCTGAAATCAACACCTCAACACAGTATTAAGCGAAGTCTGTCTATTTATCCTTCAACTACTCATAAACTAAGCAACGGATTTTGATTAATATCAAAAACATTTAAAACATTTTTAAAAAGCTTTTAAAAAAATGTCGGCCATATTGGATTTAATGTAACGTAGTATTTTTTGTATTCTTCTTAAAACAAACCCTTTTAATTGACACCCATATCATGGGTGCGCATAAAAACTAACTCGTCCATCATCTTCAGGAGTCCGCCATATTGGATTTAGAATGACGTCACTTAGCTAAGCATGCATTGTCATACAAACTGAACAGGTCTGCAAAATTTCAGCTCAATCACTTAGCGGTAACTGTTTTAAAATTAACTTGCAAGAATCGACCTCAAAAAAAGTTCATAAACAGCGTTTGCTATTGCAATTCAATCCCTACAAACGAATAAACCAATTAAAATAAACACATCTATACTTTCTATGTTAAATATTACAATAAAGATAAATAATAATAATAATAAATTTATTCAACACTTTTCAATTTAAAAAATATCTCATAACCTATATTAAACATTAATAATAAAAATTAACATGCGATAATATTAAGAGATAACGTTGACGACTGTACTAGTATGTATTGTGTTGTTAAAGTCGAAAAGGATTTGTATTCTTTGTTTGCAATAAATAAACTTAAAAACATTATTTCATCAGTAGAATGCTACTTTATCACTGAGTGACATCGGCATATATTTTCTACATTGACGCGGGCGAAATCGCTAGCAGAAGCTAGACTTCTATAAAAATAAAAACCCTACAAAAAAAGAAAAATTCAATTTATAAAAACGACGCAGTTATAATTGCTCCGTCACAGATCACAAGCACAGGTACTCGATTAATGCGAGCCGCAGATACAAAATGAAAAAAAAAAAACAGTGATGGAAACTCCAGGGCAGTCCCATTGGGATGTGAAAACGTTAGCTTCAGTGCTGTTTTTACTGTGGAACCGGGAATTGAAAGCTAAATCTCGTCAAATTAATTTTATGAAGTAAATATTGCTTTTGAAAAGGCCAGTATGGAGATTTAAAGCGAATCTGCGGTAGTGGTTATGAAAAATTTAATTTTGAAATAATAGAAAAGTTTTACGGGAGAATATTTTAGGAAGGACTTTTGTCCTACATAAAAGCGGAACAATAACAAGCCGGTGTTCAACAGAACAGTGTTCAAGAGCTGCGGGATTATTCGAGAGTGTTACCGTGGCCCTGGCAGACAAAGGACAGAAGACAGGTGGGTTTTAGTCAGTAAAAGTCTCGCTCCACCCACAGCGAGAGAAGTTATTTAATGATTTTTCACAACAAAGAAAAAAGAATCAACAATTATATGAAAGTTAACAAAACCATTGCATCAAGAGCAAAACAATATCAACTCGCATATGAAAAATGTAACTATCGCTGCCGTTCCTAATTCAAGGCTGCTTCAAAATGCATCTTAAACTCAATTTGTTCAATTTCATCTACGTCTGACCCACATAGTCTCAGCTTAACCAACAAGCCAGAATTGACGGGATACACGGGATGTCCTGCGATTTTGCCGTCACTAGCACAGTACTTGTGCATGACAAATTGAAGTGAGACATCCAATTTGCAATCGACGCTCTCGGTATATTCGAGAACCCTAGAGACAGGAATCGTTTTCCAATAACCGATGTTTATGTTGAATTTATTCGTGTACATGTGTCTAGCTCAGATGTTGCGCATTGGAAACTACTTTATTTATCTGTTCATAAGTTTGTTTACACATATTTTCTTTGTTGTTGCTTTTTTTTTCTACGGTTTACTTTACTTCTTTTGTTTGTAGAGGTAAAGACTGTTTGGTGATTAGCAAGAGGAGGGGAGAATTTTAATTTAGATTGCCGATACAGTCTGACCAATAAAAATACTTGCAGACTATGAGTTTATGTATGACTAGCTTCTGTCAGCGGCTTTGCCCGCACGAAAGAAAGTTTTTATCATACAAACTTTGGACCCCCGTTTTATACCCATAGGATGTGAAGTTTGAAAAATCCTCTCTTAGTGCTCGCCTACGTCATAAACGGAAGCTTTGTGCAAAATAGCACGCTCATAGTCTTAGTAGTTTAGGCTGTGCGTTGATATGTTAGTCAGTTTCTCCTTTTATATTATATAGATTATACATGTGGATGTGTGGAGATAAAAAGGCAGGTTAAAGAAAGAATGAATGGATTGTGTGACAAGTGATATGAAAGAAAAGGGAGTCAGTGACAGCGTGATAGGTTCTCAGGACATAGTGGAAGAAAAAGTTGTGTTGCGCCGATCCCAGATAACATGTGACAAGGGCAAGTAGACGACGATGATGATTATAAATTATTTATTTAATTAAAACTATATGCACTAATGAAACATTGTACAAAGCAGACTTAATGCCTCAGGCATTTTCTACCAGTCGACTTTAGGGTGGTGCAGAGATATAACATGGCAGGTGCAGCTTCAAAGAAGACTGACAGAGAGGAAATAAGAACAATAATAAATATATACTTAGTTACATACAATTTATCTATATCTATTTATTACTGCTGTTACGGATTTTCATTCTGCTATAAATAATTAAGCAAAGGAGCCGGAAGAATAACTGAAGCGTCGACTTCGCGTTCAGTTCACAAACACATTTCAGTTATAACCGTTCTTTACAAGTTCACATTAGCCAGATTAAGTTGTAAAACCTAAATATAAATGCCAGGAGCCACGGAGTAAAAGCAAATCGTTTCACTAACGACCGAACGATTGTAATTAATAGCTTCGAAGCCGAACGCTTTGATTTATTTATCTAGATGAAAACGTTCAGTTTTATAGTTAGGGTTTAGTTTCAAGTTTAATGCGTAGATGATGGATATTGCTTTGTAGATTATCTCTCATTAACGAGGTCAGAATGGATCTGATCGAGAGCCAAAATTCCTTACTATGATTAAGATGCCTAGGGCAATAAAGGCCTGGGCTGCTTGATTATTGGAAAGTTATAGTGGCCATAGAACGCAAAGGGCAACGAAACACAGGTCGCTTTCGCTCCTCAAATATAATACAGTTTCTAACAAGCTCAGAAGCCAGGGTACCTTCATGTGTGTAAAAACCTTAATATGTCACCCAAAGGTTGACTGGTAGAAAATGCCTAAGGCCGTGAAGTCCGCCTCTGTACCTTTATGTGCATGAAGTATGTCAATAAATAATTTTATTATTACAGAAAGCGCGGGATTAGTTATTTGATGATTTGCCACCTCAAATAAAGGGAAAAAGGCCTCTCAATCTAGTTCCTAAATTCACTTTATTTTTAGTTCGTAAAATTTGAGGACATGAAGACACTGCTTCCTTTCCTGCGCTAGCTTCTGACAAAGTGCCTATGTAGAAGACGTCATGAATTAAAATTTCCTCTTAATTGTCCCGTTTTCAATAGCAAGTTGGATATATTTCTTATTATTTTAGTTAAGTAAATCCATCATGACCTGTCTGTTAATATTTTAATTGTATTTTTTATTATTTCAAAGTAAATTGTTTCTTTTTTTTTTGTTCTTATTTTTGTTATATCTGTTTTTTCCAACAATGCATTCGCAGAAATGCTGAAAAATAAACATCACCTGTGTAACTATTTTTCTGTTTCCTTCTTCTTGTCTGTTGATTACATGTGTTTATATTAATTATTAGAAACATATTTTTATTCAGGAGATAAAATCTTTTGAGTCTATTTAGAAACGGTCCTTCTGCACCTATATTTCTATCATCAGAGGTACCACGTGTCAACACAGGTGTTCGGTAATAATGTGGCGTCGGTGCGGCTGCGGTCGACTAATTAATATAATTAACTACTCACGGTGAAAGACCTTAGCGTATGTGATAATGTGGATTGTAAATCGTCTTAACGTCACGGTTTGGTAATGGTCTTACTTGATTTATGATTACAATTAGTCTGTATGGTGATGCGTTCGTATGTAACGGTGTTTTCTAATCAAATTCCGAAGTTCTTTTAGTCTCTTCTCTTCATTATAGTGAAATTGTATTTTCTTTTGTCTGAATGCGTATGTTTCTCTGCAAATACCTTTTTGTTTTTTCTTTTTGATGTAGGACAATACTTCTTCCGCTTTAGAGTGGAGCAAGAGGACATGTTAGACTTTTACTGAAACTAAATCAAAAGTTCCAAGGCGACTGTAACTCTTTTAAACGTTCCCTGTATTTTTTGCAACTTAATTTAGTTGTTTTAATTACTGAGTATTTTAAAGCCTAACCTATTTTCTCTTAAACTAAACCTTACCGATCCTCCAACCCATGGGGCAACATACGATTAGACTCTCAATTTGGACCTACTTATCAAGCCCAATTTTGATCGCATAATCAATGTTGAGCACTTGACAAAAACTAGCTTTAAAACTTGTCAAATTTATGCATTAAGAAGTTAGTCCACGGGACGGCATCAAACATACATGCAACTTTGTCAGTGGCTTCCTTTTGACGAGTCTATCACGCTTTGTATCGACGACATATTTTTCGAAGTTCTTACTAAATTATCATGTAAAATGCATTAAAACTAAGTAGAACTTTCAACAGAAAGAAAAACTAATACATTTCTGTTTCGATCATACTCAATTAATTGTAAACAGCACTTTAAAAAAAAACGTTGTAGATACAAAGTGTAGTAGATTTGCCAACAGGAAGTCACTCGCGAAGTTTCAAATACGTATTTATCATTTAACAAAATGGGCGCCATCCTGCGGACTAAGTACTAACTAGTACTTAGAGTAGTAGTGTAACTTCGAAGTCTTAATTTAGAAAAAAGTCGTACCAAAGTTTTATATTCATTAGATACCAAATTCAAAAAAAAGAAATAGATATTGTTCTCATAAAGATTTGTAGATTGCAGGGATCGAACGTGCAACGTGGTAACAGTTCGTTTTGCGCTCCGAATAAAAGAACCAGTTACAGATTCCTACATCTCCTTCCACCAAATCCTATTCCTAACCCTAATCCCACAAGCTCTCAAGAAAAGTCAGATTATGAGGCGATTACTTAGCCTACATAAGAAAGCTTTTAATACTCGACCAAGTAACACAATTACAGAACCAAGGGACGTCAGAACCGTAAGTGGTTCGTACTCAAGCATAAGTGCATTAGTCGAGGTGATGGAAAAAGGAATGTAATTGGGTTATGATGAAAGGGAACATGCCAGGGTGGCAATGTCTTGTGAAATTGGAAAAAAGATTGATTTATTATTGCTATCGCTTTTTTTTTTCTTATAATATGGAGTTATGAGTATACATGTGGATGTGGAGAGCGAGAGGGAGGCCAAAGAAAATATGGATAGATTGTGTGAGAAGCGATATGAAAGAAATGGGACTTAATGATAGCGTGACAGGCGATAGGACAATGATAAATGATATTTATTTTGTAAGTAGGTTTAAAAAACACTTTTACACGTCAATTTCTTTATCGTCATTTTAAACTAGATGAGGCCGGTGTTTCCCAGCCTGACTACCCTGAGAAGAAACACCGAAATAAACACAGGGGTCAAAGTCTCTTTTAAAGTCCAGAATATAAAGGACAGAAATCAGAATGGAAGAAAAAAATACGTGTTGCGCCGACCCCAAATAAAACGGAACAAAGGCTGATTATCTTTTTTTTTCTTAGACCCCAGTCCTTCTGTAATAAATACTGATGTTATAAAGAGTTAAGATTTATTTTGTATTTTTGTTTGTAATTAATAAACACAAAAACTACTCAACCAACTTTAAAAAATCGTTATACCAGTAGAATGCAACTTTATCACTGAGTGACATGGCTATATATTTTCCTATATTCACACGGGCGTAGCCGCTGACAGAAGCTAGGTAGTTTTTTTTTAAATTATTCAAACTAGTGCTTGACTGCGATCTCACCTGATAGTAAGCAGTGATGCAATTGATAGAGAACCGCACTAGTTTGTCAAGAGCCTATTCCCTCTAGCCTTGAAGACACTTTAATTAGAATCGGACGGGAAAACGCTGCAGGCAAATTGTAAAAATATAATAACAGTAGTTGTAGTTTATAAAAAACAGTAGAAAATTATCACAAGGGATATATATTTATGGGATAAAAATACGTCCTTTCATCTATTCCAAGATATAGGTTCTTCCCATTCCCGCTCGCTCCGTACCATGGCCTGGACCAGAGCCAGACGTAAGGCGTCGCCGCCACAGATTTCCTCCACGAGAATACGGCAGTGCTACAATCAATTAACTTTAAGGTATATTAAGCCCTGAAATTCTTAGTTTTCATAAGAAAAAAACTTGACCGAAATCCAAGTAATCCGTTCGGTCGTTTGAGTGTGAAGGCAACTTTCGCCTTTATAAATTCAGTGTGATAAGTGGAATGGCAGACGCAGTCGAGTCTGCCAATTTTTATAGTTTCCCTGCAAAAGTCAGAGAACGAAGCGTCAAAGAATCCTGCCTTTCAGTATGCTATAGGTAATAAGGTGTATCATCATTTAAGGTAAAAGACTTCCACTGTTGGACATAGGTCCCCAAGTGACGCCACAACGGACAGCCCTGTGGGTCTTCGCATCCGTCGGATTCCAGTTACCCTCACCAGTCACTAGGTCATCGTTCAACCTTGTAGGAGGCCTGCCAACGCTGCGTCTTTCAGTAGTAGATGTATATGGGTATAATTTTATGTGTTGTCAGAGAAAAAGCAGGGCATTGGACTTTCGACTGGCCTGTTGGTCTAGTGGTTAGTGGCCCTGACTGCTAAGCCGGAGGTCGTGGGTTCGATTCCCACCCAGGACAAATGTTTGTGTGATGAGCACAATCATTTGTTCAGTGTCTGGGTATAATTTATCTATTATATGTATGTATTTAGAAATACATAAGTATGTTTATCAGTTGTCTAGTACTCATAACACAAGCTCTGCTTAGCTTGGGACTAGACGGCGTTGTGTGATGGTTGTTGAATATTACATTATATTATTGGCAATGTTACTTTGAAAAACGGTCCATTCATTTGATCACATTTTTCTTTTTTCTTCTCATGAAAATCATATTCTATTGTTAATATATGTACGTATATGTATAGGGCTATCTAAACCAATTTGTTAGCTGTCTTATGTATGTATTGTTAATTTTGTGTTATCTCCTATTTTCCATATATACTTTCTTTTAGAACAATGCACTATTATCAGATTCTATTAAAATGTTGTTATTGTTGCTTCTTAAGTTAGTATATGTGATCAGTCAACATGTTTTATTTTATTCTGTTATTTGCCCTGTGCAAGTCTCAAATAAACGTTTTTCATTTATATTTATTTATATTCCACAACTATCACACAACGCCGTCTAGTCCCAAGCTAAGCAGAGCTTGTGTTATGGGTACTAGACAACTGATAAACATACTTATATATTTCTAAATACATACATATATAGATAAATTACACCCAGACACAGAACAAATGATCGTGCTCATCACACAAACATTTGTCCTGCGTGGGAATCGAACCCACGACCTCCGGCATAGCAGTCAGGGCCACTGACCACTAGACCAACAGGCCTGTCAAATTTTTGTCATTTTTGTCATTCTTTCTTTGATATTGCCACTTTTTATTCTGTTGTTCTTGATACGTGGTCATATGTGTCAATATGCATACATGTAAAAACCGAATTATGCAACGGTATTATAACTTTGTTTTTGGACTTTGTTAAACTTGAAACATAAAATCCCTTAGAAGAAATTAATATTGTTCGCGAAGACAGTAACGGCTGTTTGACGACGCTAGATTATGCAAACGACGTGCGACATATTTTCTCTGCTCTGGAAATAACGAGACGTTACTTTAACCAACAACGAGACTTTAATTTAACCAATAACAAGATGTAGGCCACGGGGTACTGCCCCGCCCAGCCCTTCAATAGGTTTTTTTTTAGGTGAGAAAATCATCTAATGACAAACCCCGCTCTTGGGCGAAGCGAGAGATAGTGTCAAACTTTTATTGACTAAAAACCCACTCCGACTAGGTCGTAGGCTTCGACCCTGATGGGCCCCTACGATTCGCGGCATCTCCCTGAGGCGCGACTTGGTCTGGACGGTTACCGGACGGTCGGACAATGAGCTACCCATTGCTCGCTGTCCGCAAGCCCGCGTCTACGGTGGCCGGTAATCGAGATCGGAATCCCGGCGGCTGGGGTGAGAGGATCGTTGCCTTGCGCGGTCAGCCTCCTCCTTTGCTAGCATTACTGCTTTGCAGAAGGAGGCGACCGCCTGCCACTCCTCCTCGCTCCGGATCATGGCCTGTACCAAGGCTCGGCGGAAGAGATCACTGCCGCCGATCGCCCCCACGAGGACACGGCGGTGAGCCCTTCAATAGGTACGACAATGTTGGTAAGGCACCAGTAACTTTCAGGGTCAGCGCTTAACAATTTTTTTTTTCCACATTATCCTGGGGCAGTTGGCTCAAAGAGATTAATTAGCTGTCATATACAAGTTTAATAAGTTCCTTTGAGCAAAGAGTATTAGCAAAAGGTCGGGCAAGCGTCAGAGATGATGAAAATGAGCTTGTGAATTATGCATTAGGATAATCTTAGTACTACGAAACGTTATTACCAGGGACGTGTACCAACAGAACCATGAAAAGGTACCTTCAGCAGTTTCGTAACTAGTGAATAAACAAGTTTACTTAAAAGCTTCATAACTTTGAAACTGTTCCGGATTTTCAAACAAGCTTACTATGAATAAAACCACGCTCCGGAGGATTTCATTAACTTTAAAGTGCTGGTTTTCGTTTTAGTTAATGCTCTAGTTAAAACACTAGCTTTTGGAAAATATACGCTCCGAATAAAGTGAACAAAATCTTTGAGCTATCTGGTATTTTCAGCAATGTTACTGCAAGTTCTTAACGAGATCCATTTTACGACCTAAACTGAACTGTTAAAGGAATGGAGCTATATATATAGGGTGTATAGTTCTATCCCTATTTCTTATTCATGCTGCCACCAGCTCTTAACGTGATTGTGACACGCCCTCCCGCCCCGCACTAGAGCACGAAAAGTCATTAGATGATTTCCCACCTAAAAAAAAAGAACACGGCTGGGTGAACAGTGAGAGGCAGACCTCTCACTCCAATCAGAGCAGGAGAAGTTTTGTGATGACTTGAGACTAAAAAAAAAAGGGTTTTTGTCCATCCATAGCAAGACCGATTTTACTTATGAAATCATTAGCAACAAAGTCACTGCCATCATCAATCTATTGCACATTAATATCTCCAATCTAGCTAACAATCTGAATCTAGTCATGATATCGATCGTCTTCAGTACCTAGTACCCAAGCTGAGCGAGTTGGAAGTTCATGAATAAGTGAACAGAGAACAATTACCTTGTTTCAGCGCATTCACCCCAAGACCACGCTTATGTAATTTATTAGTATATCAAGTTCTATGTTAGTCTTGAGAGTTACCATATGGACTTGTTTGTAGAACTTCGTGAAGGAGATGGTTTATTCGGTATGGTTGGTTATGTTACTAAAGGAGTGAGAAAGGGTCTGTTTTCAGGAATATCTGGTAGTATATCATATTAGTGTGGGTATGGCTGAGAGACAATATCACAAGAGATGTCATCTTAAATTATAAAAGACATAATAAGACGATAATCGTGCAATAATCACACTAATACATAGATATTTAAAGGCGAAAATTTTTAATGTGAGTTTGATACTTCTTCACGATCGAACGGATAATTCGATTTTAAAGAATTTAATATACTTATTATCCTGAGAGTATATCCTAGGCGTGGGAAAAGTGTGACATCTTTGCGATTGGAACATTTGCATCTGAATATAACTGAAATGACCCGAAACAGTGATATGTATCATTTGAAACATCGGCTCACAAGATACAAACGGAACATTTGGAACAACGGCTCAAAAGACACTAACGGAACATTTGAAACATCGACTCACAAGATACAAACGGAACATTTGGAACAACGGCTCATAAGGATACATACAGATACTGACTGTTATGAATCGTGATCTGTTTCGTTGCGTCATATACACTCAAAGTTTTATTTAATTGAATTTTGATTTGAGAATAATTTAAAGATGTTTTTAGTTCAGTTCATTACTTATATTTACACGATTTACGTTATAATTTTAATTTTAAAAAGACTGCTGGCCACTTAAAGTACACAGTGTTTCAGTGTTCCAATTGTTCCAAATGATGCACTTAAAACATTACTAATATTCCAATATTTTGGAACACTAAAATGTTTCGGAACAGTAAGTCGGTTCAGTAAAAAGTTACATACGCCTAGTATATCCCTTTGGGGGAAAGTTGTTATTTTCTCGCGAGCAAAGCCGCTGGCAGCAGCTAGATAACCATAATGCAAGATTTTCAGGCTGAATTGGTTACATGTTAAGACTAGCTTGACTCAGAAAGAATCGAAAGTAATACAGATAGCAAATAATGACGACGCCACAAACAGACTCGATTCGATCCCTATACTCGTAAATACCATGGTGTAATGTTTATTCGTGGAACAATAACACACTCCCGTGAGTGACTCTTACGATATTTACAACAAACCTGAAGGTTTGTAGACGGAAATAGTTAATTGCGAAGTAGATGCCAATAAACCATCAGTCTTAAAAGTTTTTAAAGCTGCGGTTGATATTACTTTTAGTATAAATGCCATAGAACCAATAAATCCTTCCACATGTTTTTACACGAAGAGGAAACTATTAGTAACACTGAGTTGCTTCTATATCGGACTGCTCGTACAATATCTATATAACTCAATCCTTCAATTGAAAGTGAGAAATTGTTACGTCAAACAGCACATCGCCAAGACAATGACAAAGTCCTGGCAGTCCCAACCTTCCGGACATACGCCAATACCAAAACAACAAGCAATTTAAAACGCATCTCACACATTGCCCAATCAGCCAACGAACCAAGCAAAATGACTGTGGTAAACATCGCACAAATAAACGAGGAATTTGGCAGCCGGACTTCGCGACAGCCGAATCGGCCATTACCAACGCCCCGAGACTATTATCCCGGTAAAGTACGCACGTTTACCATCGTAACTTATTTACCGGTCGAACCCAAGTAAATGTCACCGGCAGACGATACATCAATGCCACTATCAGAATGTTTTCGTACATTTTTCTGCAA
This sequence comes from Mythimna vitellina, assembly GCA_949316375.1. Lineage (NCBI taxonomy): Eukaryota > Metazoa > Arthropoda > Insecta > Lepidoptera > Noctuidae > Mythimna > Mythimna vitellina. The sequence goes on along the minus strand of OX438691.1, from coordinate 4,195,520 downwards.
GTCTTTCGTTATTTTGTAGTAAGTCGTGTCGCCAATGGGCGTGTACCAGTCCGGTGCCAAAACACATTGGGATTCGTCGAAACAAACACTGTCAAAACAAATTGACTAAGATATGCCGCGACGCCAACGATTTAGAAGGATGATATTTTTTGGTGTAAATTCGATTTTTTGTTTGTTATTGAGATATGAGAACTAACTGATGACCTTGTTGACATGTAAGTTGGTGATGTTAAAATGGCGTTACCAGTTTTTCGGCTTCATATCTAAGTTATTAAAAACTATTAATATTGATCTTTAAAACATGGTATTAAATAATCTGTCAGATTTGTCTAATAATCAAAACTTGAAGAGACATTATTTGTAAACTTCCCCAAACCCGAATTCAATCATGCTTGCTGAGATAGACATTGTCAAAGCCTGACGTCAAAACTTCCAGACCGCTGCCAACCCATATCTTCCTTCAGGGCTACGCATCATCGTTACAACGACACTAAGATAGGCTACCACAAATTACATTTTTTATGTCTTCACGATACATGTGTGCCATCCAGCGGTGCAAGAAACAATAAACGTTATATTGGAGAGATAAAACTTCTCATTGTATTCATTGCGGTACATAACGCAGCTGGCCTTTTATTACTGCCTCACCCACAAATTACTTGTTGCCCTGAACATGTATATTCATAAAATAATTATTGCTAAACGGTTGACGGGTAAATAAATGGCACCTTGAGTTGACATCGTGTCTGAAGACTGCAAAGTTTCGTCTAGAAATGAACAAGATCGGAGGGGTGGAAACTTTGAATAACTTTGTAGCTAGCTATTAGAGGGTTAGAATAAATTATAATTATTCTATTATTCATAATGGTAGAGACGTGAAAGCGCTGTTATTAGATATAGATTCTAATTGTTATACAACTGAGGATAACCCAATTATGAAAACGAAAGAGATGGTAAATAACACACATGGAAATGACATACATTATCGTAATCATCATTAAAAAGTAACAGCAAAACAGAATAGCCGAAACGAAACAAAATGTCATTGAAAGGAGCCTCATCAACTTTTTAATTTCGCCACTAATTAGTCGCTCACGTACTCCGAAACTCAGCCGCGTCTGACGTCATTGTATATGTAGACAAAACACATGTTCGTATAATGAGCCGTCACTTTTCGTTCTAATTAAACATTTTCATGAAGGATAGATGTAGGCGCGGTGATTACTACGCAACCTTTTGTAGTGGTCTGGTGTTTATTATATACAATTTTAACCATATTAGTAGCTTGGCAAGCTTTATTAGGTACACGTGATTGTGGAGCAGTAATAGGTGGCCTGTCATGACTGTGTTGATCTATGGTTGGATTGAAAAATGTCTCATTACCTGCATATGTATTATCTGCGACAGTTTCATAACTCTATTCGTCATTCTACCACATACTTCTTATGTTTATATATTTTTTGAAACATATTTTTATTAACTAGCACAAACAGGCCAAATAGCCGAAAACAGCGTAAAAGCAGTCTTCAGCTACCAACAATAAATGTATAATAATTTACATTATTATTTACAATCATTTACCAAATAATTTTCAAGACTTACCACTGACAATTTTTAAAAAGATTACTTTTCAAACGATTACTATTTAAAAGATATTATACCATTATGGACTATTTGGAAGACAAATCAATAGAATCCGTAATTTGTAAGTTAGATTAATTGAAACAAAACTATAACAGCTTATGTACCATATTCTAACAAATAAATATTTTGATTGATTGATAGCCTTGTCTCGTGTTACTACAGATCTTAAGATCAGTGCAACACGTTTTTTTCTTCTTTCTTTCCTATCAACTATCACGCTATTATTAACTCTCTTTTATTTCATAAAACTGTACTCTTAAATTCTCTTTTCACCAAGTCACATCATGTAATCAGTTTTGCATGATAGGTGCATTTGATCATGTTCTGTTTTATATTTTTTATTTACTTTAGGATTATTGCTGTTCTGTTATTTGTATCTAAAATTTGAGCACTTAATATGTTGTTTCGCAAGATAAAAAGACCAAACACTTTGACCTCTTATCGAAAAAGAGAGTTATCTCAAACACCTGTAACCGTTCAAGCCAGATATTTGACTCATTTATTGCAAATTCATCTGGTTGTTTCCCAGATAATGGTGACTGAAAAGAAGGTTACGACGAAAGGAGTAAAATTTTATTGTCCCCTTCGAAAATCAATTTTTTGTTATAGATTTCAGACATGGTTTCTATTAGTGTTTTGATACAGGTTGTAGACTTACTAAACCCATAAGATGTTAACGATGATTGATGCATATAGAGAACAAGGCAAGTTTTTAATAACAATAACCTCACATCGCACCTTACATTTCCTCGAACATAGGGTGAAGCTATGACGGTTACGTACAAATATTTGCAATATACAGCAGGTGCTATAATACAATGTATATACTCGTATATCGTTGCAGTGAGACAATATACGCCTTTTCCGTAAATTGCCCTCCCTGACGCAAGTAGTGGCACCTACGTATGGGGAAGCTCATAAGCTCGGGCTGAATATATTGCATGCCGTCTTCTCACAATTGTACGGTGGACCATTTGGGACGGTACATGTGGCACACGTAGGAACGATTGAAGTGGTAATAGCCCAATATTTTATTTTACAGAAGGGTTCGCGGTTTTAGAGGAATTGTTACCTTAGCGACAGGTTTACTGCATTGTTTTTAGCTAGACCAAGTTATTTTTACGATATAAACTAGTTCTTGACTGCGATCCCCTCTCAAGTAGTGATGCAATTCGTAAATGGTAAAGCGCATTAGTTTATTAACAACCTATTCACTCTAAACTCCTTGGAGACATCTAAATTATAATATCGATGACGATAGACCGAAAGAGACAATAAATACTAATGGGAAACTTTACCAAACGAAAATGCACCACAGAAATGTTACAAAACCCTACGTAACACGTACACGCAGTTTATATTTAGATTTATCACCAGTTCCGAGCGAAGGAAAACATCGTAAGGAAACTGGCAATTTTAACAATAAACAAACATACGTTTGATGGTCTCGCAACGATAGATGGCAGCACCTGGTGCGTGGTGGAAGACTAACTAATGGCAGCTGAATATTTGATATGACTGGACGAACAAAGTCCAATGCCCTAATCTATCCATTAAACAATTTATACCTTTATGGTGGTCGCTATGTGGTCGTCATTGAAATTGCAATCTATGACGTCATGTTTGTTTATACGGGTAAATACCGTTGAAAACAATTTTCACTATGCATCAAGACTATGGACTGCCATTAAATATCCAAAAAGAAAGCCTTGCAGTTTTCCTGATAAGCAATCAAAGAATTTTAATTTAAGTGATAGACTGTTTCCATTTTACTTTTAAAATTCCTCATAAATTTCGTACTCTAAAGTGATGACTACCACCTGTTTCATATAGTTTTCTGCTAAGAAAAGTATTTAGGACATTCTAGAAGATTCTCAAGTCATTGACCTGCAAGCAGCAGCCGAGAACCGTAACGGTCTAGGTATTACTCAACTTCATGACAATCGTTAAATGTTTACGCCCCGCACTAAACCCTCGGTTCGCGATATATTTTCTTTTATCATCGTGAGATGAGGAAATGGAAATCTCGTTTCTTAAGTAATATTAAATAATATTGAATGAGATGTGAATTTGTGGTTATCCTTTTTTTTATTATTGTTAGATTTGCTCGTTTGGCCAATATCTCACCTGGTGGTAAGCGTTAATATGGTCTGCGAAGGAGCACGGTTAGAAGTATCCTATTCACTCTTGACTTAAAGAACCTTAGGTTGTATCGATCAGGAAACAAAGACTCCGGCAGGGAATTCCACTTTTTAGCTGTACTTATTTTGTTAAGGACTTTGGATACGCTTTTTAGAACCATTGTATTCAAGTGAAACTAAAATTGACAGGCCACATCTGCTGCATGTCGCAAAAAAGTTGGGCGAAGACAATCACTGACTGGATCCCGAACAGCAGGAGCCGGTGTTGCGGTAGGCCCAGAAAGAGATGGCATGACGAGTTGAACTCCCAACTAAAGGATTGGCCAGAAGTGGAAGAATGTATAATTAACATAATTGTAATCATCATACTAGCTTTATCTTTCTATCTGGTCAACTTCATGACAATTTAAAAATGTCAGTAAATGATCTTGTTGAAATAAATGCTTTGAGTGTATGATGCTTAAAAGGGAGGATCATCCGACCAGACAGATCTTGTGTCTGGTGCGGGCAACTGCCCGATAGTTGACTTTGAACTGTTGTATAATTATGTTCTAATCGCGCGGAGAAAATTACGATGCAGGATTTTGAATTTTAGTTTTTATGTGGTTTTTTTATTAGGAAGAAACCGACGAAAAATTCCATTACTGGGGGTTCCAGAATCATGTACTGGATCCAGGGTATTCGTTTGTCGCTACACTTCTCCTACATTTAAATCTTCAATTTGGTATCAGTTTCAGAAGCAACATGCATATAAGCATAAGCTTAATCAGCCTTTTAATGTCCCCACTGTTGGGATTGGGACTCAGGCCTCCTCTTTAGAAAACAAAATGGCTGACAAACAATCTGCCTATCCTATTCCCTCAATCCTTTGTTAACATGACTGATAAAATTAAAAACAAAACTATTGGATCGCTTATATTTATGCCTTCTAGGTAAAGAGGAACGGACGCAAACAAAGGTCGAGTTTACTACGGTGCATATTGACCTTTTAAGTCCACGAGCATTTCAAGACGTAACTAAAAAACTTTCCACCGCTGGAAAAAAACCTTTATAATACATTTCTACTTCATTTTGAAAAGAATTTGAAGTAGTTTGTAATCCCCTGATCTATTTTTATATGGTTGGGATACTTCTCCTGCTCTAGGTGGGGCGAGAGGGAGTGTCAGATAAAAGGTCTTTAACTATAAAATTGTCGTTTTTTAAAACGGGTGGGTTGCTTTGAAGTGTTATCTTTGGATTGACTTGGAATTATAATTTCAATAACTTTCCGGCTAATACCCGAAACGGCTTGACAGTCTTTGACGGGACTTTTTTATTTTAAAACAGTTATTAGGATTCCGCGCAGAACAAAAAAAAATTTTTTGAGATTGTGACCAAATGGCATTGTGCTGTTTTAAGAGTTTGACGCGGGCAAGAAACAAATGAAATAATAACAAAATGAAAACAAACGAAATTCTCAATAAAATATTTATAATTAAGCTATTCTTCCTAAACACAGTCGATGGATATGTTGGTTGTTACATATTAATCATATAAAACCATGATAATTGTCCAGCCAAAAACGTTTCAAATTACTTTTAAAATTCTCTAATAACTTTAGTTATGACCTAGAACACGAAATTGGAAAATTATTCAAAACAATATTTCATACGCCTACACAGTACTACAGTTTTTATGACTTCATTATTTAAAGGACAACATTCAGTACAATCAGTTTAGTAAAATGTTGTATATCATCGGTCGATATTGAAACGTGAAAACCTCGTAAAATTTAGCATAAACCACCTTATAATGTTCTCAATGCTGGGATTCAGGTCTCCTCTCTAGGAGAGGGATTGGGCCGTAATCCACAACGTACCCACGTTGGAAACCGGCAGGCCCTAGAACCAAAAATTCACACCCACCCGGGTGTCAATTTTTGGTTCTAGGACCTGCCGGTTTCCTCAAAATGTTTTCCTTCACGGTATGTGTGAGGTACGAATAAACGTTTTTTCTTTCTTTCACCCTTTCGAGACCAGTGGAGATGTGAAATAAATCACACAAAGTAATACACCCGGCTGAGTTTAAACTCGCGACCTACACTCCTAAGTGAGGGTTGTTACCACAGGGCCAACACTGCTCTCAAGACCATAAAAAAAATATAGCAGGAAGAATAAACTGAAAAAACATTATGGACGATATTGGTGGTGTCTTTTGATTTGTGAAATGTTTATTGCTATACCTGTATAATTATTATTATCTACTAGCTGACCCGGCGAACTTCGTACCGCCAAATAGTAAGGATAACGCCATCTACTGGTATTACCAGAACGGCATAATTCATTTTATAATGACATTTTAATTAGAGATGACGTTGTATTCAGACTTCTTTTTTCCATATTTTCTCACCGTCTAAATCTTCTCTGGACTATCACGAATATTTCAAGACCAAAATTAGCCAAATCGGTCCAGCCGTTCTCGAGTATTAGCGAGACTAACGAACAGCTATTCATTTTATACATACACAAATGTGTTTTATAAGGTTTTCACTGCCGAACGACGATATTCGACGACGAAGGCACGGTTCTCGCAGTGGTTGAGAGATTGGTTGCTGGGCTGCGAGTTGCAGGTTCAGGAAATATTTGTATGGTCTACAGATTGTGTTTTTATTGATGACTTCAGTAATATACATTACATTATATCTTTTAACGAAATAATTATTAATTTTAACCTAACGTTATAATTTAATTTTCATATCATTAATTATACATATGGACTGGTTTCCGAAATAAATGAATTTATTATTAATATTTTTTTTTTCCGGGTCTGTGTGTCTTGTGTTTGTGAGATTATATGTTTGTGAACACACCTACGACACAGCTATGCGTTGTTCGAAAGAGAGCCCTGGGGGTCTTGGAACGCAAGGCAAAGAAGGAACATAAGATTTTTAGTCAGTAAAAGTCTGAGACGCCCTCTCGCTCCTTCCTAAAGCAGGAGAAGTAATTGGATGATTTCCCACTTAAAAAAACGCCACGATACAGGAGTATCGTGTACCTAGTGGGACAACTTTTTTTTTTTTAAATAAAATTTTTTCCTAGCCTTTTCCCAACTATGTTGGTGTTGGTTTTCAGTCTCACCGGATGCAGTTGAATACCACTATACCAGCTGAATACCAGTTTTATATTACAGAACAATGTTACTGTCGCATTTTTAATTGTCTAATTAAAAAGTGTAATGAAATTGTGAAAACAATCGCGTTGTTTATTCAATAGTACTTTTATGATTCTACGTAACGCGATATCAAATTAAATTACCTTTAGAAATACAAGTTTTACATCACAAGTAAAGTACTTTAAAACTTGTATTTTTATTACATTATGATAGTAATTATCGTCTGTATTGTTCTACGGAGACAGAAACGTAGCTGTTCGTTATTATTGCAAATTAATAAATTTAAATACCTACATGGAAAACAATTAACAGAAATGAAGATATCCGTAGGAGAACCGAGGCTAGGTACTGTCGCGCGCTGCGACGAGGTACCTTCAGGAATAGACCGCTTGATCACAATGAAATACTTGAAAGACTTTATACTTGTATTATACTCTTCTTCAATGATTCAAGATTCATCGCGCGCAACGGTTATGTCAGAACTGAAAAAAAAAACTAGACATTTCTTTGTTCTACTCAATTTTTAAACCTATTCTAGAACAACAAAATCCTTACGAGTATATTTTACAAGCCAGTTCTTTAATCTAACTCATGCGATCTCTTTTCGATATCACAGTACCGACATTAGCCCGAAGAATCGCCAAACTTAAGTGGCAGTGGGCACAAGCCAAATTTCTCGCAGAACAGATGGTCGATGGGTACGATAGGTTCTGGAGTGACAACCACGTACCGAAAGACGCAGCGTTAGAAAGCCTTCCACAAGTTGGACTGATGACCTGGTAAGGGTCGCGGGAATCCGATGGATGCGAGACACACAGGACCGGTCGTTATAGCAACATTTGTGAACATTTTTTGTTTTAATGTTAATGTTACAATTATAGCATTTTACCCAGAAAACAAATTGTAATAATATTACAATTTGTTGAGTACAATGCTGATTGCAAAAAAGATCAACAATTCTTTTAAAAATATTAAAGTATTTGCAAACAAGTGTCACTGTTACATAAAAGCTCAACAGTTCTTTATATAATGATATAATATATAATTAGGAAAAGAATTGTTGAGCTTTTTTAGGTTTTTTTTTCTTTTTCAAATGTAATTAATATGAGATTGTTCGAAAAAGTGACCGCGGCCCTGGAAAGCAAAGGGCAACTGAAGAAACACGGGCGAGTTTTAGTCAGAAAAAGTTTCACACCCCTCTCGCTCCAATCAGAGCAGGAGAAGTTATTTGATGATTTCCTACATAAGAAAAAGTTGGAAGTTTATAAAACAAACGAAGAATGAGACAAGAGTAAAGAGCCCCACATTAATTCCTGAAGAACGTTTTACTACACCGTAATCCCGTAAAATACGTTTAAAAAGCTTCCTTATACGCTCTTGGTAATAACTGAAATAATAATATAAGTCTGGAAAAATGTGACATATTTATGTAATATGCCGCAGAGCCGACATGAATGGCAAAAACGCGACAAGCGAAAAAGAAACTTTCGAGGAAAAATTTAAATTTGACGGAGCATACTTTTTTCATTAAGTCACTGTGACGCTGGGGGACTTATTAAAAAGTTAATACGGTTATAGAATTAATGATAAAAGTGCGCATGATGAAAGTATTTTTTTTTTATGGTTTAATATTAAAGATTGACATAATAGACGATTTAATTATTTTAATCGAATTCATTTTTAGGGTTCCGTACCTAAGGAAAAAACGGAACCCTTATAGGATCGCTTTGTTGTCCGTCCGTCTGTCTGTCTGTGAAGACCCTTTATCTCGGGAACGCGTGGAGGTATGGGTTGAAATTAAAAGCATATACGCAGATCTGCGGTCCTTTGAAACTGTGAAAAAATCACTTCTGAGTTCTGATACGGCCATTTATGTCGCAAAAAACGTCTATTTCGACACTCTCAAGGGAATCAAAATTCATAGGGTACTTCACATTGACCTAGAATCCAGAAATTAGGCAAGAAGCAAGGTCTCATAGTACAAGTATAGGAAATAATCTGAAAACTAATTTGTAAATACGTTACAAAAAAAAAAAACTTTTTGCGATTCGGAAAAATCTTCGTAACTCGATTCAGGAATTGAACTGTTTTCAAAGGTAAGTTTGTACGGAATCCTCAGTGCGCGAGTCCGACTCGCACTTGTCTAGTTTCTTTTACCTATAGAGAAAAAAATGGCAAAATAAATAATGAAGTCGGTATCACGGGAAATAAAATAAATAAGATTTAAATAAAAAGCCGTAACTTCAACTCTTCAATAATGGTATTTGTAGAAGAGACACCACAATTTTGCCAATAACACGTGCGAACTGTTAATAGACCATCAAACGCTGGAGAGTATTTAGTGTGAATCAACAGTAAAATAAAGATGTATATCTTAGTAAATTAAAGTTCATAATAAAAGAATTTCTTCGCATGTGCAGACTTACATAATGACCACAAATTATGACTATGTAAGTACATACTTACATGTAAAAGGGAAGTGACATGACATGTGTCGTTCATTTTTTTTTTGTTCGTGTCTTTACACCAAAGAGCTTGTATACCTACTCTATACGGACTAAAAGAAGTTCCGCTACAACAATAATCTTTTTGACAGATAACAAATACGACAATGACACATGCTCTAATCTGCCCCTATCACGAATATCGAAGAACTTTGAACCCGAGCGGTGTTCATTCATGAATAAGAGCGGCCTTTGACCGCTAACCTTTACTTGAAACCAGAATGTCACACTAAATACTATACACATTTTCTCAACGAGTAGTAAACTGGTTTATGATTCACGTAAGTTTTATGGGAAAACTAACGGCTGACGAAATTCTTGAGCTTGTAGAGCAGGAACAATTGATGATAATAAAATTAATCTGTTTAAATAAAAGGAAAAACTGACAGACTGATACAGCAACGCACAGCCGAAACTACTGCCCCCTAGCCAAGTTACAACCGTTTCGTTCCGATTCTCTTGTCGTTGATCGCCTCGAGTCGGCTACGCCTCCGATTCCTTTGTTCTGACGTCATCTCAACGTTCAGTCACGTGGTCAGAAAAAAGGAATAGGAGGCGAAGCCGACTTGAGGCGATCAACGAAAAGAGAATCGAAACGAAACGGTTGTAACTTGGCTAGGGGGGCTGGGATTAGGACCGTGAAATTTTGCAAGAGGTTTCCTTTTACAATGTAAGCGAGCATTCAGATAGGATATTCCAAAATTCACTCCCAAAGGAGATGATTCGGGGTCCAAAATTTGTATGGAGAAACCTACTTTTACGCGGGCGAAGTCGGTGGCAGAAGCTAGTATAGGATAATACGTAAGTGAGATCATTGTTAGTTGCATTATCATCAGGTGTTACGGAGGGCTACAGGATTGTTCGAAATAGTTACCGAGCCCGTGGGTTTTAGTCAGAAATAGTCTGATACTCTCGCTATACCCAGAGCGAAAGAGCGAGCGAGTTTAGTTAAGTATAATAACTTCCAACAAAAAAAAAAAACAGTTGCACCGGTTTTTTTTTTTTCGAAGTTAGAATGACGTATCATAAAAAGTTAAGAATGATTATGCTTTTCAAAACCAAGTGCAGAATGATGACACAATGTTTTAGACAACTGAATCAGGTAAAAGATAAAGCAAAAACTAAATAATTCGAATATAATAATAATTAATGAATCAACAGTGACTAAACTACCATAGATAGAGCTGTAGCGACATCTATCGCGTCACATAAGAAAATCCTGAATCGCGCAATCAAAGTTCTCCGCGCGATTAGAACATATAGAACAACCCGAAATCATCTATCGGGGCAGTTGCCAGCCCACCAGACATAACACCCGTCTGGCCGGAGGATCCTCCCTTTTCAACGGAGGTTTGCGGGACTTTACACTCTGTTCCACATTCCTCCAAACTGGTGACCCTCGACAAAGAACGTCAGCGCAGCCTTCGTGCAGCTACTACCTCGTGACGTCATCATCACTTCCTCAAGCTTTCGAGCAGCGAGCCATATAGCCAGCACCTACGGCTATAAAGGGTAACCTGACCACCAGCATGCCTACCTGGTCATACCTGGTCATCACCCTCAGCCTCATCAGCGACCTTGGCGAAGCACACTGCACCTTCGGCCAGTCACATGAAGAGCAACGAAGAACATCTCCTGGTCGACGCAAGCAGTCAAGCCACTACGTCGCACAGCACCGCTCCGACTCACTGGAGCCAGCAGCACTACTCCGACTCACTGGAGCCTGCAGCATCATCCCGACTCACTGGGATAGCACCACCCCGACTCACTGGGGCATCACCGCAGACAGTTCCGACTCACCGAGAACTATGCGGCATTCGGTTCCGACTCACTGGAACCAACCTACCAATGGCCTGGCACGCATCAAGAAGCATCAAGAACCATCGATCTCCGATCTCCGGAGGGGAGTGATGTAGCGACATCTATCGCGTCACATAAGAAAATCCTGAATCGCGCAATCAAAGTTCTCCGCGCGATTAGAACATATAGAACAACCCGAAATCATCTATCGGGCAGTTGCAGCCCACCAGACATAACATCCCGTCTGGCCGGAGGATCCTCCCTTTTCAACGGAGGTTTGCGGGACTTTACACTCTGTTCCACATTCCTCCAAAGAGCGTCAATGTAAGATTACTGAAATACTGAATAAAAAAGTACTACAATCGTTATCAATTCCGTACGAGATAACACTGGCTTTCTTTATGATAAACAGTATTGTAATGCAGACTACATGTCTCTAAACACGTAAATATAAGTTATTGTTGGGATTTAAAAGATACTAGTTGATATCGAAGATGCACATGGATGGGGTAATCGAGGCAAAAACACCAAAATTTAAGATAATTACAGATTAAGTATCTATATCGCGACATCTATAACAAACAGGATCTAAAATCCCAAATTCTACATCATGATATTAGAGCTTTCCCGCGATTAGAACATATAAGTACAACAGCCCGAAAACAATCAAGCAATTGTCTGGACCAGACTTAACTTCTTCGTATGGTCGGAGGATCCTCCCTTTTCAACGAAGGTTTGCGGGCCTTTACGCCCTGTTAAGCATACCTTTAAAAACCTTTAATCTGGATTGTAAGACTGATGTCAATATGGAAACATCACTGTCCTCCTGCCTATCCGCAGGATTACCGGAATAATATTTGTTTCCATTACTAACATTAGCTGTCATCTCAGTATACATTACCTTTCTAGCCATAACATAATCCATCATCCATCCCCGTAAAAGATCAAATGTTAACAAAAACCAAGAATAACTAAGGGAGAAAATAGTAAGTAGAATTTCACAAGATAGATAAAAATAACATGCCAGTTTCATCAGCAACGTCGAAGATACCGAATAAGTCGTCAAGGGAAATGAAACTGTAAAAGATACAAAACGAGGTTTTTCTGGAGCAATGAGACAACAAAAAGTAACGATAGCATTTTATGGCGATTTTATATCACAATGACTCTGCAAAATTTAGGTGTTTTTTCTTTTCCTAAGATGACTAACAGAGAGTGAATCATAGTTAGGACTAAACTGAATTTGGTCACAGTAACAGATAATAAACAGGGACGAAAGCAATAGATGATATCAATATGATGTAACAAAATGGAATATTAGATTTTTTTTAAAATTGTTATAAACTAGTGCTTGACTCCGATCCCACCTGATGGTAAGCAGCTAAAGTGGTGGGGATAGTTCTAGCTAAAGTTGGTACTTATAAAATAAACGCCTCAAAGAATAGTAGAGTACATCAAGCACTTACTAAGCGAGATTTCAAGTTTTATGACGTTGGAAAAATAGAGAAAACGGCCCTTATCTCTTCCATCGAATATATTTAAAGCTAAGAGGACTTAGCTAGAGTACCCTCTGATGTAGAAACTCTGCATTGAACGGGCGACTATGTATCTACGACTGAATAACAATTGCCTTTAAGATTTAGGACAATTATAGATTATCCTATATTGTATAGTAATTACATTTGTACCGTAAGTATATGGTGCAGGTGTAATGATCCACAGTATGCCATATTTGCACAATCAGAGTTAGTCACCGATAATTACGGAACTAATGATCGTGAAAATTGTCAGTCACGCCAACACTACAACGAGCCAATTTAGTGCTTTATTGCAACCTCTACAGCCATATATGTCTTATTAAATTAACAGTTGCATTCTAAAGGTCAAAGCTTTAATAGATATAAAAATATTCCAGATATTTTCGTACACGTAATTATGAAATACACACGAACTAGAACTGGAAAAATTTAAAGCAATGGCTATTTACGAAAACAACCAGCAAACACGTGATATAGAGAAAGATAATAAAACGTCTGAGCGTCCCCACGGAGTTAGATAATTCACAAAATGCAATAACGTTGTAAAATATTTATTGCTTATAAATCGGTTGGGCTTACTATGATATGATATGATATGATATGACAAAAAGTTTTATTGTTACACTGACAGCCGACAGATAAATAAATACCTATTTCGTCGCATCAGAAAATAGCAGAATGGTGGCTGACTAAACGTCATAATCGATAAGAAGAAAATTTATATTGTAAAAAGTTGAACCGTCAAAGGCAGACATTGAGTAAATGAACCGACAAAGTCGATTCCTGGAGCTAAAATATAAAATGAAAGTGATTTGAATTTAAGAGCAGTGAAAGATGGAATAATAAATGTAGGTTTTGCAAACTAGGCTGAAACTAAAATGAGTGGTGAAAATTAAACGTAGTAGGGAGCACCTTTATAAATTATGAATTTAAAAGGCCAAGCTACGTAATTGATCTCAAATAAAAACTTGAATATATAAAACAGCCGTTAAACGTGAAATCATAAAAGGTTTCTATAACTTCAAGATAAGGTCTTAGATCGAATAAATCAGTAACGAAAATATCTGCATAATCTTGTTTTGAAGGTTAGGCTATTCAATATAATGGCGATAAATCGATTCTGATCTCTTGCGATTTGTCACTGATATCTGTAATCTTCCGTACTTTAGTATTGACAGATAGTCATTTCTGTTATTGTCTATGAAATTTAAGCTATCCAGCTTCAATTACACAAATTCTTTGAGAAGTGCAATTTTTCTTTGTTCTTAACTCCAAAGTAATTTCAAATCAATTGCTGTTATTTCAAAGACGAATATTTTTGTGTTTAACGTGTCACTTTTAAGCCAATTTGGTGGAGATCGTATATGCACGTCATAGAATCGAATTGTTACCGATGTTGGTCATTATTACATGAAATAAATCACAATTCAAAAGCCGATCGATGGTGATATGATAACGAACGAATCTGTTTAAAATATAATCAAATCAGTTGATAAGTCTCTCTACCATAGAATTTATAGGTACCCATTTGCAAGTTATACACAATTCATTACGTATGATGTGCAAAACCCGTATAATAGTGACATTTAATGCTGCACACGTTACGCATGATTTTCAAGGATCTATCACGATGTTTCCACTCGATTAAGCATCTATTTACCTTGTTAGGGATATAGTTACAGTTTAGAACAATCGGCTCATTAATAGCTGTAACGAGCACGCCTTTCAACCTTGTAATGAAGTTGGATTGAGCTCGGATTTCTGATTGAGATTGAATTTGGTATAGCGTCAGCAAGATGAAACAGATATAAATGAAGTCATATTGAATTCCTTTCTAAAATCTCGCTTCGTGCCCTTAGATATTTTACAGTTGGAATGTATATTGTATAAGGCCCAGAGGCCATTTAAAACTGTTCATGGCGAACTGTGGGCGTCTGGTACAAAATAAATACATGCTTATACATTAGACGTATGATGCTAGCTATAACAGTATAATTTTTCAAGTGTTGCCCACACAGCTACACACGTTCCGACTACTTGAAGCTAAGTATAGTGATAGCATATCTGTTCAAAAGATTGCAACACTGATAGATTAGTGAGAATATTGGACGTTCTTCTTTTTACCGACAATTGATCTGTAGAAAAAAGTGTGACGGAGGAATATTTTTCGTCCAACCTGTCACGCAAATTCAAAAAAGTAAAATATTATTACCAAATTTAAAACCCTTGAATAATAGTGTGTATTTTACTAATAAACCTAGAATAAAATAAAATTGGGAGATTTAAAATGTCAAGCGTAAATACGTTATTTACATTATTTTTCGTCATCACATACCTACCATAATAACATATCCTTCTGAATTTAACGATCAACGATGAACGATAGGTATGCGTTTGTCTCACTAAAATATTAGTACATTTATCTTGTATTGTTGTTGATTGAATACTAACAGAAAGAAGATACAGAGATATTTTAGTCACTTACCATTACATACCTGTTGTAAGGTAGTAAAAAAAGAGAGAATTTAAACGATGCATTCATATATTCAAATTCGTCATTAACGCATTAAAATTTGCACGACATTGTGAATTTAAGTAAGGTTATATCAGAATCAATATTCGAGTTTGTTTAGTTAACAAATCCCAAACTTGTTCTATGAATGTTAATTAATGCACCAGTCGTTGCTTATGAGACGTCTTACTAATAATATAAAACAGAGGAAAACTATCCGCTGTTGTGTCGTGGAGAGCTATACCTAAAGCAAAACATTTTCTCCAAAGAGAACAAAGCACAGAAACAACTACACTACATAAAAGAAAAACTGTCATCGCTTCAATAATTGGGTTTCAAAAGGTTTTCCGTTTCAACTTCGTACTAGATGAAAAATTTAAATTCTAGCTTACGCACCGGAAAAGCGTTCTGAAAAACTCGGCACACGGACGCAACTGTCATTAAATAAAAGTTTTAAAGGAGTGTAAAACGTAGACTATGTTTTTTCACTGTCCATCAACCATTCCACATGTAAATTTTTCGCACTGTTATGCAAAAATATTTAAACAGGATTAAGCAGCGGTGCGCAAACATTTGCTTTTCACATCTACTTTTAATGGTGCGCGTGGAGAATTTATTAAAAATTCTATTTTAATGCTGCTGTGGAATATTTTGTCAACAAGGAAAGCTGCGGGATGAAATGATAGTAACAGATTCTTTATTCAAGATAATGCATCATAAACGATCACTATTTTAGTCACATTCAAATGATTGCGCGAAGCTGCCAGCACATAGCTGACTGATATTTGAAAACAATCCAATTCTCTGTTTACGCAAAAAAAAAACGTGAGCAATAAAAACAGAAATAAAGCTGTAATGATATTGGTCAATATACGGGACATAATCCTTTGTTTTTGCGTAAATTTTATCGACGTAGATACAGTTTGATATGACGGAGTCGATACGTTAAGTGAAACACGTAGCGATTCTAGTCAGTGCGTGTGTTCATACGTAAGCAGACTAGTATCAGTCGTATGTACGATTAGATCCACTTTAATACAGCCTCTTTGACGCAAGCGACGTGTGTTGAGCAACGTTTAAAAGTAAATGAACGAAAGCTTTATGGATCCTCTTTGTGTTTACCGTTTTTATGATATTGCCTGTTTTTGGCATGATGTGGATGTGCAATTTTAGATATCTTTGTTATAACCGTCGTTTTATCAGATTCGGTTACTATTCGAAACCAAATAAAGTCAGTTTTCTCATTTCTCTCTCAGATCTGCAAGTCGAACCAACTGTGTGCCAATATCAGCATTTTAAAAGGAAATTGCAAAATGTTGCTGTCGTAAGAAATCCGAAATCAAGAAAATTCTGCCGGATAAAACCATTTTAGACTTTATTCTCTTTTTTTCTGGAATATACTTGCTAAATAGACGGGAAATGACAGACGGATGCCCCAACGGATGTGCTTATACGGTCTATCACCAACCTGCTCCGGCTACAGGGGATAGCTAGTACTCCGTCGCATAGT
The DNA here is from genome assembly GCA_949316375.1 of Mythimna vitellina. Lineage (NCBI taxonomy): Eukaryota > Metazoa > Arthropoda > Insecta > Lepidoptera > Noctuidae > Mythimna > Mythimna vitellina. Next base: position 4,178,721 of record OX438691.1, on the reverse strand, counting down.
TAATTGAATCTTCCACGAGATAACTAACTGAATTAAATTGAATATCGTCAACGCTTTGAAGATCTATGGGAAGGGAATTGGCATTTCTACGCAATTTGATTGAACTTGTAAAGGGTTAAATGGATCTTTCATGGTTAGTTAGGCAGAATTTATGTTATTAGTCCGAGTGTAAGCAACTGCCCAATAATAAATTAAGATTTACGAATACCCGATTCTAGCAACGCCATTTTGGAACCAGGACAATCAATGACCCAGCAAATATTACTTCCTCAATGTCTTACACTACAAAAATATAAATCCACTGGGTGTTGACACAAACCAAATTCCAAAATATATATAAAAGTGACGTGGGTCTACATCTAAAAGACCTGTCACCACGATTCGCAAATTATCTCCACTCAAGACCTTAGGGAAATTTAGGGACCTTTGAGTAGAGGGTCGGTTGATATTAAGTGACCCGCACTTGACTTGTGAACTATACACGTTGGAGGCTGCGGGATGAATTTCAAAAGAATTTATATTTAGTCTGCTACGGAATTTTCGCTTCAAAAATTTAGGGCGAAATTGTGTATTGAAAATTTCGTTGGCACTGTCCGCTGATTTATTTACTGTTGTAATATTGTTAGGGGTTATTAACTTATTTTGTGCGGAAAACTGTCATTTTAGAGATGCTTTGGAAAAGTGATGGTTCTCTTAGTAGTTTATTTGGAAGAGATATCAATGCTATTTTTTTCTGAGTGTGTTCGTTGCGGCACATTTACAGAATGACGCGAACTGAATTGGTTATGACTTGAAAACATTTAAGTCTGATTTCAAAACGAGATATCTTCTTATATATACATATAAAGATCAACTGCTGTTAGTCTCGCTAAAACTCAGAAACGGTTTGACCAATTTTAATTATTGATATTTTGTTTTGACCGTTTTAATATACAATCACCAAAAGTGGCCAAAAAAAAAAATGGAGAAAAAAAAGTTGAAAAATTTAAAATTGAAAGATGTTAAGTGTGTGTGTGTGTGTTTAGGCTTGTATTGAATCACTGTCTCACCTGATGTTATGTTACGATGTGGTCAACAATGGAGCACGCTTACCTACATAGTAACCTCTTCACTCTTAACTTAAATATATTATACTAATACTAATATATTTATATATTTTTTTTAGCTTAATTGCGACTCCTAGCTACATACATTGTTGATGAGATAGGTTCGTAACAAATATTAATGATGAATGTATTAGCGGGTCTATTTGCTTTTAGACCAGAGGGTCTAGTAGAGCGAGATTATTTTTGTAAGCGAACGTTTATGTTAAAAATCTCAGACTAAGGCCACAATTTTATTCTGCCATGTCAGTCGTCTTGTTACATGTTTTCCTTGTCAGCCATATTTTAAACAAGCACACCTACAGTTCAAGTTGATTAAAATATTTGTGATGTCTATCCTATTTCAGTAGATCGCGAGTAACAGGTTACTATTTTCGTTTTATTTCAAAGTTTTCCAGTGATTTCATGGGCGTTTGAATTATAAATATTGTGAACGAAACTACGAGTAATACAAATGGTTACAGGTTTTTTTTTTTATTGGGTGGGAAAATCATCTTATGACAAAACCCGCTCTTGGGCGGAGCGGGAGATAGTGTCAGACTTTTACTGACTAAAAATGGTTAGAGGTTTAGAAATCTGCCACAAATTTTCGGTTTTTATTTTAATGAATCATAAGAAAATTCAGTATATAACATACCTGTACCAACAAAATTATTGATTATTGATTTTTGAGGCAACATGATTTGGAGAATTAATAGATTTTCCGGTATTGATAGGGAGAAATCTAATCTAAGCTAATATTGTAATAAAAAGGTTGAATTGTACGTAGGAGAATCTTTTTGATCCGATTGAGATACTTTTTTTACTGATGGGAACACTGATGAGAACACACACTTTACATTATTGTTGAGTAACATAGGCTTGTAAATATCCCGAAAATGCAGGGTTCCGGAGCGAAGCTGAGAAAAAAAAGTTATCACACTAATATAACAAAGGCGAAAGGTTAATATGTGTGTATATTTGTTACTCCTTCAAAACTTTCGAGTAATTTAGCCTATACATCAGAATAAAATATAGGTTATAATTTATAATGGGAAGTTGTATTAATTCTTTGCGAGCGACGCCGCTGGCTGAAACTAGTTAATTTATAAAGTCACCAGCGACACTGAAATCTATCTACAAAATCTGCGCTATACACAACAGCCAAGTCAGCTAAACGAGCTGCCACAGACACCAATAAAGACAGCCAATCTAATTAAAACTTATAACCCCACTTATCCAGTCAAGCAGCGTATCTTCAAAGCCTTCCTATACGAGAACTTTGCGAATAACTCGAAACTGAACCTCGAAGTTGGCACTTCATCAGTAGAGGCAGTTACCGTCGTCACCTAGCAGCAAAATTAAACTTCTTGATTAAATTTGAAATCTCATTAAGTAAATGTACCTACTTAATGTTGGCTCCAGTTTATGTACGAAGAAATTGGAGACGTGATGGAGAATCTCGCATGTTAAATTGGTTGGAGATTGTTATTTGGATTTCGTTTCTGTACAGTCAATAAGGTATCGGGAAAATGTTATTGAGTTTATTTTATGAAGTCGTATACCAATTACTGTGGCTGACATTTAATCAAGTTTGTTTGTAAAAGCTCGGGGGCCATTTCATGTTATAGTAGGTATATTGAATAGGACAAAAATCTTAACATAACCAATATTACTTTTGAAGTCTAGATTGCATCTAAAATCTTGTCAGAGTTCCTTAACATTTTATTGTGTTTTTTTCCTTGTATTATTTCGAGCGTTTCTCCAATAAACAATACATTAGCGACGTTTAAGAAAGCATTTAAAGCAACGGTATGGTATACAACCTTGACCTGCCATTTTTAGTGACTGCAAACTATGTCTTGTGATGATAGATGATAAATTACCTATTGTCAGAGCACACCGGGAAAGCCACAATGATATTGAACAGAAAACTTCTTAAATTGTAGAAGGTTAAGAACCGCATTAAGGAAAATACAAAGATATCTGTTTATAACAGAATGAGTTCTTTTAAGAGATTAAAGACGTAATTTGTGTCGAAATTAACGTTCCCATTCAGTAGGGCTTTTTAACGGTCGTGCCAAAATAATTTTGTAGAATTTAAATACTGCAGATAAAGAAACTACCCGCAGTGAGAAGCTAAATGGCGACCTCGTAATGGACCCAGGCCAAGTTTTCTTTAATCAATAAATATAAAGCGAAAGTTTAAGATTTCAACAAGAAAACTCAAGAATACACCAGGCAGAAAATTATGTACCTAATAAATTCAAACAATTATAAAAAATAGACAATGTGGTTCAAAGGTAAATAACATTTATTAGGCAACTAACAATCCATTGTACGCAAAAAAAAGCAAATTGAAGCAGAAAAATTCTATTTAACGTACAATAAATAATTTTCATGAACAAATCTTGAACATTCTCAAAAATGTTTTTCTAATTTCCGATATTGCAAGGAGTATGCAAATTTATTATAAAATCAATGACAAAAATGATTGAGCCGTTAGACTTAATGATTATTAAGCCAATAGTCATGCCATTTGGCAGTTTAAAGAACAATCTGACCTAGCAGATTTGACATACGAGGATTTTATTAATCCAATTAAATAATGATTGTGTGTTGCAACGGGCAGAACAATGTTACGTCCGCTTCCGTGCTGAACGCTTCGTTTAAAATGAATTAACAGAATTGTTTCAGCCCTACGTACATTGGTTAATTTATCACAGCCCGAGTTGTATTCTCCAAATAAAGTTCCACCATAAATTCTTCATATTATTCATCTTTAATAAACACTTTTATACATAGTTAAAATTAATGTTTAACTATGTATAAAAGTGTTTATTTCTTCCTTACTCAAGGGATTATGAAGTTTATTAATTTACGGAAATATGGGGCACTTCTCCAGCGAACCGAATATTGGTCCTTGGGGGACACCCGAGGTTCTTCATATTTGTAGTATGGACAAGGATATCAATACTAATATTCGGTCGATACACATCTAACTCTATCTGATTATTACAAAATAGTGGCAGAAAGTGTACAACAAATAGTAAGTAATACAAAACGTTCTAGTTATTTAGTGGCGAACGTGCTCAAAAGCCTAACATTGACATCTGCCACAAGCAATGACAAATGTATTGTGTTACATGGCAACGACCTGCCAGTTAGGGGCACAAACAGTGGTGTATGCTCTCGCTATTATCACGTAGATGGTGCTGTTAAACAAACAGCTAGTTTTATTCAAAGATTTGCTTTGGTTGTGACTAAACTAGTGGAGAATAACTAGTTATTTAAAAAAAAAAAAAAAATGAAACGTGAATCATCACAATGTTTCATCATTCTAGAAAAAGATTCAAGTAAATCAGCGATTAGAAATCACAAGATATCGTATAGACATGTACAACATAACCTAACAATGATATAATCGTGCAACAAAAGAAACATTAGCATTGACACAATTATAGATTGTAAACATTTCAATAATAAACGGACATTATAAGTAAAAGTCCTTGCACTACACTGACTTGTAATAGAGGCCAACCACCCATACGACTGCAAAGTGTAACGATATCACATGAGTTTCTATGATTCATTGTATAAATAAATACCTATACCAGTTTGAACGATATTAGAAACAGTGTAGGTAATCTTGTAACATACATCATCATCATCATCATTTCAGCCGAAAGACGTCCACTGTTGGACATAGGCCTCCCCCAAATGTCGCCACAATGACCGGTTCTGTGCGTCTCGCATCCATCGGATACCCGCGACCCTCACCAGGTCATCGGTCCACCTTGTGGGAGGCCTTCCAACGCTACGTCTTCCGGTACGTGGTCGCCATTCCAGAACCTTTCGACCCCAACGGCCATCTGTTCTGCGAGCAATGTGCCCTGCCCATTGCCACTTAAGTTTGGCGAATAATCGTGCTATGTCGGTAACCTCCATTGCCTTTTGGGTGATATCATAAGGAACCTTCGAACAAGCTCCTAGCGCCCTTTCCATTGCACTTTGGGTGACTTTAAGTCTTCTGATGAGGCCCATTGTAAGCGACCACGTTTCGGAGCCATATGTCATTACTGATAACACGTACTGGTCATAGACTTTCGTCTTGAGACACTGTGGTATGTTGGACGACTACGTTTAACTGAGACAGACGATCCAGTTGGGTTGGTCTAACTTCGAGAAAGAGATCAATCGTCGAATCCGATCTCGGCTAGGCAGCGATCGGGAAGTTGTAACATACACTACACTAGTAAAGATTGCAGATGTATCTTAAAAGGCTACATTTAAAACGATAACAATCCTAGCTTGGTAAGCCGAACTCAAACAGCATTAAATATTAATACTGCGTTTTTGATCTAACGGTTCTATAATTTTTATCGTTTTGTAAAGCTCGTTGAATGGAACCACATGGCGTAATCTTCACAAAGATATTTAGCAATATTAACTTTATTATCTTTTGTTGTAATAAATGTTCAATTATATTTTAATCCGGTTCACATCTGTGGTTATAGTGCATTTTTATCTTTATGACGCCACAAATTACATTTTATAGCTAAATCAATTTGCACTTGCAGACCGGCTATTAAATTTTGTATTAAATTATAGAATATCACTTTTAAAATCTATAAAATAAAAAGCACGAAAGAAAACTAACAATTCATAAGCTAAAGCGGAAACTATTAGGGAAATACACGGCTATCAACAATAACGACATTACTCAGGTTCACTGATCGACACTTTTTAGGGCCACGGAAGTCAGTGAGGGCATACAATTTGAAAAATAACCTATAGACATAAGTTTCAATCTTCAATAGACGACATAAACCAGCCGTATAGCCGGTTACTATGGCTGCAATCTGTGGTTAGGCCAATGGTCGTAAAACTAGTAGCTTTTGATAAATGATCGTCGGCTGTCGTGAACGACAATTTTGTTTATAACAATTTGGTGTATGAATGTACGCGGACGTCTTTGCTATCACGGTTTTTTCCTCGCGTAATTTTGGGCGGTAGCAACCAATTGAACAGAAGATTCGCCGAGACTGAGACTGTCTAAAAAAACATGAAATAAGGAAAAGTAATCTCCCCTCTTAAAGCTGATGAGCACTATACAAAGGTTTTTCTTTACTTTCAACAAAGACTGTGTAAAAAAGTTTCGTTACTGATTAGTAGTCTTTGTTGGCCTAGAAGGTATATATTATAAGAAACCGGAGTTTATTATCATCCATAGCGATTCAAGCATTGCTTCCAAAAATACATCAAAGTATTTAAACACCAATAAATAATGATCCAAATCTACAAAAACCAAACACATACATGTCAAGAAAATCCGACATCCTGCCAATCAATCAAATCTTTATGTGAAAGACATAAATTACATCAATGTATAAACTGAATTTCGATTTCCTGAGCCCTTTCAATTCGTCGACCCGGAAGGGTATTGACAAATGATTTGAGGTCCTTCATGACAAGATTTATTTACTCACAAAAGGCTGACTTTGTAAATAGTGAGAGAATACAAAGCATAGAATAGGAGGGAGAGCTTAACAAAGATCGTGAATTCGTGGCCTATATTCCTCCAACGAGGGTCGGTGTGGATTCGGGTCAAGCACTTATGAGCTCAAATGCAGCTCTACATTTTAGAAAATCCTTTGAGGTGTAAATGCATGCAGACAAATTGAGTTCCACTAGAAGAGCTTTTAGCTGCAAACAAAGTGACTTCTAAAATAAATCAGAGAGTAATAAAAACAATATGAAAAGTAGTCTCGCTGCATGAGAAGTATGTGTGGTATTTAGTGCTCGTTAATATTACGTTCTTAACCAAGTCTAAATATAAATTCGTAAAAGAAGCATTTTTTAACTACTGGCACGATTCAGAAAAACATTTCAGAAATACAGGATATGTCGAGATGTCGAGAAAGCTTCAATTCCATTGTACATTACAAGTGATAGCTTGCAGTTATTGTTCACAAGCAGCATATTGAACTAGTAAGTCACAACTCCGCATAGAGATGGGTGACACAGCCGCATTCAGCCTTTACAATTCATTCAGGCAAAATTAAAATAACGAAGTATTACAAATGGGAAATGAAGACAAAACAATAGCTGGAGCCATAACTACGGATCTCTGAATGATGCAGCGATGAAACGCTGACTGTGAAAATCTGCAAAGGCTGTACACGTCTCCTTTACAATAGGTTGACCTACATTCACGCTAAGTGAACGAACGCTCGAGTACTCAGAAGTTTAAAACGCTCTAGAGACAAATAAAATGCTAAAAGGTCCAAGAGAAACAAAAAGTATTTTCGCTTTAACTGAATTTAGAAATACGAAAAGGAATGCTACAAATAAAATATTCCGATTAGTGAGGTACGATTTGGATCGCGTAAAAAACAAAATGAAATGAGTACCGATTTGGGTCAGTAATTTATCCGACTGGAAGCCCGTATAGGTCGGAAAAAGGTTTGTTCAGCGATAAACATATGAGGGTGGTACCTAAACCGGGTAACGCATCGATCGTCGGTGGTATCCAGAAATAGACCAGAGTTTAGCCAGTGTGGTGTCTGGTACACTTTAATGCGTCTATACCTACATGTCTTACGTGTAGGATCAGCGCCAAATTTTACAACAAAGTATACTAATTTGGGAAAAAAACGTGAGATATTTGAATCGTTGGCATTTTTGCAGCACAGTAAATGTTCATTACAGAAAAGAATTTAAGCCCTCCAGCGCCTGTCTCCTAACCTAATATTTACGGTGTTTGGCTGACATTTCAAACATTTTCTCTTATGAACCTAAGCACATTTAAGAGGTTAAGACATTAAGAAGAATTTAAGAACACTTTCTTTAATGACTTCAATGTGTTTATCTCAATCATTTGATAGAAATGCTGCTGTTGTCAAGTATTATTCACACGCATTTGAAATCCTCGCACCGAAATAAAATGCTTATGATGACTGAATGAGTTGTTAACAGCGGGTAAATAGGGTCGGATTGGATCTACAAATATAAAGCAGCTATTGTCATATACAGACTTCAGAAAAGATTGGGAGATAAAAAATACATAAAAACTAATTTTAATAAAATGGAAAATTAGGGAAGTATGCCCGATAAAATTTAGACAACAGTGCTATATTTGATCCACTTTAAATTGAGTAAATGGATAGCATAGAAGCGAAGAGTACTTTCAGTGTAGTATTTTTAGTAGATAAAAATACAAAGATATGCCAAAACTTCAGAACATTATTCTGAAGTGGCGTACATCGACGCAGCAAAATACCGCTTTATATGACCTTATCATGCCAGCAAATTTATGAGTGATGTTTCTAATAAGACCTTTATTATTACAGTAATAAAATTATACGACTCAACAGAGAAAGTTGATATTATTAGCCTCCGCGGAAAAATTAGGACAGTGTCTCGTTATCCTCTATTCAATGTGCTTCACAGAATGCATATAATTTGGCATCAATCTGCAAAAAAACCTGATATAATTTTCTTTTGGCTACATAGCATTTGATTTTCGTGCTATATGTAAAAATAATTTCAATATTCTATCGTTCGTCTAGTCCGCTGTATTGCTATGATATCATTTGTCTGACTAACTCATGACATTGTGTGGACCTCAGCTCGTATGGAAATCGTACCGGCCTTGCTGGACTATTGCGTTGTGATAAGATCTCACGCAATAAATCTCGTTATAAAACAAAAATACTAGCCCATTAATTCAGCAGTAAAATGGTCACAAAAAGTTTCAGAAATAAAATGTTTGTTGATGGGTGCAGAGTAGACAAGTTTATTGTCGTATATCAAATGTCACGTACATCGTTGGGTATCAATAAACAACCCTGTTCGTCGGGGCTGGGGTGTAAAAGGGGGTTCTATTTCGTACCAATTGGAGCTGGGATGCTCCTTTGAACCAACGTAATCGAAAAACGTAAGTTCATCTTATTTCTCAGAGACGAGGCACACCGCGCATAGAATATCAAAGGATTTCCACCAGACTTTACTTAAAAATAAATATTAAACAAACATGGGAAGTCGTTACTTGAAAATTGTTTCATTTCGCCTTCATCTTTCAGTTTGACAAAGGGAGACTTATTATCGACTTTGGCGCCGCAATCAAGACGAGCAACAGAAACAAGTACAAAATTATAATTACAAGTCTTTCTGGAAGTTATCAAAACAAGATATTGCGAACGGAGACGAAGCCTCACTTTGTGTGTCTGTAACTGAAGCAGGAAAAGTTTATTAAGTCTTATCTACGTGTCGCGGGGAACATAAACCGTTTGCACAGTGCGAGAACGGAACAGGAAGTCTCTTCTCGCTCCAATGCTTACAGAAAACGAACAAACAGCATGTACTTAATGAGAGTTTTATTCAAGCTTTTTGTGCGGCCCTTTCGGCCTTTGTCAGCATTGTGGCAAAGCGTATCATTAAATAGCCGCAGATTATGGTAAACTCTTTCGATCGAACTAAAATTGGAGGTGAAAATTTTGTTCTCGATGTAAACAAGCTTATCTTGCGTTAACCATTGATAAGGTAAACGCGTAAAGATAAGGGAGAGCGTCGGAACAGATTCCTTAACGGTCACATTGTTCGGCAGGCGGCTGGTGATAAACGTTGCCAGTTTCGGATCGATACGAGGGGAGCAGGCACTGGCCGGGAGCCAACCACTAAAACACGGTAAGCCAGAGTTTACGTCGACGCTTTAGAGCAAATTACAAACGCTGACTTTATTTATTAGTGCAAAAACAACGTGGATAATATTGATGACGTGGAGCACTCGAGCGATATCTGGTTAAAACCAGAACGGACAGTGATAACGGTGAGAGCTACCAGTGTCACGGACGTACGTCTGTTCAAATTAATAAAGTGAACGACATTGACACACGAGTAGCGACTGCGAGGGACAACAATAAAAACAGCGTCGGATACGACCAAACTGATTCGTACGTTTGAGAGGCCCATGTGACCACGAACGTCATGAACTATTTCAGCTTAATAACAACGCCGCGCCGCAAACGTGACCGGCAGGTTAACTTGACAACAAGTAGCTAAGGGACGTAACTAAACTCCCAGAAGACTGGAGGAAACCACACAAATAAGTCCCACATAAATCTCATTGTTCTAATATCGTTTAAAGATTTCTTCTGAGTATTGTCTGTTGCCTCATCAACTCTTTATTTTGAATCAAATCGTCGCGAGAATAGAATCTATGTCGCATAAATACAACAGTATATTACCTACATAATAAAACGGTAGATGACAATGAAGGAAATTGTCACTTTTGGAGTCATCCGGCGGCTAAATTGACACCGCCTCTCCGCCTCGACGCGACACGGCTCAAATGATCCCAGACGTATGATAAATGACTAGACTACCTAACTATTATTTGTATTGTTACCCGTGTTTACATTAGTTACAGCAGCATTGTCAAAAGTCAATATATTAATATTTAATTAACAAAAAACCACGCACATCTCGTATCGATCGTAAACGCATGTTCGCATTCCAGCCAATTATATGAAAACGTGCTATGGAGGAAGTGAATCGTATGGGACTGACAGCACGACGGCCGCAATGCAAATCTGTGGCGTGCCGGCGACGTCAATTTATCGTTTTGATCACGTCAACCCGGTCAGATCCATATCGAACACATACCAGACTCTGCTACCTAAGTACGAGAGTTCAATTTAGATGTTGATAAGAAAGATCAGGGATACGAATGTGAGGCAAAGAATAGTTGGTCTTAATACATAGACGTAAAGTTGGTTCTCATTTTTGAAGAGTGGAAGGGTAATCGCGGTATGGACGGGAGACTGGTCCGGCAATTTGCCTATTGTCGAGTTCAATTATCGCCCCCCGCACTCATTACTGAATTAAGGCGAGAGCGACTGTAAATTTTGTGACGCCTCTGCTCTAGAATTGAGAGTAGGTACTTTATGTAACTGGTTGTTACCTGACTGTAAGGTATCATAGTAACAACACACTAAACAACAAATAAAACAGAATTGTTGGTAAAAAAACCTTCAAATTTTAGATACTTTATGAGAGATATAGAGGATTTTTTAAAAGTTGGAATCTAATATTAAACTTCATGAAACACGTCTATTACTAAATGACCTATATAGCAATGATGAAAAGGAACCAATTAATCGGCCGTATATAGGAATTCCAATAAATTTCGTCATAATACTTGTAATGACAATCAATAAAGCTGCGGCAGTGTTCATAAACCGGGCGAGCCAACGTAATAAATTTAACAGCTTCCATTCAAGCTTTAAGAGATGGCTTTAATACTAATTAATAAAACCGCCTTCGCATCGCCCCAGGAAATTGGTCGTTCACATTATGATTTGGTATTCTAATGACGATGATAATTTCGAATTTTCCAATGTTTCATTCCAATTTTTTTCTAATTTATCTGCTATGAAATCGTTTCAGCTGCTTTTAACTAATTGCGCGACAAAAATACTGTTTAGCATAACGGAGACAGATTTGTGCCATCGTTAAGATATATTGTTCAATAAAAATCTAGTTTATTCTCTTTGAGAGATATCTTCGAGGAACAAAAGTTTTCTGTTTGTTACTCGGTAATTTAAAACAGTGCGTCAGAATATTTACAGACTCAATTCACAGTAAGATCTATAATAGAATAGATTTAAGAAGAAAACCAAATCTAAACCGGATTTTCCTTAAACATGTATAGCTTACGCTCGAAAACTTGAATTAATTGTAAAATAAAGTCATCGACTGTCGAATCATCACAGACATGCGACTGCTCTCAAAAAAAGGTTAATAAAGGCACACAATGTAAACGGCACTAAAGAGTAATATCAATTCCATTTAGGGGATGTTACAGAGGGAAAAAACAACATAGCAGTACTCACCAGGCATGAAGTGCAGTAACGCAGCGGTGATGGGGTACAGGCTAGGGCTGTACGTGATGTCCGGGCAGGCATACCCGAGAACTGAGACAACCCTGTCTGCGACTGCCCGACCCTTGCGAGTCAGATGGTAGCCCAGGCAGTGGGTCGCCTCCACGAAAGGCGGTAACATGATCGGCTTGTCCGGCAACTCAACTGTGCCGAACACCTGGAAAGAAAAGATATATTAATTAAGAATTTGTTAAAGTATATATGACGAATTAATCCAACAAAACAAAAATATAAACGTAGCAGACAATAGCGCTTTTAATATATCCAAGGTGCTAACCTGTAACCTAGAAATCAAATAGGTATTAACATTTATAAGCGTGAAAAATATCGATTGCAAATAACGTAACGCCATATTGGCAACAACATGCACTTTCATGAAACGCTAAAATAACTCAATACTACCACTGGCATCGAAACGATTATTATGTGTCCATAATATTTTCCCAGATTCATTATACACATTTTTGATACAATCGAGTTCTGAATTTGGGTTCTATGTCGAATCAAAAGAACAATGTGAGTTCTAAGAAAAATGCCAGACACTCGTTTATTTATAAAGCCTGCTTATTGCTACACAAAATAACAGGCTATCAACATAATAGAATACTATAAAGAGAATCTCAATTACGGAGTTTTATTAAAGTACATAAACTTTCAAGTTCTTCTTGGAATCAAAGGAGCTCTGAATGAATTAGTTGTTTACCATCTCGAAGTAATAGACGGATGGCAACATTAAGAGTAGCTATCAAATATAGACGTCCCAATTCCACGTCCGATTTGTGGGATTGATCTGGTAACGTTTGTAAGCAGGCCCAGCTGTCTGTCGATTCTGTTCCTGACGTCAATCGAATATTAGAACGAGGTCTTAAAAACTACAAGTTAACAACTACTTCTAATCAATGATCAGCTTATCGAAGACAATTCGATTACTATGGAAAGTTACATGCAAACTAACAATCTAATTGAATGTAAACAGAATGTAAATAATAATTTATCAGTAATAGACAAATATTAAATTAGAGATTTAAAAACGTTAGTAATACACACGTTTTTCAATCTTTAATTTAATGTGAGTGCTTGAATACAATTCAACTCCAAATTGTATCAGCAAACAGTAATGAACGTTATTTTAATAGTTGAAGATGTAGGAGATTTGCAAATTAGTGTGCACGTATAAATTTGTTATCCAATCTGTGGTTGACATGTTCTGTGGATGCGTGATTATCCACTTTGCGACAAGGACAAGATGAAGCGAGGCGCACAAATTATATATTTGAGTCTGCACGTCGGCTTTGATATATGCTACCTGTGCTGTATAGTGAAGATAAATGAATATGACATTGTGTGACTGTAGAACTAACTAAACCAAGAATATCAATGCAGAGAACAGTGTTGGAACTGGAAACATTAATAGACTTATCTTCTTCTAAGCTGTTCCTACTAATCATTGTCTGCATGTTGACTTGTACAAAAATACGATTTCCTAGACCAAAAAGATGGGTGTGACAATCGTGATCTACGTCAACATATGTAAATAATTATTACATTTTAGATTATATTTTAGCTAAAATGTTACTGAGAGTGGTATATTAATACGATTTCATAATCTAATTTTATAATGGTGATATTTTTTTTTTTTTGCCATGAAACGATATATTGGTGATATTTTCATTTCAACATTGTATTTTTGGAAACAATAGACTAGCAAGATCTAATAACAGTAAATTCAGGACTAACCTTGGGAAAGTACAACGTTCTGTTGTAATAAAAACTTCTACTGTTGCCATACCAACAAAATCTGCTTCATGGACAAAATCCAAAGAATTACGCAGCGAACGTCAAGAGAGGCTAATTTTAATAATTTCTTTGCATATATGTCGTCTTAATCATCGTTGTAAAGTAATAATCCCCATGTCACGTTTCCTGACTACTTAATTATAAACAAAACAGTGTATTCTTATTATCATGGCTTGTACAAACAAGCTTGGATCAATATTTTTGTACAGAAGTAGATAAGCAGTACACTAACATTCGTTAACTTGTTTTGGTAATTACTTTCGTTAGTTATTTTTATTATGTTAAGTTTATAGCATAATTACTGAATAAAAGAAGCACCTTTTAAAACTAGCATTGAAGGCTTTCACCATTTTTATTTTGATAAGAAATTATCAAATAACTGCTCTCGCTCTGGGTGGGGCGAGAGGAAATGTCAGGCCACTACTGACTAAAATTCATCTGTGTTCTTTCATTTATCCTTTGCGTTCCTGTGCCACGTAAACTCTTTTGAACATTCCCGAAGCACTAAGGAGGACGAGCAATGGGTAGCTCGCCGTCCGACCGTCCGGTAACCGTCCGGACCAAGCCCAAGTCGACGGCGCGTTCTGTTCCACGCGCGCCTCAAGGAGATGTCAGCAAACTGTAGGGGCCAGGCAGGGTCGAAGCTTACTGGGGCCAAGGGTCTGCTTCTGAAAGGATGACTCGGTCCTGGTACGAAAGGCAACGAAGGAACAGGAGTGGGTTTTTAGTCAGTAAACTCTGACTCTATGACCACATTATGACGTCCCCCCTCTGGAGCGGAGCGGGAGACGTCATTAGACGATTTTCCCACCGAAAAAAGCACTAAGGAGTTGGATCTTGAAAGCCTTCCTAATATTAAACTTCATGAAAAATGTGTAATATTAAATGAATATTAATGAATATTAATGTAATATTAAAAGAAAAGGTTATACTTCGACACATAAATAATTAGAAAATATCAAGTGTTACACAAATGGCATAGAAGTTTTAACGGTTTTCTGAGTTGTTCATGTGTATAGATTCGGGAACAGACGTTAAAGAGGCTGAGAGAGCGTGTCGGCCTGCTAATGAAAGAAGCACGACCAAGCATGACGCCTAATGCACAGATGTTTTATGATCAGCCTATGTTAAAATCGGTTCAATGAACGATACCATTCTCAGGTACGATAACGATAGAAGTAATAAACTAGGCCCAATCGTTGCGTAAATTTTAGAAACCAACGAACCCAATGTTTGTAAATCGAACGTTATGATTAGGACTTCATCATTTATTGGTATTTTTGAGATGTTGATGTTTTCGGTCCCGGGAAACACGAGACTTTAAAAAATAATTGAAAGAAGGTTTTATATTCATAGTACAAGTATTTAGGCTCCTTCAATTAAGAGCAATTCAAACTCAAATAATAAAGTACCTGATTTTATTACAAAATGCGATAGAAAACGCTTTGTGCTTCTACACTAGTAAGGGGATAGATATTAAGCACTGTACTTAATTATAGAATATATTTAAATACATATTTCCGATTGTATGGGGCGATATTTGATATTTCCCCCATTTTCTAGTTGGGCTTTTCAACGCTCTGAATTTATTAAATTATTGAGACATTTGGAAAAAAAAGATATGTCGTGCCCACTGGCAAAGAATGTAAATTTTTTCTGCATTTGTGTAGATAGATAATAGATGATTTGCAGGAACATTTTCAGTTGTTTTTCACGATTTTAAAGTTTAAATTTTCCTGGAATTTCAAGACCGCATCGAAAAATTTTCTTCATTATTTTTGCCGTATTCAGAAATGTTACAACATGGAGACTGAAAGTCTTAGTTCCGATAAATAAAATAAATACATGCAGTAACATTCGTCACGGAGACAACAGCCGGTCCCGGCGATGTGACGCCAACTAACTAAAATTAGACCATCAACAAAGCTCGCGTAAAAGAAGATTCGGATAATATTCGCATCAAAAATAATACAGCTTCACCGGACAGTGATAATTTTAGTGCAATAACATTCCGTGTCATAGTTTCTCAATCGTTTTGAAAAGAATTTTATTCGTTGTAAGAGGACGTTTTTTTTTAAATCTGTGGTCTAGATCTAGATAAAAAAATAATACGCCCACTGAAGCTAGATACAGTTCTGGCATAGAATCTATGGATAATACAGTAGGTAGGTACATATTTGATGTTGCTGTTTTCATTACGGCGAAACTGCGCCAAACTACAGAGCGGAGTTTTGAATGCTGGCTTTATGCGAAAACGTTCAAAGCCGTACGCTGAAACTCTAAGCCGACTCTCGACAATGTAATGCTTACAGAGCACTTACTCGACAGCAGCTTTACTCTGGATCACAATGGATCAAGCAGTTTCAAAAGGTGAAGCCAAGAGTGTTGTTGTGAAGTGTTCATGTTAGAGGCAATGACTACGAGAAATATATGTGGAGTTTTGGAGACGAATTTAGATTTTCATTAACTGTCCTACCATTTACCAGGAATTAAGAAAAATGGATTGTGGAATTTAACCGTAAGAAGTCAAAATACACACCGTAACCCCAAAATGCAAAGGGCAACTCAAGAAACACAGGTTAGTCAATAAAAGTCCGACACTCCCTCTCACCCCACGCAAAGCGGTGGAAATTATTGAATGATTTTGAACCCTAAAAAAACATGTGAAAAAAACAAGTGACCTAGATATACAACATTAGTTTAGTAGTTTTAGTATATACGAAACCCGAAACACGTGTCTAGTATTTTTATGTATAGAATCTATGTACAAAATTTCATAACTGTACCATGATAAATCAGAAAGTTATAAGCTTGGTATGTTACTTAGTTGTTCACAAAAATACATGGTCACCGGGCCATCCGGGCGACAGAGGGGTTATTTTGCTCCAGCATCCAGCTGTGCGCTGGCGCCCAATGCCCGCTATGACCTTCTATGACCTGTGTTGTACTTAATGTCGGTGGTATCCAACTTGTTACCTTTTTAATATTTTTTGGAAAAAATATAACATGGTGTAAAAATTGTTGGAATCAATTCAGTTACTGATTCTAAACTAACTATATTAAGGTTTCGCATATACTAAAAATAATGTTGTACACGCTACAATTCCACTGAAGATTTTTATACAAACATTTAAGAGTCAAATAAGATCTTTCATAGAAAGTTAGGACCCGTACGTGTTGCCAGTGATGACAATATGGCTCTGAAACGTGGTCGCTCACAATGGGCCTCATCAGAAGGCTTAAAGTCACCCAAAGGGCAATGGAAAGGGCTATTGTTCGAAGTTTCCTTATATGATTGAATCAGGAATGAAAATATCCGTAGGAGAACCAAAGTACCGACATAGCCCGAAGAATTACCTAACATAATAAGCCGTGGGCAGGGTACATTGCTCACTGAATAAATGATCGAAAAAGGCGAAAGGTTCTGGAATGGTGACCACATACCGGAAGATACAGCGTCGGTACCCACAAAGTTGACCAATGACCTGGTCAGGGTCGCGGAAATCCGATCTATGCACAAGACCGGTTGTAGTGGATTAGTTGTGATACTTGGGGGAAGCCTACGTCCAACACTGAACGTCTTTCGTCTGAAATGACGATGAAAGAAGATCTTTGGAAAGGACCTCATAGTACTTTATAAACTTTTACATAAGAACATTAATTAATTATGATACCCCAACGAAATATAACCCTCCATTGGTAAAATCAATACGGAACGCTTTTAGTTATATCGTAGAAATTATATTCACAAACACGAGGATAAATTGATTAAATACAAAATCCCGGAATAATAGATGAAGGTGTTTTTCAAAGAAATGTTTGTTGTTGTTGAGGTTTTCGAAAACAATGCTGAGTTAACAATGACGCTTAGGATGAGTTGTAGCTTAAAGTGGTATTTATTTTGTTGGCTATAGACAACAATACAACCAAACTGAATATTTTCGATAAGAGTCAAACTGCCGAAGTCAATCTAAAAGCGTAATTCATGTTATATCTCCTCTAGCCTGAGGTCCGTCCGCAAAATGTACCGTAAGATTGCCTAAGTCTTACTGGCTCTGCCAATGTAGGTACCCAAAGTTAAAAATAATTATAATATGATAGATTTATAATAGAGCTTCAAATCTTTGCAGAAAAAAACACAACAGAACAGAATCGGATAAGCCTTCCCAAATATAGACACTTAATTTTAGATTATATCTCACAATACAGATAATAAGTAAGAACTCCAGATAGCAATATTGCGAATATGAAAAATTCTTTACGACAAACTATAAAATGGCACAATGGGGTTTCTGAAAAGCCCAAAGGCAAGTCCGGTAACGTATGAATGGTCTATTTATTATTGCTGCCGCGTAGCCCACGTCCGGGGGTCTTGAATAATAAATGTCGTTGTTCGTTCAACACTTTTTGTCCACAGACAAGTCGGAATTAAGCTGTTTGTCACGTGGTCATTGAAAATTTTCTACACCGTAATAAAAATAAAGTTTACTTCTGAAAATAAAATGTGGTTGCAGTGTAAAATCAGCCGCATCCCAATGTTGTTGTGTCTACGCTCTGTACTTATTTCAATCTATTTTCGTAAATTTTAACGCTGTGTTACGTCAGGTTTTATTTAATTCTTGGATTAGGTATAACATCATTAATTCCTAATGTTTGTAATTTCTTCCATCCTTATAATAATCAGCTCATATTCATTGTCATAATTATTAGCATCGTCATACTCAGTAACATAATCGTTCGTTGCGCGTCGCATCGATGAATAGCAGCGAAATGTATTATTTATTTCATGTTTGTAGAGAGGAAAAAACAAGTATAAGAAAAAACCACAACCATCCAAACGCGGTTCGCGTGTGTGCCACGCCCCCAGCGCGCGCACGCTCTGAGCTGCGCGCGCGCCGGCCGTCCTTCGCTCAGTCAAGGCCGCCCACGCGCTTAGAACGAATGCGCCAAAACCTGATCCCAGCCTGTTTTGTTTATAAACGAAGCCTCAAAACAGGTTCTACCGCTTTTGCACGTGATCTCCCGGGTTAAGCATATTAAGCATGACTGTCGTTACAAGCATTAATTTTCATGTTTACAGCGGAAAATGATTACATACAATTATAAGTAGTATATGAAGTTACAATGTCAATTAAAAAAAATGATTGATGGATGCAAATGAAAAAATGCAATCTAGTGTCAGCCACGAACTGTGTGGATAACGGCAGTCTCAGTCATTAGGTAGTAGTAGATGAAATGAGACAATGACGAACGCAGAAAATATTGAAGTTGTTGATATGTGCGTTGCGGTCGCTGATATTGGAGTTTAAAATTAATCTAGCATTTCTTGGCATTTACTAGCTGGCACGTAACAATAATACGAAGGTAAATATAAACATAATGTTTGTATTGCCAATGCGTTGATAGCATTGAGGCCGATGCGCACGTGGGCCGACGGGGCTCATCGCTCGGGTCCTACGCTAGATTATACTAAATCCAACGGAATCCATTCTATCTGTATATCTGTTACGCTCAGTTTCAACATGCACATTTGCATTAAACCTTGATGTTTGACATGAATAATGTTATGAATTATTGAGTGCTTTCAACGAGTCCACTGATATAGTCATCGCAATCTGACGCACTGTATTAAGTGTTGTTTTCAAAACTGATATCTGTTCTGTCCGGATTTATGTCATCTTCATAATAGATAATTGAAAATAGTACATATGTTGTTCATTGCAGTTGATTACTTAAAAAACATTTTTTCAAACAAATCGAGTAAAATGGAATTATGAGTTCCAAGAATCATTGCTCAAGATGAATGAGAAGATAATTGGACAATTGTTAGCTTGACACGAATCATAAGGTGTATTGTATGAGTATCTGGACATGGATTATAGGTACATGTGCGACAATGGGCACGTGTGTGGGCGAAGCGTTAAGGCCCTAATTAGTACAGCCACAACCCGACGCGACCTCTTGCCACCGACAATCAACGCTTAATTGAATAAAGTGGACCGACATGAGCCAAATTGCGAATTTGATGCGCTTTTTGTAAGACGTTTGATTACAGCTCGTCTAGGATTATATGATTGTATCAAAAGACCATTCATAATTCAGTATTCTTTACAACTGACAATATAATGGTATTACATTCATACATAAATTCAAAGGCCAACAAAGGGCTCCCGCCGACATACCACAGGAGCATAAATATGTAAATGAACTCAGAGAATAAGGCAAAACTTTTCCTATATGCTGCTGTATAAATAAATCCGCGGCCGCTGTTATTCTCTCTTGCGAATAAGATCGATGATACTATTTTCGGCAGAGCAAATCCACAAGGCGGATTCCGTCGGAAATAACTCCGTGTTTTACCATCGTACTGTGAGCTACTGTAAATCTTTCTTGGCTATAGGTCGATTGCGAAAACACTTTTGTTATCTACGAGGCTAAATATTAGCATCCAGTAGATACGACACTAAAGCACTTAGGAGCCGGTGGTACAATTTAAGACATAGTTGAAGCAATAACAGAAAATCACAAGAAAAACAAGAGCAAAGATATTAGACAGACACACCAGTTGAGAACCCATAAACAATCAAAGCAAATATACTGGACTAGCATTCACGCAAAGCGCCGGCATGTAAATGACACATGAATGGACTAGGGTTGAAGAGATTGATTTGCATAAATACAAAAAGTAACATCTGGAACAAGAAGACGCTATGAATACGCCGGGCGCCGAGACGTTTCAATATCACGAACAGTCTTTGTATTTTCTGCCCAGCAAGCTGTGAACGCAAATATAATTAAAAACGAAAACGTAGCTACCAGAATAATAACAGACAAGGTATTAAATATGGTAGATAAGAAGAGTATTTCGCTTTCGTATACGCAGTATCACAATTATACAAAACATTTTAAATCAAACGAGTGGCACTCTAAAGATAATGGTTGAATACACAAATATGACTCTGGCAGCGTGGGCAAATTCCATTGGCCCATTTTGATAGATCACATAACGACAATTAGACTCGAATGTGTCATAAGAGAAGACAATTTCCGTATCTAGTTTGCAATGCCTGTAAACAGTGTTGATTTGATAACCTCGTGTCAAGCCTGTTTACAGTACCTAGTTTGATTGATAACGTGATAGGAACAAACGACCCGGGGTTATCAGTGAATATAACGATGCTCGAATATAGTCAGTACAGAATTATTTTTACGAATTTTATCAATACGTGGAGGTCATCGGTGTTTACTTACAGTATATTTTTAGTTTGATGAGACATGGGAAACAGTTTTGAATTAAGATAACCTTTCAATGTCAATCGTTATCGTCAAAGAAAGAACGACATTGATGATAATAAAAATCTTAAAAAATATAGTGCTGATGACTTCAGAAGAGAAACTATTGAAAAGCTTGGAAGCAAAACTTAACTACTAACAATGTGGTTGGAGGAAAGAGTTGTAATCAGATCACAGCAGGCGCTTAGCCTTTCACAGAGTTTGCAACAAATTGACCGTAAACCAAGATAGCTAAAACGACGGCGTACTTATGTGGAAAACTAAATAAACTGTGCAAAACGGAAACTCACTCACTGAAAGAAAATTTATAAAATTTCAACTTTATTAGAGCATTTTTAGAGTCAAAGTTTGTAACATTAGAGATCATATTTTTTTAAAGATGGATATGTTTGAAGATGATGAGTATGAAACTGAATAAAAGAAAAGCAACTAGTGAAGAAATAATATAATCCAAGACAAATCTTGTCATTACAATACATCTACTTAAAACCTATCCCATTAATGTTCCCCATACCACACCACATTGTTATTCCAACTCTCATTGCGTACGATATAAATATTGGCAGTGTTCATACGATAACGTACTGAAATAGATCGACCTAATAAATAGGAAACGAGTGTGTGGCTCCATTGCGCAATATTAGCTCTGACACGGATGTGAATGTGTTGAGATTGTTGCACAACACATGGCATTAGAATAAGTTGTTAGTGCACCTGTTAGTGCCTTGTTTACTAAACGTTTCCGCGTCTCAAAATATTTGCACCAATTTAAAAACATTGTTTTGAAATTCTGCTCGCAAGTGTATATATAATTCATTCAATTCATTATTGGAAAGGTGAAAAACAGATTTACAGACTTATATATATAATCTTTTTGAAGAAGCTCATATTTAATATATTTTCTAATAAATTAAAATCGTTAATCGTAATCGTTAAAACCTACAAATTTTCATCAAAATATTTGCTAACTCGATCATATAGATAGGTGAAATCCCATTCAACTTTGTTCAATTGCTCATTTTAATCAACCCCATAAAACGTACAAGAAACTCATTACTATTCAACCGATAGACAAAGTAAATGAATCGGAAAAGGAATTTGAATATCCAAAACCAAATAAGGTAAAGTAACTAAAATGCGATTCAAGGAAATAACATGCAAATGAAAAGCAAAAAGAACGTGAACAATCAAAATAAACAGGAAAATTATGCAATACCTAGCTAGATATCAACACGTAATTAAATTAATCATTAAGGACCAGAGACTGAACGCATAATTCTTGATAAAATTCAAAACACAGTGACCCAACCGGGTTCGGGGACCCGGTAGGCAGCCGATACCAATAATTTATTAATTAAAACAGCAGTAAACATCTTGGCGACAGACACTGCGAGCGATAATGATACAATGATACGAACAAAGTTCGATTTCAACCATTCCTTAGTTATCACAACATATTTTGTATATTTACGCGCTATTGTTCACAATTCTTGGAAATATATTCTAAGATTTACGAGTCCAGTGTCTCTTGCGATTAATTACAGTGGGTTCAAAGACATACTAGGATTTTTACTCGGTCTGCAATTTTTGAGTCATTAGCTGTGTTCTGCATTGTTCTGTTATGATTACTAGCTGGACCAGCGATAATTGTAGTAGTATCAAAAAATACATCAAGAACTTATATCAAGACTATATTTCCCATTTTTATTACTTTGGGTCATAATTTTTAGAGTTTATATTGTCAAAATCTATTCTGATTTTTTTTTTGCGGATGTTCCCAAAATCATTATTTTTATCTTTTGCGGTATTTCTTCTTCGATTAGTTTGATTAAACTAAATCCATGAAACCCATAATAAAGTGTTGTGAATGACCTATCATTGATCATACATAAATAATTTATGATTAACCATGATTCACTGAATTTAAATCAGATGATTTGAATTGTGTTATTGTGCTATTTATAATTTATTTATTGCCAGTACAGTAATGTAATCAGTAAACCGCTGGGTTTCGTTTTATTTATTGTCTTCCGTAAAAATCATCTACCTTTGATGTTGTAGTCTTTTCAGTATTATTACTTGCAGTAGCAGATTCTTCCATTGTTTCATGTTATCATTTTTAGTCTCCATTTTTTTTTAAAGTAAAGTGCAGCATACTAGGAATTACTTCTTTATCGTGGGTGCGTTCACAAACATCACATTATGATCACATCAAATACCAACATCGAACATGTCTTAAAATAATAAATATTGATTACTCATCATCTTACTCAACTCTTGACCAAACTCAAGACCGCAAAAAAAAACTGCACAAAGAGAATTCCTTACCTCGTATTTGCGCAGTTGATAATGAATCTAGCCGCCTTTTACAAAAACAACTTGCACATATTAAATTCACTTGCATATTAAAGCAAATAGAATTATTGAATTATTAAAGTAGGTATAATAACTATGCAGTTTAATAATCACGCGTTACATACGTAAAGTTGATAACGTCTTGAACGTGCTTTAGAAAAATGCAATTGGGTTAGGGCAGTTATGACTTGAGTATTATGCATGACAGCATAATGCATTTGTGGTTGTGTATTTAGAAACATAGTGTCATTTATCATGCTGACAGGTAGAACGGTTCCAAGTTTGCGTCCTGCACAGCTTGCGAAATATGAAAGTTGATAAAATGATATTTTGTTTCTATGTTGAACAATCCTTACAGTCTACAGTTTCTACGTCGTCTTTTTTATTAGCGTGGGCTTATATACAGCTGTTAGTTTCTGTTTTGCTTCTGCGTCTAGATCTATTAAATAAAATAAATATATATTAGTAATGGTTTTAAATACTTTTTTGTTGACTTCATATTCTATGATGCAGGATTCCCTAATGATGGTTTATTAATAGAGAGAAAAACAGATTTTTTTTACAACTAAAAATATTACTACTAATCTGTATTTACCTACACAGCTTAGGTTTAAGATTTTTTACCTAATATCAATGAAAAGGAAAATTTATGTGTTGTTATGAAATCAATTTCAACACTAATTTATAGTTATGATTAAATATCTTACGAACAATTCCACTGTGATTAGATTTCCTTTATCAGCGGATTTCAATTATGTAATATGAATAGTACATTGTTTTCTCTATGTCACAAATAAAAATAGTAGACTGTTAAATAAAAAACTGTAGATTGATGAAGATCTGTTTCTGTAGGTGCTACTTGACCGTCATTTTTGGACCATTATTGAATTCCATTATGTTTGGCTATTGTCATCGTTTATTAATTCTTAAGATTTCCGCCGTCCGAGGCCAGCCCACAAAGAGGTGGCTCGAGGACTGTTTCTAAATAGGGCGAGAGAGGCTGGATTTGAACTTTCCTCAGCAGCGGAACAGTAATTGATAGAAAAAACGAAAGATAATGTTCCACACCTATCACACAAGGCCATCTAGTCCCAAACCAAGCAGAACTTGTGCTATGAGTATGTACTAGACAACTGATAAACATACTTATATATTTCTAAATACATACACACTATAGATAAATTACATCCAGACACAGAACATATGATCGTGCTCATAACACAAATATTTGTCCTGGGTGGAAATCGAACCCACGACCTCCGGCATAGCAGTCAGGAGTGGTTAGTGAACCACTAGACCAACAGGCCAGGCATGCTGTAGTTTTAATTTTTTTCTCACATGATTTATTGTTTGTTCACTAAAATGTGTACATAGTTCTATTTGCAAATTCTATTTTAAAGTTTTGTTTTTTTTTTCAATTTATATGGTTTTTTTGTTGAAGTGGAAAATCGACTTTTGTCGCTCAAAAGTGGAACGGGAGAAATGTTATGACCATAGATATTATTATTGTTTTTTGACTAAGAAGGAGGTTCTATGTTCGACTGTATGTATTTTTTTTATGTATGTTCACCGATTTCTCAGTCAATTGTGGACCGATTTTTAAAATTCTTTTTTTGTTTGAAAGGTTATACTTCCGATTTGGTCCCATAGTAATATTGTTATGATCTGATGATAAACTTCGAAGATATGAAACGGAACTCCTCATAGGATCACAGAACAATCGTAATAAATAAATTTACTTTGTTTATACGTATACGCGATAACTTTAAATTTGACTGAGGGGTACTTTTTAGTTGTGGTACCACAACTAAAAAGTGTAAAATAAAAAACTTTATACAAAAAAAAAACAACTGACGTCAATGTAAAAAAAAAACACTAAAAAGTGCAAAATAACTTTAATTTCGGAAATCGGTGTAAAGAAATAAAGAAGAGATAAAACTATTATAGAAATACAGACTTCTGAAAAGTAATTTTGCACTTTTTATTGCTTTTTTTACATTGAATTTGGTTGTAACTTTTTTGTAAAAAGTTTTTTATTATGTTTTTAAGTTTGCTCTGGACAATGCCTTGGATTTCTTAACTTGGAATGATATGCTTGCACTTATAAATAGAATATTTAAAACGTTTCTTATATAATCAGGCTTCTCGTTCCTTCACATTAAAATTAAGAAATGAAATTAATTTAAAAAATTAAGAGCATTCAAAGAAATAAGATTTAACACTCTGCTACATTTAACAATATTTAGAGTTAATTTAATTAGCACTCGACGTTTAAGAATAATGGATTTTAAATTGCTTGGACAATTATAATGAGCCTTTATTCTCGACTTTGAACGTGTGACTTGAATCAAATGACTCAATTTCGGTACTGATGATGATGATACTAGAGATTTGATTATATTTTTTTTTTTTGTTGGCTTTTCCGTGCAACTTGCGGGCAAAGGCCGCCCTCCACTCCATCCATGTTTTGCGGGCCCGCGCTTCCTCTTTCCATTTCTGGTCTAGTTGGTCCTGCCTTCTCCTTCGTAGTCTGCCGCAACCCCATCTCACTGTCTCAGGGCACCAATATTGTGTTACCTGGGCCCGGTTTGTTGGACATGGAGACATGATGTATGTTAAAAATAATGTAACAGTGATTACTCCCACCCCCCTTTGAAAGGACTAAAGCGCGGTCACTCTCGGAATTGGTCTAGTTTGTCCCGGTATCTCCTTCGTAGTCTGCCGCAAAATTTCTCGGTCCTAGGCCCTGTAATTTTAGCTGTGCGTTGATATGTCAGTCAGTCAGTTTCTCCTTTTATTTAAATAGATGTATCTATCAATACGTCAACAAATTAATCACAGTCCCACGTTATACCAGACCTGAAACTTACATATAATATTTCATCGGCTTCCATTTAGGAGCAAGTCATTACCTTTAACATATCAAGTTTCGTGTTCAGTAAACCAATTTATCAGACAGAGCAAAGGAAAAACATTGTTATCTATTACGCAAACAGATCTACTTATTTACTTAATGAGACCAAATAACAAGGAGAGAATACAAGGCCGAATATCCATCTTTCGGTACACGAAGCAACAGTCTAATTTTCTTTGTAAGATAGACCTTCAAGGTTTGTAGAAAAGAAAAAAATAAATAACACAAATTAAAACTACAAAAGGTCTGTTAGATAGAACTAAGCAATTAGAGTAGGTACAAGGAGATGTCCAACAAAAGAGATATTAAACCATCTTATCATTATTATTATACTAGCTGCTATTAGTGGCTCCGTCTGCGTGATAGTAGAAAATTATCCCAAGGGAACATACTCCCGGGGAAAAATATCCTATGTACTATTCCAGGACATAGTCTACACGTGTACAAAGTTTCATTAAAATTAGTTCGACCATGAAGAAGTAACAAACATCATAATATTAGTTTGGAGTGTAATATTTAGCCTATATCGTCCCACTGCTGGGCAAAAGGCCCACTTCAATTTCGGTTCTGGGTCACTTCTTACCAATTCCTAAGGAAAACATCTAAGTCGTCCCGCTATCCCCTTCGTGGTCTGTCGCGACCCCGTCGTGCGGTTTCAGGGCACCATTTTTTTATTAATCATTTACAAAGACAATAATAATTGTTGAGTAAGAGGTTAGATGGATGATAAGTATGAAAAAGAAGTTGTAAGAACAATTATCATTCGGTTACTAAGCAATTATTCAATACCCATGTGAGCTGCAGCATTAATTGGTAGCAATTGCGCAAACTCGATTAGTCGGACAGAACCGCAACTCCGCAAGTGCTCTGGTTTAGCGCATTCGAATAATTCTACGATCGATGTGCCACTATGGAGTGCGCACCACTCTAGAGGCACTTGTTAGGCGTGCCGATTAAATACCTCAGACATTTCCTTTCCAACACAGAAACGGGCACTAAATATGCGCGATATTGCAAAACTGAAGCCGGTTTTGCAAATGGTGAGACATATACAGGGTGAATTTTACAAGTTAGACTTAAGACTACTTTAAGCATTTTTCGCCAGAAATTTTTGAAAGCTTCACCTGTATAGTGCTTTACGATTTTTTCAAGCGAATCCATAAAAACGAAGAAGATATTGGCCTTAATAATTAGCTCATTTAGCAAACGAAAAAGCTGCCCAAATACGTACTAGTTTAGCTGAAATAAATGAGCGTCGAGATAAGTAATCCGTGTACCATTCCTATAAACAATATTAATCTTTAATAACATTATCTTATCGCAGCATATTGCTTCAATCCGTATCCACAAATACCGCAGCTCATAAACTATTCACATTTTCATTCATTCATTGCGATTCCAGTTGATTATTTTCTTCCACATCAATATTATCACAACCTATATTTTGTTTTCCACAATATTTTCGTCTCCACGCGTTTCGGACGCGGTTATTAAATTAGTTCTTTACATAGTTTCCCAACAATTTCTGCTCTGACTCCTGCAATTTCTATTTTAAGCGCAGACATAAATTCCATATGCAAATAAACAAGTTTTTCTATGTTAACATCGAAACAATGGGCGTTGGGCAAATCAATAATTCTACGATCGTTTTAAATACCATTTGCGATAACTAGATGAGTGAATTAACTCGATAAACGTTGAAGGTCGAGGAGTGCGTGCGAACTCTTGTAAGTGCAGGAAATAGGCTCTGTCTGTCTGTCCGTATCTTTGTGTACTTCCTGTGGTCGCACCGGTCGCGGTTCGGCTTAGTCATAAACAGTAATATTCTCTGGTCCGCCGGTCAGATCAGCTGACTCGATCACAAGGACGTGCCTCCTCAAGCGTGTAATGTAAGTTGTTTTCACATGTTTTTGGTGCTGTTTTTTGTTACTAGTATGTTTATCTTTCTTATAAGAGATTGTTGTTCGAGGTTCAAATTATTTCAGCGTTAAAAAAGCGTTTTCCTCTCTATGCGTTACAACATCCGTAAGTGTACTTAAAGTATTCATGTCTCGCGTTTTTTCTTAAGCTATTGTTCTGTTCCTCATGAGCAGAGATTGAAAATATGTCAGTTCTTTATAGTTAAATAAAATATTGATGTTCTACTCACGTGACCACAATGCAAGTAGCAGAAGGTGAGAAAAACAAAATGGTGCTTGTCTATTTTAAGACTTGGCTCTTCGCCACCGCGCGCGCGGCTTTACCTATGTTAGTATATCAATTATCGGTACGAAATGATTTTATGTGACAATAAATCAAAATGGGGCAATTTAACGACTAACTTTGCCGACACAATAATCAATAAAGTAATTATTTTTTATTATTACTTTTATTGATCTTGACGAAAGCAAAAGTGTTGAAATAGTTATCTGTTCTCGCGAACGTCAAGGATAAGGGAGTTTACCACAACGCTATAAAAAAGAGACCACGGACAATAGACAATAAAAAGCCATAAACACGGTGATGAAAACAAAAACCCGTCGTAGTATTTGGTGTAGTTTAGACACGCCTCTCTCGCGTTATCAGCGGTTATTAATCACGCGTTTCACTGCTCACGCGCACAAATAAAACCTTAGTTATGGAGCCAACATTTCCTTACTCTTTGACGTCCATCATGTCTACCGCAAATTTAATTCTAGATGTCTAATTACTCAGCAATTGGGGCATTTCCAAATTCTCAGAGATAAATAAAATAATCCAATTAATATGGCCCTGATACTATTTGATATTAATCACACTTTTGTCTTATAATCCGACATGAGTAATAATAAAAAGTAATTAAGATTTCTACAATGGAAATTTATTTACAAGAGCCGCCATCGCCGTCATAAAGTACGTAGGTACAATAAATAGTAAACCATATTTTTCTCATTAGGGCAAAGTGTTTTCGGAGCCCTAAGATGCGAAAATAAGAAAGGATGATCCTCGTCAACCTTATTACGCAGTTTGCCCAAATCAACGCTTCTATTTACCAAAATATGCAAAGCTTCTATCTACCCTCTGAGGTTTAATTAGACTCGTATTTTAATATGAAATAGCGGGACGAAAGCCTCTCGTCCGTCATAATCGGATTTGGTGTAATAAGATTACGGGCCTGACGCAGGACGTCTGAGAAGCGCTTGTGTTTAGAGGGCTCTGTTGCTAGACAGCTCAACAAGTCTTCATTAAAGGGATGACCAGACAGTTGCAAACTAGCGTTTCAACCAAGGTCACCACCATCCTTTATGTGTTTGGTTTGTGTTGCAGCTACATGGATGTAAACCACGCACCAACACGTTCGGTTGTTTAGAAAACGCGCCTCCAAACCAAGGGCGTTGAAGGTCATGGATTACAACTGCTGTCTACACGGATTGAAACTAGCAAGGTCACCCTGGTTGGGACGTTGGTTTTCAACCGCCTGGTCACCCCTTAAACCCAAATAAGCACTTGGTAAAATCCCAGGAAATGAAACAAAGGCACAAAGCGAAGTCAGCAAAGCGAGAAAATCTGACAAAGAGGTCTTTCGACAAATTAGCCCCGGGGTCTCCAAACAATGACTGTTATTATTAAATTGTGAATATTATTATAGGAAAGAAAATATTGTGGTCAGACAGCGATAGAATTTCTCTTGCT
Organism: Mythimna vitellina; assembly: GCA_949316375.1. Taxonomy (NCBI): domain Eukaryota; kingdom Metazoa; phylum Arthropoda; class Insecta; order Lepidoptera; family Noctuidae; genus Mythimna; species Mythimna vitellina. The sequence goes on along the minus strand of OX438691.1, from coordinate 4,148,686 downwards.
ATTCATCAAGTCCATAAATATCTCTTGTTTACAATCAGATAGTCACATCAAGTCGTAATGTCTAGGTCATGAAGACCACAACGCAAGACATTCGGATACTTTCGTCGACTTTCTCTGTCCCACTCGCACGTATTCGTATAGTATGACGGATAGCGATATTGTAAATCCACCGTTATCGGTGACTGACGGCGTGTGACGGATTGCGAGGTCAAGGCGCGTATGTCGTTGGCACTGCACCAGAGTTCACATGACGAGTTCCTGCGAACGACCCCGAATTTCACGGATACCTAAAGACTAGAGCACATAACATACGTGTTGTAATAACTAATTACATTTTGCCCCCTTGTGTCATGGTCCGTCAGAGAAATGATGAGTTCATTAAAAATAATGAAGCTGTCTACCTCAGCATCTTGCGTTTTTTCATTAGAGCGAAAAAAATCACATCATATAGCCTCCATATGGTAAACTATACTGCTCCGCGTTAAAATTTTATTACTATTGCAAATTGTTTCATCAGTGGCATATATGACATCGCTGTGCGTCAACTATTGATGCGTACCTATATAAAAAACAATTGCTTGCTCCGAATATCTGAATCTGTTGATATATGCGAACAGCATTCGATTTGTGGTCAAGGGGATACAGTAGTAACAGTACTGCAACCACAGACAGTTTAACAATACAATGCCTCTTTTGCAATAGATTTCCTTTTGTAAATTGTATGGCGTATTTTACGATTCATCGATTCAATTCAATGTCTAGGAAACTACATAGTATGCCCCCAAATGGTGATGCTAAAACCAATGTAATGACGGATGCGTTTTATATCGATTTCATCTCTCAAATGCGCCTTTAAAGAATAACGTACCTTTAATGTAAAGTTTATTTGAACTTATAATTCCAAGACAACTTCAAAGTAACCCGTTTTAAAAAAACGGCAATTTCATAGATAAAGACCTATTATTAAGTTCGACACCAATCTATTTACACACAACACAAATACATTAAAGACCAATGATTATAAAACTACAAACTTCCGGAGACATGAAAAACATTGAAACTCGTTACTTAAACTGCACTGCCAAACAAGATAACAGCATTAACCGCTGTATATGTTCCAAGACTTTAAGGAATTTTCTTCCATTCGGAAACTAATACACTTCATATGGCACGTAAAAGATCGAATAGCTGCACATACAACGAGACAAAAAACCTTAAAGAAAATCTAGCAAGGAGTAAAGGTTGAACTAACAGTACTGAAATTCTGCGACATCAAATCAAGTCTTTCTTAGCTTAGACGATTAATTTAAATGCTCATAAAATTTTGCTACCAAACAGTAGTGCAGGGATTGCCAAATATCATTCCAGCACAAATCATACACTAAAAGCCTTACTGTATGTTTTTTTTCTTTTTCGCCTTAGTAACAATGTCCAGTATTGAATGCCTCCCCCTTTTCTGAGGAACGGAATATTTGGTTTTTGACCTTGAATGGCACCTGGATGTCCCAGTGCCTTGATATTATTATTTCAAAAAACTTTAAACTAAACTAAGATGATGATGATCAGACATTTCTATTCAGCTACGAGATTATGTAATTGGAGAAGAACGATGGAGAACAGATCGTCAAGGAAGTTGTAAAAAGATATGAGCTCATATGAAATCCATCCTAGCTCAGAATGCCAAGAAAATTTTCCTATCATCAAATTTATACACTGAAACTCCTGCCAAATATTCGAAATCGCAGATAAGAACAAAACATACACTAAGATGTCCGGTATGAAATACCTCCCCGTTTCTGTGTAAACCGGAACACTTGGCTTCTTACCTTGGATGGCACGTGGATGTCCCAGTGACTCATACTATTTACTTACAACGACAATCATGGTGATAGTAAAGTCAGTTAAGTAACGTCAGCTTAAAACACTTCTGTTACGAAATTTAAGATTTCTGTAACAATATTTAGAAAAGACTAACACAAAAGAAAAAGATGTAGAAATTTAAGAAGCTATGAGCGCAAAAGAAATCTATCCTAGCTTAAATGATCAAACGAAATACCCAAAAAACATTTGTATCTTAGAACACGCTAGAATTTTCTGCCAAATATTCCAATTCCAATATGCATTAAGATGTCCGGATGGAATAACTTCCCCATTTCTGAGAAAACCGGAACACTTGGCTTCTTACCCGTGGTGGCACGTGGACGTTCCACTGACTCATACTATTTACTTACAACGACAATCATGGTGCTAGCAAAGTTGGCAACATAAAGCAATGATGCCGTTACGACATTAATATTTTGGTGACGATTTAGAAGAGACTATTATAGAAGATGATATAGAAATGTAAGAAGCTATGAGCGTAAATAAAATCCATCTTAGTTTTAACGGTTAAAAGAAATGATCAGACAACATTCCTATCTCTGAACACACTGGAACAACTGCCAAATATTCCAAATCAGATATACATTAAGATGTTCGGTATGAAATACCTTCCCCATTTCTGAGAAAACCGGAACATTTTGCTTCATACCTTGGATGGCACGTGGACTTTCCATTGACTCATCCCACTTACTTACATTGAAACGCGTTCCTATACGAGTATACATTTGTCACAGGAATAAATTAGGTCAATGTGTTGGACAATAATAGAGATTTCGAAGAAATTGTGAAGATGTTAATGTAATTGTGTACAAATATTTAGCTTGTGCTTTCTCAGAAGAAAGCCTGCAGTGCCAATTTAGAAACGCTACAAATACATATAGGCGTCAAAGTAATATCATAAATATGTGGCTCTTTTCCAAGATGGGTACGTCATTTTTGGAATTTCATTGATGAATTACTAATTACTTGGGATTTGTTTAATGTGAATGAAGTTTTGGATGCTAATGTGCACAAAAAATTTTAAAACTGCAAGCATATATACTTAAGAAGTTCTTTCGTTGGAACAAATCGAAGTGGAAAACCTCGGGAACCAGAAGTTTCATACCTTGACATATAAGCGCGTCTGCTAAATTGGCCGCTTAGACCAAGAGATAAACTAGTTAGTTTATCTTAGTTCGCGTTATAGTTCAGGTAAATTTTGATATTTACATTTGCACACATGTCATAAAAGAAAAGGAAGTTAGTGATAGCATGAAGGTTGACAGGATAGAATGGAAGAAAAAAACGTGTTGCGCCGACCCTAAATAAGATGGGACAAGGGCAGGAAGATGATGACATTTGCATACATGTAAAAAAATACCTTAGTCACGAGAACTACTTACGCCTTGATTAACTCAGGTCTTGCCCTGCAACCGGCTTTAAGAGTGCTCTGATTGCCTGAAGTGTCTGAATGTCGAGTAAAATGAATCATCCCCTTCCTGCCCTTGTCCCGTGTTATTTGGGGTCGGCGTAACAGTTTTTTTTTTGGACCATTCCGTCTTGTCGTCCGTTAAAAGCATTAGTTCTTATGTTCTTATCGGTCTTCAATATCGGAAAACGAATTATAAACTCAAATTTAATATGGCAGGGCACATAGCAAGCCGTGACGACAGAGGGAGTTAGGCAGTGATCGAGTGGTGTTTAAGGATTGGTAGAAAAAATGTTGGTAGTCCGGTAGCGAGACGGGCAGCCGATAAGGCCTATGCCCAACAGTGGGCGAAGTCGAGCTGTGGATGATGATAATATACTTGTACCGCGATGCTTTTAAGTAATATCCTCGTTTTGTTTATCAATCTGAGATCTATATGAAAACGTTTTAAATGATAGAGTAATACATTGAAATCAAAATATACAATTGTTAGTTCGTGACATTAATAACTTGATCAATAAATATGTAATTAGGCACACGTATAGATGTCATTACTTATTAGGTACTGTTTGGCTACAGACATTACATGTATGTGAAATAAATACCTACAAAATTATAAAAAAATATAGGTAAGCGTAACAATTTTGTTCTGTTGTTATTATCTATTTTATTCTAATATACAATTTGGACATGTATAATGATATTATAGGAAAGACCGGTAGAATAATACAAGAACAATTTCACATAAATCAGTCGATTTAAATTTATTTTTAGCGTTAAACTCCAAATAAAGAGCTAAAACTTTTCAACCGTAAAACGAAAGCACGAGTACTGGAAAGCTCTTACAATGCAATCGTTAAACACACCCACACATCGTCGTATGCATGTGGGGAGGGACGCGTGCGCAGCGGCGAAGGTGAGCGAGCTCGCTTGACGCCGTGCCAATCTCTTACGTGCATATTAATGATGCCGTTATTGTGCACCCAAAAATGTTTAAAAATATGGCGGAATATTTTCTTTACTAAATATGGCAGGTTAAAAACAATAAATTCACGGTGTTTATTTATTAGCTACAGCCACCTGTTGTATAATTAGTCTGCCATTGTTAGGCCGCTGGCGGTTAATTAAGATGCGCGAGAGCTCCCATTGTGACGCGAGGATGCGCACGCGCACGTTGATGTCGTAAACAAGGACCCGCTCGCTGACAGACAAGCCTGCGACTCAAACTAATTTCAAATAAACAGACGTATACGAGCTATTCCACATCACGCGAATACATGGCTTCGTTGGACTGATTTACTTTTTATTGACCACTTCACGCACATTTCAGTAAGGACACTTGCGTGTGTGTATGTGTTCAGTAGTCAACAAACAGCCACCTGACTTGAATTTCGAAGCGATCGCTAACATACTCGTAACTTGTTGCTAAATCTTAAGGGAGCACCTGAATAATGAAAACAGGGTGAATATCCGAGACCTTGGCGGGAACGCCACCATCTTATCTGAGGGCTCGCTACTAAGCGCTCGCCGGTTTCGCGAGATAACGCTCTCAGCCGCGCACGTTACCTTGCCGGCTCAGAACGAATTTCTTTATGTGCGAAACAAGTTAGTGAAGTTGGTCACACACCTTGGAAAAAAACCTATCGCCGTCGCGTTGCGTAATTTGAAAGAGCACTGACCTGTGTAACCATGTCCCAGTAGAATCCATCGAGCATAGACTTGCCATGTTGATGTTGTCTGCAGAGCGCGGGCCAGAGAGAGGCGCGGACGGGGCTGTTGATGGGCCAGGAGTTCTCTCTGATGAGTAGCTTGAGCTCGCGCTTGCGGGCTTGCTGGATGAGGGGCTGGATCTCCTCGTATGTTTTGAGGGGTGCTTTCTTGCCTGCGAATAAAGGTGACGGTAAGCACTGCGTCCAGACAGGTGAGGGTTCGGAGACGGCGAGAGACTCCGCGCTTGGTGCGCGGAACGCGGCGGGTTCTATGTACATGGCACAGTAGGCGCGGGGCACATGCTGTCGCTGCGCGCGCGCCGCCGGCACTGTCGAGTGAGCTCGCGCCGCAAGCTCGGCACTCGCCAGCGAGGGAAAACACGATAGCGCGCCTCAACACTGTCATACTTCCATTGTTTATTTGACCGTGTGACGCGCGCGCCGGTACAACAGACCAACAGATTGCTAATTAAGATTTCCAATCAAAATGATTAAAGATTTCCAAAACAATGCGGATTCATTTATATATCAGGCAGAGGATTTTGATGAGAGTTTTTCTTATTCAGCTTAAACTGAAGTGCGATATCGCACACATAACCTACCTATTTGTAGCATATTATTTAAATTATTCCAAAAACATCATGAATTGAAAATTTTCATGAAAACTTAGTACATACGTCAAAGTTAACAACGCGTAGATATCACACGATAACAGCATGAACGATGGTATAAATAGAAAGAGAAACTAAAGCAAAACGCAACGTTTTGGACGCGAGCCAATAAAACGAAATTTTCGTATTGCATACGTAATTGTAGGTAGGCGAGACTGGAAACCAAAAGAAATAACATGATAGAACAAGATACGCCCTTTGCCCGACCGAACACGCGTTCTAAATACCGTACATTGGTTGTGTCAAGTTGTAAGTTCAAAGTAAATAAATCAAAGTTGCAATATATGTGAATCGTTCAGAGGGCAATGGCATGGGATTAAATATGCATGACTATTGATTCTCCATTAGCCACTGAAATACCTGTGTATAACTTCGTTTGACGTAATCAACAGTGACCACCCCGGAGTTCAGCTGTCAGGTAACTATAGTATCGACTAGCTTCTGCCAGCGGCTTCGCCCGCGTCATAAAAGGTTTCTCCATACACACTTAGGACCCCCATTTCATACCCTTAAAGAGGGAATTTTGTAGAATCCTCTCTCAGAGCTTGACTACATCATAAAAGGAGATCTTATGCCAAATTTCACGCTCCTAATCTCAGTATTTTCGGCTGTGCGTTGGTACGCCAGTCAGTCAGTTTATCCTTTTATATATGTCGCTAAAATGATCAAAATTGAAAAAAGCATTTGGTTAAAAATTACAAAAGAGCTTCGAATTGCGTAAAAATGATCCGCCATTATCCGAGATCAAGTAAAAAAATCCTCTCCCGCTTTTGTTCAATTTTGGGCGTTCGCGTAAGCGTCAGGCAATTGATAAGGTTGTAGAGTGTCAATTTTCAACCGATCGTAAACGACAAAGTCAATTTTTATTCTGCCGAAATCTTTACTGCCATTTACGAATTACTTTTACGGGGATTTTTACGTGGAACGTTTTTAACGGAATAACAAATTAGTGGACAAAATTGCATTGTTGCGCGTCATATTGGGGGACACCCAATGTGACTCGCAACACTGCAGTTGTCCAACATGTCCCGCGTAAAATGAATGCGTCGTAACATGTTGGAAGACAAGTTGTGGGACATTAGGCAACGTTGCAGCGTCATGTAAGCGTTGCGCGTCAAGTTGGGGGACATTTTGTCCCTAATGTATCTGATGCTTTAAGGACAAATCACAAAACCAATTAAAAACAGAGTCATTCAATAAAATTATATACCGATTTTATTTTATTCCAAATTTTTTCTTTGTGACGTCATTTCACTTAAGTAGAAAATCAGCGTGGTTATTTTTACCTACAGTTAGCATGGAAGTGTTAAGTAAACAAGTCAGATAAGACGAGGTTATCTACAATGCAGTCGCCGACCAACCGCTGCGATTGACAGACATAGACGATTTATTTTTAAGTTATTACTTAGTTGTTACGTCTCAAGTTACGCAGTTATTATTTATTTACTCACTAATGTCTGTGTAAAATAAACAGCGTAAACAATTACACAATGAAACTGATGGCAATTGCTGTTGAGTTAATTATGTTGAATATGGACAAAGGACGAATTTGGTGATGGTTTGTAGTTGATCACTATGAACTTTCAATGACGTGTATATAAATTTGAAAAATACATTATTTTTAGTAAGGTATTTAAAAAAGAAACATCAAAGAAAAGATAAGAGTGGTGTGTAGAATCATAAGAATACAAGGAGTTTTTGATTTTTTTTTTAATGCGGAACCCCACTAGGAAATAACTTAAAAATCGTGGGCGAAACCCTGAAGAACGTCGTCGTAGGGCGTCTTACAAATACTTCGAAATTCGCAGACAATAATTAAATTACTTTACTTTAGATCATTACAGTTTCAACCTAACTTGACACGTAATTATTAGATTAAACCCGGAAAAAGTATCTCTAGGCCATACACATATTTGTTCCGTGAATCGAAAATGCAACACGCTGCGAAGTAGATCCCTACCTAGTCAATCACTGAGTGGAATGCAGTGAATAATAGCGTGATGTTTGACTAGGGAGAATGAAATAGGAAAACGTTTTGTGCCGAATCCTGAATAACATGGAACAAGGGCAATGGGAGTCAGACATTTCAGGTAGACCACAAGGCCAGATATACAATAAGAGTTCTTCCGAAGTTCTAATTGAGGAATGATTATGATTCGTCGTTTATACCGCGTACATCGAAGGACTGGAACAATTTGCCTGCTGCGGTCTTCCCGTCCAACTATAATTTAGATGCCTTCAAGGCTAGAGTGAATAGGCTCTTAATAAACTAGTGCGCCTGACCATCAATGATTGCATCTCCGCTTACCATCAGGTGGGATCGCGGTCAAGCACTGGTTTATATCAATTAAAAAAAAAAAAAAAGATTACGTGCCAATCATTTGTTGAAACGAAAAATAGCTGTGGTAAATTATTCTTTCGAAAGCTTACTAGGTACTTAGATTTTTAAATTTTCGTGCTACCCGGCTCCCGGGCCCCTGGTACTGAACACAACAAACACAAAACTGCGATGCAACTTCGCATCGCAAGAACTTGTGTATTGATTCGCTTCGCACATTGTATGGTCACCCTGAACCGAAATCGCATTGCAGCAATTCGCATCGCAGGTCGGTGCGATGCGCCGTATCGCATTCGCATCGCAGTTTTGTGGGTAAACCCTAAGACTAAATTCTTATGAATTCATACCGGAAATTAAAAAGCCTCCTCACCAAGATTATCAATTTTTCTTTATCATAATTTTCTGAAATACCACCAACATATTGTTGGCACCTAGTAAGATATTGAATAGGGAGTATATTTCCACTAGGTTAGTTAATTTCCGCCCCATGCCTCGCGTGTAAGTGGCTTTGCTTCCGATGTTGTGGAAATTAATGTTTTCTTCTTTTTTACTAAGTGATAAGCAATTTATTCAGTAAATAGGCTTTGAAAACTGTTTCTCCAGTCTGATATAATTGATTTTATGCTTATCCTTAACTAGCCTCAGCCAGCGGCTTCGCTCGCGTGAAAGTGGATTTTTCCATACTAACTTTGGACCCCCATTTCATCCCCCTAAGGGGTGAATTTTGGAAAATCCTTTCTTAGTGCTCGCCTACGTTATAAAAGGAAACAGTATGCAAAATTTTACGCTCTTAGTCCAGAATTTTCGGCTGTGCGTTGATATGTTAGTTAGACTGTTTTTCCTTTTAGATATATCACTATAAAATTGTAAACCGTTTGATTATAATCTATCTCGCCAGATCGTAAACTGTCGAAAGCAGAAGTGTCATACATGAATTGTCCATGTAACAATCTATTTCCACATCTTCTATTTTTTTTTACTTTGAATCATGATCACTATTAAGATTATTTTGTCCACTCTGTAATGATCTTCTCCATGGATATGTATTGGAGCTTCAGCCCCACGCCTCATTTTAAGGCTCCTCGGTGTAAATTGAATAACAATAATAAAAATAAACTAGTTATTTTAGGCATTAAACTATTAGGTACTTGACTATGCAAATAAGCGTAGAGACATCGCGACATTGCGCAGTCTTGCGAAATATTCTAAACGCGCTGTGTAGGGAAAATAAATCGGATATTATTTCAATAATTTATTGGTAATATAGAAGTCCTATAACGGGACTGTAGATGTTAAAGAATATGGGAAGGTAATAAGATACAATGACAAACGGTTCACATTGAACCAGTTGAAGAGTCAGTCCTTTCGCTTTACTCGCTAACTTGATCTGAGAAAACTGAAGAATATGTTGAGATATTTATCTTAGTACAATAGAAAGAATTTGGTAGTTTAACTAGAGAATGAAAAAATCTCAGATTATCTCTAAAATCTGTATAGGTAAAGTCCTGACTCACTAATTCATCAACGTGCAGCCCAAACCCTCGGACCTAGAACGCCGAAATTTTACACAAAATTACCTTTTATGATGTATATGTTACCGACAATCTGTATAATCCGGTATTCTAGGTAATATATAGAATACTTGAAACGTATAGGTAATTTATGGAATTTATTTAGTTTGTACTTTGCCTAGGTATTCAATACAATAGCGAATATGCAGTGTGTGTAAATGACGAGAGCAGAAAAGGAGGTGACGTAATTTTAGGGCACGGATAGGTTAGCTTAGAAGGCTAAGGCGGGAGCTCCGCTTCGCGCGCGCTCTTCGTATTTAATTTATTTATAATCACCCGAAAATAGAAGCCTTACTTTAAACCCCGCAGACAGAAATAAGACCTGCCTTATTCTCAGCACAAAATTTTAAAAAAAGAGTTCCATGAATTTTTGCGGGTTGTTCTCCACAGGAAGCGACCAGTTGGAATAGTGCACTACTTTCTGACGTTTTATAAGTACCCAAATCCAAATTGGCATATTTGAGACCAGCTCGTTACGGTCCTAAAATACTACTAAAAGTAAAAAAGGTTTTCAAGTTGCTCTAAAAATTCTGGGCACAAAAAATTCCTCATAATCTTCGTATTGATTATAATTTTGTACGAACTGATATCGCTATTATGACGTCAGCCTTGCAAGTATGTACGCAAACCATAAGTTTATTCTTGGGTTTAAGATACCGTTTGTTTTATCAGATGGAGTAATCCTCCAGCTATTTTCGGTTTGTTTTCATCGAGATAATCTGTTTACCTAAATGAAATGTTACTGACTCGGTTACAATTTGAATGTCATACAGATCAATTTTAACTTTAAAGAAATTTACCGGTTAGGACCAAGACCGAGACGACAGCGCGTATTATCATTGTGTTATCTATGTGAATATGAAGTTCCGTTGGCCATTTCTTTTCGAGGTCTTCTTCATCAAATCCACTTCATCAAATGTTACTGTAAATGCTTAAGTTGTCGACGAAAATACCAAAATCGCTTTATGATTGCGTTTAATATTTCAGGAGTTCCCTCGATTCCCCATGGATCCCATCATCACCACAAGCGCCTCAAAGAGATGTCAGCAAGCCTGAAGTGGCTTAGTAGGACCAATGCCTGCTAGGACTTTTCTTTTCGAGCTACCCATTGCTCGCCGTCGGCAAGGGCCGCGCCTACGGTGGCCGGAAATCGTGATCTGAATCCCGGCGGCGGCTGGGGCGTAAGGACCGTTGCCTCACGCGTGCGGCCTCCTCCTTTGCTAGCATTACTGCTTCGCAGAAGGAGACGAATGCCTGCTACTCCTCCTCGCTCCGGACCATGGCCTGTACCAAGGCCAGGCGCGAGAGATCAGTGCCGCCAATCGCTCCCACGAGGACACGGCGGTGTCTCTGCTCAGGCAGGGCACACCTCTACCGTATGCTCCACCGTGTCAATGCTTGCTAGGGCTGGGAAAACGTTTGAAAGACAGATCGTGGCTCTAAAACGCACAGCGCAATCAAAGAACGCAGATGGGTAGAAGTCTGACCAACCCTCTCCTTCCACCCCAGAGCGAGAGAAGTCATTTCATAACGCGCTTGAACCCACAAAACCATTGAGGCAGGTAGACAAAAAATATTCGGAAATTGCATCTACAGTTGGTAATGTAAAAAGAAAGTAGTAGATAGTGTGACAAGATCCTAAAATTATCAATTCAAAAAGCAGGTGATAAATAATTAAATATATAAAGCCAGTCTAAAGCTGTTTATGATAATATGTATCCACGATAGATTGCTTTATCCGTGACCCCGGGGGAGAACAGACGTGACGATTGCACACGTTATCAGAGTATTACAATAAAACGTTTTCTGTTCTCAACCAGATTGAAATATGTAACAAGCCATTGATATACAAACAATGTTTTAAATAGCAGTTTTCCATGCCAATTTGGAATCGCGATGTAATAATGCAGTTCTGTTGTTTTTATCAACAATGAGTACTTTCTACTTATCTTCATGCTCAAATAACCAATAATTATTTTAGTCATTAGACTCAAATAGGAAAATGTAAGAGATAGTGGATGTTAGTTGGTATATTTAGAACTTATCAATGGCATGGCTATTTTAGTCGGTGACATCATAACTTTTCCAGTTTTCTTTTTATCTGAGAGGTCAAGGAAATGATAGCCGTCCACGAGCAAATTGTGTTTTTTTTTTTAATGGATATAAACTAGTGCTCGAGTGCGATCCTACCTGATGGTAAGCAGTGATGCAATCGTTGATGGTGAGGCGCACTAGTTCAATAATAATTGGTTTCTGAAGTTAGGAACGCCAACTTCAACTTTAATGGTCACTTTTAACATGTTTTTAAAGAACAGTTTGACAAGTTGTCAACTAGAATCTTTTAAAAATCGGGTGTTAGAGGACCTTGGTTTGAGAACAAAACGTAAAAAAAAATCAAGCGTGTTTAAAGCGTGAATATTGATGATTATGGAGGTTCGATGAGGGATACCTTGATAAATACCAGGACAAATTAATAGTTTAAAATAAAACAAGCTAACATTTCGGCTACCATAATATTAAATGCTATACACAACATCTTCTGTTTGTGCTCTTGACTGATGTAGAGTTCCTTTATCTGGTGTTATAAGTACCTCAACTCAGATCATCCTTACCATAAAAATGTATTGTCATCAGAATTAAACCAACATGTAAAAATTCAATTCCGTAGAATAAGGACGCCTTCAAATTAGCCGCAAAGAGGCTCGGCAGCAGCGCTGCCGCCGCGCTGCTTTGTTATTCCATGTAAATAACAAAGTAGCGTGTCGCGCGACTGCAACTCTAGTGTAGTGCAGCAGTCGCGCGTTTTTTATTTATATGGAACTAGCTTTTGCCCGCGGCTTCGCTCCCGTCTATATTCTATTACTCTACCCAACTCTACCCTACTCTATCCTACTCTATCCTACTCTACCCTACTCTACCCCACTCTACGCTACTCTACTCTACTCTACCCTGATCTACCCTACTCGATAAAATGTATCCTATGTCCGTCCGTCGGTTCTGAACTATCTCCCCACCAATTTTCAGCTAAATCGGTTGAGCAGTTCTTGAGTTATAAGTGGTGTAACTAACACGACTTTCTTTTATATATATAGATAACAAAGCAGCGAAGCGGCAGCGCTGCTGCCGCGCTGCAGTCGCGCGGCTTTTTGCAGCTAATTTGAAGGCTCCCCTAAGATAAGAGGAAGTGGTTCGAATTCAACTCACAAGATTTGACCCAAACAAGAAAACTAACATAATTCTGTAAACAAATACGAGTTAGGGCTGCCAATCATTTTGTAATCAACATAGAACACAACATGACACTAAACTGCAAAATGTAAAAAAAAAAAACATAAGAAAATTTGAATTTTACGGGATACCCAACCTTATAATAAAAGCTTGTAAAACGGGTAGAAGGCAGATAACCAAATAAAAAGGCGGGTAAACATAAACCAGTTAGTTATTAATTTTTTAAGGTTCCGTACCTTAGTCGGCAAGAACGGAACCCTAACAGGATCACTAGGTTGTACGTCTGACAACTCTTTCTCTCAAGAACGCGTGGAGATATGAAATTGAAATATATGAAGTTATAATATCAAATTCTCTGGTCTACTTATCCCAAACAAAAAAAAAATCAAACTGCTAAGTTAACGCAATTTAAAGATAAGGCCGTTTATGCTCGGCCATTGATCATTAGTGATCGATAGTTTCGGCGCATGTTTTGCCACTCACTAAGAAATCAATACCTATAAGGGTACTTCTTTTCTTCTTCTTTTACTTTTTTATTCTTTCGGGTAGTTTGTGTAAAAGTTTTGTTACTATTTTGGTGTACGATAAAGTTTATTCTATTCTACTCTCTTCCCTTTGACCTCGAATCCTGAATTTGGTCAGCAAGGTCTCATAGTACAAGTATAAGAAAAAATATTTTAGCGACTCCAAAATCTTTTAGACTCGATCCGGGAATTTAACTAATTACGTAGGTAAAATACGGAACCCTCGGTGCGCTAGTCCAACTCGCACTTGACTGGTTTTTATTTATATAATACCATATAAATATTTTTGAAAATATTTAACATGGCGTGATCCCCTCACGTGCAATGTTAATTATTTTAATATGTTTTGCTTGATATGCGAAACTTTATACCGCCATAAAATACAATAAACCAGTCTATCTTCTATCTTATCAAATTAATCCACTTTTTGCCGTTTAATTTATTTGAAGACCACTGTTTTTTTGTGTATAGTTTAATTGTACATCTATATATATAAAAGAAAGTCGTGTTAGTTACACTATTTATAACTCAAGAACTGCTCAACCGATTTTGCTGAAAATTGGTGGGGAGGTAGTTCAGAACCGACGGACGGACATAGGATACATTTTATCGAGTAGGGTAGATTAGGGTAGAGTAGAGTAGAGTAGAGTAGAGTAGAGTAGGGTAGAGTAGGGTAGAGTAGGGTAGGGTAGGATAGAGTAGGGTAGAGAGGGTAGAGTTGGGTAGAGTAGGGTAGAGTTGGGTAAAGTAGGGTAGAGTAGGGTAGAGTAGGGTAGAGTTGGGTAGAGTAGGGTAGAGTAGGGTAGAGTAGGGTAGAGTAGGGTAGAGTTGGGTAGAGTTGGGTAGAGTAGGGTAGAGTAGTAGAATATAGACGGGAGCGAAGCCGCGGGCAAAAGCTAGTATTCATATAAAATTCTTAAAATATTTCTTTGTAGTCACTAGGGAACCCAATCACGCAAGCACGGGATCCCGCACCTTTTTTGGGGGATCAGAAATAGGGCCACTAGAGAATCCAATCATGCTGGCTTGCGGGATTGCGATTTTGATGCGGGATTGGATTTCCTAGTAGTCAAGTAAAGTTATGTTCTGATTCTGAGACATTTTTTACTGGCACAGTTCACCTAATGCATACTCATATCGATCATGAGTATTATTCATACTCATGATCGCGTTGCCAGGCGTCCGGATAAAGCCAGACACAGTCAAGCTTTTTGGATGCGGGTAAGAATAAATTAGGCGGTGTTCGGCTGTTTAAAGGAGACAATTTTTTTTGGGCCCACTATTAAACGGTTACGTATATTAATGATATTACACATGAAAGAAGTGTTCATCTTATTATAATTAACAGACCAAAAATTATGTAGAAATCTAACCGGAATAATGAAATAATAGTAAAAAAGTGTTGCGGCAAAAAATGGTTGTTTAGGAGCGTTTTTAGGTTTATTTTAACGTAAAAAAATGTTACTAGGATGCGCAGCGGTAATAACATCAGCTTTAAATGCGTTTAAAGAGATAATACCTAATTAATTCGTAAACTGAACTCGTTTTTTATGTTGTTATTAACGTTTAACACAAATATCAAGTAACGTACTTTAAAAATTACCGTGGAACGAAACGTTATTAATAACCCGTTGCAGATGCTCTGTGGTCCAGTTTCAATCAGTTTGACACTAACAGACAACATTATTATTGTTTCCGATTATTATATAGTTGCATGTTTCTTCTGTTCGTATTTTTATTCGAAAGATTTTGTGAAAATGGCATCTGTAAAAACAGTGCATAATCCACAAAGCCATTGTATCAATTGTTACAATATGGTTATATGCCTGAATCTAAACAGGCTGGTGAACACCAATTATCAACCATTGCAGCCAATAAGATCCGTTGTGACCTTGTGTAGGTGGGTGATTGAAGTCATGAATTGCAGATTTAAACCGGACTTCAAATTGTTCCGTCAGGAATATTTCAATACAACATCATCCCACATCATACATGACTTTAAAATAGCTGTAGCATTAATAAATCGATTTAATCATACGTTAATCAGAGACTTTTGTTATGCTGAACAGATATTAGCGATTGCTCAAGCAAAACTAAACACTCCAAAACATATATAGAAATGCACAAATTAAACAGAGTGAGAGTGCAATTTGCCAGTATTGATGGTAATCTTCCAGAGCTGGATAATTTTTCTGATTGACATTCCCGGACCTAATTCTATTTTCTCTAGGAATTTCTCAAATCAAACAATCTCATTCGTACTATGGAGAGCATGTCAGGGCCACCGGACAATTCAAAATCGAGGTATACTGACAAACTGTCCATGATTTTGGTTCAAATAATTATCTTCTACGAGGCATCTGGGCACGTAATAATCATGGCGTGTGGCTGGAAAGGCAACACGGCGTCCTTACCTTCCGCATGACGCAAGTCCTCACCGGACATGGTAAGTTCGGGAGGTTCCTGCACCGGATTCGTGCAGAAGAAACGTCCGGGTGTCACCATTGCGTAGACCGGAGGACACGGTTTAGGACACAGTAGAGGTGTGCCCCGCTTGGGCAGAGCAACACCGTGTCCTCGTGGGGGCAATCGGCGGCGGCGATATCTCGCGCCGGCGGCGGCGATATTTTTTTGTCATGATTTTATTCTGCCTCATCTTGTATCGCAAGCGGAGCAGACTACCAATGATATTGCAATCGTAGTTAAGCTACTACTAACTAATAAAAAATAATTGACAGCGTTTTTACCTAAATGTCCGGCCTACTCAACTGGCTGGTTTGTACGGCTTTTCGGTTTCAAGACCTGGTAACCCTAAGTATGCATCATCATGCACTGTACCCGTAGCCCGTAACGTCACAAATGTGATGGGAATCAATAATTATCTTCTTTTTGAGTTGAGGGGGACTACAAAATCCGTTCTGATTATCCAGCCTTTTGCCAATCGTATGGGCAAGACCCTTGATATCTTTGTTTTTGAGTGGGGTATCTTCAAGTATTTATAATTTTCTTGCTCTGGGCGAAGAGAGAGAGAGTGGACCGTCGAGCCGGTAAATATTTACGTCGAAAGTTTATTAAAATAAATCTACATGAAAAGGACTTTTAGAGCAAAATATTGTGACGTCAGTTTTTGATTCCGAATATGATTCCGCATGATTCACGCACCATGTAGGTATCAGTAGTGTCAACATATAGCGTGTATTTTTATCTTTTAAGAATGCGAAAAGCCACTGCGCGTGTGTTTACAAACGTTTAAATTGTGTTGCGGGGTAATCATTGAGATCCAGCTGAGACTGATAGAATAGAATAGAATAAACTTTATTGTACACCAAAATAGAAACAATTTCACAGAAACTTAAATCTATGGGTATTTTTTAAGGTCCAGTCATCCAATGACTTCTCGCGCTCTGGGTGGATCGGGACGGCGTATCACACTCTTACTGACTAAAACCACACCTGTGTTCTTCAATTACCCTTTGCGTTCTAGTACTACGGGTTTCCTTTTCAGAAATTCCCCGCCATCCTAGCTAGCGGGCATCGGCCCTGCTGGGGCCCTACGGTTTGCTGATATCTCTTTGAGGAGCGTGTGGATCACTACGCGCTGTTGACGACTGGGCTCTGTCATGTTAATTACCGAACAGCCGAACGGCGGGCTACCCATTGCTCGACGTCCGCAAGCCCGCGTCTACCGAGGCTGGTAGTCGGGGGAAATAACGGCGGCTGGGGCGTGAGGACCTTCGTTTTCTCACGCGTGCAGCCTCCCCCTTCGCTAGCTTTACTGCTTCGCAGAAGGAGGCGACCGTCTGACATTCCTGCTCGCTCTGGACCATAGCCCGAACCAGGACCCGACGCGAAAGGTAGCTTTCGCCGATAGCCTCCACGGTTCTCCGCCCAAGCAGGGCACACCCCCATCAAATCTATGGGTACAATGGCGGTCTTATGGCTGACAGCGATATCTACCAGATAAATTTAGGATGGACTATAAGACCTTACAATAAAAAAGGGTGTAGTCTGCGGTGTATTGCTAGCAAATATTAATCAATAAAATTAAAAAAAAATACGATTTAGTATAGATAAACTTAAAAATATAACACACAAGTTTTTTTGGGTGGAAAAATCATCTAATGACAAATGACGCTCTTGGGCGGAGCGGGAGATAGTGTCAGACTTTTAATGACTTAAAACCCACTCCTGTTCCTTCGTTGCCTTCGTCCCAGGGCCCCGAGTTTCGTTTTCACACTACCCATTAGGTACTGTAGATACAATATATATTATGTGTTGCACAATTAAATGGAAGCCAAAAAAAAAAAGAATAAAGGTTAGTGATGGAAGAAATTAAATTAGTTAGAACCAGAATAATATTAGAAAAGTAATGTTCTTTGACAAGGGTTTTAAAAGAACCCAGAGACTGGGCTTGTCTAACTGACATCGGCAAAGCGTTCCATAATCGCACCGCCTGGACCGTCAACGATTTGTCAAAGAATTTGGTAGAATGCGTGGGCATCAAGTTTCAAGTTCTCCGATGATCTCAAGTGTCTAGAATGTCAAATTTCGCACATTTTATTGGCTTCTCATTCCCATCATCATCCATACTAATCTATATATATAAAAGGAGAAACTGACTAACTGACACATCACCGCACAGCTGAAACTGCTGGGCTTAGGAGTGTGAAATTTTGTAGAAGGTTTCCTTTTATGATGTAGGCGAGTACTAAGAGAGGATTTTCCAAAATTCACACTATAAAGGGAAGAAAAAGGGGTCCAAAGTTTGTATGGAGAAACCTATTTTGACGCGAGCGAAGCCACTGACAGAAGCTAATATTATATAGGTGACAGTTAATCTGTCTGTCTGTTACGCTTACACAGTTAAGGTACTGAAACAGTTTTGATAAAATTTGGTACGGAGTAAGCTTTTACTGTAGAAAGAACATAGGCCACTTTTTACAACGCTTTGACTTCGACTTCGCGTGCGCTATAACCTTTGTTCATGCGGACAAAGCCGCTGGCAAAAGCTAGTATCCAAAATATTTAGTATAGGCCTCGTGATATATATCTAAGCTAAAACCACCAAAAATGTCTTAAATACGGTTTTTGGTGATTAAATGGTAGTAGAAATTCCAATACGGTTCAGTGACTTTTACAAACGGATAAATTTCATAAATCGTTCCTCGGTGGTAGCCGAGTGGTAACGGCTCCGATTTACGAGTTGTAGGTCGCGGGTCCAAACCCAGCCAGACGAATTACTTTGTGTAATTTATTTCATCACCACTGCTCTCAAAACGGTGAAGGAAAACATCGTGAGGAAACCAGCATGTCCTAGAACCAAAAATTCGAAGTCATGTGACATCCACCAACCCGCACTGGACCCGCGTGGTGGATCACGGCCCTCTCCCTCTCCTAGAGAGGAGGCCTGAGTCCCAACAGTGGGAACATTATAAGGCCGACTATGCTATGCTATGTTCCTCGGTTGTTTTTTAGTGAACATTTTAATTATCTCTAGTGCTCACCTGAACAATCATGGCTGCCATTTAATTCTAAAAACATTCAGCATTCTGTCAATTCGCTCTTTATAGTTAAGTATTTCTATTTACTACATAAGTCCTGGGCCGGTTTACACTCATAAATAAAGTAAAAATTCCTCAGGCAAGCAGCTCATTAATATATATTTTAATTTCTTAACCAGCATGATCTAGTGTATGACGTGGAAACTACGTCAACCGGGCACGACGCTCGCGCATCCGATGGTTTAATTTATTAACAAACTTGGCAAGTTCCATAATATATAATGTTGCTATATTTACTAATTCACTAATTTATACGCTTGCATGGAGATATTTATGAAATTCTGTATATTTACATGTTGGAATTCGGGAACATTACTGCTTCCATCATGTTTGTTATTCATGACAGATGTTGCCTAGAAACATATTAATTTAGGGTCTATTCAGACGTACCACAACCACACTACAACAAAAACACGTAGTTGGGCACCACTTAAATAAATTATTTCATTCACATTGAACACATTTTGTCGTCGAATGCAACGGTGTGGGTGATATCGACTACACCGCTACCACATCGCAACCACAATGCAACCACCAGCGACATCTCAAGTTAGTAACAGTCGAATTGTTAAAATGCTCCAGTCATTTGTAGGTTACAAAAACGCAACTGCAAGAAGCTGCAGCAACACTTCACACGTAACCACTTTTAGTTGCTGCGACGTGGTGTGGTTGTGGTGCGTGTGTACAGAGCGAACCTTAGAACAGGATTCTTAAGACAAAAATATAGATCAGTAACACCCTATATTAGTCGCGCATAATTGTGAGACAGCACGACGCCATAAAGAATTAATTAACATTAATTGATTTCAAATAACTATAGCAAACTCGATTATCATTCTATTTTTGTTGTGTCAACCCTATATTAAAATAACATACATATTGGTAAGCATCTCACGACTGACATCTATAAAGGAAGGTCGGAAGATACTCAATACAATTAAATCTAACCTATGTTTACCGAGACTTGGCATCGCCATTGACAGATGTCACTACTTACTTTACACATGTTTATTGCTTTATTTTTATTTGCCCACGCGCATCCAACATTGTTTTGATAATTTAATCTAAATTATGTACACATTTTTTCCAGGCTTTCGATATTGTGGAAATGTCACCCTGAGTTTTTCTGCGATTGTAGGTACAATTTTTAAAACGGGGCCTTGACTCGTTTTAGGAGTCTGTAGTCGATTGGACCCGCTCGATTAGTGTCCGCGGGATCACTCGACCCAGTCCCATTTTGAATGTGTCGATTGGACCCACTGCCTAATTTTATTATAAGTACAGTCACGGAAGAAAGTCGAATCTTATAGTTTGATTTTATGACTTAAAATATGTAATACATTTATATAATAATATTAATGAGAATATATATTTTTTATTTATTCAATTACGTATTTACACTTACGCACCACACTTATCTAATTATGACGATTTTTTTGCGAAACTTAGACTGGCCATTAGCTTGATTTGATAAAACTTGTTCTCTTACCGTTGTTCTTTCCAAAACGAAAAGTACTTTCCCAGAAGTGAAAATAACGGGGTGTTTCTTTCACTTTTGTAGAACTCTTTGGCGTAAAGCATAAGAACTGGATTTGTCTAAAACACTTACAGGAAGGATGCATGTAAAACTTTTAGAGAAGAATCTATTGATGAAGGTTGGCTTTATATCATGGGAGAAAGTTCAGCTAGCGAAAAAATATTAAATTTAACGATTATTATGTTAAGACCTGGTTGACACTAGCAAATACTTGGAGCACTTGTCAAGAATTGCACAAAACTAATAACACCGTGGAAGTATGGAACAACCATATTTAAAAAATATGTTAAAATTAAGCCAAATATCGCTTAACTTCTAGAAGGATTGAGTAAGGATGTGGTTTATTATTCAACTGCGGTGATAAATGATAAATGATATTTATTTTGTAAGTAGGTTTAAAAAAAAAAACACTTTTACACGTCAATTTTTTTTTTGTCATTTTAGACTAGATTTGGCCGGTGTTTCCTAGCTGACTACCCTGAGAAGAAACACCGAAACAAACTCAGGTGGAATCTCCTTATGGTATCAAAATATCAAAGTGGCTGTCTGAAACCAAGGAAAGAAAGAATAAGATCGACTATGCTGTAGGTGAACTACTCAGCGGCCAGATTACTGTAGAGTATTGTTTAGAGAAATTGATATTTTAATCAAGTGAGACTGATTTTCAACTGATTTACTATTTTTAAATAATATTTTATTGCAAAATGAACGTTGACATTTTTTTTATTATTGTTGATTTTTTTAGATGTTTTAAATGTTGATTTGTATAATTACAAATTCTAGTTTTTATGGCTGTGATTTTTAAATAGATAGTAACTAAGGATTATTTTTTAATAATATTAATTAAATATGGTGACCAAAAAAGTCGTGCTGGAGTATGTGACTAATTTTATAATGTTATTTTTATACATGTTTTTTTTAAATATATTAAGTGGTATAGAGTTACTGTTGATTGTTATAGTTGATTCATACAACTACTACGTGAACTTTTAACTTTTTTAATTTTTGTCTTGATGTTACTTATATGTACAAACTAATTTAAAAAGATTTTAGAATTTGATTGAGAATAATAATAATAGTGAGAAAGTTCATGCAGATAGAGGAAAATGAAATTTCTCCTCATAACATCCCCTTTACACCAACTACACACACGCTACATTGACTTAGCTTGACCCGTTAATGTAGCTAAAAACTAGCTAGAGAGCTAAGCAATAATCAACGTTTTTTCAAAATGATAATAATAAACGTTTATTTCGGACCTTTCCGTCCATAGGTAACACTTACAGCTTTATATAACACACATAATATTATAAACGTTTAAATCTAACTGAATTGCGTTTTATTATATTTTCACTTACCACTTTTGCGCTTGACTGTATCCACCAGTAGCTTTAAACAATGTATTATTTTTTTTAATTTGGTTGTGGGTCCATATGACCAATGAAAATACAGAAAATAAATTGTGTGGTCAAGTGGACCCGCGGCACCAAAATCGAGCGGGTCCAATCTACCACAGACTCTTAGTGACACATTGCTCTAATATTAGCACTTTTTATCTACATAGCAGAATGAGTCTACTAAAGTGTGTCCTATAATGGAAGTATAATAAATCATTACCAAATTATTTATCATAATATTTATTAGAATCAATACCTAACTTTTGTATCACAGTGTATCATCACTTGTTTATACCTACAATGACACACAATTAATAATACCTACATAAATAATAATTCAACATAATGTTGTGACCTGCTAATACTCGATATTCGACGTGATACGTATCACGGTGGTATTAACATGATAATTACCACTGTACACAAATTATCATGTATGTACGTGTCAAGTATACTAACGTCACATGACAAATACCCACGATTTTCAAACGTAACGTTAAGATTAGATAAAGTACTTCAGTAGCACAAATACGCGGTCCAGACAAAAATGAGATTAGAAATTACTTAATATCAAAATCTTAAGTCGTCAAGAATTGATGACTCAAAGGCTTTTTGCACAAATAATTTGTACAGGAAAATCTTAATATAATGTGTCATTACTCATTTTCCTGCTCGTACCGTCACCTAAGCCGAATTTGTGGACCGTTACATCGTCAACACTATAATGCGCCAGGATGAAAGGAAAACCGTAATTTGGCGCCAGATGACGTCAAAGCCATGCTAATACATGGTTGTTACTAATAAAAGAGCTAGAGAAAACCAATAAAGAAAAGAAATCAAGGCACCAAGTAGGATCTGTCGTATTGTAAGCCTATGGAACTCAAGGTTTTACTGAACCACAAAACTTGTGGTTACCAAAGACAAAGAGGAACAGACGTTTTGATTAATATTATTTTTTCTCTGCACAACGTTCAGAGAAAAAATTCAGGGTGGTCAAGTTTACTACTACTATAATGATTGAATTGAAATAGATAATTCGTAGTCATTTTTATTTTGGTTTGACATATCATCAAATAATTTCTATCGCTATGGGTGAAGTGAGAGAGTCTTCTACTGACCCCACTCATGTTCTTTCATTTGCCCTTTTCAGGACCGCGGTGACTATTTCGAACAATTCCGCACCCCTAAGATTGGAATGTGAATGAAATGTAGTGCTGTTTCATCGATCACGGGTTAGTTAATATCGTACCCTTCGTGTCCTGATACCTGCTCATTACAAGAACATATGGATGATGATGATGATGATGGCTACAAATTCTGGGTCGACCCCTTTTGGATTGCTATCGACACACCAAGAGAACTTCACATGGGTTCGTATGGACGAGCACTAAAACTTCGGTGTGACGTTTTGATGATATAATACAATTCTATTACTCATCTTCTTTTTGTAACCATTGAGTCATTTTAAAGGACCAACCGCAGGAAAAAGGTAGCAAATTTTAAACGTTTCCAGTACCAGTGACTAAGCGTAGTCCGACCGTCCAGTAGCCGTCCGGACCAAGCTCAAGTCGTCGACGGTGCGTAGTGTTCCACGCGCGCCTCAAGATGTCAGCAACCGTAAGGACCCAGCAAGGTCGAAGCCTACTGGGACCAAGGGTCTGAATCTGAAAGGAAGACTCGGCCCTGGTATGAAACGCAACGAAGGAACAGGCTGGGTTTTTAGTCAGTAACAGTCTGATACTGTCTCCCACTCCGCCCAAAAGCGGGGGATGTCATTCGATGATTTTCCCATCGAAAAAAAAAGCACCTGTGACTAAAATTCATATTTTTCCTAATTATTTTCCTATATAATATGCATAGTAACAACGATTATTCATACATAGGTTACAATACTTTCATTGAAAAGGATTTCCTCAAACGCAATGAATATAACAATAATGTATGGGAGTATGACGTTGAAATTTATGACGGAGTTCACGTAGCACGAGATGGATTCCAGTTAATTGTTCAAAAATTCATATTTTCAATTGATGCCGTAAGAAGCACTTATGAAAGAGTTTGTTTTTGAGCTATACAGACGTATAGAATCACTTAATATTTATTAAGTTGTTGAAGCAAATGGTCAGAATGAACAATTCAGCGAATAGCAATAGCAGCCCACTAATGATGCGATCTTGATCCCTTCTGAAAGAGAGGAGGCCTATCTCACGCCAGTAAAACAATTTTAGGCTAATTATGTTGTATGTTAAGATCCTCAGTCGAAGAAAATCCTGTGATCAGCAGTCCTAGAGTCGGGTACAGAAGACTAAAACAATCTTCCAGATACGCATTGTCAGGATAAAGACTGAGAAACTGGTTATAAATTAATCAGCAACACACTAGTGTTTCTTTTAACCACAACATCTTCTGATAATGTAACAGGAAAATGTTCACAAAGACGAACCAAATTAATAATATACATTCAAAGATTATAAATAAACAGCTCAATAGTTCAAGGTAAGCATCATCCGACTCTCTGAAATCAGGAAGGAAGTTAACATTTTGAAAAGCGTCCAAAATTCACAGCAAAATCGACTCACACGCATACGCGGAATGCCGATCCCGATGCATCACTGAGAAGCGAAATTAAGATTTATTGTACAGCTTCTATGACCGAACGTTACGGGTGCTTTCATATTTCAGAATTACTAATTGTTTACGTTGGGTTTGTTTGAAATTCTGAGAACTCTGAACAACGTTGGATCATAAAACGTGAAACCTCAAAGGTGAGGGCATTAAAATATTGTTTTCTGAGAGTTAAAACAACAGAATTAAATTGCATCCAAATCCATTTCTTTTATTTTATCAAACTTACACTTGGGCCACTCGAACACCCCCTCCATCGTAGGTGACTTGCACAATTTCTGAACTACCGACATTATAAAAGCAGAGTCTAATAAAGAAATCTTGCATTGTTTTCAGTTACACCATGAATGAAGTATGACTCAAACACATAATAGGCACCATAATAAATCAAATTTATCTTGTCACTAAGATCACTGTTTAAACTATGTATAACAGTCTCCTTAGAGAATGAAGACAGAATTTGCCGACACTGTAATAATTTTCACTACTAATTTTTGATACGGTTTTAATAAAATCGATAAAAAATTGGCGCTCTAGTCTAGGCCACAAAGTCATTAATGCGATTAATTAAATACTTAATTAATTTAAATTAAAATTATTAAGTAAAAACAGCGAATTGAACTTGACTGATGGGTTCTTATGCCGAAACGTGACTAAGTCGATTGCAACTGTGCCCGTATTTTATATTACAATTTGCTGGTGTAACATTAAGCCGCTGTTGTGTAGCGAAACCTCATTTAATTTAAAACAAAAAAAAGACAACAATTATATCCTAAATGGATCGATATGCTAACTGATTGGGAAGGTTAACCTATCAAATTAAGGACCTTGCAACCAGTTATGCAATAGATTGTCGCGTCTGTTTTCTCTCTCGGCTTATATTGCAAAATATTGTCTCGTTACGTCACCATTGCTATAAGAACATTTAAGGGTACTTTCTATTCAATGGGAAGCATTGTGCTCGACGATTTTTGCCCCAGTGTTTGTGACCTCTACAATCTTTGGTTAGATTTCATCATCATCTTACTCAAAGTTATGACCTATAGGCATAATATATAATCATAACTCCATACAACAGAAAGTTCTAGGGCTGAGAGTCTCTTAGTCAAGAGTGAATAGATGCGTGGTCCATCGTCGTCGTTGTTCAATTCATCGCTAACTATCAAGTGAGAAGTAGACAAACGCTACCCGTGAGCCAATCAATAAATACTTACTGCAATAAATTTTAAATGTTTAATAAACACTCAAATCTCTAATTATTAAAGGCAGAGTAGAGTCAGGCGGTATCTTAGTGCCCAGAGTCACGTAGACCATAGCATACGGATCTCTTAACGGAAATCCCGAGATAAATCTGTTCACTGTAGTTTGGTTATGTTACCGAGAATTGTAATGATTGTATTGATATTTTTCTTCAGCTACTTTTTTCTCTCTTGAGAATCACCCTTAACATCATCAGGTTCATGGAAGAACTGAAAGGAGTAGCGGTTCTAGATGAGGGGTCCTTAGAACCAAGTGCGGGTACAGAGTGTAGGTTATATATACTATATTGACAATGTATTATGTTTGAGTTCAATGATCACATTTAAAAGCCATTACAGGTGGTTAAACTATAGGAACAAAAACCATGTTGCATTTTCCTCAATCGTTCTTTCATTGTTTCATAGCATGGAAACAATATTTTCGCTCTTATATCAGCTTGGGGCAGAATTTCCTCGTATTTTCTAAACTACACTGACTTTAATAATCGTAATCCCAATTGATTCAAATCTTATTAATGCATCGCCGGCGTTCGCTCTCTCATTATCTTTCTAATGTCTCTAATTATGGTATTCGATAGGTTAAGATTACGCTTTTTAAGCTGTATAGCTCACTAAAATTGATACCAAATTCTGCGTAATTATTATAAAGATTTCGCTCTTTTATACAGATTTTTTAAATAAATTACACCCCTTTAATTTGCCTCGTTTCAAAAGCCATTCAAGCGCCATTATTTCACGAACACAAAAACAACTCAATTACTTTAGATTTGGTACTTTCGCCAGGTGGCGTGGTACCCCCACTACGCAGGCGCAGCCATGTGCTTCATCGACCTTGAGAACGCACGCGCAACTGCGAAATATTCGGTCAACAGATTCAATAACAACAAAAATAATGCGACCACCCTACGGAATTTTTTGACAAAGAATAGGTAGGGGTAGCCCCCATCTTGTTCTACATTTGCATACCCCTCCATAATAAGCAGGTGTGGTGTTGTATTGTCTAAAACATGTCGATTAGGGTCTGTATGTTGGTACTTTCGCCAACAGTGGCGTGTCACCCCCACCGTGCGCAAGCGCATGGCATCGGACCATCGCTGTGCGATTATCACGTGATTATGTTGGTTCACCTAGTTTCTATGTTTATTAGTCTTTATTGCTTGTTTTTTTTTACTGTTTTGTCAGTTAAAAGGTTGATGTCACGTAGTTTAAAATTGTGACTTTAGTTCGATTCACATTATTCAAAACAATATATTTTATAGATATTATGTCATGCAATAATAAGGTAAATTACTAGGATGTGCATGACTTGGTAAGGCTTAAGTAAATAAAATATATTAATTTATGGCTCACAAAAAACAATGAGCCGTAATAAAATTATTTATTATTCTATTACATAAGAACTAACTAAGTATTAAATAACTCAATTTAATAGGAAGCCTTCGCAAGAAAAAAATAAACCTGTTGTTTCTTTCTGTAAATGGAATGGACTGGCTGAAGACGGACAAGTTAAGAAACAAAAATTAATTAAATTATGGCTGATCACGAAAAAGCAACGGCAATCATACACGTTTCGACGTCTATTTTGATTGAAAGGTTCAGAAATGGGAGGTATTTTAGTAAGCCTTAATATCTTTGCTTCAAATGTATGCATGAGTTGACTGAATCATCATCTTCCTGCCCTTGTCCCTTTTTATTTGGGATCGAAGCAACACCATTTTTTCTTGTTTCCTTAGCATTTCTCACACAATCCAATCATTTTTTCTTTGGCCTCCCTGTCCCTCTCCACTCATCCATTTGTACAGTATGATAGATAGCCTTTATCACAGACTTATACATTTTACCCTTCAACGTGAGGGGCAAGAGTTGGCCGAATGCGAAATGCAAAGAATTAGTCTCTATGAAATTGGAGGAGCAGGCCTATGGCCAGTTCAGCTGAATAGTGATGAGAATCCACATTGAAATTAAAATGCAATAGTTAATCAGGAATAGTCAATACTTAAACAGGGCAGAGTTGAAGAAAAAAAACGTGTTGCACCGACCCCAAATAACACGGGACAAGGGCAGGAAGATGATGATGATGATGAGTTAATCATTGCGATTACCATAATAAAACTTCATAATATGTCATTATCTCACGTGAATAACATTCATACTATTTCAAAAGGGAACACCAAAGGCGGGACTTTTTATCAATGATTCATTTCTTTAACACGTCATCACTGCGTTTTTATTAAATTATACGACATTTTCCTACTCCAAGATAATCCAGTTTACAAAGACTGAGAAAACTATAAATCCGCGCATCTCTTATCAGCAGTACTTTAGATATTGCTCTTATCACCGGCTCAGATTTCTTCACTGATAACACTCATTACTGAGATGAGAATTGTTTGCCACTTCCATTGATAGCAAACATTGTGTCGTGACCTAGATAGGGCTAGAATAATAATAGACTATATTGTTTTGAGAAGAATGTTCTAGTAATAACTGCATGTAATAGGAACACATGACAATGTTGTTTGTAACGACTGATACGTGAAAGCATAGAATATTAAATACAGAAATATAGTACTACTAGGAAGTCCATGAAATCCTCGGTTTTTCTTAACTAAAATAAAATATACACCTAAACCTTTTTGATGAATTACTCGGTCTATAGGTAAAAACCGCTTAAAAACATGTTTAGTAGTTATTGAGTTTATCGTAAATATACAGATAGAAGCGGTGGGGGACTTAGATTTATACGTAAACTTATAAATCCATGATTTATAAACCTAAACTATCCTTATGAATCACTGTCTATTGGTAAAAACCGCATGAAATCTGTTTAGTGGTTTTCTAGTTTATCGCTAACAGATAGACAGACCCTTGGGGGATCCACCGTAGGCGCGGGCTTGCGTACGGCGAAAAATGGGTAGCTCGCCATCTGATCCGTCCGGTAACTGTCCGGACCGAGCCCAAGTCGTGGACGGTGCGTAGTGTTCACGCGCGTCTCAAGGAGATGTCAGTAACCATAGTGGCCCAGCAGGGTCGAAGCCTACTGGAGCCATGGGTGATGCGAAAGAAATCCCGGAGCCCTGTAAAAATGGCAAAGAAGGAACAGGAGTGGGTTTTTAGTCAGTAAAAGTCTGACACTATCTCCCGCCCCGCCCAAGAGCGGGGGATGTCATTAGATGATTTTCCCAACCGAAAAAAAAAGACCCTTGGGAATATTATTTTATAATATTTAAGGAAGAAATTGATCTTACAGCCTACTAAATTGAAGTACGCTACGCTTCAGGAAAATCGGACTTGCAAATAATCATGACAGAAGGTAAACCAGAGGTGTGTAAGACTATGAAGATGTTTAGTTAAAGCCTGTACAAATAACGCCGGGTATTGAATTAAAATGGATCATACTAAACCAATTAAAATCAGCAAAGATTAAATGGATTAATCAATCATCAGGCTAAAATGGGATTAGGCGCGTTACATCAGCCGCATGCACACTGACAGCTGGGCAAGTCTCCATAAAGTAGGTGCCTGAGGATGGACGACGCCGCCGAATTCGACCTGGGAAGAGTTGGCAAGATGACCTAGACGCTTACCACAAGAGCTGGTTCGAAGTGGCTCAAGAAAAGAATACCTGACTGTTGGGGGAGGTCTTTGCCCAGCTTTGAGAAAATATAAAATAAATAAATTAACATAAAATTTTCCATGATGTGGGTCCCAAAAAATGTCTGACGACATCACTCGCACCAGACTCAGGTGAAGATGGCGGATCGATGTTCGATATGCAGTAATATAACTGAAGTAATAGAAAATTGAGTTTAAGTCATTAAAATTCTGACACTTCTTCTCGCTCCACCCATAGCGGTAGCATTTAAAGATTTCCCGCTTCAACAAAACCCCAACTCTCCTGCCGCAAGTTTGCTGGAAGTTTTGGAAAAAGCAGCACATCTGCGTTCTCCTATTATGTAATTGTTCTTTTTAAACGACTTCAAAAAGAAGGAGGTTCTAGTTCGGCTGAATGTATTTTTTTTATGTATGTTCACCGATTTCTCGGTCAATTGTGGACCGATTTTGAAAATTATTTTTTTGATCGAAAGGTCTCTGGGATCTGATCATGAACTTCGAAGATATAGAACAGAACTCCTCATAGGATCACAGCAGAACTGTCGTAACAAGTAAAATTGCTCGTTTATACGTGTAGTCGATGACTGACTGTGAGGGGGATATATCGAACTGATCTGATGATGTAGCCGGAAGGTAGGCACCGGTCTTTGGGATTATTAGAATTGTTATGAGATCCACTCTGGCAATAAGGTATTTAAGTTTGCTGACGGGAACTTTTTAGTAGTGGTACCATAACTAAAAAGTGTAAAATAAAATACATGTTGCAAAAAAAAATACAACCGACTTCAAAGTAAAAATAAAACACAAAAAAAATGCAACCGACTTCAATATAAAAAAAAACAACACAAAAATGTACAAAATAACACTAATTTCGGAAGTCGGTGTTAAATAACGAAGAGACAAAACTATTATAGAAACACAGATTTCCGAAATTAAAGTTATTTTGCACTTTTTTGTATTGTTATTGAAGTCGGTTGCATCTTTTTTGTAAAAAGTTTTTTTTTTATTTAAGTAAGTGTTTGTGGGGTAAATAAATAAATGCCCTAATACTAATTAAGATGTACTAACTAAACAGAGACCATTGAGACCCTATCCAAGGTTAGAACTGTAAGAAAAGGGTCACTGCAAATATCCTGTGTAACAGACACTATTAATTGTCGTGTTTGCAAGTGGAAGCTGATATGAGTCGCGTTAATAGACCCTTTGCCGACATTTGCTCACGTATCCTAAGTAAACATGATCTCCCGCGGATTAATTAAACATAGTTGAGAGACGATTCTATTCCATCTTTATTTGCTCTTAATTTTGGATTATCTTCGAAATAAATGATGATATGCCTACCAGTGGAGGTGATAACTTTCTTTGTAGGTACGTTTGAAATCAACAAATGGTTCCTCTCATTCCACCCAGTGTGCGTCCACAGTGAATGCGCGGTGGCTTGCGCCTGTGGCGGGCGCGACACGCCCACGACACGGCTGTGTGGTGCGGTGGCCACATTCACGCGCGAGCTGTTGTAGCGTTTGGACGTGATTCAGGGGTAAGGGTAACAGACCATGGAGGAGGATTTGATATTTTTAATAGGGACGTTGGAAAAATACTCGCGCTAACTCACTCAGGGCCGTTGCGCTAGGACCCCTGCCTTAGTCACTGCACTATGGACACAAAGGCGCGTTTAATTTGTTTGATATTTCACGCCCGTCATCGCAACCGCGCTAGGCTTGCAGTGTGGACGCACACAAGACGGAGTGTCACTTTTACCGACTACAACCTTCCTGTGTTCCTTTAGTTGCCCTTAGCAGTACAGGCCCGCGAGAACGTGAAAGATGATATTTGACAGAGAAATATAAAAAAGCCACGTTTATCGCTGATTCTAATTTAATCGGGAAAGATGATATCTTAGAATTAAACGAAAAAGATAACAATAGAGTCGACATTGGTACGCAATCTGCGTTCTTATTACATTAACTCTAAACACCTCACGCTTCATTAACTTTAATAGACAACCTCTCGTCTAGACTTATTTTTAGTATTGGCAACATTTATTTAAACAGTTGCATCCATTCTCAATCTGAGGTTGGCATAAATTACAGTCATTAAACGCTTATTATTCATTAGAAAGAGACCACTTTCTCTTCTGATTCTTTCACTAGCGAATTTTAGCAAAAACTTGTACGAAATTGTTGTTGGATTTACACTCACCGAAATGGAGTTGCGTCTGCGAATGCTTTTAGACAGCTCAGCTAAAAGAAACTGGGACGTTTTGCAATTTGCTAAATGGTTGGACATCACACTTTATAGTTTATTTCTATCGTAATTATTATGGATAGGCAAATAGCAGTTAGCTATTTTATGGGAGTTTTATTGAAGTTGACGTCATACTATGTAACACGGAATATTAAGACATTTTCTTGGCCGACTTGTAAATCTTTTAATAGACTCAAAACCCAAATAGGCCATAGCAGAGGCAATTTCCACAGATGAGGGTTTATGGACGCATGAGACTTATAGTGTATATGCGGCGCCTCTCCAGAGGCAGTGGTTTACCTTCCATCTTGCGAAGAAGACCTTGTCACCAGCTTCTGTCTTAAGGATCTCATGACTTCACCGGCTAGTGGAGCTGGTGTGGCTGAATTTTGAGATAAACATATCATTAGACGCACAGAATCGGTCGTTGTGGCGTCGCTTGAGGGAAGCCTATGTCCAACAGTGGCCGTCTTTCGGCTGAAATGATGATGATGATATCATTTGAACTCATTTAATCATTTTGTATTTGAAAACAAGATGATCTAAGAAGATCTAACTATGAAATTAATCAACAGTTCTGATACGGTCTAAACTTCAGCTGAATCACGGTTATTACGCAAAATATTGACATAGCATGCGATATTAAATTGGTTTTATAACAAATATGTTAGTTGACAGTGCACGAAGATATGTTTAGTCATACGTATTAAATGAAAGATCAACAAATCTGTCCGGGAAGGCGATAAAACTAGACTTCACTAGTTTATAAAACTAACATTGAGGACATAATATATACAGCTCTTTGTATAGAAAATACTAAAACTGCACTACAATATTTTTTTATTTAAAGAAATTCAATTTCTCCAAATAGCCGTGACATTTAAACCAACTTTAGGACGAAAATAAAAACATGTTAAAAATACATACAAAAGGAAGTGCTTTCAGACATTTATTGTAACACATTACAGTTTGCAATAAAACGTGATAAAAAAAAACGAATAAAAATGTGTGACATTTTTGTTCAGAATTGCCGTAACACAATAACCATTCCTTTCTTTATAGGAACGTTAACAGGCTTTAAAAGCAAGATTTTATCTCCTCAAGGAGTTTGGTCAATATTGTAAGTAAATCTTTGAGAAACTTCCGAAACTTACAAAATGTATTGTAGAAGAGTTTCGAACTAAATGTCCCCATTTATCCTGTTTTAAACTCCGGGGAGACGAAAAGCACCTGCTTTTAAAATAGAAGTTTTAAGAGAATGGATTATTTTCAGCATTGGATTTGTTGGCCACCATTATTAACAACCAATCAACGGGTGTTCTAACTCCTGTACGTAACACGACCGCCTTACATACAAGCTACATGTTACTGCTAATATAAGCAAAGAGAAGGACACCATTGCCTTTCCAATCAAATTGAATTGTATTACATAGTACTCCGTGTTTGTGTAAAGGTGTCTTTATCAAGTACACGAGCACTTTAGCATCCGGTTAACAGTGATAAATATGGTTGGTTTTGCCAAAATAGCTTCCCTGCAATAGGAAAGCAGTCGCTTTGTGAAAAAAAAAACAGTAAAATAAAAATCAGAAGGAAATAGATATTTATTTCTAACCGATAGAGAGACAACCATATGGATGGGGGGAAAGGGAGGCCAAAGAAAAGATGGATGGATTGTGTGAACAGTGATATGAAAGAAAAGGAAGTTAGTGATAGTATGACGGTTGACAGGATAAAATGGAAGAAAAAAACGTGTTGCGCCGACCCCAAATAAGATGGGACAAGGGCAGGAAGATGATGAGAGAGACAACTATAGTATGAATTCTACTAACCCATAAGTAGTCTTCTTTTGATAAATCCCGGTTGACAAGCGAATACTACTTCCACTTCCTCCTTCCAGAGCAATTTCGCAACAAAATCTTCAAGACTTAAATACGACCAGCTACAAAATAATCCTCGATAATACAATAGAACCACGGCGCTGCTAACATGAACTCCATTCGCTAAAGTTAAGTCACTATTGTCACGGCTAAGAGTGTTTAGACAGTGCAATGCACAACAAGCCAGTGTTTCACAAACAATGATCCAAGCATTACACTCATTCAGGGAAACTCGTCGGCTGTCAAGAAACATGGAAGTCAATGAACATGCTGAATGGCGAAAAGACTAGATTATGAAGCGGATCGAACCGGTTTTTTCTTAGTTTTCGAGAGGATACCGTGGGACCTATGTACCTGAAGCTGCTAATTCAACAAAAACTGAATAGTGTTTTGTGTTCATGATAGCATTATCACCTTATAATTACCGAACTTTCAGGAATGGCTTTGTATTTTTCAATAACCAGCTCAATATAATTTACGATAAACTTCTGATGAAATCCCCGTTGATAGAATTTAGTCCGAGTCTACAGAAAATTCCCATATCACTTTCCCTACAGATTGGACATAATGAAGGGATATCAGCAGATTGCTACAGTAATTACAGTTCAGCTAATCGACATGGATGTAATGGTTTGAATGAGTTTTATCAACCGCTTTCATCTTCTAAGCTTCAATCATGGTATGAATGCTTCGATGCAACAAATTAAGGCGATACTTAGTACCCATTTTTTATTTTTGGAATATCTCATGAACATATTCGTCGTAGAGTTGGAGTAGGATGACTCTGGGCTGGCGAGAGGACTGTCAAACTCCTGCTAACTTATACCACTCGATGTTCCGCCCGCCCGCTGTAGTGGTTGAGCAGTTCGTTTCGCTCCCGCGGCCAGGTTAATTTAGCAACCTTTTTTTTTGGTTATTCTTGTCATTTTAGTGCTTCGGAAGGTTTGTAATACGAATAACAAACTATGCAAAATAAACCCGGGTTTAACCCAACCCCAGCTATCTATTTAACAGGACCCAGGAGCTCAGTTAAGTGTCTTTTACAACCCTGTAACATTATCTTGAACATTTTCGGAAGCCGTTTGGAACCCGAAACATTCCCAAAAGCGTTGATATTTGGTGTTGAACCGAAGTTATGAGGATATTACTTTGTCGTAGCTCGGGTGACGTGGAACAACCTTGCTAAAAGCTCATTACTGAAAGCAAAAAGGAGGTCTAGACATTTTATAGGCTGCGTAAAAGATGGACTGCTTTTAGCGCCGCAAATGACTACATACCTTCTAAGTAAGCCCATCCGAAGTCTCACAAAATGTGTAGGACGAAGTGTTTAATGGAATCATCATCAAAGCGAAGAGACTAGCTAGGTATTAAATACTTGAAGTATAATTGAGACATACGAGATGCTTGTCAGAACCATAGGGTTATACACTGTTCCTGAAACTGTGTAAGGTTTTGTATCTTGGAGTGTATTTAAACACGGGACTAAAGACCAAGGCCCTATTTTCTTCTCTTTGGTCACGTGTATTTTCAGATTTCTAATTATATTACATAGAACTTATGCATTGTAAATTTTCATTCATCTAGTAATCATCATCATCATCGTTTCAGCCGAAAGACGTCCACTGTCGGACATAGGCCTCCCCCAAGCGACGCCACAACAACCGATCCTGTGCGTCTCGCATCCACCGCAGTCCCGCGACTCTCGTCTCAATTACTCATCGACATTACTCGTCCAGTAATGTCGATGAGTAATTGTTCAAAAAAGTCCCGGTATTACCTACTCAGCCCGACGGTTTTGGTTTGGTTTTTCTTAGACTAACAGGTAATTTAATTATAGAAACGGCAAAAAGTGCATTTCTTTTACTTCAATCGGTTAATTTGCCTTTTACGCACTAGTTTCTATTCCTTGAAAATTTCTTTAAGCACATAATTAATAGCAATTGAAATTATAATGGTTTATCACGCAACAATATGAGGTGGTTACAAAAACACGGACGTGAGGAGTTTTGCTGATCAATTACTTGATTTCAGAGCTGGCTGGATTGGATTTTCTAGGTAATTCCTCATGTTTGAAAGGCTTTTTCTTTAAAAACAATCATAATTCATAGCTTTTTTGCTGACCAAATTCCCGTTGTATGAAGGAGTGCTGTTTTTGCGGCTATTCAGCGTTTAGTTACTTTGGTTTTCTTACCGGAAGACAAGTAAATTCACGTTAACTTTATTTTATTACTAAATATGTTGCTTATTACAGCAGTTTCGGTTTCCGCGATAGTATAGCTTCATGGTCGATGCTTCGATCTTTAAACCGAAAACTAATTAATGTAAGAAAGTGTTAAAATCTTGCGCAGAATTATTATGAGGTAATGACCAAAGCGGAGTGTGAATTACAATTGATAAAATTTTCTATTCTTAACTGCCTGGATACTGAATTCATGGAAAATGGTAATAGGCTCCGCGCCTTAGTGCATGTGCCTAGGACTTAAGAATAACTGGGCCAAGTGTGATGAGTGCTACCTTCGAGGAATACAATTTATAGCTTAAATTTATAAATAACTAGCTTCTGCCAGCGGCTTCGCCCGCGTAAAAGGTTTTCATCATACAAACTTTAGACCCCCATTTCATCCCCCTTAGGGAAAATTCATAATTTTGAAAAATCCTCTTTTAGTGCTCGCGTACGTCATAAAAGGAAGCTTTTTGCAAAATTTCACGATCCTAGTCTTAATAGTTTACGGCTGTGCGTTGATATGTCAGTCCGTCAGTTTCTCCTTTTATTTATATAGATTAAACTGCTGCCGTCGGATTTCGGAGTTTCCGAAATGAGTCGAACCGAATCCGATAATGATTATCCTGAACAAACTCGAAAAAGTCGAAAGCTGAAACAAATACTAGAATGATTGAAAATGTATTATTTCGAGAAGTAACATCCAAAATTCAAGGTAGAAGACTATTTTGGTAAAAATGCGTGAGTCATTTGTAAAAAGTATATTCTATGACTCAAGTAAGAACACAATAAAATTACTGGCGAAACTAGAACGACATTACTCAATATCGAAACTATGCATAATTAAAATAAGTAATTGTAGGTATTCTTTCATAAACAACCATGCAAAGCAAACCACAAAGGATTTAATAGGGTGGGAGGCGGCGGGAGGGGAGGATGGACAAAGACAAAATGAATAGACAATATTTCATGTTTCATAAATTAACATTGGTGTGCAAAAAGGACATAAAGTCATGAAGTGGGTATAAATAATTTGATACTGACATAGGATCTAAAAAATAAATGAATTAGCATCTTTGTTTTGTTTTTCGAACTTACAATTTAACTAGTATTTTTCCTTTCAAAAATATTCCTTGATAAAAAAAAATACAACAAATAGTATTGAAATATAGTAAAAAGATGTAGTAATTCAAGAGTCCATGTTACTTACCCCCTTTCATTACAATTATGAAAATTGAAAAAATCTACACATCAGATCTACCAATGATAAAAAATCATCTTTTGATAAATAAGGTAATTACAAACAGCTGATTAATAAAATACTACTTAATTCTATTGTAGTAAAGATAAGAAAAATAGTAGAAGCATTTTTTATGAAATCAGACAAACAACATTGTATTGAATTAATCAAGTAATCATTTTCAATTAAAAACTATGATAACATGTGACATATATTATTTGACCTTCATGCAAATTATATAAGATGTAGTATTAATAGACCACATTAGAATATTAGCTGAATAGTAAAATATTTCAGATAGTGAGAGAAAGTAATTGAATTTCATCCAAGTCTCAGAATTTAGAGTTCATTTTTATTTGTCTATTTTAATAAAATGGAAATTATATTTATAAATTATTATTGTTGTAATAATGTATAGTCTTACCTGGTGGGCTATCAGTGAGGATTGTAATACCGGTGGGGTCAACGTGAGGGGGGAACGCCTCATACAGATCGGGCTCCTCTTCAAGCACGGCCGACAACATCACGGAGGGCATCCCGGCTCCACCGTCACTCACACACACACTATGACTAGACACTGCACAACACTACACTTGACTTGCCGAGTGTCCGTAGCTCTCTCGGAGCTCACACTAGTGAGCCACCCCGAGCCATTCCCGACTACCACTTCAACGTATGAGTCCGACTTGCCTAAGTCAAATCTTGCTGCACCATTTTTAAATCTGCAATGACAAAGTTCAAATCACTAGAAATGTGTCAAGACTGCCAATATATGTAACACTTTATCTCTCAGATAACACTATCAATATTATAATAATCAAGAGATTATGCTCCCGGCAATAACGAAATCTTAGCGACTCTCAACAAACAATTAGTTACCTAATTCGTTATAATTAAAACGCTACAGATCAGCTGATTGCTACGGTGCCAGGCGAGACTTGACATTTTATAGCTATTTTAAGACTATCGGGCACCTGATCGGACTGTCTTCAATGTCAGATGCCAAGTACGAAAATTCAAAACTCGCCTCGATAACTACTCGTAATAATTGTATGAAAAGGTGACCGGACCGCGTCGGCACCGTACTCACCGCAATCCTGACGATAAATGATGCGAAGCAGGATCTGCGCCTCCGTATTTACCGCTTTGGAGTCCCCGCGGCGACTAAACCAAGTGGCCAGTTCCCGGCCCAACGTAATCACGAATAGGATAATAGTCTCGAATGGGAGCCAACGCTTTTGCTTTGTCACTTAAACGAACAACACAGATATATCGGCAACTGACCAAACGCACGGATACATTGTGATAAATTCAATGTTGAGTGGGATAATTTGCAAGCTCCCTTGCTTTCGTTAATCAAATTATCGATGTATCCGGTGAAAGTCGTTTTCGTTTTTATGCGGTAATACACGAATGTGTGGAAAATGATGTGTTGCGAGTTTTTCGTTTAGAGGGGAAAAATCCCGTTCGTAGAATGAGATCGCACGACCGCGATATCCACGATTTGCGAGAGGTTGAGAACGCGATTCTCTCGTCGTCGCACACCCGTCGAACCGTCGTCGTACAGGAAGAGCATAGACTAAACAATATTGAAACAGAAGTGCCGCATGGCAACGTGATTTTTGAAAAATAAATTATTTTTCATGTTTTTGCAAACCCAGATATGGGGTTATTTATTCTGATAATTAAAATGTATTGATTTAAATATTTTCCATCCATCCGACATCATAATTTTCCCTAGGTGACCATGCTGCCACTAACCTATTCACAAAATGTTTTTATTTATTTGTAAAAAAAAAAACACTATTAGAAATAAATGTGTTATAAATACATTTTATAACTGAAAGCTTATTCCTGAAAAGTTTATTTCATATTTACACGACTAACGTTTATACCTACTTTCACGTCTGAAAATATTTAAAACGTATTTGCTAATCATTCGTAATGTCTTTGTTTTCGTTTACATGTTATTTCATTTGGCAACATTAAAATTTAATGTCAACCAGTAAAGAAGAGTTTTCATCAACCACATCACACATGTTACTACAAGGATGTAACTAAAAACCAAATCAACCTCATTTTTTTTTTTTTTATCTAAACGAAGTATTGAATCAATTGATCAATATCAAATTACACACTTAGAAAAGTTTTTATTACGGCAGTTGAACATTTTACTTTATAAAATTCTTATTTAAATAGTTTATTAAATAAATCGTTTCTCATATTCTTTTAGGTAGTCTGAACTCCATCATGTTATTGTAAGATTTTGTATGTACTAATTTGCCAAAAAACAAACATTTTATAAAAAAAACTAATGTACATTCAGCTTTACATGTTATTAATTACCAAAGACAAAGAGCTCTATGAAATACCTACCATTTTAGTAATAATAAAATTATTAAAATATTAATGTTGCTAAAGCTCATATCTAATTCAAGCTTAGCAAAAATAGAATTCAATCACGTAACCTGTTAGTTTTTTTTTTAAATTGATATAAACCAGTGCTTGACTGCGATCCCACCTGATGGTAAGCGGAGATGTAATCAAAGTTGTTAAATTTTACTGGTTTTGCTGATGTATTTATTTTTAATCTGAAACAGAATTATAATTTATACATTAATAATCCAAATAAAAGTATATACACGGTGTCTTTGACATCGACACACAAACGAATACCACGGTTCCAGTACATGGTTCTGGACTGCACTGTGGTGGAATTTTTCGTCGAATTTTTCCTATTTATTTTTTTAAACTGTACTTTTTCAATTTAAACTGTGTATAAATGTTATTCTAAAAAAAAAACCTTTAATTCAAAATAAATAAATTAAAAAGTCATCAGGGTGGACAAAATCGTTAATCTACTCAACCCCTATGACAGTTTTAGTTTTAAAAGTAATTAATTTATTGTTTACACTAAACATGTTAGACTAATGATTGTAAAAAGTTTAAATTAAAAAACGTAAAGATTTTTTTAAATTACAAAGATACCGACTAAAAATTCCACCATTGGGGGTTCAGAATCATGTATTAGATCCATAGTATTGGTTTTTACGTTGATGTCAAAGACACCCTGTATAATGTATAATAATTGTGTTTTATCTGTGCATGTAGAAATTGATCTGTTGGTTTTATTAGAGACAAAAACATTTATGGTAGGTTTTTTCAGCAAGATCTTAGCAACACCATTTTTTAAATGTCATTGTGACACATAATGCGCACAGCTGTGTCATGTTTTCGTTAATAATTTTGCAGATTGTCGTTGACTAAAATAAGAAAAACAGATAGAATTTGCGAATTACTTTATAAAAGTTCAAGGCTATGTGAATGAGTGAAGATGTCTTCGTCTAAATCCGAATCTCTAAAAGGTATAAACGAAAACTTTACTTTGTTTACTTGTACGGCTTCAAGGTGCTATCAAAAAATCTTATTTATTTTTGTTTTACAGATACAGTGACAGTGTTAATTAACGCTGTCGGCGATAGCGAGAACTCAGTAAACAATGTTGTAATAAAATCATTGACTAAAATAGCGAATACTTATCCAAATGAAGTGATAGAAATATTTTGCGAGTTCTACACGAATACTGTGAAAGTAAACCCTACCCAGCTTGGAAACATTGTAAAGTGAGTAATTTATTGTTTGAAATATGTCAAAAGGTGATATTGTAGTTGAGTTATATGTTTATGTAGTTATTGCAATAGGGTAACAACCTAACTGTAGGCTAAGACACCTTTGATGTGCAATTTACAGCATCTTTTATCTTGACAAGTTAGGTATTACTATTATCGCCGTTGACTAAGCAATCTTCAAAATACTCATACAACCCAAGGTAGGTAAATATTTATTTAATGACTAATTCACTGAAATAATTACCAGCTACCTGATAAAAGAAATTATATTAATCATTCAAAGAAAAACAGTTTTATTGAGATTTTTTGTCTTGAGTTGTACACAGTTGACAGAATTGTATTAAATTTTTCAGTGTTCAGTTATTTTCTGACAGAACAGATTCTCTAGTACCTCCCACTCTTATAATTTTTTTATTATCTTGCATGTCTAGCAAGTCTAATGTCACAATCACAAAGATATATAAATACTGGTATTATATAAATCTCTTTTAGTACAAAAACAATAAAAGGATGAGGACCATTTAAAAAAATAATAGGTATGATAATACAGATCTATACAAAAATATGAGATCTCTATATTAGTAAATAATAATTATGCCATTTTACTCTCTCAATGTCATGCATAAATTAATACTTAATGAAGCGAGGAATGTATGTGTGTCATGACAGAGTAAAGCTGTTTTATAATGTTACATAACTGATCCAGTGATTTCAAATTGTGATGAATTTATCTGTGTTTTGATTCCACACACCAAAAATAATAGAAACAAGTACTTACTTTAGTTAAATTGATAATAAAATTTTAAAAGGAAAAAAAAATAGGATTGATTTCCTCATTACAACTGCAACAAGGATAAACAATTTGAATGATTCAGTTGTGTAATCACTACACCATGTTATTTATGTTCCTGGATCTGCAAAATGATCATGCAAGCTTCATATGAATCAATTGTTTTCATAATGAGTTTATTAAGAAATGGTAAGACTAATATAACTTTGAAATAAATTGAAGTAAAGAAAGAAAGAAAGAAAAATATTTGGCCAACTGATGTAGTTCTAATGTAAGGTCGCCTTCAAAGGTGCCGTACGGTGGCAGCACGGCTACAGCATTGGCCCCGCACTGCTACCGCTGGGTTCAAGCATAATAATATTGTTGAACTGATGCGTGGCTGCAATGCGGGTGTAGGCACTGCAGTCACACATCTTTTATTTATATGAAATGACAAAGCAGCGCAATCGCCTTTGCCGCCGCTCGTGCGGCCCATTGCTGCCAATTTGCAGGCGCCCTTATGTGTTCTCATTATTAAATAGTTAAGCTTATTGTTCATAAACATTACAGGGTTCTAGAGCAAACATGTGTGAATCAAGTAAAGAGGCTGGAGCCTTCCACGGCAACCAACCTAGTTACAGCCATGCTAAGAGCTATGATGGAGAATGTGACATACGAGCCAGTGGTACAGATGGGGGCGTCTGCTGTGCTGGTTGCTGTGGGACATGAGCATTTGGATCTGGTACATATTTTTCTTATTATTTGCGGATTATGATTGCAGAAAATACTATATTACTGGATGGATTGTGTAAGACGTGATGTGAAAGAAAAGGGTGTCAGGGTGTTGCGCCGGCCCCAATCAAAAGGGGACATGTGCATGCACATACAAACACGCAAGTGACGCAATCAAGACTTAACATAGCATGTGAGGGAACGGACGTTCTCACACCCCAGCCCCCTAGGGGCACTGACCTCGTCTGTCAGCC
The DNA here is from genome assembly GCA_949316375.1 of Mythimna vitellina. Lineage (NCBI taxonomy): Eukaryota > Metazoa > Arthropoda > Insecta > Lepidoptera > Noctuidae > Mythimna > Mythimna vitellina. The sequence goes on along the minus strand of OX438691.1, from coordinate 4,106,396 downwards.
ACCGTAAGCGTGGGCTTGCGGACGTTGAGCGAGCAATGGCTCCGGCGCTATCCGGTAACCGTCCGAACTAAGGGAGGCCCTTATGGGAGCAGGGCCGAAGCCTATGTTACATGTTATATAATATTTTCTAATACGTAAAAATCAATTGTTGTTCGTAAATCTAGAACTACATTAGACCGACGCACACGTGCGCACACGCCTGATTGTAGCTCTACAAGTCTAGTTTCCATATAAAATATATAGAGACCGACGCGCCCAGATCGGCGTGTGTGGCACACGACTGATTTAATTAATTTTTATTTTGTTTTATTCGCTTTACTACGTACATTGAACGCTCGCTATGAATGCCTAAAACCTGTCTCTAAGTTTAACAGGCAGTGAATAGCAAAGTATGAGAGATATAGGTACGTTTTATTTAATATAGGGGTGGTTTAAGGAAAAAGAAATAAGGAAACGCATTTGAGGACTTTTAAATTGATTGAAAAGTGGGAAGTAATACCACTGGGGCGTAGCCGCAGGCGGCAACTATTGTCCAATAAAGATTTTTAATTTAGATGTTAATGATATGTGCATGATATTATTGTGAAAGAATAATTTAAATGATGTCATCTCACCTACAGTATCAGTTACGCGCTCTCGTAAGTGGTGTCAATGTCGAATGCGTCACTTAGCCTAGTTGTAGCTGTAATCTGGTTGTTAAGAATACAGCCACTCAACCACCTAAATTGTCACTCAGAGTGGTTACTTCCTGTGGTTAGATGTTGACAGTCGTAGATGAGTTGAGATGATGACTAGCTCTTTGTTGTCATTTATCTTTTTCCATCAGTTGATCTGGATTTTTTTATTTTTATTTTTCTAGTACAATGATAAATTATGTTTATCTATATGAGCTGATCCTCTTTGTGAATTGATTAAAAAAAAATCTCTCATCTCTAACTGGAATTGGTAAAAAAATGCACTAAGCCACTACCTGAAAACTAATAGTTGATTAATAGATTCTGTAATTAATAGTAATATGTCGAAAAATAATTACGCAAAACCCAATTATTAGTAGAATGTTGAATTTTTCGAACTAGACACAACTCCTTACATATCATATCCATAGATGCCAAAAATATTTGCAGACCACACCACGATTTCCCGCATTTAATTGATTTGAACAACCCATCGTCAACATAATCCTGGAATCTTCTATAGCATAATCAGCCTTATAATGTTCCCACTGCTGGGGCTCAGGCCTCCTCAGCCCGAGGCCCTGGGCCGAGGTAATCTTCGATACTTTTGGACAGGTCCACCACATCATTCTCGGCCATTTTTACTCCTGAAAGTAAAAATAAACGACCACCGGAAATGCGTCGAGGCTGTGAAGCGATTCTGTGTGTCTTCCATATTATACTAATTCCTCCCTTCTCTTACCAGGTCCTGCGGTCTCTCATAAACCAGCTATCACCTGCATCAGTACCCCACTACACAATAGCCCATACTTTGGGCACGTTGGCTGCAGTCAACACTCACGGAGTAGTGCCTCATATAAAGGAGATCCTCAGCAAAATGCTGCCCTTACTGTCGCTGGTTAAGGCTGATGGATTGAAGCAGGCTTTTGCTTATGGTAAGTTTTTGATGCGTACACGTACCGGAAGACGCAGCGTTGGAAGTCCTCCCACAATGTAGACCGATGACCTGGTGAGGGTCGTGGGAATCCGATGGATGCAAGACGCACAGGACCGGTTGTTATGGTGATACTTGGGGGAGACCTAAGTGGACGTCTTTCAGCTGAAATGATGATGATGGAGTTTTTTCATCTTGCTGGCATTTATTGACCCTTGTGCCGTATATCGGATGCTTTGTGGGCTGAAACCACCATATAATGGGTGTCTGAAAATATCTAACGGCAAAATTTACCATTGAATATATTATTACCAACAACTGTTATATGTAATAAGTACGTACTATCTTTATGTTTTGTGAATAAACGTTTATTATTATTATTATATTCTGCGATTCTAGTGTTAAAATGTTTCAAAAGGTTTTATTCAAGTTTTCGTTCAATGTAAATAAAATATAACAAAGAAAAATAATTGAACAAATGTTATAAATAGCAGATGTTTCATACGCTATCTAAATTCAATGTTTTATCGCTCATAAAACTGCAAGTCTGGTGTGGATACTTATTATCTATAGTAGATTTTAATTACTTTTATTATGGCATGGGCGTGTTATTGTAGATATTGGATTGTTTATTTGCAAACGATTTTAAAAATGGTTCTAATAGCTGAATTAAAACCACCGTAAAACGTAAAGCATTTTGTGACAAGGTAACCGACGTGGATCGAAGAATCGCCAAGCTTAAGTGCCAGTGGGTAGGGCACATTGCTGGCAGAACAGATGGTCAAACGGGAACGAAAATTTCTGAAGTGACGCACCCTTTGGAAGGCCTTCAACAAAGTGGACCGATAACCTAGTGAGGGTCGTGGGAATACGATGGATGCGAGACGCACAGGATCGGTCGTTAAAGCGACACTTGCGGGAGGCCCATGTCCAATAGTGGAAGTTTCCCGGCAAATGATGATGATAATGATAATTGGTGATAAAATACATCTGTGTGATTTTAATGCTTACCCGGAAAATCACAGGAACGTACTAAGCTTTTAGAAAATCATTGATAGCGTCTACGAATAGATTCCCATAGAAACTTAATGATGCTCCCTTCAAAATAGTTCCCTTGTTTTACAAAATGGTATAAAGTTATTCATTAACGAATTGAATGCCATCTACGAGATATCTCGTAGATGATTTCTTTGCAGATACGAGATATATCGTAGGACCTCTATGGCCTTTGTATGTGGGCGATAAAGAAGGAAAGATACTAATGAAAGTATTAATATTGCTGGTGCCTAAGTCCGAGATATCTCGTATATGGGCACTGTTAGTTAACTTGGTTAATAGAGACTAACTACGATATTTCTCGTATCGACGAGGTAAGGTGAGAACTGAATTTGACTCCTTGAAATTCTTGGTATTCAATGTTTTCGGTCTAGAAAAAGGTGGGGAGATAATTTAGATGTTTACCACGAGGGTTCGAGGCGAAGCTTTTGCCCAGCAGGCAAGGGAGACTGTGACTGACAATGACTTGAGATTTTTTTTTAATAAATAAATGTTTTTTTTTCAGCTTTCGGCCACTTCGCAGTCGCCGTATCCGAACAAATCGGCGACAACGTAGAAAACGACAACATAACATCCATCAAAGATAACTTTGTCACAGAATTCACAATAATATTCGACGTACTATACAACCAATGGCTCGCTTCATACGAACCTAAAGTTGCCGAGTCCGTCCTTGAAGCCTTAGGACCGATCACGAGGCTCATTTCAGAAAGACAGTTTAACGAGACAGTGAATAAGTTTGTACTTTCATTGCTGTCTTTGTACCGCAAACCAGCAATCAATTTCTACTACATAAGTCAATGTATTTCGTACTTGCTGTCTCCGTCACCACTAAACCCAAAATTGAGTTTGAATGACAGTGTTATAAATTCGATAAACCATGTGCTTTTCAACTTGGTTCTATTAGAACCTGATTATGATCAACCTCATACAGTGAAGAACCATTTTGAAGTGCTCAGGTGTTTTGACCACATGGCTGGACAGTTCCCTGAACAGACGATAGAAAGTCTTCTTCATCAGTGTAAGAATAATCAAGAAAAGGACAGGATGAAAGCTGTCATTATCCTGACTCATTTGACAACATCTTCTCAAGTCTTCGTCGAGAATTACGCGGTTAAGTTTATTGTTTTACTCAAGGTTATGACAGCGATGGAACAGGGAGTGAAAATGAAGAAGTTATTAGTCAAAGCTATAGTGGGGCTTGTGTACAGAAACTGTATAACTACTCCAGAAGACTTCACTATGGTTGAGTTCATAATAAAGCATTGTGGTTACGAAGCGCCTGCAAACGTCTCTAGACACGACGTTTTGGACCTTCACGACACTTGCAAAAGCTCCCTCATCCTCATGTGCAATACTGTGACAAGTATTCGATCTCAGTTACGAAACTTACTGCTAATAGCCTTAACTGGTGAAGAGTTCACATCGTCCATGGCAACCGTCTGCCATTGTCTGACGTCACTCTTCCAAAATAACTCTGACGTCATAGCAGAAGAACAATCAGAGAAAGAAATCGAAATGAAATGCTCCCCAGACTTGGTTTTCGTTCGGTGCTTGACACATGTTGTCGAACCAGACCAGGTGGAAAGAAATAAGAATATTTTAGTATTCCTTGAAGAATATTCCGGAGATGTTCATAAAAATCTGAAAAATTCTTGGACGATTGAGATCCAGAGACTGTTAAAATTTGTAGAAACAAGCGAATCCAAAGAACAGTGGCATAGTATGTTGCTAGACCTTCTTGTGTCGGCCGTTGAGCAGGTTAACAGCAACAAATGGGTCGAATTCATAGCTACGTTAATATCACAGCAAATATTATCGAAGAAACAGTCGCCGATGATCAAGGGTGTCTCCCTGCAGTACTTGGCTGTCCTATCATGCCACATGTCTAATGCTGCAGTCGTAGAAAAGGTCCTCAAGATAATATTACTGGCATTAAAGTCTATACCGATGGAGAGCAGTGATTATGTCAGCAAAGCCATTGGGATCGCATCAAGACAACATGGAGAATTTATTCTGAATGAGTTAGACGCGATTTATAAAGAAAATGAATCTAAAAGGAGCAGTAAGATTCTTAATTTCTTGTCTTCGAGACATTCCAAGAATGAAGTGGAGTTGGGTATTGTTAGGTATGCAGTTATAACGTGTTATGGGAAAGTGGCTGTCGACTGCCTCGATGTCCATGTTTTAGCAAGATTGGGGGATAATGTGACGTCAATTCTGTATGATATCCTAAAGTCAAACCCACCTTTTGACCTCTGCAAAGCCAGTGTAACAACGCTATATGAGATTAGCAAGGCGTTGTATCCAGCCGCACACCATAATGTTGTATTAAGAAATCGCTGGCAGTTGCTTAACGCAGTTCTGGAGCAAATATACAATACTAATTTAGACAAGCGGAATGTCGAACTGTACCCGATCATTGTGAAAGCTTCTAAGGCACTGACGAAGTTGCAAAAAGGTATTCTTCCTGAAGAAAGGAACACGATTTTGAGAGTTTTATTTAACAGTATCTTTGGGGAACTGTCATCGTTTAAAAGAAAATATGAAATCGAAGGCAATGGTGACAAGAATGACAACCTGGCCAAAACCTTAAACGATAGTCTTGCCCTTTTACACCAATTAATCAAGGAATTGATCATCCAGTCTACTTGTTTGAGCACAATTGACGATTTAATCGGTTTACTAATGGAATGGCTTCGGCATGAGAACGATGAGATCCGAACGGCATCGACAATGATCCTCCAAGTTATTTTCGACACTTATATCAAAAACGTCAAACTAAACTATGAAACTCCGAGCAAATTTGGTCAAATGGGATACTTGTTAGGTCTTATAATTCCTGGTATTGCAGATACTAACTTCCCAGTGAGGCTGACGACTATTGATTGCATAAAAGTGATCATTCAGATCCAAGATTTGTATGAAGGGCACACGATAGAGCCTGATGACGAGTGTATGGCGAATTTGGGGCATTTACAGAACAATATTCTGACGAATGATCTAAACATGATCAGTGATTATTGTACGGCATTGTGCGAGACTATATCTCCGAAAATACCTCATCATCACAATATGCAGTTCATAGAAAGCTTGCTTGAGATGTATGATGACCAGGAGTTCAGAAGTGTAGGGATAAGTTCGATCTTAGACGCTTATTTCTCGACTAAGGGTCAGGATTTGTATCAGAGTATTGAAAGGATTGTGGAGGTGTTGTTGGGGACGATGACCGAGGTTGGAGTGGAAGCGAGACAGAGGTTGATGAAGCCAATGACGTCGTTGACGCGTCACCATTCGAATGCTGTCATTGCTGTGTTGTTGGCGCAGAAGTTGCCGTTGAAACCGTAAGTTAAACATTGTTTATTTGCTTTTTGATAGGACTGGAACGCTTTTCAGACGTTAGGTAACCACCCAAAATGAGTGCGTAATCGCTTTCCAGTCATTCGTTGGTTCTGGGGGTCAACCTAAAATCGGCGGTAAATCCTCGAAGCAATTTCATCTAAGCCCGAGAAGAACATCATCTCTACTTAAAAAACACTAACACCTATGCTATATAAAACGTAAACCTTAAAAAGTATCATTATTGCCTTTATAGGTTACTTAGGAATTCAATTACACTCTGAAGACTGATTCGTGCATCAAAACCTCGGTTTAACAAAATAATCATAATACTAACCTATTCACTAAACATACATTACACATCTGTTATCTAAAGAGGTCGAATACTGCCATAGCTCTCATTAGCTTGCAAACTGGCATGATACTTTTTAAGGTTTATGCTTTATATAGCATAGGTGTTCGTTTTTTTAAAGAAGAGATGATGTTTTTCTCGGGCTTAGATAAAATCTGCTACGAGGAATTTGTCTATGCCTGGGATTAATTTAGTGAATCGGCTAAGTAAAATATATCAGTGGTTTAGCCACACTCAACACGGGCGTTTTTATTCATAATCCCCGGATTTATATCACAAGTGTATAGAACAATATCATACGCTTGAACAAGGTGTATAGACTATCGTCATATTTTTTTTTGTCCTTCGAGCCGGATCCCAAAGTTCACCAGCATTAGGCCAAGCTGCTGGAGCTGTCGTAGCCGGAAGTTTCTAACTCCGAGTAAATAGTTTACTTTTTGACAAACATGCTCCATCGTGGACCATATCATCACTTACCTTCAGGTGAGATAATGGTCTAACGCGAGCCTGAAAATGATAATATTAAAAAAACTAGAAATTTCTCGAAATAGGTTACAGACTTTCGTTGCTTTCCGATCCAGGTCGCTTTCATCGTTTATAACAACAAAACATACGTACATAGTTTTTTTTTATAAATGAACTATCCTTGAATACGCAATCCTAGACAATTTATATAAGTTGAATTTTAATGACAAAACTTCCGAACACTTTTGGTAGAATTTTAACTTTTTCAATGATGATATAGACTTAAAGAGTAAGTAATATAAATGCTCATTTTCCAGGAGCGTACTAGCTTGCTGGCGTAGCTTGGCCCGTGACGAAGGCCTGTCTGCCGCCATCACAGACAACTTCCTCCGACTGATGACGTCAGTGGAACTCTATGAAGACCCTTACCATATTACTGAACACCACATTGCTGCACTCCAGCCCTTAACTGTAAGTTAAGTCATTCTTATTTTCAATTCACTTTTACTTTTGACTTGCCTTTTGGTCTAGTGGTTAGTGGCCCTGACTGCTATGCCGGAGGTCGTGGGTTCGATTCCCACTCAGGACAAATGTTTGTGTGATGAGCACGATCATTTGTTCTGTGTCTGGGTGTGATTTATCTATAATATGTATGTGTTTAGAAATATATAAGTATATTTATCACAAGCTCTGCTTAGCTTGAGACTAGACGGCGTTGTGTGATAGTTGTGGGATATTATTATTATTACTTTTCTAAGCTTATCTAGGACATTACTGGCACTCCATGCCTCGGAAAGCACGTAAAGCGCATAAAGTCCCAGTGGTCATTATGAGACCTTTGACAGTCGTTATATGTACACGACGCCAGAAAATCCAACCATTAATTAGTCTATCCAAGAAGTATCATGTTGCTCACTACCTAGGCCTATCAGACCTTCACAAGGGCTCATAGGCAGTGGCTCTACTAGTGGCTGACTGGAAGCCGAACCCAAGCTAGTTGAGAAATCACTAGGGAGACAACGAGATGATTTAAAAGCATTTTGTATTATGCCTAGTCAAGTTTTTCCATTTTTTTTAAGGAAAATTTCATGAAATAATTTTATCCAGAATTGCAAATAGAAAGAATTTTTCGAATCCGTTCAAAGTTATGTAAGTTGGAAATCGTTTAAATCTGTTGGATGGAGAAATTGTGAAGTAACAGAAAAAAAAACTGGGCAAGTGCGAGTCGGACTCGCGCACTGAGGGTTCCCTACAACTACAATGCCCGAATGGAGTCTCGGAAATTATTCCGAATTTTTAACAACAAATTTACGGTTTTCAGATTTATACCTATACTTGTGCTAAAAGACCTTGCTTTATGTCAAATTTCAGGATTCTGGGTCAACGGGTTACGGGCCTCTATGAATTTTGATTCCTTTGAGAGTATCGAAATATACGTTTTTTGCGACATAAACGGTCGTATCTTTTTTGTTCGTTAACTTAAAGTTTGAGTTTTCATTTGAGTATATAGTTTTAAATTTTAACTCGATACCTCTACGCGTTCCTGAGATAAAGGATCTTGACAGACAGACAAACAGACAGACAACAAAGGGTTCCATTTTTGCCTTTTGAGGTACGGAACCCTAAAAAGTGCAAACTAACTTTAATTTTTCAAGTTGATGTTTCTAGTTTTTTTTTTTCGTTATTTTACATCGTGTCTACCTTCCACCTTACGGCTCCATCATCAGATCAATTCGATGTTACTTTATTGCCAAAGTGCACCTAATGACAATTCTAATAAACTCAAATACGGCTAGGATACATTGATCTATTATGTATTATACACTTAAAACGAATATAATATACGAATGAAAGTTTATTTATTTATTTATATATACTTTATTGCATACTAAGATTACAAATATACAAATTGAAACCTTATAATACAAAAAAGAAACATACAATTGGCGGCCTTATCGCACTTGGCGATTTCTTCCAGGCAATCCAGAATGGATAGAGATTGCATGACACAAAATTGGGTTGCACTTGGTTTGAATGTTTAGTAGTTTTTGAGTTTATTGGGAACAGACAGATAAGCAGACGCAGTGGGGACCTTATAATATGTATGTAAGACAAAGACAAAACAAAGCATTTTATTTCAAATAAACCATTTACAGGCACTTATGAAATGTCAAGAAGTCACTCAGACAGAAAAAATGAAGCTAATTGCACATTCCAAAGCGTAGATCTATATGGAAAAGAATGTGCAAGAAACTCCAAAGACACTCTTTTCAATCATATTTTGTAATTACAAATATCTTTGTTACATGTTTCTTGTCGCTATCATGTGAGAACAATGTAAATAAAGTAAAAATAAAAACTTAATATAGAGAGATAAGGAAGATGTATGTATCTAGTAAAAACATCGTAACTTTTATTACAGCTCATAAGCGCCTTCGGAGAGATGCTTCAAGAAGACACAATGAAACCGACCTGCATTGCCAAGTTCTCCGACCTCTTCGCGGTCCTCTACACAACGCTAGCTTGCTACATCGACGCGGAGTCGCCCGCGTATTCGCCACCGACCAATAAGAATCAAGAACGTTTTGGATTCGTGCCCAATAGGGACGCCATTAAGTTGTCTCCTGCTAAGATAACGGTGCAGACATTCAACGCGTTTTTGGAACAGGCTGATTGTCATAAGGTATGTTTTTGAAACAATTTTTTTTTCTTTTTATCGTTGTTTTCAGGCATTAACCAGTACAAACATTATTGAATTCAACAAAATTAAAATGGTAAGGCTTATTATATAACTTAAATAAATTAGATTAGATAAATTATTGAATTGTTAAATGAATCTTCCGACTGAAACAACGTTGACAGATATTTGGAAGATTTTTCAGCAGTGTACCGAGCCGATTTACGATTTCATCATACCAGCCCCCCTAGCCTAGTTACGACCGTTTCGTTTCTCTTCCGTCGAACGCCTCGAGTCGGCCTCGTCTCCGAATCCTTTGTTCTAACATCATCGCAATGCTCAATCACGTAATCAGAACAAAGGAATCGGAGGCGTGGCCTACTCGATGCTTTCGACGCAAGAGAATCGAAACGAAACGGTCGTAACTTGGCTAGGAGGGCAGGCCCCGCCAACTCGATAACTCGTTGTATTAATAAAATTATTGAAAAACTTAATATTAAAGTTTTTCACTTTTAACAGTTATTAGCCAGGTAGGGTGTAGCTCCTTTCCATAATCATACATTAAAATAGATTTCCAGTACTTTTGTAAATAATAATAAAATAAATATTCCGGTTATATCCATGATGGGTGTTTACATCATCAAAAAATACCTTCATATGCCACGAATGCTTTATATGAAATGGTTCAGGCCTGTTTTAAAGTGTTTGCTTTCGAACTTAGTTTTATAATCCACACATCACATACATATTCTTCACTTAATACGATCATTAATTTTATATTTCGTTCCATTTATAGAGATACTATTTTCTGCCAGCTACTTCGTCCGCGTGATTGTTGGTTATTGCGGACGCGAAGTGACTGTCGAAGACAGATAAAAAGTAGCCATTTCCATCCTTGGAGTTCAATCTTTCTCCATACCAAATTTCATCAAAATCAGTTCAGTAATTTAACCATGAAAGTGAGACAGACAGACAGACAGAGTTACTTTCACATTTATATTAATATTACTATGGATTATTTGTTCCAAAGGTCCGTGAAGCTTGCTCCCTATGCCTAAGCATAGAGCACAGCAACTCTTCAACTACTCTCCTAGACCTAGCACCCATACTGAGCGGAGCCTTGTGTCGCGAGTGTCCGCAACACCTCTCTCGCGTGGTGTCGCGAGTGTCAGCGTACGGCCGCTGTCCGCTGCCGCCGCAGCGCTGTGCTGCGCTCGCGTTGTTAGCAGACTTACTGAACTACAGGTATGTGTGACACTGACACTGAGTGTCAACATGTGTCTCGCGTGGTGTCGCGAGTGTCAGCATAGAGATGACAGTATCTTCTAAATTCCAATAAGAAATTACCATTTCTTTCCAATTTTCAATTCATTTTTGGAGATACCTATAAATATATTTTTTCTCCTACCAGATGCAACGACAATCCAATCCTCATAGAGACCGTGCTAGCGACCCTCAACACCGGTTGGAAGGACTCACACGAGCGTGTGCGGGCCACCTGCCTCCGAGGAGCTGCCAACATCGCGCAGTTGAAGCCCGAGCACAGGAACCTGGCAGTACCCGCCGCGCTGCAGGCGCTCAGTCAGGGCGTGGATGCGCAGAAAACGCAGTAAGTTTGAGAATAGACTTAATGTAGTACGGATCTCGGCTTAGAGCGTTGCTAAGGGAGGACTGTAAGTAACAGGGTAGATCGAATATTGGTAATTATTTTGGGGATTTGACCTAAAACCTTAAATTGGGAATTGAGTGGAATTCCTTGCCGGAATCTGTGTTTCCTGATGGCTACAACCCGGGAATCTTTAAATCAAGAGTGAATAGGTTACTTCTAGGTAGGCGCTCTCCATCGTCGACCGCATCGTCGCTTTCCATCAGGTGAGATAGCGGTCAAGCGCGAACCTATCAAGAATAAAAAAAAAATACGTTGTCAGACAAAATGTCCCTAAACATGACGCACAACTCTCAACCAGTGTCACGCAGTTTGCCGTCCTATATTTCATAACGCATTCGCGTGACGCGGTATATATTGGGGGACATTTTGTCTCGTAATATATCCGAGGCTTAAAATTAACTTTTAACTATCCAACCAACACTATAATTTGTTCCTATTTTAAAACCCTTCATATAATTTCCAGAGCACCAACAGACAACGTACCCCTAGCCGCAATCCAAGGTCTGAGTCGTCTCCTAATAGAACTAGATAAACTAGACAAAGAGTACGACAGGGAACTGTTGTCGATATCCCAGAAGATACGTCCGTTCATGAACACGGAGTGCGCACAGCTGAGGGAGCACTCCATCAAGCTGTTCGGCATTATCGCGGGGAGAGTGAAGTCTGATGCGCTGGTGGACCAAGGCATTAGCTCCCTGCCTTGCTTCTTACTGCATCTGTGCGATAATAATCCTAATGTTGTGAGGGTAAGTTGAATTTATTATTTTATTTTAATGCTATTGTTGTTGTTGAGCAGTGGTGGCCGAGTGGTAACGGTTCCGACTTAAGAGTTGTAGGTTTGTGTAATCTATTTCATCACAAAACGGTGAAGGAAAACATCGTGAGGAAACCGGCATGTCCTAGGACCAAAATTCGAAGACATGTGACATCCACCAACCCGCACTGGGCCCGCGTGGTGGATTACGGTCCATTCCCTCTCCTAGAGAGGAGGCCTGAGTCCGAGCAGTGGAAACATTATAAGGCCGACTATGCTATGCTATGCTATTGTTTTAATACTGTTGAAAAGAGGTTAAATATTAACTATAATTTAACTATATCACAAATTGGAAAAATCATTTTAATCAGATTTATAGAGAGAAAGGGTTAAGGTACAAAGTCATACAAAGTGAGCCTTCTCGTGGGCCCTGGTTCGATGATAGTAAACTAAATAGAAAATATATTAAGTTAGCTTTAAGATTACGCTCTGGACACTTTCCATCGGCAAAATTTGGATATCTTATGGAAAAAATTACGTCACCCAATTGTGCAATATGCAATAAAATTGAAGATATTCTCCACTTGCTGATGGATTGTGTAAGAAACAAAGACGAGAGAGAATCATTAATCAAAGAGTTCAAACTGAATATCCTAGATGTTGGATTAGTACAAACTATTTTGGCAAGTCCTAAATCGTTGTTGGCAAAAAGACTAAGTAGTTTAGCAAAGATAAATAATTGATGATTCTCCCTCACCCTAAGTATTTATCTGTTTGTGTTACTAGAACTAAGAGGTTACGATGGGGTTGGCGTATCCAAGTGGATAAAAACCCCGAATTCAATAAATGAAAAAAAAAAAAAACTATATTTTTGTTCATGTATGTGTGAAATTTTGCTCATTTAAAGTTTGTGTCTATTTTCTTCGTGCATAGAAAATGTCTAATATGGTAATGAGATGTTGGTAAACCTAGAACCATTACTTTTCAGAGTTTAAACCCTTGATAGAATTGTATCTGGTCTGTACTATGCCTTAAAATCACAAGATATCATAAACTCTAGACACAGTCAGCCACAGGCTCCAAACCGGTCTGCTAGTGCCAAAATATGGTGAACTAAAGGTCTGAATATTTCAAATTTTCGCACTGAAAAGTTACATTGATGCGAACTGATTTTAAGTTTCTTTCAGAAATAATGTATTTCAAATGACAGTGCTTGTTAATATTGATTTTAAAGAATAATCCTCCAAGTTTAGAATTTATGATAATATTTGTTTTAATTAAACAGTTAAGTTTTCTTCTGGACTGGACTTCTGATCCCTAGCAAGAACAAAGAAACTATATTTGTCTCTGGACAAAATAAGTTTGATCTAAATATATCACTATCTATAGACTCTAAAACTCATTTCCTTTTTTCTAGGCCAGCAAATTCACTCTCAAACAAGTATTCAAGACATTCAACGTCAAAAAGTCCAACGATTTCGTACAAACACACCTTTTAGACGAAGGTCGTCTATACCTGGACGAGTTCCTCTCGGCGCTGCTGAGACAGTTGGCGGATGAGCTGCCCGGCAGCGTGGTCAAGTGCCTGCAGACCGCCGTCAACTATCTGCATTGTGCGAGGGAGGAGATCAAGCCGCATCCCCCACTGTTGCTGGGTAAGTAAAGTAAAGAAAAATGCCTGGGTTTCTATAAAATCTAGGCCCACCTTCCAAAACTATGTGTGTTACCTCGTTGGATAGGTATTTTTGAGGTGAATTAAAGTTACTTTGACACCAAATCCAAATTTTAGTCGGTTCAGAGTTATTCTTTTATAATGCTTCTTTTTTACAAATAAAACAATGGTAATGTATTTTGTCGCTTGTTTTACACTCGCACTGCACTAAAAAAAGCTGCTATAAAAATATAAGGACAGGAATAAGGTAAAGTGCAGTGCAGTTCGCATATTTTCACCCAGGATAAAAAAAAAAATACTTTGTCTCACGCACGTCACCGCTACCACGCATACGTCAGTAAATATCTAAGGGTCATTAAGTCAAGAGTGAATCTAGCCAAGCGTGCTCCATCGCCGGCCACTCACCATCGCTTACCATCAGGTGAGATAGGGGTCAAGCGAAGGCTAATCATTAATAAAAAAAAAACTGGGCGCATGCCAGTCGGACTCGCGCACTGAGGGTTGCGTACAAACTTACATGAAAACAGTTCAATTCCCGAATTAAAAAAAAAACTTTTTTTTGTGACGTAACTACTAGTTTTTACATTTTTTCCTATACTTGTGCTACGAGGCCTTACTTCATGGCAAATTTCAGGATTCTAGGTCAACGGGAAGTACCCTATGAATTTTGATTCCCTTGAGAGTGTCGAAATACACGTTTTTTTGAGACATAACGGCCATATCGTTTTTTTGTCGTTAACTCAGAAGTTTGATTTTTTTACAGCTTCAAGAGACCGCAGACTTGAGTTTTTTGGTTTTAATTTCAAGTCGATACTTCCACGCGTTCTCGAGATAAAGGCTCTTGACAGACAGACAGACGGACAAAAAAGTGATCCTATAAGGGTTCCGTTTTTCCTTTTGAGGTACGGAACCCTAAAACAGACAAATGTAAAAGTCTGGCACTTCAAAACAGTCGCTGATTGAGGCGCCCTTAAATTCTGTTGCGTGCTACGCAAATATTGACTGCCATCTACAATATTTAATAAGCCATTTACTTCTCTTATTTCCAGGCATCCTCTATGCAGAACTATACCGCATACGCGAAAAGAACCCGGAGGAAACCGAACTGGACCCTGACATCACCCGAACTGCCAGAACTCGTTTGCTTCAGCTGATCAAAGACGCCAACCCACAAGTGCGACAGAACTCGGCCATGGCTCTCGCTAACATATGTCTTGTGACCGCTATGGATGGATGACCGGTGAGGGTGACGATTGTGGTGGGTAGGTATAGAATGAGCAGGTTTTTGTTCGAATTCCAACGTTGAGATTAAGGTAATAGGGTATAAAGTCGCTTGTATGTCTATCCATACAATTTTGGGTAGGGTCTTACATTAGAACTCTTGTAAATATATGTCTTGTGACCCCTGTGAACGGATGACTGAACGTTTTTAATTCTGACCCTAACCATTACTTTTGAATGAATTGTGAATTTGGTTGATTTTGAGGCAATAATTTAACTAGGTTCAATAAAATGAAATTTCCGATCAAATACCATTTCCTTAATCTAATAATGCTCCAATACACTAAAAACGCCGTACCGAGAAAATGGCCTCGCACGCGCTCGTAGCTTGCGCCTGGCCCTCGCGCGTAAAGGGGTATTATTATTACTTAATTTCGCGTTATTACGTAAAATCACCAAACTCTCTGGATTTTTCTAGGAAAAACGAAGAGACCAAAATTTTCGGCCGAATAAATTTCATACAAGTGTGTACAAAACGATTAAGCGTTTTTCAAGGTCACTCAAGTTGTACTGACGTATGTACAATTTGTCCTCGACGGGTTAATAGTCATAATTGGAATGATTAAAATTCTTTTATCATTTTCGGTCGATGGTATGGCTCGTAGCAAGGACATGAATCAATGATTTATTTGCCAGAATACAGGTACATATTGGTGGTAACAATTTCAAATGGTTTAATTTCTTTTCCCTTCAAATATTTGTGCCCAGTAGGTGGTCACTTTTATAGTAGCGACAGTGGCGTTTTAAGATCCTCCAAAGTGCAGATGTGATGACACTTCGTGCTTTCAAGTAAGTGGGCCATTGTCTGGTCAGGAGCAACGCGCTCGGACTGGGCATAGTCATAGCATAGTCGGCCTTATAATGTTCCCACTGCTGGGACGCAGGCCTCCTCTCTAGGAGAGGGAATGGGCCGTAATCCACCACGCGGGCCCAGTGCGGATTGGTGAATATCACATGTCTGCGAATTTTTGGTTCTAGGACATGCCGGTTTCCTCACGATATTTTCCTTCACCGTTTTAAGAGCAGTGGTAATGAAATAAATTACACAAAGTAATGCGTCTGGCTGGGTTTGAACCCGTGACCTACAACTCGTAGGTCGGGGCCGTTACCACTCGGCCACCACTGCTGTTGGTCTGGGTGTCAGAGGGGTCTATAATGCCCTATTTTGCCAGATTTTGGTTGCAACGGCCTTTCCATATAGCTTGATTTGGTGTACGGTTTCACTGTGCCTGGTAAGTCCTTACCTGGAATTGTGTGGATAGAATTTTAGACTAGGATTTGAAAAAAATAAGACAGAACACACTAGGCGACTTAAATAGTTCTAAACTATTGATAATGCACTTCTTAAGCGCGTCATATGACTCTTATGTCTTTGTAAGTAAAGTTGAAATTGGAATGAATGACGCGCATTCGTGAGATGGATATTTTGTAACATCTCTGTTGTATTTGTTGGTTGGAATTGAAAGATAGGATAAGATGTATTTCAAGGACTGAATGTCACATGAGAACACAAAAAAATAATGATTAAAAGTGTCTTCAATGTTTTGTCTTTTCCAATTTTCATGTTTTTCGTTGTAATTGTTTCCGTAGCTTTTATAATAAGTAATATTTCGGCATACTGTCCACGGACGCATAGCTTCATAAACGCGTATTCATCATTATACGCTGGTGTACGCCTGCTCACAGCTTATATACTAAACTATGAAACTGTCGACGAAGCGGCAACGTCGTGCCGTCTTGTTGTTGTAATGAGGAATACGCGTCTGTGAAGCTATGCGTCCGTGGACAGTTATGGGGTCTTTGTGTAATAATAATATCTAGTACAGTTTAAAAAAATATATAACCAATGTGTTAAATTGTATAATCATTTAATTTGAACTTATGTTAAGAGACTGAAGTAAAGATGTATACAGTCAAAAAAGTTAAAAATAAAATTTAATAAATAAGAATATTTTTTGTATATTTTTGTTGTAATATTGATGAAAATTTTGTTGCTAAAGTAATCTTGTTCAAGCATAGTTTTGAGAAATTTTGTTAAGTACATATTGATGTAAGTAAGAAAAGTTCGTCATTGCTGTCTCTCGACTACATGATAAATGTACACGTGTATCAAACGACGATTTTCAACACGTTAACTTATATCTGAAAATACTTTTGTGTTAAGCAACCATTGAGCGACAGGCGCTACAGTAGTGCAATTCCCACTTTAAAGTTCAAAAATTGTTTTAGCACTCAAATGAAATCATTTTTAACTATTAATAAAGTAAAAATTATATTAAATTATCAATAATTGCAAAAGCCTGCCGTCAGATAGCGTATGGCGGATACAAAAAAGTTGATAGTTGGGAACAATATTACATTAAAAAAAATATTTTATAATGTAAACCATAACGCGACTATTTGTCACAAAAAATATGAATCGTTTGTTTTTAAAAGGCGGTTTTTTTTCCGTTTAAACAAATATCAACTTTAAGGAACTGTTAATTAAGTTGAAATCAGAATGACACGTTCTAACATAAATTATCCTTTAGTAGTTGGGTAGTTGCTTCACTTTTTTTCTTTATTATTTGGATTAAAAAGTAACTTTGTCCAAAATCGCAATAGAAACAATTTTTAAAATCTATTCAATATTAACTTCATAAAAATCTTTTTACTTGTGGTGGAAGGGCAAACTGTCAAGTAACGAATTAAGGATGCACTCACTAAAATGTGACGTCATCGTCATTTGATTACACGTGTACAAAAGAGATAGCAGGATGTCCCCACCACGCCCCCACTCTCCCTCATACCTTGAAATACTAATTACAGCTTCATTTAATAAGTAATTTTGATGCTGTTTTCAGAAAAAGAATTTCTTTTTAGTGTTATTTGTTGTTTAGTATAAAATGTTACAAAAAATAAATAAACACAAGAAAATACGCAATCAAAAAAACCTGTCATAAAATTTAAATTATATTTTAAAATGTCTTTAATTCAAACCATATAGCACAACTAGCTATACTAGTCGTGCGTCTAGTTGTGCGATATTAACTCCATTTATTCCACATCCATTGGAATATATAAAAAAATTTTGCTTGATCAAGATTCCGTCGAAAACATAGTGTTGATTAGTTTATAACGTGTGATATTGATTTATTTCGGTTTAGTTTTAAGATATAGTGGGGCTAACAATTTTGTTTTTAGTTTTACATGAATCTTATGACTTCTGTTCACGGTTCGAAAGAGAACCCAGGTTTTTTAAGGCTTATAGTCCCTTGAACATCTGGCCAGAATTAAATGGACACATAGGCAGCAGAACGAGTATCTGTGCATTTAATTCCGGACAGCTGCGCCCGGGTAGAGCCCCGCTGACCTTTAAATCCATTTTCTTTGCGACGTATTGAATGATTTACATATGCTACGTACATTCTGAAGAACACTTAACCAGCAAGCTTAGCATCGAATAGTATGGTAACAAAAATAGTATTTGCGGTAACAACATGCATGTATTTACACTACTATACTCATTAAACACGTTGAACGCCAAGCCTATAAACCACGTTTTTAATTTTTTGGACTTTTAATGCTATTTTAAGGAGCCGTTTAAGCATTGCGCAAGCAGATTTAGTAAGCAAAGCTCTTCCTCCCCCAAACTTACGTAAACAAATAGAAGAACAAAACGAACTTCGTTTAAAATTTTGGCATATTATTCAAATTAATAGTCCTCAGTCATACACGAATCCATGATTCTAATGGCCCGTTCGCGAGCGGGGCGGCATCGGTATCGGTACGCGGGCGCGCGCCGAGCGACGCGGCATCGGTATGCGGGCGCGCGCCGAGCGAAGCGCCATCGGTACGCGGGCGCGCGCCGAGCGACGCGGCATCGGTACGCGGGCGCGCGCCGAGCTACGCGGCATCGGTACGCGGGCGCGCGCCGAGCGACGCGGCATCGGTACGCGGGCGCGCGCCGAGCGAAGCGCCATCGGTACGCGGGCGCGCGCCGAGCGACGCGGCATCGGTACGCGGGCGCGCGCCGAGCTACGCGGCATCGGTACGCGGGCGCGCGCCGAGCTACGCGGCATCGGTACGCGGGCGCGCGCCGAGCTACGCGGCATCGGTACGCGGGCGCGCGCCGAGCTACGCGGCATCGGTACGCGGGCGCGCGCCGAGCGACGCGGCATCGGTACGCGGGCGCGCGCCGAGCTACGCGGCATCGGTACGCGGGCGCGCGCCGAGCTACGCGGCATCGGTACGCGGGCGCGCGCCGAGCTACGCGGCATCGGTACGCGGGCGCGCGCCGAGCTACGCGGCATCGGTACGCGGGCGCGCGCCGAGCTACGCGGCATCGGTACGCGGGCGCGCGCCGAGCGACGCGGCATCGGTACGCGGGCGCGCGCCGAGCGACGCGGCATCGGTACGCGGGCGCGAGCCGAGCGACGCGGCATCGGTATGCGGGCGCGCGCCGATCGAAGCGCCATCGGTACGCGGGCGCGCGCCGAGCGACGCGGCATCGGTACGCGGGCGCGAGCCGAGCGACGCGGCATCGGTATGCGGGCGCGCGCCGAGCGAAGCGCCATCGGTACGCGGGCGCGCGCCGAGCGACGCGGCATCGGTACGCGGGCGCGCGCCGAGCTACGCGGCAACGGTACGCGGGCGCGCGCCGAGCTACGCGGCATCGGTACGCGGGCGCGCGCCGAGCTACGCGGCATCGGTACGCGGGCGCGCGCCGTATGACTGAGGACTATGGACCAGCGTGTATGACTGAGGACTATTAATTTGAATAATATGCCAAAATTTTCTTGTTTTTTTTGTTTTTTGATCTATGATCTATGATACTCTGCTTCGATCACTATGAGTACTCCGCTCATAGTGGCGCGCGCCACTATGAGCGGAGTCTCATCGATCTCTTATCTTATATATCGACATCGTACTCTTAAAAAACTAAAAAAAAAATACATACTGCTGATTAAAACCATTAAGACCCCCTATACCCCATGTGTTCAAAAATAAGCAAAGCCCTTCCACCCACCTGTAGTGCTTACGTAATACTTGAATGCAAAACGTATGAAAACCACTATCTGTGTATCCTAAACGAAACACGCGGCCTCTCAAAGTGTACCAATACAATGTTTCCTGAAAGATACATAGGCGCTCAACGTGTTAAAACCGTTATCACAATACCTGTTGGGGACATGCACTGTTGTCAGTGTTGTAATAGTTTGTACTATACGCTTTTATAAAATGACGAAAGTTTGGCAGCACCGGCTCTTACTCTAGTTGACTATCGCGTTTCTTGGATGCGTGAACTTCATGATATTAAAAGTGTATCGTATATTCGTATTACTTTGGCCACGGGATATAACTTTGGCCCGAGCAAATTAACCAAAAGGGACACGGGACACTGTGTTTCTTTTGGTTAGAGCTTGAACCAAAGTTACACCTTAGGGCCAAAGTAATACTCGTACAGAAGCATTTTTGTACGGCTTTTAGTGTTCTATAATATTGTTATTTTGTAGCTATTGGGTCACCTTGAATCTTTAATTAAAATGTGTTTGATAGTTTTAATCAGTTTATTAAGAAAAAAATAAAATAAAATATAAAAACATGCATTTAATGTTAATACACGCCTTATATAAAAATAAATTTCTTCTTAAATAAATGTATTAAAAAAAATGTTCCGCCAAATGATATTTCCATGTTTATAAACTTTAACTTTGGGCCAATATGACTTATAATGCACATAAATGATTTTAGCTCAGAAAGTCTTAGTATTTATTGTGAAAATCTAAAATTTACAATGCTTTCTATCCCTTAAACTTTCAACCGCCTACGTCGGATATCCGACAAACACTGGCGCGTTTGGCGCCAGAGTCGCACATCCACTACTAAATACTCCATCTCGTCAGCTCTTCTGTCACCTATGGGGATTGAAGGCTAAATTAGATGGAGTACCCAGTCATTACCACACGACCCTGGCGGATAGGACACGATAACTTACAAGATTTTCTGAGCTGAATTTTCAAACATACCTAGATATTGTCAAAGTGACCATATTTCAAGAATTTCGAATTAAAAATTGTAAATTTTACGAAATACGGTCACTTTTTAATAGTGATTAACAGCTGCCTTATAGAAGTTACTTTACGGTGCAGAAGTAAACAATTTTGTATTAAAAGCATAAATAAATAAAGCAGAAATAATATCGTTGTGTTTAGAAGTAAGACTACTCGAATTCCTTAAAAGATAAAAATAGAAACGACAAAAAAAAAGATAAATATCTTTTGACAAAATACAATAAGTATATCATTCGATATGGAATCTTAAAACTAGAACTACATTAGACCGACGCACACGTGTATCACGCCTGATTTGTACGTAGAACGACGTCGCGTGGCGTGGATCAAGTGTAGCTCTACAAGTCTAGTTGCCATTTCAAATGTATGGAGACTGACGCGCCCAGATCGGCGTGTGTGGCACACGTGTGCGCAGTGTAGTTCTAGCTTAAGACTTCAGTGTTTGACAAATCATACACGAGGATTTAAACCAATGGGGATGCATAATTTATCACCAATCACAATGCTTTCTGTGTCGTTCAGAGAAGCCACAGCAGGAACTACGTGACTCCGCCAAAACATAATCTTTTTTTTTTTCAAAAAGCTGAGTTACATGCTGCTACAAAAGTTTATCTTCAGGTTCAACTTCAACTCTTCATTAATGGCATTTGTGGTGTACAAATTGTGTCTCTGGTCTATTGACCGTAAGGGCTATATTTCACCGGGACACCATGGCAGCGCGACCAGTCGTCGCTACCAACAAAATGTATACAGCTGTATAGAGAGTTACTCACCTGGTGTCAGTTTGGTTGCGGCGCGACCAATTTGAACGCGTGCACTTAAAGTCCACTTTGATACCGTCTCAGTATGGTGTAGCGACTCTGGTGTCTGTATGGTGTCTAGTTTGGTAGATTACGCACACCATGGCGTCGCAACTGGTCGTGCCGCCATTGTGTTCCGATGAAATACTAGCCCTTCAAAGTTCTCAATTTTGAATACGTAGTGTTAGTCGAATGTGATCTCTCTCTGTCACTCAGAGGTATGCTGGAATAAAACTAACTTAAATATACAGATTTATCACCATGCTTGCTAAAATATTTTCGGATTGAAATAAAACCGAAGCCCATAATTTTAATAAATAAATAAACAAAGTAAAGTCCATAGTTTTACAAGACGAAAGTATCTTATAAGACTACGTCAATAAAGATATTATTAAGAATAGTTGTCTTAGTTTAAAAAGTAGACGATCAGCATCCAATTGCATCCTTCATTTTAGTTATTAAAGGGATGCCAAAATAGAAATAAATCGTTTCATGAAATCACTTTTGCACAATACTAATATAGGTAGAACAAGAACTTATTGATACTTAATATTTTTAGTGCCTAGTGCTTTGTTTTACGTTAGCGTAATCGACACCTTTATAACGTTCGGCGCTACCATTGGCCCGCTCTAAATTTTTAACCAATCAGAGATAACCAAACGCAGTAAACGTTTTGATCGCGTTAACGTAAAAACATCTCGCACTCGGCTCACTGATGACAGTTGGGCGTAATTAAATTAATCATTTGCAGTCAGTCTTCGCCTTATTACTTCTGCACCTATATTGTGTAATCTAATACAATATTATGTACGATAAATGTTACACGTTTAAGTTTTGAAAATAAAGCTATGTTGAAGTCACTTGCGTGTTTTGTTCAAACCATGCTCCCGGACGGCGATCTAGAACAGAAATGTACCTAAACATTAGGTCCAGAAAAACTTCGTATTTCAGTGCCTTAGACGCAGATGGCAGAGGAAAAAAAACAGAAAATATTAAACAAGAACAAAACAAAAAGAAAAGCAGAACGTGTGACTACGGTTTTTCTTTTTGTTCTGTCTTGTCTTGTTTCTCCAGTAACCTTGTTTATTTCAGCATCCTGAAAATCTTGTTTTATACTTTTTCAGCATCGTTTGTTATTTGTCGTTGTCGGGTTTTAGCTTTTTTAACTTTTTCCTATTTAAACTATTTTGGCGAATTTTTTGACCGCTTGAGGGCGCCACATTGGAAAGTAAAGCCCTTTCAAATGATATCAAACACGGTGTATTTATCTTAACATTTTTTAAAAATTTTCATTTTTTTTTTTTAATTTAAATTTTTAAATTTAAATTTTTCTCATGTCTTTTTGTCCGCTAGAGGGCGTCACTTTAAATTTGACCAATATTTTCGAAATGTACAAGTGAAACCCTTTCAAATGATACTAAACACGGCTTATTTATCTTATTTTTTTTTTTAACAATAGTTTTTGTCCGCTCGAGGGCATCATATTGAGTTTTGTGACACGTCACGTAGCCTATGTTCAGCGGACGGTTCAAACAATACCTCATTTGTACAGTTCCGATAATTAGTTTAGGAGCTATGAGGGAACAGATGAACACACACATATGTAGCCTGTCAAAATCATAATTATAATGAGCCTAACACTATGCATGTGGCTAGTAAAACTCATACAGTTTTATACAGTGTTCCTTGTAGAACCTTCTGTTGCTGTTTCTGCGTAAGCAAAACTGTGGTGAAGCTTGTGCGTTTGATAGGCCCACTAAAAGACACCACACTACATGATAATGGTATGGTACCATCGAACTGATCTAATCATGAAGCCGGAAGGTAGGCACCCCGCACCGGACTTCATAATAAATCAATATATCCTAGCTGTGTTTGAGCTTATTCGAATTGCCATGAGATGCATTTTAGCTATAAGATACTATCGAAGAAGATAGATCAGCTAATGATGGAACCGAAAGGTGCAAGGTAAGCACGGAACTCAGTAATAAAGCAATGTCTCCTAGCCGTATTTGAAGTCATTAGAATTGTCATGATATGCACTCTGGTTACAACCTAATATCGAACTGATTTGATGATTAAGGCGGAAGGTAGGCACGGAAACTCAAAAATGTATCGTAGCAGTATTTTATTGGAATTGTCATGGGAAGTGATTATTAGAGGAACTTTACCTACTAAAGAACTTGCACATTAGTTTACCTGTGGGTAACTTTTTACAAAAATACACGCGACGTATAAAAAAAAAAAACTACAGCGTCACCAGTAGTAGGTACACTATAATTAGGGATAGGGTTTTACCACCAGGATTTTTTCAGTAGCAGCCTTTTGTTTTAAGGGCTTGATTATGACAAACGATTTCATCACCAATCATCAAATCCACCCAGATCGATAGAAGTTACTGCTCTGAGTGGAGCGAGGGAGAGTCATCAGATTTTTATTGACTGGGTTTTAGTCACCTGTGTTCTTTTAGTTGCGCTTTGCATTCCAGGTTACTCTTCGAACAATTCCGTTACTCACCAAGGCGTCTTGAAACCCAGAACATTTCGGCTACCTCTGGGTGTGATTAAAATTGCTTGGCTTATTATGGGACTGCGTCCATATATCTCCGGAACGGCAGACACGTGGGGCTCTGTTAGAGTTCTTTGATAACACATCAAATGGCATATTTATAGGTACCCCTCCAAGGTGTTACGACATTAGGGCAGGGCTTTTCATTTTACGAATTCTTCACCCTCATAGGAATCCGTGTCAAAAGTCTGGCAAAAGTAAGGTTGTAATTTTTTTTTTTTACTATTCTGATTTGGCCTTCTAACAAAGTGTTTCATAAACATTAAAAATATATAATAAAAATAATTCTAAAACAAATAAGTTATGAGATACATTATAGCGGATAACAATATAATAAGTATAAGAAAATACTGTCAAAAGCATGTCAAAAAAGTGGTACTTGTACTTGGTGTCAGATGTAAAGTTTTATTTAGATTGAAAAAAGTCATTAGTTTTTTTATGGACATGACTTAAAAAGTTTGAATCTGCGGGGTTACCATGACGTTAAAAGTAAGATTGTTTCATTCTTATTTCAGTGTGGGTAAGAGACAGAGCTATACAGGTTGTCTAGCGCACACTGGAAATAAGGATGAAACAATCTTAGGTACTATAAACGTCATGGTACAGGTCCTGGTTTTACAAAAATCCATAAAGGAGGCGGTATAAAGAGAGCAAGAGAACACTCCTTACCAATAGTAGACTGCGGGCGCAGAACGATCTCCGGTCACCATAAGCTGTGGTCTGCAAATAGGTAACTTGACTCAGGGAACCTGTCGCCTGAGGAGTCAAAAGCCCCGTGTTCTGTACGCGCCTCTCTAAAAGGAATTGCGACTGTTTGCGACAGCAGACGACGCTGGGGTCCGCATGGACTTATGCGGGCCAATACCTGGCTAATGGAGCAAGACGAAATGTTTCCAGCGACTCCAGCGCACTAGCCAAAGGGAGCTGCAGAACACTGTATGATTTTAGTAAAGATTCTGACAGACCCGGGCGAAGGACATACATAACAGTTTCAACAAGTGAAAAGGTGTAGATGGGAAGTCTTTGAAGCTTTTATTCCGAGAGTGGATATCGTCTTTGGATTCCTGACACTGATTATATCGGGGCCCTGGGAGTCAACCTTTGCTTCGGCTACTATCAATATCCTTGTAGAAAAAGGACCCCTTTTCAAGGGATAAACAAAGAAGTTTTAAAGATCTTTAGGTATCTCGAATAAATAAAACAAAGAACTTTAAAAAATAGGTATATGTTTATTTGGTAAATAGGCAGTAACTAAAAATTACTAACTAATAAAGCTTGAAGTCTAAGAACTTTGATCGGATCAATAAATCGACATCATTCTCTGTGTAACATAATGTAATGTCATCTATAGTCCGATTCTCAATTGTGCTACCGATTTTATAAATTCATTAAAACATGTCAATTATGTATCTTGCAAACAAAAGTTATTCAGACAATTTACGTCGTGATGTAATTGGTTACTGAAAGTGTATGTAGGTATTACAGTAACGCATCTGACAATTTGTCACATACATTTAGCAAAGTTTCATTCCACAAACTAGACGTTACCCAAGGAGCCTTCCTCAAATTACCATTAAATTGCTAGGTACTCTAACATTGTCAACGTCTTGCTTTCTGCATCTGGTGACGCATGTTTCTATCAGCCTCCACTATCTCAGTCTCTCTGCATGCATGACAACTGTATAAAACAAAAAAAAAGCTTTAAATAGTTTCTTCTATGACCAAAAGAGCATAATTTTTTTTTCGTTTTTTAACCATTAAGTATCTTCCCCCGGTCTGGGAGGAGCAAGAAGGAGTGTCAGACTTTTACTGACTAAATCACACCTGTGTTCCTTTAGTTATCTTTTGCGTCAAGGGTCATGGTGACTCTTTCGAGTAATCCCGCAGTTCTGGCAAATATTGGCTCTGATGGGCCAGGTCAATTGTGCTGACATCTCTTGAGCCAAAAGACTACCATGATTTTGGTACCTCAAGTGTAGCGGCATTTATACCTCATACACTTATTTCACGTCATGTCACACGAATGCTACATCGCGTTATCAAAGTCCTCGCAATACAACTGCCCGATGAAAACAATCGGGTAGTTTTCTACTAGACATCTGCCCCCCTAGCCAAGTTACAATCGTTTCGTTCGCGCCGAATGCCTCGAGTAGGCCACGCCTCCGATTCCTTTGTTCTGACCACGTGACTGAGCGTTGAGATGACGTCGGGTAATTAGGCCACCAAACATCGTTAGACTCATCTAGTCGGATGAACTTCTCGTTTCACTACAGCTAGGCTGCGTAAGCTGTTGCGCGACTTTTTAATATGGTTGTACTGCCTACGTACGGAGGCAGCTTCTGCGCCAGCCAGAACTCTTTGGTGGAATCGCAGTAGCTCCTCAGCTGCTTCCTATCCCACGGGACAGTCTTCATTCTCCATTCAGGAGACACGTATGGCAGGGTCAGGGGCGGTAACTTTATCTGAAATGTAATGATGACCATGTTGATAAAGAACAGGTATTGGTGAAGTTTTGCTGCCGTTCTTTGATAAATAATTTTGTGAATCCTTAATAAAAACTTATTGAATAAAAAATCGCGTTTTCTCCACGTTTAATGAGAAGGTGAGAACAGTCTGAAGCATGTCATCAGCCTCTTTTGCTGCGAGTACTTAGAAGGTTCTCTATGGGACTTGTTGAGCTTCATAGTATCGGCACTTTGTACAAGAATTACAGTAATTGGGAAAAGTGTGGCATTTTAACGACCTAAAAGAATTTGCGATGATCTGAACCGAGGTTCTAACTTGTGAATGCAGTAATTTTGTCACAGAATAAGTTAAGACTCTTTTGAGGTAAGGGCGGAAAACTGCTGATAGCAAGAAGCACAGGACAGCTTAATGTCAAAGCCCGTGTTCAGCAGTCAATGCCTTTCCTAGATGTAAGTAGTATTTTTCAATGTGAACTAGAGGAATGTTTCCCGTTGCAGAGACAGTTGCCTCGTCTCTGAAAGGGATTAGATGTGTGCCGTAATACTCGTACTTCACATGGACTCAGTGCAGATTGATGCGGCACCCATTGCTGGTAGTACTTTACCAAGCAATTGTACCTCTAAAAATATATCTTCTGCGTATAGTTAATCTCCGATGAAATTGGTCACCGTGATCGTAATTCCAATGGGAGAATACTATTTTTATTTTAATCAACAAGGTAACAAAACAACAAACCGGATTGGCTGGAGCCGGCAGCCCAGGCAGTGGTGCTCTAACCGTGAAGTAGTCCGAGATGGCCTCCCTAGTGGCGCTAGTCATGGCACTGGTATACATCGCGTCAATCAGGATCTGGCGCGCGCGCTTGTCGCTGACATCATCCAGGCTCACGGCTGGCGTCATCACTAGCCGGGGTCGCGTCCTGATCGCCTCTTCAATCTCTTCATCCGGCGGTTTCGACTAGATCAGGATAATAATACTAATAACTGGCTTTATCACACTCAGCGATAATGTAGCTTGCTATCAGTCTGAGTTTTCAATTCGGATTAGAAGGTACTTTCACAGGAGGTATTAATAAATCAAACATCTTGCTGCTTCTTCTAAAACCTGGATGAAAGTCTTTATAAAAAGACAGGCTTAATTAAGTACTAACAATTACCACGTTTAATTATCGAGTTACCAAGGTTACAGACAGCCCGAAGAATCGCCAAACTTAAGTGGCAGCGGGCAGTGACAGGGGCACATTGCTCGCAGAACAGATGGTCGATGGGGACGAAAGATTCTGGAATGGCGACCACGTATTGGAAGACGCTGCGTTGGAAGGCCTCCCACAAAATAGACCGATGACCTAATGAGGGTCGCGGGAATCCGATGGATGCGAGACGCACAGGACCGGTCATTATGGCGACACTTGGATGAGGCCTATGTCCAACAGTGGACGTCTTTCGGCTGAAATTATGAATTATCGACTTGGCGATGAAAAATTGATAATAAGTAATTGAGATGGATCTATTTTACGACCTAAACTGAATTGTCAAAGATATGGAGCTCGCTCGCAAGTCTGTCATTTTACCAGTCATAGTAAAGCCCCTGGGCCATGGCATTCTTTATCAGAATCGAATGAAATATAAGGTACACTGTAAAAAATGTCAAAGAAGTAAAGGTAACAGAGATGTTGATCATGTGTTTGACTTTCAGTTGGTTAGTCATCATGACCATAAATGGATTGTCCAGTTGCTAATACATAAAATAATATAAATAAATACGCGTCACTGGGATAGGTACGATACTACTCTTATTTCTTTCTCAACGCTTTGGCAAAAACTTCCCCTTCCCAAACTTCTCTATTTTACGCCAAGCAACTGTTCAAAAGTAGCTGTTTAAAATTAAGTATTATGCTTTAAAACTGTGCTTCATACTTACACAGGGTTGTTGCACTTTAGTCGGGTCTGACCCAGTAATTGGTTTATGGCAGTGCATCAGACTGAACGGCACTCCCTTAGTCCTCCAAGCAGACAGTGTGTGGTGATCCTTGAGCGGCGGAGGCCTTATCCTCAGACAGCCAGGTTTCTCCTTGTACGTAGTAAAAGTTGGTGGAACGATTTCACCATCGCGAAAATCAGTCCTGTTTGTGGTTTGGTAATTGAATAGCATTTTTTCCATTCTGGATTCTGTGTCTGACATTTTGATTTATTATTATTTAGACAAAAGCTTTAAGTTACAAGATTTGCCAGGGTTGGATTCTAAGAATATAGTAATATATAGTTGGATTGAAGAGTTTGCAATTTGACTTCAACTTCAACTTCAACTCTTAATTAATGGCATTTGTGGAAAAGACACCACAATTTTGCCAATAACACGTTTTCGTTCTGCTTCGAATTCACTGTAATTGTGACAGCCAGACAAGTTGACAAGCCAGATTTGTGATTGGATTATTAATAGTCTGTTTACAAAAAGAGACTTTATAGTTACTATGGTAGGTCAAACTCCTTGAACATACAAGAAGGTTAATATATGTTCAACTTCCCAAGAAGTAAACCTGAATACGGTCTGGTCTCAACAGTTTGTTGATCTTTTAACACTTTTGGTACAAAAGACCCGATATATGGGTAATTTATCTAATCTAATATGCCCATTATGTCCTACAGCTCGGCGAAGGCCTTTCTCTCCCTTTTTCACATACATCTGTTTTCGGGAATTGCGGGACGGCGCCTCCGGTAAGCGTCAAGTTAATCTTTTCTCCCGTCATGATCTGTCACCTTGCGTTTAATGGGACCTAGAAAGTCGCTCTTTTAGTCCACCGCTCATTTGACATAACGGCAGACGTGTCCGGCCCAATCCCACTTAAGAATAGCGGCTTTCCGAGTAACATCAGTGCTCCTTATTTTCTCGTAGTATTGTGTTATGCATAATCCGAAATTCGAACTCCCCCAGGATTCTGAGCTCCGTGGCTCGTTGGCAAACAATGGGTCGTATAATCACACTAATAAAAAAAATGTGAGTGTGAAAGTTAGTGACGCACAGGACCACCAGGTCAGCCGCCAGGTCCTTATGGTGACACTTGTGGGGGAGGTTTTCGTCCAACAGTGGACGTCTTTCGGTTGAAATTATGATGTGAATGAGTTTGTGAGTGTCCATGTTTGTGACTCCTTCACGCTACTACTTCGATAAAAGGATTTTCATTAAAAAAAAGTACACGAAACAAAAAAAAGTTCTCTTAATTAGTACGATTTCGTATGTATCATAGTATTTATTAGTTTATAATATTAAAATATATATATATGTATTTTATTATTATAAGCCACTTTAATGATACTACATTCTATTTCAAAAATATCTGTTATTTATTTATTGTGCACACCTACCACAGTGTTGTCTTTTTAACCCAATGGTTGACTGGTAGAGAATGCTTTGTGGCATTAAGTCCGCCTATGTACCACCACTGTACATGAAGTTTAAATAAATAAATATATAAAAATATATCTAAGCTGTTAGTAGGTAGGTATATAACTATAATAAGGTAATAGGTGTTTTTGTATTATATGTACATAGTTAGGTTTAGTATAATAGTATTTATAGTTTTTATGTACATAGTTAGGTTTAGTATAATAGTATTTATAGTTTTTATGTACATAGTTAGGTTTTAGTATAAATAGTTTAGTTAATATTTAAGTTTTATGATAGTAAATCTATCATAAAACTTAAATATTAACTAAACTATTTTTAGTACATAGTTAGGTTTAGTATAATAGTATTTATAGTTTTTATGTACATAGTTAGGTTTTAGTATAAATAGTTTAGTTAATATTTAAGTTTTATGATAGATTTATATTGAAAACTTTAATAAAAATTACTATAAATAATTGTGAGTTCAAGTGTGTACTTTTAAGTAAATAAAACAATTAGATCATAATTTAAATAATTTATTTAAAATTCATCAATAATTTACACCATGTAATAAACATTTCAAACTATTCAGATAATACCACAAAATTAATATTAACTTATTATCACAAAATTGATAAACCAAATAACGTGGAATCTCTGGTTACAGTAACATCTGTTTAGTGGACCCCTTAAATACAAAAAAAAAAACAAAACATAAATAACATTTAAATATCATTATTAATTATTTATAGTTGAAGGACATTCCTATTTTATGACTTCAAAAAATATCATCCATTATATTATTATTTTTATGAAAGATAAGAATACGTGATTTTTTGTTTCAAAGTGCCGCAAGAATTGGTTCAGCCGTTTAGGAGATACTAGCAGAAAATTAGCAAACAAATTAATTTTGAAAACTTCATAGAATCTACTTACCAATTTGTTTTCCTATATGAGATCAAAATCACATAATACAAAAATATTAAGTAGATTTTTTTTTATTTATCTTATAGCTAATTCTTAGTGAACGCCAAAATATACATTTTTTACATAGAAAGCGTTATTTTACTAGTTACATTCAATCACTAATTCATAGCGAAAGAAATACAGCAGTCAAAATTACATTACATCAATTTACTCCCAGATATTACAACGAGGGCTATGTGTCCGTGTGATTGGCTAAAAATGGGACGTGGGTGTGATGCGATTGGTTAAAATTACACGATGCAAACAGGTGTTTAAAGCGCGGTCTCACAGACACAAAACTCAAGTAGGTAATGTTACTTTAATAAGTACAGTCGAACAAATAGATTAGTAAACAGGCAGGTAACTTACAAGAATACAGAGTATAAATATTGGTAATAACGTGTATTCCATGATATAAGTTATACAAGAGCTAATTTGCTGACACCGATAACTTGACCTCTATATAGAGTTGTTTTCAAGTTACTACCCAATTAAGTTTTTTTGGAATTCAGGTTAAGATCGTTGCATCCTGACCTACATACCTACCTTGTATAACTCATGTCAAGAAATACACCGAACAACGACTTGGCACCGAATTATCATTCATTCTATATACTTTTAAAAAATGTTGCGACTGTCATGTTGCGAGTATGTTATGCGAAAAAAAAAACCGACTTCAACTCTTCACAAATTCCTTTTTTTAGAAGAGATAGAAAATGAAACCCAATATTACGTAGTGTTTATTGCACACTTTTACCTGTACACCAAACTCTTTATTCGACTGTACTACGTTATAGACAAACACGCTTTCAAGACAAGCTAAATTTCCACAGTAATGTTTCAAAGAATAGCCACACGACCCACGAGATAATTCCCTATTAAGTTCATTAATTGGATTCAAGGTAAAAATGAGAAACATCTTGATCCAAACTTTTGCCATGGAAATAAACATAGTTTTAGACCCTCCAGAGTTGAATTAATTAGCTCAGAACAGCAGTTTTATTTTTTTAAACCAAAATTTCAACTCGATATTAATTCTTGTACCTACTGAATCAATGTTAAGACTTCGTATCACGATGTCCCTTACACCGCAGTTTATTTTTCAATGTCCTATTTCCACGTTTTAGGCATCAATCCAAGAAACGATTTATGCAAAAAACAACCACAAAAAAAGGTCAGCTGTTCTCTATATTTCCTCATTTTATCTACTTTTTATTATTTTACTTATTTGGTACTATATTGACTGGTCTACACTGTCCTTTCATATCTATTAATATTGTAATATGAAAAACATGGTAAAAGAAATAATTTCAAAAGAGTACCCGCGTTGTTTCTTACCGGTTCTTCTCCATAGGAATCCACCGGTTTTTTTGTGAATTCTTTTTTTTTGCATACATCTTGTCTTAGATTAATACATAATATCTTGAAAACAATTGGTTAATCATTGAAAAATAAACTTGTATAGCTTGTCTATTGAGTATGTATTACATAATATTGACCGAAAAGGCTGTGCTCACTTTTTTTTTTATTTCTAACTAGTTTTTTAACTTACTACTTAAAGGTCGAATCACAATCATTAGATACCCTAAAATTATGACAGATTTAGTTATGTATTTTGTTTTCATGATTTTTTCAGCATACTACATGAGCATCGGACCACAATGCTGCAAAATATCTACGCAAGCCTAAATAAAGTAACATTCTATGTATTAGCGATTACGACTGCCGAAAAGTCTAAAATCTGGGATTGATAAATGCGACCAAAATTTCACGTGGTAGGTTTATTATATTACACAAATATTTTGGATAGAGAAGTTTCGTAATATTGTTAATATCATATTTAATAAAAATGGCATAAAAAATAGATGAATTGAAAACCATTTTTGGAATCCACCAATAAACTGTACTATTTATTTATGTTTACGCACAATGATTGCAGTCACTCTGAAGATTCGTGTATATCGTCATTTGAACTAGATAAAACCATGGGTACCACAAATCACTCAAATGCATAATAGTTGCTAAGTCACACGAGTGCTCTCGCATTGTTCCTAGTCATTTTACGTACTTTATGCTTGTTTTTGATTTATTTGTAGTAGGTTTTTTTTTCACAACAATAAAGGGTCGCATGACGATACATTATGAAATAATTATTCTTGCAAGGGCAACTTTCAAATTCCACAACTTTCCGATTTGTTGGGATATTTGATTCTTTTATATTATTTTAATTTTACTTGAATTTTTCATAAATAATTTATTTAAAAAATGCAAACTTAATGACAGTCGTTATCGCTGATAGAATGTCTCCCTGATGAGCCTGAGAGTTGACATAAATACGTTAATTATTTAAGAGAGTTTAATGGGTTTTGTACACAATAGCCTGCCTGTCATGTGACAATTTGTAACTTTCTTAATTAATGCAAATATAAGTCTGTATATTTGGAGGTTTGAATTATAACATGAGTCATTATTTTATTCTGGTTGGCTGTCTCTGTGGCTGGCAAAAAAGACATATTTGACATAGGTTTTGTGGTGTTTGTATTTCTAAATGTCCACTCTCCTCCTAAACAATTGATAGTTTTAACAGAGCTCTGTTGAAAGTAGCTAACCTGATATTATTTTCAGAATTTTAGGCTTAGAATATTCTGCAGTGGACGTTTGCACTACTGGTTTTACATATACATACTACAACACCCTGCATCAATAATTTAAAACACTTTTTTCTACTCTATGCCGTTATAAACAATACCCAAAAGATAACTGCTTAAGAAAACCGTTCAGGTACATTATTTCGGTATAAATCTTAATGAAAAACCAAAAAAAAAAAAATTTGAACGACCATAGACTAAAGAAGATAATCGAGTAAGTTCCATTTTTAGTAATCAGTGGATGATGTATACAACTCCTTGCCTAAAATAAGAAGACCAATTTTGGAAAATATCTACCCTATTACCGTAACTGTTCCAAAGTGCATAAAAGAAATAAACCATTACTATTACATTTCATGGAAATTCATAAAATAATTTAAGAAAACCTATTAATTATACCTACTTAACATTAAAAAGCACACTTTCAGTCTATGCCCCGCAAAGACTACGTTTTATTTACATAAATACATTACAAATTCATTCTTTAAAATATTATATTAGTTAAACTGGTAATTCATTAGAATATTATAATTAATTAGTTTGCTGATAGATGATTATTACTGCCCGGGTAATGCTTTGGTTGGGCAATATTGATAAATTGGACTACTTTATTTGGTCCTACACTATTCATGTACACATTAAGGTAGCTTTTATTGCGATAGGTATACTTTAAACACAGCAAGTCTTGATAAAAATTCGTTTACTGAAATAAATTAAAAACCCGATCTGCCAAATCACCATCTTTTCTTCCTCCTCACACTATACCAAATCAAACGAAATCAACACTAAAAACTTAAAACATTCCTAAAGCCCACATTATCGGGTTATCACGTATTATTAAAAATCTAACACTTAAAACCATAAATAGGATACATACAAAAACATTTTGACACCTTGAAATTGACAGGGAAATTGGCGCCAACTTTGACGTTTCAAAATAGCCGTCTAACCTCAATTCAAATATAATTGCAATTACACCAAAAGAAGGCATTGTAGAAAGAGTAAAACAGACGAGGATACAAAATTAGCTAGATTTTTGTTATTTCCATACTTGTTTGTATGTGTTCGTCAATCTGGGACTTTAATTTCTGCCCAGATTGGACAGAAGGGGGATGCGGGTCCTCCCCAAGACCAGCCCCGAGGGATGGCTAAATGGCTTAAACCTGTTTTGATAGCACCTGAACGTCCGTTGAAGTTGGTACTGTCTAACATACCAGGGCAGAGGATCCCGCTTTGGCCCGTAGCTTTCACGTCGACAGTGGTTATTATATCTTCTTTCAGTACTGATTGACAGGTTTTGAATGCTGAAAAACATAAAAAAAGAATTTTAATGATAAGTATAGTATTTTTTTTTAGTTGGGAAATCATCCGATGATTTCGTTCCGTTTAAGGGTGGACCGACTTTTACTGACTGCACCTGTGTCCTTTAATTGCCCTTTAAATATGGATTTACTCTACAATTTTATTTCTTACGGTATAATCTGTTAAATTTTCGTCCTATCAATCAAATTAAATGACTGAAGGTTAAATTCATAATCTAAATACGAGACAAATTGAAAGGTCAATTATAAGATTTTGCCTTAATGTCCATGACATTGTTTAGTTTTAATTTCTTTCATTTTATGATGCAAGATTCATCTAGATACGTTTAAATATAGCATAGCTTATTGTATAAGTGGCAGGGTGACCATGTGTCATCTGAGTTTTTCGACACCAAAGAGACGTGAGCAAGAGATTTTAAAATACTTTTTTGCACAGAATATTTTATTCACTAATTTTGTTAAAAATGTTTTAGAACAAATTATACTATTGGTAAAAGACACCTGACACAGTCTTACGCCAAGAACCTCTACTGGCAAGCTCGGGACCAGACCAGTGGTTTTCAACCTGTGGTCCGCTGCCTACTGGTGGTTCACAAAAACTATGGTCCTTGAAAGGTTTAAAAAGTAACATTGATTCGAAACGATTTTAAGTTTCTATAAGATATATCTTTTGATATGACAGTACAATTGTAAGTTTCGAATGGGGTTTATATAACATGTAAAATAATAAACATACATCCTGAATTTTGTATCCTAAATTAATCAAAAATTAAAAAAATATTTGAGTACAAAAAATACCTATTTTGATAAATCTTGATTGCGTAACTGTACCCCTAGCACGAATATTTGTAGGTTTCGTATCGTAAACGTATCGAGTTGGCGATACGATAACGGAATACAACTAAAGTCGGAAGCACGAAGCTCTATCGTAATAGTATCGAGACCTCGATACGATTACGTTAGTGACGTCATACTAATGTAAGTAAGGGTGTACAAAATTGAACGAATGATCTTAGAATTGATTGAACGTTTCGTTCAAAAACTATATAAATATTTTGTTCTTAGTGATTTCAAGGCCTTTAAAACTTTAAAACTGTTCAGATTGTGATGCAATTCGAAGAAACTACAGTAAAAGTTAACATTCACTTAAGATAAATGGTATAATTATTTAATTTATTATTAAAACTTTGTGTTTAGTGAGACTTGTGTTCCTCAATGTTCCTAAACGAACGACGCGTAACACATTGACATTTTTTGATGCGAAGCTCATTCAAGGTCAACTTTGTTTAGAAGTGAACTTACTTGTATTTCTTTACATAAATAAGTTCTAAAACTTAACTCTCGCAGCAATAAAACCAATAAAACATTTCCAAAATGAGAACCAGCGACCCGCAATACGTGGCGTATGTGTATGTATGGTAGAATTTATGGTAAAGTATGTAAATTTCATTTAAGAATTTATTGTAAACATATCTGTTGATTGTCAGTGTTTTAATGGGATATTAGAATCCAAATATCCCATTTTTTGTTAAAAATAAAAAAGCTACAGTTTATTTGTATACTCGAATCATTCAAAAATAGTAGCTATAGGTAAGCTTGTTAATATGTAAAAAAAATTATATTAAATTGAAATAAACTTTGATGAGGCACGTGGTAATTTTTGATAATTATGTAGGTCTATAATTACCAAATAACTATATTAATTTATTGGAATACAGAGTCCTCTAAATGTTAAAATTAATAGGCATGGAGACTTGTCCAAACCCAGCGGGGGCCCAGTGGTAGACTTTCATTCGTACATCTTCATACATTTCTACTTTCAACAATCAATCTATACTGAAATGTACTATGTCGAGGGGTGCTTCTTGTTAATCTAAGCATTTTCTAACAAAATTTATTAACACAATCACTTAAATTATTATTTTATGCTTCCAATAAACTCCGACGAAAGTTTTCTCACTGCCAAATTTATAGTGAATAAACTTTCGAGAAACTCGCAAGCCAGCCTTCGACAATGACGATACTATACGTCATTTTACGCGTTCGTGCTAGCTATCTTCATACAAACGGCTTAAGGTTACGTTACGAATTCGATACGAATACGATACGAAACTTACTTGAATAAGTTCGTGCTCACAAAATTAGTTCAAATTACGCACACTAGAGGCGCTGTTCATGTTTCCATATAAAATGCTCACGTTAACGATACGAATACTTTTTCGCAAGTTGTTCGTGCTAGGGGCACTGTCGTGTTTGTGCGCGTGTATAGGTATCAATACCGTGCGTCGATGCCCATATTATTTGTCTACAAATAGGATAACAAATTTTATAATAAAAATACACTGTAAAAATTGAGAACTTAAATTATGATTGTAATTTATTTTTCTAATTGGGGCGTATAAGGGTGTGCATTATTTTGTTACATGTTGTATATTAGTTTAAGATTGACATATTTTTTCTACTAGACTTCTGGTCATTGCCAACAACAAAGAAACTATAGTGGTCCCAGGCTAAAAAATGAAGACAGAAGACTACAAATTACCAGTTGTCATCAAATAAATTGAGGAAGAACCAAACCTACTGTTTCTAAGCCGAAAAAATCTTGAGTAAGCATAGCTCTCTTTACACAGAATCTATTATGCAAGATATGGCACAAAAAACTTCCGTGCGTAATGCGCACGTGAAATTCGAATATAGACGCATGATGACGTACAATAAGTTCACAGCTGTGTCCTAATACAGCAGATAATTGTTGATAAAACACATTGATCATATTAATGAACTTGTTTGAACGATAAACGATAATACACAGTTGCTTATCAGTGTAATCCTATTGTTTTTATCGTTACAATGTTGCTTAAGATTCTTGTTGTTATGCCGGATATAGATAATATTATTAGTTTTTAATCAGTCACTTCTTCGTCATATGCTAGGATTACTTACATTTAAATGTTACCTCAATTTTGTTTTCCTTGAAAAAGAGATTTATTTTCACTAATCTATGACGTTTATCTTTGAAATAATTTCTATTCATCTTTGAATTAATTTTAAGGGACTTTTCGAGGGCTGGGAGAACGTTTGAAAGAGTTACTATGGTCCTATAACGCAAAGAGCTCAAAGGTTTGCTGGGAGAAAACTCATTATTGAGTTAAGCTCGCCTTTGTACATAAACTGTCTGTCACCGTATACTATGTTAAGTTTTGTGTGTTGTGTACAATAAAGAATTAAGAAAGAGCAAATTAAGGAACAAGGTGGGATTTAGTCAGTAAAAGCCTGACACGTCCTTTCACTCTACCCCAAAGCAGGAAAAGTCATTTGATGATTGGATTCGATATAGATGATTTGGCACTTAAAAAAAGGGACTTCAAAGTTATTGTCATTTGTGTGGAAAAAATTACGACTCCCAAT
Source organism: Mythimna vitellina (assembly GCA_949316375.1). Taxonomy (NCBI): domain Eukaryota; kingdom Metazoa; phylum Arthropoda; class Insecta; order Lepidoptera; family Noctuidae; genus Mythimna; species Mythimna vitellina. The sequence continues at coordinate 4,067,908 of OX438691.1, read as the reverse complement.
TTTGACTCCTTCCAATTATAAATCTACATCATAAGACTAAGGTTGACTGGTAGAAAATGCCTAAGGCATTAAGTCCGCCTTTGTACAGTGTTTATTACTTGTGCATAAAGTTTTAATAAATAAACAAGAACAAATAGAAAATGTGACACGTAAGTAAAACAGCTTTAGTTGTCATTGTAGTGTAGAATACAAAATATCACCACGGTAACGTCCTTGCCGGTATAAATATTTAAGTGACTGTAAATTGTCGCCCGCGGCAGCTTACGGCTTGCCTTTGTAACCGTGCCTTCGTGGGGGGAAATTCTGAATTTATGTTCTTAGTGTACGGAATTCCCTGACCTAATTCTTTGTTTCCGAGAAGTAATTGTTCGTTAAACGGGTCTACAGAACTTGGCATCAATATCGATCTCAATTATTTACTATTGTTTTTTTTGCTTGTAGGAGGTAATCTCTGAAAGTACTGGTCCGATTGCTACAAAATTTTCACCTATAGAAAGCTGCTTTATTCCTGAGTGTCATAGGCTGTATTTTATGAACACAGAAGAAGCTGCGGGCAAAAGCTAGTATTATATAAATCACTCAACTTGTCAGTCTCAGCGATTACCTGCACACCTCACTGTTTAGCCGTGTGTACTTTTCAATGATCACCATAAATGCAATAAAATCCTCGTTAATAAGCTTATTTGCTAATCATTTTACCATACCTAACCTAGAATACTTATATATATACATACATACTTGCTAGGTAATATGTAAAATATAGGTAGGAATAGGTAATATATACCGGTAATTCTCATAATAATAAACAATTTAAAAGATGAACGAAACGAACCTTCTATATAGCCTAGTTATTTAGATTTTTTTTTTCAATGGCTTCGCACTATTTGTGAATGTAGCCGATGCGATGCCAAGTTTAGAAAGTATGTACATATTTAGTTTATGATACAGCATACATTCTTTCCATTACAATGTGGATGTAACACATTTTAATGTTTTCGCAGTATTTTGCAATCAGCTTTCTAGGCAAGCTTTGCTGAGATAATTAATACTATATACCTCCGTTCCATTTTTACCAAGTTCGCGCCTGTTTCTGTCATTTCACGTACTGTCTAGTTGTTTGGAAACTTGAGATATACAACTACATAAATTTTACATAACAAAATCAACTAGGAATCAATGCTATTGAACTAAGGTCGACTAAATTTCGTCAAAATAGTTCTATCTAGTAGTACCATAAATTATAGTCATACATAAATAATTATTTGTCAATACAATTATCTACTCACTCTAAAAGCCAATACAAACTATTGGCATGATTTACTTATTTCTTTTCGCCAGAAATGAAACGTAGCTTTTAAGTTATAGGACAATATGAGGAATCAGTAGGCAAAAGAAACATGTCTTTAAACCGTTACCGAACGAAGATAACTTTCGAATTATTGCTAGTATATTTTTGTCAGGAGTTACCTATTTTACTAAAATGGAAATATAACTTAATATTTTGTGGTTTCCTTAGATAAAATAGATTAAGTTGGTTATTACTGCTATGTTTTTTTCACTTGAATAACTCGTTAGAGTTGCCATGAAGTATATTTAACAATGGGAAACTTCAAATATCAGACATAGAGTATTTTTATTTAAGAAAAATTACGCCTGATAAAAAAAAAAAAAAACAATGGTAACCTACCTAACCAAACGAAGTTGGAGATAAGTCTCCAACCTTGTTTGGTTACGCTTGGTAGACATAATTCTTTTTGCTAGATTTCTCATAGTATATCTCTAGGTTTCACTTTTGGTGAAAAGAAAAAAAAATATGCCAGCTATGTATGGCAAGTTTCATTCCCCTTAGCCCTTAGACTTAGATCACGACACTATCCATCGGTAAAGTTTGTGTACTTGATGAAGAAGACCCATTCACCTAATTGTGTAACTAGTAATAAAATTAAAGACATACAACTTTTGCTGATGGAATATGTCCTAAATAAAGAAAACGTGACTCGCAGCTAACTGAACTGAAATTGAAAAGGTTCGCTGAAATTAAATAGATACATCGAATCTATCTGATCCAAAGCATTATATCAAAACAGAAATCGGAGACTGCCAGAAAATTATGTCGTCTAATATCGGTCTCTCAGCAGTAATCCGTCCTATTGGCAAAAATATTTTTGATGAATGTAAGGTTGTTTATTAGTTTATACGTTTATGTATTTGTATGTGAAGTCATTTTAATAAGGTACGATGAGGCTGACATGTCCTTATTTGGACACAAGCCCCAAAATAAAATAGACTGGTCTGTTGGTCGTGTGGTTAGTGACCCTGACTGCCATGCCGAAGGTCGTGGGAATCGAATTCCCACCCAGGACAAATGTTTGTGTGACGAGCACGATCATTTGTTCTGTGTCTGGGTGTAATTTATCTATAATATGTATGTATTTAGAAATATATAAGTATGTTTATCAGTTGTCTAGTACTCATAACACAAGCTCTGCTTAGCTTGGGACCAGACGGCGTTGTGTGATAGTTTTAAAAAAAACCTGTATAAAAAAAAACTACTCACTCTGCACATTATTCCTGGTCCGAAACTCTCCTATGAAGACCAGCTCTATGCTGCTGGCTACCGCGAGGTCCGCTATACTCCTGAGACTGGTGGCGTCACTGGCATCCAGCTTGTCTTTGAAGTGCACGTTCACGACGATCAACGGTCTACTGCATAGCAGGAACACTGGAAACAGATAGCGATACTTTATTAAAAAAAGGAGATTTTTGTTGTTTAAGAGGAATAATTCATTGTCAGTTGTGGAAATATCAAATACATATTTTTGACCGCCACAGTCACGTACACATGACAAAACAAAATGTGTCCAGTACGCCAAGGTCACGAATACATGACAGATCGACAAAAGCGTAACTTGGCGCCGAGACCACGTTTTTGCTTTTTTGTCGTGGCGTCCAAAAGGTTAAGATGGTATTTATTCATTAAAACTTATGCACTAGTAAATATCACTGCACAAAGACGGACTTAATGCCTTAGCCATTTTCTACCAGTTGACCTTAGGGGGGTGCAGGAACATAAAGGGATTTTTTTACTCAAACCTCAGTTGGTCCAAGAGAGTTAACTAGCTACTGCTAGCGGCTTCGAGCGCGTGCCAGTAGAAAATTATCTCAATGGAACTTTCGGGATAAAACGTATCCTGTCCTATTCCAAGATATGTTCTACACGTGTGCCCAATTTCATACAAATCCATTCAGAAATTTTGTGTGTGAAGGAGTAACAAACATTTGTACAAACTTTTGCCTGGTGTTTTTGACATCGACATCAAATATATCCTGAAAAAATGCATTATTTATTTACGTGTTTTTATAAACATATTATTAATCATTGTCCAAATTTTGATAATGTAATGAATCAAGAAGATGCGGTGCATTACCCTCAAGAATTTCTGAATTCGCCTCGTTCTGCGTAAAAGAATTGACCGCAACCGTGTATCAACGGATACCCTCAGGCCCCAATCATCCCCGAAAATATCCCAGGTGTCGGGAGTCGCACAGCGATTTCCGGGTTTGCAAACGACTAGCAATGGGTAGCTAGTCGTACGCCCATCCAATAAGGACCATGCCCGAGTTGATGGCGCGTCGTATTACACATACTCCTCAAAGAGATAAGAGACCGGCTCATTAGGGATGATGCCTGCTAGTGCTGCGAGAAAGTTCGAAACAGTGACCGAGGCCCTGGAACGCAAAGGACGACGAAAGAAGTTTGGGTTTTAGCCAGTAAACATCTGACACACCCTCTCGTTCCACTCTAGAGCAGTAGAAGGTCTTGGATGATTTCCCAACCCAAAAAAAAACAAATTTAAAAAAGAAATCATCCCGATTTAAAACTCTAAATCCCGATTTATTTTACCATTTGTCCCGATTTTTATCCAATCGGACCTGGCAACACTACTCCTAATGTACTTAGACTTCACAAATGTTTCCAATTTCTACGCAAAAGAAGTTGCGGGAAAGTGCTATTAATTACAATTAAAAAAAAAACCATCTAGAAATAAAATAAAAACATTTTCGACTTCTACGCGGACGAAATCGTGGACAAGAGCTAGCATATAATACTTATGTTTCGTAACGTTTTGGTACTTTGGCTGTCGACACGTGGGTTATTCCATGACAACTTGAAATAATGGTTTAATCCGTCTAGAGACATAGTATGCAGATCTACAAAGACAGTTGAGAAGAAAACACACAGTAAAAAGAACCTTATCATGAAAAATCCACAAAATTCTGAATCTTTCTTCTGCAAAGATGAAATCATCTGAGATAATGTTATATCATGACATTGTAAATAACGTCTGGGAAGAGACGTTGACCTGTGAATGTTTCATTGTTCTCTTTCAGCAGAGGATAAGTTTTGACAAGGGCTTGATGGTTAAAGTCATGATTCATGAATAAACGCGCCTTTTGTTGTTATTGCTTAGTGACTAACTGAATTTGAGCCGAAACCTTGACAGAATGATCAGCTCCTCTTTCACTTGCGACCGTAACTGAAATTAAAACTGAAGCGGTAACAGAAAAATTTACAAAAAATAAAAAATTATATTTCGATACAGACATTCGATAAATAAATAAATAAATAATAAATAAATAAACACTTTCCTGAAACCTTTAAGAGATTTATGTGACAAATTGGAGGAAGCAAGCTTGCTCAGCCATAGTTCTACTTAATTTACCAACTAACTACTAGTTATAACTTTCTTATAATACTAAATAATCGAATAAATTATAAAATACATAGAGAAAGAAGTCAGATTTTAGGTAAGTATCTATCACAACCGTCAGTTCAAAGACGCTAGTCGGTTGAGCCGAATATTCAGCCTCTTTTTGGCTGAAATGAAACCAGTTTCATGTTGACTGGAGCCAACGTGAATTTAATACGATAATCTATGATTTAAAAGTAATTCTTATCTGAAATTGGCTATTCAATACGATACTATTCGTTGCATCATGAAAATGTAAGAAGTATTTCTTAAATATATATTTTTTTTAAATATTTCATCTAGTTTAAAATAGGTAAAAGCGCAATCGGTTTACAAAACTTAATCTAATTAAGTGAGTTTTATTCTAAAGTAATTGAAAATATTAGACAAAGTCTGCAAGCGTACCTATTTGTGTATTATATAATAGTTCGAGCATATTCTGAACTTAAGTGCAATTTTAGATAAGCCGGCATGACACATTGATGACTAAACACAGCAGCTGTAATGTACTTAACATTTCCTTTGTTCATCCGCACAATAAATACAGCAAAATAGAAGATAAATAAAATGACTGTATTAGCAAAAAGATTGCGATGTAGCAAAGATTTTTTTTTTTTAAAGAAACGTTGCCTCACACTAAGAATTACTCTTGTAGAGTGGGTGTGTTCACAAACATTTATTTATTTATTCAACCAGAACGACAAAATGCACTATTTACTTTATTACATTCGTTAGAAATAGTGTTAAATACATTAAAGAAAATATAACACAGATAATATAACTAAACCTCTCACTCAGTCTTCTCGCAAATCACCAGACATTCAGTCAGTATCTCCTTCCATTCATCAGCGAATAAATCTAGTCTAGGACTAGACATGTGAACTCACATACACTAGAAGATATCCAGACCCGGATGCAGACATACCAATATTTCAAAGTTCGCAGACAATAATTACTTTAGATAATTATAGTTTCAACCTGAACTTGACACATTAATATTGCCTAAGCAAGTAACGCAATTTATCCTAGAAGGAACATAATCTTTGGGAGGACTGTCTGACATTTCAATTATAATAATACTGCATGATGTATCGAAAGCGTTATAACATGTTGTCCCAAATTTGGAACAAATAGTCCTTATTATAAAAAAAAAAAACATTTATAGGTAGTTGAATCATATTTTATCTTTTTTTTTGTGCCTCATTTTGGCTAAAAAATGATATATATATTTTTCTCGAATGATTAAAAAAATCCATGCGGTAAAGAGTTACAGTTGCTTACACCTTATTTATTTACACTTTTGTATTTTTGCAATTTATAGTCTTTGAATGAACAACACCTCTCAAGTACGTATGTGGAATTTTGCTAGTTAATTTACTTTAACTCTTTACAAAAGAGAGCAGTGGTGGCCGAGTGGTAACGGCCCCGACTTACGAGTTGTAGGTCGCGGGTACAAACCCAGCCAGGCGCATTACTTTGTGTAACTTATTTCATCACCACTGCTCTCAAAACGGTGAAGGAAAATATCGTGAGGTGATCGTGCCAGTTTGGCATGTCCTAGAACCAAAAAATTCGAAGACATGTGACATTCACAAACCCGCACTGGGCCCGCGTGGTGGATTACGGCCTAGTTCCTCTCCTAGAGGAGAGGTCTAAGTCCCAGCAGTGAGAACATTAAAAGGCTGATTATGGTTTATAAAAGTATCCAAACCACCACCGCCCAAATGAGAGTCAGGGTCAGCCATTTCATGCTCCGGGCGATGGCTTAACCCCGTCAGCAACGAATAAAAAATGCTTGCATACAGTGTGAGTAAAACTTTTAAACTTTTAATGAATATCCGGGACTCCGGAACCCCAGACTCTAAACCGTCTCGGGCCTCTATGTTCCGGTGGCCGGATTAAAATCATCCGGATCTGTGCAGATACTATACTCGAATCTAGAATGTTACATAAATGTTTAGTGATTGTCTAACTTCACGACGATGAGGAGACGAATGAGGCTTCATCTGTAGATAACATCATAATAACTTTGAACCTAATAAAAAATTCAACTTCAAAATCATAATTTTGAAACCAGGGACAAAAACTAACACGATATTTTGTAGCTCTACGTATTTTTCAAAGAAACATGAACAGCGAAATGTTCACAATAGATATTAAATTCATCGTTTGACACTTTGAATTGAGTACCTATTTCCGATACTTTTGAACACAATAGCCTTCTATACTTATACAAAATAGTCGACAGTGATAATGATACAAAACAATAATAATATTACGGTACTTCTCCTTCTTCTTTCGTGTCGATCTGACTCAAATCCTGTCCGACCAAAACTTAGCCACCTGTATAGTTTTGTAAATATAGTAGTTAGTTCAAAATTTTCGTGATTTCTAGTCATCCCTTTTTACGTTTGAAATCACCAATAACTCCTCCCAGTTTGGGTGGAGCAAGAGGGTGAATTAGGCTTTTACTGACTAAATCCCATAGATCCTTCAGTTGCCCTTGGGGGTCCAGGACCACGGTAACTCTTTCAAACAATTCCGCAGTTTCCCAATTGAGATAAGACTGGAAATGCTATATGTCTTGAGAACAATTTTCTGTAACTACAACGATTATGGTGCCTGCCCTTAATGCCTCATCAAATAATCCACCAGTTCATTTGCCCAATTCGTGTCGAGAGGTTCTGGAATGGTGACCGCGTGCCAGAAGACGTAGCGTTGGAAGACTTCCCATAAGGTGTGTACCGATTACTAAGTGAGAGTTGCGGGGATCCGATGGACGCAAGACGCACAGGACAGGGTCGTTGTGACGATGCTTGGGGGACGTCTATGTCTAATAATGGACATCTTTCGGCTAATTTGATGATGAGGCAAATGTGCTTCAGATATACAGGCGTTTGGGTACTTTATTATTTACGAATGTTGATTCTGTTTAAGCTGTCAAAGGAAGTACAACAAACGACCTTGATTCCAGGTTTACTGCCATTATATAAAAATAAAGATAATAAACGTATGATCATTCATTTGCTTTATTTTTTCAGAGCGACGCTATAACTGTTGGTACTGTGATATGAACGAAACCAGCTGGAACTCTGAATTTAAAGACAAATGTCTGGGAGATTTAATCACCGGCGGCAATCGTCTAGTACCAGATGTAAGTGGATAACGTAGGGATAATAGCAGTTGGTGTTCTCTACTTTCTACCCACCCCCTAAGAGAAAATGGCGTAAGTTCAAGTACTGGGGCATCCACCAGATGCCTATGACCCTGTAATCAACCAAAGATCGAATGACACTAAAGGAACTGATGGTGAATCGATTGAATAATCCAGTACCAAAGAACAACAAGTCACTGCCACAATTTTTCAAATAATAGTAACCTGAACCTTTACTTAAATCTAAATATCAAGAAGGAAACAAGTAGATAATACAAGGAGCAGAACTTCACTGAAAATATTTTAATGGAACTTCAACAATTCCAACTGAACTCCAAGAAACAAGGGCGGTAGAAAAAACTAAACAACTACTAAATAATAGATGGTAATCATAATAAATTCTACACCAACAGGTTATATCCCATAATAGTAGTATTTTATAAAATCAATAGCAGTGAAGTCAGCTGTACTTAGTTTACGAACTTGTTGCTTCAATGTACTATGGTGTATATAATTTGCATAGTACTCTAGTTGATTGTTTACTGAATAAAAACTATAGCTAGTAACGATTGCAAATTACTTTACTATCAGTTATTGGACACCTCTAGCGATAATTGTTTAGTTGGAAGCCCCTAATGAAAAAGGAGTTAAATGGACAGCGGGCGGTGTTTAATTTTCTATAAGTATCGTAGTGTGTACCCATAGATATCCATGTGTACCTATTTTAGGTAGGGAAGTTAGTTAGGGAAGACTATTTTAGTCTTCCCTCGCGGTTCAAACCACAATAGAAACTGCGTCAAATCTGCTATAGCTCCAAAGACCCATGAGACCATAATCCAACCTTGAACCTGAACTATACATATCCAATATTATTACCAAGATCTAACTTCCTATGACTTTGTCGTTATAGCTGCAAAATACAGAGTTAGCAGACTTCAGTCGAAGCTGACCCCCAATAAGGTGGACTGACGACTAGGTGAAGGTCGCGGGAATCGTTGCATAAGGACAGTGTAGAACAGGGCGTTAGGTAAATCTTTACGACTGCAGAAATAATATTATGTATTGCCCTAAAGCCCTAAAGAAGAAAGAAAAGGAAGTTAGTGATAGCATGACGGTTGACAGGATAGAATGGAAGAAAAAAACGTGTTGCGAAGACCCCAAATAAGACGGGACAAGGGCAGAAGACGATGATGATGATTGCCATAAACCCCTAGCTTCAAATAGAAAGAAAGAAAAGGTCAAATTAAATATTAACTTAAAAAAAAAAACAATAAGAAAATGATCAACTTAACATGCATGCCTACCGTTTCCCCGACACCGTTTACCGAATCGCCGGCAAATATGGCCGACGACCGTCAACTTCGCCGATTTCAGCGAACAGAACTGGCCTTTGCGAGGATAGCAATAAGGTTGCATGTCTATAGTTAAATGTGAATGTCGACACGATGAATATGGCTCAGTAATTAGCATTGGCGTTTATATGTGACGATTTTGTATCGGTATCGGTACGCTATTTGACTTTGTGCTAATCGGTTACTTCCCCTTCCGTTTTCATGTCACCTCATGTATCGACCGCAGAACTGAATGCTAATTTGTTCATTGATGATTTTATTTTCACACCGGTGCTTCTTCTTGCTTATAGTAAGATGTACGCGGTATAAACTAAATAAACTAGTGCGCCTGACCATTAATGATTGCATCTCCGGTTACCATCAGGTGGGATCGCAGTCAAGTACTGGTTTATACCAATAAAAAAAAGTAAGATGATAAAACAATTAGGTTTATCTTGAAATCAATATTTTTTGTGTCACATAGTCATGGAATAATGAAACAACGCACTAACCGAGTGCAGTCATTGTCTATCAGTACACATAAAGATAATCATAAAAATTTAAAGTACCTATTCTTATTGATAATGCGCCAAAAAGGATAAGCGTAGCCAATTTTACTGTTTACAGCAGTAAATCATATAATTGATAAGATGTATTTTAATGAACCACATGCACTTGAGCCATTAGTTAACAAGGCTTGCGGAGACAGTCCCATTACAACATTTTTTAAGTACTGATAAAATACTTAGGACACTGCGTATGTCGCATGACGCAATGCTGTAAGTAGCCAAACGCATTTGGGATTTCAGAAATAGGTATATTGTATTGAACCGAAAATAGGTTGCGTTGCTACTGCCCATGTTCCTGCTAACAAATCTAGTCATCTTTTACCCTGTTAATCCGGGATTTTGAAACAATTGGGCAAAGTTCCAACAATAGAAGTTCAGAAACAAAATGAATAAACAATAACTGCCACTGGTTCTGCCAAATGATATAACTACAATCTTTAAAAGTATGTTAATAACAATGTACAGCATCGGAAATATTTCCGGCTATATATGCCAAGAAAAGGTCATGGGGACTATATATATACATGTATTTGTGATTAATGAAAATACATGTAATATAATATCCATTAGGTAGGTAATCTCGCTCGTGCTCGCTAATTATATACTCAACATTAGTGCGTGACTCAATGACGTTACAAGACTATTTAAACTTGAAAATAATCAGAATGACATTTGAAAGATGACCGTTAGTCAATATGGATGCTATTCAACTAAAAGGCAAAAAAAGAAAGATGAAATTTTAAAAATAATAGCTGTTTTTGAAAGTGAACACGGGAATAAAGAAACTATAGATGCCGTTCCAAACTTAGATGTAAAATATGAATTTAATAACGTTACAGGCAGCGCAGAAGGTAACTGAAAGAACACAGAGGGTTTTAAGCAGTAAAAGTCTGACACTCCCTCTCGCACCACGCATAGTGGAAAAACACAGTTTAAAGCGAGAAACATACAACCATACCTAATAAAACTGTGTTAATTTTAAATTATATATCAGGAACCAAAACGACAAAAACGAAATAAAAATTACGATACAATTCAAAATGGTGAAACTAATTCAAACAGCGACAATATACTAACACTAAAACTACTAAAAATAACGTAAGCACATTTCCCAGACGTCCTAACAAATCGTAACATGTAAAAGGTAGTTTAACACACAATGACGTGTCCTCACATCGACGTCGCAACAAACGACCGGTCTGCAGGTAACTCGGACAGGTTAAAATTAGACCACACAACTAGCAGGTTCAGTTATTGATTTACTTACTAATCATTGTTTACGAAGCATAGCGTCACGCTTGTACTCCTTGAAGAGGACAGTGTAGAGTATATCATAGTAATATCGATTGGTATTTTACAATCATATGGTCGGGTTTCTGAATTGAGTATTTTGAATTAACTACTAATATACTACCTAACCTTTCGAATACCTTAATTATAGACACAATAGAAAGACAATGAGAGAGACAACGAGGGTTCACTTGGGGTTTAATGAATTAAATGCAAATTTTTTACAGGTTTTCAGGCTAGAGTTTGAGAAATACTCAACTTCAAATGCAAATCAGAAATCGGGGGCTTATCATAAAATGACAACTCAATCATACTAAATCATCAATGATTTTAAATCATTACTTGAAGAAAAAATACACTGCCATAAATGTCGTAAACTAAGAAAGAACTCTACACTCTTCTTTTATTACTTTTACACACTATTGTCTACATTTCTTTCTACTTCTCCTTTCGCAGGTCTGCTGGAAGAAATTTCTTATAGAAATAAGCAGTACCTTTGTAAAATTTTTATAAGAATGTATCTTCTTGCGTAAAATTATAAAATAAATAATAAATAAATAATTAATTTCATGGGCTAGCTTAGAGGATTCTCTAAGGTGCACGAAACTGGAAGCTGGAACTAAATTAGCAGTAGGCCAAAATAATCACAACAATAAACGAACAAAAGATGATTCTTCACGTTTTTCATATGACTATGTGACATACACTCATAACCTAGCGTTGTCTGTTCAAGAGACCAAAGTTTTACACAACTAGGTGTAATGGCTGACCACGCAAAAGATCACAGAACGACCTACATAAAATTAACTAACAATATAGATAGATAGTAGTTTAATAATGTAAATGTGAGAACACTGAAGACTCCGCGAATTCTTAGGTTACTTCCTATTACGACTCACTTTTTATTATGATTATTTTTATTGTACTTTTTAGTACAATATTGACCAGTCTACAAAGTCCTGACATAATATCTACTTATACTATAATATGGAAATATTGTAGGAACAACATTTTTTTTTAAAGAGTAGCCATGGAGTTTCTTGCCGGTTCTTCTCCATAGGAAACGACCAATTTGGAACCGTGCACTAGCTTCTGACGTTTTATAAGTGCCCATGTAGGCCTGTGTGAAATAAAATGTAGGCCTTTTGACTTTGATATACTTTTTATTGTACACCATAAATAAAATTACAGTAGGAACTCACTAGGGTGTCACAATGGGCGGTCTCATCGCTAAAAGCGATTATTTTACAGACAACTTCAAGCCCTAGACTGAAACATTTGGAACCGTTGCAGTAAGAAGATATATGCTGATTGACAGTAACCATTAGTGATAAGAGGGTTACCATGACATTCAAAGTAAGATTGTTTCATTCTAATTTCAGTGTGGGTAAGAGACAGAACTATACAGGTTGTCTAGCGCCGTCTCTTACCCACACTGGAAATAAGAATGAAACAATCTTACTTTAAACGTCATGGTACAGGTCAAGGTCATACTGTGATCAATTTGAGGGACGGTTTTAACGATTATAGGAACGTGTATAAAGTTGGCAGAATTAAAATTGTGTGGGTGACCTCATCGAACCACTTCAGGGCGAAAGCGCTGAGATGGCCAATGTCAAAAACGTACACATTATAACTTTTATTGCGGGAGATATTTTTTTAAGAGTTTTTTGCAAGGTCAGTTGCCGGAGTGGCAATGTCCGATGTCAATGTCATTGGTTTTTCAACTTGCTCGATTTTGATTCTTTAATGCACTAAGATATAGTCGAGACAATTTTAAAGCATTTGTTTTTAACTTCCTTCAAATATCCTACCTAAAAAATCTTGTAAGAAAGTAAGTAAACTAGAGGTTTTTATTGAAATAGGAATGACTTATCCAGCTCTACGACGGACCGGAAGGATGTCATCTGTTTCCTATGTTTCTTCTTTACCTTGCATTTCAGGACCTTAGGGTTCTCTTTCAGACAACCCATGGCCCCAGTAGGCTTTAGCCCTGCTGGGCCTCCACGGTTTTACTGACATCTCTTTGAGGCGTGCCTGGACGCTATGATATTACGCGTCGTCAACGACTCGGGCTCGATCTGGACGATTACCGGACGGCCGTATGGTGAGCTACCCATTACTCGTCGTCCGCAATCCCACGCCTACGTTGGCTAGAAATAGGGATCGGAGTTCCGGCCGGGGCGTGAGGATGTCCGTTCGCTCACGTGTGCGGCTACCTCATTCGCTAGCGTTACTGCTTCGCAGAAGGAGGCGAAGGCGACCATGACCTGAACCAGGGCCCGGCGCGAAAGGTCGTGCTCCCGATCGTCTTCACGAGGACACGGCGGTGCTCCGCCCAAGTGAAATGAAATTGAGTCTACACTAGACTTGCTGACTGAAACCTACCTGTATTTCATAAGTAGCCCTTTACGTTTCAGGGTCACGGTATCTCTTTCAAACAAGCCCGCAACCCTAGCAAGTATCGGCCAGCCCCATCAATTTATCGGATCTTGCCCTTCAGGTTACATTGAAACAATATTTGATTTGATAGATAACTAGTTTCTGTAAGGCACGACCTTGTACCCTTTCATTGAATAGAAACTTTTGACTCCATTGTCTGTTATTGTAGGCGTCTAATAACTGTTACAGCAATATTATTTGTAATATTAGATATCAGTCGACTACTTTTTTTTGTTTGTGTTCAATCATTTGTTTAAGGAAATCATCAAATGACTTCTCCCGCTGTAGAACTAAACGGGAGGGCGTGTTAGTATTTTAATTACTAAAACCCCACCTATAATGTTCCTCCATATGCTCTTGTGTTCCAGGACCATGAGTTTTCCTTTCAGAAGTCAACCCATGGGTCCAGTAGGCTTCGGCCCTTCTGCTGGGCTTCTACGGTTTTGCTGGTCTCTTTTTGAGGCCGTGGAACGCGACGCGCCGTCGACGACTAGGGCTAGGTCCGGATGGTTACAGGATCAAACGGCGACCTACCCATTGCTCGTCGTCCGCAAGTCCACGCCTACTGTGGCTGGAAATCGGGCTTGGGATCCCAGCGGCTGATGCGTGAGGGCCATTCGCTTACGCGTACGGCTGCCTCTTTCACTAGCATTACTGTTTCACAGAAGGAGGTGAACGCCTGCCATTCTTCCTCGCTGCGGACCATGGCCTACAGGCCATGGGTGTCGGGCCCTATCACACTAGGGCCAGGAGCAAGAGGTCGTTGTCACCGATCGCCCCCACGAAGACACGGCGGTACTCTGCCCAAGCGGGGCACACCTCTACCGTATGCTCCACCGTGTCTTCCGGGCGGTCTACACAATGGTAACACTCGAGCGTTTCTTCCGGACGAAAGCGTTGCATGAACCTCCCGAACTTACCATGTCCGATGAGGACCTGCGTCATGCGGTGAGGACATAGTAACGTCTTTCCAACCACCACTCAAAGAGGGGAATAACCGCCATAATTATGGCGTATTGCGTTGTTGTACACCACATAAACAAAAATTCAGGACAAACATAATTAAAAATAAGTGTACAATGGGCGTTCTTATCGCACAGGGTAACTTCTTCAATATTAATTTGTTTTTTCACTGGGCGGCCAGTACGTATGTGGTCAGTAATGACTGTGGTGATTATAGATATTCAGTTTATGTTGGCTTCTTGGTTTTAATTGAATTTATTTATTTACTAGCTTTTGCCCGCGACTTCGTCCGCGTAAAAGTCGAAAATGGTTTTATTAAGTTTTTTGAGATACGAAAATGTGAAATATTATTTATTATCTTCGTCGTGTGTGATATTGTGTCCATTGAATTGTATGACGAGCGATATTGTATTTTAAGATAAAATATTATAGTATCTTAGCCGTGTGCAGCGTCCCTTAGCGAACTCCACTGCGGGTGACGTAACCTACGACAAACTTATTATTTACGTTTGGTACAGTAATCGGGTCTAGGGATCGAACCGCAAAATTAAGTTTGTTTTTTTATTGTATATTCTTTTCCGTGATAAAAAGTAGTGTGGTGCCCAGGATATTAAAGAATAATTATACCAAGTTTCATCGTAATCGAATCGGTAGTTTTTGCGTGATGCCTGAAAATACAGACAGACAGATAGACAGACTAGACATTTTTGGGTTCGAATACAATACAATAAATTAAAATTGATTATGGAATGGAAACTTATCATAAACCAGAACTTAACTACAGCCTAAATAAGACTTAACGACCAAAAATTATGTCACCTCTGAAACGAGAATTTTAGACGATAACCTTCAAACTAAATCTATTTAGGAAGCCTGACCTGATATAGGTGCCTACTATAAGTATAGTGATCTAGGCTACAGGATATTTATGTTGCCACTTTTCCTGTATTTAACCTTCCAAATTGTGATTTAATAAACTATTTCTAGACAATATTAAAGGAAAAAGGATATTGTATTATTGTCTTTAGTGTTTCTTGTATATGTGTTGAGCATCAAGAAGATATAGAAATTTTTGATGACAGCAAAATTGTGTCATAAGATACGTATCGATTTTTTTTTTTATCGTATTTATATATACATATTTAGGAAATTAATTATCTAAGTGGAAGCGAGCAGCTACGCTGTTTTTTTAATAAAAACGTAGCGTAGCCCCACATTAGGAATAACTCCTGTGTATAGTGAGTGCGTTCACAAACGTGTAAACTCACATACATAAACATTCAGACCCGGAGCAACTATCTTAGATCATCATCATCATTTCAGCCGATAGACGTCCGCTGCTGGACATAGGCCTCACCCAAATGTCGCTACAAAGAACGGTCCTGTGCGTCTCGCATCCATCGGATTCCCGCAACCTTCACCAGGTCATCGGTCCACCGTGTAGGGGCCCTTCCAACACCTACCCCTTCCCCTTCCTTCTTAAATAGGCCATGAAATATTTGTTCCGTGCGGGAATCGAGCCCGCGACACAGCGCTGCTGCCATTAGCCAAACGTGCCGTCATAAAATCGATAGTTCTAATTTCCTAGGTTTGTCTGGGATACTGCTTTACACGGAACTGGATAAAAGCTCATAAAAAATGGACAGGGATGACGTGGTATAATAGAGAGTGGAACTTGCGGTATATTATCTATGATGGTTTTTTTTTTGTTGGGTGGTAAAATTATCTTATGACAAATCCTGCTCTTGGGCGGAGCGGGAGATAGTGTCAGACTTTTACTGACTAAAACCCACTCCTGTTCCTTCTTTGCCTTCTTCCCAGGGCCCCGGGTTTCGCTTTCACACTACCCGTGGCCCCAGTAGGCTTCGACCCTGCTGGGCCCCTACGATTTGCTGACATCTCCTTGAGGCGCGCGTGGAACAGTACGCGCCGTCATCGACTTGGGCTCGGTCTGGACGGTTATTGGATGGTCGGATGGCAAGCCACCCATTGCTCGTCGTCCGCAAGCCCGCGCCTACGGTGGCTGGAAATCGGGATCGGAATCCCGGCGGCGGACAGAGCGTGAGGGCCGTTGCCTCACGCGATCGGCCGCCTCCTTTGCTAGCATTACTGCTCCGCAGAAGGAGGCGACCGCCTGCCACTCCTCCTCGCTCCGGACCATGGCCTGTACCAAGTTCCGGCGCGAGAGATCGCCGCCGCCGATCGCCCCCACGAGGACACGGCGTTGCTCTTCCCAAGCGGGGCACACCTCCACCGTATGCTCTACCGTGTCCTCCGGGCGGTCCACGCAATGGTGACACCCAGGCGTTTCTTGCGCACGAATCCGGTGCAGGAACCTCCCGAACTTACCATGTCCGGTGAGGACCTGCGTCATGCGGAAGGTAAGGACGCCGTGTTGCCTTTCCAGCCACTCCTCAAAGAGGGTACTTACCGCCATAATTTAACATTTCCTAGATGGATGAGGATTTAGTACCATCAAAATTCACGAAATTTTAGTCTGGACGGGCTAAAATTCAAAAGGTTTAAGTAGAACTGATCCAACAGGATTCTAGAGTGATCTTTTAAGAGGACCTTACGGCAGATGGTCACTATCGGGATGATCTTAATGGTAAAAAAGGCCTTTTTTTTGGGAGTGAGACTATTAAATAACTTCTCCTGCTTCGGACGGAGTGAGAGGGAGTGCCAGACTTTTACTTACTCAAACCAACCCGTGTTCCTTTAGTTTTCTTATGCATTTTGCGGAGTGAGATAAACCGGCTTGTAGAAGATTGATCTCAAAAAGTCCTATGCCATCACTTTATCGTTTAGAATTCTTGCAGCATATTTTCTAATTTCCTATAAACTTTCATAATAACAAAGCAATAAAGAGTGTTTTCCTATAAAAAACTGCAATAAAAATAACAATAAACTTGCCTTTGAACAGTAGCCTTGTACCTAGCAGTAAATAAATGATTGTTCTTGCAATTTTGACGTGTTTCGCAATGTGCCTTTTTGTTAATTACTCTTTTGATGTCAACTGTGCTGTTACAGATATTATATGTTGTTTGCTTTTGTTTTATATTTGTTACTAGCTGACCCGGCGAATTTCGTACCGCCTGATAGTTTTTTTTTTTATTTTTCGGTGGGAAAATCATCTTATGACATCCCCCGCTGCTCTTGGGCGAAGCGGGTGACATTGTCGGACTTTTAGTGATTAGAAAACCACTCCTGTTCCTTCGTTGCCTTTCGTTTCAGAGCCGAGTCTTCCTTTCAGAATCAGACCCTTGGCCCCAGTAGGCTTCGACCCTGCTGGGCCCCTACGGCTGGCTTCATCACCTGGAGGCGCGCGTGGAACAGTACGCGCCGTCGACGACTTGGGCTCGGTCCGGACGGTTACCGGACGGTCGGACGGCGAACTACATATTGCTCGCCGTCCGCAAGCCCGCGCCTATGGTGGCCGGAAATCGGGATCGGAATCCCGGTAGCGACGGGTGTGAGGTCCGTTGACTCACGCGTGCGGCTTCCTTCTTTGCTAGCATTACTGCTTCGCAAAAAGAGGCGACCGCCTGCCACTCCTCCTCGCTCCAGACTATGGCCTGTACGAAGGCCCGTCGTGACAGATTGCCGCAGCCGATCGCCACCATGAGGACACGGCGTTGCTCTGCCCAGGCGGAGCACACCTCCACCGTGTCCTTTGGGCGGTACCGCCTAATAGTAAGGATAACGCCATCTACTGAAATTATCAGAACAGCATAATTCATTCCATAATGACATTTTAATTAGAGATGGCGTTGTATTAGGATTTCTTTTTCTTGAAATTTTCCATATTTACTCAACTTTCCCAGGCCTATCTCAAATATTTCAAGACCGAATTAAAAAAAATTAGCCAAAAATCGGTCCAGCCGTTCTCGAGTTTTAGCGAGACTAACGAACAGCTATTCATTTTTATGTATATAGATAGATAAATAGATAACAAAGCAATATAATTGATGCTAATGAAACACAAACGCTAATAGTTTTACATTTTAAAAGAGATCATTTTGAAACTTCTTTTTTCCTCATCTTTCGTTTCCAATGATTTTGCAATCTACTGTCTATACTAATAATATAAAGAGGAAGTATTCGAATAAACTCAGAGTCTACTGGATTGATTTCATAACTCACCAGTAGAACGCTAATTTATCACTGAGTGACATGGCATATATTTTCTACTTTCACGAGGGCGAAACCGGTGGTAGAAGCTAGTTTACTTATTATAAGGTTTAGATAAGCTATTGGACAGTGGTAAACGCCGATATTATGAAATAATCACAGTATAATTTGGTGTGACAAAAAAAAAAAAACTAATTTTAAATATAGACACTACATAAAACGTAACAAAAAGTTTACCAAAAATCGAACAAAGCTAAAAAACTGACTGAAATCTAAATATTTATCGAAGAGTACGGAAAGATGTCACTACATCAAATGATAAAAATAATACATAACATAGTTTACTAAGGACACACAATTGCTGCCAAAATAAAATATTATTATGTTTTAAGTATTCAACGCTTGAGTGACTTTATATCATAGTGACATCATTAAATTGCTTTAGAACAAGGTTTCTCAAAGTTTATGACCCCAAGTATCTCTGTTAAAGTTTAAGCTGAGAAGGATAAACAAACTAAATATCTTGACTTGGCTCGCGAGGTTGTCGACATGTGGAAAGTGGACACAGCAGTCATTGTGCCGATAGTCGGGACGGCCAATGGCTTAATTGCCAAGAGCCTCGACCAACATCTGAGGAGGCTCTCGTTAGGCAGTTGGATCAAGGGCTTGATTCAGAAGGCAGTACTTCTGGACACGGCGCGTATTGTTCGGAGATTCCTCTCTCAGGAGCCCTGACCACCTGTAACTTGAACCCTGTTCCCGATGCCGGTGGGCTACTATTTTTTATATTTTTAAATGTTTTTTTTAAGAGATGAGTTAAAAAATAAAAATATAATTTATATGCATATTGAACAAATAAAGGAAATAAGAATAATAAATTTATTCATAACATACATTGTAGGCACACAGAAACAGGTTCCCTGGCTCCCAAGCTAGGCTTATTGGCTGTGCCTTGGGAGTCAGTTCCTCCAGAAAAAGAAAATGATAAAATTTAAGTAGTTTAGTTACACAGAGATATAAAGAAACATATTAAGATACATGTGGTAAAATTTTAACATCAAATAGATTATAAATATTTGATTTTCTCATGATCAGGTGTGAAAATCAAGTGTCATACAAGTCTGTCGCATGTGCTCGTGAGCCATCCAGTCGCCTTTACGAAATTTCTGTCGTTCATTCGTTACCATCAAATGACGAACCCCTAAGGGTTTGCGGCCGTACTTTGAGAAACACCGTTACTAATAAATCCAAAATGTTTCATGTTTTGGACATTTTTCAAGTGATTACATTATTTATTTAAACTTCATGTACAGTAGTGGTACATAGACGAACGTAATGCAACAAGGCATTCTCTACTAGTCAACCTTTGGGTCAAAAAAGACAACACTGATAGATGTAGCACAATAAACAAATAACAGATACTTCAAACAGAAAAAAGAATAGGTTATAAAATACAAATATATCCTAGAATTATAAACTAATAAATACTATGAAAAATATCAAATCATTAAGACAACTTAATAACAATTCTAACGAAGACCGAACTAAGGTTGAGAGGACTTCAAGTAGTAGTTCCGAATTTTACGCTTGAAGGAAAATTTAGTTTCAGCTTTTTTTATATCAAGGGGAAGCACATTCCGGAGTTTTATGATGGAAACAGCGCATGAATTGGACATAAAGCCAGTACGGTGAGAAGGAATATGAAGGAGTATGTTTTTGGATGCAAAGGTTAAGATTATGAGAACTGCCCAACACTTTAAAACGTTGTCTGCTAGAGAGGTTCTCCTAAGTTGACTTACACCAGGTTTTATATTGGTCTCAACGTCTATTAGTAGATACCACAGTTTCAAGAACTTTATATAATTAGGTAACTGACATAATTTACCTGTATTTAAACACAGATATAATAATACATATTTAAAAAAAAACCTAATTAAACACATATATTAGATCTACGTAGAGCGATAAGAGAGCTAAGTAGTAATTCAAGTAATTCAATAAATCATATAGCTCTCTTCCTCTCTCTTGAACTTGCTGTGCCCGACAGGGTCAATATCGATCCTTGACTATTTGTTATACCATCTATGTAGGTACATAAGGAATGTAATAAAATATTAATGAATGTTATCGATTCAAGCCATAACAAAAGAACCTAAGTTAGTCCTCGCTTTGATCAGTAGAAGTAGGACTTACGAGAGCATATTCAATTAATTCTATAATACAATTATTTTCTTTCAAACATTTTCCGAGTGTCTAGCGATAATCAAGAGTGGAGAAAATTTATGAGCAGATGTGACGACGCGAACGATTGTGATTAATATAGTAGATAGCATACCTGCGAAGACATTGCATGTAGCGGAGATGAGAATGTTGAGATAGGTGTGTGGTGTGACGAGAATGAATAAAGTGAGAAATGAGTATATTAGAGGAAGTTTGAAAGCGGTACCAGTAACTGAAAAGTTGAAAGGGAATCGTTTGTCTTGGTATGGCCATGTAAAAAGAGGGGATGAAACGCATGTTACTAAAAGAGTTACGAGTATACATGTGGATAGAGAGGGAGGTCAAAGAAACGATGGATGGATTGTGTGAGAACTGATATGAAAGAAAAAGAAAAGGGAGTTAGTGATAGCGTGACCGGTGACAGGACAGAATGAAAGAAAAAATCGTTTTGCGCCGACCCCAAATAAAATGGGACAAGGGCAGGACGATGATATCAATGAAGATATCAATCTACGACAAACGTAGCCAGACGGTACAGGCATATTTGCACAAATTTGACGGTCACAACAGCTAGGCTTCAATAGGCAATTAAACAAGCCTATTAGGCGCCTGAAATCATATTGATAAAAGTATAGTATATTTTTTTCTTACATATCTGATTTGGTAAACAAATAGTATGTTAACACACACACTTTACATCAGATACGGTAATTTTAATCTTTGTTAGAAACACAATTACATTATATATAATTACATATTACATTAAAAACTACCTATTATGTTTTTTTAGAATATTTATTTATTTAAACTTCATGTACAGTAGTGGTACATAGGCGGACTTAATGCAACAAGGCATAAAAACATGTTGAATGCATTAGATTAAGAAAAAAATAATAATTAAACTAATAGCAAATAATGTAAACTGTAAACGGCAGGTGGCGCTAGGATCACACAAGAAAATTGTGAATTTCAGAAATTCTATCCAATAAAATGCAAGTTTTTTAAAATAAAATCGAAATGTCAACACGCCATATTTGTTTAACTAATGGGACAAGTAAATAAAAATAGACTTTAGCTTGAACAAGTCCATAAGGCTTAGACAAATGACTTTTCTGTTAGTGTTCCCGTCAAAAGCTAAGTACAAAACGAATGGCAATGACAATCACTGTCATGTCAGTTGTCACTTGTCACGTGGCTTCTTCGCAGGTAATGTCATTGCCATACATTTTGGTACTTAACGTTTAACGGGAACGCGTGTCCATCGAGTTTTTTGTCTGAAAATGATTGGCTGTTCGTCTATATCATCAGACTCTGCAGCACTATTTTTAGACATGACTCAGCTGATAGACAACTAACAAAGACACAGTTAATGCTGTTTTAGGATTGTGTTGTATCATCGTTTTGCATAATTAGCATTGTAGGCTAGCAATCAAGTTTGTATTGTGCAACTAGGTACAATTTGTGGAGTATGTCGATGGGTCGTTCCAAGGTTAAGCAACGCTAACCGAGTTCGGTGTGTGGATGGGTGGCAATCCATAAGCTAGTGAGCTATAAAATTCGGCAAAAATTTAACATGTTTTTTGGTCCAAATGTCCTGTCACTGACGTGACCTAAGTTATTGAATAGCTTTTTAAATATGGAGCAACTTTAACTTTTTATAATAATAATTTATGTGTTGTCAAATTGTGTAAGCTATACCTACCAGTATAGCATCTTGTTAATATGTCGTCGGTGTTCCTCATAATGATAAATATATAAATATAAACTTTAAAAAATACACAAATATTGTAATGTCAGTCATTAAAAATACATCTATTCACTAATATAATAAAGCGGATGGCTCTAAGTCGGATTGGAAAAAACCTTTTTGTATGGGATGGCCAGATTTATGACGAATAATATAGGTTAAGTAGCATCACGCTAAGACGTACGGAACAATAACCAAAGACACGGATGAAATCACGGGGGACAGCTAGGAGCTTCTTATTTTTTTAAATTAATAAAATCTAGTGCTTTAATGCGATCCCACCTGATGTTAAGCAGTGATGTAATTTGCTGATAGGCTGCCACCTGACCACTATCTCACCTGATGGAAAGCAATGATGTAGGTACATGATATGATATGATGTACACAACTCACACAAGCAATGGATGGAGTTTCTTGCCGGTTCTTCTCCATAGGAAACGACCAATTTGGAACCGTGCACTAGCTTCTGACGTTTTATAAATGCCCATGTAGGCCTGTGTGAAATAAAAAACTTTTACTTTGAATGATGTTATGTAAGGTTTATATTGTGTACTGGATCCTACCCTCGAATGTGTTTTCTCTCTGTAACTCAAAAGGTTTGCTAGTAGAAAACTCATAATTGAGTTAAGCTCGCCTTTGTACATAAACAGTATGTATCACCGTGTACTTTGTGTGTTTTTGTGTCATCATCATCTTCCTGCCCTTGTCCCATCTTATTTAGGGTCGGCGCAACACGTTTTTTTCTTCCATTCTATCCTGTCAAAAGTCATACTATCACTAACTTCCTTTTCTTTCATATCACTGTTCACACAATCCATCCATCTTTTCTTTGGCCTCCCTCTCCCTCTCCACCCATCCACATGTAAACTCATAACTCTTTTAGTAACATGTGTTTCATCTCTCCTCTTTACATGACCATACCAAGACAAACGATTCCCCTTCAACTTTTCAGTCACTGGCGCCACTTTCAAACTTCCTCTAATATATTCATTTCTTACTTTATCCATTCTCGTCACACCACACATCCATCTCAACATTCTCATTTCCGCTACATGCAATCTTTTTTCATGCGTCTTTTTCACAGCCCAACATTCTGATCCATACAGTATGACAGGTCTTATCACGGACTTGTAGATTTTACCCTTCAACGTGTGTTTTTGTGTACAATAAAGAATTTAGAATAATGTGGTCGACGTTGGAGCATGCTTTCCTAGAAGTAGTAGAATTCACTCTAGACTTAAGTTAATCATCATCATCATCATTATTTGGGGTCGGCGCAACACGTTTTTTCTTCCACTCGGCCCTGTCTCTCGTCATGCTATCACTTAAGTTAATATTGATAATCTTCTTCTTCTTTTCGTGTCGATGTACTCTAACTAAATTTTTTCTGACCAGTATTTGGCAACCTTTACGGCTCTGTTATTGGCCTCGTATAGGTCCTGAAAACTGCAGGTGGTTGTGCAGGATGGACAGCATAGCAAATGACGCATGTCCTGTGCAGCGGCTCCACACTGGCACTGTGTTAGAGATGGGTCGAGGAAGCCCCATTTGGCCAAATTGTTTTTACAACGGCCAACCTGGGTCCGCAGTCGGTTAAGAGATTTCCAGATTGGCCACTGCAATTCGTATCCAGGGGGGAGATGTTCTGACGGGGTGATGAAATGTGTAGGAGTTGGATGCTTCTGCTTCCATAGCGCGCATCTCTCGTCCTCTGCACTGTCTTTTGAAGAGGTCGTAAGTCGCATAAAGCTTTTACGACTCTTTAAACGTGCAGGTATGAGTTGATGTTTATGCAGGGGGTGACGGCTGTCCTGTTCCTGTTTACTCTTCTCGATACGGCTAGCTATCTCGCGGCGAACTTCTGGAGGAGCTATACCTGCTAGAGGGTACAACATTGCAAGAGGGGTAGGTTTTAAGCATCCCGTTACGATGCGACAGGTATCGTTCAGCGCTATGTCCACCTCTCTAGCGTGAGTGGAACGATGCCACACTGGGCATGCAAACTCTCCTGCGGAAAAAGAAAGGCATAGACCTGAAGTGCGAAGAACTTGTGGTGATGCTCCCCAGGTGCTGGATGTGAGGCGGCGAAGGATATTGTTTCTAGTCCCGACTTTTTGTTTGGTTTTTAGGCAGTGAGACTTAAATGTCAGGGACCTATCCAAAGTAATGCCCAAATATCGAGGTTGAGAGCAGTGTTCTATATCAACTCCTTGCCACCTTATACTTAAAACCCTGTTTGACTGACGGTTGCGAAGGTGAAAAACACAGGACTGGGTCTTGGAGGGGTTTGGTCGTAGTGCATTTTCTACATAGAATTTGCCAAGTGCTTCCAGAGCTTCCGTCAGTTTTTCTTCGGCTTCTTCGAAAGTAGGTGTCTGAGCAGCTAATGCAAGATCGTCTGCGTATAAAAATCGTTGCGTTTGCGGTGAGCTAGGCTGATCGTTTGTGTAAATATTAAAGAGCGCCGGAGCTAACACACTACCTTGAGGGAGGCCGTTTTTCAGATTGCGCCACCTGCTTTTGGTTTGGCCGAGATGGACTTGAAAGCGACGGTTATTTAAAATAGAGCTAAGAATATGAACAAATCCAGTATCCCCTGTCAGCTCGCCGACCTTCAGCAGGAGACGTTTGATGTTGACTGTATCATAGGCTGCCGAAAGGTCAACGAATACAACACCTGTGACATTGTTCACCTCGAAACCATCTTCAATAAATTGCGTCAGTTTGAGGGTCTGATTGGTACATGACTTTCCTGGCCTAAAGCCAGCTTGCTCAGGGATAAGATTTGGTTCGATTGTGGACGTAAGACGGTTTAGCAATAATCTTTCAAATAATTTGAATGTGTGGCATAAGAGGGATATAGGTCGGTAACTTTTAGGGTCTTTTGGGCATTTTCCTGGTTTAAGTAAAGCAATCACTTTAGCACGCCTCCAAAGTTGTGGGATCTTATATGCTTTGAGGCATGCGTTGAAGAAGGAAAGTATCCAGGAAACAGCTACTGGTCCAAGGTGTTTTAACTGGTCGACAGTAATGTCGTCGAAGCCAGCAGCTTTGCCATTTTTTAAGTTTTTTATCATGGGATTTATGGAAATCACGTCTGACAATGTAAAAGGCTTGCTTATATCGGTTGTATTATTAATTGCAATTTTAGACAGCTTTTTGGTTCTGGATAAGCGACGCTGTGGTTTACCATTAAGGAGAAGTTGGTGTGCAACTTGATTGGCAGTCACCTGGCCCGGGTTTTGGGCTTGAGGCGGGTTGTCAGTAAGCTTGTGGATAGTGTTCCAGGCCTTTTTGCTGTTGTGTGTCATGTCAATATCAGTAACAAGTGTCATCCATTTTTTTCTGCGGCTATCACTTACTTCACGCATATATATTGATAATATTATTAGGTGAATCCCCAAATCGTTTTTATAAAATCTAACTACTAGGTTTTTACCATTGCGCAATCTGTCTGTACTTAGGTACTGCAATAGAAAAAAAGAGGGCATGTACTATCATATCAGACGAGATAATATAATCAATGTTAACGATAATAATATAATTTATTTGATAACATTTTTGATGCCTTTTTACGTCAAGTCTTTGTTTAGGCAACCGTCTTGAACAAATCGACTCAGTGTGTCTTTAAATTGACATTTGAGGTTAAAACATCAGCATCAAAGGTTTAAAACAAATAGATCACGTTAAAACCCTTTTCTTGAAATGAAAAATCATCAAATAACTTCTCCCGCTCCGGGTGGAGCGAGAGGGCGTGTCAGGCTTTTACCGACTAAAACCCATTTGTGTTCTTCAGTTGCCCTTTTCATTCCAAGACCGCAGTAATTCTTTGGGAGTGGACTGACCAAAATGAACCAATGCACCCATCATGGCACGTGGGTGAAGATCATGAACGCCCAAACGAGGACATCGCCGTCGATCTTGACTTGGCAAAGGTGGTGTGACGATCTGATTATGTTTGCGGGACGAACCTATTCGGCCACAAATAGCACAGGACAGAGAAGTTTGCGAGGAGAAAAGGGAAGCCTTTCCCCAGCAATGGGAAACACTTTATAACGACGAAAGTCTACTATTACTGACAGACGCCCATTTCATTCGTTTACGGTTGCAAAACGTGCAGCCTTGTCACACACACAGACAATTAAATGCCATTACAGTACTTTTTATTTCCATACTCATTTAAATCCCGACATTCTCGACGTCAGCGGTTAGCAATAAAGCGCAGTGCACATGGGTCGTATGAATTGAGCCAATTATGCAGATTCGGACGTTGAAGTTCGACGATTTATCAAGCTATACATTTCTAGTATAAACTGGCTGCTCAATGTGTAGGCTTACTGTATTATGAAAGGTCAATTTATATTGGACATTTATAACTTAATGTGTCGTAGATACGACTCATTGTTAGGTCAGATCGATGCTCTATTATATTCGCGAGAATTTCGCTTCGGCCACAGAATAACTACTTTGGCTACTGTTTGGATACTAAAGTGTAAACCGATGTCTATGTCAACATATCGATTTTAAAATGACTGATTTAGTAAGGGGGCGTCCATCAATTACGTAGAGTGACTTTACAAATCTTTGATCACTCCCTTCCCCTGACGTGATATTTTCAGTGACGAAGTGATTTAATGGAAATCTCACGTGAAGGGGACCGAGTCGACGCTCGGCTTTGATTTTCGATGATTGCAAGTATAATAATGTTAATCTGTAAATTCAAGTTGGCATAACATTTTCATTGATCTTCCTCCTCCCTTCAAACCACATTAGGTGTGATTTTGCTGGGCACCCCTATTTAGAGTTAAGCAATATTAATAATGGACAACCCCTGACTTAACATATTAAGACACTGTATTATCCGAAGAGTGTGGCAGAAATGCTCCAAAAATCTACTGGAGCTGGTTACGTTTACCTTTAGTGCCTCTGGTGTCATAGTTTTTCCAAAGTTTTTATCTGGCTGCTATCACTGATATTTGAATCCTTTATGATTTTAAAACAATGTACATTGTTCGAGAATTTTTTGTCAGTCAATAGTAATCTCTACTTAGATACGATTGGCGAAGAAATACAAGGAGAGTCAACCACAAATAAATAATAGGACATTGGGATGAGAATAGACTGAGAAAGACAAGAGAAATCCTTAGATCAAAATCTAATATGTATACACGGTGACTTTGACATCGACGCACAAACGAATACCACGGATCCAGTACATGATTCTGGTGGTGGTGGAATTTATCGCCGGCCGGTTATTCTAACCAACCCCGATGATATTTTTAGAAAAATAAAACAAAAATTAATTAATTAAAAAGTCATCAGGGTTTAATAAAATCATTAATCTAATCAACCCCGATAACATTTTCATTTTTAAAAGTAATTCATTAATTTTTTTCATTAAAAATGTTAAAATAACGATTATATATTAAAAAAAAAGTAGATAAAAACCGACGAAAAATTCCATCATTGGGGGGTCCAGAATCATGTACTGGATCCATGGTATTCGTTTCTTTGTCTATGTCAAAGACACCTGTATAAAATTCTCGTATCACAGTGTTTGTTATCGAACACTTCCGAAATAGCTAAACCGTTTTTCATGTAATATTTGGTAGGTCTGAGAATAGGTCGTCGTCCAGGGTTATTTTTTACCTTCCTACCCTTACCCCATTTTTGATAATTTATAAGAGAGAACAACGTTTGCCGAGGAATTTAGTTTCTCTTTAAAATTTTCCACCAGACCAGATGACCAAAAGATTACATAACTCAAACGTATCCACTGTAGCAGTGCACTCGCAGGTTATTTACTAAACACGCTGTAAACATTCACGCATGCGCGCTTCGAGGAAACTCGGGAGCAATCGGTTATGCACTTCGTGTGCGCTAGTGCAGATCAAACTGGCTGTTTACTTTTTAGAATTAGAACACGCGAATTTGGAGGCCTTGAATTGAATTTGGAACGGGATTAACGTTCTTTTGTTATTTAATTTAGCAGAAACTTGTAAATCAAAAGAAGAAAATTTGCTTTGAACCAAACTTGCTCTATTTCATTCTATTATTTATTCTTTTGTTTCTGTAAACATGCGCAAAAGGTCAAATTCACTTACGTGAGTGTCAAAAACGGTATCTACCTAACTGAACAATTAATTAATTGTTTCCAAAACTAATTTTGCTAATTTAATTATAACTCATAATTCTCTCGTTTTTATTTCATTTAAGTATGTAAAATACACGCGCAGGTTTGACGACTTCCAGCCTCCCGAACAAGCCGGATTCCGAAAAGGCTTCAGCACCATAGACCACATACATACGCTACGGCAGGTTATACAGAAGACCGAGGAGTATAATCTGCCTCTGTGCCTAGCGTTTGTGGACTATGAGAAAGCCTTTGATTCGATCGAGACTTGGGCTGTGCTGCAGTCTCTCCAACGGTGCCAGATTGACTATCGGTACATCGAGGTGCTGAAGTGTTTGTACAAAAACGCCACTATGTCAGTCAGACTACAGGACCAGACCTCGAAACCTGTCCTCCTGCAGCGGGGTGTGAGGCAGGGAGACGTCATTTCTCCGAAACTGTTCACGGCCGCAATGGAGGATGTCTTCAAGGTTCTGGACTGGAGTGGATTAGGCATTAATGTCAATGGCGAGTACATTACTCATCTTCGGTTTGCCGACGACATAGTAGTCATGGCTGAGACTGCGGAAGAGCTCAGCACAATGCTAAATGACCTCAGTAAAGCTTCCGAAAGAGTGGGTCTCAAAATGAACATGGACAAAACTAAAGTCATGATAAACATCCATGTAGCACCCACTCCGATCAAGATCGGAGACTCTGCACTCGAAGTTGTAGACGAATACGTTTACCTGGGACAGACAATCCAGTTGGGTAGATCTAATTTCGAGAAAGAGGTCAACCGTCGAATCCAACTCGGCTGGGCAGCGTTCGGGAAGCTGCGCGGTATCTTCTCATCCAATATACCACAGTGTCTCAGGACGAAAGTCTATGACCAGTGCGTGTTGCCAGTGATGACATATGGTTCCGAAACGTGGTCGCTCACAGTGGGCCTCATCAGAAGGCTCAAAGTCACCCAAAGGGCAATGGAAAGGGCTATGCTCGGAGTTTCCTTGCGTGATCGAATCAGAAATGAAGATATCCGCAGGAGAACCAAGGTTGCCGACATAGCACGAAGAATCGCCAAACTTAAGTGGCAATGGGCAGGGCACATTGCTCGCAGAACGGATGGCCGTTGGGGCCGAAAGGTTCTGGAGTGGCGACCGCGTACCGGAAGACGCAGTGTTGGAAGGCCCCCTACAAGGTGGACCGATGACCTGGTGAAGGTTGCGGGAATCCGATGGATGCGAGACGCGCAGGACCGTTCTTTGTGGCGACATTTGGGGGAGGCCTATGTCCAGCAGTGGACGTCTATCGGCTGAAATGATGATGATGATGATGATGTAAAATACATGTATGTGATAACTTATACATTGTATACTACATTGTACATAGGCTAGCTCAAGGGTAGGATCTAGTGTACAATTTCAAAATTATATAAAATACTATGCTTCTGCGCGCGGTTTCAACCGCGTAAAGTAGGTTTCTCCACGCAAATTTTGGAATATTCTTGTTCTGACGTCATCTCAACACTCAGTCACGTGGTCAGAACAAAGAAATTGGAGGCGTGGCCTACTCGAGTCTTTCGACGCAAACGACACGATCGTAACTTGGCTAGGGGTTAGATACCGATACCGATGCGCTGGCAGTGTAGTGCGTCGATGCTCATATTTTATGCCTACAATTAGAATAACTAATTCATTAAAATTCAGTGCTTAAATTATGATTGTAATTTAATAATCTGATTGAGGTTGTGTGGCTGTGCATTATTTCACTTACATGTTACATATATTATTTCATTGAAAAAGAGAATGATCTTTAATTTTTATCTTCAAGACATCTAGAGAAGGGCTGTCACGTAGGGGCAGCAGAGTTCTAGAGACATTTTTTTGAAGTCGGCTACTGCCTCCATACTCCTCTCTGAATCATAAATTTTAATCCGTGGTACCTGTTCAGTTACATAATATTAAAAAAAAAACATACATAGAACAATAGATCCTGAGACCTAGCAAAATTGACAACCACTCAAGGTAAATGTCACTTCTTCAATATATATTTTTTATCATCACCTTGCCAATATTATCATACGCGTTAGTCATGTGATAAGGAGATCCAAAGTTTCACACACGAATGAACCGGACGTAGATCCGATTGAGAAAAAAAAACTTCTGATTCATTGCAGCGATGTATGTGCAAGCGATAGAGCAGTGGTGGCCCAGCGTACCTACGTCGTAGATTCAAACCCAGGTAGGCACTTTGCATACTTTATTTCATCACGACTACTCTCAAAACGGCGAAGGTAATTATCCTGAGGAAACATGCATGGCATGTCTTATGGTACGTCCAGCCCCCTAACCAAGTTATGATCGTTTCGTTCGCGTCGAACGCCTCGAGTAAGTCACGTCTTCGATTCCTTTGTTCTGACGTCATCTCAACGCTCAGTCACGTCGTCAGCACAAAGGAATCGGAGGCGTGGCCTACTCGAGGCGTTCGACGCAAACGAAACGATCATAACATAGCTAGGGGGGCAAATCTGGTGAATGCGCCGCTCGCAAGCGCGTGTGCATTTCGCGCGCGGCTCGTTCGTACGAAGCGCGCGGCGCAGGGGCTTTGTACGAACATGAAATGCACTCGCGCTGTTCGCGAGCGGCGCATTCGCCAGGTCTGGACACACCATAAGAAACACAAAATATTCGAAGACTTGTGATAAGCAGCAACCCGCACTGGGTCCTAGTGCCGCAACTAGGGCGGTGCTAGCGGTACCCAAGCACAGGGCGCAGCCCCTGGAGTGGCACAAAATTTTATATCTACCTATTCCTTTTTGTTTGTATTTTCTTTTTTCAAGAGGTATAGTTATAGAACCTCGCACTGGTTGTATAAAAAGTTAGTTACGGCACTGCTTCTTATCTTTAGTTGTCCCCTGTCAGTATTAATTCTAGTCCATAATTACCATGGGGGAGGCCTATGTGCAATAGTGGACGTCTTAAATGATGATGATTATCATAGTAAGGTCATTTGTCATAACAGTTTATGATAAGGTTAAGTATTGTACGATTGCTTGCATACAAATATTTCCATTAACAGTCATGATGTCTATGAGTTTGTTTTGAAAGAAAAATACATATACAGTCAACGTTTTGAGTATTGAGTACCTATCAATGAAGTATAACAACTTCACTTCGTTGCAGAAATCACACTACATAGTATTATAAAGAAGAAAGTATATATCAATATGTATGTTCGTTACTCCTTCACGCTGAAACTGCTGAGGGGATTTGGATGAAATACACGGGTAGACGATGTCCTGGATGGGATATAGGACATTTATTCCGGGAGTAGGTACCCTTGGGATAATTTTCTAATTCCACGCGGGCGATGCCGCTTTCAGAAGCTAGTGAGTCATGAAGGTGCTGACATGGCTATCTTTACAAATGCAAATAAACACTCAAAACATTTGTAGCGACATCTATCGCGTCACATAAGAAAATCCTGAATCGCGCAATCAAAGTTCTCCGCGCGATTAGAACATATAGAACAGCCCGAAATCATCCTCCCTTTTCAACGGAGGTTTGCGGGACTTTACACTCTGTTCCGTATACCTCCAAACTGGTGACCCTCGACAAAGAACGTCAGCGCAGCCTTCGTGCAGCTACTACCTCGTGACGTCATCATCACTTCCTCGAGCTTTCGAGCAGCGAGCCATACAGCCAGCACCCACGGCTATAAAGGGTATCCTGACCACCAGCATGCCTACATGGTCATACCTGGTCATCACCCTCAGCCTCATCAGCGACCTTGGCGAAGCACACTGCACCTTCGGCCAGTCACATGAAGAGCAACGAAGAACCTCTCCTGGTCGACGCAAGCAGTCAAGCCACTACGTCGCACAGCACCGCTCCGACTCACTGGAGCCAGCAGCACTACTCCGACTCACTGGAGCCTGCAGCATCATCCCGACTCACTGGGACAGCACCATCCCGACTCACTGGGGCATCACCGCAGACAGTTCCGACTCACCGAGAACTATGCGGCATTCGGTTCCGACTCACTGGAACCAACCTACCACTGGCCTGGCACGCATCAAGAAGCATCAAGAACCATCGATCTCCGATCTCCGGAGGGGAGTGATGTAGCGACATCTATCGCGTCACATAAGAAAATCCTGAATCGCGCAATCAAAGTTCTCCGCGCGATTAGAACATATAGAACAGCCCGAAATCATCTATCGGGCAGTTGCAGCCCACCAGACATAACACCCGTCTGGTCGGAGGATCCTCCCTTTTCAACGGAGGTTTGCGGGACTTTACTCTCTGTTCCGCATACCTCCAAACATTTTTTTCCAGCTTCAAGCATTCCAGGAACAGTCAACAACTCACCTTTAAAAGCAGCAAACAGTTCCGATCAACGTCGCCTCCCTTGCACTTCTCGACCCAATCTCCAAATTTACAGCCCATAACCACTTCATAAAAAGTCAGAAAGTTCCACTAACCTTGCGGAGCAGCGATGTATCGTTCGCTTCGCAACGCCGTCAGCTCTGTGACGAGGCGCCGAGCCTCGGGTGCCTCTGTCAGGAGACAGACTTGGTCCAGGTCGATGTCTTCGACTGTGATGCCTCTGGTCACCGCATCGTAGATGAAGCCTAGTTGTCGGCTGTAACAAATTTGCCTGGTTAGTTTTGAAGTTGAAAACATGCGATGTTTCCACTAGGAAGCTCTTATCATTATGATCGTCCGTCCTCATCCAGGTTCTACTCGCGGTCTGTCCATCTCGCTGCCTAAAGTTAAAACGTTTTGTTATGGAGATGAAACTTTACTATCTAAAGATATTACGACATAGTAACATTAAGTAAAAATTTAAGTGATTAGTTATTTAAAATTCCTTCGAAATGAACCCAGTACCACTGAATCAAGGTGATGACGGTCATATCGTTCAGCCACTCCTGGCTCCGTCATTGTAAATTGTTCGATGCACGTTTATTCGATACTTATCGTCTACGGTAAGATGGTGTAGTTTTTCGATAGTAACTCATGGTAATGATACAGGTGTATTATCATAACGTACGGTGAAGCATACGATACAGCTCTGCCCCTTTTGAGTTGAGCACCGCCGTGTCATTGTGAACGTGATTGGTGGTGGTGACCTCTCGCGTCCAGCCCTGGTTCAGGCCATGATACGGAGTGAGAGGAAATGGCGGTCATCTCCTTCTACAATGCAGTAATGTGAGCAAATGAGGCGGCCGAAACCGTGAGGCGGGAAGTCACGCCTCGTCCCCCGCCAGAGGTGCCCCGGGTGTGGGGATGAGTCGCAGGACGATTTCCGGTCACTCGGCTAGCTCGCCGTCCGGTAATTTGGTAAAGACCAAGTCCGGGTTGTCGGCGCATTGTGTTTCACGCACGCCTCTAAGTGATGTCATTAAGATTGACGGGGCCAGTTAGGAGCGATGCATGCCAGGGCTGCGGGTTGAAGGAGTTACCGTGGCCTTTGCAAAAGAGCAACTCAAGCAAAACTGTGGATTGACCCATTCACAAAACACTCTGACACTCCCTCACGCTCCACTCAAGATGGCAGCAGTCATTTGATTGACTTCCCAATTAAAAAAAGTCGCATCATCGCTAAAACTCGGAATTTAGAACCAGCAAATGCTAATACACTGATGCAATGAGACAAAATCCACTCTTTAAAGGATAAAACCGTGTAAAAATTACTAAGTAATCACCTGGTTCAAAGTCCACTAAAACAATTAGTAATCTAGTTTAAGACAAGGTCGTTACCTTTAAACTGATATCAAAATATTTATAAACGGTATCTATTTACGGTAGTGTATTGTGGATAAGCATTTCCCGACCTTTGTAACTGTTCTGACGCTATCAGTTTCTTTTTTTCCAATAAGAAAAAAATTGCCTCACTTTAGGATAGGCGTGGGCAGTGTGTCATCTTTGCGAATAGCAAATGTTCCAGTCAGCCAAAAAAAGTGAAGCTAAAGTGCATGTTCCAAAGCGTAAATCTCTATGGAGAAGAACGTGCAAGAAACTCTATGGACACTCTTTTAAATCAAGTTATGAGTTGCATAAATCTTCGTTACATAACGTAACCAAGATTTCTAGATACTGTATAGTTCTTCATACACTTATCACAATTAATATAAATTAATCACTCTCGCAATAATTAAACACATTCAATTAGCTGCCGACTGACAGTAACATTTAAATGATAATTTGTAATGATATTGTTATCTTATTCGGCTTCAGTTTGTATTCAGATGAACCGACATTATTGTTATATTGGTGTCAAAGGGCAAAATATTATTGTTCTTATCTGTCGGGGATGCTCCGGCGTGTGCCAGACTGTCTGTGAGATATTTTTAGACATCCAGCAAATGGGAGACTATTTGCTACATGACGGTACGTTTGGCGGGTTCAGTCGCAAAACGTCTACTGAGGCCCTACTACGAACTCTCAATACGATATATTTGACTACCTAAACTGAACTGTTGAAGGGATGGAGCTATCTAAGGTGTATAGCTCCATCTATCTTTCTCGCTCGCTATTTTAAAACGTCATGGTGTAAGGCCTCTTCAATGCCTCTTTCGCAGAATGACATTTTTTTTTTTAAATATCGCTTTTTTACAATGCCTCCTTCGCAGAATGGCTATTTTTCTTACACGATCGCTTTCTTATAATGCCTCTTTCGCAGAATGACTATTTTTCTTACAAGATCGCTTTCTTACAATTCTTCTTTCGCAGAATGACAATTTTTCTTAAAAGATGGCTTTCTTACAATGCCTCTTTTGCAGATTGTAGTGTCAGTGACTTTGTATCTAATCTAATTTTATCCTAATTTACTAACGCAACAAAAAGTCATTCTGCGAAAGCGACATTCAGTTAAGGTAAAGACTACATTGGGCGCACGTGGCCCACATACGCCGATTTGGGAGCGTCGGTCTCCATACATTTAATATGGCAACTAGACTCGTAGAGCTACATTAGACCTACGCCACGCGACTCTACGTACAAATCAGGCGTGGCCCACGAGTGATGTCAGTCTAATGTAGTTCCCGGTTTAAAGAGAGATTTAACAACCAGTAGACATTTTGCGAAAGCGGTGTTTTGCAACTAAACCTTAGAGACCTTCTGGCCTGTTAGTCTAGTGGTTAGTGACCCTGACTGCCATGCCGGAGGTCGTGGGTTCGATTCCCAACTAGGACAAATGTTTGTGTGATGAGCACAATCATTTGTTCTGTGTCTGGGTGTGATGTATCTATAATATATATGTATTTAGAAATGTTTAAGTATGTTTATCAGTTGTCTAGTACTCATAACACAAGCTCTGCTTAGCTTGGGACTAGAAGGATTTGTGTGATAGTTGTGTGAAAATTACATTACATTATATCCATTCGGGTAATAAAAGAGCAATGATGTTATGGAGGTATGTAAAAATATTTACCTGACTCTATAATAAATTAAACATCTATGAAGGAATGCAAACACGAGTAGAATCACGGGTGTACCAACAAACTTCTGGTCTACAAGTAAAACC
This sequence comes from Mythimna vitellina, assembly GCA_949316375.1. Taxonomy (NCBI): domain Eukaryota; kingdom Metazoa; phylum Arthropoda; class Insecta; order Lepidoptera; family Noctuidae; genus Mythimna; species Mythimna vitellina. Next base: position 4,031,665 of record OX438691.1, on the reverse strand, counting down.
AATACCTCTTTCGCAGAATGTCGTTTTCGCAAAATGTCGCGTCGGGAACTTCGAATAAAATTTAGCCATGTTGCAAAAAAGAGTTTGAATTTTCTAATTTATAATTAAATGCGACTAAGCCGTTGGCCGTTGGCCGTGCGTAGCCGTTTGGTCGCACAGGACCGTTCATTGTGGCGACACTTGGGGGAGGCCAATGTCCAGCAGTGGACGTCTTTCGGCTGAAATGATGATGATGATGATGAAGCCGTTTGGCGCAGTTGTTAGGTGATTGACTGCTGTGCTGCGAGCAGTGGCGTGCCTAGAGTTTCAAAATAAGGCAAGCCTAATAAAATTTTAACCGATTTCAAAAAAAGAAAGTTCAGTTTTCGACTGAGTATGTGGGTAGGTACCTACGTATGTATCATCGCAATTTTCTCGTAAGTAATTACTTGCTTTGTAACGGGACTAACAGGTTACAGACAAAAAAAAACAACAGAAAATTACAAAACGAAAGTTAAAAAATAGCTAGATAGAATGTAATAAGGAATTTAAATAAATTATTTATATTCTAATTAGAATCGTCTATCTTTCTTAAGAAATGATTTAATTACATCAAAGTAACATGTTGGTGACGTTTGAATTCTACCAACAACTGTTTTTCAATAGCTATCATTGATAATTCGGAAAGACGCTCTTGACCTTGTGTATTTCTCAGATAGGTATGGATACGTTTAAGAGACGAAAAAGCACGTTCCGCGGAAGAACTTGTAGCCGGAATAGTTACAACAAGATACGCTAACTTTAACAGCTCGGGAAAGGCATCTTCGAGGTTATTCTCATGAATGAAATCAATTAATTCGAAAAAATTACGATCTTTCAGATCAGGACTAGAATACAAGCAAATCAATTGGTTTTTTAATGTTTGTTTGTCGAAATAGTTTGCATAAATGTCAAATAATGAATCTAATTCCTCTGTAGGAAAATGTAAGTGATAATTGTCATTATAACCAGATGTATTCCAAACGGAATCTTCATTCGAAAAAATATGCAGCACCAGCAATACAACTTACCTATTAGTGTGCGAATAGCCAACAATCCAACTAGTTTTATACACTGATCTATTAAATTTTCGTTTATGCGATTTACTAGTCTGAGGAATACACAGATTAGGCGTCGGTTTTAATGAAGAAATTCATTGTTTTTTTCTGAGAAAAGTTTAAAGATTTTACCTTATCTTCGCCAATCAAAACTAGAACGCATTTTAAATCCTCACAAGGTACAATTGCCTCCATTGTTGTAGGTAAGTCACCAAAACAATTGTATCACTGAGAAAATCTACGATAACACACAAAAAACAACAAACAACAAAAAATAATCTATTTTCCACTCAAGTAAATAAAACTGAAGTGAGTTGCAAACAGAGTTGCAGTGTTGTCATTTAGGCAAAAAAAAGTCGCCAGGTATATGAAAAATCTAGCTAGATGTCGCAAATTTTTTATTTTTAAGATGTTGCTTGAATATTTAATTTCGTTGTTTTAAAAAGTCGCTAGTTTTTATTGTTGCTAAATCTTAAAAAAAGTTTCCAAACTCGAAAAATCTCCAAGATCACACAACGTCGCTAAAACGGCAACACTGCAGAGTTGGCAAGGTGACAAGGGGACAACTTCATACGAATGCCCGGCTTAAATCTTCCATACTGATCGATTTGTAGACGCAAAAGGTCCTAACTCGTTATACGGCACGTCGCCATAGGTGCGAAAGAGACAGAGATAGTATTTGAAAGCCCGGCAAAAGCCGGTGCGTGTAAGCGAGATAGCTATATGTAGATGCTGCAAATGCGAAACTCTGCGCGCGAACAATCGCGATGTGTAGTAGTGTGGCGGTAGATACTTTCTGTTATTTTGATAAGAATTAAGCGCGCGAACTTTTAAATAGTTCGGGCTTGATATTGATTCTCTATCGAGCATTTTAGTAAGGCATGCCGGGCTTTTCGGCATGTATGAAAGAACCGCCACTGGCTGCGAGTCGTGGGTTTCTCGCATAGAACAAATATTTGTATGGTCTACAGATAGTAGTTCCGGGTCGGAGTGTAGGGCAATACTTTTTTTAAAAGCGATAGTTTTTATGTGATCGCGCTGATCTTCTCTTCCTGAGTGAAGGGGCGAGGTACTGTCCGAATTTTACAGTCTAAAACGCCACCTGAGTTCCTTCTGTAACCACAACCCTGAGCTTCAGTTACCCAGGGCTGCAGTAACTCTTGCGAATAAACCCGTAGCTACACATTTTAATTAATATTTGAAAAATATAAGACGATATCAAAGTCTGCTCAGCATTTTCCCAACTATGTTGGGGTCTACTTCCAGTCTAACCTGATACAGCTAAATATCTGTATGTTACATGTACAGACTGCCTATGGTTAAATCATAATAAAAAGCTAAAAAGAGAGAGTCAAGAAAAATTCAGTATAAAGCAAAAAATCAGACAAAGTTACATTTCTGCAACATAATAACAATGCTGACACGCTAGCTTTGCAGTAATGAGCGTAAAATGAATCCAAATGTCGCACAAGGAATATTTTTTTTTAATTTTACTTTTCTCCTTGTCTAAATGGCCAGCCCATTTAAAGTATAGGCAAAGCACTCTCTGATTGAGTGAAGGGCTGTGTTCCAGCAGTGGGAAAATCGTAGGCTTATACTGGTGAGATAGTAGTCAAGCGCGAGTTTACCAATAATTAAAAAATAACATTTCCGATTCTTCCAAAGTAATATTTGAATCTCTTTTTCTTTATTTTGTCGTCTGTGCTACCACCTTCCTTCCTGCCCTTATCCCGTGTTATTTGGGGTCGGCGCAACACGTTTTTTTCTTCCAGTCTGCCCTGTTACTCGTCATGCTATCACTAACTTCCTTTTCTTTCATATCACTCTTCACACAATCCATCCATCTTTTCTTTGGTCTCCCTCTCCCTCTCCATCCATTCACATGTAAACTCATAACTCTTTTAGTAACATTTTAGTAGTCTGTGCTACCACCTATAAACCTTTAATATAAGAGTGAACAAGTGTCTTCTGGACAAACTCATGTCATCGCTGACTACATTCATTGCCATTCCATAAAGCCAGATCGAGGACAAGAGCAGGTGCAATGTCAAACAAAAAAGTATTTCAAATGAGTTTTTGTCGGAATTTTTTCGAGTAAAGTTCATTGGCTGTTTTAATTGTTCGATAATTGGTTTCTAGTGGACATTTTGATGTAAAAATTATATAGAACATTGACATAGGCTCGATCTCGGCAAAATAAAGCTGAGAATTTTATTGTAGTATTGGCTAGCTAGACGAAGCTCACGGAGAAGGTCGAAATTAGCTGCCAAATACTGCAAACACATTAGAATGTGTTGCACATGCAATCTAATGTAAGCAAATCAAAAAAGATATATTTATTACTGACTAGCTTCTGCCAGCGGCTTTGCTCACGTGAATGTAGATTTCTACATACAAACTTTAGACCCCCGTTTCATCCCATTAGGGGCTGAATTTTGGAAAATCCTTTCATATTGCTCGCCTACGTCTTAAAAGGAAACCTTGTGCAAAATTTCACGCTCCTAGTTCCAGTAGTTTTGGCTGTGTGTTGTTATGTCAGTCAGTCAGTTTCTCCTTTTATATATAAGGTGTTAAAAAATTAACTTTAAGAATTTCGAGGGAACCTGAAATCGCGAAAGAAAAATCGCTGCTCCATACGTTTATGTTCGCATAACTCGTCAAAATGTATGGAGCAGCTGATTTTTTTTTCGCTATTTCAGGTTTGATCCCATAGTAAAAGTTGTTCATAATGAGGAGTACAATGTCCCCTCGAAATTCTTAAAATTAATTTTTTAACACCTTATATAGATGAAGAGGCGGTACGGTCTACGACCTTAGAATGGAGCGAGAAAAAAATATTCTAAGACCTTATTCATTGCATGGCTCCATTCAACACACTATGGCCTGTCAACATGTCACTCTGAAGTCCAATTTGTTCAAGTGAACCGTCCATGCCCACGCTAACTGCCCGTGCAATATTAATTCGAAAGGTAATTGAATCAAATGGTCACTGCGGCATTCGTAAACGATCGATTAAAGAGTTCAATTCTTTATGAGTATGACGCACGGTACAACTGAGCTGATAGATTTTAAAGGAAATTCTGTAATATGAATTACTTGAAATCCGGGTACGATTGAGTAATGAGATACAATATAATACCACGAAAAGAATTTTTTAGATAGCACAGTCCAGGGGAAGGCACCTTATGTAATAATAATAATATAATGACGCGAATATTAATATTATTATTGGACTGAAAATTATTGTGACTTTTAATAGGATTTTTTTTCTTTTTTTTTAATTTTAATTTGTGATTTGACTTCGATTTATTTGTTTTTCTTGTATTAGCTTTTATTTGTTTGAAATTTATTATTATTTGACATTGTTATGTAATCATTTGGTTACTACGTATAATTTAACATTCTGTATATGACTTGAAAGAATCCCTTACTAATAAATTACTATGACTATGACTATAATAATAATGTTCCACAACTATCACACAACGCCGTCTAGTCCCAAGCTAAGCAGAGCTTGTGTTATGGGTACTAGAAAACTGATAAACATACTTATATATTTCTAAATACATACATATATAGATAAATTACACCCAGACACAACAAATGATCGTGCTCATCACACAAACATTTGTCCTGGGTGGGAATCGAACCCATGACCTCCGGCTTAGTAGTCAGGGCCACTAGACCAACAGGCCAGTCTAATGTAAGGACATGACTTGTTAAAATGTCAGTCGGGCGAGAAAGAGAGAGGGATGGACTATACATCCTGTACTCCATCTCATAAGGCCCTAACTCCCGAGCAGTGCTATAAAACAGTGACTTTCTGTAGCCTACTCTTCGGTAACGGCTAGACCAATAGGTTTGAAAAAAACATATGTTTATTATATATTCTTGAGGCAATTGAGAGGCGAGCCAGGAGGAGCATTGGCAATGCAGCAATGGCAGGCATCGACGCCAAGTTGCTGGCTAGTCGGTTATCTACCGGTTGCATTTCGAGGAGTGTGCGTCGGAATTGCATAACCTAATTCCGCCTAGCCCGTTTCATCATCGGACCACCAGGCGTACGGCAATGCCCCACCGGTACATGGTGGACATCCCATCTAAACGCACAAAACGTTTTGGGAACACATTCATTGTGCGTACAGCTAAGGAGTGGAATTCCATGCCGAAATCTGTATTTCCTGATGGCTACAACCCGGGAATCTTTAAGTCAACAGTGAATAGGTTACTTCTAGGTAAGCGCGTTCCATCGTCGACCGCATCGTCGCTTTCCATCAGGTGAGATAGCTGTCAAGTGCGAACCTATCAAGCATAAATATGATTTTTTCGTAAGACTAATACTTTTGCCAAAAAAAAAATTAATAACATGACTTTTTTTCGCTTGCTTTCCCGACTCCTTTCAAACGGCTTTGATCTTTAGAAATATGTTTACACAAAATATTGCTGGTAATATAAGTAAAGGCACATGCAAAAGTGCATGGGTAGTACAGAAACAAAATCGCGTGAAGCGAGAAATGACGCCATCTAGCGTAAAACCAGATTGAAATGTTGCTATCGACAATATTACATTTTACTGTTAATAGATGGCGTCGCTGTGTTTCAAATGATTAATACTTAATTTATGCTTATTTTTTTACTTTCTTTTTGTTCCTTTAAACATTGAAATAATTTATAGTTTCTTTTATAGAGATGAAGATATTAAAATTGAATATCAATTTATAAATATTTGATTATCTATGTGTTAGTTTTCAAACTTGAGAGGGTAGGTTGAATATGGATTTAAAAATAATAACTAGTAGGTAGTATAAATAATACTTAGACCAGAGTTATGACATAGCTAAATTGATTGTTCGCTAAGTTAATTTCGATTATCTCGTTCTAGCACTTTTCGTTGGATTTTATTTTTAACCAGGTGGTCTACTTATTCTACCAAAATGAGTAGATATGAATTGTTGGATTTAGTAAAAAGAGCTCAAATAATTGCTATGCATGATCAAGGTAAAAACTTGTCAGAAATAGCCAGAAAGACCGGTGTAAACGTAAGTAGATTTTTTTCTTCTTTTATATAACAAAAGCCTCCTATATAATAATCATTATTGGGTATTATATATTTCTGTTTTAATGTTGCAGAGAAAAACTGTTGTTCTATGGGTATGACGATTTGAAGAAGAGGGTTCTTTGAAACACCATAAAAGAGCTGGCAGACTACTTAAAACTAATAAACATGTTGCAGCGTCAAACCATGATAAGGGAGTACGAAGAAAATCGACGTCTGTCGACGAACCACTATGCTGGTTTTTTTTTGACACAAGCGTTGACACTGTTCGTTGTGCTCTTCATACTTAGTGATAAGATGCATTATCGGAGGCATGCTGTGAAATCCTTGCTATATGGATCACATAAACTTTGATTAGAGTAATGTCATCATTACTGATGAAAAAACTTTTAAGTCCAATGAACAAGGACGGTTATGTTTGTGGCGTCAAGATGATAAATAATTATAATACTGAATTAATAGTATCTACTCAGTATTAACTGGAGACCTTGTTATGTGTGTATAACTTAATACCCTAAAACCACTTAAAAAAGTTATGAACACTTGATATATTGTTGTGCAATATTATAGTTTTTAGCCTACATTTAATCCTTTTGATTTTTTGATAAAATTATCTGGTATCTCAAAAGTTTGGTTGTTAAGGTTACATAAGCTTCAATCCTCTTTCCAATTTTGGAAACGAATACTTAAGCTATGGCCTCAATAAAAAGTTATATATAATATTATAATCTTATTCGGTGATTAATAAATGGTGATTGTTAAATTTGAATAAGAAATTGTAAGAAATAAAAACATATTATTTTTTTAATAGTGCCTTTTTGTTAGATGAGCCTGTTTACCTTCATTTTTTTCATTTTGCTGAGCAAACTACCTACTTGAATATTATATTACAAATAAATATCCATTTGTTAGCTTTGATATAATATTCCTACCGATTTCTTTTGTTTGTTTATATTTATTATACACAACTTACAAAAAGTGTGAGTACTACGTGAGATTCGAACTCACGGCTCATTGATTTACGCATCTATCTGCACATGCTAAACCGCTAGGCCAACTTGACTCTAATTTAAATGATGAAATTATGAACTACAATCAATTGTTGATGACAATGACGACGCATGTGTCTATTTTCTGTCAAACTAAAAGTCAAGTTTATATTTTGTGAGATTGCCTATGGACGCCACTTAGCTGTGAAGAAGCCAACGCCATCTAGTTTAAATTTCGAAAACTTGAACTTTAACGTGCAAGGGAAAATAGGCATTAAGGTATCCAAGCACTTTTGCAGGCCTGTGTACATAGCTGGTACATAGCTTAAGTAAATCAATTAATATTTCGCAAAGGAAATGGATTTAAAGGTTGTCCGGGCGCAGTTGGCCGGAATTAAATGTACAGATACTCGTTCTGCCGCCCAGGCTGCGGTACAAGTATATGTGCATTTAATTCTGGCCAGATTTTCAAGGGACAATACGTCTTAATAGTTCAGTTTAGGTCGTCATATGGATCGCGTTAAGAGGTCAAGGTAGGGCCTCAGTAGTTACTCAATTATAACATTGACGAGGCCCGCTTAGACCGATGTCTGCTAGGTTGCAGGATAGTTCGAAAGAGTTACCGTGGCCCTGGAATGCAAAAGGCAACTGAAGTACACAGGTGAGTTTTACTCCCTCTTGGTACACCCAGAGTGGAAGGAATTATTTGATGATAAAAAAACCAAGGTTTATAAGTACGATAGACTAACAACACACGGGTTTATTTCATACAATTTTGTACGGAGCTCTCATAATCCGTAAGATGGTTAGTTTTTTTTCCAAATCTAGGCACAATAATATTAAGGTACGAGTAAACTAAGGTAACAACTAAATAAACGATTTAAAAAAAAATGTAATATAACTTTTAATTTCGGAAGCCAGAAACGGAATAGACATTAACAACAGTTAATGTCTATTCCGTTTTTGAATGCAAAACTTTCTTTTTTAAAAGCGAACATAAATAAATGGTACCGAAAAACATTGAGTAATTTAACTGAACTGCCACCCAATATTCAAAAATGGAGTGCCCAAAAAAGGCGGTAGAGATTTTTTGTATATTATTATATCTTTAGGCAACTTTGGCAGGGGTTTTGTTTGTAATCGCAGTTTATTATAACCCTGCCCTTTGAACAGGTGTGCAGGGCTTTTCCCGAAAATAATATGTATAATTATTATATACCTAAACCTTCCTAATGAATCACTCTGTTTATTGGTGAAATCTGTATGAAAATCTATATGATAGTTTTTTAATTTATCGCGTTCATACAGACAGACAGACGTCGACTTTGTTTTATAACATTTAAGGATAATAAACAGGAAGTAGCATGCAGTAGCTTCTGCCTGCATTTCCTTCCATTGCCCTTTATAACAGCGACGTGTCGAGAGTGGGCGAAGGTTCTTAGATGGGAAAACTAGTACCATTGATATCGACCTATTAATAGCCCAATAGCATCATTTTCAGATGTTTTGAGATGGATGTGTGGTGTGACGAGAATGGATAAAGTGAGAAATTAATATATTAGAGGAAGTTTGAAAGTGGCGCCAGTGACTGAAAAGTTGAAGGGGAATCGTTTGTGTTGGTATGGTCATGTAAAGAGGAGCGATAAAACGCATGTTACTAAAAGAGTTATGAGTATACATGTGGATGGGTGGAGAGGGAGAGGGAGGCCAAAGAAAACATGGATGGATTGTGTGAACAGTGATATGAAAGAAAAAGAAGTTAGTGATAGTATGACGGTTGACAGGATAGAATGGAAGAAATGGACTTGTTGCGCTGACCCCAAATAAGATGGGACAAGGGCAGGAAGATGATGATAATGAGAATCATTTTCAGGTAAAATGATTAAAAACCACCTCGCTCTTGTGGCGTATATTAAAGGAGTCACAATAAGTCAATCTGAACCTTTATTGCTTCAATATACTTGTCATAATCAACTAAAGAAAATTCTTTATCCATCCCACTAATAACAACAAAATTTCGCTTTTATTAGCGAAAGTTGGTATGTATGTGTGTGTGTTAACTCCTTTACGCTTAAACGGCTGAGCGGATTTGGGCACGTGGGCGAGGCCGTAGGCAAAAGCTAGTTGCTTCACAGTGATTTTTTAATCAAGATTAAAGTTCATTTGTTTGGCAACGTAACTGTTGAATTTTCAAAAGGCAATGCGGCCAAGAGATGCGGCCTAGAGCAGTGGTGGCCGAGTGGCAACGGCGCCGACTTACGAGTTGTAGGTCGCGGGTCCAAACCCAACCAGGCGCATTACTTTGTGTAATTTATTTCATCACCACTGCTCTCTAAACGGTGAAGGAAAACATCGTGAGGAAACCGGCATGTTCTAGAACCAAAATTCGAAGACATGTGACATCCACTAACCGGCACTGGGCCCGCGTGGTGGATTACAGCCTATTCCCTCTCCAAGAAAGGAGGCCTGAGTCCTAGCAGTGGGAACATTATAAGGCCGACTATGTTATGCTATGCTATAATGCGGCCAATTCTGTGAATTATACTTTGCAGGAAAACAAGAACCCATCGATATAGATTTATTTATAAACTCAATACATAAACCATAATCAGTAGAAATAGGTATGGAAAATTGTTTCAGATAAGATAAAAAATCTTGAGTAGTTAGATAATATACCTCCTGTTTATCAGGAAAACATGGTCATATTATTTTTATGCTTTTATGTAATGTTTTTTTATTGTTACGACATATTTTTGCATTGTTAGCTACACTGCAGTATATCAAAGATGTTTTACAACTTTTGTTTACAATGAATATGAGGCTAGCTTCATCTTTCTGGTGCGAGATAGAAAGAGTTAATTTGGCCTTGGAACGCAAAGGGCAACTGAAGGAACACAGGAGGGTTTTGGTCAGTAAAAGTCTGACATACCCTCACGCTCCACACAGAGAGGGAGAAGTTATTTTATGGTATTCCACCTTAAAAGAAAAGAAAGCTTAATTTCTCGGACTGATCGATAACTTGACAAATTAATAATAAGTACCTCCTGTAAATCTGTGAATAGTTTAAACTAAAAACCGGTCAAGTTCGAGTCGGACTTGCGTACGAAGGGTTCCGTACCGTCCGTAGCAAAAAAACGGGAATAAATCACGTTTGTTGTATGGGAGGCCCATTTAAATATTTATTTTATTCTGTTTTTAGTATTTATTGTTATAGCGGCAACAATGTATCATCTGTGAAAATTTCAACTATCCAGCTGAGATACAGCCTGGTGACAGACAGACGGACACCAGAGTGATAGCAATAGGGTCACGTTACCCTTTGGGTACGGAACCCTAAAAATATTTTGATTTAAGGCATTAAAGGTAAAATGCTCAACAATGGACAATATATATTCAGCCTCGCTTTCATGTTCGCTACTGCTACGGGGTAAGAAAAATAGTGTATTGATTTGATAGTTATTTTCGTATCGCGCGGACACGAGTCACATCGAAAGACGTGGCATATCGAAATAATGTTTTCCTACCTTCCAATTGTTATTTAAAATTCGATATAAAATCGTTAATTACTTCAGCTATGCAGGAAACAATAATCTTATCATACACGTGCGGTGCATCGATCAACTGTTCCAAACAATGTACTATTGTGACCATGACCACAGAGTATGTTGTCAATGGAGTGCTTATTTAATTTGTTCGTAAGTAGAATGTGAAAGTTAGAGAGTAGAGTGTACACTCGTATTTCTAAGGACCTTTCGTATTCTATTCTTAGTTTCAAAATTTCAGGCTTTGTAATATTCCAACATATTGGCAAATTTTTGCCATTCATTTATTATAGCAGAAATGAGAGTCGCTCAATCACTGCGACCACCATACTGTTAGAATTGACGGTACAGTTAGTGAAATGGTTAAGCGATTGGCTGCTTCGTTGCGAGTCATGGTTTCGCTTTCCGAACAGAACAAACATTTGTATGACAAACATGTATGTATGTGAGCTTATATGTTTGTGAACGCACTCACAATTCAGGAGTAATTCATAGTGTAATCCAAAGTTTTTGTTGTTTTTAAATAATGAACGTTTCTAAACTACGAGAATTGGTCTTTTCATGCCCTGAAATATATGAGTAAATAGTAAATTTATTTCAGAAGAAGAAAGGGACCAAGAAGAGGTTATTACCACCAATATAAGCGAGGTTTTGGAAATCAAATATTTTCTTTGATTTTTACCAAAACTTGAATTGCCCTATAATTTGTTACAGCAAAATTGTAAATAATTGTATGTCTCTCGCCATGACTTCAATTTCATTTCAATTGCTTAGTAATTTTGTTGACAATTACAGCCGAGTATATGATTATAAATAATTTCAATAGCCCGCCATTGTAGTCGGTAGTAATTCTAATAAAAATACACAATAGTTAATTAAGGTGGTAACCCTGTACAAGGGGCAACAACGCAAGTGTTTTCAATGAAAACATTTTTACATAACATAATAACACGATTGTAGTAACTGGTTGTTTTAGCTAAATTTCGCATGATACTCCTCATTTAATCGGGAAATTAAGGTATAAATCAATAAGGCGTCGAAAATTGCACGTCAAATTTAAAAATGTACGGTAAAGATCGTGCAACTATTCCACATACATATTTTGTTTTTGACTTGATAGTTTCGCTTTGAGATGACGTGATTTTAGATAAGGCACGCTCTCTCAGGCTCAGCATAGATTATCCACTTTTGCTCTAAAGACTCCTAGACTGACATAAGGAAGGCATTTAAATATTTTGCCGTCCTCCGAATGATCTTGTATAAAGAAGATTCTATCAAATTACGAAAAGAGCTGATGATCTCACAATCATTGTGTCAATTTGTACGTTTGCACAACGATATGTACACTAATACGTATGCGCGGATTAAATACTCAAAGCATCGTATCCAGGTAACACCATAAACAACAGATTGCAATTAGTTTCTTATCTAGATTTAATATCTCTTTTACAACTGGGAAATTTTCCTAGTAACAATTTCAAATCTAACGTTTCAAACGTTAGATTTGAAATTGTTACATATCTAGATATCCATTTTCACCATTGCATGAAGTACAAACAGACCATCAAATGGATATATCATAAGCACTAGAATGCAAATTGACACTCCGTTTATCGTTCAAACCAGCTCAGAACGGAAAGATTCAAGTACCGACACTCAATTACAAATTCTATTTATGCGAGGAGCAATAAAAACGTAGCGATGTGGACATGCACTTCGCAGACGGAGAGCCTAGCAAGGGAATTACAAGGGCGTCTTTATTTAGAAACGAAAGGACATTATACTGTTGATAAACTTGTGAGTCATTAGACGTTTTGTTTCCATGCAGATGTGAGAAAAGATTCGTACGTCTGGTTCAGCTAAGAATAGATGGCTGTTTTTGTTGATATCGTAAAACGTTTACGTGGAATTTCATTCAAGAACGAATTTTGAATTGGTTTCTTAGTTACTATAAATATTATTGTAATAACGATATGTGAAGCTGAAGCCAGAAATGTTCCCTGTGAATGAGAGTCATAAATTCGAGTTAGATTTGGTTCATAGATCTAACGATTTGCACGCCTCTGAATCAAGATACGAAGCAGATCCAAAATTCGAGAGAGTGCGGCAAATAATACTTTTAGACGTTTCAGTTATGTGCTATAAAGACACTAGGAAAGAAAGGAATCATCTCAGACAGACATCTTCAATTTCTTACCCCTTTGCGCTGCCTGGCTGGACCATAAAAAGAAATTGCCTGACAATCAACCCAACCATCAAATCATACAATTTGCCTGGCACTTTGGGAGACAAAATACGTATTGTTACCAACTACTAACGTGCTTCCACACGTGACTGCGATCGGACTCGCTCGGCACGTTACGTTATTGCCATGAACAATCATTGTGTTTTGTGACGTTTTATGGTTCGAGATTTTAATATGCACTGGCTTCGTTCAGGTTGAAAGTTGTGTTGGTAGCCGATAGAAGTAACAACGAGAATTTAGATGTGTTAATGCACATCTAACTTTGGTGTAATCACTATATAGAGCAATTACGAACGTCAAGATAATTGGCTATGACCCTGAACTAAAGCCTCAGAAACGGCTCATTTCAAGGGTTTCCTAAATAAGGATACCATAGTAGGTGCGCGAAAGAACACGAAATAAAAAGGAAGTAAAAAATATTTTACAGGGCACATTTGAAGATAGAGAGAGGGGGGTCTGCCAAAAGCCTTTAAAAATGTAGAACTGAAAGCCTATAAATTTCCATACATTAGGAAAATTAAACATGTAACAGTCTATTAAGTAGAACATTCGTTCAATTACATATTAGGTTTTTTAACGCAACCTCCATATTTGAACTTCCTACTATGTAAATCATTATGTGACATGGGTCACTAATATATCCTGCATCCTGTCTAACAGATGTAACGGTGCTTTTATATCTCGTTTTACCAGTACTTTACGAGAATAAAATTTTCTTTAGCATCGAGTAAGTGTATAAAACATAAAATTACCCACATTTTATTACGGCCTACTTCAGCACGCAACAAGTGTGTTTCTATTAAGGTGACATTGAACAACCTCATTAGGGTAAGGGGCTTTATACACACGGAATATCCGACCTGCTTTTATGGTAACAAGCTTAGGAAAGCTAAGACCTTGGAGAGGACGTTCACACCTCTTAGTTATGGACTGCCATGAACTGCGAGGGAGATGGGGAAATGAAACTATTTCTCACTCGATGAGTCAATAACAGGGCACAGATGGGACACTTATGTGTTCCCCATGCCACTGAGAATCCAGAAGGTGGATTTTTTATGAATTCAGGATAGCCTTTAGTATTTGCCTGTAAGAGTGTAATATGGAAGTCAGTTGGTTTTGTATTCCTTCATGAAATGAAAATGTAGTGAGGAAAATTTTGAATAAGAATGAGAAAAACGATGTAAAAAGATAATGCTAGAAACTACTTAAACTACTAGAGATGTCGGCTAATAGAGGTATTGGTGGAAAAAAATTCTGTGAGGACCCCAAATTAACTGGTAGGAAGGCAGGAGCTCCGGAAGAAGCTTGATCTATGCCAACGCCCAGAAGTTGAACAATGTAGGCTAAAAAAAACAAGAAACGACGATAATTTTCGAACGAGTCTTCTTCTTGCTAGCATGTAGGATTGGTATGACCGAACCGCAGTCAACACTCTACAATACAGCGCAGCATGTCTAACTTGTAAATAAATTAAAATTTCAGTCGCATGTTGTCAGGCTATTAAATAAAAGCCTTCGTGGTCTACCCACGCGGCGTAATCCGCCAGCGTGACATCGCGTAACCGAACCGGTAGCTGGAACTTCTAATACTTGTAGTCTAGACTCGTAATATAGAGAAATTGAAATAATTATATCAGCAAAAATCTTATGTATTTTTCTGCCTCTGTGTGGACCGCCTGGAAGACACGGTGGAGCACAGGGTAGAAGTGTGCCCCGCTTGGGCAGAGCAACGCCGTGTCCTCGTGGGGGCGATCGGCGGCGGCGATCTCTCGCGCCGAGCCGTGGTACAGGCCATGGTCCGAAGCGAGGAGGAGTGGCAGGCGGTTGTCTCATGCGAAGCAGAAATGCTAGCAGAGGAGGAGGCTGACTACGCAAGGCAAAGGTCCTTTCGCCAGCGTCGTCGACGGCGCGTATTGTCAGCAATCGTAGGGGCCCAGCAGGGTCGAAGCCTACTGGGGCCACGTATGAAAGTGAAACCCGGGGCCCTGGCACGAAGGCAAAGAAAAAACAGGAGTGGGTTTTTAGTCAGTAAAAGTCAGACACTATCTCCCGCTCCGCCCAAGAGCGCGATTTGTCATTAGATGACTTTACAACCTAAAAAAAATTACTTTTCTAAATTTATCTAGTCTCGTGCCTCGAAAAATACGTAAAGCCGTTGGGTCCCGGATTTTTGACAGTCGTTACAGGTAGTCAGATTCCAGAAAGTCTGACCATCAGTCTATCCAAGGAGTATCGTGTTGCCCAGTAATTGGGTTGTGGCGATCTGATAGGCAGCCGCTTCATATAAAACACGCTAGTTGGGAAAAGGCTAGGGAGGTAATGGAGCTCGCAAAAAACTAATCGAAGACCAAGCCGGACCATAAATTTTCTTCTATTGTCCATTAGTTTTCGTTAGTGGTTTTTCCTATTTGAAAATTCAAAGATAACCTAGAGGAACGTAGTACGGGATATATCATGTGGTCTAAGCCAGGTTGAGCATTACCAGTCTTCCAAATCCTTTCAGCCCTTGAGGAGTAATTGCCGATGAAATTAATAGATATCTTATACATTTTTGGACTTTTGATTATTTATTCATTTTTAGTCTCATTAAGAATCACATCTGTTTCGTTTTCAATTAAACGCGCAATCTAATCGGTACCTACACTTGATATATATGTATTTATATATATGTATATATATATCTCGATTGTTACTGTCTTATCTCTAAATACTTGGAAACACGTGTTTTTTACCGTCACGTTGTATTCATAGCGATTCTTGGCACGCAGACCATTTTAGAGTGCTTAGGTACGAACCGTTTCGTGTATCGTTGAAAGTGAATCAATTTACTACTGAATTAGTTATATCTTATTTGTAAGCAAATTGATTCTAAAATAGGTTCTATTATTTATGACGTACGGAAAAATTACGTTTTGTATCGAATAGGCAGAACCACAGAATAAGTAATAGACAGAACTCCGGTTTTATAAAATTTAACAGAAAGTTGGTCTTCTTGGAACTTGTTTTAAAATGAGTTTTCTTTAACAAGATTATCCTTTTAGGAAATTACTTTTCGAGATTAGGTTTTGGGTCGACAATTCGAGACCCTTACAAAAGCTTTTGGCCCAAGGCGAGGTTGATTCTAACAAGAGGACTACGTCCCGAAAATGTTTGTTTATTTTTTTTAGTTGTATTTTGTTGAAATAGTAGAAAAAAATCTTTTGTAAAATAAGGTTCTACCTAATATTGACTTTTTTATCACATTTTGTTAGTCCACTCAGTTAACAATACAAATAAATATATGAATAAAGCTCACAATAAATATCGTCACAAATAACTACCGGAAACACATTAACACAGAAGGACGGCACAGTTGACATCTGAAAGCCATGCTACCGGCCCGAGGAATCAATCCGACACATCACTTCTGTACTCGACTCGACTAGTCAACGGAGACTAATTGCATAAATACATCATTGTAGCCAGGATTATCCAGCACTAACTGGCTCTAAATACAATCTTGTTGAATCAGCAGTACGATGCCAATATTATGTTGTATTGGGATCGATCTATCATGACTGACAAGACTATTGTCGCTATTGGCAGCTTGACATAGTGGCGATATAGCGTTGCACAATTATAATTAAGGATATAGCATTGCCATTACAACGAGAGTCTCGTGAAAGCTGAGTAAGATAAGCAAACGAAGTATCTTAACTTAGCTCGCGAGCTTTGCTATATGTGGGAGGTGAATATAGCAGTTATTGTCACAATAGTCGTGATTATCAATGGTTTAATAGAGCATGAGCTTCGACCAACATCCGAGGAGGATCTCGTTGGGCTGGTGGATCATGAGCTTGATCCAAAAACCAAAACCAGCGCTGTGAGTTCATCGCATTATGCGTGAGGCCGCAGCTTTATGCTGAGCGTTCGGCCGTTTTGCGCGGATGTGACGCACATCTTACCTATCAATTGATTATGTTTGTTACCTAGTTTTAAGATTGCGTCATTTCGCGCGAATAAACTGTTTTTCTTTCTTTCTTTCTAAAAAGCGGTGCTTCTGGACACGGCACGTATTGTTACGATATTCTACTCTCAAGAGCCCAGACAACCGGTAGTATAAACCCTAATCCCGATACTCTGGTGGCCGACAAATTTTTTACAGTTAATATTTAAAAATATAAAATTTATGTAAAAAGATAATAAAAGGAAATAATACTATAATTGAGCTACAAGACAGTGGACGTCTTTTAGGTCAATTGATGGTATTATGCTAAGCGACAATTCAATTAATTTCATTTCACTTAAGCCTACATGGGTACTTGTAAAAACCAAAATCTAGTGCACGTTATGAAACTCCCTGGTTACAGTGGAATATTTATTTTTACAATATTCCCTAATTATAGTAGGTATTAATAGTTATGACAGGATAGTATAAATCAGTTACCAAAAGTACAATATTAAATATACTAAAATCGAATTAGAAAATACTCTAGTAAATTAGACTGCTGAGTCCAGTGTTCTTACCCCAAAAAATAAACCTATTATTGAATGACATGAAAATACATATAACAATAATAAATCAGTAATGAAGTTAGTCAGTAGGTACTCCAAATATTGTAAAAACAATGTCATGAATAATAATCGTCACCACATCGACCGGACCCGAACTCTCACTTGAGCGAATCTCGTATCCATAAATATATAACATAGTGTAATTAAAACCACACACCTTTCTATTCGATCAGACAAGCAGTACTCCCAACGTTGGCTGTTGCACTTCCATTCCCTGACCCGTCTCAATACGGGTGAGTTCAATTCATCACAGATGATCTTCAGTGCGGCTTCTTCCAATACGTCTTGTACGGCTATTAGTGATAACCTGATGAAAAATATATAATTAGAGTCTAGTACTGGTAGTGATGTGAAATAGGTAGTGACTAGGGTGATAGATAACTCCAAAGCTCAAGTATTTATGACTAATAATGTTATGACAAATGTGGAATGTAATTTTTTCTGTCTACTTACTATACTAGCATGCTTGTGTAAATTGTTTTTTTTTTTTTTCATATGTTGTTGAACGTTATGTTAAATATTGTTAAACGTTATAAAGCTGTTTGACACAAATGTAAATTTATTAAAGGAATAAAATATAAAAAAAACAATTTAAAAAAAAATGAAATTAGCGAGCCACACAGTCTACTAAGCATATATGTAAATACTAGTCGCATACAACATGAAATATCAGCATAACGAAACTATTAGCGGAAATGATCGAAAGCTGCGGGCTTTGTGGTCAAAATCAGTTAAAAGCATCAGAATCTCTTATGTATATTTTCATCTGAATATCAGCGGGACAAATTGTTACCTGTCATTCAAAATTGAACATAATACAATAATTATATTTCACAACGACTATACAATGCCATCTAGAGCTTGTGCTACGAGTACTAGACAACTTATAAACATACTTCATCATCAACTTCCTGCCCTGGCCCCGTTTTATTTGGGGTCGGCGCAATAACTTTATTTCTTCCATTCTGCCCTGACACTCGTCAAGTTATAACTAAATTCCCAATCTTAAACCATAAACATACTTATATATTTATTTCTAAATACATACATATTATAAATAAATTACACCCAGACACAGAACAAATGATCGTGCTCATCACACAAACAAACATTTGTCTTGGGTGAGAATCGAACTCACGACCACTAACCACAAGACCAACCAGGTCAGTCAAAACGCGTACTAAGTAGGGCAGGATCTGAGATCCGTAAGAAAACCAAAACATTTCGTTCCAAAATGTAATTTCAAAAAAGATGCGAGTTTAAATCCAGTAGTGGAATTTAGTTTCGTGCAATTTCATACTGTCCATTAATCATAGCTCACTCTAATGATAGTAATTACGTAATTGAATAGGCGTGTTGTTGTTAAACCGCTAAGCAATGTAAAGCATGACTGACAGTCTTTGTTACGGCGACAGGAAACGCAAAAATAACACACTGTAGTACAATAATAACACAAAAATAACAGCCTGTAAATTGTAGTACAGAATGTGGAAAACATAGAGTAGGTAACAAAATGGAGTGCTCAAGAGTACTACGATAAAAAAAAGTTTGGTGAACAAAGTAAGAAATTAACTAACTAATGTAGGAGATGTGGTTCAAAGTGCAACTTGGGAAAAGTTTGTATCCCTGGGCTTCAATTGGCTAAGTTGTTTGATTAATTGATTGGGCTCAATATGAATAGTAGTGTTTCAAACGGCAATTATTCATTGACAGACAACGCAAAACCTTAACCAGTCTAGATTTCTAAAAGCATGAATTATTGCGCAAGTTTTCCTTAATATTCAGTATGTTAAAGAAGAAAGATTTTTATGTTAATCCCTAAAATATTATTACTATTGGCCAATAGAACTAGTGTCCAACCGAATATTCGGTTTCGGTCGAGTTTCGGCAAAAAAAACGAGTTTCACTTTAGTTTCGGTTTCAGCAGCAAACTTGCCGAAACTACGACCGAAACCGAAACTACATTCGGGAGTTCTCGCGCTGTACCAGTCATTTCCGGCGCGTTAAATTTCATACACGCGCCTAATCATGTCTCACTGACTGACTTCTGTTTGCAATTCGTTTGGTAACGTATGTTTAACAACAACAAAAAAAAAACAATATAAAAAAACCAATAACAACATAAAAATCAATTCATTATAACTAAATATTTTTTCGTAAATGTGGGGTTGTTATGTTGATTATCATACCAATAAGTGAAAACGTCGAAGGCTGCATAGCTATGTGATTTAAAGATAAAAAAAGAAAGACTGACTGATCATAATAACGTTTTTTTTATTTTTCCCTCAAAACATGATTCTTGTAAAGAAGTTTCGGTTTCGGCCAAAGACTGTTGCCAAAATTCAGTTTCGGTCGTAAAAACCAGTTTCGGTCAAACACTAAATAGAACAAAACAACTAAGTAAATAATAGTTATTAATTAATTATTTTTTGCCTATTAAATGAGGAAAATTATAATTAAGTTATAATTTTCCAGATTGTGGATAAATAAGATTAATTATACATATGTATTAAGGTTTTCCTTTTAACTTGATTTAGAATAAAATATGGTTCTAACCATATAAGTAAGATAGAGTGGTGGTAAAGCCAGCATCTACCACTTAATTATTATTTTTTGTGTACACAAAATGCTATTGGCAATCTGGACAATATATTTATTTTTATACATTGCTTAGACAAGCTCAATTGTATAGAATGACTTGGCATTCTAGACAATGTCTGGATGTTATACCTTGTCAACAACATAATACAAAATTTTTTTTGCTTATTATTTTTCCATTAGATAGTCTCTTGATACCAAAAAAAAAGTTAAAAAATCTTCAAACTTATTTTAACATTCTAAAGAACACATGATAGTGAAAGGAGAGACAATCACTGATATAAATCAAACATACTGACAACAATTTACACAGTAATTTATTTATTATTAGATAGCAACTAATATTAATGATTTATAACGGTAATGATATTTTAACAAGATGTTAATCAGCTAGACACATTTGTTAATGAAAAATATACAGTTATTGTTACTTAGTATTAATAATAGCTTGGATTTAACCAGTTAGGTGACTGCCAACAGCTAACCAGTTAGGTTACTAGCTGACTTGGCAAACATTGTTTAGTATTGTAAATAATTAAGCATCGACATTTTCGGGTGAGAGCCTGGTGATTCGTCACACAGGGTATCCTAGTATCTCTGTATGGAAATTATCAAAGAAAAAAATGGGGGATGGGTGTCAGAAGGTAATAAAATAGCCTACGAGAATAGCTCAGACCCACCAAATGTCCACAAATTTCATAAAAATTGGTCAAGCACTGACACAAATTTTTTAATATTATATTTACAATTTCAAAAAGTAAATACTCACTTATTTTCCAAAATAGTCCTGCAGACGACCTCCCTTACTCCAGGGTTTGTAATCTTCTCTACATTAAGCTGATGAAGGTTCCATGAAGCTAGTCGACAGCACCTCACTCCATCTCGCTCATACATGAAATTTTCTTCTACTATTGGCCTATGAGAATATGCTGACAGCAAATCCAAAATGTCATTCACTGGTACTGTGGCAAAACCGTTTGGCAATGTCATAGGGAACTTGGCATTGGTGGGCATTGATAGGCTTTTCCTATGTGGCGTCTTAGGGGTACTCGAGACCCCATTTGACATACACTCCACATCATTCCATCCATTAACATGTCCGTTAGTTAAATGCTGTACACTCTCACACTTCCTGGGTTCCAAACTTAAGTGATGCTTAACTGTACTTAACCTAACAATATCCATACCACGAACTTTGATTAAATCATCTAATGATTTGAAGGGACCTTTTTTGTTTCGGTAGTCTACTATGTTTGCAGCTATTTCTTGGTTGAGGCCCGGTACACATTGTAATTGGAACACACTTGATGAGTTAACGGAGCACAATCTGTTTTCAGCCTGTATTCGCACACTGTCTAAAGATTGCGTCCGGGAACTAGCTCTAGATATTTGTTTCCTTATGTTTGTGCAAATTTCTGGTCTTAGTAACTCTAGTTTTTCAGCACCTATACCTAGAAGGAAATGACACGGTTATTTATATATTTGAGGTAAGTTATTGCCTTATTGTATACCTATTTTTAGCAGGTAGTGACTATTCCAGAGATAATAGAGTTTCTGGAATGTAGAACAATGGTAGGAAGATAAGAGTTATTTTTGAATGTAGGTATAATAAAAATGGCCATGCTCATTATATTGCTTGCTTGTAATTGTAACACAAAAGTTATAATATCGTTTTTTTTTTTTTTTTTTTTTTAATTGATATAAACCAGTGCTTGACTGTTGAACAAGTATTTTAATTAGAGTCTTATTCATCAATAAAACTTTTTTAAAAACACTGTACTTTGATTGATCAACGATAAAAGCAAAGTAAGCTAAATTCACTGCTACATCAAAACTAGGTTTTAAAAAAATGAGGCCATGACATTTTGTAGTAGATATTCATTTAGTAATGTCAGCTTTGGTAAGAGTTAAATAATGTGTTAGAATTATAGTTTTTATTTTGTAACTATTTAGCATAGAATTTTTTCAGCAAAGCCATTTATTTACATGTATAAGTCGTGGCCAGATTATAGAAACTGACCACTTCATGATTTGGGCATGGTCAAATAAAACTAACCAGAATGTTTTACATGATAAAAGTTTTTTGATATTTCAATCCTCATTTGGCCTGCTTTCTTTAGATCTTTTATTATTATAGTACTTAATCCTACACCAATGTTATGGCCAAATGAGGATTGACATATCATCAAATGTTAACATTTAAATGATCTGGCCAGTTTTAGTTGCCCATATCATGAAGAGATCAATTCTAAGATTTGGCCAGAACATATACATGTGTGTGAACATACATAATCATGATTTGAATAATGTATGATTATTATTAGCAATCTATGATGATTATTTTATGACTGTCTACATCAAATTATTTTAGTAATCTCTGCAATCTATTTTAATCTCAATCTGAAATTTTATATTTGAATCCCTTTTGATATGTACTAAAATATGCTGATAGCAAAATTGCCTTCAGATATCTTTTCAATAAAGTTTTATGTGTAGGTACAATCACTTTTGAAAGTTTCATAGACAGTGGTTAGAATTACTGGTCACTGTTATTTCAAAAGAAATAGGTATCAATAACTTTCTAATAAGAATCAAGATGTTTTGTTATAAGGAAACATACTCATTGAACTATTTTGTTTTTCAAAATTATTTTTTTCATTCTAAATACTTTTTGTATAGAAAGTTTGTTCTGCAGATAATTTAGAATTCCTTCTCCTATAAATGTTTGGTTTACTGAATTACCTAAAGAACAGACAATGAGAAACATAAATTACCTGTAGGCAATTAGCAGTTTGAACAAATTGGCTGCCAAGTACTATTTAATCATATCTTCACTTCTAAATTATTTCCTTTAAATTACTCTTCCAATTGGAAGACAATTAACTAAGTATGTGTTTGTAAAAACTATGAATTATTAATGCATGAATTAAGGCCTTGACATGGTTGTTAAGAAGCTCTACTCATCTCTGAATTAGTAAACATTAAGTGGATAAAAAATATTCACTGAAGTTTTTTGTTTGTTCTGAGAATATTTTTTTTTACTGAGTTGTCAAAAAGAGAGTGTCGTAAAGGTACTTTGTTGTCGAGGCTATCACTGTTATTTACCTGAGACCAGTGCGAGGTCGTCTACTCGTTTGAAGCGGCCTATCATTTGACGATGGCGCACTATCTCCCGCGCCAGCTGCCTGTTCACCCCCGGCAGCGTCATCAGCTGCTCCTCCGTCGCCGTGTTTACGTTCATCAGCTCTGGATAGTCCTCTGAAGGCGGCAAACTGAACGTGTGGCTCAAACTTGATTTGTTCAGTTTACTCCGCCGCACGAACCGCCGAAACGAACTCCGGCGGCCGCTCTTGCTCAACACGGAGCTCGGACTTTGCCCCATCTCGTTGGACGCCACTTCGAATTATATATCGATCATAACAACACAAATTTCACTACAGATATTTGATGAAAAAAAACTATTAATAGATTTTTATGTTTCTCACTAGCACTGAGATTATTCACGGCCACATAAACGTATGGAACAAATCACCTATCTGTGCACTAATCGCGGTGATTATCTCGTAATCATGAGAATAATTACGGATCTAAGGTAAAAACACTACAGCAACCACACACAGCTCCCCGTCATCAATTATATCGCAACAATGAAACAGTGACACAAATTGACAGCTAGAATGACAAAAGATAACGGATAGTTACGAGCACGAAGCACAACTAATCGATATGACTTAAAGTCACTCGAATACATTGAAAAGTTCAATTTCAAAATTGAATATATCGAATATAAATACGTGGAAGAGTACCTGAACGAGTATATTTTGTATATACGTAGTTAGGATCATAAATACCTATTTAGATAATGTTTAAGTTTAATTAATAAAAAAATAATTATACAATAATTAGGAAATATATATACAATATTATATACAAAAACACTTAACTAATTAAAACTATTATAAATAACTTATTAATAGTCTAAAACTAAAAAGTCACACGTCAATATACAACCCGCCCCTGATCGTTCCCGGTGCAAAAGTGCCCATAATACTGGCCGCATTACCTCGCTGGATAGCGATGGCCATCCTTTGCACCAAGAACGACCCGGACCGGGAGTCACCCGTTGCCTCCCCGAGCCTACGGCCTAAATCCCCCACAAAACACTTTGCCTCCGTACTCCAACTGCCCAGAGTCTCCACAGCAACAGGCACAAAATGGTAAAGCTGCACCAAGGAAGCGTACTTCAGCCTTTTTTTAAAGCAGGCGTCTTCAGCGGCGGCAGAAGCAGTGTGCATCGTGCGACTCAGGTGACTGGCGGCGACAGTGCTGACGCAAGTTGCGTCCCAGATCAGGCACTTCCCGTTCTTCTACGGCACCAGAGTCAGCCCATCCGGCCTCTTACCGTCAGACCTGCTAAGACCTGGAGGCTCAAGCACGCAGCGGATGTTTGCCGATATAAGGGCTCTCCGGACAATGTCGTTCAAGGCGTGATGACGCGGGAACCTCCCTGTGCAGCGCCGGCAGCTCAGTGCGTGATGGCCATTGGCCTCCACCAAAGAACCGCAGGTGCATATATGAGGCTCGCACACCTTACAGCCTAGGCGGAGAGCCACCGCCACACGCAAAGAGTCATTGTCGAGTAGAGTGCCCAAATGAGGCGAAGGAATCGCCTGTAACCACGCCCCGGACTCGGGTTGCGACACTGCTCGTAGTCTGGCCTTATCGACTCCCAATGCACCCTCTAACAATTGCTCTTGAAGCAGCTTTACCCCAATGTCATCCCACGCCCGCTGAACATGTTCTGATTCGGGGATTGTCGCACCCGAGTTGAGGGTCAACCAAGCTGAGACAGCATCTGACGCAAATGGCATGCTTCCCCCATCACCATTAGTATTGAGTAATACAGTGACTAGGTTGGCAACCCCATGCGCAGACGCCAAGAAAGCCGGCAGACCCACATCCCGTGCGCACCGTACCCCGAGACCACCACAACGGATAGGTAGAGCTGCCTGCCTCCACTGGGGTCCATCTAGGGAGACATTGAGAACAGACTCCACCACCACCTTCAAGGCATCGTCAAACGAGGAAACTTCCTCGGGACATAACCAAGTAGGGGTGGTCCGCAACAGATATGTGATTTTTGGGAGAGCGAAGCACATGCGCAATAGGACAATCGCAACGTGCGCGGAAAGATCTTTAAGACGCTCGTGAGCAGAAAGGAGGAGCCGAGTTCGAGACGTAATGGCTTCAGGAACTGCACTAAGAAAGATAGGGGATCCTAAGAGATTGAAGTCGGAGCATGAAAGTTCTCTGAGGCCAGGAAGAAAGGAGTTAAAGCGAGAAAAGTGTGTACGAGCTTCAATACTACAGGGGAAAAATTCGCACTTCGAAGGATTCAACTCCAGACCCAGGTCTCTGAGGCGAGGGACAAGAGCCTCTAAGTCCTGAAAAACATCTTCCGGTCTGCCCCCGATAGTGCCATCGTCAAGGTACCACACATTTAGGCCAGATTTCACCTCGACAATCGTCTTATGAATGGCCAAACTGAAAACGAGTGGCCCGAGCGGGTCCCCCTGTTGGGCTCCCACTTTTGAAAGAATAAGACTGTTATCGGAGAAAAGATTTGAAGGCAGTCTATAAACTTGATGAAGGAAGGGGTATAAAGATGGGACTTTTTCCTTGACCTCGCTCAACAGAACGTCTCTTTCCAAAGTATTGAACGCGTTGCGAATATCTAGCTTCAGCAGTATTGAGTCTTCGTTCTGCGGATCCATCACAAATGCTCGCGTAGCGTGGATGGCAGCTTCGCATCCCAGACGTGTGCCAAAACCCAACTGATGAGGCTGCAAGTAGCGGGACATATCCTCTTTCACTGCACGACAAGCCAATTTTGCAGTAAGACGGCGAAAGACACTACCGACTGCAATTGGTCTTACTCCGCCGTCTTTCTTTTCCAGTGCAAAGAGTGATGCCCCGTATAGGAACGGACAAACGCATGAGTTCAACTGACCACTTAGCAAGAACTTTGCCAGCCCAGTCAGACCCCCCACAAGGCGCCTTCCACTTTCCCCCGCCGACACCGAAATCAACTCCTTGAGGTGCCCCGGCCGGATCCCGTCCAAGCCCGCTGCTGATCCAGTATAAAAAGAACCAAGCGCCGATACCACGTCCTCCTCTGTGACTGACAATGCCGTAAATGAACGGTCAGGCTCTGGTGGGAAACTGAGAGGACGTGAAGGATCGGGGTGCTTAAGTTTCAACGCAGCAAGGGTGTCGGCATCCCCCCGAGCAAACGAGTCGTCGGACATCAATAGTCGTACCGCCCCTCTTAAATCGCCCACAAAAACCTTTGTTTCGATACTTTTTTTTATAGACCGGTCACCCGACCTTATTTTTGCGCCCACTACACCGTCATGACAATGTCCAGGTGACATTATATTGGCTTTGACTTTAGATGTCACATTACCGGGCAACTCTTTTGCTGGGACTCTTAAAGACGTGTAAGCAAACGAAAGAAGAGCACTCCACTCATCTACCACATTACCAGCAACACAAGAGTCTATAATGTCGCAGAGTTTCCCTGCCGCCTGATTCCGGGCACCCTTAGGTATATGCCGAAGAACGGGAATACTTGCTTTGAAAGAAGCTAGCCTATCCAAGGGACTCTGGGCTGGCGAATGCGTCGGGGTCACCTGTCCTGACGAAGAGGTGTTAATTGTGCCGACCGGCAGAACCTGTGAAACAGCACCCGAACGTAGGGCATGTTTGTGCATGCGTCCGATGTGCACCTTCAGCCCGTGCGCAGAGAAAAATCGAGAAGAACCTGGGCAGTGGGGACAAGTTAAAAATGAAGGCAAACTCATTTTGTACAATAATAAATATAGCGCTCGGAAATAGGGAAAGCAAATAAATACCTATAAATTACAATAGTGATAAAATATACCCAAATAAAGTGGCAACAACAAACAATACATAATTTAAGTTACAATAAATAATTTAAAAATCAGCTTTTCAATAATTCTGAATGTCTACTCTGGTTCTCGGTTGTATGTAATTTTTTTCAGTATATTTTCACTTCACTTAGGTTTCTATATAATAGGTTCCACAGCGTGATGTTCGAGGAGCGCCTTTCGCGTACTAATGTGCGTACCCTGACGCGCTGCCAGGCCTCCTGTCGCGCTCACTGCCGCAACGACCCCGACTGCCTCAAGCGCTGCTCTTGTCTGTTTGGAGCAATACAACCGAACAGCTCGGCTCCAAAAACCTTGATGTATTTTTGCATTCAAACCAGATCAAAACCAATTATCTTTTAGATTAAAACAGCTTCACCTAGCTGAATAGTTATATCCAGATGTTCACAACATACACAGCAAAACCGAGGAGTAGCTCTGTGGGGTTTTCCTAAAACTGACGTTCTCCAGGTGGTAGCACTGAATCATTAATATATTTTTGTCGTAATATAATTGAATACAGATTATTTCCCTTGTGGCTCTATGAAAAATTTTATCACGTTTTTATATGATTTAAAATAAACATCACAATAAAATAACATTCTGTCAACCGGTGACGGTGTCAAGTTTTTTTTTTTTTATAATATTGTATATATATAATTACAGTTAGATTTCCTGATTTGTTTAAATATTTATTAAGTTATAATATTTATTATTTAAGATGTATATAACCTTATAAAATGGAGATTAAAAATTAGGAAATATATTTTGGTGGATATCTTAAAATAATTATTGCGCCAATGCACTGATCATAAGTCTTTTGCACATAATAGTCTTTTGATCATAAGTTTTTTTGTCTTTTGCATCACTTTCTGTTTGTTTATAAATAGCATTGGCTTTTATTTTGAAGATAATGGTTATTATTTATGAAGAAATTAGTTCGACATTAATATAAAAATAAACTAGAGGCAGACCTTTAATGAATCATTCAGGTAACTTAAATTGAAACAGTAAATTGAACATTTTTTGCACATCACTACACAAGTCGCTGACGTTTGTGGTGCGTTTAGGAGGTATGCTTTGAGTTTTGATGAAATGATTTTATGTGAAAAAATAAAATAAATTATTTATTTAATTTCAAAAATATCACTGATTTCCGATTTTACCAAATAACATTTCCTTGACTGTATAATACTCTAAACTTAAAAATTTTAAATAAAATAAAAATGTTGCGTTCAGCGCCATCTCGTGAGGATATGGCCATATTGAGGCCTATATTTCAAAATAAATTGCTTCTCTGTACAATTTCCTTGTAATGGTTTAACACCGTGAAAACTACCAGCTTACCAAAGGCAAGATACATCTCTTTAACTGAGCACAAATTTTATCTAGCAGAGTATCAGTTTTCTGTTCAGGTTTCAGGCAGACAACAATTGAAGCGACATCCAATATAGTGGACCTGCGGACCGAGTGCAAGAAGAAGGAAGAGAAATGTACTAGATTTTTGTCAATCAAGGTATCCCTGGGGGCCGGGAGTCTGGCACAGCCGTCGCCGTAACAAAGTCGATATTCTGTTCGGCATCTATTAATATCAATTTAGTAAGTACATTATTTACCGTGTAAACAATTGCAAAAATTCTTCCACACTGTTGGGATCGGAACGAAAGGGAAGAAAAGAGAAAAGAAAAGAAAGAAATATAATATGATTGCGTAGTTTTAATCATCGATTTAAAACAACACTATCATATATATAGACAACACTAACATTAGGCAAATAAAATAAAACACAAAACTGATCAGAACAGTTCCCGTGCTAGTTTATTCAAATTATGTACAGTATCGCCTATAAGCTTACATTTAGACATAACCGCTGCTACTACAAATAAGTGTTGATAATTCACTGCATTAGCTCTGTAAAGAAAATATATTTACAGAGATGAGTGTGCGATAGGATTAGGAGCTTTGGGGGTCAAAGAAACGAAATTGAGGCATTATAGGGAATTGTCATTAGTTACTAGAACTACTGAGAAGTAAGCCGCGAAATTCAAATTTGTTCTTTTTTTTGCATTTTGCAGGTTAGTTGATTGACCCTTGAATGACTTTTTTATGAAATAGCCGTTCAATACGGTAAGACGAAGTGAGTTATTTGTTTTTTTGTTTTGCTAATTGAGCCGGTTGCGGCTATTCTGCCAGTGTCACGTTGGGAAGTGAGAGTTTTATTGATGATTTTAATTCCGTAAATAATTACGTATTACGTCTGCCAACTATATTTTAATCAATATATAACATGAACCTGTAAAATGCAAAAACTTAAGAAAATTTGAATTTTGCTTGCTACCTTGAGGCATCCTCTTAAAGTGCGCTGTCTCTTTTTTCGCGCAATGCAGTCTTTGACAATTTATTATTATTTTACGCCGTTTTATGCCGTCCGTTTCTGAACGTCAATTTCAAGTTATCTAACACGATTTGTTGCTGTTATTTTGACCAACCATTCACAGCCAGCTAAAAAGGAATTTTGACGGAAAGATCGGGGTTTCAGTAACTTAAGTTCCAATGTAAAATTGCGATAGATGCAATAAAATTTATATTAGCTTGCTTATCTGTTAACTTCTTGACATTATCATAATAGTTATGCTATATAATTGTTATGGATGAGGCTGTACAATGCAGATTATTTTTTTACTTAGGCCTACTGTCCATGGACGCGTATTCGTCATTATACACCTGCGTGAAGCTTACATACAAAACTATGAAATTCCGTCAACGAAGCGGCCATTGTCAAGCCGTCGAGTCGTTGCAGCTTCGTGTACGTGGATGGTTTACTTTGACTCGCAAAGCTCCTATGTACAATAAAGTTACACCCAAATAGTGAGATGGAAAACATAATGAACATGTCACCAGTACATATGGATGCCCACTGTCTGCCTTTTATTACATTTTAAAAATTCCATATTATCATAAATACTTTTATACACTCAAATACAAATTAATCGTTCGATCTTGGTCATTAGACCATCGCGCATCGCTTATAGATTAGTAATTTTTTTTTTTCTTTAAATAACATAGTTAAACTAAAATGTTTTTTTTTTTGCTATTAAATATTGGAATCTAACCTATTGCAAAGCGTAACAAAAATTATCTTTTGAGAATCTAACTAATCACTAAGCCTTATAGCTTCAACTGTATTAATTACAACCGAAATGGCATTGTTTTTTTAAACAGCCAACTATTATTTCTATAATGTCTATTCTTTAAATAAATACTTTTTAATTTATATTGGAAAAATAATGGATAAAATAGTTTATGTTACGAACTTTTTTTTTAAATATAAACTAAACAAAATTCAACAAAAGAAAAAAGGAATTTGTCTTTCTCGTAACAGTTGAGCGGGAAACAAAAAAAAAACTATGCCTATATGAGGATGTTATGTGGCTAATACATACACAGGACAGATTACAAAGGAAATTATTTTGTTCTACATAAAAAAAATATATCACAGAAAGAGATGTAGGTAGTCGTTAATCAATATAAAATCAACTGATACTTGACTAGTACATAAATGTTAAAAATAGAAAATAAATGAGCAAAAAGTTAACTGCGTTCGAATAATTTCACCGAATCATTTTGGTAGGTACATTAAATTTTTCAGATGTTAGATTCTGTTACATAGGTTATAAGTTATAATGCAATTATATAAAAATACTTGATTACTATCCGTCATAAATATTATACGTATAAATATACGACCACGTTAACTCGTTCCATTTCAACGTAACAACATTTTCGATCAACATTTCCGCGAATTGGCCGGCTAATGTGGTCGAAGAAACTCCTTACAGCTCACAAATATTTCTATGTTTATTAAAATTATGCATTTTAGCCACCTAACATGTAATCCCCTTTATAAAAATAGACAATAATCCAGCCTTTTAGCTTCAAACCACATCGTTTACTTGTACAAATATTTCATATCAAAACTTGCCAATACTTCTCCGTTATCATACAAATGAGTTTATTATCATAACATATTTGTGTTTTTTGACAAATTTATTTTTTATCTCGTAAAGCTCTGCTGTGCAAATATACCCTATTAAATTCCCATTCAATGGCTTTATTGTAAATGAAGAGGTAATTATATTATCCATATGCTTAAATAAATTCGAAGAATCCCATTAGACCACATAATATTTACTTTTTTTTGAAAATTGAACAAATCGTTGTACATTTATTATTTGGAAATATATTTTTAAAAGCGTCCATAATCAGTAAGAAGTAAAATTGAACAACAACTCTAGCTGCCAAACCCTTTAAGCAATTCCAGGATCAGAGATCAAGAGTAAATTCCAGATAAGTTTGTCAAAAAACACGTCGCTAAAATTAATTAATACCTAAGCTATTCACGTTAATAAGTTATAAGTTGAAAGATATTTTATTAATCGATATAAATACTTATTAAGTTTAGGAAAAGCCATGCTTCTTACTTCCGTTATTTTTATTATCATTTGGATTTGCTAAATCGTTTAAGTACTCTAAGATATGATTTCGTACTTTATCTACTATTAAAGAATGTAATTTAAATTAGAATGTTAAGTTGGAATAACAGTGACCTTTAATGCGAAAATTGTATTGAACCAAAACGAATTTCGAAGAGAGCGCAGGCAAGAAACGTTAAATGAAACTCCATTATAATTAATAATATAATTTTACTATTACAATAAGCACCAAACCAGGTTTGGAATGTTCAGTATTGCACCACATGTGAACAAAATCCAATCTAAAACAGTCACAATGTAAAATTAAAAAAAAAACACAGTACATAGAATTGGGAGAGTAAAAAAAAATTTTCAAATAATTAATATATTTCGATAATAAATAAATTCGGTTACCACAACACAATAAAGGTCACCATTGAGTCCAAATGGGAAAGCGAATCTTAAATACAGAATGATGAGCAAATAATTAAAAAAATCTTTTACAACGTACATAATTATCAGCCATACTGTTGAATGGTTTGTACAAATAGTGACTTCATTGTGCATTAAACCATGTATGATTGCACCGCCAGTCTTCACGGAAGGTTCGCGTTCTCGGAACTTCCTTAATCTCAGATGATAACAAAACCTTCCACTAGGATAATGTTTTCGTGTCGTATTCCAAGTAAGTAAGTGCTGGGGTACACGGATCATGTAAACTTGCGAACTCAGCAACTTTGCAATTCAATCTATTTAACACTAAAAGCGCGGTCGTCCCAAATTTGACCCATTTCGATTTTCTTCCTGATCTAGTTAATGTTTTATTATGCGTAGAATCGCAATTTTTACGACTTTTTATAAAATCTCATGTAAACAATAATCATCACATTTGATAAAAAGTCATAAAAAATTGCGATTTTAGGCATAATAAAACATTAGCTAGACCATTAAGAACATCGAAATGGGTCAAATTTGGGACGTCTGCGCTTTCGGTGTTATAGACTGTTTAAATTATTTAACCTCATACCAGCTAACTTAAACCTTATTTTTACGTAATAAGGTTTAAGTTAGCTGGTACCGAGGTGTACCGAATTCGGTACACTGTGGCCTGAGAGGTTAATACAGCTACATTCGTGCATATCATAAGTAGAGAAAGCCAATAAACGTACAATATTATTCAAAATTAAATACTGAATACGATTTTCCACAACCAAAAGAATTTCTGTAACAAATACATAGGACAATCTGTCAAACAGTAGCCATCTTTGTTTCGACAACAAAGCTTGTTCTGTTTGCTTATTGCTATTTGACAGTTTTCGTCATACTGCAAAAGACTTAACTTTATATGGAAATGCATGAAGTATTTATTGTTTTATTTCGGTAACTTGTTCAAATATAAAAGAGCATTCATATTTTAGCTAGCCAAGACTTATGTCAATTGAGTTCAGAGGCCTTACCATGACATGACATGAAATGTCAGGCGTGCGAGGGAGAAAGAGGGATGGAACTATATACCCTATATAGCTCCATCCTTTTTACAGTTCAGTTTAGGTCGTCAAATGGATCGCGTAAAGAGCTCGTGAACTGAGGCAATTGTAAAGATCGATGCCATCAACTCGTGTACCCCGGCACTTACTTGTAGACTAACTAAATAAATACTTATTTTAATATCATAAACAATGTTACAAATAAAGGTTGCGTTTTAATTAATAAGGACATTAAATTAAACTCGCTTTTAGTTTCGATAGTAATGGAAATGTATGAATAACGTTGTTCCTATACCTAGGGTTGGGACATTTTTGGGTCGACGACTCGATTCTAATATTTACAACATTACATAAATAGATTTTATAATGTATTTTCTATTTTTTATTCTTCTAAGGTGAGAAGCAGGATATTACATAAATTAAATGGTTCTTGAAGTTTGTAGTTGAAAACTAATGCTGCCTGCTAAAGGTGTATTATGCAATCTCACATTATGGTTGAAATTCTATTTCGGAATCTTTCATTTATGTTGTTAATATTTAGTGTTGTAAGATTTCATCATTATACCAAACCATAATATCGTATACCTATACTCCATACGAAATAAGATAAGATATAAAAAAAAAAATATTGTTACTGTCCGCTCAACCAATTTTGACTTCTATTCCGTTGGCATAAAGATGGCATTAGACGCAAAAAAAGTGGTTACAATTTACATTGCCAACTATTTGCTGAAGCCGCTATTTATTATGCCACCAACGCAATAAAAGTGAAAATCGGTTGAACGGACAGTAAAAAAAAAGGTTAAATTCAAATGTCTAATTTAATTTCGAATGGAGTTTAGGTTTGCGAACATTCATCAAACATTGTCCAAACAATTCAAAAACACATTACACAATTAATTTGTTTGTATAAAGTCCTAAAACATTTCCAAAGTTTATTCTATTCTCAACTTTAACTTGTATCATCTAAGACCCAAAATGCCCTAACCCTTTCGAGTTATTAATTTTACAATTATTAATATAAAATCTAAGTTGTCATTACATAATACAATCACTAATCGCCAGGGTTGGTGATAGTGGCGATTCAAGCTGAGGCATATCGACGAGAAGTGGCATACTGCGGGGTAATACTTGATACTTGAAGTTTTTGTTCAAATATTCGAAGGACATATTTTGTCGGGCTAAAAGTGACACTTTATAGACAAACGATGAATTTTCCCATCGCTTTATCTGGTGAAAAAGCGAGGAATTTCTAAAGCGTTACCTTATGGTGAAATCTAAGAGCCCGCGTGTGGTAATTTTTTCACTAGATGGCGCTGATTTCAAAATTTTTAAGTTTGCAAGAAGCATAATAGTAATTTACTCTTTATTTTTTTTTAAGCGTCGTCGGCAACTGAAAATATAACTTAACACTAGATATAAAAATTGATATTCATTATATAATTTTTTTATAGAAGATTTATATTAATAGCATGTAGCTTTTTGCACAAAAGCCTTTATCCGTCTGTGGCGTTAGGCTTGGGCTTCGCAGTGCCTAAAAATATTACTTATATCCCGACAATATTTAGTAGTCTTATGATTAGTCCTTTAACGACTATATTATCCAAAATAATCATAATACTTTTTACATAAAAAATGTAAATAGGAAACTTTAAACACAGTACGCACTTCTCACCGACATTTTCATAACGGTTTTTGAAAGACTGACAATTCAAAGCTGCCTTAGAATATTAACAGCCAGTTTCATATATGAAAATATGTCTGTATGTGTGTTTATAACACGAAAATGCTGAACAGGTTTCGATGTACCTACGATTAACTAGAGATTCTTGACGGGGTTATTGACAAAAGTGACTAAATAAGTACGATGTAAAATTGTAAGTTAATGGAAAAGTTATATAGGAGTTTAATAATGTTAGTTAAAACTGACATGAACATTCGGAAAATTCTTAATACTACTTATTATGCATTTTAGGTCCAATCTCATACAAATTAAAAGCCATTGGGATAGTTTTAATTTATAAAACAATAGCCAATCTTTCAAAAATCCGTGTTAGGACACAATTTTCGTCCATTTAAGTAAAAACCGAATACGTATGACGCCAGTGTAAGCCACGCGGAAGGGTCTCTTGTGAGCTTACCATTGCTTGGCTTGTGGTAAGGCTACGGTACGGCCTGCGGGGCGCTGCAGCGATGTGGGAGCAGTCGGGGCGGCGCGCACTCGCTGCCGGCGCCCGAGGGTAGCTGTGCCCGCCCATCTACATGTACCTGGGAATGGAGAGTTCATGCATTTTACTCGGTGAAGGGGCAAAGACGACGCTATACAAGTTTAACTATTTCTTCTCCTTTTCTCTATGTCGGGTGCGGGGTTTTGATCATGACAGTGTTCACTCATTTGTGTTTATGAATATACATATGGATGGATGGAGAGGGAGAAGGAGGCCAAAGAAAAGATGGACGGATTGTGTGGAGAAGTGATATGAAAGAAAACGCAGGTAGTCCTAGCGTGACGGGACAGGGCAGAAGAGTAAATGATAACGATAAATGATATTTATTTTGTAAGTAGGTTAAAAAAAACACTTTTACACGTCAATTTTTTTTTTGTCATTTTAAACTAGATGAGGCCGGTGTTTCTTAGCTGACTACCCTGAGAAGAAACACCGAAACAAACTCACGGGTAAATAAGAACATGTTGCGCCGATCCTAGATAAAACAACACAGGGGCTGGAAGATGATGAGGAGTGTTCACTTACCTACAGACAGCGGTGGGACAGCTAAGCGGCTAGCACTCGGAAGAAGAGTTTAGATCGATGGGTGGCGGAGGTCCCTGCGGGCGCGCCTTGGCCCTCGTGAGGCGGTCGAGCTCGGCCGCGGCGTGCGAGCGTCCATGTGACAGTGTTCACTTACCTACAGACAGCGGTGGGACAGCTAAGCGGCTAGCACTCGGAAGAAGAGTTTAGATCGATGGGTGGCGGAGGTCCCTGCGGGCGCGCCTTGGCCCTCGTGAGGCGGTCGAGCTCGGCCGCGGCGTGCGAGCGTCCATGTGACAGTGTTCACTTACCTACAGACAGCGGTGGGACAGCTAAGCGGCTAGCACTCGGAAGAAGAGTTTAGATCGATGGGTGGCGGAGGTCCCTGCGGGCGCGCCTTGGCCCTCGTGAGGCGGTCGAGCTCGGCCGCGGCGTGCGAGCGTCCATGTGACAGTGTTCACTTACCTACAGACAGCGGTGGGACAGCTAAGCGGCTAGCACTCGGAAGAAGAGTTTAGATCGATGGGTGGCGGAGGTCCCTGCGGGCGCGCCTTGGCCCTCGTGAGGCGGTCGAGCTCGGCCGCGGCGTCGGAGCGCGCCGCCGCGGCCGCGGGCGACGCGTCGGCGCGCCCGGCGGGGGAGCCCGACTTCTTGTACAGCAGCGAGTTGAAGAAGTTGGCGAGTACGCCCTCGTTGCCCGGGGTGCCCGGACCTATGCCGATTTTTGTGCCGTCCAGCTGAAGGAGCAGAAATTTGAGGTTATACTTTACATACACGATAGTAATTATGTGTCAATGTAAGCATGCAGCTCACCAACGAAAAGGAATTGTCATTTGAATCAGTATAGTGGTGGTCTAAAAATGCTTAGCACCGAAAGGTTTATAATGGCTGCTAATTAAACAGACTTCTTTTTAATAGCATTATTAACTTCTTAAAATCTACATTACCTTTTAAATTACTAAGTCAGTCGCTATTAATGAGCGTCTGAATGATACAGGTCTCCCAAAGTGATAATGCGCATAGAAATCTTCGTCACTGTTCGGCAACGGTCGTATTCCCCGAG
Source organism: Mythimna vitellina (assembly GCA_949316375.1). Classification (NCBI taxonomy): domain Eukaryota; kingdom Metazoa; phylum Arthropoda; class Insecta; order Lepidoptera; family Noctuidae; genus Mythimna; species Mythimna vitellina. The sequence continues at coordinate 3,994,884 of OX438691.1, read as the reverse complement.
CATCGGAAGACGATATGTATATAGAGTGGTTAAGTGCATTTTCTTCATGCATAATTCAATTAATTAATTTTTCGATAATTCGGGTGTTTCCGGTAATACGACAATTAGCGAAGATCTGCATACGCATTATTAATTTGGGAATACTGTACTATTTTAATCACTTCTCATCTTCTATGTCAGTCACTTTCTGGGTGGTTATAACAAAAATACCGTGTCGGAGTGAACTACAATTCCGTGCTCTCTTTGCTTGCTCTTGGACTAAGAATATTATTTAAAAGAAGAAGAATATTGTAAAAAGGGATCTCATTTTCCCGTTGCTTAGTTATCAAATGAGACGTTTGATCACGTCGCAAATGAAGAAATGTAGCTTGTTTTATTATTTTATTATTGATATTTTATTCTTTAAGAGAAAAAATCTAAAAATATATTATTAGGATAGCTTAGGCAAAAAGCAGTCAGTAAGTGTTAATTTTAGTTCATAAAATCACAAAATAAATTTTAAGTTTCAATTCAAAGTTTTTAGTTTTTTATTACCTGTTCTTTATAACCATGAAATAGTAGCCACCATATTATTACGTCATTCGGCTGTGTAAACTAAAATGACAGCTGTCAATTGTCAACTGATCGGCCATACTGAGTGAATATCAGCGCATTTGTTTACACAGCCTACTGACGTCACAACCACAGAGTAAATATGGCGTCCACTGCGTTCTGCACTTTCGTCAAATTACACGCGAAATTAAATTTTAAATGCATTTTTAGGGTACTTAGTGACTGAATAAAAATTTTGTGTGTTTTTTAGTGGTTTATTTATTAGCACTGTAGAATCTAATTGAGACACTTTCCAAAAATGAGTGTAATACCCTAATGCGTGTACACATGTATGTCACAAAGTTGAAATATGATTTGATCGACTTATGAGCGGAGATGTTACGGAGGTTCGGTTCCGATTCTAAAAATTCGGAACTTCCGAATGATTGCACTTTACCATTCCAATTATGTCATTTTAATCGAAAATTATATCGGTAGTCGATGCACAGCTGTGGCGGCCACGAGAATCAGTGATCCCGCGCTGCGCTGTTTCGATTCCGATGAACAAAATAAAAACTCTGCTTTCGATTTCATTTTGTTACTTCCATAACATCCCTACTAGAGTATAGACTTTATTAACATGAATATTGGTAGCTTATGGAGGGGTGCTAACTACTGTTTAGGGAAACAGGAAACTTTTTTTATTTTTTTTTATTTGGTACATTAACTTTTGCCGGATCAGTCTTGTTATATTATTAAATATTGTATAATAGCAGGTGGTCTGTCTCGCATAGATCATGCAACAAAGACAAAGCGCGCCTATAGATCAGCTCCTCTGTTATCATCCTGTAACTACATCCCTGGCGTCACATAAGAACTAATCCTGCACCGCGCAATTAGAACATACAGAAAACCGAAATCATCAATCGGGTAGTTGCCCACCAGACATAACATCTGTCTGGTCGGAGGATCCTCCCTTTTCAACGGAGGTATGTTGGACTTTACACTCTGTTCCGTATATCACTAAAATCCCATACCTGAGCACAGTATGATCTAAGAGATTCAGGGTTTTTTTTACTGCAGCATTCGTGGCACTAATGAAATCCTCCAAAGTGTAGGTGTATGGGCACTTGGGGGACTGTAAAGTGTGGTTATGTTTTGAACAGGGGCACTGCACTCACATTCGAGTATCCGATTGGTCTATAAAACCCTATTTCACCAAGTTATGATTGCAGCGGCTTACCTAGGTGTGCAACTGTTTTAGTGCTTTCCTTATAGACTACCGCAATTCACGTATCAGTCAACGTAGCCACCTCATCATTATTTCAGCTAAAGGACGTCCACTGTTGGAAATAGTCCTCCCCCAGGTGTCGCCACAACGAACGGTCCTGTGCGTCTCGCATCCACCGTATTCCCGCGACTCTCACCTGGTTATCGGTCCACCTTGTGGGAGGCCTTCAAACGCTGCGTTTTCTGGTGTGCGGTCGCCACTCTAGAACCATTCGGCCACGTCGACCATCCGTTCTACGAGCAAAAGAACGAACGAGCTACGTAGCCACCTACTGGGCCCAAACAGTTTAACGAGTTTACCATCGACTCGAAAAGAAGAAGGATTTTTTTTTATTCTGGTAGCTCCAGCGTTAAACCATTAGAGCTGCCGACCTTCACAACTTCCCATACATCCGCTCTTACGTGACTATGACGTTATTACACATCTTTCTCTAGATATATTTGAAACATCCTAATTCAGTAAAGACCTCTGAAAATCTGCTATTTTGCACAAAGAAGAGGTCAAAAATGGGCTTGTGTTCCAAAGAAATTTGAACAGCAATGTGATATACCTTATAAGAAAGCTTATTTAATACAGTACTCGATCATAATTAAATTTAATTTTTTCAGGCCCCCGTTTTTGTAAAAAACTGAAAATAGTTTCAGTAAAAAGAAAATGATCATTTTTTTTATTTATTCCTTCTTATGCATTAGAATGAATGAAAATGTAGCTATAATTGTCGTAATAAGCTGTCCCTGCGTTCCGAGTAACGATAACGTCGCGGTTAGCGCGTTAACAAGTCCGTCACTCCGAAGAAATGACTGCTGGTGTTATAACTTCGACGTTATCGTGATTCGAAACGCGAGGTATAGAGAATACGTAGTTACAAACACACAGATATTATATATATAGTTTCACGTCAATTACCACAAAGTTGTCAACCTTGATCAGAACATGTAATCTGGATATTTGACCCTTATTATACTTACTAGCTTCCGCCAGGGGCTTCGCCTACGTGAATGTAGTTTTCTCTATACAAATTTTGGACCACCATTTCATCCCTTTAGGGGGTGAATTTTGGAAAATCCTATGTTACTCTTTACGCTCTAGGTTCAAGGGTTTGGCCTGGGCGTTGATGAGTCAGAGAGTGAGTCAGAACTTTGGTTTTTATATAATACAGATAGTGCAAAGTAACATGATCTCATAAGCTCATATGGCACATAAGCTTACGTGTAAGAAGCAAGTTACCTGTGCTGTGGTCCTCTGCGTGGCCCGCAGCGGTGAGTCGGCTCTTGGCGCAGGCGTGCCAGCCTGCAGAGCGGCCAACTGTCTCTGTAAGAAGGCCTGTTCGTCTTCCGCCTGTACCTCGGCTTCGCGGTTCGCGCCGCTCTGAAACAAATGGACATTTATTATTTTATTGCAGGTGTCTTTGGATCCATCAAATCAGATTACACCTCCACCGCCAATACAGTGAAAGGCGCACTGGCGCCTTGTGTCAGCTAGACTAGTGTCGGGGATTATGACAATTTAGCGATAATAATACACTCAATTGATTCCTTAGTACCGAAATGAGGTGAAACATAACGTTGTAGATGAGTCACTTGAGAGAAATCGTTTGGCGGGGCCACGTTTACGGACGGCAGTTTTGGACAATCGGTCGAGTAGTTCGGACGCTCCTAAAGAGATCACTAGTTCTCTCGAATTATGATATACTTTAGTCTATATTTACCCAATCATATCTACTGTGTAATTCTACGCCATGAACCCTCTACCAGAAAAAGCTTATCGATGGCGGCTGTACCGCTAATTTTGTAAACATTAGTGAAAGCCAGTCTTACTTTCCGTATAACAGGCTGCACGATAACATCCCTGTAGTAGTCGTCCGGCTTACAAGACTGCATGTTCTCGTATAATATACAAATTTTCTTCATGCTGTCCCAGCCAGCGGGTCTGTAACAAAATGTCAACGTTTTTATTGGTAGGCAGTTAATCACAGGTTGTAACGATCAATACGAATATGTGAACATGGATTCAGTTCAGACAATGAAATCTCGAGTGCATCACATTTCGGATAATTATTGATATTTTAACTCTTTGGCTAAAAAAATCGAAACGGTATCTACGGGATCTAATGCGGTTAGTTGTAATTAAAATTGTTTACGTCGTGAACTCTAGCAATTTTTCAAAAAAGGGAGACTCTTAAATCTCCTGATGATTCCATCAAGCCGACGGACAGCCTCCCCCTGGGTAAGCCTACCATACCATAGCCACAGATGGAAGTTCGCACAAGATGAGATGCTATTTGAAAGTAATGAGATACAAAAATACTTGCTTATTTCATAAATAAAGGCCATTTCAGTTATGCAGAAAAAAATCGAATCTCCTGATGTACCTTTAGAATACATGCCGACTTTGTGGCTCATAGAATTATATCACAAACCTTTTGTTACTTTTGGATTGCTTTAGATATAAGCAAAATGTTACTCCGTATAATAAGCTCTGGGTTCGAAATGGCAGCCCGTAAATCCTGTGCGTCAGTTACTTGAACAGTAGAAATTACTCACAAGAAAACCGTATCCTTCTCCACAATAAGCGCAAGTATTCTAAAAGGCACATCGAAAATTCTATTTTTTTTTAATTTGATATAAACTGGCTCATTCTCTCTCCTAGAGAGGAGGCCTGTTGATGGTGAGGCAAACTAGTTTATTAAGAGCCTATTCACTCTAGCCTTGAAGACACCCAAATTCTAATTGGATGGGAAAACCTCAGCAGGCAAATTGTTTCAGTCCTTCGATGTACGTGGTATAAACGACGAGGCGAAACGCCTAGTCCGGACCGTAGAGGTTTCAACAACGTAAGAGTGGATACTCGCCGTACGTCGGGTTGTCCGATATCATGTCATGCAATTCCCGCGCACTCTCCATATTGCAACGTGTTGTTGTTTGTGAAATGACATCAAATGAGTTCTGCCTCTCTGGGTGAAGCGAGAGGGGTGTCAAACTCTTACTAAAACTGAGATCCTTCAATTACTCTTTACGTTGCAGGGTCATCGGCCCTAACAGTACTGCTAATCATGTTGACATCTCTTCGAGGCGCGCATGGAACACCCCGCGTCGATCCAGGCCTGGTCCTCTACCCATTGCTCGCCGTCGACAAACCCGCACCTACGGTGACCAAGAGTCGTCCTGCAACTCCTGTAGACTAGTACAGAAGAATAGAAACTTGAACAGAAGTTATTACTCACATCAAAACAGCATCCTTCTCCACAATAAGCGCGGGCGTTCTAAAAGGCAGCCCGTATATCCTGTGCGTCAAATACTTGTACAGAAGATCGCAGTTTTTGTCTTCTTTAGCGCTGGTGTAGAATAAGGCGGCGCCGTACTGAAGGCAGAACCGTCGGATCCATTGCTGCATGAAGTCAAAGTGTTCATCGCGGTAGTCGTGTTCCTTCTCTAGGGTGCTCATGTAGTCAGTCTGAGGAAAGGGTTAATTTGCCTGTTATAGAGTAATAAACCATGATTATTAGACATTATATGTTTTCTTCGTCAATGCTTGAATTGGTGGCGACGGATTTAAATTATCTCGAATTGTAAATAACTAATGAGTAACTACATCTATCGTGTCTGTCTGTATGAAAGCGATAAAATCAAAAATTACTGAACGGATTTTCGTGCAATTTTCACCAACAGACAGAGTGATACATGAGGTTTCTAGAGTAACTATATCTTATAAAACAAAGTCCCCTATCGTGTCTGTCTGTATGAACGCGATAAAATCGAAAATTACTGAACGAATTTTCGTGCAATTTTCACCAACAGACAGAGTGATTCATGAGGTTTCTATGTAAAATCTGTTTGTTTGAATGCACTAATTAGTGTAGAATTTCAAATTTATCGAGGAAGGCTATAGGCTATATATCATTACGCTAGGACCTACGGAAGCGGAGCAATAACCAAAGACGCGGGTGAAATGGCGAAGGAATGTATCGGTATTCTTTATCTTGAAAAACAAAGCAGAAATAAAGAAGACTAATAAATTTTGACTGCAAATCTTGCCCCTAATGAGGATGCCCCGCCTGCTGGCTTGCCAATCTATAGCATAAACAAAAATAGAGCAGACTAGCTTTTGCCCGCGACTTTGTCCGTGTAGAAGTCGAAAATGGTTTTATTAGGTTTTTTGAGATACGAAAATATGAAATATTATTTATTATCTTCGTGTCGTGTGTGATAGTCCATTGAATTGTATGGCGAGCAATATTGTATCTTGAGATAAAATATTATAGTATCTTAGCCATGTGCAGAGCCCCTTAGTGAACTCCACTGCGGGTGACGTAACCTACGACAAACTTATTATTTGCGGTTGGTACAGTAATCGGGTCTAGGGATCGAACCGCAAAATTAAGTTTTTTTTTTTTGTATATACTTTTTCGGGATAAAAACTACCCAGTGTGGTGCCCAGGATGTTAAAGAATAATTATATCAAGTTAAATCGTAATCGAACCGGTAGTTTTTCATTGATGCCTGAACAAACAGACAGACAGACAGACAAAAATGTTTTTTAATTACATTTTTGGGTTCGGTGTCGATCTAGTAAAACCCCCTGCCATTTATTTTTTTGATATTTTCAATGTACAGAATTTTCACTTGTTCAGATTTATTATAAGTATAGATAATTATGTAGTTCTTACCTTAGTTGCCACAACTACAATATCAAGTCCTAGATTGGTAGTAAGTACGGCCTCAGGTAAGGGACAGTCATCATCATCCCCGTTGTCGAAGTCATCCGACAGGTTCCGAGATGACCGCTTCATGGGTGATGACGCCGTGGGCTCCAATTCATCCCCCGGCTCCGTATACCTCTGCCATTTCTGTACTTGTTGCTTTTTACTTTGTAACCTTTGTTCTGTAAAGAAGAGAAAGGAATTTTTAAATTGTGATGATGGAAAAATAAATGAAAAGTAGTTTTATTCCTATGATTTTCTTAATTCTTTATTTTACATAAAAACATAACAAAGTACGCGGAATCAAGTAAGAACTTGATTCAAACTTATTTTCCTAATACAATTTATTTGCATCTGTGAAATAGTTTTCACTGTCGTCTCCTGAACAAAAATTGATCGTTCTATAGATGTTCAAATATTTTAATGTTTATGTTTTTACGATTGGAGTATTACAGACTTAGATCCTAAGATACGAAGAACCAAAAGAAATAGCCACCCTATTGGGTTTGCAGACGACGAGCTACCTATTCAACTCGCCGTCCAGCGTCCGGTAAGAACCAAGCCCGAATCAGACGGCGCAAGAGACCCACGCGCGCCTCAGAGATGTCAGCAAAACCGTATGGAACTTCTAACAAGGAAACCTGTGGTCTTAGAACGCTAGACAAAGAAGGAATATAAGTGTGGTTTTGCTCAGTAAAAGTCTGCCGCTCCACCTTAGAGAGCGAGAAGTCATTAAATGATTTACCAACTCAAAAAAAGCCTTAAATCATAATTTCAATAAAACCTAAACAGCTGTATGAACAAATCACCTTTTGCACCAAACATATTGCACTCGCAGTCACAGCTAATGATACAGCAATTTCGATGAGACTACAATTAAGATTCCGCTCGATAAAAAAAAAGTAGGAAATTAATTCAATACAAACACATTCGCAGTTAGTATTAACTAAACTCTGAGAACGGTATTTCGTGCAATTAACATTACAAAGTGAAGAAGCGAATATACTGGTACTCATAGTAAATCTTAGCGAAACGGAACATTTATATTGTTGAATTTGGCAGTTTTGTTCACTTTCTTCATTTATTTATTTAATTATGTACACACAAACACTTAAAAATAAAAAGAACAAAAGCAGATAGAAGAGCTCAAGGGTACTGCTTATTTCAAATGAAATTTCTTCCAGCAGACCTGCGACAGGAGAGTCAGATGAGAGATGTAGACACAGAGTATACAAATAAGTTAGAAAATTAAAAATATACTAAATTATGTAACGTAAATCAAATAATACATTATTATATATATAAATAGTACTATATAAAACACATAAATAGATAGCCAATCTTCGTAACTCGATTCGGGAATTGAACTGTTTTTATAGGTAAGTTTGCACGGAACCCTCAGTGCGCGAGTCCGACTCGCACGCACTTGCTCGGTTTTTTTATTATTGATAGGCTCCCATTTTATAACTATCTCACCATTGCCGGGATTCCGATCCAGATTTCCGGCCACCGTAGGCGCGGGCTTGCGGATGGCGAGCAATGGGTGACTCGCCGTCCGACCGTCCGGTAACCGTCCGGACCGGGCCCAAGTCGTCGACGGCGCGAACTATTCCACGCGCGCCCCAGGTAGATGTCAGCAAATCGTAGGGGCCCAGCACGGTCTAAGCCTACTGGGGCCACGGGTAGTGTGAAAACGAAGCCCGGGGCCCCGGGATGAAGGCAAAGAAGGAACAGGAGTGGGTTTTTAGTCAGTAAAAGTCTGACACTATCTTCCGCTCCGCCCAAGAGCGGGATTTGTCATTAGATGATATTCCCACCTAAAAAAAACCATAGTAAGTGATGATGGAGTACGCTTGCCTAGAAGTAACCAATTATGTGGTGTTCTCTCATACTTCTTTATGTATGTAGTTGTTATCCCAGTAATCACTCCCTAGCTATTTTTAGCTGACCTTACAACCAGCCATATTTTGTATGTAGCTATCTACAACGATCCACGATCATACTTAAACATTTCCTTTCTATTAAGCTGGTATTCAGTTATATCCAGTAATAATTAGGAAAAGTCTATACTGAAACCTTTAAACTTTCTTCGCAACTTATATACAGATGATAATCTTAAGGGGATACAACTCGACATACATTTTCACTGTTTTTCATACAACCGCTCTTACGCGATTATAACGTTATTACACATTTTTCATTAGATATTTTGGAAACACAGTATCTTGTGGATATTATCTATGCTTCTATTGATATCAATTTATAAATTTGTGTAAAACTAATCCAGTAAAGACCTCTGAAAATCTGCTATTTTGCATGAACGTTGACTCTTCATAACTTACTCAAAAATTAAAAAGTATTAAAACAGAAGCTTTGCAAATATAATCAAGATTCTAAAAGACGACAATTTTTTCAATAACTTTTAAGGGTTTAAGAAAACACGTATTTCCTGGAACAAGTTTTGTAAAATATTCGAGTAAATCACGGAATTACCGAATGCTAACAGAGTTTTCAGGCGGTGTCTCTCTTTTATCGCGTTGTCTTTTCGTCAAACATCGCGTTGGATTGCGTTAGTTGAAGCAACAAGCTTTTAAACCATGCTCGATGTTGACGATAGGCGTGAAAAAGAACCCTCTTAACCTTTCGAGTACCGTAATTCGAGACAATAGAAAGACAATGAGCGTTCGCTTGCGGTTTAATGAAAGAGGGTGAAAAAGGACCCTCTTAACATTACACAAAATTTCCCCCATTATGACGTGTAACGCTGTTATATTGACCAACAACATGTCCCACGTCGCCAAATGTTGGAAAGCACTTTTGCGGGACACTGGATAACGTTGCAGTGTCACCTAGATTGAGCGTTGCGTTTCATGTTTGGAGACATTTTGTCCCATAATGTATGTGAGGTTTCATGTACATAAAGCTGAAATTCCCAAATCTTCCGATCCTATTCCTGTTCTACAAATTAGATCACCTGGGCTGAGTTTATTAGTTGATTAACTGGCATCGGCCTATATCGCAGACTACGGCCTTAATTTGGTGCATCGTACGGATCTAGCTCAAAATTTACGGGGATATTAGGTAGACATAGATATATATATCCAGTTTCTATAGGTAGCTATTTTAGATCCTATTTTATAATATTAGTTCAGAGTAATGAGCTAGGGCTGTTTGATTGTTCGATAGAGATACCGCGGCCCTGAATCGCAAAGGATAACTGAAGGAACACTCGTGAGTTTTAGTCAATAAAAGTCTGACACACTCTCGCTCCATCCGCAGCGGGAGAAGTTATTTGAAAAAAGGAACCCAGACAGTTTAGAAAAATCGTTATATGCATTTGGATCGTTATTCTTTATTCGAATCGTATGACGTTTTGAGTAGCCAGATAGACGCCAAAAATGACGTCATCAACAGACATTACGGGAATACAAGAGGGGTGAATAGAGCGTGCTAATCAAATGTTTAAATCGTTAGATTTGCCATACAGCATTAAAAGGCGCTTCTGTATCGTTTGTGTACCTCTGAGGCACACAACGTCGGTGTCGCTGGAACAAGACTTGATTTACCATGGAAGGGACATTAATGGGGAGTAAACTTCACTCATTTTTCATTGGCCTGTTGGTCTAGTGGTCAGTGAGCCTGACTGCTAAGCCGGAGATCGTGGGTTCGATTTCCAACCAGGAAAAATGTTTGTGTGATGAGCCCGATCATTTGTTCTGTGTCTGGGTGTAATTTATCTATAATATTTAGAAATATGTAAGTATGTTTATCAGTTGTCTAGTACTCATACCACAAGCTCTGCTTAGTTTGGGACTAGATGGCATCGTGTGAACGACATGGAATATTATTATTATTATTTTCGTATGGAGACTTACAAGTAACGGCGGATCAAAAACAATCAGTGGAATTGGAGCACGTTAACATGTACCTATAAAGTATTATATATAAGTAATTTCTGATTCAATCTATTTTTTGTTTTGTTCTGCTTACTTATTAGTTTTTGTGTTGTTCGTAAATCGAAACGATTTTAATATCAATGCTTATTTTAAGCACGAACAATCCAAACTCCTATCAATTTGCAAAGTTAGAGGTTCAGTTGGTTGAATCATGCCAGAAGATGTGTTTTAACCGTTCATTTGAGACGTGGATGCACGTTCGGATTTTTTTGTTACCCTTGTATGGTTAAATGTGATTTTGTAAATAACACTGGATGTTCATTTGTACTTTCTTGCATCGATACTGCACTGAATGAATTTGCCTCGGCCGGTCATTAGTGAATACCTACCAAGATTACGTTACGATACTGACAAGAAAAAAAACCAAGCGTGGGTCAAGCAAACGAAAGGTTAAGATAGATACACATTATTGTGCGTACAGCTAAGGAGTGGAATTCCTTGCCGGAATCTGTTTCCTGAAGGCTAAAACCCGGGAATCTTTAAGTCAAGAGTATAGGTTACTTCTAGGTAAGCGCGTTCCATCATCGACCGCATCGTCGCTTTCCATCAGGTGAGATAGTGGTCAAGCACGAACCCATCAAGAATATAAAGAAAAGATAATATTTAGAATCTCATTCCATAGATGGCAAGCATATTCCCACCCATCTATTGCCAAAACATGTGCGAAGCCAGACTGCAAAACCTGCCAAAAAAAAAATGCGTGAACCGGGGATCAAAGGAAGACCCGCAGTTGCGCTTGCCACCACTGAACAAACGAGATACGTCTCTAAATTCTTATTTTACAAGTTATTTCTTCTTCTGCCTCGCCTTTATCCCGTTACGTGGGGTCGGCTTTCCCAATTATGCGACGCCATTTATGTCTGTCTCGAACGTCTTATAATAATAATAATATAATATATTCCACAACTATCACACAACGCCGTCTAGTCCCAAGCTAAGCAGAGCTTGTGTTATGAGTACTAGACAACTGATAAACATACTTATATAATTCTAAATACATTCATATTATAGATAAATTACACCCAGACACAGAACAAATGATCGTGCTCATCACACAAACATTTGTCCTGAGTGGGAATTGAACCCACGACCTCCGTCATAGCAGTCAGGGCCTCTAACTTGTCTTGTTCGTGTAGCACTAATAATTTCATGTCCTTTTGGACATTTGCCAACCAGGTTGTTTGAGGACTTCCTGTTCCCCTCTTTTTTGTTTCAAGTTATTCTAATGGTAAACAAGAGACATTTTAAAAATACCTTCGTAGTAGCCAGGGGCGCCGACTCCGTGGGTGCTCGGCGGCTCGAGCACCCATGAGAAATAAACAGTGGGTACCGAGCACCCCTGAGAATAGCCATCAAGAAACAGATTAGTAATCGCTTTTTAAGGATGGGCGTTTTTTCATTACCCGACGACCCGTTTAGTGCTGTGGTTTATAGCGCCGGTTAAAACGCAGGTTCGCGGGTTTGATTCTCACATCAATACATAATTATGTTTGTCGATGAAACAGATATTTGTGTTGGGTCAGGGTGTTTGCGGTCGGGGGAGGACACATCCCCGCGGGCCTGAGGTGGCTCGCGTAGGCGGGCCGGCACTAGCTGGGGATCATGGATGGCGTATCAGCTCCCACGATCCCCGGTCCAAGTGTGGGAGGGAACACCGGGGTGGTTTTTAGTCAGTAAGAGTCTGACAGACACCTTCGCCTGCCCCAGGCGAAGGACATCCATGAGGATTTTCCACCGCGGCAACGAAAAAAAAAAGGGTGTTTGCGGTACCTTCGTTGTTCCGCAGTATGTAACTAGGAAATTGTTTTTTGTCGGTTGATCAGTGTGCTCTTCTCACATTTTGCCACTTTTTCGAGCTATCAAATGAGCATGAGCACCCATGAGGTTTTCTAAAAGCCGGCGCCCCTGGTAGTAGCACAATAAGCTATTCGGTATTGATCGCGCGCTGTCTCAACTTATTTCAAGCGTTGTGACAACGGATGTGTTTTGGCAAGATGGTTCAATAAAGTCGTTCTAAAGATAATCGGTTCCGGCTTGCGTTGAATTTAGCATAAATACAAGGTCTGTTCGAAATTCGCTTGCGGAATTGTTAGAAGAAGTTACCCTGGCCCTCGAACGCAAAGGGCTACTGCAGGCACAGAAACGAGTTCCAATCAGTAAAAATCTAACACTCCTTTTCGCTCTGGGGAAAAAAGGGTCCGTTCGAACTTGTTTATATTATATTTAATCCGTTATACCTACTCGGAATCGCAAGGAAATATTTTCTTAATTAAAAACAGACGGTTGGAGTCAAAATCTTAGTTCGATGGTATGACATTACAGAAAAATAAAAGGATGACATTTTCAACACCTTGGACAATTTTACCATAAAAACGAAAAACTCAAAGAAAAAAAAATACAAAAGTAACGTTATTTCATAGCTTTAAAACAAGCGCAGTAGTAATTAATCATTTGTCTTTAAAACGTATTTAGAGTCATAAGATCGACGACTCAAGACAAAACAAAATAATCGCCAGCTATTAATAAAATATTTAGTAATAATGATCACGGATAAATATAATGACAAACACGACGACCTTTGCCCGAGGCGATACGTCGACATCGCGTCTGTCGTAAAAAGAAAATGAATTAAACAACCAAGCAAAAAAAGATTTAATTTGGTGTATTTGCTTCCGTTGGGCGAACCTACAGACTTTTTGAAGCTGAAAGGTCTATTTAGGACTTAACTTCGTAATCGCTGTTTCGTAGTTAAGAGCAGCCAAGCCGATACACATTTTGACTGTTTTTCATACAACCGCTCTTACGTAAATATGAAGTTATTACAAATTTTTCATTGGATATTTTGGAAATACAGATATTTTATGGATATTATCTAGGCTTCTATTGAAATCAATATATAATTTTGTGTTAAACTAATCCATGGCATGAACTTTGACTCTTCATAATGTACTCAAAAATTAAAAAAATCAAAAAAATATAACAATAGATTCCTTGCAAATTTAATCAAGATTCTGAATAACGGATTTTTTTTCCAAAAACTATTACAGTTTAAAAAGAACACGTATTTCCTGGAACAAGTCTTGTGAAATATTGAGTACATAAATGACGGTATTACCGAATGCCAGCAGAGCTTTCATTTAATATCTTTCTGTTTACGCATTGCCTTTTTATTACCTAAACATTTCGTTGGATTGTGTTGGATGAACCGGCAAGCTTTTTAAACCATTCTCAGGTTGACGACAGACGACTGGGGAAGGGCCCTCTTAAGTAAATCATTAATGCTTCCATCGGAAAGTAAGCAAAGCAGTTGATCCCGGTTGTCATTCTTAAGCTAGAACTACATTAGACCGCACACGAGGACCACGCCTGATTTGTACGTAGAACGATGTCGCGTAGCGTCGCGTGGTATGGATCAAGTGTAGCTCTACAAGTCTAGTTTCCATATAAAATGTATGGAGACCCACGCGCCCAGATCGGCGTACGTGGCGCACGTGTGCGCAGTGTAGTTCTACCGTTAGATTTTTGACAGCTGTTACAGGTAGTCACACGCCAGAAAGTCTGACCATCAGTCTATCCAAAGAGTATCGTGTTGCCCAGTAAGTGGGTTAGGTCTGATATGCAGTCGTTCCATGTAAAACACAGGTATAATCGCATCCTGTTAGACTTGAAGCACCAAGACACCAAATCAGTTAGTTGGTAAAAAGCTAGGGTGATCATCATATAGCGGTATACTCATTTCTCTAAAGAATGCATGGAGGAAATTCATGTAGTTAGATTTTTTTTTATATATGTTGTATATATAACTGCGGATGAAAGGACCAGTTCTACTCTTGGTCTTTATCACAATTTGTGTGCAGCGAGCTCGATTAAAACTAGCAAAGCTACTTAAACAATATGGCTTCGAGGCAAGCGTCTAATGTAAAGCATACTCCGTGGGCACGTCATAAGGGATTAGATAGTACGCCTATCGATATCTTCACCATCGAGCATGGTTTAAAAGCTTGTTGCTTCATCTAACGCAATCCAACACGATGTTTGATGAAGAGGCAATGCAAAAAAAGAGAGATAACGCCTGAAAACTCTGTTGGCATTCGGTAATTTCGTGATTTACTTGAATATTTATATTTACTTATTTTTTTATCCTCACATCGGAACGCCTTGCAGAAATTACACCAATGGAGCACAACAAGTCCAGAATCTGCTACTTTCCAACATCGTGTGCGCAGTAATTAATTAAGTTTAATTCCGAAAGATTCGGATATCTATGTAGACGATTGAGTTAACAGAACTTTTAGAAAACGTGACCAGAAGGCTGAGATTTTCTTTGGCCTACAAATCAGCATTTTTATTTAACGTGGCAATGCTGCCAGCGTTCTGGGAACTTTTCCAATTGACAGTGACGTTGATGAATTGTTTGATGCCACGAAACTAATTATTTATAAGTATGTAAATAGAGATATTCGTTGATAAACAAAAACTTTTTAAAAAGGCATGTCAATCTAAGGCAATGTTGAATTATTTAAAATCCTTAGACACGTTATATTTATTAGAGAGAATAGTCATGAGTCGCGACTGCTTCCTACGCTACAAATTAGTCACCCCTTTGCACCCCTCTCGTCCAATAAAATGTCGCGTAAAACAACCTCCCACACCCTAATGTTTACGATTGCATCACGGATATAGCTCCGATGAAAAATTTACTCAATGGTTGTAGGTCAAAGTCAAATGCCAAGGTATAATCTATAAATATAAAAGGAGAAACTGACTGACTGACATGTCAACGCACAGCCGAAATTACTGGGACTATGAGCGTGAAATTTTGCACAAGGGTTCCTTTTATGTAGTAGGCGAGCACTAAAAAAGGATTTTTCTAAATTAAGCTCGTAAGGGGATGAAACGGGTGTCTAAAGTTTGTATAGAGAAACTTATTGCCACGCGGGCGAAGCCGCTGGCAGAAGCTAGTATAACATGTAGGTAACTCATCCCAACTTTGCACGGGTGTTACAAATATTTGAAATTTTCGGCTTTTCTCTACAATAACATGATATTTAAACATGTAAATCTTCCTCATGAATTCTGTCTATGAGTGAAAACCGAATGAGAATCTTTCAGGGGTTTTTGAGTTTTACGCGAACAGACACACCGAAGCGGTAAAGGACTTTGTTTTATAATATGTAGGAAAACTGTATGAATTTAAAAGAAAAGATGGATGTGATGAGTAATTTGAAAGAAAAGGGAGTCAGTAATAGCGGGACGCAATCGACGCACATAACAGAATGGAAGAAAAAAAAACGCGTTGTGCCGACCCCAAATAGCACGGGATAAGGGCTGGAAGATTATAATGAGGCCGTAATTAATTAAGTTAAAAAAGAAAGCTAAGCTCGTTCTTATATGAAGATAGAGCATTTTCTGATCAGTTAGTACCCTTGTCCTCATTGCGTCGTATTCCTCAATGCTGAGGTTCGTGACTGCTTCGTCACTTGTATTCCTCCATATATTTCTGTCTTTGGCGGTAGGAAGGGCCTTGTATACCGTGGAGTCAAGAACAATGCGGGTCTGGTCGGTCAAACGTATTGGGTTGCGCAGATGTAGCCCATTCCCATCTACTTTACCGGACACGATGAGCCTGTCGAGGTTGACACCGCCTTTTCTTGCAATGTGACCGACGTACCCGAGTAGTACCCGTGTACATAACGTATTTATGAGCTGACCTTGTATATGCTCAAGGTCTAAGCTGTTAACCCCCACTGCGGTAAGGCCTGCTAACATATTCCTGGATGTACATTATTATTTATGCAAGCGGCTCTCGAGAATCGCGGCTTATACACCTAGAGTCCGAGATATTTTCTGTTCGTTCATTCGGTCATAAGCAGGTCAAGCTTTTACTTTTTTAGGTGAACTACAGATACATAAAACGCTGTATAAATGGAACACTGATGGTTTGAAAATACATTTGGACTCAGTAGGTGGCGCTGCAACCGGGTTTTCAGTTTTGTTTCTGACGAAAAGCCAGCCTTCGGGCAGGAAAACGTTGGTCGAAACCGCTAGTATACCTATAATTTATATTATGTTATCCTTATATACATATTATAAAACTAAGACCCCTACCACACACACCTGGTCTGTCTGTTCGCGATAAATTAAAAAACTACTGAACGGATTTTCATTCGGTTTTCACCAATCGACAGAGTGATTCATGAGGAAGGTTTAGCTGTATAATTCATGCATATCATAGTAGAGAATGGCCGAAAATTACAAAAAATTCTAACTCCCTTGAGAAACTGGGGCGATTTAGTCAAATATAAACTTCTTATTTTCTATTCTTTTTAGGGTTCTGTACTTCAAAAGAAAAAAAAAAACGGATCCCTTATAGGATCACTTTGTTGTCCGTCTGTCTGTCTTTCTGTCAAGATCTTTTATCTCGGAAACACGAGGAGGTATCGAGTTGAAATTAAAACCATACACCCTGATTGTATGGTTTTAATCTGCGGTCTAAAATCTAACTTTTAAAACCTAATGGGCACATTACACCACTCGATATTCAGACAGTCTTAGTCTGCGGACGGCGAGTCACCCATTGCTCGCCGTCCGGTAAATGCCCGGACCGAGCCCAAGTCGTCGACGGCGCGTATTGTTCCACGCGTGCCCCAGGTAGATGTCAGCAAACCGTAGGGGCCCAGCAGGGTCGAACCCTACTGGGTCCCTACACTGCCACGGGTAGTGTGAAAGCGAAACCCGGGGCCCTGGGACGAAGGCAAAGAAGGAACAGGAGTGGGTTTTTAGTCAGTAAAAGTCTGACACTATCTCCCGCGCCGCCCAAGAGCTCGATTTGTCATTAGATGATTTTCTCACCATAAAAAAAAAGCAGTCTGCCTACAAGCCACGCGGTCCAGTGACGATCGGTTTTCAACTATTTGTCGATAAGCTGTAAATAATCTATTTACACTAAACTATTCACTATCGATTTGTTTGTTTACTATAGTAACGATGCTTTTTATCTATGCCAAGGTAACCGGACAGTCCAGTTACCACGGGTTTTATTAATATAATGTGGAAAAATGTGTATGATGTCATTATTATGCAATGTTTTGATACTTATCGAATGAGATTTTGTTAAGTTGAAAGTGGGTTTAGGACTTAAGGGCCTATTACACTACAGTCTTAGTCTGTTTTTTTTTTCGGTGGGAAAATCATCTTATGACATCCCCCGCTCTTGGGCGGAGCGAGAGATAGTGTCAGACTTTTACTGACTAAAAACCCACTCCTGTTCCTTCGTTGCCTTTCGTGCCGGGGCCGAGTCTTCCTTTCAGAATCAGACCCTTGGCCCCAGTAGGCTTCGACAGTCTTACTCTATGTAGCGTCACATAAGAAAAAGTCGCCATTAAACTTATGCCAATGTCGTGTAAAGGAATGAAACATAACGATGAGATTACATAGAAATACATAATATAATAATAATAAAATAATCCATAACTATCACACAACGTCGTCTAGTCCCAAGCTAAGCAGAGCTTGTTTTATGAGTACTAGACAACTGATAAACATGCTTAAATATTTCTAAATACATGCATATTATATGTAGATAAATTACACCCAGACACAGAACAAATGATATACTCATCTAACAAACATTTGTCCTGGGTGGGAATCGAACCCACGACCTCCGGCATAGAAGTCAGGGCCACTAACCACTAGACCAACAGGCCAGTCAACAACATAGACTAAGACTGTTTGAATAACGCGTAGTGTAATAGGCCCTTAGGCGACGATTGAATCAGAGGGGTTACCATGACGTTCAAAGTAAGATTGTTTCATTCTTATTTCAGTGTGAGTAAGAGACAGAGCTATACAGGCTGTCTAGCGCCATCTCTTACCCACACTGGAAATAAGAATGAAACAATCTTATTTTAAACGTCATGGTACAGGTCCATGTGGACGCACCGACCGTATCCAACCGCCTATGTCAACATTACACTGCGGGCCATTATTAGGATCGATCCGCATTGCTGTAAGGACATTATGATAAGCTTAAAACAGTAACGATGTTTCGGAGAAAAACCTGTGTATTTTATTCGAAAAGGTTTTTTTTTTGAGATGAGAATACATATATTTTTCTGTTTTTTTTTACTGCAGTTTTTTTTTATTGTGTGGGAAAATCATCTTATGACAAATCTCGCTCTTGGGCGGAGCGAGATAGCGTCAGACTTTTACTGACTAAAAACCCACTCCTGTTCCTTCTTTGCCTTCTTCCCAGGGCCCCGGTTTTACTTTCACACTACCCGTGGCCCCAGTAGGCTTCGACCCTGCTGCGCCCCTACGATTTGCTGACATCTCCCTGAGGCGCGCGTGGAACAGTACCTACGCGCCGTCGACGATTTGGGTGTGACGATTTGGCTGGCTGCGGGGTGCCAGCTGAAAATCAGCGTTGGGTGTCTGACGCCCAGCAATTGCCGAGTTGGCGACCCTTTCGGTTCGGGCACGCTCAGCGCAACTATATTGTAAATCTGTACTTTTTTTTTGTGTTGTTGCTTATTGTATTGCCTGCATCGAATAAATACTATTCTATTCTGTTCTAATGCAGTGGATATATACTTTTGCGCATTATAAAACTCGCGAGTAGCTTCTCTTCAACAAAAAGTTTGTAAAAAACTAAAGCTACGTACTTAACCATAGCTCAAAGCTCATTCATCCAATAATTACGTCTATTAATGTTTGCACTTGCGAGTATGACTAAGCGACGATTGAATCAGGTGGACGCATCGACCGTATCCAACCGCTTATGTCAACATTACACAGCGGGCCAGTATTAGGATCGATCCGCATTGCCGTAAGGACATTATGCTTAGCTTACAAAAGTAACGATTTTTTTTTGGATAAAAACCTGTGTATTTTTTCCAAAGACATTTTTGTTGAAAGAGCAGTTTGATTTCAATAGTTATTTCCTTCAAAAGAAAACTTAGTAAAAATTTGGCTTTGTGTTATGAAAGAAAAGGAAGTTAGTGATAGCATGACGGTTGACAGGATAGAATGGAAGAAAAAAACGTGTTGCGCCGACCCCAAATAAGATGGGACAAGGGCAGGAAGATGATAATGAGTTCTTTTCTTCAATAGAAAACTTAGTAAAAATTTGGCTTTGGAAACTTAGTAAAAAGGACACAACCAACTTTTTTTTTTTGAAGTGGGAAATCATCAAATGACTTCTTTCGCTCTAGGGTGGAACGAAAATACTCGTCAGACTAATACTGACTAAAACCCACCCTCTTTCGAACATTCCCGCAGCCCTATCACAACGGAACCTGCGAACGATATGTTTATAAAAAAGTGTATTGCGCGATCTGTACTTAATTGTAATTCATAATGTTCTTGATGTAAAGCCATACATTATTACAGTATACATTCTAAGCTTTACGCACAATAGCAATATTTACATCCGTAAACAGTAAAATTCCATAATTATATCGTTACTTCTAGCCAATCTAACCGGTGGCAACTGGTTTGCCACGACAGGTGTGGCGACATAAATTAAAAAAAAATACTGGCCAAGTCCGAGTTGGACTCGCCCACGAAGGATTCCGCACTACAATTTTAAAATCGACCAAAAAAAACGCCGACAAAATAACTGTTCTTCAATAGCCATTCATATTCTGTGAGAATTTTGACTCTCTACCTCTTACGGTTTACGAGATACAGCGCGCTGACAGACGGACGGACGGACTGACGGCCGAGGCTTAGTAATAGGGTTCCGTTAGCACCCTACGTGTACGGAACCCTAATAAAAATGTAAGTAAACTAATAAACAAAAGCTCGAATAGAACGGGTTGTTTTGTATTCAACCTGCGATATAAGACATTCGTCGTGACGTAATGGCTGACTCACGAACGAGAAAAAGACGTTACTGGGGATACCATTAAGTTTCTTATAAGATTTTGATCGACACGACTTTGTTATCTGTTAATAAGGATCGGATTTTTAACCGTTGTTTACAGTTTCCGTGATTGAAATTGTCGAACCAGATAAAGAAGGAATCTATATACATGAATGTATATAAAAGAAAAAACTGACTGACTGACATATCAACACACAGCCTAAACTTCTAAGACTAGGAACATGAAATTTTGCACGAAGCTTTCTTTTATGACGTAGGCGAGCACTAAGCGAGGATTTTTCAAAATTCTCACCCTAAGGTGATAAAACGGGGGTCAAAAGTTTATATGAAGAAACCTACTTTTACTCGAGCGAAGCCGCTAACTAGAGCTAGTACTTTTATATAGGCGTTGACTCAGAAACCGCTTATGTTTAAGTAAGGTAGATTTCGCACCAGAAAGCTTCCATCAATCAAGATATTTTACATCTAAACACATCATCAGCCGCCGTCTTATTGTTCACTTTCTTCCAACAAATCATCTTTCGCACTCGGCAAAATCATCATCATCATCGTTTCAGCCGAAACACGTCCACTGTTAGACATTTGCCTCCCCCAAGTATCGCCATAACGACCGGACCTGTGCGTCTCGCATTCATCGTATTCCCGTGACCCTCACCAGGTAATCGGTGCACCTTGTGAGAGGACTTCCAATGCTGTGTCTTCCGGTACGTGGTCGTCACTTTAGAACCTTTCGTTCCCATCGCCCATCTGTTCTGCGAATAATGTGTCCTGTCCACTGCCACTTAAGTTTGGCGATTCTCGTGCGGATATCTTCATTTCTGATGTGATCTACATGTATATTCATTGACTACGCAAAAGCTTTCTGTTAATTATTATTTTGACGATATTCTCGTAAGCATTGTACATTTTTCACTACTCTACCGCATTTGCAAGCCAATCCCATTAGAAAGCGTCTACGTTGTCCCAGTGTTTTATTGCTAGACAAAGCACGTCCTAGGTCATTTGCAGTGTAACTACGAGTGCTCATGTCGCTTCTATTTATTCTATAACTAAACCCGACTCTTGAAAGAATTGCGAAAGATATGTGAAGTCGAAAATTTTCTATGACGATGATGCTGGTAAATAAGCTCCGAAATTCTGGGCAATTATAACGATTTGACTTGCTTGTGAATTGGACATAATTGTAGGTATATGTTACTTACATAATTATGATAAGGTGGAAGTTTGAGAATGGTTATAAAAGCACCGTAAGTAAAACAGGAAGCAAGAATGTGTGAAATGTGTCTCACGAAAGTCACAAAAAATATGAGTGTAAAAAAGCTCCTTAGTAACTGAAAGTGCGAAAATTACGGGCCTTAAAATAACTACTAAGGGTAATTTAATTCGTCTTAGTAAGGTCAAGTTTAAGACTTCAAAGGGATGCAAAGTTTATAAGAGGGGTGAAAACCGGTTTCGTCCAACGTTAAATGAGGACAAAAACAACAACAAATTGTGGTCTACTGTTTGCCAATAATAGTGGGGTGAGGCAAATTTTAATGGTTTCTTTTCCTTTTAGGTAATAGATTAAATACGTAAATTACGAATACAGTCAATTGGCTCTCGACGAGCAATGGGTAGCTAGCCGTCCGGTCATCCGGTAACCGTCTGGACCCAACCCGAGTCGTTGATGGCGTGTAGTGTTCTACGCGCGCCTCAAAGAGACGTCAGCAAAACCGTAGAGGCCGAGCAGGGCCAAAGCCTACTGGGGCCATGGATTTACTTTTGAAAGGGGAACCCGTGGTCCTAGAACGCAAAGGACAACTTAAGGAACATAGGTGTGGCTTTAGTCAGTAAAAGTATGATACGCCCTTGCGAACCGCTCTAGAGCGCGAGAAGTCATTAGATGATTTCCCACCTTAAAAAAAAGAATTGGTTCTGCAAATTGTTTTAGTTTTTTCGTTGGAACTTTTTATACACCTTGATAGTGGCCGGATATTGGCCACTATTGAAATTTGGCTCGGGTTTTGAAGCTATGTGATTGTTATTTGTTGTATTGTTATTTATTATATTTAAAACCTGTATTATGTCTGGAGAGACTAGATTACATGTAGGGAGGTGAGAATTTTGAGATGGATGTGTGAAGTGACGCAAATGGATAAGGTGAGAAATGAGTATATTAGAGGAAGTATGAAAATGGCGCCAGAGACTGAAAAGTTGGGAGGGAATCGTTTTGATATAGTCATGTGAAGAGGAGGGATCCAACGCATGTCACTAAAACATTTATGAATATACATGTGGATGGCTGGAGATGCAGGCCAAAGAAAAGATAGAAGTATTGTGTGAAGAGTGATATAAAAGAAAGGGAAGTTAGTGATAGCGTGACGGATGACAGGATATAATGGAAGAAACAACGTGTTGCGCCGATCCTAAATAACACAGGACAAAGATGATGGGACAGGAAGATGATGATGATATGTCTAGAGACTATCAAGAAGTTTTTTTACATGTTTAGGAGAAAAGGAATATTAAAGTTTTGGTCATTGTTTCCGCGTTTCGCGAATTGCTCAGAAGACAAAGCAGTTTCTTCGCTTTTAGAGGGTGTTGTAAGATGAGATAAAGTTATATAGGTAACCGCGTACCATGTTTATTGTCATAATAATTATTTAGTACGGTGCAATTAGAGTATGGAGTAGGTAACTATTAAAACCATGACTGACCTTATGCACCAAGCAGAATAATGTAGATATACCTACATTATCTACTTAATTTAAATGACACTAATATTACAAAAGCGAAAATCTGTGTGTGTATGTATGTATATTTGTTACTCCGTCACACTCGAACGGCTCAACGGATTGGCAAGAGTAGACATGTCTAGCCCCTCTAGCCAAGTTACAATCGTTTCGTTCGCGCCTCCGAGTCCTTTGTTCTGACCACGTGACTGAGCGTTAAGATGACGTCAGAACAAAGGAATCGGAGGCGTAGCCTACTCGAGGCGTTCGGCGCGAACGATACGATTGTAACTTGGCTAGGGGGGCTGGCAAAGCACACAGGATACTTTTTATTGCGGGAGTCTCAGGCAGGAGTATGTTTCCTTGAAATAATTTTCTATTTTCACACAAGTGAAGCTGTTGGCAGAAGCTAGTTGTCAAATAAAGTGTGCGGTTTTTTTATGACATACGAGAGAACGGAATAGCTTTAATACAATAAACCCTAAGCGAATGCCGGCGTTTGCTCTCTCAATGTCTATTATGTCTCTAATTACGGTATTCAAAGGTTAAATATTTTATCTAAAATATTAAACTAATTTAGACATAGATTTTGAAAACTATGAGTAGGTAAAGATGAAATAACGTATTCTGCCAAGAAATGTGAGGACATAACCCTGAATTATATATTAGTTGCGTGATATTGCACAAGCAGCGTACGTTTATAACAAGACTAGCTGCTGTTAACAGCCTTGCCTGCGTCATAGTAGTAAATTACCCAAAAAGGATAAAAAGTCTTATGGGCTATTCTAGAACATGGTCTACCCGTGAACCAAGTTTCATCGAAATCCGTTCAGCCGTTCGAGAGTGATGAAGTAACAAACATTCGCTTTTATAATATTAATGTGATGTTAAGACTTAGACCAAGCAAAAAGAAAGGTTTGGCATTGTCCAACTCTGGCCTGAAGCCATGGTCCGGGCAAGAGGAAATGGGAAGCGGTCACTTTCTTCTGCGAAGCCGTAATGTCGCGAAAATGGTGTCCGTCTCCTTCGCTGTGTACCGTGGCGCCCTAAAGCTTGAGTGTCACAGGGCAATTCCCGGCCACCGTAGGCGCAAGCTTGCTGACGACGAGCAACGGGTAGCTCGCTGTCCAACAGTTTGTTACTTCCCTCAGAAAAACTTCAAGCATTATTGAAAAATTATTTTTTATGGGAAAAAACCTCTGCCTAACCTGGCTCTTATCGTCATTGTTGCTGGGTCGTCCAGAGCACTTACCATGACTTGTTAAAATGTCGGCGTGCGAGCGAAAAAGAGGGATGGAGCTATACATCCTATACAACATTATTTTCAGATTTCAGTATATGCGAAACCTGAATATAGTTTGTTCAGAATCAGTAACTGAATCGATTCCAATAATTTTTACACTATATTGTAATTTTTCTCAAAAATATTTAAAAAAAGGTCACAAATTAGACACCACCGTCACTAAGTACAGCGCAGGTCACGATAGGCCATAGCGGGCATTAGACGCCAACGCACAGAGTGATTTTTCATGATACTGTCATGAAATTTTGTACATAGTTTCGGGTTATGCATATACTAAAATTAATGTTGTATAGTTCCATCTCTTCGACAGTTCAACTTAGCTCGTCAAATGGCTCTCAGGATGTTGTTTACGACAGACATCAAGGTCAAGGGAGAGGGGGAAATACTTACCCCCTTGAATGACACGAACAACCCCATAGGTTCTGATATCTAACTTTCGTATTAACAGACCTTGTAAACAGATAAGAATAACTACTAATTCGAGTGCACTGCACCACCTTGAATAGCTAATAAGGATGCAACTGCGCGTGAGTCATCTAAGAGATAATGAGAGATGCGCGCTCATTGTCGCTTCCATGCAACTTTTATGCGACAGATTTTAACGAATGTTTAGCTATGTATATGTCGTGGCGACGACCTGTACCATGACGTTTAAAATAAGATTGTTTTATTCTTATTTACAGTGTGGGTAAGAGATGGCGCTAGACAACCTGTATAGCTCTGTCCCTTACCCACACTGAAATAAGAATGAAACAATCTTACTTTGAACGTCATGGTAACCCCGTATATCCTAGAATTGATCACTTCATGATGTAGCCAACTAAAAGTGGCCAGATAGTTTTAAACGTTAAAGTTTCATGATATGTCTGCCCTCATTAAATCTATTTTCTTTAGACCTTTTATTATCATAAAAATCCTACATCAATGATATGGCCAAACGAGGATTGACATATCATCAAATGCTAACGTTTAAACGATCTGACCAGTTTTAGTTGGCCATAGTATGAAGTGATCAATTCTAAGAGACATGTAACAGAGATATTTGTAATTACTTAACATGATTGAAAAGAGTGTCCGTGACAGTTTTTTGCACATTCTTCTCCATAGAGATCTACGCTTTAGTATGTGCAGTTAGCATCATTTTTTCTGACTGACTTCTTAACATTTCGAAAGTGTCTGTTAATTGTTTATTTGAAATGCTTTGAATCTTTGAATCTTAAGATCTGGCCACGACATATATCTAGCATAGCATTTCGCCTTTCTTCTATGTATAAAAATTATTACTCTCATATGAGGACAGGTATGGGCAGCAGGATTGTTCTGCCTCGGAAACCAAAGGGCAACTGAACTGCTATTAGTTTACAATGTTTACTGAGATTTCATATAACACATTTTATCTTATTTCTCTTATCAACCCATTGTTCAGCAGATCTGTTGCCAGATTGAGTAGGTCATAGAATTGCGAATAATATCCACAGGTAATATATATTTGGAATTCTTCATTTCATCATAAAGCTGTCCAATGTTGAATAGGCCGCCCTAAGAGTCGCCACAACGATTGGTTCTGTGCGTCTCGCATCCATTTTATTCCCGCGACCCTCAACAGGTCTTCGGGAATGATCATTAGATTACAATTAAATAAGAAATAATGACTTACCAGGTGTGAGATCTAATTTGTCTATGTGGTCGCCGAGTACAGATGCCCAGCTCTGCAACTGGTCTAGTATACCCCAGGGCGTTGTCATGGCAACCGTGAGGAGGACCAGTGTGTGAGGGAATGTCTCCTCGCTGAGGGCGAACTTGAGGAGGTTTGTGTGCCCTGGATCACCGTCCAGCACCCATACACTGAGACGTGTTTGATCTGTGTGGGGAAAATGGACTTTTGTAGAATACTTTATGAATGCAATATTTTTTTCCAGAACATCAATTATATAAGTAGAGCTTGTGCTATGAGTACTACTAGACAACAGATAAACATACTTATAATATTTATAAATACATATATATTGCAGATAATTTACACCCAGACACAGAACAAATGATCATGCTAATCTCACAAAGATTTGTCTTGGGTGGGAATCAAACCCAGGACCTCCGGCATAGCAGTTACAGCCTCTAACCACTACACCAACAGGTAGGTTGTCAGAATTAAAGAAATGAGAAAATGGTTTGCTGATTAAAAATAAAGGACATAAAATTTTTACAGACGCAAACATTCTATGTATTCATTCTTTTATGTATTTTAGGATACATTTCGACGATGAAGTGCCAATAACTCCTAACTGTCAAAGTCAAAAATCTTCTGTCTTAAAAACGTCAGGAGGTAATACAATGAATTAATATGCTGGTTTAGTTAAGAGGTGTTTCCAAAATTTAATTGGATGCAGTAGCAACTAATGTTCGCTTCAAGAGATTTCACAAAAACATGCAGAAATACACATTTGAATTAAGATTGCTAAAAAGTAATTATCTGGAAAAATTTCAGTTAGGAGGTATTGGCACTTCACCGTCGAATTGTAATTTTATTGAATTTGTCCAGTTAAAGTTGTTTGCCAAAAAGGAGCAAAGCATCTTTACAAAACTGCATGTCACAAAAAGCTTTTTATTTATCCTATGACAAATGTTTTTATGTTTCATTTTAATTGTATGTCTAACTTGCAGTATATCTGTTGTTTATCTGTATCTATACATTATACATTTGGATAAGTATACTGAATATCTAGCAAGATATAGCTAATATTTAAGTTTATGATAAATTTTCAGCATATCCATAATAAATTATTGATATACCTAGCATAGCATAGTCGGCCTTATGTTCCCACTGTTGGGACTTAAGCCTCCTCTCTGGGAGAGAGAATGGGCCATAATCCACCACACGGGTAAAGTACGGGTTGGTAGATTTCACATGTCTTTGAATTTTTGGTTCTTAGACATGCCTTTGTTGTTGATGTTTTCCTTCACCATTTTGAGAGCAGTCATGATGAAATAATTTACACAAAGTAATGTCGTAAATGAACCCTCGACCTACAACTGGTAAGTCAGGACCATTAATTACCACTCGGCACCACTGCTCTGCTCTAGATATACCTACTTTAGTGAAAGGGAAGTCAGGAAAATACAATGGATAGACAAAATTAAAAATTAACTATGTATCATAAACCTGTTTATAGCATAGAGGCATTATAAAGGTTTAGTGCTAAGAACCTGGGTCATACAATAATAAAAAAATTCAAAGTTGTCAAACATAGTTGGAAATGCTCTTCAGGAACTGTGCGTAACAGAGACTCTGGAGCGAATGATTGTAAATTTTTGGCATTGATAGTTTCAGTAACATTTGTGTTTTATTTAATCTGTCAAAAACACCTATGATTTTCATTTATTTTAAATCTAAATCAAACCATTTTTTTTTGTACATCGGAAACTGCGCATGACTACAGGTCAAAAATAGCTATGTATAACAGAGACTCTGGAGCGAATGATTGTACATTTTTTGCATTGATAGTTTCAGTAACATTTATATTTTAATCTGTCAAAAACACCTTTAATATTCATTTATTTTAAATAAAAATCAAACCATTTTTTTTTGTATAGGCCTACATGGGCATTTATAAAACATTAGAAGCTAGTGCATGGTTCTAATTGATTGTTTCCAATGGAAAAGAATTGGAAAGAAACCATTTATGGCTAAGATGTGAAGTTTTCTAATAACGAGAATTGGATTTCTTGTCTGCAAACAACATCAGAGCAAGATTATATATAATTATTTATGATATAAACATAAGGAATGTCAAACAATTACTACATTCCTTTTATATAATAGAAAGTAAGTTGGTATAACATAAACGGACATAATTTGACTGGTAGAGAATGCCTAAGGCATTAAGTCTGCCTTTGTACCTTTGTATTGCATGAAGTTTTAATAAATAAATAATACAATAGGAAAATAGTACTAAGTCTCAAGTATAACATGTAATTTGTTAGGTAAGCGATACAACTCAGAATGAAATGCAGCATTTAATTTGATTCTGTTATAAAATTGATATCTTTAAACATTAAATTAATCAGAATATAAAATAATAAAAGCAGGTTTGCAAAACATACAATAATTTTAGAGATGATTCATCTAGCAAAATCAATATTCCTGACACAACAGATTCTAATAAGAATTTATTTTTATTTAGAACATGGGGGATGGATATAGGAATTCACTCATCTTCTGTGTTGTTTTAGAGCTTAAATGAACAATAACAAAGTGTTGACTTGTACAACAATCCAAATAATATTTAACTTTTGGAGATGTAGGTTATGATGATTTTGTTTGATAATGTTCTTGTTTATTTATGAAAAATAGCTTTTAAGGTAACCAAAACACAAACTTACCATCTCGATATTCATCTCTAACGTCTATATAAGCATATTCGAGTGCTGAACCTTTCTTAGGGTCTTCAACACCTTGTAATTTTGCTACCAGAGTAGTTTTACCAGTCTCATTGTCACCCAAAACTAAAACATTTTTGTTTGAAGGTAGTTTTGTGTTTCCTTGGTTTTGGACCTCTTCTAGTATCGAAGACCTGCAAAAATTACGAGCATACAGTATTCGTTGTCATCAATATCGCGAGGTTGGTACTAGTCCGGGAAAGTGTACACAAATGTGCGGATTTGTTGCCGTGTGAGAATGTTTCGCTGTTATTTTACATACAAAGGTAGACAACGCAGCTAGGTCACATATTTCTCAGCTTCATAGCTTGACATCACGTAGGTGTGACACATTGGATCCCTATATGGGGAGTGCATGTTACCCGTAAAATTAACAGTGAACCGTTACCATAGGTTGTCCTTGAGGTCTCCGTTTTCTTTCTTTTTTGATTTAAGCCCATTAGCCTGGCCGTTTGTCTCCATTCTTCAGGTACGATAGAAGATAACAACGGCACAGAAAGGCTTTTCTTTCGTTTTCGTCTCTTCTGCCGTTCATACGTCACTCTCGCGATGATGCACTTGTTGCCAGAAATAAGAATTACTTTTATACTGTTAGACGTGTTGAAAGCAAAATTTTAAAAATAACCCGGAGTTTAAATTTTGTGACTTGGACCTCAAGTAAATGTAACATTTTGAGTTTAGAGATAGAAAGATATTGTCTTGGATAACATAAAACATTATAATCAAGTCAAACGTAAAGTAAAATTTGACAAATAAATACAATTATTTTACTGGCAACATTGGTTTCTATTTTTTGGTTTAGTGGTGCGCTTTATGATATCGACTAAAACTATTTGGAAAAACAAGATTTTTATCGAGAATAAATAAAAATATCAGAAAAACATCCCAATAGTAAGTAGTTAATTTGACCCAAGAGTTGTATAAATATCGTTATGAATGTTTAACATTAAAATGGCCAACAAATAAAAAAAATGTGTGTTGAATATAAATATATATTTTCATTATTTTCTTGGGCGTATTAATCCAATAACAAACAAACCAAAACATTGACATAACAAACATAACTTGAACATACATTGTGTGTCTCTTCACAGACTATACACTTATACTGGTAGCCACTTGAAACAAACAGTCGCTTTGACGCTTTCACTTCTCTAGCAGCTCCTGTTTTTTTTTCTAAGTTACTGTCAGACACTGTCAGGCAAAATACATAATAATTGTGAAATTATTTTGTAAAGCGAATAAAACTTGATAGCGTAGTAATATTTTAGTGATATCACGCAGTGAGGTTTTGAGTGTAGTGATCAATAATACCTAAAAGTTTAAAATGTCTAGAAGGCCGCGAACTGGTAATAAATCTAATAATCTGTCTCAGGTGAGTCATGCACATTATTTGCTCGTTCTTAGGGTCTCATCCGGTTCTATTAGCGCGTTTAATGCTGGTTTATTTATAGGAATAAGTCATTGTCGTTACGCAGTAATCAATCTTGATTTAAGGATAATTTGGGAAGCATGTTGTCAGCTGATTTGGATTTTGTAAACAAAGGGCCTTTATTATTGTGTTCCTTATTTAAAAACAAATTACTGTTGTATGGTGAAGTCCGTCTTTGTATTCTTAAAATAAACATTATAACTTTGTGTGGGACCTATTGTTAACCACTTGGTTGTTGCATTTGATTCTCTTGATAATACTTATTTCTCATGAAATGTAATAAATAATGGCTGCTGCTACCGAATATTTTCAGCAGGCACGTAATGATTTTATTTAGTAAGATTATTTACCCACATATGAGATGTGTAGAATTAATGAAATGGCAGAATAAGTTTATTATTTCAATTGTTCAATAGTCACAAGTTATAAGAAGTTATTCCTTTGTTTGAATTAGAGTTGAGACTGTCTTTTTCTTACTGGTAATGAAACCAATTAAGTGTCATTCACCCCCTGTGCTAATAGAGGGGTGTATAATTCTGCCTTTGTTATTTTGACTGTCTCTGGTTTCAAACACCATTATTAGAGACACAATAGAAAGACAATGTGAGAATGAATGCCGGCATTAGTTTGGGGTTTAGTGGATGAATCAAATAAAATGTATTAAAAAGAGAAGAATGTCTTAAAAAACTTGGAGGAATTCTTTTCCCTTTGATGATAAGCTAGAAAAAAAAACTTAGTAAAATCTTTCAAGAAATTGAATCATTAAAGCAATAAAATAAACCATAAAAGTGTACAACTTCCAACATACCAGCTCAATGACCAATTTAGATAAAGAGAAGAAACAATCTATCATTGTAATCTGAGTAATGTCATAGGTCAGATATATATTATGAAACACAATGTTTGTGTCTGTCTGTATGTTTGTATGAGGTAAACTTGAAAGCCAGTGACTTGGTTAATGTGATTTTCGTCTAAAAATTTTCTTTGTATTAGATCATAGGATATATCAATTGAATCTTATTTTGCTTTTGGCAAAATCACTTCTGTCTGGTCAGACAATTTGACAAAGCAAAAGGAGTTCAGCACGCCATGGTCATGACTACACGACAGACTTAAACAGTAATAGATCTTATAAGAAAGTATTATTTTTCTTATAAGATGATTTTTCTGGTTTAATCAGTGACTGGTTCCTACCCTCGAATGTGTTCTCTCTCTGTAACTCTAAGGTTCGCTGGGAGAAAACTCATTGTTGAGTTAAGCTCGCCTTTGTACATAAACTGTATTATCTCCATGTACTATGTATGTTTTTGTGTACAATAAAGAATTAAGAATTTTTCCACACAATACCTAAAAAAAGAAAAAATTGTTGTTAAAGTCCCGACGAAGTGAAGACTTGCCTGTTGGCGCCGAGAGCATTCTTACCGTCTGAGCCGCCTAACAGTCGATGAACGTAGTATATCTTTTGATATGGTCAACCGATTGCGATGAAACAAAGCCTAAGTACATCAAGTTACACACGATTTTAGTGCATAAAAGTTATCTACATCGATTTCGTACATTTGACGTGATGTGATGCGCGCACAACTAACTAAAAACTTCTACAGATTTATTATATGTATAGATATATTATTATTATGATCCATTTATTTATTTTTATACTACTTATTTACTACATTTTTAAATATTTCTTTAGAAAACATATAAACAAAAAAACATTTAAAAATATAAAAAATAGTTGTCCGCCGGTGTCGGGAACAGGGTCCAAGCTACCGGTGGTTAGGGCTCCAGAGACAGGAACCTTCTCACAATGCGAGCCGTATCGAGGAGTACTGCTTCTGTATCAGACCCTTGATCCAACCGCGTAACGACAGCTTCGACAGATGGTCGTCGAAGCTTTTGGCTGTAAGGCCATTGGCGGAATTATTATTACTATTATTATTTTGACGGCAGTTTCAGTTTCAGTAGGTGCAGTAGTTCAGCAATCGGCTGTCGCACTGCATGTCGCGGGTTCGATACCCGCGCGGAACAAATATTTGTATGGCCAACGGATAGTTGGGATAGTTGGAGCAGTTCCTAATGTGGGGCAATATTAAAAAACAATCCTTTGTTTCAGTTTGGTCTCCTGGACATACCTGACGTAAATGACGATGATGAGCCCCTGGACCTGTCAGATGATGACTTTGATCTGGAAGCGGAACTGGCTGCTATCAGCGGAGGAGGCGGGGGCCCCAAACAGAAGCCCAGGAAACCTCCTCCGGTGCCTGTGGCTAACCTAGATGCTATGGTAGCCGAGAGCTTGAAAGATGTGCCGTCTGATGATGAGGGTTCTGGTAAGTAAATATAATATAGTTTTTTTTATTTATTTAAACTTTTCCGATCGAGCGGTGGATTCTTAAAAGACAGAATTGCTGCCCTAAAGAGCGTCCTTTTTTCGACGTACATTTTCATACAACCGTTCTTACGTGATTATGATGTTATTACACATCTTTCGCTAGATATTTTGGATACATAGCTATCTTGTGGTTATTATCTAGAAATCGGTAGTAAAGTACGTGAACTTTGGCCCTCTATAATCAATAGAATTGCACATTTAATCGAGATTCTGAATGACTACAATTTTTCTGAAAAACTTGGTGGTTTTTTTTTATTGGGTGGGAAAACCATCTTATGACAAATCCCGGTCTTGTGCGGAACGGGAGATAGTGTTAGACTTTTACTAACTAAAAACCCACTCCTGTTCCTTCGTTGCCTTCGTCCTAGGGCCCCGGGTTTCGAACTTTAAAGGGTTTAAAAACACACGTTAAATTTCCTGGAACAAGTTAAGTAAAATATGCCAATAGAGTTTTCAGGCGTTGTCTCTCCTTTTTTGCATTGCCTCTTCATCAAACATCGCGTTAGATTGCGTTAAATGAAGCAACAAGCTTTTAAAACATGCTGGATGTTGAAGATAGGCGAGTGGAAAAGGACCGTCTTAAGGCGTACTACACGCCTTAAGAAGGTCCTTTTCCACTCAAAGAGAGGGACAGGAAAAAAAGAAAGTATGGAGTTACAAAGCATGTTCCGGTAGAGCAAGCTGTAAAGACATAGGCAGTCACGCAATTGCCGAAACGTGTCTCCAATGAGTCCGTATGCAAGGCGGATAGGATCAACAGTGGTTGGAGGTCGGATTTGCTCTTAAAACGGTGATGGAAAGCATTGGCATGTCTTAGAACCAAAAGTTCGAAGACATGTCACATCCACCAACCCGCACTGGACTATATTTATTGGCTACTAGGTTCTGCCAGCGACTTCGCCCGCGTGAAAGTAGGTTTCTCCATACAAACTTTAGACTCTCGTATCATCCTGTTAGGGGGTGAATTTTGGAAAATCCTTTCTTAGTGCTCGCCTACGTCATAAAAGGAAGCCTTGTGCAAAATTGCACACTACTAGTCCTAGTGGTTTCGGCTCTGCGTTGATATGTCAGTCAACCAGTTTTATTACACTTCTTTTTTGGGGAAAATTATTAGTTGATAATTACCCTGACACCGGTAACGGTCTACCCTGTGGTCAGCGCTTCTCAGACAGGTATCTCCTCTATACGCGTGGTGTCCAGTAGTACCGCTTTCTGGATCAAGCCGATTCAACAGCCTAGCACGAGCCTCCTCAGATGTTGGTCAAGGCTTTAGGCTATTAAGTCATTAGCCGTCACGACTATCAATACAATGACTGGTGACCTGTTGTATCCATTTCCCGCATGTCGACAACCTCGCGAGTCTAAGATAGTTTATCTTTCTCAAATTTCATGAAGTTCTTATCATGACCGCTATATTAACAATGATTCTACGACAATTACTATTGTTATGTAACATTCGGTTTTTAACTTTCGAATACCGTCATTAAGGGCCTATTACACTAGGCGATATTCAGCACACGATATTCAGACTGTCTTATTTTTTGTTTCGAGTAAGACCGGTCTAACCCTTATTACACTGAATATCGAGTAGTGTAATAGATCCTTTAGAGACACAATAGAAAGACAATGATAGAGCGAACGCCGGTGTTCGTTTGGATTTAATGAACTTTTGAATTTTGTTTATATAGGCTCGCGTTTGTCCACATTATCATCATATATATTTAAGCGATAAAGAGGTCGACGATAGAGCACACTTGCCTACACAGACAATTTTACCTCTTTATAACGTTTATGAATTCAATTGTGATCTCTGTTTGTCTGTCTGTACTGAGCTTATTTATAACTCGCGAGCCACTTATCTAATTTATACTCTCATTTCAATTCATAGATCAATGTTGTCTTCTCTGTTTTTCAGTATTTAAAGTTTTAACCCACTCAGGCGTAGCCGGGTCTAAGAGTATGTAGTGTCTATCAATAGCCATGGCCTTTGTTTAATTGCTTAAACCCAAATCATTCATACATTGTCATTGATTAATTAAGTGTGATCCCCCTAAGAGTTTTAGATTTTTTTACGGGCACTTAAAGCGCAGTAATCCTTATGTGAGTGGTAACAAAACTACTTCATACTACGCTAGGCCAATTAAATGTCAGATTTACGTATCAAGTTGCTTGGAAGACATCGCCAAGTATGTTTTTTATTTATCCCGAACGCCTGTAGGATTGAAGTCGCAATCCTGGAGGTCCACAGTGGAATTTGCGGGAGTGGGATTTTTTATACATTTTCTATTGCTACTCCCGGAATATAAGAAAGAAAGAAAAATATTTTATTTGGCACACGTACACAAATACACACAATGTAGAAACAACATGTAAACACAAAAAAAAAAACTAACATTGTGTGTCTCGCGTCTGCACCAAATAGGTCCAGTTCAGCAAAAATATAAAGTAGAAAATCATACCAAAATTATCCTATGTGCTATTCCAGGACATTTCGAGCGTGAAGATGTAACAAACACCCTCACAAACTTTCGCCTTTGTAAATATTGTAATACTACCATAAATTTAACAATTAAATATAATGATGTTGTGGAGGAATCCGTAAACTAATTCATACGGTACTAGGCATTGAATACGTTATACTAATTGGCATTGATTATGTTCCGTTTGTCTTCCGATACAGGACTCACGCAACACAAAATATAAATTCGTTTAGCTGTAAGATAAAAATTGAAAACAAAATTATTTTTCATACAAACTGTAGAAAGGTCGTTATTTCCTTGATTTTTTTATTAATTACTTATTAATACTAACTAACTACTAACTAACGAACTACTTCATTGCTAGGTCTAATAAATAATCAGAACGGGGCATTGTCTGAACCGAATTTTTTGAAAAAGTAATTACCTGTGTGATAATTCTGCGTTTCCGATCGCGCAAAAATGGTGGGGATTTGCGGGATACCGCAAATGCGGGACTTGATTTCCTAGTTCGGATAATACACCTAGTAAATATTATTTTTTGATACAGACCGTGTGACCTAAAACGTTCAAACTTTTTTGTAAGTAATGGGAACTTTCGTTTGTACACACTTTGAATTCTCTGTCTCTCGTGTGATAATCAAGGTAGAACTACATTGGAACCACGTGGCCACGTATGCCGATCTAGGCGCGTCGGCCTCCATACATTTTATATGGCAACCAGATTAGTAGAGCTACATTATATCCACGCCACGCGACACCACGCAACGCGAAGTTACGTACAAATCAGGCGTGGCCTACGTCTGCGTCACTAATATAGTTCCTGCTTTAATCTTTACTTGCAAAGCATCTGTCTCATCGACGCGATGTGAGAAAAAAAAAGAAACTAAGATTTGCCTCTCTTTTAGGTGACGACGACGACCCAGACCTCCTCAACGAACTGCAAGCTTTAGGAATAGAAGATGACGAAGCGCCGCCCCCTCCCGCCCGCACATCTAGACCCGCGCCCCCTCCCCCCGGAGGCTCACTGAGCACTGACAGCAGTACCATCAGTTTGCTACAAGACAGAATAACGAATTATACAGTAGCTGAGAAGAATGCAAAGTCGAATGGGGAGAGTAGTCGGGCGAGGAGGTAAGTTTAGGCTTAAGGTTTCTTTTAAATTGATTTCCTTAATCTCCAGTCGATCTGGGGAGAATCCCGCGTGTGATGGAAGGCAGAAAAAACAGTGTCAGTAGAGTATTACACTGATTTTTGAAAAGTAAGTGTTTCAATTAGATTCTATAGTGCTAATATAAACCACAAAAAAATCACAAAATTTTTATTCAGTCGCTAAGTACTCTAAAAATGCATTTAAAATCTACGTTTTCAAATTTCGCGCGTAATTTGACGAAAATGCAGAACGCAGTGGACGCCATATTTACTCTGTGGTCGTGAGTTCGTGACGTCAGTAGGCTGTGTAAACAAATTTGCTGATATTCACTCATTATGGCCGATCACTTGACAGTTGACCGAAAACTTTGTATTTAATTATAAAATTTATTTTGTTATTTTATGAATTAAAACTAACACTTACCGACTACTTTTTGCCTAAGTTGTCTTAATAATATGTTTTTAGATTTTTTCTCATAAAGAGTGCGGTCCCTTGAAACTATAAAAAAAAAGAATTATGTCGAAAAAAACATATATTTCGACACTCAAGCGAATCAAAATTCATACGGTACTTCCCGTTGACCTAGAATCCTGAAATTTGGCATGAAGCAAGGTCTCATAGCACATATGTATATAGGAAAAAATCTAAAAACTAAATTTGTAGTTACGTCACAAAAAATCTTTTTTTGGACTTCGGAAAAATCTTCCTTCCTTTCTTCCTTTCCGGAATCGAACTGTTTTCAAAGGTAAGTTTGTACGGAACCCTCAGTGCGCGAGTTCAACTCGCACATGCCTATTTTTTTTTGTGCAATAATGTGTATTTTAACATTTGTTCTGGTCAACTTAAGGTTTTTTGATCTTGCAAAAATGTACCCACGTTTTTTTTTTTGTTGAGGTGGGAAATTATTAAGATTCTCTCGTTTAAAAATTCTCCCGCTCGTTTGCGTTCTAGGGTCACCCTTTCAAACGTTCCCGCAGCCCTAGCAGGTATCGGGCCTACTGCGGTTCTTCAGTTTTGCTGACATCTCTTTGCCCTCGATTCGGGCTAGGTCTTTACTTGCCGGCCGGACGGCGAGCTACCGATTGCTCGTCATCCGCAAACCTGTGCCTACGGAAATCTAAACGGTCATTAACGTGGGGCAATTTAATTGCGTTCATTCAACGCTTAATATTTCAGGACAATTAGTCAAGCATTCACAATGAACATGTTTATTCGCAACAATGAACTTATCTGAGCGGATAACCTCTTTGTAATTTATTGTATGGAGGAAAATAGTGTACATTTTTTTTGGCTTTGTTAATCATCCAATGACTTCTCCCGCGTGTCAGACTTTTACTAAAACCACACTTGTGTTCTTTGCGTCCTAGGACCATGGGTTTCCTTTTAAAAAAATCTCAATGAAAATAGTGAACTGTAATTTATTATAAACTATATTTTAATAGACTTTATGTTGGAATATAACAAAAAATCCATCTTGCTTCAACACTATGATCTTTCTCTTTCTCACCAATAAATATTGTATTTAATCGGTTTGAGCTCCTCATCAGCACTTAACTGATATCCCTAGTATGGTTACAGTTACTGTATTCCTTTAGCCTTGCCTAGAAGCACACGTCTCACGTAATATTACTGAAACACACCTTCCAATATAAAGTAAAGGATTAATAAATTTTTATTATTCAAATCCTTAAAACCGTGTTTGCTTTGGTGTCCACCTATTAACCCCAACACTTTATATCACACTAGCTATCGCCCCGCGGTTTCACCCGCATCTTTGTTTAGGCGTGATGTGTGTGACAGCACGGTGGGCGCAGTGGTTGAGCGGTCGGCTGCTGCGATGCGTATCGCGGATTTAAATCCCGCTCGGGACAAATAATTGCAAGGCCTACCGCCTTCAGAGTCTGAGTGTCTTGTGTATGTGAGTTCTACAAGTTGTGAACGCACTCAAGTTACAGGAGTAATTCTTAGAGGGTAAAAAAAAGCCGGATAAGAAAAATGTTATATAGAAATTATACTATTCGTCATAAATACTATTCGTTAAAAACCTCTATAACAAACAGAAATATTTTTTCCAATCCAACTGGTAGTTTCAGAGATTAGCGTGTTTAATTAAACAAAAAACTCTTCCGCTTTACTATAATTACGTAGATATAAACATTCAATGTTTCTGCTATCTATGTGTGCGTTTGTAATTTATATGTTTGCTTGGTTTTTATTGAGATTAACTCTTTAAAAAAAGGTGTATAAAACTAAACCCCGGATATATATTTTCTAGTAGGTAATTGTATGCGCTTACAAAAGACGTACCACTTAGTTTGGCCGCTGTAAAAACAATCTGGACCCAAATGGAGCTTCCTTGTTCCATCTCTAACACAGTTCCAATGTGGAGCCGCTGCACAGGGCCTCAAGTCTGCAATTACAATAGTGTCAGAATGGTCTATCATGATTTCATAATTTTTGATTTTGAGTAAGATTGTTAATCTACTAATATAATGGCGTCATTATAACTTTCCCATGGTCAACCACTAACACTCTATTGAAAGAAGTGGCATAGAATGGTTATCTCGTACATAATGACAAATGAAAGTCTGATGTATGCGGTAATCTGCTAAAATTTTGACAGTTCCTTTGGTCAGTGACCTACCATTAGAACGTCATTGTGCAGTCATTGCTTTTAATAAGCTCGATATTGTCATTCTACTACAACTCTATTACGAGACCATTGACCGATCAATGATCGATCATTATGAATTAGCAGATTACGAAGTTTCAGCAAAATGACAATGGCATCGTGTTGGAATGACGAATTTGTAAAAATAGCATACTTGGGCCCCAGGACAGGCGTAACCTGCTATGCTGTTTATCCTGCACTTTTCAGGATCTATACGAGGCCAATAACAGAGCTTGCAGAGCAGTGGTGGCCAAGTGGTAACGGCCCTGACTTACGAGTTGTAGGTCGCGGGTTCAAACCCAGGCAGGCGCATTAATAATAATAATATAATTTGATTCAGATTTCTCCATGTAAACAGTTAGTAACACGAAAATACTTAAGAGCTAATGTAAGTAAACAAAAAAAAAAAACCAACAGCATTACTTTGCGTAATTTTTTCATCACCATTACTCTCAAAACGGTAAAGGAAAACATCAACCAACCCGCACTGGGCCCGCGTGGTAGATTACGGCTCATTCCCTCTCCCAGAGAGGAGGCCTGAATCTCAACAGTGGGAACATTACCGCATATGTACCACTACTGTACATGAAGTTTAAATAAATAAATAAACATTATATGGCCGATTATGCTATGCTCTCAAAACGTGAGGAAACCGGCATGTCCTAGAACCAAAAAATTCGAAGATGTGACATTCACCAACCCGCACTGGGGTACGTGGTGGATTACGGCCTATTCCGTCTCCTAGAGAGAGGAGGCCTGAGTCCCAGCAGTGGGAACATTAAAAGGCTGATTATGCTCATGCTTATTACACCAACACGAAATGAAGAAGAAGACCACTTAGTTAGCAAACGTCCCTTTCTGAGCATTGACCCCTGCGACACCGCTAGGGTAAGGTCAGAAGAAAAAATAAGTGCTTGGATTATCTTATTTATTTTATAATTTATGTACATGTGTACGGTAAAGTTTGATGATATGTCAATCCTCGTTTGGCCTACTTTCTTTAGACCTTTTATTATCATAAAAACCCAAATGAGGAATGACATATCATCAAACATTAACATTTAAACGATCTGGCCAGTTTTAATTGGCCATATCATGAAGTGATCAATTCTAAGAACTGGCCACGATATACACATACATTACCATAAAAATTGTACAAAGGTACTGCTTACTCCAAATGATTTTTCTTCCAGGAGGCTTACGAAAGAAAAATTGACACTAGTGTGTAGAAACAATGAATGTTTACAATACTATTGGATGCTCGAGCTTTTTCTTTTCTTGTCTAAAGGAAATTTAAAAATGAAAGAAACTGTAAAGGCAGTGTGCTCACTGTAAGCTGGTTCAAATATTATTAATAATTCTACCGACCGAATTTCGGTCACGGTGGCCAATCTCAACAGAGATTAACTAAATACGCAGGAGATATTGTAGTGCACAAGTGTTTGCACAAACACAGTTGCACTCACTGTTCCTGTATTCTGTATTGTGTGTATGTATATAGGAGAATTAACTATAAGTAAATAATAAAAATATGTAGTCCGATAGGACGGCAATCAGACCCGACCGGGAACAGATTAGACGCAGGACCAAAGGCTTTACGTGCTTTCTAAGGCATGAGGGTAACGGGGGTCACGGGGGTGTCACACCGCCAGCTTCAAAACTCCGAGCTGCTACAGAAACAACTTGAAAAAAATAAAAAGATGTGTTGTTTCTATAAAAACTTAAAATACTATTTTATGGGCATCGATTAAAACACACATTTTTAGAGTGCCTTACCCAAAGGGTTAAAAATGGGGGAGAAGGTAGAAAAGGTATTACTACCACATCACTGTCCGTCTGTCACCAGGCTGTATCTTATTAACCGTGATAACTAGACAGTTGATCACACATAATATATTTCTGTTGTTGACTGTTATAGTACGGAACCCTTCATGTGCGAGTTCGGTTCGCACTTGGCCAGTTTTTTTTTTTATGTAGTTACTCAAATCAACGTAACGGGAGCAAGCACACTAGTCGTACTTATTTGTTTTATGCTAATGTACATTTTGATTATTTTAAAATGTAAATCACAGCTGCGTCACAGATATAGTCGTATCCTGTGCTGTGTAGTAGGTAGGTATTTGATAACTACCCAACTACTCATCAATCCGTTTTTTGAGAAAACAAAACAGATTTTATCATTCACAAATTAATTTTGAATTTTTGCACTTTGATCTGATGGTTTTTTATGCAGACTGTACTAAGAAGCGAAAATAATCTTGAGAAAAAACAACGTATGTGAACATGCTAATAAGTTCTCACTATTCATTATAATGTTAACTGTAGCGTCAAACTTGTTTCTATTTCAATCATGAGTCAGTCAGTGTTGACTCTGAATTCATGAGTCAGTTGTTATTTACTCTATATGGCCGAAAATTTTATGCACTGAAAGACGACTTGCTTATCACCTAGAGCAGTAAAAAAACTTTAAAAAACAAATACAACCGACTTCAATGCAAAAAAAACACTGAAAAAAACTGAAAAACTTCCGGTATTAAAGTGCAAAATAACTTTAATTTCGGAAGTCTTACACAAAAGTTAGTTAAAAACTGAATGAATCTCTTTATTTATGGGGAACACAGGTCGCGCTAATATTCCCATGGCTCTTAAGCCCAGAGGTTATCGGATGTTTACGTCTGGGCTCAGACAGCAAAAGCACTTGAGTAGCCGTCACCTAGGCGACCACCGTGCCGATTCCGTGACGTCACCCAGCACTCCAACGTCGTTGCTGACTGTGATACGGTGACATCACCCCCATCATCACACCGCACAGCGATTGCCAACACCCAAATCGACGGCGCGTCGTTTTTCCTAGTGCGCTTCAAAGAGATGTCAGCAAAACCTTAGGGGCTCAACAGGGCCGGTACCAGCTACGGCCACAGGGAATCTACGAAAGGGAAACCGTGTTCCTAAAACGTAAAGACCAACTGAAGGATAGGTCGGTTTATTTACTGAAAGTCGGACACACCCTCTCGCTCCACAGTCCACGTGTTTGGCCAATTACCGAATTAAAAAAAATTACATCCAATTAAAAAAACTCGCCTGGGTGAAATAAAACAACTATAGGTACGTTACATAACTTCAAAACCGCTCAATAAACCATGAACTCCAAATGACCCCAGGGAATATCGATCAGCAACAAGATAGGTACAGGCTTTAGCCAGCAGCGAACCCCTGAAATTCTTACCATCGACGATATTCTGTTGACTGTCTACCTGGGAAAATTCCCGATAGATTTTTCAACCTTATCTTTGACGACATTAGGGTGAAAATCCCTCTATCTCAAAGTCGGAACTGGATGTTTTGGCCTATATTCAGGTTGCATTATATGCCATGCGCAACAAGTACCGAACTCTTGGTTATTCAGTCCGTACTTGTTGCGTTCACCATAAGTTTTGTTAGGACGTGTTCTTATGTGCCTCATTTAAAATTAACACAGTACCTGTCATTACATAGTCTGAAGGAAATTCGTAATCCATTGCTTCATATGTTTGAAAAAATCATCGGCTAGGCAATGTTAATAACACAATGAATGTTGTGGAATTTTCAAAATGAAAGGCATTTATTGTGTGTTACGCAATGATCACGCAGAAGGACCTCGTAACCACTTTACCCCCCTTTTTTTTCACCTGGTCTGGGCACAGCGAGTGGAAATGTCAAACTTTTACTGATTTAGTCAGTAACCCAACTGTGTTCCTACAATTGCCCTTTGAGTTCCAAGGCCGCGTTGAGGTGAATCTCATATGCTTTACCATCGTAATGGGCCTACCACACGCAAATATTTACACTGGTTTTAAGAAGTGCAAGTGGCATTCAACCTAATGGGCCTACTACACGCACAAGCTTCACCACAATTTTGCCTGCGCAGATCGAGTTGTACACGGAACATCGTGCAAAACTATACAAGTTTTACCAACTACACGCATGGGGTTCCGTGTACAAACCGGCCTGCGCAGGCATAACTGTGGTGAAGCTTGTGCATGTCGTAGGCCCATTAGGTTGAATGCCACTTGCACTTCTTAACACCAGTGTGAAATATATATGGATAGATATTTTATCCTTAGTGAGGTTTAAATTTCAGTTTTTGTAAAAATACGACTTTACAAAATATTTAAGAACAATAAACATGTTTCCTATGAGAAAAATCGAGCCAAAATTTGTTTTTATGCTAATAATTATTACCAAAGTAACAGAAATAAAAGAAAAAGTTATTATAAATGGTGCGTTCGTATAATCTTGAAATTAACACTGATGTACAAAATATTACAACCAGGTTTGGCTGCGAATTATCAGGATTTTCTTCAAAATAGGCATCTTTCTGCACCACTGCTACTAAAAGATTGGAACTCTCCTCAAATTATTTTTTAAAGTTTCATGTAAATGTATTTTCGGGCACGAAATTTTTGAAATTTGTAGTGTAAATGCCAAAACATCGGTTTTTACGAGCAAAATTGACTGTAAATAAGACTATAGTGTATTCATACCTTCAAAGTCATAAATCTTAAAAGCCTTGGTTCCTGAATCAGGTTGTAATGTTTTTATTTACGTGACCGATATCAATCTAGGTCATAGTTAGGCTATCTAGGGTCCGAATGAATTAGCAGTTCGGCCCGGAAGCTTGGTGCGGAAGCATCTCCGTGCCTGCACCCGTTGGAGTCCCTTCTGACCACCGGAGCCCTATTCTATCACCTTTACAAGATGAGTATTCTATTTTAAATGTTTTTGTGTTTGAATTTCTTGTGGTTCTTATGGCAAATGATAGATTTTTCAAACTTCCGTCTATTTTTAAAACAACCCCGTGCGTTTTTTTTTATAATACTTTTGTTTAAATCTAGGCACTTTTTATTTGTAATTCCCAGCTTTAAATATTATTCAAATCCTTTTATATTGGATTTTGATGTTTGAACTGCCAGATTTACTGTATTTTCTTGACCGCTCCAATAAGTAATCCCAGAAGATATTTGCACAGCGACGATAATATATCAAAGCAAATATTGTGGTAGCGTAATCTAATTTTAAACGAAGTGCATTATTATTCAAAATAAACATGGTTTCTTTGTTCTTAACGCCGAGCTTTTCGAAATACAGACAAACAAAAACACTCCGTTTCAGCGTCAAAAATCATAACAATTCAATACAATCGCTTTGGTACTCTATGTACAGCTATGCTCATATATTTTGGGTGCCAATTAAGATAGAATTCGACAAAAAGCTCTCGAAAGGTCATGTAGTGTCACTATAGTTTTC
The DNA here is from genome assembly GCA_949316375.1 of Mythimna vitellina. Classification (NCBI taxonomy): domain Eukaryota; kingdom Metazoa; phylum Arthropoda; class Insecta; order Lepidoptera; family Noctuidae; genus Mythimna; species Mythimna vitellina. The sequence goes on along the minus strand of OX438691.1, from coordinate 3,950,659 downwards.
GTCTGTTTCCGAACAAAGAACTCTGAACGCAAACTAATAATAATATTTGGAAAGGTCTTTGAGCTTGAATCTGTCTAGACATCTACTTGCATAGGGGATCACTTTGTTTTCATCTTAACAACTTTGTACATTTTGAGGAGACGCACTGCAATTCAATTTGGTCTTAGCATTTTGGTAAAATGACCACATTGTATGTCTGGGCATACTACTGTAGATATAGGTATGTGAGTGAGACATAATTGACTGTATCCATCAAAGGAAGACGTATAATGGATCAATAACTTGCTAATAAATAAATCGTCACATGTCACTCGGAAGCATTATTATGACGGTCGCAGAAGCAATAGCATTTCTCTGAAAATATTTAACGTGGCATAAAGCCCTCACCAGCCTTTTATCAAATAACTCAGGTCATAAATCTTCGTTGCATCCATCAGACGTGGTCAATTAAATGGCGGCTGTAAAGATACGGCCTGACGTCTGCACCGGACGGAGGCTGCACTACGCATGCGTTATGACCCGGCGGCGATGAAAATAAAAGTTTAATACACCATCACAGTTCATGATTGTCTAGGCTGGGCCCCGGGAATATTAGCTGCAGAAACGCAACAAATTGTAGTGTTGTGACGTGTCGACGAGTCTCGGTAATTATTTCAATTTCGATGCTGAATTGCATCAGTGTGAAATAGAAAGTTTCCGACACTTGACTGATTTTTACTCTGGCTAATTTTCTTGCAACTTTCCCACTCTCAAATTTTCGTGACGATATAACAATGATGCATTTTAATATCTTTATTGCAATTCAGTATCTGCCAAATTAAGTTACATTACATTTGTCAACACATTTTCTAAATTTTGTTTAAATCCGAAGACCTAAGGTTTTTTCTATTACACTTCCAGGTTCGGGCGAGGTCTCAAGACGCTTCAAGATCTTCTGAAACAGGCGAAAGCCGGCAGACCAGTGAAGAACGAGGACATCCCCCCTCCAGTCATGGTGGGAAAAGCAGGAGATGGACCTCAGGTTGCTCCAGTTATTCCTGAGGAACCTCAGCCAGCCGCTGCGGAAGTTCCACAGCCAGAGGCTGAGCAGCCCTTGATAGACCTGGGGCCTTCAGAGCCCAGCCAGCCCGATCCTACGCCTCCTGCCAATAAAGCACCTGAACCCAGCCAGGATATAGCTTCGGGGGGACAAGATCAAAAGGCAAAGGATTTGCAGCTAATTTTGTGTAAGTTTTACGTGTTTTTTTTTTAAATAAAATATCTTGAAGAGCTGATTGATGGAGCTTTTGGCTCTGGAATTAACTTTTTCGATTAAATTCCTTGATGATTTTTTACGACATCATCGAAATATCGAATTTTTTCACCAATCTTGAACCACATTAAGTGTTTATTTATTTCTTTTCAGCCCGCCAAGCGGAATTCAGGGCGGAAGCACTTGCTGCAAAAAAGAGGAATGATAAATTCATGGCTCTCGGTTTCATGAAGGTGGCCAAGCAGTTCGACACCGTGATCGAAGCGTACAACGCTGGCCAAGCCATGAATTTGGAGGAGCTGCCCACCGTTGAAGTCATCAAGGGCGCTCTAGAGCATGACCGTCTTGAACCGCAACAAGAGGGCATCCAGCGGTCTGCCGGTTCGTAGGAGACATGTATAGCATTTCTCTTTATCTGGCCATAGTTTTTTTTTTCTTTTCGGATACAGTTCTCTTGTGCAAAGAAGTAGAATGAAAGGCCAGTGTTTAATAAATCTGATTGTGAAATGAGAGGAGTTTCATTATTTTTTATTTGGTTATGAATTATTATTAATATTGTTGGTTTCCATGGGAAAAGAAGGGAAGCCTGAAAAAAAATGTTAAAAAAATTATTAAAAAAAAAAATGGATGATTGTTTTTGCCAGCAGTGGGATTGTGCCATTGGAGTGTAACAATAAAGCTCTATATTCATAGTAAATATTAGTTGGGAAAAAATTGCAAAATATTGTCTCTCACAACATCAAAATGTTTCTAGGAGCAATATTGCGCAACTTTCGTTTATTATAAGTTGCGCAATATTGCTCCCAGAATTACTATATTTACTATAAGTACGATATTTAATAATACGTTGATAGTAAAATGGAGAAAACTGTTGCTAGCATATTTCTAAGTTTCGGGATCGTATTCTTAAGAAAACAAAAACTAAGGCGTATTGTTTGATGTTACGGGAGACAAAGTTATAGCAATTGTTTCTCATCTTGGTTTCTAATGAATACAGAGCTATAACAGTAACATTATTTTACCATTTAGCACCAGAATCACCAGCAGAAGACACCAGTGCTAGTGGGGGTCTTATAACAGCGAAGACTTTGGCAGAGGGGCTTCAACAAAGACTTGAGGCTTTCAAAGTAAGTATTGACATATTTTAAAAGCCCAGTGCGAATCAAGCTTTAATATTCCATCAAAGAAGGAAGGCATTGAGGGTTTAATGGTTATGATGTCAGTAACAAAAAAAAAAACTTCAAAAACTTAAATATTAACTAAAATCATACATAGCTGTATATACTAACGCTTTTTTCTGGGTAGGAACTAAAAAAACTCCTCTGCTGCGATCTTTGCGTAATCTTTTTCCTTCGTTAACTTCCATGAATCAGATAAATTATTAATAAATAACATAGGTTAGGTAATAACCAGGGGTCGGAATTAGGTAGAGTTATTCATGTACTTGCATCGAAATGTTGATATTAATATGGATCTTCCCGGGATTCTTTTTCATTAAAAAAGTTCTCTACGTCAACTGAGGTAAGGTTAACAAATTTATATACTTCCTCCTCCTCGTCATTAATGCAGGATGAAAAATTTTCTGCTATATTTCTGATAGTGTCATAAAAAAAAACTGCTCGTTAAAATTAATATCGTGATTTAAGGCATATTCACTTTATTCTTAATCGGTGTAAGTACAATGTTTAACTCTACCTAATTCCGACCTCTGGTAATTACACACATAACTTAACACTAGGCTTGGAATTCCCAAGGGGTTAGGCAGAGTTGTTCACATTTCGAAGCTTATTGCCTTCCATTTAACAAATGTGGCTTATATTTGTCAAATCGAAGGTAGTAAACAGGACAGACCGATTACCACTACTAACTTAAAAGAATGTTTCCACATTGTCAAAGCAAGACACCTTCCCAAACTTTTTTTTGACGCTGAAAAATCATCAAATCGTTAACCTTTCTGGGTGGAGCAAGTGTAGAATCTTACGCGGCCGTGTTACGCCCAAGCAGGGTAGACCTCCACTGTGTCTTCGGGCGATCCACACAATGGTTATACCTGAGTGTATCTTCCCAACGAATCTGAAACAAGAACATCCTGAAACAACAAGGTTCGGCGAGTACCTGCGTCATTCGGAAGATATGGACGCTGTGGCGTCTCTCTAATCAACCCTCAAATATATCGCCGAGAATATCGCCGCAGTTGTGGCCCTGACGTTAATATGACGTATTGTGTTTTAAAAAAACCTCCTTTCCACCTAGGTAAAGGCGCATTTTTGAAAAAAAATTTGCGCAATAAATGATTAGTTACTTACTTACTGTCACATATTATATGCATTACAGGACTGCAGTGTTCTTTCGAACCTTGTGCCCTTGCAGGCTTACCTGCTACAATTCTTGCATACTCCTTTTGTTTCGTTTTAGTTCATCAATTTCAACGATTGCGTCACTGCTTACCATCAGGTAGAATCGCAGTCGAGCACTAGTTGTATTATTTTTTATCTGCTATAACCAACTGTCCGCCGCGGTTTCACTTTCGGTCTTTGGTTACTGCCCCGCTTCTGTGAGTCGTAGTGTGATGTATATCATTAAAATTACTGCCACATCACATTTTTGGTTTTGCGTCGCTTTTATACTGTTACGTGGAGTCTATTTTCTTAATGATGCGACACCATTTATGTCTCCCTCAAATGTCTTGTTCGTGTAGTCCCAATACGGTCATGTCCTTATGGACATTTGCAATCCAGGTTGTTTGGGGCCTTTTTCTACCCCCCTTTCTTGTAGCGATGGAAAGGCACTATTTAATACGGGTTAACGTGATCGTCTTCTCGTAACGTGACCGTACCATCGCAGTTTAACCTCAGAAATTTTGTGGGTTATGGGGGTCACTTTGAAACTACCCCTTTTATGTATATATTACCATATCACATTGTACTAAAAAAAACCGGGCAAGTGCGAGTCCGATTCGCGCACTGAGGGTTTCGTACAAACTTACCTATGAAAACAGTTCAATTTCCGAATTGGTTTATGAAGATTTTTCCGAATACACGTTTTTTGCGACATATACGGCCGTATCTTTCGTTTTTGTTAACTCAGAAGTTTGATTTTTTCATAGCTTCAAGGGACCGCAGACCTGATATATGGTTTGATAGATAATTTCAATTCGATACCTCCACGCGTTCCCGAGATAAAGGATCTTGACAGACAGACAGACGGACAACAAATTGATCCTATAAGAGTTCTGATTTTTCCTTTTGAGGTACGGAACCCTAAAAAAACTAACTATTTCTCATCAAGTGGGCTGATGTAGCCAAGACTGCGGGATTGTTCGAAAGAATCTTCGTGGCCTTGTAACGCAAAGGGTACATAAAGGACCACGGCAGAGTTTTAGTCAGAGAAAGTCTGACTCTTTTTATCAATCAATCAATTAAAGCATTTATTTCAAACTAGCGGCTTCGTCTACGTGAAAGTAGGTTTCTCCATACGAAATTTAGACTACCGTTTTATACTTTGGGTAAGTGAATTTCGAAAAAACCTCTCTTAGTGCTCGCCTATGTCATAAAAAGAAAACTTGTGCAAAATTTCACGCTCCTAGTCCCATTAGTTTCGGCTGTGCCCAGCAAGGTTGAAGCCTACTGTGTCCATGGGTGATGCGAAAGAGATCTCCGGGGCCCTGGCAAATGGCAAAGAAGGAACAGGAGTGGGTTTTTAGTCAGTAAAAGTGTGATACTATCCCCCGCTCTTTGGCGGAGCGGGGGATGTCATTAGATGATTTTACCACCCAAAAAAAAAATTCTCTTAGGGGATGACTTTCGGAAAATCCGTTCTTAGCGGATGTCTACACCCTATAAGGAACCTACCTGCCAAATTTTAAGTTTGTAGGTGTTATAGTTTCTGAGATTTAGTGTTTTTTTTTAAATTGTATATAAACTAGTGCTTGACTGCGATCCCAACTGATGGTAAGCAGTGATTAACCAGCTTTTATAAATATAGATAAACATAACATTGTATTCATTACAGAAACAAGAAGCGAAAGCTCAAGAAGAAGGCAACTCGTCAAAAGCTCGTCGCATGAACCGCATTATCAAGCAGTATGCTGACGCCATCAAGCGTAATAATGCGGGTCAGCCGATAGCGGTGGACGAGTTACCAACACCGGCTGGGTATGGGCCACTCCCTACTGGAGCCACACCTGTAAGTATTGTCACACATAACCTAACTGTTGCTGCATAAAATCTAAACCTTTATAATTATTATTACTTATTTTTTTATTGTTATAAACTAGTGCCCTCTTTATCTAGATCCCCTTTGTCAGGAATTTTGCAGATTCATTTTTTTTTTTTTTTTTACTTGGCTTGGCTTCCGAATATCCGCAACAATGGTCAAAGGTGTTTAAATAACAGCCGGGACCAACAGCTTAATGTGCTATCTAGGCACGGTAGAATTTTGGTATGTTAAGATTGTCACCCATCCACCATTCCTTTCTTCAAGTTTTCTCGGTTTTACAAATGCTTTGAATTGGTCCGACGAGTGTTTTTGTGTCCTATTCGCCAGGGTAATGTGTTTGCGACTGAGCACTCTATCTCGTTTAGCTTTTCAATCCCCACAGGTGACAGAAGAGCTGACGTGATGGAGTATTTGGTCGTGGATGTGCAACCTTGGCGGAATGAACGCGAGGGTGTTTATCAAATATATACAACGTAGGCTGTTAAAAGGTTAATTTAATGCTGAATACCGCTTCGTATTTAAAAATAAATAAAGAAGCAACCACCAGCTTCTTTCGCAAGAAGTTGGTAGATTCATCACACTCTTGATTTGTTGTATTCGTTTTTCTCTTAATACCATTCTTTATTTGTATGTATGTATCTAAGTATATATTTATTATTGTTCTTATTTCCTCTCTTTCAGTCTTCTATTAAGCTGCACCTGCCATGTTATGTTTCTGCACCACCCTAAGGTCGACTGGTAGAAAATGCCTAAAGCATTAAGTCCGCCTTTGTACAATGTTTCATTAGTGCCTAAAGTTTTAAATAAATAAGTCATTAATTTCTTATACAATTTCCTTTTAGTCTCCGGCCGCCGCCCCATCGCCCGCCCCGCCCCGCGGCGCGCCGGAGCCGAGCCCGGGCTCGGGCCAGGCGGCGCGGCGCGAGCAAGTTGTGGCGCTGCTGCTGAAGAGACAGCACCAGTTCAAGGAAGCCGCTATATATCATAAGAAGAGAGGTAACTGCCATTGCTGTGACACACACTATTCACACACACACACACAAACACACACACACACACACACACACAAACACACACACACAATCACACACACACACACTCTCAAACACACACACACACACACACACACACACACACACACACACACTCTCACACACACACACTATTGCTTCACACTATTTCATCTATATATACATAGTTTCACGAACAGGACCGCAGGACCGCTTGATGTGGCGGCACTTGGCCTATATTCAATAGTGGACGTCTTTCGGCTGAAATAATGAATGAAGGCATAAGAATAGAAAATTGGAATTGATTTTAAACTGTTTGCTTTATTAATCTTTTTTTCTTTATTTTCTGTTTGATTGTTGATGCTTTTTGGTTATTTTTAGACCAAATAATTATTTTTTCACGCTGTAGTTGTTTTTAAAAGCCATTTGTTTTTAAGGCCTATACATACCTCAAAAAAAAAAACTCTTATAGGATTACTGCGTAGTCTTGTTTCTTAGATACATTTTACAACATGTCGATATAATTTTTTTGACTAGCCTGTTGGTCTAGTGGTTAGTGGCCCTGACTGCTATGCCGGAGGTTGTGGGTTCGATTTCCACCCAGGACAAATGTTTGTGTGATGAGGACGATCATTTGTTCAGTGTCTGGGTGTAATTTACCTATAATGTGTATGTATTTAGAAATATATAAGTATGTTTATCAGTTGTCTAGTAAGCATAACACAAGCTCTGCTTAGCTTGGGACTAGACGACGTTGTGTGATAGTTGTAGAATATTATTATTATTATTATTGTATCACTTCTCGTTTCTAGGTGAAACAGACACAGCTATCCAAATGCTTCGGAACGCGAAACGGTTTGACACGCTAATAGAAGCAGCAAGAGCAGGCCAGACCATCGATATTAGTAAATTACCCTCGCCACCCCGACCTAAAGCAAAACCGTAAGTAGTCAAGAGTGAATAGGTTACTTCTAGGTAAGCGCGCTCCATCGTCGACCGCATCGTCGCTTTCTATCAGGTGAGATAGCGGTCAAGACTCGGCCCCGGTACGAAAGGCAACGAAGGAACAGGAGTGGGTTTTTAGTCAGTAAAAGTCTGACACTATCTCCCGCCCCGCCCAAGAGCGGGATGTCATAAGATGATTTTCCCACCGAAAAAAAAAGAACCTTTACAAAGAACAATGGCTTTTCGGTGTTTTTGTTGGTTTTAGCAAGCCAATGGACCATAATGGGAAATATACACGTTATTTTTTTTTATGTGCTAAATGAAATACTTATTAGATATCTCTACTTTGTTTGAAGTGATAATCATCAAGTAACCATTATTATTATTCATTTATTATTCCCTTTATTAATTTTACCTACATATGGGTTACATTTTATTTATTACTTTCCTTGACATCATCATTTTCCTGCCCTTGTCCCGTCTTATTTGGGGTCGGCGCAACACGTTTTTTTCTTCCATTCTATCCTGTCACCCGTCATGCTATCACTAACTTTCTTTTCTTTCATATCACTGTTCACACAATCCATCCATCTTTTCTTTGGCCTCCCACTCCCTCTCCACCCATCTCTTCTCTTTACATGACCATACCAAGACAAACGATTCCCCTTCAACTTTTCAGTCATTGGTACCACTTTCAAACTTCCTCTAATATACTCATCACTTTATCCATTCTCGTCACACCACACATCCATCTCAACATTCTCATCTCCGCTACATGCAATCTTTTGTTTTTTTCATACATTATTTTTCTTGACACAATATTATTTTTGTATATTTTTATAAAAACTTTTATATCTCTCTTTATTATCACCGATCACCACGGTGCGCACTGTATCTCTAATAACGGCATACAAAAGCTTAATACACATTTATCACCATCAGATCGGACCCCACAACAGCTGAACCAGAAGACAGTTCCTCCATCGACGAAGCCTCAGGGTCTTCCAACGACTGGGTGGAAGTGAAACCCACCGCAGGAGCGTCCGGCAGCGACGATGCTGCCACCAGTCTACTGAACCAGCTAGAGTCCCAGGCCAAGTTAGCCAAGGAATACATGAACCATAGCAAGAGTATGGGGCATGTGGCTGAGGCGAAGATGTATGAGAAGCTTTGTCAGCGAGTCAAAGAGGATCTTGATATTCTGAGGGTTGCTATGCTGTAAGTAATTTAACTCGCTTTTTAGGGTTCTGTACCCGAAGGGTACTAACGGGACTCTATTACTAAGTTTGCGCTATCCTTCCGTCTTGCTGTTTGTCCGTCTGGCAGCGGGCTGTATCTCATAAACTGTAAGAGGTCGTGCGTTGAAATTTTCACAGTATGTGTATTTCTAAAGTAAAAAATTTATAGGGGGTTCCAAAACAAAAAGTTACATTGTCACTGTTTTTTTTTTCCCCTTCAATTTTAATAAAAGGCAATACTGAGCCTTTCGTATGCGAGTCCGACTCGCACTTGGCTAGTTTTTTTTTCAAGATTATTGACTACATACTGCCCTGATTGGTTAATTAGAAAACAATATTTGTGTTTCAAAGTAAGCTATAGAATAGCATCAGTGCAGGAGAACCAAGGTTACCGACATAGCCCAAAGAATCGCCAAGCTTAAGTGGCAGTGGGCAGGGCACTTTGCTCTCAGAACAGGTAGTCGATGGAGACGAAAGGTTCTGTTATTCTGATTTATTTATTTATTTATTAAAACTTCATGCAACACAATAGTACAAAGGCGGACTTAATGACTTAGGCATTCTCTACCAGTCAACCTAGGGTGGTAAAGAGAAAATGTGGTAGGTGCATAAAAATACAAAAGAATTTTACGAAAATCTGATCAAATGAGTTTCTAATTTATAATTTAGAGAGAGAGTCGATAATTTTTATCGAACTGTAATTTATAATACCATCTAAATAATTATGATAATAAATATTTTTGAACGGTTTAAATTTTTCTAAAATAATCATTTTTGAAATTCCAGCAACAACCGTGGCCTACCCAGCTTCCATTACGTGATGCGTGAGTTTTCGATCACGCAGTGCAATACCGACCTTGGAGTGAACGACTTAGAGCTGACAATCGTGCGCGGCATCGCTTATAATGTTGCTAAAGATATTGACACTTACGTGCGATTTGAATTTCCTTTCCCTCAGGTTGGTACTATTTATTTCAAGGATATTATCTATACTAGCTACCAACCCGCACTGGGCCCGCGTGGTGGATTATGGCCCATTCCCTCTCTTAGAGAGGAGGCCTGAGTCCCAACAGTGGGAACATTATAAGGCCGTCTATGCTATGCTATGCTATCTATACTAGCTGACCTGGCGAACTTCATACTGCTGAACAGTCAATGAATGTGGTATAATATCTTAAGATAATTATAATCAACTGATTGCGATGAAAAAAAGCTTAAGTCATACATCAAGTTACACACAATAGAATAGAATAGAATAGAATAGAGTAGAATAGAATAGAATAGAATAGAATAGAATAGAATAGAATAGAATAGAATAGAGTAGAATAGAATAGAATAGAATAGAATAGAATAGAATAGAATAAACTTTATTGTACACCAAAATAGTAACAGAACTTTTATACCAACTTCAATCTATGGGTACAAAGGCGGTCTTATCGCTGACAGCGACACAATTTTAATGTATAAAAGTTATGTACATCGATTTCGTACATTTTACGTGATGCGCGCACAAAAACTTCTACAAATTTATTATATGTGTAGATATATAAAAGAATAAACTGACTGACATATCAACGAACAGTCGAAATTATGAATAAGAAATTTTGCACAAGGCTTCCTTGTGTTTGATGACTTAGGTGAACACTAAGTGGTTTTTGGAAATCCAACCTATAAGGGAGTGGAAAGGGGGAATTTTCGTATGTATACAAAATTTTATTCCGTGGGGTTAATATACTTGAAACTCAAAACTGGGTAGTTTTGAGTATATAAGATGATTTAGAGTGTGTTAAAGATTGTTTGTGGCAATCAATGAGGTTGTAGCATGTTACTAAAAGAGTTATGAGTATACATGTGGGTGCATGGAGATCCCGGCCAAAGAAAAGATGGATTGATTATATGAGAAGTGATATGAAAGAAAAGGGAGTTAGTGACAGTATGACGGATGACAGGACAGAAAGTAAAAAAGTGACCTAGTGAGTGAAACTTACCCCAAATAACAAGAGATAAGGGTTGAAAGATGATGATGACTTCTCATCACATACGTTTAATTCCAGGAAGCGCCAGTATCAGACCGGACAGAAGTAGTGAAAGATTCAAACAACCCCGAGTACAACGCAGTGTTCCCGCTCGCCATCAACCGCAACCGAGCGTGCATGCGCGTGTTCAAGCGGCACGGGATCAAGTTCGAGGTGTGGAGCAAAGGGTAAGCTGGGGACGGGGGAGGGGCGAGGACACTAACAACGACCTTACAGCCACTAGACGTTTGATAACAGGCGACACATGTCTGTCAACACATATGACTTATAGATCTGATGTAGGTCGCTACAATAATTTCCAAATAGTGTCGATCAATCTGAACGCAGTATCCCGCTCCCCTGTATAGATTCGAACGCAGTAACCCGCTCACCCGTAACGTACCTCGGCTAGTTAACAGAATTGTTTTGGTGCGCTAGTTCAAGCATGAGGCGTCTAGCGGCTGTAAGGTCGTTGAACACTTACTGGTTGAACTGAATGTCTTGATATTTTTAGACTTTTTGAGTCGATTGTTAACTCCTTTTTTTGGGGTGAAAAAACATTGAATAATTTCTCCCGCCCTGGGTGAAGTGAGATAGTGAGAAGAGAAGTGTCACGTTATCTAGGGCCACAGTAATCGCTTACCATTATGTGGGCCTCCTGATTGCTTACCAATTTATGGTATAAAATACACTTAAACAAGCTTAATAAATAAAAAAAGCATAATGAAGCTAAGTCTATTAACTATCCGACTACCCCAAAACAAAGTCACATGTCAGTTTCTTTTAAAGTCCTGGCGTTATATTGGTTACGTCATATAAAAAAAATGTTTATCGATGAAGCAAGTTTAAATTTTCACAATATTTATGATTGGAGCCTCCTTTTAACCACCTACGTCGGATATACCCGACAAACACTCGTGTTTATTCCTCCAGGGTCGCACATCCACGACCAAATACACCATCTCGTTAGCTTTTCTGTCTCCTGTGGAGATTGAAGAGCTAAACTCGAACTTGGTACGACGGCTTTGGTCCGCCCGTAACAAGGTCGAACTTGACTTATTATTATAGTATTAACTTACGCTGAGATACGCTCGACTTTGGTACGGACGGACCAAATCCGTCGTATCAATTTGGAATGTGTCTCACTATAAGTAAACTGTCGACGAAAATTACGATATTTATTGCTTAGTTCGAATGTATATCTAGTTAGATTTTGGGGCATGTTATTTTAGTACAAAAACAGTTTTTAAAGAAATTAATTAGTGTTAGCTCTTATTACAGGGTAGTAGTTAGTATCTATTATTGATACGATAAATAAAATATTTGAATGCGTTTGTATCTTTCTTACAATAGTTTGTAAATATCCGTGAATGTATTTCTACATTAATGTGTAGGTTATTTGAAATGCATCCCTTTTAAATATTTTTCTATTCATGATATTTTTTTGAGTATATATTTTTCTGTTTTTTTTTTTTAAATGTACATTTGATATTTATTTTTATTTAAATATTTATGTATTATTAATGCCCATGCATGATTTTGTGAGCGGGTGTCGGTTAAGTCAGAATTATTAAATAGTGGGTTATTACAATATTATAAATATGTACGTTCTTTTGTCATAAAATCACCATCAATTTGAAATCATGAATATGTGTGGTATATGTGGTGACTTTAAATTCTTTAGCAAACATTCAGAGGTGAAAGTGCTCTATATATCTCTCTATATCTTTATAATTAAATCACTCTTCTGTACAGTACGGTCGATGTAACATAGGCTCTGCGAACTTGTAAGTACACTCGTAAAAAAACTGTTATTGACATTATTTTTTTAAAACCAAAATATGAATAAAAATTAAAATAATTATATATAACGTATTAATTAAAGAAACAAACCTAATATTACACTAAAAACTTAACAATATAGTAATAACAACCAATGAAAACTTTTATCACCGCCTGTACTCAAGACAGAGACAGCGACACGAAAATAACACTAATGCTAACGTGTGAGTGAGATATATTACTGCGTACCGAACGTTGCCGAAAAAGCACGAAGCTTTACGAAGTTACCGGAGAGTGATGTCCAATACGCGTGTCTGAGGGTGTTGTTTATTCGTTTACTTTTTTTAAATCGATTAAAATTAAGTTATAAAAATATATTTACATTCAATTTTCTATGGAGGTTTAAAATATTCTCAAACAGTCTTTATTCTAGTAGTCGTATAAATAACTGATATTTAACTAAATCATGACATGATTTAGTTAACCAAGAAAATAAAATTTTATTAGTTTTTTTCTTATTAAAGTCGAAATCTCGTTTACTAACGACAACATTCACTATGTTTGTAAATCTATTTCGTTCAATATCTCATATAAACAAAAATTAATAAATTCCAAATCGATAAAAATCGATTGCGATATTTGATTGAATAAAGGGTCGATTGTATTTACTGTCAATCTCGTCGCCTAGACCTCCGCCCCGCTCACGTCGCCTCACGCCACCATTTGGTTCCTAAAAAACGTTCGTGCGCAGCCTTCTGCGCAAAGTTCGGGCTCGCCAAGATAAGTCGGCCGTACTGTACGTTTGTTTGTCACCTAACACCTCTTAAACGGCTTCACTGATTTGGATGAAACTGTGTATATTTGATTGGGTCCCTGAATGGTTTGAAAATAAAATTGAACGCAGTGGGTGCTGCTGCAATCGGGTGATCATTTTTTTTCTGACGAAAAGCCTTCGGGCAAGACAAAATCTGCCGGAACCGCTAGTATTATATAACTTTCTCTATGGAATAAAAGTTATTCATATATATGAGAACCTCTACGTCTGAAAGATTTCAAGTTCGTCCATAAGTTGCTGTAAGAGTATGGGGCTAAGCTTTATGTTTTTTTTTTGGCTTGGTTATTATCAAAAAACTTTTCCCTCTCTGAGTGGACGAGAGGGAGAGTCAGATTTTTACTAACTAAAAACCACCCGTGTTCTTTCATTTGCCGTTTTCGTTCCAAGGCTGCGTTAGCTCTTTCGACCGATTCCGTAGTCCAAAACTGTTGGGTCTAAATTTTTCAAACTATGGCTATTTGGTTCTTCCAATGTTTGGGTTTTGACTAACAAATTAATTATGTACGGTCAAAATATGTTAGCCGCTCTGAAGTTGGCGTTCCGAACCATTGCACATACTGGAAAAAATACGCAATACGCAATCGCCATATGATTCATAAAAAGAATTACTGCGCACGCGCAGCCAATCGTTCGAAGTTCAGAACAATCAATATATTCTAGCCGTACTGGGTTTATTTTCATTAACCATTTGTATTTGGAATGTCTGTTCTGTACATAAAGGCGTTTGGGCTGACATCTTTGATTCGAATAGATTTGTTTTTGCTAGATTTTTATTGTTACAACTAGATCCATAAGTTTTAACTAGATTCTCAATATATATTTTTAGATGGTATGTAGCATGTAGCCCGCATTCTCTTTCTTGTACAGTAAAGAATGGACATTATCTTGACGCTAGGCCACTAACATTATTATTGGGATTTATTTTCATTAACCATTTGTATTTGGAATCTCTGTCCTGTACATAAAGGCGTTTGGGCTGACATTTTTATTTTTTTTGAATTGTTTGCCAGTTATAACTAGATCCATGAGTTTTAACTGGATTCTCTGTACGTATTATTAGATGGTATGTAGCCCGCACTCTCTTTCATGTACAGCAAGGAATGGTTATCATTTTGACTGTCACACTATAATAAAACCAAGAAATAGGTATGTTTTATTTGAAATAAATTTAATTACAGTGTTGAGTACGATAAGCAATGAGCTCTATTATTATATTACTAGCTTCTGCCAGCGGCTTCGCCCGCGTAAAAGTTGGTTTCTCCATACAAACTTCCAACCCCCTCTTTACCCCCTTAGGGGTGGAATTTTTTAAAATCCGTTATTAGCGGATGTCTACACCCTATAAGGAACCTACCTGCCAAATTTTAAGTTTGTAGGTGTTATAGTTTCGGAGATTTCGTGATTAATCAGTGAGTGGTATTTCGCTTTTATATGTATAGATTATTATTATTTCTAGCCTATATTGTCCCACTACTGGGCAAAGGCCTCCGTCCATTCCTTTCATTGTTCCCAGCTCTTGCTAATGCCTAAAGGTGTGTCCAGACCTGGGGAATGCGCCGCTCGCGAGTTGCTTGCGAACTGCGTGCGTGCATTTCATATTCGTACTCGAGCGGCGCGGGGGGTGCGGCGGCACATATACATAGTTCAAACGCGAAAAAATGTACGTGCGCACGAGCGGCGCGTTTTTCACTCGAGCCTTGCCGGAGCTGCACTAGAGCGGCACAACAAATTTATGCTGTAACCACACGTGAGCAGCATGCGAGCAGCTCGCAAGCGGCGCATTCGCCTGTCTGCACACAACCATAAGGAAGACATCTAAGTCATCCAGCCATCCCTTTCTTGGTCTGCCGCGACCCTACCGAGCTCCAAATAAGAAAAATACGGGCACTTGCTGCCTTTTTTTTTGATGTGGGAAATTGTCAAATAATGGTAGTGTTATAATTTTATTATTTTAATAATTAAAACCTACCAGTGTTCCTTCAGATGCCCTTTGCGTTCGAGGACAGCTGTAACTCAGGGCACTTAATGCCTGAGTACTAGACGTTGTATCGATCTTTATCTCCACTTTTATTGGTACAAAAGTCTCGATATTTGAAAGTGATTTAGTTAAACATTTTCATAAAGCTCTAAGCTACAATCCTTCTTCTATTCTTTTTTTGTGTTGAGTGATGTCTGACAGTCAAAAAGCTATCCAGGCCAGCATCATCCCCCCAGCATGCGTGTGTAGCTCGTAGCGTAGCGTGTAGCGTGTTGTGCGGTGGGCGCAGGTGCGGCGGCTGCGCTGACTGGCTCCTCTGTTGCAGCGGCTGGTTCCGCAGCGACGCGCTGCTCGGCACCACTAACGTCAAGCTGGCGCCGCTGCAAGAAGAAGTTACGCTGCATGATTCTTTTCCGGTAAGTTCATTATTTAACCTTTTAAACCTCCTTTTAAACTTTTAATGTTATTTTTATTTACTAGCTGACCCGGCGAACTTTGTGCCGCCTAATAGTAAGGATAACGCCATCTACTGGCATTACCAGAACAGCATAATTCATTTTATAATGACTTTTTAATTAGAGATGGCGTTGTATTCGGATTTTTTCCCATTTTTTTTCTCCGTTTAAACCTTACCTGGACTATCTGAAATATTTCAAGACCAAAATTAGCCTAATCGGCCCAGCCGTTTTTGAGTTTTAGCGGAACTAACGAACAGCTATTCATTTTTGTATATATAGGGTGACTGGTTATTAGTGACCGATACTTAAACACGCGATTGTACTCATGATTACAAACAACTTTTCAAAAAAAAACTTGTTTTTATATTAATTAGTTTAATTACAATAACAAAAAAGCTATTTGAAATTTTTAAATTCGAGCGCGCCTTCAACCGATCAGCTGTTAGCGGTGCGGCGTTATCGATGACGTAAGCAATGGACCTACATGTTTCGGACAAACATTCTCGCGTTTATTCTGCCAGGGTCGCAAATCTACGACCAAATAAAAAAAAAGAAGAAGAAAGAAAGAAAACATGTTTATTTTGCCCAAATAGACGCACAATAAAAAACAGCAATCTGTCGGACCATATATAAACTGGGCTTAACTGTGCTGCACCATAGACACTATACAAAAACACATTTGTCCGATGTCTGCAGCTTAGTCTGTGGTTGTCTATGTCTATTGCACGTGGCTGGGACCGACTGAGACTAACCTATCATGTAAATATAAACAATAATAAAAGAAAAACAAATACAGTATATAAATCCAAGTTGTGCGTCGCATCTAGGCAAAAATAGGTTGTTGCTCAGCTTATACCGTGACAACCACCGAAAAACCGTGAAACACTCCATTTCGTTAGCTCTTCCGTCCCCTATAGGGTTCGAAGAGCTAAACGAGATGGAGTGTCCAGTCGCAAACACACTACCCTGGCGAATAGGACACGAAAACACTGCCGGATCAATCCGAGGCAAGCTGTTATAAGGGTTAAGGGGTGATTCCACTATACACTGTTATTTATTTATTAAAACTTTATGCACTAGTAATAAACACTGTACAAAGGCGGACTAATTCCTTAGGTATTTAACCCTTTTCCCGAAGTCCTTTTCTGAATAGAATAAACTTTATTTTACACCAAAATAGTAACAAAACTTTTACACCAACTTAAATGTCATGTCATGTTATCGCTGACAGCGATAACCAGCAGATAATCGTAGGTTAGATTTTAAGACTTTAATTTTTCTAATTACATTATTTGTTACTTTTTTGACATCAGAAACTATATCCTCACGGTTATTGATTTACTAGAAGTGTCATATATGTTTTTTTTTTGTGGTGGGAAATCATCAAATCTCTTCCCGCTTAAGGTTATAGCGAGGGGACGTGTCAGACTTTTATTAACTAAAATTACACTTATGTTCCTTCTTTGCCTAGCATTCCAGGATCTCGGGTTTCACTTTCAGAAGTCAACCCATGGCCTCAGTATTTTTCGTTCCTACTGGCCCCCCACAGTTTTGCTGACATCTCTTTGAGGTGCGCGTGGAACACTACACGCCGTCGATGACTCGGGTTGGCACAACCTGTGTCATACTTTTACTGACTAAAATCCACTTGTGTGCTTCAGTTGCCCTTTGCGTTCCAGGCCTAAAGTGACGCTTACAAACGTTCCATCAATAAAAATCGCGCCTTTTTGCCACATGGATAGACAAAAACTACAAAAAGCCATCTACTGGCAGAAAAATGTGTTTTAATTTGCTTAAATATTCATTTACCATGTCCACAGCTGTATGATGGCCGCCGCACCGTGGGAGGCTCGCTCGAAATCAAGATGCGCGTGCGCACGCCCATACTGCAGCAACAAGTCAAGACTACCAAGCATCGCTGGCTCGTTTTAGATGATGTAGCAGCTTTTTAAGGAGAAACGAAGATTAAAATTATGTTGTTATGGCCAAAAAATTTGTAATAGCTATTCTGGTAATTTGAAAGCGATATCTTCCTTTAAGGCCTACTATGTTGTACTTCGAGGCAAGTGTGCTCCACCGTCGGTACTTCATCGCTTCCCATCAGTTGAGATAGTGGTCAAACGTGAGCGTAAACAAAAAAAAAATTTACTCGGACGCATAGCTTTATAGACGCGTATTTGTCATTATACGCTTGGCATCATTCTTGGTTTCATTATACAAAGCGGCAACATCGTGCCGCCGGGTCGTTACTGCATCGTCGACATAGTTTCATAGTCAGCTGTGAGCAGGAGTACACCAAGCGTATAATGACGAATACGCGTCTGTGAAGCTATGCGTCCATGGACAGTTACTAGGCCTAAGGCTTTGCAGTAATAGCGTGTGAGAGGATTTGATTTAACAGCGCCACCTTTTTTTTGTATTCCAACTAGCATATGGCTCGGCTCGGCCGTACATTGTTACTATTTATATTTACTTGAATACATAATTCGAGATCATTTTCAAAATATGACCCAAAGTTCAAGTTCTATTGGAACTCATAATTTTTATATGGTTTTTTAATACAAATAGTCACTTTAAAAAAAAGAACTTAAAATACATAAGGCTGAAGTTGATATTAAGTTAAGCATAAGCATATCAGCTTTTTAATGTTCCCACTGCTGGAACTCAGACGTCCTCTCTAGGAGGGGAATGGGCCGTAATCCACCACGCCTAGCGGGCCAGAGCCTAGGGCCTAGTGCGGGTTGGTAGATGTCACATGTCTTCGAATTTTTGGTTCTAGGACATGCCGGTTTCCTTACGATGTTTTCCTTCACCGTTTTGAGAACAGTGGTGATGAAATAAATTACACAAAGTAATGCGTCTGGCTGGATAGAGCAGTGGTGGCAGAGTGGTAACGGCCCCAACTTACAAATCGTAGGTCGCGGGTTCTAACCCAGCCAGGATATTTGGGTGATTGAAATTATCTCGAATTACTCGTATGATAAAATTGTAGAAGTCGTAACATTTTTTTTTTTGAGGTTGGAAATCATGAAATAAATAATAACAGCTGGGACCTTTTCTCTAGGAGAGGGAATCCACCACGCGGGCCTAGCGCAGATTGGTCATACATTTCATCGCACAAGAGAATATCTGGCCAATGAAAATGCATGTGTTACATCTGTTAAATCTGTTCCCAGCTTTAAGTTTGGGTTTTTGCTGAAAAAAATAAAATAAAAGTGATTTCTTTGTAAATACAATAAAAAATATTTATGTATATAGTATTATGGAATAATATTTATTTAAAAAAAAAACTTCTTGGTATTGCTATCATCGAAAAGTGGCTGGCAGTAGAAAAAAACCTTTTAAAAACTATAAGGAAAGAAAAAAAAATATCAGAGACGTTTTTTAATGTGTATGTAAAAAACAAATGTGTAAATTGTTAAATATATAGTTCATTGTGCTTTATATGGCTACTCGCAATAAGGTATAGGTCGGAATAAGGTAGAGTTAAACATGTACTTACACCGATTTCATACAGCGAAAAAATAAAGTGGATATGCCTCAAATCCCGAGATTAATTCCAAAGAGCAGATTTTTTTTTATAACAATATCAGAAATATAGCATAAAACAATTCTTCCTGCATTAATGACGAGGAGGAGGAAGTGTATAAATTCGTTAACCTTACATCAGTTGACGTAGAGAGATCTTTTTCAATGAAAAATACAAATAAAAATTGTATGTTAATTATCTTTTGTTTTATTTGTCATATCTATCTCTGAGGTTTTCATTACTGTTTATTTGTAATATTGTTGGCCACGCGGGATTTTTCATTAGAAATCCCGGGAAGATCCATATTAATATCAACATTTCGATACAGTACATGAATAACTCTTCCTAATTCCGACCCTTGTTTATTAGGCCTACTGTCCACGGACGCGTAGCTTCATAGACGCGTATTCGTTATAATACGCTCAAAGCGTCATTATACGGTACAACTTGTTTCATAGTTTTGTATGTAAGCTGCGAGCAGGCGCACACTAAGCGTATAATGGCGGATACGCGTCTATGAACCTACGCGACCATGAGCAGTAGGCGTAACCCTTTGATCGCTACGTTAAAAGGGCAATAACGTGCTCTCGTCACCAACGGGCTACTCGGCGATTTCATCCTTTACCAACACAAGAAAACAATACTTTCTTATAAGATTTAAAAAAAAATTAAGTTCTAATTAAGTCGTCTTGTAGCCGTGACCGTGGCGTGCTCGACATATTTTATTTTGTCATGAATACATGACTTTGGCGGTCAATAGAAAATGGTAATGGATGAAGTTTTTGGTGTCTGCACAACTTGACAACATGTAGAACCATTGAAATAGGCGCAATCTCCGTAAAATGAAACTCAGAATTTTAATGTCGTGTTGACTACGTCCGCAAACATTTCCGAGAAGGTTGACTTGATGTATTTGCTACCAAATACTACAAAACATTAGAATGTGTACGTTCATATTCTAATGGTAAACAAATTCATACGAAGACATGGCTCAAAGGACTTAGTATTCAAGCCAAAAACATTAAATAAAAAAAGGGTAATGGATTCGAGAATATTTGCAAACTCTTCCCTTGGTTCTAGAACGCAAAGGGCAACTGAAGGACACAGGTGTGGTTTTAGTCAGTAAAAGTCTGACACGCCCTCCCACTCCGCCCAGAGGAGAGAACGGGAGAAGTCATTAGATGATTTCCACACTTAAAAAAAAATGCGATAATATTTAAGTCACGTATTTGTAAAGTAAGGTAATCTCACCTTAATTCGCGTCCATCCATTATTGTTTTGATTTCAAGATTATAGCAAAAAAAATAGAGCTCTTTTGATATTTACTACCATCACGTCATAAATAATTTCGATTGCAGCGAATTATTGATTTTGAACTCTACTTAGTAGTATATAAGGTTCATCAAATGGAGCTCACAGCAATTTGCCTGGTAAAGAGGCCATCCATAATTACGTCATAAGAATTACATGAGTTTTTGACCGCGTTTGCATTCTTGTCACGGCCAGTCATATTTGTTACACACTCCTCCCTATTGTGACATCACATATTTTGCAATTTTACGTATTACATTTAAAAGAACATTTTTTTACTGCCAGTTTAACCGATTTTGACTCTTATTGCGTTGGTGGCATGACAAATGGCAGCTGCAGTAAATAGTTGGTATTGTAACCACTTTTTTGTTTTGACTGCCATTCTTATGTCTACGGAATAGAAGTCAAAATCGGTTGAACGCACAGTAGAGAGGTATGTTTTAATGCCTAATCCTGTTGCGAAGGGAGTATAGTAATTATTAAATTAAATCAACAATTTCGAAATTAAATTTGATTTCTTTTAAAATATCTATTATACAAAAAATATTATAAAATTATTCTAGGTAAGCGCGTTCCATCGTCGACCGCATCGTCGCTTTCCACCAGGTGAGATAGCGGTCAAGCGTGAATCTATCAGGAATAAAAAAAAAGAAAAATCTCGTGTCAACGTTTATTATCGAACTCCTTCGAAATAGTTTGAACGATTTTTATGTTTTTTTTTTATACCTGAGATTAGGTCGTGGATACGCCATTTGTTATAACCCTAAATAATTTATATGACAACAACGTTTGCAGGGTCAGCTGTATTTTTTTTTTTAAATAAAAATAAGCATTTTATATAAAGTGAAACAATAAACGTCACAGATAGAGTAGTTAGAAATATTTTAAAGTTTTTTGTTAAATAAAATTTCGCGTTTTTTTATGATATACATTTTGATATGTGAAGTCACATCACTTATACTGGTGACTCCTCCCTCCCTTTATTACTATATCACACTTCGTCGAGCCCCTCCTCTCCCCTTTTTATGGATGGCCTTTAAATTAACAAAAATGTTCAAAACACCTAATATAAAAATACAGGTTGGTTGTCAAACTGAAAAAGATTTTTAAAGATAAAAAATAAGGTAATATAATAGCATTTGTATGTATCTTAACTGTTTTATGCACTGTCTCTAAGACATTTTAGATGTACAAGCAAAGTTGCGGGTGCAGCTAAGCGACTTCGTGACTATTTAATAATAATATATGATTATGATTATAATAGTCCACTATTATTATAAATGTAAATTATGAATATATGTTGTATGTTAATAAATGTAATTATTAAAGATCTGGTTGATCGTTTGTGATTGTATTATTTTGTATCTAAGTTTTTTGCAATGGGAAATAGACAAGATGCACTCAACGTTGCGCTTCACTTATACTCAATTTGAATAAAGATTGAATATTTAATACCTTTTTTACATTCTGTACAATCGATTTTGACTTCGACAATGATAATGTGACGATGATCATTTACGTAAGCCTGCGGAAAAGGAAAAAAATCGACAGTGAAAAGGTAAATTCGCTTAACCGCCATTTTGGTGGTTTGGATTATCGAAAATAAGTTTTAAGTTATTTTCGACTAAAGTGGCGGTTAAGCGATTTTATATAACTTATTAGTTATGATATAACTTATTTTCGAAAATAAGTTATAATTAGTCAATTTTAACCAAAGTGGCGGTTAAGCGATTTTACCTTTCCACTTTCGAAAAATTTGTCTAAAAACAGCTTTTCCGACCGCTTGATTTACCTACGTATAAAACTTATAAATGCGACTTCCGACCATAAAATATAGAATCAAAGTCAAGGCAATCGGCTAGCTGTGACAGCCACCTGTGATTCTATCTGGTAATAATCGGTTATTGTACCAGACTTACTAATCAAAGAACATCTCCAGTTTATATAGACCTGCTTCTTATAAATTCATATTAAGGTACTGCAGGTCAAATTATGTTAGTTGTATCTGGGGAATGACCACTATGTAAAGACCTTGATTCTTGAACAAAATCTTAAAATGCAAGGTCTATTTATAATGGCAGGCACGTGATGTTGTGTATTAAATATATTAAAATGCAAATTTATACATGTTTGGTTTATTGGCACGTTTTTGTGCAGGCGGTTTTTTTTCATTAAGATCAAGAACGAGCTGCTTTGTAAGTATAATAGACAAATTGTTTTTTTTTTCCTTGTAATATTTACGACAAGACTTAGTACAAATAAATAGATATTAGAAATAGATGTTACAAATATCTAAGTTATTGATTTCTTGTCGCTTCTATTATGTGAGGACATGGAGGAGGATGTAAATAAATGTAGTGACAAAAAAGCTTGGAATCCTCGCGAAGGTCAGACGATACTTCACGCCGGAACAGCTGCTCAAACTTTATCAAGCGCAAAGTTCGATCGTGTATGGAGTACTGCTCCCATCTTTGGGACGGATCTGCCCGATATCAGTTTGATGCAATTGAGGCAATAGAGAGGCGAGCCAGGAGGATCATTGGCAATGATGCACTCGTTGAGTCGAGGCTTCAAAGTCTTGAGCATCAACGCCGAGTTGCTAGCCTGTCGGTTTTGTACCGGTTGCATTTTAGGGAGTGTGCATCGGGATTGCATAGCCTAATTCCGCCTAGCCCGTTCCATCATCGGACCACCAAGCTACTTCGATGCGCCACCGGTACATGGTTGACATTCCACCCACGACACACAACGTTTTGGAAACACATTCATTGTGCGTACAGCTAAGGAGTGGAATTCCTTGCCGCAATTGTGTTTCCTGATGGCTACAACCCGGGAATCTTTAAGTCATGAGTGAATAGGTTACCTCTAGGTAAGCGCGCTCCATCGTCGACCGCATCGTTTGCAGGTGAGATAGCGGTCAAGCGCGAATCTATTAAGAATAAAAAAAAAGAATATTAGAAAAGCCACGCCAAGTTAAGAGATGACCAATTTCAACTGACACTGTTAACGAACAAAACGCGTTTAAACACTACTCAGCTCTACCATTTTGTAGGAAATTGAAGCCTTACCAAGAGCACTTAAAGCGATCCTTGATGACCTAAACTGAACTGTTAAAGGGATGGAGCTACATAGGGTGTATAGCTCCATCCCTCTTTCTCGCTTGCGAGCGACATTTTAATACGTTATGCATTTAAGGCCCTTGAATGACACGACACCATCAGTGAGACAGATCCAGTCTGGCTAAGCTAAGCTTAAGCTTAGGTCTGGAGGTCAGAAAACCAATAAAAACTAGTCACCAATGTGGTTACATGAGTTATTCATTATTTGGAGTGAAATCACGGCAAAGTCATTATTTCTGATAATGCCCATTTTATCTTGACCCCTCACGACGGCGCTGCTTGTCAAGGCGCGTTCAATTGAGTAAGTAGATTTTCATTAGTTCTGTTTTCTACCACGGTTAATGTTAAATTGGGTATTAAATGTAACGTGGTCCGGGTTGCTTGATAATGTCTTGTCCAAATAAATGTTGGAATTGTACTAGTAGGAACCGATTCTGTATGATAGCTCTGTGATGAGTCAATTAGTGGAAATCACGATTTTATTTAATAAATGTAATATGGTGTGATTTTGTCTGCTATGCTGGATTTGTGGTGCTGGAAATATTAACAAGATTTAAAGCTTAAATACACCTAAGGCATTTTATCAGCCTTATAATGATCCTACTGTTGGGACTCAACCCCCTCTCTCTAGAAGAAGGAACCCATACTATATCTATATCTACTAATATTACTGAAGAGTCTATGTGGTTGGTTGAACGCGCTAATATCAGGATCAAAAATATATTATAATTTTGATCGTCTGATGGCCCATATATCGAGAAAGGCCTAGTCTATATGGTCTAGATGTCCCCTAGACAGGGCCGTAGCTACCGCCGTATTAGCCATATCAGACCAGCTACGCCACTGCCCCTAGATCATTGATAAATAATATGCCAAGGCAGCTCATCCCACCAATAGCTTCTTCTAGCGGCTTCGCCCACGTTGAAGTGGGAAATTGGGTCAGTCGGTTACCTACACCCGGGATAAAAAAATCCCATGTTAATGTTATTCAGACGAAGACAGACAGTTAAGTATAATATTAGAATGAAATATATGAGGTTCAATATTGGTTACAGATCCAAAACAACGCACTAAAAACTGGAAAAAATTATAACTTAAAAAAATAATAATTTCAAAAGTTAAGAAAATGCAAAAAGAGATGTGGCCCATGAGGGGATCGAACCCGCGACCTTCGCGTTATTAGCACGACGCTCTAACCAACTGAGCTAATGGGCCAGTTGTTACAAAGGTTGAAATTACTGGTTGCTTGACTTTTTGCTTACGTCAAGATGGGTGTGACTCGCGTCAGTAGATTCTTTCTACCCATAACACGTAAAGCACATGCAAGAAAACGGGTACGTTTGTTATACAAAAGAACAATGATGTAATTTTTATCTGCAAAAATACGTCATAAACAGATTGAAATAAGATAAAAGACAAATAGATTTATTTTATGAGCATACCTCAAATAAAAGAAGTGTTAATTAATATAGAAAAAAAAAACAGCCCATAGAAGGATGGATGAAATCTACAAAATTGTTATAGACTATTCAAAGTCAATAAAGAATTGACTATGTACTAGCAAGCATTTAATGCTATTGTTGTAAATATATTTTATTTATCAGTGCTCGACACACGCTGTTACTTTTTAAAGTTCTAAATATTGGTAATAGATGGCGCTAGTGGTACATGAAAGTAAATAAAATGGAACAAACGCTTTTCAAAGAGCCAAGTTCTCTTTGAAAAGCATTTGGATTGAAACGGAAAGGTTTTTTTTTGTCATGATCTAGCTGATCCAACAGACATTGTTCTTTGCAAACCAAGTTAATATGGAAAACCAATAGAAAAATTAATTTCACTTAATTATTTTTAAATTTAACTTTGTAAATTAAATCAACCAATTCTAGCCCTATTGAAATGGGTCCCACCTAATAGTTGTAACATAGATAATGTTACAACCACTAAGTCAGGGCCATCACTGCTCCATTTTTTAATATTAAATTCGATCACCGACAAACACGTTAAAGACGCGCTTAAAGGGTTTCTTACACAAAGTACTGCAGCAATGCCACCGATCACCCATGGCCTCACCGACATCATATCATATGTAGGCGGGCTTGCGAACGGCGAGCAATGGGTAGCTCGCCGTCCGATCGTCCGGTTACCGTCCGGATCGAACCCAAATCGTCGACGGCGCGTTCTGTTCCACGCGCGCTTCAAGGAGATGTCAGCAAAACGTATGGGCCCAGCAGGGTCAAAGCCTACTGGGGCAAGGGTCTGCTTCTGAAAGAAAGACTCTGCCCTGGTAAGAAAGGCAACGAAGGAACAGGAATCTGTTTTTAGTCAGTAAAAGTCTGACGCACCTTCTCGCTCTACCCAAGAGAGGTCCCCCTCTCTTGGGTGGACTTCCCAGTCATTGGACTTCACTTCACTTCTTTCACGCTGTCATACGAAAGCGAAGTGCGTCTTTACTGGCGCGGGTACGCGGCGGCCCCAGCGCCATCCTGACTGCGTGTGCCGGCCGATGGGACTCTGAACTGACGGCACATTTGATAGGCCTGCACGTGAGAGCAAGCGCCTAATATGCCTACTTCCATTATTATTCCACTTTGTAATGCTTTACTAACACTAGGCTAAGAATATTGTTACTAACACTATATGGAAGCAATTCTGAAAATAAATTTTTATTATTATTATTATTATTATTATTGGATGATTTTCCAAGCAAAATAAAAAAAATATACGAGTATGTTTAGGCCGAATCTCAAAGAGACGGCTGCGTACCCCACCCATAAAAATATAGGCGCGCTTTAACCGCAGCCGCATCTTGACTCTTACAAATTTCTTCGTCCAGTCCCTTTATTGCCTTTTCCTTATTGTCGTTCTCAATATCGAACCTGCTCCTAATCATATACCAGTTGAAGGGACTGAGCCATCGTGAAGTATCCTTAAAGGCCTTAAAGTCATATAAGGGTATAACAAATTCCATCGTGATTTATTTGTAAACGACTTAAATGTGGTGCTGCCTGCTGTGTCACCTACATCTTTTATAGTTACTGCTCCGCCCATTGGTTAATACGTTGGTAGCGTGATTTTATAAATCTAATATATAAAATTCTCGTGTCGCGGTGTTTGTGGTTAAACTCCTCCGAAACGGCTTTCCTGATTCTCATGAAATTTTGTGTGCATATTGGGTAGGTCTGAGAATCGGACAACATTTTTTTTTTATCCCCCTAAATGTTAAGGGTAATTTTTAATTTTTTTTTTTCAATCTTAGATATTTTTTTTTTTTTGTATGGTACAGCATTAGTAAATACATATATATTTATATAAAAATCAATGCCACTTTTCGTTGTAATTTTATAACTCAAGAATGGGCTCACCTATCCAAACCAAATGTTTAGGCTTTGTTCGGACTATTTATTAGATGGTTTATGTGAAGTTTGCACAAAACCGGCCGAGCGGTTCTTCATTTATTACATTATTGCACCCGTGCGAAGCCGGGGCGGGTCGCTAGTAACCTATATGTACCTAGCCTTCTTCGATAAATGGGCTATACAACACTAAAACAATTTTTCAATACGAATCAGTTTCTGAGATTAGCGCGTTCAAATAAAAAACTTTTTAGTTGTATTTAAAATAGCACCTACCTACTAAGCGGGCTTGCGGACGGCGAGCAATGGGTGGCTCGCCGTCCGACCGTCTGGTAACCGGACCGAGCCCAAATCGTCGTCGGCGCGTACTGTTCCACGCGCGCCTCAAGGAGATGTCAGCAAATCGTAGAATCTACTGGGGCCACGGGTAGTGTGAAAGCGAAACCCGGGGCCCTGGGACGAAGGCAACGAAGGAACAGGAGTGGGTTTTTAGTTAGTATAAGTCTGACACTATCTCCCGCACCGCCTAAGAGCGAGATTTGTCATAAGATGATTTCCCACCCAATGAAAAAAAAAAACCAACCTACTAATAAAATAGATATTTTTATAAAAATTGTTTTGAAAACAAAAGGTTTGTTTGGGTGTTTTGTTTTTGATTTTGAACATATTTGGTAACGCTGTTCTGAGTTCTTCAGCGGATGCCTCCCCTGGGGGTCTTCGTCTTCCAAGCGCAGTGTCGCAAGCGGAGGGGGTCACTCGTGGTGAAGCTAGGCCCCCCGCCTGCGCCACTGCGGGCTTGTCAGCCCCACACCAGCCACTTAACGGCCTCTGCCAAGCAGGAGAACCGAGAAGCGCCCCGGGTGTTTAACTATACCCAGCGAGAGGTCGATATTTAAGCTGTTGATCATCTTTCACATAGTTAGGAAGAATTCCAAGGTGTGGAAAGACGCCCGGGGCCAACCCGGTACCCCCATGTCAGGGGACCACGGCTGGTGGGTCGGTCGATGAAGCGACCCCAGGGGAAGACCGAAAGTTAATAGTCGTCGGCCGTACATATGTTACAAGCGCAGGAAAACTTTGCTTGCGCGATGCAGGACTTTCTAAGTTTTCTCATAAGCTACTAAAGTTTCTAAACTTAATTTTATATTAAAACATGCAGAATATTTATCTGCATCTTTCGGTAGTATTATTTATTTAGATTTATGTCATTAAAAGAATGATTTTAGCAATAAACTGTTGTATTTACGCTGACCAATAGCGGCGCGGTTAGACAGGGGAAGTACCAGTTTGGTACAAGTAGTAAAGCTGAACTCGAGTGTAGTTTTTTTGATTTTCGCCCTTATGCTGAAAGTATTAGCGATGAAATTGTTATGTAGAGTGATATCAGCGACATTGCTGCATACAACATCCTATTGTATGTTTTTATTTGGTTGCTGACTGACCGCATATTTTATTTTTGGACGTAGTACTTTAACAGTGAGTCATATTTGACGCTGGAGTGAACTTGATTATTAATGTGGTTAGTTCTCGGTTCTCGGATGGTTCCGATCTTCAGTGCTTGTGCGGCGTCTCTCCGCAGACCATGTCCCACCTTCGATCCTGCATCACGTGCCCTGTTACCTGTTCACGTAGGGACCTAATGAATGACAGCATCAGCGGACGGCACTGCCGTGGCCGAATACTGGGCCAAGCAAGGAATTTAACTAGTTTTGCCATCGATACGCTAAGAAGAAGAATGTTGTTAGTCTTGGTTTTGCTTGGTGAGATATTTAGTCAAGGTTTTTAATTTTTTTTTTTATTTTTTAGGTAATTTTTTTGCATGGTTACTGTAATGCCAATTTTAGATGTAATTTTATTTGAATTTTAAGTGACTGTGCTGTTGGTGTGCTTATTGTAAATAAATAAATAAATATGTAACGTAAATACCAGCCATACTTACCTTACCGTGCCTACGCTTATACTGGTCACTATGGTACCTACCATATCATATATCATATGGTGTAATTTATCTATAATATGCATGTGACGTGGCCAGATCATAGAAATAGATCACTTCATGATTTGGCCAATTAAAACTGTCCAGATGGTTTCATCATTCATCATCATCGTTTCAGCCGAAAGACGTCCACTGCTGGACATAGGCCTCCCCCAAGTGTCGCCACTGAATGGTCCTGTGCGTCTCGCATCCATCGGACTCCCGCTACCGTTACCAAGTCATCGGTCCACCTTGTAGGAGGCCTTCCAACGCTACTTCTTCCGGTACGTGGTCGCCATTCCAGAACCTTTCGGCCCCAACGGTCATCCGTTCTGCGAGCAATGTGCCCTGCCCATTGCCACTTAAGTTTGGCGATTCTTCGTGCTATATCGGTGACCTTGGTTCTCCTGCGGATATCATCCAGATTTCTTATCCAGATCGTTTAATTGTTAACACATCATTGATGTAAGATTTATATGATAATGAAAAGTCTAGAGAAAGTAGGCCAAACGAGGATTGATATATCATCAAAGTTTAACGTTTTAAACGATCTGGTCAGTAGTATGGTGTCGTGTGATGTTGCGACTATGGTGTCTGCACCAGAGTCGGTACACCACACACGCGTCGCCAAATTGGTTGCGCAATCAAACGGACACCTGCTCCCCTAGCCAAGTTACAATCGTTTCGTTCGCGCTGAACGCCTCGAGCAGGCCACGCCTCCAATTCCTTTGTTCTGACCATGTTACTGAGCCTTAAGATGACGCCAGAATAAAGGAATGGAAGGCGTGGCCTACTTGAGGCGTTCGGGGCGAACGATACGATTGTAACTTGGCTAGGGGGGCAGCACCCCTAGCCAAGTTGATAATCTGCAATCGTTAACGCTAGTCGAAAACGAATCAAATGTATGGGAATGACATCATCTCAACGTAAAGTCACGTGGTCAGAACAAACGAATAGAAAATTCGTAGCCAAGTTCACATCGTTCAAAATTAGTTTCTACAATGTTCATCGCTACATCCTTTGTTATTGTAGCGACATTGTAGAACGAGCGGCCGACTCAGGCGCGTCAACATGGCTACTAAATAATCGTTTTCTACAATTGCTGACACCGAGGCGTTACCGATTGGAGAACGGAATTCGACACGAAGCGGTTGTAACTTGGCTAAAGGGGCAGGTGAGTAACTCTATAGAGCTGTATACATTTTGTTGGTAGCGGAGACTGGTCGCGCCGCCACGGTGTCCCGGTGAAATATAGCCCTAACGCGAGCCTCCTAAGGTGTTGGTCGACGCTCTTGGCTATTAAGCCATTGATAGAGACACTGGCCTAACCTAGCATTAAATATTTATAATACACGTATATTGAAGTATATATATTAAGTCTTCTTGACTTAATCTATTTTAGTGTAAGTATGTAGTTTATTAATTAGAGTATATAAATATTTTATAATTGTATTATATCTTTGGTTTATTAATATATATCTTGTGTTCGCCTTTTTTCTCTCTTTTATTGCACCTACCACTATTCTTCTCTGCGTCACCCAAAGGTTGACTAGTAGAAAATGCCTAAGGCATTAAGTCGACCGCATCGTCGCTTTTCATCAGGTGAGATGGCGGTCAAGTGCAAACCTATCGAGAATAAAAAAATAAATAAAAAAAAGTCCGCCTCTTTACTTTAGTTTATGCGCATTTAGTAAATAAATACTTCTTCGCTTGCCTACAAAGTCTTTCTCCCTTTTAATTTCAAAACTACTTATTATCTGTTATCACGTCTGCAGGCCTGCTACTGACGCGGTCGCTCCCGCAGGCTCTTGACGTCATCATCGTCACGTGACCAGCTCGAACGACCACCAAACCCTGCTGATGACAAGCAACGCGTGCTTGTATTGTTCTCACGTCAATATTGGCAGTGACGTTGTTTTGTGGCTTCCATTTTAATGCGGCTGGATTACAATTGTTTATTTATTTTATTATTTATGTACACACAAATATACAGAAGAGGATAGGTAGCTTATTATTAAAATTTGTACAAAAGTACTGCTTATTTCAAAAAGAAATTAATTACTTCCAGCAGATCTGCGAAAGGAGAGTTTAGAAGAGATGTAGACTATAGTGCAGAAATAAGCAAAGAAGAGTTTGTGCAATCTTAAATTAAACTCATACTATGTAACTCATATATATATATATGATTATCACACAAGAGAGGAAAGATAGTGCTTTTTTAATTGAATCTTAAAGAGTGAAATAGTTTTCAAATCACGAATGCTAGGCGGAAGAGAGTTCCACCAACTTACTGCATGGACAGAGAAAGAGTAGGAGTAGTAGCTGGATTTATGAGGAGGAGATTTAAGAAGGGATCTTAGATGTGATCTGCACGGTACGTCGCTAGAGTGTGCGTAAGAAAATCGGTCGCGCAGGTAGGAGGGATAAGATGGGTTGTGTAGGATATTGAAGAGGAAACATAAAATCCGAGTGTTCCTGCGAAGACGGATAGGGAGCCACTTGCGTTCCTCAAGAGATTGGAGTCAATAATGACACCCAGATCTTTTGAAGTTTCGGTGTAGTCAATACAGACACTGTGGGGATACTGTGGCAACGGGAAACTAAAAAGACCATCAGGGAGAAAAGGGAAGTAGAGAGAAATGCTTATTAAGATCATTGAGGTTCACATCCTTACAGTGGTTGGTTGGTGATTTGCCTATGCCAATAGACTTAAGAAATTTCCAGACGTCGGAGGAACTACGGTTATGGAGTTGTTCGTGGAAATAGCATCTCATGGCAACTTGACAGACATCTGCAGCAGTTACGCAGCGAAATAAAGCAAGAAAGATTCAGCTCAGAAGGTCTACGCTTATACCTGCTCTTAGATTTATTATTATTTATTGTTGTGTGAAGGGATGAAAGGAGGAAGTAGACGGTTTTTTTATTGTGGTGGGAAATTATCAAATAAGTTCTCCCGTTCTGGGTAGAGAGTGAGAGAGCTCCTGACTTTGATTGATTAAAACGATTAAAAAAACAAAAAACAGACGATTGTATTTTTTTTTTTTAATTTTATTGCGCGCTCATGTGGGTGTGTCTTCAGGTGGCTTTTGATACTCTTTCGTACAATCCCACAGCCCAAAAGAGTGTGCGATGTACTTGAATTGAGAATAGTACAAAAATTGTGAAAAACTAACCGAGTAGGGGTCTTTCAACTGAAATCATGATGATGATGACGTGGTATTTCGGTAGTGAATGTTTAAATTTTTCTATTCGTTCTCGGGGAGCCCATTGCGGGGAGTACCGGGGTGAAGGACATAGGTGTGGTTTTAGTCAGTAAAAGTCTGACATGCCCTCTCGCTCCATCCAGAGCGTGAGAAGTCATTTGGATGATTTCCCACCTTAAAAAAACAGCACTCAGATGATAATTTACAATATTCGCTGGTTCAGTTTTGAAGTACGATTACAGTATTTAGGATTTTTATTAAAATCGTTAGACAGAACCATTGTCTAGGCG
Organism: Mythimna vitellina; assembly: GCA_949316375.1. Taxonomy (NCBI): domain Eukaryota; kingdom Metazoa; phylum Arthropoda; class Insecta; order Lepidoptera; family Noctuidae; genus Mythimna; species Mythimna vitellina. Next base: position 3,918,148 of record OX438691.1, on the reverse strand, counting down.
GGCTTTTCTTTTGTTTCATCGATTAGAAGTTGGCGATAGATCAAAGGTCAGGGAAATAGCGAGTGAACCCGAGTTCCTTTTTTAGGGCGGAATTCACCAATAAAACGAATCGCGTTTTAACGTTTGGCTCGCATAATCGCGTTTAGCCGCTGTCACTAGTGTCACTTGTCTGTATTTTTCTTTTGTTGTATTTTTACAAGTGACACTAGTGACAGCGGCTAAACGCGAATATGCGAGCCAAACGCCAACCCTTGTTGCAGTCGCGTAAAAAGAGAAGAGCTGCATAGGATCGTTAGAGAGGGCCACCCTGTAGGAACACTGGTAGGTTTTAGTCAGTAGAAATCTGGCACTCTCTTTCGCTCCACCTAGAGCAGGATGAGTTGTTTTGATGTTTATCACATCCCAAAAAAAAATACATAGGACACGATTTTTCAAATACTTTCCCTTTTGATATAAGATCCAATTTTATATACCTACACTTTTTTTTCGCACAGTATTTATACAATTAACACGAACGTACTATAAGTACCTAATAAGATGCTAAGGAACTTGGCATGATTGCGTGCACATTTCACATGAAAATCCGGTTTTAACCGGTGCCGTTGGCAGAATGCCACGACACGCCTTTGCCCGATCATCTCAAGTATTTAAATAAGAAATAAACGGAAGCTTTGTTTGTGTAACTAATTTGTACTCTTGACGGATCGTGCGTTGCTTTTCACAAAACTATTGGCAGATTTTTCCGAATATTTTTATTGTGTAACAATATAAGAGTTATGTAGGCATGTAGGAATATTTTTAAAACTAAGAACAAGTACAAGTTCGACCCTAATTTATGAAACGGGTCTTCCCTGAGATGTGTTTAGAGACAGAACAGAAAGGGCTAAATATTGAAGACAACTTATTGGGGACTTTTGAAGTTTTTTTTTTTAAGGTTCCATACCTCAAAAAGAAAAAGCGGAACCCTTATAGAATCACTTTGTTGTCCGTCTGTCTGGTTGTCGGTCTGTCAAGACCCTTTATCTCGAGTACGCGTGGAGGTATCGAGTTGGAATTAAAACCATATACTCTCAAGTCAGCGGTCCCTTGAAGCTGTGAAAAAATCAGACTTCTACGTTAACAAAAAAGAAAGATACGGCCGTTTATGTCGCAAAAAACCTATATTTTGATACTCTCAAGGAAATCAAAATTCATAGAGTACTTCCCGTTGACCTAGAATCCTGAAATTTGGCAATTTGAATAAATGTGAAAACAGTAGATTTGTTGTTATGTCAATGCAATGGCAATGGAAAGAGAGTTTCCTAGCATGATCGAACCAGGAATGAGGATATCCCCAAGAGAAACAAAGTTACCGACATAGCACGAAGAATCGCCAAACTTAAGTGGCAATGGGCAGGGCATATTACTTGCAGGGCGAAATAGGCTGAAAGGTACTGGAATGGCGACCAGGTACCGGAAGACGTAGCGTTGGAAGGCGTCTTACAAGGTGGACCGATGATCTGGTAAAGATTGTAGGAATCCGATGGATGCGAGACGCACAGGACTGTTCACTGTGGCCACACTTGGGGGAGGCCTATGTCCAACAGTGGACGTCTTTCGGCTGAAATGATGATGATGAAATATTCAAGTTACTGTACTACCTATATGTACAAATATACACTTAAATCAAAAACTCTTATTTTTAAAAAAGGTGTTAATAATTTCCATCGCTTCTGTGTCGACTAGAAGTATGACGGCATTGCCACGCCCATGCTTAATCTCTGGCTGAGGTAAAAGCCAGCCCTTGGGTCACGCACAGTGTCAACTATGCTTTTGTATAACACTATAACTATGGCTTATAGTGAATAACCTCGTAACTCGAACGGTCGAGATGTAAAGGCCCCGACTTACTAGTTGTAGGTCGCGAGTTCAAACCCAGCCAGGCGCATTACTTTATGTAATTTATTTCATCACCACTGCTCTCAAAACAATAAAGGAAAACATCGTAAGGAAACCGGTATCTCCTAGAACCAAAAATTCGAAGATTCGAACATTCATTTACCCGCACTGGGCCCGCGTGGTGGATTACGGCCCATTCCCTCTCCTACAGAGGAGGCCTAAGCCCCACCAGTGGGAACAATATTTATGCTATGCTAAAAGTTTTAGCATAGCAAACTATGCTAAAACTTTTCAATTTTTAAAAATATTGATTTATTTCAAGCATTTTTTTCATTTTGGACAAGGTTTGACGCACCGTCGCGAGGTTATCACACCAAGCTGACTCGAGCAAGTTATGCATTCAACTTCGTAAATGGCGCTACAAGTCGTCACCTTCCTGCCCGTTTTATTTGGTTTCAGCGCAACACATTTTTTTCTTTCATTCTGTCCTATCACCCGTCACGCTATCGCTTTTCTTTCATTGTAGATTTCGCTACAAGTATCGAATCAAAATTTTCCGTGATACAAGACCGTATGTTACGAACTTTTCTTTCCAGAAATATAGTAAAATAAAATACCTATTTAAAATTTCATACCCGTGGTATTTACTCTCCATTGATAAATAGTTCATCATCATCATTTCAGCCGAAAGACGTCCACTGTTGGACATAGGCCTCCCCCAAATGTCGCCATAATGACCGGTCCTGTGCGTCTCGCATCCATCGGATTTCCACGACCCTCACCAGGTCATCGGTCCACCTTGTGGGAGGCCTTCCAACGCTGCGTCTTTTGGTACGTGATCGATGGGGAAGAAAGGTTCTGGAATGGCGATAAATAGTTATGAGCATTTATTACAGTTCCTAAAACCTTGAGGTATTACCCAAAGAATTCCGAGACTTTCTATTTATTTATTTATTTAAACTTCATGTACAGTGGTGGTAATAGGCGGACTTAATGCCACAAAGCATTCTCTACCAGTCAACTATTGGGTTAAAAAGACAACACTGTGGTAGGTCATCATCTTCCTGCCCTTGTCCCATCTTATTTGGGGTCAGCGCAATACGTTTTTTTCTTCCATTCTATCCTGTCAACCGTCATACTATCACTAACATCCTTTTCTTTCATATCACTGTTCACACAATCTATCCATCTTTTCTTTGGCCTCCCTCTCCCTCTCCACCCATTCACATGTATACTCATAACTCTTTTAGTAACATGCGTTTCATCTCTCCTCTACAACACTGTGGTAGGTGTGCACAATAAATAAATAACAGATACTTTCTCGACTAAATCAAGCTATCAAAAGATTATGATTATTTATCTCAAAAAAATAATAATTAGCAAAGCATTACTGTGCTTTCATAGATACACAGGTGGGCGTCGGGAAGAACATCTGAGGTCTAAATACCCTAATAACATCGGATAACAAAAAATATCTATTTGTGTCGAAAACATGCGTACCTTCCTACGCGATCGCATGATGACGTCACTACGATCACGAGTTTGAGGTCACGTTATCCTCATAGGGGCTGGTATGACGACAGTTATTTCTTAAGGGAATGAACAGAGCAATATTATTAAGGTCATTTGGGAAATTAATATCAATTACGGTAATTTATTGGTTCGAAAAAAGTTCAAATCATGGTAACACTTTTTCATTTTCCAAGGGAGCTTTTTGACTAAAGCTCTTGTTCCAGACATTTAAAAAGAATCTCCTTAGGTCAAGGCTCGCGGCTATTAAGCCATTGACTGATACGACTGTTGGTTGAATGATCTCAGAGTCCATAACTCCACATGTTGGCAACTCCGCGAGCCAAGCTCACATACTTGATTTGCTGATCTTACTCGGTTTTCAAGAGGTTCTCGTCATGTCAACAATCATTGCACACAACATTATGATTATTTATTTGACTACAATATTAGTCTTATTACAATAACCCAGTTACTGGGCAACACGATACTCCTTAGATAGACCTGTAACGACTGTCAAAGATCTATGAATGACAACTGGGATTAGCGGCTTTACGTGCTTTCCGAGGCACGGGTAGTAATGCCCTAGATAAACTAAGAAAAGTACATATGAATTGAACGTGCACGCGCGAGGGAGCGGCCCTTATGCCCCAACCGCTGGAATCCCGATCCCGATTTCTGGCCACCGTAGGCGCGGGCTTGCGGACGGCGAGCAATGGGTAGCTCGCCGTCCGACTGTCCGGTAACCGTTCGGACCGAGCTCAAGTCGTCGACGGTGCGTACCACGCGCGCCTCAAGGAGATGTCAGCAAACCGTAGGGGCCCAGTAGGGTCGAAGCCTACTGGGGCTAAGGTTTGCTTCTGAAAGGAAAACTTAGTCTTAGTATGTAAGGCAACGAAGGAACAGGAATGGCTTTTTAGTCTGTAAAAGTCTGACACGCCCTCGCGCTCCGCCCAAGCTCCGTTCAAGCCCCGCTTGCGCGGGATATCATTGGGTGATTTCCCACCAACAAAAAAAAAAAGGATGAATTGAAAAATTCACGTTAGAACTTGCCCAGTTTTGCCTCATGCATGAGAGGCGGGCGCCTTAACTACTGGGCCATCACGACACCTAAATACAAAGACAAAGCATTTTGTTTCAAATAAATAATTTACAGGCACTTTTGAAATGTCAAGAAGTCGTCAGTCAGAAAAAATGATGCTAATTGCATATTCGTAGATCTCTATGGAGAAGAATGTGCAAGAAACTCCATGGACACTCTTTTCAATCATGTTTTGTAATTCCAAATATCTTGTCGCTATCATGTGAGAACAATGTAAATAAAGTAAAAATAAAAACTCAATATAGATTTTATTATAAATATTATAATAAATAAATGTTTATGTAATAAATATAATAAACTAGCTGACTCGGCGTAGTTCGTACCGCCTAATAATGTGATAAATGAAGAACCGCTCGACCGATTTTGTGCAAACTTCACATAAACCATCTACTAAATAGTCCGAACAAAGCCTAAACATTTGGTTTGGATAGGTGAGCCCGTTCTTGAGTTATAAAATTACAACGAAAAGTGGCATTGATTTTTATATATATCATTGTATCTATTCTTCTTCTTTTTTGTCCTCTCTTGTTTCCATTACTTGGGGTCTGTTCTCTTCATAAATCGGCGCCAGGATATTCTATCCTGGGTTGTCGGCTGCATAATAGCTGCCCTAACCTTCGTCACACAAGAACACACCTTCTAAAGTTTTGCCATCCAAAAATAACTCATACTAAAAATAAGTGCCACATTGCCACATTTCTATGACGTTAAGTCGTAATATTTGACCCCTCTTTGTAACTGTGATGGTTTTAATGTCACGTTTTGATATAAAAATAACCTCAAATCTAGGTCAAATAAGTTCTTTATTTGTTTGCTCCAGAAAATAAACATATTTTTTTAATGTGGCTTACTTACTTATGCAACTATAATTTAGGTGTCTTCAAGGCTAGAGTGAATAGGCTCTAATAAACTAGTGCGCCTGACCATAAATGATTGCATCTCCGTTTACCATCAGGTGGGATTACAGTCAAGCACTGGTTTATATCAATTAAAAAAAAAAACTTCTTTGTCTACATCAACCTTTGAGTTTCTTACTAGTCCTAAGTTGAACTACATGAATACTGACCAATGCTTTCACTGACTGGACAAGTCTACTCAAATCTGTGTGGTTCTTTCCTCAAAAGACCATCTAAAACACTAATCTGTATGGTTCTCATATGATTTGATCATTACATTGTTTTCTGTACTTATGGACTTTAAAAGAGACTTTGGCCTTATGAGTTTATTTTGTTGTTTCTTCGAAGGGTAGTCAGCTAGGAAACAACGGCCTCATCTAAAGTGGTAAATTACGACCTATTTGCAAAATAAACATCATTTATTATTGGACGTGCCTTAAGTACCCTACTTGTGTAGTCATAACAAGCGAGAAAAAGCCTAAAAAAAGTGCTTGTAATTTCACAGGCACTTATTTCGTCTCGTAATCTGTAAATTGGAACTGAACAATGCTGTTTTCGTTTAACAAAAGCAAAAAGGATGGTGATATTGCTTCTACTAAAGATTTCTTTACTACAAGTGCTTCTACTGCTATAATGCTACTTAAATGCCTTTTCTTCATTAAAACTCTATCAAACAATATGAGATCTATAGCCCCCACACTAAAACCGACCATTAACTTCTAGCTTTCATTCACAAACTGCGTAGAAATGTAAACATAGGCGGCCTCGGCATTGCGGAGTCTTGCGAATCGATACAGCGACCGAATGTCAAGTTGAAGGGGGCGAGGGGTGAGACGGAGGGGCGAACGCTGGAGGGGGGAATGACGTCAGACGCCCACACCGCTCCCGGTGAAGCAGGGCGTGGAGGTATGGCAGTGGAGGAGTGAGAGCGAAGCGAGAAATATTTAGCTTGGCATGTAAATAATCAGGAAAGAATTTGGCAGCTATGCTAAATGGACCATGACACTGAAATGGCCTTGGGAAGGATACAACAATTATATAGCAATAATACCAGGCGAGGCAAAATAATATGCTGGCCAGCGGATAATTGTCCAAATCGAAAGGAATCTAGGAAAAACCTGGATGAACCTAAAGTATTTTTTATTTTTAATGATTACCTTGCGTTTGACCACTATCTCACCTGATGGTAGGCGATGATGTCGACGATGAAACACGCTTACCTAGAAGTAACCTATTCACTCATGACTTAAAAACCCCTAGATTGTATCTATCAGGAAACACATGCACAATTAATGTGTTTCCAAAACCTGTTGTGCGTATGTTGGGTTACTAAATTATTCTTAAATAAATAAATACGTTACATTCGCATTTTATCTTCCAGACGAACGTCGATGCGCCACCGGTACATGGTGAACATCCTAACCATACGCACAAAACGATTTTGGTAACACATTGTGCATATATCTAATAAATGGAATTCCCTGCCTGAATCAGTGTTTCTTAATTAGTGGTAGCTCAGGGGTACTTAAGTCAAGAGTGAATAGGTTACTTCTAGGCAAGATTGGTCCACCGCCAACCATGTCATAGGTGAGATACTGGTCAAACGCGAGCCTATTAAAAACAAAAAAATCAATCTTACTAGAATACAAAGGATTTTCTGTGACAGTTTCCTTCGCAGTTTCTTAATATACGTCATAGCTTTGAATGTCCTACAAGGCTGTAACAATTTAAACTAGACTCATGAGAGTTTTCCCGACTATGCATAATGTCAATGATATTTGTACAAGCCCAGACTTGTGTTTAATTATAGACTCTGAATTACTGGATAACATTTAGTTTTCTAGCTGGAAATGTAAGGAAAATACTAGCTTTGTACAAGATAATGATAAGTTCGTAGACGGAAACTTAAAGGTGAATGAAGACGTCATGATTTTTACACCCACTTTGGAAAGGGCCTTGGTTGCAGACTGAATATCTCATGACTTGTAGTTGTACTTAAGTAGGGAAAAATTGTGTGAATAATTTTTTCTGGATTTAAGGACAAGGTTGTGGAGGTTAGATACGCAGTCGCTCTATATAACATACTGGTATCAAACGGTAACACTGTAAGGGCCTACGCTGCGTTAAAGCTCGTTCACGACCATGGGGCGGCGAGCGGTAAAATAAAAATTTAAAAATGTTTGAAGCACGCTACGAGCCGCCGCTCGTAGCGAAAACGCGCACGGTTTTCTCACTGCGAATCGCTACAGTGGCGAGCATTGAGGTGAGTGGCGCGGGCGGGAACAAAAGTATTAGCAACTAAAGGGCCTATTACACTACTCGATATTTAGACAGTTTTAGTCGAAGTCCTGTAGTGTAATAAGGGTTAGACCGGTCTAACTCGGAACAAAACAATAAGACAGTCTGAATATCGTGTCTCTTTCTTTTTTATTCTCTGTTCTTCATAATCCCAACTCCCCCTTGTATCTTCGGGAACGCTTGTTCCGAGAGGAAAACCTGGTCGCTCATCATCCTCTCTTCTCCTTCGTTTTCCTCCTCACTCCTCAAGCCGCTACAGTGGATCTTTTACCGTTCGTGCTGTGCGCCTCTGGAATTCTCTTCCACATGCATTATGAGCTAGCCCTTCGTTGGAGGTTTTCAGGGGAAGAATTAGGGAACATTTTTTATCAACATGACCCATATATATGTATGTTTATAGGTATTTATTTATTGTATATATAATGTTTATGTATAGTGTGCTTTATACATATCTGTTTAGTATATTTTTAATTTTAAGTTAGATTTAATTTATGTTTAATTTAAAGTTCCTCAAAATTTGTTAATTTACTTTCTAAATCGTATGGTTTGCTGTAAGAAAACCCAGTTGTGGGTTAAGCTCGCCTATGTACATCAACTGTCCTATTTTTTGTTGATCGTATAAAATTTTGTGTAAAATAAAGAATAAAGAAGAATAAAGAATCGTGTGCTGAATATTGCGTAGTGTAATAGGCCCTTAAGTGCGACGCCACCGAAACAGCGGCGCGGACAGTGTTGTAGGAGTGACATACTCAGTAGCGAACACTTTCAAGCCTCAGGAACATTAGAGTACAAAATGTCCAGTCAGTGTAAGCATTTGTTAGTATTCGTGTAGCTCAACTCAGGACTACTAAGGAGCTCAACGACTTGACTAACAATACCAAAGAAAGGACATTTGGGTAGGTCATATAAATACAAATATAAAGGATAATGCGCAAAGGTGAGCTTTACCCAGAAATTGGGTTTTTCTCCAGCAAATCTCCGGATGATTTTTTCAGTTTGAGGTAGAACTGCCTGCTGTACCTACCTATTAAGAGCGGAGGAGGTTAGGGTTTCAGCTATGTCACTTAACCAAGCCTCACCATCCATTATTTTTTTTTTAAAAGAACCTTCCATGTTCACTCTTTGTCGCCTTTGTACCTTTGTGTTGCATAATTTAAAAAAAGAATTGGGCATTTGCTAGTCGTACTCGCGCACTGAGGGTTCCGTACAAACTTATTTATGTAAATAGTTCAATTTCCGAATGAAGTTTCGAGGATTTTTCCGAATAACATTCTTTTCGTGACGTAACAACAAATTTACTGTTTTCAGATTTATTTTCTATTTAATTTTATCCAATACTTGTGTTATAAGCTTGCTTTCTGCCAAATTTAAGGATTCTGGGTCAACGGGAAGTACCCTATGAATTTTGATTTCCTCGAGAGTGTCGAAGTAAACGTTTTTTGCGACATAAACGGCCGTATTTTTGGTTAACTTAGAAGTTTGATTTTTTTACAGTTTCAAGGAACCGCAGACCTGAGTACATGGTTTTAACCTCCACGCGTACCCGAGATGAAGGGTCTTGACAGAAAGACAGACAGACGGACAACAAAGTCATCTTATAAGGGTTCCGTTTTTCCTATTTAGGTAAGGAACCCTAAAAATAAAATACTGTAAACATGATGGCACGAAAGTGCTGCAATAAATGGATTGTAGCGTTGCAATGATTCTGCAAGCATTATAGTGGTTGCTGTAAGTGCTACAGTAGCACTTCAACTTTCATTTAACTTAAGGTTTTGAGAGAACGTATTATAATTATCCTAAAACATAAAATACCAAGTACCAATCTGCCGAACCTTTTCCCAAGTACTTTGGGGTATGACCTCACAAGCCTATTAGGGTAGTGGCCCATCGTGCCCACAACGATGGATCTGCGCTTGCCCAACGGTATAAAGCGAAAGTTAATTGCTTTTCTTTTATTTTTATAGCCCCTTTTTTATAATGTGAATGTGAGAACACTGTAGACTCCACGAATTCTTAGATTACTTCCTATTACGACTCACTTTTTTTTTAATATGATTATTTTTATTGTGATTTTGGGTACAATATTCTCTAGTATACTACATTGTTCTTACATAATATCTATTAAAACTGTAATATGAAAATATTGTAACGTCAACCACTTTTTTTTGAACAGTTTCTTGCCGGTTCTTTTCCATAGAAAACGACCAATTTGGAACCGTGTACTAGCTTCTGACGTTTTACAAGTGCCCATGTAGGCCTATGTAAAATAAAAATATTTTCTCTCTACACCTTTTTAGGTATTATAGTTAGGATAGATCGATTTTTCGTTTTTTTTTTTTTGATTTATTATAGAATGCCAATGCCAAAAATACACGTGCAAGAAATTCAACTCATTTCAGCCCTGAACTTTGTCGCAAGTGGGCACCCCACCCCCGGGGGAGTTGGTGAAGTATCTGTGGGCTTGCGAAGCTGGCAACAGGCGCGACTTGTCCTCTCCTACAAAAACTACTGCTGAACCGACGTTGTTGGCTGCTGGGATGAACTTGAACGTAGCGAGGGCGTGTCAGGCTTTTACTGACTGACACCACACCTGTGTCCTTCAGTTGTCCTTTGCTTTCTAAGACCACAGGTTTCCTTTTCAGGACCTCCTCGCGGATATATTGATTTTATTTAATTTTACCAAAAACTGTATCTAGATGTAATATATATAAGTTATTTCTATATCACATTTATTAGATTCTCTTAAGAGCGTCCTTTTCGAGGTACATTTTCATACAACCGCTCCTACGTGATTATGATGTTATTACACATCTTTCTCAAGATATTTTAAATACACAGCTATCTTGTGGATATTATCTAGGCTTCTAGAGAAAAAAAACGTTAATTTGTGTAAAACTAATCTAGTAAAGACTTCTGAAAATCTGCTATTTTACTTGAACTTTGGCCCTCTTAATGTACTTATATATAAAAATATAAAAAAGTACATCAATAGAAGTCTTGCAAATTTAATCGTGATTCTAAATGACATCAATTTTTCTTAAAAGAATTTTAAGGATTTAAAAAAAAAACAAATATTTCCTGGAACAAGTTTTGGGAAATATTCGAGTAAATCACGGAATTATCGAATGCCAACAGAGTTTTCAGGCGTTATCTCTCTTTTTTTTGCATTGCCTATTCATCAAACATCACGTTGGATTGCATTAGATGAAGCAACAAGCTTTTAAACCATGCTCGATGTTGACGGTTGAGGTGAGTGGAAGCCTGAAGAAGAATGGAGCCCTTTTAAGTCAGGTTTTCAAATACCAAAATAATACAATTAAAATACAGAAACAAAATTGAAATCTTCTACGAAAGACAAAAAAGAAATATTTCCAATCATTTTAATTGAACAAATCGTAGCTTTATCCATTTTCCGATGAAATTCAGCGCTATTATTATTGCGAGGGGCTTAGTATCCTTAAGTCATAAGCGATGAGCGATTTTGTTGTAGCTAGCTAATTCGAGAAAGCAGAACTGGGACCGCGAGATGATAGCTATACGACTTATGCTCTTTCTGGCTTGGGTAGACGTAGACGTTGAGCAATGGGTACCTCGCCGTTCAGCCGTCCGGCAACCATCCGGACCGAGCCCGATTCGTCGATAACGCGGCGCGTAGTGTTCTATGCGCGCCTCTAAGTATTGTCAGGAAAACCGTAGGGGCCCAGCAGGGCCGAAGCCTACTGGGGTCATGGGTAGTCCGAAAGGGAACACCGGGTTCCTGGAACGTAAGGTAAAGAACAGTACGCGCCGTCGACGACTTGGGCTCGGTCCGGACGGTTACCGGACGGCCGGACGGCGAGCCTCCCATTGCTCGCCGTCCGCGAGCCCGCGCCTATGGTGGCCGGACTGTTGGGTTTATTCCTAGCTGCACTTTACTCTGTCGTTTATTATGTCACTTAAGGGGATGGAATTAATATACCTACATTTTCACTGTTTTTTATACAACCGCTCTTACGCGATTATGACGTTATTACACATTTTTCATTAGACATTTTGTAAACATAGTATCCTGTAGATATTATCTAGGCTTCTATCGAAATAAATTTGTAAATTTGTGTAAAACTAATCCAGTAAAGACCGCTGAAAATCTGCTATTATGCATGAACTTTGACACTTCTTATTACACATAAAAACTAAAAAAGTCAAAAAAATACAACAATAGAAGCCTTGCAAATGTAATCAAGATTTGAATGATGACAATTATATTCAAAAACCGTTAAGGGTTCAAAAAAAAACACGTATTTCCTGGAACAAGTTTAGTGAAATATTCGAGTAAATCTCGGAATTACTGAATGGTAACAAAGTTTTCGGGCGTTATCTCTCTTTTTTCGCGTTAACTCTTCGTCAAACATCGTATTCACATACTAATGAAAAAACGAGCTATCGAATCATTCCATAGTTCTGTTTTTGAAAATGAAACCAATAGATACAAATTATAATTCAGAGGTAAACCCTTTCATGCTATAATATTATGAGTATCTCCTTCGGAATCTTTGTTTTCGTCGTAAATGCTTATAACTTAGGCCCACCATACCTCCCGGTGGACATATCGATCCGCTACAAGCATGAATGGCATTGACGTCACCGGCTAAGGGGTGGCGACGCGAGGGGTTGTCGGCTATGCCAGGGGTGCAGCCTTGAACTTGCTGCATCGATCCCGCACTCCTACACTCCTGCACTTGAACGTGAACTATACTAACCGCGAACCGCTCCGGGGCTCCGGGGTTCGTTCGGAACAAATGAATGCCGTTTTGCGCGCGGGTTTTGTTTTGAAATGTTGCAATATTTGTTTTTTTAGGTTAATCTTTATATATAAAGAGAAACTGACTGACATATCAACGCACAGCTGGATATACTGGGACTAGGAGCGTGAAATTTTGCACACGATTTCCTTTTACGACGTAGGTACTAAGAGTGGATTGTCCAAAATTCAGCCCTTTAGGGAATGAAATGGAGGTCCAAAATTTGTACAAAGAAACCTACTTACAAGCGAGCGAAGCTGCTGGCCGAAGCTAGTCTATGTTTTAATAAGTCTTTACTTATGAAATTGCCGTTTTCTAAAACGGGTTGCTTTGAAGTGTTATATCTTTGGATTGACTTGGAATTATAAGTTCAAATAAATTTTACATTAAAGGTACGTTATTTTTTTTCGAAATTAGGTATCGTCGCACTCTGCAACGCTAGAATAGAGGTACGGGACTGTTCTTCAATGAAATACTTGATATATATAAAAATCCTTATACTTTCTTCAAAATTCAATATTAGCACATCGCGCTACAATGGTTATGCCATTGTAGCGCGATGTGCTAATATTGAATTTTTCCGAACTCAAAAAACTAGACATTTCTTTGTTCTACTCGATTTTCAAACCTATTCTAGGACAACAAAATCCTTAAAAGTACTATGTTACATGCCAGTTCGTTAACCTAACTCATGCGATCTCCTTTCGATATCACAGTATTTATTGATTTCTTTGTGTTTTGTATTTTCTGTAATATTGCAGTAGTACTTATAAACATGAAAACTATGCATTAATCAATGTAAATTAAATAGACAAATTAAAAAAAAAAACGATGATTATTATTATCATTATAGTGTATTTTCTTACACGACCACTTTGTCAAGGGTACAACCCTTGACAAAGTGGTCGTGTTCATGTCTTGCCTTGCGTTTCTCGAGAGGCGATGCCATGCAGCTCTGTGTTTGGTGGCTTAGGAGTTGTCATTGATGTTGGAGTGTGTACAAATTTGATGAGGTCCGTCCATCGTGTTATACACGATACCCGCAACGAACAAGGTTGTAAAATCAAATCAATCATTTTTCAAAATGAACCTAAAAGTGATAGTGCCATGATTGAATTTTGTTTGGACTGTAATCCGAGATACTGCCTTGTTTGATGCGGGTGTCGAGAGGACTTTTGCACTTGACTTTTCTTGCACCACCAATTGTTTCATCGAGTCGGCGTTACGGGTTATATTTTTATGCCTTATTGTATATAGTATTTATGCAAATTTTTGTTCTGTGTCGAACCCATGACTCGTAGTGCAGCAGTAAGTTGCTCAACAACCACGTGTGCGAGTGGATTGAGTGTTCTTTTTTATAAGTTAATAATATTTGTACAAAATTAAAAAAGGATTTAGGAAATAATTGTGATAACTTCATGGCGAAGAAAAAAATATTGTGAAATCGATGGCAAAAAAGTAGTGATCAGTTAACTGGGACCCTTAATCTGCTAACCTGAGAAAATACTACAACTCGTGTCTGGAAATATACTTGATATATGTTTAACATTCTTATGTGGAATAATTGTGATGAATTATTTATTTATTTATTTAAAACTTTATGCACTAATGAAACATTGTACAAAGGCGGACTTAATGCCTTAGGCATTTTCTACCAGTCGATCTTAGGGTGGTGCAGGTGCAGCTTAATAGAAAACTGACAGAGAGGAAATAAGAACAATAATAAATATATACTTAGATACATACATACAAATAAATAATGATATTGAGAGAAAACCGAATACAACAAATCAAGAGTGTGATGAATCTACCAACTTTTTGCGAAATTAGTTTATATATAATTATTGATCGAGTGTTCCCAAATACAAATATATTTTATTCTATTCTTGATAAAGTTTCTACTTGTGTCTACAGTCGTTTTGTCTTCAATAAAATACTAATCTAATTACTACATGTTATAAATAGGTATAACCATATAATTTTTATTGTAAACAGTCTCTTACATAAAACTTAAATATTAACTAAGCTATTTATACTAAAACCTAACTATTAACATAAAAACTATAAATACTAAACCTAACTTTGTACATATAATAGAAAAACACCTATTACACTCAGGCGTCGAAGTACTCCTCCACATCGCTGTCATCCGGAAATGTGCCCAGAAGGCCGGCAGCATTGCCACGTTAAATGGCAATGCTAATTCTTTGGGCGAAGAACGAGCCAGCCCTCTGGTCACGCATTACTACATTAGATACATTACATGAATTTGTGAAAATGGTTTTGAGGTTTTATTTTCCCTTTGATTTTATTGACGACAAAAACAAGAGGAAAAAAAAGCAGTAAAAATTAGGTACTTTTTTTTTTCCTTTTTTTCAAGGAGATGTCAGCAACTGTGTGGGAGCCCAGCAGGGTCAAAGCCTACTGGGACCAAGGGTCTGATTCTGAAAGGAAGACTCGGCCCTGGTACGAAAGGCAACGAAGGAACAAGAGTGGGTTTTTAGTCAGTAAAAGTCTGACACTATCTCCCGTCCCGCCTAAAAGCGGGGGATGTCATAAGATGATATGCCCACCGATAAAAAAAAAAATGTAGTAATGTCAATCGCTTAGTGTAAATTCTCACGAGTTATTTCTGAACTGTGTCAGCCATTGACCAACGATGACAATGATATAATTATATCCCTTCTTCGTCATTCGATCGTCATGCCATTTGTCATACGATGACGGGGGACGCGTCATGCCCGCGTCGGCGTCATGACAAAGCCGACGTCATTTGATAAGATACGTTGAGGAGAGTGTCTTTTTGTATTTTTTTTTGTAGTATTTGTTGGCGATCGCTGTGCTGTCTTAGCAAGTTTAAAGGTGATGTCATTGGATTGGCGTGATGATGGGGTGCAACGTTGGAGGGTTGGATGACGTCACGGGAGGAGAAAGGTGGTCGATGACGACGTTCGAATGCTTGCGCTGGCTTGCAAGACCAGTGTTTCCATCAAAAATCCGCTCTGGGGGAAGTGAGAGGGAGTGTCAGACTTTTACTGACTAAAACCCACCTATCGTCCGTTATTTACACGTTGCGTTCCAAAGTCACGGTATCCCTTTTAGAAATTAACCGTGACCCTAGCGGGCTAGGCCCTACTGGGCCCTTACGATTTTGCTGACATATCTCTTTGCCTCAACCTGGGCCCTAATTAGATGGCCGGACGGCCAATCCAAGTCACAAATTTAACAGCCTTTTGTATAGTTACGCAAAGAATTCATGAATGAAGGTTTTCCCATAATGACGTGTAATAGTATAGGTAGGCAACCACATATCCGCCACAATAATATTAGGTACTAAAGTTGCTATGTGTTTTCCCCGTGTGTGCAATTTAGCTTCACTTTTTTTGTTTGACTGACCGACATTTTGACAATTCAAAAGTGCCTGTAATTGGTCTATTTGAAATAAACGTTTCTGATTTCTGATTTCCCCCCGCACACGGCTACTCCTGACTCTGAGCTAAAAATAATGTCGTTTACATAGCAACGATATAGTTGATGACGAACTTATGAAGTTATGACGCCATATTTAGTTTTACAATGCCAATAGTAAATAGTTTTGCGGAAATGTTCGAAACTGTTACCGTGTAATTCGGGTTAGTCAGTCAATAAAAGGCTGACACTTCCTCAAGCTCCGCCCAAAGCGGGATTTAAGTTATTCTTTAGTCATCATCATCATCATTTCAGCCAAAAGACGTCCACTGCTGGACATAGGCTTCCCCCAAGTGTCGATACAATGAACGGTCCTGTGCATCTTGCATCCATCGGAATCCCGCAACCGTTACCGATTGTTTAGTATATATAATATAGTTTTAATTAGTTAAGTGTTTTAATTTCCCTTGTTTTATTATAATTTAAGTATCTAAGAATTACCAAACCTAAATGATAGTGGGCGGGGCACATTGCTCGCAGAACAGATGGTCGATAGCGACGATAGGTTCTGGAGCGGCGATCACGTACCAGAAGACGCAGCGTCGGAAGACCTTCCACAAGGTGGACCGATGACCTGGTGAGGGTCGCGGGAATCCAAAGGATGTGAGACGCACAGGACCGGTCATTATGGCGACACTTGGGCTAGGCTTGTATCCAACAGTGGACGTCTTTCAGTTGAAATGATGATGATGAAATAACTTTAAAAAAATAAAAATAAAATAATAATTATTAATTCCATGAATTGTTACTTTGCCACCATCCTCTCTCCTAACTTTGCTGTGCCCGACAGGGTCCATATTGATCTTGACTATATTTCATACCACCTGTGTACATAATATGGAATGCAATAAAGTATTGAGTAAAATATTAAAAAATATGTGTGCACCTATTTCAATGAATAAAAGGAAATAATAAAGTTATCCATCCAAGTCATCATATATATTAATGCGTAGTATGTAATATTCCTCAATTTATTCCTATTTTTTACTGCAAAATATGCCTTTGTTGTACCAAAAATACTATTGTGCATTAAAATATGGTCTTCTAAGTGGTTTAAAAAAAATAACCACAAAAGGGATGGCCATCCTTTTCTAACTTAACCTGTCCGATCCGGGGTGATCCAAGTCCCTTAATAATTGTACAAAGTCTATTAATATTTAGTGTGCAATTAGTATTTTTAGTGGAGAATAAAATTTTAGATTCGCAGTTTAAAAATAATAATAAAATAATAATATAATTTTTATCTAATATTTCCTTTATTAATTTGCAGTACACCGCAGACTACCCCCCTTTTTCTATTTAAAATTTTTACATTTCACCCTAAGTATGTCTGGTAGATATCGCTGTCAGCGATAAGACCGCGTTTGTACCCATAGATTTAAGTTTGTGTAAAAGTTTTGTTACTATATTAGGTGTACAATAAAGTTTATTCTATTCTATTCTATCCCTAAATCTGTGTAGTTTGAGTATTACAAACATACATAGAAATATCACGCGTCAGAGCCCAGAGCTGATACAACCACAAAGATATCTATATACTTATCTACAAGGAGAAACTGACTGACTGACATATCAGTGCACAGCCGAAATTATAGGGACTAGGAGCGTGAAATTTTGAGAGAGGACCCACTAAGAGAGGATTTCCCAAAATTAACCCCCCGAGAGGATGAAACGTGGGTTCAAAGTTTGTATGGAGAAACTTACTTTGACGCGGGCGAAGCCGCTGGCAGAAGCTAGTTATGATATAAATATTCACGTTTTCTTTCAATACTACTACTAGTGATGCAACGGAAGTGCCTTAAGGGAAGCGAAAAGGAAACAGATGTCAAAGTAAATCTTAGCAGAAGCGGAAGCGTAAACGCAAGCGGAAGTGTTAATACTATGAAGAAAAAGCACAATTTTAATAAAAAAAAAGGGTTTACGTCGTAATCACGTCACGAGGCGCGGTGATGCGCAGAATGAACCAAAAAAGTATAATAATAAAGAAACTCGTTGCGACACGTTTGTGTACCGCTCCCCTCCCTGCGCCTCTTCTGATGTTTCCAGTTGTTCAAGCGCCCCCCACCCCCAAGCTAATAAATTTTGCGGAGCAGAAGCGGAAACGGGACTAAAAAAGCTTGCGGAACTTCTGCAGAAGCGGAAGTGGAAGCAGAGTTCTGTAGCAACACTAACTACTACTACCGTTATTTGAACACCTTCAAGGATTTTATCAAATATCGTATAAATAAATGCATGCGTTATCTGAAATGCAATTTGTGTTAGCACTTCAGATATTTTTGTAAGAACCTTGATAATTTGGTGACTAAATCTGACTTTGTCTTGTACTTTGCACTAGGCATTTTTCTTGAATAAACGTGCTTTGCTGTTACATAATCTAAATTGTTATTAGAAAGTGGTGCAATTGTAATAATTAAGCTTATAGAGATTATCCGGAAGTACATACATACAGCTTAACTATGACAATTTCGCTCGAGCCACAGGCGAGGGTGTTATGGAGACAGGTGCTGCAGTAACAAATTTCCACGTGTATCAAACGAAAATTTTCAATAGTCTTTTTTTTATTCTTGATAGGTTCGCGCTTCACCGCTATCTCACCTGATGAAAAGCGACGATGTGGTCGACGATGGAGCGCGCTTACCTAGAAGTAACCTATTCACTCTTGACTTAAAGATTCCCGGGTTGTTGTAGCTATCAGGAAACACAGATTTCGGCAAGGAATTCCACTCCTTAGCTGTACGCACAATGAATGTGTTCCCAAAACGCTTTGTTAGGCCTCGTATCGGTATTTGCGTATAGGTGGGATGTCCACCATGTACCGGTGGCGCATCGCCGTACGCCTGGTGGTCCGATGATGGAACGAGCTAGGCGGAATTAGGTTATGCAATCCCGACGTACACTCCCCGAAATACAACCGGTAGAAAACCGACAGGCTCGAAATACTTGAAACATTTTACATTATTTTAAGAAATACTTTCTTACTAAAATGGCGAAGCATTTTTGTTCATTTTCCGATGAAGAAAATATTTCAAAAGTACTTATACATTTTAGTTTATCGTCAAATCATAATCATTCCGGTGTCAGAAAAAGATATAAGGACGGTAATGTTCAAGGTTGGCTTAATGAGATGCTTAATATTCCTTATTTTCCTGCATAGAGCTGAAACATGGAGGATCTAACAAAAGCAGCGTAAAAAAATTATGCCCTTGAGATGTTGTGCTGGAGGTTTTATTGAAGACTAGCTTTTGCCCGCGGCTTCGCCCACGTGTATAAAATCTATGTCACTTAGAAATAAAGCAGCTTTCTATCGGTGAAAAAACTTTAGCAATCGAAGCAGCCCCCCTAGTCAAGTTACAATTGTATCGTTCGCGCCGAACGCCTCGAGTACGTTACGCCTCCGATTCCTTTGTTCTGACGTCATATCAACGCTCAGTCACGTGGACAGAACAAAGGAATCGGAGGCGTGGCCTACTCGAAGCGTTCGGCGCGAACAAAACGATTGTAACTTGGCTTGGGGGGCTGTACTATTAGAGAATGCCTTTTACAAACAAAAATCAAACTTTGACCTCTTTATAATATTAGTGTAGATAAAATTGACTGCACACATACTGATTTGTTCATCTTATTTGGGGTCGCGCAACACTTTTTTTCTTCCATTCTATCCTGTCAACTGTCATGCTATCACTAACTTCCTTTTCTTTCATATCACTGTTCACACAATCCATCCATCTTTTCTTTGGCCTCCCTCTCCCTCTCCACCCATCTCATCTCACCTCAACTCTTTTAGTAACATGCGTTTCCTCTCTCCTCTTTACATGATCATACCAAGACAAACGATTCCCCTTTAACTTTTCAGTCACTGGCGCCTCTTTCAAACTTCCTCTAATATACTCATTTCTCACTTTATCCTTTCTCGTCACACCACACATCCATCTTAACATTCTCATCTCCGCTACATGCAATCGTTCGGTACTTATATTGCTAACTTTTATTGTAAGTTACACACATAGTTCTTCCGAAATAAAATAAAAAAGATTAAATCTTTTTACAAAATGTTTGCCCACAGGTAAAAGCTAATATTAAAAATACGAGGAAGGAAAATTCTTTGCTTATTTAAAAAACTCTTAAACATCAAAAGGTGAATCACAAAGTTTTAATAAAACAATTAAAATAAGTAATCAGCAAATCAGCCATTTAATCTTAATGTTTGATATTTTTTGATGCAGTGATTCATTTTTTTTTATCACAAAAGGAAGTTTTTATTTTTCCTTCCTTAACAATCAAATATCTTGCTGTTGCTGTTAAAAGAATTGATTCAGGAAATGTAGTTTGCTTACCAACGAAGCAGTTGCAGTCGGAAGATCGCTTAGCAAAGGAGGAGGCCGCAGGTGCACGCGCGAGGGAGCGGCCCTCACGCCCCAGCCGCTGGGATCCTGATCCCGATTTTCAGCCACCATAGGTTGCGTAGGCGGGCTTGCGGACGGTGAGCAATGGGTAGCTCGCCGTCCGTCCGGCCAGTAACCATCCGGATCGAGCACAAGTTGTCGACAGCGCGTACTGTTCTAGAGATGTCAGCAAACTGTAAGGCCCAGCAGGGTCAAAGCCTAATGGGGCCAAGGGCCTGCTTCTGAAAGGAAGACTCGGTCCTGGCCAAAGGCAATGAGGGAACAGGAGTGGGTTTTTAGTCAGTAAAAGTCACACCCTCGCGCTCCGCCCAAGAGCGAGGGATGTCATTGGATGATTTTTTAAATTAATAAATGTCCTACTTACATACTGCGTACTTAAATACTAATTATGTTTGATAAAAATATAAAATGAAACCATTATATAAAACGGAAACTAGTTTTTATTATCAAGAACAATTATAATTTATACGTAACCTAACAGGTGATTACTGTTCTGTTTCGTGATGTCTATTCTCAGGGGTGCTCGGCACCCACTTTTTATTTCTTATGGGTGCTCGAGCCCCCGAGCACCCATGCAGTCGGCGCCCCTGCCTGGAAATGTAATCATATATATCGCATTCGGGGTACCCCGGGACGGGTGCCTCGGGGATCGGGGTACTCAGGGACCTGAAACAGACGTACCTATCGCATAAAAACCCAAAATTTTCCGTTGTGTTCCGGTTTTCGCAGGGCACGCGGTCTGCTGTTCTTTTTTATCACAGCACTGTGTTATGCGCACACGCAGATAGCGATGCGCACGTCGCCTCTGTCACGTAGGCGAGTGGCGAGCCCTTCGTGAGGCACGAGTATTTTGACTAGACAGACGTACTATTGGTGACATTGAGTAAATACAGTTGTTTATTTTCACTTATATTATATATAGTTTTATTTTATTCGACTGGCATTTTGGTCTGGTAGTCAGTGGCCCTGACTGCTATACCGGAGGCCGTGGGTTCGATTCTCACTTAGGACAAATATTTATCTAATGAGCACGATCATTTGTTCTGTGTCTAGGTGTAATTTATCTATAATATAGTATGTATTTAGAAATGTATGAATGAAAAAAAAATGAATGTGTGTTGTATGTATGATGTGGGTGTGTGTGTGTATGTGAGTGTGTGTGTGTGTTGATATGTATGTGTCTGCATGTGTGTTTATCAGTTGTCTAGTACTCTATCGTAAAAAAATAATAATTCATGGCTACGCTTATTTCACACGCAATTCACTATAATCTCAACTCATCAGATAATATTGTATCGTATCTAACTGTTTTTTTTGCAGTGGTGGCCCAGAGGTACCAGCCTCAACTTACGATTTAGGTCGCGGGTTAAACCCGCGCAACACCAATTAATTAATGCACCTTGCAGGGTTTAAACCCTGCAAGGTGCATTAATTTGTGTAATTTGGTTCATCAACATTGCTCTCAATAGGGTAAAGGAAAACATCGTGATGAAATTGGCACGTCCTAGAATCAACATTCAAAGACATGTCATATCCACCAATTCGCACTGGTCCCGCGTGGTGGATTATGGCCCATTTCTTATCTTAGAGAGGAGGCCTGAGTTTCAGCAGTGGAAATATTAAAAGACTGATTATGCTTATGCTAGTTTTTTTTTTTTTTTTAACTAACCTACAATATCTATAGAAACTCTTTCAAAGAAATTTTCTTTTCTTTAATACCGCGAATGATTTCGCTCCTTAGAAGTCTTTCTACAAGCTCTAACTATGTCTTTTAATCTCTCTACCATGGCTCAGGCCAGGGAGATTAAAACTAAAAACTGAAAGGTAATATAATAGCAGAAGCGTAGCTAGGCATGGGTGAAGTGGGCCCTCGCTCACCGCTTTGCACCCAAAGGGACCTCACACAAGCGAGAGCTCTTTAAGAACGAGTATATTTTTTATAATTCATAGGCTCGCGTTTGACCACTTTTTCACCTGATGGAAAGTGACAATGTGGTCGAACACTAGGTTGCGACAGTCGCTGTCTTGTTTTCGAATTTATGAAAGGAAAAGACCTCGCTGATGAGCGTCGCCCGCATTCACCCACTTTTAAAGTAGTCCACGCTACGCCTCTGTATAATTAGCTCAGAGTCCTAACGTGAGATGGAAGAATACAAGAAGTAACCATTATTACATACCATTTTACATACATAAGGAGGCTAAGGAGTGAAGTTTCCTGCCGGCTTTTCTCATAGCTACAAACTATAGTGATTAGGTTACTTCTAGGTAAGCGCACTTCATCGTTGAGATATATCTTTTTATCAGGTGAGATAGTGATCAAGCACGCGCCTATCAACAATAAAAAAATCTCAACACTAAGAATTTACTCCTGTATCTTGCTTGCACTCACAATCATGTAAACCCACATGCACAAGACACACAGACCATCAACCACCATCTATGGCCCCTCACCCACGGCGACTTTATGTAGCGATGCTGTCGCGCGTTTCGTAAGCGTGCGACAGTATCGCTTCTAACGCGCGTTAGTCGCATTTGCAAGCGTTATAGAATAGATACTAAAGCGTTACTAACGTGCCACAAAAAGTCGCCTTGGGCGAGGGGCCTATAGAGCACACAAATATTTGTGACGAGCGGAAATCGAACTTTGTGCAGCGGAGTAGCCAATCGCTCGACTACTGCACTAAACGTAAATTTAATGGTTGGTAAACGGCAAGGGTTTTTTTTCATTATTCAAAGTTTCAGAGAGAAATTACTGTTACAATGTAAATGTCTCTTGAAACATTTTCCCACGAAATTACACTGCTGTTATCAATCGCAAGTACTTACCTACAATATCAGTTTCATACAATGGCTTGACGTAACATTGTAATAAATTAATCATTGATAACAATCACTTGATATCGAAATACGCGTGTTTTCTGATAAAAAAGTTTCTAGTTATAAGTAGTTTTTATTTCAAAGACATTTGGACATGATATTATTTATTGAATGATTATTGTATGACTAAGTTACGTAAATGATGTGTGCAAAATTATTTGTAGTTGAAACCAGCCCCCTTAGTCAAGTTACGATCGTTTCATTTGCGTCGAACGCCTCGAGTAGGCCACGCCTCCGATTCCTTTATTCTGACCACGTGACTGAGCGTTGAGATGACTTCAGAACAAAGGAATTGGAGGCGTAGCCTACTCGAGGCGTTCGACGCAAACGAAACAATCGTAACTTGGCTAAGGGGGCAGGTGTTTGTGTTGCTATAAGTACGCAATACTAAGGAAGCGTGGAGTCTCCTAAATTAATTCAGGCACTTTTTTACTTAAAAGGATCCTCCACATACTTTTAAATATGATTGATTATACTAATTGTGACAATAAACTATTTTGTATTTTCAAAACTATGAGAAGTAACAGCACAGCTAAGGAGTGGAACTCATTGCCAGAATCTGTGTTTCCTGATGGCTACAACCCGGGAATCTTTAAGTCAAGAGTGAATAGGTTACTTCTAGGTAAGCGCGCTCTATCGTCGACCGCGTCGTCGCTTTCCATCAGGTGAGATAGCGGTCAAGCGCGAACCTATCAAGAATAAAAAAATAAAACTTAATGTGGAATTATGAAGTATTATTGACATCATCTGCCGAGCTCTCGTCGCTGCTGGTTTCATCTGTTTTAGAACCCAATGGCTTGGCACGTGACGATAGGAAGCGGCCAGACGGGATGACTATAATGCCTTGGAAATTGGGTAGGCCTTTGGTGTGGTATGCAACATGTGTCGACACCCTTGCGCCATCCCATCTTCTAATTACGGCGGGCTGTGCTGGGGCGGCTGCTGCAGTTGCAGAAAATCTCAAACGGCGTAAATATAATAACCTCATCGGAGGTTATATGTTTGAGTCGTTCGGGGTTGAAACACTGGGGCCATGGGGTCTGAGCGCTCATCAAGTTGTTCGGGATATCAGCAAACAGCTGGTCGACTGTTCGCGTGACCGTGAGAGGGCTGGATTTTTCTTCGGTAAATAATTTAAAAAATTAATAGTTAAAATGTATAAATACATTAATAAAAAAAAAAAATGAAGTACAGAAGAAAAGAAAAAAGTTCCATAGCATTCAGTTGCTCTAGGCTGAAACAACAATAGTATCAAAAACCCCAAGGTTATCTAGTGAATACAAAAACTAATATTTTCCACGTAGGTGTAGGTATTTAGTGATCAGCTTCAAACCACTATCGCATGCGTGCTTCGATATCAAGGGATTAGCGACTCTTGCGCAAGTGTGGGAGTGCCAATATCTCCCTTATCTGATAAATACAGCTGTGCTATCAGGACACGTGACACAGGGTTGTATTTAGACAAGGTTCTAAGAGCTATACCTACTGATATAAAAACGCGCGTGCATGACTTGGGGAGATATGAAAAGAATGAACATCTATGAAAAAAAAAAAGTTTGCAAATATCATAGCAGCGTTTTGTTGTTTCAGTTTACTTTGATGGAGAAAAAAGCTTATTTATGTTTCTCTGATTTTGTTGTCCTTGATTTCAAGATAGTAGTTTCAGAGCTGAGTTGATTCTGGGGTCTAATATGTGATGAATTAGGGTACTTTTACCTAAAGTTTCTCTTCAGGAAATCTGGTACGATATTAGTGATAGTGTCCCGAATAGAACCTGAAGAAACATCTTCAGATGTCAACTTTTGTGGACAGTCCAGAATAAGTATTTCCGAGGGATCCATGCAAAAGTAATCTGAACTATTTCAAAGAAACAACCAATTATTTGTAAATCAGCCTGTACAGTCACGGACCACTACAAAACACATATATAAAAATCAGCCATAAAAATTTAAGTTAAGTAACTCTTATTTTTAGTTCCCTTCCTCACCTGGTACCTGCCCAGGGGCCCCATGGGGGAGTTCCACAAGCACACAGTAGCAACTAATATTCGCTTCATTTTCAATTCAAGAGATTTCACAAAAACATGCAGAAACACACATTTGAATTAAGAGCGCTAAAAAGTAATTATCTCGAAAAATGTCATTTAGAAGGTATTGGCCCTTCACCGTCGATATGTGAAATTATTTAAAAGAGTCACCTTACCTGAAGGAACACAGGTAGGTTTGATTCAGTAAAGACACTTCCTCTCGCTGCACCCAAAGCGGGGTACTTCATTTGACCATTTCCCAGACTAAAAAAAAGTACGCTGTTGCTTTTTTTTAATAACGGTTTGTCATTGTTTTTTTTTTTTATTTAAAGTCTTTATTTCCATTTAGTCATTTTTGCTATTGTTGATATTGTAAAATATTACGATCATGGTGAAAATTGCCAGTCATTGGTATTAAATATAATCTTGTTGATAAGTTGAACTGATCGCACGCCTGCTGAGCGTGATCTTCAGGGAAGGGATACTTTTCTTTTTCGGATTTTTGTATTGCAGAGAGAAAACTCGTTAACAACGTTGGTCGTTTTGGACCAATATCTGTATAGTTCATTAAATTATGTATATATTATATTTACCTATGTTGTATTGTATCTATGATTCATTTGTATGTCTTTTTTATATTGGTTTTTTTTTCCCTTCTCTCTCTTTTATTGCACCTACCACTATTCTTCTCTGCATCACCCAAAGGTTGACTGGTAGAAAATGCCTAAGGCATTAAGTCCGCCTCTGTACCTTTATGTGCATGAAGTATAAATAAATAAATAAATAATAAATAAAACTAGTGGTACCTATTTGAGATTGCCACGTACCAATGTTTTATCCTGAAAGAACTCAATATCTAAGAGAGATTATAGCCATCTGTGCATTCGTATTTGCAGGTTCAGGTCCTCAGGTTTTTCAGGCATATCACTCTTAACGAGGAGTCGATGGAACGATTGGAGGTGCAAGGGAAAGTCGAGGGCAAAAGATCCCGTGAGCGCTCTTTAATACGGTGGACAGACTTCATCGAATTTGAGACACACTTATCAATGACAACTCTCAAGCCGCCAAGAAAACAAAACTGCATAGCGTTGCATCACGAGAGAAGGGGTGGCGCAAGACTTACTTACTCTGACAAGAGTGTTCGATTAAGGCCCTAACATCCGAACAGTTTCATAAAACTGATTTTCTAAAGCCTCGTTAAGGACTAGGTTAATAGGTTTAAAATAAATATATTTATTACAGATTCATATACAACATTATCAACATATGATTTTTTCGAATGACGAAAAATTAAATATTTAATTATTATTATTATTTATTTATTTCGAGTACCAAAGATTAATTTTAGTTCCATAATCATATACAGACAATACATATAATAAAATTACATACAATGGAATGTTAAAATCAAAATTAAATTAAATTAGACTGCATTGGATTATTATCATTAAATTACATTGGATTGTCATTAAATTAAATTGAATTTTATTACAATGTCAGTCAGTCAAAAGAATTGTATAAAATATTAAAATAATAATGACATGATCTTTTTTCGTTTGTTTTCCTTACTCCTTTCAAACGGCTTTGAACTTTAGAAATATGTTTACACAAAAAAAATGCTGGTTAAGTGTTCTTCAGAATGTACATAGCATATGAAAATCAATCTTTATTTTGCAAAGAATGGTTTTAAGGGTAAGCGAGGCTCTATGCGGGCGCAGGCGGCAGTACGAGTATGTGTGCATTTAACTCCGGTCAGATGGTCAAGAGACTTTTTTTTTTTTTAATGATGTAAACCAGTGCTTGACTGCGATCCCACCTGATGGTAAGCGGAGATGCAATCATTGATGGTCAGGCGCACTAGTTTATTAAGAGCCTATTCACTCTAGCCTTGAAGACACCTAAATTATAGTTGGACGGGAAGACCGCAGCAGGCAAATTGCTCCAGTCCTTCGATGTACGCGGTATAAACGACGAAGCGAAACGCTTAGTCCGGACCGTTGAAGTTTCAACAACATAAGGGTGGATACTCGCCGTTCGTCGGGTTGTCCGATGGTAGAAAGGAGATGGCGGAATCAAGTCATGCAATTCCCGCGCACACTCTCCAAAATGTAACCTGTAAAATACCGATAGGCTGGCTAGACTACACGCCTTAAGATGATAACTTGAGAATATTACAGGTACTTGAGAAAATGTTTAGATTTGTTGTGTGGATAAATTAGTCTGTTTAACTACCTCATCGGTCTCGTAGTCACCAGTGCATTCGATACGAAATTTCATAAAAATTGGTCAATACTTTCGGAAGAGTGCGATAACAAATACTGACACGAGATTTTTGGATTTTATAGTCCTCTTACTTGAATCCTTTAATTTTTGTTAACAAGTTCTTTTCTTATCATTTTTATTGTAATCTGTGTGTTTTTTGGCAAAGAGACTTTGGCAAAAGACACATAGATTAAAATACCAAGACTTTTCAATCGTCTCCCTTCCTTCCCTTCCCTTCTTGCCAGTCTAGTCCAGGTTTTTCCATCTGTTTTAAATAAATCATCTTCCCATATCGATAATAGATATTTTTTCTTTCTTTCTCCTTCTCTTGGGTACCATAGTAAAAAAAATGAGTACACATTATTTAATATCTTGTTATAAATTTGAGTCAGATGGATTAATTTTACTATTCAAAACATATATTTTTAACATATTTTTAAAACTAAACAGCCCACAATCTTTGCTTTCTCTAACACCTTGACCCTCAAACATAAAATTTGTTTTGCTAATAGTTTTTGTTCTAGGTCTCCTTACTTTAACCTTTTTATCGCCACTGTCACGTATACATGACAAAAACAATAGTCTTTTGAGAAAAGAACCACACCGATTTGAGTGAAGCCGTCTTGTCAGTGCAAGCATTTGGCAGTAATCGTCTAGCTCAACTCAACATTTGCTCAGGACATGCTTTTACTTTTAAAACGGATGTTCTTTTAGTGAGTTTTATTCAGAGTAATCGAGAGCAGTGTTGGCCGAGTGGTAACGGCTCCGGCTTACGAGTTGTAGGTTCAAACCCAGCCAGGCGCATCACTTTGTGTAATTTATTTCATCACCACTGCTCTCAAAATGGTGAAGGAAAACATCGTGAGGAAACCGATATGTCCTAGAACCTAAAATTCGAAGACATATGACATTCACCAACCCGCACTGGGCCCGCGTGGTGGATTACGGCCCATTCCCTCTCCTGGAGAGGAGGCCTAAGTCCCAACAGTGGGATCGTTATAAGGCCGACTATGCTATTCAGAGTAATTTACTTTAAAGAAAATTATTTGAGTACCTGTATACGAATGATTTTTCTCTATAGTTACATCGAGTATTACAAGGCTGGTTATCGAGGTTGGTTTTCCTATCAAAACAATGTTGATTCATATCCTCATAACTTAATGAATTCGATATGCGGACGATACAACCGTACTGATAAAAATGTGTTAACGGGAAAAACTAGAGTGCAATAAATGTTTGATTAAATAATGCAAATGCTTTAGCACCAGGAAAACCGGAAAACTAACGATGCCATTTTTTCGGTCATGATTAATAAATAAACTATTGGTATTTCATCATCATCATTTCAGCCGAAAGACGTTCACTGTTAGATATGGGCCTCGTCCAAATGTCGCCACAATGACTGGTCCTGTGCGTCTCGAGTCGCATCCATCGGATTCATGTGGAATTTACCGGTATTTATTTATAGGTTTACATATAAGAAACGTATGAAGACCCTTTTTAATCACTGTTTAAATACTTAAGAACAATATGGGTGGATTTCTGAATTGAGTACCTATTTTGAGTAATAGGGTGTTATTTTTAGGTGGGATACTTAATCATCTAAAGACAAATTCAGCTCTTGGGCGGAGCACGAGATAGTGTCAGACTTTTACTGACTAAAAATCTACTTCTGTTTCTTCGTTGCCTTTCATACCAGGGCCGAGTCTTCATTTCAGAATCAGACTCTTGGCCCCGGTAGGCTTCGACCCTGCTGGGCCCCTGCAGTTGCTGACATCTCCTTGAGGCGCGCGTGGAACAGTTGACTTGAGCTCGGTCCGGACGGTTACCGGACGGTTGGACTGCGAACCACCCATTGCTCGCCGTCCAACCGTCTACGCGCCTACGGTGGCCGGAAATTGGAATCGGAATCCCGGCGGCGGTTGGAGCGTGAGGACCGTTGCCTCACGCGATCGGCCGCCTCCTTTGCTATATTGCTTCGCAGAATGAAGGCGGCTGCCTTCCACTCTTCCTCGCTCCGGAACATGACCAGTACAAAGGCCCAGCGTGAGAGATCGCCGCCACCGATTGCCCCCGCGAGGACACGGCGTTGCTCTGCCCAAGCGGGTCACACCTCCACCATGTGCTCCAACGTGTCCTCCGGGCGATCCACACAGTGACGACACCCGGGCGTTTCTTCCGCACGAATCCGGTGCAGAACCCTCCCGAACTTACCATGTCTGGTGAGGACCTGCGTCATGCGGAAAGTGAGGACGCCGTGAGGTTTTTCCAGCCACGCCTCAGACTAAAACCCACTACTATATTTATTTTTTGCCTTGCGGTTCAGGTCATTTTTTTCCTTTGTTCTGACTTCATCTCAACGCTCAGTCACGTGGTCAGAAAAAAGTAATCGGAGACGTGGCCAACTCGACGCGTTCGACGCAAGAGTATTGAAACGAAACGTTCGTAACTTGGCTAGGCCTGCTGGCCAACTTTGCCTCGCAAACATGGGCATATCGTTACACCGCCTTCGCCGTGGTCGACTCCGACGGCATCAACCTTCCTTAGAATATAATTTAAATATCTCCTCATCATCATTTCAGCCGAAAGACGTCTATTGTTCGACATAGGCCTCCCCCAAGTGTCACTATAACGACCGGCCCTGTACGTCTCGCATTCTTCGGATTCCTGGGCACGCCACAATTATGGCGGTAAGTGGGGCTCTTTGAGGAGTCCTTACCGGACACGGTCAGTTCGGGAGATTCCTGCACCGGATTCGTGTGAAAGAAACGCCCGGGTGTCACCATTGTGTGGACTGCCCGCCCGGAGGACACGGTGGGGCATATCGTAGAGGTGTGCCCCGCCTGGGCACAATGAGCACTGCGGTGACCTTTTGGGAGCGCTCGGCGGCAGCGATCTCTCGCGCCGGTCCTTGGTACAGGCCATGGTCCGGAGGGAGGAGGAGTGGCAGAAGGTCGCCACCTTCTGCGAAGCAGTAATGTTAGCACAGGGGGCGGCCGCACGTGCGAGGCGACGGCCCTCACGCTCTAGCCGTCGGAATTCCTATCCTGATATCCAGCGGCCACCGTAGGCGCGGGCTTGCGGACGGGGAGCAAATAGTAACTTGCCATCCGACTGTCCGGTAACCGTCCAGACCAAGCCCAAGTCATCGATGGCGCGTAGTGTCCCACGCGCGCCTCAAGGAGATATCAGCAAACTTGGGGACCAGCGTTGTCGGAGCCTACTGGGGCCATGGGTCATACGAAAGAGAACCCCGGCGCCCTGGAACGAAGGCAAAGAAGGGACAGAACAGGAGTGGATTTTAGTCAGTAAAAGTCTGACACGCCCTCTCGCCCCATTTAGATGTCAATAGATGATTTCCCATCTAAAAAACCCTCATTATATCATCGGTTCACCTTGTAGGAGGCCTACCAACGCTGCATCTTTTCCGGTACATGGTCGCCGATCCAGAACTTTTCGTCCCCATCGATCATTTGTTCTGCGAACAAATGATCGATGTGCCTTGGCCACTGCTATTTAAGTTTGGCGATTCTTCGAGCTATGTCGGTAACCTTGGTTCTCCTACAGATATCTTAACTATAGTTAAATCTCTGCCTAACCCGTTGAGACAACAGTCGTGAACGATGATTCCACAATCTGACTGTTCCCACACACTATCTGTATATCAACAGGGCGTTTCCCTTGATAAGGACCATTCATAACAATTGTATAATCGGTGCGCTCGCGGACATCAAGTGAGAGACACGCGTTTGTCACGCAGACCTTGATATGCGTCACATATCACCATATTATGAGATCCTGGTGAGGGTTATCTTTAGGTTTCTAGAAGGTGCCTTGTCTGGTCATTGGTTGAACATGCAGTGTGATAGAAATCACGTAGGCATGGAGACTGGAGACGCTTTTGATAAATAAAATGGCACGACGCGACGGTTAGCGTAGTGGTTGAGAGCGATTGACAGCTGCGCTGCATATCGCGGGTTTGAATCTCGCACGGAACATATATTTGTATGGAATACATTTAGTTATTTCGGGTTAGTGACTTGTGTATGCGAGTTGTCTATTCTCTCACGAGTACAACCAGCTATTCCCCTCGATCCGGACTGTGGCCTGTACCAAGGTCCGTCGCGAGAGGTCGACGAGGCCATGGCGGTGCACCATCCAAGTGGGTGTGAACCACTCCACCGTATGTTCCACTGTGTCCTATTTGTGTTCTTGGGCTGCAGTAACAACGTGCAGCACAAACGTGTTGCAACGAGTTTCTTTATTATTATAATTTTTTGGTTCATTCTGCGTATCACCGCGCCTCCTGACGTGCTTACGACGTAAACCTTCAATTGTTTAAAAAAAAAAAAAAATGTGCTTTTTCTTCATAGTATTAAACACTTCCGTTTCCGCATCCGCAAAGATTTACTGACATCTCTTTACGTTTCCGCTTCCGTCACTAATCAACAGGTCATCAGCTGGCATAACCCACAAGCGGACACCACAGAACATTCCCGTTACATTATACACTGGTACTTTTTATCACTATTAGTGCCACTTCAAGCTATCTCAACGAGGATTAAACTCGCATTTCGTAAACAAGTTTTGATAGTTTTCCATCACGCAACGAACGCGTGATAACTATATAATCTTATTTCTAAACTTATATATAAAGAGGTATAACTATTTGTTGGTTTTTATAAAACATAAAATGCCTTTTCTCTATAAGGATAGGCAGCTCATTACCTAGACTTGCCACTTTTTTTTTTAAATTGAGAATATCGGATTTTAGAATGGGGAAATGAAAACACACATGAAATTTCTTAGAGAAAAGAATACATTGTCATACTTTTGCAAAACAAACTTGAAATAATTGAATGACTACCGAACAGTGTCAACGAAACCATGAATTTTTTTACCGCAATTTTTTTTTAATATTTTTGAAAAACACTGAAATGGGCTTTATTCAGTTAAATTCAAAATCAAAGTCAATATAAGTAGAGTATTTAGCGTACTCTATTGCGATCGTAGATCGTAAAGGACTCCTCTGCAAAATAGAGTACAATACTCTATATTTGAGTATAGTTGGCAACCCTAATCCTGACGTCTTTCTTTAACCTCAAGTGTTATTGCAATCTCAAGAATTTCTAATCTGTTATAGAAAACTCTTTCAACGACGGAGAACTACATGATCCCAGAGTTTCATGGCGATATTGTATTTCGGGAGGCTGATTACGTAAAAATAATCATCAGCAATAATTGCGCAACTATCGCGCGATCAATAGCTTGACGTCATAAAATCGGTTTATCGGTTTAAAATGACGAAAAACTGTTGATGTCTGTCGGTCTGTCAAGACCTTTTATCTCGGGAACGCGTGGAGGTATCGAGTTGAAATTAAAACCTCAACCTCAACTCAAGTCTGCGGATTCTTTAAGTTGTGAAAAAATTTAAGTTAACAAGAAAAAATGATACTTCGGTTTATGTGGCAAAAAACGTACATTTCACATTCTCGAGGGAAACAAAATTCATAGGGTACCTACTTTCCGTTGACCTAGAATCCTGAAATTTGGCATGAAGCAAGGTCTCATGGCACAAGTATAGGAATAAATCTTAAAACTGTAAATTTACTGTTACGTCACAACAAAATAAAAAAAAATTGCGTTTCGGAAAAATCTTCGAGACTCCCTTTGGCAATTGAACGGTTTACACGGTTTGTAAGGAACTCTCAGGGCGCGAGTCCGACTCGCAATTGCCCAGTTATTTTTCTACACTATGTGTATGTGTGGCAAATAAAATATTTTCTTTTTTTTCTGAATTAAAATAAAAAGAACAAATATTTTAATTCATAGAATGTTGTATAGAGGTAGCACTGTTGATAAATTGCTACGCTGCGGCGATCGCGCATCTATGCGATTAAAAAAAAACTGCTTTTTGTGAAATGGCTTGCCCCATGACTTACACGCTGTGTTTCACAAACTATTTAGTCAAAACAACAGTTTTATATTTTTCAACATAAAACGGGTTTGCGCTTGAAGAGCAACTGTTGCTCAATTTCTTTCAAGATACGTAATAAGTAGGGCCGCCATCACCTAATTTGCCGACGCCGAACAAACACGGCAAAAATCCCGGACTTTTGGGCGAAATATGGATGTTTCCCCAGACAAGACCAAAAAAAAATTTTTATGAAAGAAAAATAAAAACATCGTTATAATTTTTTAATTTTTTTTCATGTATACAGGTTTTTAATAAAATCGAATTAGGTACGTATGTAACTGCAACAATTAATAAACAAAATTTTGTAAAAAAAAATTAATCACTATAAATAATAATAAGTTGTTGTTTATGATGTTTATAATATAGTCCTGAGAAGTTGCCAGTATTTTACAAATAACCCTGTATATAGTGTTTAATTTTATTACTAAATATTACTATTAATTGTTGCGGTTACATCCTGATTTTACGATATAAATTGGGTTTCCCTAACAACAAAAATGTCCGGATTTCACTCGGACACTTTTAAAAACCCCGCCTGGAAGCCCCCCGGACGCCCTTCAAACTAGGATAAATCCAGGGAAACCCGGACGGATGGCAGCCCTAGTAATAAGGATGCCGGAATATACTCGATTCCTGCTGGATAAGTCACGGGAACTATTCCACTGAAAGAGCTAATCTTTTAGGTAGACATATTAGGTTTATTATCCGTTTGATAACATGGGTACGTCACGTGGGGGCCTGATAAGATATCCGATCAATACATTGATTAATATTGTTGTTAGATAATAAATATGGATTACGTTGTGTTTCTTTATATTGTTGATTATATTTTGTACGATAACTTGGACGAACTTTTTTTGGACTATGATTCAGTTTGTTATGTTTTTGAGATGGCAACATTCTATTTGAATGACTGTTTTATCAGTTAACGTGATGCTTGTGATCTTTGTGATAGAAGGTGTAGAAAGAAATACAGGACAGATCAGTGACCTGCTAGGGCGATTGTTCGAAAAATTTACTGTGGCTCTAGAACGCACTAAAGGAACACAGGTGGGTTTAGACAGTAAAAGTCCCTTTGATACTCCCTCTCGCTCCACTCAGAGAAGGAGGGGTTTTTAGATGATTTCCCACCGAAAAAAAGAAATTACACTTAACTAATTAAAACTATGTATACACTAAAAACAATAACTCCTAGTTAAAATATAGCGTTGAAAAATTCCTCCAAATCGCTGTATCGCGGGCTGGAAGTGTGCCCAGATGAATGGAGGCATTGCCACGTTGTATGGCAATGCTTAATCTCTGACCGAGGTGAAAGCCAGCCCTTGGGTCACGCGAAGTGTCTACTAGCCGTTTGGAATATAACTTTTAAAAAGCATATGAGCACTCGGACCCCACGGCCCAAGAGTTTCAACCCCAAACGGTTTGAAAACATAACTGCCGACGTGGTTGTTATATTTCCACCGCTTGAGGTTCTCCGCAGTCGCAGTAGCAGCACAGCACGACGAGCTAGAAAGATGGGATGGCGCAAGAGTGTTTGAATACAGTTAAGCGAATATAAATGTATGGGAATAGCTTCTTGATGCCTACTTTAAGAATAAAATTGCTTATAAATAAGCATGGCTTCTACCCAGAAATTTTATTTAATTACTTCATAATTAGAATACTTCATGAGAAAGTATTTTTTCAGGATAATTCATGTGAGTGATTCTGAGAGCAGATATACCGGCCTCGACTTACGAGTTGTAAGTCGAAGGTTCAAGTCCAGGCAGGCCCTTTACATTGTGTAATTTCATCACCATCATCACCTTCCTGTCCTTAGTTCGTTTTATTTCGGGTCGGTGCAACACGTTTTTTTCTTCCATTCTGTCCTGCCGTAGCCAAGATGACGTCAACAAAGGAATTGGAGGCGTGGGCTACTCGAGGCGTTCGATGCAAACGGAACGATCGTAACTTGGCTAGGGGGGCTGTTACCCGTCACACTATGTAATTTCATCACCACTGTTCCGAAAACGGTGAAGGAAAATATCGCGAGGACACTGGCATGTTCCAGAACCAGAAATTATAAGCATGTGGCCCGCGTTGTGGATTACAGTTCATTCTCTTTACTAAAGAGGAAGCCTGAGTCCCAGAAGTGGGAACATTATAAGGTTGATTACGCTTATTATATTGTATATTAGTAAAGTTCTTTATTATTGTTTAATTTATTTGATATTAAATTTAATGTAATTTAATTTGAATTAATAAATTAATTTGTTTTCACTTTTAATTTATTTACAACTGGACATTTATTTATTTAGTTGTTTTAATGTGTTGTCAACTGTTTAGGTATAGTTATAATATTTCATGTCTTGTTTCTTCTGTGTTGTTGTCTTAGATCGCATAACATTTTTTTTCCTTTCGTTTAGTACATCCAAAGGTTGCCTGGTAGAAATTGCCCTGCGCAATAAGACCGCCTACTGTACACTTATTTATATAAATGCTTGTCCTGTGTTATGTTAAGGTGTGTAATAAAGTTATATAATAATAATAATAATAACTTGACTTGGCTCGCGAGGTTGTCGACATGTGGGATGTGGACTCAGCGATCATTGTACCGATAGTCGTGTCAGCCAATGGCTTAATAGCCAAGAGCCTCGACCAATATCTCAGGAGGCTCACGTTAGGCTGCTGGATCAAGGGCTTGATTCAGAAAGCGGTACTCCTGGACACGGCTCGTATAGTTAGGAGGTTCCTCTCTCTGGAGCCCTGACCGCCGGTAGCTTGGACTCTGTTCCCGATAACGGTGGGCTACTATTTTTTATATTTTTAAATGTTTTTAATTTTATAGTGGAATATTTAAAAATATAATTTATATGTTTTGTTAAAGGAATAAACGAAATAATAATAATAACATTATTTGATGAAATTACATTGTGTGACGGGTAACAGCCCCCCTTAGTCAAGTTACGATCGTTTCGTTTGCATTGAATGCCTCGAATAAATAACAAAAAGACTGCGAAAAAATTGGCATCGTCACAAGTCTGGCCTCCTCGTTATCACACGACAGCATAACGTTGTCACAGTTAACTCAAATGGCACCCTGCAGTATTTACGTTACTGATAAGGCTATAATTATACTTCTTATCAACGACCACGGACTTCCTGCGTGATTTGGAGAAAACTAGAAGGTATTGATAACGTTAATTAGCTTTATAGCCATGTTGACAATATGTTTGTTATGGTTTTATTCTTTATAAGGTTTTCAGAGTATTATATAAAAAAAAAAAAACATTCGATGTTTTTTTGATAAAGACTAGCTTAGAAAGGAAAAAGTTTTTTTTTTAATTTGATTTAAAGTAGTGCTTGACTGCGATCCCACCTGATGGTAAGCATTGATGCAATCGTTGATGATGAGGCGCACTAGTTTATTAAGAGCCTATTCGCTCTAGTCTTGAAGACACCCTAATTATAATCGGATGGGAAGACCGTAGCAGGCAAGTTGTTCCAGTCCTTCGATGTACGCGGTATAAACAATTTCCGCGCACACTCTCCAAAAAGCAACCTGTAAGACATCGAAAGGCTGGCTACCCTACGTCTGCGCTCAAGGCTTCGAAGATCTGGATCACCAATTAGCCTCTTCGCACGCCTTTCCACCAATTGAATCACTCTCTGGTTGGAGCGGGAGGGACTGTCAAACTTTTAATAACTACGCCACAATTTTACTT
The DNA here is from genome assembly GCA_949316375.1 of Mythimna vitellina. Lineage (NCBI taxonomy): Eukaryota > Metazoa > Arthropoda > Insecta > Lepidoptera > Noctuidae > Mythimna > Mythimna vitellina. The sequence goes on along the minus strand of OX438691.1, from coordinate 3,880,967 downwards.
CGGTTGCCATTTTTTGCGAGGGATACGGTAACTCCTTCGAAAAATCCGCAGCCCTGGCAGACATCAGCTCTAACTGCCCCCCTCAATCTTGCTGACATTTCTTTGAGGCGCATGTAGAACATAACCCATCGGACGACGAGCTACCCATTGCTCGCCTTCCGCAAGCCTGTTCTCACAGCTATGGTGGCCGGAAATTGTCCTGTGACTCCAGATGCCCGGGGCGTCTCCGGCGGGGATAATTTTATAGCTAATGTTTTAACCTAGGATATAAGTTATCGTGATACCTTTGACTTATCTGTTAGTCTGGTTAGTGGCCCTGACTGCTTTGCCGGAGGTCGTGGGTTCGATTCCCACCCAAGACAAGTGTTTGTGTGATGAGCACCATTATTTGTTCTGTGTCTGGGTATTATTTTAGATTAGGCGTAAGTTGTGTTGCTTTTTTGGTGTACAATAAAGTTTATTCTATTCTATTTATCTGTAATATGTATGTATTTAGAAATATATAAGTATGTTTATCAGTTGTTGAGTACTCATAGCACAAGCTCTGCTTAGTTTGGGACTAGATGGCGTTGTGTGATAGTGGCTGAATGATCATCATCATCATTTCAGCCGAAAGACGTCCACTGCTGGACATAGGCCTCCCTCAAGTGTCGCCACAAAGAACGGTCCTGTGCGTCTCGCATCCATCGGACTCCCGCAACCGTTACCAAATCATCGGTCCACCTTGTAAGAGGCCTTCCAACGCTACATCTTCACCCAAAGGGCAATAGAAAGGGCTATGCTCAGAGTTTCCTTGCGTGATCGAATCGGGAATGAGGATATCCGCAGGAGAACCAAGGTCACCGACATAGCACGAAGAATCGCCAAACCAAAGTGGCAATTGTGTAATATTATATTATATTATTATACCAAACATCTAAATCCGTTTCGTCAACATATAAATACACAGCACACATATAAACAATGGCCGTAATAATATTAATGTAATTAGTGTGATTACATACATTTATTGGCTTGTTAGGATTAAATGGTCTTTGGATCAATGATTGATAGAACTTACCTGCGAATTTTGTCCGTTTAAGTTAATAATAATAATAATATATTTTTTTAATTTTGTTGTTATAAACCAGTGCTTGACTGCGATCCCACCTGATGGTAAGCAGAGATGCAATCATTGATGGTGAGGCGCACTAGTTTATTAAGAGCCTATTCACTTTAGCCTTGAAGATACCTAAACCCCACCTTTTATGAATAAAAAAAAGGTTTTTTTTTTGTGTCGTAACTACAAATTTACAATTTTCAGATTTTTTCCTATACTTATGCTATGAGGCCTAACTTCATGCCAAATTTCAGGATTCTCATTCATTCTCATTTTATGAATTTTTAATTCTCTTGAGAGTGTCGAAATTACGTTTTTTGCAACATAAACGGCCGCATTTTTTTTTTCGTTCACTTATAAGTTTGATTTTTTCACATCTTCAAGGCACCGCAAACCGGAGTATATGGTTTTAATTTTAACTCGATACTTCCACGCGTTCCCGAGATCTCGGGTCTTGACACACAGGCAGACGGACGGACAACAAAGTGATCCTATAAGGGTTCCATTTTTTCCTTTTGAGGAACGGAACCCTAAAAGCAGACATAAGCTACCATGTTTTATAGTCTATAACACTAAAAACGACAACAGTACTCCCCATAAGCCCCGTAAGAGCCTACTTCGATTAACCAGTCTACCAGGGTATCACAGATTCAAAGACGATTTTTTTAAGGGTGGTTATCATCCAATGCGGGTGTCAGACTTTTACTGACTAAAACCACACCTGTTTCTTTCAGTTGCCCTTCGTGTTCTAGGACTACGGGTTTCCTTAAATTCCCCGCGGGCCTAGCTAGCGAGCATCGGCCCTGCTGGGCCTCTACGGTTTGCTGACATCTCTTTGAGGAGCGCGTGGCTGTGGCTTTTGACGACTGGACAAGGTCCGGTTAACTACCGGACGAGATTCAAAGAGATGTCTTGTCAAAATCGTAGAGGAGAGAAATCTAGTGCTACGATGTGCTACGAAGCGTAGCGCCTACCATGTAGGGATGCTACGAAATAAAAAAAAATACAAAGAACGTGGTTTGTTGGATTCTTTGATACATACACGAGGACTTATTGACGTCACGAAAATAGTTCAGTTCAGCTATTACCCCTAATACACCTACATGTTCAGTTAGTTACCCCGCGCGACCGCTACATGCGCCCCCATTGAAGTTTATTTGGAAGGACACTATTTATAGTCTTGACACACAAGACTTATTTATAGCCAGGTTCTATTTTCTGGTTGTACCACGTTTGGTACGGTTACGATTTGCGTATGTGGGCGTTATTTTGGGGTAAATAGGTTCAGCCCAGGGGCGTAGCTGCCCAGCGGGGCTACTGGGGCCCCGACGTGTGAAAATTTTTGTAACAAAATAACTTATTATGAATTTTGGTAAAATTTTATAACAATTTTGTAACAGTTTCTACATAAGACATAAAAACTTAACCTATCCTAGTTCAGAAAACGAGCTCATAGTTCTTAAGAGTATTTTTTTTATTTAGTGTATGTATATATTTATTATGACAGTTAAGTGTTTTTTATATAATAAAAGTAGTAACCAATTTTTTTTTTAAAAAGCGAATTTTTTAATGAAGACTTGTTTTATCCCAGGCAGAGTAATGCAATTTTCGAGCTCATAATGACAAAATCATTCATTCTATTTTTCATGAACCTGCACGTATTCTATTCTTATACAGTTAGTCTGGCCATCTCCTAAGTAGCCTGTCGTGACTGTCGCGCTGTTTCAACCCTAGTTCTGGCCCCAGTAGAAGGGCCTATTTTTTACAAAAACACCCCTCAAAAATGTTTAACACAGGGCCCCTTGAAGTTACGCCACTGAGTCAGCGTACGATTTTGTGTATGTTGCTTATGAGTGGGTGTGAAAAAATTTGTTCTGGGATCCTGTGAATAATATATATTATATTGGTGAGATATTTTTTTGAAGCAGTTTTGGAAGGAGGTCAGTGTCTGATATTTTTCAACCTGAAAAAGATTAGAATTACGAAATAGTTCCAAATTTTTATATTAAGAAGGCAAATTATCCAATGACTTCTCAAGGGCATGTCAGATTTTTCTGGCTAAAACCCACTCGTTTGTTCCTTCTTTGCCTTGCGTTCCAGGGCACTGGGGGTTCATTTACACTTAACCGACGGCCCCAGAAGGCTTCAACTCTGCTGGGCTCCTACGATTTGCTAACATCTTCTTGAGGCGCGCGTGGCACACTTTGCGTCGTCGACGACTTGGGCTTGGTCCGGACGGTTACCGGACAACCGAACGGCGGCGGTGTGCTAACTACGTGCCAAATTTCAGCGTAATCCGTTCAGTGGTTTGAGCGGTGTGTTGATAGATCAGTCAGTCACTAAAGGGGTGACCAAATGGTTGCAAACCAACGTCACAACCAAGGTGACCTTGCTTGTTTCAATCCGTGTAGACAGTAGTTGTAATCCATGACCTTCAACGCCCTTGGTTGGGAGGCGCGTTTTCCCAACCACCGAACGTGTTGGCGCGTGGTTTATATCCATGTAGCCGCAAGACAAACCAAACACATAAACCAAGCTCACCTTGGTTGGAACACTAGTTTGCAACCGTCTAGTCACCCCTTTACGGCTACCTTTTATCTTTAGGTACATATACATAATATATAATGTATAAGTAGGTCTAATTCCTCGAAACAAAATGTGTTGGTCAGTCACCAGACGAATAGAAAAAAACACACAATAGGGTGTTATGCAACAATGTAATGTGTGTGTGTGTGTGTGCTGATAATTATGACACTACAGAACAACTTCATCGCTAATCTCTTCCTCATAAGGGCGACAATCGAAAAAACTACACTAGAATTAAGACTTGTACCAAGCTTCCCTATCCCAAGCCGCTATTGGTCAGCGTAAATATTACAGTTTATTGCTAATATGTTCCATATAATGACATAAATCTATATAAACAATACTATTAAAAGATGGATACATAAATTCTGCATGTTTTGACATAAAATTAACTTTATAAATATCGGTAGCTTAAGAGAAAACTTAGAAAGTCCTGCATCGCGCAGGCAAAGTTTTCCTGCGCTTGTAACATATGTACGGCCGACGACTATCAACTTTCGGTCTTCCCCTGGGGTCGCTTCATCGACCGACCCACTAGCCATGGTCCCCTGATATAGGGGTACCGCGTTGGCCCCAGGTGTCCTTCCATACCCAGGTTTTTTCCTGGTATGAAAGTTGTAACAGCTCAATATCGTCCTCTCACTGGGTATAGTTAAACACCTGGGGCGCTTCTCGGTTCTCCTGCTTGGCGGGGGCTGATAAGCGGCTGGTGTGGGGCTGACAAGTCCGCAGTGGCGCAGGCAGGGGGCTAGCTTCACCACGAGTGACCCCTCCGCGTGCGACACCGCGCTTGGAAGATGAAGACCCCCAGGGGAGGCATCCGCTAAAGACTTCAACTAGCGATATAAAAGAATAAAGAAATGATACAAACAAAAAATACCAAATAATGAAAAAAAAAATATATATATAAAAAAAAATATATATAAATAATACAAAAAAAAAACTAACCTTTTGTATTTCAAACAAATTTTTGCCAAATTATTTTAGTTCTAGCTTCTGCCAGCGGTTACAACCGTGTCAAAGTAGGTTTCTCCAGACTACCTTTGGACCCCCGATTCACCACCTTAGAGGGTGAATTTTGTAAAAATTCTTTCTTAGCCCACGCTTACGTTACAATAACTATCTGCTGGCGAAAATTCGTTTAGTTTGTGCTGAGTGTTGATAGACCAGCCAGTCAATAACAATTGCCTTTTACCTTTATATGTATGTTACGGCGAATAGCCGAATAGCGGCTATACCTAGTTTTAGCTAGCTAGAACTAGGTGCAGCCACATGTGGTTAAACTTAGAACTAGGTTTAGTCTTCATCATAGCGGCTAGAACTACATATGTGCATCGCATTGTCATCTTGCGTTACCCAAATTATTCGATTTCGTATTACCCCTGTAGACTAGACATAGTAAACATCTTACCCAAGACAAGCCATGTCAGCCAAAAATATGATTTATAATTGTGGTATTCATATTATGTACTGAAATGAAATTGCGTAGGTTCGTAATTTAATGTATTTTAATGTGGAATCCTTCTGTGGTAAAAACTATATGCATGCTACAGTGACTAGTTAAAGTAGCCGGTATTTTGTGTAACTCTAAACTTCATTAAAGTTAGCGGCGGTGACCACTCGCGCCGGGCCTTGGTTCAGGCCATGGTCCGGAGCGAGGAGAAGTGGCAGGCGGTCGCCTCCTTCTGCAAAGCAGTAATGCTAGCAAAGGAGGCGGCCGATCGCGTGCGGCAACGGTCCTCACGCCCGTCTCTGCCGGGATTCCGATCCCGATTTCCGATGGCGCGGGCATGCGGACGGCGAGCAATGGGTATCCCGCTGTCCGACCGTCCGGTAACCGTCCGGACCGAGCTCAAGTCGTCGACGGCGCGTATTGTTCCACGCGCGTCTCAGGGAGATGTCAGCAAATCATAGGGGCTTAGTAGGGTCGATGTCTACTGGGGCCATGAGTAGTGTGAAAACGAAAACGCTCTTGGGCGAAACGGGAGACAGTGTCAGACTTTTACTGACTAAAAACCCACTCCTGTTCCTTCGTTGCCTTCTTCCCAGGGCCGCGGGTTTCGCTTTCTACCCGTAAGCCGACTCAAACTAGGTGTAGCCGCAGTTGGGCTATTAGCCGTAACATATATCAGTCAGTTTTCAGGCAGGACAACAGCTGTCAGGTCAGCTAGTATAATATATATAAATAATAATATAATATTCTATAATTAATAAGATTAAATGATAGAGATAGAGAGTGATGATATTGATTTAAGTTTATGTATAAGTTTTGTTACTTATATGGTGTACAATAAAGTTATTCTATTCTATTCTACAACTCCGTCTAGTCCCAAGCTAAGCAGAGCTTGTGTTATGATTACTAGACAATTAATAAACATAAATAGATATATATATATATATATTATACATAAATTACATCCACACGCAGAACAAATGATCGTGCTCATCACACAAACATTTGTCTTGTGTGGGAATCGAACCCACGACCTCCGGCATAGCAGTCAGGACCACTAACCACTAAACCAACAGGCCAGTCTTTATCAATCGTCAAATAAACTTGTTGATGCCAACTCGTGCGATCTAGTAAACAAACAAACAAAATATGTTTATTACTTGATAATTAGTTCTATTTCAAGTGAGTTGTATTTACAATAACGCAGAGTGTTTACGTTTGTGTGCTGACACTTAATAAAATAAGATCAAGGACTCAGTTTAATTGTAACTCTAATGTTTATCGAACACTTTACCTAATTTAACTTGAAGGTTAAACCATTTCGTTGTGGAACGAAAGCGGCACGGAAAAATATGTAATTTTTCATTTATTTTTATGGCTTTTTATAACTGAAGCTAAAATATTCCATTTAATGACTTAAATGGATAAAACAATACTATCAAAAGATGGAGATCTTGCCTGCTGCGGTCTTCCCGTCTGATAATAATGTAGGTGTCTTCAAGGCTAGAGCGAATAGGCTCTTAATAAACTAGTGCGCCTCACCATCAACGATTGCATTTGCTTTAAATAGGCTCTATTTATATCTGCACCACCCTAAGGTTAACTGGTAGAAAATGCTTAAGGTACTAAGTCCGCCGCTGTACTTTTGTGCATTAAGTGTTTAATAAATAAATAAATAAACTAGTGCGCCTTACCATCAACGATTGCATCTCAGCTTACGATCAGGTGGGATCGCAGTCAAGCACTAGATTAAATCAATAAAAAAAATAAATTACAAATCACAAGGATGACACGTAGCGGATATAATTTCTTCCTGTAAGCTTTATCGCTGACCACACTAAGTTAGAGAGTTATCATCAGAGATAGCGGTCGATCTTTATCTCGCCACAAATGGCTACAATTTGATATCATTTATTTATTTATTTATTAAGAAACAAGATACATTACAAACAAAGGTACTGCTTATTTCCAATAAGAAATTTCTTCCAGCAGACCTGCGAAAGGAGAAATAGGAAGAAATGAAGACAATAGTGTGTAGAAGTAATTAAAGAAGAGAATGTGAAATCTTAAATTAAAATAATAAATACTTATATACTATACTATATATACCTTTACTAAAAATAAATACATAATTTATATACATATATAATTAACACACTAAAGAGGAAAGATAGTGCTCTTTTACTTTACATTTGAAGAGCGAAATTGTTTGCAAATCTCGAATGCTAGGCGGAAGATATCAATATAATACATAATTTATATATGTTATAAAACATGTCAGTCATACGATTTACATAACACTGCCCTGACTTCCTACCGTTAATTAAGTGATAGTTAATCATGAAAGTTAATGAGATCAGAAGTGAGGGAGAAATAAGGAAAACTGAAATGAAAATAATGATCTCATTTAGGGAGAATTTGTAGGACAATTTCAAAATTAGCTTAGAGGCAAGGATCTTTACTTCTTTATAATTTATGCACTGAAAAAAATAGAGAGCAAGATATTACTAAAACTAAATCAGGTTATAATAATCTCTACTTTCATCACTTCCGTCGTTAGCGTCAGAATGGCTCAAAGTCAAAAGTCAAAGTTTTTTATTTCACATAGGCCTACATGAGCACTTATAAAACGTCAGAAGCTAGTGCGCGGTTCCAAATTGGTCGTTTCCTATGGAGAAGAACCACTAACTAGAAGAACTAGAAGAACTATGGAGAAGGCTGGTTGTCTATGGCAAGCGGCTCTGAAAATATATTCAAGAATTGCTATCCAATTGCTTATATTAAAACGATGTAGTAAAAAGAACTTGTTATTGCCTTTCTAGATTTTTAGGCGCTTTTTCGTACAAATATTAATAAAATCTATATTTTATTACCTAATATAAGTAAAAAGCTCAAACTAAAATACGTGAAAATAGAAATTAGTTTACAATTATTGATACAACAAACTTTTAGAAATTCTGCGTCCTTCATGCTGAACACGGAGGCCACCATCCATCCTGACGTCAGAATGGCTGGTCAAAAAAATATTCATATTTCTCTGAATGTATCATATGTAGCAATTATTGAATAAATGTAGCAAATATAAGCAATTGGGTAGCAATTCTTGAACATATTTTCAGAGCCGCTTGCCATAGGCAACCAGCCATTCTGACGCTAACCTTCCGTCGATTCTACTGGGTGACTTCCAGAGCTACAGAGAGAGGAACTATCTAGTAATACGAGCTATGGCTAGAAGTGCCTCTTTCTAAATTAAACCCTTTATCCAGCTGCCTAATGAGAATCTAAGCTATGTACCTGTATAAATTTATTATACTCTTAGTAGACACCTCATAAAAAAATATAGACTATTATTTATAAATCCCAATTTTGAATGTCCTTTTTTGGAATTGTTCGTCAAGTCGTTGAGTTCCTTAGTAGCCCTTAGTTGAGCTACACGAAAACGTGCACTGACTCATGCACTTGACCTGTCCAGTCAGGTTCACTCAAATCTGAGTAGTTCTTTCCTCAAAAGACCATCTTAGACACTAATCTGCATGGCTCTCATATGATTTGACCATTACGTGTTTGATGTAGGTATGACTTTGTAAGAGACTTTGACCTTTGAGTTTGTTTCGGTGTTTCTTCTCAGGGTGGGTAGCTAGGAAACACTGGCGTGATTTATTTTAAATTTTCGTTTGAAACTGTTTTTTTCAAATCAATTTGCAAAATAAATGTCATTTATTATTTAATCTTCCAAAGCAATCTCTTGTAGACAGCGTTTGGAGGGAGAAGGAGATAAATTAAGGCTTTTAGGATTGTTGAGTTCATACTGATTGAACATAATTATATATACACGCAATACCAAACAATATTCTAATAAATCTACGCTATTATTATGAAGAGGTAAAGTTCGTTTTTTTTTGTTTGTAGGAGGTAATCTCTGAAAGTACTGGTCCGATTGCAAAAAAATTTGCACCGATAGAAAGCTGCTTTATTCCTGAGTGACATAGGATATATTTTATGTACGTGAGCGAAGTCGCGGGCAAAAGCTAGTATCAAATATATACTTGATAAACAAGAAGGGTGAAAGCAACAGGGTAGCCTGCAAAATTGAAATTTAATTTAAATTTTTGCATTTTGCAGGTCAGTGTTAATTTGTATATTGATTAAAATATGATTTGCAACCGTAACATGTATTTATTTACGGAATAATTATAATCCTTATAATCATTAATACAATCCTCACAGTTCGTCTAACCCTAATGAATGACTATTTCTTGAGAAAGTCTTTCAATATGGTTAAAGGAAAACCTGAATGAATTTCGGGAAAGATTACTGCTCCTACTTAAATTACCATATATGCGTGAAAAACGTTCTCATAAATTTTCTCTCAACTTGTTGATTAAAAGCTCATTTACGAAATCTATATATATAAATAAGGAGAAACTGACTGACTGACAATTAAAATTTCGCACAAGGTTTCCTTTCATAACGCAGGCGAAAATTAAGAGAACATTTTCGAAAATTCACTCCTTAAGGGGATGAAATGGGGGTCCAAATTTTGTATGGAGAAACCACATTTCACGCGGGCGTAGCTGCTGGCGCATTCTAGTTTAAACATAAAACATGGGAAGAAAAATGTGTGATACTTTACTTTTCATTATGGGCACCTCATTATGTGTCAGGTGTTGCTTTTCTGAAGCCATAAACACTTCGTAGGGGCCCAGCAGGGTCGAAGCCTACTGGGGCCACGGGTAGTGTGAAAGCGGAACCCGGGGCCCTGGGACGAAGGCAACGAAGGAACAGGAGTGGGTTTTTAGTCAGTAAGAGTCTGACACTATCTCCCGTCCCGCCCAAGAGCGGGGATGTCATAAGGATGATTTTCCAACCCAATAAAAAAAAAACCCATAAACACTTACGAACCCATAATTTCCCTCCGTCCTCCCCTCAATGCGTTTATTCCACTTACCATTACAATGTACGCAGCATTAATCAACATTATCAATTCAATAACACCACAATATAGTATTATCTGACCGAACTGGATCGCACTCAAGTGTCATGTTTGCTCAAATTATTATCTACAGGGATCGAAGTGTTACTTCAATAAGCGTGCTAAATTATTTGGTGACTTGTGACTTTTTTAAGAGCAGATTTGGCTCAGTGGTGACCTCAACTTATGAGTTTGCAGGTCGTGGTTTTAAACCCAGGCTAGTGCTTTACTTTGTCTAATTTATTTCATCACCACAACTTGGAAAACGGTGATGGGAAACATTTTGAGGAAACCTAGGCTATTTCATGTGCACGGACGAAGCTGTCGGCAAAAGTTAGTTCATCATAAAGATGCGAAGATGCTGAGCAGTGGTGGCCGAGTGGTAACGGCCCCGACTTACGAGTTGTAGATCGCGGGTTCAAACCCAGCCAGGTACAACAGTATTACTTTGTGTAATTTATTTCATCACCACTGCTCTCAAAACGGTGAAGGAAATCATCGTGAGGAAACCAGCATGTCCTAGAACCAAAAATTCGAAGACATGTGACATCCACCAATCCGCACTGGGCCCGCGAGGTGGATTATGGCCCATTCCCTCTCCTAGAGAGGAGGCCTGAGTCCCAACAGTGGGAACATTATAAGGCCGACTATGCTATGCTATATGCTAAAGATGCGAAAAGTTTAAAGCTTTAAAAAGATCCCTAAAAATATTGACTGAAAATGATAAGTCATTAGGAGAATAAAATATAAAATAACGAGCACTTAGCCGGTGCAAACCCAGCCAGGCGCATTACTACGTGTAATTTTTTATATTTTTATTTTTTATTACGCTGCTTAAGTTTGTAGACAGATATTGTGAGCCCTGCCTCTCAAACTAGGATAACCTTAAGGTGTGTTAATTATATATGTATATACATTTTGTATTTATTTTTAGTAAAGGTATATATAGTATAGTATGTATAGTATATAAGTATTTATTATTTTAATTTAAGATTTCACATTCTCTTCTTCAATTACTTCTACACACTACTGTCTACTTTTCTTTTTATTTCTCCTTTCGCAGGTCTGCTGGAAGAAATTTCTTATTGGAAATAAGCAGTACCTTTGTACAATTTTTATCACAATGTATCTTCTTTCTTTATTCGTGTGTACATAAATTATAAAATAAATAAATAAATAACCTGTATCTTAAGAGACAGTGTTCAGCTGTGAGGTTACATAAAAAGGATTATTACAACTGCAGACTGTGCCACCTATTTATAATCAGATTTATATATATCTATAAAAACATATTATTCTATTTAGAGAGAAAAAAAAAACAAAAAAAATATGAATTTATTTCATCACCACCACTTTGAAAACGGTGATGGAAAACATTGTGAGGAAACCGGCATGTCCTAGAACCAAAAATTCGAAGACATGACCCACACTGGGCACGCATTCTTCTAGAGAGGACACCTGAGTCCCAGCAGTGGGAATATTATGAGTCTGATTATGCGACGCTAACCCTTATTTAATCTTACTCAGAATATCCACGGATACCTTAACATTTTCTATCCGATGGCAGTTTGCCAAGTCAGAAAATAAGTCCCAGTCATTAGTATTATTCCTACTAACAAAGGCTTGGTTACGTGTCTCCAAATTAACATTTTTTTATTTTTTTTTTATTGATGTAAACCAGTGCATGACTGCGATCCCACCTGATGGTAAGCGGAGATGCAATCATTGATTATGCACTAGTTTATTAAGAGCCTATTCACTCTAGCCTTGAAGACACCTATATTATAGTTGGACGGGAAGACAGCAGCAGGCAAATTGTTCCAGTCCTTCGATAAACGACGAAGCGAAACGCTTAGTCCGGACCGTTGAAGTTTCAACAACGTAAGAGTGGATACTCGCCGTTCGTCGGTTTGTCCGATGGTAGAAAGGAGATGGCGGAATCAAGTCATGCAATTCCCGCACACACTCTCCAAAATGTAACCTGTAAAATGCCGATAGGCTGGCTACCCTGCTAATTTACCTGCTAAAACTTATTGTTTTCCATAAAAATCTAGTTCTTATCATCCCTTCTACTTAATTGAAATATCAAAGTCATCGACAAACATTGCATAGTCTAGACTGCTGCATTTACAAACGAAGAATTTATTAAAATTCGCCCCCTCATTTTTCATTTTTGCTTTCAACCTCGTCCGGAAAATAGTACCACCCAGGCCAAGCTAGACCCAAGACTAGGTAAGATCCATCAGCTTATTAATATAATATAATCTTTGGATTAGTGTAGATTATATCCACGAGATCTGCTCTCAAAACGGTGAAGGAAAACATCGTGAGGAAAACCGGCATGTCCTAGAATCAAAAATTCGAAGACATGTGACATCCATCAACCCGCACTGGGCCCGCGGATTACGGCCCATTCCCTCTCCTAGAGAGGAGGCCTGAGTCCCAACAGTGGGAACATTATAAGGCCGACTATGCTATATCCACGAACTACCGTTACTACCGTTCGAATACCGTAATTAGAGTCAATAGACAGACAATGAGAGATCGAACGCTGGCGGTCGCTTGGGGTTTAATGAATTAAAGGTAAAACTTACGAAAACTCTCTAGAGTCTGTCTTTCCTAATAGCTTCTACCTAGGGGTCTTTAAGTCTCGAGTGATAGAATACATCATCATCATCTTCCTGCCCTTGTCTTGTGTTATTTGGGGTCGGCGCAACACGTTTTTTTCTTCCACTCTGCCCTGTCACTCGTCATGCTATCACTAACTTCCTTTTCTTTCATATCACTCTCGAGTGATAGAATACATCGAGGCGTAAAAGCGTTCTCTATTATCGAACACATCATTGCTTACCATCAGTTGGGATTGCGGTCAAACACGAGCATATCATTAACTAAAAAAACTTTTCCACGAGCTCAAGATTGACGTAACATTAATTTGGAACATCAATTATTTTAATTTTACCAACGATATCTTTTATTTGTAGGTATATAATGTAACAGATTCGCAGTAGGTAGGTATATTGAACGAGATAAAAATGTAAGTAAATAAAACTTATCAGACGAACAGAACTCGACATCGGCGTAACCTTGTTTTTTTTTTGAGACAACCCTAAAAGTTCGACGCGGTCAGATTAGGGTTGAGGCCTAAAATAAGGTCATGTATTTTATATTGCAATAAAAAGTGTCCTTTTTTTATGAGTTAGAGAATTTTAAAAAGTCTTTTTTTATGTGAATTTTGTTAACTAAATAGCGCTTAGGTACCCCATCACACGTTACAGTAATATCCTTTCTGTCTGTACGTTCGCGATAAACTCAAAAACTCTTTAATGGTTTTTCACGCAATTTGGAAGGCTCTCACAAGGTGGGCCGTTAATTTTGTGAGAGTCGCGGGAATCTGATGGATGCGAGAGGCACAGAAACGGTCGTTGTGGCGAAATTTCAGGGAAGCCTATGTTCAAAAGTGGACGTCTTTTGTTTAAAATGACGATGATGATGATGAATGAGGACGGCCTATATCAACTTTCCATGTCCTAGGTGACTTTTCAGCCATTAATAACCGGAACAGATAACCAAGGGGTCTAGCTTCGATTCCGTCTAACGCAAGATGCCTATATTAAGCCACTATCAGTGTTTGTTCACTGTTGGAGGCTCGCGGGGCAGGGTTCAGGAGTTAGGACCCCAGATAGCGAACAGGTTAGAACCGGTTGAGGTGAGCCGTCTACGCAGCTTTGTCTTAGTAATAAATAACTGCTGAATTTTGCAATATTTATGCGTTTTGCGCAGCGGGGGGTATTTTTTAACCGACTTCTAAAAAAGAACAGGTTCTCAGTTCAGAGGGATCCCTTTATTTTTTATGTGTGCTCGCTTTTGATTGACTTCAAAAAAGAGGAGGTTCTCGATTGGGAGGGGAATCTATCTTTTCTGTTCCCCAAATTACTCAATGATATGAAAAATTCTTTTCGTTGTTTGAAAGGCCACAATACTCAGGTAGTCCCATGGTCATCACATTAGGTTCTGACTATGAGATCTTGGAGACATCGATAGAATTAAAAAAAAATTATAGATACCTATACTTAAAGCCATTTAGGTATTTTCATTAAGAACTCGAGCATTTTAAAAGGAACTACATATTGAAGGTTGGATGGATGGAATTCCTTGCATATCCTTCTGCATAGAGATCTACGCTTTGGAATCTGCAATTAGCATATTAGGGTTCCGTACCTCAAAAGAACAAAACGGAACCCTTATAGGATCACTTTGTCCGTCCGTCTGTCTGTCTGTCATGACCCTTTATCTCGGGAGCGCGTGGTTCTTTTTACCTTGTTTATTTCAGCATCCTGATAATCTTGTTTCATACTTTTTCAGCGTCGTTTTTTTTGTTGAAGTCGGGTTTTACTTTTTATTTTTATTTAAACAATTTGTGTGTTAAATCATTATGCCATATTATATACCATATTATATATTATATACCATTTACCAGAATAAAAAAAATTCTAATTAATAATGGTAAATTAATTTTCGTCCACTAGAGGGCGCCACATTGAATTTTGATGATATTTTTGATAAGTACTCCAGTTTCCCCTTTTTCGTACTATACCGCAGCCCACTTACTCGTCTACTTAATTAATTATTCTATCTTTGCCATGTTTCCATCACTTTTCAACATTGTGATAATACCAATAACGGCAATAACACAGGTCAATCTTTTATTCCATTGTTCTTAGAAATGAATTATTTTCGTCACCCCATCTTTAAACATTGCATCAGATTCTGTAAAGTAAGTAAACAAGATAATTTAATAAGTAAGTAAACAATATTTCCAATTAATAACATTTGAAAATACAAAAAGTGAATTGTGGCCCATGAGGGGATCGAACCCGCGACCTTCGCGTTATTAGCACGACGCTCTAACCAACTGAGCTAATGGGCCGATGAGTTCGTAAGTCGAAAATAATGACCACATTACTTTGTAGACAAATTATTTAAAAAAAGAATTTCTAAGCATTTTTTTTTAAACGTAATGGTGCGTTTACACGTTGGCCTAGCCTCGGCCAATCGCCATTGTTTACACAATGGCTAAGGATGGCGATTGGCCGAGGCTGGGCCCATGTTTAAACGAGGCATAAAAAGTTTAGTAACAAAAAGTTCGATTACATTTTATAGTATTGTTGATTTGTATTATTTTATAAGAGTATTAAATAATAATAAACGTAGACTCAATAAACATACGAGTAAAAACGTAGGTTATCTTGTTTATAATAAGTATAATTGCTTGAGGTTATTTTTGTCTCTCGTGCTGTGTGCACTAAGACGATAAATACAGCTGAACAAAAAAAAAATACGAATGTAGTCGATCATTGATAATTACTAAAAAGGTGAAAGTTTGTATCACGTATATTTGTGGTATGTATGTTATTCCTTCACACTCAAACGGCTGAACGGAGTCTGTTGGTCTAGCGGTTAGTGGCTCTGACTGCTATGCCGGAGGTCGTCGGTTCCATTCTCACCCAGGACAAATGTTTGTGTGATGAGCACGATCATTTGTTCTGTGTCAGGGTGTAATTTATCTATAATATGTATGTATTTAGAAATATTTATGTAAGTTAGTATGTTTATTAGTAGTCTAGTACTCATAGCTATATATTATTAGTATTTGGATGAAATTTGGCAGATGTCGTGGAATGACACATAAGATTTATAATACCGGGAGGTTTTTACGCTTTGGGATAATTTTTACTTTCACGCGAGCGAATCCGTTAGGAGAAGCTAATGGATTAATAATAAATAATACTTCTGCTTCCGTCAATAGTTTAGATTACAATTTTTCAATACACTTACTCGATCCCACCGCTTTTAAGTATGTAATAGATTGTTTTCCGCACTAGTGCAGAAAAGTGCGCGTGCCAATTCCTCGTCACAATTTTATTATATTTATTGTATCAGGCTGGACGTGTGTCGACCCCCACCAGTCGCCGGTCAAATCCCGTTTATTCATTTCGTAAGTGCATTGAAAAATGTCGTTTGATACACGTGTAAATTTATCACTGCAGCCCTCGGCTCCATAACACACTCGCCTACGGCTCTTGCGAATTCCGCCTCGGTCGCAATGACAAACTTTCTGCACTTGTATCAAAATGTACTATTGTTAAAAATAAATTTAATAGTGGTAAATAAATGTGGGAAATTCAAATAATTTATACGCTACGCGACACTTGGGGTAGGCCTATGTCTAGCAATGGGCGTCTTTTGGCTGAGATGATGATGATGATGATGAAACGCGACGTCATGGATTAAAGCAAATGTAACGTGACAAGAGATTTTGATATCACACCAAGCGCGCTGAAATGGGGGCATTAAAACTATCCGATTCTGGTAGCTGTTAAAAATACTTTCAATCACTTTTTTTTATTTTTTACTATTACATGTCCCTCACCGCGTCTGTTTGTTTGTATGAATGTGATAAACTCACAAACCGCTAAACGGAATTTCGTGCAGTTTCCTCCAATAGACAGAGTGATGTATGAGAAATGTTTAAGTGTCTAATAAATGTATATTATAGTACAGAAATTACGAGGATTTTAAAGATTTTGTAGGGGCGCGAATGCTGCATTTTTTATCCCATTAGAGTGCGCAGTGCCCGGGCTTCAGTCTGCTTGTAGCAACGACCACCTATAGACGCGCTAACTTATAAGTAACCGGCCTCCCTAGACAAGTTACAATCGTATCGTTCGCGCCGAACGCCTCGAGCAGGCCACGCCTCCGATTCCTTTGTTCTGACGTCATCTCAACGCTCAGTCACGTGGCCAGAAAAAAGGAATCGGAGGCGTGACCTACTCGAGGCATTCGGCGCAAACGAAACGATTGTAACTTGGCTAGGGGGGCAGTAATATAATTCGCTATCGAAAGTAAATATATATTCAAGGCAAATAGTCATATGATTTCTCTCCGTCTCACTTCCAAAGAAAATTATACACACGCACACAAAAATCGACACCCGCAACGAACAAGGTTGTAACATTAATTCAGTTATTTTTTTAAATGAACCTAAAACCGATAGTACCATGTTTGAATTTTGTTTGGACTGTAATCCTAGATATTGCCTTGCTCGATGCGTGTGTCGAAATTTCTAACACCCTCGCGAAGTTGAGGCGAGTTGTACAAAAAAATACATGTATGTTCCATAAACTAAAACCTCTTTTTTTCTATATTATACATAAGCCTACGTTCCATACGTTATTATTTTATTATTATTATATGATTTTATTGCACACCTTAACATAATACAGGACAAACATATATATAAATAAGTGTACAATAGGCGGTCTTATTGCACAGGGCAATTTCTACCAGACAACCTTTGGATGGAGTGAACGAAAGGAAAAGATTTCGGGCTGTCAGTGTACAACAATATAGTTATTATGCAAAAATGTAAAAAAAAGATTAAAAATAATAATATTTAAAAATATAATACATAAATTAAAAAACTAATAATACACTAATAAATAACAAAAATAATTACAATTAAGAAAGGAGAAAAAAAAAAACTGAAGTGATAGATAATGCTTCTTTATCATTTTTACATTTACATTTTTATTACGTTAAAGTGTTAGTACGATAAATACTCGCACTAGGCCCTCAGAAATCAATGAACAAATAGGAGCAGTAAGAAAAGCCATAACACAAATTCAATCAACCAAGAGTCAATAAAATAATTACAATGGCATTTAGATTGTCCCTCCTCCATGTCAACAAGTACCTAAGGAACTAAATGACCCAATTCCATCATCAGCAGTATCACAACGCGGGGCAGAGTAACAAAACAATTGTATAATTCAATTGAGGAAATGGGTTACAGTCTGTGGTTGATGCGATGGTAAAACCCTACTGATAGTCTTTTGTTTTTTACCCGACTGCCCCGGAATGGAAGGTAATGGTTTTCGAGAGTTTGTAGTATCTATCAGACATGTTACGGAGGTTCAATCATAGTTCAATGGACAAAGGCCTCCCCAAAAATCGCCACAAAGAACGTTCATGTGCGTCTCGCATCCATCGGATTCCCGCAACTTTCACCAGGTCATCGGTCTAACTTGTAGGGGGCCTTCCAATATTGCGTCTTCCGGTACGCGGTCGCCACTCCAGAACCTTTCAGCCACAACGGCCATCTGTTCTGCGAGCAATGTGCCCTGCCCATTGCCACTTAAGTTTGGCGATCGTGCTATGTCGGCAACCTTGGTTCTCCTGCGGATATCTTCATTTCTGATTCGATCACGCAAGATTTTGATTCCGAAAGTTCTGAGTTCAATTCCAATTTACCGCCGTATCCTCGTGGGGGCGGTCGGCGGCAGTGACCTCTCGCGCCGGGCTATGGTACAGGCCATAGTCTGGAGCGAGGAAGAATGGCAGCCGGTTGCCTCCTTCTTCTCCTTCTGCGGTCGCACGCACGAGGGAACGGACTTCCTCACGCCCCAATCGCTGGGATATCGACCCCGATTTCCAGCCACCATAGGCGTAGGCTTGACGATGAGCAATGGGTTGCTCGCCGTCCGATTTCGAAAACTCAAATTTGAAAACTCAGCTCCCGAATTCGCTTTCGGTATAAACACTTCTGTTACATCCCCAGTACGCATGTATAATTCTTTGGCATGCCCTGTATTCTAAACGGCTGAGTGGATTTTAATAATTGAGGTATTAGCTCGATTTTGAGAGCGAGAGTGACATAAGCGATATGAATTATAAAAAAAAACCGTGTCACGGGTTTTTTTTTTATTGGGTGGGAAAATCATCTTATGACAAATTCCGCCGTCAGACTTTTACTGACTAAAAACCCACTCCTGTTCCTTCGTTGCCTTCGTCCCAGGGCCCCGGGTTTTGCTTCCACACTACGGTCCTTACGGTCCAACCGCCGCCGGGATTCCGATCCAGATTACCTTGTCACGGGTTCGATTCCCGCACGGAACAAATATATGGTCTACCGATAGTAACTGTCGGCTATTTATACAAGTATATAAATAAGCGCGTTCGCATGTTTGTGTTCGCACCCACGTAGTTATTCCTATTGTGGGGAAACTTTTTTTTAATATATTATATGGAGTAGTATCGAGAGGTTGTAAAAATGATTGATAACCATCAGCGTTACGTATTAATTTGAATACTGCGGTATTGTTGTTATGGAGATAGTCTTCGATAAAATGTCCAAACATTGTGCAAGGGCTGTCATGTGATAACAAATTAGGTACTTACAAAACTTACTACGAGTTGCGACATTATTGGAGCATTTACATGAGACAACCACCAACCTTACGTTGTTGAAACCTCTACGGTCCGGACTAAGCGTTTCGCCTCATCGTTTATACCGCGTTCACCAAAGGACTGGAATAATTTGCCTGCTGCGGTCTTCCCATCTGATTATAATTTGGGTGTCTTCAAGGCTAGAGTGAATAGGCTATTAATAAACTAGTACGCATCACCATCAACGATTGCATCAATGCTTACCATCAGGTGGGATCGTAGTCAAGCACTAATCTATATTATTAAAAAACTGGCCAAGTGCGAGTCGAGCCTTAACTTATTTTATTCTGTTTTTAGTATTTGTTGTTAAAGCGGTAACAGAAATACATCATCTGTGAAAATTTTAACTGTCTAGCTATCACGGTTCATGAGATAAAGCCTGGTGACAGACGGGCAGACAGGGTTTCGTTTCAGTATTTGGGTACGGAACCCTAAAAAAAGCCCACCCCAGCTTAGTGTAAAAAGGCTGGGCAGAATTTACTCGTTTCGTGAAAAGAAATAATGTTTAAGAAACACGTGCTTTTTGTAAAATAGCGACACATTATCACGACTCAATGAAGTAGGTGGTAACACCAGGGTTATCAATCAAGATCATTGTTTTTATATTATAATTGCAAATACTGATACACAGTTCCTATTTTATTATTACGTGTATTGTATGTTTGTTGTTAAATTATCGCCGTCTCTTATTTACTTATGTTTTTTTTTAGTAGTTTTTATTTTAGCTTCAAAATGGCGAAATCTTGTTTACTTACGTTTTTATCTTTTGTATATGTTTTTATGACTGATTTCTTGTTCGAATGTTTGAAACTGAAAGTTCCTTTAGGAATTAAATCAGCTGGTTTTAGGAAGAAAATTGACACCGCTTAGATTCTGTGATGTTCACGGACGCATAGCTTCGTAGACGCGTATTTTTCATTATACGCTTGTCAGATTTTCATAGTTTTGTTGTAAACTTTACGCAAGCGAATATGAAGTTACGCGTCTATGAAGCTACGCGTCCGTAGACAGTAGACCTAAAGGCCGATCATTCCCAAAACTGGTTACAAAATCATCCACATAAATAACCAATTAACAAATTGCGTTATACAAAACATTCACACACAACTTAACGTGACATAAAGTCGTCCCATTAAGCTGATAGATGCGTATTACCTAGCTAAGATGTATGTATAGCAACATGTTATAATACACACAGTGCCATGACCCCAACTGCCAGACACGTTATCAGTACTGACACTTGCCAATCTTGCTATGGCAGGAGGCATTTGCGTAAGCGCAATATCTCCGACACGAACCAACATAAAATAATCCACAAACTCCAAACAATACCCCCTCTGACACCCGTATCTGAGACGTAGCGACGGGAGAAGTAGGTCATCCGTAATTGGCCACCGTTATCAGTTCAGTAGGTAACGTGGGGGCTTCGTAGTTTTCAAGTCGTCAGTCGGTGGCGGATCGTCGCCGACAGCGGACGGACTGGGGAGAATTTATTCAATTTATTGTAGAAATCTATTATGAAAATGTATGCTTATAAAAATTCGTTACGTTACCTTGTTTGGTATAAGAATAACAGGAAGATTAGATTGAAAGCCATGGCAATAGCAGATTATGATTTCCGATTATATAATTTGTTGTTTTTTAACACTAATAGAAATATGAGCTAGTGTTACGTAGTTTCTGAATAATAAACGACATGATATAATAAGCTAAAAAATATTTCTAATTTTACCTAAATTTCTAGAAGGTATTTTTCCACCAGAAGAGATGTGGTCTAAAAAGAATTGCACAACATGTCAACACAATATCCTCTCACAATAAATTCACAGCGTAATCTCGTTGTAAATAAGTTGTATAATTTTATTATTGTCGTAGGCGTACAAATTAATATTTAGTCTGGCGTTAACAAAGTATCTCTTTTTATAACATAACACAAACATGATAATATTTACATTTTGTTTTAATTTATTTGCCTATACTCGTAGTTATTGATGGCATCCGAATCTTTTAAACTAATTGGAAAAATATTGGGACGATTTTGGAAGTTTTGTTTATTTAGGTTTTAAGTTCTGAAGATCTTTAATTATCTAACATATCGATATTGGAAATATGAAATAACGTAAGGGAAATTTACATAAAAAGTAAAAATGTCCCTTACGTTAATTCGTACTTTTACTCTCGATATAATAGATTATTCCAGAAAAAAGATAAAATAGATTCTCGTAAAAGATAAGAATATAATACCCTGATGTTCTGCAGTTGTGTGTTTTTTGTTTATTGGGTGGGAAAATCATCTCATGACAAATCGCGCTCTTGGGCGGAGCGGGAGATAGTGTCAGACTTTTACTGAGTAAAAACCCACTCCTGTTCCTTCTTTGCCTTCGTCCCAGGGCCCCGGGTTTCGCTTTCACACTACCCGTGGCTGCAGTTGTGTATGAGAATCTAGAAAAATTCCATTCCTTAATATTCCTAAATTATTTATAGTTTTATTTCAGGTAGTTTCATAGGCCACAAATGTCTTGTCGTTATAAGTGTATTCTCTCGAAACATCGTTTTAAAATCTCAGTGTCTGATTGTTTTTGTCTCGTCTGAAATAAATGACAAGAGCAGAGTTCATGAATGTCAATTTTTTTTTTTATATCAAGGTATAAGTAGGTAGACAAGATATCAGAAACTTTTTGTGACGAAGATTGTCGGCTTTACAAGCAGTTTTGTACTTTTTTTAATTGCTTAGATGCTTAAGTTGAATGGTCTGTCTATCTGGCCTCCAGAACACAGTAACTGGGCAACACGATACTCCTTGGCAAGACTTGTGCAGCTTTAAGAGCTTCTGACGGGTCTCGGAATGACTTAAAGATCTACAAATGACAGTCGAGAACATAAGCTTAACGTGTTTTCTGAGGCACGAAGGAATCTTGTTAGTCACCCATCTAGAGGCTGGCCTCGATCAGTGTTGCTCAACCATGAAGATCACTGTTATTATTTGACAACGAGTTACTCTGTTTTACAACCAAATATATCTTGTTATGTATATCGGAAAGCGTCCTAGTACATATAGTTACAGAGATAACGGTTAGTGAAACAATAAAATTGCCACGATGTAAATATGTGGGTGCGTAACATACTGGCGTTATCTCAGCAAAACAATGCCACGAGGGGCGCGCGTGGCGGCCTTACGACTACACTTTAAAAATAAAAATAGAATCCTTCACACACCAACGTAACTAGACCTCCCCACCCCCGCACAGCATTAAACAAATACACGATAACACGCATTATGTTCTAATAACTAAGGCTCAGTGCTACTGGTTGCTGTACTTTCTCGTCTTTGGTTTAAGACACGCTGAAAATTTTTATAGCTTATCGAGTTATTGACCCCTATATCCGAAATGAAACGTATTTTTTTTCTGTATAGAAATATGTGTTTTAGGTTGTGGAAATTGGGGTCAGTATGCTGTGTACATTTTCAGCGTTACACATCCACTATTTTTCTTATTTTTGACCATATAGCACGACGGTTTGAGTCACTAATTTAGTTTGACCTTTCCACCTTTCCTTTTTCCGTAGAAATCGGGAACGGACGTGTAAAAGTGACGTATCTATGTTATTCTGGTCATGTCAGTTCTTAGCGCCTTACCTCATAGGACCACGCCCTGTTGATGTGTTCGATGCGTTTCGCGTTCCAAATTCGAATTCATGGCAGTGTTGTTGCTACATGGAATTTTAGCGCGTCTTTTTTTTTACTGATTTTTTACAAGTAACATATTCGATTGTGTTATGATTGTCTGTTTATATAAAAGGAGAAACTGACTGGCATATCAACGCACAGCCGAAACTACTGAGACTAAGAGAAATTGAAATTTTGCACAAGGCTTGTTTTTATGACGTAGGCGAGCATTAAGAGAGGGTTTTTGAAAATTCACCGCTTAAGGGGGGTGAAACGGGGGTCCAAAGTTTGTACGGACAACCCTATTTTCACAGGGCGAAGCTGAAGCTGAAGCTGGTACAGGCTAGTATGTTATAAAATAAATGAAATCTGTTAAATATTGCCGGTAGTTCTTACATTATGATTGAAACAACTATTGCAAAATATTTGCGCAGATTTTCGTGCATGATTGCAATTGATTAGAATTTGTAATAACAAAAGAAATATTTTATCAACTTTCTGTTATCGTTATCACGTAGACATGCATTACTTTGCACTATTTGCATATTAATGGAACTTTAGATGGTCTAACTGATATAAAATAAAACTGGGCAATTGCAAGTCGGACTCGTGCATTAAGGGTTCCACACAAACTTAACTACGTAAATACATGGTTTATACATGGTCCGACAGATTACTGTATTTTATTGTGCGTCTATTTGGGCGGAATAAACATGTTTTCTTTCTTTCTTTTTCTTTCTAAATAGTTCAATTCATAATAGAGTCTCGAAGAATTTTCCGAATGGTAAAAAAAGTTTTTTTTGTGACATAACATAAAATATACATTTTTTCAGATTTATTCCTATATATCTGTGCTATAAGACCTTGCTTTATACGAAATATCAGGATTCTGGGTCAACAGGAAGTCCTCTATGAATTTTGATTTCCTTGAGAGTGTCGAAATATACATTTTTTTGCGTCATAAACGGCCGTATCTTTTTTTTGTTAATTTACAGCTTCAAGGGTCTACAGACGTGAGTATATGGTTTTAATTTAAATTTGATACCTCCACGCGTTCACGAGATTAAGGGTCTTGACAGACAGACGGACAACAAAGTGATGTTCTGGGTTCCGTTTTTTCTTTTTTATGTTACGGAATCCTAAAAATATAATTATATTTACATCTTGACGCCATTTTGCATCCATGCGCTTATCCGTTCAGAATTCTAATTTCAAATGCGTTGTTGATGCCCAAAGTCATTAAATTCATAGATGCATCGGCACATAAGGATTGTCAGGGTTACTATTTACAATATGCGCATAAATTAAAATAATAACTAGCTGACAGACGTCCTGTCCTTGAGTTTATACAAAAATTCCGTGAAAACTTTTTTTTAAGCAATTTTTCTTCCCGCAGAGCCTTATTCAGATAAACCTGCCATTTTCAAATGAAACGTTTCATTTTAGGGTTCCGTGCCCAAAGGGTAAAACGAGATCCTATTACTAAGACTCCACTGTCTGTCTGTCTGTCTGTACGTCTGTCACCTGGCTGTGTTTCATGAACCGTGGTAGTTAGTCAGTTGAAATTTTTACAGACGATATATTACTGTTGCTGCAATGAAAAAATAAATAAAAAAAACCAGAATGAAATTAATATTTAAGAGGGCTCCCATACAACAAAGGTTTTTTTTTTTTTGTGTGGGAAAATCATCTTATGACAAATCTCGCTTTTGGGCGGAGCGAGACATAGTGTCAGACTTTTACTAATTAAAAACCCACTCCTGTTCCTTCGTTGCCTTCGTCCCAGGACCCCGGGTTTCGTTTTCACACTACCAGTGGCCCCAGTAATGATTTGAAAGGTGAGATTCGAGACAGTGGTTGAGAATCGTAATTAACAATTTATTGTAGACACGTGTTTACTGTCGTATCTACAACTTACGACCTGTTTACACGTCTTTGCGAACGTTTCAAATAAATACTACGTAGTGTTCCAACCTCTGTTGACATCTGATTTAAAAAAAAGCGATCAAAGACTATAAATGAATCATAGACAAATTTAAAAAAAAAACTGATCAAACCTGATCGTCCGGTTTACTGCGCAGTTGCGAATGAATAAATTCAATGTTTACATCGGTTTCTTGTTATCTTTGCGTTCCTCAAACACTTATTTTAATACTATGTGTGAGTAAAATAGAGGTCTATTGTTAGTTTATTTTTGTTACATACGGTACGATAATTATATCTGGTCTGGACTTGCCTTTATATCAAGTTTTGGTTATCAAGTTCAGCAGGTTAAAAAAACCGGGCAAGTGTGAGTCAGACTCGTGCACTGAGCGTTCCGTACAAGTTTATCTATGAAAACAGTTCAATTCTCGAATTGAGTTACGAATGTTTTTCCGAATCGTAAAAAATGTTTTTTTTTGTGACGTAACTACAAATTACAATAAGACCTTGCTCCATACCAAAAATTCAGGATGCTAGGTCAACGGGAAGTATCCTATGAATTTTGATTCCCTTGAGAGTGTCGAAATATACATATATATCATCATATTTTTGCGATATAAACGGCCGTATCTTTTTTTTTTATAGACAGACGGACAGACAACAAAGTGATCCTTTAAGGGTTCCATTTTTTCCTTTTGAGGTACGGAATTAGATGAGGTATTTATTAATTGAATTCCATTAAAAAAAAACCCGAAAATAATGCTCACCCAGCAAGCAGTGTGGGAAAATACACACAACATAAACAAGAGAACAAAGGAAAATATTTATCCCTTCCGAATCAAGCAGCAGAAAACATATTTCAACTAAACGAGGGAGAAACCATTGACGACCGCATTTCGGTTACCAGAATACGAAGATATTAAACTAGTAACACCGAGTGAAGTCTCGCGTGAAATTAAACAAAATATAAGCTGTCGAAAATCACCAGTAAAACTTGAAACCCTTAAATACTTCATAACCTACCAAGAAAGGGTCTGGGTAAGTTGACAACCCTTATGAATGCTGCACTAAAGCTTAAATATGTACCAGACTCATGGAAAGTTGCTGAAGTGATCATGATAGCAAAGCCTGGGAAACTTGCACATGAAATAGCATCATACATACCTATCTCCTTGCTACCTATAATGTCAAAACTATTTGAAAAGAAATTACTTAAACGGCTCAAACCAAAAATACATAGCAAGAACATAATAACAGAGCACCAGTTTGGTTTTAGAGAAAAGCACTCAACTATCGATCAAGTGCATAGGATCACAAACGTAATAGAACACGCCCTTAAAGACCAGAAGGTTTGTTCTACTATATTCTCAGACGTGGCACAAGCTTTCGACAAAGTAAAGCATGAAGGTCTAATATATAAACTGAAGAACCTGTTGCCTAAGCAGTTTGTAGATATTATGGAATCCTACATTCTAAACAGAGTCTTTAGAATGAGACAAGAAGATGCCTACTCAGAATTGAAACAAATAAAAGCCGGCGTACCGCAAGGAAGTGTATTAGGTCCGAACCTGTACCTAATATACACTTGCGATATTCCAGAAACAAAGCACAATACCATTAGGACCTTCGCTGACGACACAGCCCTCATGGCTGTAGGAAACAGCCACGAAGAAGCAGTTAAAAAGGTTCAAATGGCTGTCAAACAAATCTATGACTGGACCAAAAAATGGAGGATTAAATTGAATGAATCCAAATCGGTACACATAGACTTTAGTAACAAGAAACACCAGTATTATCCAGTTTATGTAAATAATAAACAAGTCCCATATGAGAATACAGTCAAATACTTGGGTATGACTCTTGACGCTAAGTTACGCTGGAAAGCCCACGCCAAGAAGAAAAGAGATGACTCGACTTACGATTCAAAAGAATGTGTTGGCTGCTTGGAAGAAATTCCATCTTATCTGTACAAAACCAAATACAGACAAGTCCTGACGCCAGTGTGGACTTATGGTATTCAGCTGTGGGGCTGCACCAAACAGATCAATATAAATATCATACACGATTTCAGAACAAGGTACTAAGGGAAATTGCACCTTGGTACGTACGAAATTATGACCTCCATCGGGACCTAAAAGTTGAGTTCATCACACGAAAAGCGACTTCATCAGCATGTGAACATCGAGGCAATCAAGCTTCTCGACCACACAAATATAGTGAGAAGACGACAAAGAACAAAACCGTTCGAGTTTGCTACCTAATAAATACAAGAACGAAGTGTATTTGCCTTAATAGAGACAATAAGAAATGTAAAAGTAAAGACAGTTTTTAGGATATAATTATAATAAAATATATAATAATAATATAATATTCACACAACTATCACACATTGCCATCTAGTCCCAAGCTAAGGAGAGCTTTGGTTATGAGTACTAGACAACTAATAAACATACTTAAATATTTCTAAATACATACATATTATAGATAAATTAAATTACTTGTTAGTCTGTATATACGGCTAGATTGTAATAAAATTAGGGTCCATCCTTTGGATGTACTACTCTGCTTAGTTTTAAGCTTCTCTGGTGAAAACTGATAAACAGAATTATATATTTCTAAATACATAATATAGATAAATTACACCTAGACACAGTACAAATGATTTATTATTGACGTTTTAATTTTGCCGAAATATTCCTTTAATTTTTAATAGACATCTGGCCCATTCTACTAAACTGGTCTGGGCGAATCAACCCATGCACATTTTAAAAAGTGGGCTTTTGGCCCGTAGGCCAGTTTTTGCTTGGGCGAGATATCCCATCACCGTTTTCGCTACCCCTTCCTCTCTTTACTCTGAGCGTTGATATATTAGTCAAGACACGTCATCGTACGTCGTTGAACTACAGGAATAAGTGATTAATAAATGATTCCAGCCGTGATCTTTAAACCCAATTCAGTTACACGTGGTACATGTGTAGTTTGTGTGGTGTAGGTATTCAATGAGTGTATGACGCATAGAAAATGCAAATCATCTGAAGCAGACACCGACCGTTGAATTGCTGGAAAATTCATTGACTACAAGGTAATGAGAATCATGCAAAAATCGATTTTATTCGGCACCGATTTCAGAACAACTTGATCGATACAAAAATCACAAGTAATTAATTCAAATTTAATCCAGGGTTAGCGTAACTGGGTTATGGAGGTCAGATAGGCCGACACTCTAATTAAAATCCTGGTATTCTGCTGTGTCCAGCTAGAATGAATGTCTGGAAACCTACCGCAACGTAATTTGAAGAGGAAAAGGCTAAGCATATTGAATAACAAATAGAACCAAGCATTTTGAAGATCGCCCATTTTACAACCCGTCAATTTTGAGGTCCAATTTTTTTTTTTTTTTTTTCATTTTTTTCACGTACCGGAAGACGTAGCGTTGGAAGGCCTCCTACAAGGTGGACCGATGACTTGGTAACGGTTGCGGGAGTCCGATGGATGCGAGACGCACCGGACCGCTCATTGTTGACACTTGAGGTAGGCCTTTATCCAGCAGTGGACGTCTTTCGACTGAAATGATGATAATGACTGTACTTTTGTATAGTGTACAATAAAGATTATATATCTATGAAATAAAAAGAAATATTAGGTAAAATCATAAGTAAAAGAAAATATTATCGTTCAAATTCAAATAATATACCGTCTACAATGCTGGATTCAAACGGATTTTTTCATTACCTGTGGGCGAGTCCTTGATATGCATGTGCGCAGTAATGCGACCTCGGTCGCCGCCATATTAAATGCGCTGCTAAATAAATGATTACAGAACAATTGTAGATTATTCTAAACTACAGCATTGTCAACTTTATTGTACCAATGATTGTTGTTTTTCTCAATACAATATTTGTTATTTTTTTTCTTATTTACAGTTGTCACCGATTTTTTGCTTCATTTGATATTTTTAAATTGGGCAGGTTTTTTTTGAGGTGGGAAATCAACTATTGCCTTTTTCGTGTCACTATTACTGATTAAAACGACACCTGTTTCTTCAGTATATTCGCTTTTGCATGTTTTCAAGAGTAAACAGCCCCAACCAAGTTACGACCGTTTCGTTTCGATTCTCTTGAGTCGAACGCCTCGAGTAGGCCACGCCTCCGATTCCTTTGTTCTGACGTCATCTCAACGCTCAGTCACGTGGTCAGAACAAAGGAATCGGAGGCGTTCGACATAAGACAATCGAAACGGAATGGTCGTAACTTGGTTAGGAGGGCAGGTTACTCCTAGGCAAGCGTAATCCATCGTCGGCCACATCATTGCTTACCATAAAATGAGATAGTGGTAAAAGGCGAACCTATGCATAAAAAAGAAATCCCTGTAGAATGTTTATAATTTGTAAGCCAGACCTAAGATTGCGTCATTTCCCACAAATAAAATGCTTTTTTTCTTCTTTGTTATTTGGCTTTAGCGTTCTATGACCACGAGTATCCCATGAATTAAGTGGCTCAGTAATCGAAATCCTTTTCATCAAGAGCAGTAATAATTATGTCTAGCGGTTCTGCGCTAGACATATTTATTACTGCTCTTGATGAAATCAACATTTATCCATCAAAAAACCCAAAATTCTCACACAAACTTCCCTAGTACCTATTTCTAACTATGCTCCAATACTCAACACCAGCGTTCGGCAACATTCTTGTGTTCAGTAATTAGCACACAATTAAGACGTAAAACAAAGGCCGCTCGCTCATGACTCACACACACTGTAGGTACAGAGGTGTGTCATGCACTGGCTGCTTATTTCATTCTGGTATTTATAGAAATGGGGATCGAGCTTGATGTGAATTGGCAGTTTTCTGCAACTCTCTTTATGACGTTAACAGTGTGACCTTTTTTTCGGTGGGAAAATCCTCCAAACGCAATCCCCGCTCTTGGGTTCGGCTGGAGGGTGTATTAGACTTTTACTGACTAAAAACCCAATCCTGTACCTTCGTTGCATTTCATACCAGGGTCGAGTTTTCCTTTTAGAAGCAGAACCTTGGCTCTAGTAGGCTTCGACCCTGTTGGGTCCTTACGGTCTGTTGACATCTCCTTGAGGCGCGCGTGGAACAGTACGCGCCGTCGATGACTTGGGCGCGGTCTGGATGGTTATCGGACGATCGGACGGCGAGCTACCTATTGCTCGCCATCCGCAAGCACGCATCTACGGTGGCCGAAAATCAGGGTCGGGATTCCGGCGGCTGGGGCGTGAACGCCGCTCCCTCAACACAACAGCAATATTACTGCTTCACAGAAGGAGGCAACCGCCTGCCACTCCGCCTCGCTCCAAACCATGGCCTGTACCAAGGATCGTTGCCGCCGATCTCCTCAACTAGGACACGGCGGTGCTTTGCCCAAGCGGGGAACACCTCTACCGTGTCCTTCAACCAGTGTGACCTGGCAACTGAAGAAACAGGGTAGGGTTTTAATCACTAAAGACACTCCCTTTTGCTTCACCCAGAGCGGGAGAAGTTATTTGATGATATGATATATCTAACAACAAAACAAGGGGTTTCCTTCCAGTGTAGCTCGTTTCGTTTTAGTAAATATAGGATCTTGAAAACATTACTATAGCTAGTACAAATACCTTCATTTATTATACAAAGATAGGAAGACGGCTTATAGTGGAAACAAGCCCCTCTTAATTGTCACCATACCTATTGACTGATCCTTTGTTTCTTCCAGCGGATTCAGATCACTAAGCGTAAGGCGTTGCGAAACCGGTACATGGTGGACATCCCACCCATATGTACAAAGCGTTTTGGAAACATAGTTAAGGAGTGGAATTCCCTGGCGGACTGATAGCTACAACAATGGGCACATTGCTCGCAGAACGGATGGTTCTGAAATGGCGACCACGTACCGGAAGACGTAGCGTTGGAAGGCCTCCTACAAGGTGGACAGATGACTTGGTAACGGTTGCGGAAGTGCGATGGATGCGAGACGCACAGGACCGTTCATTGTGGCGACACTTGGGGAAGGCCTACTACTCTGTCAAGAAAGTACCGGGAAAAGATCAATAATACACAAAATGTCTGTTATTCATCCAAATTTATTTTATCACCTTCAAAGTATGCTCCTTTAGAAACGATACACTTGCGCCAACGAATAATCCATTCATCAAAACATTTTTTAAACGCTGCTTCCGGAATTGAGTTCAGTTCTCGCCGCGAATTCTCCTTTATGTCTTTTATCGATTGAAAACGGGTGCCACGAAGTGGTAATTTGAGTTTAGGAAAAAGAAAAAAGTCAGCAGGAGCCAAATCTGGTGAATATGGTGGTTGCTGGATGGTATTTGTTGAATGTTTGGTCAAAAATTCGTTCACAATATAGCCTTGTGCGAAGGCGCATTGTCGTGGTGCAAAATCCAAGAATTTTCTTTCCACAAATCTGGCCTTTTTCGTCGAATTCGCTCTCTTAAACGCCGCATAACGCTCAAATAATATTCTTTATTTACCGTTAGACCTTCCGGTAAGAATTCAGAGTGCACAACACCGCGATAGTCAAAGAAAACAGTCAACATGACTTTGACTTTTAATCGACTTTGGCGTGGTTTTTTCGGTTTCGGTTCAGTTGGAAGGCGCCACTCTGAAGCTTGTTGACTAGTTTGCATGTCAAACTCGTAAACCCACGTCTCGTCACTAGTAACAATGCGTTTCATGAATGTTGGGTCCGAACTGACTCGTTCTAGCATGTCCTCAGCGACTTTCATGCGATTGAGTTTTTGGAGAAAATTCAGATCTTTTGGGACTAGCCGAGCAGCAACATGTTTCATACCCAAATGATTAGTTAAAATGGTACGGATCGACTCGTGAGATACAGAAAGTTCGGCGGCTATCTCTCTCAGAGTTGAATGGGGATTTTCAGTCACTATTTTCTTCACTTTTGCGATGTTAACTTCCGTTGCAGACGTTGACGGCCTACCAGAGCGAGGCAAATCTTCCATCACATCTCGACCGCTTTTGAACGCTTTGAACCACTCATTAGCACGAGTTTTTGATAAAGTCGTTTCACCGTAAGCCTTCTGTAACATTTTCAGTGACTCGGAACACGAAATTCCATTGGCGATGCAAAATTTAAGACAAACTCTTTGTTCGATATTTTTGTCCAATATGAAATTCGCAATACACACTATATATGATATTACTAAAACCAGCACTGTATTTAATATAAATAACAGATGCAACTCAAACTCCGCGCCAAAATGGAAAACAGTTGTGCCAATCTAACAACTACAAAAAAACAAAAATTTGAATTTGGAACCATAAACAAATCATCCATTCCCGATACTTTTTTGACTGAATGTATGTCCAACAGTGGACATCTATTGGCTGAAATGATGATGATGATGACAATCTAGGGTTCTTTAAGTCAAGAGTGCATAGGTTATTTCTAGGCAGGCGTGCTCCATCGTCGGCCACATCATTGCTTTCTAGGTTGTTGGTGAACTGGTCCCTATAGGACCCAATAGAGTCCTAACTATGCTCTATGTTTCAATCTGATGCTTTATCTTTATTACAATAATTTTGAGCAACAAAGTAGCCAATTCATGGTTTAGTTTCATAAGAAGCAAGATTCAAAAGAAGTAGACTGGTCAGGAATGCCATTTCACGTGTTCCTGCGCATATATCATCGTTATAAAACTAATATATAAAAAGTGTCAACTGCATATATCACTTTTTATACATCTCTTACCAAAACTAAATTACTGTCGAACTCGTTTCACACGAGTAGTTTGAAAGCGAAGCCCGGGGCCCCGGGATGAAGGCAAAGAAGGAACAGGAGTGGGTTTTTAGTCAGTAAAAGTCTAACACTATCTCACGCTCCGCCCAAGAGCGGGATTTGTCATTAGATGATTTTATAAGTCTATATAACATTATGTTTTTGTTATATATTCTTACCCTTTCTTAGTCTGTATCTCAGAAGTCCTATACATAATAAAAAGAAGAAGTTAGAAGTTGGCAGTAGTATCATCACAACTTTAATGTTTCTCTTTTTTTTTCGATTTGGATCAATTTTGAGTACTTGTATATATATATAGTTTATTAAATTATGTTATATTTACCTATATTGTATTGTATTTACGATTCTTTTTCATATTCACCCTTTTCTCTCTTTTATTGCATTTACCACTATTTTTCTCTGCATCACCCAAAGGTTGACTGGTCGAAAATGCCCAAGGCATTAAGTCCGGCTCGGCACCTTTATGTGCATAAAGTATGAAATAAATAAATTTAAATAAGTCCGCAATCAGTCCGTGCTGGACATTGATAGCGGCTTTAATTTTATCCAGCTCACCTCTCTTCGGTCTCCCAGTTTATTCAAGGTGTCTATAAGGAAATTAAGTGATCCCCAGGATTAACCTGTGTGTGTCGGTAACGCCTGTACACTCAAGGAGCACATTACAGCATATACGCTACTGTTCCCTCCATCTCTGGGCATGTTCTGTACAGAGGTCTATCTGTGAAAAAGTAGCTGAATCAACAAAAATTTGTGTACTACCAGAATCTTTTAAAAAGAATTTTCAAAAATTACAAATAACGTACCCAGCTGTAACCAACATTCTTGCCTATGTAGGTTTCTTTGTAACAGAGTGGTCAAGGCAAGATGTTGCATGTCTCAATGTGGCTTCCAGATGCTAATGGGTGCACTTGCATTCAAGTTGCATCGATGTACTTGAAGTATAATATAATCTTGTGCTTATTTAAACATGATAGCATGCACGCAGCATGTATCTAATAGGTTAGGGTGAACCAGCAAAAGACAAAAATAAAATATATCTTGTAGATTGTTTTCCTTTGCTTGATGTTTAGATCTTCTGCCTTTTATCACCGCTAGGCAAAAGCTTCCTTAGGAGACAAGTTTATTTCTTCATCTTCGTTTTGGTTTACTATGTCGGCTAGCATTGAATGGGATCCAATCAGTGGTAGGTTGTATATAGTTTAATCATCATCACCATTTTTTTGCCTGTCTCAGGTAGAGTGCGTAATTTGGGTTGATGCACACGTTGTGATCCGCTCTTACGCGATTATGACGTTAATACCCGTTTTTTATTAGATATTTTGGAAACAGTATTTTATTGGCAGTGGATATTATCTAGGCTTCTATTAAAATCAATTTATAAATTTGTGTAAAACTAAACCAGTAAAGACCTCTGAAAATTTGCTATTTTACATGAACTTTGACACTTCATAATATACTCATTTATTTAAAAATTCAAAATGTATAATAACAGAAGCCTTGCAAATCTAATCAAAAGTCTAAATAACGACAATTTTTTTTGAATAATGTTTACTCGTTCTCGGGGACGGATCGAGTGTGTCACACCTCAGCCGGTCTACATTTTATGTGTATACCACATCTCTTCCTTTTTATAAAACGATTTAGTTTTCAAGATATTTAGCACTCAGATGATAATTTACAATATTCGCCGGTTCGGTTTTGAAGTACAATTACAGTATTTAGGATGTGTATACCACATGACCTAATACTGGATTACCAGATACCGGTTCGTATGATTTTTGATAGTCATCGTGCGTTTGCAAGTAATTCTCTTTCGTACAGGTCAGGGATCGTTTTGATTGTTGCCGAATATTTGAATTTACCAGAGCAGTCGACTGCTCCATAGAACCTTGACTAGGTTACCGAACTATACAAGAATTTATAAAGAAAAGTTGAAATCAGAAAATCAATAAGTTACATTATCCCCGTAGGATTAGGCGCCCACGCTTGAAAAGTATAAAGAGGGTGAGGTATCAAGTGGTTATAAATTTAGACTCGGGGTGCTAAGAAAGTTTAGGTGGAAAAATCCGATAACGCCTTGCCTTAACCAGGAATCTAATCAACTCAAGCGTTTTAATAAATTTATACATTAAATAAAATTGTATGCAAATTATTAATCTTATACTAAATGCATAATGAGAAAGCTTAAGGTTGACTGGTAGAGAATGCCTTGTTGCATTAAGTCCGCCTATGTACCACTACTGTACATGAAGTTTAAATAAATAAATAAATATGAATTATATTCAATATACATAACAAATATGCAATTTTACATATTTTTTTGGTCTGCCTGTTTGTTCCTGCTAATCTCTGAAACGGCTGGACAGATGTTGACGATACTTTCACTAGTAGATAGCTAATGTTATAAGGAGTAATTTAAGTTTCTTTTATTTTAGAAAAAGAACCAGAGAACCGCACAGAAAAGAATATTGAAATTGTGATAATATGGCAGTGTGCTGAAAACCAAAAATTCGAAGTCACGTGACAGCCACCAACTGGCCCGCGTGGTGGTTTACGGCCCATTCCCTCTCCTAGAGAAGAGGCCTGAGTCCCAATAGTGGGAACATGATGAGGCCGACTATGCTATGCTATTTTATACACGTAGGTAAACTCCACTCAAATCAAAGGTTTTCCTTGTAGAAACCTGTACCATACCTTGTTCCAAATACTTGGAACAAGTCTCGTACAGTTTTTTGGTAGTCACAAATCTTAACCAGTGCGTGTTAATATTTTCCTTTGAGTAATATGCAAATGATGAACGATTATCAAAGATTTATAAAGATACGACAAAACATTTCGTTTTACAGTTTTACTATAAACCATAGTTTGCTAATTGGTAGGATTTAACGTAACTTAGAATATACTGAATATTCTAATAACCTTTTTGTCACCACAACATAAAACTCGAGAGCAATGGGTAGCTCATCGTCCGGCCGTCCGTTAACGTTCCGGACCGAGCCCGAGTCGTCGACGGATGAAGTTCCACGCGCGTCTCAAGGAGATGTCAACAAAACCGTAGGGGCTCAACAGGGTCGAACCCTACTGAAGCTGGGTTCGCTTTTGAAAGGGAACCGCGGGGTCCTGGAACGCAAAGCAAATAAGGAACATAGGAGTGGGTTTAAGTCAGTAAAAGTCTGGCACACCCCCTCGCTTGCCCAAGAGCGGGAGAAGTCATTGGATGATTTCATACCTAACAGAATGGGCGGCGGCGATCTCTCGCGCCGGGCCTTGGTACAAGCCATGGTCCGGAGCGAAGAGGAGTGGCAGGCGGTCGCCTTCTTCTGCGAAGCAGTAATGCTAACAAAGGAGCCGGCCGATCGCGTGAGGCAACGGTCTTCACGCCCCAACCGCCGCCGGGATTCCGATCCCGATTTCCGGCCACCGTAAGCGCGGGCTTGCGGATGGCGAGCAATGGGTAGCCCGCCGTCCGACCGTCTGGTAACCGTCCGGACCGAGCCCAAGTCGTCGACGGGGTGTATTGTTCCACGCGCGCCTTAGGGAGACGTCAACAAATCGTTGGGGCCCAGCTGGGTCTAAGCCTACAGGGGCTATGGGTATTGTGAAAACGAAACCCGGGGCCCTAGGACGAAGGCAACGAAGGAACAATGAAAAACCCACTCCTGGGTTTTTAGTCAGTAAAAGTTTGATATTATCTCCCGCTCCACCCAAGAGCGCAATTTATCATTACAAACAGAAAATTCAAAATGTTTTCTTTTTTTAAGGACCATGCACGGCGTAAACAATGTCTCCATTCGTAAGAAGATTGGATATTCAAACACAGTTTTTTACTCTCCCTTCAACTAATTTTGATTACTATTTCCAAGGAATTCAAAATGACCTTGTATTTGAAATAATTCCTTCTACGGGTGTTACGAAAGGAGGAAAACTGTACATTCATAAAATTTGCAAAAAAAAAGAATATAAAGCCATCGCCAACAGGAAAATGGATGGTAGGTTTTGAAGTTGTTAGCAATGACCTACCATCGACTCATAGTTCTGCTGATACATATATGGACGGTTTTTATTTGGAAGAACCAGATTTAGAGGACAAGACCCTGCCACCAAATTTGCTAGTAACCTTTTTAGTAACAAAGACGCTGTAACCAAATTGTTTAGAACTAAAATATACAGCCCATTACTTTTTTTTCGTTGGAAATATCCCCAGCTTTTGGGAGAAACGGGAGGGCGTATCAGACTTTTACCGACTAAAAACCCACTCCTGTTCTTTCTTTGCCTTCATCCTAGGGCCGAGTTTTCTTTTTAGAAACAAACCCTTCGTCCCAGTAGGCTTCGACCCTGCTGGGCCCCTGCTGTTTGCTGATCTCCTTGAGGCGCGCGTGGAACAGTACGCGCCATCGACGACTTGGGCTCAGTCCGGACGGTGACTGGAAGATCGAACGGCGAGCTATCCATTGCTTGGGATCCCGGCTACAGCCCATTACTTACATTTACTTTATTACTTGACTTGCTTCTGCCAGCGGCTTCGCCTGCGTGTTATTAGGTTTCTCTGTACTAACTTTGGACTCCCGTTTCATCCCCATAGGGGGATTTTGGAAAATTCTCTCTTTCTGCTCGCATACGTCATGAAAGAAAACCTTGTACAAAATTTCACGCTCCTAATCCCAGTAGTTTCGGCTGTGCGTTGATATGTCAGTCAGTCAGTTTCTCCTTTTATATATATAGATGATATACGTACGAGTATAAGAAGAATAATAGCATAGAAATAAAATACCGTACTGTTCATATAAAAGAGTCTTTTAACAATGATTCTTATTTTTGTACTGTTAAAGTTTGAATTTGCATGAAAGCGAATGTTGACGAAATAGACACGCTCAGTAACTATATTGTTTACAAGAAAATGTCGGGAAAACTTCCGTCTTAAATTACTCATAATAATTTTAACAGGTAATAAACGCAAGTTCTAGTCATTCGGATGTTTGAAACTAAAATTTTCAGTACTTTATCATCCAGATTTGTGAGAACACATAGGGGTCACAGTCAGAAAACAGGGGGGACAAAGGTTTGAATACATGTTATATAAATTACACATAATATGTATGGACATTGTTTACGTTATTTTAATGTTTATTTTTCTTAAATTTTTATTTAATTTTAATTTTGTTTCAAACGTATCTATGGACTATGTCGGAAATAAATCAATTAATATACATAATTGTTCCGACTTTCGGGTTGTAGGTCATGGATTCAAACTCAGCCAGGCGCATTACTTTGTGTAATTTATTTAATCGCCACTGCTCTTAAAACGGTGAAGGAAAACATCGTGAGGAAACCGGCATGTCTTAGAACCAAAAATTCGAAGACATGTGACATCCACCAGTCCGCACTGGGCCTGCGTGGTGAATTACGGCCTATTCCCTCTCCTAGAGAGGAGGCCTACGTCCCAGCAGTGAAAATATTATAAGGCCGACTATGCTATGCTAATAAAATTGTTGTAATGATGAAATTTTACTCGTTTTTACGTATTTTATTTCATAATTTAGGCACAGAATGAAAAGGTTTTTTAGGATAACATTTGCGGTTGTATTAATTGATGTCGAATGTGACGTCGATTTCATTAAAATTCATTATTTCTTTATTGAGCTTGAAAATACGAATTTAGTTATTTTTTATGAACCTACCAAGGTTTACGCATTCGAACAATGGCGCCATCTTATATATCGGCTGGTAGGTAATGGTTTATATATTTATTTTCTTTTGGTATAGGACGTCATAAGCTGTATCTTTATTGACGTCAAATTTTATATTTGTAATTTCCATAACCGTATTTTCTTCGAATTAACTTTTTTCTGAATTCTTGACTCGTTTTCAAGTTCGGGTTTTTTTTTCGATGTTTGCATGGTTATTTGGATTTTTCATAACAGTTGTTGATAACTTTATAAAAACAACTTCTATAGCTGCCGAACTTAATAGTTAGGCAGCTGTAGAAGTTGTTTTTATCATGCTAATGCACGAACCTACCGCATGTTAATTTGGCGTTATATTAGAATTTTATGTCATGAACTTCTATTTTCAACCCGTGATACTTCTAGTAATCTCAATGTATTATGAAACCATTCTTATTTCTCCGGTTAAAAAAACATTTTCTGAAAAATTCCGCATATCATTACTATAGCTACACACAATACGCTTTCAAAAATTGGTGTCACATCGTTCTTGTTAAACCCACCTACTAAGCCAAATATTATTGTTATCGCTCCATGGTCGAAAAACATACAAGATATTGCAAATCTACACGATATCAGACACCAAACTTGAATTCGAGGACAGAGCGAAGCGAGCCTCCTGATTTTGCAAGCGATTTAAAAATCTAAACCGTTGCTCAAACACGCAGCTGAATGTTGACGAGAATAGCTTTGTATCGGGGCGAGTCACTGTGGGCTCGTCAGGCGCCGAGCACGCGGCCGAGGCGTGCTCGCTGACGTCATCCGCGTCACCACACCGTCAAAACAATGCTGCTAATCTCAATACAATCAAATTTCAACCTTAACCCCTTACAATAAAACCCAGAGCATTCTTTTGTTATGATGGTGCAGCCGTAGTTTTCCGTTCGCCTTGCGTAAGTTCACGAAGCGTGTGTGTTGTGTTTTTTCGGGCAGCACACCCGCCTCCCGTGTTGTTTTACGTCACCGCTTCGTTTGTTTCGAGAACTTTAAGGCCCAACCTTGTGAAATTAACTAATTGTTAAGTAACATAGATTTTAAAGAAGTTGTAATTCATTAGAAAGTAAATTAGCACGTAGAGGAACAAAAACTTGAATGTAAACGTCTATGTATTATCGGAATGTAAACATATCGTTTTATCAGCGCAGCCGAGGCTATAAAAGCACTCGCGAACGATGCTCCGCGCCCAGTGCGGATCGCACGGGCACACTACAAACATGACTGACTAACAAACAGACTGTAGAAATAAAATCTATTTTAATTCAGTTACACTACATCAAAGTGTTGTTGTTGATCATATCAACCCAACACACATTTAAAACAATGAAACTCAATGTTACATTGTTCAAGACTGTCCCAACATTTGTAAATTCCAAGGTAGGTTATCACGACAAATATAAGTTTAAAGATGACTATGATCTAGACAGGGAATATTATGAATGAAATTATGTAAGTAATCGACCTTACATTGTGGAGTAATAAACTAAAACAATTAACAACGAAGGAAGCAATGTTACAACTAATAAAAATGTCTCCATAGTAACTAATTATGTCAGCCTTATCAACACAGAAGTCAAACGTCTCTTAGGTAATAATAACAAATAAATAAACAATCATAAATAATCGATTATGATGTATGGACAGGAAATAACTGGAAATATAGGTCATGGCTGGATGATTCAGACGCTCATTCACAGGCAAATTAATGCAGAACTCATGTAAGTTCGTGTTGTGATTTTGTACTTAGACAAGGACATTAATTTAGAGTTAATCAAGATCCGGGTTGTTTGATACAAAATGACAAATATTCGGTAGCTACCTTTTTAAAAGTATTTTAACATGAGCAGGGCTGTCTCTTTCGAAATAACGATGTAAAACTAAATTATTACACAGATGTTACGACATTGAAATTCGTCGATTGAATCACCTGTCTGGCAAGTACGGAATATTCTACGGGAAGTACAAATACCTATTGATATCGCTTCTAAACATTTGCTATCACAAAAAAAGGTTCATATCAATCTTAAGTAGGCCGAATCTCATTTGCCACACATTGTTATGATTTTGAAACTAAGGCTTGAGTACATAATAAGAGTCTTCCTGTTAAAAACATTGAAATGTCTCGAATGTCTGAGGAAAACAGGTAAACTGAATAAAATTAACAAAACAAATAATTTTCCTTATCCTTCCTATACAACCCAGGAAGTAGAGGATTTCAGATTTGGTAATAAACATGCTGTTGTTAACATTGAAGCGTATACAAAAACATATTGACCTTCATTTCGTGGACAGTGCCAAAAACACAAAATTCATTAAGCATTTTTATCTACAGCGGGTTTTGGGTAAATGTCTATTCGGGGATTAATTATTTTTTGTACACCACATAAACAAAAAATACAGGACAATCATTATTAAAAACAAGTGTACAATGGGAACAGGACAATTTTTTTTTTTTTTTTATAAGTTGGAATGAATATCTATGACACGAAAATATTCTATTTTTATTTGTATCTTAATTTTAATTCTGTCAAATACGGGACTTTGATCTCAAGGTATGTTGGAAAATCGGAAATGCAAATTATTGGACTGCATTGTCGAGTTCCAGAAACCGGTTTGAAACTATACTTTTCGTTGACAATGAAATGTATCAGGAAATAAAGAATACAATTACATTATCAAATAAAAAGACCCATTCTAGAAAATAGCAGTGGAAATAAGCATCACTATTGCAAATGATTACAGCATTACCGATATCGCCGACTGTTTCTACCGAGTGCCGTATCAGACACTGCATTGCTGTAGGCAGTGACAATGTTGAAAATATACAAGCTATGAGTAATGGAGCACGCGAACACAGCGTGCTTCATAGTGACGTGCGCGCAATTTATGTTGCGTCACAATTCTTGGACAGTGTTAAATTTTCTGAAAAATGTTTCTTAATAAATAATTAATTGGACATAATTTAAATTGGGTGAAAATACATAACAGTGTAGCCTATATGAATGTAGGTAGCACTTGTTACAGCGATTAGTCTATGTAATGAAAGCGCGATCTGGGAAAAAGAGGTCAAATTAAAAAAATATTGAATGTGACTGACACAGTAGGAGAAAAAAGTTTTGATACTTGAGTATTTTTTGTATTTACGACAATCGTATAATAGTTGTTTACGAAAGACATTCCTAATTTAAGGAACACAAAGTATTTAAAAATACAACCAATACGCCTTTGGCATCATACACTCTGCAATATTCAATTTCCTAACAAAACAACGAATAGAATCCACCTATGTGTACCTACTGCTAAGTATACACTCATAACATAGCTGCCATCAAGTTGATAGATCAGATACTATGTTTGAAAATTTTAAGGGAGTCAAATAGGGCGACCTGTTGTCCCATAAGTTGTTCACAAGTACCAGGAAGAAGTTTTTCAGACATTAGCAGTCAATTAGGAAGAGAAAGGCTTTGTCATCGGCGAAGCGTGGTTAACTAATTTACTTCGCTGATGATTTTGTCTTTTTCTGTCCTAGATCCTTAGGACTAGAGCAAATGCTACAAGATGCTTGAGGTTGAACTAAAGATAAACATGTCGAAGACTAAAATCATAATTAACAGCTCCAAAAGTAACATACACGTAGGCGGGGAGAATATACAATACATCTAAGAATATCTACTTGAGCCAAGTAGTCTCCTTCCGGGAAAGACAAGACAAACAAATAACGTACCGAACAGAAAATGCCTAAAAAAGCTACTGGTCCATGAAGGAACTATTTACCGGCAATTTGCTCATGTCACTGAAGCGTAAGCGGATGGACATGAGTATTCTCCTCATTCTGACCTATGGTGCATAGACTTGGTCTTTCAAAAACACTACACTGCGCTCAAAAACCCAAATGTTGATGTGGCGTAAAAGGCTGCCCAACTTAAATGGGACTGGGTAGGACATATCTCACTCATGTCTAAACAGATGTGGGCAATAATAACCAATTCAATTAATATTACATATTACAATAATTTACAAAAAAGAGTAAATA
Organism: Mythimna vitellina; assembly: GCA_949316375.1. Classification (NCBI taxonomy): domain Eukaryota; kingdom Metazoa; phylum Arthropoda; class Insecta; order Lepidoptera; family Noctuidae; genus Mythimna; species Mythimna vitellina. The sequence continues at coordinate 3,838,453 of OX438691.1, read as the reverse complement.
TTTATTAGTTGGTATATTACATTATACTACTCTGTCAAGAAAGTACCGGGAAAAAATCAATAATGGACAAAATGTTAGTTATTTTTCCGAATTTATTTTATCGCCTTCAAAGTATGCTCTTTTAGAAATTATACATACACAAGTGATTGTTTCAAATGGTACGGATCGACTAGTGAGACACAGAAAATTCAGCAGCTACCTCTCTCAAACTTGAAAGAAGATTTTCAGTAACTATTTTCTTTACTTTTGCAATTTTAACTACAGCTGAAGACATTGATGGCCTACCAGACCAAGGCAAATCTTTCATCATATCAGCTCGACCGGTTTTGAACGTATTGAACTCCTCTTAAACACGGTAGTGAAAATATTTCTTCCCAGAACTTATTTCTTAACGTTTCAACATATTTTTTTTAATTTCGCAGAGTCTTTGAATATCTCCAAGATTATCTATAAATATAAGAAAAACTATCATCATATCGTAAAATGTATCTAATAAGTCAACAATGATTAAGGTTATAATGTTATATTAACTTAAAATCCGAGATCGTGTATAGCATTGTAGTTTTTCTTTGAAAACAACTTCTTTCTTTTTGTTTTAGTTTAAACTTACAGATCATAGTATTTGGCAACTTTTGCAAATAACTTTTTATTGTTTTACCCATGATAAAGCAATTTTATTGTTAAAAAATAAATCTCTGTAACAAAATACTGAAAATTACAATCACAGACTTTGACGGCTAAATAATGTTGCCATTTTAATTTAAAAAAAGAACTCCAGGTCGCGCTTTCATTAGACGCACTCTATTTTAACTTCAATATGTGGTTTATGACAAAATGTAGAAGTGTAAAAATCTGAACTGTCTTCTTTGATACATAAATGGTTATACATTTACCGAATGACTGCGATGAACTTACTAGACTGATCTACGTGATACAAGTCATACATACAGTAACCTTCACCTTACTTACAAGTGTTTTCCTTTATTAAATCATACCTAAGTTATGATGCATTCATGCCCAGTGTCGTTACGTCACGTGCCTTATGCACGTTAGTTATTGTCATCATAGCCTCTATTTTCTCTTGACTAGGTTATATATATATAAAAGAAGAAACTGACTGACATATCGTACCTTAGCTAGTAACACCGCATAAGTCATTTTTACCAACTTTAAAGGAAACGAAAAAAACTGTGCGGTGTTAAGAAGCCAGCCGACTTGCACGCTTCACTACTTTTCGAATTATGGCTTCTGATTAGCTGAAATCTATGTCATGTGACCAATAGTTAGTCGTGCAATGATCAGCTCCATCTAAAGGCATTCTAAATTTGAAAACCGCCAATTTTCGACTTGAGCGGTATTGTAAGCTAAGGGACAATATCAACGCACAGCCAAAACGGGGTCTGGGAACGTGAAATTTTCCCCAAGGCTTCTTCTACAATGTAGGCAAGCACTATATAATTAATACATGTGCAAAATCTCAACCCGTGTACAAGTTGTATTTGTTAGGTTTTTATATCGTGCTAACTTTCAAGTTTATTGGTAACTTGAAAATTAGCACAAATAGTAACATAGGTAAGTAATAAAGATTATTATTTATTTATTATACATTATTAGTTTCTCAAAACTATATCAAAATACAGGGTGTTAAAGTTTTTAAGAAAACATTCTCGTGAACCAAGTCGTCGGCAAGCAGAAGCAACCTTTTTTACTGTTCCCACTGCTTGAACTCAGGCCTCCTCTCTATGAGAGGGAATGGGCCGTAATCCACCACGCAGGCCCAATGCGGGTTGGTGAATGTCACATGTCTTCGAATTTTTGGTTCTAGGACATGCCGGTTTCCTCACGATGTTTTCCTTCACCGTTTTGAGGGCAGTGGTGATGAAATAAATTACATAAAGTAATGCGCCTGGCTGGGGCGCAGTGCTGGTTATTTTATATTTTATTTTCCTAATGACTCATTTTTTGACAACATTTTTCGAGATTTTATTCAAAACTATAATATAAATATATATTTTCGCATCCTTATGATTAACTAGCTTTTACCCGCAGCTTCGCCTTTGCAAATAAAACAACCTATGTCACGCAGTAATAAAGCAGCTTTCTATCGTTAAAAAAATTTTAGCAATCGGTCCAGTACTTTCAGAGATTATCTCCTACAAACAAAAAAGCAAATTTTACCTCTTTATAATATTAAGTGTAGGTAACAGATTACACACATTGCACATTAGAACTGGCGTGAAAAGTATCGTCATGAAGTATCGTCATCAAGAAGCAGGAATTTGTTGTTAAAACCTACATACACAATATTGAAGAGAAGACAGCGGTATCTATAAATCTATATATATAAAAGGCGAAACTGACTGACTGACATATCAATGTACAGCCGAAACTACTGGGACTAGGAGCGTGAAATTTTGCACAAAGTTTCCTTAGGCGAGCACTAAGAGAGGATTTTCCAAAATTCACCTCTTAAAGGGATGAAATGGGTGTCCAAAGTTTGTATAAAAACCTACTTTCACGCGGGCGAAACCGCTGGCAGAAGCTAGTTATAAATATCTTTCTGTAGATTAACTGCGCCTGTTACACCAGTCATATTCTCTATACACTTACAACTTTTTTTTTTCAATAAGGAATCACCAAATGACCCCTCCTGCTTTGGGTGAAGTGAGATTGAGTATCAGATTATTACTGATTTAAATCCATCTGTGTTAATTTAATTGCTCTTTGGTTTCATGGGTCACTTTAACTCTTATAAACAATCACACAGCTTATATATAAAATTTTCCCTTGTCATATAACGCATCGATTTTATTAATGGAATTTTTCGATTTCTTAAGGTTATATTGGTTGGCGCACTAAGGGTTTTGATTGTCTATAATGCTAGTCATATTTTTGCGTCAGTACTTTGATGAGTTACTCGTGTAAGTTGCTGGATCTTCAAAGTCATGATGATTCCTTATGAAAGGATACTTTTATTTATATATTTACCAACAGCATGCATACATACATACAGGATTTTTTTGTGAAAATAATATTAAAATTTAGTCACTGGTATGCATGCCTACGTAATATGCCTATTCCTATAATAGGCATGCATACCAGCTTACACCATGTTAGGTATGACATTAATTGATATGTTAAGAGATAAAAAAGATAATTACCACAAAAATTAACATACAAAAAAAAAAAACATACAATTATATCAACAAAAACTAGAAAGTAGACTAAAATAGAAAAATGAATTATTACTAAAAAGAGGATAGAGTATATAACATTAAAATTTATACCAACAATTAACAGTTGATTGGATGCAAGATCCACAGGTTGGGTTGACGCATCTGTCTAGACTTTATTTCCTGTCTCAGCCACGTGTTCTTTCAAATTTACGTGTTCAATAGCATCTACTGCACCAGAAGTCTTGTCATTTCTCATCCATATATTTGTTGCAAGTATACTAGATGCTAATCCTATCGAAATATGCAGTGCTTTTGTGTTCCTTGCAATCAGTCTGGACCTAAACCTTTTCCCAACTACATTGAGGTCAGCTTCCATTTTAACTTGATGCAGCTAACTACTAGTAATTATTGTTATACTATATGCAAGTATGTTATTTTGTACTTTAAGTCTGTTGTGCGATTCTGAACAGAACTTAAGTCAATAAATAAATCTATCAATCCAAGGTTTTAAGGCCGAAGGCTATGATTAAATCATGCAGTCAATTTATTTGCTTACGTTGTTGCAGTCATGTTTGCATTTCAAACTACTTAAGCTTAATTATAAAAGTTTCCGTGATTATAGTCGTCTTTACTAGGTAAGTTATGTGTATATACCTACATAATTCTGTTTTCGTTCAAATTTTTCGTGGCGCTTGAGATTGATGAACTTCTTTTTATTATTTATACGTACGGATAAATATAAATCTGTGTATATAGCGCTGGGTTCAGCTGTCTTTACTTGTAGATCTAAATCTGGATCCTCCTGATCCTTTAGTATACTTCTATCAGTTTATGATCACTTAATACCTTGATTAAGAACTACAGATATGCCGCTATTGACATCGCAGTTGTTTACCAGTCTTAAATTTTTTACAACGTCCGGGCATTTTCCACTGTTGAAATTTAGGAGCATATTTACCGAGTTTCCCTATGGTTTCTGTACAATGACTGAGTATAAGTTGTTACAGTCATGTTTGCAATATATTTCACCTTAACTACTTTTTCTTTGTCATAACGATTTAGTTTAGGTATAGTTTTAATGACGTGTTACCCAATCACTGAGGCACGTAGACCTACCATAAGACTAATGTTGCATAATCACCGTGGTTTTTACATAATTGCAGTCTAGGTTATTGAGCATTACAATTCGTAAATTTTCCTTTACTGATTTCAAGAATGCATACGATATTATGCATGCAAAAATGAATATATCTGGTCTTAACTAGTTTTTACAGCTGAACTAAAGAGATGAATTTGATGGAATATTCCACAAAAGTATATTGTTGGCTGAAATTTAACACAAGGTAAACATGTATATCCTTGTGGTATTTAAGCCAACTGTGAATATTTAATACTAGCTTTTGCCTGTGGCTTCATCCACGTGAAAGTATGTGTCTCCATACAAACCTTGGAACACTGTTTCATCTCCTTAGGGGGAGATTTTTGGAAAATCCTATATAATAAACAAATATTGTTATTTGCATGATCCGTAACTATAGTTACAAAAAAAAAAAATTAACAAACTAAAATTTTTGTTTATTCGCTTCAAATCTATGTTCTAGTGGTGATTTTTAGATGTTACATCATACTACACCTGTTAATTATTATAATTATGTATATTATGTAATTAAAAATGAACGTTTACAATATCATGGAAAAGTTTTTTTGTCATTTCACGGAGTTCTAATGTTTGTTCAAATCCCTAGATTTGTTAAGGGAAATGATAAAATAGTGTTGTTATTTTACAATCCTTCGTGATTTGATCAAAGTGCTTAGGAAATTGACCAAATCTCTGTTTTTATCACATAGATGTATTCCATAAAGGCAAATGTGCGCCATCTTAGACTACATCTCAGCTTACAATTAGGTGAGGTAGTGGTCAACAACAAGTCAGAGAAAAAGTAATTTTTTTTATCTGGGTATAAAGAAAAAGAAGCTAAAAACAGAAATAATCGATTCTACTTTCTGGTAAAGTTGGTAAAGGATATGCTAATGAACCCGGAGCCTTGCGGTGCATCGCAACCGTCTTTCCTGCATTTACTCGGGTACGATAATATAGCCCTTTTGCCGGAATATTTTATTATCTAGTTAGCACCTGACTACACTAAGGTCAGCAGCACAAGCAATGACTGTTCCATCAATGTTAAGAGTCATGTTTTTTACATTCATCATCACCATCATCATCATCATTTCAGCCGAAAGACGTCCACTGTTGGACATAGGCCTCCCCCAAGCGTCTCCACAACGACCGCTCCTGTGCGTTTCGCATCCTCCGCATTCCCGCGACTCTCATCAGATCGTCGGTCGGTCCACCTTGTGAGAGGCCTTCCAACGCTGCGTTTTCCGGTGCGCGGTCGCCACTCTAGAACATTTCGGCCCCATCGACCAACTGTTTCTACGAGGAATGTTATTTCATTATTTGTGCTATAACTTATTACCCATTATTTCTTTGGTTTATGGTATTATTATGGTTGTATTGTTTTCTTAGTGCTACCTTTTCTAAAGTATAAGTCAATAAACACTTTAAAAAAAATTGTTCGTTTGCACTGCCTGAACAGGTCCGCTCAAATCAAATGTGTTTCCTCAAAAGACCATCTCAGACACTAATCTGTATGGTTCTCATATGATTTGACCATTATATGTTTGCCGTACGGACTTTAAAAGAGACCTCCCTCTGAAGTTACTGAAAGTTTACTCTTTCTCTAAATATGAAATGACTTGTAAATTAGTCGAGGACAAGATTTTCATTTTGTAAATCCTCCAAGTTAGTTATGATAACAGCTGTGAATATGTGTCGCTCACTGATTCTCTGTCAAAACAAACGTCTGAATTTTTTTAAACAAATTTGTGGAGATTTTTATTTCGCTCATAAATTAAAAGTTTTAAAACTAGAGGCGTACAGAAAAAAAAACATGTAATATATTTTTGTAGGTGATAGTGCAAATGACACTAATAAAAATTTGTTTAAAGGCGATAGTTTGTATTTTTCATTGTGCGTACAGCTAAGGAGTGGAATTCCTTGCCGGAATGTGTGTTTCCTGATAGCTACAACCCGGTAATCTTTGAGTCAAGAGTGAATAGGTTACTTCTAGGTAAGCGCGTTCCATCGTCGACCGCATCATCGCTTTCCATCAGGTGAGATGGCGGTCAAGCGCGAACCTACCGAGAATAAAAAAAAAAAAAATTTGTAGGTTTGTAACATGATTCGCCTTATAGTGATAGCATGACGAGTGACAGGGCAGAATGGAAGAAAAAAACGTGTTGCGCCGACCCCAAATAATACGGGACAAGGGCAAGAAGATGATGATGATGTAACATGATTCGCCTTCAAAAAGTTGTATACTCATCTACCTATCTGTTCCAATTTGTATTCACACCTTCCATTACTGAAGATAAAGCTACTGTACACTACAGCTATTAGGCCCGGCGCCCATTATCGGCATCGGTAAGGAAAACGATCCTTCGGCTTACAACATACATGCCAAGCCATAGTTTCTGACAGTGTGCGCTTGAAAATAGGAATGCCAAAGGAACATTTTCCTTGCCGATGCCGATAATGGGCACCGGGCCTTAAGCACGCAACTGGAGGACGTGACTGTACAAAACTATGTAGAAACTACTGCGTAGTAAAAAGGGTGTGACTAAACCAGCAATATCAGCCATACTTACGTTATCAAAGGGCATCAGATTAAAGATTAGCGCCAACATACTTTACGTAAGTACAAAATACAGGTATGTAGCTGTACAGAAGTTTTTCTGTACGTACAGAAGTTTTTTTATTATTTTTATTATTGACTTTTTCTTATTCTTTTTGAATCCTATTAGCCTATTTGGCGCAGCCGTGAGACACATTGTGTCAGTGTTTTTTTTTTTCTTTTTTTTTTCTTAGTTGTCTTAAATTTTGTTTTTACAGTGTGTGTATCCATGCGAGCTAAATAAAATATTTTTCTTTCTTTCTTTTCGATAGTAAACTAATCAAACTGTTTGGGCGCAGTAGGTGGCTACATTAATTGCAGCATCAGTGGTACTCATCAAATCTTCTGAAGTGCAGGTGTATGTGCAATCGAAAAGAAGAAGAAGAAGAAGAATTATTGACTGACCTGTTGGTCTAGTGGTTAGTGGCCCTGACTGCTAAGTCGGAGGTTGTGGGTTCAATTCCCGCTCAATACAAATGTTTGTGTGACGAGCACGATCATTTGTTCTGTATCTAAATGATGAATGATATTTATTAAACGACTTCAAAAAGGAGGATGTTTTATGTTCGGCTGAAAGTATTTTTTTTCTATGTATGTTCTCCGATTTCTCAACCAATTGTGGACCAATTTTGAATTCTTTTTTTTATTGAAATGTTATGCTTCCGAGTTGGTCCTATAGAAATACTGTAATGATCTGATCATGAACTTCGAAGATATGGAACAGAACTCCTCATAGGATCATAGCAGAACCGTCGTCACAAGTAAAATTGTTTATACGTGTAATCGATGACTGACTGAAAGAAGAGGGGGAATATATCGAACTAGTGTGATGATGAAGCCTGAAGTTAGGCACCGGAACTCTGTAATAAATTAATGTAACCTAACCGTGTTTAGGATTATTAGAATTGTCATGAGATGCACTCAGGCTATAAGGTATTTAAGTTTGGCTGAGGGGTACTTTTTAGTGTACCACCACCATAACTAAAAACTGTAAAATAAAAAAACATTTTACAAAAAAAAAAAATGCAATCGAGTTCAGTGTAAAAAAAAACACTGAAAAGTGCAAAATAACTTTAATCTCGGAAGTCAGTGTTAAATAACGAAGAGACAAAACTATTATAGAAACACCGATTTCCCAAATTAAAGTTATTTTACAATTTTCAGTGTTTTTTTTTACATTGAAGTCGGTTGTATTTTTTTATTTCTTTGCTTCTAGTCTCTAGTTCTGCTTTTAGTCTGTCCCCTCACCCTAGGCATGTTACGACAAAGTAAATGATACCGATACAGACCTAGGGTTTCTTGTCAACGTAGAGATACGGCGATGGGATGATTTAAATATTATACTTATAATTATATTTTTTATAATTTACATATTTCATTTTGATTTTATTCAGCTTATTTTATTATTTATTTAGATAGTGCAATTTGATTTAGTAATAATATATACACGCAGTTAGTTACTTTATATTATAAAATCTACGTGTATTTAATCAAAGTTTCCCCAAATAAAAACTTGTTAACAAAAGTGAATTTCCCAGAACATTGAGGCAACATAGTTGCTAGGTCACCTCGGGTAGTACCTATAGATCGGAAGAATCTCGAAGTCTGCAGTCGCACGCGCATTGCACGCGGTGTACTCATGTTTTTGTTTAGAATCGAGTCGGTCTGTGTGTGTGTATGAGATCCGTATCATGTCGTGTGGCGGTGGATCGTGTCGAGTGGTTCATGAGAGTTGACTCTGTCGTTGCTAACACAACTGGATATGTAATTTGGATGTTGGAATACTAGAATACAAATACAAAATGTTTTTTTTTTTAACAACTATTAGTTTATGATTGGAGCCTACCTTTAAGCATGATGAGGCCTGTGTTAGGAGTTTACAAAAAAATTAAAGAAAATCTACACTAATATTATAAAAAGGTATTTTTTTTTCTTTTTTTTTTTGTAGGGAGATAATCTCTGAAAGTACTGGTCCGATTGGTAAATTTTTTTCAGCGATATAAAGCTGCTTTATTCCTGAGTGACATATACTACTTATATTTTAATGTGTGCGGGCGAAGACGCGGGCAAAGGCTAGTTTTTTTTTTAGTTATTGTTTCGTCAATAAATTTTGCTCGAGTGCGTTTTGCGTGCTTTATTGTCATTTACGCGAATAATAATGACTTAAAAAAAAGGAGGATGTTATCAATTCGGTTGTATATTTTGCGCGTGTCTGTATTTTTAATAAATAAAAAACTTTTTATATAAACACCTTCTTTACTAAAAAAACACTTAAAGGATCAAAATAAATTTAATTTCGGAAGTCGGTGTTAAATAAGAACCTTTTATTGTTTTTTTTTTACTACAATAACTCTGATGGTAGTGACTTATGATGAAATCCATGCTATAACTGTATGTTTTTGTTCTGTTGTATAATTATTATTTTTTTGTCTTTCTTGTTTCTACTGTATTATTTATTTTATTTTTATTTTATTTATTGGGGAAAAAAATAATACATAGGGAATTACATAAAAAAGAAATAGTTTTACACATGTGATATCAACAACGTTCTCCAAATATAAAAACGTGACACAAACAAGAAAAAAAAAATACAGCGTTTGTCAAACCAAATGTTTGGCAAGCGCTGTAATTTTTTTTTTAAAGAAATGCGCTTTGTTTTAAATTTCCTATGTGATTTATAAACAATAGAGCTGGCTTATAATTAATTATATTGATTTTTGAACAAGTTGAGTAAGTAACGTTATTTTTATTATAATCCCTGTATAATGAGAAGTCTGGCTTTTATGATACACGATCTCCTAGTACAAGAGCCAGGGCAACAGTAATGTTGGTTTTAAAGTGAGTTCAATAAATAATAACAATAATTATCATTATTATTGGTAGAAGAGAAAGTTTGAACTTCAGTCATTTTTCGAAATGACAAAATCAAGGACTATTTAAATTCAATTTAGTTGCGGAAACCACAAAAAACATTCTCAATCGATTCGATTCAATGAATTCGATTCGACGGCTTTAGAGGCACTTGAATCCCTCAATCGAAGCCTCATTGTATTGTACTGTTACTTATTTCTCGCCATTCACTTTCTTGATGAGACCCTGAACATTCTTTTTTTTTTATTATGTATAGGCTCACGCTTGACCGCTATCTCACCTGATGGTAGGCGATGATGTGGCCGACGATAGAGCACGCTTGCATAGAAGTAACTTATTCACTCTTGACTTAAAGATCCCTAGATTATTGCTATTATGTAAGACATTCTCCTTCCTGTTCTGTAATTCTTTCTCAGTTAGTTAGTTTTGAATGAAGACTTTGTTGGATTATAACAAAAACAAATCTATCCTACTTCAACACTATGGTCTTTCTCTTTCTAATCAATAAATATTGCATTTAATTGGCCTGAGCCCCTTTGTCAGCACTTGACTGAAATCCCTAGAATGGTTACAGTTACTGTATTAACCTTGCTTAGAAGCACACGTCTCACGTAATATTACTGAAACACACCTTCCAATATAAAGTATAGGATTAATAAATAGTTATTATTTCAAATCCTTAAACCGTGTTTGCTTTGGTGTCCACCTATTAACTCCAACACACTCATACTTCAACAATGTTCCAAGTAGCACACTAACCTTAGTCTAAGTTTCTTTTGTTCCTCGGGAGACCTTTTGTTTTGGGTGAGATATCATCAAATAACCTCCCCCGCTCTTGATGTAGCGAGAGGGAGAATCAGACTTCCACTAACAAAATCCAACCCGTGTTCGTTCAGTTGGCCATTACGTTCTAGAGCCGGGGTCTAAAACAATCGAAAATGTTTTAAAACCCTGACAGGCATCGGGCCCATCAAATATACTAACTTGTCTTTGAGGTACGTATTGTGTACCTTATCGGACGGCAAGCTATGCATTACTCCTTAACAACGGACACCACTCTAAACTTCCTGTTCATCAACATCGTTTCAAACGAAAGACGTCCATTGTTGGGCGTCTATTGGCTGGATTTCCACTACCCTCACCTGGTCATCGATTCACTTTGTGGGAGGCCTTATAACGCATCTTCCGGTACGCGGTCACCACTCCAGAAGCTTTTAGCCCCAACGACCGATCGATCTGTTCTGCGAGCAATGTACCAGGGCCCACTGCCACGAAAATTTGGCGATTCTTTGGGCTATTTCGGTAACCTCAATTCTCCTGCGAAAATCTTCATGCCTGATGCCATCACGCAAAAAAAATCCGAGCATAGCCTTTTCAAATGCGCTTTGGGTGACTCTAAGCTTTCTGATGAGGCCCATTGTGAGCGACCACGTTTCGGAGTCATGTCATCATTGGCAACATGCACTGATCCCGGTCACCCGGTTATTACGTTCAAAACAACATTAACATCAATCTCGCCTTCTACTTATACTGTAGCTATTTCTGTATTATGGTCTAAAAATCTATCCAGACATTTCCTGCCCCTAATAACAGACTTCACACTCTTCTAAAGCCACCTCTATTACAATTACACTAACATCACTACCATCTGTATTTCTGTATCTCATTTCGTTTAGTTTGTGTGTCAATGTTCTAGTGCACGCGCAGGTGCGGGCGCGGCTGTGACGTCATCTGCGCACGAGACGGTCGCGTGGAGCGCACGCCCACCGCCACGCAATTAAAATGCTGCGAGCAACGCGCAACCGGCGCTACGTGCCAACGTGCGATTTCTATGACATTGGTAGACGGTTTTCAGACGATTTTTTGGTTTATCGAATAGTTTACAACAAAACTTTATTAGGTACGTTTAAATACAAAAGAATTATCATTTCACAATTAAATTAAATGTCACACGTCAATAAAAAACCCGCCCCTGATCGTTCCCGGTGCAAAAGTGCCCATAATACTGGCCGCATTACCTCGCTGAATAGCGATGGTCATCCTTTGCACCGAGAACGACCGGACCGGGAGTCACCCGTTGCCTCCCCGAGCCTACGCCTACGGCCCAAATCCCCCACAAAACACTTTGCCTCCGTACTCCAACTGCCCAGAGTCTCCACAGCAACAGGCACAAAATGGTAAAGCTGAACCAAGGCAGCGTACTACAGCCTTTTTTTAAAGCAGGCGTCTTCAGCGGCGGCAGAAGCAGTGTGCATGGTGCGACTCAGGTGACTGGCGGCGACAGTGCTGACGCAAGTTGCAATAGTTTTGATAATTAATAAAAACTAGATGACGTTATGTGAAAGTTGTGTTTATTACACAACTTTCACATAACGTCATCTAGTCCCAAATTAAGCAGAGCTTGTGCTATGAGTACTAGACAACTGATAAAAATACATATATATTTTTAAATACATATATTATAGGTAAATTACACCCAGACTCAGGACAAATAATCGTGCTCATAAAAAAAATGTTTAATGTTTCTTTCTCATCAAACAAAAATTTGTCTTGGGTGACAATCGAACTGACGACATCCGGCGTAGCAGTCAGGACAACTAACCACCAGATCAACAGGCTAGTAAAAGGCAAGGTAAAGTAAAGTCGTTGGTCATGGTTATCTGACAGAAAAATCAGACCATCAGTCTATCCAGAGAGTATCGTGTTGCCCAGTAACTGGGTTGTAGAGGTCTGATAGGCGAGCTGCTCCATGTAAAATACAGGTATTCGGCCGCATCAGATTAAATTGTAAACCGACCGCAAGCTAGTTGGGAAAGGCTAGGGAGATTGATGATGAATACTTTTATGAAAGAAAGAAAGAAAACATTTATTTGAGACTCGCACAGGACAAACAACAATAAAACTTAAAAGATATATAGATTATATAGTTAATATAATCTATAAATACTTACAGTCTTCCCAATAATGCGCATCTTCGCTAATTATCGTATTCCCGGAAACACCCGAATCATTTAATCGTAAGCATGAAGAATTATGCATGAAGAAAATGCACTTAACCACTCCATATATATATCGTCTTCCGACGCTCGGGGAATACGACCGTTGCCGAACAGTGACGAAGATTTCTATGCGCATTATCACTTTGGAAGACCTGTAACTTAAAATAAAAGAAAACAATATTAAAAGATAATAATAAAAGACCTCTGCGAGGCCAAAAAGACTACTATCTCAGATATTTAACAAAAAGTAAAATAACACAGCGCTAATGCGGAATGTTTGGTTTGTAAGTAGACTATTTGTGGGCCGGAACTAGAGAAACTCAACATCGAGGTAAGCTATTTACACATGAATAATTTTCCTTCGGTTTTTTCGGCCATTATTATGGGAGTAGGAGTTCATTCAAGCATTGTCTGTTAAGACTCACTACTCTGTATTAGTGGATGACGTTGTTATTTATGCACTTATATACCTAGATTATAAGCTTTTATTAATCATATCATCATCATCATCATCATCCTGCCCTTGTCCCGTGTTATTTGGGGTCGGCGCAACACGTTTTTTTTTTCCATTCTGCCCTATCACTCATCATGCTTTCACTAACCTCCTTTTCTTTCATATCACTCTTCACACAATCCATCCATCTTTTCTTTGGTCTCCCTCTCTCTCATATGAATTGTGTAATTGTTAGTTTTCCCTAATAATTAAAAAAAATTAATAAGACTCATGATGGCTGGGTCGAAGGAAAAGCGCTGTAGGCATAACCCGGTCAGACGCGGTTAAGACAGCTGATGGAGGCAAAGCCGTGTACACTGCAGAAGACAGCATAGCTTGGAGGTGCGTCGTATGTGGTCGGAGTCCTTATTGACGGAACGATGACAAAGAGACTGAAGGTTTTATGATTCTTCTGGTGGACTAAACTGACAGCAGTGTTCAATACCCAGCTGTCAATGAACACGTGGGTCCCCCTGTCATTAAAGCTTTTTTTATTGGGTGGGAAAATCATCTTATGACAAATCCCGCTTTTGGGCGGAGCGCGAGATAGTGTCAGACTTTTACTGACTAAAAACCCACTCCTGTTCCTTCGTTGCCTTCGTCCCAGGGTTTCGTTTTCACACTACCCATGGCCTCAGTAGGCTTCGACCCTGCTGGGCCCCTACGATTTGCTGACATCTTCCTGAGGAGCGCGTGGAACAATACGCGCCGTCGACGACTTGGGCTCGGTCTGGATGGTTACCGGATTGTCGGACGGCGGGCTAACCATTGCTCGCCGTCCGCAAGCCCGCGCCTCTGTAATTATAGCTGTCATTTTGGTCCATCAAATTAAAAATTATGGTAAATGTACTGTAGGAAAAAGCTAGAATAAGGATGATGAACTAGCTTATGTGTCAGAATTATATTTAAAATGGTCGATGAGTACCAAGTGATGAGTATTCTATTTGTTGCTGGTGGGATTCAGCTTGTTTTCAATAACACGTCCTCATCATTGTTATTGAAAATCATTCAGTATGTTGTTAGTAATTAGTAAGAATAAAAAACATGAAATACAATGTACATACAAGTTGCATTTCGGGGAGTGAGAAGGAATTGCATAACTTAATTCCACCAAACCATATGTACAAAACGTTTTGTGAACAAAATCATTGTGCGTATAGCTAAGGAGTGGAATTCCCTGCCGAAGTCTGTGTTTCCTGATAGCTACCCCCTGAGGGTCTTTAAGTCAAGAGTATAGTAACCTATTCACTTTAACTTTACCCGAAACTAGCTTCTTCCAGCGGCTTTGCGCGCGTGAAAATATACACCTATATCACTCTTTATATATTTAAAATCTCTATATATATATTTAAAAAACAAATCTTTCCTCTTTATAATTTTTTTATAGAAGATTATAATTACATTAATAAAATATCAAAAGTTTCTTAAGTCACAAAATTATTAAAATCTTGTGGAGTAAGCGGAGATGCAATCATTGATGGTCAGGCGCTCTAGTTTATTAAGAGCCTATTCACTCTAGCCTTGAAGACACCTAAATTATAGTTGGACGGGAAGACCGCAGCAGGCAAATTGTTCCAGCCCTTCGATGTAAGCGGAGTTTCGATTAACCGGTGAAAGATCATAATTATACTTTCAAAATTCCAGTAGTAGTTAGACAGTACCTAGCAATGTCGTAACACTACCAAAACAAGCTATATAATTACATACATTCTAGATTCTAGACTAACACTCATGCAAGTCTAGGAGTATGTCGTAACCGAACATACCATCATGACTTTGGATCACGATTTTGACATATCAACAGAGAAGGATACGGCTAATTGACCGATGTGAGCAGTTGAGTTTGAACTAGTCGCGGGCTCGAACTCGCTGATGGGTTAGCCCAAAAAGTGTGATGTCACATCTGACATTGTGTCCGACAGCGATAATATCAAGTATGAGCAGTTAGACCTGTACCATGACGTTTAAAGTAAGATTGTTTCAATCTTATTTCCAGTGTGGGTATGAAATGGCGCTAGACAACTTGTCTAGCTCTGTCTCTTAGCCACACTAAAATAAGAATGAAACAATCTTACTTTTAATGTCATGGTAACCCTGTTAGACGCTAGTCTATATGCATAACGTATTGTTCGCACGCACACAAATACCATTCCAAACTGAACCGACATTAGACGGTGCGTAAAATCTGAGAGTAGTGCTTTGGAAAATCGAGTTTTATGAAAAAACTACTGCAAAAATCTATTACTAATAAATTGTATAGAACTCTTCGGTAATAAAGCTTTGTCGGTACTGATTTCGTTTTGGAGATTTTATACGATTTTTGTTGCTTTTTTACACCTAAATTTGCGTTAAAATCGTCAAAAAACAGAAAATTTGTTGGCTCATGACTTTTTAATGACAATTTATTTTGTTTTTCTGTTTCCACATAGACAAAATTAATAATAAGATAAAACCATATCATGTTTTATATTGGATGGATAATGTCAAACTGTGTAGTAATACCTCCCCCATATTTTGAATGGAAAAAGTATCGACTAGTGTAACCTTAAGAAGGTATTTTATTTAATATTTAAAGTAATTTAAAGCGACCGTGTATGGTGTTTTGAAGTAAGGCTTCAAAACTCCATACACGGTTGCTTTAAGTATTAACACTTCCGTTTCCGCAACCGCAAAGATTTACTTTTGACATCTGTTGCCGCTTCCGTTAAGACACTTCCGTTGCATCACTAATCTAGAGCCATACTATGACATGTTAAAATATCAGTCGTGCGAGCGAGAAAGAGGGATGGAGCTATATAGCTCCATCCCGGAGAAAGAGGGATGGAGCTATATAGCTCCATCCCTCTTTCTTTTAAGGTATATACCTTATATAGCTCTATCTCTTTAACAGTTAAGTTTAGATCGTTAAATACATCGTGTTAAGAGCTCGTGCTAGGACCTCGGCTCTCATCTTTAGGACGGATCTGCCAAATACCAGCTTGATACACTTGAGCCAATGAGGATCAGCCATGATTTTTGTGAAATATACAGACTTATAGCGTCAAAAAGACGAAGATACAGCAACTTTAGTGTATTACTTCCAGGAACGTGCCCGAGAATGAAGCGACTCGCTGTGACGTCATCTGTTATGATCGGTCTCCACCGGTGAATGAATACGATCAAGCCGTTCGTCGCACGGATCATGACACATGACGTCATCGTAAACAGTCCAGCGAGAGTGCGTGTTTCCAAGTATCCGTTCAGAAAAACTTTAATAAATTCACCATTTCTTGATGGATATTAATAATGAAAAAAAAAATTATGCTCTTTAAATTATTACACATGTACTTAGAAAAAATCGGATTTGCTATTATGTGACTGATCCTCATTGAGAAGCAAGCCAAGAGGATCGTTGTTAATGATGTACCTGCCGTCTTGAGCATCGAAGCCGAATTGCTAGCCTGTCGGTTTTCTACCAGATGCATTTCGGGAAGTGTACGTCGAAATTGCATAACCTAATTCCGCCAAGCCCGTTTTGATCATCGGACCACTAGACGTCCTGACGGCGAGCTAACCAGCTCCCTGTGGGGTATGGACCTCGGCTTAAGGAGTAAATACAGTATGGGAGTTCTAGGGACAAACATACTGCAAACATCAATTCATCTACAAAGCGTAGTGATTCATACAAAGTACTTGGTAGGCCCAAGAAAAGCCGTTGACATTGACGGTGACACGATAAGTAGACCCATCAATGAAGATACAAGGATCATTGGCTTGATCATGTCATCGAACTGGGCAGGTGAATCATAAAATGCAAGACAAGTTCATCGTCTTGTAAGGGCGGATCCTGTATTGTGGGTATGGTGGGCATGCCCATAACCCTAATTAAGGTCGATTAATGGAGGTCTTAATACAATTAACGTCGGTCCAGATTCGGTAGCTCAGCTCGTCGAAACATGCGACCAAGATTTGTAAAAGATTTGAAAGTGTTTATCACTTTCTTACCTTCTTGCAACTCTGCCAGTCGGATAGCTACCACAGAGGGCTCGTTTTCTACTCTTTACGTAGTAAAATCTTCTTGGCTGCTAACACCAAAGGGACGAAAAAAATCATATTCGTAAACAAAATAATATTTCTATAGCTATAATAATTTTCTACTGTGAATTTATCTACTAAACAATGTCTTGACCGGGGTCTAAAACATTTGTAATTGTTACCTTTGTAGGAATGCACATTGCATACCGATTAATAAGCGAGAGTGAATCCGAACTCGCACTTGCCCGATTTTTGGGTGGCCACGACCACAACCTTTTTTATTTAAAGGCTGGATCCGCCCTGGTCACTTTGTGTGTGTATTTTTAACTTAAAGTTAAATTGGTCATTAATTAGTTTCGTGAGTCATCAGTTCTATTTGAGTCGCATTGTCCAAGGGTACATTAAGCTCTTAACAAATCGATGAAACAAATTACTCTTAAACAAAAAGCTGGTTGGTGTAATTTTTCTTTTTTGCAACTGACATTTGCAAAATAGCGGTCTTGTTGAAAGAAAATATCGTAGAAAAACTTGGATTTAGGCTTAAAAATGGTTGTGTGCCGGAATGATGCAGACTTAGATTAAAGGCTCGGACAGAGGCACGACCTCTTAACGCAATCCATTTTACGACTTAAACTGAACTGTATATATGGGATGGAGCTTTATCATCATTTCAGCCGATAGACGTCCACTGTTGGTTTATATTCTAAATATTAATTGACTGGCCTGTTGGTCTAGTGGTTAGTGGCCCTGACTGCTAAGCCGGAGGTCGTGGGTTCGATTCCCATTCAGGACAAATGTTTATGTGATGAGCACGATCATTTGTTCTGGGGGTAATTTATCTATATATGTTATTTAGAAATATATAATTATGTTTATCAGTTGTCTAGTACTCATAACACAAGCTCTGCTTAGCTTGGGACTAGACGGCGTTGTATGATAGTTGTGGAATATTATTAATATTATTATTATTTATTAGCTGGACAAAATTGACAGCAGTGGACAATAACCAGCAGTCGATGTACAATGCCCCGATGTCTTTAAACCATTTTTATAGCTCTCACTTTAGTCCATCTAATTAAAATATATTTTTAGAAGTTAGTATTTTTTTTATAATATAAACTAGTGATCTACTGCGATCCCATCTGATGGTAAGCAGTGATGCAATCGTTGATGGTTAGGAGCACTAGTTTATGAGGAGCCTATTCACTTTAGCTTTGAAGACATCCAAATTATAATCGGATGGGACGAACGCAGTAGGCAAATTGTTCCAGTCTTTCGCTATAAACGACGAGGCGAAACGCTTAGTCCGGACCGTAGGGGTTTCAAAAACGTAAGGGTGGATACTCGCCGTATGTTAGGTGGTCCGATGGTAGAAAGGAGATGGTGGAATCAAGTCGTGCAATTACCGCGCACACTGTTCCTAGTCATATTCAACAATTAAGCCTTAATAAATTCAAAACATTTGTAAAGCGAAAACTTTGTCAAAAGGCTTTTTACTCTATAAAGGATTATGTTGAGGACGAAAAGGCTTGGGATTGACCTGCTCCAGTACGCACTACAACTGTTGTTTTATTTTTCTCTTTTGTTTTTATTTTCAATTGTGCTCTTTATTATTATTATTATTTTACAATTTGATATTGTAGATTATTTTTATTACGCAATTTGACTTTATTTATTTTTATTTTTGACATCAATATTTACTTTATTAAGTAAATTACATTTTGTAAATTATATATTTACTTGTATTAGTATTATGAACGTGAGAACAATGTTGATTGCCTTTTTTTTTTTCTTTTCAGTAATTTTAACGTATGTCTGGCAATTTGAGTATATTCTGCGGCCTACCCAAATGTCCTTTCCTTAGTATTGTTCGTCAAGTCGTTGAGCTCCTTAGTAGTCCTGGGTTGAGCTTTGCGAATACTGACAAATGCTTGCACTGACTGGACAGGTCCACTCAAATCTGTATGGTTCTTTCTTCAAAAGACCATCTCAGACAAATCTGCACTGTTCTCATGTGATTTGACCATTACATATTAACTGTATGGACTTTAAAAGAGACTTTGACCCCTGAGTTTGTTTCGGTGTTTCTTCTCAGGGTAGTCAGCTAGGAAACACCGGCCTCATCTAGTTTAAAAAATGACAAAAAAAAATGACGTGTAAAAGTGTTTTTTTAAACCTACTTACAAAATAAATATCATTTATCACTGTCCAAAATGCATCCTGTAAAACACTGATAGGCAGGTTACCCTTCGCCTGTGCTCCAGGCTGTGCAGATTAGGCTTAAGTAAATCTGGATCACCAATTAGCCTCTTCGCTCGTCTTTCCAAATTAGTTTAATATACACGATGGATGTTTTAGTACATTAAGACGTATCCACGTATCTGTCTGCACTTCAATTGCAGGCGCAGCTAACACGTCTGAATGAGACGGGTGACAGTTACTAACCAATTCCCGCTAAAACCGTCTGGCTGTCTGTGGTCCCCTCTCCCGTAGTTTATGGTTCACTATTGAGGACAAGGTTATCGGGAACCTAAATCAACGCCTACATCGACAAATAACTATGTGATATTATTATCAGAAGGCGGCCCACTGAAGAAAACTGGGATTTTTATAAGATGATGCGAAATCGCTGCAGTCGTTTGTGTAGGAATGCGAAAAGGCGCCACATTCACAACTCAATTGATAATTTCAACCCAGCACAAGTATGGCAATTTTTAAAAACTCTTGGTATTGGCAAAGACACTAGCAAGAGTTCTCCTGATAAGATGGACCTAAATGCACTTAATGCGCACTTTTCTAAGTCACCAATTATACTTGATGACGATGTTAAATCTTCCACTCTCAATGATCTTTCTAAACTTCCATTGCCAGCAAATACTTCTTTCTCCTTCCATCCAATTACTGAACTAGACATTAAGAAATGTATTCGATCCATATCCACTAAGGCGGTAGGGGACGATGGCCTTCAACTCCAAATGATCTTACCTATTATGAGTGAAATAGTCCCTATCATAACTCACATTGTAAATTTTTCCTTGTTCAATAACTCCTTTCCATCTGCTTGGAAGAAGGCTCACGTCTTACCGCTCCCTAAAGTCTCGAATCCTTCCTCACCATCCCAGTTCCGTCCAATATCCATCCTCCCAATCCTCTCCAAAGTCCTCGAGAGTGTTGTTCAGAAGCAACTATCGTGTTATTTGTCCTCTAACAGCCTGCTGAGTCCTTACCAATCTGGTTTCAGACCTGGTCATAGCACTGTGACAACTCTTGTCAAAATAACTGACGATATAAGACTGGCCATGGATAATAAATGTTTAACAATATTGGTTTTACTGGACTTCAGCAGTGCTTTTAACTCAGTTGACTTTGACATCCTCTTAGGAATTCTTTCCTCTCTTAATGTCTCAGTACCAGTAATTGAGTGGTTCAAATCTTATCTTCGGGGCCGCTCGCAGTCTGTTCGATCAGATGAGGATTCCTCTGAATGGTGTGAGTTGACTGCAGGTGTTCCTCAGGGTGGCGTCCTCTCTCCTCTTCTCTTCTCGATTTTTATAAATGCTCTCACTAAGGTCATAACTTCGAATTATCATCTCTATGCAGACGACTTGCAGTTATATCGTCATTGTAAAGTGGACGGGCTCGCTGAAGCTGTGGCTGCCATCAACAAGGACCTTGAAAACATTCACAAATGGGCAAAATCCTTTGGACTCTTACTAAACCCAGCTAAATCCCAAGCGCTCATTGTTGGTGGTAGATACATGCTCAATTTGTTGGATCACCAGTCGCTCCCGACAGTAGTGTATGATTCTGTGCCCATACTTTACTCTAAAAGCGCTAAAAATCTTGGCGTGCATATGGACACTAGCCTCTCTTGGGAGGTTCATGTTGCTGATGTAAGTAGGAGGGTCTTTTACTCTTTTCAGTCCCTTAAACGTCTCCAAAAATTCCTACCATTTCACACTAAGGTTAATCTTGCTCAATCTCTCCTTCTACCGCTCATAGATTATGCGGATGTCTGTTATCTAGATGCTACGGAGGTACTTCTAAACAAACTTGAACGACTGCAGAATTTGTGCATCCGCTTTATTTTTGGTCTCCGTAAGTACGACCACGTGTCGGAATTTCGGGCCAGATTAAGGTGGCTGCCAATTCGGCGTCGGCGAGATACACATATACTATCTCTTCTCTACACTATCCTGCATAACCCTAAAGCTCCTCAATACCTTCGTGAACGCTTTGAGTATCTCGTCCCTAGGGGTAAACTCTGTCGCACTGCCTCTTCTCTTCTCCTTCGTACGCCGCGTCACACTTCCAGCCGCTATGGCGGTTCCTTTTCTGTAACTGCAGTGCGTCTCTGGAACTCTCTACCACACTCCCTTCGCGACAGCCCTTCTCTGGATGTCTTCAAGAGGAAACTTAAAGAGCACTTCCTTTCATTATTGACATAATATTAATATATATTAGTATGTATTTATATTATAATTATATATTAGACTTATGTATGTAATTATATTTTAGATTTAGTTATTGCAAGGATTGTATTGTGCACTGGTTCTTACCCTCGAATGTATTCTCACTGTGTAACTCAAAGGTTTGCTGGAAGAAAACTCATTGTTGAGTTAAGCTCGCCTTTGTACATAAACTGTATTATCTCCGTGTACTATGTATGTTTTTATTTTGTGTACAATAAAGAATTAAGAATTAAGAATCGTTGTAAACATAATAAAAATGTAGTAGGTATTATGTGGTTAAATTATTATAATACTAGCTGCACGCCCGGGCTTCGATCGGGTGTAATTTCATTCTTTCTTTTTTAGGAGTTGAATTAATTTTATTTATTGTTTTTTTTTTTTTTACATTTTTTTTTATCTTTGTCTGGTAGATACCGCTGTTAGCGAAAAGACCGCCATTGTACCCATAGATTTAAGTTTCTTTGAAATTGTTACTATTTTTTTTTATTCTATTCTATTTATTTGAAATAAAGAGTTACAAATTTTTTCTATGTAAAAATAATGTGATTTTTAAATGATTTTTTTTCGCAACATCTCACTGTTGCGAAAAAAAAAACATTTAAAAATGAAAAAGAAAATAGTAGCCCACCGGCATTAGGAACAGAGTCCAAGCTACCGGTGCGCGGTGGTTCCTGAGGGTGCAATCTCCTAACAATGCTCACTATGTCCAAGAGTACTGAATTCTGGATTGAGCCCTTGATCCAACTGCCTAACACGAGTCTCCTCAGATATTGGTCGAGGCTCTTAGCTATTAACCCATCGGCCGTCACGACAATCGCACAATGACTGCTGTATTCTCAAACGTCGACAACCTCGCGTGCCAAATCAAGATACTTAGTTTGTTGATCTTTCTCAGCTTTCACGAGATTCTCGTCATGGGGATTGTTTTGGATGCCTCGCTATTATTATTTAGTTCAAATCCCATGGTCTTCTCAAACTTCTGAATCACGGAGGAGGAAGTAATTATCAGTTTATCGTACCATGGTATGCAGGGGGCGTTACCTCTGACTAATCTGTTATCACTCGAGAATGTTCTGTGATATGACTGGCCAATGGTACATCAGCCTAGTGTATAATGTGGAGGACTAGATCATCATCGTCGTAAAACAATGATGAATCCAATGGTGAGTCTTAAAGGCAGAGATGCACAGCGGTAACTCTGCCTTTAAGACTCACCATTGGATATCCCGAACTTACCATGGTAAGTTCCTGCACCAGATTCGTGCGGAAGAAACGCCCGGGTGTCACCATTGTGTAGACCGCCCGAAGGACACGGTGGAGCATACGGTAGAGGTGTCCCCGCCTGGGCAGAGCACCGCCACCGTGTCCTTGTGGGGGCGATTGGCGGCAGCGATCTCTCGCGCCGGGCCTTTGGACAGGCCATAGTCCGGAGCGAGGAGGAGTGGCAGGCGGTCGCCTCCTTCTGAGAAGCAGTAATGTTAGCAAAGAAGGAGGCCGCACGTGCAAGCGCGAGGCAATGGTCCCCGCGCCCCTGCCGCCGATCTGGCCGATCGTGGCCAGAACGGCAATCCGATCCCGATGACCGGACGATCGGACGGCGAGCTACCCATTGCTCGTCGTCCGACCGTCCGGTAACCTTTTGGACCGAGCCCAAGTCGTCAACGACGCGCAGTGTTCCACGCGCGCCTCAAGGAAATGTCAGCAACCGAAGGGGCCCAGCAAGGTCGAAGCCTACTGGGGCCAAGGGTTTGATTCTGAATTTAACTAATTTAAACAAGTACCAAACTATAACTGAACATCGTTTGGATAGATTGCAATACATAATATACTAAAAAAATATCTTTTTACTACATGTGGTTTCTAAGATCTTGAAATAAAGCATGCGTCATTACTACCTCGTACGGCTCATATAATATATGTAACACCTTAAATTTTTCCGCATTTGTTCGAAGAAGAGCCACACCATAATTATAGAAACCCACTAAAAACACTGAATTGAGTAAACAAGTTCAAAAATAACAAACTTAACACCAGGTGCTAACGGCACACCATTTTTCTAGGTTAGTAAGAAAAAAAGAACAAGGTTACAGACGAACTAACAGAAGGTGTATCTATGACGTACATAAGTTCCAGATGTCTACCATGACTCAAGACTAGATTCATTGTTTATCTATTAGGTACACGATACCAGGAATGTTATGGATATGAAATTTCAAATCTGGAAACGGATATAAGAATCATATCTTACAGATTTCGGATCCGGTTGCGGATATTATATTATTTATTTCATCATCATCATCATTTCAGCCAAAAGACGTCACAATGAACCGTCCTGTGCGTCTCTCATCCATCGGACTCCCGCAACCGCTACCAAGCGTTTGAAGGTCTCCTACAAGGTGGACCGATGACTTGGAATTAATTATTTATTTTTTCCAAATTTCTTCATCATTATCACTTCAGCCGAAAGACGTCCACTGTTGGACATAGGCCTCCCCTAAATGTCACTACAATGACCGGTCCTGTGCGTCCTGGGCATCCGTTGGATACCCACGACCCTCACTAGGTTATCGGTCCACCTTGTGGGAGGCTTTCCAACGCTGCTTCTTCCGGTACGTGGATCGGAGACTCTACACTCGAAGTTGTGGACGACTACGTTTACCTGGGACAGACGGTCCAGTTGGGTAGGTCTAACTTCGAGAAAGAGGTCAATCGTCGAATCCGACTCAGCTGGACAGCGTTCGGAAAGCTGCGCGGTGTCTTCTCGTGCAATATACCACAGTGTCTCAAGACAAAAGTCTATGACCAGTGCGTGTTGCAAAATTTCTTAATTTATATTACATTTTTTTATCGTACAGCGAAAACCTCTCAGGGTTTCTCTGTGTGATGGCAAGTCGCTCATTTAATATGTAACAGTGATATTATAAATGTAACAATAATTACCTGATTATTACATTAAACTTTTGTGTAAAGAAACGTTTTGATTTATACTTATAACTTTTAAATATTAGATTTTTAAAATTATAAAAGTACTAGCGGTCCCGACAGACGTTGTGTTGTCAGAAAGCTGAGTTTTCGTCAGAATAAAAAATTGACAACTCGAATGCGGCGCCGATTTTGTTATCAAAATATCCAGGGACCCACTCCAATACACACAGAAAAGTTCATCTAAACCGGTCAAGCCGTTTTTAAGGAGTAAGTTGACAAATACATGTACAGAAGAATTATATGTATAAAATATGTATTTAATAAAGATATTACAAATATTAAGAATTGATTTTTGTTTCTAAATTAGATTACCATTTGATTTGCCAGGAAAACCAACAAAAACCTGTCGTAATCTGTCATTTAGACTCCGCCTTTATTCAAAACTAGTACTTTCAGCGATTACCTCTTATTAACAAAATTACTAATAACTTTATAAGTATAGATTTTTATATCGGTTCGGTTGTGCTTATAGTTTTATTAGGGCTCCATACCCCAAAAGAACGGAAAACGGAATCCATAAAGTATCACTTTGTTGTCCGTCCGTCCGTACGTCTATCTGTCTATTTGTTTTGGTTATGCTTACAGATATTTTTTTTTTATTTTGGACTTTTTTTTCCGCTGGGAAAATCATCTTATGATATTCCACTCTTGGGCGGGGCGGGAGATAGTGTCAGACTTCTACTGACTAAAAACCCACTCCTGTTCCTTCTTTATTCTTTCTTTCTTTATTCTTTATTGTACACACAATTTTATATTAACAATAAAAATAGGACAGTTGATGTACATAGGCGAGCTTAACCCACAACTGGGTTTTCTTACAGCAAACCATAAGATTTAGGAGGACAATTTACAAATTATGAGGAACTTTAAATGTACAACAAATAAACAAAAAATTAAACATTAATTAAATCTAACTTAAAATTAAAAATATCCTAAACAGATATGTATACAGCACACTATACATAAACATTAAATATACAATAAATAAATACCTATAAACATACATATATATGGGTCATGTTGATAAAAAATGTTCCCTAATTCTTCCCTTGAAAACCTCCAACGAAGGGCTAGCTCTCAATGTATGTGGAAGAGAATTCCAGAGGCGCACAGCACGAACGGTAAAAGATCCACTGTAGCGGCTTGAGGAGTGAGGAGGAAAACGAAGGAGAAGAGAGGATGATGAGCGACAAGGTTTTCCTCTCGGAACAAGATACTCAAAGCGTTCCCGAAGATACAAGGGGGAGTTGGGATTATGAAGAACAGAGAATAAAAAAGAAAGAGTGTGGGAATCCCGACGTTGCCGAATAGGCAGCCACTTCAATTGCCTTCGAAATTCCGACACATGGTCATACTTCCGAAGGCCAAAAATGAAGCGGATACACAAATTCTGCAGACGCTCCAGTTTATCAAGAAGATCCTCAGTCGCATCAAGCATCGCAGTCGCATCCTTCGTTGCCTTTCGTACCGAGGCCGAGTCTTCCTTTCAGAATCAGACCCTTGGCCCCAGTAGGCTTCGACCCTGCTGGGCCCCAACAGTTGCTGACATCTCCTTGAGGCGCGCGTGGAACAATACGCGCCGTCGATAACTTGGGCTCGGTCCGGACGGTTACCGGACGGTCGGACTGCGAGCCACCCATTGCTCGCCGTCCGCAAGCCCGCGCCTACGGTGGTCTTATTTCGGATAATTATCAGATATTTTCGGTTATGGTTTTGGAAAATCTCTGCACGATACACAAGAAAAAATTTATTCTCGAACAGTTCTACGGTATACGGGGGATGCGGTTGTGAATTTTACTGGGGAACCCCAAGCTAGTTCTTAGAAATTAGGTAAATAGGGAGCTACTAGAAAATACTATAAAAGCAGTACAGTTCTAAGGATTTTGCTGGTAAATGGAAGTGATGAGTACCTGCTTTACTGATTGGATTTTCATGAATTTCGGGATGGTAAAGCAATGTAGCTTGGCTCTTTTTTGGGAAATATCCAAGAAACCTTTTGCTGGCCACTGTAAGGACTTTTCCGGGCCTAATCCTGCCTCCATAGGTTTTGTAGCCCGCTGAAACACTCGCCAGACGTACTCCTAACTCTCCCGGCCGTTGGCGGCCAATATGAGGGCCAACGGGTCTTCTTCGGCCAATTGCAGCCCTGGCAATTAAGCTGAAAGCTTGTAGAACACAGCGTGCTGTCGACCCGGGCCTGGCCCTTATCGGACGGTGAGCTGCCTATTGCTCACCATCCGCAAGCGTTAATTCCTTGATTGAAGCATGCATGACTTGATACCGCAATCTCCTTTTACCATCAGACTATCTGACATACGGCAAGTGTCCACCCTTACGTTACTATTTACTCCAGACTCCAAAAAACACGGAACCTTTACAGGATGGCCCCAGTAGGCTTCGACCCTGAGGGGCCCCCTACGATTTTCTGACATCTCCCTGAGGCGCGCGTGAAACAATACGCGCCGTCGACGACTTGGAAATGAAACCTGGAGCCCTGGGATGAAGGCAACGTTTATTATAATTATTTTTATTGTACTTTTTAGTACAATATTGACCAGTCTACACTGTCCTTATATAATATCTACTTATACTGTATTATGGAAATATTGTAAGAACAACAATTTTTTTTAAAAAGAGTAACCATGGAGTTTCTTGCCGGCTCTTCTCCATAGGAAACGATCAATTTGGAAACGTGCACTAGCTTCTGACATTTTATAGGTGCCCATGTAGACCTATGTGAAATAAAAAACTTTTGACTTTGACTTTGAACGAAGAAACAGAAGTGGGTTTTTAGTCAGTAAAAGTCTAACACTATCTCCCTTCTCCGCCCAAGAGCGGGATATGTCATTAGATGATTTTCCCACCTAAAAAAAAATACTTACAGGATATAATTATTCTTACAAGAGAAAGATGGCTGTATACAATTGTTTGCTCGTGTAGCGACTTCTTCAGATTTTATAATTGAGGAGGGAAACATGTTATTTCCATTAGAAGATTATTCCTTTAAAAAAAAATCCTGGAAATAGGTTCGCCACACGTATCGTGAAGAATACAAAAGTGTTGTTATTTACGTGATTGTATAGATACCTACATGCTTTAAGGCTAACTTAGAAAAAAACAAAGTCATTTGGATTGTAAATTATTGTTCTGTACTGTCCTATTACCTTTAAATACACCGAGATGTTTAATTCGCATTTTTATTTCTTTGTAGCAGCCCACAGTCTGGATTAGTGCCCAGTTTTTTAGGGTTCCGTGGCCCAGTCGACAAAAACAGAACCCTTATAGAATCAATTTGTTGTCTGTCTATCAAGAAAATCATCTTATGATAAATGTCGCTCTTGGGCGGAGCGAAAAATCGTGTGACTTTTACTGACTAAAAACCCACTCCTGTTCCTTCGTTGCCTTTGCTCCAGGGCCCCGGGTTTCGTTTTCACACTACCCATGGCCCCAGTAAGCTTCGACCCTGCTGGGCCCCTACGCTTTGCTACGTGAAGGTCGTCATCAGATGACGCGTTATTTGGGGTCGGCGCAAAACGTATTTTTCTTCCATTCTATCCTGTCACCCGTCATGCTATCACTAACTTCTTTTTCTTTCATAACAGTCTTGACATAATCCGTCCATCTTTTCTTTGGCCTTCCTCTCCCTCTCCACCCATTCACTTGTATACTCACAACTCTTTTAGTAACATGCGTACCACAACAACAACTTTTCAGTCACCGGCGCCATGTGAAGGTATGAAACTGAAATTAATCTTCACTATAACTTCACTTCATTATCACTAATTTTGTTTGTAGGAGGTAATCTCTGAGAGTACTGGTCCGATTGCTAAAATTTTATCACCGATAGAAAACCGTTTTATTCCTGAGTGACCAGGGTATATTTTATGTACGTGTATGAAGCCGCGGGCAAAAGCTAGTATTAAATACTAAAGTCCTTGAAGTAATGAAAAATTTAAACTTCTGAGTCAACGCAATTTAAAGATGAGGCTCACATAGATATCAAAACTTATAGGGTACTTTCCGTTGACCTAGAATCTTGAAAATTTGGGACGAAGCATGGTCTCATAGCACAAGTAAAGAAGAAAAGTTTAATAACCGATTTGTAGTTACGTCACCAGAATTTAAAAAAAAAATGCGATTCGGAAAAATCTCGAACTTTGATTCGAGATTCGAACTATTTACATAGATAAGTCTGTACGGAACCCTTGGTGCGCAAGTCCAACTAGCACTTAACTGTTTTTAATTTAACCGTATGTGCATGCATTTCTTTAACTTAGTTTAGATATTTAATTATCCTGAACGTATCTTTTTTCAAATTAAAAAAAGATTTATTAAAATCGGTTCTCGCAATCCAAAACGAAAAGACTTGTATAAATTAGTAACCCTATTTCGAGACGTGTACCCTGTTTAGCTCTCTGATTGGTTAAGAGCTAGCAGCAGGCCAATCGGAGTGCCGAACGTCATAAATGTATCGATCGCGTTAACATTAAAAAAAACTTGCATTAGGCACTGGCCTCAAACGAAACTGCTAAATTTCTGCGTCACTAATTCAATAAATAACTTATTATATAGGCGTGGTCAGTGGCGTAGATAGGCGACCAATGGCCCTGGGGCAAAAAACACTGGGGGCCCCTATTTTACAAGGGAAATCATCAAATAACCTCTCCTGCTCTGGGTGGAGCGAGAAGTGTCAAATTTTTACTAACTCAAAACGAGTTGCCATGATTAAAGTAGTTTTGAGACCTATTTTATTCATATATCGAAGGTTGGAGAATTTTTCGGTAGTTCAATAAGAGGTTTGCTAGTAAAGTTCTGGAGGCCCCCCGAGCTTGGGGTCCCCGGGCCACTGTCCCGGCCCCCCGACCTTGGGGTCCCCGGGCCACTGCCCCGACCCCCGAGCTTGGGGTCCCCAGGCCACTGTCCCGCCTAGGCCTTTTGTAGCTACGCCAATGGGCGTGGTTATGGTGTTAGATTAATTTGTATCGATCAACACTATATCAGCATTATATCGGTCAAGTCCAATCAACATAACTCAATATCTCACTTACACTAATATAGTATGTCACACCTTGCTAGGGCTTGCTCGAATGGGTGAGCGTGGCCTTGGAACGCAAAGGGCAACTTTAATGCAAGTGGGTGTTAGTCAGTAATAGTCTGACTCTCCTTCTTGCTGTAATCAAAAAGGGGGAGTTATGTAATGATTCTTCACTTCAAAAGAGGGGGAAAAAAAAATTGTTAGTAATAGTCTGACGCTACCTCTCGCTCCAAACAGAACAGAGAAGCAAAACAGAGGAAGTTTTGTGATGGTTTCCCATCTCAAAAAAAACTGGGCAAGTGCGAGTCGGAGTCGCGCCCTGAGGGTTCCGTAAAATCCCACTTATGTAAATAGTTCAATTCTCGAAGATTTTTTCTAATCGCTATTCTTTTTTGGTGACGTAGGTAACAACAAATTTACAGTTTTCAGATTGTTTCCTATACTTGTGCTATAAGACCTTCATGCCAAATTTTAGGATTCTGGGTCAACGGGAAGTAACCTATGAATTTTGATTTTGATTTCCTTGAGAGTGTCGAAATATATTTTTTTGCTACATAAACGGCCGTATGTTTTACGGTAGTTAGACCATAGTTTTAATTTCAACTTGATACCTCCACGCATTTCCGAGATATAGGGTCTTGACAGACAGACAGACGAACGAACAGACAACAAAGTGATCCTATTAGGGTTCCGATTTTCCTTTTGAGGTACGGAACCTTAAAAACGTATTACACATTACTAATTCGACTTATTATTTCCATAAAATGAAACCGGACCGATGGATGCGAAACGCACAGGACCAGTCATTATGGTGACACTTGGGGAAGGTCCATATAGATCCATCTAGAAGATCCATATCCAACAGTGGAAGTCTTTCGGCTGAAATGATGGTGATCATGTAATCGTACCTAGATAACTGATCGCAGTCTTCTATATACATATATAAAAATCAATGCCACTTTTCGTTGTAATTTTATAACTCAAGAACGGGCTCACCTATCAAAACCAAATGTTTAGGCTTTGTTCGGACTATTTAGTAGATCATGGTTTTTTGAAGTTTGCACAAAATCGGTCGAGCGGTTCTTCATTTATCACATTATTAGGCGGTACGAAGTTCGCCGAGTCAGCTAGTAAACTGTAATTTTAATTCTACATTTTCATTTCAGTTTCAAAGTGCATTACGTTAAAATTGAACCAGTGTCCCTCACGAACGTCACAGAGGGGAGTGGTCGCCTCGCACGGCCGGCCGGCGTGCGCGCAGATCACGTGCCCACAATGTGTAGTACATTGGTCCTCGGCGTGTTGTTATATTAAATATAAGCATTAAATTACTTTTGAATAATCATGAATAGTTTTGTTTTTAGTATTTTTATATGTGATGCTGTTTGGAGTATAGTATTGCTGCGTGTTTCCGGGGCGTGACAATTGTATTTGGCCAAGGCTAAACTAACTATTTAGTTGTTATTATGTTACGTTTACACGATTACTATAAGCTCCAAGTATATACAAATGTAAGATGCCATTAACAAGCTTGCGAGTGCGAGACCTGATAGACTAACATAATTAATTAAAGCAATTTTTTTTTGTTGTAAATAAGACTTATGACTATGTTACTAACACTTCATAGCATAGCATAGTCGGCCTTATAATGTTCCCACTGATGGGACTTAGGCCTCCTCTCTACGAGAGGGAATGGGCCGTAATCCACCACGCGGGCCAAGTGCGGGTTGGTGGATGTCACATGTTTCCGAATTTTTGGTTTTAGGACATGCCGGTTTCTTCACGATGTTTTCCTTCACCGTTTTGAGAGCAGTGGTGGTGAAATAAATTACACAAAGTAATGCGCCTTATGTAGTCGGGGCCGTTACCACTCGGCCACCACTGCTCTCTTAAGTAACACCTCACATTACATTATATTATCTTCGTGCTTTTCTGTCCTGTCCTGTCCTTCCGCAGCTTCCTGCAGTTTTCCTTCTTCATGAGAGTCAAAAAAGTCTTCAGGATTTGTACCACGAACAAATTGACGTTACGGTGCGACTCCAGCAGTTGTACCCTCACTGCGAACTTTTTCTTATCGCACGTACTTTACGATGTCATCCATCCTTGTGGTGTGATGCAGGCGGGAGATGTACACTGGATTGTTTTGTTAATGCGTCTAGTCTCTAGCTTGGATCTGCGACAAGCTAACGCAAGCCAAGCCAAAGCCCATTCACTCCTTTGTGTTTGTGAACACTGGGCGACACTTGCCAAATATGGAAACTTATCTAGCATTTCATTCGTTTCATTTCAAATTTTTCGGGCATATCATCCGTAAAGAGGACGCGATGAAACGTTTGGTGGTGCAAGGGAAAGTCGAGGGCAAAAGATCACATGGACGCTCTACAATACGGAGGACGGACCTAATTAAATCGGTGACACACTGCAGCGTTAATGAAAACTCCCAAGCTGCCAAACACAGAGCTGCATGGCGTCGTATCGAGAGAGAGGCGGTGGTGGAGGACTCGACCGAGATATGACAACGACCACTCTGTCTAGAGTGCATGACTTAGAAAATCTTGCATTAAGATAAATCACTTTTTAAATATTGACTTATATTTTTAAAATAAATAAATGTTTGTTATGTTCTAGGTAATCTCTGGATTTACTGATCGATGACCTGGTGAGGGTCGCGAGAATCCGGGTTGATGCAAAACGCACAGGACTGGTCATTGTGGGACAATCAAGGTCGGTTTATGTCCAGCTGTGGGACACCTTTCGGCTGATATTTACTCACCGATGACCTGGTGAGGGTTGTGGGAATCTAGGTGGATGCGAGTCTCGCAGAAACAGTCGTTGTGGAGACACTTGAACGAAACCTATGTGCAGCAGTGGACGTATTTCGGCTGAAATGAGGATGATGGCGACTGATCAGGGTGCAAGAAATCTCTAAAAGGGTCGTTGTTAAAAAATAACAGCCGCACGGATCGTGCTTCGAGATATAACTACGACTTTGACAGGGGTCAATAAAGAGCAAACAGAACCTTTGAAAGGTTATTTGAATCTATTTTGACAGAACTATGAAACGAAATTAATAGATAGATAATAATAATCAGAAAGTGAACTAGACAGGCTCAAAGTCACCCAAAGGGCAATGGCTTTCCATTGCCCTTTGGATGATTTTGAGCTTGCTATCCTCGGAGTTTTCTTGCGTGATCGAATCAGAAATGAAAATATCCGCAGAAGAACCAAGGTTGCCGACGTAGCACGAAGAATCGCTTAAGAACTTAAGTGGCAATGAGTAGGGCACATTGCTCACAGAACAGATGGCTGTTGGGGCCGAATGGTTCTGGATTGGCGACCGCGTACCGGAAGACGCAATATTGGAAGGCCCTCTACAAGGTGGACATCGGTCCACCACGAACATCTGACCTGGTGAAGGTTGCGGGAATCCGATGGATGTGAGACGCACAGGACTGTTCATTGTGGCGACATTTGGGGGAGGCCTATGTCAAGTAGTGGACGTCTATCGGCTGAAATGATGATGATGATGAACTAGACAGGGCTAATACAAGAAAAGTCTTGTGCATGACTTGATTAGTCCGAGTCGAATGTTCTCCCAAGTTCATCAACCTGCAAGTTACATTTTTTGATAACATTTATAATCAACAGTGGTCGGAATAGGTAGAGTATATTATTACCTAAAGTTTGTTTAAACTAGGAACATAGAATTGCTCATACCTATCTTCTAATATCGCGGAATAATAAACATGACGATTAAAATATTTATCTATATTATTTAATTACACTTGCGGTACCGGCAGACATAGTCCCGCTAAAAAGCTGACGAAAAATATTTGAGAACCCGATTGTAGCCCCACCTACCGGGTTCCATTATATTTTCAAACCATCCAGGGACTGACTTAAATATACACACTTTTAATTTATTTTAATTTTTTCTTTATATATGTCGTGGCCAGATCTTAGAAATTGATCACTTCATGATATGGCCAACTAAAACTGGCCAGATCGTTTTAAACGTTAAAGTTTGATGATATGTCAATTCTCGTTTGGCCTACTTTCTTTTGCCCTTTTATTATCATAGAAATCCTACATCAATGATATGGTCAAACGAGGATTTACAATTGACCTATCATCAAATGTTAACGTTTAAACGTTATGGTCATTTTTAGTTGGCCATGTTATGAAGTGATCAATTCTAAGATATGGCCACGACATATAAATCATTCTTCTGTACGTGTTTTTGTCATCTAACTCCTCCTAAATGGCTTGATCAATTTGGATGACATTTTTTGTCTGACGAAAAGCCAGCTTTTGAGCGGGACAACGTCTGCCGAGACCGCTAGTTATATATATAAAGATATACACAGTAATTTTCCGATAGTTATTAGTCAACTTATAACCACACAGACAAAATCTTCAGTTTCCTCAAAGAAGTGACCACAGGCAGGCTTGGTCGAGGTCAAGTCCATGAAGGGAAGAAGCGTTTGTGAAGTTCGTAATACAATATCATGACTGTCCCTCTTAACGCATAATTAATGGTAATAAAAAGTAGCGCCTTGTAATTATTTGCAGAGCTATGCATTGCTATTATTATCCTAGACATGATTAATGAGGTAGGTAGTGTGCCAACACTGCGCTGGGAAAGACTATTGCATATAGATAAGAATATATTATCAGGTTGACAATTAGTAAGTGATAGTTAACCACATAAATTTAGAAAGGCCAGAATTTGCTTGTGTGTGTATGTTTGTTACTTCTTCATGCTCAAACGGCTGACCGGATTTGGATGAAACTATATAAGGTGTTAAAAAATTAACTTTAAGAATTTCGAGGGGACATTATACTCCTCATCATGAACAACTTTTACTATGGGACCAAACCTGAAATCGCGATAAAAAAATCAACTGTTCCCTACGTTTAAGTTCGCATAACTCGTCAAAATGTATGGAGCAGTTGATTTTTTTTCGCTATTTCAGGTTTGGTCCCATAGTAAAAGTTGTTCATAATGAGGAGTACAATGTCCCCTCGAAATTCTTAAAGTTAATTTTTTAACACCTTATATATATAATACAAATACGGTATACGGGTATTTGTATTTCGGGCTTGTATCCACAACTCTACGTCTAAAGCGCGTATTTTGCGTAAAGGTGGGTCAAATGCGTCATTTGATCTACCCCAGCTCCTCAAGGAAGGCCAGCAGCGCCTTGGTGTTACTGACCATTTTGCGAAGGGTTCCTGGGTTCATGTATTACTTTGCCCTGTATCCAGCGACTACGGGGCAGCTTAGAAGCAGATGAGCTGTTGTCTCGTCATCCTTCATGCAGGCTCAGGCATATACGCTTGTTTACTTGCTCCTTAGATGGTTGTCATGTAATAAGTTATGCTGAGACTCATTAATGGTATACGGGTAGACAATGGCCTAAAATAGTACATATAGAGACTTTTATTATAGGTAGTTTTTATTCCGGGACTGCTACCCGGGAGAGCTAGTAACGTGTAGGTAAAAAAAATATGCTTGTTCATATAACTCCTTAGGTAGTTACCAACGCCGGGCCTTGGTACAGGCCATGATCCGAATCGAGGCGTGGCAGGCAGTCGCCTCCTTCTGTGAAGCAGTAATGTTAGAAAAGGAGGAAGTCGCACGTGCACGCGCGAGGGAGTGGCCCTCATGCCCCAGCCGCAGGGATCCCGATCTCAATTTCCGGCCACCGTAGGCGAGGGCTTACGGACGGCGAGCAATGGGTAGCTCGCCGTCCGACCGTCCGGTAACCGTCCGGATCAAGCCCAAGTCGTCGACGGTGCGTACTGTTCCACGCGCGCCTCAAGGAGATGTCAGCAAACCATAGGGGCCCAGCAGGGTAGAAGCCTACGAGAAAGACTACTAAGAGATCCTCGGGGCCCTAGAACAATGGCAAAGAAGGAACAGGAGTTGGTTTTTGTCAGTAAAATTCACAATTTGTGCGCTGCAGTTTTTCTGTCCGAATTTAATTTAGGTGTTTTCAAAGCTAGAGGGAATAGCAGAAGAAGAGAATTAATGAATGATGATGATCTTTGGAGTGAATAGGTGTGTATGTATAGGTGAGGAAATAGGTAGGTTACTTAATAAACTAGTGCGCTTCACCATCAACGGTTGCATCACTGCTTACCATCAGATGAGTTCGCAGTCAAGCACTTGTTTATTTTAGTATTAAAAAAAAGTATTTTACTTGTAACGGATCCGACGATTAAAAATAGTAAATATATATATAAAAAAAAAACAAAAAAAAAAACATTTCTTCTTCTCTTGCTCCCTGCACACTACTGACTACATTTCTTTTGATTTCACCTTTCGCATGTCTGCTGAAAGAAACTTCTTTGGATGTAAGCAGTACCTTTGTACTATTGTCTACTTTGTATTATCTTTTTCTGTTTTTGTGCGTACATAAATAGTAAAATAAATAAATAAAAAAAATCTTAATACAATGTGTTGTCACAAAGAAACTAAAAGTATTCTCCGACCAGAGATCACGGATCAGACAAACACATGCCATAAAGTAGATGTGTAATGTTTTGTAACGAAAATAGAAACCGGTGCAAAGTCCACGATCCCGTAGCACACCTCTATATCTAGCACGGTTATTTTAATCCCGTGTTAATCCCGATTCCCGGTACAACTCTAGTTTGTACTCTATGGTACAAAGTTTGGACGTAAATAAAAGATTTGTATCACGGAAAAGTTCTGGTGAATCGAAATTGTAGACTGGGTTCTATGAAATGGTTTAGTTTGTAAACACATGTAGGAGTTCAGATTATAGTGTACAGAAAATAGGATTTAGATTTTCACATATAAAAAATTAAGCTTTTTAACAATTAACTCATCATCTTCCAGCCCTTGTCCCGTGTTATTTGGGGTCGGCGCAACACTTTTTTTTCTTCCACTCTGCCCTGTCACTCGTCATACTATCACTAACTTCCTTTTCTTTCATATCACTCTTCACACAATCCATCCATCTATTCTTTGGTCTCCTCCCTTTGGTAGTTTTTTTTTTAGATTAATTCTCATTTTCATCAACGTCGAATAAAATCAATGAATAAGTAATACGAGTATCTATGCTCAAGCTGTACTTCAAATGGAAAAATACACAAAATTTTACTGCATAATTTTGTTAGGAAAGGTGTGTTATAAAATTACTTTATAGTTTTATTAGAGTTTTTATAAAAACGTTGCCCAAAAAAAGAATTACTCCTGCATCGTGGGTTTGTTCACAAACATTCTATCACACATACACAAGACACCCAAAATTGGAACAACCTGTAGGCCATACAAGTCATTGTTCTTTGCGGGAATCGAACCCACGATACGCAGTGCAGCAGTCAACCACTGTGCCAATCGTGCCTCTGAAAGGGGGATTCGGCCCTGGTATGAAAGGCAACGAAGGTACAGGAGTGGGTTTTTAGTCAGTAAAAGTCTGACACACCCTCTCGCTCCACCCAAGGGAGACGAGGGCGAGGAATGTCATTGGATGATTTTCCCACCGAAAAAAAAACCATTTTATACAAAAACGTCACGTCATGTCAGTATATAGAAATCTCCTATACTCCTATATCTCTACTGACATCTCTCCCGTAAAATATCTCTCGTCTCCCGTAAAGTATCTCTCGTCTCCCGTAAAATATTTATTTTATTAGATTTTTAGGATTCCTTATTACTCGTATAGCGGCAACAGAACAAATCAGTGAAAATTTCAACTGTCTGACTATTACGGTTCATGATACAGCCTGGAGACAGACGGACGGACAGCCGAGTCTTAGTAATAGAGTCACGTTACACCTTTTGTACCCAAAGAACCTTAAAAAAGACCTGTGCGAGGCCAAATAGGCTCCTATCTCAGCACCATACTGCGATATTTAAAATAAAAAGCTAGTAACACAGCGCAGTTAATTGAAGTAATGTGTAAAGTACGGAAATCTCGGAGAGGAAAACTTTGGCACAGGGAAAACTGAAAACAGGAAAGTACAAAATGTTTGAAGTTATTCTTTTTTTATTTTCAAAACATTATCCAAATCAAAATCATGCTGAAAGATGTTTTAATGAAATGGACCTTTGATATTTCTAGAGGCGTTTTTATTTGTGTTTATTTTCTTTCAGGCAGAATCAGTTACGAAGCAGTGGACAGATTAGATTATGAAACAACGAAAGAACTACGAAAATGGTTTCATATTTTAGTAGTAGTTTTTTTTAAGGTGGGATCATCCAATGACGTATCGCGCTTTAGGGTGGAGCGCGACGCTTCGTCAGACTTTTACTGACTAAAACCACACCTGTGATCCTTCTTTGCCTAGCGTTTCAGGGCTCCGGGTTTCCTTTTCGGAAGCCAACCCATGGTTTTATACTTTAGTAGTAAATGGTATATCGTTGTAGTATTTTTATACTGGCCTGTTGGTCTAGTGGTTAGTGGTTCGATTCCCACCCAGGACCAATGTTTGTGTGATGAGCACGATCATTTGTTCTGTGTCTGGGTGTAATTTATCTATAATATGAATTTATTTAGAAATATATAAGTATGTTTATGAGTTGTCTAGTACTCATAACACAAGCTCTGCTTAGCTTGGGACTAGACGGAGTTGTGTGATAGTTGTGTGAATATTATAATATTATTATAATTATATTATAGTGGTATAAGTACTACTACTAAGCTTGAATCCTGTTTTTCGGTGGGAAATAATCAAATATTTTTTCTCGCTCTGGGTAGAGGAGAAGAAGTGTCAGACTTTTACTGAGTAAAATTCACCACTTCCAGGAAGATGATGATGTGTTCATTCAGTCACCCGTTTCG
Organism: Mythimna vitellina; assembly: GCA_949316375.1. NCBI lineage: Eukaryota > Metazoa > Arthropoda > Insecta > Lepidoptera > Noctuidae > Mythimna > Mythimna vitellina. The sequence goes on along the minus strand of OX438691.1, from coordinate 3,799,858 downwards.
TTCATGGACCACGGTAGCTTTTTCAAACATTCCCGAAACCTATTCACTCTTGATTTTAAGAACCCCTGTTTATCAATATTACGGTTAACCTTTTTAGGGTTTCGTACCTCAAAAGGAAAAAAAACGTAACCCTTATAGGATTACTTTGTTATCCGTCTGCCTGTCTGTCTTTCCAGACCCTTTATCTCAGGAACGCATGGAGGTATCCAGTTGAAAATAAAACTATATACTCATTTCTACGGTCCCTTGAAGTTGTGAAAAAATCTAACTTCTCTAACGAAAAAAAAAATACACCCGTTTATGTCGCAAAAAAATACAAAACGCAAAAACACTCTCAAGGGAATCAAAATACATATTTCCGTTGACCCAGAATCCCGAAATTTGGCATAAAGCAACGTCTTCTAGAACATATATAGGAATAAATCTGAAAACAGTAAATTTGTTGTTAAGTCACAAAAAAAAAGGCGATTCGGAAAAATCTTTTTGAATTGAGACCCTATTCGGAAATTGAACTAGACTGCTGTGTGTGTAACACAGGTAAGTTTGTTCGGAACTCTCAATGTGCGAGTCCGACTCGCACTTGCCCAGCTTTATTTAAATGAGAAATTATTAAACATCTCGTTCTGCTCTGCGAAAAGGAGAGTCAAAGTGTTACCAATTAAAAACCCACCTGTGTTCCTTGAGTCGCCCTTTGCGATGCAAGGCTACGATGACTCTTTCGTACTTACAATCCCGCAAGATTCTATACATAATTTTCATTGTCATCATCATTATTTGAACCGAAAGACGTCCACTGTTGGACAAAGGCCTCCCTCAAGCGTCGCCACAAGTCCTGTGCGTCTCGCATTCATTGAATACCCGCGACCCTCACCAAGTCATCAGTCCACTTTGTGGGAGGCCGGTACGTGGTCGCCACTCCGGATCCTTTCGGCCCCATCGACCATATGTTCTGCGAGCAACGTACCCTGTCCACTGCCACTTAAGATACCTAATGTTACGTTATGTTATTAGGAAAATTCTTTGTTAAAATCAATACTTCGTAAGCAACTTTAACAATAACAAACATGACGAAATGCAACCACAGCTTTGTTTATATTAATTGCAAGAATTTCAAGTGAATGAATAACATTGCGCAAGTGAACGTATTAGGACGAGTATATTCCAATTCTTAATCACTTTCGAGGTGGGCAGGGAAGTCCCAGCTGTTGACGCGACCTACGGTGGTTATTTTCAACTTACTACTGGCATACTAAGAGCGATGCCCCTGTTCAGAATATGAGCCACATGTTGGAGTGCCCCCAGTTTCCACACACCTCACTTTGTAGGACGAGGTTTAATATGCCTCGTACGTCGTACTTTGCGGTGCAACTAAGAAAAATATGGTCTCCTCTGCCGTGCAGAAAAATCTTCAGAAATCAATTCGGTAATTGAACTGTTTTCATCGGTAAGTTTGTATAGAACCATCAGTGCGCGAGTCCGACTCGCACTTGCCCGGTTTTTATTTATTACAGACTAGCTTTTGCTCGCGACTTCGACCGCGTACATAAAATATGTATAACCTATGTCACTCAGGAATAAAGCAGCTTTCATTCGATAATTTCTTTTTATCAATCAGACCAGTAAGTACTCCTCCTACAAAGAAACTATACCTCTTTATTATATTAGTGTAGATAGGCTCGCGTTTGATAACTATTTAACCTGATAGTACCCTATTCACTATATATCCCTGGGTTTTAGCTATCAGCAAACACACACAATAATAAGTCTTAATATCCTTATATTAATGGTGACCAGATGGTTGCAAACCAACGTCCCAACCAAGGTGAACTTGCTAGTTTTAATCCATGACCTTTAACGCCCATGGTTTGAAGGCGCGTTTTCCCAACCACCGAACGTATTGGCGCGCGGTTTACATCCATGTAGTCGCAACACAAACCAAACACATAAACCATAATCACCTTGGTTGGAACGCTGGTCTGCAACCGTCTGGCCACCCCTTTAGTTAACAATGTAGGTACATCACGCTTTTGGACAACGTGAGGTCACTAACACACTTTTTTTTCCTTCCATCAGCCTAAAGTACGGTAAGTTTACTTAATGAATTGTGGTTGTGGTAACTCAGCACAATGCTGCCATTGACGTAGCTTTAAGTGATCATAGTTTGCACGTGACTTTATATGATGTTTAGTAAGTGTATTGAAAATATAACTTTTGGTAAATACCCAAAAGTTAGATATAGTTTAACTCATCATCATCATCATTTCCGCCGAAAGACGTCCATTGTTGGACATAGGCCTCCCCCAAATGTCGCCACAATGACCGGTCCTGTGCGTCTCGCATCGGATTCCCGTGACCCTCACCAGGTCATCGGTCCATCTTGTGGGAGGCCTTCTAACGCTGCGTCTTCCGGTACGTGGTCGCCGTGGTCCAGAACCTTTCATCCCCATCGACCATCTGTTCTTCGAGCAATGTGCCCTGCCCACTGCCACTTAAGTTTGGCGATTCTACGGGCTATGTCCGTAACCTTGGTTCTCCTGCGGATATCCTCATTTCTGACGCGATCACGCAAGGAAACTTCGAGCATAGCCCTTTCCATTGCCCTTTGAGTAACTTTAAGCTTTCTGATGAGGCCCATTGTAAGCGACCACGTTTCGGAGCCATATGTCATCACTGGCAACACTCACTGGTCATAGACTTTTGTCTTGAGTTTTGTTTAACTAAGAACAACATTTTAACATAATAAACACACTGAAAGTCGATTTCAGATATTTTTAAAGTAAATAGTTTTTTGCATAAAATAATCCTTGAATATTTTTGGATACAACCCGACGAACGGCGAGTATCCACCCTTAAGTTATTGAAACCTCTACGGTCTGGACCAAGTATTTCGCCTCGTCGTTTATACCGCGTACATCGAGGGACTGGAACAACTTGGCTCTGCGGTCTTCCCATCCTCAGATTGAATAGGCTCATAATAAACTAGTGCGCTTCACCATCAATTATTGCATCACCACTACCATCAGATAGGATCGCAATCAAGGACTAGTTTATAGCAATTACAAAAAAAAAATACATGTTTTGATAATTTCTTGATACATCTAGCATGATTGCGTCACTGGAGTGTTTGTGTGTACATGCGTAGATACCAATACCTATGCGCTAGCGCTATTACAATTGACTATAGACTCGTAGTGCTTCGTTTTCCTGAAATAGGATAACTAATATCTTAAAAAAAACCAGGCAAGTGCGAGTCGGACTCGCGCACTGAGCGTTCCGTACAAACTTACCTATGAAAACAGTTCAATTCCTGAATTGAGTTACGAAGATTTTTCCGAATTGCAAAAATTTTTTTTTTGTGACATAGCTAGAAATTTACAGTTTTCAGATTTTTTCTTATATTTGAGTTATGAGATCTTGCTTCATGCCAAATTTCAGGATTCTAGGTCAACGGGAAGTACCCTATGGATTTTGATTCCCATGAGAGTGCGAAATACACATTTTTTGGGACATAAACGGTAGTATCCTTTTTATTCGTTAACTTAGAAGTTTGATTTTTCCACAGCTTCAAGGGACCGCAGACTTGAGTATATGGTTTTAATTTCAACTCGATACCTCCTCGCGTACCCGAGATAAAGGATCTTGACAGACAGCCAGACAGTTGGATAACAACAGAGTGATCCTATAAGGGTTCCGTTTTTTTCATTTTGGGATACGGAACCCTGAAAACACTACCTAATTGAATTATGATTGTATCTTCATTTTGTAATTGGGGTGTTTATGGATGTTCAGCCTGGAAACCTGTTAGGCATCGAAGTACGTTTGGACATGTTCTTGACTCCAAATTCTTGATTCAGAAATCGAGTGTATGATTACGACAGGCAATGATGTTATATTTTCTTCTACTCAAGTGAATCTAGAATGAAAATCTGTTTTTCCTATTAAGTTAGGAAGTGAGAATTTTCTTGATTCCATAACAATAATGTCATCCACTTACTTATAGACCACAAAACTAGTCACTTCTAGTATTACATCAGGAAAATAGTCTAGAAATTACACATTTGTTTATTAATATGTAGCATCGTGGTGATCGACTTCCCGTCCGGAATAACAGAAATTTATGTGGACTAAGTCGAGGGAAAACGCTTTTCAAGCCACTATAGCTACTCAATATGAAAATATTGACACTGCGGTGTTATGCATAGTATCGATATTTTATTTATTTAAACTTTATGTACAGTAGCGGTAGGTACATAGGCGGACTTAATGCAACAAGGCATTCTCTACCAGTCAACCTTTGGGTTAAAAAGACAACACTGTGGTAGGCTTGCACAATAAACAAAAAAAACAGATAATTCAAACAGAAAAAAAAAAAAAAAATTAAAAAAAGTTTAAGTAATAAAATAATATATAAAAAAAAAAAAATTTTGATTAATTATTCGATCCGTCTGTCTGACACGGACACATAATAAGAAAAAAATGCAAATGATTGAAAATTGTTATTTATTTTCCGATGGTAGATGCAATTTTTTTTGTACATTGTTCATAATATACATAGTTCTCTTGATATGTTGGTTAGGCATGTTTCCACCGCGACAAAGAGTTACCGCGAACTTGAAACTAGAAGGGCAACTGAAGGGGGACATGATATATTCAGTAAAAGACTAATACTCCATCTCGTTCCACTTAGAGCTGTAGTAAGCTGCAAGTCTAGTATACTGCCAAAGCTAGGTAATCATTAAAGAGCCCCCTCTTTTATGATTACGTAGCTTTGGCAGCATACTATCTTAACAATAATAAATTATGTATTTCAAGTATCATCAACTCGTATAAAAACAATCAGAATTGGAATCACAATATAAATAAAATAATATAAATAAAAATCCTTTATTTTCCATTACCCTTGACATAATATTTTAAAGTTTAAATCTAAGTACTATTTTTTACTTATAATTTGTTAGTAGTTTTTCCTTATTATCTAAGTTAGTAAGTTCGTTGGGATATGGGCCCCTCCACGGTTGAAGGTCTCCTCCAGTTCCTTCCATTTTTCCCTGTCACTTGCTATATTTTGGCAATCATTTCCTGCTGTATCAATTATATCGTCAGCCCACGTTCTTTCTTGCCCTTCCTTGGCCCTTTCCACAATGTACTTTACGCTGTCCACCTACCGTTTTTTTAGCGCAATACTGGCCACGTATCACGGAATCACAATATGTACTTATTTATTTTATTTTTTTATTTATTTATATTGGCATACCAACGACTTATTTACAACACATTAACTACAACACATTTACGAGGGTATCCTGTGTAAAAAAGTCACTTAAAGGTATTCACAGCATTTACATTAGGTCTTATTAATTAATGATTATAATTAGGTTAAAACTAGAAATGGTCATTACAATATAAGAACTAATGTACCTATAAATAAAATCAAAAGTTAAATTCAAACGAGGGTCTCTATTTACTTACTTAATAGAGATCATTCTTTTTATACGCGTTTTTGTATATACTATTATTTTCATTACTTATTAAGTTTAGTTGTGTTTAAGTATAAAAATAATGCATTAAGCATCATAAAATTCATCTAATGAGGATTGATTCATAAGTCTGTCACGTGTCGCAGACAATAGTGTGTTATGATGCATCATCAAGTCTCTCCACGAGCCAGCATGCTGTTAGCGCTCCCCCGCACTTGTCGCACTAATTATTTTCTATAAATAATTTCATAATTTCAAAATAACTAATATTTGAATGTTTTGTTTGAGAAATGATCGTAAAATTTTTGGCTTGGTAAGCTTGAGTTCGAATTTTGGTCAGACTGTTATAAGTATCGATGTAACTGATCTGATTACATATAAGAACCGAATTCAAAAGCAGAGTTTTTAGTTTAGTTTATTGGAATCGGAATCGGAACCGGAACCGGAATTGGAACCGGAATCGGAAACGGAACGGGAATCAGAACCGGAACCGGAATTGGAACCAGGACCGGAACTGGAATCGGAACCGGAATCGGAGGCCAAGGCAGAAACGTCAAACGTGCTAAAACTATATTTATAAATGAAGCGCGAACTCCTCCTTGCGTCGTGAGGGTCGTGATCTCCATGCTTCATCACTTTCATTCGAACGATATTCCTCCATCTGTTTCTGTGTCTGACAATGTGAAGGGCATTGTAGAGTCAAGAGCGGTGCGGATCTGGTCAGACCAACGTATTGGGCTGCGTCCACGAGGACTTCTCCCATCCACTTTACCGGTCGCGATGAGCCTTTCGAGGTTGCCACCATCTTTCCTTGCAATGTGACCGAAGTATTGTAGAATCTTTGTGTAGAAGCTCTGATGATAACTGCGAGCAGATTTTGAGGTCTCGCAATATGGATACGTTAGTCCAAAATGCTGTCCAAGGTCCGTACCAGTTTGGTTCCCGGATCTCCAGATTTTGAAGCGCGAACTCACAACATACCAAAAGTACGAAACAAAAGAACAAGTGAAAGAAGAGTCGATAGAATTAAGGTCATGCAATAAATATAAACTTGTTTCTACCTCCGATATCGGAATTAGGACCTGTACCATGACGTTTAAAGTAAGATTGTTTCTTTCTTATTTCCAGTGTAGGTAAGAGATGGCGCTAGACAACCTGTATAGCTCTGTCTCTTACCCACACTGAAATAAGAATGAAGTCATCTTACTTTGAACGTCATGGTAATCCCGTAGAGGTGAAAAAGCAATCAGCAGTTTCGTCCTTTTGGAATCAAAATCGAACCATCGTAACATATCTGGTTATAAGATAAGGTGTAGGCTAGAGTAGTCGAGCACAAACGGACCACGAGCTGAACTGAAATTCGTGTAGTGTCTGTCGCTCGTGCTCGGCTCCGCTAGAGTCGGTCCACATTATACGAATTCGAGCTCAGCTAACCAGAAATGTTTTTTCTTTAGGAAACATTGCTCAGACACTGGAATTAAGGCAAAAGAGTCACCAGCCCCGTTATGTGGGACTCGCAAAAAGTATTGTCGATAAATATGGATGTACTAAAAACTATATTTATCTACATAGGTACATAGCTAAATCTAACATAGCGCCAGGAAATTATTATGTAAATTGCATTGACAGCAAATTAGTGAAGATGACCAGATCCACGTGTTTATCTAAACGTAATTTATTTATTTAAACTTTTTGTACTTACATTGGTGGAATTAATGCAACATTAAGGCTTTTACTACCAGTCAACCTTTTGGGTAAGAATATACTATATCGTGGTAAGTGTGCACGATAAATAATTAATAGTTTCTATACACTCTTACCTGCTTAAGAGCAGTGGTGGCCGAGTGGTAACGGCACTGACTTACGAGTTGTAGGTCGCGGGTTCAAACCCAGCCAGGCGCATTACTTTGTGTAATTTATTTCATTACCACCGCTCTCAAAACGGTGAGGGACGACATCGTGAGGAAACTGGCATCTCCTAGAACCAAAAATTAGAAGATATGTGACATCTAACAACCCGCACTGGGCCTGCGTGGTGTATTACGGCCCATTCCCTCTCCTAGAGAGGAGGCCTGAGTCCCAACAGTGGGAACATTATAAGCCCGACTATGCTATGCTATGACTATGCTATAAACCTTTGGAAGCCGTACGCAGGCCCAAAGCTAACTCGCAGAGGCCTTTTCGACATTTTTAATGAAACTTGGTAGCAACCGACGATTAATCCTGTATGCGTTGTGCATGTGCACTCAATCAGTAAGATTAGATACATGATAATAATAATGACGTATGACGTACTAATGACGTAATGACTTGCGTCATAATGTTGACGTAAGTTGTTTGTCTTTAAGTTTTAATACGTTGACAGCGGCATTAATTTTTTTTTTTTGTTTCCATTCCTGCGGTACGGGGCGTTAAGGGCCTCGTTTGAAAACTATCATTTTATGGTAGGCCCCATAAAGTTTGAGAAACGAAAAGCTGTTTTTTATGCTAAGTGTGGTACGAGGTCAAAGTGACCCCGTATTAATACCTTATTCATCTCTTTCCAGAACTAAACTAAACTGAAGTTACGGCCTCCGTACCGCAGAGAAGACCAAGTTTTTCTTAGCCGCAACTCAAGGCATGAGGGGGTGTTCAAGTATCATCATCATCATCATCATTTCAGCCGAAAGACGTCCACTGTTGGATATAGGCCTCCCCCAAATGTCGCCACAATGACCGGTCAGATTCCCGCGACCCTCACCAGGTCATCGGTCCACCTTGTGGGAGGCCTTCCAACGTTGCGTCTTCCGGTACGTGGTCGCCATTCCAGTTTCGTCCCCATCGACCATCTGTTCTGCGAGCAATGTGCTCTGCCCACTGCCACTTAAGTTTGGCGATTCTTCGAGCTATGTCCGTAACCTTGGTTCTCCTGTGTTGCTGTTCAAGTATTACGTAAAGAAAATTTTGGAAAATTTTGACCCCCTCCCCCCCATGTAACGCTCCGTAACGTTTTCCTGTACCCTCCTCCCCCTTTATAAACGTTACGTAACACCCAACTGACCATTTTTTGCGTTACGTAATACTTGAACGCCCCCTTAGACCTCGTTTTCTCGCTTAATGTATTAAATATGAATCTCTGGAAAGTTTCGTTCGTCTTTAGTAGTTTAACCTTCTGAGCCATAGGCTACTATTATCCTAGCGGGAAAGGGCAACTGAAGAACACAAGTGGGTTTTAGTCAGTAAAACTCTGACGCTCGTTTCCTCTCGCTCCACACAGAGCGTAATTTCCGCGATAATTTCCTACTCAGAAGAAAATACTATTGTCCCAGAAAAATTTTGGGTTTTTGTGGCAGGAACAGTCGCAGCTAAAAAATGGGGGCATGACCCTGTGAGTCAACAAACAGTTTTATAATATTACTAGCTTTTGCCCGCGGCTTTGCTTCCGTCAATTCACTACTACATTCTACTCTACCAACTGTACCCTACCCTTGTCTACTCTATCTTACTCTGTCCTACCCTACCCTACCCTACTCTGCCCTACTCTACCTCACTCTACCCTATTCTACCCCACTCTACCCTATTCTGTCCTTCTCTACCCTACTCGATAAAAAGTATCCTATGTCCGTCTCCTGGTTCTAAGCTACATCCCCACCAATTTTCAGCCAAATGGATTCGGCCGTTCTTATTTTATTTTATTGGGGACAAAAACCGTTACAAGCTTGAAAAAAAAAAAACAAAAAAAACTTAAAACTAGATACACAAACATGTAACCCACTCCACGTCTTAACATATGAATAAAAGAAGTGAAGGAACAGAGTAAACAGAACAGTGCCTTCGAGAGAGAATTAATTGTTTCATGTATAATAAAATAATTAATTTCTATAGTCATAATCTTCGGGTCTTGACTTATTTGCCAATAAAAAAACAGTTACAACGTTTTTTTACATTAATATGTGGTGCGGTAAGTAAATAATAAACATCTGAAGCCAAATTAGGCAAAGCCTGTATTTTGGCTATCAGAGCAATTCCTGTCGAATATCTAATAATTTAGGTGTCTTCAAGACTAGAGTGAATAGGCTCTTAATAAACTACCACCAGTGATTACATCTCCGCTTACCATCAGGTGGGATCGCAGTCAAGCACTGGCTTATATCAATTTAAAAAAAAAAATCCTTTACCTATATTAATCACAGTAGACATACTCAATACTTAGAAACCTGGTCTGGCATTAAGCAGACGCCTGGCAACGCAATACAAGCATAGCCACAGTAAAAGCTAATCTAGTAGCTAGTGCGTTATCTAATACGGACTTACCACGATTTCTTTATAACACATCCGATTATGTATACATAGCATAGCATAGCATAGTCGGCCTTTTAATGTTCCCGCTGTTGGGACACCGCTGTTGGGCCTCCTCTTTAGAAGAGGGAAATATGAATACATATTAATCGTATTATTTAAAGAACGAACATACCACAATAATTCTGCCCTCATAAGTCAAAAAGTGGTAACTCAAATAAAATTAGTTTCGAGAAAAAAAGATTTTAAAGAAAGATTGCCTTGACCTTTGTGAAGATACTAAATAAAACCTTCTGCCTACGACTTCAACCACTTGTTGTATCGATAAAAAGTATTTCAAGTTCTTTTCCCTTAGTCCCTGGGACTAATCCCAGGAACTAGAACAAAAAAAATCACTTAAAATAGTTTTCACTCTTGGGACGTAGGTAGTCTAGGACCTAGACAACCTACGTTCATTAAGATCGATTTAACACCGTTCGAAATCATCTAATGACTCCTTCTACTTTAGGCAGGAGGTGTCAGTCTTTTACTGACTAAAACCACTCGTGTGGTTTTGTCGTTCAGTTGCCCCTTTCGTTTCCCTTTAAGAAATCGACCAATGGCCCCATTATAGCCTTCGGCCCTGCTGGGCTCCTACCAGCACCTTTGGTGTTAAGATTTAACAAACAAAGAGGTACTTTTGCATTTATTATTACATCAGAACTTCTCCCCCCTGGTCGCGAATTGCAGTGGCCAATCTGGAAATCTCTTAACCGACTGCGGACCCAGGTTGGCCGCTGTAAAAGCAATTTGGCCAAATGGGGCTTCCTCGACCCATCTCTAACACAGTGCCGGTGTGGAGCCGCTGCACAGGACATGCGCCATTTGCTATGCTGTCCATCCTGCACAACCACCTGCAGTTTTCAGGATCTATACGAGACGTCAGAAAAAAAATAGAGTACATCGACACGAAAAGAAGAAGAAGATTTATTATTACACTAAATATGGATTTTTTTTTTCACTATCCTAATTATGATATGGGTTTTCCGATTAGTCCTTGTGATGCGGGGCGTTTAAGGTATTTCCATGCAAAAAAAAAACGATTTTTCGAAAAAAATTGAGATACTGCTTTTTGGCTTATGACCGCAATTTTATTGTCTGTACTTACAAATATTTTCGTTAAATATTTTATTTACATGCTTTTAACAATTACAAAGGTTGTCTTATATTGTTATGCTTATGTATGCAAAATATATTTGCTTCTGGTTTTACTTGTAGACCAGAAGTCCAAAGGTTAGTTTGTACATGTATTGCTGTACTAGTGTCTGCCTTCCTTCATACAAGTTTAATTTATTATATAGTCAGGTAAATATTTTTCACACCTCCATAACATCCATCACCAACTAAATCATAGATACCTTTACGGATATTAAGAGTAATGTTATGTAGGTTCAGGTCAGAAATGAAGATATCCGCACGAGAACCAAGGTTACCGACATAGCACGAAGAATGGCCAAACTTAAGTGGCAATGGGCAGGGCACATTGCTAACAGAACGAATGGCCATTGGGGCCGAAAGGTTCTGGAATGGCGACCACGTACCGGAAGACGCAGCGTTGGAAGGCCTACAAGGTGGACCGATGACCTGGTAAGGGTTGCGAGAATCTGATAGATGCGAAACGCACAGGACCTTTCATTGTAACGACATTTGGGGGCCTATGTTCAACAGTGGACGTCCTTCGGCTGAAATGATGATGATGATGATGATACAAAGTACAAAGGCATTCCCTTGACATAATTTTCTACTTTCATGCAGACGAATTCGCTGGTAGAAACTAGTATATTAAGAGCGTCCTTTTCGAGGTCAATTTTCATTCAACCGCTCTTACGTGATTATGATGTTATTACACATCTTTCTCTAGATATTTTGCATACACATACTATCTAGGTTTCTATATAAATCAAAACAAATTTGTGTAAAACTAATCTAGTAAAGACCTTTGAAAATCTGCTATTTTTTTACGTGAACTTTGGCCGTCGATAATGTACTCATATATTAAAAAGATAAAAAAGTACATCAATAGAAGCCTTGCACATTTAATTGGGATTGAATGACGACAATATTTCTGAAAAACATTCATGGGTTTAAAAAAAAACACGTATTTCCTGGAACAAGTCTTGTAAAATATTCGAGTAAAACACGGAATCACCGAATGCCAACAGAGTTTTTAGGTGTTAGCTCTCTTTTTTTGTATTGCCTCTTCATCAAACATCACGTTGGATTGCGTTAGATGAAGCAACAAGCTTTTAAACCATGCTCAAAGTTGATGATAGGCGAGTGGAAAAGGGGCTCTTAAATAAGCACAATTGAAAAAAAACTACTTAAACTTATTGTATGGTGTAGCTGTGTTATCATAGTCTGTATCGGACATATGTACGTTGCGTGTGTACAAAAATAGAAATAAATAATAAATGCATTAAACATGTATTTCCCTTAGTGACAATGTAAAAAGCTTTATGCATGCGATTGCTTTTAATATAATTACAATATTCACAAACATAATGCAATAATGTTTTTATTATTAGCAAAGACACCCACCCAGTTACCACTTTGAAAATGAAAATTTGATGAATTATACGGGCTGCTACTGAGCTGCCTAATTTATTAACCCTGTATCCGTAACTCTTTGCCCTACCCAGGAATAGACCGTCACAGCAAGACCGTCAATACCACTGGCGTAGCTACAAAAGGGCTAGACGGGGCAGTGCCCCGGGGCCCCCCAGCTCGGGGGACCTTCAGAACCTCGTTAGCAAACTTCTTTTTGCACTACCGAAAATTTCTCCAATCTTCGAAATCTGAATAAAATAGGTTGCAACACTACTTTTAACATGGCAACTCGTTTGAGTTAGTAAAAAGACACTACTTCTCATTCCACTCAGAGCAGGAGAAGTTATTAGATGATTTCCCATGTAAAATAGTGGTCCCCAGATTTTTTTTTGCCCCTAGGCGTTGGCCGCCTATCTACGCTACTGGTCCATACAAACAATTAATAATAATAATATTCCACAATTATCACACAACGCCGTGTAGTCCCAAGCTAAGCAGAGGTTGTGTTATGAGTACTAGACAACTGATAAAGATACTTATATATTTCTAAATACATACATATTATAGATAAATTACACAGAACAAATGATCGTGCTCCTCACACAAACATTTGTCCTGGGCGGAAATCGAACCCACGACCTCCGGCATAGCAGTCAGGACCACTAACCACTAGACCAACAGGTCAGTCAAAATGACATATTTAAATTTAGAAAATAATTGTTTTTTTTTTTTAAATTAAATGACATATTTAATTTAAGACAGTAAAGGGCGTGGTAGTATCTAAAAATAATACCATTATCAGTCGCCACACGGTTCCCTTGTGTGACCAGAAATAACTCAGGGACCATGACGTCAGCCGCAACCGGTTGGTCACACCCAAACATTCAAAACTTGATATAAAAATTAATCGTAATGTCCCAAATTGCATTTCTAGATAGCATGTTGATCATAATTATGAATAAATAATTAGTTGTTTTTAAGCTAATTTCGGTATTAAGATGGATGCTTCAGGTTAACTCGCAAAATATATTTTTGCATTTTGCGTAGTGTTAAGTTTGATTCATTAAAATATCATTTTGTGACCCTGATTAAATTTCGTGGGCTAGCCTGGGCCCTGGAGCATTACATTTTTGCACGATTGTAGATCGTATAGGTATACATCTACTTTTAAAAATTAAACATACATTCCTTCACAATCTATATAAACACTACATATCAACATCTACATCAACTCCACACATACATGTTCTTGTGTGAAAGTGAAACGCGGAGCCCTGGGACGAAGGCAAAGAAGGAACAGGAGTGGGTTTTTAGCCAGTAAAAGTCTGACACTATCTCCCGCTCCGCCCAAGAGAGGGATTTCTCATTAGATGATTTTCCCACCCAATAAAAAAAAAAACTTGCATATAATTATTATTTGTTATTATTATTATCTATTTTTTTAACCAACTTCAAAAAAAGGAGGAGGTTCTCAGTTGCTTCCAGATTGGTCTCATTTTTTTCAAAATCAAGTTTTGATGAGGATCCATGAGGAATTGAGAGAACTCCTCAAATATTTTAGGCAACTATATAGTGATTTTGGTATTTACATCGAGAACTTAAGCATTTACAGTCAAAAAGTAACATTTGATGAAGTGGAACTGATGAAGAAGAATAAAAATGGCCAACGGAACTTCACCCTCAAATAGATATCACAAAAAAGATAGTTAAGTAAATAAGACAATACAAATAAATATATGGTTTTGAATAGTTATGTTGAAAATGGTATCATCGGAGTGATCTGATGATGATGGAGCCGGAAGGCAGACACTGGAACTCCGTAATTAATCAATGTAACCTAGCCATATTTGTGCTTATTAGAATTGTCATGAGATGCGCTTTGGCTATAAGGTACTATCAAACTGACCTGATGATGGAGCCGGGAGGTAGATGGGAACCTAATAATAAAATAATGTATTCTAGCAGTGTTTGGGTTAATTCGAATTGTCATGAGAAATAGGTACTCTAGCTATAAGTGTGTTCACTAAAAAGTGTGAAATAAAAAACTTAAAAAAAAATAACCGACTTTACTACAAAAAAAAAAAAAAAACAAAACAATCAAAATAACTTTAATTTCGGAAGTCGGTGTTAAATAACAAGCAAATAATACTAGAAACACCGATTTCCGAAATTAAAGTTATTTTGATCGTTTTAGTGTTTTGTTTTTTGTAGTGAAGTCGGTTTTTTTTGTAAAAAGTTTTGGAAACGGTTAGTTACCAAAATAATATTTATATTTCAAATCAAATTCAGGCAGTTAATAAAAAAAACTTCCACATTAAAAGCTAGATTTAATCGTAGCAAAGCTTTGCAATTGGTAACAAAAATTAAAAAAGAAATATTATTGCTACTTTTGGTCTTATTAGGCCACTAGTAACCCGCCCTGGCTTTGAACGAGCGCAAATCAGACACACAGACACACACTTACACACACACACAGAGACTTTCCACGTTCATTGTTCTATCTTTTAGTGAGAACTGCATTAAAATCCGTTGTGTGGTTTAGGGGTGACCAGACAGTTGCAAACCAACGTCCCAACCAAGGTGATCTTACTAGTTTTAATCCATTTAAACAGCAGTTGTAATCCATGACCTTCAACGCCCTTGCTTGGGAGGCGCGTTTTCCCAACCACCGAACGTTTTGGCGCGTGGTTTACATCCATGTAGCCGCAACACAAACCAAACACATAAACCAAGGTCACCTTGATTGGAACCCTAGTTTGCAACCATCTGGTCACCCCTTAAGCAACTTTGTTTTATACTATTTACCTAAAGATAAAAATGTTTTTAAGACAAAAAAATTAACGAAAAGGTAATTACCCTATAAGAAATAAGACCACCTACATCCGCATGCCAAAACAATTACAAACACTTTCTTCCAAAACGTACATCGCTTATCATTACATCATTATCCCTTATGCTTCTGTATGACGTCAAGCCACGATGGGTGTGCGTGAAGGAAGCGTGGCGCGACTCTGCCGCCGCCATGCACGATTACACGTCAACGAATTTCGGCTTTACTTGCGTGACGTATGCCCCGATTATGTTTTGTTTCTATGTTTATTTTCGCAGCTGATTTTCTGTGTTGTCTTTGGGAATACCGCGTCATGGATTTTGAATGAGGTAATACCCTTGTTTGTTGATATCCTTATTATGCAATATATACATGGGTTTATCACTAAGTAATAAAAACAGAATAACAAGAATTCGGTGGCGATCCTCGCGGGCCGTGATTTAGGCCATGGTTCGGAACAAGAGAGAGTTGGAAGCAGAGGGAATGTAAAGCGGTCGCTTGCTTCTACGAAGAAGATGGCCGCTGTCATGAGGGAACAAGGCCCCAAGTCTTCTATTATTATAATAGTGTCAGTATGGTCTATCATTGATTTCATAATTGTTGATTTTAACAAGTTTGGTAATCTACTAATATAATAGCGTCATTAGGACTTTCTAATGACCGAATTTTTGAAATTGACTGGCCTGTTGGTCTAGTGATTAGTGGCCCTGACTGCTATGCCGGAGGTCGTGGGTTCGATTCCCACCCAGGACAAATGTTTGTGTGATGAGCTTGATCATTTGTTCGGTGTCTGGGTGTAATTTATCTATATAATGTATGTATTTAGAAATATAAAAGTATGTTTATCAGTTGTCTAGTACCCAAAGTCAAAGTAACACAAGCTCTGCTTAGTTTGGGTGTAGACGGCGTTGTGTGATAGTTGTGGAATAAAAAAAAAAGGTCAACCACTGACACTCCATTGAAAGAAGTGGTATGGAATGTTACCATTTCTCGTACATATTGACAAATGAATATCTGACGTATGCAGTAGTCTGCTAATATTTTGACAGTACCTTTGATCAGTGACCTACCATTAGAACGTCATTGTGCAGTCATTGCTTCTAATTAGCTCATTGACCGATCAATGATCAATCATTATGAATTAGCAGATTACAAACTTTTAGCAAAATGACAATGGGATAGTGTTGGAATGACAAATTTATAAAAATAGCAGATTTGAGCCCCTGATATCTTTACGCCCCAACCGCGGTCACATTAGGTGAGTCGCGTCGCGGGAGTCACGGGGCGATCCCCAGCCACTCGTAAGCGTGGGCTTGCGGACGACGAGCAATAGGTAGCTCGCCATCCGTCCTTCCAGACCGAACCCGAGTCGTCATCGGTGCGTTTTATTCTACGCTCACCTCAAAGAGATGTTAGCGGGAAATCATCTAATGACTTCTCGCGCTCTATGGTGGAGCGAGAGGGCGTGTCAGACTTTTACTGGCTAAAATCTATATGTTCCTTTGTAACCTTTTGTACCTTTTGCCCCGGTAGGCTTCGACCCTACTAGGGACCCCCCTACGTAGCAAAGCCGTCGGGTCCCAGAAGGGCCGATGTGACGTCCGATAGGGTCATGGGAATTTTCAATGTAGATGTATACGGGTGGGTTTTAGTCAGTAAAAGTCTGATATGCCGTCTCGCTCCACCTTAGGATGAATAATCACCACAAAACAAAAAAACCTACATAGATGAGATTGATTGTTTAATTTTACAGCTTATTTTGGATATAGTTTTTGGAAATTCTTAGTCATGGCTATTGGGAAATACCCACACAGGCTGTTGAAAATCATATCTTTCTGTAAGTTTTTGTATTAGCCAGGGAATGCCCGAATTGAACTATAGCGGATGTGCGAAATCTCAAACTGTTTATGACTAAGGATTACAACAAGAGCAATCAGCATCCACGTATTAGCTAAGAGCACCATAGATCGATTTGGTCAATAAGTGAGTCACATGCGATGCGGTCTGTGTTTCCCAGGAATCTTTTAGTCAAGAGTGAATAGGTTACTTCTAGGCAAGCGCGTTCCATCGTCGACCGCATCGTCGCTTTCCATCAGGTGAGATAGTGGTCAAGCGCGAACCTATCAAGAATAAAAAAAAATTGGGACAACTAGACCTTGATATATATTTTTAATGTAAAATTTAAAACTTCAATCATTTGCAGTACACCGCAGACTGCCCTTTTATGTTAAGTTCTTACAGTCCATCCTAAGGTTGTCCGGTAGATAGAGATATAGATCTAGATATCGCTGTTAGCGATAAGACCGCCATTGTACCCATAGATTAAGTTAGTTTAAAAGTTTTGTTACTATTTTGGTGTACAATAAAGTTTTATTCTATGCCATTCTATTTTTGATTGTGGAATGGTGACCAACAGTTGATGCTCAAACTTGTGTAGGGCGAGGAAGGTGTCGATTGGCATTATTATGAAGATGTGAATTGTCATAATTATTCGAACTTATTCTAGTTTATCTGCCTGCCATTTTTAGGGTTCCGTACCCAAAGGATAAAACGAGACCGTAGTATAAGATTTCGCTGTCTGTCCGTCTGTCACCAGGCTGTATCTCATGAACCGTGATAGTTAGACAGTTGAAATTTTCACAGATGTCGTATTTCTGTTGCCGCTATAACAAAAATTCTAAAAAAACAATAAAATAAATATTTAAGGGAGCTCCATACAACAAACTTGATTTTTTTGCTGTTTTTTGCTACGAATGGTATGGAGCCCTTCGTACGCGAGTCCGACTCACACTTGGCCGGTTTTTTTATTTTACATTTATTATACAAAGCCATACCCGGCTACTATAGGCGAATGCTCGTGGACGGCGAGCAAGAGGCAGCTCGTGAAAAGAAGAAAAAGATTCGATTTTATATCCGATGAAGATTCGATATACTAACGGTTTCACCCGCATAAAAGTAGAAAATCATCTCAATTGCTATTCCAGGACATGGTCTACCCGTGTGTCAAATTTCACCTAAATCCGTTCAGCCGTTTGACCGTAAAGAAGTAACATTCCATGATCTAAGTGTTTAGAGTATCCGCTTTCTACAGTCACGATCATAGTAAGAAGTCGATGTTAATGACACAAATATTTGTCAAAATAATTCCCTTTATCATTTGTGACCAATTAGTAGGAAGTCGTGAATTTAATTTTGACAATATATTTTATTGTAAAAATTGAAAAATTGCATCAAAGATTTAGCAAGTTGCATGTTTACATAAACGTTTGTCAGGATATCAAGTCATTTGAAATACAGGGTGTTATTAGTCCACTAAAAAACTATAGGTTCTTTTGCTTCCAGGGATCGATTTCCAGGTCGAAAAACAGCAACAAGTTTTTTGATTCACTGCTTAAAATATGGTTTTTATATTTTGTATTAATATTCAACGAATTTCTATTAATCATCATCATTATTTCAGCCGAAAGACGTCCTTTGTTGGACATAGGCCTTCCCCAAGTATCGCTATAACAACCGGTCCTATACGTATCGCCTCCATCATTTCCGCGACACTCGTTCATCGGTCCAACTTGTGGGAGGTGTGGAAGACGTAGCATTGGGATCTCTACTATTATTTTACTTTAAAAAAATTACATTAATCGCAGTAGGTATTAAATATTTTGGCACTGAGCCCATTAAGAACAGGATCTTTCCTATCAAATATTTGCCATGACGAACACCTATTTAAATCAAAACAACCATAAAAAACAAGACCACTATACCGAAACCATGCATCAATATCGTGATACATTTAAAATGATTATTTGCGCAAACACACAGACTGCCAAACACCGCCTACAGCCAGAAGATTTGCACAAAGAATATGATTCTAAACTGTTATCACTCATGAAATAATATTTATATTTAACATCCATTCATAGGGCTGATAATAGAAGCTACCAAAATTCTGTTAAATCCGGTGTAGTCTTGGAAAATGTGCATAAAAATTTCCAGTACGGAAAATATTTTTGCCCCGTCTTCGTGTTGATGCAAAAAATATGTTTTCTTTCTTTCTTTCTTTTATATTTGTACAATTTTTGTACTAAACAACAAATAACACTGAAAATAAATAATTTTCTCGAAACCACAGCAAAATTGGTATTAAAATGAAGCAGCAATTAGCATTTAAAATATTGGTATGAGGAAGAGTGACGCGTGGTGGGAATATCTCGCTATCTCACTTTTACGCACGTAATTGAATGGCGGTGACGTCACATTGTGGTTCGTGTATCCTTATTCTGTCACTTGACAGTTTCCCCTTCCATCAGATTTGAAAGGTTTCTAACTTCTTTAATTTTTAACAGATTCGATTTTTTTTTCTATTCACGATTTTGGATAAAGCTTTAGTATAAAAATAAATACCAGTAGTCAAGTACCTAATTATTTACACAAACTTGCTTTATTTATTGCTCTTTCTAATATTTATTTATTTAAACTTCATGTACAGTGGTAGCATAGGCGGACTTAATGCAACAAGGCATTCTCTACCAGTCAACCATTGGGTTAAAAAGACAACATTGTGGTAGGTGTGCACCATAAATAAATAACAGATATTTTTGAAATAGAATGTAGTATCGTTAAATTACGTGGCTTATAATAATAAAATACGTATATATGCTAATATAATAAACTAATAAAGACTATGATAAATAAGAAATCATTCTAATTAAGAGAACTTAAAATATAACAATTATTACGAAGACCTTCAAGTAGTAGTTCTAAATTTTACGCTTGAAAGAAAATTTACTTTCAGCTTTTTATTTTATTTATGTATATTGTATTATATTTATGTATTTTTTATTTATGAAAACCGCATCAAAATCCATTGTGTGGCTTAGAAGGATATTGGCGGATTAACTGACAGAAGTGAAAAACGTGGTACTTGTTTTTTACCATGTCTTGATTATGGTAGGTGGTATATATGAGGTATTACCTGTATACCCTCTTCGCGATTTCGCTAGGGTGACTAGTTACTGTCTGTAACTATGAGTTTCGATTATGCGTTCTAATATGGTTAATATATTTTTTAATTAATAGAAACTAGTGCCTGACCGCGATCCCACCTGATGGTAAGCAGTGATTCAATCGTTGATGGTGAGGTGCATTAGTTTATTAAGAGCCTAATCACTCTAGCCTTGAATGCACCTAAATTACGATCGGGCGGGAAGACCGAAGCAGCACGATAGAGCCTTTGTTTGCTGTAAAGGTAAGTGAACAGCGCAGCATCATTGATGTATAGGTATTGGAAGTTGGAGGGCGGCTTATTTTTTATGGTCTCTCGCCAGATATCGAGATCTGTCTTCCACTTGTCTTTAAAGCAATAGACATTTTGTTTAATTAGGCATTTCCCAGCAGATCTATCCTTTGCCGTCTCCTCCAGGCGAGAGAAGTCTATATTTTATTTATTCATATGTCTTTTCTGACTGTCCTTATACCTGAAGAACTGGCCGCCTTGTTTCCGTTTACTGTCTTTGAGTCTTCGTCCTTGTTTTTTTCCAATACCTGTATATATAATATAAATAAATTAAGTAAGTACCGGTTACAAATATTAGAGTTTTGAGTCGTTTGGGTTCGAAACGCTTGGGTCCAAGTACGCGTCACCTTTTTAAGGAAACACTTTTCTTGATATGAACTGGCTCATTCTTCGTACAAAGAATTAACATTGCCATTCTACGTGGCAATACTGCCAGTCATCTGGGCACACTTTCGAATGTCAGCGATAGGGTTGCGGATGACAGCGATATAGTGGAGTACTTCGAGGCTTGAGTGTATTTTGTGTTTTTGTATTATATGTACTTAGTTAGGTTTGGTTAGGTTGCTCGTAGAACGGATGGTCGATGGGGCCGAAAGGTTCTAGAGTGGCGACCGCGCACCGGAAAACGCAGCGTTGGAAGGGCTTCCCACAAGGTGGACCGACGACCTGGTGCGAGTCGCGGGAGTGCGGTGGATGCGAGATGCACAGGATCGGTCGTTGTGGCGTCGCTTGGGGGAGGCCTATGTCCAACAGTGGACGTCTTTCGGCTGAAATGATGATGATGATGATGATGAGTTAGGTTTAGTATAAAAAAATGGTTTAGTTAATATTTAAGTTTCTTATATGCATATATAAATATATGTAGTTCATTGGTTAGTAAAATTTACAAGTACCGGTTACACACAAAATTGTTTAAATAGGCTAGCAACCTTCCATAGGATTACAAACAATTTGCGATCATTCGCACGGTGCGTGCTGCGCGAATATGTTGCTACGAGAGACGTGTGTCTATGCTATTATTAAGTTTGTTTTGTCTTTGATTAGTGAATGTGTAGATACTATGTTTGTGCACATAAGTGTAGGCAGTGAGATGAGCAAGGTACCTATGATCATAAGTTGTAACTTTTTTATTTGTTTTGTTAGGTGGGAAATCATCTAATGACATCTCCCGCCCTCGGGCGGGGCGGGAGGGCGTGTCAGATATTTACTGACTAAAACCCACTTCTGTTTCTTTTTTGCCCTCGTTTCAGGGCCTTTCGCATCACCCATGGTCTCAGTAGGCTTCGACCCTGCTGGTGCCCCTACGGTTGCTGACATGTCTTTGAGGCGCGCGTGGAACACTACGCGCTGTTGACGACTCTAGGGCTCGGTCCGGACGGTTACCAGAAGGTTGGACGGCGAGCTACTCATTGCTCGCACTAGGCTGCGGCTACAGTATGAGTTGTAAGTTAAGAAGACTACAGGCTTCTTTTTATAACGTAGGTGAGCAGTAAGAGAAGATTTTCCAAAATTCATCCCCTAAGGGGATGAAATGGGAGTCCAAAGTTTGCATATCTCAGTGATACAAGCCTTTCTGCTCACGCCAAGTTATTTTATTTTGTCACAAATGTTTTAATTACACACACTCAATGATAGTGTGATGCATTTAGTATCATCATGAGCTTCATTCATGAAACTCTTATGCAATGGAAATACACATCAGACGTCAGATTATTGTCATGACGGCAGGTTTCGCATGTGACGACGCTGGCGTCAAGAAGACAGGTATGTAATAGCAATTTCCATTGTATTTGGCAACTGACAACTAAATACTACGTAGCGACTGGGGAACTCTCTGTACGATCATAGAATTGTTGAAGAAATTTGGCGCTGTTTTAAGCTATTTTAGGTTCCCATTAGCTATTTTAAGTTCCCATAAGCTATTTTAAGGTACCATAATTTAAACGTGCTCAATCGTTGCGTGTTTTTAAAAGACTCGTTAGAGAACATTACCTGTCGCTGTCAGTATCGATAGTCATGATTTTAATTTTTGTCTATAGTTTTCAATGGTTATATATGTATATATGTATCTATTATATAGCATATGTATGTATTTGTGTATCTATTATAATATATTATGTTTATTGCTGGTTCTGTCACACCAATGACAACCCCATTTCTTATCCAGGCAATTTACTGTCCACTCCAGGTTGCCTGGAAGAGATCGCGGAATGCGATAAGGCCGCCCATTGTATGACCGTATGTGTTTTAGTTTAGTGTCCTTTTATATATATATTGGTGTACAATAAAGAATATTATAAATAAATAAATAATAATTAAGATATTTTAGGTTTCCGTGAAGGCCTCACACAATTTGGATCGATGACTTGGTGAGGGTCGCGGGAATCCTATGGATGTGAGGCACACAGGACCGGTTATTATGGCGACACTTGGGGGAGGCTTAAGTCTAACAGTGGACGTCTTTCGGCTGAAAGTATGATGATGAGGTTGCCGTAAGCTATTTTAAGTTCCCATGAGCTATTTTAAGTTTCAATAAGCTTTTTTAAGTTCCGATAAGCTACTTCAAGTACCCTACGGGCCTACGCAGACCGGGACGGCATAGCAAAAGATTTTGCCGCCTGACAGCGCACTTTAGCCACTTTGATACTGCGGCATTCCAGTGCCTTGCCATGGCATGTCGAAGTATGCCACGGCATCTGCCCCATTCATATTTCAGTCATAAGTAGCGTTTGATAGAGTGTAGGCGGGCGCTGGCGTCCTTCGGCATGCCGTCGCTTACCGCAGAGCGCCATGGCATCCTACCGCGGGAGCCCGTGACGCGTCTTTCAAAACCGTGCGATAATATCCCTTTCGATGCCACGGTATAATTTTAAAGCATAGGAATTTATTTCGTATTTCTATTCAGATATGGTTGAATATCCATTGGTAAAAATTGTATTTCTTTGCCATGCCGTCCCGGTCTGCGTTGGCCTTTAAGCTACTTTAAGGTCTCATTAAGCTATTTTAAGGTCCAATGTGCTACTTTAAGTTTGCTTCAGAAAGGTTAATGGTGGCGATAGTGTACCAGAAGACGTAGCGTTGTAAGGCCACATACTCTACCCCCAAGGCCTTGGTGGTCCGTTGGATGCGACGAACATAGGATCCGTTGATGACGTTCCAGCTCTTGGGGGAGAAAGTCATTCTACTGAAATGACAATGATGATGAGGTCTTGGTATGACGAAGGTGGTACACATCTTCCTTCTACACACATTCCAAGGTGAATCAGATTCCTTTTATAGCAATAATTAAGGAAAGGCGCACAATGAATTATTCTCACAGGTAAATTTATGACATACAAATCAACTGATGCAAAGGAAATACACTTTTGACGTCAGTGTCAAGTCATGAAACCCGCATGTGACGCTGCTGGCGTCAAAATGTCACTGTAATAGCAATTTCCACTACTGTTTGGCAACTGTCGGGAATGTGTTGGAGCGTAGTTACAAGGGACTGCTATGTTTATACAGTCACTGATTAAATGAATAAGTTTTATTAAGTAGGTACTGATTAGTACTTTCGGTTTTGGTTTTGGCAAATAAACAAGTGTCGGCTTAGTTTCTGTTATTATTACTGTATATTTGCTACAGACTAAATTATTGTTAATAATAATATCTAAGTTGGATCAAGGGCCTGATACAGAAGGCAGTACTCCTAGATATGGCCCGCATTGTAAGGAGGTTCCTGTCTCTGGAGCCCTAACCACCGGTAGCTTGGACCCTGTTCCCGACACCGGCGGACAACTATTTTTTATATTTTTAAATGTTTTTTTTTTTAATTTATATGTTTTTTTAAAGAAATATTTAAAAATGTAATAAATATGTAAAAAAAAATGTATGGAATAATATCTATGTGATTTAAAAATTAGAGAGAGAGCAGTGATGGCCGAGTGGTTATGGTCCCGACTTACGAGTTACAGGTTGCGGGTTCAGGCCCAGCCAGGCGCATTAGTTTGTGTAATTTATTTCATCACCACTGCTCTCAATACGGTGAAGGTAAACATCGTGAGGAAACCGGCATGTCTTAGAACCAAAAATTCGAAGACATGTGACATCCACCAACTGGGCCCGCGTGGTGGATTATGGCCCGTTCCCACTCCTAGAGAGGAGGCCGGAGTCCCAACAGTGGGAACATTATAAGGCCGACTATGCTATGCTATGATTTAAAAATAAATAGATACTGACTGATTGGGTTATTGTAAATTCGTCACAGAATTTAAAATGAATTTATGGAATTTACCCATGTGTGGCAAATCAAACTTTGACGAGTTTACAATAACCGCATCATACAGCGCTTCGTGTAACAGGGTCGATACAGAATAAAATTTTCAACACACTTGCTCAGAAAGTGACTATAATTACACTACACTTAGGTATATAATGGTACTTGTAACCAAACTGACTTTTTGATTACCATTATGCACTAGTGCGAGAATGCGGAGTATTTTTTTTAGTATTTTTTTATTATTTTAAATAGGTACGAAAAAAATTCACAATTTTTTTTTTGTTAAAATTTTTTGGCCTTGATACTAAGTTCTTTAATCAATTTCTTTGTATATATAGTTAATTGGTTTACCATTAGAATATGGATGTACACATTGTTAGGTTTTTGGTAGTAGTTAACAGCAAATGTATCAAGTCAACCTGATCGGCAAATTTCGCTGAGGTAATCAACATTACAATTAAATTCTCAGCTCAATTTTACTGAGATCGCACCAGTTTCAATGATTCCACATATTGTCCAGTTGCGCAGACACTTGAAATACAAAGCTACACCAATTTTCAATATCACAATATCTACTAGGAATCAATTTGCGAAGAATTAAAACTGCCACTGAACTTCACTCAAGGAAATTTTAATACCGTAAAAACTAAATTTCAAATTAGGTTATTGCTGTTAATTGATGCCATACATACTTATTTCATGCAATTTCGTGTTTGAATAAACCATTTTAACTTATACATATTTAATAAAGAGCAGTGGTGGCCGAGTGGTAACGGCCCCGACTTACGAGTTGTAGGTCGCGGGTTCAAACCCAGCCAGGCGCATTACTTTGTGTATCCATTTTATGACGTGCGTGGTTTTTGGTGTGCTTTTTTTGATTGAAGTTTAGTGGCTGTTTTAATTATGAACACTAAGAGAGGGTTTTCCAAAATTCATTCTTTAAACGAATAACACGGGATAAGGGCAGGAAGATGATGATGATGATGATTCTTTAAACGAATGAAACGGGTGTCCAAAATTTTGTATGGAGAAACCTAATATTCATCTGGGCTTATTAGGTTTCTCCATACAAAATTTTGGACACCCGTTCATCTGGGCTTGAGACAAAATGTAAACAAAGAAAACAATGTAGTTACCTTCGGCCAAGTTTCCTCGACGTGTTTGAATACATTGATAACAGTTTTCTTTTCTGTTGAATGCACTGGCGTTTTCTTTGCACTATTTTTCTTTGGCGAAGAAAAAATGCAAGCGTTGCTTGGTCCAGGTCCATTTTTTTAAGCAACCCTTTTTATGGTTTGTTTACTTTTTGTGTCACGGCTCCCTGAATAAGGTATAGATGTTAAAATACATGCATTTTACAGTAGAGAATTTTTTCGTGCAAAGCTAGCAGGTGGCTCGCACTAGGTAAAAACAATACTTAACTTTTTAATATGAAGAGATGGATGAAGTCACAGGAATCAGCTAGTATTTTTTATTAAAATTTGAAATAGGTAATTGAATCAAAACCTGTGATTTAAGAGTTATTTAATACTTTTATAATTTCCGTCCTTTGTTTCCGAATAAAATGTCTTCCGTGTGATAATTTCGAGTATTTCGGATAAGGTCAATCAATTCACTGCAACCTTGATTCTGTGATATTGGTTCCTACAATGCACTTTTTTGGTATTTTTTTTAAGGTATGATTATTTTTTTTAGCTTAGAGACCCAGACCTCAACAGTGAAACGGAGCTATAATTGACAAAAAGCACTACCTATCCATTTCTTAGATCTGAATTACGATGATTTGGAGGTATGCGGAACAGAGTGTAAAGTCCCGCAAACCTTGTTGAAAAGGGAGGATCCTCCAACCAGACGGATATCATATCTGGTGGGCAACTTCCCAATAGATGATTTCGGACTGTTCTATATGTTCTAATCGCGCGGAGAACTTTAGGCCCGGCGCCCATTATCGGCATCGGGAGGAAAAAGGATCCTTCGGCATCCCTTAAAAGATCCTTCGGCATCCCTATATGCAAGCGAATACTGTCAGAAAATGTGCTTTGGCATGCATGTAGGGATGCCGAAGGATCCTTTTCCTTGCCGATGCCGATAATGTGCGCCGGGCCTTAATTGCGCGATGCAGGATTAGTTCTTATGTGATGCCATTGATGTCACTACAATGAAATTAATACGTCATGGTACCCCGGGAGCTTTTACTAATTTGCTCCTTGCTAAGCCTTTCTATGGACTCAACCTCCATTTTTATAATGAAGGACTAGACCAAATTCTCGAATATTTTTACCTACATCATTTTTCTGGGCCAAAGTAGCATAGATGGGAGAAAACAGGACGAGTCCCTGGCCACCATTGGCGCAGGTTTTACGGACGGCGCACAATGGGTAGATCGCCGTCCGGCTGTCTGGAAAGGACTAAACCGAGTCGACAGCACGTTTTGTTTCACACGCGCCTCAATAAGATGTATGGGAGATGTCTGCTAGAGCTGCGAAAATGTTCGATAGCAGAGTTATCGTGATCCTGGAGCGCGAAGGTCAACAGAAGGAGCACCAGCAGGTTATAGAAAGTAAATTAACCACCTACGTCGGATATGTCCGACATACACTCTCGCGGTTATTCCGCCAGGGTCGCATATCCACGACCAAAAACTCCATCTCGTCAGCTCTTCTGTCACCTATGGGGATTGAAGAGCTAAAAGAGATAGAGTGCCCAGTCCCAAGTAATAATAATATTATATTCCACAACTATCACACAACGCCGTCTAGTCCCAAGCTAAGCAGAGCTTGTGTTATAGGTACGAGACAACTGATAAACATACTTATATATTTCTAAATACATAGTTAAATAGATAAATTACCCTCAAACACAGAACGAATGATCGTGCTCATCACACAAACATTTGTTCTGGGTGGGAATCGAACCCACGACCTCCGACATAGCAGACGGGGCCAGTCTAACCACTAGACCAACAGGCCAGTCAAAAACATACTATCCTGGCGAATAGGACACGAAAACATCCGTCAGATCAATCGAATGGAAGAGGTTAAAGCTTTAATAATTAATGTGAGAACAACGTTTGCCGTGTCAGCTAGTTCACTATAAAAGAGTGTTTTTTTTTTCGGGTGTGAAAATCATCTAATGACATCCCCCGCTCTTGGGCGGAGCGGGGAATAGTGTCAAACTTTTACTGACTAAAACCCACTTCTGTTCCTTCGTTGCCTTTCGTACCTGGATCGAGTCTTCCTTTCAGAAGCAGACCCTTGGCCCCAGTAGGCTTACTGCTGGGCCCCTACGGTTTGCTGACATCTCCTTGAGGTGCACGTGGAACAGTACGCGTTGTCAACGACTTGGGCTTGATCCAGACGGAGCAGACGGCGAGCTACGCATTGCTCGCCGTCCGCTCCTGCAGATAGTAACAAAACCCTGCAAAATTAACCCTAAAAGGGCGGGGCAGACTTTTACAGACTAAAATCCACCCGTGTTCCTTCAATTGCTCTTTAAGTTTAGGCCTACTTCTGTTCCTTCTTTGCCATTTTTCCAGGGCCCCGACAATCTTTTTCGCATCACCCATGGCCCCAGTAGGCTTCGACCCTGCTGGGCCCCTACGATAAAAAACCACCTCATGAGTTCTACGTAAAGAACATTGCGCAAATTAAACGTAATATTGCGTATTTGTTTATTGTTTGTAACATGTATAGGTATTAACTAAATGGTTGTAACCGCAAATGCCGCCAAACGATTAGTGCTTACATCATACTGGGGGGTTTTCAGTATTTAATTCAATGGTTTATGGAAAACACTGAGATTACGTAATTATTTGTTAAATTATTGTAATTCTAATGAGCGTTGTAGTATCTATATATAATAAGAATAAACATAATCAGCTTTATAATGTTCCTACTGTTAGGTCTCAGGCTTTGTCTCTAGGAGAGGTAATCACGCGGGCCCAGTTCGGATTAGTTTTTTTTTCGGTGGGAACCTCATCCAATGACATCCCCCGCTCTTGGATGGAGCGGAAGGGTACGACAGACTTTTACGGACTAAAAACCCACTTCTGTTCCTTTGCTGCCTTTCATACCAGCCCCCCTAACCAAGTTACGATCGTTTCGTTTGCGTCGAACGCCTCGAGTAGGCCACGCCTCCAATTCCTTTGTTCTGACCACGTGACTAAGCATTGAGATGACGACAAGGTGTTCGTCGCAAACAAAACGGTCGTAACTTGGCTAGGGGGGCAGGGCCGAGTCTTCCTTTCAAAATTAGACCCTTGGTCCCAGTAGGCTTTGACCCTGCTGGGCCCCTACGGTTTGCTGACATCTCTTTGAGACGCGCATGGAACAGTATGCACTGTCAACGACTTGGGCTCGGTCCGGACGGTTGGACGGCGAGCTTCCTATTGCTCGTCGGGATGTTACATGTTTTCGAATTTTTGGTTCTAGGATTTCATCTAACCTAACTTAATACTAAAACTAATAAATAATTTAACAGGTAGGTATATATTCAAAATGATAATAATAGCATATACAAACGTGTAAAAAAAAAAACAAGCAGAGCATCCTTCTTTTTTAGACATAATTATATGAACCATCATTATTTTAAGAAATAATAAAAGCTATAACTGAAGTAAAATATAAAGCTGTTATTTGGACATCAAAATCTATCACAAGTACAAAAAATATTTTAGAATTTACGTTAGTATATGTAGCAAGGTTTGTCTTATACCAAAGACTCATTTTAGTTACATAATTACATACAGACAATATACGAGTATATCATAAAATTGCATACAATTGAAATTTTAAAATAAAAATAATTTAAATTGCATTGGATTGGATTATCATTAAATTGCAACAATGCCTTGCTGTTCTAATAATTACTAGAGATACTCCTGCATGCAACTGGGTTCGATTTTCTAGTAGCATGTAAGTCTGAAGTCTGCACTTATCAGCATCTTTATATATTCTTTATTGTACGTAATTTTACAATTAATTAAAAATTGGACAGCTGATGTACAAAGACGAGCTTAACCCATCATAATTTCAGCTGTAAGACGTCCTCAGCTGGACATACTCCCCCAGTGTCGATATAACGATCGGTCCTGTGCGTCTCGCATCTATCGGATTCCCACGGCACATATGCAAGGGTCTATTCATATTATGTATATATTTTAAGGTACACCATCTAAAACATGAAAAAAGGAATCTAAAGCCGATATAATATAATATTCCACAACTATCACACAACGCCGTCTAGTCCCAAGCTAAGCAGAGCTTGTGTTATGAGTAGACAACTGATAAACATACTTATATATTTCTAAATACATACATATTATAGATATATTACACCCAGACATAGAACAAATGATCGTGCTCATCACACAATCATTTGTCTTGGGTGGGAATCGAATCCACGAACTCCGGCATAGCAGTCAAGGCCAGTAACCACTGGACCAACATGCCAGTCCTCCAATAATAGTCTGCTTCACATTACACGATCTCTTCCAGGCAACCTTTGAGTGATAGGCACTAGCTGCAACACCGCTTTCAATTTGCTGTAAAGAAAAAAAGTTTTTACCCAGTTTTTCATGGATATGTTGCATAATTTATATCCTGACATATCCATAGGTGTTTTTTTCCCAAGGAGTTTTCAATTTAATGATATATTTTTATCGTTCCGTACCTTAAAAGGAAAAAACGAAACCCTTATAGTATCACTTTGTTGTCTGTTCGTCTGTCTGTCTGTCATGACCCTTTATCTTGGGAACGCGTGAAGGTATCGAGTTGAAATTAAAACCATATACAGTCTGCGGTCCCTTGAAGCTGTGGAAAACTCAAACTTGTAAGTTAACGAAAAAAAAAGGTACGGCCGTTTACGTTGCAAAAAACGTATATTTCGACACTCTCATGGGAATCAAAATTCATAGGGTAGATACTTCCCGTTGTCCTAGAATCCTGAAATTTGGCATGAAGCAAGGTCTCATGGCATGAGTATAGAAAAAATTTGAAAACTGTGAATTTGTAGTTAGGTCACAAAAAAAAAAAAACGATTCGTAAAAATCTTTGAGACTCGATTCGGAAATTGAACTGTTTTCACAGGTAAGATCCTGATTTGATGTAGTGGTCGACGGTGCAGCATGCTGACATGGAAGTAGACTTAAAGACCCCCAGGTAGTGGCTATCAGGAAACACAGACTCCGGCAGACAACCAGCAGCATTAGAATTGTGTGGTTTCACTATTTGTAAATATTCGTGTGTTCTCTAATTGTTCTCGATTCTTGTAACTTCTATAATTATTGTTTATTTCACGCGCATTGAGAATTGAGATGTCTGCCAATCACGATTTTATATTTCCCACGAATTTGGCGCTACAATCTTAGAATCTTAGAATTCATTCGTTTTCATCTCAATTTAAGATGATGCAATTATTTAGAACTTTGTAGAGTTTAACAGTTGATTAGGATTCGCAAAAAATTCAATCCGATATCCCCGTTTAATTCGTCTAAGTGATGATAAGTTGAATTTGTAAATTAGTTTATCGACACCTGTTTTTATTAATAGTCTCCTTATCAAACTCATAAATATTGATAATTGTGTGTTTAATTGATTGTACAATAATTGTTTTATCTGTCTGTGTGCCAATTAGTGTTTCTTTCGTTTGAAATGTTTTCGGTGCCATATCTTGGGTGATAAGAGCGACAGTGCCGCTGGTGATAAGCGCGGCGGTGATGGCGGCCGACAGCGGCAGTCGCCCGGCGGCCCTGCGCGCCGCGGCCATCCGCGCTGCGGCCCGCGAGCGCCACTCGCAGTCGCAACTACAAGTTCCAACGTACTCGTAACCAATTCAGGACGTTTCGGTGAGTGCAGTGTATAGGTGTGTAGTGTGATGCAATCAGTGAGGTGCAATCAAAACAACGGACTTGTATAAAACATTCTTTTTAATTCTTTTGGAAGCTTAACGTCGCTAACAATAACATATTCTTACATCTATAATGCTACTTAAGTAGACATAGGACAGTCTTAGAGATGAGTAGAACTACAACTAGGTAACGATCATGAGATCTGGATCACAGTCGAGTTGTCGCGCGGCCGGAGCCCTAGTGCGCGACGGAGGGTTGCGGCAGGCCCATGGCGGGAGAGGGCAGCAGCTTGAGCACGGGCGCCGGCGGCACGCGCTCCTTGGCGTGTCTCTTGACGTGCTTGGCGAGGTGGTCGGAGCGCATGAAGCGGCGGTTGCACACGCGACACCCGAACTTCTTTTCGCCGGTGTGTGTGCGCTTGTGCCGGGACAGCTCGTCGGAGCGCGAGAACCTGCGCTCGCAGCCCGCCCACGCGCAACGGAAGGGGCGCTCGCCCGTGTGCGTTCTAGCGTGAGCCTTCAGGTGGGATGACTTGAAATAATTCTTTCCGCAGCCGGGGTACTCGCACTCGTAGAGGCGACGGCGCGCGGCGGGCGCTGGCGCCACCAGCCAAAGTGCGGCAGCAGGCAGCAGCGTTCCCGGCACCAGCACGGCGGGCGCGGGCCGCGGTGCTAACGGCACCCAGCCCGGCGCCGCCGCCGCTGTGCGCGCCTCCGCAGCGCCCAGCGGTACGCACTCGGGATGGGGAGACGGCACGCGAGCCTCCTCCACCTTGGGTGGCGGACTAGGAGGCTCCACTCGGATAGGTGGCACAACTTGAGCTTGAGCTTGAGACGCGATATATTTGGTTTGCGAATAACTGTGTCCGCGGTTCATTTTGAATTTGAGCGATTTGACTATGTTCATGTTGAGGTCCTGCGGCGGCGGCGGCAGCGGCTCGGGGCTGCAGGTGCCGTCCTTGTGCGCACGCATGATGACAGAGGGCCGCGGGCCCGGCTCGGGCGGCGGCGTGCTCAGCAGCAGGCGCGCCAGCTCGCAGCGCGCTCGCTTGCCGAAGTCGTCCTCGCCCTCAGAATCGGAGGGCTGTGGAGTGACCAGGCCGGTGGGCGGCGGAGACTCCCTGGCGCGCTTCATGGCAGCCTTCTTGTAAGGTAACTCGACCTGTGAGACAAAGACAGATGCACATAAGTGAGTGGTCGCTATGAACTGAACACGCGCGCGCTGCGTGATCGCGTCGTGCGCTCTTGCTGTACTTTCGATTGCACAAATGGCACTGAGAATTTTTTTTCGAGGGGAAAAAATTATTTAGGGCACAATAATATTAAATCTAATTTTTGAAAAAGTTTTTGAGACGAATTTGAAAAGACACTCACTTTGTTTTCCATCAACGGTGGCGTTGACGGCGGTGAGAGGGGTCCACAAACTTCGAGGAGAGTCGACATTCTGATTAGACTAATATCATTCAACGCAATAAAACTTTCTTTTTTAATTCACAAAACTTGTGTTTTCGCTCCGCGCTTCCGCTGTTGGGAGCCGTGTGGTTCGGTGAGCGGGCGCTGGACGAATAAACCGTTCGGTGAGCGCTCGTCGTACGAGGCATGCGAGTGTGGGGTGCGAGGGGGGCGAGCGGCCAATGGCAGCGGGCGGCGCGGCGGCGCGGGCCAATGGCGAGGAAGCGATCACGCAGCCGGCGCGTGGCGGCGCGTGCTGTTCACGTGGACGCGGCATGACGCGCGCGCGAGGCCGCGTGACGTCAGCGGCGCGCCCCCGCATGACGTCGCGGGGGCGCGGGCACGGGCTCGGGGGCACGGAGAGGGGGGCGCGGGCGCGCGACAAGGTCGCTGCAGCACATCAATGACACGACTGTGCACCTTCTAGCTCTACTATTTTGACAGTTGCAGTTCGATGAACCGCGCTCGACATTCGCTACTTTCGACGGCTTCCATCCGCTACAGTCGACTTGCTTGACATACTGCTGCCCTGGTATTCTATAATTATTTTGTTGACATCGTTATAAAGAAGTCTTAATTGTGATTGGCGCTGAGATAAATGCTATCACCGTCAACAAGTGAATAGTTTCATAGAGCTCTTGTTATTGTATGAAATTAGATTAGATAAAAAGCGGTAAGTATACCAGTCTGTCTACTTTAATAGCTTTCGCGAACCATGATGAGTCATGAATATTTTTGTGAATAAACAAAGTGTTTATTTACTAAAACATTCACGAACACACAACACAATACACACAAAAACATTTAAACATTTGAAATAAGTTTTATTAATTCATTCTGATGCGATTCCTGCCAGATAAAATACCGAAAAACAAATAAAATATGTGTATAGATTTTTTTTTTTTGATTAAGATTTTCATTTGATTCTAAATAAAACCCAGTTTTTTATTGCAACAAAG
Source organism: Mythimna vitellina (assembly GCA_949316375.1). Taxonomy (NCBI): domain Eukaryota; kingdom Metazoa; phylum Arthropoda; class Insecta; order Lepidoptera; family Noctuidae; genus Mythimna; species Mythimna vitellina. The sequence goes on along the minus strand of OX438691.1, from coordinate 3,765,876 downwards.
AAGTCATTGGACCCGATAAAAATTCAGAATTCTCGTCACTAGTCGTTGACAAATAAGTTGCGTAGGTCAGTCTCCACCAAAACATCTAAGTTTCTCTTTAAACCAACATCATTTCGCAAGTTACGACTACGACCAAGAATTTTGGTTTGTTTTTTAGTGAACTAGACGAATTTTGCAACACCGTCTAGTGTTGATCTCATTCTGTTCGAATAAAATTAATTTTATTTTGGCAGAGCGTCAAAAACATCGATATATTTTTCTTTTTAATTTTTAATCTGTATTTTATTTCAACAATTAGTTTCTGCCAGCGGCTACGCCCGCGTCAAAGTAAGTTTCTTCATACAAACTTTGAATCCCCGTTTCATTCCCTTTGGGGGTGAATTTTATGAAATCCTCTTTGTGCAAAATTTCACGCTCCTAGTCCCAGTAGTTTCGACTGTGCGTTGATATGTCAGTTAGTCAGTTTTCCTTTTATTGCATACAGATATACATATAGAATACTGAAAATTATATGTTTTTTTTTTAAGAATTCATTAAACGTTGAATCAACAGTTATAATATAGTTTTATTTCCGTAGGTTCAAATACTTTTAAACTATCTTCTTCTTTTCGATTCAATGGTAAACTCGTCAAACTTTTTGGGCCCAATAGGTGGCTACATTAATAGCAGCATCGGTAGCACTCATCAAATCCTCCAAAGTGCAGGTATACGGACACTTGGGGCATTCCAACATGTGGCTCATGTTTTGAACAGGAGCTCCGTACTCACTTTGAGTATTCGATGGGTCTATAAAACTCCATTTTGCCAAGTTGAGTTTGCAGCGGCCTACCTGGGTTTTAAACTATAAAAACTAGGTTCTTAAAAAACGCTATTAATCTACGTGAGTATCTGAGCGGACTTGCTAGGTTAATTTTTTGTATCTAGTTTTTAAAGAGGTGTGTCAGGAAATATTATAATATCATTTTTGATTACAGGAAGTACTTCATCAAGCAAGTTTTAGTTTGAACATGAGCTCTGAATTAGTTTTACGTTTAGTAGGTCTTTAATCATCATAATTATTATTATTACACCAAGATATATCTACACTGTCTACACATAGTAAAGTCGGCTTACTTTGACCCTGGGGTATAATTTTGCCCAAGCTAATTAACCAATAGGAATACAGGATACTGTGTTTACAATGTTCGTATTAGTCAACGAGCGTGAGAGCCGAGCTTGCCTCGGGGCCAAAGTAACCCGAGCTGTCGGAATGTTCCAGGATTGTGGGAATATTCGGAAGAGTTAACATGGACCTGCAACTCAAAAAGCAATTGAAGGAACACGGGTGAATTTTAGTCTGTAAAAGTCTGACACACCCTTTCGCTTCAACCTGAGCGATAGATGTTATTTCATAATAACTCAACTCAAAAAAAAAAATGGTGCGGTAAATAACCCCATTTTAGGGTTAATTTTGCAGGGAGCAATGGGTAGCTCGCCGTCCGACCGTTCGGTAACCGTCCGGACCGAGCCCAAGTTGTCGAAGCGCGTACTATTCCATGCGCGCCTCAAGTAGATATCCCCAAGCCGTAGGGGCCCAAGAGGGTCGAAGCCTATTGGGGCCAAGGGTCTGCTTCTGAAAGGAAGACTCGGCCCTGGTACGAAAGGCAACGAAGGAACAGGAGTGGTGAGTGTTTAGTTAGTAAAAGTCTGACAGTATCTCCCACTCCGCCCAAAAGCGGGGAACGTCACAGGATGATTTGCCCACCGAAAAAAAAAAAACTGTCAGGCAGGATGACAGCAGGAAACACGTTATGTAATAGTACGTCTGCATTACAAACTCAATGGTAAAAAGAAAAAAAAAGTTCTATAAAAACTCGAACAACGCAATTGTAAAAGAAATAACAATGTCAAAGTGTACCTCAGTTATTTTTAAATCACGTTTTTCTGTTTACATAACCATTCCCTGATGCCGACACGCCCTTTATATTTTTACACCACAAGAGAAAGGTCGTTGACCTCGAAATCCACATCATGGATGCGATTTTATTTTTATTCTAGGTCTCATAACGATTAAACTGTGGATTTTTCTACTATTTCCTAATAAATATGCGTTAGTCACTTATGTTAATTTTCTACAAGTCGGTAGTAACGGTTACGGCCGGTATGCACACTATACACTCACACAAGTGTGTGACGCATGACGGTGTAAGGCTACGGACAGAGTGAGAAGCTCAAGCGAGTGATGGGCGAGATGCATGAAACATTTATTAAACCGTTTGGCCTTATTAACTTGTTTGGCCTTTATTAACTACTAAGTTAATAAAGGCCAAACGGTTTAATAAATGTTTCATGCATCTCGCCCATCACTCGCTCGAGAAAGCTAGTGCTTTCTCCCGCAGCTTCGCCCGCGTACAGAAATCATAGCGTATGTTACTTGGGAATAAAGCAGCTTACAATTGGTAAAAAAAAAATTAGCAATCGATCCCGTACTTTCAGAGATTACCTCCTACAAAACAAACTTTACCTCTTTAAAATATAGTGTAGATCAATGTACTTATTACTTATTATTATGTACTTGTATTACTCACAAAAAAAATATATATTTGTAATTTTTGTGACAGGTACTGCTTAATAAAACACAAAATTTATGAAAGTAAATTACAATATTGTCAAATAAAAACCTGTCAGTTAAATTAAAAAGCCTTTGAAATGACAAGTGGAGAGGGATCTAGATGTGATGGAGCGGCCTCGTTAGCGAGCGATCGTCTATTGACCTTGAGGAAATACGTCCAGTGTCTTCTGTCCGCTAGCTACAACAAAAGACAGTAAAAATCTGGTAGGGTTTTTAGTCAGTAAAATTATGACACTCCCTCTCACCCCACCTAGAGCGGAAGAAGATGATTATTTGAAGATTTCCCACTTCAAAACTGCAGTTGACTACGTAAGGTTTCTGTAGTGCACATCAATCTTGCGCATATTGACAATCGTAATCGCTAAAGCATATTACTGTGTCTATAGCCTAAGGCTTGAGTGACGCGTATCTGTGTGAGTTTCGCTGACGCATCGCCGCGTCGAGAAAGTGTGGCGCACGCGCTGCGCGAGTGATCGGGGGAGGGCTAAGTCAGAGGAGGTAGCGAGGTCAGGTGATTGGACTTTGTACTGTGGGTGTAGATTCACGTTGTAATTTCATGCTATCATGAAAAAAAAAGTGTGGTAGATAAGGAGGCATTCCTAATAGTTTTTGTAAATATGGTCATATATAAAAGGAGGAGGGATAATTTAAGAGGCATTTTTCGCGTCACACTCAAAAAATAAGAGTTTATGTTTCAAACTATTCTTAAATGCATATGTTTTTTTATTCAGTGATATTTACTTGATAAATAATATAGTAAGTCAAAGCAATTATTGTCCAAACAGAGCGTTTATTCGTTATTTTCTTGTATTTTTTTCGGTTTGTCAATTTAAGTTATTTTTTTAAAATTTTGTTATTATTTCTGATCTGAATCAATTTAATTTATTATTTTGGTTCACTGTGTATGTCTATGCTATTCGGAAAAAAAAAAACACTGGCGTATCGTCGCGTGTACCGCCATCATGAACGTGTATTTTAAAAATGGTCGGAAACAGAAACTTATTTGTTGAGTGTGATTGACGAAAAATGTCTCTTGTCATCCCTACTCCTTTACAATAATAGCAATTTAACTCAAATCAAAATATTACAGGTACTTTAAGTCTAAATAATTTACTGTAGGTGCCCATTTTTCAGTATTTAATTATATTATTAATTATTATTAGTTTTTAATTTTAGTTCTTATATTGTAATGACCATTTCCAGTTTTAACCTAATTATAATCATTAATTAATAAGACCTAATGTAAATGCTATGCATACCTTTAAGTGACTTTTTTACACAGGATACCCTCGTAAATGTGTTGTAGTTAATGTGTTGTAAATAAGTCGTTGGTATGCCTATATAAATAAATAAATAAATATCTGCCTTTCTAGCCTTTTCCCAACAAAATAGCTGGAACCCTTGGAGTCGACGCCAAGCAGCATGTAGCTGAATACCAGTTTTTTTACACGGAGCGACTGCAGATCTGACCTCCTCAACGTATCGTATTTGGGTCTGGTGTCATTCGTATAAATTGGTAAGTAACAAAAGTATGTCAAGAATCCAACCATTTTTTTGTAGAATATAAAGCGCTACGACGTGACGTAACCGAAGTTATGGCGTTGCTACGCAGTTAGAGTGATTCGTAGACTACAAACCGCTATGACGCGACGTAACTGAAGCTACGGCGTATCGCTACGCGGCTACGCAAATATGGTGACGTAGCTCGTAGCGGCAGTGTGTACGACTAGCTACGCGCTACGCATTATCGTCGACGCTTTGTATTTATTGTGCTTATTTTTTAATAAAGGCTTATTGTTTAGAAACATGTGTTATTTTTTTGCATAAAATCGTGTCAATACGACCAAAGCACGCCGCTACAAAGTTAAGTCGCAAAACCGGTAGGCATGGCTAAGCCTAGCTTCGCCTTTGGCAAAGTACACAACTGCTCACGAAAATTGCCGAACGCACCCGAAGATAACCGATTGGGAACCATTAATGGAATCTAATTACACTCTGTTAGTCCCTTCCTACATTGTCAAAGTGTAAAACCAACTATTTGTTTATTTATTAAAACTTCATGCATCACAAAGGTACAAAGGCGGACTTAATGCCCTATGCATTCTCTACCAGTCAATCAAGGGTAGTGAAGAGAAAACATGGTAGGTGCATAAAAAAAGAAAAGATTAATAGGAAAACAAGGGATTAAAAATAAATATACATAAATATTTAACATAATATGGACCTACATATACATCAATATATTTTATTTATATAAGGAAAAATGGGAGGATTTTTGAGACTACTCCGCTATTTGTTTAGAAAATAAAGCCGCAACTTCCCCTTAAATGCATATTGACTGGTAGCCGTCCTGATGTCAAGAGGAAGCGCATTCTACAGAAGTATGGACTGTATATGAAAGGAAAAATGAACAAAATCAGAAGTATGAGAAGGACAAAGCAGTAGAAGATTGTTAGAAGAACGCAGATTCTTAGCATGGGAAGATATTGAAAGTGTGATATAAGATAAAAAGGTGGGGTGGGAACTATGACAGCAAACTATTATATTTAAATTGAAACATCGGATTTTGTGAGGTTTTTTTTTTACTTTTTCATCTTATATTAGTAAGTTTACTACTAATCCAAATTCTGAATTATTACTAACCGACACAATACATTTATCAACTTATATTTTATTTATTGTTACTAATATACATATGTATGTACCTACATAAGAAACTTAAATATTAACTAAGCACTTATACTAAACCTAACTAAGTACATAAAGCATTGCCATACAGCGTTGTTAGCGAAGGAGGAGGCCGCACGCGTGAGGGAACGAATGTCCTCACGCCCCAACCTCCGAGATTCTGACCCCGACTACCAGCCAATGGTAGACGCGGGCTTGCGAACGTCAAACAATGGGTAGCTCACCGTCTGGCCGTCAGGTAATTGACCGGACCGAGCCCAGTCGTCAACAGCGCGTAGTCATCTACGCGCTCCTCAAGGAGATGTCAGCAAATTGTAGGGGCTCAGCAGGGCCGATGCCCGCTAGCTGGGACCGCGGAGAATATCTGAAAAGGAAACCTGTAGTCCTAGAACGCAAAGAGCAACTGAAGGACACAGGTATGGTTTTAGTCAGTAAAAGTCTGACCAGTGCGGGAGAAGTCATTGGATATTTTCTAACTTATGGCAATGCCGCCAGTCTTTTGGGCACATTACTAGTCGACAGCAATGTGGGGGAGTGTTTTGACTCAATATTTTAGTTTTTTTAATTAGTTTAGAGTTTTAACAAAAAATACACTCAGGTGTTGAAGTACTCCTCCACATTGCTCAGACGACTGGCAGCATTGTCACGTTGATTGGCAATGCTAAATCTTTTGGCGAAGAACGACCATTTGTCTGACTGTTTAATTTTGTAATTTTTTTTTTTTAAATGATATAAACCAGTGCTTGACTGCGATCCCACCTGATGGTAAGCGGAGATGCAATCATTGATGGTCAGGCGCACTAGTTTATTAAGAGCCTATTCACTCTAGCCTTGAAGACACCTAAATTATAGTTGGACGGGAAGACCGCAGCAGGCAAATTGTTCCAGTCCAAGTCAGTCATTGTTGTCAGAAATTGTCAGTTGTTTGTAAATACTATATAAACATAAACATAATATTATGAGAACAGTGTAACCCGCTACAATCTTATCACTCACACCACCCGACGTACATATGATGTAAACAAACTGGTACGTCCTCACGTGTGTGTGTTGTTTGGGGAAACCACACCGCCGCCGCCGCCGCCCGCCGCTTACGTAGCGGTATGATAACACATCGTCGTTATCACTTATCAACGCTGCTAACAGGTTATAGGTCGAATGACGTCACATTTAGCATGGCGTGTAGTGAAATGAAGTTTAATTAGGTTTTTGGGAGGCAAATTTGATCCTTATATGGTGTATTTGAAAGCGTTGTAAGTCCTCCGACGAGGTGGATCGATGACCTGGTGAGAGTCACGGGAATGCGATGGATGTCAGGCACACAGGACTGTTCGTTATGGCGATACTTGGCGAAGGTCTATGTCTAGCAGTGGATGTCTTTCAGCTCTTTTACAGCTGCAGCTGATGATGATGATGATGAAGGTTTAGTATCCAGCCGGAGTCTGTGTTTCCTGATAGCTACAACCTACAACCTAGTGGTCTAGGCAAGAGTGAATATGTTACTTCTAAGCCAGCGTGGTCCATCGTCGGACACATGACCACATGATCGCTAACCAACAGATGAAAGGTAAAGCGGTTATTGACCCTCTTAAATTTATTGACGTTCTTAATATCAAAAACAAAAATAAAGACTTAAAGCTGACATGAATCGAAGTATATATCGTGATCCTTTCTTTATATTTTCTAGTAATGAAAACTTGATTATTTTTAGTTTTTCAGTTTTTCAGGTACATAACCTACGAAGCAGAGATATTAGGAAAAGGTCAAATGTACTTTATGGCCAATTCCTATACCTTAGGTCATATAATTGCCTCTTTTTTTGACGTAAGAAATATTTAATAATGACTTCTCGCGCTTAGGCCGTTTCAGACTTTACCGGCTAAAACTACAATTGTTCTCGGTTAAAATCGGTATTTTTTTTCTCTTAGCATAGCATTTTTAAGGTTTCATAGCTAAATGGCAAAAAACGGAACCCTTATAGATTCGTCATGTCTGCCTGTCTGTCCGTCCGTATGTCACAGTCACTTTTTTCCGAAACTATAAGAACTATACTGTTAAGTAGATGTATTCTGTGTATTGCATTAAGATTTTCACACAAAAATAGAAAAAAAAAACAATAAAATTCCCCATACTTAGAACTGAAACTCAAATTTTTTTTTTCATCATACCCGTATGTGTGGGGTATTTATGGTTAGGTCTTAAAAAATGATGTTGAGGTTTCTAATATCATTTTTTTCTGAACTGAATACTTTGCGCGAGAGACACTTCCAAAGTGGTAAAAGGTGTCCCCCCCCCCCTGTAACTTCTAAAATAAGAGAATGACAAAACTAAAAAAAAAATTTGATGTACATTACCATGCAAACTTTCACCGAATATTGGTTTGAACGAGATCTGGTAAGTAGTTTTTTTTAATACGTCATAAATCGTAAACCGCAATTTACCTTTCAAGTTGTGCGAAACCCTCAGTGCGCGAGTCCGACTCGCCCTTGCCCAATTTTTTTCTGTTAGTTCTTTTTTATGATTTTTAAAACTCAAATCAAATTTTTATTTTCGGATTCACGGTCCAACGGTTAGTTTACTCAAGATTTAAAAGCTAGTGTTAGTTAGTAATAAAAATAGACTCACGCAAAGACTTTTTTATTTATTTATTTTGGTTTCTTTAAATATTTGTAAGCCTTCACGGCAAAATACAGTGTTCATCTTGGATATCTATGGCGCATATAATCTAAAAGTTCTTTTTTAATAGCCTATTGTATGTCCCATCGCTGGGCAAAACAAACTTCTCTGTCTAGGGCAATGTCTGGCCAATTTTGCTCCGCGAACATGATCAGAACGTCACGCCACCTTCGCCGCGGTTGTCCTTGACGGCGTCGACCTGCCTCAGGCGTCCAGTGAGTGACAATCCTCGCCCATCTGATACATGTAAATACCTATCGACTGGCCTTTTGGTCTAGTGGTTAGTGGCCCTGATTGCTGTGCCGGAGGTCGTGGGTACGATTCCCAACCAGGACAAATGTTTGTGTGGTGAGCACGTTCATTTTTTTTGTGCCTGGGGGTAATTTGTCTGTAGTATGTATGTATTTAGAAATATATAAGAATGTTTATCAGTTGTCTAGTACTCAGAGGACAAGCTCTGCTTGGTTTGGGACTAAATGACGTTTTGTGATAGTTGTGGATTATTATTATTATATTATATTTCACAAATAATCTTTCTGATTTTACAAAGCCTTGAGAACAGGCATAGAGTAGCCAACCTTTTGGGTGTTTTACAGGATGCATTTTAAAGAGTGTGCGCGGAATATGCATGACTTGATTTCGCCGTCTCATTTTTACCATCGGACAAACTGGTGAGTATCCACACTTACGTTGTTGAAACCTCTACGGTCCAGACCTAGCGTTTCGCCTCATCGTTTATACCACGTACATCGAAGGACTGGATCAATTTGCCTGCTGCGGTCTTCCCGTCCGATTATAATTTAGGTGTCTCCAAGGCTAAAGTGAATAAGCTCTTAGTAGACTGGTGCGCCTCACCATCATATCAACGATTGCATCACTGGTTACCATCAGGTGGGAATGTGGGATAGCAGTCAAGCACTAGTTTTATACCAATAAAAAAAAAACAATATTTTTCTAATACCTGACAATATAAGCGATCGTACTTTGTACTTTGTAGGTTGGTATAAATTATTATGTTTGAACGGTGCGCATGCGTTGGCACCGTGATCACCGTGCGCGTCATCTGTTACTGGAGGCGTGGCGCAGCATAGTGTGATATAGCAAACACAAATGTGATGGTAGGTTACCGGTTTTGGACATTTGCTTTACTAGATCGTAGAGTGCCAAACGATTACATCCTGTAGGTATGTTTATGATGATTTATTTATTTATTTAAACTTCATGTACAGTGGTGGTACATAGGCGGACTTAATGCCACAAAGCATTCTCTACCAGTCAACCATTGGGTTAAAAAGACAACACTGTGGTAGGTGTGCACAATAAATAAATAACAGATATTTTTGAAATAGATGATGGCACGGTATCAATAATTTTAATGAGCTTTTTTTAGGGTTCCGTATCTCATAAGGAAAAAACGGAACCCTTATAGGATCACTTTGTTGTCCGTCCGTCTGTTTGTCTGTCTGTCAATACCCTTTATCTCAGAAACGCGTGGAGGCATTGACTTCTAAGTTAACGGGAAAAAAAGATACGGTCGTTTTATGTCGCAAAAAATGTACATTTCAACATTCTCAATGGAATCAAAATTCATAGAGTACTTCCTGTTGACCCGGAATCCTAAAATTTGGCATAAAGCAAGGTTTTACAGTATAGATATAGGAATAAATCTGAAAACTGTAAATTTGTAGTTACGTCACAAAAAAACTTTTTTTACAATTCGGAAAAATCTTCGTAAATCAATTCGGGAACTGAACTGTTTTCATAGAAGTTTGTACGGAACCCTCGGTGCGCGAGTCCGACTTGCACTTGTCAGGTTTTTATCTTCTTTGTTTTGTTTATTATTCATTTATTTATGTACACACAAAGACTTGAAAAACAAAATAACAAATACAGATAGAAAACCAACAAAGGTGCTGCTTATTTCAAATGATTTTATTCCAGCAGACTTTGTAGCTTTATTCGCTAAATCCTAAAGTATGCAACGGATTTTGATGGAAAATTCACTAATAGATAGATCAATAAACGAAAGTATTAATTTGCACCCGAGCGGAGGCAGGGTGGGTCACTAGTTCAGCTATAAACGTCTCTAATACTACAGCTAACTTCTTCAACACAATAACCAAAAGTCCTTTTCAAAACCGGCTTGCAACGAGGTGGGATCGCAGTCAAGCACTAGTTAATCATCATCATCTTCCTGCCCTTGTCCCATCTTATTTGGGGTCGGCGCAACACGTTTTTTCCTTCCATTCTATCCTGTCAACCGTCATACTATCACTAATTTCCTTTTCTTTCATATCACTGTTCACACAATCCATCCATCTTTTCTTTGGCCTCCCTCTCCCTCTCCACCCATCCACATGTATACTCATAACTCTTTTAGTAACATGTGTTTCATCTCTCCTCTTTACATGACCATACCAAGACAAACGATTCCCCTTCAACTGCACTAGTTAATATTGCTTTAAAAAAAAACAGTATACTGAGAGTACGAAGGCTGGGTGTACGTGTACTTAGCTGCGAGTCGAAAACAACATGGTCGTTTAGCCACTGTAGCTGTGCATGCGCAGGCGGCGTGATCACCACGTGTCATCGGTGTACGGAGGCGCGGAAGCGTAGTGGCGCGGTTATACAAAAAACCTGATGCTAGGTCGCCACCGTCTACGGACGTACGAATACATGTTTTTAGGGTTCCGTACCTCAAAAGGAAAAATACGGAACCCTTATAGGATCACTTTGTTGTCCACCTGTCTGTCTGTCTATCAACACCCTTTATCTCGGGAAGGCGTAAAGGTATCATGTTGAAATTAAAACCATATACTCAAGTCTACGGTCTCCCTGAAGCTGTGAAAAAATCAAACTTGTAAGTTAACGAAAACAAAAGATAATGTTGTGGCCGTTAATGTTGCAAAAAATGTATATTTCGACACTCAAGAGAATTAAAATTCATACGGTACTTCCCGTTGTCCTAGAATCCTGAAATTTGGCGTGAAGTAAGGTCTTATAGTACAGATATAGGAATAAATCTGAAAACAGTAATTTTGTTGTTAAAACACAAAAAAAAAAATGCGATAAGAAATAATCTTCAAGACTCCATTCGGGAATTTAACTGTTTCCATATGAATGTTTGTACGCAACCCTCAAAGCGCGAGTCCGACTCGCACATACCCAGTACTTTTTTTAAGAGAGGCCTCTTGTAGACCAGGAGGTTCTCGTCTGCTTAACCCGAGTTGCCTTTTTTTGAGGTAGGAAATCATCAAAAGAATTTTCCCGTTCTAAGACTGGTTACTCTTTTAAACGACCTCACAGCCCAAGCAGGCATCGGCCCTACTCGGCCCCTCCTGTTTTGCTGACATCTATGCGGCTGGGGCGTGAGGATGTCCTCCTTCGCTCGCATTACTGCTTAGCAAGAAGAGGTCCCTGCTGCCGAAATGGAAATAAAAACTTAGAAAAAGGTAGTGAAGTATATTTTTGAACTAAGTAAGTAAAAAGATGAACATATCCGTAGGAGAACCTAGGTTACAGACATAGCCCGAAGAATCGTTAAACTTAAGTAGCAGGCAGCACATTGCTCGCAGAACAGATGGTCGATGGGGACGAAAGGTTTTGGAATAGCGACCAAGTACCGGAAGACGCAGTGTTGGAAGGCCTCCTACAAGGTAGACCGATGACCTGGTGAGGGTCGTGGGAATCCGACGGACGGGTGACGGACCGGTTATTATAAAGACACTTGGGGGAGGCCTATGTCCAACAGTGGACGTGATTCGGCTGAAATAATGATGATGTAAAAAGACAATAAAACAACATAAATGTATGTGTTTGGTCTTTGATAAGTAGTTGGGCAATGACACAATAAAAAAGCTTTTTATCAAAGTGCAACAAAAACTTACTCAGATAGTACTTAATTGGGGAATTACCATAATGACAAAATTATGTGTAATGAAAGAACTGAAACCCTCATTTAAATTTAATCCCATTTACGTCACGTTCTGTCCCTACATGTTAGCCTGGTAGTCGCTAGCACAACTGGATACTTTCGTGTGTTTGTTTTTGTAGATACAATTATTTATAGTACTAAAACTAAGCCATTTTTTTTCTGGAAATATTGGAATGAGGACGAGTGAGGGCGAGATGGGATCTCGCTGTCTCTTTTTTACGCACGTACCTAATGACGATGACGTCACATTTCAGTTTGTGCATCCTTTTAATTTTACTGTTGATTGACAGTTTCCCCTTCCACTAGATTTGAAAGGAATCTAACTTATTTAATTTTGAAACATTTTTTCATTTTGCGATTTTTCATAGAAAAGTTGGTTTATAAAAAAGGAAAAAATCACTCAATTGTTGTATGTTTTTTTCGTTTTTGTTGTATGTTTTTTTTTATTGAATTGGATCACTTTGTAGTCCGTCCGTCTGTTTGTCTGTCTGTCAAGACCCTTTATCTCGGGAATCCGTGGAGGTATCAAGTTGAAATTAAAAACAAATACTTAAAGTCTGCGATCTCTAGAAGGTGGGAAAAAAATCAAATTACTAAGTTAACGAAAATAAAAGATACGGCCGTTTATATCGCAAAAAAACGTATATATTTTCGACACTCTCGAGGAAATCAAAATTAATAGGGTACTTCCCGCTGACTCAGAATCCTGAAATTTGGCATAAAGCAAGTTCTTATAGCACAGGGTATAGTTATAAATCTGAAAATTGTAAATTTGTAGATACATCACAAAAAAAATGGCGATTCGGAAAAATCTTCGAGACTCCATTCGGGAATTGAGCTGATTACTTATGTGAGTTTGTACGGAACCCTCAGGGCGAAAGTCCGATTCGCATTTGCTCAGTTTTTTTTTTAAACTAGAATTGTTCAGTGATTGTTTTGTAAGTTTCTCCTATGAACAAAGGTCAAACGAGTTCTATACAACTGCTTATTTCCCCTGCCTACCTCTTAAGAGCATTATTGGCATGTAATTTTTGTTATCATAATACTTGATAACAAAAATTGCGCCCCTGTTACTTAAGTATAAAGTAATTGAAGTGGCAATATGCGCCGATAATATGTAACTTTACCTACTCCATCGATAAATACAGGCGTAATACTATATAAAAATTACACTATATTACACTATACGTGCTGCGTAGCTTACACACGTAGTGTCAGCGTGCTATCTTGACACTAAATGGTACTTTACGGCTGACGTAATTGTGGCATGATGCAAAATCTGTTGCTTGTGTCTGACAATGAGTCAACGGGATATTGAATCATAAACGAGATTACTGTAATAATAAATATAAAATAAATGGCAATATTTCAACTTGGAAGGGTTTTTTTTGGTTCTAGGAAATGCCGGTTTCCTCATGATGTTTTCTGACATTACTTTGAGGCACGCATAGGACAAAACGCGCCAGCTACCCATTGCTCGTCGTCCGCGAGCCTACGACTATGGTGATCCGAAATCGTCCAGCATCTTGTGACATCCAGAGCGTCTCCTTTGATGGTGGATGGGGTGTGTGGATCTTCGTTATTTCATGATTGCAGCCATCTCCTCCACCCGCATTACTGCTTCGCAGGAGGTGACCGCTTATCGTACTCTCTCTTACTTCGGATCATCGCCTGAACCAAAGCCGGACGCGAGAGTTCGCCAATCGCCTTCACCAGGACACGGCGATTCTTTGCTCACCTGATAAAAAGCGATGATGTAATAGATGATGGAGCACGCTTACCTAGAAGTAACCTATTCTCTCTTGATTTAAAAAGCCCTAAGATATAGAGTAGCTATCAGAAATCACAGACTCTCTGCTTTCATATATATGTATATATATTATTAGTTATGTATTGTATATATATAAATAGTACACCACGCACTACCTTCGTATCTTTTTTTCCTTCTCTGACAAATTCATCCAAAGGTTGTCTGTAAAAAATCGCTTTTAGCGATAAGGCCGCCCATTGTGACACCCTATTAATTTTAAGTTCCTATTGTATTTTTATTATTAGTGTACAATAAAAAATATATCTATCTATCTATCTATCCATCAGGGAATACCAGACCCCAAGGATGTAGCTATCAAAATCACAGACTTCGACAGGGAATGCCGATCACAACTATCCAACAAAATAACCTAGTTGTAGGTTAAGCTTGCCTGTGTACATCAGATGGTTTAACTAAAATTATTACAAAAACTTGTGTACAGTAAAGAATAAAACTAATACCTACTTTAAATAAAAACAACAGACAATTATGTATTGAATAAGGAAAACTCTGGAAACTGCATTCAAATCGTTTCGCTCGGCTGCGTTGAGTTGCGTGCGCGCCGGTGCATTAATGTGTGTGTTGATATGTTGTGTGCATACATGTGTATAGTTGACGTGTCTCGCGCATTAATACAAGTGAGTGACCGTTGACCGGTCAACTCTTTGTAGTGAACGCAAAAAGTGGCTCTTTATATGCAATTTTTATATTTAGAGTTGTTGTAACTGTGAATTTGTTACGGTGAGGGGAGACTGCCTGTCTGGTTTATTCATTTAACAAATATATTATTATATACATATATAGAATTTTTTTTTGTGTGTTTTTGAAATTTTGCTAAGTATTGATTATGACTACTGTGTATAATATAGGTAATAGCGATTCGAGAGGAATTGCTCTAATAGCCAAAATACAGGCTTTGCCGAGTTTCGCTACAGATGCTACTATGTATATGTATTTACTTACCGCACCTCCTACGTATGTAAAAAAATGTTGCAATTTTTTTTTGGGCGATAAAACATTAATATTGTTACAAACATTTATGTACATACATATAATTAAAGACAAGATACAGGAAACAGAAAAATAAGTACAAAGGTTATGCTTATTTCTATAGAAATCTCTTTCAGCATCCCAGCGACAGGAGAGTTGGGAAAAAAAGAAATGCAGACATTGTGTGTAGGTAAGAGTAATAGAAGAAAAAAAAAGTACAAACAAAACAGTTAACATTGAAATAATATAACATACAGAGTTTGAGGTGGAGCCCGCCCATGGGGAACGTCGTGAGGAGATGCTGAGGCAAAATGGCATGAAGACGTACTTTATTGTGAAAGTTCTTAAACCAGTAAGTTCTTTGTTTATCCATACACACATTTCAATGTGAACGAACAAAATTATCTTTGCTCAGATCTATTATTTTTATAAAATAAGTACTATAGTACTCTGGTTGTATTTTTATAAAGAAGACTTTTTGTAGTAGTAACCTTAGAGTAACTGTGTTTAATTTAAAAAATAATTATTCTTGCTAGATTTTTCAGAAGATTTCATTGTAAGATTACAAGAATAATCTAGCAGCTCTTCCATAAAATGAATCTAATTTTATAGCTTCTTGTTGTGTAGCGCCATCTATGAAGCCACATAGGAACTAAAATTTAAAACCTGCGTCGTGATATTAAAAATTTCAGTGCAATTAGAACATATACAGCCCAAAATTAATTATCGTCTATAAGTTCAATGGAGGTTTGCTGGCCTTAGCACCCTTACATCAAAAGCTCTTAAGTAAAAATGAATTAATACAAGTAATTTTTGTAGGTATTATTACTACAGTTTTTATTTAAAAGAGTTACCGTGGACCTGGAACTTAAAGAAAGTAAAGGAACACAGGTTGATATTAGTCTGCACCGGATTCGAGCAGAAGTGACGCTTGGGTGCCACCACTGTGTGGATCGCCCGGGGACACGGTGGAGCACACAGTAGAGGTGTGCCCCGCATGGGCCTGGGCAGAGCATCGCTGTTTCCTAATGGGGTCGATCGGCGGCATAGATCTCTCGCTCCGCGCCTTGGTATAAGCCGTGGTCCGAAGCAAGGAGGAGTGGCAGGCGGTTGCCACCTTCTGCGAAGCAGTAATGCTAGCAAAGAACACACTCGCGATCCCGATCCCGATTTCTGGTTACCGTAGGCGCGGGCTTGCGGACGGAGAGCAATGGCTAGCTTGCTGTTTGACCGTCCGATAACCGAGCTCAAGTCGTCGACGGCGCGTACTGTTCCACGCGCGCCTCAAGGAGATTTCAACAAACCGTAGGGGCCCAGCAGGGTCGAAGCCTACTGGGGCCAAGGGTCTGCTTCTGAAAGGAAAACTCGGCTCTGGTATGAAAGGCAACGAAGGAACAGGTGTAGATTTTTAGTCAGTAAAAGTCTTTGGCAACAAGGCGAACCCTTGACCCAAGGTCGACCTTCTTTTCATTCCCTTAGAGGAAGAATTTTGAAAAATCCTCTTTTAGTGCTCGTGCTCAAAATAAAATCTTATGCAAAATTTCATGCTCCTAGTCCCAGTAGTTTCGGCTGTGCGTTGATATGTCAGTCAGTCAGTTTCTCCTTTTAACTGACATTATGATCATGAGCTTCTAGAAATCAACAGCTGACAATAATTTTTCCGTTCCATTGAAAACCAAGTTGGATACCAAGAAGTTCTGCTCAATACACCTGTATCGCAGCAACGTGGGCGTAATACCACAGATTATCTAACTATTCCGAGTAATGTGCATATGGTATGTCGTTTAGTTCAACTTACATAGAATAATAAAGGTTCCCGACAAATCGTTAATAAAAGTTATTAGTCATGGACGTGTTTCCACACGTCCATGACTAATAACTTTTATTAACGATTTGTCGGGAACCTTTATTATTCTATGTAAGTTGAACTAAACGACATAAAAGCTGTCATTTTGACTCATGTTATAGTATATTTCGGAAATATCAATCAATTAAAAAAAAACTTAAAATCTGCCTTCAGTATAATCTATTTAAGGAAAAGAGGGAATAAAAATCTTTTAATATCACACTTTCAAATAACAAAAATCCCATTTAATTTGGAAAAGTAGTTTATGAGAAAATCGCAGACAAATAAACATACATACACACGATGTACAATAACCCATACACATATCTGCGTAATATAGAACCTTCATTAAATCACCAGATGGGATCCGGATACCCCTTTAAAAAACACAATTATGGTTCCGAAACGTGGTCGCTCACAATGGGCCTCATCAAAAGGCTTAAAGTCACCCAAAGGGCAATGGAATGGGCTATGCTCGAAGTTTACTTGCGTAATCAGATCAGAAATGAAGATTCCCGCAGGAGAACCAAGGTTAGAGACATAGCCCTCAGAATCGCCAAACTTAAGTGGCAGTGGGCAGGACACATTGCTCGCAGAACAGATGGTCGATGGGGACGAAAGGTTCTGAAATGGCGACCATGGAAGACGCACAGGACCGGTCATTATGGCGACAATTGGGAAAGGGCTGTTTTTTTTTATTCTTTATAGGTTCGCGCTTGACCGCCATCTCACCTGATGGAAAGCGACGATGCGGTCCTAGAAGTAACCTATACACTCTTGACTCAAAGATTTCCGGGTTGTTGCTATCAGGAAACACAACAGTGCATGTACAATAGTGGACGTCTTTTGGCTGAAATGATGATGATGATGATGATTATGAACCTTCATAACCAACTATAGTGATCACATGATTAAGACAAAGGCAGCTGGGCGATGATGGTGAGGAATAAAAGAATCTGACTTTCAATCTTCGTAACCATAGCAAAGTTGCATAAAGCATTATTGCAGTAGATATTTGTACAGGCTCATTACCATCACTGGCTAACACCTTTTCTGTTTTTGGGAGAGGAAATTATCAATCAAATGTCATTTCTCACTTTGGGTGGAGTGAGAGAAATTGTCAGACTTTTACTGGCTTGAATTGACCCGTGTTTCTTCAGTTGCTCTTTGCGTTCCAGGCCCACAGTAACTCTTTAGAACAATCCCGCAGCCTCGGCGATAGACGGAAAGAAAAAAACACATCCTGAAAAAATTGCGAATTCATTATCGTTTATTTTTAAGGTGGGAAATCATCTAATGACATCAAATATTGTGACATATCCAGCTCCAGTGTGGAGCGAGAAGGCGTGTCAATCTTTTACTGTCTAAAACCACACCTGTGTCTTTCACTTGCTCTGTCTTTGTGTTCCAGGACCTCGGGTTTCCTTTTCGAAAAAATCTCGCAGCCATAACGGGCATGAGTCTTGCTGAGCCTCTACGGTTTGCTGACATCTCTTTGAGGAGCGCGTGGAACAATAGGCGCTGTCGACGACGTTGGCTCGGTTCGGACGGCTATTGAGACAGCCGGACGGCGAGCTACCAGTTGTGAATAGTCGCTTACGATATTCTTTCTTATACGACTCGTTACAGCTACAGTGTGATTAGGATTTTGAATATTTTTCGTAAAGAAGATTGAGACGACTTAAAAAATTGATTTTGCGAGAACAAAGTACACTTTTTAAATATTAGTAGTAGATTATGAGTTTAGTTGCCTTTAGAATTATAATAGGATCATTCATATGATTGAAATCATAAGAATCCAATTGATTGTATGTTAACATTACCATTATTTTCATTCCAAAATGACGAGACACATAAATTGTCGGGTCCCCTCGAGCGCTGATGAGCTTGAATAACCTTGAAAAATTAATTTTCGTTTTGTACACACGGAAACTCGAAATTTATTCGGCCGAAAATTTTAGTCTCTATATCTTAGGTTAAGTTTTTCTTGGAAAAAACTTGAAAAATATTTTTTTATTTTGGTGATTTTACGATGGATGTCCACGTGTGACGAGAATGTATAAAGTGAGAAATGAATATATTAGTAGAAGTTTGAAAGTGGCGCCAGTGACTGAATAGTTGAAAGGGAATCGTTTGTCTTGGTATGGTCATGTAAAGAGGAGAGATGAAACGCATGTTACTAAAAGAGTTATGAGTATACATGTTGATGAGTGGAGAGGGAGAGGGAGGCCAAAGAAAAGATAGATGGATTGAGTGAACAGTGATATGAAAGAAAAGGAAGTTAGTGATAGTATGACGGTTGACAGGATAGAATGGAAGAAAAAAACGTGTTGCGCCGACCCCAAATAAGATGGGACAAGGGCAGGAAGATGATGGCTTTATAATTTACAATAATACCCCTGCGTATGGTTAATTATTTTCTCGAACTGCAAATACTTCTCATGTCAACAACACAAAGCATACACGGCCAGCGTTGCTGTAAGTTATCATCGCTCATGTCTCAAAGAGCTTTTTAACGCTTTTAAAAGTTCAAGAACTTGTCATTCAAGGAATTCCAAACTTCGCCGAAGCGAAGTTATTTCAAAAATAGTTATAGACTCATTTGAGTGTTCCCCTCCACGGAAATCTTTAGTAAAAGGCGAAAGATTTATGCGTTTTGAAGGGAAACCAGAGTTAGCTGTGAACGTAAAGTCAAACCGACCCAACCAAACGGCGGAAAATCTTAACACCGCGATTCAGGAATCGGCACGAATTGCACAGTGTCATCTGTTGAGTAATTTAAGAACTAAAGTGGCAACATGGCCGCCAAGTTTGTGTCGGCGTCTAAATAAAAATAATAGAATCGTTGTACGTACTTAAATCGTATTTTATATTTTATCTAGAGAAAAAAGTAGTTTAAAAATCAATTGTGAAAGCAAAGTTGCAACTCTCTAAATGTTTATATTTGTAGCACCATTTCAAACTTAAAAAAGTTTGTGCTTGAGAAGCAGTTCAACAAATATTTTTAACATACACATAATGAATGTCGTTTTCTTTGCGTATAACTCTTTTTTATTTTTAGTAAATACAAGCTTATTCATAAAGACACAACAGTTTTAACTCTTTTAGCAGAAATGAAATTAACCTAAACTTCGTAATTTCAAACAGCGCCATCTATTGATGCGACGTTGAACTGCAGTGAATACCTACACGTCTAAAGTACCAACATTCATTATCACAGTAATTCTTGTTTGTATCAAGTAGGTACTGAACCGGTTTAGTTCTAAAGACATAGGTGGCGCTACTGTTTAATTTTTAGGTAACTGTACTAGAGATCCGTTGACGCATCCTCACGCTGGCTTTACTATTTGGGTACCTACAGTAGGACTAAATTATTTTCAAAGGTCAAAGTATTTTCTGTTTTGTGTATGTTAGTTGACCTAATAATGCCATCGTCAATCATATAAAATAAGAAAATATGTATTATTTACTTAAACAATAATGAAAGAAAGCACTGCCACCTCTAACCTAACGTTGAGTACAATTATATTAAAAATAGACTAAGTAACAAAAAGATTAATGCATGTGACAACAAAGGCATTCAAAACAGTAATAATATGAATAAAAATAAATAATCTCTCCAGACAAGTATTACCTAACAGCCTGAGCAAGCCAGTAAGATCGGCTCGGGCATTTGCCACTGAACCCTTGATGCAAGAATTAAAATAGCCTGTAAAATCTAGTCCTATATTTACTATATCACCCAGAATAATCACACCGTATGATCACTGTGTATGATTAATCATTCTGTATAATTATTATTAATGTCATACCGCAGTTTGATACAAAGCCGAGCCTTAGATCTGAAAGCTAAAAAGCGTACGTATAACCAACCTGTATAACTACTCAGTATAGCCATCCTGTATAATCACCTAGTATAACCACCCATTATAATCACCCCGTATAACCACCCAATATAAACACCCAGAACGACCAACCACTGTAACCACCCAGTATGACAATCTGGTATAACCATCTGGTATAACCGCCCAGTATAACCACCCTGTATAACCACCCAGTATAACCATTCTGTATAACCACCCTGTATAACCACCCAGTATAACCAACCTGTATAACCACCCAGTATAACCAACCTGTATAACCACCCAGTATAACCACCCAGTATAACCATCCTGTATAACCACCCAGTATAACCACCCAGTATAACCACCCAGTATAACCATCCTGTATAACCACCCAGTATAACCACCCAGTATAACCGCCCAGTTTAACCACCCTGTATAACCACCCAGTATAGCTACCAAGTATAACCATCCGAAGTAAGCACCCAAAATAATCACCTACCACGCAAAGTAACCACCCAATATAACCACCTTAAATAACTTTCCAGTATAACCCACCCCCCTATAACCATCCAGTATAACTACCCATTTCATTCACCTCATATAATTACTCTGTTTTATCTAGTAGACACCTCGTGACTACCGCTTTTGACCTAAAGAAGTTAAAAGTACCATTTGGAATTCATGAAATTAACCGATGTCATCATCAAGAGTACCTATTTCGTGATGATGTCAGTAAGTACATAAGTATATCTACGACGTTGTATTTCAGAAATCTTTTAAAAGTCAACAAATTGAGAATAGTGGAAATAGAAACTAAGGAACTTAAAAGAGCATGCGAAGGAAGTTAGTGGCGTTTCAGTGTCAGCCTATCCCCCTTGAAACAAAGGCGTGAGTATATATTTGAGGTGCCTGAGAAAGAAATTCAAGCTTCATTAAATTTAAACTTCGTAACAAAAATTTTGCAATATTTGCTCGTTGAAGTCTTTTCTTCATACTTAGATCAAAGTGATAATATTTTTCTATAAATTATTTAAAAAATGGTTTGTTTGAAATAAATGCTATAGAAACAAAACAATCAAATCTAATACAGTAAAAGCTGTATAACTGAGGTTATGGACCTAAGATTTTTATCACATGTTACGGTGGTAGAAGGCTTTACATTTACTTTGAAAAAAATTGTTTTAGTAACACATTTGTTGTGCGAACAGCTAAGGAGAATTTTTTGTCGGAGTCTGTTTCCTGATAGCTTAAACTTAGGGATATTTAAGTATACGGTGGAAGTCTGCTCTACTTGGGCGAATCACCGCCGTATCCTTGTGGAGTGAACCTCTCGCGTCCGACTTTGGTTCAGGTAATGGTGGATTGAAAGGGAATGGGAGGACGTCACCTCATTTTGCGAAGCCGTAATGCAAGTAAAGAAGGTGGCCGAAACGGTGATGACAAACCTCACGCACAGCCTAGCGCACTGCCCACCGCCGGAGACGCTCCCTGGTGGCGACGCCCGACGCCTGGAGGGTCCTCCAGGCGTCGGGCGTCGCCACCACGACTACCGGCCACCGTAGGCGCGGGCTTGTGAACGGTGAGCCGTGGGTAGTTTGCCATCCGGTAAGGACCGAGTCCTTGTCGACGGCGCGTAGTGTTCCACGCGCTCCTCACTGAAGGACACAGGTGTGATTTTAGTCAGTAAAAACCTGACAAGCTCTCAGAATAATTTCCCACATCGAAAAAAAAAATGAAGGTACGTACCCATGTTCGCAAAAATAAATGATTATGATTTTTGCTAGAGCAATGGTGGCCGAGTGGTTACGGCCCCGACTTACTTATAATAAAAATTCAACCTACAGGCTATTCAACGTTCAGTGTACTATTCCAATTAGCATAGCATACTCGGCCTTATAATGTTCCCACTGTTGGGACTCAGGCCTCCTCTCTAGGAGAGGGTATTGTCCGTAATCCGCCACGCGGGCCTAGTGCGGGTTGGTGGACTACCATTCCCATAGAAAGCGATAAATTCTTTTTTATAATAATAGTAATATTCCACTAATTCCACAACTATCACACAACGCCGTCTAGTCCCAAGCTAAGCAGAGCTTGTGTTATGAGTACTAGACAACTGATAAACATGCTTATATAATTCTAAATACATATACAGGTTGTTTGGTGCATCGTGTGGTGGGGCGCTCATATTAGAGCTCTTTCAGGTAGATTAAGCTCGGCCGCATATGCAGTAAGAAGAATAAGGCAACTAACCGATGTAGCCACAGCTAAGTTAGTTTACTATGCTTATTTCCACAGTATTATGTCTTATGGCATTTTACTGTGGGCATCTGCAGCTGACGTACACTCAATTTACATATTGCAAAAGAGAACAATCCGGGCTATTTATAAAATAGGTCCTCGCGAGTCCCTTAGAAATAAATTCTAAGAAATCGATATACTGACTCTGCTTTCTCTTTATATCTTAGAAAGTATTATGTATGTTCGTAAAAACCTAGGACTTTTCAAAATTAGAAGCGATTTTCATAACATAAATACGCGTATTAAAAACGAAATGGTGTTACCCAAATGGAGATTAGCTAAGACCGGCAAGTCATTTTTAGTAAACAGCATACGCTTTTATAACAAGCTGCCAAAGGTGGTGTCTGAACTTAGCGAGGGAAAGTTCAAAACCCATATTAAGCGCGTCCTAACTAAAAAAGCGTATTATAAGGTTAAAGACTATGTCGAAGACACGCTTGTTTGGCAATGACTGCTTCTGCATATGTGGCCCCCTGGTAGCTCATAATATTGTGTAAATGTATGCTTTTGTATGTTGTAATATATACTTTTTTTCTTTCTAACACATTGCTTTTGCAATATTTTTTTATTATTATTTATTTTGTTAACGTATCATTTATTAATAATTGTAATTATTTATTTTACTTGCTTTTATTTATATAGCCTCTTTTTTTATAATGTTAATGAGAGAACACTGTAGACTCCGCGAATTCTTAGGTTACTTTTTATTATGATTATTTTTATTGTACTTTTTAGTACAATATTGACCAGTCTACGCTGTCCTTACATAATATCTACTTATGCTGTAATATGGAAATATTGTAACAACATTTTTTTTTAAATGAGTTACCATGGAGTTTCTTGCCGGTTCTTCTTCATAGGAACCGGCCAGTTTGGAACCGTGCACTAGCTTCTGACGTTTTATAAGTGCCCATGTAGGCCTAAGTGAAATAAAAAACTTTTGACTTGACTTTGACTTTGACATCGTCTGCCAAATTGAAATGGTCGACGGGAGGAGTCATCTGCTATCCTTTCAGAACCCTAAACACTTCTCATGCCCTGCGGATTTTTTTTCATCGACTTTGTATTGTTTTATAAAAATTTGACCCAAATTTTGCATTCAAATACAAATTTTAAATAATATATAAGGAGTAGACTCTGAATTTTAGTTTTATTTAAATGTGTATTGTATTAGAGTACTTTAAAATTAGAGACATTAGCCATCTAGTTTTTTTTTAATTTCCTCGCAATGTTTTGGACTTCAATTAAAGCTGTTCATGATACAGCTATTTATATGGCTATAAAAAAACACCAAAAGCGACCGGAATCGTCCAACTTCCTTTAAAAAAAATTCTAGTTTATCTTCTTGCTAGTGATGTGCCACATGCCATAAAAATCTTTTTATAACTTAGTGAATTCACTGTAATGGTGAATCGAGTCACGTAAGACAAATATTCAAAATAATGATTAAAATAATATTTTTGCTTAAATGATACCTGAAAAACCTATTAAAAATGTTATCTCACTCAAATGTAAAATATATCTCGTATATCTCTTTTCGTAGGTTATACTAGAAAAAAAAAAAGATATTGCATTCTTAACATTTATTTCATAATTTTCACAAATCCTCCGTTAGCCTCTGTTGCAAATGCAGGCTAGTTGTTGTACAAAGTCGTATTTCCTTCTTAATTGTATTGAAAGCCGTTTCAATATTATATTTAAAAAATATTTTTTATCATTTAGAAACTCACTGATTAAATACTGTCACAGCTCAGCTCTGGTAGACTTCGGTAGGGGATCTTCTACTTGAATAAAACTCTTGGGAGGCTATCACGTTTTACTTATAATATTCTTAAGGATCCATTATTAGCCCATCGCGCTACAATGGTTATCTTCGAACTGAAAAATCTAGACATTTCTTTGTTCTACTCAACTTTTAAACCTATTCCGAACTGCAAAATCCTTAAAAGTATATTTTACAAACCAGTTCGTTAGCTATAATAAACCTAACTCATGTGATCTCCTTTCAATACCACAATACAATGCTTTACTTATTGAAAACGTTTGAGTATAATGAAAAAAAAAACAATTCTTTTATAAAATCCAGTTGTATTTAATTTTTACCCCTATCATGTCCTACATTATAAAAGTATAAAATGACTTAATTTTTTTTTTAAATAAGTTCTATACATATGTGCTAATAAGTAAATTATTAGCTTCGAGCTCGTCACCGTACCTGCCTCCTACATACGAAATCCTTTTTTTTTTCTATAGTCTACGATATCAACTCAAGAGATCAATTATGTTAGATTTTTTACTGCTGCATATTTTTTCTTTGAACGAAAAAGAAGAGTACTAAAATATAATACTAAATAAATAATTAATACTCTTTTTATTGATGAACTTTCTTTGATGTTTATTAATCCCCTGCTATGGTATTCAGGAAGATATCCGTAGCAGCGTAGCACTCTGCGTAGAGAGCTACTTTTTTTTTATCCGTGGGATATCATTAAATAGCCGCCAGCGTAATTAATTATTAATTGTTTTAATTACATACAATACAAATATTTAATTTACATTCAATGAAATTTAATTTCGTGACAATCACTACATCAACAATGTCGTATATAAAACAAAGTCGCTTCCCGCTGTCTGTCCTGTGGATGCCTAGATCTTTAAAAATACGCAACGGATTTTGATGCCTTTTTTTTATTAGATAGAGTGATTTAAGAGGAAGGTTTATATTTATAATATATGCATAATGTAGTAGAAAAACACTGATAACTTCACGGGTTTCTAATGTGATTTCGTAAATAAACACATTTTTTTGCGCTTACACTGCAAACGCTGGCTGAACCCTACGAGATAGATCAAAATAATGTACTACAGTATTGTATACCTTAAAAAGTTCTACGAAAAATCTACAATGGTATATGTCTATCTCTTAGGGATAACCCACAATAAACATTCTTTATCCATTTACTTTTTACAAGAAATAATGGCTTATTTACGAAGCGATTTTAAGCAATACAGCACTAATCCTTATCCAATTAAGTACCTTTAATACATTATGCATTTAATATTAATCAATATTGCCCTTTACAGTATTTAATTTCAATGTATATTTTCGAAGATATTATAGATTTAAAACGCAGGGACATAGCGGTTGCAGTGGCCTCCCTCCTCATAAAATGGTGGTTGAAAGTAGGTTGTCCTGTTATTTTATTAAGAAACCTGAATCCACCTAAACTTTACAATGGCACGCGTTTGCTGGTAAAATCACAAAAATACTTTCATAATAGAGTGCACAATACTAACCGGGTATCGGAGAAGACGTATTGATTTCCCGAATTCCTCTGGTAACATCGGATTTCCAATTTAAACGCCTACAATTTCCAGTAAAGATATCTTTTGTAATGACCATTTATAAAGCGCAGGGTCAAACTTTCAACGTTGCAGGTACAGATTTGAGCGTTGAGTGTTTTTCACATGGCCAATTATGTCATTTCTTTCAAGAGTAACATCTAAAGAAAACATTTCTATAATGTCTAATGACGAAAAAGCTGTGAACGTGGTATATAAAATTATTTATAGTATATGTGAAACCCGAATATAGTTTGTTCCGAATCAGTAAATGAACCGATTCCAATAATTTTTACACCATGTTAGATTTTTACCCAAAATTATTTAAAAAAGGTCACAAGTTGGACATTTCCAACACTAAGTACAACACAGTTACGGCAGATCATAGCGGGCAGTAGGCAACACCGCACAGCTGGGTGCGGTAGCAAAACAGCTCCTCAGTCGTGGCCAGTCAGTGTTTGTGCGGACAACCAGGTAACATAACAAACTTATAACTTTGTGATTTTTCTTGATACAGTTATGAAATTTTGTACATAGATTTCGACACGTGTTTCGGGTTTCACATGCACTAAAAATAATGATGTATACGTAAGACATTCTGTAGTATGTTTAGTATCAGCATTGCACCCGTGCGAAGTAGGGGCGGATCGCTAGTTGTATAAATTAATTTGTAACTTATTTTATTCTAAATGGTAGAATGTACAAGGATACTTTAATATTATTTTATCAACTTATTGTAAATACCTGCATTCTGAGCAAATAAATCAATATTCTATTCTATTCTATTTTAAGACTACCGAATTTTATTGTAGTTACCTAACATTATTGAACTGCTGAAGTTATATAGAAACAAGTGATACTAACAATGTGGACCAAAAGTTGTCTTTATATAAATTATTATTTTTATTTACTAATAAAAAAAAACTTATATAAAGAAAAGGTTTTAAGGTTTTCGTGCCTCAAAAGGAAAAAAAACCGAACCCTTATAGAATCACTTTGTTGTCCGTCTGTCTGTCTGTCTGTCTGTCAAGACCCTTTATCTCAGGAACGCTTGGAGTTATCGAGTTGAAATTAAAACCATGTGCTTATGTCTGCAATTCTTTGAAGCTGTGAAAAAATCAAACTTATATGTTAACGGAAAAAAAAGATACGGTCGTTTATGTCACAAAAATGTATATTTTGACATTCTCAAGGGAATCAAAATTCATAGGGTATTCCCGTTGACCTAGAATCCTGAAATTTGGCCTGAAACAAAGTATCATAGTACAAGTATAGGAAAAAATCTGAAAACTGTAAATTTGTCATCAACATCACAAAAAAAAATCTGCGTAACTCAATTTGGGAATTGAATTATTTACATAGGTAAGTTTGTACGGAACCCTCAGTGCGCGAGTCCGACTCGCACTTGCCCCGTTTTGTCCCATTGAGGGTATGGAACCCTAAAAAAATGATTAAAGGATGACCAAATCAATTTTTGTTTTTTATTTTGTGGGGATGAATTGTGATAAATTCTTTCATATTCTTTGTAAACATCATGAAAGGAACCTCTGGAAAATTTTAGCGCCTAGGCCCAAGGGTTCAGGCTGGGCGTTTAAGAGACAGTGAGTGAGTCAGAACTTTACTTATATATTAAAATTAGTAGTCAACAAGCTATGGAGCGACACATACCTAAATAACGTAACGGAATTATTATTACTGCTAATTTGACAAAATTTTATCAATGTGTTGTTTTGAGATTTAGAAAAAAAAAAAACATTTTATTTGGCAGAAAAGACGCAAACTTATGACTAACTTACAGATTACAACCATTTTCCATGATAAAAAATATATGTGCCATGTCCGCATAAAACGGCTGGAAGCTCAGCATAATGTCATGTCCACATACAAAATGCCATACCAGACGATTTCCCGCGAAGCGGCGAGCCTCCTTGCTGGCCAGCAACCATGGGATCTGGAAGCAACAGGCCTTGCACACATGCACGATCTGCGCATGGAGATGCAACGCCGGGGCGAAACTCCACTGCCGCGACAAGTCGCGGCATGGCGGGCAGAGTTCTGGCGGGGTCTCATGGTGGAATGGCGACAGCGACTATCGCAACCCAGTGCTGAGCACGCCATAATCATGGCGGTACTTCCCCTCTTTGAGGAGTGGCTGGAAAGGCAACACGGCGTCCTTACCTTCCGTATGACGCAGGTCCTCACCGGACATGGTAAGTTCGGGAGGTTCCTGCACCGGATCCGTGCGGAAGAAACGCCCGAGTGTCACCATTGCGTAGACCGCCCGGAGGACACGGTGGAACACACAGTAGAGCTGTGCCCCGCTTGGGCAGAGCAACGCCGTGTCCTCCTGGGGGCAATCGGCGGCGGCGATCTCTCGCGTCGGGCCTTGGTACAGGCCATGGTCCGGAGCGAGGAGGAGTGGCAGGCGGTCGCCTCCTTCTGCGAAGCAGTAATGCTAGCAAAGGAGGCGGCCGATCGCGTGAGGCAACGGTCCTCACGCCCCAACCGCCGCCGGGACTCCGATCCCGATTTCCGGCCACCGTAGGCGCGGGCTTGCGGACGGCGAGCATTGGGTGGCTCGCCGTCCGGCCGTCCGGTAATCGGACCGAGCCCAAGTCGTCGACGGCGCGTACTGTTTCACGCGCGCCTCAAGGAGATGTCAGCAACTGTAGGGGCCCAGCAGGGTCGAAGCCTACTGGGGCCACGGGTAGTGTGAAAGCGGAACCCGGGGCCCTGGGACGAAGGCAACGAAGGAACAGGAGTGGGTTTTTAGTCAGTAAGAGTCTGACACTATCTCCCGCTCCGCCCAAGAGCGGGGATGTCATTAGGATGATTTTCCCACCAAATAAAAAAAAAAAAAAAAAAACATACAAAATGCGACGAGTCCACATCGCTGGTTTTCAGCGTGGGCCGGTGCCGGTGTCGACTAATAGACGTCGGCAAAGGTATTGTAAATATACGTAAAATCAATAAAAATAAATTTTAAGACAAAGTCATAAATGTAAATAACAATAGTAAATAAATAAAGAGGACATACGTATAAATTGGCAACGTCCTTAACAAGGACTATGGCTTAAAGGACTTAGTATGCAGGTCAAAATCATTACGAAGAAAAATAACAAAAATTAACAACGACACGATGACGTAAAGCAAAAATGGAACAGCAGTGTGGCCACGAGCTCTTAACACGATCCATTTTACGACCTAAACTGAACTGTTAAAGGGATAGAGATATATAGGGTGTATAGCTCCATCCCTCTTTCTCGCTCGCAAGCCTTACATTTTAACACGTCATGGTAAGTCCTGGCCATCTAGATCGTCAGTTCTAACGGCGGTAGACTTTTTCACCACAACAAACCAGCCAAGCCGAGGTCGGAATTAGGTAGAGTTAAACATGTACTTACACCGATTTCATACAGCGAAAGAATAAAGTGGATATGCCTCAAATCCCGAGAATAATTTTAAAGAGCAGATTTTTTTTATGACACTATCAGAATATAGCAATAATAATTTCTTCCTGCATTAATTACGAGGAGGGGGAAGTGTATAAATTGGTTAACCTTACCTCAGTTGACGTAGAGAGATCTTTTTCAGTAAAAAATTCTAATCAAATTTTTATAGTAATTATCTTTGTTTTATTTGTCTTATCTATAATGTTTTTGTATCCTCTAAGGTTTTTATTATTATTTATTTGTAATATTGTTCGGCACACGGGATTTTTCATTAGAAAACCCGTATTAAAAAAGGGAAGATCCATATTAATATCAACATTTCGATGCAAGTAATAACTCTACCTAATTCCGAACCCTGCTTATAAATCTTGAAAGCTAACACTGAAGAAGAAATCGCCAATTTGAAGTCAAATATTTTGCGAGCAAAAATTCAAAATGCAGTCAAACGAGCATTGTGCATCAACTCGGGAGGTGGACATTTGAGCGATGTAATTTATTCGAATTAACGTTATCAATTTCTGTCTGTCAAATATTTTTTTCATGACAACAGAACATGTATTTTTTTTTAATTTCTAACAAAATAGTAGTCAATTAAAATTATCACATTACTTTTGCACCATCTTGCAATAAAAAAAAAAAAATCCTCCCGACCGTATTTCGACACGGCGGCCATTTTTTTTTATTTCTTTACAAATTTAGAGACTTTTATAACGCACAGCGTATGTCAGTCCCATCGTACCCTAAGACAATTACTACATAAAAAACGAACATTCTTAACAGAGATTAGCCAAGTGCGCAGGAGATATTATAGTGCAAAAGTGTGTGCGCAAACACAAGTGTACTGTGTGTTCTTTTACTCTCGGTGGTAATCCGACATGACAGGAAAGAGATCAGGGCCTCAAGTCTGCTATTACAATAGTGTCAGTATCATTGATTTCATAATTGTTGATTTTGACAAGTTTGGTAATCTACTAGTATAATGGCGTCATTATGACTTTCCAATGGTCAACCACTGACACTCCATTGAAAGAAGTGGCATAGAATGGTAATCTCGCACATATTGACAAAAGAATATCTGATGTATGCGGTAATCTGCTAAAATTTTGACAGTTCGTTTGATCAGTGACCTACCATTAGAACGTCATTGTGCAGTTATTGCTTTTAATAAGCTAGATATTGTCATTCTACCACAACTCTAGTACGAGACCATTGACCGATCAATGATCGATCATTATGATTTAGCAGATTACGAACTATTAACAAAATGACAATGGGATCGTGTTGGAATGACGAATTTATAAAAATAGCTGACTTGGGCTCCAGGTGCAGGACTAACAGCTTTACGTGCTTTCCTAGGCACGTTACGAGGGTGTCACACCATCAACTTTCAAACTCCAGGCTGCTACAGATTAAATCGTAATGGAAAAACCCAATAGCACCTTTTGTTTGACACGGGAATCGAAAGCATGACCCCACGCTCAGCACTTGCGATCACGAAACCAATGAGGCACATAACAGTTAAAAATAAAAATAACAACATTATAATATACTAGCTCTTGCCCGCGGCTTCGCCCGCGTTTAAAATATAGCCTATGTCACACAAGAATAAAATAGCTCTCTATTGGTGAAAAAATTTTAGCAATCGGACTTTCAGAGATTACCTCCTACAAACAAAAAACCGGGCAAGAGCGTGTCAGACTCGCGCATTGAAGGTTCTGTACAAACGTACCTATGAAAACAGTTCAATTCCCGAATTGAATTACGAAGATTTTTCCGAAACGCAATAATTTTTTTTTGTGACTTAACTACAAATATACAGTTTTCAGTTTTTTTTCTATCCTTCTGGTATGAGACCTTGCTTCATGACAAATTTCAGGATTGTAGATCAACGCGAAGTATCCTATGAATTTTTATTCCCTTGAGAGTGTCGAAATATAAATTTTTGGCGACATCAATGGCCGTACCTTTTTTTTAATTCGGAAGTTTGAGTTTTTTCACAGCTTCAAGGGACCGCAGACCTAAGTATATGGTTAACTTGATACCTCAACGCGTTCCCGAGATAAAGGGTCTTGACAGACAGATAGACGGACAACAAAGGGATCCGTTTTTTCCTTTTGAGGTACGGAACCCTAAAAAACAAAAAAAAAAAACAAAAAACAAACTTTACTTTTTTATAATATTAGTGTAGATTGGGAAAATATTCGTCACATCCGCGCAAAACGGCCAGCGTTCAGCA
Organism: Mythimna vitellina; assembly: GCA_949316375.1. Lineage (NCBI taxonomy): Eukaryota > Metazoa > Arthropoda > Insecta > Lepidoptera > Noctuidae > Mythimna > Mythimna vitellina. Next base: position 3,734,148 of record OX438691.1, on the reverse strand, counting down.
AAATGCTGGCAGGGCTCGTGAGCAAGACAGAACCACAGCGCTGATGGTTACTATCCGTAGAGACTGGCCCTCACAGGCAAACTTCGGTAAGAAAAGGACTTTACTATTATATTTTTGAATAAATTTATGTAATGTCTGTACTGGTTAACGACAAAACTAAACACAAAGATACAACTCAAAATTGACTTTAAATTGGATTATTAATAGTTAATTTTTGAGGAAGTTTCCTTATATGTAATAATTGTTATTATGTACAAAGGTAGTTTATTATTAAATTCGATTTATTTAGTAACTGATGAGTTGACTTTTTGTTTCCTTTGTTCGTTAGGTATGTATAAGTTTTGCTTACTTATATTAATTATAGATAGCTATAGTTAACTACTTAACTAGTTAGGGTATTTAGTAGTTTTTTTTTTAAGTTTTTGTAAAAAATAATATTTCTTTTGTGTACAGATTCTGATTTTGTAATTTTTTTAATTTTTTAATTTATGTAAACCAGTGCTTGACTGCAATCCCGCCTGATGGTAAGCGGAGATGCAATCATTGATAGTCAGGCGCACTAGTTTATTAAGAGCCTGTTTACTCTAGCCTTGAAGACACCTAAATTATAGTTGGACGGGAAGACCGCAGCAGGCAAATTGTTCCAGTCCTTCGATGTACGCGGCATAAACGACGAAGCGAAACGCTTAGTCCGGACCGTTGAAGTTTCAACAACGTAAGGGTGGATACTCGCCGTTCGTCGGGTTGTCCGATGGATTAACGCGTATTTAATTTTCTTCTGAGACTTTCTGAGACGCCCAATATAATGAACGATCTACATAGATCTCCTTTCATAATTGACATTATATTAGTAGGTAATCTAAGTATTTATAAAACAAAATTCTTTACTAAGTTCGTCTACATGAATGCAGAATGTAATATCTACACTTCACTTTTTATTTCTATATGTAAAGGTAAAATTATTATTATTAATAATTTTTATCTGTATTCTCGCTAAATTGTTAACAATGTTCAAATCTTTTTTTTTTAGCCATTTGTTTAGTATTGTAGTTAGGGTATTTAGTCTTTTTTTTAAGTTTTTATAAAAAGTAATATTTCTTTTGTGTACAGATTCTGATTTTGTAAATTAACGCGTATTACATTTGTTAATTTTTTATGTATCTACAAAAGTGAGGTCTTTCTGAGACTCCCAATAAAATGAACGATCTACATAGATCTCTTTTCATATTTGACATAACATTAGTAGGTAATCTATGTATTTGTAAAACAATTTTCTTTACCAAGTTCGTCTACATGAATGCAGAATGTAATATCTCATCATAATCATCATCATCATTTCAGCCGATAGACGTCCGCTGCTGGACATAGGCCTCCCCCTAAAGTCGCCACAAAGAACGGTCCTGTGCGTCTCGCATCTATCAGATTTCCGTAACCTTCACCAGGTCATCGGTCCACCTTGTAGGGGGCCTTCCAACACTGTGTCTTCCGGTATGCGGTCGCCACTCCAGAACCTATCAGCCCCAACGGCCATCTGTTCTGCGAGCAATGTGCCCTGCCCATTGCCACTTAAGTTTGGCGATTCTTCGTGCTATGTAATATCTACACTTCACTTTTTATTTCTATAGGTAAAGGTAAATTATTATTATTAATAATTTTTGTCTCTCATCATCATCATCATCTTCCTGCCCTTATCCCGTGTTATTTGGGGTCGGCGCAACACTTTTTTTTCTTCCACTCTGCCCTGTCACTCGTCATGCTATCACTAACTTCCTTTTCTTTCATATCACTCTTCACACAATCCATCCATCTTTTCTTTGGTCTCCCTCTCCGTCTCCATCCATCCACATGTAAACTCATAACTCTTTTAGTAACATGCGTTTCATCCCTCCTCTTCACATGACCATACCAAGACAAACGATTCCCTTTCAACTTAATTTTTGTAACAACAATAATTTTTGTCTCTATTCTCGCTAATTTGTTAACAATGTTTAAATCTTCTTTTTTTGTCATTTGTTTAGTATTGTAAATAATTAAGCGTCGGCATTTTTGGGTTAGAGCCTGGTGATCCGTCACACAGGGTATCCTAGTATGGACTCCAGACTCTCATAAAGTTTTTATATGTTGCATTATTGTCTATTTTATGAAACTTTTGTATATACTTTGTGTAGAGTGAAAAAAAAAAACTATTATTATTTGTAAAACAAAGTTCTTTACCAGGTTCGTCAGCATGAATGCGATATATTAAAAAACTACTAGAAGGATGTTCATGCAGATTTCATCAATGTAATATTACTTCGAATTGGTTGTGCTGAGTGGTGCTGATATAAGCGTCATGTCCGTGAACGGACGCTGTCAGTTGAAACTGGTCATTTCTGGCTGCCAGTGGCTTATTTTAATTTTTATATTTTCATATTTTTTCTATTTTTTTACGTTGTTCTCACTTATTAGAAGCAACAAGAAGTATGTAATATTACGAGCAAACCCGTACATATCAATTATATTAATTTTGTGCTGACATCGACGCGCAGCGAATGAATAAAAATACACATTTAAGTAAGTTCTTTAGTAGTTGCATAGCATCGATGAAAGACTCATTCGCCGCGGGTCGATCATCTATCATTTTCGGGCAAAACACAAATTGAACTTAAAATCAGTTTATCATTTAAATGTACCTTTACCCCGTACAGAAACCGAAATATTATTATTTGTAATTAATAACACGATTTAAACGAGGGTCAATCCTTCTCCTTGGAGATCTACGCTTTGGAATGTGCAATTAGTATCATTTTTGTGACTGACTGACTTCTTAACAATTTAAAAGTGATTATAATTGACCACCTCAGCGAAGCTTCTTGAGAAGGCTGACTGCCAAAAACTTATGACTGTTAGTGACCATGAATATTAAATACTGGCTAAATACTCAATCCCTGTAAAGAAAAAACAAAAAAAAAGTCGAGGTCGATTTCAGCCTGATTTTGTAAACATAATCAATTGATTAGGTGGGGACCGGTCGGCTATCTTTTTCGCACTAGTGCGTAATACACGTAAATATGTGCGTAAGAGCCAGTTTTAAAAGTGCACATTGAAAACATTTGCTGTGTTGGCCTGGCCCGCTTTTATATCAATCTCTTGGAGCCACTTATTAAAATACTTTACTTAATTTTTGTGACGGACTGACTTCTTAACAATTTAAAAGTGATTATAAATGGTTTATTTTAAATTAGTGCTTTGATTCATGAATGAAAAACCACACAAATTTGGGTGAATCTATGTAGTCAGTGCAAGCATTTGTTTGTATTCGAGTAGCTCTAATTTAAGTAACATGGTTTTATTTCTTATTCTGAAAACTTTCAGAGCATGCATTTCTCTATAGGGGATTGGGTATAAAACTAATTCATTTCTTTTGTAATTTTTACATACAGTCATAATAGGTCTTTTTTTATTCTTGATAGGTTCACGCTTGACCGCTATCTCACCTGATGGAAAGCGACGATGCGGTCGACGATGGAACGCGCTTACTTAGAAGTAACCTATTCACTCTTGACTTAAAGATTCCCGGATTGTAGCCATCAGGAAATACAGATTCCGGTAAGGAATTCCACTCCTTTGCTGTACTCACAATGAATGTGTCCCCAAAACGTTTTATGCGTATAGTCATTAGTCGGTCTTTACCTATAAATTTGACGTTTTTTAAAATGGGTTGCTTTGAATAACTTTTCTTCTCAGGGCGGCTGCAAGATAAAATTTCCAAAACGAAAGCTTTTAAACCAAGAACACAGAGTTCTTTTGTTCGAAGAAAGTCGAAGGTTTATGTTATTATATTGTTTGCCCTTTGAAACGCATAGTTTCTACGTTGGAACTCTTAATAAGAAAAAAAAAACGTTTTTTTTCATTAGCTTTCATGGTTATACCTAAGTACTGCGATACTACAGAAAATACAAAACACAAAGAAACCAATAAATATCTAATTCGACTGGCCTGTTGGTCTAGTGGTTAGTGGCCCTGACTGCTATGCCGGAGGTCGTGGATTCGATTCCCACCCAGGAAAAATGTTTGTGTGACGAGCACGATCATTGGTTCTGTGTCTGGGTGTAATTTATCTACAATATGTATGTATTTAGAAATATATAAGTATATTTATCAGTTGCCTAGTACTCATAACACAAGCTCTGCTTAGCTTGAGACTAAACGACGTTGTGTGATACGTGTGGAGAATTAAAAAAAAACAAAAAAGAATGATGTACCTTTAATATAAAGTTTATTTGAACTTATAAATCCAAGTCAATCCAAAGATCAACCCACTCACTCAAACACACACTCGCTCGTCACGTCAAAGCAACCCGGTTTAAAAAACGGCAGTTTCATAGGACATGACCTATTTATTTGGCTTCCATACGTCCTAAAGTATCAAATTAATAATCAAATTGAATTTGGAATGGAATGTCCCGAAAGGTTAAGACTTTTCGGAACAATCTGTTCCAAATTCAAAATCATAATAAAATAGATTTGAATTTAGAACTTTTCCAAACTATTATTTTGGCGGGATTTTTTCGAGTGAAATTTTGTGGCTGTTTTAATTTATTCTCAAATTGATTCCTAGTTCATGTAAAATTGGTGTACTATATCTCAAGTGGACAATAATATGGGATCATTGAAACAGATGCGATTTCGGTAGAATGGAGAAGAATGTTACCATAGTATTGACCACCTCAGCGAAGCTTCTTGAGAAGGCTGACTGCCAAAAACTTATGACTGTTAGTGACTATGAATACTAAATACTGGCCACACAACCACTGTGAAGAAAAATCAAAAAATAAAGTTGAGGTCAATTTCAGCCTGATATTGTAAACATAATCAATTGATTAGGTGGGGGCCGGTCAGCTATATTTTTCGCACTAGTGCGAAATACACGTAAATATGTACGTAGGAGCCAGTTTTGGAAGTGCCTAAGTACATTGAAAAAATTCGCTGTGATGGTCTGGCTCCCTTTAATATCAATCTCTTAGAGCCACTTATTGAAATACTGTACTTAATAACTGATAATTTCTTGATTGAAGACTTTTCTATAATCAAATATTGTGACTGGACACTTAATTAAAAAATGATTTCTAAGTTGATTAGGTACAGTATTGAACTTATAATAGCTTGATTACACAATTTAAAAGCTTCGTAAAAGTTTTAAAGGCTTCCATACGTCCTAAAGTATCAAAATAATAATCAAATCGAATTTGGAACAGAATGTCCCGAAAGGTTAAGATTTTGATTTCGGAACAATCTGTTCCAAATATAAAATCATAAAAAATAGATTTGAATTCAGAACTTTTCCTAACTATTATTTTGGCGGGATTTTTTCGAGTGAAATTCTGTGGCTGGTTTGATTTATTCTCAAATTGATTCCTAGTTAATGTAAAATTGGTGTATTATATCTCAAGTAGACAATAATTTGAGATCATTGAAACAGATGCGATTTCGGTAGAATGGAGTTCAAAATGTTACTTACAGTATTGACCAACTCAGCGAAGCTTCTTGAGAAGGCTGACTGCCAATAACTTATGACTGTTAGTGACTATGAATATTAAATACTGGCTAAATACACAATCCCTGTGAAGAAAAAAAAAAAAAAAGAAAGTTGAGGTCAATTTCAGCCTGATATTGTAAACATAATCAATTGATTAGGTGGGGGCCGGTCAGCTATATTTTTCGCACTAGTGCGAAATACACGTAAATATGTGCGTAGGAGCCAGTTTTAAAAGTGCCTACGTACATTGAAAAAATTCGCTGTGATGGCCTGGCCCCCTTTTATATCAATCTCTTGGAGCCACTTATTAAAATCCTTTACTTAATAACTGATGATTTCTTGATTGAAGACTTCTATAATCAAATATTGTGACTGGACACTTAATTAAAAAATGATTTCTAAGTTGATTAGGTACAGTATTGAACTTATAATAGCTTGATTACACAATTTAAAAAATATAGAAATACAAATAAAAACTTTCAGCAAAACGTCTACGCTTACAGGTCTACGAGCTTGCGGGGTGGAGGGGGGGATTAAAGGGGGCGGCGCCTAACCCAGCCCTCGAGAGTCTCGCGAATTGGCACCAGCGTGCAGCGTGGCCGAGAACGCCTCCGAAACAGTCGCGTTCCGACCTTCGCCGGAGCCGGTTGCGTGGCAGTGCAAACAAACTCGTATCGTGTGTAGTGAGTGTTTGTGTCATGTTGGAAATCGCTGGAGCCCCGTGCTAGGTCATGTCACGAAGGAAGCAGAGCAACCCCAAACCGCTGAAACGTAAGTTTACCATAGCTTCTAAATTTAAACCTTAAAAAAAAGAAATTGGCGCTCATGTTTTTGTTTTTTTATAAGTTTTCAAATTGGAATCGGTTTTGGCGCGTTCTTATTTGAATCTTTTTGTTTATGTTTTGTTTTTTTTTTTATTGTAAAAAGTCTGGAATTTATTTGAAATGACCGTTTTCATGATGTATCGTTTGCAAAATCGAACTTTGGCTACTGTATCTTGATGAGTGAACTTTGAAAAGTTCTTTAACCGCGTCTTTTTCAGGAATTTTAGGAATTACTTTTTGCGTTATATTTTTTATTTGTAAGTACTTGTAAGTAAATTAAGATAGCGTTTAATGTAAATATAGAGTAACCAGACATTGTATTTATGAGTATTATTATTGTAATTAAGGTAATTAATTATAAATATTCCTATTAGGTAATCTGTTGGAAGGAAGGAGTACAACGAAACTTGTTTATCCTGTCCATAACGATTCATTCAGCATTAATTTAAAAAAAAGGTTCTTCCTTAGATCTTGTACTCTATTAATATGGACTAGGTACAAGTGAACTTGTAGTGAACTATCTCTATAAATTTATCTTGAACATTATGCTAATATATTTTAAACATCGCTTCAATTCTAAAGAAGCAAATATTTACTAATAAATAACTGACACGTTCTGAAAAACAATAATTAAGCCATAAAGTAACTTTTTTATCCTCATTTCCATAAAAAAAATGAAGTCATACATATATATTGTTAGATAAACTCCACGAAGCAACAACTAAGCCTGTTATTTTAGGTACCAACTTGATATATTATTCACATGAATACCTAGTTACACAAATAATATATTTGCGACGGAATTTTATAACTGTACAAACTTTTTCTCACTTTACCTGGCTTACTTTTTAAAACAATTCTAACTCACTTATTTTGTTTAAACACTATAAAGAATCTCATGAAAAAAGATGAGACTTAACTTTCCATATATTTTAGAGAAGAGACACTCTTCCATCTTCGAAATACAAGATTTTACTTTTTGAAAAAACTAAAGTCTTGTAGTACATAATATTTACTTTTGAAATTAGAATGTAGAGACATGTTATCCATTTATTCATATACTATTCTCTTTTTAAAAATTGACCTTTGTTAAAACTTAGCAAAGCTTTCAATAAAAAAATAAAACAATTATGCTATTCTCTTTTTAAAAATCGAACTATATTAAAACTTAGCAAAACTTTCAATAAAAAAAAAACAATTGTGCTATACTCTTTTTAAAAATCGAACGTTTATAAAACTTAGTAATAGAGCTTTCAATCATAGAAATATAAAATTTCAATAAAAAAATCGCCTATCTTTTACCGCAAAACCCAGAAATTATAAATAATGACTAATCCACCAGTTTAACCGTAACATAATTAATATTTTTTGTTCTACGCCTGAACCAAAGAGCATTATTGGAGTTCGTTAAACTGTTATCTCCAGTATTAATATTCTTTGATTGTTTACTTATCTCTGTACCGAAGATAACTTTAACTTACAACTTTAATTGCTGTGGAAATGTTCTGATAAATACTCAGTTAATATAAAGTGGGGGTTTACGAAAAGGTTTTGGGAGGAGTGTAAGTGAGAACGTATGATGTGAATATCACTTAAGCCGAAAGATGTCCACTGTTGGACATAGGCCTCTCCCAAATGTCGACAAAATGACCAGTCCTGTGTTTCGTATCCACCTTGTGGGATACTTTACCGCGCCAATGCTGCATCTTCCGGTATGTGGTCGACACTCCAGAACCTTTCGTCCCTGCCCACTGTCATATTTTAAGTTTTGCGATTCTTCGGGTCATATCGGTTTTGTTGCAATTCTTGAGTGCACTTTGTTAATTTTTCCTTTTGTAATTTATGATAGTAGATACGATTTTTTTTATAAATATGTGTTTATTGATTTACTGATTAAATAAAAGGACAGAAGCGTGCTAACGAGTATAATATTAATCAATCAAATAAATATTTAAATAACTCGTTCTGCGTATAATGAAGTTATTAATAGATTTATTTATGCGATATATTAGTATTATTAATTGGTATATTTAACGACTAATAAAAACCTTTTTTGGAACTAGAAAATAGAACTCGATTTTTTATAGTTTTAATAGTTATTTTGAAGTATTTAAGTTGTACTTTATTTTATGACCTTCGACATTTCACAAAATGAATACCTGAGGATGGATAATGTTACTGAGGCCGACCTGGAAAGAGGTGATATGAGGACCTAAAAACCTTCTACAAGGGATGGTTTGGGGTGGCTTGAGAAAACAATACCTGGAACGATTTGGGGGAGGCCTTTACCCCATAGAGGAAAAATAAAAAAAATATTTAGAAAATACATTTTTTTTCATTTTTTGTATATTGTATATAAGCCAATGCTTGACTGTGATCCCACCTAATGGCAAGCAGTGATGTAATCGTTGATGGTGAACCGCACTAGTTTAAACCACTGATGCTTACTTGTTAGTCGAAAGGTTAAGAGCCTATTTACTCTAGCCTTGAAGATACCTAAATTATAATCATATTAATATTATTGTTTTGTTATTTTTAGGGTTCCTTTTAAGACTTTTTATTTTATTTTTAAGGTACAAAAAGAAAAATCATAACCCTTATTTTTTATTGGATTGGATCACTATGTTGTCCGTCCGTCTGTCTGTCTATTTCTCAAGACCCACTATCTCGGGAACTCAGGTCTAAGATCCCCTGAAGCAGTGAAAAAATCTAAGTTAACTAAAAAAAGTTACTGCCGTTTATGTCGCAAAAAACATATATTTCGACTCTCAAGGAAATCAAATTCATAGGGTACTTCCCGTTGACCCAGAATCCTGAAATTTGGCATAAAGCAAGGTCTTATAGGACAGGTATAGAAATAAATTTGAAAACAGTAAATTTGTTGTTAAATCTCAGAAAATAACTTTTTTGCGATTCGGAAAAATCTTCGAGACTCCATTCGCGAATTGAACTATTTACATATGTAAATTTGTACGAAACCCTCTGTGCGTGAGTCCGACTCGCACTTGTCCATTTTTTTTGTGTACATTCAAGAGTATATCTATCTATACAAGATAGGATTGTTCAATGGTCATAATAATAATAATAAATTACAATAATTTTGTTAATTAATTTATTAATGTAATTCAATAATTTTATCAATGTTTTAATAATTTATAAAATCTAATGTATTTCATTTAATGTATTTATTATGTTATAATTTTTTTTTAATTCTATAATATTAATATGGGTTAATTATTGCCTGAAATAAAATAATAAATAAAAAAAATATAATTAAAACTTGTAGCACAAAGTAATAGACACAGCAGACATTACATCGTTTTGTAATGTTTACTACGCTTAATTATTTTTATGAATATTACAGAGAGTTCTTGTCATTGAAATATAAATTTATGAGCTGATAACTATAAAATGAGACGGTTTGTTGGAAAGTTTTTATTTATATCCAATTAATCCATATATATAAAAGGAGCAACTGACTGACTGACAGATCAACGCACAGCATAAACTACTGGGACTAGGAACGTGAAATTTTGAAACTAAATTATAGCCTATAATGGATATAAGCAATCCTGGCACCAAATTCCACCAAAAGAGTAACAGACAAGCAGAGTTACTTACACATTAATAATATTTGTATGGATAAAAATAGCATATCGTACTTTGTAGGTCGTGTAAATTGGTCACATGGTATATCTACCATAGGCAAAAATGGAAAAAGGTTTTTTAACACCCGCAATAAATAACATAATTTCCTAATTATGAAACTAAACGTTTTTCTTTATTATCATATCTATAACTAGCGCTTCTGCCAGCGGCTTCGCCCGCGTGAATGTACGTTTCTCCATACAAACTTTGGAACCCCGTTTCGCCCTCTTAAAAGTTGAATTTCCAAAAATCCCTTCTTAGTGCTCGCCTACGTCGTAAAAGGGAATCTTGTGCAAAATTTCATGATCCTAGTCCCAGTAGTTTCGGCTGTGCGCTGATATGTCAGTCAGTCAGTTTCTCCTTATATATATATATATATATATAGATTAGTGAGACTATTATAAGGGTTAAAAATATTTATGTAAGTATGTACAAAATGAAGAAAAAATTTCAAAAATTTAAGTAATTTAATATTTTCTTGAAGACAAGAAAGTCAAGCTAGAAGAAACAGATAGTAGACAATCACCAAAAAGAAAAATAAACAGAACCTGTTGACACAATGATTCAACCATTTTGTAACAAGTACAAGTAGAAAGTAAATGATTAATATACTTTGTGCTGATACAGTATCTTAGGTGACCCGTTATCATTGGCAAATGTCAACACAGATTTGATCGTTATTTTTATAACTTTTACTGACAGTTATTGTAAAATGTAATCTTAATCACATCACTGGTTCGTAGTGTTGTACTCTTAAGGTGACTCGATGTTGCACGTGTCCGGTTTTTAGTGATGTAATGTAGGTAATCAGTTCAAGTTATCACTAGCGAGAGTAAATTCGGTAATGTCTTCGTCAACCACTTATATTGAATCAAAATTATTTATTTATCGATGTGGATAGATTTTTTGATGTCTATTATTTTCTTTTTCTACTCGTTTGTACATATTAATATTTCCAGTTTTTAAATATACCTATTAAGCTATAATAAATATAACAGTTTAGATGTTTATAAATATTTATATAATTATGATTTTATCTACACTAATATTATAAAGAGTCAGTTTGTTTTTTTATTTATTTGTTTGTAGGAGGTAATCTCTGTAAGTATTGGTCCGATTGATAAAAATTTTTCACCCATAAAAAGCTGCTTTATTTCTGAGTAACAGAGGCGTAGTTTGTTTTATGTGCGCGGGTAAAGCTGCGAGCAAAAACTAGTTGTTAAATAAATAGCCATGTCAAGAATGAAAAAAAAAATGATTAGAATTAAAATACATAGATAAATGACAATAATATTTATTTTGGTATTTGTCGACAATTTAAACTAGATGAGGCTAATATTTACTAGTTGACTATCGTTTTTTTTTTTTGAGGGTCTTCTTCTATTTTTCTTTTCAGTAATTTTAACGTACCTATATCTGGTAGTTTGAGTTCTTTCTGCGGCCTAACCGAATGTTTTTCACCATCATTATTTGCATCACTGTTTACCATCATATCGGATCGCAGTCAAACACTAGTTTACATATTATTTAAAAAAAATAATTGGTTTTGATCGTTGAGCACCAACTGGACAGATTAGGACCACTCAAATCTGTGTAGTTCTTTCGCTTAAAGTCCGTCTCAAACACTAATCTGCGTGAGGAATATCATGTTGCCCAGTAACTGGGTTGCAGAAGTCTGATAAGCAGCCGATCCATGTAAAACATGGGTAGTAGCCTCATCTGGTTACTATGAAAGCTGACCTCAAGCGAGTTGGGAAAACCGTAGGGGCCCAGCAGGAACAGGAGTGGGTTATTAGTCAGTAAATGTCTGACACACCCTGGGAGCTCTGCCCAAGATCGGGGGCATTTCATGACATTGAATGATTTTCCCACAGAAAAATAAAAAAAAAACAAAAAGCGAGTGGGGAAAGGCTACATAGATGATGAAAAATTCAATAACTACAAAAGAAAATTCAAACCAACTTGTAAAATAAATGACGTTTTTTAAACTAGGGCCCTTCACATGACGCCTGAAATATGTCAGTCGTGCGAGAGAGGAAGAGGGATGGAGCTATACACCCTATATAGCTCCATCTCTTTAACAGTTTAGTTTGGGTCGTCAAATGGATCGCCTTAAGGGGATGCAACTCGACATACATTTTCAGTGTTTTTCATACAACCACTCTTACGCGATTACGACGTTATTACACATTTTTCATTAGATATTTTGGAAACACAGTATCTTGTGGATATTATCTAGGTTTCTATAGAAATCAATTTATAAATTTGTATAAAACTAATCCAGTAAAGACCTCTGAAAAACTGCTATTTTGCATGAACTTTGACACTTATAATTTACTCAAAAATTTAAAAAAGTCAAGAAGTATAACAATGCAAGCCTTGCAAATTAAATCAAGATTCTGAATGACGACAATTATTTTAATTATTTAAAAAAAAAAACATATTTCCGGGAATAAGTTTTGTAAAATATTCGAGTAAATCACGGAATTACCGAATGCTAACAGAGTTTTCAAGCGTTATCTCTCTTTTTTCGCGTTGCCTTTTCGTCAAACCTCGCGATGGATTGCGTTACATGAAACAACAAGCTTTTAAACCATGCTCGATGTTGACGATAGTTGAGTGAAAAAGGAACCTCTTAAAAGCGCGTTGTGGGGCCTCAGGCCTTTAAATTAACCTTTTAAATATAACTCTATCTAACGATCGCACAAGAAATTACATCACAGAGCACACACACGAAACTGCCCAAATTACTGATAATATAATATTAGAATGTATTATCTGTGGGAGCAAATGTCAAAGTATACTTTCAAACGATTACTTGTTATTATCAGAACTTTATAAAAGGTGTATTGTGATATATTTGTGATTGTGGTGATCCGGGTTTGTTCAAAACAAAATACAGTATGATACAATACTAAAGGAGAAACTGACTGACATATCTACGCACAGCCGAAACTACTGGAACTAGAAACGTGAAATTTTGCACAAGGCTTCCTTTTAGAGCAGTAGTGGCCGAGTGGTAACGGCTCCGACTTACGAGTTGTAGGTCGCGGTTCAAACCCAGCCAGGCGCATTACTTTGTGTAATTTATTTCATCACCACTGCTCTCATAACGGTGAAGGAAAACATCGTGAGGAAACTGGCATGTCCTAGAACCAAAACTTCGAAGACATGTGACATTCACCAACCCGCACCGGGCCCGCGTGGTGGATTACGGCCCATTCCCTCTCCTAGAAAGGAGGCCTGAGTCCCAGCAGTGGGAACATTAAAAGGCTGATTATGCTTTATGCTTATGCTTCCTTTTATAATTTAAACGAGCACTGAGAAGGGGTCAGTTGAAAATTCCTTACTCCTTAATTCTTTATTGTACACAAAAGTTAATATTAAAACACAGTGATTTGACAAGTCATGAACAAAGGCGAGCTTAACTCATCAATGAGTGGTCTCCTAGCAAACCTTTGAATGACTGAATAGAGAGATCACATTCGAACAATTCAATTTTTAAAGGGGCGATAAGGGTGAAATTCGTTTGTATGCGAAATATAACTTATATTTCGCATACAAACGAATTTATATAGTTAAGAGGTAGAGAGTTTATTTTTTTACAAAATTTGTATATTCTGTTGCCACAACAACAAAAAATAATAAAATTAAAATAAAGTTAAAAATTAAAGGGCGTCTACATACAAGAGACGTGATTTTTTGCTTAAAAGCATAACATTATTAGCCTTTTAATGTTCCTACTGCTGGGACTCAGGCCTCCTCTCTCTAGGAGCGGAAATCGGTCGTAATCCACCACGCGTGCCCAGTTCGTATTGGTGAATGTCACATGTCTTCGAATTTTTGGTTCTAGGACATGCCGGTTTCCTCACGATGTTTTCCTTCACCGTTTTGAGAGCAGTGGTGATGAAATAAATTACACAAAGTAATGCGTCTGGCTGGGTTTGAACCTGAAACCTACAACTCGTAAGTCAGGGCCGTTAGGTACCACTCGGACACCACTGCTCTATTTTTCTGCTTAATTTTTAATATTTAAGTACGGAACTCTTCAAGTTCGACTCGCATTTGGCCAGGTTTTCTTTTCCGCCGCAGACTTATAGCGTTTGATAGAATGACGTCTATCAAGGCAGCTAGTAACTAGATAAAGTAGGTAAAAACAAAAAATAATTCCATTAAATTATATAGCATTAAGAATAAAAATGATAAAATAATAAATAGGTAGATAAGTTAATTTGTTTTTGTTTTTATTAAGTTCAATTCATCCACCTAAGGCTATAAAAAAGTTAGAATGGTCCTTGAAATAATCAATAAAAATGCAAAAATCATGATTATTGGGCAATACCTACCTACTCTATCTATAAATTTAGTATATTTACAAGGATTAAGAAGTCTTCTTATTTTTATATCGTCTATTAAAATGCAAAAATCAAGATGTCGGAATAGGTTAATACCATCTATCAGTAATTTACGATATAGTTGTCAATAAAACTGTCATTCTAAAAACTAAACGGTTTTCATAAGATCCTCCTACTTAGTAAATAGTATATTATGTAAAAGGTATATTATTTATTGTATGCACTCAAAACCACAGAGGCGGATTCGAATGACGGACGAAGTTGATACATCACTATTATTCCCTTCAAAATGGTTGAGCTGAGTGGGGCTGATGCAAGCGTCATGCTCGTGAACGGGGGCCGTCAGTTGAGACTGGGCGTCTTTTAGCTGCCAGTGGCTAAATTCAATTTCTATTTTTTAATTAGTAATCTTTTAAATTATTATTTCATTTCGCAAAAAACGTATATTTCGACATTCTCAAGGGAATCAAAATTCATAGGGTACTTCCCGTTGATCTAGAATCCTGAAATTTGTCATGAAGTAAGGTTACGTCTCAAAAAGCTTTTATCTTTTTTTGCGATTCGAGAATTGAACTGTTTTAATAGGTAAATTTAAGTTTGTATGGAACCTTCAGTGTGCGAGTCCGACTCGTAATTGGCCATTTTGTTTAAATACTAAGTCAACTACCTTAAGTATAACACCAACATTATTATATGCTCTGGTTTTGATAGATACTATTGGTTTTTGATTTTCGCACAGTACATGTTAAAAATAGAGTACTCTCCTCGGGATAAAGGTACGTCTTGGACTTGCTTGATTCCCTTGCTGCACTCTGGATTCTCAGCTTAACTCCCTCGGTTCACTCGGGAGTTAATCTCGTTGATTTTCATGCTTTCTTTTCTCAACTTCTCACTCTTTAAAAAAAAAAACACTTTTATACAGGCGAAGCCGCTGAAAATACCTAATCTATACTAATAACATTTTCATAATAAGTTTGTATGTAGAGGGTAATCTCTGAAACTGCAGAACTGAATCTCAAAAATTCTTTCACCAGTAGAATGCACTGAGTTACTTATGCACATATTTTCTACTCTCACGCAGGCAACGCCGCTTGCAGACGCTAGTTTGCAATAAATATATCTCCTAACCATTTCGCCAGCACTCTCAACATACATATTCTGCATACCATCTAAAAATACACTGCACTAAAAATAGCCGACCGTCACTACTAGACCTAACATGCTGGATGAGTGGCCCAAACCTTATCAGGACCATTACACTGGAGTGGCACGATGGCAAACCACTTGACGATATCGTACTGTATACTATCTGTATTACACATACCAATTACATCTTGTTATCTACCCAGCCCCTTGGTATGTGGGATTGAAACATGAATACGTGAGGCACTTTAGCGAAACTGTTTATTTGTGACGGCGTTATAGTTTGTAAATTGTTGGGTGATTTTGTAAGTGTCCGTGGTATGGTATGCCTACATTTTTTTCTCTCTTTTTCGAGCAGTGGTGGTCCCAGTCCGGCGGGGTTACCATGACGTTCGAAGTAAGATTGTTTCATTCTTATTTCAGTGTGGGTAAGAGACAGAGCTATACAGGTTGTCTAGCGCCATCTCTAACCTACACTGGAAATAAGAATGAAACAATCTTACTTTGAACGTCATGGTACAGGGGGGCTAAAAAGGTCACTTTAGCAGAATCGTATAGGAAAATATTATGAATCATGTTAAAAATCGCAAAATGGTCACGAATTGTCAGTTCATATTTCTATATGTAAACAATATTCATATTATGATTCAATTCGGCAATTCATCTATTTGACAGTGTTTTTGACAGACGGGTCTATTTGACAGCAAATTCGTAAAATGTTTCACTTATTATGAATCGCTTTAGAGTTCATTAGCAGAATCATAAGATGTTACTGAAAAGCAACATCTTACAATTCATTTCTCGGGAATTATATATTTAAACTTAAAAAATGGCAGATTTAGGACTTTACGCGTATTTTCTAGGAGACATGCGCATTACTGAGAGCTTTTTATGTCGCTAAGGAAGTGTATTTCTTCGAAAAGTGGAATTGGCTTGAAATTTATGAAATGCCGAACCCCGAGTTTATCGGGTTTAACAGACTTAAAAAAAAGTATTTTATATATTTATTGAGCACTAAAGCATTTATACAGCTGGGTTATGTCATCAAAAATAGGCAGCAAGAACCTACCTCAGTGACTTCCCCATGGCTTAATTCATTAAACCCCGAGCGAACGCCTTGTTCACTCAGTCATTGTCTTTCTATTGTCTCTAATTACGCTACTCAAAAGGTGAAACTATGAATGTTCTTCATAATCACAAAATTTTATTGGATTTACAATGTGTACCTACATATATTTATTAAAGCTATAAAGATTCTAACATAAATTATTTAAAGTTTAGATATCACTCTTCAAATGGTTAAATAGTACTAAGTATCCACCCTGAACACTAAGGTACACTGTTCTTAAATAAAGTAGAGAGTTTAGAGTATTTTTAATATTATCATCTATAGAATATTATAAACAAGCTTAGGTAAATTATTACCAAAATAAAACCATATATATGGATAAAATAATGTAATTATTCATTTTAGTGACTCAAATTTACATGCAATCTAAAATAGCAAAGATATCTTTGAGCTGCATCTGCAAGGCATCTCAAATTTTGTATTAGATGTCTTTGAGCAGTATTGGCATCAGCTGCGGTATGTTACATCTCCACCTTAGACAGAATCCTTCAAGCCTCATCATTAGAGAAGCCAGCGTGCGGTCTGAAACAATTAAATTGTCATTTAATACCTAGTTGCGTAGGTATAAAAACTTATTAATATTAAAATATTAGTGGGCAAGCACTTACTTTGTTGTAAACTTTCGAACTCACAAGAAATACACAAGTAGATGCTGGTTTGGTTTGGTTTCACTTTCTTAAAATGCAGTCCTAAAGTTTACAAGCGGATGGTTTGCATCAGATTATTTTTAAAAAAAAAACAAGCATTTTTGGGATTCTGCACTTGAAAAATCAACTTAAAATTACAATTTATTGTTTTCAACCGGTTTTCGCTTACATCATGTTGACACAATATTGACACAAGCAAAGGGTAAACAACAATGTATGTTGCCAGCCTAACAAGTTGATATTTATTATTCCCATAGATTTAGGAATTTCTAACTTCGTTTTTAAAGGCTTAATTGCATTTTTTAATAAATTTTTACCCTAAAATACTAAAGTTATATTTAAATACAATAAAGTTAATACAAAATAATAATCTGATAAATAAAAAGCTAAGAAAAAAAAAAAACTAGTAAAACCAAGATTTAAATTTTTTTCATGTGGCAATATTCACAATATGATTCTGCTAAAAAATGAATTGAGTATGATTCGGCTAATTTGTGTAACCATTTTGCGATTATTAGAAGAATTGCATAAACATCATAAGTAGGCAGCAATTCGGGAAATGATTTGCTTTTAGCAGAATTGCCCATTGTGACCTTTTTAGGCCCGCAGGTCCTAGTACCAGTTTTACGTCGTGTTGGGATCAAATCCAGCCAGGAGTTTCATTTTGTGTAATTTATTTCATCATTACGGTTCTAAAAACGTTGAAGGTAAACATCATGAGGAAACCGGCATGTCTTAAAACCGAAAATTCGAAGACGCGTGGTGGATTACGGCCCATTTTTTGTCATATAGAGGAGGCCTGAGTCCTGAGAGGGGTTATTATAAGGATCATCTAATCCCAAACTAAACAAAACTTGTGCTATAAGTACTAGACAACTGATAAATATACTTATATAATTCTATGTACATACATATTATGGATAAATTACACCCAGACACAAAACAGTTGATCGTGCTCTCCCACAAATATATGTCCGTAGTTGGGAATCGAACGCAGGACCTCTGCCATAACATTTAGGCCTGAGTGAGGTCTTGCGTCTGATCTCTACCTTACCTGATGGTAAGGATACTATTCACTCTTGACTTAAAGACCCCTAGGTTAAAGCTACCAGTTAATACAGACTCCAGCAGGGAAACCCACTCCATAGCTTTATACATAATAAATGTGTTTCCAAAACGCTTTTTATGACGAATTCAACCTTTTATGTTTTACTGTTTTTCTCTTCGTGGGTTTTACGAAGGGGGGGAAAATCTACCTAATCTATCTCATCGTCCATTGCGGAAGATAGGACTTTCCAATTGCGCACCATTTTACTCGATCCTTGGCTATTCTTCTTCGGCTGCTTCTAGCTATCCTTTGAAGAATGTCTGTCTGTCCACTTCAGCTTGCTAATACCTTTTTTATGGTAATGACTTGTCCTGCTCTTGGGTGGAGTTAGAGCGAGCTTCAGATGTATACTGACTGAAAATCATCCATGTTTCTCCAGTTGCTCTGTGAGTTCCAGGGCTACAGTAACTCTATCGGACAATCCCAAAACCCTGGCGGGCCCCCTTCAATGTTGCTGACAGCTCTTTGAGGCGCGCGGAACCGTGCGCGAAACATAACGCGAAGTTGCATAGTCGGCCTTATAATATTCCACTCTAGGAGAGGGAATGGGCCGTAATCCACCACGCGGGCCCAGTGCGGGTTGGTGGATGTCACATGTCTTCGAATTTTTGGTTCTAAGACAGGCCAGTTTCCTCACGATCTTTTCCTTCACCGTTTTTAGAGCAGTGGTGATGAAATAAATTACACAAAGTAATGCTGGCTGGGTTTGAACCTGCAACCTACAACTCGCAAGTCGGGCTCGTTATCACTCGGCCACCACTGCTCACGCGAAGTTGACTAGACTATAAATATCGGAAAGGAGTATTTAATTTTTTCTGTATTTTATATTTCTATAACTCAGAACAAATTTTAAAACTCCGGATGCGAATTTGATTCATAACTACTACCATTGCATCCCTACATCTAACTTTATCGATGACACGCAGACCGCACGAAGCTGGCTTCTCACATTATGGGAACCCAGCAACACAATTACAATCCAATACACCATTTACTTGCACAAACCCCATTATCCCAACATCTTCCCATCTTTAAAAAAAACAATGAACCAGGAACACCGCCGGCGCTGCGTAATTCTGTCACAACTTTGTACCCCTGCTTTGCCGTCATTTGCGTATAAGTCCGTTCGGTTGACGCACAATACGCCTTTGGTCGAGCCGCGCAGCATAATTCCAGTCAGGTGGACGGCTAATACCCCCGTATGTTAACAAACAATCGTACATACATGTTAACATATGTATGTATATGTTAACTTATGATTTCCGCGGGGATCTTGAAACGAATCGTTGGTAATAGTGAAATATTGGGCGATGTTTTGAGGCTGTATACGTACGCGTTCTTGTTTTTCTTTTGAATTGGACGATGCAATACTTTGATGTTAATTTATCTTCTTTGACTATAGATATAA
This sequence comes from Mythimna vitellina, assembly GCA_949316375.1. NCBI lineage: Eukaryota > Metazoa > Arthropoda > Insecta > Lepidoptera > Noctuidae > Mythimna > Mythimna vitellina. The sequence goes on along the minus strand of OX438691.1, from coordinate 3,714,368 downwards.
AAGGAAAAGCTGACTGACTGATATAAATTATCAATGCACAGCTGAAATTACTGGATCTAGGAGCGTGAAATTTTGCGCAAGGTTTCATTTTATGACTTGGGCGAGCACTAAGAAGGGGTTGAAATTTTACTTTTAAGGGGTGAAAAGAGGGAAATTCGTTTGTATGCCAAAGTTTAATCCTTGGGCTAAGAATCAAGTACTAGTATATACTCATAATTGAAACTTAGCACGAATAGTAACCAAAAAGGTTTTCATTATTTCAAACGACCCTTTTTTATGAACACATTCACGCGAACAAAGTCGTTGGCAAAATACTAGTTTTGTTTGTTTTTAAAAAAACCTTATTAATAAAGTTTTATAAGGTTTTTAAAAATCTTTATTGATAAGGTTTTTTTTTGTTAATGTGTGTTTAGCTTGGAATACTAAGTCTTAACCCATGTCCTCGTATTTATTTACTACTATTTATTTACTTATACTTACTTTTACTTTGTTTATCATTAGAATAGAGATGCAGGTACACATTCGAATGGTTTTTCAAGTATTTAGCAGCATATTTATTAAGTCCACCTTCTTGGCAAACTTCACTGAGGTAGTCAACACTACAATAAAATTCAATTTTACCAAAATCACACCTGTTTCAATGATTCTACATATTGACCAGTTGCGCAGACACTTGAGATACAAAACTACACCAATTTTACATCACAATATCCACCAGGAATCAATTTGTGAATAATTAAAACAGCCCCTGAACTTTACAGATAGCGGCACGAATCTTGAGAGCTCGGGGAAAGAGCGGGGATCGCTTTGTTGCGCATCGTAAACATCAGCGAGCCAATCGCCGTACAAGAATTGCACTCCCCGCCCCCGCATCTCTTCTCATACCACTAAAGGGACCCAATATTTCACTTCTGCGTGCTTCTGCGCAAGTAGAACTGAAGAAGTCAGCGCTCAAGATCCGTGCCGGTATCTGTACTCGACGAAATCCCGCCAAAGAACCGTCAATAAGGTTATGGACTGTTTACGAGTTAGAAATGTGACGTGTTCGGTTCAGGTGACTGGAAAAAAACCAGGAATATAGGTATTCAATTCTTAGGAAAGATACTCATTGGGTGTATATTGCTGTTTTCATAAAATTAATGAACTAGTCGCTTGCCTATTGATCCACCTAACCGCACTGGCCTCGCATCGTGGATTACGGCCCATTGCCTCTCCTAGAGACGAGGCCTGAGTCTTAGCAGTGTGAACAATTCTCTTACAATTTTTAAAAGAAGAATTAAAGAACTTTGATCTTTCCATTTCGTCACAGTTCTATGTAAATATATATTATTATATCACTAATATATTTATATAAATTTCCTGTCACGGTAATGTTTGGCGAATCAGTTAGTATCTTATAATATGTAATATTAAGTATGATATTTATTTTAAAATTACCTTTATATATATATTATTCTTCAGTACGTATGTTTGTCATCTAACTCTCCTAAAAAACTTGATCGATTTGTTGTTGATAATGAACCTTTGTGTTTACTGTTGAACCCCGTAAATGGCGCTGCAATCGGTTTCACAATATTTTTTTTTAACGAAAAGCCAGCTTTCGGAGAGGACAGCGTATGTTGGGACCACTACACGTATATAATTAGGATAATATATAACATACTAGCTGACTCGGCGAACTTCGTACCACCTAATAATGTTATAAATGAAGAACCGCTCGACCGATTTGTGCAAACTTCACATAAACCATCTACTAAATAGTCCAAACAAAGCCTAAACATTTGGTTTGGATAGGTGAGCCCGTTCTTGAGTTATAAAATTACAACGAAAAGTGAATTGATTTTTATTTATATAGATTTCAGTTATGATTTTTTTATTGGTGTACATGCGTGTACGTAAATTGGTAAATAAACGCTATTCTATCTATTAAAATTCTAATAAACTGGACAATTTATGTGGTCAATTCAGCAGTAACGATGACAAGGTTTTTTCCATAATTTTTTTTTCCTTCTTCCCATTAAAAGTGGAATATTACAAAAAGATAGAGCAACCATTCAAAGAATACAGTTTTTTTTATTTTATTTCTGCGTATATTTACTAGATAAAGTACGTCGAACAAACTTGACTCAAACAGATCGCAGTGCGTCATGTCCCAACGATTGCGATCCAGGTCATAATTGTTTTTAGAGCGGCTACCGGTTCGATTCTCGGATTGTGAAGCCCCACCTATGACACATTACAGAGCCTATCATGTGACCATAACGGTAAGCACATCAAGTAAATAATAAACTAAGTTTTCCTTGAGAGGATTTTGTTTTTGAGAACGAGAAAAATATCTGTGTCATAACGTGCAAAATTGTTGAGGAAACTCCTGAGTGGGAATCGAACCCACGACCTCCGGCATAGCAGTCAGGGCAACTGACCACTAGACTAATAGGCCAGTCATGAATGTCAGACTCTTACTGACTAAAATCCACCTGTGTTCTGTCAGTTGCCTTTTTCGTTCCACAGGGCTGTGGTCACTTTTTGTAATGATAAGACTTTACCCTAAATAACTCTGTATGTTATTCAAGAACGTTAGCAAATATTTAAATAAATAAATAAGGATAATAGGCATTAGAAATCTAGCAATAGCCTGAGCAAGGTTAAGGATACAAATACTTATTTTCTAATAAAACTATGAACAGCCTAACTACGAGTTTTTTTTTTCATAATAATAACCATTTTATTTTCAGGCATCGGAGGCCTGTAGAAAAAATACATAAAATAATCTTAAACAATAATAAACTAATATAAATTATTAAAACAAATCTTATTGAATTATAATAATACACAACATGAAACTGAAATAATACACATTCTTATAACACTAGAAAATTAAGTTACAGTCATAATTCAGGCACTGACATTATGCACTTTGATATTATTTTTAGGGTTCCGTACCTCAAATCGAAAAAACGGAATCCTTATAGGATCACTTTGTTGTTCGTCCGTCTGTCTGTCTATCTGTCTGTCAATACCCTTTAGCTCGGGAACGCGTGGAGGTATCGAGTTGAAATTAAAACCTTGTACTCAAGTCTGCGGACCCTTGAAGCTGTAAAAATATCAATTTCTATGTTAATGAAAAAAAAAGATACGGCCGTTTATGTCGCAAAAAATCGTGTATTTCGACTGTAAACGGAATCAAAATTTATAGGGTACTTCCCGTTGACCTATAATCCTGTGAAATTTCGCATGAAGCAAGGTCTCATAGCACAAGGAAAAAATCTGAAAACTAAATTTGTGTTTTTTTTTTTTCAATTTGGAAAAATCTTCGTAACTCAATTCGGGAATTGAAATATTGTCATAGGTAAGTTTGAACGGAACCCTCAGTTCGCGAGTCCAACTCGCAATTGCCCAGTTTTTTAAAGTATGACGGCGATGTAAACTAGACAAAGCAAGTATAAGTTGCGTTGTATAATTTATGTAATTTTAAATGAGTGTCTTTTTGTCTTTGCTTTGCTTTGTCTTTTTTTTTTTTTAACAACCATCACACAACGCCGTCTAGTCCCAAGCTAAGCAGAGCTTGTGTTATGAGTACTAGACAACTGATAAACATACTTATATATTTCTAAATACATACATATTATAGAAAAATTACACCCAGACATAGAACAAATGATTGTGCTCATCACACAAACATAACATAATATAGTTTTAATTTTGCAAGTGTTTCACGTTCACCTGGTTTTGCCTATAGCGAGAAGGAATGTCAGACTTTTACTGACAAAACCAACCTGAGTACCCTACGCTGCCCTTTACGTTACACGTGCCAGAACCACCAACCAGATTGCAGCCATCTAGGCAATAGGGTATTATACTCATTCGAATAGCCTCTTAATAAACTAGTGCGCCTCACCATCAACGATTGCATCACTGCTTACCATCAGGTGGGATCGCAGACAAGCACTAGTTTATGTCAAATTAAAAAAGAAAAGAAAAATATTGAAAACTGTCTCAGTTAGATTCTATAGTTGTAATATAATATACCACTAAAATAAAATACAAAATTTTTATTCAGTCGCTAAGTACTTACTCTAAAAATGCATATAAAATTTACATTTTCAAATTTCGTGCGTAATTTGAAGAAAATGCAGAACGCCGTGGACGCGAAACAAATGCGCTGATATTCACTCAGTATGGCCGATCAATTGAAGGTTGACAGCTGTCACTTTAGTTTACATAGCCGAATGACGTAATGACATAGTGGCTATTATTTTATGGTGATAAAAAACCGATTTAAAAAAATGAAAACTTTGAATTAAAATTTATTTTGCTATTTATGAACTAAAACTAACACATGCCGACTGCTTTTTGCCTAAGCTATCTTAATAATATATTTTTAGTTTTTTTCTCATATAGAGTAAAATACCGTATTCTTCAAGAAAAATACCAATTAAAACATACTTTAAGCAATGCGTAATATTTTATCAATGACCAGCAATTGCTGGTATATTGGTAGAACACATCTGATAAGAGTGATAATGTTATCGGCGTGTTACGCGATATTGAAGTGTTCTAAAAATTATTGCAACTAACGATATATTATCGTGGTTTCTTAATTGAGTGACATCACTACGGTTCATGGACGGTTCGAGAGGCATGTCATCATCAGAGGTCAGAATTAGGTAGAGTTAAATATGTACTTACACTGATTTCATACAGCGAAAGAATAAAGTGGATATGCCTCAAATCCCGAGATGAATTTTAAAGAACTTAATTTTTTATGACACTATCGGAAATATAGCACAAAAAATGTCTTCCTACATTAATGACGAGGAGGAGGAAGTGTATAAATTTGTTAACCTCAACTCAGTTGACGTAGAGAGATATTTTTCAATGAAAAATAAAAATAAAATGTTTATTTGTATGTAAGTTAATTACCTTTGTGTTATTTGTCTTATCTATCTCTGAGGTCCTTATTATTATTTATTTACAACATTGTTGGCCACACGGGATTTTTCATTAGAAAACCCAGGAAGATCCATATTAATATCAACACTATGATGCAAGTACATGAATACCTCTACCTAATTCCGCCATCTGGTCATCATGCATTTGGGGCATTGATTCTCGATTGATTCTACTGTGATAATAATATACGTAAAGAATAGAATTTTTAAGAAAAAAACACAAAAAATATGTTTAGTTGGCACACAGTGTAGAAACAATAAAAAAAAGGTCAAGTGCGAGCAAAAACCGTTGACAAAATAACGTCTGTTATATGAGAATCCCCTTTAATTTTTAAATATGTTTTTATTTTATTACTTGTTATTGTACCGGCAATAGAAACACATTCTGTGAAAATTTCAACTTAGTATAAGTTCTTACGGTTTATGAGATACAGCCCGCTGACAGACAGACAGACAGACCGCATAGCATATAGCATAGTCAGCCTTATAATGTTCCCACTGCTGGGACTCAGACCTCCTCTCTAGGAGAGGGAATGGGCCGTAATCCACCACGCGGGCCCAGTGCGGGTTGGTGGATGTCACATGTCTTTGAATTTTTGGTTCTAGGACATGCCGGTTTCCTCACGATGTTTTCCTTCACCGTTAAACAGCAGACAGACAGCGGAGCTCAGGAATAGGGTCTCGTTCGCACCCTTCGGGTTCGGTACCCTAAAAGATGAATGACATTACGTGTCTCACAACTGCGCTGAATAGGTCCATTTCAAAAATAGCAAGAACTGAAAATAAATCGAGTTTGAGAGAGAGAAGACGATTTATACAACTATATTGTGAAAGGGTTGGATAAAATAAGACAGTTTATAATATTAGACAGCTTTTTTTCTAATTGAGTTGTATGTGAACCTAATGTGTGAACTCTATTTTTTTTCTTAAATAAGAGTACTCCTTATAACAACAACTACCTAGTTTACTTACCAATGAATATCTCGTCGAAATTGGTCCAGATATTTTGGAGATTAGCCGGAACAAACAGACAGACCGATATACAGACAAAAATTTAATAAATTGCATTTTTGTTATAGGTATCGAATATATTTTCATCTCAATTTGGCAATAGACATTTGAATTTTATAGATAAATTATGTTCCACTGAATTGTCACTAGATGGCGCTTATTCAATACAATACAAATTGACGTTTGAGTTAACGAGTTCACGTAATCGTTTTTATACCTCTAAAATAATAATAATAATAATATTTTTATTAGAACAACAAGCTTGTTTACAAAATTTGAAGTGTTCGTTAACAATTACATTAGTTTAAAACTGTGTTCTACTCATTAGTGCCCACCTCCAAGAGGGGAGACGTCGGCGTTCCAAAATTTATGATAATAAATTTACAATTAATTTAATAATAATAAGACCCTGTTCGAGATACCGGTGGGCTACAATTTTTTATATTTTCAAATGTTTTTTGTTTATTTTTAATGTAATATTTAAAAATATAATTTATATGATATGTTAATAAATAAATGGAATAATAATAATAATATGATTTATTTGGCAGAAAACACGAGCTTTGCATTTCCTTTACATAATGCTTATGCCTAAATTTACAAATACATAATATATTAAAAATTCACAAATTTAAATTCGTAGTCAGACTTAATTACTCTTAATCTAGAATTAGAATAGGTTAAGCAACTACCTAATATTGTATGGTTCGTATCGATACAAGTGAAGTCCCGCTATTGTCAAACAAATGATACCACCTTTTAAATAATAATTAATTATAGTAGCAAAAACGGTATATCAGGTGTCAATATCTCATAATATAAAAATAACGAGACGGCCTATATTATGGTAATATGATCTATGGTCATAATCTTCGGTTTTGTATGTAAATATATTCATAAAATATGGTATTAAAGTAAATTATTGTTATAATTTGGATTTAAATATTTATTTGAATTATGCTTAATAATGTGTTATTTTCTATTAATCATTTTTTGTATAAATTAAGATTAGAATTTATTAACTTTTACGCTCATATTTTTCTATAACTTAGATATTATTTAAATAGTATTAATGTTTTATGAACTATTAATTTTTTTGTGTATTATGTTTGACAAATATTATGATTATTGTGTTTTTGAAATGATTTATTTTAATTTAATTTAACTTCTTGTGAGATAATTGACTAATTTAATGAATTTGAATATTATACTAACGTAGTTACCTGCCGTGTCCTGTGTTGGACTTAGTGTCGGTGGTGTCCAACTTGTGACCTTTTTTTAAATATTTTTGGGAAAAAATCTAACATAGTGTAAAAAATATTGGAATCGATGCAGTTACTGATTCTGAACAAACTATATTCAGATTTCGCTTATACTAAAAATAATTTTGTATATTATTCTCACTCATTTTGAGGAAATATTCATAATTATTCTACTTGTATCTAGAAGAATTTATTCAGTGAAATTACTTCAATAGTTTCACCATCTTCCTGCCCTTGTCCCATTTCATGGGGTCGGCGCAACACGTTTTTTTCCATTCTGTGCTAGTGCCACTAGCTCTTAACGCGATCAATTTTAAGACCTAAACTGAACTGTCAAAGGGATGGAGCTATACACCCTGTATAGCTCCATCCCTCTTCCTCACTTACACGACTGTTCAAACACGTCATAATAAGTATCCTGTACTGTCACTCATCACACTATCACTAACTCCCTTTTCTTTCATTCAAATAATATTGCGGATAATTTATTTAAGAGAAACTTAAGTTTCATCTAACTTCGCAAGTAAAGAAGTATTCAAAAACTAAAAACAGTAACAAATTGTCTCCGAAACCCGTAATCGCTGGGGTCTTTATGTCCATATGTTAGCGGTTAGGGTGTCAACCCCCCGTGATTTTTCCTCGAACCCTCGGTTCCCATGGAGCGCGCGTGGCTCTTTTTGACTTCTGAGGGTTGATAGCCATTATAAACGGATGGTTATAAGTGACCGTGGAGGGTTATATTTCAATTAGGGTTGCTATTTGGATAAAAGATGTTTTTTTTTTTTTTAAGTTAGTGGGAGCCTTGATTTTAGTTGTCGATTCTAGGTTTTATAAAATGTGAGGTGTTGTTTGCTGGCTAAGGGCATTTGGGCACAGACTAGGCTAACTAAAAGTCTAGTCGAGGTAACTGCATTACAATGTGGTGTATTATACAATACAGCGACATATATATATTATTAATATAATAATAATTTACACAACTATCACACAACGCCGTCTAGTCCCAAGCTACGCAGAGCTTATGTTATGAGTACTAGACAACTGATAAACATACTTAAATATTTCTAAAAACATACATATTATAGATAAATTGCACCCAGACACCGAACAAATGATTTTGCTCATCACACAAACATTCCACACACATTTGTCCTTGGTGGGAATCGAACCCACGGCCTCCGGCATAGTAGTCAGGGCTACTAACCACTAGACCAACAGGGCAGTCTATGGAATATATAAGACACTTGAATAGTTACTGGTCTTTTTCATACAGGGCCCTATCCTGTTTCCTTTAAAACATTATTTTAATAAAGATAAATTACAAAAGGAATTTAGTCCGCATTTGTAGTGTGAAAAAATGATTGTATTTAAAAAATACAGTCATTTTTTATTTATTGAATCATTTATTTAACAGTTGCTACATAATAATTAATTTTTTTTTTTTAATCTTACCAATTACCTATAATAAAACAAAACATACTTTACCAATTAAAACTAACTAAAATAAACAGATTCTGGGTAAATAGAATAAGAAAGAAAAGAAAAAGAGTTTATTTACAACAAACAAGGCACATAAATTAAAAAAAATATAAAATTATAACAAATCTATACAATAGAGGAGTTATACGACAATAAGTTTGCCTTTTTATAATAATATTCATCATCATCATTTCAGCCGAAAGACGTCCACTGCTGGACATAGGCCTCCCCCAAGTGCCGCCACAATGAACGGTCCTGTGCGTCTCGCATCCATCGTACTCCCGCAACCGTTACCAGGTCATCGGTCCACCTTGTAGGAGGCCTTCCAACGCTACGTCTTCCAGTACGTGGTCGCCATTCCAGAACCTTTCGGCCCCAACGGCCATCCGTTCTGCGAGCAATGTGCCCTGCCCATTGCCACAACTATCACTAAAACTATTAATAATATTAGGAATGTTATTCCAATTTATATTAAATTGTATACAAGTGCGTCACTTTAAAAGAGGTACCTAAAAGCGACATATTGCTTCAAACATTGACGTTTGATATTCCGATAAGGCCAGGAATTAACCTCAACATACCTTTGAGTTTCGTATAATCTCATAAGGAAAACACGACGCCAGTTTCAATGCCAATAAACTTAGTTTTCATAATATTACTACTAATTGACTATTCTAATCGACAATTTATTCAAACAATTACCTCGTATTTCCCAAGTTGCAAAATTTAATGGAACTTGAGGTGATAAACTTCTTCCCCATCCTTGTCTTGTATTGATTTTTAGATTATTTAGTTTATGCTATATTAAAATTTTAACCACCTTCGTCGGATATATATCCGACACACACTCTCGCGTTTATTCCGCAAGAGTTGCACATCCACGACCCAATACTCCATCTCGTCAACTCTTCTGTCACCTATGGGGATTGAAGAGCTAAACGAAATAGAGTACCCAGTCGCTAATACACGACTTGGCGTATACTACACGAAAATTGACGCAAATGGCTAAAGGGTTAATGTATTTAAAGAAGCATTAAATTTTTTGTTTTTATATAAACCTGTGCTTTACTGCGATCCCACCTGATGGTAAGCAGTGATGCAATCGTTGATGGTGAGGCGTACTAGTTTATTAAGGATTAGGAAACTATTCGATTAGGTTTGATTGAGCTGACAGTACCGAATTTAAGTTACTGTTCTTATAGCAAATTGCATTTAAAAGAGTGGTATCCGTTCACAATAAAAAAATAAAATGCAAGCAAACAAATAATGTGTGTAGTGTGTGTGTTTTTTTGGTATTAAAATGGAATAAACCCTCCATCGCTGGCCACATCATCGCTATAGTAGTCAAACGCGAGCAGAATAATAATAAAAAGAAACAAATAATAAAACGGCACGTTCTATTGTGACAAAAAAAACTAATTTAAATTTTTATTCCTTACCGTTTTTATAGGCACACGTGTTGTCTTAATATTTTTGGTATGAATATATTCATTAATTATGGTTTGATATGTGTAAGTCTAAGATTAGGATAATACATGCCATTCATTACCACAGATAATGATAATAAAATTAATTTATTTAATCACTGCGTCCTTATTACGATTAAGGTCCTTACTCCCATTTACTGCAAAAAAACATTGTCTTTCTGAAGTCTACTCCTTGGTAACGACTGGGTTAACAGATTTGAAAAATAATAATATTACAGATTCATACCTAACATTATCAATAAATGATTTTTTCGTATGACTAATACTGTTGCCAAAAAAAAAAACATTAACATGATATTTTTCGTTTGGGGGATGAAACGCATGTTACTAAAAGAGTTATGAGTTTGCATGTGGATGGATGGAGAGGAAGAGGGAGACCAAAGAAAAGATGGATGGATTGTGTGAAGAGTGATATGAAAGAAAAGGAAGTTAGTGATAGCATGACGAGTGACAGGGCAGAGTGGAAGAAAAAAACGTGTTGCGCCGACCCTAAACAACACGGGACAAGGGCAGGAAGATGATGATGATGATATTTTTCGTTTGTTTTCTTTACTCCTTCTAAACGTCTTTGATCTTTAGAAATATGTTTCCATAAAAAAATTACTGGTTAAGTGTTCTTCAGAATGTACATAGCATATGTAAATCAATCAATATGTCGCAAAGAAAATGGATTTTAAATGTCAGCGTGCTCTATGCGGGCGCAGGCGGTCAGTATGAGTACGTATGTGTGCATTTAACTCCGGAAAGATGTCCGAGGGACTATACGCCTTAAACGTTGACCTGTTTTTAAATCATTTGACGTTTAGCGCTCCAAGATCAACTATGTATATTAATTAATAGAGTGTGTTGAAGTAATTTATGTGTTTTTTTTTTTGAATAATTTGAAATTCAAATGAATACCTATTAATGAGTTGTATCTCGATTTCGCGACTCCTGCGCACGTTCAATCATCCAATCACCATCGATCCTACTTGGTTATGGATGTGCTAACCTTCTTGATCGTAAGCTCGTAATAGATTAATCGAGTAGGTAAGTGGTTACCTGGTAGATCATAGTGGTGTGATCTGTGTTTCATCGTCTTCGTCAGCTCTTAAGGGGATGCAATTCGGCAAACATTTTCACTGTTTTTCATACAACCGCTCTTACGCGATTATGACGTTATTACACATTTCTCATTACATATTTTGGAAATACAGTAATCTTGTGGATGATAACTAGGCTTATATTGAAATCAATTTATAAATTTGTGTAAAACTAATCTAGTAAAGACCTCTGAAAATCTGCAATTTTGCATGAACTTTGACACTTCATAATTTACTCAAAAATTAAAAAGTATAACAATAGAAGACTTGCAAATTTAATCAAGATTCTGAATGAAAACATTTTTTTTCATAAACTTTTAAGGGTTTAAAAAAACACGTATTTCTTGGAACAAGTTTTGTAAAATATTCGAGTAAATCACAGAATCACCGAATGTAAACAGATTTTTCAGGCGTATTCTCTCTTTTTTCGCATTGCCCGTCAAACATCGTGTTGGATTGCGTTAGATGAAGAAACAAGCTCTTTAAACCATGTTGCTCGATGTTGATGATAGGCGAGCGAAAAAGGGCCCTCTTAATTAACATTTTTCTTTTTTTTCTTATTTATTTCTGATATCATTTTTTTTGTATCTTATACTACATTACACGTGTAACACAACACACACGTGTAGAACGACGTCGTGTGGCGTGGATCAAGTGTAATTTCCATATAAAATGTACGGAGACCGACGTGTCCAGATCGGCGTGTGTGGCACACGTGTGCGCAGTGTAGTTCTAGTATTATACTGCACGTTATTTACCTATTAATCTACAAAATATCGAATTATTCTTGTGTTAAATTCTGTTGAGAATATAGAAAACAATAATCAATTTAACTGGGAGGAAAACGTAAAACCGCCAATCTATAATCAGAGGGGATCTAAAATGAACTATTCCTATCTATCAATTAATTGTAAAAGTGATCGATAGGAAATTTAAACCTTAAATAATTTTAATGACGGCCAACGGTTAGTGCAGTGGTTAAGCGTTTGGTTGTTGTGGGTTCGGTTCCCGCACGGAACATATATTTTGACTAGCCTGTTGGTTTAGTGATTAGTGGCCCTAACTGCTATGGTGGAGGTCGTGGGTTCGATTCTCACCCAGGTCAAATGTTTCTGTGATGAACACGATCATTTTTTCTGTGTCTGGGTGGAATTTATCTATAATATGTATATATTTAGAAATATATAAGTATGTTTATCAGTTGTCGAGTACTCATAACACAAGCTCTGCTTAGCTTGGGACTAGACGACGTTGTGTGAGTGTCCATGGAGTTTCTTGCACTTTCTTCTCCATAGAGAGATCTACGCTTTAGAACGTGAAGCTTAGCTACACTTTTTTCTCTAACCGATATTTTGACAATACAAATGTAAATGGTCTATTTGAAATAAACGATTCTAAATTAAAACAAAATATCTTCATAAATATAAAAATGAATAGCTGTTCATTAGTCTCGCTAAAACTCGAGAACGGCTGGACCGATTTGGCTTATTTTGGTCTTGAAATATTTGTGATAGTCCAGGGAAGGTATAAGCAGTGAAAAAAATCACGGAAAAAAAACCCAAATCAAAAATCTCTAATTAAAATGTCATTATAAAATGAATTATGCTGTTCTGGTTATGCCAGTAGATGGCGTTATACTTGTATTTTATAAAAAGAATGAAAAAAAAAACATATTAATTATGCCACAAAGAATTACTTATTGATCGAAGTGATAAGGATAAAATTCCGGCTTATATAACCATCACCAATGTCTCTATCCATTTCCTAATTAAAATAACAAAATTATTTCCGATAAGACTCTTTATTCCACTGAATTTCAGTATCTTGATAAAGAATTAAGCAAGCCACTGATAGTGCTTATCGATGCCGGATTAAAATCGCCAGGCTACCCGATAGCGATCTATTGATAACGACTTGCCGATAAACGCACACATATGCTCTCTAGATAGGCTACCAGGTGTACACCTGCAGGGGAATGTGGAATTCGTTCAAAGAAATACTGAAATATTTTAAAAAATTAGAGTAATGGGCCATTAGGCGTTCATAGTTTAACACATTTTTTACTTGGACAATAAAACAAAGAGGAAGTGTCAGATTTTTAGTGATTAAAACCTGCCGTGTATCTTCTGTTGCACTTTTTTGCAAAGGCTGCGAAATCAATTATCCTTTTAACAATTCTCAGCCCTGATTCATGCTTTGCTAGCACTGCATAGGTTTTAAGAGCTGTGCAGATACGTGAACAACTCAGACAGTTGCACGGACCAGTCACAATAAAACTCTGATTGGAAGATCCTTCCCTTTCAATGGAATTTTGCGTAACTTTTTCCTAAACTGGTGAATCTCGACTATGAACGTTATCCAACCAGAAATCTTTTAGATAATCAGCTGCACCCGACTTCTTACAAGCATACTCCAATATAGAACACATCATTGCTTGCCATCAAGAGAGTAAAAACAAACCTTACAAATAACAAAAAAAATAATAATGATAAACTGTACCTTTTTATAATATTATATTATACTAGCTGTTACCAGCTACTTCTTCCACGGAACGGTTGAAAATAATCGCAGGATAAAACGATCCAATGTTCAATTCCAAGACATGCTAACTATTACTATAGACTAACATTTTCACAGGTCATGGTAAGACCTCAGGATCCAGAATGTCATCGACCTGTACCCTTAGTAAACACACAACACCCATGTAATTTGATCAATATCTCGTCCCGTAATCGCTTGAGCCCAGTTTATCGATAGCTGCCTGATCGATCATTTCCAGATATACATTTAGATAAGAAATTTAATCGATTACAGGGAGATTTATAATTTTTCTAGCCATAGAAATTCCGGGTTGAAGTGATTTAAGGCGTTTCTGTTTTATGTTTTGTATAATAATATTTATAGAAATATTTTATTGGAACAATAAACTTATCCACCTTATCCGAGTATCCACCCTTACGTTGTTGAAACTTCAACGGTCCGGACTAAGCGTTTCGCTTCGTCGTTTATACCGCTTACATCGAAGGATTAGAACAATATGCCTGCTGCGGTCTTCCCGTCCAACTATAATTTAGGTGTCTTCAAGGCTAGAGTGAAGAGGCTCTTAATAAACTAGTGTGCCTGACCATCAATGATTGCATCTCCGCTTACCATCAGGTGGGATCACAGTCAAGCACTGGTTTATATCAATTTAAAAAAAAAATTGTTTACAAAATTTTAAGTGTTCGATAACTACATTAGTTTAAAACTGTGTTGTAGCCATTAGCGCCTACCTCCAAGAGGGGAAACGTCGGCGTTCCAAAATTTATGATAATAAATTTATAATTAATTTATATTCGTAGTGAGACTTAATTACTCTTAATCTAGAATTAGTATAGATTAAGCAACTACCTATTAATTTGAATTATAATTACAATTTATTATTATTATGTTTTGAAAGGGATGAAATTTTGATTTAAACTTGGTTTTGTGGGATAGTGGGTATAGTACTATTTATATGTTATCATATTTTAAACGTAAGTGTAGCATTTAATAGATATCGATAGCAAGTTTTATTTTTAATATAATTATTACAATGATCCCCAATTACGGGGTATGAGCAACATGGTATAGAGACCCACGTTGGAAATAGGATGAATGTTACGTCTGGTCCGTGTAACTGCCCGTATAGTATAGGATTTTGAATTTGTAGGTCCTATGAGGCGTCAAAGATGGTCACTTCACATAAACCCCATCAGTATCTTGGGGTCAGAATTGCTTTAGCATTAAGGCCCCTCGTTCACGGCGACTTTTTGTAACGATGCTGTCGCGCGTTTCGTAACAGCATCGCTACAAACGCGCGTTAGTCGCATTTGCAAGCGCTATAGAAAAGATGCCAACGCGCTACTAACGCGCTACGTCGCGTCTGTATCGATGCGAGCGCGATACAACATCGTTACAAAAAGTCGCCGTGGGCGAGGGGCCTAAAATCACAAGTTTGTAAACGTGGACTACATTTAGAAATAAAATAAGAGTACCTACGATAAAATAAAAGTCTATTCTATGTAATGTTATTGTGTCAAGAGTGTGTGCAGTTGAAAGTGTGTCTGTACAATCAGTTATATTATACTTAAATGTATATAAATAGAGATATTTGAAGGCCGGTTGGTCGATTATCATTTAATTTTATGCCCTATTAATTATCTAATTTAACTACATATCATTTCTATTTAAATAAGAAAACCAGAATTCGCATTAATTACCAAACATTTTTTTATCAAAAAAATATATGTGAACAGCACGCAAAACTAAGTTGAGTTGACATTTTAAGATAAATAACAAAGTAACACAACTCAAAAAAAAATAAACTATAATCTTTTTAATCCTATCTCAATCTGAAACCTTTTTTGAACAACGCCATCTCGTGTCGCTTGTCAAAAACAAAAGAAGAGTGCCCACATCTTCATCCCACGGGTACAGGACACATGTTGCTACATAAATCGCTTTCGAATGATAACATCTAACTGTTTATCAATCTGAGGGTCAATAAATTTAGGCTATCTAGGTTAACGATCAAACCAGATGAGCTAAAGTTAAGTTTAATTGAGCTTGCAATGATGTGTGCGTGGTTTGAAATGTGATTAGAAGATTATTTTTTTTCAATTTTTTGAAGCAATTAAATTGTTGTAAAATTGCAATGTTCTGCTGTATGTAAAGGATTGAGGGTTACGTAGGAATCATGTAAAAACCACTTTCAATCTGGGGGGTTGTTTGAAAAAGTTACTGCCGCCCTAGAACACAAATGACAACTGAAGTAACTCAGGTGGGTTTTATTCAGTATAAATCTGAAACTCCCTGTCACTCCACCTAGAGCGGAAATCACCTAATAACCCCTATTAGGTGTTTTTCAATAATAACAAAAAAGGCGACTTTAGACTTAAGGCAACTTAAGAGTTACACGCACGTAACTACAAACATACTTAACTTACTTTTACTTGATTCTGCAAAGAAAATGATCGTTAAACAAATTATACTACTCTGTCAAGAAAGTACCGGGAAAAGATCAATAATACACAAAATGTCTGTTATTCATCCAAATTTATTTTATCACCTTCAAAGTATGCTCCTTTAGAAACGATACACTTGCGCCAACGAATAATCCATTCATCAAAACATTTTTTAAGCGCTGCTTCCGGAATTGAGTTCAGTTCTCGCCGCGAATTCTCCTTTATGTCTTCTATCGATTGAAAACGGGTGCCACGAAGTGGTAATTTGAGTTTAGGAAAAAGAAAAAAGTCAGCAGGAGTCATATCTGGTGAATATGGTGGTTGCTGGACGGTATTTGTTGAGTGTTTGGTCAAAAATTCGTTCACAATGATAGCCTTGTGCGAAGGCGCATTGTCGTGGTGCAAAATCCAAGAATTTTCTTTCCACAAATCTGGCCTTTTTCGTCGAATTCGCTCTCTTAAACGCCGCATAACGCTCAAATAATATTCTTTATTTACAGTTAAACCTTCCGGTAAGAATTCAGAGTGCACAACACCGCGATAGTCAAAGAAAACAGTCAACAAAACTTTGCCTTTTAATCGACTTTGGCGTGGTTTTTTCGGTTTCGGTTCAGTTGGAAGGCGCCACTCCGAAGCTTGTTGACTAGTTTGCATGTCAAACTCGTAAACCCATGTCTCGTTACCAGTAACAATGCGTTTCATGAATGTTGGGTCCGAACTGACTCGTTCTAGCATGTCCTCAGCGACTTTCATGCGATTGAGTTTTTGGGAAAATTCAGATCTTTTGGGACTAGCCGAGCAGCAACATGTTTCATACCCAAATGATTAGTTAAAATGGTACGGATCGACTCGTGAGATACAGAAAGTTCGGCGGCTATCTCTCTCAGAGTTGAATGGGGATTTTCAGTCACTATTTTCTTCACTTTTGCGATGTTAACTTCAGTTGCAGACGTTGACGGCCTACCAGAGCGAGGCAAATCTTCCATCACATCTCGACCGCTTTTGTACGCTTTTAACCACTCATAAGCACGAGTTTTTGATAAAGTCGATTCACCGTAAGCCTTTTGTAATATTTTCAGTGACTCCGAACACAAAATTCCATTGGCGATGCAAAATTTAAGACAAACTCTTTGTTCGATATTTTTGTCCATTATGAAATTCGCAATACACACTATATATAATATTACTAAAACCAGCACTGTATTTAATATAAATAACAGATGCAACTCAAACTCCGCGCCAAAATAGAAAACAGTTGTGCCAATCTAACAACTACAAAAAAAACAAAAATTTGAATTTGGAACCATAAACAAATCATCCATTCCCGATACTTTTTTGATTGAATGTATAATAAATAGTCAATCGTACTGCTAAAATTGTATTTAATTTTGTGACGCATCGAAAACTACTTTCCTGGAAAATAGAACTAGTAATAAAATTTCTTTACCTTAATACAAATATAAATAACAAAAATAATATAAATCTAAACAATTAGAGTTAAGCTAACACAATGTATATAATTATAATTGTATATCTTTTTCTACATGTGTGTACTAATTTTCCTTTTACTGTTACACACCGTGTCTACATCTCTATTTTCTCCAACTCTCATTACGCAGGTATGCTGGAAGAGATTTCTTTAGAAATATGCATCACCTTTGTACTATTCTTCTGTTTCCTTCTTCTTTTCTTTTATTAAGTGTGTACATAAATAGTTAAATAAATAAAATAAATAAAAATGATTTTGGCTGGATTTAGATGTAGGTCTAGACAGAAACTCGAGGAATACCTACAATAAACATACAGGTACATATGTTAAGTTTTTTTTTAAATTATTGATAGGGTCGCGCTTGACCACTATCTCAACTGATGGTAAGCGAAGATGTGACCGACAATGGAACACGCTTGCCTAGAAGTAACAAGTTTAAAAACAAAACCTCGCTATGGTTGAGATCTCAACAGGAACTCTCATTTCGTATGCTGATGGACACATTCCACCAACAAGTGATGCACGTTTTCTACAACACATACTGCGCAGTTAGGAGAGCTGGATTTTCTCATCATAAAGGTTCAGTCGATTTTGGTTAGGTACGGAACCTATAATGATTTGACATAACTGGCATGTTGGTCTAGAAGTTAGTGGCCCTGACTGCTATGCCGGAGGAAGTGGGTTCGATCCTCACCCAAGACAAATGTTTGTGTGATGAGCACGGTCATTTGTTCTGTGTCTGGGTGTAATTTTTCTATAATTTGTATGTATTTAGAAGTATATGCTTAAGTATGTTTTTCTGTTGTCTAGTACACATAGCACAATCTCTGCTTAGTTTGGGATTAGATGGCGTTGTGTGATAGTTGTGGAATATTATTATTATATGACAAAAATGGTTCTGGAATGGCGACCACGTACCGGAAGACGCAGCGTTGGAAGGCCTCCCACAAGGTGGACTGATGACCTGGTGAGGGTCGCGGGAATCTGATGGATGCGATGCATTTGGGAGAGGCCTATGTCCAACAGTGGACGTCTTTCGGCTGAAATGAAGATGATGATGACAAAAATCGTGCATTAAAGACTGAAAAGTCTACACAAATGGCCACAAAGTGGCTCCTTTACTTTACTTTTTGTTCTATGAAGTAGACACAAGAACACGTTGTAATACGAGCCTTTACAAATATGTTCCGAGCCAAAGATATCATCAGTGAGAGCGAGGATAAATGTCAGTGTGGTGTGGTTATGAGAATATTAGTGAAGAATGGTGATCCTTGTAGCCACCTGGGTCTGATGGTCGGTTAGCATCAGCAAGTTCAAGAAGTTTTGAACCTTGTTTGTCGCTGAAAACAAGAGCTGTAATGGAGGTTTAAAACGAGTTAGTACAATATGTTATAATGGTTATAAATCCGTAAATAAATAAAAAATACGGCCGTACAATTGTTGTGTATGTTGCTTAAAATGTGATGGGCGGTCGTATGTTACAACTTGACATAGACCTGCAATATGCAAAAAAAAACGCAAGTAAATTTGAATTTAGCAGACTACTCTGGTTCTTCCCCCTGTAATAGATATATTCTTTAGTGTACATAGCATAATCAGCCTTTTTTAATGTTTCCACTGCTGGGACTCAGGCCTCCTCTCTCTAGGAGAGAGAATGGGCCGTAATCCACCACGCGGGCCCAGTCCGGATTGGTGAATGTCACATGTCTTCGAAATTTTGGTTCTAGGACATGCCGGTTTCCTCACGATGTTTTCCTTCACAGTTTTGAGAGCAGTGGTGATGTAATAAATTACACAAAGTAATGCGTCTGGCTGAGTTTGAACCCGCGACCTACAATTTGTAAGTCGGGGCCGTTACCACTCGGCACCCACTGCTCCACTGCTGCACTGCTTTATTGTACACCAATAATAAAATTACAATAGGAACTTAAAATTAACAGGGTGTCACAATGGGCGGTCTTATCGCTGAAAGTGATTTTTTACAGACAACCTTTGGATGGATTTGACAGACAAGGAGAAAAAGTGTTCCTATTGAATCCAAACACTACATAACAAGTAAATAACACAAATATAACACAATGATTAGATATCGACACATGTAATGTGTGCTAACGATTGCTGTAGCTGCCATCGTGATAACAGGTGATAACAATTCCTATCAGCAGATCGCTTGCTACCGATGCCACGATTACATTTAACAATTTAACGATATGTACTCAATAAAAAATACCACTTCATAAGTAGGTAGTGTTATCAGCATGGATTGTTAAAAAAAAGAAAAAAAATGTGGAGATATTGATCAATGTCATCGGATAGTTTGATTGTCTTGTTCGATGTATTACCATCATCATCATTTCAGCCGAAAGACGTCCACTATTGGACATAGGCGTATCCCAAGCGTCGCCACAACGACCGATCTTGTACGTCTCGCATCCACCGCATTCCCGCGACTCTTACCAGGTCGTCGGTCCACCTTGTGGGAGGCCTTCCAACGCTGCGTTTTACAGTACGCGGTCGCCACTCTAGAACCTTTCGGCCCTATCGACCATCCGTTCTACGAGCAATGTGCCTTGCTCACTGCCACTTAAGTTGACATCTTCATTCCTGATGCGATCACACAAGAAAACTCGAAAGCATAGCTAGTCTGATTGTCTTGTTCGATATATTATCTCATTATTATTATCATTGAAATAGAGGTTTTTTTACGGTGGAAATTCGTCCAGTGATTTCTACCGCTTTAGGGCACAGCAACAAAACCACACCTATATCCCTTCTTTGCCTTGCGTTCTTGGATCCCAGGATTCCCTTTCGGAAGCCAACTCATGGCCCCAGTAGGCTACGGCCCTGCTTTGCTGCCATCGGCGAGTGTGGAATACTACGCGCCGTCATCGACTCAGGCTCGCTCGGTCCGGACGGTTACCGGACGACCGGACGGCGAACTACCCATTACTAGTCATTGGCAAACCCACGCCTACTGTGGTTGGAAATCGGGGTTGGGATCCCGGCGTCTGGTAACCATCCGAATTGAACCCTGGTCGCCAAGTGCGCGTAGTGTTCCACACGCGCCTCAAAAAGATATCAGCATAACCGTAGGGGTCAACAGGGTCGAAGCCTACTAGGGCCATGGGTTGTGCGAAAGCGAACCCTGGGACCCTGGAACGACAGCAAAGAAGAAACATAGGAGTGGGTTTTAGGCAGTAAAAGTCTGACACGCCCTCTCGTTCCACCTAGACCGGGAGTAGTCATTTGATGATTTCTTACCTTAAAAAAAGCTCTCTTATAATATTATTTTACTAAATGAAGCTTTACTGGCGAATTTAACGCGCCACCGGTACATGGTGGACATCCCACCTATACGCACAAAGCGTTTTGGGAACACATTCATTATGCGTACAGCTAAGGAGTGGAATTCCTTGCCGGAATCTGTGTTTCCTGATGGCTACAACCCGGGAATCATTAAGTCAAGAGTGAATAGGTTACTTCTTGGTAAGCACGTTCCATCGTCGACCGCATCGTCGCTTTCCATCAGGTGAGATAGGGATCAAGCGCGAACCTATCAAGAATTAAAAAAAAATAGGAGTGGGTTTTAGTCAGTAAAAGTCTAACACACCACCTACAACGCGAGTAGTCATTTGATGATTTCCTCGCTTAAAAAGCTCTCATATAATATTAGCATAGCATAGCATAGTCGGCCTTATAATGTTCCCACTGTTGGGACTCAGGCCTCCTCTCTAGGAGAGGGAATGGGCCGTAATCCACCACGCGGGCCCAGTGCGGGTTGGTGGATGTCACATGTCTTCGAATTTTTGGTTCCAAGACATGCCGGTTTCCTCACGATGTTTTCCTTCACCGTTTTGAGAGCAGTGATGATGAAATAAATTACACAAAGTAATGCGCCTGGCTGGGTTTGAACTCGCGACCTACAACTCGTAAGTCGGGGCCGTTACCACTCGGCCACCACTGCTCCCATATAATATTATTATTTACTAAATGAAGCTTTACTGGCGAATTTGCCATACTCCAAAGTCAAAGATTAGAACCACTATCTCACGATACCAGTCCCGTTAATTTAAAAGTCAAAGTGACGTAGATGATCAGGATCAGATTTCAGCGTCGGCTAATATTCGTGCAGTATCTGTGAGTAATGGCGGCTGGGATGCTGCGAAGATAAATACATTCTCACGTCGGGTTCTGCGCACGATTGCCTATCTCTGATTATGTGCTGGCGCATCTTAGGTAGGTAATAATTAGGCGAATTAATTTATTGTGTGGAAAAATGTTGTATTTTTACGTTAAAGTTAAAATGTGAGGATTTTGCATTTTTGTTATGACGTTTAGTCATTCAATCAGTCAGAATTTATTTTATTAATTTTCCAAAAATTACTGATCAGAATTCTAAGAATGTCAACTATCGAATGAAGTTCCTAATCGCAAACACTATCTTTTGTAAATACCGGCTCGTGTCTCCGTCGTGTCGTGTACCTTAAAAAAAACGAAATAATCGCATTGCCAAATACTAACTATCAACAATGACGAGTGAAGTATGAAACAGAAAATTAACTGTGAAGGTACTTAAGTAAATTACTGTATTATTTGAAAGAGACACTTCGACCCTTAAATGAAAAGGACAATTGAAGGATATTTTTAGTTTTAAATATGATTTAACTAATATCCTCAAGTGCATTTTTCTTTTTTTTCATTCACATTCAACATTATTTTTAGCGAAACCTGAAGTTTGTTAAGAATCAGTAACTGAATTGATTCCAACAATTTTTACACGATTTTTTTTTCCAAAAATATTTGAAATAGATCAGTCACAAGTGTACAACTTGTGACCTTGACCACCGACTCTAAGTACAATACAGGTCACGGCAGGTTATAGCGGGCATTAGACACTAGCGCACAGACGGATACGGGAGTAAAACAACTCCTCAGTCGCTCGGGTGGCCCGGTGATCATGTATTTGTGCGGCCAACCAGGTAATATAATAAGCTTATAACTTCGTAATTTTTCATCGTACAGTTATGAAATTTTGTACACAGATTCTTTTTTCGCATATACTAAAACTAATGTACTCTTGGTCTTAATTTCTCTTAAACTTTATGTATAAAGTTTACTGTAAGAAAACCCATTGTGGGTTAATCTCGCCTGTGTAGGTACATCAGCTGTCTTATTTTTATTGTTTTATAGAAGTTGTGTGTACAATAAAGAAGGTAATTTAATACGGGTGGGTTATAGTCAGTAAAAGTCTGACTCACTCTCTCGCTTCACCGAGAGCGAGAGAAGCTACTTGATAAAAAAGAAAACAATATTATTGCGTCTGTTTACATTCATATCGGTATGAACCGAGCCAATTAAAAACCGCAAGGGGCCTCTCAGGATGCGCAAGCGCACAATCATCAGGAAAACGAGAGAAAAGGTCGGTCACAACTCGCCTTCCAGCAGCGATAATCTACGATACGTCCATGCGGCCATCACGCATTACCTGTCTCCCTCACTCCTACTAAAACGAACCTCTATCTCTCTTCAGTTTATCGGCTAGCTACGAAATTAAAAATATAAAATAATGAGTATCGCTATCAGTGAACTGTTATCAAACAGCATCCGTCAGCGTATCGGAGATGATAAAGTCACATCTGTTGTGTCAATGTTCCATGATTTCTGTTCTATTTGTGATTATGGCTTGTTTTGCACGCGTGTCCGTAATCTCTGACTAAGGTAATTTTATTTATATTTCTACTTTTTTTAAGTATTCTAAGAAATTATTTTAATGTAGATAAACTTGTCTGCATAATTTTATGATCACAAACGTGAAACCACTAGTACATTCATAAAATTTTGAATGGTAACCGGATGTCTTTTTTTTAATTGATATAAAGTAGTGCTTGACTGCAATCCCACCTGATGGTGAGTAGTGAGGCAATCGTTGATGGTGAGGCGCACTAGTTACGGACATAGCCCGTAGAATCGCCAAACTTAAGTGGTAGTGGGCAGGGCACATTGCTCACAGAACAGATGGTCGATGGGGACTAAGGTTCTGGAATGGCGACCACGTACTGGAAGACGCAGCGTTGGAAGATTTCTCACAAGGTGGACTGATGGATGCGAGACGCACAGGACTATTGGACATACGCATTGTGGCCTATGTCCAACAGTGGAAGTCTTTTGGCTGAAAACATGAATGAATGATGAGGCGCACTAGTTATTAAGATCCTATTTACTCTAGCCTTGAAGACACCCAAATTATAATCGGACGGTAAAACCACAGCAGGCAAATTGTTCCAGTCCCTCGATGTACGTGGTATAAACGACGAGGTGAAACGCTTAGTCCGGACCGTAGAGGTTTCAACAACGTAAAACCTAGCTAGACCTAGTCACTCTTCACTTAAAAATCTAATTTATTATTTTGTTTATGGCTTTAGCATGCTTCATCATTGACCACAACGTCGCTTCCCATCAGGTGTCAACGTCGCTTTCTACCAGTGTATACCTACACCGTGTCTTTGATATCGACGCACAAACGAATACCACGGATCCAGTAGATACATGATTCTGGGCTCTCCAGTGGTAGAATTTTACGTCGGCTTTTTCCTAATAACAAAAAAAAAACTGTACTTTTTAATTTAAACTGTGTAAAATCGTTATTTTAACAAACCCCGATGATACTTTTAGTAAAAAAAATAAAAATATAATTAAAAAGTCATTGGGAAAGATAAAATTGTTATTCTAATCAAATCCGATGACTTTTTAATTTAAAAGTAATTCATTAATTTTTTTCACTAAAAATGTTATAACAACGATTTTGTACCTACATTTTAAATTAAAAAACGAAAATGTATATATTTTTAAATTAGGAAAATAAAGAAATAAAAAAATAGAATCATGTTCTGGATCCATGGTATTCGTTTGTGCGTCGATGTCAAAGACACCCTGTATTATATAAAAAAAAAAAATTTAATACTTCTAAAGTTTTCTAATCATTTTATGGGTTCAATGTTAAAATCATCACGTAAAACAAACACTGTATCCGTCACTAGTATCAAACAAACTCCATCTAAAAACAGACTATCTTTATTTCCATACATTTTAAGAAACAACCGTTATCACCAAAAATATTTTCATCAACACACAAAAAATACAAGTTTGTGAATATAATCGACCCTTAACTGTTGCTTCTTAATCTCACTGTGATAACCGTTGAACCGAGATAAACCATTCGTCTGATAATCAAAGATACCGGCACGTTACCGTGTTATGATCATTCTGGATACATGTATGGAGTCACGTGGGTTTCAACAGGGTAGAAAAGATGATAGGAGATCATTTAAGTATAGATAGGAGCCGAAAGGAAGATATACCACCAAGGTTACCAACATAATAGTATATAGCCCGAAGAATCGCCAAACTTAAGATGGGTCTACGCCAGAGGACGAGCTAAGCACAAGCCAAGCCGCTCTACTGGCGGTGTCAAGTATGGACATACAGATACCGACACGAATCTTGAGTACTCGGCGAAAGAGTGGGGATCGCTTTGCGCATCGTACACATCGGCTAGTCAATCACTATACAAGGATTGCACTCGCCTCCCGCCCGCGCGTCTCACTTTATATCACTAAAAAGACCTGATATTTCACTTCTGCGCAAGTGAAAGTCAGCGCTCAAGATCCATGCCGGTATCAGTATTTAACGAGCTTGCGACGATCACTGTTCTTGAGTGTGATGCGAAACCTTTTGTGTTCGTCAAAAAACTAATAACAGGCGGAGCACAGTTGAGCATGAACGAAACGCTTAAATCGCGCTCGTTCGAGTCCACACTACACAAGTTTGTGCTCGGCTCGTGCTCCGCTAGTGGTCTCCTTTAGCGTGGACCCATCTTTAATTGGCAGTGAGCAGGGTACATTACTCGCAGAAGTGATGGGCGATGGAGCCAAACACGTTGGAAGGCCCCTTACAAGATGGAGCGTGCACCTGGTGAGGGTCGCGGGATCCGATGGACGGAGACGCACAGGACCGGTCGTTGTGGTGATAAAATATGTTTAAAATGACTGACACAAGCGATTTTTGCAGAAGTGGATTTCTCTTTAAAAAATTAAAAAGTATTTTTAAGAATAATTGTCAATAGCAACTATTATACCTATTGGATCAGGAGTTATATTTTAAAAAAATGATATTATTATAAGTAATTCCTTCTTAATTATGGAAAAGAATACTCATTCCTGCAAAACACGCAAACTGACGCGGTGGTCTTCTTAAATTGGGTCGATATATAGAAAAAAACTGGGCAAGTGCGAGTAGGACTCGCGACTACAATTCCCGAATGGAGCCTTGAAGATTTTTTCGGATTGCAAAAAAGTATTTTTTTTTGTGACGTAGGTAACAACAAATTTACTGATTTTCAGATTCATTCCTATGTCTGTGTTATATGTCCTTGCTTTATGCTAAATTTCAAGATTCTGGGTCAACGCGAAGTACCTTATGAATTTTGATTTTATTGAGAGTCGAAATATACGTTTTTTGCGACATAAATGGCCGTATCTCTTCTTTTCGTTAACGTAGAAGATTATTTTATTCACAGCTTCAAGGGACCGCAGACCTAAGTATAAGGTTTTAATTTCAACTCGATACCTCCATGCGTTCCTGAGATAAAGGGTCTTGACAGACAGACAGACGGACAGACGGACGGACCACAAAGTGGGTCCTATAATCCTATAAGGGTTCCTTTTTTTCTTTTGAGGTACGGAAACCTAAGAACCGTCAAAATTCAAACCATTCGGTTATTTACTGGTTAGTGCCTATTTCGGCTCTTCATCATCATTATTTCAGCCGAAAGACGTCGACACTACTGGACAGAGGCCTCCCCCAAATATCGCCACAATAAATCGTCCTATGTGTCTCGCATCCATCGGATTCCCTCCACTCACCAGTTCATCGGTTACCTTGAAAGCTTCCCAGACTTTCCATTGCGTCTTGCGGTCACCTTTCGGCCCCTTTAGTTTTATGAATAAACAAAACACTTCTTCGATATCTTTACATTAAAATTGTTCTAGTTACATCACATTGTTTATAAATATGCATTTTTTCATGTTCACGTGTTTTCCCTCAAAATTCTCATCGAAATCGGCATGATTGCTAGGTGACTCGTGTATCATTAGGTCAAGCTATGAGGGATTTGATTCTGAATTCGTTGCCATTTTAGTAGATAAAGTTATAGAATATTGTTGACTTTGACTGTGACTGACTGAGATTGTGTACGTGCAAAATACAACGTAGGTCTAACATATGAGCAATTATAGTTAGCACTGCAATTGAGGGATGGGCTGCTAAGTTATGCTTCGCGGGTTCAGGGCCTCAAGTCTGCTATTAAAATAATGTCAGAATGGTCTATCATTGACTTCATAATTTTTGATTTTGACAAGTTTGGTAATCTACTAATATAATGGCGTCATTATGACTTTCCGATGGTCAACCACTGACACTTCATTGAAAGAAATGGCATAGAATGGTAATTTCGTACATAGTGACAAATGAATATTTGACGTATGCGGATAACTGCCAAAATTTTGACAGTTCCTTTGATATTAGACCATTGACACGTCAATGTGCAGTCATTGCTTTTAATTTGTTTCGAGACAGCTCGATATTGTCATTCTACCACAAGATCATTGACCGATCAATGATCGACCATTATGAATTATCAGATTACGAACTTTTAACAAAATGACAATGGGATCGTAATGGAATGACAAATTTATAAAAATAGCAGACTTGGGCCTCAGGTATCTTGTGTACAGTGTACGTAAGTTTACATTTTTATGTCACACAATACAGGAGTAATTACTAGTAGGTATGAGAAATGCTTTGTTTTTTTTTAAAAAAGGAACATGGAATATATTTGTATCATGCATGATAGAACTACGCATGATTAAATAACATAAATCATTGGTAACTTTTAAGGGGGATGATAATGTGAGGGTGTAGGTCTTATACATTAAATTATTGCATCCCTGCTTACCATCAGGTGGGATCGCAGTCAAGCACCGGTTTATATAAATATAAAAAAAAAGTGATGACTTCAATTTTTTATCCCATAAAACATTATCAATAAGCGTCAGTGTTTGTAGATCTCAAAGGCGTAAAATTTTGTTCTCACAAACAAAATTTCAAGCAGATTATCAAAGGTTTTTAAGGATCTTTGAGATTCCTAAAAGGAAAAACCGAGTTATTAATTACACTGTTATTAATTTTACTAACCTAATTACGACCAAATTTAGAACGTAACGTAGATCAGTTGAGCAAGCTAAAGCTGAAGTTACTAGTTCTTTTTTATTTTTATTTGTTACTAATTCATCCTGTTTTTCATCAGATGGCGGCTGCCCTACGCTGGATGTTGGGCAAAACAGTGTGGGCAGGAAAACATCAAAAACTGGTAACGATTTCATAATAATTCATAAGAACTCAGGTTTAAACCCAGGTTCAAACCCAGGCAGGCGCTTTATTTTTAGTAATTTATTTCTACTCTAGCAGCTGCCATCGGTTTTGCCCACGTGATAATAGAAAATATAATATGCTTATGTCACTCAGTGATAAAGCAGTATATTTACGTTGAAATAATGTTTAAAATTGTCCCAGTGGTTTTT
Source organism: Mythimna vitellina (assembly GCA_949316375.1). Classification (NCBI taxonomy): domain Eukaryota; kingdom Metazoa; phylum Arthropoda; class Insecta; order Lepidoptera; family Noctuidae; genus Mythimna; species Mythimna vitellina. The sequence goes on along the minus strand of OX438691.1, from coordinate 3,685,984 downwards.
GAGTTTATTCATAACAAACAAAAAATCATTTTTTTTTCTCTTTATAATATCTGATTAATATATGTACATCATTGTTAAAAAACAGTGGAATAATACATCGTGAGAAAACTGGCATGTCCTAGAACCAAAAATTCGAAGGTAATGTGATAACCCGCACTGGGCCCGCGTGGTGAATTACGGCCCATACCCTCTCCCAGAGAGGAGACCTGAGTCCCAGCAGTGGGAACATTACAAAACTGATTATGCTGTATCATGCATAAGAAACTATAATCCGCAACAATTTCAAGCTAACTTCACCTAAGTACTCCTGTATGTGTGTTTGTACGTGTCTTATCTCGGAAACGGTATCAGTCGAGACAAAGCAACGAAGAATGATGTGGCTATGCATTTGCTTAACTAGACGGTTATCGCGTTGTTATCGTTAAAAATTGGTTACTTAGTAATTAGAATCCGGGTGGCGATATTGTTGGGACTGTGTACTAGATTTACAAGTACCTACGTGTTATATGGGCACTTATTAATAATAATAATAATATTCCACAACTATCACACAACGCCGTCTAGTACCAAGCTAAGCACAGCTTGTGTTATGGGTACTAGACAACTGATAAACATACTTATATATTTCTAAATACATACAATTATATAGATAAATTACACCCAGACACAGAATAAACGATCGTGCTCATCACACAAACATTTGTCCTGGGTGGGAATCGAACTCACGACCTCCGGCTTAGCAGTCAGGGCCATTAACCACTAGACCAACACGCTGAAGACTTAAAGGCCAAAAAAAAGATGGATGGTGTGATATACACATTAAATGTAGACCGGCTGAGGTGTGGCGTCGTAGACACACTCGATCCGTCTCGAGGACGATTAGACGTCACTCTGAAGTTGCGCCTGCTTACTGATAATTTGGTTGTTTCATTTATATACCCTAATCCCTAAATAGTGATTTTAGTGAACACCACATTGGCGACGAGTAAAAGCGCAGTAAGTAAAGTGATCATAAATCAAATAATGTACTACTTACGAATATTGGTCAGCAATGAAATTATTATGTCATAGCACAAAGTGTTTTGAAAGAAAAAAAAGAAAGAAGTGACCGTTAACTAAGTGAAATTCAGTAAATGTTTCATATTTCTATATTCGAATTTCTGTTGTTATCTATGAGCGATCTGCCTCGGTGGCTAGCTGAGGGATGTGCTGCATAGATCGATGAAATCATTACGTCACTCAACACATAGACGGACCGTTTATCGAAATGTGATTACGACATACAATTTGTTTCTACATTTCGATAATAGATAAAAAATAAAAATAATATTAACCAAATACGATGTTTGTTGACCAAATTCGTTTGTGGATACATAATATGATATTGAAAAATCGAAATAAAAGTACCAACGAGAGATCGTTAATAGATCGAACCAAATGGAAAGATATTCGATCAAATGTACCAACGAGAAATCGTTAATGGATCGAACCAAATGAAAAAGATATTCGATCAAAATGTACCAACGACAAATCGCTAATGGATCGAACCAAATGAAAAAGATATTCGATCAAAATGTACCAACGACAAATCGCTAATGGATCGAACCAAATGAAAAAGATATTCGATCAAAATGTACCAGCGATTAAACGTTAATTGATGCTAATTTTATCGGAAGATATTATTAGATCTGAAAAATGTTCCAACGTTAATGTCGTTAAATCAGTACCAGCGATTAAACGTTAATTGATGCTAATTTTATCGGAAGATATTATTAGATCTAAAAAATGTTCCAACGTTAATGTCGTTAAATCAGTACCAGCGATTAAACGTTAATTGATACTAATTTTATCGGAAGATATTATTAGATCTAAAAAATGTTCCAACGTTAATGTCGTTAAATCAGTACCAGCGATTAAACGTTAATAGAAGCTAATTTTATCGAAAGATATTGTTAGATCTAAAAAATGTCCCAACGTTAATGTCGTTAATATGTACCAGCTATAATGCTAAGTACCACTTCGATACTTCGGAGTTAAGTGATGCCTGATTAGGCATTACTATATTTTTAAAACTAAATAAGTGTCATGAAATCCTTCAAAGGCTAATTAGATCAAATACATTTTGTACTGGCTTTACTTATCAAACAAAGAATTCGTCACATCTAAAAGGCGTTGTAACGCCCCGATGTGTTTGGATCTAATCTCTGTTTCTAAGCGCCGATTTGCTGAGTAGCGTTTAATAGATATTAATGGACCTTTGTGTGACTTACTAGCTAGAGTTTGTTTATTTAAAATGTTATGGGAACAGTACCCATAGAGCTCTTATCATCAGCCGGCCACAATCAATTCAGTGTTCAAACTAAAGTAACGAGATGCTGTGTACCTAATTGATTCTTTCATTTTAGTTTAGTACACCAAGAACAAGATGAAAATTAAGAAAAATAACTGATTTGAATTGTAGATACAAGTCTTGATTCTATTTCAAATAAATGATTTATATTGTAAATATAATTTTGGATTCAATGAAAAACCATAACTATACCTAAACCCTTTAAAAACAGCAAACTCGCCATTGAACTACTTCTACATCCACTATTGCCAGAGTCAAAATGCAAAATGTACCCGCCATAAAGGAGTTGACACTTGAACAGGAAGTGTTGCCGATGCGGCAATTAAAATCACAAACGTGATAAAAGTTCCTTTCCTATAAAAATATTGCTAATTGCACAAAAGGTGTTTTCAAATGTTATTTTCAAAAACACTGCAATTGTACCTAAAAAGGTACCTACTAACCTCATGACAAATAACAGCATAAACTGGTTGCTATCATGCATGTCATGAAAATTGTAGTAATCACAAAAGTGGTTACAGTTCGAGCAATTAATGAAAATTCAGTTCATGACCTATAATTAATGCAAATGGCATAAAGAGAGTGCTAACATCTTGTCAAATATCAATAATGAATTGGTTGCTATCACGCATGTCATGAAAATTGTGGTAATCACAAAAATGATTATAGCTCGAGCAATTTATAAAAAAATCAGTCATGCTCTATAATTAATGCAAATGGCATAAAGAGGTGGTTTAAGCGTTATTTGCAGAACGAATGCGAAACGAGGGTCAATAAAAGAGAAAATAATAAGACTAGCTTTCGTCAAATGACAACAATAAAACTAAAAATTAGAAACACAAAGTACTAAAGAAAACGTCTGGTACTTACTGGTAGGTAGGGTCCCACCTTCTTATCTAAATTGCCACGTGTCGCGTCGACGACAATGCAACAAATTGATTCTTACATGCTAAATAATATACGTGTAAGGGTTATTCTCTGGAGTATTACTAGCAAAGATTATGTTGTAGATAAAATATAAAACAAGGCTTTGATCTGAATTCTATTGCCAACTTAAAGATCTCTATTGATAAAAAGCAAATCTATCTGTTAGTCCGGCTTCTATTTGATTAAAATATATAAAAAAAGACGAGCTAGTCAAAATGGATAATAAACGAGCTAGTCAAAATGAACTTCATAGGACCTGAAGTGTAAATAAAACGATCATTCATTTTTGGATTTCTCCGATAGTTCGGGTAAGCTTGATGACGACATTCTTATTTATCTGGAGATACATGTAAAGAATTCACAACAAACAAAGAATTCTCATCTCAGTGAAGTTTATCATGCCTCGACGTTTCAAGCGGCTGTTAAAGTGGCCGTTGAGCTTAGTTCGCACCTAGCAGATGTTTATCAATGAACTAGCTTAAGTTGTTTATTTAGTAAGTTCCTGTATAAATAATTCCCACAGTGTTCACGTTATGAGTCGAATAAGATCAATTGAAAAGTTATAAATAAGTTAAGCGTAGTATTTCTAGCAAAGCCAATCAATGCCTTCCAGGAAAGCTATATTTTCCATTGAAGCACTGGAAACACTTTTTACATGTTTAAATCAAATTTAATAAATAGTTAACAATTGAAACTTATTCAATTTCTGGGCGATGAATGTCATCAGGTACCAAACTAGTTAAAAATAAGACAGTCGATCTAGACTTTCATACAGAAATCCAATGTTTCCTGGAACAGTTTCATTGACAAAGAAAACTCTAATTTTCGACCCTAAAAATCAAACAATTGCTTTTAAAAAATTATTATAAATCCCTTAACTGTAAAGAAAAGAGATCGTACGTAGAGCTGACGATAGTTCGGTTAGCTAATTCAGTACTCAGCCAAGGGGCTCACCCACAATGACTTCGGAGACGGAATCTGATAAATGGAAAATGGTAATATTAGATAAAAACGAGGCATAAGTTTTGTGTATCAAATTGAATTCCTGAATTGAATTGAATTTAATACAAATTAGCACGTTAAACGTGGAAGAAACTCTACTGACATTTGGATAAATAAATGATTACACGGACATAATGAATAATTCAAACAAACCATGGTACCTAGTTGCGAGGTGACCAGTCCTAATTGATGGCATTAGTTCATGAACATGACTCATGTCCTAGAACCATCCAGCACCAGCACTACTCTCCTGTAGGGAAATGAATGACCTAGCATATGCGCCACCATAAGCAAAACTTGACATTCCAAACCGCCAGAGCACATCCGACTCAAAGGCCAACTAGTAAATGGTAACTAATGTATCTAGAACTCACATAGGTAGTGGGAATCCAACAATTGCGTATGTAATAAAGTATAGGTCATAAACATATTCCCTAGCTACAATAAACAAAGACCTTATTTAGAAATTAAAAATATATATTTTTATGCCCTGAGGACTATATAAAAGCAAGCACAAACCAGTCTATCAGGATATTATATTTAGGCTAAAATCGAAACCAAACAACATAATTGTGTTATGTTTAAAAGAAACCAGTTGCCGATTCCCATAGTTCACTGCAAAGCAAAATTGTTTAAAATATAAACATATTTCGAAAGTGCATATCCCGAATTGTCCTACGGATAGTTGTTCCGAGTCTGGGTGTCTTGTGCATGGGAGTTTACATGTCTGTAAACGCACCCACAATACAAGAGTAAATCCTAATGTGAAAAAAAATAAATAAAAAGAAAGAGCACCTGATAACGGCAAAAAAAAAAAAATGTGTAATCAGGTATTTAATTACATGATAACACACATCATACAGCATACAGGAATAATGTTCTCAATACTGCATTCCGAATCCAGAATTTAAAAAAGTCAAAGCAATAATAGACTGTAAAAATGGCTTCAGGTGTCAAGAAATATCCAAGGCGAGATGTTTAATGGACCCTAAAAGAAAATTCATATCCAGAAATTCATCGATTTATTACCATTGTGCTATACTTCAAAACTAAGAAGTTAGATACAAAAACCAAAATATAAATTAATAAACAAAGATACCCTCACTCCTCATAAAAGAAGCCAGATATCGAAGCTGGACAAAAGATCAAGAGAAACATAAAATAGACAAATAAGCCTTAAGACGAGTGTCGAGTATGAAGCATCACCTTCAATTTAAAACACGTAGATACTAAATGCACTCAAATCTATGTGGTTCTTTACTCAAACAATCATCTCAGACACTAATCTGCGCGGTTCCCATAAATGATTTGACCATTACACGTTTACTGTGGATTTTAAAATGACTTTGACCTCTGAGTTTGTTTCTGTGTTTCTTCTCAGAGTAGTCAGCTAGGAAACACAGGCCTCAACTAGTTAATTAAAATTACATGTTTTAATTTCATATTTATAAATCCAAAATAAGAGCAGTACCTTTGTGCTCTTCTAACTACTTTTGTTCTTTTCATTTTTAAGTGTTTGTGTGTAGATAAATAAATAATAAGATAATTGTACTTTAAAACTCAACGAATGTTTAACTGCAAAACATAGTAAATTGTACTTTAAAACTCAAAGAATGTTTAACTGCAAAACATAGTAAATTGTACTTTAAAACTCAAAGAATGTTTAAATACAAAACATAGTGAAATGTATGTAAAACGCATTTAATTTCTAAATCTTAAATACTGTAATTGCATTAACCACGTATGTAAAACCAAATTAGCGTCTAAATGCTAAATATTGTAATTCCACTTAAAATCTTAATAATGTTATAAAAAGGAAGACATGTGGTATACAAATTAGAAATCCTAAATACCTACTGTACTGTATTGTATTGTACTTCAAAACCGAACCAGCGAATATTGTAAATTACCATCTGAGTGCTAAATATCTTGAAATCTAAATCATTTTATAAAAAGGAAGAGATGTGATATACACATTAAATGTAGACCGGCTGAGGTGTGGCGTCGTAGACACACTCGATCCGTCTCGAGGACGATTAGACGTCACTCTGAAGTTGCGCCTGCTTACTGATAATTTGGTTGTTTCATTTATATACCCTAATCCCTAAATAGTGATTTTAGTGAACACCACAGATGGATTGTGTGAAAAGTAATATGAAAGAAAAGGGAGTTAGTAATGGTGACTAGACGGAATGGAAGAAAAAAATATGTTGCGCCGACCCCAAACAACACACGTCAAGAGTAGGAAGATGATTAAATTTTTGAAACATAATGGTGACCCACTCAGTATCGCTTGATCACATAAACTTGATTAAGCCAAATTAACTTTGTGTAGGAAGAAATTTTGTCATTTGACGTGTCATTTTTGACGCCACTTAGTAATGGTTGATCGTGACCGGTCCCTATCAAGATATTGGAACGAACAGCATAATGGTTAGTGGTCACCATAACCCAATAAATTTTATGGAACCTCTCATAATTGTCGCCTTTACCGTGAAGCCAACAAAACCAACGTTTTAGTGTGTAGTGAACTAGGTAGGTACTTGTTCATAACAAACACACGCTACAGATTCAGAGTATATCTTATCTGCTGGACAACGAGCTCCATTAAGAGAACTCTCTGTGTTATCAGTAGCTTATCTCTCTGATGAGAGACACCAAATCATCGTTACATGACGTCTGTGTTTAAATTCATATTTAATTATTTGTATTTATTAAGCGATCGCATCGATTTTGTGGAAAAATCCAGAGGATTTAACGCTGGAAAACTTAACATTAGTTTGGAAAATGATCCCTGGTTTGGTATGGTCCCTGTATTGACAGGGACCATACCATGATGTGATAAATGTCCGACAACAGTAGTTTTAACAGTTCAGTTTAAGTCGTCAAATGAATTGTGTTAAGAGGTCGTAGTAGAGCCTCAGGACTTACGCTGGGCGAGTGCTTCCCCACCATTTTTAACCTGAGACCACTGTGGTTTTTTTGTTGTCGGCACAGACAAAAAAGCTAAAGAGAAATTTAACTCCGTAATTTTTTTTTAAATCTAAAAGAAACGCATTTAATTCTTGTGGTATATGTATTTGTCCTTTAAAGTAAAAAAACAACAAGCATTGTGATAGGAAACAACATTTGTTAGAAATTTAAAATCAGTGCGCAACATTGTAACTTGTCAGTTGAAAAGTTTGATGTTAGTAACCTTCCGTGGACTATACTTTGCCTCTTGGGGACCATTATTGATACGCGGACTACAGGTTGGGGACCACTATGCTAGACCAAAGAGCCAGTCAAATACTCTCACACAGACGAACGCGTATGTAACACATTCTAATGTTTTTGCAATATACTACAATTATTATAAATTAAATGATCAGTTCTATTTTACCGAAATCGCGCCTGTTTCAATGATTTCACATATTTTCTAATTGTATTGACACTTGAGGTAGAAAAACATACCAATTTTACTTTAAAATATCAATTAGCGAATAATTAAAACATCCACTAAAATTCTCTAAAAAAAAATTGATGTTCCTAAACCAGTGCTTGATTGCGATCCCACCTGATGGTAAGCAGTAATGCAATCGTTGATAGTGATTAGGAGTTGGTTTGCGCCTTGAAGACACCTAAATTATAATTGGATGGATTGATTGACAATGTTTTAATGCAAGACTTGGTAAAATATCGCAGAATCTGTCAGTTACACAGAGTTCCTTTTTTAATCAGTTTAATTTGAATTCGTACAAACATTGAGATAAACAATGGTGCAATCGGACGCCGTGATAAGGGACCTTATCAGGCAACCGATGTTGTTAATACATACTCTGATGAGTAACAATATGGCTCTGTATCTTTGTTCAACTGATTGTCACATTATTCGTATATAGTTCAGTTTAAGATTAAACTATAAAAATCATATAAAATTATGTGTCCTGAAAATTCATTCGTATATAAATACATGGTATGATTATGTAAATTTACGCTCTGATGTTGGATATCCAGGAAGAGGATCACTGGTGTTTGTTGGTTGCCGAGAGTGGACTAGAGGTCCAGAGCAGATTGGAGGTATGGTGGCACTAACTGGAGAATCTTGGCCTAATATTAAGCAGAACCAACACACACCAGTGATCCTCTTCCTGGATGTCCAACATCAGAGCTTAAATGTGTGTGTGGTTTTTATGCACCTACCATATTGTCTCTTCACTACCCTAGGTTGACTGGTAGAGAATGCCTAAGGCATTAAGTCCGCCTTTGTACTTTGTGTTGCATGAAGTTTAATAAAAAATAAATAAATAACCAAAACTGAATACTTGTTCCGCGGTTTCGGCGGCCTATCCAGTCATGTGCTCTTAGTTCTCACTAGAACGTCCATATCGATAACCAACCAAGACTTAACCAAGGGGATGGTGAGGTAGACCGAGACCTAACACATTAGATCAATACAAGATTGATGAAACGGCGACAGGACACTAGAAGAACTTGTGACCCACGGATACTCCTCAAGTTGAAGGGTAAAATCTACAACTCAGTGATAAGACTGGTCATACTTTATGGATCAAAATGTTGGGTTGTGAAAAAGATGGATAAAAAAAGATTGCATGTAGCGGATATAAACATATTGCGATGGTTGTGTTGTGTGACAAGAATGAATGAAATATACTATTAGAGGAAGTTTAAAAGTGGCGCCAGTGACTGAAAAGTTGAAGGGGAATCGGTTGTCTTGGTGTGGTCATGCGAAGAGGAGAGATGAAACGCATGTTACTTAAAGAGTTATGAGTATTCGTGGGGATGGATGAGGAGGAAGAGGGAGGTAAAAAAAATGGATGCATTGTGTGAGAAATGATATGAAAGAAAAGGGAGATAGTAATGCGTGACGGGTGACAGGACAAAGTGGAAAAAAAAAGACATGTCGCGCCGACCCCAAATATCATGAAAGAAGCGCAGGAAGATGAAGATGATTATATACACATTTAATTTCTTTCTGCTCTTTCTAAAGCAGTGGTGGCCGAGTGGTAACGGCCCCGACTCGACGAGTTGTAGGTCGCGGGTTCAAACCCAGCCAGGCGCATTACTTTGTGTAATTTATTTCATCACCACTGCTCTCAAAACGGTGAAGGAAAACATCGTGAGGAAACCGGCCTGTCCTAGAATCAAAAATTCGAAGACATGTGACATTCATTAATCTGCACTGGGCCCGCGTGGTGGATTATAGCCCATTCCCTCTCCTAGAGAGGAGGCCTGAGTCCCAGCAGTGGGAACATTAAAAGGCTGATTATGCAATGCTATAATTTCTTTATTTATTTACATTGTTCGTACAGAGGCGAAAAGAAAGATATGTGACCAGAATTTTTGTAATGCATTTAAAAATCTGTCCATGGAGCTCCTTGTGCTTTGGTATGTGCAATTATCTTAAAATCTCTGAGTGACCGACTTTTTGACATTTCTAAATTGCCAGTTTGATAGAAAACCTTGACGATTTCCATAAATAACGTATAAAGAAGTTTTTTCGACAAAATTACGTTTGTGCCATCACCTGTCATATGTTTTTTTTTTTAAATTGATATAAACCAGTGCTTGACTACGATCCCACCTGATGGTAAGCGGAGATGCAATCATTGATGATCAGAAGCATTAGTTTATTAAGAGCCTATTCACTCTAGCCTTGAATACACCTAAATTATAGTTGGACGGGAAGACCGCAGCAGGCAAATTGTTCTAACCTTTTACTTAATTTTATGGGATCTTACTTTATTTACCAACCCGCATTGGGCCCGCGTGGTGAATTACGGACCATTCTCTCTCCTAGAGAGGACCTGAGGCCTGAGTCCCAGCAGTGGAAACATTAAAAAAGCTGATTATTCTATTGGGATCGGTAATCGAAAATAATTTGATGTAAGTACCGTAAAGATTCAATTACGACTTAAGCCTAAAGTCGGCCACAAATTGCATCCTTTAACTAAAACACAAACGTTAGTAGTTGATGATTACCTTACATAAATTAACTTTAAACAAATTCATGTGATACTCCCTTATATGGACGCAGGCATTAGTGACTGTGTCCACTGTTATAACCGGCACGGCAATATAGATCTACAATTTAGCTTCAACTATATTTGTTGGCGGAAAAAAAAATATTTAGTTTGATTTTAAGATTTTTTCCTGTACAAAGTAGTCAATATGTTGTATGTTTTTATTCCGTCACTTTTTTTTTATATTGATAGATCTACAAGTTTGCGTCAACTGTTTTGTATATGTAACATTTCTGAGTGTTCGTTGCAATTGAATAATTTGACTAACCAACTGAGCCTACGTATGCCACGTATGCTACGCATACATTTAAACTTTTGTATTCGATTGAAAACCGACGACCAACGTGGGACGTGTAACAGCGTTGTGTATGCCAAGTATTGTTCTAAGTTATCTGTTTTTAAGTTAATTCAAAAGTCTAGATGTCATGATGCGTAGCATACGTGGCATGCGTGGGCTCAGTTTGTCTTTAGCTTAATTCCGACAAGCCCGTTCCATCATCAGCCCACGGCGATGCACCGCCGGTACATGGTGGATGCACCACCCATACACACAACATTTTTGGGAATATATTAATTGTGCGTACAGACGCACAATTAATATATTCCCAAAAATGTCCTTAGCTGTCTAAGGAGTGGAAATATCTGTCTGTATCTGAGTCTGTCTTTCCTGATAGCTATAACCAGGGGGTTATTTAAGAATTAATAGGTTACTTTTAGGCAAGTGTGCTCCATTGTCGACCATATGTCTAATCGCTCACCAACCGGTGCGATAGTGGTCAAACACGAGCCTGTCAATAATTATAAAAAACACCTTCAGTCATCATTATTGGTCTTCAAAAACCTACTGCTGATACAGCATTTTTTTTAGTAGGATTTTTACCTATTCAAAAGAACGTTTCAACACTTTTACCGTAGCACAACGTGAAGCAACACAAACTTCCAACATTCTGATGTTATCGCTCCCCTATTACCCGACCGTGATTAAACAATAGCCGTGTAATCGAAAAAATAATTTGGCCAATTTGTCCAACGGTCTGATTGATGCCCACCCAATTAATACCACCAGATAGAGATGCCCCGATTGTTAACTTTTAACCAAACGTAATTAGAACTATTTGTTTTGGCCGGGTTATCGCGACGTTCCATCGCCAAGGAACAATAGGAAAGTTAGAATTTTCAAATAATTCGATTACGGAACGAGGTGATAGTGATTTGTTGGGTTAATTATTTTTGTTTTTTTTTTTTAGGTAAAGGTAATTTAAGTTTTTTGACTGGTTAGATAAGCGTGTTTGGAGTTAAATAAAACCTCTTTTGTTTATGTTCCTAGTGTTGATAGTTAACGTTAATTGTTTTATTAGTTCTGCTGTAATCAAATAAATTAAGACACTAATTTAGATTAAGAGTAATTCAAATTTAGGAAAAATCTGTCTCCCTTGAAATCTATCGTGCGGTCGGACACAGTGTCCGAATATATTGTGCCCGAATCGTCAGCAACTCGTTAATACGTAATAGACATATCATAGCACTGTTAAGAGCCGGTTGCAGGTTGTAGTCACAAAGTATTTTGTAGGGGTTTTGCCCGGGTCTATATCGATTCCGCAGCCCCATATCAGCGATTTTATTTTTATAAAAAAAACATAGTAACTGTACAAGATTTTTGTTTTTTGCCAGACCCTTTTAAAAAAAAACATGCTTTATTATTTTATGTAACTTTCAAATATTTTCGTGACGTAATCTCGTAAAAATACACGTTTGTAATCGTAAGTTAGGGCCTGATTTGTGATTTTTTTTTTTTGGTTCCAACTAATTTATATCATGTTTTGATTTTTACCATATGGTTGGCCATATGGTTAATTTTAATAAAATGATTTTTCATGGCGATTTCTTTTGTATTTGTGTATTTTCAGATGCTCCAAAAAAGTACAAAATTAAAGAATCAGGCCTTAATATAAATAGATCCTCAGTACAGTAGCACCTCAAAAACTAACAGTAACCACTGACACCCATCAACCATCACGAGCCAATAGGTAGCAACTGGTTGTCTCACCGGCAACCCGTAATCGCAGCGACGTGGTTGCGACCACCCGCGCGCTACTGAGAAACGCACGTGTCGTGTTCGGTTACAGCTGTAGTGTTATATCAGATGCTTATGATTAAGGCCCTTGATCCCATTTACTGCCATAAAAAACAGTGACTTTCTGAAGCTTTTTGTAGCGGCTGGGTTAAAAATAGATTAGAAAAAAAAATATTGATTCATAAATATACGAAATTATCAATTATCAACATATGAGTTTTTCGTAAGACTAAAACTTTAACTAAAAAAAAATGAACATGTCTTTTTCCCTACTCGTTTCACTTGTTTTCCCTACTCCTTTCAAACGGCTTTGATCTTCAGAAATATATTTACACAAAAAAATGCTGGCTAACTGTTCTTCAGAATGTAAACAGCATATGTAAATTATCAATATGTTTTCAAAGAAAATGGTTTTTGAAGTTCAGCGGGGCTCTATGCGCGCGCAGGCGGCAGTGCGAGTATGTGTGCATTTAACTCTGGCCATCCCCATAGCCAAGTTACAATCGTTTCGTTTGCGTCGAACGCCTTGAGTAGGCCACGCCTCCGATTCCTTTGTTCTGACGTCATTTCAACGCTCAGTCACGTGGTCAGAACAAAGGAATCGGAGGCGTGGCCTACTCGAGCCGTTCGACACAAACGAAACGGTCGTAACTTGGATAGGGGGGCAGATATTCAAGGGACTATACGCCTTAATATCAGATGCTTGAAGTTATGATTAAGTAACATTTCCGTTGATAATGTTTATTATTATTTGGTAAGACACTAGCAGCTATTAGTTTGTGTTTCATATAGTTTGGAGACGTTTAGTCTGTCCAACCGAATTTTAAAGCAGTTCAATGTGGGAGCTTTCGCAACACTTTCCGGAAGCGTCCCATGCTGTTACGGCTCTGAGTAAAAAGGCTTCTTGCTGGAGGCATTTCCCCATAACTTGAGGAAATGTCCTCGTAAATGTTTGGTGCAATATTTCGGATGATTTTGTGTTTTGATCTTATTTGTATTGATATATTTATTTTGGAAATAAGTTTTTAAAAACACTTTTACACGTCAATTTTTTAGTCAGTTTAAACTAGATGAGGCCGGTGTTTCTTAGCTTCTTCTTCTTAGCGTATCGATGGCAAAACTAGTTAAATTCCTTGCTTGGCCCAGTATTCGGCCACGGCAGTGTCGGCCGCAACAGGGCACGTGATACAGGATCGAAGGTGGGACATTTTCTTAGCTGACTATCCTAAGAAAAAACACCGAAACAAACTCTATTGTACTTAGAGGTAAACTCAGTTCTAATATTAGAACTATGTCAAATCATTTAATCTATAATTATCTAATTGAATATTTGGTAATGGCCAAAAATAACTTTAATGTCATATCAAACTGCTACAAGTGTTATTCACACTTGTAGCAGTTTGATATTTTGTATCAATAGTTTTGTTTGTCAGTTAAAGTTTATTGAGTGGTCGTTTACAATGGGAGGCCCATTGTAAGGCCCATCAGAAGGCTTAAACTTACTCAAAGGGCAATGGAAAAGGCTACGCTCGGTGTTTCCTTACGTGATCGCGTCAGAAATGAGGATATTCGCAGAAGAACCAAGGTTACGGACATAGCCCGAAGAATCGCCAAACTTAAGTGGCAGTGGGCAGGGTACATTGCTCGCAGAACAGATGGTCGATGGGGGCGAAAGGTTCTGGAATAGCAACCACGTATCGAAAGACGCTGCATTGGAAGGCCTCCCACAAGGTAGACCGATGACCTGGTCAGGGTCGCGGGAATCCGATGGATGCGAGACGCACACGACCGGTCATTGTGGCGACATTTGGGGAGGCCTCTTTCGGCTGAAATGATGATGATGATGATAACTTCAGGAACCCTGTAACCTTGTTTGACATTATCAAGATAGGTAAAGGGATGATTAATGATTCCTAGAATATACCAACATAACTCAGAAATACACGTGCCTTGTTAAGTTAAAATTTTTATTACATAAACATCTGATAACATGTGAATCATGTGATTAAGTAAGGTCAGAGAGATAAGGAATCTTTATAGGTATGACACGATTATAAATGCGATCATCTTGGAGACTGAAGAAATCGAAATCGATTAGTATTTACCTACATGTTGGTATGTATTGGAGTGATATAGGCAAAATAAAAGAGAACTTTTTAGTATATACATTCTCGAAGTAGCTATATTCGTTAAAACTAACATGCATCTATTTCCTTCATTGAATGATACGAGGAAGCGAACTACTACTCATCATCTTCCTGCCCTTGTCCCATGTTATTTGGGGTTGGCGCAACACGTTTTTTTCTTCCACTCTGCCCTGTCACTCGTCATGCTATCACTAACTTCCTTTTCTTTCATATCACTCTTCACACAACCTATCCATCTTTTCTTTGGTCTCCCTCTCCCTCTCCATCCATGCACATGTAAACTCATAACGCTTTTAGCAACATGCGTTTCATCCCTCCTCTTCACATGACCATACCAAGGCAAACGATTCCCTTTCAACTTTTCAGTCACTGGCGCCACTTTCAAACTTCCCCTAATATATTCATTTCTCACTTTATCCATTCTCGTCACACCACACATCCATCTTAACATTAGGAAGCGAACTAGTACTATGAGATTAAAATATCAGGGTTTATTATGTACTGGTAGTTATAACACTAAATGACTTAAAAAAAAACATGAATGGTATGGCACCTATTATATTTAACAGATTTCCAAGCTGATAAAGAAATGTTACTACTCTGTTGTCGATTTTATTAATGACGAATTGTAATCTTTGCTTACCTTTAACTCTATACCTAGTTTTTATAATCTGTAAGTTAACCTATATTTTTTGTATGCCAACCGGCAGAATTTACTGGGTATACATATATCTGATCTAACACCATTGTTGTAACACCTGCATTCAATAAAAATAAAGAAATTATTTTTTTTATTCAATACTAATAAATAAAGAAAATATTATAATGCTACAAATCGTGTAATGCCATTAAATGGTGTGTGCAATTACAAAAATAAGATTGAAAAGAAGGTGAGCTGTATACTACATATCTACTTAAAAGAAAACTGGGCAAGTGCGAGTTGGACTCAAACCAGTTCGTTTTTCGCTAACTTAGAAGTTTGATTTTTTCACAGCTTCAAGGGACCGCAGATCTGAGTATATGGTTTTTAATTTCAACTTGATACCTCCACGCGTTCCCAAGATAAAGGGTCTTGACAGACAGACAGAAGGACAACAAAGTGATCCTATAAGGGTCCCGTTTATTCCTTTTGAGGTACGGAACCTTAAAAATGGTAATATTTTAATTCATTGTTTTTTAAATAACCTAAACTAACAAACTATCAGAAAAAGATTCTTTTCAACATCAAATTTTGTCAAAAAATGGTCCAAAAAAGTCAAAGTATTTTAAATCAAAGTGTGTTGTATTATTTTTTACGAATTAGCACAATTAGCCTTTTAATATTCCCACTGCTGGGAATCAGTCCTCTTCTCTAAGAGAGGAAATGGGCTGTAATCCATCACGCGGGTCCAGTGCGGGTTGGTGGATGTCACATGTCTTCGATTTTTTGGTTCTAGGACATGCCGGTTTCCTCACGATATTTTCCTTCACCGTTTTGAGAGCATTGGTTATGTAATAAATTACCCAAAGTAATGCGCCTGGCTGGGTTTGAACCCGCGACCTACAAAACGTAAGTCGGGGCCGTTACCACTCGGCTACCACTGCTCTCAATTATCATTATTTTTTACGAATTACGAACTCTTTATTCGTCATCTCCGACTTTTCTTTTACGAGCTTTCCACAAATAATTAAAAGACAATTACGCACTCTTTATTAAATAGACATATAGCTTTAATGTTTGGTAAGACATCTTCTAAAGGGCCTATTACACTACGCGATATTCAACACACGATATTCAGACTGTCTTATTTTTTGTTCCGAGTAAGACCTGTCTAACCCTTATTACACTACGCGACATCGACGGGGTTACCATGACGTTCAAAGTAAAATTGTTTCATTCTTATTTCAGTATGGGTAAGAGACAGAGCTATACAGGTTGTCTAGCGCCATCTCTTACCCACATTGGAAATAAGAATGAAACAATTTTACTTTAAACGTCATGGTACAGGTAAGACTGTCTGAATATCGAGTAGTGTAATAAGCCCTTAAGGCAACAGTTGATCAAATCCATCAGCCCAGGCTGTTGATATGATTTATGATCGTTTCCTCCATGGTCATGGACTGTCTACATGTCAATACTTCTTGGTATAAAACTATTTTCGTTAGGTTTTACCTTTCCTATCAAGTAAAGCCTATAAAATTGTTTACATTATTTTACGTAAGTGATTTCGGCACTAGATTATGGTTTTAAGAAAAAGTACCTATAAATGATATTTATTTTGCAAATATGTTTTTAAAACACTTTCAGACGTCATTAATTCGTCGTCAATTAATGTTTTAACAATTTTATTTTATTTGTGAGCCTTTTTAATTAACTGGGAGCAGTGGTAGCCGAGTGGTAACGGCCCCGACTTACGAGTTGTAGGTTGCGGGTTCATACCCAGCCAGGCGCATTACTTTGTTTAATTTATTTCATCACCACTGCTCTCAAAACGGTGAAGGAAAATATCGTGAGGAAACCGGCATGTCCTAGAACCAAAAATTCGAAGACATGTGACATCCACGGACCGGCACTGGGCCCGCGTGGTGGATTACGGTCCATTCCCTCTCCTAGAGAGGAGACCTGAGTCCCAACAGTGGGAACATTATAAGGCCCACTATACTATAGTAAACTATTTAATTAACTACGTTATTGAAATAGGCTCACCAATTATTGTTAATTTAAATAATGTAGTTACATCCCGTCTTTGAATTCCATTTAGCAATTCATGATGGCTCATTGACATCATTCGCAGTTTTGCAGGCATCTAGAAATCGTGGATCATTTGACCATACAAGGTCTTGCCTTGAAGCCTTCAATTGAAGTAAAATCCGCATTTCCAGTGTCCGTTCTACAAACGTCACATTTACGGCCGCCGCTCCATTCCCAAGTAAATTGATTGAATATAAATAAACCAAATGTGCGATCCACGTCATACTATTGCCACAACTTCTACGTTTCTAAAAGCATAGCAGTCTAATCACTTGTCTCATCTCACACTGAGCAATTGTTCCTTATGTGCCAAACGATTGAATTGGAACCCTATTTTCGTTTAGAAAGGGTTGGGTTTTGATTGAAGGTTGAATGTTTCTCGACCTACGGCCTCTCGATCCATTTCATCTCCTCGAAGCATAAAGTACATTATAGGCGTCAATTGTTAACAACCTCTCGATTCTCGTGAAGCGATAATATCGATTACGTCTCTTATTTTCTCGCACTAGCGACTCGATTGTTTTATTCGATTCTCTCCCTGAGGCTTAGATCATACGTTATTAAAATGTGATAGTATGAGTACCTACAATTATTTCTGAAGTGTTAGGAATTTACTTGTGGGTTTTTGTTAGACTGTGAATTGAAGATTTATATGGTTTCTTGCCAGGGCTGCGAGATGGTTGAAAAGAGTGCAGGAATGAAAAGGGCAAGTGAAGGAACTTGGGTGGGTTATAGTCAGTCAAGTCTGACACTACTTTAGAGTTATTTCGACGGTAAAGTGCCAATACCACCTAACTGTCTGTTTTTGGGAAAATTATATTTTATCGCTTTGCTTTTATAGGTTTTTTTTTGCATGCTTTAGTGGAACTCTTAACTTCTGACCAACATTACTACACTATCATAAAATATATTAATACTATCCTTAATATGTAAATTATATACAGCGCTTTTTTTTGCAGGTTTTATGAATTCTTGACTTCGACAGTTAGAAGTTATTGGTACTTCGCCGTCGATTTGACGATTTTCCTCCTAAAAAAATAATGATATGTTCTTAGTAAATCTTGAAATGGATTACAAAAAATATTCAAAGTTCCTAACAAGCAGATTCTAGCTTGCTAGACTTAATTTGTTAGGAAATAGTGTGTGGTGGGCTTGTTTCAACAAAAGCACGTCATTGAAACAAATATAAATAGATAAATAGATAATTAAATTATAAAATCTAAGCACATAAATAAATACAACAACAAAAAATAAAAATAACACATGTTGGTACTCTAGAAAAAAAAGGAATACTATACATATAAGTAGACATAGATAGGAACCATAGTGAGTTTTGCATCTCAGTGTTGCACCAAATGAGAGTCCAGGCGCCTTACCATGGTATGTTAAGAGCGGCCTAGACCTGTACCATGACGTTTAAAGTAAGATTATTTCATTCTTATTTCCAGTGTGGGTAAGAGATGGCGCTAGACAACCTGTATAGCTCTGCCTCTTACCCACACTGAAATAAGAATGAAACAATCTTACTTTGAACGTCATGGTAACGTCATTGTAACACTCGAGGTGCTTTTTCATACAACCGCTCTTACGTGATTATCATGTTATTACACATATTTCTCCAGATATTTTGGATGTACAGATATCTTGTGGATATTATCTAGGCTTCTATGGAAATCAAAACATAAATTTGTCTAAAACTAATCCAGTAAAGACCTCTGAAAATCTGCTATTTTACGTAAACTTTGGCCTTCCAGAATGTACTCATCTATTAAAAATACAAAAAAAGTATATCCATAGAAGCCTTGCAAATTTATCGAGATTCTTGATGACGACAATTTTTTTCAAAAACTTTTAAGGGTTCTATAAAAACACGTATAAACTGGAACAAGTTTTGTGAAATATTCGAGTAATTCACAGAATTATCGAATACTAACAGAGTTTTCAGGCGTTATCTCCCTTTTTTGCGTTGCATCTTCGTCAAACATCGTTGGATTGCATTAAGTGAAGCAACAAGCTTTTAAACCATGCTCGATAGGCGAGTGGTAAAGGACCCTCTTAAATAACAAGCGTGCAAGCGAGATCAGCTTTTATAGTTCAGTTTAGTTCGTTAAGAAGGTCGCGTTATGGGCTCGTGGTCAATGGGTGGCTCGCTGTCCGACCGTCCGGTAACCGTCCGGACCGAGCCCAAGTTGTCGAGGGCGCGTATTGTTCCACGCGCGCCTCAAGGAGATGTCAGCAACTGTAGGGGCCCAGCAGGGTCGAGGCCTACTGGGGCCAAGGGTCTGATTCTGAAAGGAAGACTCGGCTCCGGTACGAAAGGCACCGAAGGAACAGGAGTGGGTTTTTAGTCAGTAAAAGTCTGACACTATCTCCCGCCCCGCCCAAGTGCGGGGGATGTCATAAGATGATTTTACCACCGAAAAAAACAAATGAGCTTGTGGTCACCATGTACCTGACGCTAATATACTGCTGGTTTTTTATGAAATTTGTGAAAAGTGAAATTAATAAGCCTCAAAACCTGATAATCACACCAGTGTAAATGTCATTAAAGTGGATAATATAACAAGTTATTCATGGTGTCGTATTGTCCAGAACATGCGCTATCTAGAATCGATTGGAGCCTTATCCGGTAACTGAAACGATGCATAATATTTTGAGGTTATGATTTTGACACTTACCTTTGATATCGATTCATCTCATATGACGGATGTTATTAGCTGCCATTAATTATAATTTTAAACCCTATACCTTTCAGTTAAGGTTTAATGTTGTGTAAAGGATAGTGGGCGTAGTTTTTATGGGCTTATTGTATAAGGACAGTGTTCGTTTGTTTTGACAGTCAGTGTTCGGTTACGGGTGACTACGATTATGCGATTGTGTGGAGCGTTTTAGATCGACAGATAACAAGTGGACACACGGCTCTATAGTTTGGACAACCTTCATATTAATTATGAAGTTTTTTTTTTTATTTTGATTAAAAACAAATGATATGTTTTTGAAATCTTTTATTTATTAGAGGACATAAATTTCGTGATATGAATTTTAAAAATTTTTGGTACACGTCCAAATCTTGTACAAAACTTAAGAGACTTTCAATACGTCTTTGCCGGAACTTAAACATCTTGTCTTTGCTCTAGTCTTAAAATGATTTTCCCCGTTTCTTAATTACACACATACTAGAGTTACGGAAAACTTGAAACAAAAGATTCAAAGGCAATTCACCAATTTTTACGATAAGCGGTTCGCGGTTTAAGCAATGCAGCTACCGAATGCTTTGCCCATGTCTATAAAGACTAATACACTAATACACTTTACGGTCTTTTAAAAACACACTATCCCTCTTGTATAAAATGTCATTAAGTATCATATTTCTTAATTTTAAAATTATATGTTTTTTATAGTATGTATTTATTAGTAATAAACTGATTATGTGCGAATACTCCACAGATTACCTGTATAAGGCTGTCTGTAAAATTAATTATAATTTATAACGATAAGCCTGCCCATTGTTAAACCCTATTAATTTTGAGCTCCTACTGTTTTTTTTTTATGGTTTACAGTAAAGAGAATATATTTACTAATCCGTTGCTATACCGTTAATACCCTTTTTTGGCTGGGAAAATGCCTCCCTTATAATTATTCCCGGCTCTAAGCCATTTCTTGCCAATTCCTAAGGAACACATAGTTGTTTAGTTATATCATTCGTGGTCTACTGCGGCTTTGTCTCGTGACTTCTGCGCACCATTTTGTTTGTGCCTGTGTTTTGGGTTCAACAATCAGCAAGCAACAGACATGTCTAACTCAGTCCCAAATTTAACTTAGCAGCCTTCCGAGTCACTTCAATTATCTGTGTTTTGGAGCGCAGTATATTGTTTTGAATTTTGTATTCTTCATATTCTACACTCTCCTCTTTGGCTCATATATTCTTACTAGCTATCCCATGCAGTTTTTCTTTCGCATCTTTGGTTACTGCTCCGCTGCCGTATATTGCAGTGTGATGTTATATGGACTATATGCCATCCTCGATAAGTAGACTATCCAACACTCAAACATTTTTTCAATTTCCTTAGATTAGCATGTTAAAATAGATGTAGCTAGATTTCTTGCTAAGCTGCCCAATCTTAGTCCCCATATACCATAACTAGTAGAACACACATCGGTCCGTGCGTCCGCCTAGTCGGCCGTGTTTTTGTGGCCACCGTTAATGGTCCGATGTGCTGATAAGATAAGAACACAATGTTTTACTTTAATTATATACGTGTTTGTGTTATACAACTATTAATGATTGTTATTACTTCGGTGGCTACTTGGTGATTAAGGGATGGTGATTTGGTTTGAAATTGAAAAAGGAACAGAACGGTAGCTTTGAAACTTTGAAAGGTTCGACAACAATGATAACAGGGTAAAAAGATATCATCAATGTAACCGAAGTATTTAAATTGGTGTTCAAAATTTCGAAAGCTTATTTGCGAAAACAATTAAATATTCTCGAGTCAAAATAAATACAGTACAGTTAAAATTTTTAAGCTTATATTTTTTTATTGTTTTAAATAACAGTTTCTTGAAGAACTTGTTCTAAATTCAAAACCTGATGAAACCCATGAACCATGTCCTTCTAAGGAACAAAGGTGAAACAAGTGCCAATTTCGTTTCACATCAAAGGAAACTTAAGCAACATGCAAAAACACAATACTGAAAACCAATTAATCTACAGAAATACAAAATCGTGTTTAACAGTCTAACAGAACGATTGGAAACTCGATAGGTTCGCCTTAATACTCGCCTACGCACTATTGTCTAAAACGCGCAACGCTGCGTACGCGCAGATAAAATCGTTTGTACAGAGAACAAAAACAGTGTGCACTGGCTTTATATGGATTGTGAACGGATCCGAGTATCGTGCGATAGGTCTGGATTTATTTATCTTCTAGCTGTGTACGGAGTGGGTAGGGAAACGGTATTAAGCTAACTAGAAGTTTACTTAGAGGAGAAGATACTAGGGAGCTATATGTTTTTGAATTGACAGCGTAACTTGGTAAGAATGAGGATATATGGGTGAGGAAAAATAGTTCGTTTTAACCTATGACTATTGAATTTGGTCTGTTTTGTTTTGAATACCAGAATAACTGCTAGTCCAGAATAATATTACATAAGGCATATTATTTGAAAAAGATTGGTGCAAAAAGATTGCAGTTAGTGGAGATGGGAATGTTGAGATGGATGTGTGGTGTGACGAAAATGGATAAAGTGAGAAATGAGTGTATTAGAGGAAGTTTGAAAAAGACGCCAGTGACTGAATGTTTGACTTAGTATGGTCATGTGAAGAGAAGGATAAAATGCATGTTACTAAAAAAAATTCTGAGTATACATGTAGTGGAGAGGAAGGCCAAAGATAAGATGGATAGATTGTGTGAGGAGTGGTATGAAAGAAAGGGGAGTTAGTGATAGTGTAACGGGTGACAGGACAGAATAGAAGAAAAAAAAGTGTTGCGCCGACCCCAAGTAATATGAGATAAGGACAGGAAGAAGAAGATGGTATAGTATGTTATGGTTTTCGAACTGCTTGTCGTAGCTGATTATTATTCCCATTTATATTCCTTGTTTAAATTAATTAATTAAAAAAAAAAAAATTTAATTGATATATCGTCTTTTTTTCATTCTGATGCTGATTCTGTAATTTGTCTTTGTCTTAACCATTGTAACCAACCAAAACTTCTTCTGCAATTTTATCATCTGCTCTGTTTGACATCACTACTGATATATTGACTGCAACACTTTGCAACGATATATATTCTCATTAGTTCTGATCAAGAACTTTCCCTTTTTACATGTCCATACTGGCAGCACAATTCGTAACATTTAGACAATACATTTATACAATAGCCGAAAGGCAGATATTATCAAACTCATTATTGCATGTAGGTACGTATTTACACGTCATTATCTATCAAAATAGCTGACAATTTGCCTTTACATGTCAATGTTGTACAAACACTTATTCAAACGTATTTCAAAAGTACCTAGTGTTGTCAAAAAGCCGATTTTAATCTTCTGAAATTATCGAATAATCGACGTTACGCTGCGCTCGCGCCGGATGCCAGACCAAAGCTTTATGACGAGACAAACTTGATTCGAAATTCGAAAAAGTAAACTTTAACTCTTATGTTAAGTTAGTAAAGTTTATTTTTGAATAAATGGGACGCAAAATTAAAGTTTGCATGTCTTTGTGTCATAATAACAGTAACCTGTCATGGTGTGACATTTTCATAGATTAAAATCGCGCTATTAAACGGCTGTGCGATGGAATAGATGATAGAAAGATGGTTTATTTAAATAGTGGACGTGTTTTTTATCTAATGGTACTAGTTATGTGTAATGTCATGTTTTAAGCTGTGTAAGTACCGGTTTCAATTGTGTCGTTTTTATCGAAACAACCCACGAAAAGTACATAATTTTGTTTCACTGTGTTATATTATATATTCAAAACAATCAAGAGGTTAT
This sequence comes from Mythimna vitellina, assembly GCA_949316375.1. Classification (NCBI taxonomy): domain Eukaryota; kingdom Metazoa; phylum Arthropoda; class Insecta; order Lepidoptera; family Noctuidae; genus Mythimna; species Mythimna vitellina. The sequence continues at coordinate 3,662,229 of OX438691.1, read as the reverse complement.
TTACTCGAAAATTAAAATATAATTTCAAATTATTCAGACAGCAAATTCCATAATCGCGATCCCGCCAGACAATTCCCGCCATTGCAACACTGTCGCCATCTATTGATCAGAATTTCCATTAAAATGTCTAACACTGCCAATAGAGGTCGCTATTTTAAAATTTAGTTTTCAACAAACGATTATTCGACTGACTTATGTGATTGTTGCAGGCCCTACCCTTTGTTTCAAGTCGAATTTCGATCGATCAATTTGCGGAGCGTTGTATGATTTAAGAGCTGGCGAAGGGGTCGTGCTGATGCAGGATAGGACAGCTCAGAGCTTATAATTAATTTTTGTTTTTGTTAGCACGCTTGTTTGAACTATAAAACTAATAAATGATACTCGTTTGATTTAAAAGCTTATTTTGTTTTGTTAGTGTTTGTTTTAGGATTTTACTTTATGTATGAGTATTGCGTGAGGAAAAATAGTGGGTTTGTTGATAGTTAATTTAGAATGGCGTATAGGTTTGTCGGTTTTTAATTAAATGTAGATGGGTAGAGGTGCAGCCTGCTCTGGGCCCATATACCCGAGTACGACCCTTTCCCTCTCTGTGTGGAGGCCTGAATTTCAGTGGGCTCTGAGTGGAGGCCTGAATTTCAGTGAGCTCTGAGTGGAGGCTTGAATTTCAGTGGGATCATCAAGAGGCTAAGTCATTACGCTTTATGCTCATGCTTAGATAGAATTCTACATTTTTGCAAACTTGAAATGAAAGGAAAGATAGAAGAATTAAGATTAAATTAGAAAATAGATAGACTATGACTGTCTTTACACTAGCACATTATATTTAAGGGTGGAGATGATACGATTGACGGTACGGTTGGCGCAGTGGTTGAGCGATTGACTGCTACGGTGCGTGTCGCAGGATCAATTCCCGCACGGAACAAATATTTTTATGGCCTATATATAGGTGTTCCTGGTCTAGGTGCTTTGTATGTGAGTTTACATGTTTGTGAACGCACCCACGACGAGTTCTGTATCTATATCATCTGAGGCTTGTTGCAAATTTATTGGATGGGGCCCCCGAAAAATCACATGACGTTGCGCGTTGTGATTTAATTTGATTTTTTTAAAATAAGCTGGTTTACTTATTTTGAACTCGCGGCCTCTAAGACTGGGGGCCCCGTCGGACCGGGGGCCCGTGGCATTTTCACCGCCCACGAGTCATTCCGAGTGTGGCGCAAAATGTCATTTCTAAGATTATGGACTATTTCTGTTCCCCAAATAACATTAGTGACGTTTATGCTCTTCCCAAACTTCCTTCTTTAAGCTGGTTAAATTCGATTCACATTTTAAAAAGTTAAACTAAAAATACCATCACAATAAACAAGTAAATTAAAAACATCGAACAATAACTACCCTGATATTAAACTTAAACACACTCAGACCAAGTGTTGGAATGCACAAAATAAGTAATAAGACAATTACTTGTTGGCAAATGTTACTGATACGGGGCACCACAATCGGCTCTCGGGCTCACAATCTTACCATCGGTAATTTGGTAATAAAATGAAAATACGTTCGCCTCTTATCTATAATCCACTCTATATAAACATCCTCCACTATATAAACATCCACAAAACCCTATAAAACATCTCAAACCACACAGCCCTCAAACGATTCTGAACCTTTACAACCAAATTGAATCTTAACGGTCATTATCGAACGTTAAGTACTCGTTCGAAAGCAATAAGGATCAATATTGTTTGATCGTCAATACCCTGTTCTCCTTTCGCGAATTCGTTTCGATTTCGCGTGGCTGCAAATTTAATTTTCTTTAATAAGCTGCTTGTATTTGGATCAGAGGAAATTGGACTTTTGTTGAGAAGCTTTAGGGTTTAAAGTGGTGGGATGTGTAGGCTCGTGTTGGAAGGCATGTATCGCGATAGAGAGCATGTTTCATCGGTCCTGATGCAAGTGAAGATAGGGGCCCCGCCCATGCTTTTTTCGTGGTTTCTCCTAAGTAACAATGGGGTGATCTGCTAACTAAATAACGAGTGAGATACATCTCGGCGAGGCGATGTGCGAGAACAATGTACGCTTTTATTTTCTTCTGATGGTTCGAACTCTGATGGGATGGTTCGTCGGAACGGGTTTCAGATTTTTATAGCGGTTTGTTTTAAATGATTGAAGGATCTTATGCAAGTTAGGTTGTGGGTCTTTGAATGAATAGATTGACGTTGCATTTGCTGCAATTGTTTGTACATTTAGTTCATTGTAAGTAGGCTTCCTACAAGGTGGACCGGTGACCCGGTGAAGGTCGCGCGAATCCAATGCATACGAAACGCACAGGACCGTTCATTGAGGTGACACTCGGGGGAGGACTATGTCAAACAGTGGACGTCTTTAGATGATGATGATGGTTCTAGCAACATTATAACTTTGAAGTAAGTCGCTGGCAATCGAGGGACATTATAGATCACATCAATATTCTGATTATTACGTCTGCAATTTTTAAGTTCCTACAGCTACAACCTGGGGTTCTTTAAGTCAAGACTTTGGCTCAGTATCCTCTGGAATATGTAAAGCTAAGGAGTTGAATTCGCTGCCGGCGTCTATGTTTCCTGACAGCTACAAAATTTTAAGTCAAGAGTGAATAGGTTACTTCTAGGCAAGCGTGCTCCATCGTCGACCATATCATCGTTTTCCATCAGGTGAGACAGTGGTCAAGCCTGAGTCTATCAATAATATAAAAAAAATATCTGGCAGCTGATTTCCTCTTTTACTAATTTTAAGATGTCGGTAAGATATATTAACATATATTTAGTGTATTTAAGTATCTGTCTTATTAAGTTCTTTAACATAACATAATCAGCCTTTTAATGTTCCCACTGCTGGGACTCAGGCTTCCTCTCTCTAGGAGAGGGAATGGGCCGTAATCCACCACGCGGGCCCAGTGTGGATTGGCGAATGTCACATGTCTTCGAATTTTTGGTTCTAAGACATGCCGGTTGCCTCACGATATTTTCCATCACCATTTTGAGAGCAGTGTTGGTGGTGATGATATAAATTATACAAAGTAATGCGTCTAGCTAGGTTTGAACCCGCAAACTCAGTCATCACCACTTCTCTAATCATAACACACCACGACAAAAACACAATGAACCAGTCATAAATAGAACGACACTTCAACAAATCCCTTTCAACAATCATAAGGAAACTGTAGACCAATTTATCGATACACATGCATGTAATATCCCGTTAAATTTGTCGCTTTATCCTGTATTTTAATTAACTGTAGGATATTTTCCTGTTTATATCGCACGTGTGCGTGTTTGTTTGCCAGGTCCTGTGATTAGGACATTTTGATTCACAGAATGTTTGAGAAGGAAAACTTTGGTGTGTAGTAACTGGTTCATGTTAATGAGTTGAAAGGGTAAAGGTCGAATTTTTCTGGAATTATATTTTAGAGCGATTATGTGCGGTTTGATAGTGAGCTTTTAGTTTAATTTTGAAGGAAATATCCGTCAAATATTACTGTCGAAATCTATGTGTTTATAAGGAAAAACTGACTGACTGACATATCAACATACGGCCGAAACTAGTGGGACTAGGTTTGTGAAATTTTGCACAAGGTTTCCTTTTGTAACATAGTCAAGCATTTAGAGAGCATTTACTAAAATTCACCCCCTAAGGAATAAAACAGGGGTCCAAAGTTTGTACAGAAAAATCTACTTTCACACGGCCGAAGCTAATGGCAGAAGAATTTTACCTTGGAGTGGTTTTTTTTAATGATATAAACCAGTGCTGAACTGTAATCCCACCCATTGGTAAGCAGTGATGCAATCGTTGATAGTGAATCGCACTAGTTTATTAAGAGCTTAAATTATAATCAAAATGGAAGACCATAGCAGAAAAATTGTTCCAATCCAATTGTTTTCTTAACACTGGTAAATCAAGAAGAAATAGGTACCTAATTTTGACTGATCCGTTGGTCTAGTGGTTAGTGACCCTGACGGCCGGAGGCCGTGATTTCGATTTCCACCCAGGACAAATGTTTGTGTGAAGAGCACAATAGTTGGTTCTGTATCTGGGTGTAATTTATCTATTATGTGTATGTATTTAAAAATATATAAGTATGTTTTTCAGTTGTCTAGTATTCATAACACGAGCTCTGCTTAGCTTGGGACTAGACGGCGTTGTGTGATAGTTGTGGAATATTATTATTATTAATTTTAGTTTCTTTTAATTTCAAACTCAAATTCGTCCACGTCAAATTCGTAAACTGCAAAATGCAGTTGGTCACGATTTCAAGAAGTTTTTTTGTTACTATTTTGGTGTACAATAAAGTGTATTCTATTCTATTCTATCTAATTGTCAATAAAAAAAAAACTTTCAAACCAGAAACTTGTACTTTCCCGCGTAAAACACAGATGTCGCTAGGATCGTTCCCGCCAAACCAGTCGGCATCATGGCTGGTGGGAGGGGCCTCACAAGCCTCCGCCCCAGAGGCCTAGCTCTTCAAGTTAAAGTTACAAACTTGATTACTGCTCATGAAGTAGCAATAAGGAAAAAAAGATGGATTATTTGTTATTCAAACTTGAGAGTTATACATTGATTGAAGACTTGACTGTTGGAGTTCATATCATCGTGACAGTTCTCTAAAGTATACTAAAATTAAAATTGTATGCAGGCAAAGAAATTAAGCAGCAATTGGAGCAGTGGTGGCCAAGCGGTAATGGCCCCGACTTACAAGTTGTAGGTCGCGGGTTCAAACCCAGCCAGGCGAATTATTTTGTGTAATTTATTTCATCACCACCGCTCTCAAAACGGTGAAGGAAAACATCGAGAGGAAATCGGCATGTCCTAGAACCAAAAATTCGAAAACATGTGACATCCACCAACCCGCACTGGGCCCGCGTGGTGGATTACGGCCCATTCCCTCTCCTAGAGAGGAGGTCTGAGTCCCAACAGTGGGAACATTATAAGGCCGACTATGCTATGCTATGCTAAAGAAATTAAACTACTAGATAGCTGGTAGATTGATTTTGTCGAAGCATACGATTCCTCATTGCGGGATATGCAGGTGATTATGAAGTCCAAAGCTCACTGGGCAATTATTAGTAAAAACAAAACAACAACTATTTTTAGCTCAACTTGACTCTGTCTTGTTTTCAGATGATTTCATTTTAATTTTAAAAAGTCTAATTTCGGTGTTGAGCCTCAGCTGAGAATTGTAGGGACTGGGATCTAGTGTGTATGAACAAACGCTTCAGACAGCATATATTGTATCAAGACTTTTATGGAAGAACTTCTTAAACATCAGTTTAGAAACCCCGGTATTTTCTTTTCTAACTTAAAAATATTTATGATAATATCATTTTAAAACTGTTAAGACTTGTTATTTACAAAAATACTGATCTATTAGAATAAGCACTATTGGCATGTTATCATAAATACCTTTTAATTAGAAAATATAATATCTCTTCTTGTGAGCAGTGGTGGCCAAGTGGTAACGGCCCCGGCTTACGGGTTGTAGGTCGCGGTTTCAAACCCAGCCAGGCGCATTACTTTGTGCAATTTATTTCTTCACCACTGACGGAAAACACAGTAAGGATACCGGTATGTCCTAGAACCAAAAAGTTCGAAGACATGTGATATCACCAACCCGCACTGGGCCCGCATGGTTGATTACGGCCCATTCCCTCTCCTAGAGAGGAGGCCTAAGTTCCAGCAATGGGAACATTATAAGGCCGATTATGCCATGCTTTGCTATATGCTCTGCCTCTTCATGCTAAAATTGAAAACTATCGCTTACAAAGTTTTTAATGAAAAGGCTCAAATGATTCTTATCTTTTAGAGCACTCTTGTTTATGGTCTTCCATCATTTAAGGTTCTGTCAAATTCAAATTCTGTTCTAAATTTAAAACCCATCTAAAAGTAGATTCGTCTAACCAGCCTGCATGTTCATAGTGAAAATTTAAATAAAATATGTTGTAACGTATTTTTTATTATTATTATTAATTACATTATATACCTATGACATTTAAAATAATAAAACTGTTTGTTTTTTTTTTTAATACTTACTCCAAAAGACACCTTATTGTTTCATGCGACCTCCTTCGACATCACAGAATGTAACCACAGCTTTTGTAAGCCAAAATACGAGTATATGTATTAACATAAATACGGGTATTAATTTATCAAAAAAATAATAATTTGAAAGTTCTATAAAATTAACTCTTTAATTTTTATTGAAGGAGATATGCATAGGCATTATATTATACATTCTAAAGCGACTATTATCGGTTTTACTTGAAATTTACGAAACACACCGACGGGAGCAAAGTGAGAAAAATATTTAAGATTTTAACTTAATAAAAATATCGTTTGTCACAACGAGGCAAATCTTTTTCATGTGTAGTACAAAAATAATTATAAATTACTAGCTGACTCTGCGAACTCCGTACCGCCTAATAATGTGATAAATGAAGAACCACTTGACCGATTTTGTGCAAACTTCACATAAACCATCTACTAAATAGTCCGAACAAAGCCTAAACATTTGGTTTGGATAGGTGAGCCCGCTCTTGAGTTATAAAATTACAACGAAAAGTGGCATTGATTTTTATATATATAGATAGATAATTAGAAAATCACAGATAACTTCTTTCAATTCGCATTACTCGACACAGCATCCTTCTATCTATATTTTTTGTGATTTCTCTTAAAACCCAAATCAAAAAGCTACTTATGTTCCCGAGTCAATGTCAACAAAGTGATCTCCTTTGCATTGATCAATGCTGTTCGATGTACAAACAAATTAACCGTGGCGGCGACTCGACAACGCTCTTATTAAGAAATGAATCGAGACGGCTGGTTAGGGTTGACACTTGTTCTTTAAACCATTAAATTTTTAACTTTTTGTTTTTGCTCTGGATCGAAAGAGAAGGTTTGTCAGACTTTTACTGACTATAACGCAGCCGTATTTCTCTTGTTGCCTTTTGCGGATAGGGTATAAACATTGGTCGGAATTAGGTACAGTTATTCATGTACTTGCATTGAAATGTTGATATTAATATGGATCTTCCCGGGGTTTAGCTTGCTGTCCGACCGTCCGGTAACCATCCGGACCGAGCCCAAGTTGTCGAAGGCGCGTAGTGTTCCACGCGTGCCTCAATGAGATGTCAGCAAAACCGTAGAGGCCCAGCTAGGTCGAAGCCTACTGGGGCCAAGGGTGATGCGAAAGAGAACCCCGGGGCCCTGGAACGAAGGCAAAGAAGTAACAAGAGTAGGTTTTAGTCAGTAAAAGTCTGAAATGCCTTCCCGCCCCACATTTGTCAATGTGGGGCGGGAAGGTCAGATGATTTCCTATCTAAAAAAACACCTCTAGGAATATCTCTTGTATCGTGGATGTGTTCACAAACATAAAAACTCACATACAAAGCACCCAGACCCAGAACACTTATTTGAATGCCATAAACATATTTGTTCAGTGCAGGAATCGCACCCATGACACCCAGCTCAGCAAAAAACGATCAACCACTGCGCTAACCATAGCTAACGTCAAAAAAAGTTAACATTGTCTACCGTTTTTCAACTAGCAAGATAAAGGATAAAGAGCTGGCTTAGTTAACAGTTGAAATCAAATGAAATTTAAATTAAACAGTGCATTTAATTCTGTTTTTTCATACGTGTTTTTATGAAGTTAGATTGTAAGTCCTCTTCATCCTTTCTATTTTCTTTGCTGTGCCGTTGGGCACAGCAAAGGTCCACGATTAACCCAACAAATGTTTTACTTACCGCTTATGTGGTACAATGTAATATAATACTAATATAATATACTATGCAAAACTCGAAACACATGTCTCGTATTTTTGTGTAAAGAATCTATGTACAAAATTCCATAACTGTGTCATGAAAAATTACTAAGTTATAAGCTTGTTATGTTATCTGGTGGTCCGCACAAATACATGGTCACCGGGCCAACCACCCAGTTTTGCGCTGGTACCTAATGCTCACTATGGCATGCCGTGACCTGTGTTGTATTTAGAACACGAGACCTTTTTCAAATATTTTTGATTATAAACATAACATAGTGTAAAAATTATTGGAATCGATGCAGTTACTGATTCTGAACAAACTATATTCAGGTTTCGCATAAACTAAAAATAATGTAGATATAAGTCATATGAAAATGAAGAATTTTTGAGCCAAGTCGATTTTTGGCAACTGGCAACCCTAACCGATCACGTAGCGGCCCGAGGCGACGCATATAAATTAAGGATTTACACATTATGTTTCATTTTTCAAGTCGGTTAATGTTTCCCATTGACACGCAGTTGGACGGATCGCGGATGATACTCAATAAGATTGGGCGGTAATGAGTTCGCTGACAGATCTGTTTGGATAGCGATATTAAAGGGGGAGACAGAAAGTCGGCAAGGTTTGTAAACAAAAAAAGCATTTACGATACTATGACAAGATTTTTGGAGCGACTGTGAGTATTTGGTGTCGTTTTGTAGTTCTATCCTATATAAATATTTAAAAAAAAATCCTAACCTAATGCAATACGATGAACATTGGTTGACTGTTTAGTCAACCAATGTTCATCGTTTATACGTATTACGTGTAAATAATTATTGTTTATACGTGTTTACGTATAAACAATAATTACGTGTTTATAAACAATAAATACGTGTTTACGTATAAACAATAATTATTTCAAATTGTGGTTCACCTGGGGTTGTTAAGTCAAGATTGAATAGGTTAAGTATGTAGGCAAGTATACAAGTCTATCTATAATTATAATAAATAAAATTGTTTTGTTTCGAAAATAATAAACTTTTTTAAAACGAAAAGCAGCTTAGGTATTGACAGTAGAACCCACTCCACCTCCCCATATACGCCTATGATAACCATCGAGTGGCTGCATCAGTCTTTTGTAGTGTCGTAAAAAAACAATGGTGAGGAACATTACAAATTTAGTTGAAAAAACACTTGGATTGAGCATATATCCTAGTATTTTTTTAACAGGCAGTATAAAACTGAATTATCATTAATAAGCCTTAATCGCGAATTTTTATTTTCCAAAAACCCTCCCCTTAGTACCCCTAAACTTTAACAACCCAACAAGGTCACAAACACAATCACAAAACATCATTAGACCGTTAACTGTTTAAAATTCGCGATGACGTTGCTCGCGCGATTTGTAAACATGGCATGACATCCGGTGAGGCTGTGGCGGAAATTCGACCTCTCCCGTCTTCGAAGGAGGGAGGGGGTGATGGAGTGTGATCTTGTGCTGTATCATGAGTGTTTTGGAAATCGGCTGGACAGGGTTTTAGTTTTTGGTATAGATTTGAAATCGGACTTTTGAAAACAAAATGGAAATAATTCTTGCTTACAGTCAAATGAGTGAATAGAAACAAAACTTCAAAGGGCATTTTCACGATATTAATTTGAATATTTTTTTTCAGCATTTAACTATATCAATTTATTAATGAATTTTTATTCTAAAAAGTCGATGCTTTGTTAGAAGCCCATAATATGGTATCAAAAGGAAAAACCAAACCAAAGTTTTGTTTCTATTCACCCCTGCGTTTCTACTCACCACTTTTTAAGGCACTGGAAGTCGTACAAAATGAAATGATGTTTTTGATTTGATAAGAGCTTTTGATAATCAGGCATAAAAAATTAAAATTGTGATTTCAATACAGTTTCTTCTTTTTGAAGCGAAGATTAGACTAATGGAAATTAAAAAAAATTGTGTTAAAATTAACTAAAAATTGCTCGATTTTGTATGTCATATTATAATTATTATTTTTTGTGATGCTTTTGGTTAAGTGAACTATGTTATATACTCAAGAATAAACAATTATACTCATTAAACATGAGTACTAAATTCGTTAAGCCTAATTCCATATTTTGTATCACAATTTTTAGTAAAAAAATTCTCAGTTCACTTCTGAATTTCATAAAATTCAGAGAATATCTACTACAAAGTTACACCTACCATAACATCCATCATACACATTAACAGATAAAAATCTAGCGTTTAACAAAACAAAACGATTTCAGCGTAATTTCAGTTAATAAATAGATTCACTTCAGGAAAGCCGGGTACACCAAGAAAAAATATAATTAACTTAATTGGAAAAAACCTCTAAAAAGGCATTATAATTCACCTCTTAATGCGTCCACCGTTTTTGTTAATGTCCTAAGAAATAAAAATGTTGCAATTAAAAATATATTTCGCTTAATGACTTTGTGAAGATGATAGAAAATGGAGTAGTATTTTGGTTTATTTGATGATAGAAGGTGATTGCTCGACCTTTTTTGTTAGTATATCATCAAAAAAAAAGCGGTCCGAATCACGTGTCACGCTGTTACTGACGAAAGCCTACCAGTGTTTCTTCAGTCGTCCTTTGGGGTCTAGGGCCACTGGAAGTCTTTCGAACAAGCCCTAGCAGGCCCTATTGTTTGCTGAACAACAGAACAAAGAACAGAATAAAAGAAGATTTTGAGGAAACAAGCGATTGTGAAAAGAGGGCTTTTCTTAGTTGTATATTCTTACCTGTCACCTTTATTCTAAAGGTTGTATCCGTAACTATCGGAAAACCCTTTGGGGCTGTAGGTTTTTTATAGGTAACTTAGTCACTCAATATCAACATGTGATTGAATATTTTCATAGAAATATTGAGATTGACTATCTGCCTGGCTATATTGCTGGGATACGCTATCTGCTTAGGTAGCCTGCTAAGATGAGCTGTCTACCTTGGCGGCTAGCCGAGATAGGCTGTCTGTATGGGCAGCTTGCTGGGATGGGCTGTTTTTTGAATAGTTAGCTAAAAAAAATTTTTTATGCGGTAGAGAAAACACATAATTAGAGAGTAATGATTAAGGTATTAATAAGTATCTATAGTTGTATAAATACATAGATACATTTCGTTACTGCAAATATATTTTTTGTTATCTTAATGTCTATCTGACATTGAAAATTCGAATTTCACGAGCTGCCCTGAAGATTCACCTTTATAATAACATAATATTCTGTATACGTATTGTGATAACTTATCCCATACACACCAATTAAACTTTTCAGCTGTTTTTAATTCTGTTAAATATTTTTTCACAACGTAACTTTCTTTTTCAGGTAAGTGTCAAGTGCAGTAATGTCGCCTAACAACCTTCACAGCTGTGTAAGTACAAAACTAATTAACAAAACCATACTGTTATATGACCTGCTTTATTGCTGCTGGGATCAGGCGTTAAATTTTAGCTTTTATATAGATTTACAATGTCACTAAAATAAGGACGTAAGGATTTAGTAAGATACTAGCTTTAGCCCGCAACTTTGTCTGCTTACATGTCGGTTAATGCAGACGGAAGTTGAAGTCGAAGCTAGATAATAAGACTATGTCCTTCCTTGGAGTTCAAGCTTACTCTACACCATATTAGTAACAGACAAACATAGTTATTTTCTCATATATAATACTTATATAATAGATTAGTATAGATTTCCGGCTAATATTTTGACTGAGCTACATCTCGTAAGACTGGAAACCGACCCCAATATATTTTTTTAAATCTAACGAGGCTCCATACTATGAATGATGACTTGAAAACTCACATGACACAATCATACAGACCCGGAAAAACATTCAACCGTCACACGCAGTACAGCAGCAGATTGGTCAAGCACAACGCTAACCATATCGTCATATTGAAAAAAGAGTAGCTTAATTAATACACTTCTTCTCTTCTTCTTTTCGATTCGATGGTAAACTCGTCAAACTTTTTGGGCCCAATAGGTGGCTACATTAATAGCAGCATCGGTAGCACTCATCAAATCCTCCAAAGTGCAGGTATACGGACACCTGGGGCATTTCAACATGTGGCTCATGTTTTGAACAGAAGCTCCATACTCACATTGAGTATTCGATGGGTCTGTAAAACCCCATTTTGCCAAGTACAAACAACAATTAATACACTGATTTTTGCCTAACCCGAGTATTTTTACGATCCTAGATCACCCATTTTCTCAATTCCTCTGAACGCTCTCAATATTTACCGTCACTACAAATTCTTCTTCATCATCATCCTGCCTTTGTGCCAAATTACTTGGAGTCGACGCCACATGCTATCACTGACTCCCTTATCCTTCATATTATTCCTCACACAATCCATTTTTTTTTATATCCTTACCTCTCCCTGTTCACAAAACTCTTTTAGTAACATGCATTTCATCCCACCTCTTCACATGACCATTTCAAGACCATACAAAATTTTCTCCTTCATCTGTACTTATAAAAAGTCCTAACTCTCTCTGTACGCTTTGGAACGTGAAGATTCATTTTTTTGTCTGACTGACATTTTGACAATTCAAAAGTGCCTCTAAATGGTTTATTTGAAATAAACGTTTTTATTGATTGATTGATAATAACTCTCGTTGTCTCATCAACAACCATCCCAAGCCCTTTAATGATGCATACAAATCACGAGAAAGGATTTTCCAAAATGTGTCCCCTTTCATTTTATAAGACAGGTTTACAAAGTTTGTATGGAGAATCCTACTTTCAGGCAGACGAAGCCGCTGGTAAGAGCTAGTCACACACACAACAAAATTACCCATACCAGTACATAATTAAAAAAAAAACAGTAGCTAAACAAACTTTACGTCAGTACAAAGCCGAGATACCCCACTTCGCATGTTTAAGCCCAGCCAGCTTAACAATTGTTCTCCGTCGACGTCGCTTGCGCATTATGGTGGCGCATTTGAATTGTCTGAATAGATTAAAAAGTTTGCAACATGTGAGCTCTTTTGCTGTATTGATTTGTGTTTATGTTTGTTTGTTCAATTGTGTGGAGTTTTTTTTGTTCGGATCTTTATCGGTCCGCTTTTGTTCTGAGGTCGGAGGTGTTTTAGCTGCGTGAGGTAAAAAGGTTTTTATATTATGTAGTGTTGTTAGTTTTGTGACTTATAGAAATGTATCAAAGCGTTCTTTTTTTATAGATATTTAATACTCATTAAGTTTACATGTCACTTGAAAACAATATTCCAAAGTATAGGTCTCTATGGAGAAGAACGTGCAAGAAACTCCATGGACAGTCTTTTAAATCAGAAAATTACAATATTATGGTTACATCGTTCAATTCTTATACATATTATATATATACGTGAGAGCAATGTATAAAGACTTATTGAGTTAATAATATTAATATAATATATTCCAAAACTATCACACAACGCCACCTAGTCCCAATATTTCTAAATACATACATATTATTGGTATTCGAAAGGCTAAATACATATATATTATAGATAAATTACACCCAGACCCAGAACAAATGATAGTGCTCAACACACAAACACTGTCCTGGGAGGGAATCGAACCCATGACCTCCGGCATAGCAGTCAGGGCAACTGGCCCCTAGACCAACAGGCCAGTCAAAGTTAAGAGGAATTTTGACTAAATAAACACATATTATAATAAAAAAAAAAAAAATACATATCAAGGTTAACTTTTAAAACCAAACGCCGAATATACCAACGCCTACTTCCAAACACGTAATTGCAAAACAAAATCCAGCTGTCATCTCTCATCATCCATTTACTGAGCGTCCAAGCGTCTCGTACCCTTCCCGGATCAGGTCCGGACCGGTCCCGGGCCGGGATCGTGCCCGTCTCGCCGAGGAAATTAACACGGTGCGCGGTTCGCATACGAATTGCGTTTGCCGTGTGTTAACGCAAAAACTTGGTTGATTGGGATCTCGACATCTGTTGGGGTTGCTAATGTATATAAGAATGGGTTGTTTGTTGAGTAATAATAATAATCTTTTTTGGCATATAATCATACATTTCATTTTTATTAATTTCTCTAGTTTACAATGTATGGAGCTTATCTTTCCCTTAGCACTAAAATATAATTATGTAAAAAACAAAATAAAAATAAAAATACAAAAGTTATATCAAAAATGAATACTAAATTGAATTAAAAATCAAAATTAATATCAATAGAGTGGGTGGAAAGGCATATCGAAGGTTTGTATTAAAAATGTAAATTTCATAACCATTTAACATTTCCACACAACATGGCAATGCCGCCAGTCTTTTGGGCACACTTACAGTCGAATTATTGACGCCATATTTTAGTTAGGAGATATAAACACGGTGTCTCAGCAATTGATGCATAGATGTGCTCCGCGAAACCGAAAAATGATAAATAATGTTTATTTTGCAAAAACGAGTAAGTTATAAAAATAGTTGTACATGCAATTTTTTTTTTTTTTTTGTTAATTTAAACTAGATGAGGCCGGTGTTTCGTAACTGACTACTCTGAGAAGAAACACGATTCAAACAGATGTCAGCAAAACCGGGCCCAGCAGGGTCGAAGCCTTCTGGGGCCAAGGGTCTGCTTCTGAAAGGAAACTTGGCCCTGGTACGAAAGGCAACGAAGGAACAGGAGTGGGTTTTTAATCTGTAAAAGTCTGACGCTATCTCCCGCCCCGCCCAAGAGCGTGGGATGTCATTGGATGAAGTTACCACCGAAAACTACTACTGACGCGCGTTTTTGAAACGTACGTCGTCGGCGCGCTTGTATCCTATTAAAGTTCTACAGGCTGCGTCTGACTCGCGTGCGTATCACTACAAACGCGCGACAACGGCGTGGTGTACACAGGCCCTAAGGACGCCGTGTTGCCTTTCCAGCCACGCCTCAAAGAGGGGACTTACCGCCGTAATTATGCCGTGCCTAAGAATGAACATAGGTGAGTTGTGAGTTTTAGTCAGTAAAAGTCTGACACGCTCTATCGGGAGTCTCTCCCAAGATCTAAGAGACTTCCGTGTTCATTTGTTTAAAAACGTTGCCTTACACACGAGATTACTCCTCTATATCTTGGGCACGTTCACAATAATTTACACTCACACATACAAGACATCCAAACAAGAAACAAAAAAACTATGTATCCATACATCATACAAATATTTGCTCGGTGCGAGAATCGAACCCGCGACACGCAGGAATCAATTGCTTAACCGTGCCAGCTAGCGGTAGCCATGCAGGTCTAGGTGAGCGATTTGATGGTTAACCACTTAAAAAACTGGGCTCGCACTTGCGAGTCAGACTCGCGCACTGAGGGTTCCATACAAAATTGAAAGGTAAATTGCGGTTTACGATTTATGACGTATTAAAAAAAACTACTTACTAGATATCGTTCGAACCAATTTTCGGTGGAAGTTTGCATGGTAATGTACATCATATATTTTTTTTAGTTTTATCATTCTCTTATTTTAGAAGTTACAGGGGGGGTGGGCGTATGTTTTACCACTTTGGAAGTGTCTCTCGCGCAAACTATTCAGTTTAGAAAAAAATGATATTAGAAACCTCAAGACCTATCGATAGATAACCCACACGTATGGGTTTAAGGCAAAAAAAAAAAAAATGATTTTCAGTTCTAAGTATGAGAAACACTCAAATTTTTTTTTATTTTTTTTTTGTGTGAAAATCAGAATGCAGTTCACAGAATACTTCTATTTACCAAGTTTCAACAGTATAGTTCTTATAGTTTCGGAAAAAAGTGGCTGTGACATACGAACAGACATGACGAATCCGGGTTCCGTTTTTTATCCATTTGGCTACGGAACCCTAAAAAGTATCACTTGCCACAGTTTTTATAAATAACCATAATTACTACGACGGTACAGTACAAGACCACACGCAAACAATATACCTTGTGTCAAGTGCGAGTTGCTAACATTTCTCAAGCGTTGATAAAAATATCCGAGTCAAAACACGTTATCAACACTAGTACGTAGCTTATGTTCGTGTGTTGTGTTCTTGGAATATGTGTAATTGCATAGTGACGACGGATTTTATGGAAGGTAAGCAAAATTTGAGTATGAAGATCGCGGGTTCAAAACCAGCCAGGCGCATCACTTTGTGTAATTTATTACATCACCACTGCTCTCAAAACGGTGAAGGAAAACATAGAACCAAAAATTCGAGGACATGTGACATCTACCAACCCGGGCCAGCGTGGTGGATTACGGCCCATTCCCTCTCCTAGAGAGGAGGCCTGAATCTCAAAATTGGGAACATTATAAAGCCGACTAGGCTATGCTATGCTAAGCAAGGTTTGGAAGGGGTACAAATCCAAAGAGCGTTTAAGCCAATTTAAAGTTCATTTCGACCGAGCTGTTTGACACACTATCATCATCATGCTGGCCTCCCTAAGTATCCGATTACCGCGGTCCTTGGTTATCGGCCCACCTTGTAGGCCTTCCAACGCTGCATTCTCTGATACGTGGTTGCCACTCCAGAATCTTTCGGCTCCATCGACCATCTGTTCTGCTAGCAATATTTCGCCCGTTGCAACTTAATTTTTATAATTCTTCAAGCTTTTAACTTTGCCATAATAAATACTCGTATATTAAAATGTTATACAGTAATATATAAATTATTTATTTTATATATACAATATTTAATAGTTAGGAGTGGAATTCCTTGCCGGAATCTGTGTTTCCTGATGGGTAAAACCCGGGAATCTTTAAGTCAAGAGTGAATAGGTTACTTCTAGGTAAGCGCGCTCCATCGTCGACCGCATCGTCGCTTTCCATCAGGTGAGATAGCGGTCAAGCGCGAACCTATGAAAATAAATAAAATATTCTGATTTCTGAACATTCAGTTTAATATTTATTTTATTTTAGCTGGATAAGTATATAATAAAATATTTATAATATACATACGTAAGTAGACGCAGTATCGGAAGGCCTCCTACAAGGTGGACCGGTGAGGGTTGCGGGAAACCGATAGATGCGAGACGCACAGGACTGTTCATTGTGGCGACACTTGAGGGAGGCCTATGTCCAACAATAGACGTCTTTTTCGGCTGAAATGATGAGGACGATGATGATACGTAACAAACTAAAATTAAATAAACCCTAAAACAATATAAAATAGGCATCGAAAAACATCTTCGCATCGCCGCCAACTGGTAATGTGCCCAAAAGATTTACGGCATTGCCACGCTGCACGCTGTGTGGCAAAATTCACCATCTACCTAAGGCATTGCGTAAATATTTACTGTTTTTTTAAATATTTTAGTCAGTTTTAATGAATAAGACTTAGATTGTGTAGATCGAATGCGTGTGCGCGCATTTAACATTTTATTGTCAATTAGTAAGTAGACATAACATGGTTACAAAGAGAACAGAAAATGATTGACAGATGACACTGACAGTTGATTGTGACATAAGTATTGTCAGTGAATGTTGACATTACATAAATAAATGTTGCCATAAAAATAAACTTTATTTTAAACTAATTGTTGTTATCATAGAAACACAAAACCCTACAAGTCATGCCTAGAAGAGTGAATAAAAACACTAATATCTTGATAAGACCATGTCACCTTAAATAGCTAATTAAGTGGCATATTTACAAATAACTTTCTCTTTATCAAGCAATAACAACTTTATCGAGGACAATGCACTATCGCCTATAAGTTGCATCGCGGAGTAGGGTTGTGGCTCCTGGGATTTTAAAGGGAGGGAGAGAGGGAAGTTTTATTCCATGGGAAAAAACCAATAATAATGCTAAATAAATAATAATAATAATAAAGCTGAAAGTAAATTTTCCTTCAAGCGTAAAATTCGGAACTACTACTTGAAGTTCTCTCAATCTTAGTTCGGTCTTCGTCATAATTGCTATATTTTAAGTTCTCTTAATTAGAATGTTTCCTTATATATCATAGTATTTATTAGTTTATTATATTAGCATATATACGTATTTTATTATTATAAGCCACTTAATTTAATGATACTACATTCTATTTCAAAAATATCTGTTATTTATTTATTGTGCACACCTACCACAGTTTTTGTCTTTTTAACCCAATGGTTGACTGGTAGAGAATGCTTTGTGGCATTAAGTCCGCCTATGTACCACCACTGTACATGAAGTTTAAATAAATAAATAATGATAATAATATTCCACAGCTTTCACACAACGCCATCTTGTCACAAACTACGCAGAGCTTGTGCTATGAGTACTAGACAACTGACACATCAATATTTTTAGTTCATTAAACCCTAAGCGAACCCGGCGTTCGCTCTCTCATTGTCTTTCTATTGTATCTAATACTTATATATATATATATAATGACGGTATTCGAAAAGCTAAATACATATCATTATCATCTTCCCGCCCTTGTCCCATCTTATTTGGGGTCGGCGCAACACGTTTTTTTCTTCCATTCTATCCTGTCAAAAGTCATACTATCGCTAACTTCCTTTTCTTTCATATCACTGTTCACACAATCCATCCATCTTTTCTTTGGCCTCCCTCTCCCTCTCCACCCATCCACATGTAAACTCATAACTCTTTTAGTAACATGTGTTTCATCTCTCCTCTTTACATGACCATACCAAGACAAACGATTCCCCTTCAACTTTTCAGTCACTGGCGCCACTTTCAAACTACAAATACATATTTTATAGATAAATTACACCCAGACACAGAACAAATGATCGTGCTCATCACACAAACATTTGTCCTGGGTGGGCATTGAATCCACGACCTCCGGTATAGCAGTCAGGGCTACTAACCACTAGATCAACAGGTCAGCCGAACCAATGAGGATATTCAGGAAAACCCACGCCGCCGGGATTCCGATCTCGATTTCCGGCCACAGTAGGCGCGGGCTTGCGGACGGCGAGCAATGGGTAGCCCGCCGTCCGATATCCGATTATAATTTGGGTGTCTTCAAGGCTAGAGTGAATAGGCTCATAATAAACTAGTGCGCCTCACCATCATCGGTTGCATCACTTCTTACCATCAGGTGGGATCGCAGTAAACTCAGTGCTGCCACCTCGTGAACGTCCTTGTATATAGAAAACCTTTCATTGGAACCGTAACCTTTGACGTTTCATAAGTGCTCATGTAGGCCCATATGAAATAAAATATTTTGAATTTCGAATTTTGACAAAGTTCCAAGATGATTTGTAGGTATTATACCTTTTAAAAGTGTTAATATTGAGTTATTTTTTCCATTTACGAACACGTGGCCCAATGGTAACAGCTCGACTTACCAGTTGTACGTTGTGACTTCAGTTCAGACCCAGGCTGAGATAAAAATATCCTATGACTAAATTTCATCCGAATCCATTCAGCCGTTTGAGCGTGAAGGAGTGGCAAACATGCACACACATCCATACTTACTTTTGCCTTTATAATATCCACATTCCTAACAGATTAATCCCCACTATTTTCCCTCTCCTAGAGAGGAGGCCTGAGTCCCAGCAGTGGGAACATTATAAGGCCGTCTATGCTATGTATGCTATTTTCTCCTGAACAAGGCTAACTGAATTAAATTGTTGTTTGAAATAAAAATCATTTTAAAACATGCAATCCCGCTCGCCACCCCTACATATCTAGCGAAAGTGCACGTCGCCGATATCGAACAATGTGACTCGGACGATAGCGTAACGTGATCGCGGCGTTATCGCTGCGTTATCGCTGCGCTATCGCGGCGACTCGGATACCGAGCAGTTGTTTGTACTAACTCTGAGTCAGCCCTTTGAATACGGTGTACGGCAAAAATTAATACCATTTTGTTTTCGCTGCCTCGAAGAAAGTATGACTTTATCAGTTTGTCGGACTTGGTCGTGATATGGTCGAGGTTGTAGAGGAATGTTGTTGTATTTATATATGTGTTACATTATTAGTTGTTTTCATTTTGTGTTACATTGTAACTGTAGTTTTATTTAATTATTATTATGTGTGACGTTGTTAGGCTACTTGGGATTAAGATGAAGTTTGTAATTTCAGCCAAAGACGCCCAGCTGGATATGCACAGCAGCTCAACCACTGAGCCAAACGTCTCTCACATACATACATACATACAACTCGAGTTCCATTTTTCAAAAGCATTTTCTGTCGGTACACATAATTAACTTGCAAAATCAGGACCTATTCTAAAAATGCTCTTTTGGATCGTGGGATTAGGATTCTCCTTCTGCTCCTTCTGGGAAATCTAATCCTCGTTATATTACTTCGTTTTAGTGCATACAGCCAGCTTCTAAAATTAAGTTGGAAAAAAATCATTCAGGAAAATTATCATCATCACAATTTTAGCCAAAAGACGTCCACTGCCGGACATAGCCCCCTCCCCCCAAGTCTCGACACAATGACCAGTCCTGTACGTCTCGTATCCGTACGATTCTCCGACCTCACCAGGGTGTCAGTCCACGTTGTGGGATACCGAGGCCTTTCAAAGCAGCGTCTTGAAAAAAATGCTTTATTTAAAATATATCTTCTTTGTTTAATATATTTCCTCCTTCTACGAAGAAAGTTATAACTAGCTATGTTGTTTACACCTTGAACTAAACAGTTTCATTACCACATCTGACCACATTCGTAACTTGCGTATATTCGATATCCCCTACGCATAAAGTCGTAAGATATTTTTTTAGTAAAATCGAATTACAAAAAAAAACTTGTTACATCTAGCGTCTGGCGCTGTGATTTTAATCGATGATATTGACTATTTATTGCAAAAATATCAGTTAAGTGTTTCAGAAATTCCTTAATTACCATTAAGAAATGAAAATGGCTCTTCTGAAAAAAGCAATTTTTCCCTTACAACGATTTTACGACCATATGCGTAGGGGGTATCGATTTTCACCGCAGAATGAGCTATTCTTTAATATCTCATACCGATACTAAATCAAAATAAAACTAATCACAAAAGTTTCATCACAATTTTCTTTTTGTTTTTGATGATGGGAAATTATCAAATAACTTCTCCCGCTCAGGATGGAGAAAGCGGAGATGTCAGACTTTTACTGACTAAAGTTGAGTGTTCAAGTGGAAACCCCCGCCGCTCCCCGTACCGCGATGCCAGTCTGGCCAAGCTAAACGCGCGCGTTCCTGCACCCGTTCCGCTCACCGCACTGCGCTGCCAGTCTGGCCGAGCACTCAGGCAGCCCCGTGTGGTTATGCTGGTTTCTATTTCTTCATACGACCAAACGTATTGACCGCAATATTGAGCTCTATTTTTAATAGACTAGCATTTGCCAGTGGCTTCGTCCACGTTTTTCAAAGTTTTTTTTAAATTTTTTTTTAGGTCGGAAAATCATCTTATGACAAATCCCGCTCTTGGGCGGAGCGCGAGATAGTGTCAGACTTTTACTGACTAAAAACCCACTCTTGTTCCTTCTTTGGCTTCATCCCAGGGCCCCGTGCTCCGCTTTCACACTATCCGTAGCCCCAGGAACAGTATGCGCCGTCGACGACTAGGGCTTGGTCCGGATGGTTACCGGACGGTCGGATGGCGAGCCACCCATTACTCGCCTTCGGTGCCCGGAAATCGGGATCGTTCACCCCTTTAGGAGAGAAATTTTGGAAAATCCTCGCTCTCTCCCTTCATAAAAGGACGCTCCTAGTCCCAGTAGTGTCGCTCAGTCAGTCAGTTTCTCCAAACGCTAGTTATCAGTGGCAGAAGTTAGTAGTTAGACAAAAACAAATTAACAAAGCAACTAAAAGACAAAACAACCTGCAAAAGTTCACAACGTAATCACCTGCAAAGCATTCACCAGACATTTAGCGTTGGGTCGTTAGGGGTTGAATAAAAATCGCAATAATCTCCTGATCAGTTAAGGCTGGTGTAATGGCGAATAAATCAGCTGGTATCAACGTTACGCCGCCTCTGTCAATAGCTTTGAGGTGGCCGAGCCCGTTGGATTAGAGGGGATTGGCTGGTGAATTAATTTGGACGGTTCATTTTGCTGGGCTGCGAAAGTGTTAGAAACACAACCTAACCAGCACAAAACGTTTTGGGAACACATTCATTGTGCGTACAGCTAAGGAGAGCGAATTCCTTGCCGGAATCCGGAAATCTTTAAGTCAAGAGTGAATACGTCACTTTCCATCAGGTGAGATAGCGGTCAAGCGGTAACCTATCAAGAATAAAAAAAATAAAAAAAAAACAGCGGCCCTGCAACGCGAAAGGCAAGTGAAGGTACACAAACACGGATGGGTTTCAGTCAGTAAAAGTTTTACACAGACAGTAGCTTCACCCTGAGCTAGAAAAGTTATTCGATGACTAACCTGCTCCCCTAGCCAAGTTACGATCGTTTCGTTTGCGTCGAACGACTCGAGTAGGCCACGCCTCCGAATCCTTTGTTCTGACGTCATCTCAACACTCAGTCACGTGTGATTATTATTATTCTTTTACTATGGATAGGTTCGCGCTTGACCACTATCTTACCTGATAGTAAGCGATGATGTGGCCGACGATGGATCACTCAACGAAGATAGCGATGAAGTGTATCTAGAGGAAAAAAAATGGCTTCAATGAAAATAAGTACGACTATCCGCCCGTCCCATCCACTCTATCCTACCATCCGTATGAAGTCCATTATCGAGTGCTGGAGATCGGCGGATAACGCTCATAATTTGCAATAAATATAGGGACGGAGGTGTCGTCGCCTTTGTTGCCGATTCGATTCCCGGCTGTGGCGCTGTGGCGGATAAAGTGCCATAACTTTTAGATTGCAGATCATTTTTGTGTCGTGTTTTTTTGATAAGGATTTTAGGTTCGCTTTTTAGGTATCTGTTCCTTTTTTTTCGGTTGAACAATCATTAAATAACTTCTCCCGCTCTGTGTGGAAGGGGAGGGAATGTCAGTTTTGTTCTACATGGAGGTCTTTTATACATAGTATGGGTAAGATAGAGCAGTGGTGGCCGAGTGGTAACGGCTCCAACTTACGAGTTGTAAGTCGCGGGTTCAATCCCAGCTAGGCGCATTACTTTGTGTAATTTATTTCATCACCACTGCTCTCATAACGGTGAAGGAAAACATCATGAGGAAACCGGCATGTCCTAGAACCAAAAATTCGAAGACGTGACATTCACCAACCCGCATTGAGCCCTGGTGGATTACGGAACATTCCGTCTCATAGAGAATAGGCCTGAGTCCCAGCAGTGGGAACATTGAAAGGCTGATTATGATGGGTAGGATGACAGCAGGACAAAAATAAGCATCTTTAAGAGGTGATAAAAGGATAGGTAGCATTGTATGAATCTGACAGCTGTCATCCACACCAACCTATAGCAATCTAACCTCATCTTTGAACGCAGGGCTGGGGCGTTCATCTTTATACCGATAATCGGTCAGAGTGCCAAGTGCGAGTTGAAAAGGTTTATTATGTAGCTGTTGAAGAAGTAAAAAACATACACACACCAGCATTTTCGTCTTAACAATATAATTATGAAGTATGATTGTTTGTGTGATATTTGATTTGTTTCTCTTTATCAGCTTTAACGAGATTCTCGTCATGTGGGATGGTGACGTCGACTATCATTGCACGGCGCGCTAATCGGTCTATCACAGTATCACAACTATATGAGGCTTATTGGCTACAATAGTCCGGTCAGTGATGATAGACCGATCCCAGTACAACGTGACATGGTCATTTTCGATAACTAAGTCGGAAACATACTTGTAGTATCGTACCTCCGATTTCACTAGGTCTTATTTCAAAGCAAGTTGCTGGTGAATAATCCTGGCTACTTGGTTATGTCTGTGCATGTACTCGCCGTTAGCCAGATGAGAACGCCCAGGACCTGTACCATGACGTTTAAAGTAAGATTGTTTCATTGTTATTTCCAGTGTGGGTAAGAGATGGCGCTAGACAACCTGTACAGCTCTGTCTCTTACCCACACTAAAATATGAATGAAACAATCTTACTTTGAACGTCATGGTAACCCCGTATAAATAATATGGCTGATGGACTCACCCGGACGATGGCATACCCGTCACACGTCAACCGTCCCGTCCTTCATAATATATTAAGTCTTATTATTACTAATATATATTTAGAAATATATAAATATGTTTATCAGTAACACTGGTTTTATCAGACACTGGGGCTTCCGTCTTTATACCAATAATCGGTCATAGTGCCAAGTTTTTTTTTTTGGGTGGGAAATCATCTAATGACAAATCCGCTTTAGGGCGGAGCGGGAGATAGTGTCAGACTTTTACTGACTAAAAACCCACTCCTGTTTCTTCTTTGCCTTCATCGCGGGGCCCCGGGCTTCGCTTTCACACTACCCGTGGCCCCTTCATAGTGTCAAGTGCGAGTTGGAAAGGTTTCTTTTATAGTTGTTGAAGAAGTAAAATACATACACACGCAAACATTTTAACAATATTAGCGTTAAGTATGATTATTTTGATAAACTAATTTAAACTACACAATTATTTGAAATAAAAAATGAAAGCTTTAGTTACTTATTAAAAATATATCTATGGAAGATATAATTTTGACATATATATATTTTTTTATATTAAACCCTTCAATAATTAAGTTGGTAGAGGGTCACCGCAGGCGCGGGATTGCGGATGGCGAGCAATGGGTGGCTCACCGTCCGACCGTCCGGTAACCGGTAACCGGACAGAGCCCAAGTCGTCGACGGCGCGTACTGTTCCACGCGCGCCCCGAGGAGATGTCAGCAAATCGTTGGGGCCCAGCAAGGTCGAACCCTACTGAGGCCACGGGTAGTGTGAAAGCGAAACCCGGGGCCCTGGGACGAAGGCAACGAAGGAACAGAAGTGAGTTTTTAGTCAGTAAAAGTCTGACACTATCTCCCGTTCCGCCCAAGAGCGGGATTTGTTATTACATGATTTTCCCACCCAATAAAAAAAAATTTGGTACAGAGTTAAAATCAATTTTAAAATCACATACATACACATTTCCAATTTAGTATACTAACTAATGAAAATCATTAACAAGTTCAAGGTAATACTTATAAACCATTTGAGTGAGTCTGACACTAAGAAACATTACATCTTAAGAAGTAGTGTGGGAAGGCACATATCGACTATCGATGATTGAGTTGACATCAATAAAATTTTAATTTGCATTTAAAGATAGCCGTTTGGTGCTCTCGATACTGACGCGAGCATAAATAAGAGTCGATTATAAAAAAAATCAGAAGAGACACTACGTAAAGTAAATAATATTTTTTTTATTGTTTTTATACCCATTTGTTAAATTTTTCAAATACCTCATTAAATAAAGAATTAAAGTACACACATCAAGTCACATAACAACACATCACATCGCATCACAAAAACAAACATAACATCACAATTTATACCTTATAAGGTTAATTTAATGTAATTTAACTCAATAATGTTACTATGAGTTAATTAATGCCTGAAATAAACGATAAATAAAATAATAAAAACATCCATCCACAAGTAGCCAGTTATGTTTAAGTTTCATATACCTATTAGGAGACTAGCAGCCTGCTAGCTTACCGTTTTTTCAATCCCGTAATCTCGTAGCATGTCCCACTGGAATCAAAATAAAATCATCCTACCCACGGGCAAAAAAATTTTTGAGAACACATTAAATTGTGTGTGCAGCTAATGAGTGGAATTCCCTGTTGGAGTCTGTATTTCCTGATAGCTATAACCTGCGGGTTTTTAAGTCACAAGTGGATAAGTTACCTAATTTTAGGCAAGCGTGCTCCAACGTCAATCACATCACGTTTACCATGTAGCGAAACAGTAGTGAAGGACGACATAGAGTCGTCCTTCACTACTGTCTCAATATATTATAAGAAAACAAACATCTATATACAAATTTATTATTTATTAATACCTATATACTTTATTGTACACCATGATAATAATTTACAAAATGGAAACCTTACATTAAAAAACATACCATTGGCGGTCTTATCGCATTCCGCAATTTCTTCCAGGCTGAAATGAATAAAGATGACCTGATAATAAAATGAAGCTACACTTGGTGCAGATATGAAAGTGACAACTAAATTTAAATTACTAAAATGAAAACCTCATCACCGTGTTAAGTAATCGTCATCATCATTTCAGCTGAAAGACATCCATTGTTGGACATAGGCCTCCCCCAAGCGACGCCACAACGACCGATCCTGTGCGTTTGCATCCACCGCATCCCCACCCTCACCATGTCATCGGTCTACTTTGTGGGAGGTTTTCCAACGCAACGTCTTCCGGTACGTGGTTGCCATTCCAGAACCTTTTGGCTCCATCGACCATCCGTTCTACGAGCAATGTGCCCTGCTCACTGCCACTTTAGTTTGGCGATTCTTCGGGTTTAAGTAATAGTTGAGATTTATTAATCAATTTGCATAATTATGAAGATTCTGTTAATTAATTTCACTACAGTATAAGTAGCTAAAAAACTATTAAGAATGCTGTTAACAAACAATAAATAAAAAAAAATTGTTTGACAGTTAAATTAACTAAATTTTCTTTAAATTAAACCATAGATTACTTAGTAAGTATAAGTTAATTTATTGATGTTTAAATGTTGACATCCCATCGTATTCAACCTTTTAGCTTCCTACAGTTATAGTCTTCAAAATTGAGTCACACTGATATAAATAATTGAATGTTAAATAAATCAAATGCACACTCAAGTTTATTGTGGAATGCAGTTAAGTAAATACGTCAATTCTTTTATCGATAAAACGTTAATTCTGTAATTTACATTCGGTGACAACACTAATAAAATTAAAATGTATGTGTGCCCATCTTCGGTCAGTTTGCTTTGATTTTGTGTCGGAAAATGTGATCAGGTATATTGGGTATTTCTCGAAATTGGAACGGTTCTCAAAGCACCACGCATTGAAGTGTCAGATTTTTACTGACTGACCTAAACTCACCTATGTTCCTCCAGTTACCCCCATGTGCTTTCTAACAATGCGATAGTGTAAATATAATGTAGAAGATGTACATATATAGATAACTAGTTAAACTAACTGCCAGCGGCTTCGCTCGCGTGAAAGTCGGTTTCTCCATGCAAACTTCGGACCCCCGTTTAACCCCCTTAAAAGTTGAATTTCTAAAAATCCCTTAGTGCTCGCTTACGTCATAAAAGGAAACCTTGTGCAAAATTTCACGCTCCTAGTCCCAGTAGTTTCGGCTGTGCGTTGATTTATTTATTTTTTTATCCCCACGTCGGAACGCCTTGCAGCAATTACACCAATGGAACACATTTAGCCCAGAATCTGCCACTTTCTAACATCGTGTGTGCAGTGGAAAGGTAGTCATCAAAGCATATGTCATTCAGTTAGTTTCTTCTTTTATATATATAGATATATGAGTACATACATAGGTATGTAAATATACCTAAGAATCTCTTTATCTAAAGTTCTTCAAACTAAATTTAACTGAAATCTTGATAGCAAAGGTAAATATTTATGATGATATCAGCGTTATCAGCCATCTGTTAAGCCTGTGCTGACTGATAAGATAGAGATAAGATTACTGCCTATTTCTATCTTCTCGGCGATAAACAGACTCGGATTTTATCTCCCTGTTGTCTAAAGAATGCCCTGTCCTTGAAATTTATAAGTGCTAAATGATTCCAGTTTGTAACTTAGTAAAATGTTATCATAATTAAGAATGGTTCCAATTTCTTTGCGAATCCCACATGATAGTTCTTAGGTCAACATAACTTGAGACTTAAAATGCTACTGCATTCAACTACTTTCCTGGATAAGTAAAATTATAAATGAAATTTATTTTGCGAATAAGTTTTTAAAAGACGCTTTTACAAGTATTTTTTTTTTCGTAAATTAAAATTAGATGAGGACAGTGTTACCTAGCTAGCTAGCTAACAATTTTTTTTTTATTCTGATAGCGGTCAAGCGCGAACCTATCAGGTTGGCGCTTAACCGCTATCTCATCTGATGAAAAGCGACGATGCGGTCGACGATGGAGCGCGCTTACCTAGAACCTATTCACTCTTGACTTAAAGATTCCCGGGTTGTAGCCATCAGGAAACACAGATTCCGGCAAAGAATTCCACTTCTTAGCTGTACGCATAATGAATGTGTTTCTAATTATACCGTGTACATCGAAGGACTGGAACAATTTGCCTACTGCGGTCTTCCCGTCCAACTATAATTTAGGTGTCTTCAAGGCTAGAGTGAATAGGCTCTTAATAAACTAGTGCGCCTGACCATCAATGATTGCATCTCCGCTTACCATCAGGTGGGATCGCAGTCAAGCAATGGTTTATATCAATTAAAAAAAATATATAAAAAAATTAGTCAAATACATGTTTTTTTTTATTATTCTTGATAGGTTCGCGCTTAACCGCTATCTCACCTGATAGAAAGCTATGATGCGGTCGACGATGGAGCGCGCTTACCTAGAAGTAACCTATTCACTCTTGACTTAAAGATTCCCGGGTTGTAGCTATCAGGGAACACAGATTCCGGCAAGGAATTCCACTCTTTAGCTGTACGCATAATGAATGTGTTCCCAAAACGTTTCGTGCACACATGTGGTATGTCCACCATGTACCGGTATATTTTGCGAATACGTTTTTAAAAGACGCTTTTACAAGTAATTCTTTTCGTAAATTTAAATTAGATGAGGCCGGTGTTTCCTAGCTCTGGGAAGAAACACCGAAACTATTTTTTTTTTGTTTTGGAAAATAATCCAATGAATTCCCCCGCTCTTGGTCGGAGCGAGAGATAAAATGTCAGACTTTTACTGACTAAAAACCCACTCCTGGTCCATCGTTGCCTTTCATACCAGGGCCGAGTCTTCCTTTCAGACTCAGACTCATGGCCCAAGTAGGCATCGACCTAGCTGGGCCCCTACGGTTGCTGACATCTCCTTGAGGTGTGGAATGCTCGCGCCGTCGACGACTTGGGCTCGGTCCGGACGGTTACTGTACGGTCAGACGGTGAGCTACCCATTGCTCGCTGTCCGCAAGCCTGACACCGAAACTAACTAAGGTGTTAAAGTCCACTATAGCCTGTATTAGTGTGAAGTGGTACTATCCACACGAGTCTTTGACTGTCCCCACTGGATCTATTACAATAAAATTTATCTTAACATATAATTAGCAGAATGGCGACTACAGGACATTTAGCATGGAACACCTGTACTCATAGATAATAGTACAACTTAACCAGTTTGAACCGCAGTTATCCGGATCACTCTAGTTTTATAGATGTTCTAAGAACATCAGGATGGCGTCCAGTCGGTTCACTTTTAAGGTGATGGCACGTGAGCACATTCGCAGGAAGTTAGTGTAATCATCACAGCGTTGATTTGTTGGATTCGTTTTTCATAATTACATTGTTATTTTGTATGTATGTATCTAAGTATATATTTCTTTTCTATTCCTTTATCATTAAGCTGCACCTACCATGTTTTGTTTCTGCACAACCCTAAGGTCAACTGGTAGAAAATGCCTAAGGCATTAAATCCGCCTTTGTACAGTGTTTATTACTAGTGCATAAAGTTTTAATAAATAAATAAGGACGGAACCCTTATAGGATCACTTAGTTGTCTATCTGACTGTCTTATAAGACCCTTTATCTCGGGAACGCGTAAAGGTATTGAGTTGAAATTAAAACCATTTACTCAGGTTTACTGTCCCTTCAAACTGTGAAAAAATCAAACTTCTGAATTAACGAGAAAAAAAGATACGGTCGATTATGTGCCAAAAAACGTATATTTTGACACTCAAGGGAATCAAAATTCATGGGGTACTTCCCGTTGCCCTAGAATCCTGAAATTTGCCGAACCAAATGATCCAATACACGCGCTACCATCAGTGAGACATTTAAGTGAGCATGACAAACTCTCAACTGCCATGCTCATTTATGTCAAACAAGTCCAATGAAGTCCAAAAATAACCTAAAAACCATAAATAGCTCCATGGTACTCACATTTAAAAACTGGAAAAAAATGCTTCTACATTATACAATACTATAATATTTTCGAATTTCAAAAACATTAAAAAAATCATCATCATCTTCCTGCCCTTGTCCCATCTTATTTGGGGTCAGCGCAACACGTTTTTTTCTTCCATTCTATCCTGTCAACCGTCATACTATCACTAACTTCCTTTTCTTTCATATCACTGTTCACACAATCCATCCATCTTTTCTTTGGCCTCCCTCTCCCTCTCCACCCATCCACATGCACACTCATAACTCTTTTAGTAACATGTGTTTCATCTCTCCTCTTTACATGACCATACCGAGACAAACGATTAAAAAAATTAAAAATAAAACATTAAAAAAAAAAAAATAATTTCCAAGCTAATCAATTTGTACACCCTAGTGGTAGTTGAGCTGGACCAGCATTGAGCCAAGCATTTTTATTGAATACAATCCTCCAACTTATAATATGCTTGCCTGCATAGTGTGCGTTTAATACAAGATTTAAATTTCGTTTCATTGAGTTCTAATGGGGAGTTATTTTAATATAACAATTCAAACAGTACCCCATGAAAGAAGTGGCCACTTTAGCCAGCCACCTGGTTGAAATAATTGGTCTTTATTTGTTGTAACATAATTATATCTGTCGCCTCTTTTGCTAAAAATATGAAGAGATGATGATAAGAGGTGGGTGCCTTAACCATCATGCCACTTAAAATCCCTCTATCCCTGATAAAAACCAATCAAAAGCTCAACAGCTTTTCAGCAGCGAATCACAGACAGACATTGATATTGAGACACAAATATAGATAATGACTCAATATATTGAAGCGCGTCTGCCAGCCACAGTGATAAATAATGTTCGATAACTATTTTAAGTAATATTATGACGCAATATGGTAGCTTAGTAATTGAAATAACACTTTGTTTAATACTTAATCTTTGTTTGTTTGGTTTGGAGATGAAACTTTACGATCTCTTCCGTTAGTTTTTAGGGTTCCGTATCCAAAGGTCAAAACGGGATCCTATTACTGAGTCTGTCTGTCTGTCACCAGGCTGTATCTCATGAACCGTGATAGCTAGACAGTTGAAATTTTCACAGATGATGTGTTTCTGTCGCCGCTATAACAATAAATACTATAAATAGAACAAAATAAATATTTAAGTGGGGCTTCCATACAACAAACGTGATTTTTGGTCGTTTTTAGGGCTCCGTACAATTAGTAGTTAGTAAATTGAACTGACCGTTAAAGGGTGGTTCCTTTAACGGTCAGTTCAATTTAGCAAACGGAAAAAAAACTGCCACATAAACTTATAAAGGGAACATTTACTGATGGGAGACAAAATATTTTTTTTTAATGAAAGAAGAGAGAAAAACAGTTTATTCACGCGAAATGACGCAATCTTAAAACTAGTTAACAAACATAATCAATTGATAGGTAAGAAATGCGTCACATCCGCGCAAAACAGCCGAACGCTCAGCATAAAGCTGCGGCCTCACGCATAATACGATGAGCTCACAGCGCTGGTTTTTAGCGTGTGCCGGTGGCAGTGTCGACATAAAGACGAAAGAACGGTGCAGTGTAAAAAAAAGTACAGTGTAATCGTCTTTGAGTATTAATGAACAGTGTCAGACTTTTTGGCGTCTGACTACCGATAACAACTGTCATAGATCTAGGCATTACGTGCTTTCCGAGGCACGAGGTGTCTGTAATGTCTTAGATAAACAGTTTTATTTAATGAAAAAATGAGGTTGCACAAACAGGTAAAGAAGGCAAGAAACCCTGCCTCCTAAACTAGGGATGCCTGTGACTTAGGAGTCAGTGTTCTACTTCAACTTCGTTCACAAAGAAACTTTTATTAGTCTAATGACCTATTTTATCTATGTGTATGAGAATGTGTTACTGAGTTTTGGACAATAATGTTTATTATTAAATAGTTACATTATTTTAGAAATATGGTCTTCTGTACGGATTCCTGATTGAGTTCACAGTTCGGTTTCGAACCCGCAACCCCATGTATGAGAGACGGGTGCCTTAACCAGTGGGCTATCAATTGGGCTAAATCTCTGGTAATTTGGTTACCTTAATGTGTGTCTAATATTATTTAGTTTAAATAATTTGGGTAAAGATCTGTTCATATTTCTGTTTTTTTTTTTAACCATAGAACTCTAGATAGTTGTGAGTTACTTTATTTTACTAAAACACTATCGACTAAATATTTGCATGCCATCACTAAATGGCGGAATGTGTCTTTGCACTTAGTCTCCTGTGTACAACATCTTTTGTACCTACCACATTTTACGCAAATAAATGATATTATATATATTATCACGATACATATCTTTGACATACATATACCTTCACACAAAATACAATACCTCCTCGTTTTACATTACATAGTTGAAGTATAGCAGCGAATCAACAAGTTAGAACGCATTTAGGCAGACGTGCCGTATCAGCGCGCAATAGGACGTTACATTACTTAGTTGCACTACTGTTATCAACTGTACTGTAGTGTACTGATAAGCAGGTGCCTATCAAGAGCGACGGCGATCTGTAATAGGTGTGCTGTTGTAATATGTTCCTGTTTTTATTGAAATTATTCCTACTGGTTATCGCTAAGAGCTAAAATCGATTCTAAGGAGAATCTAGCGGAATTATTGTTACAAAAAACAAAGCAATTGTTACAAAGCTCGCCTTTGTACATAAATTATCAAATCCATGTATTGATGTTAAGTTTTTTTTTGTGTGTACAGTAAAGAAAAAAGAAAAAATGGAAATGAACAGGTCTTATAATTGCTCTAACCTTGTTAATTAACGTATTGATTTTTTTTTTAATTACATTTAGTTCTAATTGAAGTAATTAAACGTCATAACTATCGCTGTTAAACTATAGAAATATTTTTTGTCAGGATTTTGCGAAGCCAAGTAAAAAAAATGGGCAAGTAATAATCATAATAATAATATGTCGGACTTGCGCACTGAGGGTTTCTTACAAACTTACCTATGCATAAAATAGCATAATCAGCCTTTTAATGTTCTAAACCGCTCTTACGCGATTATGACGTTATTAAACATTTTTCATTCGATATTTTGGAAACACAGTATCTTGTGAATATTATCTAGGCTTCTATTGAAATCAATTTATAAATTTGTGTAAAACTAATCCAGTATGAACCTGTGACACTTCATAATTAACTCAAAAAATTAAAAAAGTCAAAAAAGTATAACAATAGAAGATTTGCAAATTTAATCAAGATTCTGAATTACGGCAATTTTTTTCAAAAACTCTTAAGGGTTAAAAAAAAACACGTATTTCCTGGAACAAGTTTTGTAAAATATTAGAGTAAATCACGGAATTACCGAATGCTTACAGAGTTTTCAGGCGTTATCTTTCTTTTTTCGCATTGCCTTTTCATCAAACATCGCGTTCGATTACGTTAGATGAAGCAACAAGCTTTTAAACAATGCTCGATGTTGACGATAGGCCTGAAAAAAGACCCTTTTAAACAAATATATGTAACTTAGATGGACAAAAATGAGCACCTAGACTTGAATGTTTAAAGCAAAACAACACCTTAATACCACCAAATTATGTCAAAAGCGCAAACATCCCCATAAACCACCTCCCCCCACTTGTCACCACACTATTAACTAACTTGGTTGGACATGAAAAGCTACTTGAGACAGCCTACCTGTGTCACGTCCGATAGAAACCTTTCACACACAATTAGGATTTTTAAAACAAACAAACGTTTTTAAAACGTCTTCATCCCCCTAAA
Organism: Mythimna vitellina; assembly: GCA_949316375.1. Lineage (NCBI taxonomy): Eukaryota > Metazoa > Arthropoda > Insecta > Lepidoptera > Noctuidae > Mythimna > Mythimna vitellina. The sequence continues at coordinate 3,628,721 of OX438691.1, read as the reverse complement.
TCATGTAATTCAACACTAACTTTGCCACACATCCCCCCACCCTACCTGTCACACTTTTAACTTAAACGGACATACGTAACTTAGATGGACACGAACAGTTACTTGAGTTTAACTTACCTGTGCCACGAAAATTAGATAAATAGGAATTATTTTGCCTAAAATTTGGTCTTTTTAGGGTTCCGTACCCGAAGCGTAAAACGAGACCCTATTACTAAGACTCCGCTGTCCGTCCGTCTGTCTGTCTATCACCAGGCTATATCTCTTGAACCGTGATAATTCGACAGTTGAAATTTTCACAGATGATATATTTTGAGTGCCGCTTTAACAGGAAATATTAAAAAACAGAATAAAGTATATATTTAAGAGGGCTTCCATACTTCAAACGTGATTTTTTCGTCGATTTTTTCATCACACTATGTTTATTCACAACAGGATATTAATACAATATACAACTGAACATTAAGCCCAACAAGCAGGCTAGGAATTAAGTCCTTCTTTTTGTGTTGCGTAAAATTTTAATAAATAATTACCCCAAATCTCAGTCCATCCTAAGGTGTCAGTAATATAAAGTAAACATCATAAAAGTATAAAAAAATAAACATCAATAAAAAACGTAACTCTGTTTCATACTATACATATAAGCACTTAAACAAAACTCCATCAAAAAATTCCTCCTCAACGCTGTCGTCTGAAACTGTGTCCAAAAACTGGAGGCATTGATACGTTATATGGCAAAATAAAGCACTTATTTCAAGAAGGTGGTGTGTCAAAAAACGTAGTGCATTTTTCAAAGCGTAGATCTCTAAGGAGAAGAAAGTTCTTTTTTATTCTTGATAGGTTCGCGCTTGACCGCTATGTCACCTGATGGAAAGCGACGATGCAGTCCACAATGGAGCGCGCTTACCTAGAAGCAACCTATTCACTCTTGACTTAAAGATTCCCGGGTTGTAGCCATCAGGAAACACAGATTCCAGCAAGGAATTCCACTCCTTAGCTGTACGCACGATGAATGTGTTCCCAAAACGTCTTGTGAGTATAGGTGGCTCATCATCGTAAGCCTGGTGGTCCGATGATGGAACGCGCAGGCGGAATTAGGTTATGCAATTCCGAAGCACACTCCCCGAAATGCAACCGGTAGAAAACCGACAGACTAGCAACTCGGTGTCGATGCTCAAGACTTTGAAGCCTCGACTCAACGAGTGCATCATCCTATCGTGTAAGAAACTCAATGGACGCTCTTTTAAATCATGTTATGCAATTTAAAATTCCTGAATACATATTTTTTATCTGTTATGTAAATGTTCCGCGTACCGGAAGACGCAGCGTTGGAAGGCCCCCTACAAGGTGAACCGATGACCTGGTGAAGGTTGCGGGAATCCGATGGATACGAGACGCATAGGACCGTTCTTTGTGGTGACATTTGGGGAGGCCTATGTCCAGCAGTGGACGTCTATCGGCTGAAATGATGATGATGATGATGATGATGATCTGTTATGTGAGAATAATATCAATAAAAATTAAAACTTACAAAAATTAAATCTGTCAGAACACTTACCCACGCTAACTTACCCACTAACCCCTCAACTTGTCACACTGTTAAACCTCCCAACTAACTTAAACGGCTATAAATAAGTGAGACGGACATGAAAAGCTACTTGACGCAAGCCTACCTGTGCCACATCAATTAGATTGAAACTTAACGCGTTGTGCATAGAGTGCCGACTGTATCGCGACGGTTAATGGCGCGAAAATCGCTGATAACACCCCCACTTTCACCCCCATTCAACCCGCTTCCCCCCTTAGTTTCACCCCCCAACGCCCCCCAGTATCAGGGGGCTAAAGATCTCCGATCGGTGTAATTGTCTGGTAATAGATAATAGTTCCGACTTTGCGGCTGATTTTTGATTTGCTAGGCTGATGATTAGATGGCTTTTTGGAAGTATTTATCGGTAAGTTGCCCCAGTTTTCGGTGGTATTATATAAGGCTGGAGTATGATAGTCTACATGGATAATTTTGTAAGTTTTCGTTCACACTCAACGAGTAAGAAAACTTTATAAAATCGTTTCAAATTTCAATCAGACAGTCTTTATCATTATAATAATTATGCTATACTCTTTATGTTTATTATTATAATCACACACAGAAAAATCGGAACCCTTATAGGATCACTTTGTTGTCCGTCTGTCTGTCTGTTTGTCAAGACCCTTTATCTCAGGAATGCGTAGATGTATCGAGTTGAAATTAAAACCGTATATTTAGGTCTGCGATCCCTTAAAGCTGTAAAAAAAATCAAACTTATAAGTTTAGGGAAAAAAAGATATGGCCGTTCATGTCGCAAAAAACATATATTTCGACTCTCAAGGGAACCAAAATTCTGGAGTACTTCCCGTTGACCCAGAATCCTGAAATTTTGCACAAGCAAGGTCTTATAACACAAGTATAGGAATTAATCTGAAAACGGAAAATTCGTTGTTACATTATAATTTTTTTTTTCCGATTTGGAAAAAACTTCGAGACTGCAATCAGGAATTGAACTCTTTACATAGGTAAGTTGGCACGGAACCCTCAGAGCGCCAGATCGACTCGCACTTGCCCAGTTTTTAATACATACCGGACACTTTCTGCAAATACGTAAAGAAGGAAGCAATTTTTAGATTCAAATAAAATTGACAGATTTTTAAATATAAAAAAACATTAAAAAGAGTAATATTTATTTAAATGGTATTTGAAACATGTGACCCATGTGTTTTACCTGCTCATACCCTAAGTACATAAAAACTACATAAATCATAAAATTAAAACCTTTCAAATGAAACGCCAATACACTGCTCCACTATGAATATTACCGGCAAAAATAATTATCGACTACACATAATATTAAGCCCACCTTCCATCAATTATAGCTATACTATTTTTTCCGCTGTACGTTCCTTTCGGCGGCAGTGGAGCCGTCTCCCATTCGCTCAATCATCTGCTTATCTGGCGGGCTATCGGTACGTAATACATTGTATCACATTTTCATAAGAGATTCATTTAGCTCGAGTTTTGCTCACCCTCAGTCGAGTGGGTCTGTTTCCATTAAACATCACTCCTTTAGCAAAACGGAACGTAATATCTGCCATGTTTTAAAAACCAGTTAATTCTTGCTTTTCGCAGAACCATCTTAATATTACTGGTATTGGTATTCAGTTATCCTAGAGTACATCCAAAGAAAGAGGTCTAATTATATCTTTCAATCTAGTCTTTTAAACCGACTTATAAGATTATAAAAAGAATTTTTATAATCTTTGTCTTTCAAGTCTAATGGAAGATTAAATTTTTAAGCGTCAGTAAAACGATCACTCTGACATATGACATCATCATGCAGCAACCAAAGAAACTTGCGGTGAAACCGCAGGGCAATGACTTTACAACCACTTGACTGCTCATAAGGGCGACTCAGGCTCACAACACATAAGTGCAACTTGCACTTATACTAGATACCAATATTAGTGCCTTCAGAGAATCCTCAGTGCACGAGTCCGACTCGCACTTTCCCTGTTTCCGCTTGACCAATATCTCACTTGATGATAAGAGACGATGTGTTCGACGATGGAGCACGCTTACCTAGAAGTAACCTTGTCACTTCTGACTTAAAGACCCCTCGTAAGTAGCGGTTTGACAACTTCTTAGAAAACCACAATTTTCTAAGAAGTTGTCAAACCGCTACTTTAATTGGTACTTTGGCAGATTCTTGCTACGTCCATCAGTAGTGGCCAAGTGGTAACAGCCCCGACCTACGAGTTGTAGATCGCGGGTTCAAACCCAGCCAGGCGCTATAAGTACTTTGTATAATTTATTTCATCACCACAGCTCTCAAAACGGTGAAGGAAAACATCGTGAGGAAACCGGCATGTCCTAGAACCAAAAAATTCGAAAGCATGTGACATTCACCAACCCGCAACCCCTCTCCTAGAGAGCAGAGGCCTGAGTCCCAGCTGTGGAAACATTAAAAGGCTGATTATACTATGTTACGTCACTTTGTCATACTTTTAATAGGCTAAGGAAAACACGTATTACTATAATATTACTTATAAAATTAGTCGTATTCCAGGTAGGTATGCACACCTCTCAGATTTATTTATTTTCCTTAACGACAAGCGCTTCAGTTTTTTTTTTTTTTAGTTTATACGAACTTTGAAATGAAACTTTATAGACAAAAAAAAATATAGTTAAAAAATATAGTTTCAAATAAAGGGCTTTTACACTACTAATTAATTAAATTGTGACTTCTAAGAGAATGTATAATATGAAGACAGCGAGTGTATGATGGTGTGTGTTATTGGTTTTTCAAATTTTTCCGTTTCTCGTACCGTGTCGTACGCTGTCATGGGCACATTCCCGGAGGGCGGGCGGGGAAGTCTGCTGCTCGCGATAGCGCCCTACCTTTGTTCTGACGGGCTATCTCCGCCCAGGGATCATACTAAATTATTTATCCTTTCCACCATGAGGTGAGAACTGCCGGTCATGGGAAAAAGATCGGTCGTTCACTCATTATTGTTTTTATTTTGGCGAGTGTATTAGTGTTGTTGTATTTGAACTTAAAGTTCGTATATTTTAAACTAGCTGACCTGAGCCCGCTTCGCCATGCGTGATATATTTTTGGCTTTATAAAATATTATTAACTGGCTTTTGCCAGCGTCTTCGCTCCCGTCTACTGACTACTGTATTCTACTCTACCCAACTCTACCCTACTCTACTCTACCCTACTCGACCCTACTCTACTCTACCCTACTCAACGCCAACAAATATTTGTCCCGTGCGGGAATCGAACCGGCGACAAGAAGCGTGGCAGCTAATCACTTAACCACTGCGCCAACCGTAACATCAGGAACGATAAGCCTTCTTTATTTTAGTTACTCAATTTTACAAAGTTAGGTTTTTTACAATTAATATAAATTAGTGCTTGACTGCGATCCCACCTGATGGTAAGCAGTGATGCAATTGTTGATGGTGAGGCGCACTTGTTTATTAAGAGCCTATTCACTCTAGCCTTAAAGAAATCTAAATTATAATTGGAAATGGTTCCATGGTTCCAATGGTATTTTTTGTAGGACCCATTTCAATTTACTAATCAATCAAGCCTATCGCAGATCAATCCCAGCGATACAGCCTCCAAATCGTATACATTGCCAACAAGAATCCTTAAAATCAGCTTCAGCTACACCAAAGAGTAATACGTATGTATTCGTAATTCACAGATAAGCCGTTATCTCATGAGGGAATTGGGAGTTCAGATGAAACGTCTTCTCTGTATTATCACTAAGTCACTTGTGTTTTCTCAAGCGTATCTTTTATGTTGTTTTAAAGATACGTTCAGGCTATGAAGAATAACTTACTGGTTTCATGGCCAAGAAGTTTAACCCTTAACGTTTGCGTCGGATTGATCCAACGAATGTTTTTGTGCCCTATTCGCCAGGGTCGTCTGTTTGCGACTGGGCACTCCATCTTGTATAGTTCTCCAATTGCCATAGGTTACAGAAGAGCTGACGAGATAATATAATATATAATAATATTCCACAACTATCACACAACCGGCTAGCCCGAAGCTAAGCAGAGCTTGTGTTATGAGTACTAGACAACTGATAAACATACTTATATATTATATATTTCAAAATAAATACATATTATATATAAATTACACCCAGACACAGAACAAATGATCGTGCTCATGACACAAAAATTTGTCCGCGGTGGGAATCGAACCCACGACCTTCGGCATAGCATTCAGGGCCAATAACCACTAGACCAACAGGCCAGTCTCATAACACAAGCTCTGCTTAACTTGAGACTAGACGGCGTTGTGTGATAGTTATGAAAAAAAAATGTAGGTATTTTTTTTTTAATTTTTTTTTTTTTATTGGGTGGGAAAATCATCTTATGACAAAACCCGCTCTTGGGTGGAGCGGGAGATAGTGTCAGACTTTTACTGACTAAAAACCCACTCCTGTTCCTTCGTTGCCTTCGTCCCAGAGCCCCGGGTTTCGTTTTCACACTACCCATGGCCCCAGTAGGCTTCGACCCTGCTGGGCCCCTACGATTTGCTGACATCTCCCTGAGGCGCGCGTGGAACAATACGCGCCGTCGACGACTTGGGCTCGGTCCGGACGGTTACCGGACGGTCGGACGGCGGGCTACCCATACACTCTATTACGGTACTCTATTCACTCTATTAATCTATCCTTTCATACAAACATTCGTCCTGGGTAGGAATCGAACCCACGACCTCCGGTATAGTAGTCAGGGCCACTAACCACTAGACCAACAGGCCTGTAAATTTTATTGATATACATATTGTTTGTAATTTTAATTGGTTGTTTAACTGTTGTAAACAAATAAATAAATAATGCCTCAAGAGGGAAGCGGCAGGTCAAACTAGTTATAGATATAAGACACCTGTTTTACACTTTTACGAATTTTGAATGACCTATCGTTTAAACTAAGCAACTACATTTATTACATTCTAAAAACAATGTGACAACTCCTGATAAAATCATTTCAAATTCGAACCCCAAATAAAATTCAAACGCCTACCATTAAATCGATTTACATACAAATCAATCACTAAGAAATTCAACGCTGCCTGATTCACGTCAAAACGATTGTCGGAATCGATTCTCGATACGAGATCACGCGTCAGGTATCGATTACTATCGTTACTCGATCGGAACTCGTTTTCTCGCCAGGCATCGCGGCCGCGCGGGCATCAGTGCGATAATGTCACCTGTGATCAATCTGTAGGCCCTTCTCACGAGTAATCTCGTATGAAATATTTCTTGTTCCGCGAGGTAGTGCGATAGGGTTTGTATCGATGGAGGGCTGGTCAAAAATTCAAGGTAAGTGAGGGGTTAAAATTGTTGGATTGATACGAAATAATGTTATTTAGATGTTATTTATTAGTGCAAAAAAACATTTTTTTTTCTTAAAGATAACGTTGCCAAGCTCTAGGAATTATTCCTGTTTGGTTTGTGCGTTTACTAACATGACTCTTTTATCGTGAGTGTGTTCACTTACATGACTCGTGTTGATACAGGAGTCATGTGAGTTCGTTCACTAACATGACTCCTGTATCTTGACTGCGTTAACTGATATGACAAACTCATACCACAAGACACCCAGACTCGATACAACCAATTGTTGGCCATAAAAATGTTTGTTCCATGCGAGAATTGAATCCACAACACGTAGCAACACAGCCAATCGCTAAACCATTGCGTCACAATCATGCTATCAATCATTGTATCCGACTAGTAAAAACTAACCTCTTCTCTTGTTAAAAAATTGTATTTAATATAATAATATAATATAATATTCCACAACTATCACAAAACGCCGTCTAGTCCCAAGTTAAGCAGACATTGTGTTATGAGTACTAGACAACTGATAAACATACTTACATATTTCTAAATACATACATATTATAGATAAATTACGCCCAGACACAGAACAAATGATCGTGCTCATCACACAAACATTTGTCCTGGGCGAGAATCGAACCCACGACCTCCGGCATAGCAGTCAGGGCTTCTAACCACTAGACCAACAGCCAGTCAATAACCCAATAACCATTTTTTATTAAATTGTCTTTTATAACTCGATATCCATATAAAAAAAACTCAGTCAACATGCCCTCAAAAACATACATATTCTATAAAACAGAAAACCAACAGTTTACGATCACAAAGCTCGGTATCAGCGATGTAGATGTGGCTCGTTAGTTCGAACGAGCCGGTCGGTCTCGCCAAATTGCGCGTGACGATAAACTCGGCTATATCGCACCTTTACAGAATAAGGACATTTTAAAAATCACTCGAGTGAATTTTTGAATAGGCTTAGGTGAATGGAGGTTTATGGGACGGTTGTAATAGGCTTTTTAGAGGTTTTTCGTGGGTATGTGCAGGGTAAAGTGATAATCTTGGAGACGGTTTTGAAGGTACGTTGTCTTTATTATTTTTTTCTGTATTTAATACTTTTTCGCGCGCCAGTCCCTCCGGTGGTTGTTAAGCTCATCTCTCCAGCCTTACGGCGCGTACTGTTCCACGCGCGTCTCAAGGAGATGTCAGCAACTGTAGGGGCCCAGCAGGGTTGAAGCCTACTGGGGCCAAGGGTCTGATTCTGAAAGGCGACCGTGTACGAAAGTCAACGAAGTCTGACAGTAGTCAGTAAAAGTCTGATACTATCTCCCGCCCCGCCCAAGAGCGGGGGATGTCATAAGATGATTTTCCCACCGGAAAAAAAAATAAAAAATCTCTCCACCTTCATCTTGGTCTGCCACGATGTCGTCTTGCGTTTAATGGGACCCAATAAGTCTTCTAGGCCGCAGCTCATCTGTCATGCTGCAGTCATGTCCGACCCAATCCCATTTTAGAGTAGCAGCTATTCGGTTAACATCTTTTATTTTAGTTTCAGCGTGCAATATTGTGTTTTTTACGCGCTCGGAAAATCGAACCCCCAGAATACTGCGCTCCGTGGCTCACTAACAAACTGGCCCGTTATGACTGAGAACAGACGTGTGGAAAAGGGAGAGAGGCCTTCATCCAACCTTCGATAATAGTCCATTAAGACTATTATCTAAAAACACATTCTTTCTTAGTTGCAATATGATTATGATTTCAGATGGAAATTTTTTTTTTCTTGATAGGTTCGCGCTTGACCACTATCTCACCGGATGGAAAGCGACGTTGCGGTCGACGATGGAACGCGCTTACCAAGAAGTAAGCTATTTACTCTTGACTTAAAGATTCCCGGGTTGTAGCCATCAGGAAACACAGATTCCGGCAAGGAATTCCACTCCTTAGCTGTACGCACAATGAATGTGTTCGTAAAACCTTTTGTGCGTCATCTTTTTCTCTTCTGTTATGATAAGGTTTTTTAGTTGGGAAGTTATCAAATAAATTCTTCCGTTAATAGATTTATCAGTCTTGCTGTCCAATTACTAGGCAAAGGATTCTTCTCGTTCTCGCTCTTTTCATTTCTCTCCGTCGTGTAAAGCCATTTTAATTATCTTTTTTTTCGGAAACTATTTGTATGGCTAACAGATATGTGTTTCGCGTCTGGGCGTCTTGTGTATGTGAGTTTTCGTATTGGAGTTACTCCTAGTGTAGGACAACGTAAATTTTATAATAAAAAGTAATCATCATCATTTCAGCCGAAAGACGTCTTCTGCTGGACATAAACCTCCCCCAAATGCCGCCACAATGACCGGTCCTGTGCGTCTCGCATCCATCAGATTCCCGCGACCCTCACCAGGTCATCGGTCCACCTTGTTGATGGAAAGGGCTATGCTCGAAGTTTTCTTGCGTGATCGCGTCAGAAATGAGGATATCCGCAGGAGAACCAAGGTTACGGACATAGCCCGAAGAATCGCCAAACTTAAGTGGCAGTGGGCAGGGCACATTGCTCGCAGAACAGATGGTCGATGGGGACGAAAGGTTCTGGAATGGCGACCGCGAACCGGAAGACGCAGCGTTGGATAAAAAGTAATAAATGAATTGAAATTCATTTTGTGTTAATGACATCTCAGTAATTAGATGCTCCTGTCGAAAACTAGTGTTTAACTAATACAATACAACAATACACCTACTGATAATTTGTTGGATAAGTAGTCTATCAATTAAATTGATAATTACGTGCCGGCTGTCACATCTTGAAACATAACTGTAACTTAGATTTAGGGTGGCCACACACAGGCATAAAGTGCCGCTATCGGCATATTTTCTGTAGTTTTCATACATTTTATATGGACTCGCCGCATACAGTTGACACCGATGGCCGCCACATGCTACAAATCGTCACTGCTCGCTTCTTGTGGCCCGCACCTGCCACTTACCCTCGACACAAGACGCCGCCACATGCCGCTCGTGCGATTCTATTATATATGTATATAATTTTATAATTATATAATACTTACTACATATTAATATAATCAATAGTCAATCATTAATTTTCTAAAGCAGGTGAGTTAACAGATAGTTTATTAAAAAATAAGTGCATTATGTTTTGCCAAAAGAATGGCGATGGCGTACAAAATTAAGGCACAAAAACTAAGCAAATAAAATAAATTGGTCTGAATTTAAAATATCAATTAAATAAATATTTAAGACACAGAATAATTTCATCTTCTATGACGACGTTACAATTAAAACTTCCTCGTCAGGGTCCATTGATCCATGATTTTGCGCGCATGGGTTAAAAAAAAATTGTATCTACCGACCGCAAGTTTCGACCACCGGCCACAAGTAGCTGTCGCGCGCTTCAGCTACCTTTGTGGTCGCTTCTAGCTTTTCGTGGCAGCGTTTGTAGCTGTCGCATGTAGCCCGTGTGCACTTTCTTAACATGGATTACAATGAAATCTAGATTACGAAGTTACGGTACAAATAAAATTACCAATCATTATCTCTGTCTTGTAACATATTACTAAATTACTAGGCAATTTCTGTTGCTGTGTGTTGCTCAATAATTGCATTGTGACGTCATTGTCGCCTTATGAAGCTGAAAAATCTGTGAAGTGGATTTTTTTTTACATAACTTATTTGTTTAAAAATTACTACATACTATTTAGGTACATACTTACTACATAAACACATAATATATCTACATGTTTTTATTAAACTTAAAACAGATTAAAATATGGCGTCGAAAACCTCCTCCGCATGCCTGTCGATTTGTCATGTGCCAAAAAGACACTGCTCCCTGGCAATTCTTATCCACTGGCCAAGATAAAAATCAGCCCTTGGGTCTCGCAGTCACAAGACTTGGGTCACAAGACCCAACTGAAACTGAACTTTTTTATAATATGTGAGCACAATTCGAAAGTTTCAACACCAATCGGCACGAAAATATACCAATAAGTTTATAAAAAATTCGCTGCTTGAGATTTTCTGCAGCCGCAGCAGCACCATCGGCACACCTGGGCACGCTACAATTATGACGGTAAGCTAGGACCGCGGAGAATTTCTGAAAAGGAGTCTGTCTCCGTAGTCCTAGAACGCAAAGGGCAACTGAAGGATACAGGTGTGGTTTTAGTCAGTAAAAGTCTGACACGCCGTCCTATTCCACCCAGAGCGCGAGAAGTCATAAAAAAAGAAAAACAACCACCAGCACACCACGACGAGCTAGGCATATGGGTTGGCGCAAGAGTATGGACACAAGAATATATCAATAAATATTTTACATAATTCAGAATAAACATAACTTTTTCATTATATGTGTGTGGGCAGTTGGACGCCCTTGGGCCAAGGGTTTTAAACTCAAACTGTTTGAAAATGTTATGCAGACAAGGTTATCACATTTCCATCGCAGAGGTTTAATTAATTAAAATTAATTGTATATTTAGCGAAAATTATATGTATATATATTTATTTTTTTTGCCTTTTGGTTTTTTTCCTCTCCTAGAGAGGAGACCTGAGTCCCAACCGTGAGAATATTATACGGCCGACTATGCTATGCTATATATATATATATATCTTTAGAACAACATTTCTGTTTCATTTTCTTTACTGAAACCAAGAACACACTTAGCATACGTTACACTTTACTCTGACGTAATCACTGAGCAGAAAAATATCCGCGTTTTAACGATTGCCAGATAAAACTCGGGCTCCGCGAACGTGTTTAAAGGTGTCTCGTTAAGAGCTCAATTGAGCGTGACGGTTGATAACAGGATTACAACTTGGTGTGATGTGTGCTCAAGTTGTTGAGGAGTTTCCTTTGTGACGTAGTCTGTAAGGTGTTTAAAGATGCTTAACTCACGCTTTTTTACTCGACGGGGAGTGGGCAGCGGTTGCCTGCTTCTGCGAAGTAGTAATGCTAGCGAAAAGGCGGCCGCACGCGGAACGAACATCTTCACTGATTTCCAGCCAACGATGGCGTGGGCTTGCGGACGACGAGCAATGGGTAGGCCGCCGTCCGGCCATGCGGACCGAGCTTGAGTTGTTGAGGGCGCGTAGTTTTCCATGCGCTCCTCAAAGAGATGTCAGCAAAATCATAGGAGCCCAGCAGGGGCGGAGCCTACTGGGGCCATAGGTTGACTTTCGAAAGGGATACCCACAAATTAAATAATAATAAAATATAGATTAGCGATGTTGAAAACGATGTTGCGATGTCGATGTTGAATGGTTGATGGGGCCGAAAGGTTCTAGAGTGGTGACCGCGCACCAAAAACGAAGCGTTGGAAGGCCTCCCTCAAGGTGGACCGAAGACCTGGTGAGAGTCGTGGGAGTGCGGTGGATGCGAGACGCACAGGATCGGTCGTTGGTTCGTCGCTTGGGGGAGGCCTATGTCCAACAGTGGACGTCTTTCGGCTGAAATGATGATCATGATAGATTAGCGATCCGCACCAGCTACGAACAGGTATGTAAGTAATATGTATGTATACACCTAAACCTTCCACATGAATCACTCTATTTATTGGTGAAAACTACATGAACATTCAGTTCAATCGCTTTTCAGTTTATCGCGTTCATACAGACAGACAGATTAGATGGACGAATAGGTTTTATATTTGTAAGGATAAAAGTGTGAGAGTACCAAGTGTCTGCTTACGTGAATAGTAATGATGGAGCGAGAGGGCGTATCTGAGTTTTACTGACTAAAATCACACCTATGTCCTTCAATTCATATTTATTTTTAATAAAAAGCCTAACCAACCATTTCCTTGTTAGCAAGCCAGTCAAGACAATTTTCATACAAAATTACATACATCAAATGTTTCATATCTGTTTATCAGACGGGGTGTAGGAGGGTGGGAGGGGGGAGGCTTGCAACGCAGAGATAACAGTTAAAAGTGAAGTTGGGGCTGTTTATTACCCCACACTAGGTTCGCGACGTGGTTTTACTTAGGTTTGGGGTGTTTAAGAAGTGTTCGAGTAGGTACTGAAATTATTGTTTTTTGAAAGTGAGTTTTCTTTTGAACAATGTAAAGAAAATAATAAATGAAAGTAATTGTACTGAAGAAGAAAACTGATGATATTTGCTGGGCTTCTGCTCTCATGTTAATGGGTTGTGCGAAAGAAAACCCCGGGGTCCTGAAACGAAGGCAAAGAAGGAACAGGAGTGGGTTTTAGTCAGTAAAAGTCTGACACGCCCTCTCGCTCCGCCCAAGGGTGGGAGATGTCAACAGATGATTTCCGACCTATAAAAAACCTAACTGTATAAAAAATAGTTATAAACATCGATTTTATAAATTTAATGCATTATCGTAATCAGTCTTATAATGTCCCAACTACTTGGTCTCAGACCTCATCTGTATGAGAGGGAATGGTCCGCAATATTCCACGCAGGCCCAGTGTGGGTTGATGATAGATGACACATTTCTTCGAATTTTTAGTTCTAGGACATGCCGGTTTCCCCACGATGATTTCCTTTACCGTTTAGAGAGCAGTGGTGATGGAATAAATTACTCAAAGCAAACCCCTTGCCCGAGCCTGAACCCACGACGTCCTTAACGACTCGTAAATCGAGGCAGTGATCACTCAGCCACCACTTCTCCCTACTGGACCACGACTGGCACATTTAAAGCCACTACCACTAAGAAAATAATAACAATAATATTTCACAACTTTCACGTAACGCGTAAAGTCCCAACTTAGCAGAGCTTGTGGTATGAGTACTAGACAAATGATAAACATACTTATATATATATTAATTCTAAATACATACATAATATAGATAAATTACACCCAGACAGAACAAATGATTATGCTCATCACACTAACATTTGTCCTGGGTGGGAATCGACACCACAACCTCCTGCTTAGCAGTCAGGGCCACTAACCCCTAGACCAACGGGCCAGTCGATAATGTTCCACAACTTTCACACAACGCGTCAAGTCCCAAACTTAGCAGAGCTTGTGCTATGAGTACTAGACAACTGATAAACATACTTATCTCAATACATACATGTAATAAATAAATTACACCAAGACAATGAACAAATGATCAGGCCCATCACAAAAACATTAGTCCTTCCTGGGTGAATATCGAAGGCACGACCTCCGTCTCAGCATTTAGGGCCACTGACAGACCAACAGGCCTTTCGAAATCATCACGCAGCTCGATAAAAATATCTTACTCGCAATCTAACCTACTAAACATTGAATCTCCTCCACTTTCCGTCCAAAACAGGTCAAAAACCCTTATCAGTCCAAAGGTAATGCAAAGAAAAGTATTTAATTACAAGAACCACTGGGTAATTTGGCGAATTACAAGGTAATTCGCACTAGAGGGCGCTGGGGATGTGATAGAGCGAGGCAATATCCGTTGAAGCAACAGGCAATAACACCCTATCATCCTGATATGAACTAAATTACCAAAGGAATAAGGTTGGATTTCAACTGCAAAAGTGTTGGAGATGTATAGAGTATCGTATCAAGGAAATATGGATGGTAAGAGAGAGGAGTAAGGTTTGAATTTGATTGGGTTAGTAACAATAGATGTATTATCAGGTAATTTCGTTGTTAAATGTCTGTTGTGCGTTTTAGTTTTGTTGATTTTTAATCGATTGTTGTTTGTAGATCGATTGTGATCATTTATAAGACGTAAATTCATTAATTTAATATATATGTACTCGTCAAAAAAAAAAAGATTTATTGTGGGTATGGTTTTTATCAAGGTGGGAAATAATTAAATGACATCTCCTGCTTTTTCGTGTCAGACTGACTAAAACCCACTCCTGTTCCTTCTTTGTCCTCGTTCCAGGGCCCTGAGGTTCTCTTTCGCACAACCCATGGTCCCAGTAGGCTTCGCCCATGCTAGGCCCCTACGATTATACATGTATGTAGATTGACATAAAGGCAGAAACCCAGCAAATATCATCAGGAATCAGATCGGAATCCCGGCGGCATTGTGGGTATGGTTGGCGTTGTGGTTGAGCAATTGGTTGCTGTGTTTCGTGTCGCGGATTTGATTCTAGCACATAACAAATGGTTGTATAACCTATAGATAGTCGTTTCAGAGCAGTGGTGGTCGAGTGAGCAGTGGTGGTCGAGTGAGCAGTGGTGGTCGAGTGATCAGTGGTGGCCGAGTGAGCAGTGGTGGCGTAACGGCCCCGACTTACGAGTAGTAGGTTGCGGGTTCAAACCCAGTCAGGTGCATTATTTTGTGTAATTTATTTCATCACCACTGCTCTCAAAACGGTGAAGGAATACATCGTGAGGAAACCGACATGTCCTAAAACCAAAAAATCGAAGACATGTGACATCCACCAACCCGCACTGGGCACACGTGATGGAATACGGCCCATTCCCACTCCAAGAGAGGAGGCCTGAGTCCCAACAGTGGGAACATTATAAGGCCGACTATGCTATGCTACGCTAGTCGTTCCAGGTCTAAGTCTCTAGTGAAAGTATGTGGTTTTACATATTTGTGTTCGTACCCACGATATACCTTAGAGTAATTCGGTGAAATATCAAAAAAAAAAAATACACTTTGTGTTCCTAATGACACCATTTTTGATAAATGTTTTTTTTTTATTTTTAGTTTTGTAAATATATTTTTTAAATTAGAAGTTATAAAACGTAGCAGTTTTTTGGTTGTCAATTGCATGGTGTGGTTTTCATTTCCCATCAGGCCATCATCATTAAGTACTTCAAATTCCTGTTCTCCCAGAGCTGTCCAGTAACAATGTATTCACAACTTCAACTTCAAAATACAGTACATTACAAACAGAATTTTATCACTCCCGCCCAGGCTCAGATACAATCAATTTAATTATCACTAACAAACATGACGGCGGTAAAAATGTATGCCTTTGCTACCCACATCAAGACGTACCCATATCATATGCGTTGTTAATTCAGGTGCGCTATTTATCATAGACCCTTAACTGATGATCATTAATGAGAATTTAAAAAAGCTAATTAAAAAAAAACCTGAAAAGAAAAAACAATTTATTTTTACAGTATTTTTTTTATTATTATTAATAGGCTCGCGTTTGACCACTATCTCACCTGATGGTTAAGCGATGATGTGGCCGACGATGGAACACGCTTGCCTAGAAGTAACCTATACACTCTTGACTTAAAGACCCCTAGGTTGTAGCTATCAGGAAACACAGACTCCGGCAGGAAATTCCACTCCTTAGCTGTACGCATAATGAATGTGTTCCCAAAATGCTTTGTGCATATAGGTGGGATGTCCAACATGTACCGATGGCGCAACGCCTTACGTCTAGTGGTCCGATGATGGAACGGACTTGGTGGAATTAAATTGTGCAATTCCAACGCACTCACCGAAATGTAATCGATAGAAAACCGACAGGCTAGTAACTCGTCGTCGATGCTCAAGGCTTTGGAGTTTTTACTCGACAAGTGCATCATCACCGATAACCCTCTTGGCTCGCTCCCTAATCGATTTTTTAAATGGTATAAACCAGTGTTTGACTTCGATCCCACCTGATGGTAAGCAGTGATGCAATCATTGATGGTGAAGTGCACTAGTTTATTAAGAGTCTATTCACTCTAGCCTTGAAGACACCTAAATTATAATCAGCCATGAAGACCGCAACAGGCGAATTGTTCCAGTCCTTCGATGTACGCAGTATAAAAGACGAGGCGAAACGCTTAGTCCAGATCGAGAGAGATGTTAACAATGTAAGGGCGGATAGTTGTATGTATACAGTATGAAAACAGTTCAATTCACGAATTGAGTTACGAAGATTTTTCCGAATCACATTTTTTTTTGTAATGTAACTACAAATTTACAGTTTTCTTTTTTTTTCTATATTTGTGCTATGAGACCTTGCCTCATGCCAAAGTTCAGGGATCTAGATCAACGGGAAGTAGTACCCTATGAATTTTGATTCCCATGAGAGTGTCGAAATGTACGTTTTTTGCTGTCTTTTTTTTTCGTTACCTCAGAATTTTAAATTTTCACTGCTTGCAGCTGTGAAAATTTAAAATTCGGAGACCGCAGACCTGAGAATATTGTTTTAATTTCAACTCTATACCTCCACTCGTTCTCGAGATAAAGGATCTTGACAGACAGACAGACAGATAGATGGACAACAAAGTGTTTTTTTTTTAATTGATATAAACCAGTGCTTGACGGCAATCCTACCTGATCCTAGAAGGCTTACGTTTTTTCCTTTTGGGGTACGGAACTCTAAAAAATATCTCAGAAAACAATGTACATAAAACTCAAAGTTAAGACAAATGAAGAAATCCTAAGTGATCCCCTCAAAAACCTACTGAAACACACTCAAACATCATTGCAACGTTATCAGCAAGGGCCATGTACCGCATCATTAATATGTCTCTATCAAAGGACAAGGCAAGGACAGAGGACTGACGACAGAGAACTGTGCACCTATCGCCCCAGGAAACTGTTGCGACCTCGAATCGACTACTTTTTTTTTATCGAGTATCATTTCCGCGTTACAATATATCGATATACTACACAGTGTCAAATATTTTAATTGAAATTGGCTGTGTAAACAACTATCTATCTATACCTAGATCTGAAGATACAGGCGGCGGCGCCTAGTTTGGGGACCACCGTATACTACACAACTGAAGACCGCAATTAGTTACAGACCTATAATACATTAAGATTATTTAATTTAAGGGACCGTTTGTAAGAACGTTTCAATAAATTTATTGTTATATTATCTTTATTCATTTTTTATACATATTTTATATATTTTTAAATATTTCTTGAAACACATATAAAAAAAAACATTTAAAAATAAATAAAATAGTAGCCCACCGGCATCGGGAACAGGGTCCAAGCTGCCGGTGGTCAGGGCTCCTGAGAGAGGAATCTCCTAACGATGCGCGCCGTGTCCAAGAGTACTGCTTTCTGGATCAGGCCCTTGATCCAACTGCCTAACGAGAGCCTCCTCAGATGTTATTCGAGGCTCTTGGCTAATAAGCCATTGGCCGTTACGACTATCGGCACAATGATTGCTATATCCTCTTCCCACATGTCGACAACCTCGCGAGCTAAGTCAAGATATTTAGTTTGCTTATCTTTCTCAGCTTTCACGAGATTCTCGTCATGAAGGACCGCTATATCAACAATCATTATATTATTATTATTATTAGATATTTTTAGGTTATATTGAGTTTGGAGTATTTGTTCAGAGTGTTACATTGTCAGTGATTTTAAGAAGTACTGCTTCTTAAAACTCCAAGAACATCTCCCGCCTGGGCGCGATTTGCAGTGGCCTATATGGAAAGCACTAAATCGGTAGCGCACCCAGGTAGGCCGCTGCAAACACGACTTGGCAAAATGGGGTATTATAGACCCGTCGGATACTCAATGTGAGTGCGGTGCTCCTGTTCAAAACATGAACCACACGTTAGAATGCCCCAAGTACCCATACACCTGCACTTTGGAGATTTTCATGCGTACCACCGATGCTGTTCCCCGCTCTTGGGCGGAGCGAGAGGGTGTGTCAAACTTTTACTGACTAAAACTCACTCCTGTTCCTTCGTTGCCTTTCATACCAGGGCCGAATCTTCCTTTCAGAATCAGACCCTTGGCCCCAGTAGGCTTCGACCCTGCTGGGCCTCTACGGTTGCTGACATCTCCTTGAAATGCGCGTGGAACACTACGCGCCGTCGACGATTTGGGCTCGGTCCCGACGGTTACCAGACGGTCAGACGGAGAAATACCCATTGCTTGTCGTCCGCAAGTCCGCGCCTACAGAGTACCACCGATGCTACTATTATTGTAGCCACCTACTGGGCCCAAACAGTTTAACGAGTTTACCATCGAATTGAAAAGAAGAAAATCTATTTTTACCCAAATTCAAAACTTTAGATGTCATAATGCTTTGCATACGTGGCATACGTGGGCTCAGTTTCACATCCTTTACTATGCCTAGAGTTTAATTGACATTTCTTCCATATTTAACACTAAAACAGATCACAATTAAAAGTCCTTACTCTGGCACAAATAAACCCGTCGGTGTGTGTGTAGGGGCGTCACTCGATAAGGATGTATTAGCGCATTCCGCCAGCGAGCCACTGTATTTATTCTTATCCGGAATAAGGCAGGTTACACCCCTAGTGACGGGCTGATATCGATAGCGTTTGTTTGTAAGACTTGTGTTGGGGTGTGTGTTATGTCGATGTTTTTGGATCTTGAAAAAAAAAATTAAGATATAAAATATTGCCAAGTGGAATTTTTCAAGACATAGTTACGTAGTTCTGAAAAAATAATAATACACACAACTTTCACACAAAGCCATCTAGTTCCAAAGTTAGCAGAGCTTGTGGTATAAATACTAGACAACTGATAAACATACTTATATATTTCTAAATACATACATAATATAGATAAATTACACCCAGCAGAACAAATGATTGTGCTCATCACACAAAAAATTGTCCTGGGTGGAAATCGAACCCACGACCTTCGGCATAGTAGTCAGGGCCAATAACCACTAGACCAACAGGCCAGTCTCATAACACAAGCTCTGCTTTGTTTGAGACTAGACAGCGTTGTGTGATAGTTGTGAAAAAAAAAATGTAGGTAGGTACTCTATTAATCCTTTTATAATAGATAGGCTCGTGCTTGACCACTATCGGATCTAAAGAAAAGCCATGATGTAGTCCACAATGGAACATGCTTGCCTGAAAGAAAACCCAGTAACCATGTATGTTTACACTTGACTTAAAAACTATCAAGAAACATTGAGCCTTACTCTATACGTACTTTATCAAACAAACACTCAATAATAACAAAATGAATCCAGCACACTATCGATACATCCCTTTCCAACCCCTAGTCCCCGCTGAAGGGGGTGAAGCGTCGCTTGGCGCGGCGAGATAGCGACGATAACATCGCCGGGTGGCGGCCCTGATAGTACGAATAATAATAATTTTATTATCGCGATCCAGGGCTGCCACCTCATTGTTATACTGGATAGTGTAGCTCGTGAATTTTAAAGTTATGAAGTGAGAAGTTTTCTGTGGTTCTAGGAGGTTTTAGTGTGTTTTATATTGATGGTGTTGATTAAGATTCTTACATTTTCTAAATTTAAAATTACCCTTCTTATATAATTTAAACTAGTGCTAGACTGCGATCCCACTTGATCGTAAACAGTGATGCAATGGAATCGATTATGGAGTATTTCACTAGTTAACTATGAGCTTCACTCTAGTCTGGAAGACACTTAAATTATTATCGGATGGGTAGACCGCAGCAGGGAAATTGTTGCAGACCATGTGTGCGACATAAATGACGAGACAAAATACTTAGTCCGGACTGTAGAGGTGTCAACAATGGAAGGCTGACATTCCCTATACGTCGAGTTGTCCGATGGTAGAATCTTCTTACAATAACTTCAAATCCTACTTGGTATTGTTAACACAAAGTTATAACTGTACAAAAATTGCTGAATTCAGTTCAGGATATTCAAAGATACTTGACAGAGTAAAAATTCATCAATTCTAGATTAAAAACCTCCAACTTAAAGATCTCTCCACATTCCAAAAAAAACAATAACAACTACACAAAAAAAAAACAACGATATATAAAAAAAGCACATACGCAGTGACCGTCAAAAATCATCCTCGCATCCGGCTTAGCTTTACAGGGAGGTTCACCCCCTAGGGACGGGGGGTGGGGGGCCTTATCGCGAAGTCGCAGATTGAATATATTTCATGTGTAAGTTAATACGAGCCATACTTGCGAGATTTTGCACAGTTTTCCACTAACTGTAGAGAAGGAGTGTTTAGATTTTTGGTTAGGGGGTGTTAAGGGTTGTTGTTTGGAAGGTTCTGTGGATAAGGGAGTATTTATACAGTCGAGTCAATAATTATGTTAGGTAGTATTTGCCTTGTTAACAGTACTACGGGATTTTAAAAAGAGTTGCCGTGGTCATGAAACGTAAAGGGCAACTTTTAAAAAAAGAAAGAGGAAAGAAAGAAAATATGTTTATTTGGCACACCATGATTAATTAATCAACAAATAATTGATTTACAACTAAAATTAAACTAAAAAAAATAAGGAGAAATAAAATTAACAATAACAATATGTCTCACGGCTACGCCAAATAGGTCCAGTTCAGCATAATGCCAGACAACTACTTTTACCACTATCTCACCTGAAGGTAAACGATGATGTGACCGGAGATGGAGCACGCTTGCCAAGAAGTAACCAATTTACTCTTGACTTAAAGACACCTAAGGTTAAAGCTATCAGGAAACATAGATTCCGGCAGGTAATTCCACTCCTTAGCGGGCTGTACGCATAATGAATAAGATCACAAAACGCTATGTACGTATGGGTGGGATATCCACCATGTACCGGTGCACCGCGGTGGCGCAACGTCGTACGTCTTGTGGTCCGATGATGGAACGGGCTTGGTGGAATTAAATTGTGTAATTCCAATGCACACTCCCCGAAACGTAAACGATAGAAAACCGACAGATTATCAACTCAAGGAATAGGAATAGGTACCTACAGGTAGGTTTTAGTCTATAAAAGTAACTTCTCTCATAGTCTTTTAATCAGTAAATGGTCTCTGTCACTTCACCTAGAGCGCGCGGGAAGAATGATTAGAGAAACTAACATAAAAAAAACATTAACTATTCACGGTAGGCTACCTCCAATGCCCACTAACGTTAGTTTATCTATCTTTTTTCGCGTTGCCTCTTTATGAAACATTAGCCAGCTTTAGCTATAAAATATAGCCTATGTCACTCAGGACTAAAGCAGCTTTCTATCGGTGAAAAAATTTTAGGAATCGAATCAGTACTTTCAAAGATTACCTCTTACAAACAAAAAAACAAACTTTGCCTCTTTATAATATCATATCTATATATACAAAAGGGGAAACTGACTGACATATCAAAACACAGCCGAAACTACTGGGATAAGGAGCGTGAAATTTTGCACAAGGCTTCCTTTTATGACGTAGGCGAGCACTAAGAAGGGGTCCAAAGTTTGTATGGACCTACATTACCTACATTCACGCAAGTGAAGCCGCAGGCAGAAGCTAGTATAATATATATAAGTGAAGATTGTGTTGCGTTGGACAAAACAATACGCTTTTCAACTATGTTCTCGTTGTCGATAGAGGGAATGGAAAGGTCCCTCTGACCCCTAAAATGTAGGGATTCCACTGCTCAACTGTACGTACAATGTAAGCGTTCCCAAAACATTTGTGTGTATGAGTGGGGTTGTCCACCATGTACCGGTGCCTCGTATATATGCTATTCGTTATTTTGTAAAATGAGGATATTTAATATACATATTATACTTATATAGACGGCCAGATGGACAGGCGGACAGGCGGACAGCCGGATGGACGGATACACAGAAAACAAAGTGATCCTATAAGATTTCCGTTTTTGCCAACTGAGACCGGTACGAAACCTGTCATGTACAACTGAATTGTCATGTGTTTAATCGATTCTGAGTTACGTAGTAGTGTAGAACAACTTTCAAGGAGTTGAGGACGAGCGACACTACATAAATTTGAGCTCGGCTCGTACTCCGTTGGTGCTCGGCTCGTGCTCCGCTGGTCCTCGGCTCCTCTAGCCTAAATCCCGTGAACATCTGGCTGTAGTTAAATGTACACACACACGTACTGCCGCCTGTGCCTGCATAGAGTACGTTACGTGTCCATTTAACTTCGGCCTGATGTTCAAGGGACTGGACCCGCTGACTTTTAAAACCATTTTCTTTTTGCGAAATATTGATTGATTGAAATATGCTATGTAAAGTCAGGGGTCAAAAGTGCAGTTCCACCTTACTAAGGCTTAAATATCTAAAACTTCTTTATAGAAGAGGGTCAATGGTTCATGACTGATTTAATTGATAGCATAGAATGTAAAGAATTGAATAAACTAGTAATGGACTATTGAACTTCTACAACAAAGAAATTGCATTGGTAGAGTGCTACTGCACTTTTGATTCCTGACTGTACCTACATTCTAAACACTTATTCAGCATTTTTTTTTATAAACATATTTCTAAAAATCAAAGCTATTTAAAAGGAGTAGGGAAAACAAGCGAAAAATATTTATGTTATTAATTTTTTTTTGACAATATTATTAGTCATACAAAAAACACATAATAATATTTAATTTATAATTATTTTTTTGTACCTAATATTTCAGCCGTTACCGAGGTGAAGGCTTCAGAAAATCACTGTTTTATAGCACTGCTCAGGAGTTATTTTCCACTCGCCAGTCGTCAACATCGAGCATGGTTTAAAAGCTTGTTGCTTCACCTAACGTAATCCAACGCGATGTTTGATGAGGAAATGCAAAAAAGGAGAGAAAATGCCTGAAAACCCTTTTGGCATTCGGTAATTTGCGGAGAGGAAATACGTGTTTTTTTAAACCCTTAAAAGTTTTTGAAAAAAATTGTCGTCATTCAGAATCTTGATTAAATTTGCAAGGCTCTATTGTTATACTTTTTTGACTTTTTTAATATTTGAGTAAATTATGAAGTGTCAAAGTTCATGCAAAATAGCAGATTTTCAAAGGTCTTCACTGGATTAGCTTTACACTAATTTATAAATTGATTTCAATAGAAGCCTAGATAATATCCACAAGATACTGTGTTTCCAAAATATCTAAAGCATAGCATAGCATAGTCGGCCTTATAATGTTCCCACTGCTGGGACTCAGGCCTCCTCTCTAGGAGAGGGAATGGGCCGAAATCCACCACACGGGTCCAGTGCGGGTTGGTGGATATCACATGTCTTCGAACTTTAGGTTTTAAGATATGCCGGTTCCCTCACGATGTTTTTCTTCACCGTTTTGAGAGCAGTGGTGATGAAATAAATTGCACAAAGTAATGCGCCCACGACTTAGAACTCGTAAGTCAGGGCTGTTACGACTCGGCCATCACTGCTCTTAATCTAAATATCGAATGAAAAATGTGTAATAACGTCATAATCGCGTAAGAGCGGTTGTATGAAACACAGTGAAAATGTACGTCGAGTTGCATCCCCTTAACTCGTACTACCAACTTAAACATATACACCAACTTACCAATAAAGATTGAAAATTGAGGTTCGCGAGCATATTCGTAAGAAGTTGGCAGTAGTATCATCACAACGTTAATGTTTCTCTGTTTGTCGATTTGGACCAATTTTTGTTTTTTTTCCATTATATATATTTAGTTTATTAAATTAAGTATATATTATGTAATATATATTATATTTATTGTATTGTATCTGTGATTCATTTGCACATCTTTTTATATTAACCTTTTTTTTTTTCTCTCTCTCTTCTTGCACCTACCACTATTCTTCTCTGCATCACCCAAAGGTTGACTGGTAGAAAATGCCTAAGGCATTAAGTCCGCCGCTGTACCTTTATGTGCATGAAGTGTTAGCATAGCATAAGCATAATCAGCCTTTTAATGTTCCCACTGCTGGGACTCAGGCCTCCTTTCTAAGAGAGGGAATGGGCCATAATCCACCACGCGGGCCCAGTGCGGGTTGGTGAATGTCACATGTCTTCGAATTTTTGGTTCTAGGACATGCCGGTTTCCTCACGATGTTTTCCTTCACCGTTTTGAGAGCAGTGGTGATGAAATAAATTACACAAAGTAATGCGCCTGGCTGGGTTTGAACCCGCACCCTACAACTCGTAAGTCGGGGTCGTTACCACTCGGCCACCACTGCTCTACATGGCATGAAGTGTTAAATAAATAAATATATATATAAAACTAATTACAGCCAGCACCTACACGTGCTTGTTATCTGTTGAGCAGTTATCACGTACGGCATTGTTAAGTAAGTGAATAACTATCGCTTAATGAGCAGACGCGGGATCGAAGCGAAGCGATAAACGTATCGCACCTGGACCAATTAAAACGAGGCTAAATTTGTGGAAAAACCTTGGGTTTGTATGTTGTTAAGCGTCACGGTTGTGTGTGATAAGGATTTTGTTATCATACAGTTAGGGCTGCGGGATTGTTTACAAAAGTCTCTCGCCCTGTAACGTAAAGGACATCTGAAAAGAAAGAAAGAAAACACACTTAATTACAATGATTTTATATTTATCATAGTATTTATTAGTTTATTATTATATTAGCTTAGGTAAACTCAATTAATGACTATTTTGCTCAAGTTACATGGTGGACATCCCACCTATACGCACAAAACGTTTTGGGAACACATTCATTTGACTGGCCTGTTGGTCTAGTAGTTAGTGGCCCTGACTGCTATGCCGGAGGTCGTGGGTTCGATTTCCACCCAGGACAAATGTTTGTGAGATAAGCACAATCATTTGTTCTGTGTCTAGGTATTATTTATCTATTATGTATGTATTTAGAAATATATAAGTATGTTTATCAGTTGTCTAGTACCCATAACACAAGCTCTGCTTAGCTTAGGACTAGACGGCATTGTGTGATAGTTGTGGAATGTTATATTCATTGTGCGTACAGCTAAGGAGTGGAATTTCTTGCCGGAATCTGTGTTTCCTGATGGCTATAACCCGGGAATCTTTAAGTCAAGAGTGAATAGGTTACTTCTAGGTAAGCGCGTTCCATCGTCGACCGCATCCTCGCTTTCCATCAGGTGAGATAGCGATCAAGCGCGAATCTATCACGAATAAAAATAAAAAAGTTGGAAAACAGCTTGCGTAAAAAATAGATGGGCCATCAGAACCTTACAAAGCTCACGTCAACAACACCTCTCATTCAATGGTTCTACTACCAACCGACGAAGATGAAGTTGAGCATCTACTGAAGTGTATTTTATTATTGTAAGCCACTTAATTTAACGTTACTACATTCTATTTCAAACATCTGTTATTTATTTACTGTGCACACCTACGAGTGTTGTCTTTTTTAACCCAATGGTTGACTGGTAGAGAATGCCTTGTGGCATTAAGTCTGCCTATGTACCACTCACTAATGTACATGAAGTTTAAATAAATAAATAAAACACGTTTATTTAGCACACAGACACACACAATGAAAAAACAAGTACACTGAAGGAACACGGGTGGGATTTAGTCAGTAAAAGACTGATACTCACTCTCGCTTCATCGCTCATTTTATGATTTCGCACCTCAAGAAATAACTAAAAGGGCTACGGGATCGTTCGAAAGAGTTACCGTGGCCCTGGATCGCCAAAGGGCTACTGAAGGAACACAGGTGGTTTTTAGTCAATGAAAGTCTGAACCTCTCGCTCCACCTAGAGCAGGAGAAGTCATATGACGATTCCCCTCAAAAAAACCGGGAAAGATCGAGTCGGACTCGCGCACTGAGGGTTCTGCATAAACTTACCTATGAAAATAGTTCATTTCCCGAATTGAGTTACGAAGATTTTTCCAAATAGCAAAAAAAGGTTTTTTTGTGACGGTAGCTACAAATTTACAGTTTTCAGATTTTTTCCTATTCTTTTCAAAGTCAAAATCAAAAGTTTTTTATTTCACATACGCCTACATGGGCACTTATAAAACTTCAGAAGCTACTGTACGGTTCCAAATTGGTCGTTTCCTATGGAGAAGAACTGGCAAGAAACTCCATGATTTCTCTTTAAAAAAAATTGTTGTTTTTGTGCTATGAGATCTTGCTTCATGCCAAATTTAGGATTCTCAGTCAACGGGAAGTACCTTAAGAACTTTGGTTCCACTGAGAGTGTCGAAATATAGGTTTTTTGCGACATGACGTATCTTTTTTTTCGTAAACTCAGAAGTCTGATTTTTTCACAGACCTGAGTATATAGTTTTAATTTCAACTATACATATAACTCGACGCGTTCCCGAAATAAAGAGACTTGACAGACCGACAGGCGGACAATAAAGTGTTCCATTTTTTCCTTTTGAGGTAAGGAACCCTAAAAAAGACTAAAATATGGCAGGTGTACACAATTCTCTTCCTCGATCAAATCTAGTTTGTTCCAGCTAATATAAAAATTAAAATCCACAATTATAACTAGACAACGTTACGTAAAGCGCTTCAATAAAGCTCATATCGCGAAATCTGGCACCGTCCTATTCTGGCGCGGTTGGATTGGTGAAAAACGTGAAAAGTGACCGCGATAACGTGAGTTTTGGCCGCGCGGCCCGCCCGATACCGCTGCCTAGGGGGGCTGCGATTGTAGTAGTCGTATTATACTGCTGCACAAGGTTTATTTTGTGTAAGGATTATTGAAAACGTTTGTTCGATTATTGGGTTCGCGAATGAGAAAAGAAAGGAAATACTGGCAATGAATTATATCAGAATTGTATATTTATTGATAGAATCACACGGATCGCGATTCAAGGATTCGTGGGCGAAGCAGCTGGCCAGCAGCTTCTTCATCATCCTCGTGAAAGTTGAGAATTTACAGTGTCTTAAGAGCAGTGGTGGCCGAGTAGTAACGACCCCATCTTACAAGTTGTAGGTCGCGGGTTCAAACCCAGACTGGCACATTACTTTGTGTGATTTATTTCATCACCACTGCTCTCAAAACGGTTAAGGAAAACATTGTGAGGAAACCGGCATGTTCTAGAACAAAAAATTCGAAGACATGTGACATTAACCAACCCAACCCGCACTGGGCCTGTGTGGTGGATAACGGCCCATTGCCTCTCCTATAGAGGAGGCCTGAGCCCCAGCAGTGGGAACATTAAAAGGCTGATTATGCTTATGCTTACAAAATGTCGTATATGTCAAATGTCATTTAAATCCTTTAAAAAAAAAACGGGGTCCCGATTGATGGTTAGGTAATTATGAACCATTTGTCGTACACTTATTTCTTCTCAACTTCATACCGCCTATAGTCAATGAATGTAGTATAATCTTTCGAAATAATCAATCGATTGCGATGAAATAAAGCTTAAGTAATATCCCAAGTTTACACACCATTTCAAATTATAAAAGTTATTTACGTCGATGTCATACATTTTACGTGATGCGCGCACAACTAAAAACTTCTACAGATTTGTTAAAAAAAATCCTCTGCATCGCTGTCGACTGGAAGTGTGCCCACACAGACAGACAATAAAGTGATCCTATAAGGGTATTTTTTTTATTGGGTGGGAAAATCATCCTAATGACATCCCCGCTCTTGGGCGGAGCGGGAGATAGTGTCAGACTCTTACTGACTAAAAACCCACTCCTGTTCCTTCGTTGCCTTCGTCCCAGGGCTCCGGGTTCCGCTTTCACACTACCCGTGGCCCCAGTAGGCTTCAACCCTGCTGGGCCCCTACGATTTGCTGACATCTCCTTGAGGCGCGCGTGGAACTGGACTCGGTCCGGACGGTTACCGGACGGTCAGACGGCGAGCCACCCATTGCTCGGCGTCTGCAAGCCCGCGCCTATGGTGGCCGGAAATCGGGATCGGAATCCCGGCGGCATCCTATAAGGGTTCAATTTTATCCTATTCAGGTACGGAACCCTAAAAAACAATAATCACAAGTTAAATACCACTACCAGAGTATCACAATCTGCATCATAACATTCATAACCCATAATCAATAACACATTTGCACAAAAACTCAGGTGAGCCATGTTTCTTGACCACAGTACATGCCAGCCCGCGTGTGCACTTCGTTCTAGATGGCGCGATAACACTGCTTTGCATAATACCGCAGATTTTTTTTAACAGTGCATATGTATAAACTTTGTGCGCTAATATGGGGAGAGGCGGTGTAAGGTATGAGTGGTAGCGGGGTGGTACTTATAAGCGTTATCCATCAGCATGCACGACCAGACTTCGCCATTGTAGGGCCTTTTTTTCAAGTCAATCTTCATGGGCTACCCTTTTTCTCGCACTAGGGTGGAGTGAGAAGGGGTGTCAGACTTTTACTGACTAAAACCGACGTGTGTCCATTCAGTTGCGCTTCAAATATGTTTTTGATATTCTGTTTGTTTGTTGTTTTGTTACTATTTTGGTGTACAATAAAGTAATTTATTCTATTCTATTCTATGTTTGCTGACATATCTATGAGGCGCATTGAACACTACGCGCCGTTGTTGATAACTTAGGCTCGGTCTTTACCAAACGGTTGAACGGCGAGCTACTTATTGCTCGCCGTCATTCACCGTGGCACTTACATGACGGAATTTACCAGTTACACGTGTCTAGTTTCTATGCATTTTATCAATTTTTACTGTTATGACCCTAAATAGGGATCAATCCTAATTTTTTGCTTAAAATATAATGCGATTGCACTAAACAATAATTAGGAGCATACCTGACTATGATTATCGAACATACATTAGAAATACCATTTAATCTGTATTGTTACAGATTAACTGGTACAACATCATATGATATGGCCAAACGACGTTTCCCATATCATCAAATGTTAACGTTTAAACGATCTGGCCAGTTTTAGTTGGCCATATCATGAAGTGATCAATCCTAAGATCTAGCCACGATATATACATTCACAAGGCCTTAGTAATATCACATCGCACTATAAGCATGTCTATATGTTTGTTGCTCGATTTAGATGAGGCACACGGGTAGATCATGTCATGGTATAGTACATTTATTTTATATTTTTTTAGTTGGGAAAATCATCTAATGACTTATCCCGCTCTTGGGTGGAGCGAAAGAGTGTGTCAGACTTTTACAAACTAAAAACCACTCCTGTTCCTTTTTTGCTTTTGTACCAGGGTCCCTGCTAGGCCCCTACTGTTTGCTGACATCTCGTTAATCGTCCGGACCGAACCGAAGTCATCGACGGCGCGTGGTGTTCCACGCGCGCCTCGAGGAGATGTCAGCAACCGTAGGGGCTCAGCAGGGTCGAAGCCTACTGGGGCCATGGGTGATGCGAAAGAAATCCTCGGGGCCCTGGAACAATGGCAAAGAAAGAAAAGGAGTGGGTTTTTAGTCCGCCCAAGAGCAGGGGACGTCATTAGATGATTTCCCCACCCAAAAAAAAACCTCTATAATATTAGTGAAGATTTCAAATTCCGATACCATCCCCGCTTCCGCCTGTAACTTACCGCTATCAGGTCAATCGCAGGTCAACCCACCGTCACCTCGTAATGATATTATAATGTAATTTAATTTCGCTTTTTTTATTTCAGGTAAGTAGGTCATCTGATGCCATTACGTTCTGCAAGTAAGTGACCAGTCCAGTTTAGAGGCAATTGAAAAAATAATCAGGTTAGTGGTGTAAACAAAAAAATACAAAGTATGAAGACCAGCTCTTTAAAGCACACGAGTTTTCGGTTGTCACCGACCGAAACACAACGGCCACATCATTGCTTACCATCAGTTAATATAGTGGTCAGAAGCGAACCTATCTGTAATAATAATTTAAAAAAAAACTAGTTCTTGACAGCGATCCCATCTGATGGTAAGCTGTGATGCAGTCGATGATGGCGCACTAGTTTATTAAGAGCCTATTCACTCTAGCCTTGAAGACACCTAAATTGTAATCGGACGGGAAGACCGCTGCAGGCAAATTGTTTTATTCCTTCTATGTACACGGTATAAACGACGAGGCGGTAAAAACAAGCGGTAAAATTTCGATACAGTTATTCTTAACTTTATTTCGATATATAAAAATCTCGTGTCAGTCTTTGCTATCGAAATCCTTCAAAACAGCTTGACCGATTTCTAAAGCATTTTTATGTGAAAGGGGTACCTAATTGATGGTGCTATCTGTACCATTACTGTACACAAAGTTTGTCTAAACGAATAAATCAGCCCAAAAAATTATAAAAGGTCGAATTGATTTCCAAATTTCGCAACTTATACTCTTCCTTTGCCCTTGCCTCTTCCCGTTACGTTGGGTCGCTTTTTTAGGGTTCCGTACCTCAAAAAACGGAACCCTTATAGGATCACTTTGTTGTCCATCTGTCTGTCAAGACTCTTTATCTCAGAAACGCGTGGAGGTATCTACTTGAAATTAAAAACATATACTCAAGACTGCGGTCCCTTGAACCTATGAAAAAAACAATTTTCTAAGTTAATGAAAAAAAAAAGATACGGCCTCTCAAGGGAATCAAAATTCATAGGGTACTTCCCGTTGACCCAGAACGCTGAAATATGGCATTAAGCAAGGTTTTATAGCACAGGTATAGGAATAAAATTTGCTGTTACGAAATAAAAAAAAATGGTTTTGCTATCGAAAAAAGCTTCGAGACTCCATTCGGGAATTAAACTATTCACATAGGTAAATTTGCACGGAACCCTCAGTGCGCGTCCACCTCGCACTTGCCCAGTTTTTAATCCTTCGGCGCCATTCACTTCGATGGTAAGCTTCCGTCCTTCCTGACATTTTGTCATCCCCGTAATTAGCGGTCTAGCATCCTCCTTTGTGGCCATGGAAAGGCACTTTTTCACGATGTCGAATTTACCATGATCTGGACGCCATATTTTTTTCAATAATAGACTTTTTTGCTATCGACTGCCATATATCGTATTTTTGGAGACAGTCATTTTTACATGTGCTCGTTCGCTTGGACATTTATCACCGTCTTCCATTATCAGCTAGGTAAGGTACCCCAGTAGAGCAACAGTGGCCGAGTGGTAACGGCCCCGACTTCCGAGTTGTAGGTCGCGGGTTCAAACCCAGCCAGGCGCATTACTTTGTGTAATTTATTTCATCACTACTGCTCTCAAAACCATGAAGGAAAACATCGTGAGGAAACCGGCATGTCCTAGAACTAAAAATTCAAAGACATGTGAAATTCACCAATCCGTACTTGGCCCGCGTGGTGAATTACGGCCCATTTCCTCTCCTAGAGAAAGGAGGCCTGAGTCCCAACAGTGGGAACATTAAAAGGCTGATTATGCTATATGCTATAAGGTACCCCATCCCTAAAGATAAGATAAGGATTCAAATATCAACACCATTAACTTACAACCCCTAACACTTCATTAGACCCTACAAAAACTGTCAAAATCAACAACCCCCCACTAAAACCCAAATCACCAAAATCTAAAACTTATTTTTATTTCAAAAGCCGTACTTCTAGACATTATCATACACACACCAACTTCTGAATGTATGTAAGTGTTCGGGGGGTGAAGGGGGCGAACTCGAGGGGGTGAAAGACGAGGGGTGGAGGGGGGTGAACGTTACAAACACAGCAAAAGTTCACGTCCGTCTTATCTCATCTGTTTGACGGATTCCTACCGACAACGCAGCGTATTCATATTTTGTGTAGAGTAGTTTGGGACAGAGGCAGCAAGATATTCTGGGGGCGGTCGATGAAAAGTTATAATAAAAGGAAGAATATTCTACAGTAAAATTATAAAGCTTAAGAGTTTGTTTGAACGCGTCTATCGCAGAACTACTGGTTCGTACTGTTAGATGAGCCGAACAATAACCAAAGATGCGGGTGAAACCGACGGGGCCAGCTAGTGTTTTTAAAAAACATGAACTTTAAGGTTGATTTTACTGATCTGTAAAAATCTAACTCTTTTACTGTTAGATGGGTCGACCAATGATGCAAGTGAAACCTGATCTGTAAAAATCTAACCGTGAAGCTTTGATTAAATAAGCTGTTGTTCATATCGATTGGCATCGAATCCCAGTTTGCTTCACCTATAAGTGTTTTTGCAGAATACAACTATAGATCCTAATAATCTTGGTGAAGTTCGGAAATAACATATAATCTGAGGATTTTAATAATCACTTTTTTTCGAATCATACTGACTAAAACTTTATATCGAAACACTGTATTTATTAAACTCATCATGAAATGACATATGAATTATTCTAAAATTTTCAATTGATACGAGTAATTTCACTCCCTGGAATTGTCTCATATTATTTGGAGTAACAGCATTAAATTCATATAGTCAATTCCGTCCTATCAGGCTATCAACTATATGAACTACTTAGATACCTATGAATACGTTTGTTTTTTTTTTTGTGGAAAACCATCCATTCCCGGTCTGGTTGGAGCGGAAGAGCGTGTCAGACTTTTACTGACTAAAACCACACCTGTGTCCCTTCAGTTGCCTTTTGCGTTCTAAGATTACGAGTTTCTTTTTTAGAAAATCCCCGCAGTCCTAGCGGGCGCCTACGGTTTGCTGGCATCACTTTGAGAAGCGCGTGGATCAATACGCATTGTCGACGACTGGGGCTCGGTCCGATTGATTACCGGCTGCCGGACGGTGAGCTACCCATTGCTCGTCGTCCGCAAGCCCACACCTACGGTGGCTGGAAATTAAGGTCGGGGTCCAAACGGCTGGGGCGTGAGGAGGTCCGTTCCCTCACGCGTGCGGCCGCTTCCTTCGCTACCAGTAATGCTTCGCAGAAGGAAGCGGCCGCCAGCCATTCCTCACATTTGAACACATGTGGGCATTTTATTCACTCTGAAAATAAAATCCCCTCTGTTCCTCAAGACTACTCTGTACAGCCCAAGATCGTCGACTCCCGCTACTGATAACGCGAGCTATTTAATCACAGATAACATCTGTAGGGCGGGCGGCGCGTTATCACCGCCCGCGGCCGCTTATCGCCCGCCCGCCCAGCCTTATCGCTCCCGTATATAAATTCTTATCAAGGACGTTTTGTTATTTCTTCATGTTGACTTCAATTTTGTATTGTATTTTGTTTAAGATTGATAGGTGAAATTGTACTAGGGTTTTTGTTTAGGCATTGGAATAGTTTTTAGGAATAGATTGCAGATTCGATAGTGGCAGATTGTGGTGTAATTTTGAAATAATGATTATGGATATTGCCCTTTTTTTGGGGTTGGAAATCGTCCAATGACTTCTGACGACGAGCAATGGGTAGCTCGCCGTCCGGTAACTGCCCAAATCGAGCCTAAGTCATCGACCGCAGTTTTCCAGGGGAACTCAGAGAGATTTCTGCAAAACTGTAGGGGCCTAGCAGGCCCATGGGTTGACATCCGAAAGGAAAACTGGGGGTGAACGCTTTTACTTTCACGTACGTCGCAGACTTTTACACGACTATTAAAAATGAACATAGGTGTAGTTTTAGCCCCTAAAAATCCGCCCTAGAGAGGCTGAAATCATTAGATGGGGGACCTTAAAAAAACATACACACACACACTACAAACCTTTGCCGTAGTAATATTAATATTGGGAGTATGATGGCTATGTTTGGCCTGATGATTAGTTCATTCAAGATTATACTAGCTAATATTATCAATTGCAAGATCATCATCATCATCATCATCTTCCTGCCCTTGTCCCATCTTATTTGGGGTCGGCGCAACACGTTTTTTTCTTCCATTCTATCCTGTCAACCGTCATACTATCACTAACTTCCTTTTCTTTCATATCACTGTTCACACAATACATCGATCTTTTCTTTGGCCTCCCTCTCCCTCTCCACCCATCCACATGCATCAATTGCAAGATATTATGAAGAAATCCACTTTCCAAAACACCTTCCAAGTCCCAACACCCATTTTAGACTAGGTACATACTAACAAACAATGATAACATCAGAACCTTATCGTGCTTCCAGCTTAAAAAGCGCTTTAAAGCTGTACTTATAAAAATACAAAGCGAACTACCCACATACAGCGCTCCCTATCTGCAGTACTCTTATCTATAGAGTATAAATCCAGCTGATTGTTATCACTGTTTCGTTGCGATTTACGAAGCTTTATCATTAATATTTATGTTGATGGCATTAGTTTTCTAGTCTGTTGTGAAACGATCAGTTGCAGAAAATTGAGAGACTCTAAGTTTATATTATTGGTTGACAGTGAGGGTTTTAAGTCACCCGAAAGACAGTGGAAAGGGTTATGTTGGGAGATTCCTTGTGTGAACGAATCAAGAGTCAAGATATCCACAGGAAAACTAAGGTTATCGATATAGCCCGAAGAATCGCCAAACTAAGTGGAATTGCTTTTAGAACAGATAGCCGTTGGAACCGAAAGGTTCTGGAGTGACGATCACATACCGGAAGATACAGCGTTAGAAGGTCATCAGATCATCGGTCCACCATGTAGGAGATGGACTGATACGAGACGCACAGGACCGTCCATTATAGTGACACTTGGGGGAGGCTTATGTCTAACAGAGGACGTCTTTTGGCTGAAATGATGATGATGATGACTGATGGTGAACTAGTGGTAATAATCCCGATTTATGAATCGTACGTCGTGAGTGCAAACCCAGGCAGATAGGTGCTTTATTTTGGGTAATGTATTTCATCGTCACCATTCTCGAAGGAAATCATCGTGAGGAAACTGACATGTTCTAAAACCAAAAATTCAGAGACATGTGACATCCACCAACCCGCACTGGGCCCGGGTATTATATTAGAGACCATTCCCTCTCTTACAGACCTGGGTCCCAGCAGTGGGACCCAGGTCCTATATATACATTTTCACTGTTTTTCATACAACCGCTCTTACGCGATTATGACATTATTACACATTTCTCATTAGATACTAAATAGGCTTCTATTGAAATCAATTTATAAATTTATGTAAAACTAATCCAGTAAAGACCTCTGAAATTATGCTATTTTGCATGAAATTTGACACTGCATAATTTACTCAAAAAATTAAAAAGTATAAAAATAGAAGCATTGCAAATTTAATCAAGATGACGGTAACTTTTTTCAAAAACTTTTAAGGGTTTAAAAAAAACACGTATTTCCTGGAACAAGTTTTGTAAAATATTCGAGTAAATCGCGGAATTACCGAATGCTAACAGAGTTTTCAGGCGTAATCTCTCTCTTTTCGCGGAACCTTTTCGTCAAACATCGCGTTGAATAGTAACAAGCTTTTAAACCATGCTCGATGTTGACGATAGGCAAGTGAAAAAGGACCCTCTTAAGGAATCTCCTATTAATATCAGGTGGGCTCGCAGTCAAGCACTAGTTTGTATTAATAAAAAAATAAAAAACTAACTTTCAACTAAGCTCAATAGGTACTGTAGGGCCACCAGGAGGTAGTCATAACAATTTTTAGTGATGATCAATAACTGTGTACCTTGAAACTGTCTGTTTGTCAGAGACTCAGCTATAAAACTGTTATCGGCTCGCTGATATCGACTGTAAGGAGTATAAAAATAGTTTTATCTTTTCTCAGAAGCTTTTGAAACTGTTTTGTGCAGGACTGGACTTGCACTTACCTACTGAGAGTATTATGCCAGTGTTTGTACTTAGGTATAACCAATGACCATCAATTTTCACTGTTTTTCATACAAGCGCTTTTACGCGATTATGACGTTATTACACATTTTTTATTTGATATTTTAGAAACACAGTATCTGGACGATATTATCTAGGCTTCTATTGAAATCAATTTATAAATTTGTGTAAAACTAATCCAGTAAAGACCTCTGAAAATCTGCCATTTTGTATGAACTTTGACACTTCATAATTTACTCAAAAATAAAAAAAAGTATAACAATAGAAGCCTTGCAAATTTAATCAAGATTCTGAATGACGACCATTTTAGCAAAAACTTTTAAGAGTTAAAAAAAATAGTCGAGTAAATCACGTAATTACTGAATGCTAACAGAGTTTTTTTTAATTGCGTTAGATGAAGTAACAAGCTTTTAAATCATGCTCGATGTTGACGATAGGCGAGTGGAAAAGGACCGTCTTAAGCTGAAATTAATATCAAATACTCAGATATACTACCGCTAGGAGCAGTAAACAATCAAACTAAGACAACGTATTCTATGACGGCAAAAATGATTTCATTTACTTCTGCCAGCGTCTTCATCGGCATGAAAGTATAAAGTATATGCTTAGGTTATTCAGTGATAAAGGATATCATTCCACTGGTGAACGTAGCTTTAAAAACTATCCAGTAGTTTTTGATATTTGTAACAAACATAAATCAGAAGGCTTAAAGTTACTCAAAGGGCAATGGAAAGGGCCATGCTCGGAGTTTCCCTGCGTGATCGCGTCAGAAATGAGGATATCCGCAGGAGAACCAAGGTTACGGACATTGCCCGAAGAATCGCCAAACTTAAGAGGCACATTGCTTGCAGAACAGATGGTCGATGGGAACGAAAGGTTCTGGAATGGCGACCACTTACCGGAAGACGCAGCGCTGGAAGGCCTCCCACAAAGTGGACCGATGACCTGGTGAGGGTCGCGGGAATCCGATGGATGCGAGACGCACAGGACCGGTGATTGTGACGACATTTGGGGGAGGCCTATGTCCAGCAGTGGACATCTTTCGGCTGAGATGATGATGATGAACACCACACGAAAAAGACCCCATAAACATAATAATAATTAACCTACGTTACGTAGTTTAGTTACAATCTATAGTTTCCTGAACAATTATTACACGTGTCAAAAATTTTATCCAACATTGATTGAGCTAATTCCGTACACTGACACCACACGAAAAAGACCCTGTATACATAATAATAATAGACCTACGTTACGTAGTTTAGTTACAATCTATCGTTTCCTGAACAATTATTACACGTGTCAAAAATTTTATCCAACATTGATTTCCCTCATTTTTCCTGTCAATACACTGATGTGATAAGTACACAAGTCACATTACTCGCAAAAGACATAGTCGATGGGGCTGAAAGATTCTGGAACAGCAAGCGGGTACCGGAAGATGTAGAGTTGGCAGGCCTCCTGCAAGGTGGATTGAAGACCTGGTGGAAGGCACGGGAATCCGATGGATGCGAGACACACAGGATAGGTCGTGGTGGTAATACTTGGGGGAAGCCTGTGTCGAGCAGTAGACGTTTTTTCGGTGAAAGAATGATGTTCATCTC
Source organism: Mythimna vitellina (assembly GCA_949316375.1). Classification (NCBI taxonomy): domain Eukaryota; kingdom Metazoa; phylum Arthropoda; class Insecta; order Lepidoptera; family Noctuidae; genus Mythimna; species Mythimna vitellina. The sequence continues at coordinate 3,591,120 of OX438691.1, read as the reverse complement.
CAGTTAAAGAGCAAAGTACACGTCTGACTTTATTTAGCAAGCGCGTACCGGAAGACGTAGAGTTGGTAGGCAAGGTGGACTGAAGACGTGGTGAAAGTCACGGGAATCCGATGGATGCTAGACGCACAGGACAGGTCGTGGTAGTGACACTTGGGGGAGACCTATGTCCAGCACTAGACGTTTTTTGAGTGAAATAATAATGATGTCCAACTGCAGTTGTTTAACTGCAAAGTACACGGCTGACTTTATTCCTGTCTGCACAACTTACAAGTAAAGCGTGTTTTAAAGTGTTATAAATAAGCCCACTATCAGAGTTTCCTGTTGGCGGGCTCTAGCGCAAGATATCGATAATATCAGGGGCTAATTAGAATTATCGTAGACCAATTATTTTATAAGTATACAGCTTATCGGGAAGCCATTGTTGTAAGTTTATATCGTGACATACGGAGAGAGCGGTCGGGGGATATGTTCGTGAGTAAAGAATGTAGAAAGGATTCATTCCGAAAATGCGCTATTTTATGATGTTGTAAGACGAGGAGTGAGAAGGGAACGTTGAATTTGTTTAATATTAGTGTAGATAAAGTTTAAAATAAGGATATCATTTTAACATACATCTGGGCCTATTCCTGCTAGGGCTGTGATAATATTTGAAAGAGTGACTGTGGTTCTTAGAACGCAAAAGGCAACTGAAAAAGTCAATGTCAAAGTCAAAAGCATTTATTTCAAATAGACCATTTACAGGCGCTTTTGAATAGTCCAATGTAGGTCAGTCCAAAAAAAAAACGTAAGTTTGTTCGGAACCCTCAGTGCGCGAGTCCGACTCGCACTTAACCAGTTTTATTTTTGTTGGCCAACCTATCCCACCGTGTGTCCACAGAGATAGGTACATCAACAACATATTGTATACGGCAGATATACACATGCCTATTTATTACCTACATTGTTTTTCCTTGACATACAATGGTAAATAATAATAAATTACTTGTGTGTAAAACGACGCTTGTAATGTAGGATATTTACTATCAGCAAGATAAAAAGTGTGCAGGTTTTCCGAAAGTGATATGTTTATTTGTCGTCAACGTACTTAACTTCAAAAACAGTTTAATTAGGTATTGTATTTTTAGAAATTCTATTTTTTTTTCCAGCAATAATTATGTATCATCATCATTCATCATCATCATTTCAGCCGAAAGACGCCCACTGTTAGACATAGGCCTCCCCCAAATGCCGCCACAATGACCGGTCCTATGTGTCTCGCATCCATCGGATTCCCGCGACCCTCACCAGGTCATCGGTACACCTTCCAGTCGCCATTCCAGAACCTTTAGTCCCCATCGATCTGTTCTGCGAGCAATGTGCCCTGCCCACTGCCACTTAAGTTTGGCGATTCTTCGAGCTACGTACTACGCAATATGTATATATATATATATATAAATTATGTCGTGGCCAGATCATAGAAATTGATCACTTCATGACATGGCCAAATTAAACAGGCCAGTCCCCCTAACCAAGTTACGATCGTTTCGTTGGCGTCGAACGCCTTGAGTAGGCCACGCCACAGATTCAGACGACGACGTCAGAACAAAGGAATCGGAGGCGTGGCCTACTCGAGACGTTTGACGCAAACGAAATCATCGTAACCTGGCTAGGGAGGCAGATCGTTTTAAACATTAAAGTTTGATGATATTTCAATCCTCGTTTGTAGGCTACGTACACATATAACCACAATTGGGTAGGTTTTTTCGTTTTATATCACGCATTTAGATGAGTAAACTAAACATACATACCTACGCAGTGGATAACTCATTCTGTTTATTCGTATAGGGAAAAAAAAACTCAAATAAGTCACTTTGTGTCTTTTATTGAGGAATAATAGTACTCGTCGATATGTGACTACGGGATAAAGCTGTGTTTTTAAGTCGCGGGCGACATCTTAAATTCAAAAAGAAACGAAGGCTGCTAAGTTTAATCTCGAACGGTAGTGAGGGTTGTTACTATACTGACTGCGAGGGAGTTAATATAACCTGAGTGAAGTGAGGAATTCAAGCCGCCCAAAATAAAGACGACTTCATCCCCGTGTTGGATACTCTACTTTTTTTCGCCATCTGTGAGATAATTAAAAGACAATTTACTAAAACGAATTATATATTAGAGAAATATAAATATTATTTACAAGTTAATCTTAACTATCACTCGACATGTTTTGAGATTTGAAACAAACAAAATTCATTACTCTCAGATTCTATAGTTTTAATTTACGCTTCCGCTCTATCAATTTTTCAGAGACTTATCAGTAACCACATTTTATTCTTTATTTTTGTTAGTGGCCAGTTTGATCTTTGAATAAACTTGTTTGATGCACGTACATTTTAATTCACTCAATGTTTTAGACGTTCCAAATTCAAATCTCATTATTCCCTAGGAATCGCCCATACTACATTATCTCCCTAGGGACAGAATGACTTGCTTTAAGTAATGGTTGTATGACATATTATTATCGAGGGCATTATAAAGTAGGTGGTGTAAAAATATCTTTAAACCTATTTCCAAACTAGCCGTTAAAACCAACCAATCCAACCGTACCCATATTTCCTGTTTTAAAACTGCATAATCTCCTAATCACCAGTTGAACCTATTACAAAGGAAAAATACATTAAATCCGTATTTTCTCGCCCATCAATTGTTCTGGGCAACGCTTCTACTAAATGTATGGGCCATAAAAATGTTAATACTTTAATGCAACTGCACTATTTTCTTGTATGTAATTTGCCATTTTGGGCACTAAAGTACGCTATAGGTTGTATGGTCTGAGTTTTGAGAGGCGAGCGGAGCGAATCTTGTGGTTATATTTGAACGACTAGCGCCTACATATCTTCTTCTCGCTTCAACCTCAATTTATTTAAGACTAGCATCTACCAGTGGCTTCATCCATTAGAAAGTAGGAAACTATCTCAAGTTGGATACTATTCCAGGACACGGTCTGTCTACCCATGTAGCAAACACCGAGGTCCGTTCAGCTTGAACGTGAAAGAGGAACAAAGATACACACACATATAATTCGTGGTAATATTAATGTGTTTCAAGAGTAAATATATTAACTAGGAACCCATCCCAGCTTCGCACGAGAGTTAGAAATATTTGAAATTCTCGGCTTTTTTCCTATATAATATGCATGTATTATACACTTAAAACTTCCTCCCTTAATCATTCTGTTTTTTGGCGAAAATTGCATGAACGGTATGGGGAACTTTTTTTTGATAGGTTCTCGCTTGACTGCTATCTGACCTGATGAAAAGCGACGATGCGGTCGACGATGGAGCGCGTTTACCTAGAAGTAACCTATTCACTCTTGACTTAAAGATTCCCGGGTAGCCATCAGGAAACACAGATTCGGGCAAGTAATTCCACTCCTTAGCTGTACACACAATGAATGTTTTCCCAAAACGTTTTCTGCGTATAGATGAGATGTCTACCATGTACCGGTGGCACATTGCCGTACGCCTGGTGGTCCGATGAACGGACCTTTACTTTATAATATGAAAGTGTGTTTATGTACGACATTGACAGTTGGTTTTGATGTTGAAAAGTGATGATCGGAACACAAATAAAAGGAAAAGAGAAAATCAACGAAGAAAAAAAAGAGAGAATCGCTTGCGCTTGTGATTTAATCCAAGTATTTAGTGTTGATTCGACAGCAGTGTTCTTGAAAAGTACTATGTAAATGTGACATGTAAAGTAAGGCATTAGTTGGCAGTAACCCAAGATACGATCACGATACGACACAAAAATATTGCTCTAATGTTCATGCTAATACCTTTTTCTTTTCCAAGTTTCGATGTTACGATCATATCAAGTTTTTCTAACTTGGTTTCAAGGAATTGTAGATATGCAATAAAAAAAATATTTCTATGTAAACTTTGACTAGTAAAAGAAACATTTATGATTTTCATCATCGTCTTTTTGCTGAAAGATGTCCACTGCTGGACATAGGCCTCCCCCAAGTGTCGCCACAATAACCGGCCCAGTGCATCTCACATCCACCGGAATTCCGCGACCCTGACCGGGCCGTTGGCCCACCTTGTGGGAGGCGTTCCATCACTGCGTCTTCCGGTACGCGGTCGCCTCTTCAGAACTTTTCGACCCTATCGACCATCTGTTCTACGAGAAATGTGTCTTGACCACTGCCACTTAAGTCTGACAATTCTTCGGGCTAGTAATTGTGTTCAAAATTCCTGCAACTTCTAATCTACACTAATATTTGATTTGGAGAATGCTTTGTGGCATTAAGTCCGCCTATGTACCACCACTGTACATGAAGTTTAAATAAATAAATAAATATTATAAAGAGGTAAAGTTTATTTTTTTGTTTGTAGGAGGTAATCACTGAAAGTACTGGTCCGATTGCAATTTTTTTTTCACCGATAGAGAGCTGCTTTATTCCTGAGTGATATAGGCTATATTTTATCTACTACGCGAGGAAGCTGCGGGCAAAAACTAGTGTTACAATAAATTAACGTTCAAAAGCCTTTCCTTTTCTAGTGATGAAAAAGGGCCTAAATTATAGGTACCTCCACGCCACCGGGACGCGGTGGACATCCCACCCATACGCATAAAACGGTTTTGAGAACACATTCATTGTGCGTACTAAGGAGTGGAATTCCCTGCTGGAGTCTGAGTTTCTTGATGGGTACAACCTGAATATCTTTAAACCAAAACTAAATAGGTTACTTCAAGGCAAGCGTCCTCCATCATTTACTACATCGTCACTCTCCAACAGGTGTGATAGTAGGTCAAGCGCAAGCTTATCAAGAGTAAAGGAAAACTGGACAAGTGCGAGTCCGTACAAACTAACCTATGAAAACAGTTCAATTCCCGAATTTAATTACGAAGATTTTTCCGGATCACAAAATATGTTTTTTTTGTGACATAACTACAAATTTACAGTTTTCATTATTTTTCCTATACTTGTGCTATGAGATCTTGCTTCATACCAAATTTTAGAATTCGAGGTCAACGCGAAGTACCATAGAAATTTTAATTCCCTTGAGACTGCAAATCTGAGTATATATATAGGGCTTTAAATTCAACTCGATACCTCCACGCATTCTCGAGATAAAGGGTCTTGACAGACAGACAGACAGATGGACAACGAAGTGATCCTATAAGAGTTCCGTTTTTCTTTTTAAAAACGACACTAAACATTTTGAAGACCGTTGCTCATTTCCCACAATTAGCAATTTTTAAGTTCGGTCACTTTCTTTGTAAGGAGGCGGTTTGTCCTCTATCTGAAAAAATGAAATATCAAGTGATTCTTTATAATCAATAACTTTTGAATTACAGCAATATAATACAATAATAATATAATAGGCTACGCCTCCGATTCCTTTATTCTGACGTCATCTCAACGTTCGACGCAAACGAACCGATCGTAACTTGGCTAGGGGGGAAGTAAATATATTTGGAAATATGACATCATTGTAGAACGCATTTAAGTACTTAATATCTCTTGCATTTCAGATCAAAAACCGTTTAACCCCAAAACGGCGTAAACGCCACAGACACCCAGTACCATTTACAACTCAACTTGAGCATAAATAAATGTTATAATACAAAAATGGTAAAGTTTACGATAATCGGCGCATATAAATATTGCTCTATAAACTATTGGTCTGAGGGTTAACTCGCCTGCACGCAGGGGTTCCGTGCCAAAATGCGCCGATGTATGGCCCCCATTTACTTGTGCCAAAAAAAGAAAAACTCGAAACTTATGCCATTTTACGATTCGTGCTAATTAAGTATGGAGATATTTGCAGGGTTTTGGAGTTTTCCGTCTGGAATTACTCAGTAACAATCCCTGGACTTTGTAACCGGTTGATTGCAATTGGGTAACCCTCATTTAAGATAAGGTTTAAGACATTTATTTTTCAAAATTTCATTATTCTTAAATACTAAATACGTTTACATAAGAATTATAGGTACAAAAATAAATTAGTAAGTAGTAACTAGTTACCACAAAAATTTTACTATGTCGTGAGGGTAACAAGAAGAAGGTATATATTTGTTGTTGTTAAACTCATTATGTATCATTTCTTAAAGGCAAGTCGATAGCAATTAACATGGGACTTGTATCGACAACTCTACGTCCAGCTCTTGTCTTGTCTACGAGTGTGATAAGTAATCCGTCTGATCCACTCCAGCTCCTCAAGGAAGTCCAACAGCACTCTTGTGGTACTGACCATCTCGCGTACGGTACATTTTTTTTGGGTGGTAAAATAATCCCATGACTTCCTCTGCTCTTGGGCGGAGCGGGAGAGAGTGTTAGATTTTTACTGACTAAAAACCCACTCCTGTTTCTTTCATACCAGGGCCGAGTCTTTCTTTCAGAAGCAGACGCTTGGCCCCATTAGGCTTCGACCCTGCTGGGCCCCTACGGTTGCTGACATCTCCTTGATATGCGCGTGGAACACTACACGCCGTCGACGACTTGGGTTCCGTCCATACAGTTACCAGACGGTCAGACGGAGAGATACCTATTGCTCGTAATCCGCAAGCTCGCGCCTATGGAGTATTACCGATGCTGCTATTAATGTAGCCACCTACTGGGCCCAATTTCTCACCGGTACCTGGGTTTCCAATTTCTCATAAGCAAGACACCCAGACCCTTCACAACTATCTGTAGGCCATACGTGTCCCATATGAGAATCGAACACGCGACACAGCGTGTATCCAGCCGTCGATTATGCCGATATGTTGTATACCTATTGATGTTTGCGTAGTTTCCTCGTATTTTGTGGTGAGATAGGAGTTATCAAGTTATGTTGTTATTTTAAGTAAAGTGTGGTTTTCTTGGTACCTATTTATCTGGTACTGACGAGTTCCCCTTCATTGTTAATTAGTCTTGTAATGTTTCCTCTGCCGCTGTAATCCACCACGCGGGCTCGGGCCAGATTAGTGGATGTCACATGTCTTCGAATTTTTGATTCTAGGACATGTCGGTTTCCACACGATGTTTGCCTTCACCGTTTTGAGAACAGTGGTGATCAAATAAATTACACAAATGGTTGGTTAGGTCGAACCCGCGACCAGCAACTCTTAAGTCGGGATCGATACCACTGGGCCACCATTTCGCCGCCACTTTTTCACAAATAAATAAGTAGGTAATAACAATACATAATTATATACAATGTGTTTTTTTTTTCATTCAATTTTAAATTAATTTATTTAATGAAATTAATTACAACATAACATATTTATTTATTTATCTTCCACAAGGGTGCCTTACAAACTAACATTACACAAGTAAACACAAGTACCCCTTTGTGGGAGACTGGCAACTACTAGGAAATCCTGTCACACAGATTACCAGGCTGCCACAGACAGTGTTTTTTTTTAAAAATAATAAAATAAAAAAGAGAAGCAGCAAAAGAAAATAATTAAAACTAAAAACTTATTGTTGGGTGGTGTCGAGGTCGTTAAGGTGTGGTGTCAATAGGCACTTGTTTTACCGCTGTTCCTCTCTCCTAGTAAAACTTTACTGTGTCCAATAGGGCCCACATTTTTTCTTTTTTAATTTTTATAAACCAGTTTGTTTCCGTTCCAATATCTATCACCATATTAAAATACGGATATATCATTATGGATTTCAAAAAAAAGATTTGAGATTTTTAAATGTTCCATCCAACGTTACCAAAAACCCAGTGATTTTAAAAATAACCATTTTTTTTCTTTTCATTTTTTTTTTATTATTTGTTGTTTCAAATCATAGTCCTAAAGTTTTATAGCCTTCAAATTCTTCGCAACATTAAACTTATCCCAAACCGAAAATAAAATTGAAAGCGTCAATAAAGAATGTGACCTCCAAATATATCTGATAAACCCTCAATACCGCGGAGGTCTGCTTTTATAATGATAAGATAATAATGAGTATATTTAATTCTCTGATAGTGTATCTGCAGTTGACAGGTTTGGCGCCAACCTAATGTATTTGGGGTAGTTGAGATCTGAGAGCTTCGGGTGCAATCGGGAGAGGTCGGAAACATTCGTGTCTGCAGCTGAAAATATTATAGTAAAAGTAGATGCATTTACAATTATTTATTTAGACTTAGACAGTTTGCTTTTTAATTAGAATCTAGTGCTTGTCTGCAATCCCACCTGATGGTAAGCAGTGATGCATTCGTTGATGGTGAAATGCATTAGTTTATTAACGGCTCGTTCACTCTAACTGTAAGTGTCTGAAACTCTGCGGCGGCGATCTCTCGCGCCGGGCCTAGGTTCAGGCCATGGTCCGGAGCGAGGAGGAGTGGCAGGCGGTCGCCTCCTTCTGCGAAGCAGTAATGTTAGCAAAGGAGGTGGCCGATCGCATGAGGCAACGCTCCTTACGCTCCATACGCCGCCGGGATTCCGATCCCGATTTCCGGCCACCGTAGGCGCGAGTTTGCGGACGACAAGCAATGGGTGGCTCGCCGTCCGACCGTCCGGTAACAATGCGGACCGAGTCAAAGTCGTCGACGGCGCGTACTGTTCCACGCGCAGTCAGCAAATCGTAGGGGCCCAGCAGGGTCGAAGCCTACTGGGGCCATGGGTAGTGTGAAAGCGAAACCCGGGGCCCTAGGACGAAGGCAACGAAGGAACAGGAGTGGGTTTTTAGTCAGTAAAAGTCTGACACTATCTCTCGCTCCGCCCAAGAGCGGGATTTGTCATAAAATGTTTTTCCCACCCAATAAAAAAAAACTACGAATTTTGAGTTTATGTGTTTGTATTTTGAGTTCCTCTACCACCATCACATCTTAAAAACTATCTCTAATGGAATCATTTATTCTTAAAATCAACGTGTCCATCTCCAGCTCCAATATTCTTCTTCAAAACCACTGACCCCAAAAATCTCGTAAACACAACATCAAAAACTGTTATTGCCTAGATTCCTATCCATATTTTGCTCATCCGAAATCTGCAATCTGACGTCATTAATCTTAGGCTATCTACACACGAGTTTCAGCTTACAAATTTTAATTCACGAAAAAAGCTTTTGAAGCACGTAGTGATAAGCTGGCCGGTCGTTAAAGACGATAACTTGACTTAGATACGAGATGAAGAGATTATGCTAGTCTGTAGATTAATCCTGCTATATACTGCGGTATCTCTTGATAGGTATGAGGAGATATTTTTACGTTTTATGTTGCAGTTAAAAATAAATTGTCTAGACGATGAGATATGGTAGTTTCTTGTTAGACTGCTCTGTGGTGGATTTTGGTTTTTGTGGGACGGATGGGTAGATTACAATGCATCAGTAACATTTTTGACAAACCTGTAACGTAAACTTGATTCTTCAAAATTTCTGAAGCCAATTCAACTACGGCTTTCTCTAATAAACTGTGATTCAATGGAAGGTAAAAGTTTGTATTTATGTATGTGTGTACGTTTGTTACTTTCACACTCAAATAGCTGAATGAATTTAGATAAAATTCGGTACACGTGTAAATTACTTCCTGGAACTAGCCATGAGATACTTGTTATCCCGTGGGATATGTTCCGTTGCGATAATTCTACTTTTATCCGTGCGAAGCTAATGGAACAAACTAGTCACAAATAGGCCTCTAACTACCACCCACAACTATCAACTGGAGAAATTTTGTCTTAGAAAAACTCTAGACCATACGAACATAACCTAAAATTATGATAGTACCAACATACAAAATAATTTTCAAATGAAGACACATGTAACTTAATCAATTACACAATAAGCATCAATTTTAAAAACACTAACAATAATTATGCTATAAAAACTTATTACCAATCGTAAAACCAAATAAGAGAACTGTAAAACAAATAAGACAACAGTAAAGAACACAAAACACGAAAGTTTTAATAAACTGACAGTTCAAACTGATAGTGATCTAATAAAAGTCTTGTAGAACAATATTATCGATCGTTGGGGAAAAGGGCGTAACACTATACAACACGACAGAAAGGGATAGACGATAAAAAAGCCGCGACTACCGGCGCGAGCGCATCTACTAACAAACGCAGATAAATCCGAGCGCACCGATTTGTATCGCTTACATTGACGGCTACACAAGTTGTTGTGTATTTGGAATGAGAACAAAAAGAGTGATGGACACAGAATTGTTTCGTTCTCTTATTACTTTATAGTTGAAGAGTTGTTTAAGGTTGTATTTGTCGTAACAAATAGTTCATTGTTTAAGGTTTGAAACACTAAACGGACCACGATGTATCGATATTTGATCTGGGCGATTGTCACCATTATTTTCTTGTTTATTAGTTGAGACAGGTTGGTTGCTTGGTGGTAAAGAAAGTGGTGCTTGAGGTGGTAAGTTCGATTCTGGGTCGTTTAGCTTTACTGATTTTCTTTCAATAGAAGGTATTGTCTAAGCAATAGAATATTGAAATGCAATGAAACCAAAATTTGGATTTTGTGAACACTGAGTAGATCTTAATTTTATAAAATAGCTTTACTTATATCAAATATTGATACAAAAAATGCAAAATTCAATCATGTAGAAACCACAGGAATAAATACCACCCCCACTGGAGACGCCCTGGGCATCGGGATTTGTAGGGCATTTCCCGGCCACCGTAGGTACGGGCTTAATGCGGCGAGCAAAGGGTATTTCGCCGTCCGGTATGGACCAAGCCCGGTCAACGGCGCATTATGTTCCATGAGCACCTCAAATAGATGTCAGTAAGATTGACAGGGCATATTAGAGCCAAAGCCCTCGCAAAGAGCAACTAAAGACAGATGGGTTTTAGTCGGTAAAAGTCTGTGTGAAGTAAATTGATTAAAAAGAAAGAAATAAATTTCAATTGCTCAACCCTGCCATCTTAACTCCAACAAAATCAAAGGTAACCTGATCTTAACAATTTAACATTTCTGACCTTATAACAAATGTGTTAAACGGTTTGGGAGTATAAACACTAGGAGGCATTGTTCTTGCGATAGCTATCTCCACACAAAGGACTGTGACGCGTATCGTGGTAGCGGGTTCAGTTGACAAATGAGTGCTGCTTGAGCCCACCCAACAAGAGCCCTGTATTATGAGACGCCTATTAAGTTATTCGGATTGTATGGAACTGGGAATTGATAGTGAGGTGTGGTTGTAGATCGTTTTAATGGTTCTTGCTGAGCACGAAGTGAGATAGAAATCTTTCTTAGTGCTGATTGTTTGGTTGTTGAAAATAATGGAAACTGTGTTACTTCGCTGAGTATTAAAAACAAATTAGTATAATACTCGAAGTTAAATTGATTAAAGTTCTAAAGACTTTAAATATTTGGCTAACTCCACCTATAACTGTTTTACCTCTTTACACAATTTTTATGACCGGTCCCAAGATACTTCCTTGAGGAACCCGATACAATATTGTTAATTTATTTATGTATCTATTCTATAAATTTAGAACCTAAAGTCAAATACTATCTAATATACGATATTCAAATACCAAAACACCATAAACAACAAATTGAAGTAAACACGTAATTCTAATTCTGTATAGTAATCATGTCCAACGCTTATGTATGTTCCCTCTCAGTTAACTATCGGGAGCAGGGATCTTGTTTAAAGTAATAGTATCGTCGCTCGATAGTGTTCGGCCATTTTTCTTGTACACAACAAAGGATGAAATCGACCGTGTGTTGCTGGTGTAGTCGTGCCTTTAGTTATGAGCGATCGCGATTGGGGAGATACTGTCGTGGTTAGTTTTTGTGTTGGTCTAAGTGAAACAAGAGCTTGTTAACTGTTTCTATGGGATTGTTCTATTTAAGTTCTATTCTACACTTCGGTCAAACCCTTTGAGAAATGCAGTCGTGAGGATTTTTATTTTCGCCCATTGTCCACTGTAGGATTTAGGCTGTCTTCAAGTGTCACTATAACGAATAGTCCTGTGCATCTCGCATCTATCGGATTCCCACGATCCTCACCAGGTCTTTGGTCCAACTTACCTTCCAACTCTGAGTTTTCCGATATATGGTCGCCTTCGCCACTCCTAAACCTTTCGGCTCCAATGGCGAGCAATGTGCCCTGCACTGCCATTTAAGTTGAACAATACTCCGGGTTCACACAACCTGATTATTTTGTGTATGTTAATTAGTATGTTCTATATTTTTTTCTAGATTTGTAAGTAGGTATTATAAAAAAGTGGTAGAGTTACATTATTACAATTAATAACGCATTCACCCAAGATTTAATCAGATTTCAATCTGTAACGATTTATAGTTTAAGCTTCATTGTAGTACCGCATTCCTTATTAACACAGCCAATTAATTTGAATAAATACTGTTTATATTATTGGTTTCTGTTTATTTAATGTTGTTGTCATTTTATTATGGTTTCTTGCCGAACTACTATAAAACTTAAAATTATAATATATCCGAAATAAGATTCCTGATAAAACTATGTTTTTTTAGTAAAATATGTCAAAAATATATAGGATAGGATTCACTTTCAAGTTGTTTAGAATTGACATACACAGTTGAAATATCACAACATTTTAGTTGTGTATGTCAGTTCTAAGCAACTTGGATTTTCCACAATCATGATTGATTATAAAATCTCTTTTGGTCTTATCGAGAGTTTTCTTTCTAAAGTCAAATATGTTAACAGATTTATTTAATCTTTTAAACTCAAAATTATAACCCGCCATTTGTTTATAACTTGTAGAAATCCATTCGTCCACAGTGGGTGACGCGTCACCTACGCCCTCTATCGGGTGTTTAATGATTCACTCGATCGCCAGATTACAGCTTATTATACGAAATATGAACAAAGGTGACTAGATTAGCAGATACAAAAAGGAATCGTGTTACCATTGTGGGGGTTGATTGTCATGCTGATGATTCTGATATACTTGACTGCAACTATTTTTCTTTAGACTTTGTTATCGAGTTCATATTGAAAACTTATTACTTAGGATGATATGATATAGGCTCTCTAGATCTGAATGAAAACAAATATGTAATCGGTCTAAAAACCAAGTTATGCGGGAACTCAAACAGCTATGTATACCGAACAAGAATCGCCAAACTTAAGTGGCAATGGGCAGGGCACATTGCTCGCAGAACGGATGGCTGTTGGGGCCGAAAGGTTCTGGAATGGCGACCACGTACCGGAAGACGTAGCGTTGGAAGGCCTCCTGCAAGGTGGACCGATGACCTGGTAACGGTTGCGGGAGTACGATGGATGCGAGACGCACAGGACCGTTCATTGTGGCGACACTTGGGGGAGGCCTATGTCCAGCAGTGGACGTCTTTCGGCTGAAATGATGATGATGTATACCGTGTTCTTCTGTCAAAAGAACGCAATACGGCGCATATATATTCTGCAGTATTTTCTAATCTTACATAATTGTAAAGTTTGAATATAACTGTAAAAAACAAATAGATTAAAATAATTAAAACTCGACCTAATCTATGAAGTGATTTCAAGAACTGAATCATTTTACCACAATATAAACTGAATCATTTGAATGTTTCGAGAATAATAAAACTGATACAAAAGCTTTTGTTTCAAACTAAATATTCTAACGCGGTTTGATAAAAACACGTATGATTTGAAAACAAAGAATAAGGCAAATGAACACATGACGTGTCTACTGGTTGTGGCAGATATACAATTAATTAGGTATTTCTGATTAAAAGTGGAAAATACAATAGGTTTGCCTTGATTAGCTGCAAGTTGAAATGTTATACCTTCCTTATTATTGTATTCTTTTTTAATTAATTAATTTCTTGTAATCTCGGTATTGTTTCTATTTTATCTACTGCTAGTTATGCCAACTCGCTTTTTAATTCTCTTTCCTTCTTTTGTTCTGTTTCAATGCGTCCAGCCGGCCTATCCTGTCCATGAAAAATTAGCTGTAAGCCTGAACTTTTGAATTCCCAGTGTTTGTTCAAAAGAGTCACTGCGGCCCTTGAATGCAAAGGGCAACTGAAGGGACACAAGTATAACATTCCCTCTCGTTCCACCCAAAGTAGAAGAAGTTATTTGATGATTTCCCACCCAAAAAGGACATGTTATCATTTTACCATTTTCAAATCTCAAGCTGTCAAGATTGACAGCTCACTTCTATCTCACTGAAGTTTCACTGCAGTACCCACAATACAGTACATATACAGTATACATTTTAATTCTACATTCTGTATCTGAATTGCTGAGCCCTGGAGTAATTACTTACAAATCGTACACATTATATAACAGGTGCCTACTACTAAAAGGATAAACTATGAAATAATAACACAATGCCTATTTGACTTCGTAGGCACACTTTATTAATATCATCTAGTTATTACTTTTACGTATGTATTTCCTCTTTTAAAATGTGTTTTTCTTACCCTTAAATTCCAACCACTATTTAGATTTGCTTATTAAGATAGTTTTTACAACTTCCTTCCTTAATTATTCTCATCAATCATTAATAATTATAATATAGTTTCTAATGCTTATCTAAACTCAAAATCTTAAATATCAGTGTGTGATATTGTAACCGAACCTTTATTTTTAAGCTCACAAGCCGATACTTCAATTCTTTATGTTAATTCATTTGCATATGTTTTAGGACTAAGATATATTGATTTTAACACATTTTGATCGTATCACTGTAATAATTTATGTTCTTTTATGGCGATCGTCATTGACAGATCGTTATCAACGAAAATCAGCCAAGTATAAGTCGATTGCCGCAATTAGTATTCCGTATCGTAAATTATTTACGTCCCACATGTTTTACAGATCTATAAAGTTAACTGCTGTTAATATTAGGTTCTATTAATCAATCAACTTGGTGTTTTGGATTATACAACTGGATTTTAACTATGGAAGTGATTTCTAATGATCTATTCAAAAGCAGTTTCTAAATTATTACAATTAATTTTAGATCTCTTAGATATTAGTATATCGTTAGAAATTTAAAGTTTTAAATGCGTGTGGTATGCCAACAAAATATCGTTTTTGTGGCTAAATATCCTGTTGTTAGAATGTGCCATTAAGTGCATGAAGGTGAGAGCAGTAGTAGCCCAGAGGTAACTGCCCTGGCCTACAAACTGTAGGCCGCGGGTTCAAACCCAACCACATTACTTTGTTTTATTTATTTCTTCACCACTGTTCACAAAACGGTGAAGGAAAACAACTTAAGGAAACCGGCATGTCTTAGAACCAAAAATTTGAGCCTCCACCAATCCGCATTGGGCCCACGTGGTGGATTGTGGCTTATTTCCTCTCCCAGAGAGGAGGCCTGAGTCCCAGCAGTAGAAACATTACATGGTCGTTTATGCTATGCATATTGGGAATGTTCTTATGGAAGAACCATTACCATCCTTGGGTATCAAACACATGAGTATACTATAAAATCTCGCTAACGTCTACTAGACCACCGAGGTAATCAACATCCTAGCTATTGTGTTACATTTACAATTCAAATGTCTGTACCAAACGGATCTAGTCTTAACTGACTGTCGCGTCGCAACCACTTTGTCTTTTAAATGTCATTTTTTAGCAAAAACTGCTAGAATCACTTCCTGTCCATAAAGATCGATCTAACTGATATAGTGGCATGAATTTATGTTCATTTGATTTTATATTATTTGCTACTTTGCTTTTGTATTCTCGACTATAGTTACATATGTACTTCCTTACTTACGGGTAGTAAAGTTCTTACTAAATTGATTTGTGATTTTAAATTCCTTGCTAAAATAAAAATAAAAGATCTGAAATGCATTTATTTTTAATTTGAAGATTCATCGTCATTATAATTTAGGAACATGTCTATTACCTATTGCTGAAGCTTCCACACTTAGCACGAAAATTTTTGCGATTGAAATGAGCTATGAGACTGACAGAAAAACGTTGGAATTTTAACAAAAAAATCTAATGTGCTAGAAATTTTTAGGATTTAATACGTAAAAAATTTAAGCTTTTAACCAAAAGAGTGAAAGCTCTGATTCAAGAGACTTTTCACCTGCAGATAGATCAGATGCAGACCAAACATGATTATTTTATCAAATTATTATTAACATAACCTTAAATACAGGTGCTATTACCATTATACACGTAATAAGTAACACAGCCAGACAACAAGGTGTATCTGGGCGATACGTTTTATCGTTCAAATGGATCTTGCTTCTCTAATTAAAGTTTATGCACCTTTTTTTCAAAACGATCCTTATCTTCATCGCTGCGGTCACGATATGGTATTAATTTTATTAAAGGAACGCTATTAATAACTTAGTTATCATTGTAAATATTGTTGAGAATGCTGCTTGTGATAATCTCTTTTATTGAGTCGTTTGGTCTAGATAGATGAGATAGATCCGAAAAGAAAGATGATGAGATAAATGGTGAAACAGATTTTTCAAAGCAATTCCATTTAGTAACCGGTAAAAAATATGAAGCTACTACCTATGGTTAGGATACAACTAAGGGAAACTAAAGGAGTACCTATCAATGCTGTGGGATTATTCGAAAGAGTAACTGCTGCCCTGGAGTGTAAAGTGAGACTATCCGTCTTTTACTGAGTTCCCAGTAAAATACTGATAGTATTCATTTCTCTAAGTATCCAGAGCAAGTTATTAGCAAGTTAGATTACCTGTTGATGACAACCGGCTTTTTTCTTTCTGGCAAATCTGATGATTATATTAATTTCTTTCGAGGCCACTACTAGGTCCCATTGTTGGGGGCCATCGCTGCAATTACAACAGCTCTATTGTTCATAATGTTCTTGGACCAAGGTTTACCAAAATTCGCTTCTTTTTAAATTCTTTATTGATTTAAAATAATCGTAATGCCAATACTAAAATACCTTCTCACCACATAGTTTTCTTACTAGTAGTCCTGTAACCTCAAACCAAGGAATGCTAATGACTAGCGTGGGTTTACGTCGATAGTGCAACGGCCGCCTCTCGTAAACATGACCTTTTGTTCGACTGACCTTTGCTTCTACGTAATTTTGGTAAATTCAACTAGTTTTCTATATAATGAATCTGGTAGTTTTTTTTTTAAATTATAATTTATACTAGTAGCCTCGCACTGACCACTATTTCACCTACTGGTGGTCACCTAGTGTCAGCGCTTCCAGCAGCTTTGCTCCTATGGATTATCGCTTGTAGTCGTAGGTGATAGTGTAGCTTTTTTTCAGTGATAGAATCCCCAAACACCATATTAACAAACAATTAATCTTCTTAAAACTTAACCCAAAGAAACTTTAATATTACCGTGTTCTATGAACCATATAAGTTTGGGTTTCTGAATCACGTGTCCATGTTGAACACAGTTGATCAAAAAATGCAAAAACGAGTTAAATTCTTAAGGTCCAAACATCCTGATGACTCACGTCCAGGGTCCGAGGGCAGGGTTGTCACAGATTGAGTCTCCGATACATGCAGTGTTCCAGGGAATCAACACGAGCGAATAACACTCGATCGAGACCAATTTCGCAAAAACTACACAACGCGATCCGTTGTTCTGATCGCTGATATCAAAGTAGGGTTTGCAGATAAGTAGAAGAGATGTGACCTAATTGGTTTTCTTCTTCTTTTTTATGGACTGGAGGTATTAGGCTTCACAAGAAAGCCTAATTGCGAATTCTTGCCGCTTGTTTGCCGTGAGTCCTTAAGTTTAAGAATCTTTATGTATATAATCAGTGAATATCTGATGGTGATGTGAAGTATTTATATGCATAAGTATAGAGAACATAAAAAAAATCTGATTGTTGTGATAAAATCAATTTTGATGAGGTCAAAAGAAGTAGATAAAATCATAAAATATTATACACACTTAACATAACTACTTAAGTAAAATAATATTGTATTGATTAATAGCATGTATAATTCCAATCTTCTAAACTTACATCTATTTAATCAAAATCTTGAAACCCAAACACAATCACGCACAAAGACCATTTACTAAACATAAGTACTAACGCAAAAAAGGCAGCTAGCTAAAAAAAAAACTAACCCAACCAAAAACTGTTTCGTCCGCTGCTATCGGTACGAACACACAGCGCGTATCGTGCGATCTAATATTATTCTGGGAACGGCCTTAATAAGTCACTACAGAATGTTATCTACGCCATTTTATCGGCTCAGCAGATAAGGATCTCAATCCAATTAGCCTCACAATGCAATATGGGCCGTCTCAGCAGCGGTTATGATGGCCACTGTATGTGTTTTCAGTTTTATGTGCTTTTCGGGTAGGCAAAACGTTAAAAGAGGATCTATTGTTGCTAAAAGAGCGAGAAATTTGATATAGTCGATGTTCGTTTTTGTTAAAATTCTTTTAAACTTTCATCATTCGGATAGCTTAGCTTATAGGTTATAAATGTTTTAGTAATCTAAATCTAACCCAACTTCAATTGTTTCACTTCTGTCATCAAATTCTTGAAGTTTACCATCATTGTTAAACTCCTTATGCTTTTACAATATTGTATGTATCTATCTATCCTTCCTGTGCATTGTGCTTTGCAGTTTACTTTTAAAAACCAATTACATTTTGATTTTATCACTATGATCGTTTATAGTTTGCACCTGAAGTTGCTGTTGTGTCAAAATCAACTTTATCACGATTTAGAACTTAGTTTTGAGCTTGAGTTTTTTCTTAAGTTCGTCTCTATCTACAAATGACCCAATACGGCAGGTGAAAAGCCATGCCTATATGAGTCATAACAAATAATTCTACATTAATTGGTAATTAACAGATATAAATTAACCGGAAAGGCAAACAGCTGATCGTGATTTCTTATTAGATACTAGTGTATATTTACGCTTCACAACCATTTAAGTTTGACCTATAAGTGGGATGATCCATTGGGTTCAACTGATTGGAATGGGCGATGACTAAAGTTCTTAGAAAAAAGTTGACACGATAAATGTGTGACGCATACTACAAAGTTCAGAATCGGTTATAGAGATATATCTGTTATCAATACGTTTAGTAGTAGCATTATTGATGGCAGTACATTGTTATTAATTTTATCATTTTAGAAGAATTAAAAAAAATCTTTTAGCAAAATTTTATCCGCAGAAATAGGCGCTCAATTTTTGCAGCAAAGGTTTAGCTCTTCATCATCAAGTATCTGCGATTGTGCCGTGTAAATTAGGGTATGTGCAATACTATTTTTTCTACCATTTCATCCCGACTGCTATCACTGACCCTCATGATTCTTATTAAAATCAGTTTTTCACATCACGTGACCATGTACCTTTGCCCTTCTTTGTAAACTGAGTTCACTTTATTAGAAACATAATCTTACCTTAGATCTAATCAGGGCCGAAACAGAATAAAAAATATTACATCTGTTGTGAATCAATGTGGTCAGATCAGATTACACATTCAAGGTGTCTTGGGCAATGTATTACAAAAATGTGGTTCGTGGAATTTGGATATACGATGGCTGGTGCATCAACATGAAGTATAAAATGATTTAATTTGAATATCATTAACAATAGATCATGACTAAATAATATACTAGCTTCTCCGTTTTGTCCTGAAGGTTTGATTTCCTCAAAGTCAGTATTTTTCAATTGAATTGTTTTTCCGGGAATCATTGGCTTGGCAATAATCTAGTGGTTGCCACTGTTTATTCTATTTCAGAAATTACAGTAGTCGGGAATAATGTTGTGAGCTTGTGCTAAATAAAAATAACGTCTTCGTCTATCTCAAGCATATGTATCGGAAACATGCACCAAAAAAAGTCAAGGTTTTTATTTTAACATATTCGGGAAGCTCTGCATACATTTCCAAGTATTTTCTACTGCCTCTGGACTAAAAACCTTCTTTATCCTCCCGTGTGATTCCTTTGTCCTCGGTTAATCATCACACCTTACAGAGGAAGCTTGCGGGCGTGGTGACCCCGCTGGTAATTTGATCGGCCGATTATCAGCACCATCTCACATCATATAAATGTTGTAGCGACAGGAAAAAAAGCCGTTTCAATGTTTTTTTTCATATCATTGGTGGTCAATAGTGAAAATGGTGCATTGACAGATGCTTTTATCGTTTTTAGTGTAATAAAAAAAGTTAGTGAAAAGATTAACCAAAATGGATCAAACATGGAAAAAGGAAATTATATACTCGTAAAAAATATACATGTTAAACGCTGACTCATGGCAGTAAAACTGTTCCCTAAGCATCTGCAGGGGCAGAAAATAAGTTTTTACAAGATCGTGTTCTTGAAAGATTATCAAGCATGAAACTATGTTAAACTAGATTTTGGAAAAGATAAGCATGAAATCTGACAGCTTTGAATCAGAAATCATACTAGACCTCCGTTTTGGAGTACCCAGACTCTCTTTAGTCAATAAATCGAACGTATAATTAATATCTATCAATGTTAATACCGTCTTTTGCTACCATTACACCCAACACCTGTGGGGATCGCGGGGGGAGGCCAGATGGTGCTGATAGCATATCGATTGACCGCCAATCGCTCCATCAACGAAACGAAACGCATCAAACCCGATACGTTTCGTTACCTGTGCTTGTGGGTTATATTCGCGGTTTATTTTGGATGGCTGTGGTCAAGGTAAAAATGTGGTAGACGGTATGGCTAGTGTTTTATCAATAATGTAGATAGGAATGTGAGCTAAGCAGTGCTGTATTACTTGACAGATGATGCTTGGAGTTTCTTGTTTGAAAATATTTTTTAGTTTGGCTTGAACATTATCATCATTATCTGTGTCAAGTGCAAAGATAATTTTAGTTTTCTTTTCCATTTTACTAAAAATCTTATCTTTACTGCCCAAGAAATTGTTTCCAGCCTAAAAATCATTTGTTTTTTTTCATTTAATTGACTCTACCATACAATTCTTCCGTACATGTAGCTATAATTTTAAAACAATAAAATACATTGAAAGGTAAAATTGCAGACAACAAGGTTACAATTAAAAGTCATTATGTAAATTTAATTTTACACAATTGTAACCGGTAATAACGATATGGAGATAAAAATTATGAATACAGTAGCTCACTCTGATAACAATCTAGATGGACAGACAAACTGGGAAGTAGTTTTTAAAATACATGCTCATCTGAATGTAAGAACGATTGTGAATCAGACACTTGCAAAGTTATAACTTATATAAGTTTTAGTTTATTTTTGGGTCATTTTCTAGAATCTAAACGATGATACCTACGTTAAACCAGTGTCTACATCTTCTGCATTTTGTACCGTGTTCAAAACGAACGTTATTTGTTGCCTCACAATAAGTTTCACTGAGATTTTCATGTTACTATTCGATGTCAAGTACATTCAACCTATACTTCTAAAGTATAAACAATAACAATCAAAATGCATAATAATAACCGTGCTCTAATATTAAAAGAACTACGTGCAATGAAAATTAGTTTCAATCAATCACCTTGTTTTAGCTTCCAATTCCCTGTCTCAGACTACCAACTATCAAACGCTTGGCTGACATCTAAAAAATGGCACTAACACACTTAACAAATTCACACACCAAATCAAGGGCTTCAAAAAATCCTCGTCCACATGACGACCGCCGCATTAAGAATCCATTAACTTCGACCAATACTGATTAATGTTTTATCTGCCCTTATCACTAGGCACCGAGACGGGTTGATTTATTCTGGGACTTATCAACACATATGGCTGGCGCCGACCGCCTATCAGACTGGGCTTTCTTTTATGAATTTTCGAGTAGATATGATGTACTTAGCGGCTGCCGTTTGATTTGTGTTTCAAAGCCCTGTGCTCTGTTTTTTTAAAGAACATAGTTTTATTTCAATTTATTAAGTAATTTGTTCCTTTGATTCGTTCTCGTCTCTTCTCGTGATCGTCTTAGATTGACTTCATCCTCGTAGTCATTTATTTGAGTCATTCAATCTTATGCTACTTCTGAATTTTAATATACTAAAGTTACCGTAAATCAGTTAACATTTATCATTCTCAGAATAATGTATTTCTTAGGGATTGCATCAGGTGTTATCATTACATCGTCAATTCTGTTGGTTTCAAATTCAGTTGCATGGGTTTTGTAAGACATTGCATGAAGAGAATGAGCTGTGGCATCCACTTAAACTAATGACATCATACTGTAATCAACAATCTGCGTACCTTGTGTGGTTACTATGGTTCGAGACTTATCCTTCAATGATCTGTTGAGCATATGATTTATGAGGAAGTTACTATATCAAGGCTTTTCTTATTATAAAGATTTAATTTTGCTGAAAGGTTTTCAATCAGTTTGCCAAGCCTTTTCCCAATTATGGCTTCGATCGCCTTCCAGTCTAACCTGGTAGAGTTGAATGTCATTATTTTACATAAAGTGACTGCCTATATGACCTTTATAATCCAGTACGTGGGTAATACGATACCCCCATAATTAAAAGGTTTGAATAATCATTATTTTGGTGCCTGCAACAAGTTTGCATCAGAAATTCATCGTCATCCTCCTGCCCTTGTCTCATGTTATTTGAGGCCAAACAATACAGAGTATTCACACTAGTATCACTTAATTCCTTTTTTCATATCAGAGTGCACAATACATCACACAATCTATCCATCTATTCCTTGTCCTTCTTTTCCTTCTTCTTCTATCCAAATGTATGCCCATAACTATTTTTATATCACGCGTTTCACCCCTCCTCTTCAACTTTTAAAGTTTATCTAATATACTCAGCTGAGTTATTAGTTGCATCAGAAATTGTCAATTTTTTTTTAATTATTATCCTCACATCGGAACGCCTTGCAGCAATATACCGTTTTCAAAAGTAATAAACAATAATATAACACAGAAACACCACAAGACTATGACTTATTAAAGCACACAGTACAACAAAAAGTTAATCGATGATAAAAGATAAAGGCATGGTCGAAAAAATAATAGTTTTTATGTAAATGAACGTTGCATACGAGATGTGAGATAAACACAATCTCAGACGGGGATCGCACACAAGCGTCGCCCTTGTGTGTGTGTAGTGGTGCCAAGTGCTGTGTTGCACGGTACAAATATTCCATGGAAAAAGTAGCTGGGATAAAAAACTGATATGGAAAAAATTAGGCTGTTTTTAATCCTTAAAATTGAAGATCATTATCACTAGCAAGAGGTTGACGACCAGAAAGACTGTTCCTAAAAATATAAATGTTATTTAAGTTAGACTTTAACAACATTTATATTTTTAGCCCTCTGAATGGGATTCCCAAAGACAATTATCGTAATATACATATTTAGTTCACTCACATTGATATAAAATAAAATCCCCGGAGTCATACATTTATGCTAGAGAAAATAAATACTGTCTATTTTTTAATTGTCATCGTTTATCAATTTAAGACACGATTTTTACAAAGACAACTCTTATGAAAGAAAATATAAATATCTATTCAGTACATTTTTGTTCGTATAACTTGACAGTTAGAGGGAACGACTGTCTGTTGTATATTGTACACTAGTTGACCTGGCTAACTTCGTACCGCCTAATGATGTGTCCCACCCCTCTAACTTTTGAACCATAAGTTTAGAAAATATGAAAAATCTCAAAAGTAGAACTTTATGACTTTTTAGTAAAATTATTTAAAACTTGATGGGTTGAACGGTTTTTGAAAACTTGTACAAAATAATTTCTGAACTAAGTTTGTAATTTAATCATATATGCAAGTAATTTTAACTTAATTTACATATTTTATTATCGCAGAATATACGTTCAGGTATATTCTTTCAAATAAAAAAAGAATTATTAAAATCGGTTCACGCAATCCAAAATTACAATACAAAAACCCAACATACATAACCCGTCTAGTTTGTACAAATTAGTAATCCAATTCCCCGAGAGATGGCGCTATACTTTGAGCTACTTCGCGCTGTTAAGATTTTTCCTGAGTTGATGGGGTCGGGACGGGTATCATCTATTATTTTGTCGAATTGTTCGGTTTGTCTCTCGTTGGCATCGGTGGTAATTGTGCTGGCTCGTTGTCTGTCGTTCATTAACTGTTAAATGGGGACACTTATTGTGACGGACGGAAAACTACGGAACCCTACACTGAGCATGGCCGGACACGCCCTTGGCTGGTCTTATATATTGTATTTGTACCTAAAATATGTCATTGGATTTCATACAAAGAAAAGATGAAAACATAACCATTACGAATGAGTTAAGATCTAAAAATATTTAATTTAAAACTAACTCCGGGAAAATATTTATATTCCCAATATTTCTCCGCACTACCGTTCAACCACCTGCGTCCGTATCTAGTAAATCATAACCTTGGCAGCTATCGGAGGATCAGCACCGAATCTAAGACTGCTATTAACTGCGTGCGCGCACTTTGGCCATATATGCGGATAAATGTACAATGAGCAAAAACTGTGTTTATTTAAAATTATGGGAGACTTAGAATAGGTTTCGTGATATTGTGGTTGAAATATTTAAACTTTAGGTCAATGCTGATTGTGTAGTAGAGTAATTGAAAATGAATGTCTCGACAAATTGGACTTACAGATTTAAAAAAAATACTCCTTATTATTCAAGTGTTTTTTACAGAAAGGAAGGAAATTAAGATCCTCAAATTCAAAAGGTCATCATCAAGGTATGCATGTCATGTGTTAGGTCAACTTGACCTACCTAACATTGCTAGTGATCTTACAAACGAGTTTTCGCACTCTTAAATACCAAAGTTCACGCCAAACAGACTTCTCAAACTCTTCAAAGTCTAATTACTTCCTTTCTGATAAAAAGGTCATCAATATAGCCAATATATCTGGTCAATTGTCCCGTAGTGTGTGCAAGTGTATCCAAAATTGATGGCAAAGCAAAAAAATGGTTACTAAAGTACATATTCTACAAGCACTATTGTAATATTGATATAACGAGGCCTCTTACATTCTGCACACAAATTGTACTCGTATGGTTGTATTTGATTGAATCCTAAAAGAAAGTCTACGTGTGAAAATTGTTAAATGTCAAACGAAACTGACTCAGAACTAAATGGACCTGCATTCAGTTGCTGACCCACATCGAGAAGTTTTCCTCAATGTCACCTTTTGTCCGTCATGTGTTTGTTTTGTCTGTTACCACTACTTTGTTTGTGCTCTCTGCTAATGTTATTGCCTTATTTTATATTTGATTTGGGAAACAAGAACATTACTAATAAAATTGCCAATTTAGTAGTTTCCTGTAATTTTTCTTTTTGTTTTATTTGTTTGGTTCTAATGTTTTTATCTCTTTTCAGGTAAGTCTCGTTCCGGTCTAAAGTTACCATTTATTATTCGTAAGTATAACAACAAAATTGAGAAATATTATGAAACTACTTCTTCCCAACTTACAAATGTTATCAAAACTTAACTCTGATAACGTTACACCAGCACTTCCATATTTCTGAGAGCTCATAACAAATTCTCGAAATCATAAACCTTGTCCGACTTCCGACATCCCAGGAGTTTAAAAAAAATCGCCGCTAGACCGACGTGTATGGCGCGCAGCTTTTTTATTTGACATTTTATACAAGTTTATTCAAAGAGCGATAATATCGCTGACTCTTATCTTTCAATGCAACGTTACCGCGAGCCCGGAGTGATAGCATCTGGGGCCAGCCATTGCTAGTTAAACCAACCTGATAAGGGATCGGCTATGTCTGTGTGCGCCAGCGTGCGGACGAGCGCGCGTGTGTGCGGGGAGGGGCGGCCGACTCGCCGGGCCAGTCACTCACTTTACGCGGCAAAAGTATGACGGCTAAAATGCCGCGCGCACAAATATACACAAAATAAATACCAAAAAATAGTGCTGTGTTGTGGATATTATGTTATTGTGGTTGCGGTATCTGAAGCAGCTGGAAGTGGCGGCTGGGGACCCGCCACCAGGTGGCGCTGTCGACTTCAAAACAATGTGTAAGATTTGTTTACATATCGGTCGGGGTGGCTGACTGTTTATATAGCTTTGTTTTTCATATTTTTATGGACTTTCTAATAGTTTTAAGGGTTTTAATCTCCTTATTTCATTCCATTCGCGTATCCTAAAGCTGGCTCCTTGTCTATTCAATCTGCGATGAGTATCAATGAAATATCTCAAGAGTAGATACCGGTGCCGATTAGAGGCATCTGTCTCGATCGTATTGAATGAAATGTTGTATCAAATAAGAAATTCTGTTATTACTGGCTCGCTCTACTAATCGTTATCTATTACATTTTGACACTTTTTACTCATTTCTCTACTTCCTAATGCTGTAATGAAAAATTTGCCAATACTTTATCGACTGTATTTTTTTTGAGGTGGAAAAACATCCAATGACTTCTGATACTTCTTGATAATGACTTTTCACGTCTGATACCTCTAAAATTGTAGGTGAAATATATAATTTTGTATGAGAAATCAACAAGATCTGTAGTAGTTTCGTAAGTTGTGCAGTAACAAAACAACACAATGTTCTAGTTCAATCCCAGTTATTATAATACTTATTCTAAGTTAGTACTTAACTATATTCTTTAGTAGATACCTATATAACGTGAACAAGTCTCGAGAACGCATTGATTTAAAGGAAAAACCGAATGTGTTTGTGGAATTTGTTGACATTAGATAAAACAGCATTCTTGGAATTTACATGTGGACGTATAACCACAGTTTTATCAATGATCGGGATAACCAGAGTACCAATTAGTGTCATTGAAGTATTAAAGACACTTTTAATGTTATTAAAGTGGGTTTAGAGTGCACTGTAATGACAGTTTGATTTCAAAAACCTTCACTTACTAAGTTATAATGAACGTAAACAGTTTACAATTTTAGGGAAATGTTGTAAACAACTGAAATTGTAAACCAACTTTAGGAGCTCACTTACATCAATTTAAAGTTATTGGAAGGGGTTAATGAACTCAATTCTTTATCGATACAACACAGATGTAGCTGTAAACAAAAAACGACGTTGAATATTTAGGTTTGAAGTATTCACAAAATCTATAGAGATTTAAAGGTTTAAGTTGAAACTTGCAAGTCATTTGAACCTGCCTACACATACCAGAAAAAGAGCCACTTACCACAGGCTACAAATACCGGTCTGCTGGATTGTTTGATGGAATTGCCGTGACCTGGAACGCGAAGGGCAACTGAAAGAACACAAGTATTAACAATATGAGTAACAGTCTGATGTTCTCCCTCGCTCCACTTAGAACGCGCCTGAGTAAGAAGTTATTTTATGACCTTTAACATCAAAAAAAGCTACAAACACAACAAAAACAAGGACCAAATTCACCAAAAAAATCAAAACAAATATATAAATTTTGGACACAACGCTATAGTATAGCAGTATTCTCTGAATTCGCGATAAGACCGTCGTTAAGATTGGTCGGTTTTTATCTGTTCTCTGATAGCCTTAACAGTGGTACTAATGTATTATATAGGATTTTTATTGCCCTGTAGATACATTATCAGAATATGAACGAATGTAAATCATTGATAAAATGTAATTATTGTGAGTTACTTAGATTTTCATGTTTTGAATTACATGTTGGGTTCATCAACATGTTTGGATATATTTTTGAAAACGTGGACCCTTTTTAAAGGCTATGAAACATGGTAAGGTTCGTTGTCTCCTGTCAATGTTTCCATTATTATTATTTTTTAAGTTAATAGTTAAATTAAAAACATTTTTATTTTCATCTACACTGCATTACCTTAACCTTATTTCCCTCTCAAATCTGTAACATTTGATTTAAAACCTTCTAACCACTAAATAGTGATGTGACATTACAAAAACTAGATACCAATCTTAAGCCGATACCAAATCATACTCGTAGGATCCATTTTTAAATACCGAACTCGTGAGGCATGTTCCTATTTTGACAGCTGCTGTCAATGTCAACTATGTCTAAATAGGTTGTATATGTTTTGTTAGAGAGATGTATCTCGTTGCTTCATCGGTATAAAGCAGTTCAGCTGTCGGTTTTAGGATCAGATTTGTAATTGAAGAACTAATATTGATTTCCTCATGTTTTTATCACTTTA
This sequence comes from Mythimna vitellina, assembly GCA_949316375.1. Lineage (NCBI taxonomy): Eukaryota > Metazoa > Arthropoda > Insecta > Lepidoptera > Noctuidae > Mythimna > Mythimna vitellina. The sequence goes on along the minus strand of OX438691.1, from coordinate 3,563,167 downwards.
TGGATTTATTGATTCTTAAATTACTTGACTGATATTTTTTATGATTGTATTTTTTATACATATATTAAGAATATTTAGGAAGCAGCAGACAATAACCAGTAACCAGAAACTGCAGGGTGTTATGGAATTAAACACAAAAACCCAATAAATGTTTTAAAACTACAGCTGCTACTGTTCATAATAGCAATATTACTATCTTAAAAACCAAATAAAAAAACTATCCATCAGCCCTACACTTAGACAGTCGTGGCTTACGATAAAAATGACGTGTGTTCCACTCAATGGGACCCAGCCTCCCGATCCAGCTGATAAGGCGAGGGAGAATTGTTATCTGCGTTCTGATTCCACGTTCATTATCAAATTGTGCGGCTGTGTGTGTGAGAGAGGGAGAGAGAGAATGTTAATGTGTGTGTGCTATGTGATATGCAGGGTGTGATTCTTTTTTAAATTTCTACAGGAGGATTGAAAAGGTCACGTTTTATTCTTCTCGAGTAGGGAATATGCGTGGAAAAAATATTTGTTAACTAATCAGTTTATTAATAAATATACTAAAATATAATACTTATTGTAAAACCAATATCAAAAAATTTTAAAACCAATGTATCTATCTGTCTCTCTCGCCAAGAGGTCTTTTTCTATAACAGCCGTACGAGTGTCATGGCTTTTGACGTCAAAGACCATGTCGAACTACTCTTTCGTAATAGCATCTTAAAAGCTTTATAACTTTGTTGTTGATGAAGATATATTAGTTTTTTTTCATATTTGTTTAGTAGAGCTAAAAAATAAGTAATTCAGTAAATGAAAAAATTGCATTCATATTCCCTAATATATTTATTTTTCAATGTCGCTCTGGACGTTGCTCTTTCGTATTAGTTTCAATAGGTATTGCATTTATAATAGACAAGTCTGCTAATAAGATTTCTTAATGAGTTTGTCGTTCACGAATATCATTAGTCAGTTGTAGTCGATTATTTTTTATCAGTTTATCTTTCATTTAAGAAATAGCGAGTTAATTATTGCCAATGGTGTGTATCTAATAGAATATCTATTAAAACTGTCATTTATTAGGCACGAGCATTATTGCCTATTTAAACAACCATGAGGAATAAGTAATTAAGTTTACAAAATGTCAAGTGGTAGAACTTTAACACTTGGTTTGTTTTCCTCTTTTTGCGTCGGTGGACTTAATTTTTTTTTTCTGATCTCTGTTATTTATCATCATTTATTTATTTATTATTATTTATATATACTTTATTGCATACCAAGTTACAGATTTACAAATTGAATTGTAATACAATATAAAACATACAATTGGCGGCCTTATCGCACTCGGCGATTTCTTCCAGGCAACCCAGACATCATCATCATCATTTCAGGCGAAAGACGTCCACTGTTGGACATAGGCCTCCTCAAAGTGTCGCCACAATGAACGGTCCTGTGCGTCTCGCATCCATCGGAGTCCCGCAACCGTTACCAAGTCCTCGGTCCACCTTGTATGAGGCTTTCCAACGCTACGTCTTCTGGTACGTGGTCGCCATTCCAGAACCTTTCGGCCTCAACGGCCATCCGTTCTGCGAGCAATGTGCCCTGCCCATTGCCACTTAAGTTTAGCGATTCTTCGTACTATGTCGGTAACCTTGGTTCTCCTGCGGATATCCTCATTCCTGATTCGATCACGCAAGGAAACTCCGAGCATAGCCCTTTTCATTGCTCTTTGGGACTTTAAGTCTTCTCGGTTATTAGCCTCGTTTAAATCCTGAAGGGCGGTTGTGCAGCACGGGCAGCATAGCAGGAGGCATGTGTCCTGTGAAACGATTCCACACTGATACTGTGTTTAAGACGGGTCGAGAAAGCTTTATTTGACCAGATTGTGTATGCAGCGGCCAGCCCGGGTCTGCAGTCGGTTAAGAGATCGATTGGCCACTGGAGTTCGCAACCAGCGGGGAGATGTTCTGATGGAAACCAACCACAGAGGCACTTTTCTGCGCCAACCTTAACGAAATCTTCACTCGACAATTCTAGTTTCTCTATCACTTGGTTAAAGAAGAATGAATATTGATTGAACAAATAATTACCTGACAAGAATAAAACTAAAATGTTTAATGGAACTTTTTTTGGCTCTACTTTTCAACACTAATGGCATTGCAATGTTTACAGTTTTTGCCGTTGCTGTGATAATTTGATATTATATAATATTCAAAACTGGCTCCATTTATTGCTTAACAGAAACTTTATATTATACTAGCTTCTGCCAGCGGCTTCGCCCGCAAAACTTTCGACCCCATTTCATCCCCTTAGGGGGTGAATTTCGGAAAATCCGTTCTATAAGGAACCTACCTGCCAAATTTTAAGTTTGTAGGTGTTATAGTTTCTGAGATTTCGTGATTAATCAGTGAGTGGTATTTCGATTTTATATTTATATTTATGAAGATTCAATTGAAAACCGGCGTCAGGCTAGTTCCTTTGTATCTAGTTGTCTGGCATTTTTCTGAGTTGAACCTATTTGACACAGCCGTAATGCACAAAATATTATTGTTTTAAAGTTTATATTTATTTGTATGTATCTGTGTATGAAGAAAAATGATTTCTTTATTTCTTAAGTTTATAAAAAAAAATAAGTCTCAGCAGCAAATAACTCCCAACTGCTGTTATTTTTATGATAACTATCATATCCACGTAGATTCACTCAATGCTAATAGTAAAGTGTAATTTCTGACCGACAGTAATTAACATACAAAATTAATTGTATCTCATTAAAAAAATAATTAGAAAAAAATAAACTTATTTGGTTAAATATTTACTTTTTAACGGCCTACCCTAAGATTACTTAGACTTTGAAAACTATAAAACTAGTTTTAATAGACTTAGGAAACGACGCTATGAAGTTTTATAATAATTTTTAAAGGGATGTACTTCTACTGGTATACCGAATATAGATACCGAATTTTTTGGTCCCAGCATATCAATTAGGCGAACTCCTTATCGCCTCTGAAAGTATGTTATATTTCCTCCAAGATAACAGTTCTGGTAATGATATTAACTTTGTTGACTTTTAATTAGCAAAATACCTAACAGTGTAATTTATTTCGTCCCCACTGTTCCCCCGGATAAGAACGTTTAAGGTCTTTGGAAAAAAATTTTTCTGTGAATTTTTTGATAGTGGGTTTTACCGGAGCAAATATTTAGGAGAAATCTATCCGTATAACCTATTTCGGATTGGAAAATACAAAAACAATATGAATTGTGTCATGCTTTTAATTATTTACAAATAGTATTATAGTATCACTAACAATTACTGAATTTTATTCATTTCCTAAATACACTTCACGTCACTAGGTATTCATATTTATAAATAAAATTTTATTGACACTTATGTAGGTACTGGGTACTTGTTGTTGACTCGATTAAAAGTCAAGATTCAATAAGATATTTAAAAATTAATCAAAGTAATAGTTTTCTTTACAAATAGAGTAAATGTTTTAAAAAAGTATTAAAAAACTTCCTCAAGTCATTAAAGTTTTAATTTTTGATCAGATCTCAATCAAGTTACATAAAAGATAAATTAATTCCTACAACAATGCCATTGTTTAACTTCAAAACTACATTTTTTCCACCGAAATAATAAAATTATCTAACGAAAACATCGCTCGGCCGGGGAATCGAAGCTGTTATCAGGAGCTTATATCTACACCGCTGCGCCGTTGTGTTATCTAAGTGATCTCTTTTTGTAAGCACCTTGAAGGTTCTTGGTCGAAAATATTGCTATTATTATTGCTCTTTTAAAACATCAAGTAAATATTTCAAACTAGTCGATATTATAATGTGGTGCTATTTCCGAACGATTCAATTAATCCTGGTTGTGATTTTTGGTACTGGTATCGGTATCAGCAATAAAATTGTGTTACACCACTAGTTCATTACATTGTATTACAAAAAATTTGCACAGACCTGCCTTTTCAATTGAATATATTCAGGTGTTATTTTCTACGATAAAAAAACAACTACAAATGCAATTTTAATTATCAAGCTGTTAACAAATATTTTCATACAATATCCTTTTATAAATTGTAATCTTAAATTACAATAAATAAATATCAGCTATTTACTGTTCCATTTATAAAACTTTTGACAGCTGTTTCGGACAGTTAGAAGCCAGGAAATCTGACAACAGTCTTGCCAAGGGTTACCGTGTTACCCAATTGCTGGGTTGTGAAGATCAGATAGGCGGTCGCTCCATGTAAAATAATGGTACTCCAGCTCCATCTGGTTAGACTGGAAGCCGACCCTAACACAGTTGGGAAAAGGTTACGGAGATTGACCTACCTACTATTGCCTCCTTCTTCTTCTCATTTTACACTCTTGCCAGAGTGGTCGTGGTCTTCACTGTGAATCACGATGAGTGATCATCCTGGCAATACAGCGCCATTCATCGCGGTGTGCTGCTTTCTGGGTACATTCATAAACCGAGTACTTAGTTGCGGCCTTGATCTGGTTTATCCATCTCATTGGTGAACTACCACGTGGCCAAGTGCCCTCAACTTTGCCCTGCACTTCAAAACTGTTCCCTCCTACAAATCTATTTTTCTCAACACACCATCATCATCGTCCACTGCCCGTCTTCACCCAATGCTGGGCATAGACCTCTCTTTTGTTGTGCCAATGTTTTACCTGCAATTATTTTTTTTAATGTTACCGTGGACATTCTTTAGACCATATTGCAACCGTGCACTAGCTTCAGACGTTTTATAAGTGCCCATGTAGGCCTATGTGAAATGAAAATATCTTGTATTAAATTTTGATAAAAATATCAATAATTATAATTATATATTTTGTTTACCCTCGTCCGTGTGGCACTGCGGGGTGATCTGAAAACCAGCGCTTGGTTTGTGATGCCCAGCAAATGCTGAGGTGGTCACCCTTTCTGTGCGGGCACGCTCGGCGTATTCTGTACTTTTATTCTTTTTTACTTTGTGTTTGTTGTAACTATTGTGCTGTGTCTGTCCCAAATAAAAGTTTTTCTATTCTATTCTTGATGGCAAAAATATCTTTTTCCCCGGCTGCGGTCAGGAATGAAGAAATCCGGAGGAGAACCTAGGTTACCGATATAGCACGAAGAATCGCCAAGTTAAGTGGCAATGGGCAGAGCACATTGCTCGCAGAACCGATGGCCATTGGGGCCGAAAGATTTTGGAGTGGCGACCGCGTACCGGAAGACGCAGCGTTGGAAGGCTTCCTACAAGGCGGACCGATGACCTGGTGACAGTTGCAGAAATCCTATGGATGCGAGACGCACAGTACCGTTCATTGTGGCAACACTTGAGGAGGCTTATGTCCAATTGCGGACATCTTTTGGCTGAAATGATGATGATGATGATGATGATGATCTCCTCTTCTAGCAGACCTTAGACGCCACTCGGTGACTGTTTTAGCCAGAGCATACCAAGTCGATGATAACATTGTACATATCGTCTGTAATATCTACCTACCTACTATACTTTAGGAACCCATTACCTATGGGTTCCTGGGAACCCATAGCCCAGTCGGTGTCGAAATACGGGACCTACATCATGGTATCTGACATCTTGACGATATTGCAGACTCGCCCTATAGAGCATGCGCTGCGTTTACGTGCGGACTTATTATTTTGAAAGAAAGAAAGAAAAATTAATTATTCAACATAGACGGCAAATGAACAGCACACCCATGACATAATGACACAACACTTATCTACGAATAAATATAGAGATGCTTATCTATATGAAAGAAAAAATTAAAATTAATTCTTAAATTCTTGTAAAATTATTAAATATTCTTAAAGTCTTGCACCCAAAGTGTGACATCATAAATTCTGTATCTATATCAGAAAAAAAAGGCTGATATAATTGTAATTTTGACTTCAGCGATAGTACACTCTACTGCTCTAGGTGTACTTCTCCTCTTTAATGTTATATAATTATATGTCGTACGTCAAAATTTAATCATTTAAAACACCATAATTTAGTTTCACAAAAAACTTTCAGCATAACTCTCAGTTCGTTTTTGTTTAGTTTTTTTTTTATGTTCCTTCTTGGTGATTGTCGCCAAATAAATACGTTTTTTTCTTTCTTTAAAGAAAAAAGATATTACAATTAAAGAATTGTAATATCTTTTTTTTTTTAATTTTGCAGCTACTTGACTCAACACTATTCCCACTTCCCATACAAAACTGCAAAAAGACCGATTTTCCGACCAAAAGCGACATTTCACTCAACAAAACTCCGCTCTCAGCAGAGTCGCACGGTTAATAATCCCCGTTTCGGGGTCAATCTCGTTTAGCATCAATTTATGTGCCCGCGCCGCGCCGTGGGCTGGCCGACTCACGCGCACGCTAATTGATTCCAGATCGTAGGGGGCGGAGCTACGGAAAGGTCGCGACTTCGATGACGGTGACGGAACTGTGAATACTGTGAAAGTTGTTGGTGATAAATGATTTTTTTTTTGTTGTGATTGGTGGTTTGGCCTTTGGTTTAATATCGAAGGTTCAAGTGAATTCCATATTTAGATTTGTAACATCAATAGTGCAATTCACCATCAATGATTGCATTACTGCTTACCATCAGGTAGGATCGCAGTCAAGCACTAGTTTATATCATTTATAAAAAAAAAGGAAATTCGTCAAACCAAGAGTAAAAATAACATTTTTTTAAAGAGTAACCACCAGTTTCTTACCAGTTTTTGTTCAAAGAAAATGATCAATTTGATTCGTGCACTAACTTCTGAAACTTTAATAACTACCTTATTACATATGCGTGACGCTACATACGTGCCTTATTATCCATGAATGACGCTTCATAAGTGTCTTATTGCCCATGCAGGTTTACATGAAATAAGTCGTGGTTAAGAAATGAAGAAACAAAACCAGAAACACCGACTACCGAAATGTAAAGTTATTTAGCACTTTCAGTTGTTATACACCTCAGCTAAACCTAAATTAAATGGTACGTTGACGTCGACGTAGTTCTATTAGAACATTATAGTTACAAGTGAGCCCATAAAATAAGAGTTCCCTCGATTTCTTCATGGGACCATGGGACCACCTAGGAAGTATAATATAGTATAAGAAAGAAAAAAAATCCAAATCACTCCAGGCGTACACAAGTAATGGGGGAATATATAGATACAAAAAATAAACATATTCCGACGAACTGAGAACCTCGTCCTTTTTGAAGTCGGTTAAAAATATTTTTAATTTGATTGTGTATTCGCTTCTTATCACGAGGTAAACAGCAATCACAGTGCAGCGGCCATTTTCCTGAAACAGAAAGAAAACACACTTGAATACATCCTACCGAACAGTTCCAGCTCGCGACATCACACGTCCGCGTATCACACCGTCACGCTCCAATCCACCTTCCATTTATTACAACGGATCGTAATCTAAGATGGAGAACGGGCCACTGATAAGAAACGCTGCGACGCGCGACGCCGCATCGAGATAAGCGGGGTGTGTTGCCGGTAGACGCCGCGCTTCGGTGTGAGAGGGGGCCATAATTATAGGAGAGAATGTTATCATACAATCACTGATTTAGTGACTAGATAATTTCGTATGAATATAGCTGTGTGTGTGTGTGTGTAAATTATAATGAATTTAGATTTTATTTTATTATTATAATATCGGCTGATGTGCAGTTATAAACCAATTTAGTGACTGAAATTATGCGCAGTGTGATAAGATACTGATTTTTGTTTGAGATAGGCGTAAATATTCATTAGAAAGTGTTATAAAATGAATAAATAATGCTAGATTTCTCTTGAGGGATAAGTTTAAATGAGAAATATCTATGTGTCAGTTAAACTGATGATCTAACGAAGTGCAATTTAAAACCACATGCACAATGTGCAATGGACGGTGATGGCACTGACTTACGAGTAAAACCCAGCAATTTATTTCATCACCACTGCTTTCAACAGGGTGAAGGAAAACATCGTGCGGAAACCGGCATGTCCTACAACCAAACATTCGAAGACTTCATTCACCAATCCACACTCGGTCCGCGTGGTGAATTACGGCCCATTCTTTCTCCTAGAGAGGAGGCCTGAGCCCCAGCAGTGGGAACATTATAAGGCTGATTATGCTTATTATTATGTTATATGTGTAATCTGTATTTATACTACCTAAGTATTTTTAATATGCCCTTTAGTTGATCACAGCAGTCACAAAAAGCGACTATGAAAATTCCATTTAAAAAAAATGAACACCGGTACAATTGATCACAAAACTTGACCCTCTCAAAAACTTTAAATTGAACCAAAAACTGAACACGGTAAAATGTAGCAACCCCCAAAAAACACAACAATACGAACAGTTGTATTGTACGTCCAAAAGGCGTCTAGCGAGTCGCGAGTCGCGTGGAGGGGGAAGGGTGGTGTTTATCGCCCAAAATGCGCCCGATCGCTGCGAGATTCGCCCGGGCGATATAGACCGATTCTTCGGCCCGATAAAACCCCACTCCAGAGCATGCCTGTATCTTTTCAAAAAGGTTTTTGTCTCTAATCGCTTGCCAGAATCTAGTTTTAATGACTTTTTATAATAGGTTTACGTGGGAGGAATATTTATTAGTTTTTTTTTTTCGAGTTTTTGGAATTTTTGCTTCAGGTGGTGTTAATTTGAGGGGAAATGATTTTCTTAAACTTTAGTAGTCTTTGTGTAAAATGTTAAGAAAATCATCATTAGCACTCTTGAGATGTATTTCTTCCAATTTTATCGATGGTTTTCCAACTATGAAATATGCTTCCTGTCAAACCGAATGAAACTTAATACCATATTTTACACGGAGCGACTGCCAATAAGACCTCGACGACCCAGTAACTGGGTAATAAAATAAGACTAGTAAAATCTCACACTCGTCTCAAGCTTATTAAGTTCTTAACTACAGTTACGCACATACCTATTTAAAAAAAGAACACGCCTTTTTTCTCAATGACATCACCTCACTATTACAACACTATGATTACCTACTTACACAACACCAGGTTCTAAAAAAAAAAATTATTACACAACAATTTACAGTATTTCTTTTTTTCACAAAACAAACGCTTCTTAAAAAATAAATATACATTTATTCAGCCTTAATTTTTTTTTTTTAAAGTTCCTACATTTACCTTTTTCCGAGTTGCATCACCTCCCTAGCGTATTGTTAAAATGATAGTGAGACACACTTAACAGTTACCACGTACTTAACACAACAATACAAACTGTACTCGTATAATTGTTTTTTATCTACAGCCGCGCCATAGGGGCGGTATCGCTGCGATGCGACGCGCCTCGATAGCGTCTTGCCCCTATGTTAGAACTAACTGATTAGCCTATCAAATATGTATGTGACAATGATTCTAGCTCACTATGGGGTTGCTACTTTATTAAATTTGTTGTCTATGGAAGTTGTTTTTTTTTTTATGTAATCGTCGACCACGTTGACGTTTACCTGATGGCAAGCGACAATGTCGTCGTTACGATAGGTTATCAATAATAATAAAAAATGAGTGCTGACGACAGTCTAAATAATTAAGTTATAATTAAACCGTAATTATCGAAAGCAGTTGATATATTGAGTGCACAATGGCATCCCAAGAAAAGCATAAACTAACAAATAAATAAATGGTTTAGTCTCATTAGTTCAATTAATCTTGAAATTGCAGAATTTTATGAAAATCTGTGGAACTAATAAGTACTAGACAATGGTCATACTTTAATATAAATAAAGTATTATGTCACATATCCAACGAATTTAGAAATAAAAATAAATAAAGTAAAATTCTATTTAAAATTTAAAGAGTCAAAAAAGCCGTCGGTACAGACCATTCAATTAAAATAACGTATATTTTATTGCAAATGAATACTTTGCAACCTATAAAAAATTATAAAATAAAATATCAGTCCAAAACCTGATCATTTGTTAAACAAATTACTATTAGGAAAATTTATAAAAAAAAAATAAGGCGGAATAATGGTAAGCATTTACATGTGTTTATTCGAAAACATGGTAAATTTAACAGAAACATGGAAAAATATATGTAAATGGAAATTATTTCATAATTACATCGACCATCACCTGTTAATCTGAGTGTAACAAAATAAAATTATGTTATTCATATTTTTTTTTATCAAAATTATAGTCGAAGTTCTAGGTGTGCCGTCGCCATTTTATTTATGCGATCAATGAAAAAAGTTTTACATAAACATGTGTCCATTGATGTCAATGTTGCATTTATTTCTTTTGAATTTCGAAGCACCTTTTGTATCCGGGTAACACTTAACTTCAAAACTAAACCTTATCTGATCTGTTCAAAATTGATTATCGCTTGACCGTTGTCGAATTTCAGATCTTTTTCGCATGCAAATATAATTCGTTTTATTGTTTAAATTAATAGATTGATTTTTATCGTGGTCTGAGCATATAAATCTAACATGTCTCCACTCTTTTAATTTATTACTGAATATGTATTACGTATAATTAGTACTTTAAGGACGTTGGCACAATTTAATTAAAAGTATTTAAATAATTAGCATATGGTTAATGTTTTATTTATAAATATTAGGTAAGACTTACTTAGGCCTCGAAGCGTTACAATTTCACGAATGTTCATACCTAGACGTTTATTTGATCTTGACGCACCAGAATCGAATGATTTTTCGATTCTGGTGTTTCTTAAGTCGTTTTAGGAAATTCTAAGCATTAAGTCTCTACATTAAATTTAATAGGTACTTAGGTGCATTACCGACTGCTGCAGGATTATTTAAAGAGTCACCAACTGAAGGAATATGGGTGATACCTAGTTGACGATTTAAAAACTCAAAAGAAAAAAGTTGCGTTACATCTCTAAATCCGTCTTCTTTACTTGATATACTTACTATTTCTAATTTCATAAGATCTATTTATTATTCTTGTACCTACCTAATTAAAAACATTTAGATTCGAGTTGCAAATTCGCGTTTTTAATCAATGTCAATTTATCTAAATTAAACTGTAAATAAATTGAAGGTTTTTTTAACAGATTCAGAACGTATTTTTAAAAAACGAATAAGTCTTGCGAAATACGTTAACTGTTCTTAAGTTTTAGATTAGTACCTATACCTTGTTTATTCCTTTTTTAAGTATTAAAAAAAAATATTATGTTACTGGCCATGTATTGTGTCGGGCGAGCAAACGGCGGCGGCAAAATCGAGGATGTTTGCGGTAAAATTTTTTCTTTTTTTTTTGAATTTTTGAAAATAGAACATATTTTTCCGAAATCGATTTTACTTTATTAAGTGCCCAGACGCTTTCATTTCATCACGTAATCTAAATTATTTGAGGCGGGGTGTTCAAACTTTCGACGTTACTTCGCTCCTTTTACATCATGTTATTGGTCCTCTTTGCAAACCTCCTCTACTATCCACACCCTCATCATCATCTTCCTGCCCTTATTCCGTTTTATTTGGGATCGGCACTTTTTTGTCTTCCATTCTGTCCTCAAATGATTTTGATTGCTTAAAAAGTGCAATTATAAAGGACAGCAAATATTATGTTTACCCGGAGCGGCTAAATATATAGATCGGGCGCTGACAGGACCGTATCGCTTATTTGTGATAAGGATATAGTTCAAAAAATGATATATGACATTAAATATTACAAAATATACATTTAATGCATTGGATTAATAATAAGTAATAAGTTCAAATTACAAATTTCATCATTTAAAAAAAATGCTTATGAAGACATATTTTTTTAAACTTGAAAATGCTTTCCTGAAAATCATGCTTTGTTATGTCATCCAAAGGCCCTTCCACTAGCTTAAGAGCTCGCGCGATCCATTAGACGACCTAAACTGAACTGTTAAAGGGATAGAGCTATACAGGGTGTATCGCTCCATCCCTCTTTCTTGACATTTTAAAAATTCATGTTAATTAAGGCCTCTAGTCGCAAAATAATAAGCGATATGTCAAGAGGCTCTCACTGTCAAAAATTTCTAAAAAAAAATACACCTAAATCTAAAAACTATACACTACGCTAATGACCCCAACACACGTTCGCAATCCTCGTGGTATCGCTATCGCGTATTATCGCATCGCTCCCGGAAGCGTCGCCGTTCTTATCGCTAGCCAACCATTACGATTATGTTAAATGGGGGTGAGTGTTTATAGTGCTACAAAACAATGCTTTGTTTCGGTTTGCACTTGTAAAAGTATAACATCATATCATTACGCCTGAACCGACGGGTGCAAAATGAAAAAAAGTGGTCTGTAATTTTGCAATTTTTAAGGTTCCGTAACGGGACCCTATTTCTAAGATTCCACTGTCTGTCTGTTTGTCATCAGTTTGTATCTGACTAGACAGTTGAAATTTTTGCAGATAATGTAGTATAATAACAAATAGGTACTAAAAACAAAATAAAATAAATATTTAAGAGGGGGGGCTCCCACACAACAAACATGAGTTTTTTGATAATTACAGTAATTTACTTAAGTGGCAATGGACAGGGCACGTTGCTTGCAGAACGGATGCGACCACGTACCTGAAGACGTAGCGTTGGAAGGCCTCCTGCAAGGTGGACCGATGACCTGGTAGGGGTTGAGGGAATCCAATGGATGCGAGACGCACGGAACCGTTCATTGTGGTGACACCTGGGGGAGGCGTATGTTCAACAGTGGACGTCTTTCGGCTGAAAAGATGATGATGATGATGACTTAAAATATCATATGCTGCAACTTGGCACACTTCCTTTTAAGTGTTAAAAGTACGTGAAACAAGGTTTAGATGTTAAAAGTAGGCGTCGGGTATCGCAGGGTGATCCCAAGCCACCATAAGCGCGGGCTTGCGGACGACGAGCAAAGGGTAGCTTGCCGTCCGGCCGTTTGATAAAGACTGAGCCGGAGTCGTCGACGGGTCTTAGTGTTCTACGTCCGCGTGGACCACAACAATTTTTGAAAGAGTCACCGTGGTCCCAAAAGGCAAACGCCAACTGGAAAACAGGTGGTTTGTAGTCAATAAAAGTCTGACATCTAAAAGTCGCTCTACCTTAGAGCGAAGTCATTTGATAATTTCCCATCTCAAAAAAAAATATGTTAAAAGTAAAACAAAAATAGGGCAACATCTGTAGGTATAAGAAATAATTAACTTTATTAGTATTCCCATTGCTGGGACACAAGCCTCCTTTATAAGGGAATGGCCGAAAATATCGCACGGGTCCAGTGCAGGTTTGGTGGATGTCACATGTCTTCGAATAGTCTTTCACGATGTTTTCCTTTACCGTTTTGAGGGCAGTAGTGATGAAGTAAATTACACAAGATGATGCGCCATTACCACAGAGCCATCACTGCTCTATATTTTTATTTATTTAACGTTTTATGTAGACACAAAAAATAAAAGATTAGAAGAAGGGAATAGAAAATGGGTACAGATTTTTATTATAATTTACTAGCTTTTGCCCGCGGCTTCACCCGTGTGTATAAATTATTGCCTATGTTATTGCATCTACTATTACTTACCATCAGGTGGGATCGCAGTCAAGCATTAGTTTATAACAATTAAAAATTTCACTCAGGAATAAAGCAGCTTTCTATCAGTGAAAAAAATTTAGGCATCGGACCAGTATTTTCTGAGATTACCTCCTACAAACAAAAAAACAAAATTTCTTTAAAATATTAGCGCCGATGTAGATTACTGCAATTGACAACAACAACATTGACACTAGACTAAGTAATTTTAATTAAAACAAAAAAAAACAGTAAAGTTTAAATTGTTTCTATTACCCACTAGTGATGGACCACTCGAGTTTCTGACATATATCGATAGCGGCTGAAAATTAAGTTTTACTTGGAGTTATTTATTTTTTTAGGGTTCCGTACCTCAAAAGGAAAAAACGGAACCCTTATAGGATCACTTTGTTTTCCGTCCGTCCGTCTGTCTGTCTGTCAAGACCATTTATTTCGGGAACGCATGAAGCTATCGAGTTTAAATTAAAACCATATACTTAGATCTGCGGTCCCTTGAAGCTGTGAAAAATCAAACTTCTGAGTTATCGAGAAAAAAAGATACGGCCGTTTATGTCGCAAAAAAAAAGTGTATTTCGATACTCTCACGGGAATCAAAATTCATAGGGAACTTCCCGTTGACCTAGAATCTTGAAATTTGGCAATTTGAATTTGGTTTTTTTGAGGCAAGGTCTCATAGCATAAATATAGGAAATAATCTGAAAACTGTAAATTTGTAGTTACGTCACAAAAAAAAAAACATTTTTGCGATTCGTAAAAATATTTGAGACTCGATTCGGAAATTGACCTGTTTCGCTTTTATAAAGGTTCCGTTTTTTCCGTTTGAGGTACAGAACCCTAAAAAGGCAAAACAAAAAAGTGCATCTATAACCCTCGCTAGCCCCACAAAAACAATAACAAAACATATCTTTCCGCTAACAATATTCTGTTCAAACACAACAGATTCACCGCCATTTCTCTCGAAACAACAGACGTACGACTTTATAATACAATCCTAACAAAACGTGGGCGCGCCTCACGTTCGAAGGTGCGACAATAAAATCGCAAGCGATCTTCTTGAAGCGTTAACAAGGGGCAAGACAAGCGCGTCGTCGCCTTGTCGCGATCGCATCGGGCCAATTTGTACGCACGTCCACGGCTACGATTTATTGGGCACGCGAGGAGCGCTCATTGCTAGATAGGCTACTCATAGGTGGGCCTGTCTTGGAGTAAGGGATTAGGTTGCCTGGTCCAGTGTACGATGTACGATGTTTTTGTTGCAACAGGTTCATAGGAAAGTTTGTTTGTGTCCATTCAAAATTGGGATTACTTAATTTGGTCGTCGTGCTGTCGAATGAACTGTTCGTTTTTTAAATTTAGCCGTTACGTGTACATATCATAAATCGAGAGCTGATGAATGAGCAGTTAAAATAGTAGGAAGTAAAACTTTTTAGATACAGAATTGCCAAATTGGTGGAATACGTTGTTTCCAAAATAAAAACATATAATTATATAACCTATGACGTCATCAACACACCATGCAAATATTTCAATAGGTACTATAATATAAGCACTTTGTATCTCATTTTAAGTGAACTGTGTGAAGTTCTTATGAGAATAAAATTCTTTAAACCTAAACCTAACCGAGATGTAGATCTAAAATTTAAGTGTCTTTTGGTCCAATTCCCGATTTTACATTTTGTTTGAGTATTTTTTTTAGGCGGGATGTCATCTAATGACATCTCGCGCCCTTGGGGGGAGCGAGAGGGCGTGTCAGACTTTTACTGACTAAAACCCATTCGTTTGTTCCTTCTTAGTCTTATGTTCCATTTCCGCGGGGTTCATTTTCACTTAACCAAGGTCAAAAAAAATACTTTTTTAATTTTTTATTTGGATGTATACCAAATAAAAATTAAAAAAATATTTTTTTAAAAGATATGTATACTCTTCAAATAATTTCTTCCGGCGGCAGTGAAGCGAGTATCAAAGTTTGAAACCTGAGTTCCTTCAGTTACTCTTTGAATTTCAACAACTCTTTCAAGCAATCACAATCCACATGAAGTAAAAAAAAAACTCAGCTCAACAAAAGGAAAACAAACACTCTCATACCTACAATTCCTTTTAAACAACGACCATTCTCGCCAATTAAATCGCTTGGGTTTACAAGCGCGACGCTCACGCCGGCCGAGAGTGAAATATAAACGCTGCGCGTGAGTCGATAGATCGGCACAAGCGGCTCTATCGCGGCCGGAGATCGCGAAGTAATATCATTATTGTACCCCACACCCCGGGGAGACTATCGAGGACAGTTGGTGCTGCGAAATGGAATAGGGATCTGGAAAACTGGAATTCTTTTTAGGGAATTGAAACAGGTGATTTTGTCATTGGTTTTAAAAAGCATTATCAGCACTATCTCAGTTAAAAGCTTCGCCATAACGATCGGTCCTGTTCATCTCGTATCCGTTAGATTCCTGCGACCCTCACCAAGTTATCGGTCCATTTTGTGGGAGTTCTTCCAACGCTATGTCTTCCAGTGCACGATCGCTACTCCAGAACTCTAAAAGCAAATGAATCCTGTCATTGCGTAAAAGAAATTGCAAATTATATACCTTAATTAAGTATAATAGGAGTCGAATAAAGATAGAAGATTCTTGTTCACTCTATTGCAAAAGTCTTCATTAGTTTTGACGAGCTTTAAAACCTTAGATTTAAAAGGCTTTGAAAATATGACATTCTATTAGCAGTAACTGTTGTGAAAAATTTCAAAACATATGGAGTCGAAATCATCACCATCCGCAGTCCGAATTCGCCCACTGCTGTGTAGTATGTCTCTCTTTTCTTGAGTCTCTCAAGTCAGATCTATGTGCTGAGTGAGCAAAGAGTTGAGCAGTGAGATTACTCGTGCTGTGGGTGTTGCAGTGGCTCGACGTGTGCGCACTCCTGGTGGCGCAGCAAACAGGGAAACTGTTACGACGAGGATAGAGTAAGAAACACAGAAATTCGGAAGGTAACCAAGGTCATCGCCTTACTCCACCTATTATCAGCGCCCTCCCAGGTTTCCAGCCCAGCTCCATTTTAATTCCACTATTCGTTTTTCTGTCAAAAATCTTGATTTGATTGACGTGATCAATCCCAAATATCATATCAGTTAAAGAGTGCAATCCCTGCCGAAGTCTATATTTCCTAATAGCTGGAACCTGGAGATCTTTAAGTCGACAGTGAAAAGGTTATTAGGCAAGCATCATTCATCATCGACAACATCTTCGCTTTCCATGCGGTGAGACAGAGGTCAAGCGCGAACCTATCAATAATGAAAAATATATATTCTGAATTTTTGCTGATTACTTTATAATAACTTCCTGAAACAGAAAACTCAAAATACTTTAAAGAAAAACTCCTGTATGCAAATGTGACTTTTCGACACCAAACAAAATAACCATTTAAAAATAGAAACTCCAAAATTAAAATATATTTTCTGCACACTTTTCCGTACTTAATTATGTATAAAGACTTAAAAATCAAAATTAACCTTGAGAGGCTGGATCGAGATAATCAAATGAATAGTATAAAGTCGACTCATCAATAAAAAAATCATCACCATAGCTTATTACCATATATTTGAGGCTAAACTCCAATTAAAAGCCTGATAACGCGATCAGTAACTTATTACATACCTACGAAATATTAATATTCTTGACATAATGATATCTTTAAAGTAATAAAAACTTTAATAGTATTACGGTAGGTGGATTAGTTACCATCAAATTGTATAAATAGGTATAATATATAATTTAGTTACACTCGGATTTTACTCTGTCAAGGATATTCAAGCATATATATATACATTTACATAAACATACATGTAGGTATAGTTTGCTTCATTACTATTCAACTCATGAAACAGTCAAAAATATATATTCTAAAGAATTATGTATCTTCATGGATGATCGAGGTTCAGTCAAAACTAAACCTTTTTTCCCAAATCCTTAAGTTTAATTCGGCTTCGTATTTCAACTAGGTATACCGACCCTCGTTTGAATTCTGGTTACCTAATTGATTAGGTTATGAGACTTCTGAAACTATCTTTGATGAGCTCAGGACCCATCCAAAGCAAAAGTCCAATAAGCTCTCCTTAATCAAGCAAGTCGAGGGCAAAAGATCACGTGGACGCTCTTGAACAACTCCCAAGCCGTCAAACGAAAGAGGCGGTGGCGCAGGACTTGACTGAGATATGACCACGATCACTTTATCAAGAGTTCACGTCTAAGAAGAAGAAGAAGAATCTAGCAAACCAATCAATCGAGCCACAAACCTCTTTATCAATATACTTAACAAAAATAACAACGATATTACAAATCGCGTAGGAACACAACAAAAAGAAATAGATAAAAATGAATTTTATCGCACTGCGCAAGACCGTGAGGTAAGGGTTACCTTAGACAAATATATTGCTATAATGTTTGAAAGCGATGTTCTAATACATGGAATATAAATACACTAGTTCAAGAACACGGAAATATCATGGGGAACTGTCTGCAGGCGTGGACACGGGTGGAGGAAGAAATAAATTGTAGGGTCTTGAAATTTAGTAGATTTTCGTTGTGAAGGCTTCAGAAACTGAAAACGGTACAAGGTGTATCATAAGCATAAGAACTTTTAATATGGCCAAGGACATAGATATCTTAGCATCACTTAATGGTGGAGATATTATCGATATAAATGAACTGCTAATTTTAATAAATACACCAAGATGATTTTAACTGAAATTTTTGACATATAGTACACACCATGGGTATGTTACAAAAGAACTGACCATATTTATACCTGTGACAAGCAATGAATGAATTTGAAATGATCACGGTCTGAGCAAAAAGAGTGCTCAAAAGTGTAATGTCTGAAAAGAAGTTTCTAAAAAACATTAACACTGATGCTCATAGTAGTAATAATGCTGAAAAGGCGTTAAGAAAAATCCTCTAGTCAAAACACCACAGTACAATAACGATACATCTCCTCGAAGACATCTTAAAACCGCAAAATAAGAACACTAAAGCGAACCAGTAAAACTGCTTTATAAGTTTTACAACCGACTGTACGAAAAGATAAAGGTTTAAAATGTAAATGAGACGTGGTGAAAAAGTATAAGATTATCTCTCTATTAGGTATAAATTAAGGGACGGGTGAGGTATGCGGCACAATTATATTGTCACGAATGTGGCGATCGTGGTCGCACCTGCGAGTGCAATCGGTCTTGCCATCGGCGCCTGCGCACGCTATATTGACGGGAGGGGGGGACTTTTTTTGCCATTTGGGAATTATTGCGTATTTAAATTTTGTTATTGAGCCATTTTTGGCATAATTGGAGGGTTATTTGGCAATGATTTTGAATTGTGATGGTTCATTAAGGGAATCTGAAATCACAGTCCTGTTTTTTAGCCTCCCTTTTGTATTGTGCGAGTTCACGTCGAGTGTTTTAAAGACTAATTACTGTGCCTAAAATTTTTCAATTTTTTCATCTTTTTTCGTTTTTAATGTCAAAACTGGTGTTGCTAACTAAATAATCAGTTTCAAAGTAAAACTATCGACCTAAAGACATCACTAACAACAAACGTCAAACCAAAAGGAACTAAACTACCGACTCGTTCCCATCACTAGCGAAACCATCGACAACGCGGCCCGTAATCGATACTGCAACGGACTCACCATATTTTATTGTGTGCCAATTAAAATTATTCCCTTCCTCATGCATTGTGGGAAGTTAGTCAGTGAAACTGGCTAGGTCTATTTGAAATATGGCGTCTACACTATGATGTATAGATGGAAAAATAATTGAGACGGTCTGTTTAAACGCTTCCAGTTGTTTGTCAGTTGGGGAAACAACTCTGTTAGTAGTCGAGTGTTGAGTGTAGTTCTAACGTGATTTCTATTGACTTGCGTGGGATGTTCAAAAGTGTTATCGCAGTCCTGAATTGCAAAGAGCAAATGGATAACTGAAGGAAAACGGGTGAGCTTAAGTCGTCTGATAATTCCAGTACCCAGTCCCAGACCGGGAGAACTTACTCTGATGGTACCCTAGCCAAAACAAAAAAGTATATCTATCTTCAAGAAGGTAGTCAAAGAACCTCTCTCTATCGTACAGTTATATTTTATAAATAAATATTTTTATAATTTAGTCTTGTATCTATTTATGTGTTTTATTTACTGTTATTGATGATTTAATTTAGATAATATAATATATTTTTAATTTTCTAACTTATTTGTAATCACTGTGTCTTCATCTCTCATCTGAAGCAAAGCTAAGCTCAACTAAGGAGTGGAATTCCTTGCCGGAATGTGTGTTTCCTGATAGCTACAACCCGGAAATCTTTAAGTCAAGAGTCAATAGGTTACTTCTAGGTAAGCGCGTTCCATCGTCGACCGCCTCATCGCTTTCCATCAGGTGAGATGGCGGTCAAGCGCGAACCTATCCAGAATAAAAAAAAAAAAAACAAAGACTCCTGTGGCAGGTCTGCTGGAAGAAATTTCATTTGAAATAAGCAGCACCTTTGTGCTCTTCTATTTGTTTTTGTTCTTTCCATTTTTAAGTGTTTGTGGGTACATAAAAAAACAAATAAAAAAAAATTGCTTGTGACTTCTTGGGACCTGATAAAGCTCCCATACATATTTGGGCAGAGCACATTGCTCGCAAAAGCTTTTGGCTGAAATGATGATGATGACATATTTGGGCTTTTCAAACTCAATAACTGCGATCACTAGGTCATCCTTTATCGGTCTATCTGGATTAGGTTTCTGCGTTTATTAAATGGTGAACCATTCATCATCTTCCTGCCCTTGTCCCATCTTATTTGGAGTCGGCGCAACACGTTTTTTTCTTCCATTCTATCCTGTCAACCGGTGAAATGTAAATGGTGAACCATTGCACTTGTTTTATCAATTCATAAATAAATATTGATTCACATCTTTTAGTTGACCAATATTTGTGGCTTTTCAATTATGTTTTGAGGTATCGAGTTGACATTAAAACCACATACTCAGGTTTTACTTTCCCTAGAAGCTATGAAAAAATCAAACTCAAATACGGCCGTTTATATCGCAAAAACGTTATTTCGACACTCGAGTGAATCAAAATTCACAATGTACTTCCCGTTGACCCAGAATCCAAAAGTTTGCATAAAGCAAAGTCTTATAACACAGATATATGAATAAATCTGAAAACAGTAAATTTGTTGTTACGTCACAAAAAAAAGGTTTCGGAAAAATCTTCGAGACTCCATTCGGGGGGAATTTAACTATTTACATAGGTAAGTTTTTTTTTTTTTAATTGATATAAACCACTGCTTGTCTGCGATCCCACCTGATGGTAAGCGGAGATGCAATCATTGATGGTCAGGCGCACTAGTTTATTAAGAGCCTATTCACTCTAGCCTTGAAGACACCTAAATTATAGTTGGACGGGAAGACCGCAGCAGGCAAATTGTTCCGGCAGTTTGTACCAAACCCTCAGCGCGCGAGTCCGACTCACACTGGCCCAGTTTTTTTATATTTAAATATATCTAGTACGTACCATCCCCTAAAGAAACCATATAAGCCGTCCCGCCATCTCTTTTCTAGCACCAATTCTAGATCCTATTATTCAAAAACCAGCACCACATCAGCTTTCATCTTGGACCTAGTCTAGATAAATTAACCTGATTGAACCAACGTTGACTCTTGACTAAAATTAGAAGACATTGGACAATAATCCTTGAGTTTTTTCTGTCTAATAAGTATAAACAATTAAAAACTATTTTCATCTAGATCTTAATCTAATCGCCGTTCTCAGACACACTTTAGTCTTTTTAAAAACTCATTTACTTAAATCTTTATTTGCATTGCATTTAAAAATATCTGTTTCGTAAAATAAAATGGCCGCATCTTGTAAGTTCTTTAGTCACTAACTGAATTAAAAATCAATGACTAGAGAATGATTTTGATGACACGGTTGGTGAGTTAGTTGAGTTATCAGCTGCTTCGATTCCTGTATGGTACTAATAATTTTATGACCACTTGAAAGCCCTCGTGAACGTATAAAATTATCTTAAGGGTATGCAACTCGACTTACATTTTTACTGTTTTTCATACAACCGCTCTTACGCGATTATGACGTTATTACACATTTTTCATTAGATATTTTGGAAACACAGTATCTTGTGGATATTAACTAGGTTTCTATTGAAATCAATTTATAAATTTGTAATGAGTAAAGACCTCTGAAAATCTGCTATTATGCGCGAACTTTGACACTTCATAATTTACTCAAAAATTAAAGAAGGTTAACAATAGAAGACTTACAAATTTAATCAAGATTCTAAATGACGACAATTTTTTTCAAAAAATTTTAAGGATTAAAAAAAAACACGTATTTCCTGGAACAAGTTTTGTTAAATATTCGAGTAAATTACCGAATGCTAACAGAGTTTTCAGGCGTTATCCTTTTTTTTTCGCGTTGTATTTTCTTCAAAAATCGCGTTGGATTGCGTTAGATGAAGTAACAAGCTTCTAAACCATGCTCAATGTTGACGATAGGCGAGTGAAAAAGGACCCTCTTCAGGGGACATTCTTCCGGTATATAGACGTAGTATCGTTATTTCCTATTCCAGGACAAGGTCTACCCGTGAGCCGAATTTTATCCAAACCAGTTCATTAATTTACGAGTGAAGGCGTAACAAACGCACACACAAACTTCCTTTATTACTGTGACCTTTATTAATGTGATACTTGACACAAATTATCGGTCTGTTATCACTTTGCAGTCATTAACAATAGCTACAAACTGCAAAGTATTTCTATTACACACGCTTTAAGGATAACTGGCGTCAAATGCAGAAAATTTATCGTTATTCGATGCATTTAATAACCTAACCTTAAAAAACTAGAATGGCCACCGAAGGCACGGGCTTGCGGACGACGAACAGTGGTTAGCTCGCTGATTAGGACCGAGCCCAAGTCGTCTACACGTAGTGTTCCACACGCACTTCGAAAAGATGTCAGCAAAACCATTCGGGCCCAGTAGGGCCGATGGCCACTAGGGCCACGGGAATTTTTGAGAGAGATAAAAGACAAGTGAAAGACACAGGTAGGTTTTAGTCTGTAAAAGTCTTAAACACCCAAGAGCGGGAGAAAAGAGAAGTTATTGAGTGATTTCCCACCTCAAAAAAAAAAAAAACAAAATTATGAAAAATTAAAAATGAATGAATTATGAAAAACTCTAAATGTTAATTTTGCCATAGTGCAGCAAAGTATATAGAATTTGGCTAGTTCTGAACTTCAAATTCTCAATTCTAGAGACACCCATTCCTGAAGATCTTTCTTTGGAAAGCAACAATTACACAATATTATAAGGTTTCATATTTATAACATCAAAGTTTAGTTTATTTGCTCATCTTACATTCATTGATCAGCATTTGTACAACTAATATATAAATGTACAAATAAAAAAATGTTATCATTATATAACAATGCGTTTGAGCACTTTTTGCCACCTGTTTTCCTTTGGCGTTGTTCCAAAAGCTATGAATCATTCAAAAAAGTCGACTCACACGCATCTGGTTCCGTTACCGATCGCCGATCGCATCGATTTGCAGAATTGGTCAGTCTCTGCACGTGTGAACTCACCTTTTGCAACACCACCTTTCTCAGCACCTAAAAAAAATAACCACCAACCCGATACAAAGGAAAATCAACCCTACGGGAACAAAAATGGAGGTCAAAATCAGTTGCTACGTTTAGTCGAAAACCTCCCAGTAATGGACTGCATTCGATTCCAATTTCAAATGACTTGCACTGAAGTTCGTTATTCGATTAAACTGTTTCATATCCCTGCAGTCAATATTGCACTTTGACTCATTGCATTCAAGGTCGAAAATTCAATGGATGGGCTGTGGTTTTTACGTTGTCTTATTTACAAAAACGTTATGTTGGCGCGAAAGCAGGCTGCGTACGCGCAGATAGCCATGGCGAAGCGGCTAGACGGTGTACAGACGGTGCGTGTCATCGGAATGCGGTATCTTTCACTTGCAAGTACCAGGAGCGAATGATTGCAAAGAGTTATGTCATAATGTCACGAAGATTTCGTCAGATTTATTTAAAGAGATGGAGACAAGAAATGACAATGACAGTAATGTGACTGAACCGACTTTTTGAATAAGAAACTAATAAAATAAAAAAGAACCGTTTGATATGGTCGCTATAATAAGTCTATGTTCAGTAGTCGATATCTTTCGGCAAAAAAAAAAAATATATTGATGATATAACATTCAAAACCATAATTTCAGCCTAAAGATGTTCAAGGCTGGACATGGGTTTGTGCGTCTTGCATCCATCGGATTCCCACGACTCCTCACCAAGTCATCAGTCCACCTTGTGGGAGATCTAACGCTACGCTTTCCGGTACGTGGTCGCCTCCAGAACCTTTCGGCTCCATGGCTATCTGTTCTATGAGCAATGTGCTCTGCCCACCACCACAACACGTAAACAATCTTGATATGACTTTATATTAAAAAAAAAAAATCGTATAAAAGACAGGTACAAAGATTATTTAAATTTAGTTAATTAGCAAACATCGGTATAATAATATGTAAATAACAAATTGTAAAGATTTTTAGAAACAATTTTTAGAAAACTTAGATAGTAAGCTGCTTTATTCCTGAGTGTCATAGGTATCCGCGTACATCATTTTATGTACGCGAACAAAGCCACAGGCAAAAGCTAGTTAAATATAAATCTGTGTTGATGAGTAAGAGATATTACTGTCAGTTGTGACAGTGAGTCAACAATGTGAATCAGCGATGCATTGATAGCGGGAGCGTCCCACACATAGACTAAGATATCGCTGATATTAATATTTCATAGGTTATGTACAATGTTCAATAATCTTAGTTGAGTCGATCGACACGAGAAAAACAGCCTAGGGAGGCTGTTTTTCTCGTGTTGCCAAGTTACGATCGTTTCGTTTGCGCCGAACGCCTCGAGTAGGCCATGCCTCCGATTCCTTTGTTCTGACGTCATCTCAACGCTCAGTCACGTGGTCAGAACAAAGGAATCGGAGGCGTGGCCTACTCGAGGCGTTCGACGAAAACGAAACGATCGCATAGATACTTAAATAAAAGCTTTTTTAAGGATGGCAAATCATCTAATAACTTCTCCCGTTCTCTTCTCCGGAACGAGAGAGAATGCCAGATTTGTACTGACTGAACTCACCTGTGTTCCTTCAGGTGCCCTTTATGTTCCAGGGCCGCTACGATGATTCTTTCAAAGAATCTCGCAAACTTGGTCCCAAGCTACACCATGAATTTAGATGTCTTCAAGGCTAGAGTGAAAAAGCTCTTAACAAACTAGTGCGCCTCGCCATCAACGATTGCATCACTGCTTACCATCAGCTGGGATCGCAATCAACCACTAATTTACATTAAAAAAAAAAGTATGGCATCTAGATTTTGTAAAACAATCGCCACATTATAAGATTCTAAAATTGATTTTTATCGAGACGGATACCGTCAAATTACCTGAATGTTTAGGCCTGAAACTTCATGGCCAAATACTGACTAACAGTACAACAATGCGTATCGAAATGACGATCAAACTGATTAGCAATATTTTTAAATGACCAGAGTTAATTCGAATATTAAATGAAATTTAGAATTGCATGACTTGATTCCGCCATCTCCTTTCTACCATCGGACAACCCGACGAACGGCGAGTATCCACCCTTACGTTGTTGAAACTTCTATATAAACTAGTGCGCCTCACTATCAATGATTGCATCTTTGCTTACCATCAGGTGGGATCGCAGTCAAGCACTGGTTTATATCAATTAAAAAAAAAATGTTTAGTTGTAGTAAAGGTATTTTTTTGTAAGGTAGAGCTCAATTTTTTACTTACATACCTATATTAGAAAAAAAAAACACTTTAATTTTTAAATAAAAACCCAAAACTAACTAGAAACAATCTAAAACATGGCGTCTAAAACTCTTCCGCGTGACTGTCGTCTCGAAATGAACCAGACTAGCGACATTGTCACTTTGAATGGCAATGATTATCCTAAGTCTAAGCCCTTGGGTCACGCGACGTGTCAACAACGTCGTTTAGACAGATTTTTATCAAATTTTTTAGCTCTTGGACCCCACAATCCGAGCTTTTAAACCAAAAACAGATCAAAATTGTAACATCCAACAAGGTGTAGGTAGGCGGATATTTCCGCCGCTTGAGGCTTGGTTTTGAGCACAGCGTGACGAGTTAGGAAAACATTAAGTAGTATAAACGTCTTTCCTGATTAACTTAGGCACCAATTTCCCTCTTTCTTCAATTACAAGCCCAATCAAAGTATCTACAAGAACGTACCTCGAACATCCATCAGTTTCAATTTCCCAACCCCATCCACTATCCTCCAAGACTCTACATCCAAACATACATAAAATAATTAAATATAACCGCATGCAAGCTCTCGGGTGTTACTAGGGATGTGCCGAGATGTGCTAGGGATGGGACGACGGGTGGATGGGTCAGATATTTCAATTCTCGGTCGGATATTGGCGGGTGTCGTGACATCGCATACATCTGCGATCGCCCCCGCCTTATCGTAATATTAAAATCTTGTGTGCTATGTAAGTTATGACGGGTGCCTTTATGTACGGATGTGTGGCGGTAAATATATTGCCGCGCTTTTTTTTTTGTTGGTCTAGCCGGTTAGAATTATATTTTATGTTTATTTTTAAACTTTACTTACATTCTATTTTTAAAACTTTATGATTGTGTTTTGTTTTAAGCTATTTCTGTAAGGTATTTAACGTCTACCTAAATTATTATTTTTTCTCTTATTCAAGCTATGAGTAGGTACAATGCGACAAATTTTAATAATGCGAGAACGAGAGTCTTTAATTGTAATTTTGCAAATTGTCAGATGCTAGTAATGTGATTTAGATATAATATGTTTTTATATATACAGACGTTTTTGAATAAAAAGTATTCATAAATAAAACATATTAATTATGTATTATTATATCACCATATTGTTTGTTAATAACATTGTTAGATATTATATTTCGTTTTCCTTTTTTTTTAAATTTACACCGCTTGCCAAACCAGATATCATAACTTAAGATTTTATCTGTGGGAAACGTTATTGATATCATATGATGACAAGGTGTTATAATTTTTTTTCCCATAAATAAAATAAAAGTATAATAATAATTAATTATTTTTATGTATTTTATAATATTATTTAGATATCCTTGTGATATTAATTTGATTTGTATATAATAAATTATGACAGTATATACATGTATGTCAAAGTTAACTGTTTTTATGTTTTTATTTTTCCTACTCGTCTTACACACAGTGTCTATATCTATATATATAGAAATATATAAGTATGTTTGTCAGTTGTCTAGTACTCATAACACAAGCTCTGCTTAGCTTGGGACTAGACGGCGTTGTGTTATAGTTGTGTAATAATATTATATTATCTTTTTTTTTTCCAAATCTCCTTTCACAAATATGCTGAAACAGATTTCTTTAAAAATAAGGATTACCTTTGAAACTATTTTTCTGTTCCCTTTTTTCTTAATCTTTTTATAATATATGTTATCGTTAAAAAAATAAGTTACTGACTGTTAGTCACATTTCCAAAAACAATTTTACTATGCAAATTTATTTTATTCTACTTAGTAAAAATATTAAAATATACAATGGTTATAAACTTGAATCTATGTAAGTGCTAGACTACTTCATTCTTTTTTTTGAACTGATTAGATTATTTTTAATCTTTATTACAATAGTAAATCAACAGGTGTTTGCTTAAGTTTATCTTTTCATTGATAAATTCTTGAGACACCTTTGAAGAAGAAAATGTCTTTATAAATAACTCTACAAGAGTTTCAGAAGATATTTTCTTTTATACATATTTAAAATAAAATTGAGTGTCTGTTAGTAATATCAAAATAACATTTTTTTACTGAATGCAAGCATACCAAAATATATTCGATACGTACCTACTGATGCGATAGCAAAAATGCAATAAGTATTTTATTTCAAATTTTTGTCGCGTCTGTCTGTTTGTTTCGGCTAATTTCTGAAACAGCTGAACCGATTTTGACGGTACTTTCTCTGGAAGACCACTGATGTGCGTATTAAAAAAAACACTAAATCAGAATTGACATTTGAATTTGCTACTATACGAATTTGGAGTTGGAAGTCCCCTTCTTGCTCTGGGTGAAGCGAAGAACGGTTTGATAAATCAAAAACTCATCTTAAAATTCTAAATTTAGTTATTAGGTGCTGTTCGGGTTTTAGAAAAAAGACTTAAGTAAGTTTAAAATAATTGGTTTATCCTACATTCTTTCAATTCAACTCCTGTTTAAATATTTTGAAATCCAAAAATTTCTAGGTGCTTAATGTTATAATGCTAATAAAGAATGGAGGAAGCTAATATAAAGCTAATAGAGAGGGGAACAGTGGTGGTCGAGCGGGAGCAGTGGTGGCCGACTGGTGACTTACGAGTTGTAGGTCGTGGGTTCAAACCCAGCCAGGCGTATTACTTTGTGTAATCTATTTCATTAGCTACTACACTCTCAAAATGGTGAAGGTAACATCATGAGGAAACCGGCATCTCCTAGAACCAAAAATTCGAAGACATGTGACATTAATCAACCCGCACTGGGCCCGCGTGGTGGATTACGGCCCAGTTCCTCTACTAGAGAGGAGGCCTAAGTCCCAACAGTGGGAACATTATAAGGCCGACTATGATAACCAAAGAATTGGGTGAAACCATGGGGAACAGCTAGTATTAGTGTGTAATTTGTTATTTTGTGTATTTTATCTATCCTCCCTAAGCCTCCATTACCTGAAAATAAAATTATTATTATTATTCACTTTATTCATTTAATATACATATAATGAATTACATTTTTAAATATATATTTTTTTAACAAAATCATATAAAATATTATTATTATTATTATAAAAGAAAATTCTTCCCAAACTAAAGCTCGACGCGGCTTCTCCCAAAAAAAAATTGTACCATATAAAATACAACAAAATATTGAATAACATTAGTATATTGACGCGTTGACAAGATCCCGCGATCTGGCTCTGCAATTTCCTATTCCGTCCGTCCGTCCGTCAGTGTTGCCTACCATGTTTATTTATTTCCTTCTAACATTTCACGACTATTTATCTTTGATATCGTTTTCTATAAAAATGTTTAGCAGTATGTATAAAAAAAAACCTTTTTTTGTGGTGTTGTATTTTGGTCAAGTGATCGACGCAAGATGGCTTAATGGTGTGTTTATTTTTGTATTTTTTTAAAGAAATTCTAATTGAATATAAACAGAAAAAATATATTTAAATACTAAAAAACATTCATAGTAAACAAATAAACAAAACTTTCTACTTAGAACATTATAAACGCCAAACGGATAATAGGATATTTCTCATCAAAAACCTTATTCCCATTACAATTGATTAAACATTTAAAAGATAAACAAAATTGAAACCAACCTCTAGCCAATCTAATAACGGATCACAACTTACAAATTCAAATTTCGAAACAAAGGCGCATCATTCAAACGAATGAAGTGAACGAGAAACGAACGAGTGAACAGATTGAGTGAACAATATCTTATTTTGCAATAATCCGCTAGGAACTGTGGTAATTTCCTGAAAGAGATGAAACAACACTGAATGTACTGTTTAAAGCACAACTGTTTACAATAAGCGATCGTTTTGGAATACAAATAGGGTGTATTTGGATGATGTAGTTACTGGATAGATGCTTTGTTTACGTTTCTATTCGATAAGTTTTCTATTATTTCAGGATTTGAGGATATTACAATCGTAAAGTTTAAGTTACTATTCCAAAATTCAGTTCAGTTTTTACTCTTGATATTCTATGTCTAAATGTTTGATTTTTATTACCTAACTGAAACAAGAATGTTCCAATCGGTTTAAAAATAGAATGAGTTTTTAGAGAAATTTTTTTTATGATGTTGCTAGGCTGTTTCAATTATTCGTAAATTAATTCTTAGCTGTAATTTTTTTGTAAAATTGCCATAGTTTTGTATTCAAAGTGTCTTCACAACTGGACAATATGTGGAATCACTAAAACGATTTAGGTGTCTTCAAGACTAGAGTGCTCTTAATAAACTAGTGCGCCTCACCATGAACGATTGCATCGCTGCTTACCATCAGGTGGGATCGCAGTTAAGCACTAGTTTATATCAATTAAAAAAAAAAACGCGATCTAGGTAAAATAGAGCTGATAATGTTATTGTAGTCAACTACCTCAGCAAGGCTGACTCTATACATTTGCTGCTAAATACAGCAAAAGCAGTCATCATCATCATCATCATCATTTCAGCCGATAGACGTCCACTGCTGGACATAGGCCTCCCCCAAATGTCGCCACAAAGAACGGTCCTGTGCGTCTCGCATCCATCGGATTCCCGCAACCTTCACCAGGTCATCAATCCACCTTGTAGGGGGCCTTCCAACACTGCGTCTTCCGGTACGCTTTCGCCACTCCAGAACCTTTCGGCCCCAACGGCCATCTGTTCTGCGAGCAATGTGCCCTGCCCATTGCCACTTAAGTTTGGCGATTCTTCATGCTATGTCGGCAACCTTGGTTCTCCTGCGGATATCTTCATTTCTGAATTTCTTTATTTGACTCTGGTTAAGTGTACAAATCGTAATAAAATTCTTCTTTGTCCGAAATTCTTCCCAGTTTAGCTGAGGTCTAGTCTTCTAGCACAAAATCGTTCTCAAAATCACTAAAAATAACTGCCAATAATCTGTTTTACAGTTTGGCAAAATTTAATAATAGAAGCAAATGATTAAACAAAAAAAAGTCGTAAGTACGATCCAAATTTAAAAAATATGGTATGTATTTTCTTGTCTACGTAATACAACTAGCTAGCAGCCTAATTTTATACGCCAAATCGTCGGCAAGAACCCATCAACTTTGAATAAACTTTTAGTAACTAAAAGTGGCTTTATTCACAGTTTTGTATTTGTCAATTAATGAGTAAGTGTCTGCCGACGATATATACGTGAAACTTTGAATAAAGCCAGTTTTAGTTACTAAAAGTGGCTTTATTAGTTTTAGTTACTAAAAGTGGCTTTATTCTTTTTTTTTGTAACTAAAAGTGGCTTTATTCACAGTTTTGTATTTGTCAATTAATGAGTAAGTGTCTGCCGACGATATATACGTGAAACTTTGAATAAAGCCAGTTTTAGTTACTAAAAGTGGCTTTATTAGTTTTAGTTACTAAAAGTGGCTTTATTCTTTTTTTTTGTAACTAAAAGTGGCTTTATTCACAGTTTTGTATTTGTCAATTAATGAGTAAGTGTCTGCCGACGATATATACGTGAAACTTTGAATAAAGCCAGTTTTAGTTACTAAAAGTGGCTTTATTAGTTTTAGTTACTAAAAGTGGCTTTATTCTTTTTTTTTGTAACTAAAAGTGGCTTTATTCACAGTTTTGTATTTGTCAATTAATGAGTAAGTGTCTGCCGACGATATATACGTGAAACTTTGAATAAAGCCAGTTTTAGTTACTAAAAGTGGCTTTATTAGTTTTAGTTACTAAAAGTGGCTTTATTCTTTTTTTTTGTAACTAAAAGTGGCTTTATTCACAGTTTTGTATTTGTCAATTAATGAGTAAGTGTCTGCCGACGATATATACGTGAAACTTTGAATAAAGCCAGTTTTAGTTACTAAAAGTGGCTTTATTAGTTTTAGTTACTAAAAGTGGCTTTATTCTTTTTTTTTGTAACTAAAAGTGGCTTTATTCATAGTATTGTATTTTTCACTTTATGAGTTCTTGCAGTAAGCCAACGAAATACAAAAACTTAATTCGAGTCGAAAATAGAAAGCAACACACCTTACCTAGCGAAAGATTAACGAAACGAAACCGCGGTTTAATGCTAGTCTCACTCTCAACATCCTTTATTATAAGGAACCCATTTAATATTATTAACACTTGAATAACTTCACTTGTTTACTGTTCGATCAGTTGTTTTATTTAATTAAAAGATTGCCACACTCACGCTTGACTAACAGTGGGAATACTTTCTTTGTTAATTTGTTTTAATGATGATTGAGATGTTTGTTTTATTTAAAAGTTATTTTGTAATATTCAAACCACTTAATACAGCCTGAATACATACTAGTTTTTGAGCTTTTTTTTAAAGTGACAAATCATTTTATGATTTTCTCGCTCATGGGTGGAGCGAGAGGGCGTTACTTCAGTTTCATTTTGCGTTCAAGGACCACGAGTATACCCTTTTCAGAACCGATCCCACGGCCCTAGTAGGTATCGTCCCAAGGAGTATTTGATCTGAATTAAGTTTTTTTGACTGTCAAAAAGTTACAAGAAACAATAACCCCTAACGCATTTACATAAGCATCTCCTTTGTATTTTTTTGTATGTTAATTATTTGTGTGAACATTAATTGTTACAAAAAAAAAGGTAACGTCGATTAACGCCCCTAGCCCACGACAAATTTCTGTAGCGATGCTGTAGCGCGTTCGCATCGTTACAGCCGCGATGCTGTAGCGCGTTAGCATCTTTTCTATAGCGCTTGCAAGTGCGACTAACGCGCGTTAGTAGCGATGCTGTCATCGCTACAAAAAGTCACTGTTTGCGAGAGGCCTAAAACTTAAAACAAAAATTAAGTAGGTATCGCAGTAAGCTACTGAGAGTATTGCCTATCATCATATATGCATCGCAATAACAGTTTGTAAATCAGGTTTACCAAATCTAGATTCTAACTGAACATTTAAAAATAATAAAGTGATTTTACAGATTGTAAACTAAATCATAATTATCTTCAATCTCTGCCTTCTTATGAAATGTTACGTAAAAATTACTCTGCCTTGAAAACTAACCATTACTCCAAAAGGACACCTGAACAGGCTTCTAATAAACTAGTGCGCTTCACCATCAACGATTGCATCACTGATCACCATTAGGTACTCGTATGATCGCAGCACTAGTTTATATTATTAAAAGAAAAAACCTTCTGAAAAAGATTTGGATAGGGTTTTCTGGCCTTCTTGTCATGTTTGGAATAATTATGAATTTCTTGTATGATACAAAGCGTGTGGTTTGTCTTCCAAGTTTATTAAAAAGTAATGGAGAGAAGTTTACTGATGGGTAATACATACACTTGAACAAAAACACAAAAACTGCAACAGTTAATTTAATGTTTCCAACACCTTCCCGTCAGTTCCTTCCCACCATATTCGTAAACTTAATTATTGCTAGACAATTTGTCGCAGTTAATAAAGACGCAAGAAGTGGCAAGTTCTTTGTGTGGCGCTGGATTTATCGGCTTCTCCCGAGCCCGCTTCATTTCCTGAGTTCGCCTCTTGTCGAACTTATGGGTGGCGCAAGATGGAGGTGAGAGCGTGTGGTACAAAGCAAAATGGGCGTTATTGATAGTAGCCTTGTACTGTAGAGACGTTTAATCTCTGAAATACTGTGCTTTGTTCTTATTTCTGATATTGATCAAGATACTCAAAGCGTTCCCGAAAATACAAGGAGCAGTTGGAATTATGAAGAACAGAGAAGAGAAAATAAAAAGTGTGGCAATCCCGACGTTGACGAATAGCCAGCCACTTCATTTACCTTTGAAAATCCGACACATCTACTACCACTACAACTCTCCCTCTCTTCCTTCTCCTCCCTCCTCCTCCCAATTATTTCAAAAACACTTAACTAATTAAAACTATATATACACTAAAGACTACCCCAAATAAAATATGGCGTCATAAAACTCCTCCGCATCGCTGTCGACTGGAAGTGTGCCCAAAAGACTGGCGGCATTGACACGTTGTATGGCAATGGCTTAATATCTCTGACCGAGGTAAAAGCAAGGCCTTGGGTTTAAAAAATCTCCTGTATATCGTAAATATCGTGTTAGAACATTATAACGTGACCCATATTATATTAAACATACATATTTTTACCAGATCTATATCCATATATATATAAAAATCAATGCCACTTTTCGTTGTACTTTTATAACTCAAGAACGGGCTCACCTATCCAAACCAAATGTTTATGCTTTGTTCGGACTATTTAGTAGATGGTTTATGTAAAGTTTGCTCAAAATCGGTTCTTCATTTGTCACATTAGTAGCCGGTACGAAGTTCGCCGAGTGAGCTAGTATATAATATACTGGTGTACCCTTGTATTCTAAATAAATCTTTTTTTTTTATGCACCATCCTAGGTTAACTGGTAGAGAACGCCTCAGTTCACCTCTATACCTTTGTATTGGATGAATATTATATAAATATCGTATGTCATATTCCCCGCCCCGCTGTCAGCTCACAACTTACCCCTCCCACTAACACTACAACGCAGGGATAATCGCATTGTTTCGTTTTTGATTCATTGCATTTGTTCTCGTAAACTTCGTATTTATTACGTTTCTTGCACCGATCGGATATTTCTATGTTCACTATATTAACCACTCCCTTGATTTACGTATTGTTTATCTTTGAAAGGTTATTAATAAAAAGGTTGTATGTTTGTTTGTTTATACGTAGATCGTACTGCTTGGGTCTGGCAGGAATTCCGTTCTCCTATATTTAAAGTTGTACTACTTATTGACTTTGATTCGCCTGGATTCGCACGGGTAAACTGTCCTCATTTATTGTTATTTCTATTAGTGAAACCCAGATAATAAACAAAAAAAATTTTAAAAAAGTAGATTTAGACGCAAAATAAAATTATATTATTTAGAAATACTTTAAGTACATTTAAGTATTTCTAGAGACTCACCGACCCCACAGTCAAACCATTGCAACGGTTTTGTGGGGCTTATCTTATAATTTACTTACTTTTTTGGAATAAAGATAAATAAATAAATAATAAATAACAACCCCTGTATTAAAACGAACAGACCAAAATAAAAATCATTAAAAAAATCAGTCGAGATGTATTTGAATTTTATTTAGACTAACGAACAACAATTGATTTTTATATATTAAAAAGAAGAAGAAACTACTTAGTCAATTAAATTGTGACTTTATACCAAAATTTCTTATTTTATTGTGTACTAAATCAAATGTTTTTGTTCACAGGTAAGTCCACAACACAACTACATCCAGATTCGTCAGAAAATTCTAGGTAACACCACAAACTATGATTTTCAAGTTATTAGAATCTAGTCGCTACTTATTGAAATTCTTTCTTGAACTTTTTTATAGTTCTTAAGGACCTATGATTTTATAGATGTTTTGTAGAAACAATTAGTTTCCCTGAAAAACTTCTAAATTATCAAGCCTCAAATACATAAGAGGACAAAATGGCAAATGTGTGATAAGATGCTCAACGCTCAATCGACGTGACGCTGCGCAGGATCTCGCAACTTGCCCCAACACTGGGCAATGCATTCACGTGACGCGGAAAATGTTGGACAATTTCACAGCGTTGGGCATCATGTTGGGGGACATTTTACTCAATACTCAATACTTTATTGCAATCCATTTGTAGGTATACATAGATGGTGTTTGTTTTTTTTTTATTGGTTGGGAAAATCATCTTATGACATCCCCGCTCTTGGGCGGAACGGGAGATAGTGTCAGACTCTTACTGACTAAAAACCCACTCCTGTTCCTTCGTTGCCTTCGGCCCAGGGCCCCGGGTTCCGCTTTCACACTACCGTGGCCCCAGTAGGCTCCGACCCTGCTGGGCCCCTACGATTTGAAAATTGTCATAGATCAATATGGACCCTGTCGGGTACAGCAAAGTTAGGAGAGAGGAAGAGAGCTAAGTGGTAATTCACAGAATGCAATAGAATTGTAGATCCAATATGATGCGTTTAATTATGCATGTACATCATTATAATAATTATGTCTGTGTATGAGTAAATTATGTCAGGTATGTTTGTTTATCTTATGTCGTCATTATTATTAAATTATTCAAATAAAATTATGTATGCATATTATTTTATTATGTTTGCGTATAAGAAATAGGTTTATATTTTTTTTAATTTTTATCGTCATTATTATTAAGTTATGTTCTTATTTATATTAAATTATGAATGTGTATTATTATTATGTCTGTGTATATGTATAGATAAATTATGTCAGGTATTTTAATGTATTTGAGGCTTAAAAGAAAACAAAAATAAATCTTTTCTTCGCCTCCTTTATTCCTAAAAGGTTTAGTCACCAGCTCTATTGAGATTGCGATTCTCATTAGAAGAGTAAAAAAAAAAAAATTCCACTACTAATTCTCCTGTTTCGTGGTATAATGTACCTACTTACACATAGGTAAAGTACCTTCTCTCAGATACCGCAAAAGGCGAACTTTTCAAAACCGCTGAAGCCCCATCGAGGCGTGATGGTAGATTAGCCACTCTCGCGCTTTCATGCCGTCCTACTCGCACTTGAGTGAAGAAAAGAGATAAATGGATTTATAATTCTCATAGTTACATAAGTATATCTTTAAGCTCGTGATTATTAAGGAGGGTAACAATACCAATAGTGAGACTTAAAGGCCGAAATACACACAGATCTATAGCTAGCACATGAGTATGCAAGTAGCATGCATGCCATAGTGACATACACCAATCAGAATTTATTTTAGCTTTCTGGCATGCAAACTTCTTGCATACTTTTGTGCCAACTGCAGGCATGTGTACAAATTACTGACTGTAAATGTGGTCAACAGGCTCACTCGTCTTAATCCTGCTATCATTTGGCACTTCTACCTAATTGACTTGATTCCACCATCTCATTTGCCATTGGATAACCCGACGGACGGTGGGTATCCACCCTTACGTTGTTGAAACATTTACGGTCTAAATCTACGACTATGCGTTTCGCCTCGTCGTTTATACCGCGTACATGGAAGGCCTGGAACAATTTGCCTGCTGCAGTCTTCATAGTCGATTATAATTTGGGTGTCTTCAAGGCTAGAGGGAATAGGCTCTTAATAAACGTGCGCCTCCCATCAACGATTGCATCACTGCTTACCATCAGGTGGGTTCGCAGTCAAGCACTAGTTTACATCAAATAAAAAAAAAACTCATCATCTCTCTAGCCATTTTCCAACTAGTCCACAACCCAGTTCCTGGGCAACCTACCAAGCTACTTAATTCATTAAAATTCTGACCTATGAGACATTTCAACTTTGTCTTGGATTGCAGCTGTATAAGCCATGTTGACATTTCATGCGATAATACCGTTTTATTTCATAAACCAGACCCAAATTCCATCAATTCTTACACCGATTCCTTCCACGATAAAGCTAAATTCTCCACAAATTCTAAAATAATAATCACAAGTTTTCTAACTAAAGCACCGTTATTAGGTAACACTAAACTTAAGCCAGGTAC
The DNA here is from genome assembly GCA_949316375.1 of Mythimna vitellina. Lineage (NCBI taxonomy): Eukaryota > Metazoa > Arthropoda > Insecta > Lepidoptera > Noctuidae > Mythimna > Mythimna vitellina. The sequence goes on along the minus strand of OX438691.1, from coordinate 3,526,292 downwards.
AGTACAGCGTGGGAATATCCTAACATTTGTTCCGACCGCTGTGCAAGTGCAGGATCTAATCGAGATATTAATCGAGTTAGCGAGTTACTCGATTGCGCGTTATCGATCGTAGAATGAATGTTACTTTACAAGCAATTAGAGGTTGACGAAGTACTTACACGGGTATGTGAAATCTTGGAGGCACTGTTGTGACTAATTGATACCGTATTTGGACTGCATTCTTTGTTGTTTACTTATAAAATTACTTAAATAGTTTTTCCTTCAGTGGGAGTATTAATGTTTTAATTAAGGTTAGCAGCGAGTCTTACCAGGTCGTCGGTTCACCTTGTGGGAGGCCTTCCAACGCTGCGTTTTACGGTACGCGGTCGCCACTCTAGAACCTTTCGGCCCCATCGACCATCCGTTCTACGAGCAATTTGCCCTGCCCACTGCCACTTTAGTTTGGCGATTCTTCGGGCTATGTCGGCGATCTATTAACGATATGTTATTCCATTTTAATAATATTGACATCTTTTACAAGTTTCCTTGGACGCTATGGCTCATCTCCAGGTCTGTATTCCCTGTGTCATAGAAACCAAAATTGGTCACACCTTTCATTTAGTGCCTTAGACCGTAGAATATTCGTAGAGTCTTAACTACCAGCTTTTTTAGTAATAATGGTTAACGGTTCCGACGTACAAGTAGTGTAGGCCGTGGGTTCAAACCCAATCAGGCACATTACTTTGTGTTATTTATTTCATCAACCCTACTCTCAAAACAGTGGAAGAAAACATCTTCAAGAAATTGGCATGTCCTAGAACCATAAATTCTAAGACATGACATTTACCAATTCGCATTGGTCCTGCGTGGTGGTTTTTTTTTATACTCCCACACAACGCCGTCTAATCTCAAGCTAAGCAGAGCTTGTGTTATGAGTACTAGACAACTGATAAATATACCTATATATTATAGATAAATTCCACCCAGACACAGAACAAATGATCATGCTCATCACACAAACATTTGTCCTGGGTGGAAATCGAACCCACGACCTCCGGTATAGCAATCAGGGCCACTAACCACTAGACCAACAGGCCAGTCTTTTCCAGATTACGACCCATTCCCTCTCTTATAAGGAGGCCTAGGTTCCAACAGTGAGAACATTATAAGGCTGAATAAATGGTATCGGAATCGGTAATTGACTTAAGATACCACCAAATAAAACATTGCGCTCATTTCTTCCACGCTAAAGTTTCAACCTTCCGATTCGGGTAGATACAAGCAATACACTTATGAAACGGAGACACTTTCCCACTTCATCATCATCTTCCTGCCCTTATCCCGTATTATTTGGGGTCGGCGCAACACGTTTTTTTCTTCCACTCTGCCTTGTTACTCGTCATGCTATCACTAACTTCCTTTTCTTTCATATCACTCTTCACACAATCCATCCATCTTTTCTTTGGTCTCCCTCTTCCTCTCCATCCATCCACATGTAAACTCATAACTCTTTTAGTAACATGTGTTTCATCCCTCCTCTTCACATGACCATACCAAGACAAACGATTCCCTTTCAACTTTTCAGTCACTGGCGCCACTTTCAAACTTCCCCTAATATATTCATTTCTCACTTTATCCATTACAGACACTTTCCCACTTATAATATCATAAAGGCCTCTCAATCCAGAATGAATACCTCACCATATCATCTTCCTAGCAGAACGTGATACTTGTTCCTCAATCTAACTCAACGCCATTACTAATTGTCGACCAAGCTCTCAAAACTGATCGACTGCCGAACGCAGATTACCCGCGCTCACCCCCTCGAGTCAGAGGGATGATGATACTTGGGAATGATTCTATCGGAACTTGCTCTTTCCAAGTCGGCTGGAGAGGTTATTGATACTGGCTGAAATCTTTTCGCGGGCTTCTGTTGTTTGATTGAGGAATACTGGTGTGTGGTAGTATCGTCATTTGTTTTTTTTTTTTTTTTGTAGGAAATCATTAACGAAAAGTGAAAAATATCGCGTGTAAGTAATAATTGAACTTGACTGGCCTGTTGGTCTAGTGGTTAGTGGCCCTGACTGCTATGCCACAGGTCGTGGGGTCGATTCCCACCCAGAACAAAGTTTGTGTGATGACCACAATCATTTGTTCTGTGTCTGGGTGTAATTTATCTATAATATGTGTGTATTTAGAAATATTTAAGTATGTTTATCAGTTGTCCAGTACTCATAACACAGGCTCTGCTTAGCTTGAGACTGGACGGCGTTGTGTGATAGGAGTACGTAAAAAAAAAAAAAAAAATTGCGGAACAGTAGAGCAAAATACATAAGCTAGATAGAAATAATATTAAAACCAGCCAGATTAAAATCGGATTGTAAGTAGTTATTTTCTTCCCAAGTTAAGTAGATAGTTACTTTCTTAATAAAATCACTTTCAAACCTCAGTTCACTGCGTGGAAGCTTACCCACAAAGCCTAACGTTAGGATCATGGGTGTGGTTTCCGTGTAATTTATTATGAGAAAATATCTAATCTACTTTAACATGATTTACATGAATGTGAACGAAAATTCAAGCCGGGCAACACTAGATGTTAGCATCGAGAACAAGGATATCTCTTGCGGCCACAATCTCTGTATTATCTATGGCTACAACCGGTTGACAAACTGCACTACGTGATATTGCAGCCATTACTCCTGGTGATTCATATCGAACACCCCCCGGCACAGCCCCAACACCCCAACTCCCTGAGATAACGGCCCGCCCAATATACCTATTAAAATTTAACCTGCACACAAAAAGTAGGAACTCATGCAGTATGCTAATTACTACAATCAATCATTTTAGAATGCGTTCTGTTTGTTTTCTCGATACTGCAAACGAATTAAAAAGGGAGCATCACAAAGACAATGACTGTAGCATTATAAAATGAACTGCAATCACGATAGCTGCAAAAGTTGTCACTCAGAAAGGCGACAAACAAAAAAGAAGTAAACAATAAAAGAAGTTAATAGGCTTGATAACCTTTCCCCTTAAATGAGTAGCCATCGAAAAAAAAAGAGAGCTGTTTAAAAAAAAGTTGAAACGTCAAAGTGACAGTTGGAGAGCGCGCCAAAACTACCGTTGACAAAGCACCGGTGAGCCGAAACAATCAACAAATTCACATCGTACAAACGGATCGGACATTTATTGTTCGCTATCGTTACATTCCACCTCTGTTGTTTATAACAGAGACGCCCAATTTGCTAGGGAGAGACTTTTTATCTCGTTTTTTTGCTATTTTTTCGGTACACGTCGAACAAAGGCGATATGACAGGTCTCAGTGTAGGACGGTATCGCTAGTCAGGCACGACGAAAAACGAGAATAGAGTAATCGAGCAATCGAGTAAAAACAGAAGGAGCGGGAGCGAGCCCATCGGCCCGTGACAATTGCATCTGCAGTCGAATTGCAGACGCCATGTTGGATTATTGCGCACCTCTATTTCGATTAAGTGTCTCGACGGCTTTGTTTTAGTTTGCCGTCCCGTGTTTGCACTCCTTTATTTATGTTGGTGTTTTTTCGTACACCATTTTTTATTTTATTTTACAAATTCATTTGTTTTTATTTGATGTCATTAGTGAAGAAATAAGTTCTTCAATTAAGACATAATTTGACAGGTAAAGGTGATAATGACAAGACAAATGGATTCGTAGATACTAATTATGTATATAATTCGGTTGGTATCCAATATGAATACAAACCATCACACGTGTAAAGTATTCACAGCGTTTTGAATGCGATATCAGCTTACAACCTTTCTCGGAAGGTCCGTGCGCTTCACAATAGTGTTGTGCCTTAAAATATTCTTATTTTAATCGAGTAGGTGTATCGAGGAAGCGAGTATCGAGAGCGCTCGTGTGGAATATAGATAGTGACGGACGGTGGACGGCCACCACCGATACGATAGAAGGCGCGCCACGCCAGAAATCTATTCATATTTTTCAATTTTCGTCCAAGTTTGAACGCAGGTAAAGCTTTGAGTCAGATTTTCAACCTTTTGGAGATAAGCACATTCTATAAAAGCATTAACACTTTGAACGACAGCTTATAGTATTGAGAGATGAAAAATAAACTTAGACTTATTGAAATACGATTTGGATTCAAGCAATTCTCGAAAAACAAAAATAAACTAGGAACGATCCTACCAAAAACGACCGTCTAAAAGCCGAGCGTCATCGCCGAAGCTGTCGCAACTCCAATTTGAAATCAATCAACTCAATCCTCTGACATACGTCATCCGACTTTGACAGCTTAAAAAAATGGCGAAGAAACCAATCGGGTTGTGACGTTGGCAACAAAAGGGCGCGCGTCAGTGACGATGGATTCGAAAATTAAAATCTCGCGTTAGTTGGCAATGTTGGCAGTGGTGACGGCTGTCGGCAGCTGCCGGCCGCGCTGCCAGCCAGTTCGATTTCAGGCTTGTTCTAAATATGTCAACACTTCTTTGTTATCGAGGGACGTGCGCGCGGAAATGAAAGTCCATCGAGTAGACGAGTCTATTATCGCATCGCATATTATATGGGAGCGTTGTACCGAGCAAATTAACGGCAATTTACTGAGGAATTTGCTTCGTGATGATGCAGCCTCTTCGGTACAATGTCCTCCATTTTTGTAACCCTGATTTGAGGAGATTAGTATTGTATCATCCTGTGGATACAGTAGTGTCATTTTTGCCCTCCAATGACTCATAATTACTTTAATGACTTACCTTTTCCACGAAAATGACAAAAAATCTAACACGCAATATCTTCCACGGTGGACGCCATCATGTGCGTGCGAGCTCTCACGACAGGGGATGCAGTGGCCCAGGGCAGGTGTGTCGTGGCGGTGTCTCTGGACATCGCCAACGCCTTCAACTCCCTGCCTTGGAGTAGCATTGGGAGGGCACTCCGGTATCACCGGATGCCCGACTACCTCTGTCGTGTGGTCGAGGCGTACCTGTCAGACAGGTACATAACCTACCCCGGTCACCAGGGGGTGTGGGAACGTCGAGAGATGTCGTGCGGTGTTCCGCAGGGATCGGTACTAGGGCCGCCCTTGTGGAACATCGGATACGATTACGTGCTGCGCGGCGACCTCCCTGACGGGGTCAGCGTGGTCTGCTACGCAGACGACACGCTGGTCCTGGCGCAGGGAGAGTCGTACCAGGCGGCGGTCGAACTAGCGACACGCGGGGTCGCGACAGTCGTTGGCAGGATCCAAGAGCTGGGACTCGAGGTGGCATTGCACAAGTCCGAGGCCATGTGCTTTCACGGCCCTCGGAACGCGCCACCACCGGGTTCCCGGCTAACGGTGGGAGGAGTCCACATCGGCGTCGGGTCAACGATGAAGTACCTGGGACTCGTTCTCGACAGCCGATGGGATTTCGACGAGCATTTCCGACGTCTGGCTCCCAAACTAAATCGGACTGGGGCTGCTCTCTCGCGGCTCCTGCCCAACCTTGGGGGTCCAGACGCCTCCTGCCGGAGGCTCTACGCGGGGATCGTTCGGTCCATGGCCCTTTATGGCGCGCCGGTGTGGGCGCCGGGGCTGCGGAAGCAGCCGGCGGCCCGGCTGAACGCGTGCCAGAGGGTCATGGCCATACGGATGGTGCGAGGATACCGGACGATCTCCCGCGAAGCGGCGAGCCTTCTTGCTTGCCAGCGACCATGGGAACTGGAGGCAACAGTCCTTGCACTCATGCACGAACGGCGCATGGAGATGCAACGCCGGGGCGAAACTCCGCTGCCGCAACAAGTCGCGGCATGGCGGACAGAGTTCCGGCGAGTTCTCATGGAGAAATGGCGACAGCGACTGTCGCAACCCCGTGCTGGGCACGCCACAATTATGGCGGTAAGTCCCCTCTTTAAGGCGTGGTTGGAAAGACCTCACGGCGTCCTCACATTCCGCATGACGCAGGTCCTCACCGGACACGGTAAGTTCGGGAGGTTCCTGCACCGGATTCGTGCGGAAACGACGCCCGGGTGTCGCCACTGTGTGGCCCACCCGGAGGACACGGTGGAGCACACGGTGGAGGTGTGCCCCGCTTGGGCAGAGCAACGCCGTGACCTCGTGAGGGCAATCGGCGGCGGTGATCTCTCGCGCCGGGCCTTGGTTCAGGCCATGCTCCGGAGCGAGGAGGAGTGGCAGGCGGTCGCCTCTTTCTGCGAAGCAGTAATGCTAGCTAAGGAGGCGGCCGATCGCATGAGGCAACGGTCCTTACGCTCCAACCGCCGCCGGGATTCCGATCCCGATTTCCGGCCACCGTAGGCGCGGGCTTGCAGACGGCGAGCAATGGGTGGCTCGCCGTCTGACCGTCCGGTAACCGTCCGGACCAAGCCCAAGTCGTCGACGGCGCGTTTTGTTCCACGCGCGCCTCAAGGAGATGTCAGCAAATCGTAGGGGCCCAGCAGGGTCGAAGCCTACTGGGGCCACGGGTAGTGTGAAAGCGGAACCCGGGGCCCTGGGACGAAGGCAACGAAGGAACAGGAGTGGGTTTTTAGTCAGTAAGAGTCTGACACTATCTCCCGCTCCGCCCAAGAGCGGGGATGTCATTAGGATGATTTTCCCACCCAATAAAAAAAAAAAAAAAAAAAAACACGCAATATCTTTACAAACCAGTTCATCACTTAAACACAATATTAACATCTTTTAGACTTATCAACTGCTATAAATCGCTCGCATTAGTAATGCATGAATACCTGTGTATATTGATAAAACCTAACCCGTAGCGTAACCGAAATATTCAATAAGATGAGTGACACACGATTAAGTATCAACTTACACCGCGAGGGAAGTAAAGGATACGTACTTTATATTAAAACTCATCCAAAACTTGAATGACAATATCGCTGAAAGACATCGCACAATGCGGCAACCGCGCGTCATCCTAGCTAAAAACCGCGCAAAATTCCAATTTCAACTTCTATTCGATAATTCGCGGAAACGCGAAGAAAACTTACATGAGTGACGTATCAGTACGAGGCAGGCGGCTGCGAGATATCCACGTATTTACCTACGTACCTGTCGCCGTCTCGTCACCGGCGAGCTAAGCCGTGCCATTCTGTAGAGAGTTGAAAAACTTTTCGACTGTTATGTGTGATAGCGGCGCCATTCGCACTAGAGTTCAGAACAAAATAAAGAAGGTTTATAGAAAGCCACCATGCACTCGGAATTTTTAATCTGTTTTGAGAGCTAGCTTTGGAAACCGGTGCGTACATCTAGCAGCGGAAACTATAAACACTCTTTATTGATAGACTCGCTTTCAACGACTATTACACCTGATGGTAAGCAATGATGTGAGTAACGATGAAGCACACTTGTCTATTTACTTTTTTTTCGGTGCAAAATCATCAAAATCCGGGCTTCGGGCTCTGGGTCAGTTTCTTACTGACAAAAAACCCACCTGTGTTCCTTCTTTTTCGCGCATAACCCTTCTGAACAAACTTCTGCTATCCAACATATTCACTAAAAACTACTAAGACTTTTAAAAAATAGCCTAAATATTTATGATAAACAGGGATTTATAAACATTTTTGGGTATAAAATACGTGTGTTTTTTCTACGGGCACTGTATCGTCACACGTCACCTGTCCGAACAGATTCCGATCGCGATCCGCCACACATTATGTTTGCTCAGTCGTCAAAAATTCTTTTGTCCCCGTAAGATAAGCTTCGCACCAGTGTGTGACACTAGCTATCGTCGTGCAATTTTTTAAACTAATGTCGTATATCGGCTTCATTTCACTGATATAGGGTTTTTATTAACTTTTTTTTCTGTTTGACTAATTTTATTTAATTCTTTTTATCTGTAAGACATTTTTGAGAAATATTTTTATATATTTCAGTGGCTGTCCTCTGCGGTTTCACTCGCGTCCTTAATTTAGATCGTAGTGTAATGTTATATAGCCTATAGCCTTCCTCAATAAATGGGGTATCCAATACTAAAGGATTTTTTTCAATTGCAAACAGAAGTACCTGAGATTAACGCGTTTAAACAAACAAACTCCTCGGCTTTATCTACATTTCTATACTGTATGTACTTATAATATAATAGTAATATTAGGTCTTTATCTATGAAATTGTCGTTCTGCCGAACTGGGTATTTCAAGTCCATTTTTTTCTGTTTTCACTAAGTATTCTAAATACAAATTATTTTTATTTTTTAAATATGGGATTCTTTTTTGAAAATTAGTCATTTGTTTAATGGTTAGCGTTCTGTTTTCATTGCAATTGTACTTTTTTTTTTAATCTTCGAGACTCCATTCAGGAATTGTAGTTTGTACAGAACCGAGTGCACGAGTCCGACTCGCACTTGCCCAGTTTTTTTTTAGTTATATTGAAAAACTAAAGATAAGTATAATTTGATAGTCACATGTAACATTTACTAAAGCGCACTAGTTTAACTACATCATTATCTTCTAGATTAATTAACTTTACACCTAATTGTTTATATATTTGCTGAGCAGTTTCCTTGTTATCGTTGTTTCTAAGCACTATTATTTTGCGATAATTGTAGCTATATCTATTTATGCCAGTTTACTAGTTCCATACAAATTATTGATAAGCTAATGCAACCTCATTTTATAGTTTTGCAAAAAAAGAAAATCGCGTTCTATTTTCAAACGTTTAATGGCGATAATTTTTTGCTATTTGTCACAAGGAAATCAGATTACGCCTAACCCACGAAAAGTTACTGACAAAACAGTGTGTTTTACATATTAAAATAGTAACGTCAATAAGTCTCGCCAGCCAATCGGTATTTTACAGGTTACATTTTGGAGAGTGTGCGCGGGAATTGCATGACTTGATTCCGCCATCTCCTTTCTACCATCGGACAAACCGACGAACGGCGAGTATCCACCCTAACGAAGTTGAAACTTCAATGGTCCGGACTAAGCGTTTCGCTTCGTCGTTTATACCGCGTACATCGAAGGACTGGAACAATTTGCCTGCTGCGGTCTTCCCGTCCAACTATAATATAGGTGTCTTCAAGGCTAGAGTGAATAGGCTCTTAATAAACTAGTGCGCCTGACCATCAACGATTGCATCTCCGCTTACCATCAGGTGGGATCGCAGTCGAGCACTGGTTTATACCAATTAATTAAATAAAAAATAAAAAAGTATACCCTAATTGATCTGTCCAGTCTATTCCCAAAATCTATGATAAGATAACTTACTATGTAAAATGTATTGTAATTATATACAAAGGTTTTTTTTTTGACAATAAACTGTACTTATTATTAGTTCATCAAATCCACCTTTAACGTTGATACGTAAAAAAGCATTTAATTCAGGCAATTCCAATAGCACCCATAAAGTAACCACAAAACAGAATACACACATAGATAATGTGTGATACTATCGGACACAGTCAGTAACATGTCTGCTACAGCAATGTCCGATATAAGGGCAATCAAATCTCCTGGCAATCGTCGCCAGAACTGTATTGGAGCTGTCCTGCTGCCTGCGCCCCAAGGACGAGCATGACTTGCGCATAGTCGGCCTTATAATGTTCCCACTGTTGGAACTCAGGCCTCCATAATCCACCACGCGGGCCCAGTGCGGCTTGATGGATGTCACATGTCTTCAAATTTTTGGTTCTAGGATATGCCAGTTTCCTCACTATGTTTTCCTTCACAGTTTTGAGAGCAATGGTGATGAAATAAATTACACAAAGTAATGCGCCTGGCTGGGTTTGAACCCGCAAACTACAAGCCGTAATTCGGGGCCGTTACCACTCGGCCACCACTGCTCGATCGCTTGCGCATGGTGGTGAGAAAACAGTTGGCAAATATGCCCGAGATACTACAGAAGCAGGACAATCCCAATAAAACCCTGAATACGTTTATAGCGACGGTATTGTAAACAGCTGGTGTAAAATGACAAAAAAAAATACGTAACTTTTCAACGATTGCTACGCTACACACGGTTGCTATCAGATTTCAAATAATCAGTAAAAAAACAAAATATTTTATTATTTTACCCATCCGTCTATCGGGTGTAAGATAGTAATCTACACAGCTCCTACAATAATTGTGATTGTGATTGCTATCAGACTGTGTAATCCAGCATGTCGTTTGATAAAAATCGTAAAAATTGCGCTCGATTAGTTTTTATCGGTTTTTTCAACGATAAGAGTCGCGCTTGGTCGCAAGTAGTTAGTGCGCGCTAGATTGTCGAGGCAATACACCGTGCATGTGACTGGACGAGTATTTGAACCACGGAGCGTTATGGACGGGACTCTGACGCGGTTTGTAAAATTATTATTTTTGTATTTTTAAAACAAAATGGTTTATTTTTTTATTTAGTTATTTTATTGGGGACGAAAAACAGTTACATGCTAAAGTAAATACAAAAATCCTTAAAAGTAAATGTAAGAATATCTAATCCACTCTAATTTTCAAGTCGTTCTTGTACTTACAAACGAATAAAAGAAGCATTTCTGTGCACTTGTTTATGTGTTTTTTTAACACTGAAAATTGATCGTGTTTTATTAAAACAGAATTTTAAAATTGGTCTGCCAGCCGGTTCAAATTATGTAAATTAATTAATTAACAACAAAAATATAGATTATGATAACGTTAATGGAAATATAGTAGTTTAAAATTGACGATAACATTTTGAAAGTTGGAAAATTTCGAGGTCAAGAGTTTCGGTCTTGCTCATTACGATATAAAAAATAAATTCTACAATAATATTTTAACAAACAAAAAATAGAATTTCAATATTATAAATTATTTAGAATGTTTTTTTTTTTTCGGTGAGAAATCATCGAATAACCCTTTTCGCTCTGTTTGAAGCTAGAGGAAGTGTTAGACTATTACTAACCAAATCCCACCAGTGTTCCTTCAGTTGCACTTTGCGTTTCAGGGCCACGGTAGCTCTCTCGAATAATCTCGCAGAAAATTTGAAGTAGAAGATATGATTAACAAGCTGTGATAGGTAATAAATACGTTATCACTATCTGTGTTGATTGAAAATAAAATATCTTAGATTTACTTACAACTTATCAAAGATATCACGGTTTGAAGGGCATGGTTTACACGTCCTTCACTTAATATTTATTTTACGATAATCTTTTAACGATAATAATCAGATTCTTTCTAACCTAATTTTCGATAGACTTTAGGTTTAATCTATACTTATAATAAATCTGTAGAAGTGAAAATTCTGTTCATTGAAAATATCAAAAAAATAAATGGCTGGGGGTGATACTAGACCGACACTGAACCCAAAAATGTGATAAAAAAAATGTTTGTCTGTCTGTATGTTTGTTCAGGCATCACGCAAAAACTACCAGTTCGATTACGATGAAACTTGGTATAATTATTCTTTAATATCCTCGGCACCACACTGGGTACTTTTTATCCCGGAAAAGTATATACAATAAAAAAGTAACTTAATTTTGCGGTTCGATCCCTAGACCCGATTACTGTACCAACCACAAATAATAAGTTTGTCGTAGGTTAAGTCACCCGCAGTGGAGTTCACTAAGGGGCGCTGCAACCGGCTAAGGCAATAAATAATAGGTATTTCGTATCTCAAAAAACTTAATAAAACCATTTTCGACTTCTACGCGGACGAAGTCGCGGGCAGAAGCTAGTGTTTTAATATAATAACCCACTGTGCAGTTTTATAAACTTTTTTAATGTTTTTTTTTTATTATTATTACTCAGCATTATTTTATTGCAGCCATCAACGTGATATATTAAAATCTATATAGATACTTAATATATTACAAAGCTGAAGGGTTTGTTTGAACAGGCTATCTCAAAAATTACTGTTAGAAGTGAATTTTTTTTTTTCAAAAATCATTTAATGACATCCCCCGATCTTGCGCGGAGCGCGAGGGTGTGTCAGATTCTTACTGACTTAAAACCCACTCCTGATGCTTCGCTGCCTTTCATACCAGGGCCGAGTCTTCCTTTCAGAATCAGACCCTTGGCCCCAGTAGGCTTCGACCCTTCTGGGCCCCTACGGTTGCTGACATCTCCTTGAGGCGCGCGTGGAACACTACGCGCCGTCTACGTCTTGGGCTCGGTCCGGACGTTTGGACGACGAGCTACCCATTGCTCGCCGTCTGCCCGCACCTGCGGTGGCCGGAAATGCACAGCCCATTTAATAAGGAAAGCTGACGCTGCTGAAACCACATATAAATATAACATTAATGTTATATTCAAAATATCGGTTTAAACACCTTATTCTTTAGGTAAAATAGTTACAATATTATTCACTGGAAAACTAGCGAAGAATTTGTCGGCACTAGTGATTTCAGATACTAGATTTTAAAAACGAATCGTCCACTCCCAAAAATATTAACAACTCCACCATGTGCCTCACTTTCATAAACATCTTGTAAGTACATAAACTCTCTGCGGAAATGTTTTAAAGACTTACCGTGGCCCTAGAACACCGTCGTCATCATTTCGGTGGAAAGACGTCTACTGTAGGACACAGGCCTCCTCCAAGTGTCGTCACAATGACCGGTACTGTGCGTCTCGCATCCGTCGGATTCCCGCGACCCTCTGAGGGTCGCGAAAATCCTGGGCCATAGATATTAAAGGGAAAATGAAGGATCACAGGTGGATTTTACTCCATAAAACTCTGACACACCCTCTCGCTCTAATCTAGAGTGTGCTGAGCCTTAGTACAGGCCAAGGTCCGGAGCGAGGAGGAGTGGTAGGTTGTCGCCTCCTTCTGCGAAGCAGTAATGCTAGCGAAGGAGGCGGCCGCACGCGCGAGGGAACGTCCTCACGTCCCAGCCGCCAGGATCCCGATCCCAATTTGTAGGCGCTAGCTTGCGGACGGCGAACAATGGGTAGCTCGTCATCCGACCGTCCGGTAAATGTCCGGACCGAGTCCAAATCGTCGACAGCGCTTAGTGTTTCACGCGCGCCTGAAGGAGATGTCAGCTAATCCGTATGGGCCCAGCAGGGAAGTTTACTAGAGCCACGAGTGATGCGAAAGAGAACCCCGGGGCCCTGGAACGAAGACAATGAAGGAACCGGAGTCGGTTTTTAGTCACTAAAAGTTTGACACGAAATGGGCGGGAGATGTCATTATTTTTACATAGTACAAAACGCTGCGTCAGTCTTTCTGTTTTAAAAAGAGGAATAAACGACGCAATTTTGTGTATTGATACCTAACTAGTACTTTGCCAGCGACTTCGTTTCTAAGATAGTTTTTTAAAAATTTTGAATACCCCCCTAAAAGTAGCTTCAAAAAACTTATAATGAGTCTTTATTATTCATTTTGATTAGAATTTTTGCTAAGTTTTAGGTTTATTAACTCAAGAAATAATAATTATAAATTATCCATACAATCATTAAAATCTTCAATTTTTCTCTATTGGGCATAGTTTTTTTTTTATTCTTGATAGGTTTGCGCTTGACCGCTATCTCACCTGATGGAAAGCGATAATACGGTCGACGATGAAGCGCGCTTACCTAGAAGTAACCTATTTACTCTTGACTTAAAGATTCCCGAGTTGTAGCCATCAGGAAACACAGATTCCGGCAAGGAATTCCATTCCTTAGCTGTACGCACAATGAATGTCTTCCCAAAACGTTTTGTGCGTATAAGTGGGATGTCCACCATGTACCGGTGGTGCATTGCCGTACGCCTGGTGGTCCGATAGGACGGGCTAGTCGGAATTAGATTATGCAATTCCGACGCACGCATAGTTCTGAAAACAAGAACATTTGCGCAAACTTTCAAGTATATTGGTACACAAAATGACCCCTTTTCACCCCATAAAAGATTGAATTTCCAAAAATCCCTTCTTAGTGCTCGCCCACGTCATTAAAGAAAGCCTTGTGCAAAATTTTTTTTTCCTAATTCCAGTAGTTTCGGCTGTGCGTTGATATTGTCAATCAGTCAGTTTCTCCTTTAATATAAGTATATAGATTTACACCTGTGTAAAACCGGGGCGTGTCGCTAGTTTTCGACAAAAATACATACAAGAATAAAGTAGTAAATATTCGATAAAATACGTACAGTAGCGATTGTTTGAATTTCTATTTTGCGCCCAATAGATAAAACCACGAACAAAGATAGCCTGTATCAAACAATTTATTGTATATTTACACTTAATTTTTATCTTCACATGTAAAATTGTTTCAGTGGCAATAGATAACAGATGTACGGGTTGTTATCTACAAACATATCGCAAATGTTTGGGCTAACTTCTATTGGCACAAACGTTGGTGCCAATGTCAGTCTTCAACTGGCTTGTGTTTAGCGTGTACTTTTAATGACGATTTATATATTTTTACATAAACTAGCTTCTTCCAGCGGTTATGCTCGCTTGAAATTAGAAAACATTGACATATCAATCTACACTAATATTATAAAGAGCTAATGTTAGTTTTTTTTTCTGAAAGTACTCGTCCGATTGCGAATTTTTTTTCACCGATAGAAAGCTGCTTTATTCCTGAGTGACATAGGCTATATTTTATGTATGCAGGCAAAGCCGCGGATAAAAGCTAGTCAGTAATAAAGAAGCATTCTACTGATGAAAGTATTTTTGAAATCGGTCCTGTGGTTGGTGAATTTATTTATTGCAACCAAGAATAAATACGTTTTCCTTTTTGGAAATTTATTGGTAGTAGAAATTAGCTGGGATAATTTATTAAGTAAAATAAAAGAGTAAATTGCAACACTGGTGTGCGGCAATCTTACCAAGATTTTAAAGAATTAAGCAAAAATTTGATACAGACCCGACCAATTTGGAACCGTGCACTAGCTTCTGACGTTTTATAAGTGCCCATGTAGGCCTATGTGAAATAAAAAACTTTGACTTTGACTTGGACCAAAAACGATCTAATGAAATAATGTTTAAAACACTACTGTAAAATTTCTCATTCCTCAACTTGTCTCTTTCCTTTTTAACAGACTTCTAAAAAAGGAGGAGGTTCTCAATTCGGTTGTATGCTTTTTTTTAATAATACGTACCTATTAGTAAAGACATATGAATCAAGCTTTTCCCTGTTTTCGATCTGTCTGGATGGACCTGATACACCAATGGATGGACCTGATACACCACTGGATGGACCTGATACACCACTGGAAGGACCTGATACACCACTGGATGGATCTGATACACCACTGGATGGACCTGGACACCAATATTTTATACGGAGAAAGTGCCTATCCGACTTCCACAACAAAGTAGCTGGGGAAACCTTTGGCAAACCTGGGTTGCAAGACTATTGGCCTTCTGTCTACCCATCACAACTGCCCCAAGATCGGGAGGTGACTAAAGTTAAAATGTTTGAGGTGCTTTCTAAGGCACCTCTCACTATGTAAGACATGGTCATTTGGTCATCCATCCAGGAACAGACGTCGGCGGTGCTTAACTTTGCGGCTGTAATTCATTAGCCACGAATCTCTATCTGAACAAACATTGGCACAAATGTTGGTGGCAATACCTGACTTCAAATTGCTTTGGGTATTGTGTATGTACCTATTTTTATTTAGTTACGTTTTAGGCATAGGCATAGGCGGCCTTATAATGTTCCCACTGTTGGGACTCAGGCCTCCTCTCTAGGAGAGGGAATGGGCCGTAATTCACCACGCGGGCCCAGTGCGGGTTGGTGAATGTCACATGTCTTCGAATTTTTGGTTCTAGGACATGCCGGTTTCCTCACGATGTTTTCCTTCACCGTTATGAGAGCAGTGGTGATGGAATTAATTACACAAAGTAATGCGCCTGGCTGGTTTGAACCCGCGACCTACAACTTGTAAGTCGGGGCCGTTACCACTCGGCCACCACTGCTCGTTACGTTTTATGAAGATATAAAAAAGCATTGATGTTTTTCAGTTTGAAAAAGCAGACTTAATTTTTTTTTAAATCCTTTAATAGAAACACTTTATTATTTCGTAGTTTGTATTCTGTTTCAATAAATTAAGTTAATGAATTTAATATTCAAATACTCAGTTCAAAGCTAAGTCTAGTATTCAAATTAATGTCTATGTTACATTGAACTTAATAAAATATTTATTTAAATACATCAGGTAAGAAAAAATTCCATTCATTTAATTTTGTGCTTCGTTTACATTATATACTTATCTATATAATACCTATTAGCGGTTATGATAGACGCCGCCCTGCCCGAAAGCTGGCTTATTGTCAGAAAACAAAATTACAATCAGATTGCAGCGCTATTTTTTTTTGGTGGGATAATCATCTTATGACATCCCCCGCTCCAGGGGGGAGCGAGAGATTGTGTCAGACTTTTACTGACTAAAAACCCACTCCTATTCCTTCGTCGCCTTTCGTACCGGGGCCGAGTCTTCCTTTCAGAATCAGACCCTTGGCCCCAGTAGGCTTCGACCCTGCTGGGCCCCTACAGTTGCTGACATCTCTTTGAGGCGCGCGTGACGCGCCGTCGATGACTTGGGCTCGGCTACTTATTGGCGTCAATTGTATTTTCAAACCATCCAGGGACTCACTCAACCACGAAAATTTAGTCCCAATCGGTTAAGCCGTTTAGGAAAAATTTGGTGACAAACACTCGTACCATAGCATAGTCAAAACGTAACCAAAAATTGGAAGACATGTGACATCCGCCAACCCGCACTGGGCCCGCTTGGTGGATTACGGCCCATTCTCTCTCCTAAGAAAAGGCTTGAGTCGCAACAGCGGGAACATTATAAGGCCGACTATGCTATGCTATGTTATTCCATGAGATTACGACCCATTCCCTCTCCTAGAGAGGACTCTAGGAGAGGGAATGGGCCGTAATCCACCACGCAGGCCCAGTGCGGGTTGGTGGATGTCACATATCTTCGAATTTTTGGTTCTAGGACATGCCGGTTTCCTCACGATATTTTCCTTCACCGTTTTGAGAGCAGTGGTGATGAAATAAATTACACAAAGTAATGCGCCTGGCTGGGTTTGAACCCGCGACCTACAACTCGTAAGTCGGGGCCGTTACCACTCGGCCACCATCGCTCTTATGGAATAGCTACTTAGAAATTATTTCCAAGTTCTACATTAGCTAGGACACGCGTGATATTTTGCACCACCAACATACGTACACATATGACGTTTACCACCAACATATTGGCGCCAACCGCCCGCACCATGCACTTTACCGATTTTCGCGTGTTACCGCACGATAAGGTCGATTTCTTTCTTATCTCTACCCCTCCCCCCCTGCCATACTAACTCCCCTCACCCCCTTTAGCGATAACCAACGCGTTACTGGTTACGTGATGTTTTGTTTTCAATCAATAACTAGTATTATGAGTTATTTCTAGTTGTAGACTTGCTAGGTTTGCGTTAATTCTGGTGTTCAGATCCTTGAAAGGCTATCTCTATCTACTGATGATATGATTACAGTAAATGAGGCTGTCCATGTTTTCTTTGAATTAATAAAAGGTCGATTTTACGTTATCGCAAAAATCCGAAAAAAATAATTAATTATTTATCTTATTTTTCAATTTAATCTGATTTCGCCGGAATACACAGCGTTGAAATATCTCCCACAAGGTATGACTTGGTCACCGCTGTGTCCTCGTGGGAGCGATCGGCGGCAACAATCTCTTGCGCCGGGCCTTGGTTCAGGCCATGGTCCAGAGCGAGGAGGAGTGGCAGGCAGTCGCCTCCTTCAGCTAAGTAGTAATACTAACAAAGGAGGCGGTCGCACTCGCGAGGCAATGGCCCTCACGCCCCAGCCGCCGGTATCCCGATCCCGATTTCCGGCCACCGTAGACGCGCGCCTCAAGAAAATGTCAGCAACTGTAGGGTCCCAGCAGAGCCGAAGCTTGCTGGGGCCAAGGGTTTGGTTCTGACAGGAAAATCCGGCCCTGAATTGAAAGGCAACGAACGAACTAGGAGTGGGTTTTAGTCGGTAAAAGTCTGACGTCCTCCCGATCCGTCCAAGGTTGGGAGAAGTCATTGCACGATTTCCCATCTAAAAAAAAATATAACCTGGTGAGAGTAACGAGAATGCGATGGATGACACTGATGGATGCCGTGGATGTGTGACTCGGGCGGAATAAACGCAAGTTTAATTTATCTTAAAATCTGAAATTATTGAATACATGTAAAAATAGAACAATTATATCTATAATATATCAGGAAGAGTCCCATATTAGAGTATTAGTCTAATTTCGGAGTGTTTAAAATTAGTAAAGGTGACATTTACAAATTGATTCTAATAATGTTTTTCAGGCTTGGATGTGCTTTCAGCTTTGATAAACTTGAACCGGATGTTCTAATGACGATAATATTTAAGACTTAGCCATTATCTACGAAATCCATTCATGAACGATCACGCTGTAAATATAATCTCGATCGATATGATAGTGAGAAATAGCAAAACAGTATCATATCTTTAACATTGATCTATATATATATATAAAAATGAATAGATGTTCGTTAGTCTCGCTAAAACTCAAAAACGGCTGGACCGATTTGGCTAATTTTGGTCTTGAAATATTCGAGATAATCCAGTGAAGGTTTAAACGGTGAGAAAAAATTGAAAAAAAATCACGAAAAAATCCGAATACAACGTCATTATAAAATATATTATGCTGTTCTGGTAATGCCAGTAGATGGCGTTATCCTTAATATAATTATATATATAATTGTGCGAGTTTTCGCTCTAAACGAATTTTACGTATTATTTTGAGTAATGATGAGAATCTTGTGTACAAACCCCAACAAAAAAGTAAAATACTATAGAAAAAAAATGTTATAATTTCGTAATTATTTATAGTGACTATAATTTTAATCTGCACTAGAATAATTTATTTATTTATTTAAACTTCATGTACAGTAGTGGTACATAGGCGGACTTAATCCACAAAGGCATTCTCTACCAGTCAACCATTGGGTTAAAAAAGACAACACTGTGCGACAACAGTTAGGTAAATAAAAAACTATCGAAAATCAAAGTCAAAGCTATTTATTTGCTTTAAATAAGGTACAAGACATGGTAACAAATATTTTTTATCGTAAAGACACATTTCGCCATGAGTTGTCATGCAAATATTAAACTATGATATAAAAAGAAAAATATACAAATGACGTCATGTCTGAGTTCAAAGATATATATTTCAAAAACAAAAAAAAAATTCAATTACACGATGTAAATATTATCAATGACAACGCAAAAGATAATACAATCTTAATTAATTGCATTAATATCTTGTAATCAATTATTTGTAATATCATAAAAATTGTAATCGGAATCAATTTACTTTTATCTTTTGTTACGTAAACGTTTTTAACTATATATTGTTAAAATAATCTTATCGCGTTTTAAATGAAATATGTCTAAGTTTTTGTGACGAATTTGATGTGTAAGATATTACATTTCCGTTATGGTTGCGTTACATAAGATTTCACCACCAACTAGTTTGTTAACACTCATGCAACTTACTTATATAAAACATATTATATATATTAACCAAACAGCTGGGCACTGCTCCTATAGCTGGGGATTCCTTTCTCTGGAGCCCTGACCACTGGTAGCTTGGACACGGTTCCCACTACTGGACACTATTTTTTTAAATATATTGTTGATGTATTAAAAAAGTTATAATATTACATAGGTAAGCATATTTAAATAAATAAACGAAATAACCTATAATCTAATAAGGCCTCCCACAAGATGGACCGATGTCCTGGTGAGTGGAGAGACATACGCCGTTCGTTGTGGCGACACAGCTGAAATAGAAAAAAGGAAAGAAAGAAAAAAGAAAAATATTTATTTATAACGCACATGAACTTAAAAAAAAAGCATAAAGAGAGGGGAGAAAGGCTCCAATCTAAGCATATACGGCGATATTAAAAAAAAGGTATAATGATGATGACGAAACGAAATAAACTAATAATAAAATAAATTAATATGTGTTTACAGAGAATAAAGAAAAAAATTAGGTTTACATTAATTGTGTATATTAAGAAGTTCAGAAAGATATTATCTGAAGAAAATCTGGCAGTGCTGTTCCATCCTGATCTTTCTTCCAATATCATATCATCGATCAATGTGAGTACCCACGGTTATTCTCACAACTACGACGAATCTAGCGACACCTCTCAAGCTAAAATGCAACAAGCAGTTTAGTAAGGGTCAAGGGCGTGCCAAAGAATTATATCTTCGTTTCTCCTAGAAATATCCGGAAAAAGCTTTTTTTAATTCTTTTTTTTCGGTGATTTTACGTAAAAACGCGCAGTTACGTAATAATGATACCGCTATACGCGCGAAGGGAATGAAATAAATTTCGCATAGCATAGCCTAGCATAATCAGCCTTTCAATGTTGCCACTACTTTGACTCAGGCCTCCTCTCTAGGAGAGGGAATGGGCCGTAATCCACCGAGCGAGCCCACTGCGGGTTGGTGAATGTCACATGTTTTCGAACTTTTGGTTCTAGGACATGCCGGTTTCCTCACGATGTTTTCCCTCACCTATTTGAGAGCAGTGGTGATGAAATAAATTACACAAAGTAATGTGACTGGCTGGGTTTGAACCAGCGACCTAAAACTCGTAAGTCGGAGCCGTTACCACACGGCCACCACTGCTCTTTAGTCGGCCACCACTGCTCTTGATAAGCGTCGCAGGCAAGTCAATTTAAATTCATCCTACACAATTTTCATTAAACCTACGCATTTTTTTATGACAAACAGATCATGTGCTATTAAGTACTGTAATTTTACACCGATACTTCGATCAAAAAGAATCTGATCATAATAATCGTTACGAAAATCCTAAAAAAACCGTTTCCCAATCGATTCATAATCGTCTGATTCGATCGATTATAATTTTCAAATATCGATTACAACACTAATACTAATATCCCCAACTAGATGTCGCAGCGATTACAATGAAAGTAATTCCCATCGATGGTAATCCTTTATTTTATTTCTCTTATTTAATTTTTATCTCAATGGTAGTTTTAAAATTAATAATTTTCACACAATGTTTGGTTAATATGACACCTTTGAGGTTATTAACATAAAAACTAGTTAAGATAAGATCTATAAAGGTACTCATAAGGTATCCAATGGCGTTGATAAAATCGCCATGGTACTAGTGTTTCTACTAGTTTTTGGGTTAGTGTGGGATTTCCATGTGTGGCCGATGTGGGTGATGTAATTTCCTAATAATTTTCACTTTTACCTTGATCAGATCTGAAGATTGTTGAAGAGTGTTGGAAGGCCCCCTACAAGGTGGACCGATGACCTGGTCCACCTTGTAGGGGGCGCACAGGACCGTTCTTTGTGGCAACGTTTGGGGGAGGCCTATGTCCAGCAGTGGACGTCTATTGGTTGAAATTATGATGATGATGTCACCATAATATTTATGCAGTTACAACTTCACTTTATTATATTTTTAATAGCTATCTCTATCCGTAATGACAGTTTCAACAGCGACGCGTTACCTGTCGGTAGAGCATCCACCATGTACCCATGGCGAACATCCCACTCATACGCAATAAACCTTTTGGGAACCGATTTATTGTACATACAGCTAAGGAGCGGATTTCCCTGCCGGAGTCTGTTTCCTGATAGCTACAACCTTGGGGGTCTTAAAGTAAAGAGTGATAAGTTGCTTTTAGCCAAGAGTACTCCATCATAAACCACCTGCTGCGGTCTTCCCGTCCAACTATAATTTAGGTGTCTTCAAGGCTAGAGTGAATAGGCTCTTAATAAACTAGTGCGCCTGACCATCAATGATTTCATCTCCGCTTACCATCAGGTGAGATCGTAGTCAAGCACTGGTTTATATCAATTAAAAAAAAAACTACGTTTACCATTAGGTGAGATAGTGGTTAAGCGCGAGCCTATCAATAATTTAAAAAAACTACTTCAGTTTTAACATAATAAGTCTCAGATACATTCGGGGACAAAAGTCCTCCAACATGACGCGCAACGCTCAATCTAGGTGAGGCTGCAACGTTGCCCAGTGTCTCGCAACTTGTCCCACAATATTTTGCGACGCATTCACTCAATATTTACAGCATAACCAAATGGAATTACCAATTCTGTTCCACTTGGTATCATATATTTTAATCCGCCTTCTTTTAAAACAACTTGTCTTAAAACCTTAACTTGTTCGACACACACTTATACTAGCTGTTCCCAGAGGTTTCTCCCACTTCTTTGGTTAACATAGCCGGCCTTATAATGTTCTTACTGTTGGAACTCAGACCTCCTCTGTAAGAGAGGGAATGGACCGTAATCCAACACGCGGGCCTAGTGCGGGTTAATGAATGTCATACGTCTTCGAATTTTTGGTTCTAAGACATGCCGGTTTCCTCACGATGTTTTCCTTCACCGTTTTGAAAGCTGTGGTGATGAAATAAATTACACAAAGTAATGCACCTGGCTGGGTTAAAACCCGCGACCTACACTCGTAAATCGGGGCCATTACCACTCGGCCACCACTGCTCCTCATTCTCTCTCTCTGCCATTCTTCAAAATACCGTTTAATCCAAATCAAACCGATCTACTGCACATGTATCCATGTCCTTTACTAAGATCGAATCTGTATCTAATTGTACAAAACCAATGCATGCCAATTAACCCGTAATTCGTGCTTCTAAGATAAAACCAACAAATGTCACCGTTCCAATTCACATGAGTTTTAAACCATTCGTGTATTATCTTGCTCATCTTTGCGAAGAAAAGCTTGAGTGAATCTACTCTTTATCTGCGAGTCAAGAGTCAGTGTGTGACTGTCTTGGGAGGCTGGAAAGAAATCTGATGAGGTATTGTTGATATGGTATATTAAAATTTTTGGGTGTTTTTAGTGCAGTGTTATACGTTGCCACAGATAACTATGCACAAAACTGAAAGGCAATTGAGAGTTGGTTTCTGTATAGATGCGTAGGTACTAGAATGTAGGTTTTTCGTATCATCTTTGTTGATGTTTTTTCATCGCTGTAGTATGCATCTATGATAGTAAAATAACAGACAATGCACCTGTCTTTGCACACGCTTGAGCATAATATCTCCTGCGTACCTGAATATCTCCGCTCCGTTCAGATTGGCCATCATCGAAATTCGGTCACGTACCTTTCTGACATTACTATATTTTGTAATACTTCACAACAAAATCATAGTTAAATATATTCTAATATCTATATTCCCAACCCTAGCATGCATCAGCCCTAGGGTCTACCCGAGGACTGATGCATGCTAGGGTTGCGATATTTATAATAAAAATAATATTCCACAACTATCACACAACCCCGTCTAGTCCCAAACTAAGCAGAGCGTGTGTTATGAGTACTAGACAACTGATAAACATACTTATATATTTCTAAATACATACATATTACAGATAAATTACACCCAGAAACAGAACAAATGATCGTGCTCATCACACAAACATTTTCACGCCTAAGGTCGTGGGTTAGGTGTAGTAGTCAGGGCCACTAACCACTAGACCAACAGGCCAGTCAAAAAGTTAAAAAGAAAGAGAGTATTGTAAAGAGTTACAGCAACCAGGCAATTGGAGGAACAAGGGTTAGGTCGTCGTCCACATCATCGCTTACCATCAGGTGAGATAGCGGACAAACGCGAGCCTGTCAATAAAAAAAAAAACGGTTTTTGTCAGAAAAGTCTGACAGCCTCAAGCTATTTGATGATTTCCCACCCAAAATAAAGATACTTACTACGCTGCTTATGTTTGTTTGTTGTTATGTTTGTTATGTTTGATACACAAAAATTTAAAAATCAAATATTGGCGTAGGTAGTGAATATCAAATTTATGCTAGTCTACCTTCAGCAATGTCGCTAGATCGCAATAGATGAAGGATATCAATATCGTCATAAAAATTACCATTCCAATACCTGAATGAATATTAATGAAATATCTAATAATCTACCTACCAGGTACTTTTTAAATCAATATTATAAATTCCACTAATATTTCTCCAAATGGGAAAATTCCTATTACTGACATAATTTGTTAAACATTTGATTTATAAATATGAACTTCAAACAGTAGCGGAGAAACTTGATACAAAACAATAAATTCAATTTAAAAATACGTATTTAATAATGTAATAAAATATTTGATATCCAATTTAAGAATCTACATATTTCTTCCCAATCGGTTTGAATTCGATTGGAATGCCTAACAAGCTAGTCGAGACACAATATGTCTGTCACTTACATCACAGTTACAGCCCACCCGAATAGTTACTAATCGATTAGGAAAATCGATTCTCAAATGAGAAATTCGAAAAATACTACATAGGTTTTATCGGCAGGATCTACTCTCGTTAAATATCATTAAAGCTCCCGACTCGATTTATTAGCGATCGATAACCGTGAGTTATTTGTTTTCGTATAGATTTTTGTGATCTGTTACCAGCTTGAACGTTTATTGGAATTATCCTTAGTTAATATTGTCCTAGATTGTATCTTTGTTGGTTGAATATTTTACAGTTATTCTTTGCGTTTGAAAACTGTAAAAATAATTAAGGCTCTACTGAATTTGACGCACTTAGGAATAGGTAATAAGATGAGAACTACACTCAGCTGTTTCTTACAATATCATTAATTAAGCACTTTTGTTACTAACACACTAATACTAACAAAACAATGGCCTACCTACCTATAATGTAAAGTCTAAAAAAAAACTAATCATTTTTATTCCATTTATTTGTTTACTGGAGACAGTGATGGCCAAGTAGTAACGGCCCCGACTTTCGAGTTGTACGTCGCGGGTTCAAACTCAGCCAGGCGCATTACTTTGTGTAATTTATTTCATCACCACTGCTCTCAAAATGGTGAAGGAAAACATCGTGAGGAAACCGGCATGTCCTAGAACCAAAAATTCGAAGATATGTGACATCCACCAACCCGCACTGGGCCCGCGTGGTGGATTTTGGCCCATTCCCTCTCTTAGAGAGGCCTGAGTCCCAGCAGTGGGAACATGGAAAGGCTGATTATGCTATTTGTTTACATACTTCTTACATTTATTATTAAACCTTTAAACAACATATGTTTTAAGACGCACAAAACAATAAAACATAACAGGACTAAATTAACATTAAAATACATTCGACCTATCCCCAGAAATATATCTAAAAGAAACAGTCTAACAACCAAAATAACAACCAAAAACGAATAAATCCTATCTCCAAATCAGAATATTAAATAATTAATCTGTCTATATTTGAGGTTAATGTAGATAAAAACCAAAAAAACAGGAAACGTTAAGCGTAGACGCGTGCCTTTGTAGCTACTCGAAATCTCGACAAATTCAAGCACACTTCATGTCGACAGTATCCTGGGTAGTTTGTAGAACAACTGACACGTGTGCGTAATGACTAAAATAAGATAATTATTGAATAAGCCAGTTTTAGATAATGTGTTATTCTAATCTAAGCTTGTAGCTCTCGGTTTTTTTTTTGCGATAATCTGCATTCCTTATTAATAGTAGATGTCGATTTTTTTTTCATGAATAATTATAAATTTGTATTTTTATTATTTTTGTCGTTTACTAAATTAATATCAAAGCACTATTTTTATCGTTAAATGAGAATTCGAGTCGATTGTCGAGAGTCGATTTTCAAGGCTTGCAGAGGTCGGTCCGTAGATGGGTGACCATTACATACCAAGGAGGTTCTGACTGCCTCCAGACCATGGCCAGTACCAATTCCGCCACTGATCGCCTCGACAAGGACACGAAGGTGCTCCAAGCAGGGCACACCTCCACCGTGTCATTCGGGCGGTCCACAGAAAGGTGACACCGGAGCGTTTCTTTCGCCTGAATCCGGAGTAGGTACCTCCCGTTAAGCATACCCGGTGAGGACCTGCGTCATGCGGACTGTAAAAACGCCGTGACGCTTCTCCAGCCCAAAGAAAAGACTTAAGGCCATAATTACGGTGTGCCTAGTAGGTACTGGGTAGCGACAGTCGCTGTCGCGATGTCGCCATGAAATCAGTAAAATTATGTGAGATTGTGTCACTGTATGAGTTTTACTAACCACACGCACGAGGTTCAATGTATAATCCAGCCAGCGCAGGCAAAAATGTGGTGAAGCTTGCCCGTGTGGTAAACGCAAGACACGTAGTTTTCCGAATGCTATTTACCTTTACCGTTTAAGTTCTTATCATAAAAGCGTATTTTTCATTCCGATCTCCTTTCTAAACATTAAAAAAGTCATAAATAACTTATATCTCACAAAATACTTATTTCATTTTTTCTTTTTTACAGGTAAGTTCGATTGCACATACATCATAGGAGCAAACCTCATTAGTAGAAATATGTTACGTTACATAACGAGTAAACCCGCGCCAAACAAGATGTATGGCAGGAAACATTAGCTTGTAAGTCGTAAGTTATGTTTTTTTTTTATATTTATTTAAAAAATGTTCTCATATTATTATAATGTGCTGTCGATTTTGAAGAAAATGTTATTCATATCGAATTCGATTCCAAATTCAAATGTAATATTGTTTTTTTCTTTTTTAATGTAATAATATTTATGACCAGCGTTTGAAGTTAGGTCGAGTTTTTTTTTATCGGTTCTAGATTTTCAAGACCAAGGTGGTTTGATACGAGTATCTGGGTCTATGGAATTCTGCAAAGTGCAAGAATTTATATCAGCTTTGTGGATTAAGTGTCCGTCATTGAAGCTGTTATTATGAATATTCATAAAGCACTTTCATCTAGAAATAGGTGAAATAAACTCGATGAAACACTTAAGACAATAATCGTTAGTTATCTGAACGATGTCTAACATCCTGTGTCAGAAACTTTTTTAATTACCGTGAATTCTAAAGTAAATTAATAACGCACCGTGAAACCTGCTCAATAAAAATCGCACAGCCTAAAATATGGACCTAGAAACTTTTTTATTTTTTTATATTTCAAACTAGAGTTGCTTACGTGACGAAGGACACGTCGTGACACAGGAAGGATTTTTGTTTTTTTTTTAAATTTAATTTACTATCTACAAGCGGCTTTGCCCGCGTAAAAGTAAAAAATATATGCCTTTCTCACTCAGTGATATTAGGTCTTTAACTATGAAATTGCCATTTTTTAAAACAGGTTGCTTTCAAGTGTCATATCTTTGGATTGACATGAAATTATAAGTTTTACTTTATAGACTTTATATTAAAAGTACGTTATTCATTTTTCAAATTTAGGTATTTATTTCAGAAAATACAAAACACAAAGAATCCACTTTGTGTTTTGTATTTTCTGAAATATTGCAGTGCTTGTAACTATTTTTCTATGAAATATAAGAAAACTTGGATTATTTTGTAATATGAGTTCTACCGTGGAAAAAATGTGTCTCAAACGGTATGCAATATTGATGATATATATGGACTTAACACTGCTAATGAGTGAGAGGTCTACTTTTGTTTCAATCACTTTCACGTGGAAAATTTTATCTCACGAATAACTTTTCTCCTCAGTGCGGCAATAAGACAAAATTTCCAAAACCAAAGCTAATAAATCAAGAGCACAAAGTTCTTTTGTTAGAAGAAAATCGTAGGTATATGTAATTGATATTGCTTGTAATTGATTTTTAAATAAAATGAAATATCATTAAGATTGCTATAATAAATACTATGAAAGAACTATATTCGATACCTATAACAAAAGTACATTTTTAAAATTTTTGTCTGTCTGTTTGTTCCGGCTAATTTCCGAAACCGCTCAACCGATTTCGACGGGACTTTGACTGGCATATAGCTGGATATTGTAACGTACATATTTATTTTAGAAAAAAAGTTTTTCTTCTGTTCTAATTCTTGAAATTATAACCAAATGGCATTGTGCTCTTTTACGAATCTGGTGCGAGCAAAGTCACAGCAACAACTAGTAATATATAAAAGTCCGGAAAGTATCGTCTCTGTTAATTCCATAAGATTACAGACTTACAGAGCTTCCAGATAGTCACGTCATGGGTCGTTAGCGACATCGCACTTTGCCCGGCTAATGTGGTAATCCCAAACTATTAGGCAACAGCGTGCAATTGAGTCACACTCGAGATTCTTATGTTGCGCTTTTTGTGCTTTGTTGCACTTCTTTTTATACTACGAGTATTACTAGCTGACTTGGCGAACTTCGTACCGCCTAATATTGTGATAAATGAAGAACCGCTCGACCGATTTTGTGCAAACTTCACTATCCAAACATTTGGTTTGGATAGGTGAGCCCGTTCTTGAGTTATAAAATTACAACGAAAAGTGGCATTGATTTTTATATATATAGATAAATTATAAAGCTGTGATTTTTTGTACTGATTAAACTCAAACTCTACTCGACCTATTTTTATCAATGTTCCTCAAATCTCCTCATAATCTCGCTCTAGAGTGGAGGGAGAGGGTGTGTCAGACTTTTACCAGCTAAAACCCACACCTCCTCCTTCAGTTACCCTCTGCGTTCTAGTTTCACGGTAATTCTTTCAAACGTTCCCGCAGCCTCTAATTCACATCAGTCGGAGTCCTGCAGAGCCGAAGCCTAACGGGGCCATGAAAACCTGGCCCTGGAATGCAAGGCAACAAAGGAACTTGAATAAGGAGTGGGTTTTCGTCAGTAAAAGTCTGACACGCCCTCTCGGGAGATGTCATTGAATGATTTCATACCTGAGTATGAAACTACTGAGCAGTGGTGGCCGAGTGGTATCGGCCCCGACTTACGAGTTGTAGGTCGCGGGTTCAAACCCAGCCTGGCGCATTACTTTGTGTAATTTATTTCATCACCACTGCTCTCAAAACGGTGAAGGAAAACATCGTGAGGAAACCGGCATGTTCTAGAACCCAAAATTCGAAGACATGTGACATTCACCAACCCGCACTGGGCCCGCGTGGTGGATTACGGCCCATTCCCTCTTCTAGAGAGGAGGCCTGAGTCCCAGTAGTGGGAACATTATAAGGCCGACTATGCTATGCTATGCTATGATTTCATACCTAAAAAAAAGCCTCTACACATTCATAACCTAAATTCAAACACAGACAATTCTACTCCTCCCTAAAACCTACCCCATTCCGTAAAGAACACAGACAGCTAATCTTCGCAGCCCACATCTTGTCACAGGCCAGATAAAGCGGCCCACTCCACGGGCGACCGAAAGACAAATCTGAACAATTATTTCTGGTGCTAATGACGCCGATACCGATGTAGCACGATTTATTGTCGCCGCATCGCTGGCCGGCTTTACATACATTTTCATATTTTTAGATAGTCGACGAAAGGATTTCTTTTGAGTTTTCGCTGATTTTTCTTTTGAGAATTTGATTGTTTCATTGGTTTTTTTGCATTTGATTGTGACTTACTGCTTTTGATGAAGCCTTTTGTTGTATAAAACCAAAGTAGAGAACCTTACGCGTCCTTCTGCGAAGCAGTAATGTTAGTAATGGAGGAGGCCGCACGTGCATACGCGAGGGCGCAGCATTCACGCCCCAGCCGACGGGATCCTGATCCCGATTTCCGGCCACCGTCGCCGATCATCCGGTAACCGTCCGGACCAAGCCCAAGTCGTCGACGGCGTGTACTGTTCCACGCGCGCCTCAAGAAAATGTCAGCAAACCATAGGGGCCCAGCAGGGTCGAAGCCTACTGGGGCCAAAGGTCTGCTTCTGAAAGGAAAAATCGGTCCTGATATACGAAAGAATAGGAGTGGGTTTTTAATCAGTAGAAGTCTGACACACCCTCACGCCCTGCCCAAGAACGGGGGATGTCATTGGATGATTTAATCACCAAAAAAAGATAGTAATATGAAATAGGTGAAAACTTTTGTGTGTGTATGTTTATTACTTCTTCGTTAGAACTGCTGAACGGCTTTCTATATTTGTCCCAAGCGTAAACCATATCCTGAATACTTTTATTTCAGGATGATGATTTCCTCAGGACAACTGTTTACTTTTAAACAGGCGAATACGCTCCTAGCAGCTATTTGTTCATAACTATTTAAAACTTTAGAAACATAATAGTGAATTTCTTATCAATATTCATAAGTAAATTCTTCTTCTTTTTCAGTTATACGTAAACCTAATCTTCACTCTAATAAACACTTAAAACGACTGAAGTAACAAATCTTTTAAGCCCCCTTGATTACTGCATTTTAAACTCAAACTGTCCAACAGTATCAGGTCACATTTCTTTACTGTTACAACCCGTCCATCAGCGAGACTGCCCGGAGGCACCAACAAGTTAACCTGAACTGTGCTTAAACTCAGTTTAATGTATTAACCTCGTTTAGCTCGCTGACTTATCGCACGACAATTTATCCACGGAACGTACTCGGAACTCGCAAAAAAATGGTAAAAAAAAGTTTAATAAAGTCACTTTGTCGAGACACATCGCGGAGATATGACGAGCTTTTGGGCATATTTAATTGTGTAATCTGGGGAGTAAATATTGCTTTAGTTTTTGTTATATTTTTTGTGACGCCAAAACGCTTTTACTGAGCGGCATTTTTCATTCTTATTTATTAATAGAATTGAATCCACTTGACTAACCTACGGTATTTTCTAAAGTATCAACTTACAATAAACCTGTCAACGATTTTATATCCATCTGAACTACGACAGATTGATCACTTTTTATTTAACATTGACTTGTAAAAACATTTTATTTCTTATCTGCCAATAAAACAAATTACCCAAACCTACAAATGACTTTACAACGACTATAAAAATAAAACTTAAAAATCCTTAAATCTGTACCATAAACATTCTAAACGACCTAAATACACAGCGTTAAAAATGGGCAATAAAAAAACATGTAGTTAGTATCACCGATCCGACAATCAGGTTCCCAGAGAGCAATTACTAAAGTTTGCGCATCCCCATGACAAATACCTACTCCACTTTAACAAATACGGTCCGGGCGATTTTTTCCTTTTATCTCGTCGCCACAGGGCACGGCCTGAGATACACAATTTTTCAGGGCGATATAAAAGCTGAAGCAAGTTGAGTCTTTAAAAAGTTTATCGTTGAAAGTTCGCGCACCTCTCCGTGTCGCGAATGATATATCGGGAGGCATTAATCTTTGTTAAACGTTAGTTAGCCGTGTGGTGGAGTCGGACGTTTTTTTGCATTTCTTTTTGAGAGGAAGTTAAGTTTTATCTGTAAAGGTATACCGGGTTATAATGTCAGTAGGGGTATATGGATTGCTGGCGCGATGATACAGTTCTTCGTAGTGAACTATGTTTAAAGTTAATGTAGTGACACAAAGTGGCCCGCCTCGTGTTTAGTGTCATGATAAGCTGTGTCGCTGTCATTATCAACTTCTTCAGGCCTAAGGCACGGTTGGCGCAGTGATTGAGCGATTGATTGCTGCGCTGCTTGTCAAAGGTTCGATCCCCGAGTGGAGCAAATATTTTAATGGCCTACAGAAAGGTATTCCAGATCTGGGTGTCTTGTATGTAGTGTGAATTTGTTTGTGAACGCAAACGACAAACTCGCAACAACAATACAGGAGATATTCCTATACTCCATCTAACTAAATGTAAACAATTTTCTTTTATCTAAAAGTTGTTGTTTTTTAATAAAAAGACATATCAAGATTTTTACGTTTAGTTAACTACCTAAATTCTAACTTTGGAGGGGTCATCCTGAAGGTTGACATAAAAAATGCCTTCAATTCGGTTAATAGGGACACCTTGCTGGCAGAATCTAAAAAAGAAGTACCTCAAATTTTTAGTTTTCTTTGGCAATGTTATAGACAACCATCTAAATTATTATATCGGGATAACCTTTTAGAATCCGCTGTTGGCTGAAATTATCCGGCATACGCTTACGTCAATTCTTAACGTGGCCATGGATGACCGAGCTTGGGCTCAAGCTACCCTTCCCATTCGTATGGGAGGCCTCGGCGTCCGCAAAATTACTAGTATTAGTTTACCAGCTTTTATATCCTCGGTTCACGGCACTGAGAAATTAATCAGGAATATCCTTTCTCCCTTACTTATTGATTTCAATGTGCCGTGCTTCATCGAGGCTATAGATGCCTGGAGACTCGCTTGCCCGAATGCAAATCCACCCGACAACCCAACTTCCCAGAGACGGTGGGATGAGCCGCTCTGCAAAGTAGTCCAGGAGAACCTAATGCTAACATCAGCTACTACTGCAGAGCGTGCGCGCCTGTTGGCTGTGAGGAATTGGGAGTCAGGTCTTTGGCTTCACGCACTGCCGTCGTCGAATATTGGCACCTTGTTCGACGATACTACTTTCCGCCTAGCTGTTGCCCTACGCCTTGGCGCTCCTTGCTGTTCTCCTCATCGCTGCCACTGTGGCGAAGTTGTCAACAGCCTCGGTCACCACGGCCTGTCATGCAGTCGAAGCGCGGGACGCATAGCGCGGCACGCGAACCTTAACGACATTATCCGACGTTCCCTTGTCACCGTCGGCGTTCCGGCTGTTTTGGAACCTTATGGCCTGGCACGCGACGATGGTAAGAGACCGGACGGTATGTCTTTATTTCCGTGGAAGATGGGTAGACCTTTAGTGTGGGACGCTACCTGTGTCGACACTCTTGCGCCATCCCATCTTCCTAGCTCATCGTGCTGTGCTGGTGCTGCCGCTGCGGCTGCGGAGAACCTCAAGCGTCGAAAATATAACAACCTCGTCGGTAGTTATATTTTTGAGCCGTTTGGGGTTGAAACTCTTGGGCCGTGGGGTCCGAGTGCTCATACCCTTTTTAAAGAAATATCCAAACGCTTAGTTGACACTTCGCGTGACCCAAGGGCTGGCTTTTACCTTGGTCAGAGATTAAGCATTGCCATACAACGTGGCAATGCTGCCAGCCTTTTGGGCTCACTTCCAGTCGACAGCGATGCGGAGGAGTTTTATGACGCCATATTTTAGTTAGGAGTAGCCGTTAATGTATGTATATAGTTTTAATTAGTTAAGTGTTTTTGTATATAATATTGTATATATATATTTGCGTCTTTAATAAATATATATATGTGTAAATTCCAGTGCTGTGGAATGTGGACTCTGGGTAAGATACAAAAGTTTTAATCGTTAACTACCTAAACAAATGAAGTATAATGTAGAGAAAAATAAAAAATAAAACAATTTTTTTTGCGGACGATTTTGCCAAAGAAGATTGTGTAAAAATTTTCTTCGATTTCTGACTTGAATCATCATCATCCTTCTTCTGCCCTTGTCCCACGTTACTTCGGGTCATAGGAACACGTTTCTTTCTTCCATTCTGTCTTCACACAATTCATTCATCTTTGACCTCCTTTTCCCTCTCCATCTGTCAACATATAAATACATATGAGAAGGTATATCCTTCTCATATTTATTTTAGTAAAATGCATTTAATCAGTATTCATCACAAGACCGTACCAAGACAACCGATTCCCTTTCAACTCTTCAGGTACTGGTTCCACTTTCATACTTCCTCTATCCTATGACATCCACCAACTCACACGTGGGCTTGCGTGGTGGATTAGATAACCCATTCCCTCTCCTAGAGAGAACGCCTGAGTCCCAGCAGTGGGAACATTATGAAACTGATTATGCTATGTTATGATTATATTATGCTCCACTTAATTACCAGCTGTTAAGAACCTGTCTAAAGCCTATATTGACTGTAATTTAAATTGAACATATTCTCGAATAGGTACAGTTATAATAATCGATATTAGGAAGCGTTTGGAGTACGCGAGCGGGTGTAGTCTTCAAAAATCGGTAGGTCAGAGGTCCTTGGTCCGAAAAGTGGTCGCCGCCTTCTGTAGTCTCACGACAGCAACCGAAGATTCCCGAGTGGCCGAAGGAGTACGAACACCGTCCATACCACTAAAACAAACAACCCATTCTCCCATCACTCACCAGCACACATCGTTCAAAGAATGCTGTAGTAAATTAAGATTCTGTCCCGATACGCCCACACACAAATACGGACAAACACACATACAAAGTAACCTTTTAACGGATACTGCTTATCTCCGGAATCAGCCTGTATGAATGATCAACCCCCTGTATAGGCATTATTTATTGAGTTGCTATCGATGGGATGGGAAGCGGGATTGTTTGCAAGAGTTACCACGGTTCTAGAACGCAAACGGCAACTGAAGGAATAGAAGAGTTTCGGTCTTTAAAAGTCTGACATTTCTTCTCGCTTCACCCAGAGCGGGAAGAGTTATTTGATGATTTCTCAACTCAAAAAAAAAAACGATAAGAAAAATACCTAATAGTATCAGGAATAAAAGACAAAGAATCTACTAAGTTATGTCATCATCATCACCATTTCAGCCGAAAAACGTCCATTGTCTGGACATAGACCATGGGGGACCAAGTGTCGCGACAACGAACGGTCCTGTGCGTCTCGCATCCAACGCATTCCCACGACCATCACCAGGTCTTATGACCTAAGTTGTGCAACCAAGTAATAAAAATAGATTTTAAGAGTTTCGAGTTCTAATTTAAAACTCCTTAGGACTGCTTGCAATAAATAATAAATGATATGACTGCATAACTCATAATTTAATATAGTCTGGTGGATAACCCTCTCTTAGTGCTCACCTATGTCATAAAAGGTAAACTTTTGCAAAATTTTGCGGGCCGCCGATTGCCCCCACGAGGACACGGCGATGCTCTTCCCAAGCGGGGCACACCTCCACCGTGTGCTCTACCGTGTCCTCCGGGCGGTCCACACAGTGGCGACACCCGGGCGTCGGGGAATGATATGAATGCATAACTCATAATTTAGTCTGTTGTAATAGTCTGGTGGATAACCCTCTCTTAGTGCTCACTTACGTCATAAAAGGGAACCTTTTGCAACATTTCGCGCTCCCAGTCCTAGCAGTTTCGTCTGTACATACGTTGATATGTCAGTCAGTTTCTCCTTTTATATCATACAAGAGATAAACCTTCTACTAATAACTGTAACAAAAACACCACGAAGCCAAGATAATGATTCCTACCAGCAGTTCTTAAAACATTAGAACATACCATTTAAGGAACCTACTTATCAACTAAGGAAGCCCGCACATCGCGACCAATTTTGGCGTCCAACAGATAGCCATCTGTATCGATTTTTATTTATTCGTTCGCATAATATTCGCCAGCTAGTTCGAATAAATTATTATTCGAAATCTATTTTATCTTGCGTATCTCGATGACGAGATTGTGTTATTTATTCGTACTCTAGTCGCCCACGTGACGGGGAATCTTTTTGAAATACGAGGAAGGAATTTCTAGTATAGGTATACGATTTTTTTTTTTTTTGTATTTTGCCGATTTTAAAGATGCTATCTCAGTTCAAAGGCACTAATCGATAAAAATATTTCCATTCTTTGCTTTTGGAGATTGTTATTTTACATTAAAGTTGACACCGAATTCGGCTAAAGAACTTGCCAAACAATATTGAGTCGAATATGCATACTAAAATCGAAAATTCTCGCACTTTTCCCGACATACTTAAATGTTGTTCCAATGCCAAAACATCAATTAACACCCCGCATTCCTTAGAGAAAGAAACTTCAAAATGTAACGAACATCCAACTCCATTCAGCATAATGATGGCACACCGCATTCTCGGGACCTCTCCCGAACAAGAAAGTATCAAATATTAACCATCGGACACACCTGAAGCCAGACAGCCTGGCATGCATATGAAGAGGACAGATACACGCTCACAAAGTTACCCAAACACCCCCGAAAATACAGCCTAACTCCTATCTCAAACCGAGAAGAGTCAATTTCGTATAATATTTGAATTTTGAAACGATTCGAATGAAGTTGCAGCACTGCCTGAGATAGTATCATTTCGTACGTTAGCAAGAAACACATTTCAAGCGAAACATGGACGATGTTGGGGTCGAATCGAAACAAAGCGTTGTGACATCGCGATAAGAATCGATAGGCTCGCGAAACGTCGCGCCGAAACGCACCGAACAAATTATCGATTCATAAAAACATCGATTTTAAAATATTGCCGCGAGTTTATCGCGTCATTGTTCCGATAGGGTGGCCAGTTTAATGTTAATAAGTTGCCAACATTAAAAATTCTTTGCGTGTGTTGACTTTGTGCGCCCTTCGGATTCTTGTCGCTGTTTTAAGAAGAAACTTTTTAGTGTTGCTAATTAATTATGTTATTGAATGGTAATTAAATTAATATTATATTTTAAATTTTGTTAATTGGTTTGTGTATATGAAAGCCTGTATTTTTTCTCGGATTCCATAAGTAGTAGTAGAATTCAAAGAATGTTCATCATGTTGTCTTAAATTAATTATGATCATTCAAACATAATTATCTGCTACCAAGTTTGGTACCTTGTAAGAGACATGTTTTTCACACCTAAGACAAATAAATAACACTCTTGTCAAATTAACCTTGCTTATAAATTCAATTATTTCTACCATACTTAGACATAAAATCTCCAAGCTGTTCCAACGTCCATTCTACAATTTAAAATAAATCCCTCAGTTCACCGCAAGGATATGTGGCCAACATATGGCCACCCTGCTTGCGCCCGCGCAATCTTGCCCGTCCGTCATACACTATCGCGCGATCGTCGCCCCACTGTGGCGCGACTAGCGAAATGAGCTTTTGTTTGTCACTTGCTATCGATGATTTTAATACAATGTATTGTTATAGCAAAAAATATTTTATGCTGATATCGGGGAGCAAGATCTGATGGAAAAACTGGAAGTTTTATATGTGAGCCTCAGAGCTAGGTAAGTATGTAGTTGGCAACACCTGTCTTTCATAAGTAATCATGACAACATTATGCGGAACACAATGTTGCCAGTAATCTGATAAATTTTTACTACTATTACCGTGACATTACTGGTATGGAAAATGTACGGAATTAATAAGTTATTTATAATACAACATGAAATTGATGGCTCTTGAAAGCAGTTTAGATGTGTTGATCGCATTCAGTTTCATGGAAAAAAATTGTCATAGAAAACCATTATTTATATTATACCGTGACCTTTCTATAATTCCTCTTTCTGTGCCTAATTTCCAACAGAACTCCACTATACCACGAACTACAAAAAGGTAAATAGTAAACATTAGTGCATTAGACACCTGTTGCCACAATCAGATGGCGTTCTGCGTCCATTGCGCGCTATCTAGGCTCATTACGACCGCGACCCCTTCCCAACAAGTAATGAACAGAGAATTGCAACATTATTGGAATAAAGTGTTTGAAATGTAGGTACTTATTTTATTTTTGAACTAGCTTTTACCCGCGGCTTCGCCCACGTACATAAATTATAGCCTATGTCAATCAGGAATAAAGCAACTTTCTATCGGTGAAAAAAAATTAGCAATCGGACCAGTACTTCCAGAGATTACCTCCTATAAACAAAAAAAACAAACTTTACCTCTTTATAATACTAGTGTAGATAAGTGATATGTTACATAAATTCAATATCTATAAAATAGAAAATAAAAATTAGAAAAATTAAGCCCCAGAGGGGGGGGCACCCCCGGGTTAAATAGAACCCCAGTACCATTTCTTAAACAATTTTTTGATCAAGCTAGATAAATTCAATGTCTTGAAATAAATCTGTAATCAGTGCAGGCTTAAAATGTAACGAGTGAATATAATATGCGGATAGTTTGAAAGAGTTACCGTGGTCCTGAAAAGCAAAGATGACTGAAGGAACACGGGTGAGACTTAGTCTGTAAAAGTCTGACACTCCCTCTCGCTCCAACCAAAACCGGAGAACATATTTACCCATCACCAAAAATAAGCTCTAAATGTGCATATATAGACTATTTACAGCCTATAGCCTAGTAACCTATAGCCTATTTATAGCCTTTTGATAAGAGACTATGGATAGGCTATAGGCTACTAGGCTATAGGCTACTAGGCTATAGGCTACTAGGCTATAGGCTACTAGGCTATAGGCTACTAGGCTATAGGCTACTAGGCTATAGGCTACTAGGCTATAGGCTACTAGGCTATAGGCTACTAGGCTATAGGCTATATAACCCTGAATATCATAACCATCTATTTAGACTTCGCTATCGGATAAAAAGCTGCGGGTTCCTTTGATCCTGGATCGATTTACAATCGAAGGTCAGTCAACTAATCAAATAGTTTTAAAAACTGATGATGTTTACTGATAATGAGACGAGAATTTTGCGACAAGATTTTATCAGAATAGAGGTAGGTCCAATCTTGCGTAGTAAAATTCAAATTACTTCAACCTTGTGACCCGTGGAATGATTTTTATAGCTTTTTAAAGAAATACAATAAAAATAATGTCATGTAGGTATTTTTCTATGAAATAGTCATCGGTGTATGTTTACACGTTTACACTATTTTCGCGAACTAACTAAAAAGCAAGGTCTTTTTTTTTATGCTGGATAGGTTCGCGTTTGACCGCCATCTCACCTGATGGAAAGCGACGATGCGGTCGACCGCGGCGAAGGGTTTTTTGTGACGAACTGATCATGTTCGCGGGGCAAACTTGGTCAGAGATCGGCCAAGACAAAAAGGGTTCAAATGGTAAAGGTTTCCTTCTTCTCCTTCCACACGTCTTTGCCCAGCACTGGGCTATCTCTCAGGCTAAGAAGGCTATCTCTGTAGCGCAATGACAAAAGAAATTTATTCGAGGTCCACGATGCATCCCCTGAACTTAGTCCTACCGTCCAACATGCTTAAATCCTAAGTAGTAGCTGGCGATCAACGGTGCACCAATTATCCTAACTATGGACTGCTACTAAGAGTTTCCAGATTTAAAAAAAACTGGTCAAGTGTCCTGAGTGTTCCGTACAAACTTACATATGTAAAGAGTTTAATTCCTGAATGGAGTCTTGAAATATTGTCAAAATTGCATTTTTTTGAGGTACGGAACCCTAAAAACAGATCACAGTTTGCTTAACCTGGGAATTGATTCTAGGTCGGCTCGGTTGGTGCAGTAGCTGTGCAATTGGCTGCTGAGCGTTCGCTTGTTTGTGCGTTACAACACGTAACAAATATTCGTATGTTCTACAAATAGTTATTCCAGAACTGGGTATCTTGTTTAAGTTGACTGGCCTGTTGGTCTAGTGGTTAGTGGCCCTGACTGCTATGCCGGAGATCGTGGGTTCGATTCCCACCCAGAACAAATGTTTGTGTGATGAGCACGATCATTTGTTCTGTGTCTGGGTGTTATTTATCCATAATATTTATTTATTTATTTATTTATATATACTTTATTGCATACCAAGTTACAAATTTAAGAAATTCAATTGTAATACAATAAAAAAAACATACAATTGGCGGCCTTATCGCACTCGTATAATATGTATATATTTAGAAATATTACCCAAGAAGTGTAGCCCAAGTGTGCCCAAGATCATTTATTCTGTGTCTGGGTGTAATTTTCTATATATTTATGTATTTAGAAATACCCATAACACAAGCTCTGCTTAGCTTGAGACTAGACGGCGTTGTGTGATAATTGAGGAACATATTATATTATTAAGTAATTTTACATGTTTATTAACTTACTTACGCTACAGGAGTAATTCCTAGAGTGAGGGGCAACGTATTTTAAATAATAAAGAAAAATAATAAAACTCTTATTGGATATATCCGACAAACCCTCTCGCGTTTACTCCACCAGGGTCGCACATCCACAACCAAATACTCCATCTCATTAGCTTTTCTGTTTCCTATGACGATCAAAGAGCTAAACGAGATGGAGTACCCAGTCGCAAACACGTGATCCTGGCGAATATGGTTAATCTTAAAGGGACTACATTAGATCGACGCACACGTGTAACACGCCAGATTTGTACGTAGAACGACGTCGCGTGGCGTGGATCTAGTGTAGGACTACAACTCCAGTTTCCTTATAAAATGTATGGAGACTGACGCGTCCAGATCGGCATGTGTGGCACACGTATGCGCAATGTAGTTCTAGCTTAAAAGTTGTAACATGCTTTACGCCTGCCATTTACTCTCATAGACTTAATGCTAGATGCTACTGAAAAATCTAGTTAATAATACATCACATTTCTCCCATGCTTATTACTCAATTTTGAACACATTTAGTGATATTGTACATAAATATAATATTCTGTTTACCTTATCATGAGGTCGTGCGCGGAGGCCTTACTTCTAGGAACGAACAAATCTTCAGGTCTTCCCAAACCTACAGACTCCCTAGGATGACCGTAAGGGAATATGGACTTTACTATACGGTGTTATGACTGGATTTCGAAAGCTTCTTGGTGAAGTTTGTGTGCAACGACTGTCTGTTACACAGTAGCTTTGTTTCTTGCAATCAATTTTTTTTTTATTTGTACTGAAAATATTTTTTTTGTTTTACTACTGATGATACTAGATACCACGGCAGTAAATGTTGACTTGTTAATTATCTTAATTAAAATAAATAAATTATTTATAAAAAAACAATTGTTATTGTATAATAACAATAACAAATTTTTTTTTTCTTTCGAAAATTATTCATTACGATCCAGGCCAATATACAGGTAGGACTGCGAGAACATTTGATTGAGTTACCTTGGCCCTGGAACGCAAAAGGGGCACTTAAGCGCAAGTGGGATTAACCCTTATTTTTCCCGCTTCTCTTTAGAGCGAAAAAAATCATTTGATAGTTCCCCACCTCAAATAAAAAGGCCAATACAAGTCGTATCCATTGATTTTGTAATTCATGCAATGTGCCATCCCAAGCTGCATTACCGTCTATTTACATAAACGAAATACTTGTTATTTCTTTATTTTCACACGAACATTCGCATCGGTGTAACTGGCGGCCGTTATCGCGATATCGCCGCGCGGGGTGGCCGCGCGTCGCGCGATCCTCCGGCTCGATTACACGCGGGACGCGCGCGATATTTAGCAAAATGACACGACAATGTCGCGTCGTGGGTAGCTGTTTATTGTGTCGTGAATGGCCGGCCTTATATCGTATGCTTGTGTTGAATCTATCATAAATTAAATTATGTAGCTAGGTATGTTATGTTAGGGCTATATTTTTGTATTGGATACTGTTTTGTAACTATCACAAGATTTCGGAAAAACGATGGTGGCCCAGTAGTAATTGTACCGACTTACAAGTTGTAGATCACGGGTTCAAACTCAGCCAGGCGCACTACTTTGTGTATTTTTTTTTTATCAGTGGTGTTAAGCTCTCAAAATTTAAAAAAAAAATATAGTGAGGAAAGCGGCATGACCTAGAACCAAAACTTAGAAGACATATGACATCAGGATGCCTGAGTCCCAGCAGTGGGAATATTATAAGGTTGATTATGCTTATAATGCTATATACAAACAAATCAAAAGTTAAATGTTCAACAGCAAATTAATGTCGGTTAAAAATATGCGGTAATTTTCGGTCCAGAAACTGAGCTTGACGATAATGATCGGAAACGTGTAAAAAACGGCTATAGTAAAACCGTAAATTACCTTACAGTTATATTAACTGCGTAAAAAAAAAACAAGTTAAAATCCGTGATTCGAATCACCAAAGATCAAAAATTAAGATATTCATCTCCCAAAACAAAAACAAGACACTACACCGCTGCGAAATTAATTCACTCACCATTTAAAAATTAAAAGGTGTTACTTTTCTTCTTAAAATATTGTCTACCGACGCAGGTGGCAATATAAATATTGATATTTACCATAACTATCACATCATGACAATCAAAATATAACGATAATATCATATTTCAAAAGCATTTTATTTTTCCGTCTTCAACACATATTACCCATTCTTAATTTATGAAATTAGAACGCAATCCTATATTTTATTAAGCAAAATTCAATGCGATAGTGATCAGAATCGTAATCTTTGTGGCAATCGTAACAGATACTCATAGTGTATTTACATAATATATATATTTATATGCTTATGTTTTTAGGCGTGTGAATGGGCGGGCCCTAGTAACTGAGTCCATCCGGTAAGGTAGAAGATTTTGTAGGCGTAGGTACGTGACAAATACAGGTTTTAAGTTGCTCTTAATTAAATGATACCGTTTCGGCAATTTTAATCTACTAAAATGATTGCAATTAATGAGCGAGACTCCGACGGAAGCTAACATCTTAATTTGAATTTTTGTGGCGTATTTTTTTCGAATAATATTCAGTTGCTATGTTGTTTCACAAATACTGCTCTTGCAAATCTTTTACATCGTCATTCTAATGGAAAACAAACTGACTTCATTCTATATTTCATCATCATCATCATCATCCTGCCATTGTCCCGTGTTATTTGGGGTCGGCGCAGCACGTTTTTTTCTTCCACTCTGCCCTGTTACTTGTCATGCTATCACTAACTTCCTTTTCTTTCATATCACTCTTCACACAACTCGACTCACTCACCCTCTTCGACTGCATTCTATATTTAAACAAATTAAATATCTACGTTTTAAATTTGACACTGGCTAATTAATTACACGAAACGAACTAACTTAATTAAAAAAACTTCCAAATACAAAATGTTTATTTCTTTAGCAACTAGTTTAAATTAGTTGGAGCACCTGTCAAGCATAATGATGCCTACAGTATTAGGAGACTCCACTCTTTTATAATTTAAATATATAATATGAAAGGGAAATACCACTCACTGATTAATCACGAAACTATAACACCTACAAACTTAAAATTTGGCAGGTAGGTTCCTTATAGGGTGTAAACATCCGGTAAGAACGGATTTGCCGAAATTGACCCCTTTTTATAAAATAGTTAATACTTTTATCCTATCACTATCGGACATAGTTAGTAACATGTCTGCTACAGCAATGTCCGATATAAGGGCAATCAATTCTGCCAGCAATCATCGTCAGAACTGTATTGGAGCTGCCCCGCACCCTGCGCACCAAGGACGCTCACCGCTTGCGCATGGCTAAAGTAATCGCAAAATAATTTAGGATAAAAAGTTATGGACTATTATACTAATTCATTATAGAGATGGTCCCATGGGGGCGGGTAAATTGCTCTGAAAGCCACAAATTACTTTATCACATCTGCCCACAGTTTAACAACTGATTGCAAGATCATGAAAAGGAAATAAACCTATCATGATATAATATTCTTGATAAATCTTGATTGTCTCAGCGCTTACAATATTAGGATAATTAATTTATTTTAAAAAACACTACCTAAGTAATAATAATAATAATATTCACAACTATCACACATCGCCTTCTAGTCTCAAGCTAAGCAGAGCTTGTGCTATGAGTACTAGACAACTGATAAACATACTTATATATTTCTAAATAGATACATATTATAAATAAATTACACCCAGACACAGAACAAATGTCGTGCTCATCACACAAACAGAATCGAACCCAAGAAATCTGGCATAGCAGTTAGGGTCACTAACCACTAGACCATCAAACCAGTCAAAAAGTGCATTAAAATAATAATTGCTTAAATTATAATTGTAACTTAAATTTCATTATTCAAGTTACAAGTTGTATAGGCTATCTAATGTAATCAAGTACCTCACAAA
Organism: Mythimna vitellina; assembly: GCA_949316375.1. Lineage (NCBI taxonomy): Eukaryota > Metazoa > Arthropoda > Insecta > Lepidoptera > Noctuidae > Mythimna > Mythimna vitellina. Next base: position 3,482,916 of record OX438691.1, on the reverse strand, counting down.
TATATAGGCCATCTAATGTAATCAAGCTCCTCACAATTGTATCATCCTTACACCAAACATCCTATTTCAGTCATTGTCACCTCTGTGTTCAAATCGGAAGCCGGATCACAGGGCCGGTTAACCCTACAAAGCTCTAGTTAGCGGACAATTTAGCGATAGTCAACTCAGCCAAGCGACGGTTAGATACTACGTCTCATTAGCCCGGGTTTAGCACGCGTTCGACGGGTTAAATTAGGAAGTGCATCATAATAGATGGGGTGCGCGTGATCGGTTTGCGACGGAGATGGTTGTTAGGAGTATTGCGAAGGGAGACTGTGATAGAGGGGGTTCTTGTTTGATTAGCCCATTAAGCGCCAACTATAAACTGGCGGTGTTTTATTTAAATAATCTATATATATATAAAATGCTTTGTCCTGAATGACTGACGATTCAATGCACAGCCTAACCCGCTGATCGTAAAGACCTGAAACTTGGAAGGTATGTTCTTTGTATGAGAAAGGCATCCGATAAGAAAGGATTTTTCGAAATTCTACCGCTAAGGGGGTGAAAAAGGGGGGCAAATTTTGTATGGGACAACGTGATCTTGGTCCAATCTACTTCAAATTTTGCATGAACATTCCTTAACAGAATTAACCTAAGACGAATTGCCAACTTTATTGAAATTCAACAATTAACGGGGTTAGAAAGGGATAGAAAGTTATTTTGGGAGTGATTTTCTTAGATGTTGATTATATCAATACTCCTTAGATCTTTTTTTTTCAATTTAAATTACATTTTAGTTTGACACATGTTTGAAAACTCAATCTGATTTTATTCAAAAAAGGTTGAACTCGCTTTAAAGCTTGGTGCAATGCAAATTTAGAATGTCTTGAAAGTTAGTTAGAGTAGGGTAGAGTAGGGCAGAGTAGAGTGAGGTAGAGTGGAGTAGAGTAGAATAGAGTAGACATTTGACGGGAGCGAAGCCGCGGGCAAAAGCTAGTCTATATATATAAAAGCGAAATACCACTCACTGATTAATCACAAAACCTCAGAAACTATAACACCTACAAACTTAAAATTTGGCAAGTAGGTTCCTTATAGGATGTAGACATCCGCTAAGAACGGATTTTACGAAACTCCACTCCTAAGGGGGTAAAATGGGGGTTGGAACTTTGTATGAAGAACCCTACTATTACGTGGGCAAAGCCGCTGGCAGAAGCCAGTATAGTATTATAAAAATCAATTCTGGTTTTTAATGAAATTATTTTACTGAGATTTGGGCCAAACATAAAAACAAACCTGAATTAGCTACAATATACGTTCGAAAGTACCGTAGCTACTAGAAAAATCCCATTGTCTAGACTTAAGTGAAGTGAACATCAATAGAGCTTTTTTTCATTGGAAAAATTTTCAAATAACTTCTCCCGCTCTGGGTGGAGCGAGAGGGGCATGTCAGATTTTTACTAAACCCACCGTGGGCTTACAGTCGCCCTTTGTGTTCCAGTGTAACTATTTACCCGAGTCGTCGACGGCGTGTATTGTTCCAAACGCGCCTCAAAGAGATGTCAGTAAACCTGGAACACTAGGCAAAGAAGGAACATAGATGTCGTTTTAGTCAGTAAAAGACACGTCCTCTCGCACCGCAGTGAAGTAATTGGATGATTTCCCCCCCTTAAAAAAGGGTAACTATTTCGAACAACCCTGGCACGACATCAAGCGAAAGAGGTGAAGTGATGGTATCTTCAACCAGCTGTAGTAAGCCGGAAAATAAAATCTTCCGGCATCTTACAAAGCTTACAACTCAGAATTTGCTTCAATACACGTTAGCAATTTGTAGTCTCGCTACCAGGGCACCAGTAAGCAGGAGTAGTAAGTAATGCACTGCCACATGCATCACGCACATAGATCGAGTAGTTATCGGCGGCTGCGGCGATAGCGCGGCGTGCACTCGGACGATAAGGCTCGCTCGACTCGCCTATATTTCACACCACACTGGTTGCCTGGTCCAAGCGGGATAGAATATGGAGTAGAAAGTTTTTCAAAATCAGCTGGAATGGAGGCTGTTGTGTATCAATTCCATTTTAGATTCTTTCTTTTAAAACAAAGTCCCACACTGTCTTCTTTTTATTTAATTTTTTATCATTTGTTTTCTTTTCCTCTATCTCACCTGATGGAAAGCGACGATGCGGTCGACGATGGAGCGCGCTTACCTAGAAGTAACCTATGAATAGGTTGGCGTGAAAGGTAAAGGAAAATACTTCGGAATCCGTCTTAAGAGTTCCAAGATTTAGAATACTTCAAAGTATGCTTAGTTCATCTCATTTTCTTCTCATATGATTTGACCATTACATGTTTGCTGTATGAACTTTGAAAGAGAATTTGGCCTTTTTGTTTGTTCGGTGTTTCTTCTCAGGGTAGTCAGCTAGGAAACACCGGCCTTACATAGTTTAAAGTGTTGAAAAAATTGACGTCTAAAAGTACATTTTTAAACCTATTTGCAAAATAATTATCGTTTAGTTTACAACCAAATTGCAGTCCTGCAACATCGTAATACTTGAATCTAACCCAATTACAGCCTTGTGGTAACATAATCTATCCATATATCTATATACAAAAGGAGAAACTGACATATCAACGTAAAAAAAAAAACGGGGTGTAGGAGCGCGAAATTTTGCACAGTTTTGTTGACGTAGGCGAGCGCTAAGAGAGGATTTTCCACGCGGGCGAAGCCATTGGCAGAACCTAGTCTTCGAATATAACGCTAGTTTTCACCTATTTAGGGTTCCGTACCAAAAAGAAAAAGCGGAACCCTTTGTTGTCCGTCTGTCTACCTGTCTGTCAAGACTCTTTATCTCGGAAACGCGTGGAGGTATCGAGTTGAAATTAAAACCATAGACTCAAGTCTGCAGTCCCTTGAAGCTGTGAAATAATCAAAATTGATCAAAGTTAACGAAAAAAAACAGCCGTTTATGTCGCAAAAAACGTACCTATATTTTTTTTTTTTTTTTTTTTTTAATTGATATAAACCAGTGCTTGACTGCGATCCCACCTGATGGTAAGTGGAGATGCAATCATTGATGGTCAGGCGCACTAGTTTATTAAGAGCCTATTCACTCTAGCCTTGAAGACACCTATATTATAGTTGGACGGAAAGACCGCAGCAGGCAGATTGTTCCAGTCCTTCGATGTACGCGGTATAAACGACGAAGCGAAACGCTTAGTCCGGACCGTTGAAGTTTCAACAACGTAAGGGTGGATACTCGCAGTTCGTCGGCTTGTCCGATGGTAGAAAGGAGATGGCGGAATCAAGTCATGCAGTTCCCGCGCACACTCTCCAAAATGTAACCTGTAAAATACCGATAGGCTGGCTACTCTGCGCCTGTGCTCGAGGCTTTGTAGATTGGACTTAACCAAATCTGGATCCCCAATTAGCCTCTTCGCACGCCTTTCCACTGAGTCCAAAGCTGCTAGATGGCATTTTGCAGCACCAGCCCATATGTGACTGCAGTACTCCACACACGATCGGACCTGTGCTTTGTATAACATTAGAAGCTGTCCCGCTGTGAAGTACCGTCGGACCTTTGCAAGAACGCCTAGTTTTCTAGCAGCTACCTTGGCTTTGGACTCAATGAACCGCCCGAAATTGAGATCTGAGGAAATTTCAACTCCTAAGAGTTGAAGGCGGTCGGTGCACTCCAGGGATACATTCTGAAAAACGGGAGCCAAGGTGAACGGGCTCCTCTTAGCGGTGAACAGACACGCTTGTGTTTTGGCGGCGTTGAATTTTACCAGATTGGTTTCGCCCCACTTGGAGACTGCCTGAAGTGAGACATTCGTACGCTCTACCATAGCCTCTCATTCGGACCGAATTTGCTCCTTACTGGCCCGAGGACCTGGCAGGTACCTCTCTACAACTGTGCTATCGTCTGCATACCCATAGATACCGGGCATCAGCAGATCATTAATATGCAGCAGGAAAAGAGTTGCAGAGAGAACTGACCCCTGAGGAACTCCGGCATTAGTCGTCATGGGCTCTGATGAGCATCCATCGACAACAACTCGGAGAGACCGTTCACTCAGAAAGTCTTTTACCCAGTTAATCAGGCCAGGGGAAATGCCGTACGCTGGAAGCTTACTCAAAAGGCTGGCGTGCCATACCCTGTCGAAGGCCTTCGAGACGTCCAAGGAGACAGCAATCGCTTCTCCATTCTTCTCGAGGGCCTCGCCCCACATGTGAGTGGTATACACTAGTAGGTCCCCAGTAGACCGATTTTGGCGAAACCCGTATTGTCGGTCACTGAGGAGATCGTTACCTTCCAGGTATGCCAGGAGGCGCGAGTTCAATACACGCTCCATAATCTTGCAGAGTATGGAGGATTCCGACACTCTCAGGGAATCAAAATTCATAGGATCATTCATAAAGCAAGGTCTTATAACACAGGTATAGGAATAAATCTGAAAACAGTACATTTGTTGTCTTGTCACAAAAAAAAAATGCCATTCGATTAAATCTTGGAGACTGCATTCGAGAATTGAACTATTTACATAGATAAGTTTGTACGGAACCCTCAGTGCGCGAGTCCGACTCGCACTTGTAAAATTTTTCCCATGTTAAAAGCCCCACAGCATCACTATAAACCCTCCGCCACAACCTCGCAACTTGCGCCACACCGCGCGACGGCGAAGACTAATAAAACGATTTAATATCCACTTCCGAACGCTCTGTGCACTCTGGCTCGTAAACCTAACGGTCCACTACTTAGGTTATAAAATTAATAACCGCATTTAAATAACTGCTCTCGATCGGTGTTTGTGATGTGAATATGTGGTTTTGAAGAAGGATTTTTAGAGCTACTATGTTTTTGGAAAAGAATTTGTGAAGCGGACAAAATAGTTCTAGATATTTTAATAAGTTACTGGCAGGCAATGAAGATCATAGAAACGTTTTTAATTAGATGGGAAGATTCACAACATTCAGGGTAGATAATGCCTTGTTGTATTAAGGCCGCTTATGTACGACTTCTGTACGTGAAGTTTTAATCTATACATATATAAAAGGAGAAACTGACTGACTGACTTATCAACGCACAGCCGAAACTATTGGGACTAGGAGCGTAAAAATTTGCACAAAGCTTCCTTTTACGACGTAAATGAGCACTAAGAGAGGAGTTTTTTTAATTCACCCTCTAAAAAAGATGATGAAGTGGGGATCCAAAGTTTTTATAGAGAAATTAATTAATAAGACCTCATAATCTCATCAAAGTACTCATCCCATTTTTCTCTCTGCACTGGAGAGATGAAATTCTTCATCTCTCTTTCTCTCTTTCTTCATCTTTAGTATCATGAAGTATCATCATCAATTCTGCTAAAAGACGTCCAGTGTTGGATATAGGCCTCAACCAAGTGTCACCACATCGACCCATCCTGAACTTTCGTAGCCATCGAATTCCCGCAACCCCACCAACCCCTAATCTCTAAGTGAAACCCGTAATCACTTTCAAATCAAGCTTTTATGCTTTCCTATAGTTTGAAACATTTAGTAGAAAAGAGCTGAAATGTATAAAACTGCACAACATAGCAAGTTTGTATTAAACCTCAGAAAGTAAGAACGCTTATGAAAATCATTGCGGCATTAATGCAACTTTGTCGTCTTAAGAAACGGCATAACTTCAATATCAATTCCTATCATAAATCTGAAGGTAAATTTTCTTTCAAGCTTAAAATGTGGAACTATCTAGTACTTGAAGTCATCTCAACCTTTATAATAATAATAGGAGATTCCTCTCTCAGGAGCCCTGACCACTGGAAGTCTACAGGAAGTCTCCCTGTTCCCGAAGCCGGTGGGCTACTCTTTTTTAATGTTTTTTTTTTGATATCATCAATAATAATTAATTTAGGTCAAAAATTTACACCCCTGTGACAAATCTTTACTTGTATGACGTTGCCAGTCATTCAGGCAAGACATCTAAAGTAGTTTGCAAATAAACAAATGACATTACATATTTACGCTGTCATATTTCACGCAAGGGAGTTTTAAATAAGAATTATTTTAAAGAAAAATGAAAACCAAAAAAAAAGATAATTGAAAAATAGTTCATATGCCAGTTGATTCTTTGATATATTCTCATTCATACCCTAGAGTTATGGGATATCAAAAAAAAAACACGTTGTATATATATATGTATTTTATTATTATAAACACATAATTTCAATGTGCTATTTTTATATATCTAGTATTTATTTATTGTTATCTTTTTTAACCCAAAGGTTGCCTGGTAGAGAATACCATTACTGTACATGAAGTTTATAAAAATAAATAATAATGTTTGTCGTACTATACCGCTCATCCAATATCGATAAAACATGAAACCAGCAATCAGCTATAAACTCTTTGATACTTTAAAGCATGCACTTCATATCAATTTCTTTCAAACGCTCCGATCCGTTTACGGCCCGCACATTATCTGCGTGAATCGGACCGGCGCGGCGCGACATATAGCGCGCGGTGTCGCGCCTTATCGTGCGGTTGCACTCCCGATATCGCGCGAATAGGGTTGCCGCTGCGAAAATAAACTAAATAAATGTTCTTGATTCGTGTGTGGTGGCTTTATGCGGTTTTGGGGTTAGGTGTGCTCGGAATTTGTTTTTTGTGGCGTTAGGTTAATAGAGATTTATCTATGCTCAGTGTTTAAAATCGGTAGGTAGCTAAAATGTTTAATTTTCATGTTCAACGTTACGAAAATAAGCGCTGAAATGCATTATTCTTCATCTTAATTAAAACATTGTAGGTAACCTACCTATTAGATTTTTTTATGTGAAAGCTGGTTTATTCCTGAATGACATAGGCTATATTTTATGTAAAAAGACGAAGCTGCGGGCACATGGTAGTTAATGATAAAACTACTATCAGACTTTTACGTTGTACTGTTGGGATGCAAGCCTTCTGTTTATGGGAGGGAGGGGGCCATGTGGGTTCTTTGCGGTTTTGTAAATAAATATTAAAAACATTTTTTTTCCATGACTTTACACTCTTGCCATTCCCACTGGCACCGAGCATTTTTTCAAATCACAGTATGTGTGCCTTAAGGTACTCAGAGATTGAGCATTTTCCAATCAGTGAAGAAATTTTCGCATTCGAATTAGCATAGTAGTCGGCCTTATAATGTTTCTACTGTTGGGACTCAGGCCTCCTCTCTAGGAGAGGGAACGAGCCGTAATCCACCACGTGGGCCCAATGCGAATTACACTTCCATATTTTACCTTTGCAAACATAGAAAAATAGATGGTTGTTTGAAAAAAAATCGCTCATAGCGTTAATACCGTCCATTGTGGCTTTATATACACTGTAAAAAAGACACTGTAAGACACTGTAAGTCATAGAGCGCGCTCTATGACTTCTAAGATCTTACTGTTTTTTTTTATAGTGTCCTAAAAAGAGTATATCTATCTATAGAATCAATTTCGCCTCTATATATTAAAGAATTTCTATAATATCCTTGCATTATAAATAACTGCATTCCACCCACACAAAATAAACACAATCTTAGGTAGCCACATAGCCACAAATCTTTATCAAAATTCATAGAGTAGTGGCGAGATTCACAAAACCCGGGAGATACAGTGTTCGTGGCGATACGGCGGGTGTTTGACGGCGATAACGGGTCGCCTGCCCCGCTCTTGGACGCCGCACCCCCGCGTAGTATGGCCACGCTCACGGGGAAACTGGGACACGTGCATATAAGTATATAAGTTTTTTTTTTTTTTTGAATAATTGAAATAAAACTGACAGGACTTTGACTGGCCTGTTAGCCTAGTGGTTAATGACCCTGACTGCTGTGCCGGAGGTTGTGGTTTCGATTTCCACCATCATCATCTTCCTGCCCTTATCCCGTGTTATTTGGGGTCGGCGCAACACGTTTTTTTCTTCCACTCTGCCCTGTTACTCCTCATGCTATCACTAACTTCCTTTTCTTTCATATCACTCTTCACACAATCCATCCATCTTTTCTTTGGTCTCCCTCTCTCTCTCCATCCATCCACATGTAAACCGAAGACAAAATTAAATGTTTGTGTGATGAGCATGATCATTTGTTCTGTGTCTGGGTATAATTTACCTATAATATGTATGTATTTAAAAAAATATATATGTATGTTTATTAATTGTCTAGTACTCATAGCACAAGCTCTGATTACTTTGGGACTAGATGGCGTTGTGTGATAGTCGTGGAATATTATTATTATTATATTAACACAAGGCACACAAACACTAGTTAGGTATAATCAAAATAAAAAAGAACCAAAAAATTAAATAGTGTGCCTCACGGCTGCACCAAACTCGGTTAAGTTCAGCTTAAATACCTGACGACTAGTGCCTGACTCTGATTTTCAACTGACTAACTGGTGGCTCAAAATGAATGGATGGCTAGCATATATTTTATTACATAACTAGTTTCTGCCAGCGGCTTCGCCCACGCGAAAGTCGGTTTCTCCATATAAAATTTGGTCCCCCGTTTCATTCCCTTAGGGGGTTAATTTCTGAAAATTCGTTCTTAGCGGATGTTTACACTCTATATGGAACCTTCCTGCCAAATTTTAAGTTCGTAGGTGTTATAGTTTCTGAGATTTCGTGATTAATCAGTGAGTGGTATTTCGCTTTTATATGGTTCTACTGACATGCAATGATCATGTAATAATTATTGCACGTAGTTATCAATAGAACCGTGTAAACTGTTTGTTATGTTAAATAAAAGGTTTAAGATATATTAAGAAAGCTTACTACAACAAAAATATTATTGATGCCCAAAACCAGTTAGAAATAATTAATTATCTTATAAACAAAAAATATTTACGTCTTGCACGAAAAATGTCCTAAAAATATTATAATTTCTGGTCACTATACAACAGACGGCTGCGTCTAACAGATGCAGTGTCTTACGTCGCAGGGCGGGCGGGAGTTATCGCGACCTATCAGCCCGCCCAACTTGTTACAAATATGCACTAGTTTCAAACGGTTTTTATTATAATTAATCTTATCGGAATATCTCGTAGTATGTTCTGCCTAATCCTGAATCTTTCACAGCTTAAAATATTTAAAAAATGGACAGCAAAAAAAAATCTTAAAAATTGATTGAGAATGACAATATCGATATAGCATCGAAAGCTATGCGCATATCAACTGTCAAAGATGCTAACTAAAAACACACACTCATAATATCTTGAAATATCACAAACCATAATATACATATAGTATTCCACTAAATATCTCAAAGCGACGTCACTCTCAAACGGACGACCGAATCAGACAGATGCAGTGTCTTGTGTCTTCATTGCTATTCGCTGGGTGACCTATTAGTCCGCCCTAGAATTTACAAGTCCATAATAACTTCATATTAAATCGCATCAGTGGATCTCATTGGCTATTGTTAATTCCTTCATTTACTGGTTTTTTTTATACATATTGTGACTATTTTTATTTTATTTTTTATTGTACTACAAAGTTTAACATTTTTCATAATCATAATTGTATAGTAATATTTTACTTGAGGCCGTAATTGATATACCGAATAATTTCTATAAATCTTCTATTTCTAATCTATTTTTTGGATGACAAGTGGAGCCTAGGTAATATTTGGTGAGCTATGACTCATAATTTTATATTGTTGTGAAGTATGAAGATCACAAGCGCCACAAACAGTTCTGGAGAAGAATAGGTTAGGAGGGCGGGGACATTGATTGGGAGGGGGATCTATAAATCTTTTTTAATTTTTTTTCCTAGTACCTACATACTCGTATACATTTGTGTCCACAAGCCGCCTTCTGAGTCGAATTTATGTGTAATTACGTAGCTATTGTTGACTTGCGAAACCCGGGGCCCTGGGACGAAGGCAACGAAGGAACAGGAGTGGGTTTTTAGTCAGTAAAAGTCTGACACTATCTCCCGCTCCGCCCAAGAGCGGGATTTGTCATAAGATGATTTTCCCAACCAATAAAAAAAAGCTATTGTTGACTTACGTTCATGTTCAGACCTAACTAGCGAATCAAAGTGTTAGCACACTTAGATTTTTTTAGATATTTCGATTTTTATATTAAGCTCTTGTTACCGAAAATGTCAAAAGAGATGTATATTAGGATATCCCGTTTACTACCGTAAATGATAGCCCCAGTAAGGCGGCGGACTGCGTCTACCAGCTGCAGTGTCTTGCGCCGCGTCGCCGCTCGCTGGGCGGCCCGGCGGAGTTATCGCGCGCGCCCAGCCGGTATCGCTATCAGTCCGCCCCAGCCGCGTTAACTTTCTAACGCGATGTGTGAATGTTTTCATGTTTATTTTGTTCGAAATTTGCCTTTTAATCTTTGGAGGTGAATGATGAGTGGCTTTGAATTTTGTTTTTTGACCTTTTTTTGTACTTTAATAATTTTGGAAGTTATTTTGATTAGGTCCGCGTTTTGCTTTTTTTGGTTGAGATACTAATCAGGCTAACAGAAAAAGGTAAGCGTAAGTAAATTCAACATCTCTGTGTCTAAAATAGATCTTGTACCTACTTACGGTTCTATTTGAGATGTTTTAGAGATTTCCAACCTAATTCTTCTAGTGGTTTATGATTATAATATAAAACACTACTTGATGGAGTACCTAATCGATTCAACAGAGAATAAGCAATATAAAATTTAAAAACATCAATTAATATCAAAAGTAATTTTTTTTATATACACTTAGGCATACCTATTCCTTATAAAACTTCCAAAGCTAGTGCATGGTTCCAATTCTATGGTGAATCTTATAGGTTACTCTAAATAGTTTCATGCAATAATAAGTTACAAAGAGAATCATAACAATAAATTGATCAACATCAACAATCGAACAAAGCAAGAATAATTTGTACCTATTTAGGTAAATGTAGCAAAACATCTCTAGCTCACATCTCAATTGTGAAACAGTGATATCTAATAGCACACTAAAAACCAACTCTAAAACAAAACACACAAAACCTAAAATCCACTGCAATTGTTTAAAAATATCAATTCATAACACTATCACACCAAAACGTCCAAAGAACCATTCACTGCCAATCGAAATTGAATTAAAAATACTTTAAGATAAGGTTTGAATTGGTTTGAGTAATGTAAGGAAGATATTTATTAGACAAAGAGTGAAGGTACGCCCTCGCAATGTTTGAGAGCTTGCATACAAGACAATTATCTTTATTAAGCTAAATACGTGTAAAATTTGCCCTCAGGCGTGTGACTGTGTGGGCATGCATTAAGTGCTTCGATAATATCGTCAAAATAACAGATTATTAAGAAACATGTTTACCTGTTTGCAATATACCTATTGAATATACATTCTCGGTTGGTCTAGTGAACTCGGAACTCCGAGACAAATGGCTGGTCATAGAAATGGATTATCATCATTATTTCAGCCGAAAAACGTCCACTGTTGGACATAGGTCTCCCCCAAGCGACGCCACAACCGCCGATCCTGTGCGTCTCGCATCCAACGCACTCCCGCGACTCTCACCAGGTCGTCAGTCCACCTTGTGAGAGGCGTTCCAACTCTGCGTTTTCCGGTGCGCGGTCGCCACTCTAGAACCTTTCGGCCCTATCGACCATCCGTTCTACGAGCAATGTGCCCTGCCCACTGCCACTTTAGTTTGACGAATCGGGCTATGTCGGCGACCTAGAAAAGGATGGATAAATGGAATGCTATGAAAGGAATGATATGAAAGAAAAGAGTAAATGGTAGCGTAATCATTGACACGGGAAGTTAACTTGGTTGACTGATAAAGAATGCCTAAGGCATTAAGACACTATAAGGCATTAAGGCATTCTAAGGCATTAAGGCATTCTAAGGCATGAATGCATTCTAAGACATTAAGACATTCTAAGGCATGGATGCATTCTAAGGTATTAAAGCATTCTAAGGCATTAAGCCATTCTAAGGCATTAACACAGAATGCCTTTGTACCTTTGTGTTGCATGAAGTTTTAAGAGGATTATAGGAGCTAATCGCGAGTTTTAAAATGCGCAGAAGTATATGATCCACTGCAGTAAACTGAAACTTCAGAAGAAATACTACAAAGATAGTGTGTTCAATACATAATACAGCCAATTTAGTACGATAGAAAAGTAAACACAAAAATGCCTCTAAAAATTACTTTTTTCGATTAATAACCGGACTTATGTACATATTGTTTGTCAGATTATTATACAAGCAAAGTTTGACCGTTATAGTTTTTATGGATTGACCTGTTGGTCTAGTGGTTAGTGGCCCTGACTGCTATGCCGGAGGTTGTAGGTTCGATTCCCACCCAGGACAAATGTTTGTATGATGAGCACAGTCATTTGTTCTGTATCTGGGTGTAATTTATCTATAATATTAATTTAAGCATGTTTATCAGTTGTCTAGTACTCATAACATAAGCTCTGCTTAGCTTGGGACTAGACGGGGTTGTGTGATAGTTGTGAGAATATTATATTATATTTTAGTTCTTATTCTATAATCAAATCTGTAGAATTTTATTTCTTTCTCTCTTTTTAGCTAATAGAGGCGTGAAGAAATTTAGAGATTTCACGATCTTTCACTTACCATTATACCATAGCCGCTTCAAAACAGTTAAGACACTCCCCTACTCATACAAGTTATAAGAAACGATACAATTTGATAGCACAAACTACATCGCTTCTTCTGCTTATCTTTATGTTAATTGTAATTAAGTTTCTCGGCAATGCACCCGCGGGCATACGATATGACGATATTGTGTTCTGCATTCTTTGCTAAGATAACAGTCGTGAGGGTATCACGTTTAGGATGCTCTTACACGAGAAATATGCTATGAAGCTATGCTGTGAGAATGAGAAAGCTAAGCTATAAAACTATGTGGCTGTTTCCACTGATGTAAAGTCAAAGTCAAAGTCAAAGATTTTTATTTCACATAGGCCTACATGGGCACTTATAAAACGTCAGAAGCTAGTGCACGGTTCCAAATTGGTCGTTTCCTATGGAGAAGAACCGGCAAGAAACTCCATGGTTACTCTTTTAAAAAAGAATTTTCTGTTTACAATATATTGGATTTATTATGTAAGGACAGTGTAGACTGGTCAATAAAGTACAATAAAAATAATCATAATAAAAAAGGAACCTAAGAATTCGCGGAGTCTGCAGTGTTCTCACATACACATTATAAAAAAGAGGCTATATAAAAAAAAGCAAGTAAAATAAATAATTACAATTATTAATAAATAATACGTTAACAATATAAATAATAATAAATAAATTTAAAAAAAATATATTGCAAAAGCAATGTATATATTACAACAAATAAAAGCTGTATAAACATAGCGTCCATACGTTATAATAAAAGACAAGAAGAAAGAAACAGAAAAGTAGGTACAAAGTTGATGCCAATTTTTCTAAAAATCTCTTCAAGCATAGCGAAAGGAGAGTTGTACTTTTGCAGCAACTGTAGGGGCCCAGCAGGGTCGAAGCCTACTGGGGCTACGGATAGTGTGAAAGCGAAGCCCGGGGCCACGGGGTGAAGGCAAAGAAGGAACAGGAGTGGGTTTTTAGTCAGTAAAAGTCAAGTATGACATTATCTCCCGCTCCGCCCAAGTGCGGGATTTGTTATTAGATGATTTTCCCACCTTAAAAAAAAAGCACCTTTATTCATATAAACTTTGAATCCCCCACTCATCTCCTTAGGGAGTGAATTTTAGAAAACCCTCTCTTAGTGCTCGCCTGCGTTATTAAAAGGAAGGCACATGCAAAAGTGCATGGGTAGTACAGAAACAAAATCGCGTGAAGCGAGAAATGACGCTATCTAGCGTAAAACCAGATTGAAATGTTCCTATCGATAATATTACATTTTACTGTTAATAGATGGCGTCGCTGTGTTTCAAATGATTAATACTTAATTTATGCTTGTTTTTTTACTTACTTTTTGTTCCTTTAAACATTGAAATAATTTATAGTTTCTTTTAAAGAGATGAAGATATTAAAATTGAATATCAATTTATAAATATTTGATTATCTATGTGTTAGTTTTCAAACTTGAGAGGGTAGGTTGAATATGGATTTAAAAATAATAACTAGTAGGTAGTATAAATAATACTTAGACCAGAGTTATGAAATAGCTCAATTGATTGTTCGCTAAATTAATTTCGATTATCTCGTTCTAGCACTTTTCGTTGGATTTTATATTTAACCAGGTGGTTTACTTATTCTACCAAAATAGTAGATATGAATTGTTGGATTTAGTAAAAAGAGCTCAAATAATTGCTATGCATGATCAAGGTAAAAACTTGTCAGAAATAGCCAGAGAGACCGGTGTAAACGTAAGTAGATTTTTATTCTTCTTATATATAACAAAAGCCTCCTATATAATAATCATTATTGGGTATTATATATTTCTGTTTTATTGTTGCAGAGAAAAAATGTTGTTCTATGGGTATGACGATTTGAAGAAGAGGGTTCTTTGAAACCCCATAAAAGAGCTAGCAGACTACTTAAAACTAATAAACATGTTGCAGCGTCAAACCATGATAAGGGAGTACGAAGAAAATCGACGTCTGTCGACGAACCACTATGCTGGTTTTTTTTTGACACAAGCGTTGACACTGTTCGTTGTGCTCTTCATACTTAGTGATAAGATGCATTATCGGAGGCATGCTGTGAAATCCTTGCTATATGGATCACATAAACTTTGATTAGAGTAATGTCATCTTTACTGATGAAAAAACTTTTAAGTCCAATGAACACGGACGGTTATGTTTGTGGCGTCATGATGATAAATAATTATAATACTGAATTAATATTATTTACTCAGTATTTATTCTCTGTATTAACTGGAGACCTTGTTATGTGTGTTTAACTTAATACCCTAAAACCACTTAAAAAAGTTATGAACACTTGATATATTATTGTGCAATATTATAGTTTTTAGCCTACATTTAATCCTTTTGATTTTTTGATAAAATTATCTGGTATCTCAAGTTTGTTTGTTAAGGTTACATAAGCTTCAATCCTCTTTCCAATTTTGGAAACGAATACTTAAGCTATGGCCTCAATAAGAAGTTATATATAATATTATAATCTTATTCGGTGATTAATAAATGGTGATTGTTAAATTTGAATAAGAAATTGTAAGAAATAAAAACATATTATTTTTTTAATAGTGCCTTTTTGTTTGATGAGCCTGTTTACCTTCATTTTTTTCATTTTGCTGAGTAACTACCTACTTGAATATTATATTACAAATAAATATCCATTTATTAGCTTTGATATAATATTCCTACCGATTTCTTTTGTTTGTTTATATTTATTATACACAACTTACAAAAAGTTGTGAGTACTACGTGAGATTCGAACTCACGGCTCATTGATTTACGCATAGCACATGCTAAACCGCTAGGCCAACTTGACTCTAATTTAAATGATGAAATTATGAACTACAATCAATTGTTGATGACAATGACGACGCATGTGTCTATTTTCTGTCAAACTAAAAGTCAAGTTTATATTTTGTGAGATTGCCTTTGGACGCCACTTAGCTGTGAAGAAGCCAACGCCATCTAGTTTAATTTTCGAAAACTTGAACTTTAACGTGCAAGGGAAAATAGGCATTAAGGTATCCAAGCACTTTTGCAGGCCTGTGTACAAAATTTCACGTTAATTCCTAGTCCCAGTAGTTTTGGTTGTGCGTTGATATGTCAGTCAGCCAGTTTCTCCTTTTATATATATAGATATTAAAGGCATCCATAGCAACGTATCATAGCATATCTGTGTGTGTGTGTGTGTGTGGAAAAGCACCCTTTTTACTGTATGGGATAAGTAGAGATAACAGTTATCATTACGTGATTGGAAGCAGGCTGAAAAGGTTGTCTAATTATCGAGTTTTAGCTGATAATCTTGTAATCATGTATCAATAATATATACATTTTAATCGACGGATGACGTAGGTATGTTGCTAGGAACAGAGCTGTGGGATTCTTCGAAAGAGATAACTTTTTCGAAGAATCCCACAGCGTCACCCTAGAACGCAAAGGGCAACTGAAGAAACACAGATTCGTTTTTTTCATTAAAAGTCTGAAGCTCGACCCAGAGTGGAAGAACTATTTGATGGTTTTTCACTCTCAGAAAAGGTAAGTTATCTAGCTACACGAATGTGTTAGGCAGGCTCTCACTTGATCAATTTTTAGGCTTTAACACTATCGATAACACATCCACGTAATTTCTAAAATATTCTGTTTTAACCGCAACATTGATGGCGTTCTGAAACTTCTGAATGTCAAATCAATCTCCGTTTTTCCAACTATTATAAATGGTCGGCTTCCAGCATTCCCAGATTCAGCTGGATACATTTCAGTTCATATGTGTTCGTTATTTCTCAAACTGCTATTTACTCCTTTACCAAAATTGGCAGGATTTCTACACAATTTCTAACACTAGGCACAACACACCCGTATCTCTCCGCCTACATTACAAATGGTAACGATACATTAAACGCCAGTAACTCAACAAGTGTACACAGTAACACAGTACACAGTAGAACCACGTTAGACAATCTACAATACGAAAAACACTAATAATTCCGAGTTTTAGTTTGTTTGGTAACCGACACGGTTTTAGGTTTGACACAGATTTAGAGAGACTGAATGAGACAGTGTATGTAGGTACGCTCAAATCACAAAGATTTGAGCGCACCTATCTCATATCTTTGTGATTTTAGCATATTACAAATGAAACTTTTTCCATAATTAATGATGATTGGTAAAACGCCTGCTTTCCAGTGTTATGCCGTCAGTTTCCTATAATTATGTACCTAATGAGATTCTACGGTTTGGTCAGTTTCAGAGCTGCCTTTTTTATTAATTGCCTGAAAGTTGTTATACTGCCAACCAAATAGGTATTTAAATTATTAAAACGTTTTTTAATCCCACAGAGCTTTGGTATTGCACATACTACTTACACAAATTCACAAAAGGGTAAGCTACAAAGCATCACACACGTTCTACAATCCTTGCAAACTCCTCTTGTCTTGTTTAAGTTGTACACACGCACTCATAAGCACATGAAGAGAATTTGGAACAAATCAATCAACCTTTTTCTTTTTAAAATACCAATGACATTTACCCACACGATGAAACTCCGATTTTTTTATGTGTTTTTCTTAGTAAATTTTTTGAGAGCCCTGACAACCATAACAAGTTCAATCTTAGCTTGGGTTTTAAAAAACAAAACTGCAAATAAAGATGTAAAATGAAGAAAAATAAATAAATATTTTAATCAAACTACGGAGCGACTTTTATATTATTGACTAATGGTATGCCATAGACCTCTTCATCCTAGATGCCTTTTGGCAATCACCAAAAGGACAATTCCATCCCAACTTCCCGAGCCACATCCAGCGCTGTAGGTCCTCGGCCTACGTGCCGTATCTCGAGGCGGGCTCACGCGGCGCTAACGATTTATTTAGTGACGCTGTAACGACGTTTGTTCTGCCGCGCCACACGTCACGGGGTAGTTGCGTTTTTATCACGAGATAACGGGAGTGGGGCAGGTTTTTTGAAGGTTTTTGAAGGTCTGGGGGGTGCCTTTGTGGAGGGAGAGTCTTGATTCAAATCAGCAAGAATCATCATGGCCATGTCCTTATACGCAAAGCGTTTTCTTCTTCTGTTATTCCTTAATAAACCATTTAGCAAGATTTTATCGATATTTGAATTTGGAAAAGTATTTGAGCCCTAGAAGAGCCTAGTCTAATAGTAAAATGAATAGGTTACTTCTAGACAAGCGTGTAAGTTGTGGGTCAAACCCAGCCAGGCACGCATTACTTTGTGTAATTTATTTTTCACTACTGCTCTCAAAACGGTGAAGAAAAACATCGTGAGGAAACCGGCATGTCCTAGAACCAAAAGTTCGAAGACAAGTGACATCCCCCAACCCACACTGGGCCCGCGTGAACATTCCCTCTCTTAGAGAGGAGGCCTGAGTCCCAACAGTGGGAACATTATAAGTCCGAATATGTAGTATGTAGACAAGCGTGCTACATTGTCGACCACATTATCGCTTACCATTATGTATAGAACTCATATCATTCGACAAGACTCAATAATTATATATATTAATGATGTACAAACTAATAATTCAGTATATAGCTGTATGTATTACTGACTGTTCATCCAACAACAAGAAATTAATGCCTATGTAGATAATTCAATATTAACCTTTTGAGAAAGCTGTAATATTATCATTAAACTACCTGTTTGACTAGAAATAAATCCTATTTAGAAGTAAAACAAAGAAAGACTAAAGTTAGAACTACACTGCCGTACCACACATGCCGATCTGAGCGCGTCGGTCTCCATACATTTTATATGGAAACTAGACTTGTAGAGCTACACTTGATCCACGCCACGCAACGTCGTTCTACGTACAAATCAGGCGTGTTACACGTGTGCGTCGGTCTAATGTAGTTCTAGCTTAAAATTAAACTATTAAATTTTCGTCACAAAATAACTATTACAATATCGAACCAACCAATATTTAAAATGAAGCCATAATGTATTCATTTACAAAAGCCGATCCACTTTCCTCTATAAAATATTAGTAAGTAATATCTTTTTAAAGCGTATTAAAAAATAAATGAGTTCCTGTAATCTTCGAGTCTGGCTTGAAGTCACGGCTTCCAAGACGACTTCTGAAGGCTTTGCAAGACAAACTTTACGCTAAGACACGCGGCTTTTATTTAAAATCCTTTTTGCGAAATAAATTAAACATTTTTGCGGAGATTCTGATAGAGTATTTTACAGCAGGAGAAATAAATTTTCTTGTATGAAGAACGGATAGGCATGGATTACCACAATGTAGTCAGGGCATGTTCGTGATTGAAAGAAATATTAATAGTAAGAAAACGTATATACGTATATACATAGTCACGGAGACGTGCTTATAAATGATAAAACCCACGATTATTAAATTAATTGCCCATTAGAAAGTATGTCTGTCTACCATCAAGACCTGTGATATTTTTTCCTTTCGGATAGAGCCCTAAGCATAAGCATTAGCCTAATATTGTTCTCACTGCACTCGGGCAAGGACTCGGAGCTCTCTAGGAGAAGGAATGGGCCGTAATCCACTATGCGACCGAGCCCAGCGAGGGTTAGTGTACATCATATGTCTGAACATCTCGATACCTCTTACGCATATGGTCGTAAATGGTTCTTATTTTATTTAAAATTAAAATAAGAATTAGAATCAAAATTAAAATTAAAATCAAAATAGAATTAAATTAAAAGACATCAAATTACCCGCCTAACCTGTTCATAGTGACGTAGAGATCCTATCAGTATTCAATATTCGGTTGCAGCTGCCACACATTCTAGAGATCAGGGATAGTTTTTTTGCGAAAAAACAAAACCACCTCCGATTCCTTTATTCTGACGTCATCTCAACGCTCAGTCACGTGGTCAGAACAAAGGTATAGGAGGCGTGGCCGACTCGAGACGATCAACGAAAAGAGAATCGAAACGAAACGGTTGTAACTTGGCTAAGGGGGCTGGAATCAAAAGCTTCGAGAACGAGTAACGTAAAAAAAAACAAGTTATATTAAATAACACATTCCTCTCGAATCTCCTATCAAAACCCTCGTAACTGCCCACCACATATCAATAATGAACAATATAGCCACTCAGTTTGACAGAGTGCATGTTCAACAGTTGCCATGTTATCGGAATTAACATAAGAATCCAGTGTAATCGACGCTTAATGTTAATTGGAGCAGCATCGTGTCGGACGCATCGCAATTTGTTGAGTCGCACTTTCTTTTGTCTTTTTCTTTCTTTTTGAAGTGGCACCTGTTAAGGGGGAGATTGATTTTGTTATTTAATGATTTTTATTCTTTATTGAACATACTATTTTATCGAACAATAAAAATACGAAAACTGATGTACACAGGCGAGCTTAACCCACAATTGGGTTTGTGTGATGAGCACAATCATTTATTCTGTGTGTGGGTGTAATTTATTTATAATACGTATGTATTTAGAAATATTTAAGTATGTTAATCAGTTGTTTAGTACTCATAACACAAACTCAGCTTAGTTTGGGACTAGACGGCGTTGTGTGATAGTTGTGTTAATATTATTATCATATTATTATTAATATTAAAGTGTGACAAAATATAGCTAATTGATATTAAATTTAAAAATAAAAGTGTACATGTAATTAACCCTTTTTTTATTTGTTTTCAGGTAAGTACGAAAGAAATCGTAGCACCTAAAGTGTTGAAGTTTTGAAAGGTAAAATACATTAAATATTTTTCCGAAATTTTTAACAAATGGCCATAATCTCGCATGGATATGTAACACCTTTTTATACTTATCTGTATTCTTTTTAATGCAAATAAACGTATTGATTTATTGTAATTATATTTCTAGAGGAAGTATGGTGTATATAATGCAGGAAATGTAGAAATGAAAAAGAATGTGAATTTGTGTGTGTGTGAATGTGATGTGTGATGTGGGAATGTGTTTAATGTAGTATGGTGTAAGGTATGGTGTGTGGTGCATAATCAGCTTTTTAATATTCCCACTGTTGAAACTAAGGCCTCCTCTCTAGGAGAAGGAATGGGCCGTAATCCAAAATTCAGTGCAGGTTGGTGTATATCAACAAGTTCGGATTTTTAAGTTCCAGGACATGCCGATTTCCTCACGATGTATTTCTTTACCGTTTTAACAGCTGTAGTGTCAAAATAAGGGCCCTCGCCCACGGTGACTTTTTGTAGCGATGCTTTCGGGCGTTTCGTGGATAGGTGGAGAGGGACAGGGAGGCCACAGAAAAGATGGATGGATTGTGTGAACAGTGATATGAAAGAAAAGGAAGCTAGTGATAGCATGACGGTTGACAGGATAGAATGGAAGAAAAAAACGCGTTGCGCCGACTCCAAATAAGATGGGACAAAGGCAGGGAGATGATGATGATGATGAAGGTTTTGGGCGTTTCATAAGCGCGCGACAGCATCGCTACTAACGCGTTAGTCGCATTTGCAAGCACTATAGAAAAGATGCGAACGCGCTACTAACGCGCTACAACATCGCGACTGTATCGATGAGAACGTGAAACACCATCGGTACAAAAAGTCGCCGTGAGCAAGGGCCCTAAGTTACACAAAGTAATACGCCTGGCTGGGTTTGAACCCACAACACAACTCATAAGTCGAGGCCGTTACCACTGTGCCACCACAGCTATCAAAGAAATTATAATAGCTATATAATTATTACCTACATTTTATTAAACATCGACTTGTTCCCAAAAATCAAAATCTTCTACACCCAAACTATTCAAAACCATTTTCAAAACGCATAACTCAAACACAAAACAAAGCCTCCAGTAACCAGTTACCACGAAATTAAAAGGTGTTAGTATCCGCCCGCCCTGATGCTATCGCCGCCCGCCCAACTCTAATTGAATATATATCGACTCAGGTACGAAGCTAATGGGCTGATAGAGCGGTTCTATCTTGTGTTGTACTTCTAGTTCAATTATCGAGGGTAGTTTTTAAGTTAACATAAGCCGGTACCTGAATTGAGATTTTGGAGTTAAAATGTGTCAATGCCTACTTGAATGCCAAAGCTTGACACGTTTTCATTTTCTTGAGGTATTTTTGAGGTGCCATAAAACATCTGGTCCACAAAAATATGTATGAAAAAAATTGTGATTATCTTGTTGTTATTGTCAAATAAATATACAAAAATAGAATGCTAATTTATTTATTTATTTCATACAGACTAATAAACAAATAATATAAAGAGTATAATATTACCAAATGTCTAATTATAAATCTCCGCACATAGATAAAAAAAATATATAAAAAGGTACATAGCATAGCACAGCATAGTCGGCCTTATAATGTTCCCACTGTTAGGACTCAGACCTCCTCTCTAGGAGAGGTAAAAAAAATAAAAAAAAATAAAAGGTACATAGGTAATTGAAAAAAAATATCAAAATTTGTAAAAAACCAAACGAGATACAACAATTTTAAACAAATATATATACATATGTCTATCTCGCCAAGACGCCATTTTTTATGACGTTTGTACGGTGGTTTTGATATCAAAGTCCAAGTCGGACTTCTCTTTCGTATAAAACAGCTTTAAAGCTTTATAACTTCGTTGTTGACTTTTTATTTATGAGAGCTAAAAGTATTTAATTTAGCTAATAGAAAATTTGCATGCATAATCCCTATTCGTGAAAAAATATTTTCATTTCTGTGAATGAAGTCTAGATCTAATGCAACATAACTTCATCCACACAGTGATTTGGGACTGCCCACCATAACAATAGTTGAAGTTCATAAAGAAACCTTTCTAATGATATATAGCATGTTATTATTGGTCCACAGGCTTACTTCCATACATTTTTGCCCATCGTCTTTTGATTTTGAGGTTTTCTAAAGAAAAATTTCGTAACTCAATTCGGGAAATGAACTGTTTTGTTGCAATCAGGACTTTATTTCAGACCTTTTAGATCTAAAAGAAACGGATCTATATTTATGTTAGCAAGTACTTAAGAACTATGTTATTAAACACACACAGCAAATAAAAAATTACAAATTATAAACAAAAATCATTTTGACACGTGGAGCGCAATCCAGTGTCTCAGAAACGGACCGTCTAGTCTGACAGCTATTACTTTCAGCATGCTGTTGGAGCTTGCTCGTATACGACGCAACAATGAGGCTACCCTCTTTCTCATGATGGCATGAAAGCCATCAATCCGAGCGTCCAAAAACATGCCCGATGCAATGCAGCATCTCGGTAGTCCAAACAACATCCTAAGAACATTATTATATTGTACACGTACACGTGCCAGCTGAGTACAGCCAACCCACAGGGTGCAAGAATAATAAGCAGTATGCCTGAAACATAATGGACTTCACCTCACTCGAGCACTTTTTAAACCTGTGAGCCAGCAAGTCCCCACGGACAGCCAAGTTTGTAAGTTGTAAGTTTTGCTTTCATATGCAAGTTTTTACGGAGCCCTCAGTGCGCGAGTCCAACTCGCTCTTGCCCGGTTTATTTATTATTATTCGAATCGTGAAATTTTTAAAGGTAATAACTGTATAGATTTTTATGTTTAATGTTTCCTTTATGTAAATTATTATCCTGCTAAATATACTGAGAGCAGTGGTGGCCAAGTGGTAACGCCCCCGACTTTCGAGTTGTAGGTCGCGGGTTCAAAACCAGCCAAGCGCATTAAGTACTTTGTGTAATTTATTTCATTACCACTGCTCTCAAAACGGTGAAGGAAAACATCGTGAGGAAACCGGCATGTCCTGGAACCAAAAAATTCGAAGACATGTGACATTCACCAACCCACACTGGGCCCGCGTGGTGGATTACGGCTCATTCCCTCTCCTAGAGAGGAGGCCTGAGTCCCAGCAGTGGGAACATTAAAAGGCTTATTATGCCATGCTAAATATATAAATAAAATAAATAATTATTTTCCATAGCATTTCGGAAAATGAAACATAGCCCATATTGCCCATTACCTTTAACGAGCATACCACAACTTTTTCTCTCATCCTTAAACAAATATGGCTGCCACAGCTACGTAATCAAATTTAATTGAAGACGCTTAACACTGCGGAAGCTCACAAAATAAACATTTACAACAACATTTAAAATCCAGAAAAACAATATTGCGGAACTCTCACTGACCCTACCAGGGTTCTGTAGATAAGAATCTCAGGAAACATATCGGGCCTTAACAGGGGAATAAATAAGTACGGATGCATTAGGGCGGGCGGGGCGTTAGCCTCAGGTGATCTTCCGCCCGCCCTGTATCGCTGATAACGTACGTTAACGGCTGTTAACGGGCGTTAGCGGGCGTAACGACGCCGTTAGTAGAGGTTACTTCCTCCGGCATTGTATAGAGTGGTCGAACTTTCTAAAATGGCCGCTTGCTCCTCGTAAATTTGTTCGGCGATCGGCGACTATGTTGAATTTGTTATCTGTGAGGCTGTTGCTCTTTTGAAGAGTCTTTAGTTGCTCTAAGATGTTGGTGGTCTATGGCATGAAGGTATTTGGTAACGATATAAGCAGCAAAATAGATAGGTGGTCACTTCCTTCAGTCAATCATCGACTACACGTATGAACAAAGCTTTATTACTTGTTACGACAGTTCCGATCCATATCCTTGAAGTTCCAAAGCAATTTTACTTGTTACAACAGTTCTGCTATGATCCTATGAGGAGTTCCGATCCATATCGTTGATGTTCATCATACAATATTTCTATGAGACCACCTCGAGAGTATAATCTTTCGATCGGCGACTATTTTGAATTTATTATCTGTGAGGTTTTTACTCTTTTGAGGAGTCTTAAGTTTCTCTAAGATGTTGGTGGTCATGCCATATAGGTATTTGGTATTGGTACTAACAACAAAACAGATAGCTGTACAACATAGTATTTAGTAGTAATACTTGTGTAGTAGTCTTACAAGTCTTATCTATACCCTCCTTAAGCTGTCGGCACTAACAGCCATCTGTTCTACGAGCAATGTGCCCTGCCCATTGTCACTTCAGTTTGGCGGTTCTCCGGCGAATTCCTGATTCGATCACTCAAGGAAACTGCGAGTATAGCCCTTTCCATTGCCCTTTGGATGACTTTAAGCCTTCTGATGAGACCCTTTGTGAGCGACCACGTTTCGGAGCCATATGTCATTACTGGCAACACGCACTGGTCATAGACTTTCGTCTTGAAACACTGTGGTATGTTGGACGAGAAGATACCGCGCAGTTATTACGTATAGTTACTATAGTCATAGCATAGTCGGCCTTATAATGGTCCCACTGTTGGGACTCAGGCCTCCTCTCTAGGAGAGGGAACGGGCCGTAATCCACCACAGTGCGGTTGTGGATGTCACATGTCTTCGAATTTTTGGTTCTAGGACATGCCGGTTTCCTCACGATGTTTTCCTTCACCGTTTTAAGAGCAGTGGTGATGAAATAAATTACACAAGTAATGCGCCTGGTTGGGTTTGAACCTGCGACCTACAACTCGTAAGTCGGGGCCGTTACCACTCGGCCACCACTGCTCTCTTCCAATAAATACACAGCGTTACGTATAGTTACAAATAAATAATACTAAAATGTCCTTCAATTGGGAATAGTCAATGTCAGACAGAAAATTTAACAGGCGTTCAAAATGGCTAGATATTGTGATTTAGATCGTATCTAGATATTAATATTAGACAATGTCCATTAAAATGATACATTTCAACGATTTGCCCGTATGTTTGAAATATACTTATTATTTATTTGTATTTTTATTATTTTCGAGACCATAACTTAAATTGTTTTTATGAGCTGGCAATGTAAGGTACATTTTTGGAGAATGTTATATTGTTTTGTCTTTAATACTGTTTTTCTGTTAATTCTAACGATTTCAATCTATTTTAATATATACCTCGTTTACTGTGCCATTATGATAGTAAACATTTGATTAACTTTAACAAACGAACTGCGTAAATTGAAGTTTCCAATGAAATGAAAATAAATATTTTTTTTTAGAATCTCTACCCATTGGCATTGGTAAACGGTTCAACCAAATTGATGATTATCATAACTTAATTTGGTTGATTCATCCAAATTGAAAAGCTTAAAAGCGAACTGAGTAAATACTAAAAAGTGAATGGAGATGTTCTTTACTCAACACAGAAACCTGTTCTGTGTTGAGTAAAGAACGTCTCAAATCTAGCTTTAATGCCACATTTTTACAGTTTTTCAGATTTAAAAGTTTAAAAAATACTTATCTTCAAATGCCTAAATCAAAGAAATCGTTGGTCAGTCTATCTAATCTTAACAAAAAAATAACTTATTCTAGATCACCTTAATAGAAAATTCCCATGTCCCCGTTTTACGAGCTGATAATGCTTAACTCACGCCGCGGCCTTGCGGCAACTGAAGGAACACGTGTGTGTTTTAGTCAGTAACAGTCTAACTTCCCTTCTAAGACCTGAAAATCCCATCATTTTATAGGTGGGTCTACGCTAGACGAGCCGGGGCCAAGTTGAGCACGAGCCGAGCTCAATTTCGTATCGTGTGGACCGACTCTAGATGAGCCGAGCACGAGCGACACTACACGAAGTTGAGCTCGGCTCGTGCTGCGTTTCTGCTTCTCCATCTTAAACCTACCTTTAGAAAAATTAGACGATTCTCTAAGCAGTGATCACCTTAATAAAGATGCCCACGTACCCCGGTTTTACGAGCCGATAAAAGTAAAGTTATGCCTTATAGAGTCCTTGCCTTTAACAAGTATTGTGTGCATTAAAAACATGTTGGACATAGACTATAAATTGTACTCTGATATATACAGCTTTTACGACTCAATGGAAGATTGTAATGCATAGTTCTATAATTAGTTGATTAGTTTTAAGTACTGATTTTAAGTTTAAAATAAAAGCTGTGTGAATAGAATAGAATAAACTTTATTGTACACTAAAATAATAACATAACTTTTGCACAATTTTCACAGCCTGTTAGTCTAGCGGTTAGTGGCCCTGATTGCTATGCCGGAGGTCGTGAGTTCGATTCCCACCCAAGACAATTTTTTGTGTGATGAGCACGACTATTTGTTTTGAATATGGGTGTGGTTTATAGCTATTGTAATAATATGTATGTATTTATAAATATAAATATATTGTTTTAACTACATTATAGCACTAGTGCGTAACGATAATCAAAATGTCACAATTTGTAACCAGCGCCATTATATACATAAGTGCAGTGCATTAAGAGTGACTTTCTGAGCAAGTGTGTTGAAAAATACGTAAGCAGTGCATAAAGTTGTTTATGCACTGTACGTATCGATTTAGCATATTCAGTCATATAATGTTCCCAATACTGGGCCTGAGGCCTCTACTCTAGAAGAGGGAATAGGCCATAATCCACCACGAGGCCCCGTGCGGGTTGGTCGATGTCACATGTCTTCGAATTTTTGGTTCTAGGTCATGCCGGTTTCCTCACGATGTTTTCCTTCACCGTTTTGAGAGCAGTGGTGATGAAATAATTACACAAAGTAATGCGCTTGGCTGGGTTTTGAACCCGCGATCTACAACTCGTAAATCTGGGCCGTTATAACTCGGCCACAACTGCTCTCAGTATCGATTTGTAACCTCCTAAAATCCATACCTCTTCACGTCTTAACGGCTGCACAGGTTTTAGTGAAACTTCGCACACAGCTAGACCATATCCTAAAAAAGGACATAGGATACTTTTTTAATATATAAAGATTCTACAAATACCAAACTGCAGCTCAGAAACATGTGCTCTCTAAACTAGAACCTAACTAAAAATGCTACAACAATTTCAAAACTTTGTAAAACTACAAGTAATCTATACAAACTATCTAGAATCTCGTAGCCTTATCTATCGAACTAGCTTATTTACTTTAAAATTCAGAACAATTCGGCGAAATCTGAAGCATCCGCGTTCTCAAGTTCGTATCGCGCTCGAATATATCAGGGCACTGTATCTTGGCTAGAGTTGCCAGTTGTTGGACTATGGTTACCGGGATTGCCATATTAAAATATAGTGAAACTTATATATTTGGAAGCTCAAGGGACCTAGGACTTTTTTATCATTTATACAGGATTTTCATTTACAGTTTCCCAAATTGCAAATAAATAAATAAAAAAGTAACGTTGTCTCAAACAAAAGTGTCATTAATTAATTATCTTAATTGACTGAGACTATTGAGCTAAAAACAGATCCCAACTTACTTGGGATTTTTTTTATATTTAGAGATAAGCATAGAAAAATTTAATATTCTTATTAATATTTAGCTTCATAATATTAGTTAAAATAAAATTCATTAAAAATTTAAAACAATATTAAGTAGTAAAGATAAAATTCATAATATGTATCTCCCAAAAATTTCCTGCATTTTTTCCGGGACTAAACTTGCTCGTGCCACTAGCAACACCGGCGGGCAAAGTAAAAGTTTTGGAGGGAAGTGCAGTGCATCGAGATACAGGCCAGATCTCGGACGTATAAAATTTCAAACTACTCTCTAAGCTGCCTAACATTTTTCATCCACAATGTACCCGGATAAGCCCTAGAGATAAAGCTAGCTATGATACATCGGGCTGTGCGAAGATTCTGATCAGTAATTTTAGCTTTTTGCTCTTTCTGTAACGGGAATGGCGGTTCGAAGTTTTTATTTCTATGATGAACGGTAGCAGGAAATGCTTCTTTTGTTATGGCGAGTTTTAGTTTTTACTAGAAAATTTTATATTGGTTGTATCAAAGCTTTATATTGGCTTTATGACAAGCCACACACCTTTGTTTGTACTAATCTCACTAATATCATACTAATAATAGGTATTTAACTATGGAATCTCCGTTTTTTAAAACGGGTTGCTTTGAATTACAGAAAAAACAAAACACAAAGAAACCAATAAATACCTAATTTCAAAAAAAGAATAACGTGCCCTAGGAAGCTGTACCGTAAGTTTATTTGAACTTATAATTCCAAGTCATTGCAAGGATATAACATAATTATTCAATGCAATCCGTTTAAAAAAAACGGCAATTTCATAAGTAAAGACAAAAAAAAGGTAAAGACAAAGGAGATGAAGGCGATAGTTTGAATATGTGTGTATGTTTGTAACTTCTTCATGCTCGAACGGCTGTATGGATTTCAATGAACTTGGCACACTGGTAGATCATGTCCTGGAATAGCACACAGGATACTTTTTATGCCGGGATTGTCTTCCTGCCCTTAAGTCGTGTTATCTGAAGTCGGTGCAACACATTTCTTTCTTCTATTCTGTCCTATCAACCATCACGATATCACTAACTCTCTTTTCTTTCATATTGCTGTTCACACACTACACACACACCCACTACACACACACACTACATCTATATTTTCTTTAGCCTCCCGCTCCCTCTCCATGCATCCACACCTTTTCTTCCATGCTACCTGTTTCCTCAAGAGTGTCTTAATGTATATTTTTTGTCACATAAACCGAAGTATCTTTTTTTCTCGTTAACTTACCAGTGTGATTTTTTTACAGTTTCAAGAGTCCGCAGAATTGAATTTATGGTTTTAATTTAACTCAATATCTCCACACGTTCCCGAGATAAAGGGTCTTGACAGACAGACGTACGGACAACGAAGTGATCTTATAAGGGTTCCGTTTTTTCCTTTTGAGGTACGTAACCCTAAAAAAGTAAGTAAATATCAAAAAATTAAATTGACTCCAGTCTCAACTGTGTTTACCTTTTTATTTTTATCAGTATTCAATCAAGATTTTCTCCCGCAGCAACATCGCGGTACATGATAATCTAGTCTTCCACAAAAGCTCTGCCAGTTCCTGGTACATTGTATTTGCTACCGTTTCCAGTGCTCAAGACATCGACAACGATACGTTTGCCGATACGACTAACTTCGCAAGATCCAATACGAAACACCAAAAGTTGGTCTTACTGGGTTTGGTCCAAGTGGAGAGCGATAGCGGATTGGGGCTTGTTTCTTTATAAATTTCAAACAGGGATAAAATTTGCAAATATGGGTACTATTAAAGGTAACTTGGTAAACGCAGTTTTATCAAAAGAAAAAAAAACATTTAATTACAATTTGAAATGTTAACACCGCCAAAAGGCGCGCAAATCTCTGTACGTTTGTCAAAAGACACTAGTGCAAGGGAAATAAAGAGCAGTGTTAATAGTCACCTTGCGAAGTCGAAGAAGATGTCTACTGTCTTCTTAGATATTGTATTGTAATCTAAAAAAACTCGTGAAAAAAGCTACAAAGCATTTCATTTCAGTGCAATCGCTGACGATTTATTCCGACTGATAGTTCCAAAGATTGCCGCCTTTAAATAAACAAAAATAATAATAATAATTTATTTTTAAAGACAACTTTTGGTCTACATTATCTGTTAGTACCACTTATTTCTATGTTAGTTCCAAAGTTCTATAATATTTTACAATCAAAACTTAGGTATTCTTACAATAAAACAAATTACAAGCTCATAGAATGACATTAAAAAATACATTTATGTCTAATTGAATTGAACTATATTGTTTTAAAATTAGAATACAATAAAATCAATATCAACTGTTAGGTTCGAAAACAGTAATACTAATACTTTGTTGTGCACTCTTCTTCAGTCATACCCGAAGCATCCCATCTTGCTTTATTTATTTATTTATTTTTATGGCACTCTAACGAATAGTTCGCAAAAACATTAACGAAAGAATAATTTTAACAATAAACAATTATCAAAGCGAATTCTTCACTTATAGGTGTGCACAGCACTTACAGAATTTAGAAAACTATCAATCTATCAATTAAATAAATTATGTCAGGAAAAATCTATCAATCAATTAAATAAATTATGTCAGGATGAATTAAGTTACATTACATTAGAATCCATTATTTAATTGATGTCAGATTTAATTTAATTATATTGGAATACATTAAAATACACTAGATTACATTAAATGCTTTGGTCAAATCCTTCACAAATGTAACCGCTGTCTTCTCACACCTTGGCCCCAACCCCGCCTACATTGCAACTAATACGGTTTAGATGCACTTGTAATTAAACTGTTATGTTAGTTTCTGTCTAATGTGGCGGGACGTCGCGCCAATGTTCCGCTAACGTTGGGAACGTGCGATAACATTGTTTTACGTACGATGCTGGGCCATTTGCATTCGTGGTGGGGTGTCGATAGTTCGGCCGGGTTATCTTTAAGATGTCCTGGCTTCTTTTGGTTGCTGGAGTTCTAGATTTGTGCTTTCTTGTGTTTTGGAACTTAGCAGAATTTAAGCATTATAGTGTCAGGTTATGTTGTGTTTCGAATATCGAGCTGTTTTTTCAATGCCATCTCTTGTCTTTGGGCGGCTTACGCGTCGTCAACGACTTGGGCTCGGTCTGTACAGTTAGTGGACCGTCGGACGGCGAGCTACCCATGGCTCGCCATCAGCAAGCCCGTGCCTACGGTGGCCGGAAATCAGGATCGGAATCCGCGGGTTCAGCGGGTAGGTCTAGGATGTGTGCGTAAACTCAGTGTCATAGAAAATAATTTATATACGCAGAGACATGGTTCACGTGAGACTACACACACAAACATAACCAACCCGCATTGGTGAAGTGTAACATCTATAGTATGTACTATTATTAAAAGTAGAATAAGTAATTTCTTTAGTTAAACAAATAATGTAAAAATCTGTATAAGAGTGTTGATTATTTCTGAAGAAATCTCTCCCAGTATACGTTAACTTCCTAACATAATTATCTCACTTAAATTATTGAGTTGACTTTTCCGTGATTACTTTTTGATAGAAACCTATGTTAATGTCGAAATAAATGTGTCTAAAGTCGCACTGTTTTAACCCCAATAACCAATTAAATTGATCCACTCTCGTTTTTTACGAATTTTAAAATAAAAGAAAGAAAAATATTTTATTTGGCACACATCTGGAAAAACAAAATTTAAGACAACTAAAACTACTACTTTAACTAATTTTGATCATATCTTGAGCAGCTGATTATGATATTAACATATCCTGAAGGTCGGCGATACTTTTTAAAAAGCCTTTTTACAGCATTGAATAAACTCTTTCGGGAAATAACACAATTCCTGGTTCCTATTTAAGTGCTGCATTCGTCATCCTGCACCCTAATTGCCTAAAGCACTCACAACCGCAACAGCTGTAATTTCGACTATTCGATTGACATACATCTGTCAGATGTTGTCAAGCTGACAAATTTACTATAACGATGATAGTGTGGTGAGCTTATTAGCAGAATTATTATTTTAAAAGCGTGCCTAAGAATATAGTTAACTCGCATTTATTTTTAAATTAACTAAACATTAATCACCACACTCGGTTATGAGGAGGTCGAAAGTATTCTTAAAAAGTAGCTTTATACCCCTCCCCCTTTCCCAAAATTTCCCCCCTCCCACATTTCATAACTATGACTCCGAAGTTTCGATGTTTCTGCCTTTTTCAATTTTTAGAGAGCCCTAACACTCATAACACAAGCTCAATCTTAGCTTAGGTGTCAGAGGTGTATGCATGTGTAGGTGTGTGTATGTGTGTGTATGCTTACGTTAAAGTACGGAGCTACTTCATGTAAAATTGTAAAGCTGGAAATAAAGATTATTATTTTTATATTATTATTATTAATTTCTTGATCAAAAACGAAACCTGCTCAACGAATAGGAGTTCTCTGATTTGTCACTCCAATTTTTTTTTTTTATTGTTTTTATTTACAGTTGCACATTTGGTCTTATGAACTACATAACTTAATACCATAGCATAGTCGGCCTTATAATGTTCCCACTGTTGAGACTCAGGCCTCCTCTCTAGGAGAGGGAATAGGCCACAATCCACCACGCGGGCCCGGTGCGGGTTGGTGAATGTCACATGTCTTCGAATTTTTGGTTCTAGGACATGCCGGTTTCCTCACGATGTTTTCCTTCACCGTTTTGAGAGCAGTGGTGATGACATAATTACACGAAGTAATGCGCCTGGCAACTCGTAAGTCGGGGCCGTTACCACTCGGCCATCACTGCTCCATAAACATAACTTAATACTTAACATAAATCGAGTACTTATAATACAAAGCTGCAAGTAGCACCGGTATCCACATAGCTCAGATACCTAAGCACTGTAAATTACTAACAGTATAATTAGCTAACAGTACCTAAGTAATGTGTTAAACGAAACAAAATCCTATTACACATACCCGTAACTTAATTACTCACATTCCTCAGCGCCTAAGCGACACACACTTTATCTATGAGATAGTCAGCTAACGCCGAAGCATTAATTTAGTGCCCCCATCCACGGTTATCTGTGAAAACTTAAAACATTCGGATAGCTGTGAGACAAATGAATCACTCTGCCATTTTAGAGCCGAGTGTACAGTGTGAGGGGACCTTTTGCGACTTTGATTTAGTGTAGAAGTCGATTTTGAAAGTTTGTTCTTTTTTTTAATGTAACTTCTTGGTAATTTGCTTCACTTCTTGGTCATTTTCCAGAAGACGTACCAAGCGCTGGGAGGCCTCCCATAAGGTAGATCGATGACCTGTTAAGGGTGGCGAGAATCCAATGCGAGATGCAAAGGATCAGTCGTTGTGACGACACTTGGGGAAGGCCTATGTCCGGCAGTGGACGTCTGTCAGCTGAAATGATGATGGCCACAATGACAGCATCAGTGGTGTTCTTTGGTCTCGAAAAAGTGTTAATGAAAAGTGTTGGACTGCAGTCGATTGGTGGTTCGAGTTGGTGTTATTTTAGGCTAATAAGACGTTTCAGCTTCGAATTTGGTTTTTAAGTTTCTGGAATGCCTTATATCTGAATATTGCAGATATTCATAGGAAGCTGCAACCCGATACTATCAGATACCAACCAATATTAAAAAAAAATGATTTTAGTGTGCATTCCATCGTACGTAACCCACACTCCTTCTTAACGAACGCTGGAAGAGATTTCTTCACAAACCATCAAAACTTTTATACGTATTTTTACATTATTTGTTTAACTTAACAAGTAAATACTATTATATTAAATATTAATAAAGTTTAGTGACAAAGAAACAACTATATTGGGCTGTTGGAATACTTTAAGCATAATAATACAGTACCACTGGTCACGCTTTAAAAAACAAAACTACCACTATCCCGCCCTTTTTTCATGTTGGCAACTTTTCTAGACCAAAATCACAAACACTATAAAAAAAAACCGTCACCTAAAGCCGTTGCAGTTGCAAGTCCACACTTGTATGCCCCTGCCTTTACCGAGGATATAGGCACATAATATGTGAGATTGCGCCTGACCAGATAAGAGAGAGTGCTTTTTAAGATAACAACCTTCGTGAGAGACGAAATCCAAGTATGATTTAAATACATATCTGTGATGACTCCTTAGGGTTTATCTGGCGCAAAATGTCAAGGGTTTACTGAAAGATAATGTTAGGCGCGTGTACTAAATGTTATTAACATATAGCGACTAATTGACGGCCACTGACTCATTGGGGAGTGTCTGTGTTCTTTGTGAAGGATTGCTTTTATTGGAAGCAATGTGGGTTGTATATTAATGATCGATATGCATTTTTTTCTTATGTTTAGGCTCGCGTTTGATCACTATTAGGCGTGCTCCATCGTCGGCCACATCATCGCTTACCATCAGGTGAGATACCTAGAGACCTATTCCCCTATAGGAGGGCCTATTCTTCTGTTTCCTTCTTCTTTTCTTTTATTTTTGTGTGTACATAAATTGTTAAATAAATAAAAATAAAAACTGTCATATAATTTTGATGGTAGGCTATGATGTGGTGGACGATGGAGCACTCTTGCCTAGAAGTAACTAATTCGCTCTAGACTCAAAGACCCCTAGGTTGTGGCCATGAGGACACACAGAATCCGGCAGGGAATTCCACTCCTTAGCTATACGCAAAATGAATTTATTCCTAAACGCTTTATACATATGGGTGGGATGTCCACCATGTACCCATGGCGCAACGCCGTACGTCTAGTGGTCCAATGATTATTGTATAGGATGCATTTTGGAGATTGTGCGTGAAAATTACTTACCTATATTACTTGATTCTGTCATCACATTTCTACCATCATATCAAAGGGCAATTTGCCTGCTGCGGTCTTCTCGTCCGATTATAATTTGGGTGTCTTGGAATAAGTTCTTAATAAAATAGTGCGCCTTACCATCAACGATTGCATCACTGCATACCATCAGGTGGCATCGCAGTCAAGCACTAGTTTATATCAATTTAAAAAAAAAGTTTATGCGCTCTTTGCATACTTTATTTTTAAGTAAAATCAACAAATATCTTCTCCTGCTTTGTGTCGAGCGAGATTGTCAGAATTTTAGCGACTCTAACCTACCAGTGATCCTTTAGTTGCCCTTTGAGACTCTTTCAATCAATATTGCAGCCCTTTGCACCCCTGACCAGACAGCCTCGCTACCTACAATTTCCTGACCAGTTTTTTTACCTCTTTCGCGGTTCTTTTCTGATTAATTTCGTTGCGGGATCCAACACTAGGATAAGCGTAGGGACCCAATAGGGTCAATGTCCGCAAGTGCCGCGGGAAATTTCTGAAAAGGATACCCGTGGTCCTAAAAAGCAAAGGGCAACTGAAGGACACTAAACTACTCAGTAAAAGTCTGACACGCCCTCCCACTCTACCCTAGAGCGCGAGAAGACACTAGATAATTTCCCACCTCAAAAAAAAAACACTTTCGGATCATTTTTCCGGGACTCGACGAGCTTCATTGACTTAGCACTTTTATGGTGGTTATCACTGTTGAGTCTCACTTTGTGGAGATACAGTGCTTAGGAACAGTCTGATCGGCCGAACCCAAATAAATATTTTGGGGTAGCTTTGCGTTTTTATAATATTTAAGTTTTAATAAAATCACGTCCTTATTTTAATCCTGATAGTACTTTTATTTTGATTCCAATAGTAGGAAACAATTTATTTATTTATTTTGCACTTATTCACACTCATCATAATACAAATACATGTGTTTACCTTTGGTCTTTACTGAATTATATTGTAAAAAAATAATTAATATTGTCTGTCGGAAGAGACTGGATCCGG
Organism: Mythimna vitellina; assembly: GCA_949316375.1. Lineage (NCBI taxonomy): Eukaryota > Metazoa > Arthropoda > Insecta > Lepidoptera > Noctuidae > Mythimna > Mythimna vitellina. Next base: position 3,447,305 of record OX438691.1, on the reverse strand, counting down.
CGACACAGGGTATCCTAGTGCGGAATCCAGTGTCACGTTTAACTTTGTAACACTTTATGTAAACAAATAAACTTTATTATTATTATAATTGAGGGTTCATGAGTCAAAATTCTAATTATCAAATCATTAATATTTTATTGTACGAGTTAAATATTCGAATTTAAAATAAATACTATACCTACAAAAATTGATGCTCACATAATTTCCGTTGGAAAGTAAAATTTAGGTAAACAAATTAAACACCCGAATACACATTAAAATAACCGTATTAAGTTATTTAAGCTATAACTTGTGTTAAGTGAAAGTTTGCCAATCTAAATCTTATCTTTTAACTTTATAAAGATTACCTGATAACATTTATTTTAATGGGGCCGGTCTATATCCGGAGGATATCTTCACAGAAATTTTTAGATTAGATGAAGAGATTTCGTGTGAATCTGTATAAATTTTATAAAATCATTATGAGTTTTTTGATCCCAATGTCAGCTGGTAAGCAAGTTGGTAATTTTAGTAAGTCGGGCATTCGGGCATTGTGTTTGTGGGTTTAGTCTTAGAAATTGACATCCTACGAGTTAACAAGTAATATAGCCGCAAAAAAAAAGGCAGTTTTTTTTTCGGTCACAATTCTTGAGAGAATACTATTTCAAATGGGAGGACTTATTAATTACGTTAAGAAAAAACAACTAGGTAATACTTCACAACCGTTACATTACTCCGAATGAATATTCTAACCGAAAGTAAAAAAAAAAAGTAGTCACAAAAAAAAAGTAGTCACGTAGTCACAGTCGCTATTATTTTGACAATGTAAAGATGGGTCTACGGTAGGTGAGCCGAGCACGAGCCGAGCTCAAATTCGTGTAGTGTCGTTCGTGCTCGGCTCCTCTAGAGTCGATGTACACTACACGAATTTGAGCTCGACTCGTCCTCCGCTCGTGCTTGGCGACTCTAGCGTACCTACCTTTACTTTTAAAACAAGCTAAGCATTTTTTTTTTCATAGTTTACGTACACTACTATTTTTTTTTTTTTTGTTAAAAGGAAACATCAAATAACTTTTCTCTTTGCTCTTTGCTCATTATGGAGCAAGAGCGGGTGTCAAACGTTTACTGACCGAAACCGAGTTTCTTTAGAACAGTGGTAACCAGAGGCACCGACTCCGTGGGTGCTCCGGGCTCGAGCACCCATGAGAAATAAACAGTGAGTGCCGAGCACCCCTGAGAATAGACTTCAAGAAACAGTAATCGCCTTTTAGGTTATGTATAAATTATAATATTTCTTAATAATAAAAACTAGTTTCATTTTTACGCGGTATATAAGTAGGATATTTATTTATTTGTCGGTCTATCAGTGTGCATTTCTCTTCTCACACTTCGCCACTTTTTCGAGTCATCAAATGAGCATGAGCACCCATAAGGTTTTCTAAAAGCCGGCGCCCTTGGTGGTAACTCGTTCGAACGATCCTGCAGCTTAATACACTAATATTAAAATATGAATCTTGTATCTAAAAAAAAATGAGTATAATAATTTTTTGATTGCATTTTTTGCGACGGATCTATTCTCTAAATTAGGTGATTTATTTTTTTATTTAAAACTTTATGCACTAATGAAATAAATATTGTACGAAAGCGGACTTATGCGGTGATTGAGTGTGTAATGATAATATTTACGATAAATCTAAAAATGTAAATAGGTCTACTACTGCATGTCATTGTGTCTTTACTGCAAATTATGGGCTTTTTGAGGTGAAATATCATTAAATGGCTTCTCTCGCTATATGGTGGGCCGAGTGTGAGTGTCAGACTTATGGATTAACCCACCTGTGTTCATACGATTGCCCTTTGTTTTCCAGAGCCAGGGTAACTCTTTCGAACAATCCACGATATTAGGCGCCTCAGATACTCATGATGAATCCTAGATGGTTTTATTTTAAGGTGGGAAAATCATATAATGACAAATCCCGCTCTTTGACGGAGCGAGATATAATGTCAGACTTTTACCGAATAAAAACCCACTCCTGTTTCTTCATTGCCGTCATCCCAGGGCCCCGGGTTACACTTTCACACAATACCCTGATAATCTACAATAATATTATAAAGAGGAAAAATTTGGTCCGGTCACAAAAAATTTTTCACCGATAGAAAGCTGCTTTATTCCTGAGTGACTTAGGCTACATTTTATGTACGCGGGGGAAGCTGCGGGCAAAAGCTAGTCTACACTAATATTATATTGAGGTAAAGTTTTTTTTTTGTTTGTAGGCGGTTATCTCTGAAAATACTGGTCCGATTGCAAAAAAATTTTTACCGATAGAAAGCCGCTTTATTGCTGAGAGTGACACAGGCTATATTTTATGTACGCGGGGGAAGCTGCGGGCAAAAGCTAGTATCACATATTTTAGTCACAAAAAATGAATTAATAATGGCCCGATAACAATCGCCACTATTCACAAAAGCCTCGATTTTTAAATGCCTGTCGTAAAAAGCGATCGCGGTTATCATACGATCTGAATGATGACCAAATTAATGTTAATATAAGCGATCTGGAATTAAAAGTTAGATATTACATATATCTATTGAAAAGTGAAGGCTATTTAATTTTAAAACTCGTTGGGGAGTCGATCACATGAAATGGCAAGGATGTTGCCTCAAAACTTGTACTTGACCGCTTTTTTCCTGTCAGAAATCAGCAAAGAACTTCTCCCGAGTGGAGCGAGGGGGAGTGTTTTACTTTTACTGACTAAAAGCCTTCGTAAAAAATGTTCCATTAGTTGCCCTTTGCGTTCCAGGGCGACGGTAACTTTTTCGAACCATCCCACGGAGACACTCTTAATTAAAATATGTTTAATTGCAGAGAGATTCAGTTGCTAAAGAAACAGGTTTTAGGAAAAACCAAATAACTATAGCGAGAAGGTAATCATAACAAACAAATGAAGGCATCAGTCAGTTACGCAGTACTTCTTCGAGGCTATCTTGCTGCAACAGCACTGTATCGCACAATACATTACTCCCTTAATCTTTATTGAAACCAACCTAACAATATTTTAGGTTGGTTTCAACAAACATTTTGGATTCGTTACCGTTCTTTTTTTTGGCTTCAGACGGTTTCTGCATTAACCAGTTTCAAATTTAGAAAGTATTAAGTTTTTAGTCAATTTAAGTTACTTTGAGTTCCATTAGAATGTGGATGTAACATTCTAATATTTTTGCAGTATTTCTCAGCAAATGTTTCGAGTCAGCTGTCCCGGCAAGCTTCGCCGTGATGTCAATACTACAACAATTCTCAGCTCAATTTTACTGAAACTCGTACCTGTTTCAATGATTCCACATTTTGTCCAGCTGCATAGACACTTCAGACATAAAACTACACCAATTTTACAATGTCCACTATGAATCAATTTGCGAATCATTAAAACAGCTACGGAACATCATTCGAAAAAATCCCGCCAAAAACTTGAACATTTTGTTTTTGTCACCATTCTTTTTTCAAACGTTAAACATTTTTTTAATTATTATTTTTAAACATACCATATTTCCTTTAACTTTTTTAAATTTAGAATCGAACACTTTAATCCCGATAAAACTGACATAAAAAACAGTCACTACTGTCCCCCACCCCATCCTTCACCACCCAATCAACAAATCAGCCATAAATTCAAGTATAATTTCTGAAGGCAGCAGTCAATCATTGGCAGGTTATCTTGCAGCAGCAGCTCTCTATCGCTCTATACATCACCTACCCCCGGCGCCGCCCGCCCTTATCACAGCCCCGCACGCCCAACTCGTTATTTTACTACACAAGTACACACCACGTGGACTTGTGCAAATATGAAAATGTTGTTAAATTTTATGTGTGTGTTCTTTGTTGATCTGTGTGTGTGTTAGGTTTTTAGTGTGTGTTTTTTGAGTAATTATTTTTAGAAATTATTTGTAATAAAACTGCTAATTCTGTAGAAGTTTTAGTTTGCTGAATTAAGATGCTGATATTATCAATATAATTCTCTAAGTTCACGCTTGGACCTTAAAAATATTTTTAAAAATGAAAACAATATTTTCAAAGAAAAAAATATATTTATCATAACATAAAACTACTTGTACTTCGAAGGGGGAGACATATTAATTAATAAATGAAATCACATAATTATAATAAAAATATCCCCACCACAATGGTTTTAGTGACTCCTATTCAATATGGCCTGATACACCCGTAGCATAAATCATAGACAAAATGTATAAAAGCATTTCAGTTTCCATTTTTAATTACCAATACAACAAAGTGAATGTAGATAACTTAAAACACTTCAAATCTTGAGTATTATTTATAAAAAAACAGAGATTATAACAATGTGAAGTTATTTCGAGGTGTGTTTACCTTTAGCCGCTCGTTTAAGTCAAAAGGGTGTTATCAGTGTGGTGCATCCATCACTCGGCGAGCGGGTTGCCAGTGTAGAAAATAATATTTATTTATTGAGTTTTTTTTTTCTTTCGTGTTAGGATTTGATTTTGTGGGACATAGAAATAAATTGTTGTAGAGAATTCAAATTGTTAGATGAACTTTAATTTTATTTTGTTAAACTTAGCAGCTACTGCAGGTACTCCAATATTGTTATGATGTACTTACATAAATGTGATGAATTTCTGGTTAAACCATGAGGTACTTAAGACTAGTTTCTGAATTGAGTATTTTGAATAAATAATGTCAAACCCTACTTTATCGTCAAGTTTTGACAGATTTTCAGTACTTCAAATGCTTAATTCAAAATATCTCGCGTTAATAATGTATCTTTGTATAATATTTTGCTTATTAAATTCGTCAATAATAATAGCTCAATTTGGACAAGAAACATTTACGGCTGAATTTCACTAAAACTTCCCAACAATATTCTTCTAAATCGAAACATTTTTATAACCATCGAACTTCAATAAACAAACCACGAGTAAACAAACAACACAACATTCTAACCCTAACTAAAATCCATAGAGCAACATAAAAACGTTGAATGTGGCAACACTAGGCGACGCGGCACGGCGGCGCGACGCGGCTCGACGCTCGCCTCCTGTTATCAGCGCACACCACCCGGCGTTTGTCGCGTTTTATTTCAGACTACCTATAGCCTGTTTAAACTTCACACTCCCAAGCCTTTTAATGCTTGAGGTCAAGTCAACACGCTTTGTAACATGTTTTCGGAAAGTGACGCGTTTCGCATGTTTTATGGCGCGATTTTTGGGTTATCTATGGCCTGTAGCGGTTTACTGCCGTTCTAAGTTTGAAATGGATGCGGTTCTTGTTTTTGGTTTTGACGTTCATATTAATAGATAGCTTTCTTATAACTGAATTAACCTGTAAATACTAAAAAGAAAATTGGTGACGCAGAATTTCAGGATAGTAGTTTTTTTTTTTACAGAGAAACTATACATAATTTGTCTATTTCAAAAAATCTTTATATTTCACTCAACTTAAACACAGATTTTTAACGATGTAAAGTAATATAAAAGCAGGTTCTATATCATAAGGACAAATAGAAATGTTACATTTGCTAAGTGGTTTCCTCAATTCAAAAGTGTGACATTATACTTACCGAGTAAATACATAATGTTACATACAACTTATATCAGTATTGGACATGGACCGACTTATGTTTTATCGAAAAAATATATATTTTGTGGTTAGCAGTGTTAAACATTTGTCATTTTTCGAAAAGCAAGTGAGATAAAAAGAAGACCGCAGTCAGTATTTCAATCAATTGGGTGTATATATTGTTTGCCATAGGTACCTAATGACAGAAAAAATAGCGGTAGATATTCTATTATCATTACACGTCAATCAGGATAATAATTAGCTTCAAGACCTTATCAATAACAAATATAAGTAGACCCAGTTATTTAATCTAAAAAGCTTCATAAGTTCCATATTCAAATCAAAACACTGCGATCGCACAGATTATGTATGCAGCCATAGACACGTCATCCCGCAATAATCCCGCCTTTTATACGACCACAGATTATAAATAGGATTCTGTCATGTATAGTGGACAGCAAATTGCTGTATAAAACGCCACTTATGGCATGATATGGACCCTAATTAAACAGTAAGTAGTCTTATCTCAGTAAGAAGAGACGACGTTTAACGCTATCTATCGTTATGACAAAAAGAAACCAATGCAATCTGCGTGCACATCTCTCCCATTAAAGAAAAATAATCATAGACTATGGTATGTCGTAATTAGCTTATTAATTTATTCTTATCTAGCGAACCCTTACTAATATTTTATATAAGATAACGTTTAGTATTGCTTTTTATTATTTTGTTTTACGATTTTGCAGCTCAATAAAAATATAATTAAAATGTCGTCTAGATACGCAGTATTTTTTTTTTAATTCTTTTATATTTTAGTAAAAAGTCACGCATACAAATATTTTATTTTCTATTCTTAAAATAGTTTGTTCTTAGCAATGCTCTAAAATGATCAATCACAACCCCATTACGCTTTCAACAATATATTCGTAATTCGTACCTACATGACAAAAGCCAGACAAGATATCCAAAAAAAAAAGAATAAGATTTTCACGAGAACTCGCCATATCTCTGTAAATCGGCGCTCTTAAGGCAATCCTTATCCCATTTACGTGTCTCCCATTACCATTAAAATCTGAACTTATCTCGCTCAATAAAAACCTGAACCGGTCCAATATATAAATAATACACAGAACAATAACGGCTGGTAATTAGGCAATAAATTCTTCAAGCCGATATGAGAGATATTAAGAAAAAGGCAACGTTTGATTTGTTTGTGGCTGACTATGTGCTGTTTGTGTCCATTTTTTGATGCGGTACGATAATTCTTACAGAGTTTTTGCAGTCACTAATAAAGTACACCTATGTTACATAAACAGCACTCCAGCAACGCTTTCTCCCTCTAGGATCCCTCTCTCTAAAGTCTTCTGAAAACTTTCTCACTAACACACGTACATTCAATCCATGATTTTTTCTGAATTCAAATCAGGTTTGTCCAAAATAATGTACGTCTGCCGCATCCTTTTAATCTTGCTGTCAACGTTGCCAACTGGCTCTTCTCTTTCCTGCGACATGAATTTATTTGATCTGATTCTATTTAAGCTCTTAACTATTAAAGGGATGGAACTATATAAGGTGTATAACTCCATCCCGCTTTCTTCCTCACATTTTAACACGTCATGGTAAGGCCCCAGAACAGCCTTACATAAAAGTTCTTCAAATTCCTAAACAACTACATAAAATCTTATAAAAAGTCGTATCGTATCTCACAATGTACATTCCATCCCGAAATCTCACGATAAGGCCGCATTCAGTTTTATATTTACCATGAGATAAGGGCCTGCCCGCGAATCGATTAGCTCACTCTAACAAACGATGCCTATCGGTATGTCTGGTCATCCGCTTAGCGTTAAAAATAACCAGCATCATAATCTCATGAAATGTTTTCTTTACATTTGTAAGGAATAAGCGGCAATTTTAGAGAAACTGCTGTTTAGCTCGCTTTTGTCAAATATTTGTCTATTGTCTAAAAAAGTTTACGTTCTGTCAATGTCTAGTGTAAATTTTTCAGCACAAAATTTTCTTTTTCGAATCTTCGCATTGGAGAATTCTTTTATTTTCTAGATATTAGCAAGTTTATTTTACTTGTGCCTATTGCTATATGTTCAAGCAATGTTTAAGTATCACATAATTTGTTCAACAGTTAAGTGACTCGCGGGTTGTTAGGCTTAAATAAATAGCCGCAAGTTATCAAGCCGGCCATTTGACCGTCAAATTCACATTCCCTTCAACTTGGCATTTTAGATAGATCGGCCACCCACGTCCGTCAGATAGCCAGGACATAGGCGGCGATAGGTTCGGGCGCGCTCGGGTCGCGTCGGGCGGCTTCGGGTCCGCTCGTAGATGTTCGCGATTATGCCCACGCGCACACAGATTGAAGTGTGGAAATTTGTTGCTTTGTCATATTCAGAGATTTAGATATTCGATACGGACAAGTTATAGCGAATTGTTTGTGAATATTGTTTTAGAGATAATATTAATAGAGACAATGTTTCTTGAAATAAACTGCGGTGAACCTATCTAGCTGTGCGGTAACATAAGTCAACCACAAATTGATTTCGACTTACCTATAAAGGGAAGCTATAAGATATAATTGTTGAGATAATACGGTCCACTCAAATTTTAGAACAAGCACTAGACATTTTGCACATACAAAATGAAAGAAGGAAAGAAATACAGAAAGAAAATAGATATATTTCGCAAAACACAAGACACAAAAACATTGGTTAGGTTAGCTTACGAAACCATATAGGTCACGTCACGGCTTCGCCAAAAGACGGCTGGTCAAGTTCAGCATAAATGCCAGACAACTACTGCCTACTAGTGTACAGCTTATAAATCTAAATAGTACGTGGTTGGTCAAGCTTTTTACAGTTACCAAGCTAATTCTACGTCATCCGAATCAGTCCCGCAATCAGGGTGTTCAGGAAAATTCACACCGCCAGTTGTTAAGTGGCGCCAACTGCAGCTGTCAAATCTTTTCCTTTGAAAACGTCACGTCGTCATCACGTTGATGTCTAAAGTTTGACGTTGACATTGATATCTAACTAATGTCAATAACATAAGCGTTTTGACAGATACCTAGACCTGACGCCTCAGTGTTGCCATCTTCCAAACGTCATTTTAAAATACCCTCATTAATATACTTTCTAAATTCAAAACTTACTTTTACAATTTCCGCAGGGCTTCCACTTTAGCATGCAATACCTGCAACAGCGTTCCATTTATCTCCTCCGTTCGCAAGAACGTTATCAATGTCCAAAATATCTAGATATTAATTCTCAGCTGCACTACGTGTGCAGGATAACGAAAATTCACCCCCATTGGGGGTGGAATAGGGGCGTAAGGGGGCGATAGCGATCGCTTATTGGTCGATACACCAGATTTATGCGGTCTATCTGCACTGTCTTAATTTACGGTTTGCTTGTGCATGGATCATAGCTTTTGAAAAAAATAGGAAAACTGGGATCCTGGTTCTGTTTTTTTATGCTTGGATTTTGAATTTTCTAGTACCTTTGATATTTGAGTTTTATCAAAGTCAAAGTCAAAATCAAAAGTTTTTTATTTCACATAGGCCTACATGGGCACTTATAAAACGTCAGAAGCTAGTGCACGGTTCCAAATTGGAAATCTATTTTGAGCCATCATTTTGAAATCAATGCAAAAAAAATGATTGTAAATACTGCATTACAATGATTTAAAAAACCACTCCACCATCATTTTAGGAAGTTCTGGTTAGGCAGCTTGATTCAGGAAACAGTACTGGACACGGATCGTATAGTTAAGTTGGCGCTCAGGGTTCCAGGGAAAGGAACCTCCCTTTCCCTGGAACCCTGAGCGCCAGTAGCTTCGGTCTTATTCCCAATACCAGTTGGATAATATTTTTTATATTTTTAATTTTTTTTTACATGTTTTTATAAGAAATATTTTAAAATGTATTTAATAAGTTAAAATGACCAATAAAATATTAATATTGTATGATCTTAGAGTCAAATATATAACATTAAATATCAATTTATTTAATAAATTGGCTATCCTTAGTGTAGGCAAATAACATGAGCATTGACGTACTCACTGGTAGCACATTAGTGTTAGTGTGCGTGTACACAAAAACACTCAAGTGACTAAAATATCGAAATTCATCAAAATAGGCAGGTTAAAATAATTCTTGATTTATTTATTTATTTAATACTTTATGCACAAACGTGCATACGTGTTAAACGTGCTACCAGTCAACCTTAGAGTGATGCAGAGATAAATAGTGGTAGGTGCAATAAAAGAGAGAGAAAAGGCGAATAGATACAAGAATAGATATACTAATAAACCATTAATATTATACAGTTATACAATACATACAAATTAATAAATAATTTTAGGATATAAAAATAAAAAAATATTGTTAAATTAATTCGAAATCCGATTTTGAACATACCTGCTACTTTCAGAATGAGCGTTTATTATGTTAGAATACTATTAGCACATTTCAAGCATTTTTCTAACATTTCATGTAGGCGACTTTTTAACAGAAACCTACATCTATATACCCCAGAATATCACTCACAACGCTTTCCAACAGTACATCCACGACAACTTCAACCAAATCGATTTTCTCATCCCATCCTACTCGCCAAATAAATCAAACATAACCTAGACATCTGAGCAGTCTAGACCAGCGTTATCTGAACACGTGTACCCCATTCCAGATGCCTTAGATACGGGGCTTTTAGCCCGAGATACGGGCCACTCGGCAACCATCACACTCAATCTTGTTCTTGTTAAAAATAAACGAATGATATGAGGCTATTTACAAGCTGAGGCGAGCTTGCGTGCTGATTGGCTGAATGTGGAGATTGGTGGTTGGTGAAAATTAGTTTTAGCGCCAAAAGGTGCCTGAAACATCAGCAACAAAATTCTTAGCGTTGTGGGTGGTCGAGCAGACTGCTCAATATTGTGGCATTGTGCGCAGATGCATATCGAGAAGTAATTACAAAATTTTTACATAATTTTTAATACGTAAGTACAATTACTAACAAAAATATGGATCAATTTTGTATCTGAGACAATTAAATTATTATTATTATATATCATATCCTGCCCAACTGCAAATAATAGTTTTTTAAAAAGTTGAAATAATCAGAAAAAGACGTTCCATCTAAAAAAATAGGTTAAAAAATCAAGCTAACTTAACTTAACCATACCTTCTTTTAAAACAACAACTTTTTCCATTCTATGAATAAAATGCCACTCATATCCACAATCTCTCTAGACTTGTTATAAATAATTAAAAAATCTGTATTAAGACGTAGACGATAATTTAAATCGATTGCGTTATTTGAAAGGCTCTACCGGGGAAATAGCTTCCGATCTTTCATGATAACGCTCACCTATTATGCACTATTGCTACATTTAAACATGATAAGTTATTGCGATCAAGTATCTTTAAAGTCCATATTTTATCGATATGCTTGATACATATTCAATGATATCTTAGTAGAGAGAAAATGGCTGAATCAAGAATATTTTCCGGTCGCATTCTTGAAATGATTAGATGGAGTACTTTTGCACTAAATAGATTTTTTTAAGTTGTATCTTTATCTATGGAGGTTGAGGGATGAGACGCATGTTACTAAAAGAGTTATGAATTTACATGTGGATGGATGGAGAGAGAGAGGGAGACCAAAGAAAAGATGGATGGATTGTGTGAAGAGTGATATGAAAGAAAAGGAAGTTAGTGATAGCATGACGAGTAACAGGGCAAAGTGGAAGAAAAAAAAACGTGTTGCGCCGACCCCAAACAACACGGGACAAGGGCAGGAAGGTGATGAGTTATTGAAATTATAGCACAGTCCAACCATATTATACCTTGAAGCATGCAAATCACAAGCTTTATTATTATATTTAATAACACATTTTCTTGAAAAAAATATTTATAATTATATGATACTACAATTTAGTTTTATTTATTTCACCGTATCAAATAACAAAGAAAAATATTAAATGAAGTTGATAATGTCACTTGAAGGATTGTAGTAAAAATGTCATTTGTTAAATAATAATGTCAAGATACAACACAATTCCTGCATCGCGTAAAGAGTTCTTCGATCGATTTGGACATATACTCGTAAAACAACCTACAATCACCAATCGAACAGTTCCCCGATCAGACATAACATCCGTCTGGTTGGAGGATTGTCTCTTTTCAACGGAGGTTTGCAGGACATCACACTCTGTTCCGCAAACTTCTAAAATTAAATGATTAAAAAACGACGTCGTCTCAACGCTCAGTCACGTGGTCAGAACAAAGGAATCGGAGGCGTAGCCTACTCGAGGCGTTCGACGCAAACGAAACGATCGTAACTTGGCTAGGGGGGCTGGTGACTAAAGGGGTCACTCCTAAGCCGCGCTGTGCAACCTTAAAGACTACCTAATAAAGTTTAATTTATCAAAAGCTGCTCCAGGAAATGTTACCCGGCTTAAAAAATAGCGATAGTATATTAAGTTTTACCTTCACACACCTTATCTTTCTAACTTTACATAATTACCATGAGCAATACACAAATTAAATTAGATTCACGATAAACTGGACAAAACATTAATTAACACAACTTTTAGACTCATCTACAGGTTGTTTCTTTTTCTGAAATGATGTTGATGATACAGACTATGCCTTATTTTGGGACAGACAGTATCTCTTGAAATAAATACAAGAAAAAATAGTACCAAAAACAATACAAAACACTTAACTTTTTCACGTGGTTAATTGATAATAACCAGTGCTTGACTGCGATCCCACCTGATGGTAAGCAGTGATGCGATCATTGATGGTGAGGCGCACTAGTTTATTAAGAGCCTATTCACTCTTGCCTTAAAGACACCTAAATTATAGTTGGACGGGACCGCAGTAGGCAAATTGTAAAAATTCTGACGACTTCGAAACCTCCTTTTTTTGGAAGTCGGTATATAGTGGATTTTAGATAGTAAAAGCCTGACACTCACCCGCTCCACTAAAAGCAGGAGAAGTAGTTACTTATTTGATGTCTCACAACAACAAATTCACATTTCTGTAATCCGGAAACGTGTCCAGCAGAGTGACAGTATTGCCACATTGAATGGCAACGCCGTATTTAATAGTTTTTCTTTATTATTAGTTCAGATTATCAAAAACCTCATTTTTCAACGAGTTACTCAGCTGAAAATGTGACAGTATAATATGGTAATTCAGTCACCATAGTTTATTATCAAAACAGATAAGTATTGGGTGTGCCATGCCCAGCCCGTTTATATCGTGCCGCGCTATGGATGCATGTTAATTAATTATACAGGCCTACTTTGTTTACGTTCTAATTATATTTGAGCACTAGTGGGTTAAAATGGGGAGGTGGATTGTGTGAAAAGTGTTCGTTTAAATTGTGTGATGCGTTTAAACAATCTACTCTAAGACTATTTAGGATTTTCTTTAAACGCATGGGAAAAAACTTTGAATACAAAATATATATATATTTAAAAAGTCCATAAGTCATTAATATAAAATAAGTAAATATAATAAGTGGTGACGGGGGTGGGGACAAGCTCTCGCACTTTTCCGCACTAGTACGAAAAACAATAAATTGCATGCCTAAAAGTGTCCTGAATAAGAGTGTGTTTTCGATTAAATTTATTGAAAAATGTATTATTGATGCACAAATTTAAGACATTAGTACAATCTTGTATTATGTATTCTCACTCTGTAACTCAAAGGTTTGCTGGGAGAAAACTCATTGTTGAGTTAAGCTCGCCTTTGTACATAAACTGTATTATCTCCGTGTACTATGTATGTTTTATTTGTATCTTAGTGGCAGATATCTCAATATAACTATATAACTAACTATATTCACATCCAAACCGCATTTAATTCGGCCAAAGGCCGTCCGTATATATAGCTTGGCCAGGCCGGCTTGATACGCAAATCTATTAACTGAGACCCAGGCGCAGACGGGGACAATGCCTAGATGGGTATCTAGCACCCACGCTAAGCTTTGTAACCCCCTGTGAGCTTTAATACGCTTGCAGATACTAAATATTGTGGAGAAGGCTATGCATATGTGGATATGTCAAAGGATTCCGTTAGTGTACACGATACAGCTTAACCTTCTATAAAATATATATGCTATACCTAGGTACAGTCGATATTTGGTCTGTGTCATAAAGGTGGGACAAAGACTTTGCCGGAATCTGTGTTTCCTGATGGCTACAACCCGGGAATCTTTAAGTCAATAGTGAATAGGTTACTTCTAGGTAGGCGCGCTCCATCGTCGACCGCATCGTCGCTTTCCATCAGGTGAGATAGCGGTCAAGCGCGAACCTATCAAGAATTTAAAAAAAAAGTCTTGGTCTACACAAGAAACTGGGGTTTTAAATGTGGGAAATAAAAATATTTTCTCCCGCTCTGGGTGAAGCCAGCGGGCTGGTCAAACTTTTATTGACGAAAAACCACCTGTGTTCTTTCGGTGCGTTCTAGGGCCACGATAACTCGTTCGAGAATCTATATTTTGACTATAAGGAGTCTTCAGAAACGCAGACTGATCGAAATGTAGTATATCAGTGGATATCTATATATATAAAAGTGAAATACCACTCACTGATTAATCACGAAATCTCAGAAACTATAACACTTAAAACAGACTTACAATTTGGCAGGTAGGTTCCTTATAGGGTGTAGTAGACATCTGCTAAGAACGGATTTTCCAAAATTCATCCCCTAAGGGGATGAAACGGGGGTCCAAAGTTTGTATGGAGGAACCGACATTCACGCGAGCGAAGCTGCTGGCAGAATCTAGTATTAATATAAAATAGGACGTTTTAGGAACACATTCATTGTTCGTACAGTGAAGGAGTGGAATTTCTTGCCAGAATTTGGGGTTCCTGAACAAGCTATCTTTAAGTTAAGAATGAGTAGGGTACTTCTAAGGAAGCGTATTAAATCCGCGTCCACATCATCGCTTACTAACTGGTAAGATGATGGTAACAAAAAAAAATCGTTGACTAAGACTTAATAAATTCAATTGATTCTAACCTGTCCCATCTCAGTACAGACCTTCGATTACCATTTTACAAATTAAACTAATAATAACTTTATGAAAAATTAAAATAAAATATTGTCTCGAGATATCGTGATCTTCAAATCATAATAGATCTATCTTGATCTCTGTGATCAATGCGATTGTCTGTAGTGTCCACATATTTGCACTTCTAATGACCTCAAAACGCTACTGTTGCCTCGCTTGGCGCGACTTCACTTTTCATTATATACCAGAATATCAGGGGTATACTACTATGCTATAAAAAGATACATTTTGTTTATTTGTTGAAAAAAAATAACGTTCTCTAAACGTTGAAGGAAATCATCAGGGCCTAGTATTAAAAATTCGAAGACATGTGACATTCACCAATCCACACTAGGCCCGCGTGACCCCTTCCCACTGCTAGAGAGGAGGCCTGAGTCTCAGAAGGGAACATTATAAAGCTAATCTATGTTATGCTAGATATATAGATAGATTGATTTTGCTTTTACCAACCAACGGATCGAAAAGACGAACAGACCATATTTTTACAAAACTACCCTCAAATTCTAACACAACAAATATAAACAATCCACCTCACTCCTGACAACTCTACTCCCATCTGATTGATCGTCTCACATACGCATCAAGTATGTAAAAAGCCTGAAAATAAGGTGCGTTGACACGCCACTGGCGTCACGTGTCACGCTGTCACGCATGACAACGTGTGTCAGTTGCGTGGCGATGGCGTGATAAGCGTGATAGTGGGTACGCGATGCGTATAGCCTTGCTGAAAAAGTGATAGCCGTGTGGATTGGTGGAAGGTGGGAGATGATGAGAGTGAGATAAGGAATTTCTGGATGTGGGGCTAAACACTTTAGATTAATTTTCTTAAATTAATATTATCACCACACATCGATTCTTCTACGTAAGAAACGAACAATTGAAACTTAGGCCTTGTGGGCTTATGTGAATTAAATATTTTGACCACAATAAAATTCGCTTGACACTAAGCCCTAAAGAAGGTAATATTTTGAAGTGGAAATCAATTTCTTCTGGGCACTATCTTTTTAAAAAAAATCCGTAACATAACCTCAGTTTAACCTGAAGAAAAGCAACCTCAGTTGTAACTTTAAAATTTTTTGTTTGGCAAAATGCTAGCTCATGTTAACAAAAGTTTTAGTTAATTGTTTACTTATCTTTATAACTGTATGTATTATATCTTGATATACCCCCGATATACCAGTGGAATTCCCTGCCGGAGTCTGTTTCCTGACAGCTACAACTTAGGGATCTACATCAAGAGTAAATAGGTTACTTCTAGGCAAGCGTGTTCCATCGTCGGCCAGGTCAAACGCGAGCTCATCCATAAAAAAATATATATACCCTTTTCAGTAACTTATAACTTGGACCACACAGAAAACCGCTCATATTTCTCTGCTGTCATCAAAGAAATCTTATTAAACGAGTTTCAGATGTAAATACAAATAGTTTTTAGTTTCATAACGCTATAACATTAGTTAAGAAGCGGTTACAGCAGCAATATATTAATCAACAAGTCGACAGCATGGGTATTCTGATGACAACTTAATTTGTTTTTAAGATTCATTTTATCGTTTTATTAATATTTAATATTAGGTTTAGTTATTTTTATGGAGGTCAGAGTGTAGTAAATTAATTTTAAATCTTGATTTTAAAACTTTACTTACATTGATACTTGACGCCTTTTTTT
The DNA here is from genome assembly GCA_949316375.1 of Mythimna vitellina. Lineage (NCBI taxonomy): Eukaryota > Metazoa > Arthropoda > Insecta > Lepidoptera > Noctuidae > Mythimna > Mythimna vitellina. Next base: position 3,430,969 of record OX438691.1, on the reverse strand, counting down.
AGGTCGGAAAATCATATAATGACAAATCTCGCTCTTGGCCGGGCGGGAGATAGTGTCAGACTTTTACTGACTAAAAAGCCACTCCTGTTCCTTCGTTGCTTTTCGTACCGGGGCCGAGTCTTCCTTTCAGAATCAGTCCGTTGGCCCCGGTAGGCTTCATCTCCTTGAGGCGCGCGTGGAACAGTACGCGCCGTTGACGACTTGGGCTCGGTCGACGGCGAGCCACCCATTGCTCGCCGTCGGCAAGCCCGCGCTTACGGTGACCGGAAATCGGGATCGGAATCCCGGTGGCGGCCCTATAACAAGCTCTCAACGTGATTTGACGACTTAAACTGAATTGTTAAAGGGATGGAGCTACATAGGGTGTATAGCTTCATCCCTCTTTCTCGCTCACACGAGTGACATTTAATATTTCGTGGTAAGGCCCATTATCGTTGTTTAATTTAGACTCCTCATTTTTTTTTAGGTGGGATAATCATCTAATGACAAATGTCGATCTTAGGCGGAGCGGGAGATAGTGTCAGACTTTTACTGACAAAAAACCCACTCCTGTTCCTTCTTAGCCTTCGTCCCCGGGTTTCACTTTCACACTATCCGTGGCCCAGTAGGCTTCGACCCTGCTGGGCCCCTACGATTTGCTGACATCTCCCTGAAGCGCGCGTGGAACAATACGCGCCGTCGACGACTTGGGCTCGGTCCGGTCGTTAAGGCTAGTAGAAAACTTCAAATGTATGGGAACGACATCATGTCAACGAAACTTGGTGTAACTTGGCTTGGCCTGCTGATAATACTTTCGAACATTCTCACAAAGCCTCTATAACTTGACATTTAAACAAATGCATTCATAACTCATTTCACAAATCACCTCAACTCCGACGGAATGCATCCAAAACACTTCACATTCAAATAACCTCAATTTTCATACTCTCCCCGCCTATACCACTGAATATTTCACATAACCACCAATAAAATGTCACGAATAGTGTGCGTTGACAAACGCTGGTACTTTTATTGACACACAGAGGGCGCAGTGCGTGCCGATAGAGATCTATTTTCACTTCCTCATACCTCAGGGTGGGGATACAGTGAGGAGCTTACGCGGCTGCTAAAGCGGGCACTTCTTTGTCACAATGAATATTGTGAGCGTTGAATACTGTGTGTTTATTTATTTATTTATTAAACTTCATGCAACATAAAGTACAAAGGCGGACTTCACGCCTTAGGCATTCTCTACCAGTCAACCCTGGGGTGGTGAAGAGACAATATGGTAGGTGCATAAAAAGAAAATTTTATACGAAAAACAAGAGTAAAAAAAATTATATATATAATTAAAATGCACATACATCAGAATGAAAATAGAACGCAGTACGCGTTAAAGTCAATGAAATAATCCTCTTTGGATTGGTTCACCGATTCACAGAACTTGACGGTAGGATATCAGCCTTTCTTTTTTCGTTACGAATCATCTTTAAAAAAAAAACTGGCGCATACTAGGAATGACTCCCATATCTTGGGTTTTTTTTATTGGGTGGGAAAATCATCTTATGACAAATCTCGCTCTTAGGTGGAGCAAGAAATAGTGTCAGACTTTTACTGACTAAAACCCTACTGAGATACTTCAGTTGCCCTTTGTGTTACAGGGTCACGATAACTCGTTCGTAATCCTCGCAGAATGGGAAACCAACCAAACAATAGTCTTAGCTATAGAGCGACCGTCCTTTGTTTTACTATATATCACATCTACTCGTCTATTACCCTTTACAACAGCAATATGCTTTTTAATAATGTGTATATAAAGCTGTAACTTGATTAAGTGACATTTTATTAAAGACTAGCTCGCTGCTTAAAAGTAGAACATTTCGAGGGGATATTGTACTCCTTATTATGAACAACTTTTACTATGGGACCAAACCTGAAATCGCGAAAAAAGAAATCAGCTGTTCCCTACGTTTATGTTTACATAACTCGTCAAAATGTATGGAGCAGCTGATTTTTTTTCGCTTTTCCAGGTTTGGTCCCATAGTAAAAGTTGTTCATAATGAGGAATAAAATGTCCGCTCGAAAATCTTAAAGTTAATTTTTTTACATCTTATATAACTTATGTTACTTAGTGATAAAGTAGCTACTACACTACAATTGCTATAGGATGGTGCGGGTGACAGCTGTCAGATTCATACAATGTAGCTACCTATCCTTTTCTCTCATTTTAAAGATACATATTTTCGTCCTGCTGTCATCCTACCTATGTATAAAAAACCATAGCTTCTGTCAGCGGCTTCGCAAACTTAACAGTAAAACATAATTATGTCACTCAGTGATAAAGTAGCTATTGTAGGAATTTTTATTTTTATACAAATACAGACCCCTTCTGACTTGGAGGTCTGTAATTAGCAATGACCTAAACAAAGCCCAAGTGAATGACTCGACGACCCAGAACCGAAATGTCTGGCGAAAAATGATGAAGAGAGCCGACCCCGAATGAAATGGGATAAGGCTAGGCAAAGAGAGAGAGAGAGAAAAAGAAATACAAATATTTCCTCTTTATAGTACAGATAAAGTCCAAAATGTTCGGGATTGAGCACGGTTGCTAGTGCTTGTCAATTCCATATATTTAACAGTTTTGATCAGATGCTAATCGCGCCCGTTCCCGCTAGCGCTTTAGTCACTCAAGACACAACCTTATGAGTATACGGCTAATGTAAAGGTGACATTATGTGACAGGGTGCAAACTTTGACGTACTTGTGTGTCGTGCCGGTTGTTTTTCGAGGGTAGTTTAAAGTTTGGAAGTGGGTCATGAGTTTTGGTAATTATTGCAGAGCCTAGTTATTTGCTATGGGTATTTTAATTTAATTAGTTGTAAATACTAGAGAACCTCATCATGATCATTTTAACTGTCGCCATAACGACTGGTCTTGTGCGTCTCCTATTCATCGGATTCCCACGACCCTCACCAAATCATCGGTCCACCTTGTTTGTGTTTTGACCTTCTAACGCTGCGTCTTCCGGTACACGGTCGCCACCATAGATTATATTTCTATGGTCGCCACTACAGAACCTTTCAGCCCCATCGACCATTTGTTCTGCAAGCAATGTGCACGGTTTGGCGATTCTTCGGGCTATATTGGAAACCTTGGTTCTCCTGCAGATAGCTTTCTTCACAATGCTCCTCACCAGAAGGTTTAAAGTCACCCAAAAGCCAATCAAAAGGGCTATGCTCAGAGTTTCCTAGAGGACCTTAATGCTAAGTAATTCTAAATAAGCCCTTGCCGAGTTCATTCTATGGATAGGTGACCATTCATTACATACCGAATCTCCTTCTCCTGCAGGTTGTTAAAAGCATATAAAGCCATTGCAACCGGCTGTCTTTTGAATATTTTTGACTGTTTTTATAGATAGTCAGAAATCTGAAAATCTGACACCAGTCTACCTTACCCCCTTAGGGGTGGAATTTCGTAAAATCCGTTCTTAGCGAATGTCTACACTCTATAAGGAACCTACCTGCCAAATTTTAAGTTTTTAGGTGTTATAGTTTCTGAAATTTCGTGATTAATCAGTTAGTGGTATTTCGCTTTTATATATATAGATTGATATTCAGCCGCACATAGTTAGGTTGTAAACTGACCCCAACATGGTTGCGAAAAAGCTGCGCAGATTGAATAGTTGCTAAATGTTAAATGATTTCGTAGCCCTTTAAAAATTGTGTAGGTATTTATGTGTATAAAAAATCAATAGCCCAAAAACTGAAAAATGGGAATTAGATTACTCACAAACACCGAGATACATTTTTCAAGAGAAGATTTTTAGGATTGAAACAATTTTCTACCAGCCAAAGACACTGTCTCTTAAGAGCTTTTCCATAACTTAGTAATGTACGTAACAATAAAAAACACCATAAACCATTTAAATCTATATTTTACAACCATCAAACTGACAATCCATTTAATTTTCAGGTAAGTACACCAACAAATGGCCGAGATAAACAACGCCTTGTAAGGTAATGTGCATATTAACCGGCCACTCTGCATAATGCTGCCGAACTGGACGACTGCCTAACGACGACAAAATGCGTTTTAAATTCACTCCCGCCAATAGTACAAACCATCTTACAGCATAATGTAACATTAATCCTTTGCCTCCATTCAATTTTAACAGAATAACCGACGCATAAAAACTCAGTGTGGAAAGCCGAAATAAATATCGATTCATAATTAGGGTTACCAGATCTAGAAATGTTTGTTGAAAGAAAAATTTATAAAAAGAATTAAGTTACATTACATTGAAATAAATTATAAATTTGTTTAATACTTATAAATACTTAACTAATTAAAAGTATTATAATACGTCGGTATATTATATAATTATACAAACTGAAAATAAAAAAGAATACACTGATAGATAGACACTGAATAAATACATTTTATTTTGTAGAATCCTTTTTAACTGACTAGGATTTTAATCTGAAATGCTTATCTATTAATTAGAGTATATATAAAAAAAAAATGTTTGAAATTGAAGTACAATTTATTTATATTAATTTTATATGGACGTAATCGTAAGACGAGTCTGAATATTAATGATTATTATTTAAAATAAATTATAATCTTCTAGACAAAACAATACCACACAAAAATTCAGTTTTAGTTTTTTATTATCATCGTATTTTTTTTTTAGCTTTTTTATTTTCATATCATCATCATCTTCCTGCCCTTTTCCCAAATTACATGGGGTCAGTGCAACACGTTTTTTTCTTTCATTCTTTCCTATCAGCAGTCATGCTCTCATTGACTCTCTTTTCTTCCATATCACTCCACACACAATCAATCGTGAAAAAATGTTTTCTTTGGCCTTCCCCTACCTCTCCATTCATCCACATGTACATTCATAATTATTTTAGTGATTTTACTAAAAGTATTATGAATATACATGTAGACGGATTCTTAAATTTTTTATTGTACAGAAAAACATACATAGTACACGGTGATACAGACAGTAATTCATCTAGAAAGGCGAGCTTAACTCACCAATGAGTTTTCTCCTAGCAAACTTTCTCTTTGATTTTCATATCTAAAAAATTATTAAAAAATTTAAAAATACAAAATCTAATAAGTTATTTTTAAAAAATCGTAAACCCTATCCATAACACAATACAATCTGGAATCGAATAAAAAGTAAGGGTGACCACACATCGAGTATCTCGACGGAATATCGCGCGGCTGTCCGTTTATTGTCATTCGCTATATCTCCGCAACGATCGCGAATTTCGATTCGTAAGCGAAGACAGGTCGACGCGGTGTAATGATACCATCTGTCAAAACTTAGCTTTGTAATAGATGGAATGTAAGCTGTCGTATTTGTAATGCCGTAGTTCTGTTGTGGATTAACACTAAAGTCCGTTTTCTAAGTCGTTTCTATGACAAGAAGGCACAACCTTTTAAAATTAACTATGAACAAGGGTAAGCATTTTAATATGGTTAACTGAGTTACGAATGCGTCTAAAGGTCAACGCAGACTTATCCGAGCCGAACGCGTCGAACGAATCGAAAGAAAAAAAATTGAATTCTTCATTCTGGAGTCCTTCCTGATTCGGACGATTCGACGCGATTAATTTTTAGGCTTCATAGAGTTTCTTGTAACGAATTTTAAAATTCTTTCCTTTCCATTCGTTTTACGTTGACCTTTAATCAGAACGAAGTAAATTAATTGTTAGATCTTCATTTTTATAAAGTTTCTCTTTACTCATCCATCCTTATGTAATTGACCATGGGTTGTCCGAAATCCCTTTCGGAAAACCCCAGGGTCCTTTTTCGGAACCCCAGGGTCCTGGAACGCAAGGCAAAGAAGAAACATAGGAGTGGGTTTTATTCAGTAAAAACCTAACACGCCCTCGCGCAACGCCTGAGAGCATAAGAATTTTTCATAGGATGATTTTCCACCTACAAAAAATAAAAATATAAATGACATTTTTGTGCTTTCTCAAAAGAACCGTCTGACCACCTTTACTACCTCCTATTACAACTAAAGACAAGCATATTCTATTAATCCGTTAATGGATTGCCCATAACATTATAGGCATAATAACATCTTGACCATCAATCAATTAGAATCGAACACGTTAACATGATTATGGCCATGTTCTAACAAATCAATATATTATGCATTCATCACCAATTACTTTAAATCCAATCGAAGGAACCATCTTTTCAACCATATTAACCATGTCATAAAAAAACTAGCCAAATGCGAGCCGGACTCGCGCACGAAGGGTTCCGTAACGTCTGTAGCAATAAACAGAAAAAAAAAAAAACATGTTTGTTGTACGGGAGTCCCCTTAAATATTTATTTTATTCGGTTTTTCGTATTTGTTGTTATAACGGCAACAGAAATACATTCATCATCATCATTTCAGCCGAAAGACATCCACTGTTGAACATAGGCATCCCCAAGCGACGCCACAACGATATCCTGTGCGTCTCGCATCCACCGCACTCCCGCGACTCTCACCAGGTCGTCGGTCGACCTTGTGGGAGGACTTCCAACGCTGCGTTTTTCGGTGCACGGTCGCTACTCTAGAACCTTTCGGCCCCATCGACCATCCGTTCTACGAGCAGTGGGCCCTGCCTACTGCCACTTTACTTTGGCGATTCTTCGGACTATGTCGGCGACCTCGGTTCTCCTGCAGATATCTTCATTCTTTATACAATCACGCAAGGAAACTCCGAGCATAGCCCTTTCCATTGCCCTTTGAGTGACTGTATACCATCTGATGAGACCCATTGTAAGCGACCATGTGAAAAATACATTATCTGTGAACATTTCAACTGTCAAACTATAACGGTTTTTGAGAAACAGCCTGGTGATAGATGATCAGACAGACAGACAGATAGATAGTGGAGTCATAATAGGGTCCCATTTTATCCTTTGGGTACGGAACCCACAAAAACCACTCGTTTCATGTTTAACCTTAATTCTTTACTTTTAAATTATGTACATATGATTTAAATTAAATCGTCTCCTGTGTACGATATAATATAGATAATAAAAAGCGGTTTATATTAATATTTATAAAAGTAAATAAATCCGTAATTAAATTGTGTAGTGACGATGAATGCTTATAATGTTAGGCCAGGTTTGTGCTGGTTTTATCTGGGCTTTTTAGGGTTCCGTACCTCAAAAGGAAAAAACGGAACCCATAAAAAGGATCACTTTGTTGTCCGTCTGTCTGTCTGTCAAGACCTTTTATCTCGGAAACGCATAGAGGTATTGAGTTGAAATTAAAACCTTATACTCAAGTCTGCGGTCCCTTGAAGCTGTGAAAAAATCAAACTTCAAAGTTAACGAAAAAAAAAGATACGGCCCTTTATGTTGCAAAAAACATGTATTTCGACGCTCTCAAGGAAATCAAAATTCATAAGGAACTTCCCGTTGACCTAGATTCCTGAAATTTGGCATGACGCAAGGTCTTATAGCACAAGTATAGGAAAAAATCTGAAAACTGTAAATTTGTAATGTATTTATAGGTAAGTTTGTACGGAACCCTCAGTGCGCGAGTCCGACTCGCACTTGCCAAGTCTCTAATCCTAAATTCGCCGTACTTCTGACCCCGACTGCCAGCCACGGTAGACGCGGGCTTGCGGATGTCGAGCAATGGGTAGCTCGTCGTCCGACCGTTCGGTAATTAACCGGACCGAGCCCAGTCGTCAACAGCGCGTAGTGATCCACGCGCTCCTCAAAGTGATGTCAGCAAACCGTAGGGCCCCAGCAGGGCCGATGCCCGCTAGCTAGGACCGCGAAGAATTTCTGAAAAGGAAACCCGTAGTCCTAAAACGCATAGAGTAATCGAAGGACACAGGTGTTGTTTTAGTCAGTAAAAGTCTGACACGCCCTCTCGCTCCACCCAGAGCGCGAGAAGTCATTGAATGATTTCCCACATTAAAAAAAAACATACCGAATTCCGGAAAACGTCCAAATTCTGGAAAACAGTACCTTCACTATTCTGAAGCAATCAAAACAACGTCCCATCCAAACATTTTTAACTGGTCTTGTAACACATCAACTTGCACGCGTACAGCCCAATACATTTGCCAACAATCTTTTCGCTACAACTCAGTATGGACACCCCTAATTGCCCTCGCGAAATATTGTTGACATCCCTACACCAACTACTGCCAAATGAATTTTAAACCTTATGCGATTGACGTAAGGTTTTAAAGCAAGCTTCGGAGAGTCTTTCTGGAGATTTATCCGTTGTATGGCGTAAGATATTTATAGTGAGGTGGCATTGTACAGATTTGTAGTCGATTTGCTAGCTTTGTGCGTTTTTAAACGGCATTCGTTGCGGATTTATTTGACGTTGCGGTTTTTAACGTGTTTGTATGTTGGTAGCGCCGGTTCTTTTTTATGTTGGTAGTCAACGCTACGAGTTTTTCGGCTTGTTGATAGAAAGGTCGGAAAAAAACACGGTTCGTATTATGAATTCGTATTACGTGTATAAATATGTAAAAAAAAAAAAACTTAAGACAAGTTAAACATATAATTTTGGGATAAGTTACTTCGAAATAATAATTCTCATGATAGAAAAATCTTCCTTGATTTTACCTATTTCTTTCTTGATTTTACCCATTTCTTTCTGGATTTTACCCATTTCTTTCTTGATTTTAGTCAGGTAAAGCTTGACACTACCTCTCCAGTGAGAAACCACCCTGCAGGGTGCAGACTTCCTGAGCGAGAGGAATTATTTTATGAATGTCTACGCAAAACATTCTTGCCAAGGGGTTGCCCAATTACTGGGTTGAGGTGATTAGATAGGCAGTCTGAATGAATACCAATCAAATTCTAGTATTTGGCTGTATCGAGGTAGATTTAGGGCTATATTTCACCGGGACACCATGGCGGCGCGACCAGTTGCCGCTACCAACAAAATATATACAGCTCTATAGGGAATTACTCACCTGGTGTCCACGTGGTTGCGCAACCAATTTGGCGACGCGACCAGCTCGGACGCGTGCACTTTAGACCCACTTTGATACTGTCTCAATGTGGTGTAACGTCTCTGGTTTCTTTATGGTTTCTAGTTTGGTAGCTTACGGACACCATGGCAGCGCAACTGATCGCGCCGCCATGGTGTCCCGGAGAAATTTAAAGTCGACCCTCACCGTAGACGTCCGCCGCTTGCGGACGACGAGCAATAGGTAGATCACCGTAATGTCCCACGCGCACCTCAAAAAGATGTTCGCTAAACCGTAGGGGCCCAGCAGGGTCGATGCTCGATACGGCCTCAGAGAATTTCAAAAAAAGGAAACCCGTGATCCTCGAACACAAAGCGCAAATGAAGGTCACAGGTCTTGTTTTTAGTCAGTAAAAGTTTGACAACCCCTCTCGCGCCACCCTAAAGCGGGAGAAGTCATTGGATGATTATCTACTTAAAAAACAACATAGTTCTGATATGTCAAGGCATTTACGCAATGTTTTCGATACATAAACAAAACTAATTAAATAAAATTAAGACCATTTTGTATTCTGATATTCTTGATAGATATCTTCTGATAAATAAATATTCAGCGAGTTAAAATTATGCAACGATACAGAAAATGAAAGTTAATCAAAAGCAATAATAAACTTTTAAAAGACAAGAGAAGGTTAAAAAATGTAACGTAAGGTCAAATGAAAAATGTAGGTTTTGTAATTAATAGTATATATATCAATAAACTTAACTAAGCAGACCAGATAGGTACATTACGTACTCTAAAAGTAAGCAAATGTCATCCACTAGGGTTGCCTACTGTACTCTAATATACAATGCGTTCAAAATAAGAATAGGATCGATTGCCATGTTGTGACGTAATTGATTCAGATTTTGAATTAAACTGACTGAAATCCTCCCATTTTAGTAATTTACTGAAATATTTTGTCTTTCCTTTCTTCTTTAAAAAACCATGACTTCGTTGAAACATACAATGATTTTAAAACAACGAAATGTTTGTTTTAAAAAAGTTAAACCTGGGTACTCTTTTCTTCTAACAATGTACTCTTGATGTTATCCTTCTAATATCAGATATATACTCGATTTCTTCTTTAAAGAGTTGGCAACCCATGCGTTGTTGTGCGGATGGCGTGTGCGACATTTCGTTCGAAATTTAGGAATAAAATGCTAGTGTTCTGTCAAGCCTTAATCAATAAATTATTAGTCCAATGTCATATTCAAAAGATACAATGAATAAACTAAATTAATTTCAAAATCAATGCCATTCGTCATTTTAGCGCCCTGCCGACCTGTTGAAACAATTCAAGTCGGCTATGTTAATATATTTAAAATACTAACAGTAAAGGATTAATAGCGACATAAACAACCATTATTTAATTAAACATTAATTATCTTATCTAAATATTAATCTAACATGATAAGTGTGAAACAGCACAGGTCCAACTCGTCCACAACTTTGCAAAAAAAAAGTCTTGTCTATGATAGACCAGAATCATTGACGCGTGTATCAAATGTCATGATCATAATAAAATCGTTATTTTTGGATGTAACTTCGGACATTTATATTCATTTTTTTGCTTCTAATCAGGTGTCGAAGTTTTTCATATTAATTAGCGGCTTTATTTAATATTTAACTGTAGATGGTATTTTAAGAGACGCTATAAATATATTGCCACTTATAGTTTAATAAAATTAAGTCGCAATATCTTTATAGGCCATCAAAAAACATTAGTTTAAGAAGGTAGTAAATATCTGCCAATTTGAACAAGAAAATATCTGAAAAACAATAGACAAACAACATGGATTTAAAAGAGACCATTAAAAAAGCAACCACTAGTGATGGGCGATCGCACAAGAATCGATCGATTACAAATCGCCTATCGAGTATCGATACGGCGGATTCCCGCGGAATTGCACAATTTCCCGCGTCGAGTCGACAAGGCTGGCTAATGAGAGCGTGGATACCAGTACCATTGTTTACAGATGCGATCGCGGTGTTATCTCAGCTATTTTTGTACGGTAGCCATGTTTTACTTATCTCTATACATTCGTATACGATGTTCGTCGATTGTTCCCCGGTTTTTCGTCAGCGCGATCTCGTTATTGTTTCGCGATTCTTTGATATTAATCAATGTAGGATTTGGAGGGCTGTGTAATTATTTGGATTGTTTTAATACGTATGATCGCGATATGAGATTATAAACAAATGATCGTTAGCATAATAAATATGGCGTGACGGTGCATCTACTTTTACAATAGCGTTAAACTGACATAATTAAAACTTTCACTGTGATTTATTGTTGCATAAAGGTACCTATGATTATGTAAATTATAAAAGTAATCTGAGTGCATAAAACAGTCCGTCGTCGGTCGACTAGAGATTATTACAATTAAATTATACCCAGATAACCTTCAATACTAGACACTTAACAGACAGACAGAATATATTCCAACCACGCAAAAACACAGTTATAATAAAACCGTAAATTTTAAAATGCAGACAATAACTAAACAGGTGCTGAATAAAGCACGAAGCAAATTAGGGCGGAGGAGATGACGCGATAAGGCGTCGGTCGCGTGTCACAGCGGCGACACAAATCGCGCGTCGATCGCGCGTCAATCGTGTCGCGGCGCGTAACGAAGCGGGTATTGTATGCAAACGCCAGCGTTGATATGTCCTAACTCAGATATAGAATCTTTTACATACGATAATAATGTAACATTTATTTACTTAGCATTGACGCTTTGTTTGAGATTTTCTTCAAATATGTATGTTCATTTTTTTTGTATTAAAAAAACCACTTGTTGATTCAAACGGTCTTGTTGATATAAAATTATCAAAAATCAGCAGGAGCGTCAAAAACAATACTGTAAAAAAAGTTGTACAAAATCCACGATTTGCGTACAAAATTCTTATTATCAATTTTTCCGCAATCACCCATATTATAAGTTCCATTGTGCGGCCGCGATAGCCCCAGGCTTCGGCTCAAACTGATCCTTTCCTAAACCGTCCCTTCAGCCTTGTAATCCCGTGCTAACAATTTAAATTCGACTCTACAAGCGTTCATACTTGTGCTCATAATCGCTCGCTCTATTCTAACTTATATGACGTTCCGTCATTACGGCTGAGCGGCTTTTCCCGCGTAACCGCCAATTTGGCCAGCTCTAAACCGGATTTTATGTGCCTTTTTCATAAGGTTCTTATTTGACTAGAAGGTTGAGGTTGTATAAGACATTTGTTCCGTGGCTATGCTGGCGCTATCGGCATCACCTTAATGATGTCTCGATGGTGGATAGCCATTGTGTTGGATGTAAATTTGTAGCCGTCGGCGCGGGTAATGATGTGAGAACAAACTGAGATCCCGATAGCCAGATCTGGATCGCTTTCGGCCCACTGTGCAAGGGATTGTATTCAACTTTCGGCGCTCAAACTCAGCCCCTGCGATCTCATTGTTGTTTTATTTTTTGGAATGTTGAATAAGCTTTGTTTTTTTAATGTCCACTGTCTTGTAAATCATAAACTGTATCGATGTTTCGATCGTTTGCTTCGGATTTATTTGAATGAGAAAGAAAAACGCTAACTAATATTGTTTTATACGTTTTCGTAAAAGGGGTATAAAATAGTTGGACCTTTCAACAAAAACTGTTGTGCACACCCCATTATCTAGGACCCTAAACCTTTTCATACTATTAGGTACACACAACGCAACTTAACAAACAAAACGTTACAAATTCAAAATGGCCGCGGGAAAATGGCGACCGTGATGGCGTCATTAGCACAGTTATCGCACTATTTTGTCGAATAGACAAAATTTTCAGTCTTTCAACGTGCGTCGGCGTTATGAAAGCGATGTAAATGATGTTTTGAGGAAAACACGATAAATAATAAACCCACTAAAATGAGGTTGATGAAAAACGACACGAGCGATGCGGGTTATTAATTTTGGAGGGAAATTAGACCGCCATTTTGTTAGGGTAGTGTTGTGACCTAATAGGATAATAAGTCGACCGATTTAGAAACAAGCCATTATAAAGGATAACACCATTATACTTAATTATTTTTTGTCTCGTCCAATTCGTTTTATCTTTTATAGGTACAGTAAGAGCAGCGAGCATGCACCTTGTCGTAGGCACAGTTAATTTATTCTAGATATTAACAATTTTACAGTCCTTAGAATTCTGCACTAAAATAGTTAAAATGCCTCATTCATTATTCCCACTCAAGAACTTCTGGTTATCATTAGATTGTAAATTACTTTTCACTTAAGGATATTTTCAGAGGAGCAATACTAATCTACCTTTATTATAGATTCAACTTTAATAATAAAAATGATGTGATCTTTTTATTTCAATCTAAATTAAAATTATCTATCTTCCTGTTTCTCATCAATATCTTAATATTATTACAATTAATAAAAATGGTTTTGTTTGTTTAAAATCCAAAAGCTTAAGTCTTTAAGCTGCTCCCATTTTTAATTACACCCATAATTAGCCTGTATCATACTTATAAAAATTAGTAAAACGTGAAACTATTTTAATACTCAGATACAGAATACCGATCATTCCTTCGGCTCCACTTAATCTGCATTTATCTAAATATAGTAAACCCAAACATAAAACAGGGCATCTGCTTAAAACATTTTTAATCACAAAATTTATTATCCCACGTAAACATAGCAAAGGAATCCACAATTAAGTCACTCCACTACAAAAACACGCCATAACATCTTTATCGGAGTTGAATCGATTCTTTTTTCTTTTAAATCGACTAAATACAATCTGTATCGAGCATGGCGCCGTCCGATCTGTTTTTATCGTTGTATTATCGAAGACTAATGCACTGGCCGAGATAACGCGGACATAAGAGCGGGAGCCGATAAACTCGGTGTGGCCATGTTAAAAATAGTTTACACGCTTAGTTTGTTGTCTGGTAGGGTTATTGGTTTAGTATTGTAATGGATTCTCGTGTTGTTGAAACGATAAAATTTTATAAGTAAAATATACAGGTAAAAATAACTATATATTAATTATATTGTTTACTGGTGTAATAAAGCTACTTCGGACTAAAAACTCCGGTTAGGCATAAATATATGTAATATAATAATATAAACAAGATTTTCGTAAAAATTATGTCTTATTAGAAACATATCTAAAAGTTGTTGTCCAATTATCGATGGTTTATACCAATTATACCAAACTATGCACAGCCCTATTCCAGAGTTACCATTTACAAATTTTCTAAATTCAAATCCCGGTTATCGTTCGAAACGAATACGTCTTCCTTATTTAAATTGTCATTACGAACTCTTTCGTTCGGCATTTATCGGCCGCGGCCGGCTCGGGGAGATGGCAATAATAAAAATTATCTATACAAATGGGTCCGGATTACTCGGCGACATAAATTTCTACTCGCCCAATGAGAGCTGCTACAGAAGATAAAGGGTCAACGATTTTTAGAGCTGTGTTTTTGCTTCATTTCTAAGTCGACTTGTTATTGGTGATTTTCTATTAGGTGTAGAACTGGATGTAGCAGGACTTCACACGTCGAATTCGTCGGTTTACCTTTTACAGCGGTATTATTATACACCTCTATATTAGTCACATCAGAGGACATGATCACAATCTGTAGTTGCACTAAATCAGAAACCAGCTAGTCACCATAGCCGAAATCGGCTAGGGAGTATATATATTACACCTCACAATGCCTTACATGCAATAGTCACGTCAGTTAATTTAGGCAAAGAAGTTATTGCTGGGCTGTAGGATAATTCGAAACCGTCACGGAGCATTTCGCAACTCGAGTAGGTTTTAGTAAGTAAACGTCTGACAGTACCTCTCACTCCAACCAAAGAGAGAGAAGTTAATTGATGATTTCCCACGTAAAATAAAGGCTGTTGTTGTTTTATTTCCCATTTCCAAAGTAAAATAATCAATAAATTTATAGTTAGCACCATTAGAAAAAAAAAACAAAATCACAGATATATTGTGCACACTATGCACAGTACTATTCCTAGCTCGTAAAACAAATGATTGCCAAAGAATAGAGAAATATTTTAAAGTCCAATCCTGTTAAAAAGTTAAAAAAGCTGAGATTCGGCCAGCTCGTCGGTATCGGGTGCTCACTGTGCTCAGCGAGACACCGCCACAGAGTTATTCGACAAAAATGCTAATTTTCAAATCTCCAACGCGTTCGCCCGCCCGCGATCCAAACGACACCGCACACTTTTTATTTTAAGAAACAAACCGATTTTTATCCCTTTACCCCTTTGCGCTTACAACACTACTCTTTATTTTTTTTAAACGGCAATTTGAGCAGTAATTTGACGCAATCGCCGATAAAAGTCACGTTATTCGATTAACATCGTATAAGTATTCGATGGCAATCGCAAGTTTTCTTTAATTATATAATTTACATTGTGGGTCGGGTTCGATTCCATCTCTCGGGCCTCGCTAGCAATTTCAAAGATACCGGATAGCGATTAAACGTGAATTTATTAAAAAAATAAATACCGGCGCGTCCTCGTGCGTCGCTTTCTTGCATTTATGAAACAGCTGTAAAAAATATTATGTCGCGTCGCATTGATAACAGTGCGGGACAAGTTTATGGGATTTATTCATGAATTCAATTGATTTCTTTCGATTTATCTGGGATCTGTTATTGTCCAGTGGAGCTTGGGTACACAGTCGTATGTTATGAAGGGTGTCAGGTAATAAACTGTCATAAAAACCGTGTATAGGTTCATGAAAATTGTAGTAGTGCTAAGAACATCGGTATTAGATTGTAGCGCGATCCATCAAACGCTCGTTAACACGTTCTCGGCGACGCGACGAGCTCGGCCGAGGTTTTTTTTTTCAAACCAGTCGGGGCTAGTGTTGGGCGCCTGTTTTTGTGAGTGAATCGATTGTCGGTAGTAATTGGTATGGGAGTAGCCGATGTTAAACATGATGTTTGACGGTGGACCGAGTTAATTATTTTCGTGTCGTAGGCGTGCTGCGACTGCGAGATGCTATCGACATCGAGATTGTGCTGTAATACAAAAAGGAAATGGATCGGTTTGACGTGACCGTTTCACTGTAACAATGCTTTGTTAGTTTAAATTTAATTCGTTTTCTTTTATTACGTATAGGCCCGTCGCACTGTCATGTTCACATGAATAAAACGCAGACAGTACGTCCACGGAATGCAAATAAACTAAAATCAAGATCACTCGATGCTAGCAGTTATAAATTGTGCTTTTATTTTTCTCAGTTGGCAATAACTATCTTGAATCTTTTGCGGAAGAACGTTATCGTGTGCATCTGTTTCGCGGAATGTCGCGGACTCAAATCAAATTACGCATTCGAAATTCGAACGGCGGAATCAAAGGCCAGGCTGTTGATATCGCCGCGTGCGCAATCGACATATTAATATTCGATCTATAGGCGTCTCGATGTTCTCGATTCGTATAATTAAAATCGAGATCGATCCGATTGGCCGTCGGATTCCGTCACGTTATTCATCATAAGTACCGCCTACTTTTGACGCCTCCAGCGATGCGTGGACGCAACTTTTAAGCTGTTTATTTATGTGTATTATCACTTTATCATCAATTTCGCGGTGTATTACGAGTATTGTTATTAAAAAAACTGTGTATTCAAATTATATTATAATCTGGTCGGTTGTAATCCTGGGTTATTAATCAAAAGGTGGCACACGTGGAGTTATGGGGGGACGTATTATGAAATCGCATGTGTTTTTACAGAAGGCGCGGTGGGGGGGTCGACTCGTGAGCCCGTGCAACGTATCGTCGCGTTTTGCATAGATTTAAAAACTCGATAGTTATGCAAATGTCGAGACTGCCGTGTTTACTTGTTTCTGAGTTACGGCGTGCCACGGTAATAGACCCGCGCCTATCAGAATTAGACTTTTTTGTGTGTTAAAGAGTTTTTTAATGTTTCTGCGACTGCAGATCGCATGTCGGGAGGACATACGAGTGTTATATTTGGAAATTGAAATTGTTAACATGCACGTTAGTGAAAGATTTTCAAAAATCTTAAGTGGACATTAAAGGTTCCGTTATCGTTGTGGGGTTTTCCTTCTTGCTTAGTTAAAGGTGTTTCCTTTTAGTCTTTAGAACTAAAATCCAAATGTATACGTTATGTTATCCTACTATTGAAGGTTGAGTAGGTACAATGTATTTAAATTGATTGAGCAGACAAGTTCTAATTTTACTTAATATCAAATGATAAGTAAATTTCCCTTCAAGCATAAAATTCGGAACTACTACTTGAAGTCCTCTCAACCTTAGTTCGGTCTTCGTCATAATTAATATTTTTTAAGTGCTCCTAATTATAATGTATTTATTAGTTTATAATATTAGCATATATAATTGGTTTATTATTGTAACTTAATTTAATGAATTTAATGATATATATACATTCTACTTGATATAGCTGTTATTTATTTATTGTGCACACCTACCACAATATTGTCTCTTTTAACCCAAATGTTGACTGGTTGAGAATGCCTTGTTGCATTAAGTCCGCCTATGTATCACTACTGTACATCATCATCATCATCTTCCTGCCCTTGTCCCATCTTATTTGGGGTCGGCGCAACACGTTTTTTTCTTCTATTCTATACCACTACTGTACATGAAGTTTAAATAAAAAAATTAAAGAATTAAAACCAAAATGACGTGTACGTATGTTTCTGAATGTCAACCATAGATAGGTGTGGTGCATAAATCTAATTAATTACTTCATAAGTTTACTCCCTTACCTTCTAATCAAGTAGTCGTAATAGCATGGTTTTATTTTGTAATAAGTACAACTACCAACTTTATTTTTGTGCTGGCAATCATTATTACGTTAAGGAAATGTCATTCGGACTGTTAATGTCATTCGTTCCCGCGCAATAATTAAAAAACAATTTATATTTTCTTGTTGTACCTGCTACTTTATTTTATTCAATTAATGCGACTCGTTTGCATTTATTGTAAGGTACATTAAAACTAGGACGATTAAAATGGATAAAAATTTATATTTTTAAAAATTCGTTGCTTAAAAAAAGTGATTTATGAAAATTGCGTTTTCTGTCTGATCAGTTAGAAGCTACAGACTAGGATAAACTGCTGCCAATGAGCTTGATTTGTGGCGATAAGCTCACTTCTTATCGTAATGGGATCTAAAACCGTAATCGACAACTGTGGGTGCACGACAGTGTACATCGCTATCTACCTGCTAAAGTAATCTAGGATAAGTTTTTTAAGTCACAATTAATTTAACCAACCGTCTTTGTCTGACTCTCGGAGTCAGCTTCAGGTTTACCTCCTGGAAAGTTCACCCATCCATTATTTGGCTTCACTTACACTACAATTGCTGTAGGATGATGCGAGTGACAGCTGTCAAATTCATACAATGTTGCTACCTATCCTTTTCTCTCTTCTCAAAGATGCATATTTTCGTCCTGCTGTCATCCTACCCATGCTATGTAAACAAGACCTCAAACTCATTAAAAAAAGCCCGTATTCAAAATTGAGGAAAAACCCTAGAATGTCTTGGAACGAAACTGAAAGAAACAATAAAATAATAATTAGGGGTCCGGTGTATTGCAGCTATTTTAGTAGTAGCTACACTACGCCGGACAAGCCGCTAGATAGTCAAAATACAAATTTTAAAACGGGCCTTTTATTTTTTGTCAATTTTAGGCACTATAACCTCCGAAAACTAAAGATACCACTACAGTTCCATTAGCGTCCTTGTGCAACGCTAGGCACTTACAAAAAAAATATTACACATTTTATTACAATCGAATGTTAACAGAAGTCATGATGAATAACAAAGAAAGCAAAAGAAGCAATTACTTGTGAAATGTTTAATTTCCTAAGTCATATCTACATTCGATCGACGGTACTTACTTGTGTTTTTAAATACGCACAGATCGAGAATAAAGAAAGAATGGATGTGGTATTTTGTCACACTCTTGCTCCTGGGTGATAGCACCAAAAGTTAATTAATTCGCCTAGTCTTTTGTCATTTACGTTGTTGATTTTACACAAAGCGACCTATATAACCACCATGTCTCAATAAACAGGAAACACCTGCTGAGGTCTTCCCATCCGATTATAATTTGGGTGTCTTCAAGGCTAGAGTGAATAGGCTCTAAATAAACGAGTGCGCCTCACCATCAACGATTGCATCACTGCTTACCACCAGGTGGGATCGCAGTCAAGCACTAGTTTATATCAAATTTAAAAAATACTATATTCTTTGGCAAGGCGGGTGTCAAATTTTCTGGCTTTTGATTACCGTTAAGACTGTGAAATATCAAATAACAATTAAAAGGCCCAACCTGAAAATTGTCATGAATGATGAAACCTTACCTAGTTTTTTCTCTGTGTGCGCGAACTCGTGCTATCTCTCTCTCGCGTAATGAAGTGTCATAGAACATAGATTACGCACACAAAATCAATTTGCACGTAAATCTACACACACAACCAACCCGTACACGATAGAACAACTGTATCATATTTTTCGTCGTTTCTTTTATGACAAGGAAATTTCAAATTAGGGAAGTTAATTACACGTCAGTGAGCATCGATACCGTAATCGTAAACTCATTTCTCATCATCGTCATCATTTTCCTGCCCTCAAACTCATTTCTGATAGTGTTTAAAGGTACCAGAAAAAAGAGCAGTCTTTTTTTGTGGCGGGAAATTAACAAACACCTAAACACAGAATAGAGAAATACAGCATCTGACTTCTCTGGTACTGGATAGTTTCCATGCACCTTATGCACCACCTTCTCTGGCTCTGGATAGTGCGAGGGAGAGGGTCTGACTTTTACTGAATAAAGCCGACTTGTGTTGCTTCAGTCTTGTACTATTTCTTATTCTGTGCTTCAGTTACCCTTTGCGTCCAAAGTCACGGTAACTCTTTGGGACAATCCTGTAGCCCTAGCAGACATCGGCCCTAGTGGGCCCCGGTCTTTAAGGAACCCTAAGGGCTTAATATGAGCTCTAAATGCGAGGCACTTAAAGTTGCTCAGCTATAATTTTGTATGTAAAGTTGCCGCTACCGACTTTTAAATTGACTGGCATTTAGGCCCCTAAGGTGGTACTTCTTACTAATTAAATAATAAAGTTTCGGTATCCTTTTATGTGTTGCATAACGTCAAACTTCAGCCTTAGTATTCCCACAGCTATACACATGGCTGCTTTTTATAAGACCGAGTGGGGAGCAATCCACCACGTGGGGCCAGTTTTAAATTTTTTGGTTCTAGCTAAGTCATGGTGGTTTCATTTCGATGGGCCTTCTTGCCGTTTCTTAAGTATGGTGATACCTGCCTGGATAGGCTCGCGTTTAACCACTATCTCACCTGATGGCAAGCGATGATGTGGTCGACGATGGAGAACACGCTTGCCTAGAAGTAACGTATTCACTCTTCTCTTCTCTCTCTCACTCTTCTTCTGACTGGCCTGTTGGTCTAGTGGTTAGTGGCACTGACTGCTATGCCGGAGGTCGTGGGTTCGATTCCCACGCAGGACAAATGTTTGTGTGATGAGCACGATCATTTGTTCTTTGTCTGGGTGTAATTTATCTATAATAAGTATGTATTTAGAAATATATAAGTATGTTTATCAGTTGTCTAGTACTCATAACACAAGCTCTGCTTAGCTTGAGACTAGACGACGTTGTTTTATAGTTGTGGAATATTATTATTATATTATATTATTACTCTTGAATTATAGACCCCTAAATTGCATAGCATAGCATAGTCGGCCTTATAATGTTTCCACTGCTGGGACTCAGGCCTCCTCTTTAGGAGAGGGAATGGGCCGTAATCCACCACGAGGGCTCAGTGCGGGTTGGTGGATGTCACATGTCTTCGAATTTTTGGTTCTAGGACATGCCGGTTTCCTCGCGATGTTTTCCTTCACCGTTTTGAGAGCAGTGGTGATGAAATAAATTACACAAAGTAATGCGCCTGGCTGGGTTTGAACCCGCAACCTACAACTCGTAAGTCGGGGCCGTTACCACTCGGCCACCACTGCTCTCCCTAAATTGATTTAGTATTAATGCGATACAGCAAGCAATTAGTGTAACTTTTTAACTTAACGCATCTCAAAAACTTAAGATGTGAAAGTGAGATCAAACAATCGGTCGATCGATAACTTGTAGGTACACAAGATTGTTAATATGTTAAACATTAATGATTTGTAAACGTGTTGGAACAATGTTGATCCACCGGATAAGCTGTTAATCAATATTTTTATCTATTCTTCTATCATCGATAAATGCTTGCTTTGGTCTACGGGAAATAACGCTGGCCCTGTTAAAAGATTTTGACGATCATAACTATCTATTAAGAAGCTAATAATTTATTTTTGACTGATCAATATAGTATTTGCACAAATATCAGTAATCCTAAAAACACTGCTCTAAAAGTCATCATATGGCAAAGATTTTCTTTCACTGGTCTAGAATTACAGATGCAAAAAGTCTGCATAGCATAGCATAGCATAGTCGGCCTTATAATGTTCCCACTGTTGGGACTCGGGCATCCTCTCTAGAAGAGGCTATGGGCCGTAATCTACCACGCGGCCCAGTGCGGGTTGGTGGATGTCACGTGTCTTCGAATTTCAAAAAGAAAAGTCTGCATAATTAACTGCATTGCCAAAAATACCACATCAAATCTACCAAACCTACTTCCTCACACATGTGGCAACACCTCATGAATATTAAATCCTACATCAATCATACACGGAGGTTGAGATTTCGCTATACGATTACGGCCACTCGTTTGCCGGTAAGGGGTTGCTTTGACGATATTTAGTTAGCACGTAAAACTGGGTTAATTAAAGTGTGTAATTAATATTGTATAAACGTGTACTTTACGTACTTGAGTTCCGAGTGTTTATAATCTTTTATAACGGAAGAATTGTACGTAATTGCTAGTAGGAATTTTTGTAGGACTTTAACCTTTTTGGAAGCTGCCAATGGACTGCTTATTGAATGCTTCTAAATTCATTACGAAAAAGAAAACAATCCATACTTAAAATTCAACCTAGGAAAACTTCGAACTCGACGGCTTTTGTAACCTAATCAGAAATGCTTCTAGTCACAAATTTCTCTAAGAAAACATTACTAATTTTTACGGTAGAACTTGATCTTTTTTCCTCAAGCAACACCAAAGATAACGAACTAAGCGTGGCAACATTTATCGCGGTCTCATACCAACATCGCGGCTGTACGTTACTGTTATCGCTGGCCGCGTGGACATCTAGATTTATTCGTCATGAGCCAGGACGTGGACACCACGAGGAAATGTTTATCTACTACGTACTACGCTTACTTACTTACCAACGTTTTTGCTCGACACCGTCTCCATTGCATTGTTTGATGATTTTTTGTTGAGTTCTATACTTGGATGGTAATTATTGATAGTGATGATGAGCTTTTCGAAGCTTGTTTGATTTAATTGAAGGATAATAAAAGGTTAACATAGATTAAGAATTTTGATTTTTTTTACATATGTACCATAATATGGACTTTTAAAGCAAAGATAGCTAATAATATCTGACCAAAAAAAAACATGCAGAATATTACGAGAGAGCTTAAAATAAACCTAAAGTAGTTGAACTTCTTTATGGTTATAATAGGGATTGGGATCAAATTGCTCAGACAATTGACAGATAAAAATAGTAAAAAAAGGCCTCAGTGAAACACCACGAGGTTTATGAAAAAAATACAAAACGTACTGTAATTTCAAACAAATACCAGATCAGAGCCGTGATCGTAGAGTAAAAAAATTAAATGCATTATTGAAATTTCACGGAGTCAATCCCACATAATCTATGGTACTAATATTATAAAGAGGTAAAATTTTCAAGTTTATTTGTAGGAGGAACCTACTGAACGGATTCTAAAAATCCTAATAAGCTATAAATTCTTTAGGCTGATAAAATATCACTATGTCTAGAGGGTCTATTCGACTAAATCGCCATATTATACTTAATAAAAAGCCTGTCCCACAGACTAGCCTATCCATTCCCATTCAACAACCAAACTAAAGTATCGTATCGTAATTCGTGACGAAACGGATACTTGTCGCACAGTCAGACTCGGCACAGCACAGGGCGTAACGATAGCGGAATCGAACCGGCGATATGTTAATGTTCGTCCAATCGTGACGCACGACGTTCATCCTGCCGGACACTTGCGGAAGATCACAAACTTGATACGTACTTGAGAATATTTTTTATGTGTAAATAGCGTGGCTGTGAGTCGTTTGAAATTGTATTCAATGGATTTGTTATGGTTTTGTGAAGTAATGAGCTGAAATGAAGTTAGATGCTGGGATGGTTATTATAAAGCTTTAAGTCACTAAGCAGTAACGGAGAACATTTGACACGATTCCTTCCTGCTCTATTTAAAAGCTGGTAGTGACTATTTTTTGTACTACAAATCCGAATTAAGATCTTTCATGCTTCGCCATTTCTTTCTAACCTGCCATTGCATTTACAAATACTTTAATAAAGATAGCGTATAGAATATTCATTACAAATTTCTTTAATTAAACTTTAAGCATACAAGATTTGTTTTACCAATCTCAAAATCGTAGTCCACAATCAAATCACGCCTTATTTTATATCAGCTTCTATTCTTAGAACAAAAAACTTGACAACAATAGTTTGGGAACTTATCTATAGGTATCGCGAAACGAGTTACTTACAGCACATCAGTTCCATTCAATTCATTCCCACTGTTAGTATTAAACACCTATGATATTATCGCGCAGTCCACACGCATGATAGATGTACACACTCCCTAGCACAACAAACTCAAATAAATCAAGATGTGTGCAACGATAATCTCGTCCGACTTTGTCACTCAACTCTTTGTTAGTAACTTTTTTAGTAGGTTTTTTTATTCTCAATCTGGCAACACTGGTAATGGCGCTCATAATGTTGTGTAGTGACGTTAAGACGACATGTTTAAAAAAAGAAAATGTGATAGATAAATGTTTTTGGTTTAGATGAAAAGATTGCTTTTATTAAGATTTTTGTCTAAGTTGATTGACATTTTAATCATGTAGTTTTATTCGGATAAGTAAAGTAACTTCGAGCTTTTTGTTACTTGAAGTGCATGAGCATTAATCGTTGCTCCGTGGGATGTAAAAGTACATAACTAAATACGTTATGCTTAAAAATAATCTTAAACTAAGTAGGCTTAGGTTCTTTCTGGCTGCTGATTAAAATCAGTTCCATCGAGTATATTTAACGATGGTTAAAAAAAACTATTTTCTTTCTTTCTAGTTGCTTTCTAGCACCTAATCCTACTATAAGTATCAGCTACAGTAAACAAAATACAAAGCGAATCTGTAAAACACAACCATTTTAAAAACCAATTTTTCATTGCGTATCGCAAAATTTTCAGACATTACCACTACCGCCATCTAGCGACGCAACACAAAGTTACGGTCTCATTAAAGATTCTAAGGAAAAGAACAGTTTCTTGATATCGAACAAGATAACAATAATACTGAGACGTACATTAATATTCAATGAATCAGTTTTTATCTCATGTTATCTGACAATCAGCTCATTTCAAGGTGTATGTCGGTCGCATGGCGGATGGTGACCACTACTAGTTGTTAGAGAGTGAGTTTTGACGGTGAATGAAAAGCGGCCAACCTGAGATATATTTTCATATAACCGCTCTTACAATGCGTTCCAATTATGAATAGGATCGATTGCCATGTTGTGACGTCACGTCATACTGTCAATCGAAGAATTAATATGGTGAGCAAAACAAGAAATTATTAAAATTTAATTTATTTACGAACTGTGAACGAAAAAAGTTTAATCAAAATTCAATTCTTCAATTTTGCCCCATTTCTTGTGATTTGACAGTATGATGCGACGTCACAACATGGCAATCGATCCTATTGTAATTTGTAACGCATTGTACGTGATTATGGCGTTATTAGACAGATGTCTTATGGATATTATCTAGGTTTCTATTGGAATTAAATATCATAAAGTGTAAAACTAATCCTGTAAGACCTCTGAAAATCTGCTATTTTTTCGTGAACTTTGGCCCTTCATAATGTGATCATAAATTAAAAAGTAAAAAAATAAAGGATCCTTGCATATTGAATCAAAATTCTGAATAACGATTTATTTTATTTCTAAAAAAGACTGTTAAGAATCTCTCGTTTTTCGAGTTGCTTTATAAAACATGGTGTTGGATAGCGTTGGATAAACCTACAAGTTTTTAAATCATGTTCAAGTTGACGATAGACTGGTCGGAAAGGGCCTTCTTAAGATGCAGGTCACTAGGAAATAGAATAGGACTTGGAATGGCTACTGCACGCTAGGGCAAGTACCTAAGTTAGTGTGCAAGTGCTGTATTAGGCTAGGTAGGTTCTGAACGACAGCGCTGCGGAATTTTTCGAAAGACTTTGCTTGGGATCGACAAGGGCAACTGATGGAACAGAGATGAGATTAAGGGTGTTTTTAATATCGTGCGGATTTCATCACGCAAGAAAATTTTGAAATGCAAAAAATGTGTCCCGCGTGCGTATTCCACGCTTTACAATAAATACGTGTATGAAATGGACATTTGCGGAGGTTACGCGTGCGGGGCAATCCCGCATGCGTGATCAAAACCGCACTATATTAAAAACACTCTTAGTTAGTAATAGTCTGACCCTCCTTCTCGCTCCACCCAGAGCAAGAGGAGTCATTTGATGATTTCTCACCGAAAAAAAAGCAGTTAAGTACTGGATTCTTGCTACATCTACTTATCTATGAAATTGAGAAAATGAAATAAATTATGAAATTCGCCCACCTGATAAGTAGGATAGTTTTTCAATTTTTAATTATTAAGTTGGATCGACCTTCGGATCCAATGCATGAAACACAGAAGAACATAGTTGTAGTAGAACTTACTTCGAGATTAGATAGGTGAGTATTCTAAGTATCTACTGTATGCAACTGTGTGCCATTATTTTTTTTTTATTTTTTTTTTCTTCATACGTAAGTGAATTACTTAAGTATGGAGACTACTGTACGTGTGAGGTACGCATAAACGTTTTTTCTTTCTTTCTTTATTAATTTCCTCTTGTTTAAGGGCAAGTTTTGCTAAGATAGTCAGTCTAAACAGCATTCTAGAAATAAAATGACGGATCTATTCAGCAGACAGTTAATAAATGTAGGTACCTATTTAATAAGTAATGCGAAGTTACTTGATGAACTTTACAATGTGAAGATTAACCGCGACACGTGAAGGACTCGACAAAGTCAGAACATAAATTATTCTACCGTTCACTTACGATATATTTACTCAAGTACCTAAACAAATATTTGATGAACGTCCATATTTATTTATTTTATTATCTGAGATAGTTTTGAGTGCACAGTGATTACGGTGAGTTATCAATCGAGATACCAGTCATGGTCCGTGGTAGCTGCGCGTCCTAGGTGATCGCTCACAATCACAGATTTATATCACTGCGATTGTGACGCCACCGATGCACGACTATTTTAATTGGACCCTGATCTCAAACATGATAAAACCTCAACAAGATGGCCGCTTTGTTTTTTTCCCGACGTGTGTAGGCACGTGTATGACGCTTGTCGGCCTTGTTACAACATTTAATTCCATTGCTTAATTCCATGAATTTTCATACAAGAAAACGCAACATGCATTGTTCTCCTGCATTCGTGAGGCAACTTCAAAGTCAAAGGGTACACCTAATCTCACCAGCTCATTGTAAAGTTCTAGTCAAAACTATGCGGGCTAGCTTTCAACGAATACATGAGTCGCATGTTTCTCTCTTGTACGAACGCAATGACATGTTTATAAAGACAAAGGGCACAGATGTATATCATTTAACGAATCGACGTTCAGTTCGCGAGCGCTGCATAAACGACACCGAGTCACGCCATCTATCTGATTGTCCGGACAACCTTTCGCCAAGCCAACAATCACAAGCTTATAACTTATTTAGCGAAAACAGAAGCTGGAGCGCGACTAACGAAGCTCGATAAGCTCGCGTTCGGTATGACGCTAACATTAAGCTGCCAGATAAAGGCAGCATTAGTCCACCAATCGCGCGTCACCGAGAAATCGTAATGACCAATCGCAACGCGCGCACACTAGGATAGCGTGACCCGAACGCAATCCGATCCGAGCAGTGTTCGTTACCGCGAGATGGCGGCCGCACCAATCGTCGCGTCCATCTCGCTGTCGTGCCCATATAATGATCTTCACAGGGCCAGGAGAATGAAGTTGAGCCTCTCATTAATTGGCGTTTTGAGTCGAGATCGCTGCGCGAAAGATAGGTTAATTCCTCGCTCGGTAGAGATCGTTGTCGCTCAAAAAGGAAGGTGAGCGAGCGTTTTCTGGAAATCAGATCCAATTACAACGGAGTCCGTTAAGTTTTTGTTCTGTTTGGCCGCGGGCCCGCTCACGATATTGATGGACGGGCATCGAGCGTAATGACGGATCAACCGTCCTGGGTGCGCGAACTTAATCTCGTCCACATTTCTCGCATTTGTTAAGACGAGTGGCCGGTGCGCGCGCCCCACCCACGCGGCGACATTTACATAGCGCGGCCACGTCTCAATTAGGAGCGCTAATGTATGCCTCGACTAGTGAAGCTGCATCTGACTGACGTCGACAGATACGAGACGAAACGTGACGAGTGACGGCTATCGCGAGACGTCGCTGCCAGCTCACCATCGCACAGCTATTAACAACACTAATAGGAGCCGAAATGGCTTGCATTCTTTTTGCTCTCTCATTTTGCATTTAGATTTGCAGTCAATAGATACTGACGTTTGTTCCTTTTGTTTTCAGGTGAGGACGAGGAATGGGGAAACGAGAGCGAGGCGATGCCCGGAGAACCTCGCACGCCGAGCTCAGAGGGCGAGCGCGCCGCGTCCAGCGGGGGCGTGTCACCCGCGTCGGGAGGCTCGCCTGCCGCGTCGCCGCCACGCTTACGCCTCAACACCAGCCTGGCCACAGACCCTGCGCTGGCCCCGCAGGCGACTATTCTGAAGCATGAGCCACCATCACCATCTCCGCCGCCACCACCTGCTGCGGCACCGCAAGCACGAGACTACCTTGCCCTAACGGCGGCAGCCTTCCCAGGGCTATTTCCTGCGTCTGGTCCGCCTAGTTACATATGCAAGCCATGCGGCATTCGCTACTCGTCTCTCAGTACATTGCAAGCACATCAAGAACATTACTGTTCAAATAGACTGCCGAAGCCAGCAGAGCCGAATGCTACATCCGATCCAGCTGTCGATGAGTCAAGCAGTGAGGCAAAGACACCTCGTCCTGCTGGCAAGCAATATGCTTGCACATACTGTTCGTATAGCGCCGACAAGAAAGTTAGCTTGAACCGTCACATGAGGATGCACTCCTCGTCCCCGGTGAGCAGCGGTACCCCGGCACCGACACCGACCTCAAACGGAGAAGTCACGGAGGGACCTCCGGTACAGGATCGTTACTGCGCTGATTGTGATATTCGCTTTAGCTCCATCAAAACTTACCGAGCACATAAACAACACTATTGCAGCACAAGACAAGTTGTAAAACAAGCCTTGGCAGCTGCCCGAGGAGGCTCTGCGACATCAGGGTCCGCGCCACCTTCACCTGGAGCCACGCCTCCAGCACAGAACCAGAACCAGTACGCTCTCGCGTTACCTACGAATCCCATTCTCATAGTACCCTACTCGCTATTGCGGGGCGCCAGTACTTTACCAGGTACGACGCTGCCTGACCCTGATACGCCATGCTTTCTGCTACCAAATGGAACTTTCCAGCCAATAAGTCGGGCGTTATCAAACATGAACGCAGAAGGAAAAGAAAATGAGGTTTTAAAGTCTGCCAATAGGCCTCGAGAGCAATCAAGAGAAAGTGGTGCGACACCTCTAGATCTCAGTGTACGGCGTTCACCAGAATCTGTGGTTACTGATGAGCATGAAAAAGAGAACAGACTACGGTCAACAACTCCCGAGCAAATCGTATGCGCTCCATCGCTCCCAGGATCTCCAGGAACACCATCTCCCTCTCGGCGGTCTTCATCACCAAGCGCAGAAAGTTCACCAAAGCGACGGAGATTGAACTCTAGAGGGCCAACTCCAAAACCTCCGAGCGTACCGTCGCCTCCTGAAGAGAAATACACGCCAATAGTTCCTCCTGCAATTCTGCCTCCCGCTCTAGCATTGCGTCTCGCATCAGAACTGCCAGTTACCGCGGCATCTCCCCAAGTGCTTGTGAAGCAGGGGGTATCCAAGTGCAAAGAATGTAACATTGTGTTTTGTAAATACGAGAACTACCGGATTCATAAGCGGCATTACTGCTCTGCGGGTGGCGGGGAGGAGCGCGCGAGTCCTGCGCCTCCAGAGCCTGGTCCACCGCCACAGTACCGTCAGCTGATCTGTCTGGCATGTGGGATCCACTTCAGTTCGCTGGACAACTTGACGACTCATCAATCTTTCTACTGCACCAAGCGGGAGACTCGGTCTCCTAGAAGCGTCCCTGAGGCTCCTCGGCCTACTTCAGGGTCTGAGGGTGGGTGGAAGTGCCCCTGCTGCGACGTGGTGTCCCCGACAGCGGCCGCGGCGCAGCGTCACATGGACGCACACGCCGGCGTGAAGGCGTTCCGCTGCACCATCTGCCGGTACCGGGGCAACACCCTGCGAGGCATGCGCACGCATATCCGCATGCACTTCAACAACAAAAAGCCTGCTGATTTACAGGTGAGTTTTTATCATTAATTGCATAGTTATTTCTCGAGAAGTCGCTTTTTATCATTTGTAGAAGAAAAATCCCACTGACCGAAAATTCTTGATTTGCCAGAATTTCTGCTCGGACAAACGCCACTTGATATAAAAAAAAACAATATTAACCACAGAATCATTATTTTTCAGGAGGAGAGCTATATCGCCTGCGTTCTTGAAGAGGACAGCCGTGAGGCGACGTCCCCAAGCCCAGCTGTGGGCGGAGAACGCGTCCACCGCTGCGGCAGCTGTGCCTACACCTCCACTTACCGCGGCAACGTCGTTCGCCACGCACGTCTCGTTCACGCTACCGA
The DNA here is from genome assembly GCA_949316375.1 of Mythimna vitellina. Taxonomy (NCBI): domain Eukaryota; kingdom Metazoa; phylum Arthropoda; class Insecta; order Lepidoptera; family Noctuidae; genus Mythimna; species Mythimna vitellina. Next base: position 3,400,894 of record OX438691.1, on the reverse strand, counting down.
CGAGCCAGAGGAAGAGCAAACATCTCCCGTTCCTCCTCCTCCAACCACAGTTGATATCAAAAAGGAACCGGAAACGGAACTCGAAGAGACCCCCAACTACTGCAAGTCTTGTGACATCTCGTTCAAGTATGTGAATACGTACAAGGCACATAAGCAGTTCTATTGTACCGCCAATAATCAGGACGCGACGGCTAATAACAACGTGCCCACCCCACCAAGGGTTACTGACACGCCTGTACTATGAATTTAATTCTAAGATACTGGGCGTACTCATTTTGTAACAAGCGTAACTTGCAGGCAACTATACTCCCATGGTCGCTGATATGTCTTCAAACATTTAATACGAATTTTAGATTTGACTACAACTAGCGCCATCTGTTTTTTGGGGATAGCATGAGAGCGGACTAAAGACCAACATCTACTCTATGGTGTACTTTTTAAAGTTAAATACCACAACAAAAATTATGACAAAGTTGGTTTTTGATGAAATATCAAGTCATGACCTTTGACAAGTGATTGTTAGCTGAAAGTTGTGCTGTTAACAAAATGTACTTTGAAACTATTGCTCGCATAAACAAATGCTTAAGTTGCTTCACCGGAATTTCTTGTAATTATCCTAGAATAAGAATGTATCCTCTCGTTTTGAAATAAAATTAAAATTAAATGTGCAATAATTATTAAATTAAACTTGTACTGCATATCAATGCCAAATCGATGTTTGAAATTTTCGATTCATGTTATACTATAAATCTATAAAAAGCAAGAATATAATATTGGCTTGCGTTACGTCTCGATAAATCATGTAAAGTAAAAGATGTCTCTTTGCATGTAAATTAAAAAAAAAACATACAGTAATGGCGTAATTAAAGGCTAAATTGTCTGTTTTCTTAACCCTTAAAGACTTTTTGTACCCAAATGAGTATAGTCCCGTAAGAGTACGGACTCACATGAGTACAAAAACTTAAAAAATCTTAATATATTGGCTAATGTACATACAAGCCCTCAGTACTATAAGATTTTTGTTACTCTGTTATTGTAAATTTCCTAGTTAAAAGTTAAACTTCATCTTTGTATTAGTATACGGTTAAAAATATTACCAAAATTGTAAATATATGTAAAGATATTACTAAATATTATTACCATTCGTTCTAAGTGATTGTTCGATTTTTGTTGTTAATTTTTGTTTAATATTAATTAATTAATAGATGAATTTATCTACTCCTTAAAGCAGGTGCTGATTCAATAATTTGCAGTTTAATCTACCAGTGTCATTTATTCAAAAAAATCATTTATTTAAAAAAAATTACTACAAGTTATGCAAAATTTTATTTTCTTTAGCGTGCTCGTCACTCAAAATTTTTTTCCTTTTTTTTCATAGTTGATTGATTTGCTAAGCAACGGAAAAGGTTTTCTAGGCGATAATGTGATTGATTTCTTGTACAAAACAATATGATTGATTCATATCATCAAGAGTGTTACAATTTTTTTCTAGAAAATCTTGTCCACTTAAGTCTTAGCATATGAACTATTTTCAGTTTTAAATTTATTAACAGTTTTCATTATAATAATTTCACCAATGCAGACATTTAGAATGATATTTTTGTTTTTCTTAAACAGTGTAAAACTGGATAACCACAGTATTTATCATTCCCCGAACTAAAAGTATCAAAACGTAAGTGTTAATACAAAAATACTGTGTGCCCAGTATATTTTGGTACGTAGCGAAAAAAGAAACTAAAATCTAAAAAATATACTGTATTTGACAGCTCATTGACATTTGCTGTTAAACGCAGTGTCATCTTTTGAAGTCAAGTTATACTGGGCACCCAATAAAATACCATGTTTTGTCAATGCCAAAGCATCGCTAGATTAATCGTAATTTGCATTTATAGTTATCTCATTAAATATAGTTGTAGATTAAGTGACTACAAGACTTGTTCCCTATGTATAATTATTGTAATTTGTGTAACTTTTATGTTTTGTCTGTCTGTAAAGGAATGAGTCTCGAATCAGTGTTGCGATTATAAAAATATAGGTACAAAACAAAAATGTTGTCGATCTTCCATTATGACGTATTTAGTGGACAGTCGTTGGCAGAAGAGACTTTGAAATACACATAAATATTAAGTTGTTAACATTTAGAATTTGATCTTGGTAATACTGCTGGAATGGCATTACATAATTGACACTGTACCTCGCTCAAATGTGGTGGTAGCTACCTTATAGTCGAGCTCATCAAAAAAATGTAAATGATTAGGAAGTAAAACTACATTAATAGAAAGTAATGCTTCCATCCTTTTCATATTTCATTTCTTTAACAAAAGCACTTCTGCAAACGACATTAAAATCAGTAGAATAAACGTAAAAATCATGACATTTTATGTAAAAAGTAAATAACGAAACACAGCATCTGATGTTATGTGCCATAACTGTGTTCTCAGTAAAAACATAGTTTTTAATGTAGGAGCGTCATCTCGAATAAAATCCTTATTTGTTTCGTATGTTTTAGTGGACGTCTTAATTTATTTTTTTCAATTAAAGCACTTGAACTTAATAAAACAAAAATATTTGAAAATACTCACACTCACTTTCAAATTCAATAAAACCTTTTTTGGCTAAAGAAACATCTTTGGTGGGATGATGATGTGTATGCACCAACTTATTTAAAATTATAAAAGTATTGACATTGGTAACCATCTTAAGATTACCCAAAGTTTTTTTAATACTTGACAGTGAAAGAATACATTAAAAAACTACAATTAATGATATGCTCGTGAGTTTATTAATGCTAAAATAATATCTATGTAATATATATTTAATTATTTCTGAAATCATTTAAGACGTCCATTCTGTACCTACCAATGTTTAAAATGCAACATTATTATAATTAAGACGTTGAATTAAAGTGATAATAACAATTAATGAAAAGTAAACTGATGTAGGCATACAATGATATTGTAAAAATACCGCCAGACAATAAATTATTTATCACATATTATTCATTATTTTTTATTTACTCGTAAATTTACTTATGAAATTACCTAGTTTATAAATAATATATAGATACATAATAATCCTTGGACTACAGAACACCACCTGCTAAGATTATCTGTAAATATATAAAAAAATACTGGTCACACTGTACATTTCAATGTACTAAATGCCACAGAAACCCTACATAAAGAGAGAGTGAACTATTTTCGATCTATCAGGATTCTAAACACAACATTCAGTTATTTATAAATTACTTAAACATGAAATATGTACATAACCAAGTTATTTATGACACAAAACTGATGATGATGTGATGTAAAGCACTTATGACAACACTTATTTAACACCGACATTTTTTATTTTACACCTTTTAGTTGCGGTACCACAATATTAAAACGTACCCCTCAGTCAAACTTAAAATCATCGCGTTTACTTAGGTATAAACAAAGCAATTTTACTTGTAACGACAGTTCTGCTATGATCCTATGAGGAACCATTCCGTATCTTCGAAGTTCATCATCGACCGTACCGTATCTTCGAAGTATAAACCTTTCAATCAAAAAAATAGTTTTTAATATCGGTCCACAATTGACCAAGAAATCGGTGACCATACATAAAAAATGAAAACTTTGGGCTTTCATAAAACAATAAAAAGTCGATGAAAAAATATCTACAGGGCATGAGAAGTGTTTAGGGGTCTGAAAGGATAGCAGATGACCCCTCCTGTTGACCATTTCAATTTGGCACACGATGCACCAAACACCCTGTAGATAGAGGTAAGAAAGGGACACACTACCTCATTGCTCGGTACATTTTCCCCTTCTGTTAGTCAATAAAAAATATGAACTTAATGTCAATGAAAATAAAGTACACTTGAGTTTGTAATATTGCTTCGTAATCAATCCAGACACTTCGTAGGGTATACAAGATTCTTTTCAATATGTATGGGGATCTGACTCTGCATGATCTCAATCTGGCAACACATCTGTTTAAAGTCATCAAACTGGCATAATAATAAAAAAGAAAACAATATTCTGCCATTTTCTTTACGGTGTTTGCTAAGGGGCTTATAAACGCCCATACAGACCATCTACTGACTAATACACAGACAGGTTCAAGATCCAATGAATCGAATCCTTATAATTTAAACTGTAACTAGCTTGTTTGCATGAACAGGGCCTTACAATGATTTATAGGTAATTAAAATCTCTGTCATTCCGACTGAAGAACTTTGTATCCAGGGTCAAGAAATATTTTTTTAAAAAAAAAGGTAATTTAAAAAAAATGCAAATAAAAAAAAAAAAAAAAATCAAGGCAAGGAAAACATAGTCAAAGAAATCGGTTTAAAAAACATATAGGGGTGGTTGTAGCACTAATAACAATGTGAAATATTAAGGGAAAACAATAAATAGTTCTCCTAAGAACTACTTTTTTTAAAAATAATATCATTATTCATCGGGACAAGTGAACTGCTAGCGCCATCTCTGCTCTAGTGTAAGAATTACTAGTAGAATAACATACATAGAGGGCAGTGTTCCTAATAACGTACGCAAAGCTCGAGAAGTTCCTAGGGGCCTCAGGCTAACTTTAATATGAGTAAATATGAACAAAGAGGGCAAAAGAAAATAAAGCTTTTCAGGGTGTTGTAATCTATCGATTGGTGTGGATAAACACTCTTTTTTTGTGGTGACTAATCATCAAATGACGTATCCCGCTCTAGGGTAGGGCTGGATGGCGTGTAAGACTTTTACTGACTGCTAGCGCCATCTCTGCTCTAGTATAAGAGTTACTAGTAGAATAAAATACATTGAGGGCAGTGTTCCTAATAACGTACACCACAAAGCTCGAGAAGTTCCTAGGGGCCTAGGCTAACCTTAGTATGACCAATAAAGATGGACAAAGAATCGAAATTGATCGATTGGTGTGGATAAACACTCTTTTTTTGTGGTGGCTAATCGTCAAATGACTTAACCCGCTTTGACTTTAACCTACATATCCGTGTCCTTCAGTTGCCGTTTGCGTAAGACCACGGTAACTCCCGCGGAAGGATAAACACTCTATACCTCCAAGCTTCAATAGCCTAGAGCCCAGCCACGGGCTCTTTCTCTACAATAACTATTCTTCTCTTGTTTAATATTAGATGGGCTGGAAAGTTCGCACCTTTCACACATTGGTTGATAGTTTTATTTCCATCTGCTGCTGGAAGGCACGGGAAGCGCTCAATACTTTCGTCTAAAAAGACATAGCGTTTCTGCCCTGGTAGACCGCTTTGAAGACCCCACCTCTTAGGCAAACTTGATGACCCTTGATTGTCCTTTGGAGATGCCTATTATAAAATCACTAGCGACCCGCCCCGGCTTCGCACGGGTGCAATGCTGATTACTTCATAGTATAGTAAAGATTCAAAGCATTTTATTTCAATTAAACCATTTACAGGCACTTTTGAAATGTCAAGAAGTCAGTCAGTCAAAAAAAAAACTTTTTACAAAAACAAAATAACCGATTTCACTAAAAAACACTAAAAGGATCAAAATAACTTTAATTTCGGAAGTCGGTGTTTCTCGGTATTGTTTGTTTCTTATTTAACACCAACTTGTATTTATTTCACACTTTTTAGTTGCGATACACTTATAACCAGAGTGCCTATTTCTCATGACAATTCAAATTAGCCGAAACACTGCTAGGTTTCAATGTTTTATTATGAAGTTCCTGTATCTGCATTCCACCTACCGGCTCCATCATCAAATCAGTTCGATAGTACCTTATAGCCACAGTGCATTTCATGACAATTCTAATAAGCCCAAACACGGCTAGCTGATTTATTACGGAGTTCCAGTGGCTACCTTTCGGCTCCATCATCATCAGTTCACTTCGATGATACCATTTTCAACATAACTATTCAGGACCATTTATTTATTTGTATTGTCATAGTCGCTTAATTATCTTCTTTGTGATATCTATGTGAGTGTGAAGTTCCGTTGGCTATTTCTGGTATTCTTCATCAGTTCCACTCCATCAAATGTTACTTTTTGACTATAAATGGTTGTTTTCGCGTTGCGTTAAGGTTGCCATAATATTTGAGGAGTTCCCTCGATTCCTCATGGATCACATCATCAGAACTGGATTAAAAAAAAAAATGGAACCAATCGGAAAGCATATCCTCTAAGATAAAAATAAAAAAAAGTTTTGCAAATCGTAAACGACGGAGTTCTGAGGTAACAAACATAAAAAAAAAACATACCACCGAATTGATAACCTCCTCCTTGTTTTGAAGTCTGTTAAAAGTGTTCCATGGACACACATCTTCTCCGGTACCACATCCAGTGAGTATTGTGCACTCTATTATGACAGTTTTTAGTGATTTTACCAGCAAACGCGTGCTATTGCAAAGTTTAGATGGATTTAGGTTTTTTAATAAAATAACAGGACAACCTACTTTCAACACCATTTTATGAGAAGGGAGTCCAGACGGGTTCAAAGGATTAAGAAATTCGGTAGGAAAAACAACTTTACAAAAAAAAAAAATAACTGACATCACTACAAAAAGTGGGCAATTTACACTTTTTAATTTTTTCCTATACTTGTGCTATGAGACCTTGCTTGATGCCAAATTTCAGAATTCTAGGTCAACGGGAAGTACTCTGTGAATTTTTATTCCCTTGAGAGTGTCGAAATATACGTTTTTTGCGAGATAAACATCTGTATCTTTTTTTTCGTTAACTCAGAAGTTTGATTTTTCCACAGCTTCAAGGGACCGCAGACCTGAGTAGTTTTAATTTCAACTCAATACCTTCACGCGTTTCCGAGACAGAAAGACTGACTAACAACAAAAGGATCACTTTGTTGTTAGTCAGTCTTATAAGGGTTCCGTTTTTTCCCTTTAAGGTACGGAACCTTAAAAACAAAACACTAAAACGATCAAAATAATTTTAATTTTGGAAGTCAATGTTTCTGGTATTGTTTGCTTTTTATTTTGATCGTTTTAGTGTTTTGTTTTTTGTTTGAAGTGAAGTTGGTTAATATTTTTGTAAAAAAAAAAATATTTCACACTTTATAGTTGTGACACATTAATAGCCAGAGTATCTATTTCTCATGACAATTGGAATTAATCCAAACACTGCTAGGATACATTATTTTATTATGAAGTCCCCATCCACCTCCCGGCTCCATCATCAGGTCATTTCTATAGTACTATATAGGCAAAGTGCATCTGATGACAATTCTAATAAGCCCAAACGCGGCTAGGTTACATTGATTAATTACGGAGTTCCAGTGCCTATCTTTCAGCTCCATCATCATCATCAGTTCACTTCGATGGTACCATTTTCAACATAACTATTCAGAACCATTTATTTATTTGTATCGTCATAGTCGCTTAACTATCTTCATTGTGATATCTATGTGAGTATGAAGTTCCGTTGGCTATTTCTGGTCTTATTCATCAGTTCCACTCCATAAAATGTTACTTTTTGACTGTAAATGCTTAAGTTCTCCATGAAAATACCAAAATCACTATATGGTTGCCTATAATATTTGAGGAGTTCCCTCGATTCTTCATGGATTCCATCACCAGATTTTTTTTTTTTTTTGAAGTTGGTTAATAATGAACAGCTTCAAAATCGAGAACAGTATCGACCGAGTACGATATTTGCGGCGGCGCATCAATCTTTCAAAGAATCAAGTTATTTACTGAAACCGCTATGTCCCTGTATTTTAAATCTGTGATATCTTCGAAAATATTTATTTAAATTACACGCTGTAACGGGCTATATTGTTCTATATTAAATGCAAAATTTATTTAAGGTACTTATTCGGATAAAGATTAATGCTGTATTGCTTAAAATCGTTTCGTAAATAAACCATTATTTCTCGTAAAAAGTAAAAGGATAAAAAATGGTTATTGTGGGTTACACCTAAAAGTTAGACATATACCATCGCGGACTTTTTTGTAGACCTTTTTAAGGTGTACAATACTGTAGTACATTATTTTGATCTATCTCTTAGGGTTCAGCCAGCGTTTGCAATGTAAGCGCAAAAAAATGTGTTTATTTACGACATCACATTAGAAACCTCTAAAATCATCAGTGTTCCTCTACTATATTGAGCATGTATTGTACACATAAACCTTCCTCTTGAATCATTCTATCTATTAAAGAAAATCGCATCAAAATCCGTTGCGTAGTTTTAAAGATTAAAGCATACATAGGGACAGACAGACACGAAAAGCGACTTTATTTTATACTATGTAGTGAATGTAGTGATGAAACGACAAACGAATGGCCCATTGTGTGTTACACAGATTACCAAGTTACAGAAAATTAGAAGAGAAAAAAAAGTTTTATTTCCTCTCATTTCGACGAGGCAGGCTTCCATCGCATCGTATGCTCCGTGTCGAGGTGAAAGACTTTTTAAAATCGTTCCATTAGTATTTGATTTTTTTTTAAATTTAATATAAACTAGTGCTTGACTGCGATCCCACCTGATCGTAAGCAGTGATGCAATCGTTAATGGTTAGGGGCACTAGTTTATTAAGAGACTATTCACTCTAACCTTGAAGACATCCAAATTATAATCGGATGAGAAGACCTCAGCAGGCAAATTGTTCCAGTCCTTCGATTTACGTGGTATAATTTACGAGGCGAAACGCTTAGTCCGGACCGTAGACGTTTCAACAACGTAAGGGTGGATACTCGCCGTACGTCGGGTTGTCCGATGCTAGAAATAAGATGGCGGAATCAAGTCATGCAATTCCCGCGGACACTCTCCAAAATGCAACCTGTAAAACACCGAAAGGCTGGCTACCCTACGTCTATGCTCAAGGCTTTGAAGACTGGATTTAACCAAATCTGGATCACCAATTAGCCTCTTCGCACGCCTTCCACCGATTCCAAAGCTGCTAGGTGGCATTTTGCAGCACCAGCCCACATGTGGCTGCAGTACTCCACACACGATCGGACCTAAAGCTGTCTCGGTGTGAAGTACCGCGTAAGTTTCCTAACAACTACCTTGTCTTTGGACTTAATGAACCGCCAAAAATTAAGGTCTGAGGAAACTTCAACTCCCAAGAGCTAAAGGCGGTCGGTGCACTCCAGGGATATATTTCGAAAAGCAGAAACCAAGGTGAACAGGCTCCTTTTAGCGGTGAACAGACACGCTTGTGTTTATTCATTACAGGCAAAAATACAAATGTTCCCACTTTGTAATATTACTACAGGCTAACTTCTGCCAGTGGCTTCTCCTGTGTAAATGTAAAAAAAATGTTATACCCATGCCACTCAATTATATAGTTAGCATTCTACTGGTGACAGAATTTTCATAACCACCTGCCCCCCAAGCCAAGTTACAACCGTTTCGTTTCGATTCTCTTTTCGTTGATCGCCTCGAGTCGGCCACGCCTCCTATTGCTTTGTTCTGACCATGAGACTGAGGTTGAGATGACGTCAGAATAAAGGAATCTCACTCCCTCTTTATAGAGGAGGCCTATATCTGAATATGCCATGCAGGTACCCGAGTTAGTAGGTACATTCTTCAGATAAAATACCTGGTAGCCAGGTAGATACTCGTAACATTCAAATACGTCTAATTTATAAGTAATTAGAAATAAATTAACGAAATTGCGCGAATTCGTAGCACGGCAACGGGCGTGGCGGGGCTGTGCGGGGAGAGTGCTAAATGAAGTGCAGTGCTGAAGTTTCACACTTTAAAAAAATATTCAACAAGTTAAATAAAGTCTGAACTTAACCAAAAGTCCTCAATAACTTATAAAACGGGAGATTAAAGTCCCACAACTATGTTTATCATTTTTCCATTTTCTTGTAACGTTGTAAATTTTTAATTGTTAACTATTTATCGCTCAAAAAACTGCGTTGCACTGCACTTCTGAATGGCGTGCACTGGCCGGCTCGCGCCGCACCCGGGCATCGCGCCTGCGCGGAGACATTCATTGATTAATGGTCCTTCATAGCTTCTATCTAAGTCACGTGACTCGGAGGAAAAATTATCAAAACAAGAATAGTTCTTGAATATTTCTGTGTTCTCTTTTGATCTCGTCCATTTATCTACATTTTGTGCGCGTGTCAGTGTTTGTGATATCAAACAATGGCGATTGAAAAGGTAAAGTCGACGAATCCGTCGTCGCCAAATTACGAACATAATAACTGGAAAACTCCTGCCTTCAGGCAGACCATGGTGGACAAACTGTAAGTAATATTTCATTAACCATTTTTAGATAGGTAATAGTTAAGTAGGTATATGTTGGTACTTATCCATATTATATTATAAAGACAGCGAAAAGTGCTTTGGTACGATTATGACCGAAGTCGCGGGAAAAACAAAAATGCGCTAACCCGGGAAAACAGGCAGAAATGCAAGAAGGTTCTATGCCCAGTCGTTGGTGATGATTACAAGTTGAGGTGATGACGATTTAGGTATCTTTATACCAGGACTACTTATAAGTTTTTTTTCTTGGATACCCACAAAATATTTTTACATGACTGAAATATAATTCCTGCTGACAAACTCACGCCTAGTATTGGTTTGAGCCAGTTTAGGGCCGGCAGCATATTCTACTGAGGGTCGAAATCTTTATAAATGATGCAAATTAAAACTTCTTGAACCTATTTTGGCCCTTGGGCAAGGATGGGTCCATAAGCAGTTGCTCACATTGTCTTTATGGAAAATTCGGACGTCCAAAATGGGCCCTCCACAATGCGCGAGGCCCGTAGCATACCTATGCTATTCCTGCTACATTCGGCACTACCTGATAGCTATATCACGATTAGATACCACCTGAATAAGACCCAATTTTACGTTCAGTTTAAGAAGAAGTATCTAGTACTTCTTTTGTTTTCAGTGGAAACCGTCAGGGTAACAACCAGAGAGTGTAGGATTCCACATCATCATCATCATCCATAGCCCAACTTCGCCCACTGCTCCATGGGTTTCTTTTTCCCAAACTCTTGTACCAACCTCATCCAGGCTGCAATGTCGTCTACCCTTATCGCCGCAAGAAGCCTATTGTGTCCTACTGCTGGGAAAAGACCTCCCCTCTGTCCTTCCAAAACTCTTTGTCTAGGGCGATCTCTGACCAAGTTTGCCCCGCAAACATGATCAGATCGTCACACCACTTTCGCAACGAATGACCTCGATGCCGTCAAAACTCCTCAGGCGGACGCCTGAGTCAGTGAGTGACAATCCTCGCCTATCTGTCAATTTAAAACAGAAAAAAAAGATCACAATTAACCCTACTACAGTTGACTTTTCTTAAAAGCCCACGGAGGCGCTCAGTTGCAAAACGTCTCTAGAGGGTTTTATATACATGTCGTGGCCAGATTTTAAAATTGATCACTTCATGATATGGTTGACCATATCATGGAATTCCAACATTTCATAAAATAGAACCTTGTCCACTGGCTGCGTCATGATATGATATGGGCAAGCCAAATCAATGAACACTCTGTTTTTAACGATATAAACTAAACGCATGATTATTTCATGATATGGTAAAATAGTTATGGGTGTGTGTAAAATGGAAGATTTTCATTTACGAGTATATGCAAAATCTCATTCCGTGTTCATACTAGGTACTGCAACCATTTTTTTTTTCAAACCTGGCTCAATTTTATTCTAAGTTAGGTACTAAACTAACGCGACATTTTGTGAAACAGACCTTCTGCGAAAGCGAAATTTTAAGAAAGAAACATTTTATGACCAGTAGACATTTTGCGAAAGAGCGTTTTGCGACTTCGTGTCTCCGTGTGCTTTTAGCCAACCAACTATAGTAGAGTAAATGCTATGCTGTTAATGATCATTAGGATCTGCCCCCAGCTAATTTCTTCCATCTGGAAGAAATTAGTTGATAATTTCCTCGTCCAAAAAAGAAAATTCCTCTATCAAGGCGATATTTTCATAAAGTTAACATTTTAGTGGTAACACGGGTAACTCCAGTTTGGTACCAAATTTATTACAATAATTTTAACAATTAACTTTATAAGTATCTATCGATACTTTTTTCGTTACTATGCCTGCAGTGTATCCTAAGGCATTAAGTCCGTCTTTGTAATTTATGTTGCATGAAGTTAAAAATAAATAAATAAATATCCTTTTTGATTAATAACGTTACCATCTTATGATAAAGATAACGATACCAAATTTTTAACGTTATTCAAAACCCTGCCGCATACCGTTTTGTACATTTCGATCAAGAAACAAAAGTTTTAGGGCCTCCTCCAGCAACGAAGCAAAGGAAACGACACTGCACACTCACAATATCCTATTTCTCTCCACAGCAACAACGTGATTGAGGAGACAGGCATCCAGCTGCAGTGCACCGGCCTGGAGCTGGAGAACGGTGTCTTCAACAAGGTGAACAGCAAGCCGATGTACATGATCCTCATCATTTGCATCATCGAGAACATCAAGGAGATGGGTAAGATGGCAATGATGATTTACCTTATTATGTTCGTGGTTGAGCACAATTTTCAACCTTATTGCGAAGGTAGTTCGGGAGGTTCCTGCACCGGATTCGTACGGAAGAAACGCCCGTGTGTCACCATTGTGTGGACCGCCTGAAGGACACAGTTGAGCATACGGTACTGGCGTGCCCCGCCTGGGCAGAGCACCGCCGTCTCCTAGTGGGGGCGATCGGCGGCAGCGATCTCTCGCGCCGGGCCTTGGTACAGGCCATGGTCAGGCCAAGCGAGAAGGAGTGGCAGGTGGTCGCCTCCTTCTGCGAAGCAGTAATGCTAGCAAAGGAGGAGGCCGCACGTGCACGCGCGAGTGCGGAGTGTTCCACGCGCGCCTCATGTCAGCAACCATAGGGGGCAGCAACCCCAGCAGGGTCGAAGCCTACTGCGGCCAAGGGTCTGCTTCTAAAAGAAAAACTCGACCCCGGTATCAAAGTCAACGAAGGAACAGGAGTGCGTTTTAGTCAGTAAACGTCTGACACTCCCTCTCGCTCCGCCCAAGAACAGGGGATGTCATTGGATGATTTTCCCACCGAAAAAAAAAACCCCTGGCCCTAAAGATACTCCATGAACAGTAGCTCGAGCCCGTCAGTTTCACATAAAGCATTAAAATAAAGTTCATTTTTATGATTACAGCCGAAAACAGCAAGGCTTCAGGGCTGGATTTAATCATCCCGAATCACCATGAGAACTTGAGTGAATTTGAGAACCTGCTCCTGTACTAACAGAAGAAAAGGAAAAATCATCACAATCAGTTTGTCACTCATTCATACGTACGAAAACTGCATTAATTTAGTTATTCAATAGTTTTTCTAAGATCTATGCCCCCTGTTACACGGTATTTAGACCTTTTTACCGTCTACGACCTATATATCCGACAAACACTCTCGCGTTTATTCCGCCAGGGTTGCACATCCACATACAAATAATCCATCTCGTCAGCTCTTGTCACCTATGGGTATTGAAGAGCTAAACGTGATGGGGTACCCAGTCGCAAATACGGACCAATCCAACGCAAGCAATTAAAAGGGGTAAATATCATTGGCGAAATCTCTTACACCCCTGCCTACTCATTAGGGAAAAGTATGATGTATATTTTGAAAAACTAATTAATGCAGTTTTCTGTAACATTATCATTTACGTAGAATAGACATTTAAAATGAAAATCGAAATTCAAAATTTCTGATATCATCCAATTTGTATAACCAATTATGTAATTGCTTTACAACAATAAAAACGACATAAAATGTAAAAAATATTTGTTTATTTAACCCCTTTAGGTATTCTTAATTTACACTTTAGTGACAATCATGCCCGTTTTCAGTAACACTATACACCATTAGAAATAAAAGAAATTAAAAAAAAAACCTTTTTTACTGTCCGTTCAACCGATTTTGTCTTCTATTCCGTAGGCATAAGAATGGCATTAAAAGCAAAATAATGGTTACAATACCAACTATTTATTGCAGCCACTATTTCCATGCTACCAACGCAATAAAACTCAAAATTGGTTGAACGGATAGCAAAAAAAATATTTTTAAATGTCAAATCTTATTTTGATTGGAGGTATAGTCTATTAGTGCTAAGAAAATAGTGACTCATCAGTGCAACTTTAAAGTAAAAATGTTCAAAATAAAATTCCCTGCCGGAGTCTGTGTTTCCTGATAGCTACAACCTAGTGGTCTTTAAGTCAACAGTGAATAGGTTACTTCTAGGCAAGCGTGCTTCATCGTCGGCCACATCATCGCTTACCATCAGGTGAGTTAGTGAACCAACGCGAGCCTATCAATAATAATTTTTGAAAAATCTTATTGGGGTAAAAATTATTATACACCATTAATTCTAAACTTTTCACAACACAGTATTCTATTTTTAAATCTATATATATAAAAAAAGAAACTGACTGACTGACACATCAACGCACAGCCGAATCTACGGGGACTAGAAGTGTGAATGAATTTTGCACAAGGTTTCCTTTTATGACCTAGGCAAGCACTAAGAGAGGATTTGCCAAGTCACCCCCAAAGGGGGGTCCAGTTTGTTAGGAGAAACTTACTTTTACGCGGACGAAGCCGCTGGCAGAAGCTGGTAATAAACGTAATTACAACGTGGTGTAACGTAATTATGTAGTCTCATCAAAATCAACAGAATGTTCACTTATTTTTATGAAGTGGCGAGGTACTCATTTTTAAAATTGACAAAAGCATGTCCGCACTTTCTGAAGGGCGTACTTCAACTGATCATTGTTGACACTGCTTTCTATTTTACTATGATCAAATTGTCATGGGGAGTAGCTAGGCTGAGTGACAACGACGGCTGTAATCCAGCATCCAAACAGAGGTCACCTTGTTTGAAACTTGGCGGTTTGTAAACCTAGTCAACAATTGTGTTGATTGTCGGTTTGTCGGATCATTGGACTACATCTGCTGGCTGATGGTTTGCAACAATCAAGGTCACCTCGGTCGAGAAGCTGGATTTCATCCATACAGCCCATGCATTACTATTTTCTTAACACAAACACACTATAGATCTAAATAATCAGACAACTGTACACTAATATTTACACTTAATTTAGATGTTAGCGAAACAGACATCACATCACAGTATGAAACTTATTCCATTCAATATTTCAGCTTTGACCAGCAAAGCGGAATAAACTAATTCAATCCAGACTATTCTCATCTGATGATTCTTCTTCTCTATATTGTTCCTTAAACTGTTCTGTATCCTCATCTTCTCCATAATAAAAGCCATCATCGTCACTATCATTTTTATACCCTGGATCGTCATCCATCTTCGTACAATGTACAAGGTTCTTACTGTCAGATAAATCAGGGTTTTCTTGAAGGATCTTCGCTTTGTATTTGGCATACGCTTCACCATACCTCTGGACATCTTCTTTAAATAAGTCTGGTGGGTCATCATATATTTTGTCCTCACCTGTATCGCTGGATAGGTCGTCTTCTGAAAAATTTGTTCATACTTAATTATAAATGTGAAAGTACTTGGTATGTGAAATGTGAAAGTAAGTGGTTAACGAAAGGGCAAGTAAAATATACTTTTAAGGATTTTGTTGTTCTAGAATAGGTTTAAAAATTGAGTAGAACAAAGAAATGTTTAGTTCGGACATAACCATTGTAGCGCGATGTACATATTTTGATTAAGTATAAAGCTTTTAAAGCATTTCATTGTAGATAAGTCCCGGTCCCTGAAGAAACCCCGTCGCAGAGTGCGACAGTACCTCTCGTCTGTCTGTTCTGCTTGCTGCATGCCAGCATATCGTTTTAAATAATTAAAAGTTATGCAAGTACCTATGCCATTGCTCACCACCACCCTCGATTGACTGTTAGGCCTACTGTGCACGGACGCGTAGCTTCATAGACGCGAATTCGACATTATACGCTTGGTGTACGCCTGGCGTGAATCTTACATATAAAACTATAAAATTCTGTCGACGAAGCGGCAATGCTGCTACTTCGTGTCTATAAAGCTTCGCGTCCGAGGACAGTAGGCCGTAGTAAATGCCTTACGCGGTGTTCTGCGTATACGGCTCAAAAATATCGCGACCACAAAGCTAAGCGGCGCGAAAGGAACAAACAAGTGATACTCTATTCGGTGGACTACGTTACCAAAAGCATGTGGGTGCGGTGATGTGATGAGCGAAGCTAAATAATCGCGATTTGTTGATTTGATATTTTTGCGCGGTGCAGTGACTTGTTTTAATAATATAAATAAATAAGAAATACAAATGGCGGATAAAGCGATGACTTCGCGAGGACGTAGGACACAACACGTCGCGTTGAATTAGCGTGTAGTGAACCGCATCAAAATCGTTATTCTAATCAAAGCCAATCATATTCTAAATTTAAAAGTAATTAATTAGTAATTTGCTTTCTTCAACTGAATATCGGCTCAGCTGAGCTAAACTAAACTAAAAAATAAAAATGTAAATGCTCTACATTTTTATTTTTTAGTTTACATGTGTTTTTTAATTAAAAGATTGATGACTAATGATTAAGATATTTAATCATGACGCTTCCACTCTTTGTGATACCAAAAATTGTTAATTGTGATGGTAGACCAGTATCGCAAACTGAGGAGCCTATTACCAAATATTGATCTCCACAATGGTGGAATCAATATGATTCTGAGCCAGCCAATGTCTGAAGAAGCACAGAGTATTCACAAGTTCCTAAAACGATGTATGAAAGAGAGAAAGAATAGAGAGGGGCAGAGAATGTGAGTATGGAGTGAGGAACTATATTTGAAGATGTGGGTGAAGAATGGGTGGCTTGCAGCCTGCTATCGCAGCTTGCAACATGCCCATTATGCTACAATAAGATTGATCCCATGAGGCTGGCATTGTCACCCAGAGTGCACTGAAGCCTCTAAATTATAGATTTAAAAAAAATTGTTAATTGTTTTCTCTTACCAATATCAACCCTCTCCATGGCTCTAACCATATCCTCCAGCTCTATACTGCTAGCCTCCGAGTCGGGGTACTCATTCCTCCAGTTATTCTCATCATTAGAATCATCATCATCTTCGGCTTCATTTTCTGAATCTTGAGTTGGGTCGTAGGAATCTAGGACTAGGCCTGTTTCTACACTGAAACAGGAATTTCACATGACAAGTAAATAACAGTAAGGTTTAAAATCCGATGGCCGAAATCATTTAACTGAAGGTATAATTTCTACAGGTAGTAGATTAGGTAGGCTTAGGTAGGTAGGTATTCAAAGGTTAATGCTAGAACTACACTGCGCACACGTGTGCCACACATTTGGGCGCGTCGGTCTCCTGGAAACTAGATTTGTAGATATTTGATCCACGCCACGCAACGCCACACGACGTTGTTCTACATACAAATCGGTCGTCTTACACGTGAGCGTCGGTCTAGTGTAGTTCTAGCTTCAGTATTATAGTTACTGTAGCATATTTATAATATGAATCTAAATTTTTTACATTATTTTTCTCTAAAGCTATTAGAGTTGGGAAGGGAATGCTTGCATTCCGAATCACGATTATCATCGTTATTAGCGCGTCAACAAATCGCCTGATGAATACGTTTACGGTAATTCGGAACGAGTGTTGACGCGCTGACATCGAAAATATCGTTTTCGTAACGCGGGGAATGAGAGTCCAAAATAAACTGTAGATAATATTATGTATATCTACACTACACTTTGATATGTATACAACATTATTTTTAGTAAATGTGGAACCCAATACATGTGTCTAGTATTTTTAACCAACTTCAAAAAGGAGGTTAAATGTTCGGTGGAATGTATTTTTTTTTTTAAATATATTAATTAACTTGCTAATACTATTTGTTTTGCTAATAAGTAAAAAAATGTAGTCAATCATTGATAAATTGGTAACTGGGAGCAGTGGTGGCCCATTGGAAATGGCTCCAACTTACAAATCTAAGCCATGGGTTCAAACCCAACCAAGCACTTTACTTTGTCATCACCAATGCTTTGAAAATGGTAAAGGATAAAATATAACATAATATGCTTACCCCACAAAGTTATCAATCATACTTATATCAAATTCTTGCTTCAAGCTCGTATACAGATCATAGGCATATTGGACACCGCCATCTTTGTCGTCAGTCTTCTGCAAATCTATTAAATTCACTACATCTTCGTTACCCTCATCATTCTCCTGATCTTTCAGTCCTCGGCTACAGTTGACTATTTCGTAACGACTTTTCGAAGCAACATCTTTTCGTTCTTTCCTTAATTTTTCTATAATTGTGTCAACATTTGGCAGAGACTGCTGTTTTAGGTCTGTCTTTGGTAGTAAGTTTTTCACGTGCGTGGTTTCCTGTAAACATTGAAGACTTGGAGTAAGTATATAATACAAAGGAACGTTGGCCAAATATTTGGTGCCTATGAAATGTGTCTAAAGCATGTAACATTAAAGAGAGGTTTTATTCATTTTGTACATTTTTGATCCTCTGGAAATCCACAAATGTAAAAGAGAACACCGAGAAAAATTAGTTTATTAAAGTTGACCATATGACCAACCGCCGGGTAAAAATTGAAATATGATATAAATTAGTTGCCTTAATAAAAAAAATGGCGAATTTGACCCTAACTTACGGTTTCAAATGTGTATAAAATAATAAATGCTTTTTTTTTTGTTTTTTAAAAGGGTCTGGCTAAAACAAAAATCTTGAATAGTTACTATGTTTTTTTTATAAAAATAAATTTGCTGTTACAGGGCCGCAAAGTAGACATAGAGCCGGTTGGAGTTCATACAAAATATTCTGTGATTACAACCAGATCTTAAGAAAATAGTGAATTGCTCATGTTCCTTCCTCATGTCCTATGTGTACAAGTACAATGGCCCACATAGGACTAAGTGCGGAAACCATACCTAGATAGATAGAAGGGCTCATGTTCAAAAACAAAACTAGTCAGACAAGATAGACCGAAAGCATTAGCAAAAAATTTGGGAAATGCAGATCTTTATAACAATAACGAAAAGGAAAATCGGAGGAGACTGCTAAGGAGCTGTGATACAGAGATACAAAACTATTAAAACATTGGAAAGTAATGTTAAATGTTATATTCATATATTATTACTTTCTATAGATATAGCAATTATGTTTATTTGTAGGAGATAACCTCTAGAAGTCTTGATTCAATAACGAAATCTTTTAGTGATAGAAAGCTAGACTATCGCAAAATGCAATAGGGCTGCTATTAATCCTAGGAAAAAGCATGATCCTGCAGGTCAGGCCACGAGAGCAAAGCGGCGGGAAAAGTTAGTAAACTAAAAAGCTTTAGGTTACTAATTGCATTGCAAGACATTTTTAAGTATCTGTTAGTAAAGTAACCTCTCAATCTATTGTTCTTCTATTCGGAAAGTTAAGTGTCTGTTAATTAAAAACATTATAGATTTACCTGATCATCAACAGTTCCCCGAAAAACGAACAGTGATGGTGATATTTCTTCTTTATCAGTTTTAATTCGTTTACACATGAGTACCAGTGTATCTTGTGGGTTCTCCTCTAGTCTCCGTTTTACCCTTAACACAGTTGATGAAGCCATTCTGTAGTATTTATTTTCTGTTTACTGCTGAAATGCGGCCTTCCGTTCCGAATTACAAATAACACGGATTGATGACACTCACTGACACTGATTACTGACTGACTGACATGATGACATCTGACATATATCATATTTCTGATCCATTTTCAATATTTATAGCATTTAAGCTAGTGTTTGTCTACTCTGTCATGAAAACTCCTTTGATTAGTCATTTCACCTGTTTATCATGCTTAGAATCAGTCAGACGAAAAAAGTACTTAAAACTGAAACGCTTTCAATCAATGTTGCCAGACAACTAACTTGTTGAATGAAGAAAGCATGGCATGGGTGTGTTCATTTTAATGTCTGTTTATTAATGTGTCGATAGTCAATTGTACACAAAAAACGTCTCAGTAGGTACAAGATTAGTAATCTAACCTTTCTTGATATTCACAAAACAGTTTTCACAATATAATGCCAGTCTTTACAGCTTTACTAGTGCGTAACTATGCTATTATTAGTTTAAAATATCACTATCAAAATATACTCGAATCGACTTAGGGAGAATTCATAGTCGAGTTGACCTAACACATACACTGATTGCACCATAGATCACTTATACTTGCACCACAAAAAAATTACTACATTGATAACGAAATTGCGTTGTAGTTATAAATGAAATATATTTTTCTTGATCTCCTAGGTAGTCTAGTCCCAAGGATTTTATATACCCTAAAGATTCTTGTCTAGTCCATACTATGCGTTCCTAATAAGAATAGAAAAGCCAATAACCTCGATCTGTCAAATTTTGATTGAAAAGTACGGTTTGCAAAGAAAGCTTATTTACGTATTAATAACGGTTTATTTTGCTTTGTATTACCGAGTCTTAGTTAAATCTAGTTGAAGTAAAAACGTTAACGTAACGTAAACGTTGTTTAACCTAAATTAGCTAAATATATGTTATTTAAGTCATAATTAGTTTAAAAAAAAAAACCGTTTTCTTTCTTATTTTCATTGTTAGGAACAATTTGTCTTCTTTTTCCATTTGCCGCTACTCAGACACTTCACACAGTGACGCAGAGATTAGCAAAATTGAAGAACTTTTTTCGTTCATGATTCGTAAATAAATACACAGCTCATCAGAAAAATCGAAACAGCTTGCAAGTTTTATGTTTTGTAAGGATTTTCAAAAAACTGTATATATTTAGGAATGTATGTCAAATGTCGTTTAATAGTGAAAAATAAGAGGTTTCAACTAGTAATTTTTACCCTGTATGGAGTACGAAGGAAATTGATTAAACAATACACGCAGATAAAAAAGCTAAGAAACGCTTCCATACTGTTCTTCATCGATCGGGTGAGAGTCACGGTCAAATGTTGTAGCATTCCATAACTCTTGAATTGTATTTTGCCGCTGACTAAGTATTTCTGGGGCAGGATCTCTTGCGCAAATTCGTCTCTTTAATTCATCCCATAGATGTTCAATCAGATTCATGTCCAGGCTTCTTGCTGGCCATTCCATAATAGAGATACCAACTTGAGTAACATAATCTCGTACGACGCTCGCGGTGTGAGCCCTAGCATTGTCGTGCATGAATATGAAACCGTTGCAAATAAAATGTTCATAGGGCATCACGTGAGGCTCAAAACACTGTTCGATGTACCGATGATTGTTCAGTGCAGACAGACGTGGCCCAAACACAAAGACAAGCTCTATCTTACCGTCGGCGCTGATTCCTCCCCAAATTGTTTACGAATCGCCACCATATCTGACCTTTTCTTCAATTCAGCATTGTGTAAAGCGTTCTCCATCTCTTCTGTAGACCTTGTTTCTTCCGTCGTTACCATACAGCATAATTTTACACTCATCAGAAAAGAGGACTTTGTTCCACTGGAGGTATGAACAATTTAGGTGCTTACAAAGATGCAAAGTTAAGGCGCGCTCTTCAATGGTCTGTAGTTAATTTCGGCCCATTTACTGGCTTGTGCGGTACCAGTCCACGTTCCTTAAACCTTCTTCTAATTGTAGAGTCACTTACAGCGACCCTACGTACAACGTAAAGCTGCTGCTGCGATTGAAAAGCATTAAGACGTCGATTTCGTAAAGAAGTTGTTACAATAAATCGATCATTTTGCTCAGAAGTGACCAGATTCCTACCAGATTTTGAACGGCATGTGAACCAACTAGTCTCCCGAAAGGGGGATCCCTTTTCTTCTTTTCGCATAATGTTCTTTGTCCTAATATACTTCGGCATAACGATTTTGGCACAATTTGTTTTGGCATAATAATACTTCAGCGTAATTTTTTTAGGCATACATTTTATGTTGGCATAATCATCTTAAATACTTTTTTTTTTTTGGCATAAATTTGATTCGCATAACGTTAGTAGGCCTAATGACTATTAGAATAACGTTAGTAACGAACAATTAAATAATATTGTTGGTTAAAAATTTAATATGCTGTGCAACAAAAGTTAGTGACAGAACCGAATTGCTGCAAAACCTACTCCACGTAGTCTTGTTTGTCCTATCCTTAGAGTGTAATTTAAAATCGCGTAGGCGCGTAGGGGTGAGACGGCCCGCGGGCTGAGGAGCAGGCAGCTGCGAGCGAGCCGCCGCTGCCGAGGCTGGCTGGTGAGCGAAAGCCGTCTGCGACGATTAGCACGCGCGGGGCTGCCGGAGACCGGCAGCGCCGGAGCCGTGACCGAAACCCTGCCTGCTGCATGTTTCATGCTAGCTTGAATGCTGCATGCTTGCTTGTTTGCTGCATACTTGCTTGCATGCTGTATGTTTGCTTGCTTCATGCTTCCTACAGCGAAAAAAAAAAACTCACTAAACTAAAAAAATTATGCTTTAGAACTTTATGCTTACTAAATTTATTCTTTAGAATATTATGCTTAATCATTATTATGGTTAGAGAAATTATGCTTAAAAAAATTATGCGTAAGCTATTATGCGAAAATATAATTATGCCAAACAAAATTATGCTAAGTTATATTAGGTCTTAAAATTTTAGCCAAATGGATAGGAACCCTCCTGAAAGCGTTTGTAGAATCTATGAATAGACGACAGGGTTAGATGTAATCTTTCAGCCACAATGCGCTGAATAAGTCCAGAATACAGCAATACCATTACTTTGGTGGCTTCTGTGAGCAAAGTATCCATATGTTTTAGAAAAAAAAACTTTTTCAGACGTCCCACAAAGTAAACAAATAAAGAACAAAAAGTTAAGCGCTAATTTTTAGTTTTCAAAGGTGAAATGTACTCCAACTCTAAACACACCTTTCTCATAAAACAGTGAATAATTTCATTTAAAGGATAAACAAATGAAATTCTAATTTTGAATTTAGAATTTTCGCTTATCACTGTAATGGCCAAACTGCCAGCTATACAGTCAAGTGATTTTTTTCATGGACTGAAAACTCTTTTGTGTTAAATTAGGACAAAAACCATAAAAACGGAAATGCTTAAATTTTTCTGATGAGAAGTATAATAACTAAAACATTTATTGTTTTGCTCACCCTAGACAAATTTTCATTTGACAGCTATGACGTCACAACATGGCGTAAAAATCGATCCTATTCTTATTTGGAACGCATTGTAGAGATTATTATGTCTAGTCGTAGTCTGTGAAATAGTGAAGTTGGAGTTGAGTTGAATTTTGGATAAAAAAAACAAAGCGCCCGCTTCTCTAATTCTCTATCGAACGCTTTGTATTTCATTAATCATTATTGTTTTCAATTGTGTTATTGTTCAAATGTGTTAAATAGAAACAACATAATTCACTTAATTAAGTGGTTATAACAACGTATGGATAATTTGAAACAATTCAGCACAATGACTTCAGAAGATAATTGGAGAACTCAGACCTTCCGACAGAGTGTCGTGTCGAAAATGTAAGTTTTATAATACTTATAGGTATCGTATTCATCATTGTTTTGCCATCAGTGTTTTATGTACTGAAATCTGGGTTAAATGGGCATATATGAAGTTGGAATAACAACTCAGTTTTCGTATTTCTTAAGATGCTTTTTAAAATAAGACATTAGAGCTCTGAATTCCTTCACAAAATACTCATGAGAAAGGTTATCAGCATCTAGGTACAATATCAACATGTTTAAACTTCGAACAAGGAAAATCTAGCTTATTTCAAAGTATGAGTCATACTTTTGCATTTCAAATTCCCATGAAATACCTACCCTGTTGCTTTCTGGTCCATGACCCCTATTTAAAAGTTGTTTAAGTTTTCAAAGTATCTGGTGGAATTGAGTTTCATCCTAAAATAAAATGCATTCTTGTTGATGAATTTAATATTGGTGAAAGTGTAATTTCAAGTTTTGTTTGCATTTTGCTAATCAGAGTCAAGTTGTATGTTGATTTAAATATATTATGCCAGCGAATCATAGGGTCGCTGGCATAATAGGTTTTGTTTAATGATATATTAGTGCTTGGCTGCGATTGCACTAGTTCATTAAGAGCCTATTCACACTAGCCATGAAAACACCTAAATTATAATGGGACAGGAAGACCACTGCAGGGAAATTGTTCCCGTCATTCTACAATGTGGACCAACCTTAAAAGAAATTAATAAATGGATGCTTAAAGTGAATGTGGAGCATCTCCATTATGGAATCTTCTGATTTTCTCTCTTATATCATAGTTACAGTTTAGTCCACTTAGTTTGTCCGTATTTTCAACTACTTTACCACACTTGTGATAAGTGTTTGTTAACTCATAGGTAGGTATTTCAAAGAGTTTTATATGATTTTTGTCCCATGTAACATGGTAGTATGTTTTTGGACCTAATAAAGAGTTCCTCATAATGATTGCACTTGGACTGTGAAGATAAATTAGTAATTTAACTTCTCTATCTATTGGAGTTTCCTTTACAGTAATTTCATTCATTCATCAATTATTCTCAACATACATCACCCTGATTTTCCCCAAAGGGAAAAGTAGAGATTCTGTACAGTAAACCATTATTCCACCTATCTAGTGAAGAGGTGATCCAGCGCTCTGGCGTCCAAGTGGCACGGAACAGCAGTGAGATGGAGAACCATGTCTTCATGAAAGCCAAGACTCGGGAGGAGTACATGAACATGGTTGCCAAACTGATACTGCATGTCAGAGAAATGTGTAAGTAACATTATGCTAGCTTGTGATTTTTTTTTTAAGTTGACAATAATTTTAATAGATCAAACATTAAACCAGCTCAGTAATTATTCAATGATGATGAAACAATATGCCATTTTACATTTCAGCACAATCCAAACAAAATCAAGGTCAACAGCAAATGCAGGGTCCCAATCAAGGCCAGTCTGGCCCCAGTCCTCAGGTCCAGGCCCCACAAGGCCAACAGCAACAGGGACCCAACAACCAGGGGGGCCTAACACCAGACCCAATCAATGCACTCCAGAACTTAGCATCACAAGGTTCAAGAAATCAAATGATGAACATGGGACCCCAAGGCCAAATGCAGCAGCAAATGGGGCCAAATCCTGGTATGGGTGGCATGCAAAGTCAGATGGGTCAGCAAGGACCAATTGTCTCACAAGGACCACAGGCTCAGACAGCCACAAATCTGCTTCAAACACTAAATCAGAGACCACAGATGAATATGCAGTTACAAAATAAACTTGGTGGACCAATGGGAATGGTTGGTAACCAAGGTCAAATGGGGAACAACATGGTTGGTGGAATGGGTGGGATGGGCAACCCTATGGGAAGTCAGCTACAGAGTCAGCTGGCTGGTGGTATGCAAGGTCAGATGATGCCAAATATGTCCATGCCTAACTCTATGCAGGTCCCCATGACTGGGTCTAATACTATGGGACAGATGCCGTGCAACCAAGTTGGTATGGGGGGCCAGATGGCGCCAAACAACATGCAAGGGCAAATGCCTGGACAAATGGGTAAGTTAAAACTAGTTGCTTAATTATTTGTTATATACTTTCTTGGGCTATAATAATAATAAATCATTTATTTTTAGGCATCTTGGTCCATAGATAATGATAATACCTTATGGTGCGTCGGCCAATCGCCATTGTGTGGCCGAGGCTGGGCCCACGTGTAAATGGGGCATTACAGACTAACATATACAAAGTAAATTCAATTTATCTACACTAATATTATAAAGAAGTAAAGTTTGTTTTTTTATTTATTTTTTGTAGGAGGTTAATCTCTGAAAGTACATGTCCAATTGGTAAATTTTTTTCTGATAGAAAGCTGCTTTACTCTTGAGTGGCATAGGCTATATTTTATGTATGCAATCGAAGCTGCGGGCAAAAGCTAGTTTTTCATAAGACTTATGATTATGTTAGTAACACTTCACACTGCTCTTCTTCACTTTGTGCTGTTCTGTGGCACTTGTCTGCGGAAGCAACGGTACACAGCCGAGCCCCAAAAAAAAAATAGCCGAAAGTCTTCCTTCAACATGAGGGGCAGAAATGTTCGGGACTCGCACCACAAACGTCTTGAAATTGACGTTACGGTGAGACTCCAGCAGCTGTACCCTCAGTGCGAACTTCGTCTTATGGCGCACGTACTCCACGATGTCTTCCACCATTGTAGTATGATGCAGGCGGGAGATATACACAGGATTGTTCGGCTGAGCAGCACGTAGACTTACGCTGTGCTCGTAGTTTCTTCATGTGATCGAATCAGGAATTAAAATATCTATAGGAGAACCAAGGTTACCAACATAGCACGAGAATCGCCAAATATAAGTGTCAGTGGGCTGGTCGCCTTGCTTGCAGAACAGATCGGTGGAGCTCAAATGGGTTCAAAGTCTTGAGCATCGACGCCGAGTTGCTAGCCTGTCCGTTTTATACCGGTTGCATTTTGGGGAGTGTGTGTCGGAATTGCATAACCTAATTCCGCCTAGCAGCCCGTTTTTTTTTTATCATCGGACCACCAGGCATACGGCAATGCGTCACCGGTACATGGTGGACATCCCACCTATACCCACAAAACGTTTTGGGAACACATTCATTGTGCGTACAGCTAAGGAGAGGGAATTCCTTGCCGGAATCTGTGTTTCCTGATGCCCATCCGGGAATCTTTAAGTCATGAGTGAATAGGTTACTTCTAGGTAAGCGCGCTCCATCGTCGACGCATTGTCGCTTTCCATCAGGTGAGATAGCGGTCAAGAGCGAACCATCAAGAATAATAATTTAAAAAAAAGTTCTGGTGTGGCGACCGTGTACCGGAAAACAGCGTGGCGTTGTAGCGACACTTAGTGGAGGCCTATCTCCAACAGCAGACGTCTTTCGGCTGAAATGATGATATAATATACTTTATTTTAGATACAATACAAAACAAAAAAAAAAGACTGAGTCACATGCAATGTGCACGTACTGCAATCTCTTCCAGGCAACCTAGAATGGACAGTAATTGTCAAAACATGATACAGGGTTTATTTTTATACTCATTTTTCCTGTTATTATGGCAAGTTCAACCCATACTGAGTGTATTGCTCATTGCTAAACAATGTCTCATTAATAATAATTGAACCTAACAAGTTATTAAATTATCTATAAATGATCTACCATATAAATATATTGCATCCTTAAACATAAAAGAAAGAAACCTTACCTCAAATGCTAAGAATATAATAAAGAACTAATTTGAATCAAAAACATAAAATATTTGTTGATTCAGCTTGCGATATGTGTACGTAGCTATAACTGCTCCATATGAATATCAAAAGCCAATCAAAAGAGTTAATCATCTAAACAGGAAACAAGAAAGTGAAACAGTTTATTCTTGATTATACATACACCAAGTTAATAAGAATATTGTTTGAATAATAACAATAATAATATTCCACAACTATCACAAGGCTATCTAGTCCCAAACTAAGCAGAGCTTGTGCTATGAGTACTAGACAACTGATTCACCTGCATGGTTGTGGATAATTATCCCAAGGGAACATGTTTATCAGTGGTTTACCAGTGTACCAAGTTTAATCGAATTTCGTCCGGCCGTTTCAGCGTGTGTGTGCACAGGACATGCGTCATTGGCTATGCTGTCCATCCTGCACAACCACCTGCAGTTTCTAAGTTTCAGGATCTATACGAGGCCAATAACAGAGCCGTAAAGGTTGCTAAATAATGGTCAGAAAAAATTTAGTTAGAGTACATCGACACGAAAAGAAGAAGAAGTAACAAACATATAGACACTCAAAAACTTTCACTTTTATAATATTAGTGTGATCTAAACCTTCCTCGGGAATCACTCTGGTTATTGGTGAAAACCGCATGAAAATCCGTTCAGTAGTTTTTGAGATTATCGCGAACAACAGACAAACACATCTTACATTGTGCTAAAAAAAAGATAAGAAAACAAAGTAACTATCCATTTTTGTCCGTATAAAGTTAACACGACATAGCACGAAGAATCGCCAAACTTAAGTGGCAATGGGCAGGGCACATTGCTCGCAGAACAGATGGCCGTTGGGGCCGAAAGGTTCTGGAGTGGCAACCGCGTACCGGAAGACGCAGTGTTGGAAGGCCCCCTACAAAGTAGACCGATGACCTGGTGAAGGTTGGATGCGGGACGCGCAGGACCGTTCTTTGTGGCGACATTTGAGGGAGGCCTATGTCCAGCAGTGGACGTCTATCAGCTGAAATGATGATGATGATGATGATGATGATCAAAGTTAACTCAACTTTTTCCAGTAGGAGGCATGGGCAACAGCCAGATCGTGGGCTTAAACATGCTGCACATGGGTCGTGTGGGTAACAAGCAAGAAGTTGGCGGCATGCTGGGGGGCGCCTACCCGTCACCTAGGGCTCCGCCACCCGCGCAGTTCCTCAGGCAAAGCCCCTCGCCGTCCGCGCCGTCTCCGAACATGGGCGGCCCGAGTCCTATGGGTGAGTGCTTGCAACCTGATGAGGAAGATGAAGAAATGCTTTCAATGTCGGAACTCAAATTAGATTGAGGGAATGTTTTGTTTACTACATCAAGCTTCCTATTATTGCACTTTTTTCCATAGGCTACGTTTATCCCAGAAAAATGCATGGTTCCTGTTTGATAGGCCACAAGAGGAAAACCGCGGGAACTAACTAGTTTTACATTTAGGCCCTTTTTAGGAAGAACATTTTAAGCGGTCATTTTTTTGCTACAATCTTTTCATAATTATAAAAGTATTTATGATGTATATATATTTTTTAGTTTTAGTCAAAAATACAATTTAAAAAATATATTCATATAACTTGTGATCTAACAGAATAGTTACTATTATCCTGCAAGAAACGCAAATAAGAAATATAAAAGCAATTTTTTATTTTCTAAATTAATTTTTTTTTTATAATTTCTTCATCAACAATTTATAAAATGATTTATGATTTTTATTGTATTTTTTTTAAATTAATTTTTATTGAATAATGGGATTTTAATTTTTTAAATGCATATAATTTTTTTTTTAATGAAATGGTATATTTTAATTTATTGAATTTTTATTTATATGGTTTTTAATATGGGTTTTTTAAAATTTTATTTTAAAGGTTCATAATAATAAAAAAGAGAAGTTCTATATGGAATTTAACGTCAAAATTCAACACGATTGCCATATAAAATTTCGTTTTGACGAGAGGCAGATATTTTTTTATATTATATTGTTGCCAACCAATTTTGATATTTTCACAGTTAGTGTTCTATTTTTGTATATTTATTGATAAACTGGTACAAATATTATTGTCACGCATATTCCCTATTCTCGGTTACAATGTTCTTCCTGAATAAGCTCGTTATGTATTTTTTCATGAAATATATTCTGTTGCTACATAGCAGGTTGATCCTCAAAAAGGTAAAGACTTATATTTTTCGAAGATAAATTCCATGATTTCATGGTCTGATATAATATTGTAATAAGACGTTGAAGTGAGAGTGAGTTGTGTTTATAATAATTATAATTGTAATGGTAGTGGGTAGTATTATTATTTTTTTCGTATTTTTACTTCGTTGCATTACGGTGTAGATCCGTTTAGGAGATACGTCGTACCGAATAAAAATAATTAAGTTGTGAAAACGAAGTTTCCAGCTATATACAAACATAATTGAAAACTAAGAGTTATTGTTTTTAATTTTACAAAATTTAAATGATCTTATTTTAAAAGTTCATTTTTATTCATCGATTTGACTCGCATGCGGGTTGCGGAAAACAAAGAAGACAAAAGACAAAGCATTTTATTTCAAATAAACCATTTACAGGCACTTTTGAAATGTCAAGAAGTCAGTCAGCCAGAAAAAATGATGCTAATTGCACATTCCAAAGCGTAGATCTCTATGGAGAAAAATGCGCAAGAAACTCCATGGACACTCTTTTCAATCATGTTTTGTAATTACAAATATCTATGTTACATGTTTCTTGTCGCTATCATGTGAGAACAATGTAAATAAAGTAAAAACTAAATGTAGATATTAAAATAGCAACTGGCAGCTAAGAGATATTAATATAGCATGCCATGAGACTCGCATGCGGGGAATCATTTTCATTAGTCGCCCATTTGGGCTGTTATAGATTTATTTTCTGCGATAGGGTGGGGTTAGGGGATTCCCCGCACGGTTTACACCAAAAACCATGCGATGAACTTTATTAATCGCTATGCCCACATCCGGGAATCCCCGTAGACTGTGCCGGTTGCGTGATCCACTTAAATGGTTTTCATAAATCGTTACCCCACTTACGGGGATTTCCCTAATACTGATATTGACGACCACGAGGTTTACTTCAATTTCCCTCATAAATCGTTACCCCACTTACGGGGATTTCCCTAATACTAATTCATCGACCAATTAACGTTAGTTATAGCTTTATGGGACCTTGTAACAATTCATCACTATCTTCAAAAGATACAAAAAAAGTGATTCATTCATACGTTCATTAATTCGAAATCATTTTCTTATTTCAAAGTTATTTTTCATATTCCATAAACGACAATCATTCGTTCAAAGCTGCGATATCATTGATGTCCTGTTAAATGTTTCAGACCTATCGGATCGCCACCGCAATGCAATGACGCATAGATTTAGGAAGCTAGTCAGTGGTGTGCCCGACGAAAAGCTCTCGGCTATGTGGAAGCAGGTTGAGTTCATGGTCAAACTCTACACCCCTGTCAAATTAAACCCCTAGTTTGTGAAACTAGGGTTTTAAAACATCATGTAATTGGATCTGATAGAGTTGGATAGACTGACAACTACAGCAGGCTTAGATGAAATGAATTTTATGTTAGTGTTCACGCCAAACGCTGATTACAAAATGTATGACAATGACATTACCTGTCACGACTAGGGTTGCCAACTGTTTTTGAACAAAAATTACGCGTCACATTTTTTTAGTAACAAAAACATGTTTTTTACAATTTTAATTATTTATTTGTTTCTTCTATGAAGACCATTTTTTTATGTGCTTCTATCACACACTAACAGTGTTTCCTTACATTTTTGAAAACGTATTCTTGTTCCAACGTAGAAGCATCGATAATAGTTCAATAATTATTCTTATAAGTGTTTCAATAAACGCATTACAGTAAAGTTTGAAAAACTTTATTTTTATGCAAAAGTATAAAGTATATTTACCAAAAAATTAAATTATTATAAAGTGTGGTTGGCAACTCTAGTCACGACACTTGTCACGTGATTTCTCCACAGGTAATGTCAATGTCATTGTCACTCGGCGTTTGGCGGGAACGCTAATATAAGTCATTAATTGTCCAAGCCTATAGGACACATATGAAATAGGATAAAGAATCTTGATAGGGATAGTGCATATAATTTTATTTTTTTGTAAAATAAAATATGTACCTACTTAGCTAAAAGCGAAAATTTTGTGATAATTAATTATGAAACAAAGGCTTTATCAGCGAGAAGACGGTCATAGACTAACGTCAAAATCTAGTAGGTACTGGCTTGAACAATTGTAGGCATAGGTATTGATTTAAAATTGTTATACATCTTGTTAGTTTTTCAATCAACTTTGATTCTGTGAGTTTTCTTGTATCATTGATAAACCAGTTAATCTAAGGATTACAAGTATTGTTTTCATACATATTTTTTGATTATTGTATAATTATTTTCTTATTAAAAATAAGTTTTTTTTTTGTGTTAGTTACCATAGCGACAATGCAAGAATTTTTACGGAACTGTGTAATGGTTTTTAAAATTAATATAATATTATTAAAAATTATATAGAATTAAAAAGATCTCAGTCAGCATTTGTGATAAAGTACTTCCGATAGTCACATTTAATGCCAAGTAATAAGGTTTTTTATTTTTACAATGACTTTTATTTTCTTGTTTTCGTATAATTATTAGATATTATCTCATATAGTAAGTTACAATCAGTGCATTTTATTACGCTAGGCGCTATATTTTTTAGTATAATAATTATACCTTCTTTTTTGTAAATAATTTATATTAAAGTTTATTTTTATTTTTGTATTAATTTTTATTTTCCTTCTTTACTTTTTACAGCCAAAAACAACTTATGTTGTATGGAATATTAACACATGTTCAACTGAAGTTTATTAACGACGTTTTTATTAGATTTTTTTATACTTTCAGTAAATATGTACTTTTTTTGTGATTTTCTACAGATATGTTACTTATTTTAATTTGCACAAACTCACTCTCAACTCACAGCGCACACTATTATTAAGTATTAGATATATAAAAACTTAGCGTAAGGCCAGTGTACTTCCGAGTACATGGTCTGTTTTTTGGGCAGTATCCCTTACACAATTCTGCAAATCATCTGGGACCCAAGTCTGCTATTTTTATAAATTCGTCATTCCAACACGATCCCATTGTCATTTTGCTAAAAGTTCGTAATCTGCTATTCCGTTATGATTGATCATTGATCGGTCAATGGTCTCGTCCTAGAGTTGTGGTAGAATGACATTACCGAGCTTATTAAAAGCAATTACTGCATAACGTTCTAATCGTAGGCCACTGATCAAAGGAACAGTCAGAATTTTAGCAGATTACTGCATACGTCAGATATTCGTTTGTCAAACTGTACGAGATTACTTTTCTATGCCACTTCTTTCAATGGAGTGTCAGTGGTTGAGCATTGGAAAGTCATAATGACGCCATATTCAACAATTATGAAATCAATGATAGACCATTCTGACACTATTGTAATAGTAGACTTGAGACCCTGGTCTAATCCAACTCATGTGCTAAGCAATGTTCAGTACATGCAGTTATTCTTAATGTCATGTGTATTTTTATTATTATTATCGTTCAATTTTTTCTCTTCTCCCACCCTAGGGTGAAATAACAGGGCGTATCAAACGTTTACTGACTAAAGCCTGCCTGTCTTTTAGTTGCCCTTTGCATTCTATGGCCACTGTCACTCTTTCAAATGTTCCTGCATCCATTGATGTCATTGCGTAGTGTTCCACGCGCGCCTGAAAATGTCAGCAAAACTGTAGGGGCCCAGCAGGGTCGAAGCCCACTGGGGCCATGGGTGATGCGAAAGAGAATCCAGGTCCCCGGGAACGGACGCAAAGAAGGAACATAGGAGTGGGTTTTAGTTAGTAAAAGTCTGACACGCCCTCGCGCACCGCCCAAGGGATTTTCCATCTTAAAAAAGCCCTTGTCTAATGTTGAAATTACAAATTAGCATGTGTATCTTGCGGTAGACGTCTTTCCATTTTAGGAGGTCTTCGTCTGGCAATAGCTTGAACACCAAAAAGGGAATTTTAATGTGTTAATTATTTCAAAAGAGTTTCGACTGTTTTAAATACATGGCAAAAACCTTCCTAAGCGCAGTCTTTCAGTATAGAGGTCATAATCTATTAATACTCTATACTAATAACATCAAAAGCACCTGTCTACCATGATATCTACAACTATTGCTCATGCCAGGTGTAATGGGCGCTACTATGACGTCACCGATGTCGTCCTTGGGAGGCCTGGGCGCCTGTGGCAGCGTCGGCAGTCCTTCGCCATCCAACCCTCAGCATTTGCAGCACCACGTCCAACAACCACAGAGGTATGTATGATATGAAGTGAGAACTGGCTGGAGACTAATGACATTACAAATAGACATGGTTATAATATATACCATATATATATATTATAATATACAATAGTTATGGTTCTTAATTCGAATCCGGCTCGAAGGACCAGAAAAATGGTTTGTTATTCAAATTCGGTTCGAAGGACCAAATTTTGAAATGAGAACGCACTATACGACAAATAAATGAAGTATGTTTGACGCTGATCTTTGCTTTGTAATCATTTAAAAAAATGCTGATTACTCTCTGAGGCTTTAAGGCTATTAGAAGTTTCTATCGTTGCATTTTGAGGCCAGAAGCGCTCGATATACATAATATATGTTCTTCAAATCAAGAGTGTTTCCACGTTGTCCACATCATCGCTTACCATCAGATGATATAGTGGTCAACCGTGAGCTTATCAATAATAAGGAAACAAATACATCAGCTGGAGCACAGCCACATTCCGTTTGACCACAAGCCCCTCCCCCTCTATCATACTTTCAATCTGGCATCACGTCAGCATCATCATTATATCGGCCGAAAGACGTCCACTGCTGGATATACGCTTCTCAAATGTCGTCACAACGATCGGTCATTGTGAGTGACCCCGTTGCAAAGCCATACAGCTATACGCAATGGTTAATTGTTTTCATAGGTAAGTTAATTGTACGGAACCCTCAGTGCGCCCGCTTAACTCAGTTTCGGCCCTTAGTTCTATGCGTCTCTTTTCCAAGTACAGGCGTAGGCATTTAGGCATAGAAATAGTAAATTGATAACTTTTTATTCTTAAAAGCTGTGAGCTCCAAAACGATGTACCTATATAAAGATAGCAGTATAGTAGCAACTACTAATGAAAAAAACTCGTTTCATTTGCGCAGTTTGTTCTCATTAGGTAGGTGATATTCCATCCTGATGTCAGAATGGCTCGTTATGGTATAGACTTTGACTTAAATAAAAAGCAGTAGATTGTAAACTGATAAACGTATATCCAAGGACAACAGAGGAATTAACAACGCGCGTGTATCGTCGGTCGTTCTCGCTGGTGAAGTGATGGCGGGCCTGTCGCCCCGCATGTCAAGCGCGACGTCGAAAATGCAGCCCCACGAGTGCCGAAGGTAGCCGACGACGCCCGAACAGCTCGTCATCTTAAATAGTAGTTTATCTTAAAAAAATTGGGGGTAGCAGTTATCTAACGATTAGTAGCAACTAGGTAACAACTTCTACAACAATTTCGATGTAAAATATGGGTGACATCAACACACCAGAATGGAAGTGACTGTCCATTCTGGTGGTCACTTCTTCGACTTTTATATCACCCTAGCAAACCCGGCGAACTCCGTTTCGCCACCAGATGGCTTCGTTTTATGTAACATTTCGTTTGGTGAAAAAAGAAGAAGAAAAATAATTACTTTTTTGCTATAAACCACACGGAGCCCAAGACCTTTCCAA
The DNA here is from genome assembly GCA_949316375.1 of Mythimna vitellina. Classification (NCBI taxonomy): domain Eukaryota; kingdom Metazoa; phylum Arthropoda; class Insecta; order Lepidoptera; family Noctuidae; genus Mythimna; species Mythimna vitellina. The sequence goes on along the minus strand of OX438691.1, from coordinate 3,365,944 downwards.
CGAGTGCAAAACCGTGGAAATCGGTTCGTGCGTTCTGGAGTTATAGCGTCAGGAAGGAAAACCCGACTTATTTTTATTATATCACATATGTAATTAACAGATTTTAAAAAGGATATCCTATTTTAATTCTTTATAACAATTCCGCCTTATTGTCTGAATACTGGTCGCCTAGGGGCGTCGGTATGGGCATGGTGGCGTCACCGTCATCGTCGCTGAACACGCCGGTCGGGGCCAGCGTGGCCTCCCCAGGGGGTGAGGAGGCGGCCTACAGGGAGAAGGTCAGGCAGCTCTCCAAGTACATCGAGCCGCTGAGGAGAATGGTGCATCGGATGGTCAGTGAAGGAGAGAGTGAGTGATTTTTTACATCTTTCGTAAACATCATTTAACATAATAAACGCACATCCTGGGGTGCTTGTACACGCTAAGAAATTTCACCGCTCCTGCGGCAGACAGGACCAATTAATTATATACACGGTAAGAATTTTGTCGGATCTAGGCACGAAACTTTGTTGTGGCAATCCCTCACTTACCTCGCCCCCCCCCCCCCGCCCCCCTACCGCACCATAGCAACTTGACGCATCGAGTCTAGCGCAGACAAGATTTTTTTCTTGTTCAGCGCCAAAGCAGTGTACACAGTTCGTGTGTAGAAATTACACGAAGTCTTGCATACTCCCGGCGACTTTTCTTAACGTGTACAATCGGCCTAAAAGTGGTATGTTCAGAATAAACCAGTGAACTGATTTCAGATTTTTTTCTAAATAGTTTATTTTAGGGTAAAAAATGACCTATTTTGATCAATTCTTGATACATCTTAATTGCGATACACTCGATTTATTTCGATTTTATGTATGAAATTTTAGTGCTTAAATTATTAGTATGACTTAATTTTCTAATTGGGTCTGCATTATTCCAAATATAGGTTGTATTCATGAATTTAATTTTTAATTTTAATCCATAGTATCACTATTTGACCCAAATGACCTGCGTTGATTATACGGTTACTCGGTCAGTTATCGCTATTTTCGGACTGAAATCATCGTCTTGTCAGAAGTCAAATAAATAAAAACTAGATTGACGTATTCACGTGATTTACACACGTTCTTATTCGTAATGTGTTACAGATGATAGCTCACCTTTTAATTACCTAAGGTCGGAAATGTACTGCCAGGTGGCTTGCCTAGCTACCCGCCTGTGAACTTGGAATGAACGTTCTAAACTGTACGAAACTGGCCGCGCCGCGTTGACACTACGGCCTGTACGGTACTATACGGACGCGTAGCTTCATAGACGCGTATTATATAATATAATATATTAGTACAAATGATCGTGCTCATCACACACACATTTGTCCTGGGCGGAAATCGAACCCATGACCATAGCAGTCGACAACATAGCAGTCAGGGCCACTAACGACTAGACCAACAGGCCAGTCTGTAATCCGGGCACGCTGATGCGAGCAACTTCGCGCGATGACACGCGCCGCTAGGCGTTTGTAGTTGGAAAACGACGCGACGCTTCGACGTGATAGCGTGATTTGAGCCTAATACCTCCTCCTTGTCCTTCTATTCAGACGTCGAAAAGCTAACAAAGATGAAGAACCTGCTGGACATTCTATCAAACCCGAACAAACGCATGCCATTGGAGACACTCATCAAATGCGAGGTGGTGCTGGAGAAGTTGGACTTTAAGAGAAGTGAGGGCGTCGTCGTGCCGAGCGCTGGGAAGGTAAGAAGGAATAAGATAAAGATAATACAACATTATTTTTAGTATATGCGAAGCCCGAAACGTGTCTAGTATTTTTATGTAAAGAATCTATGTACAACATTTTATAACTGTATCGTGAAAAATCACTAAGTTATGTTACCTGATTGTCCGCACAAATACATTGTCACCGGGTCACCCGGGTTACTGAGGGGTTGTTTTGCTCCAGCACCCAGCTGTGCGCTGGCCTCTAATGCCCGCTATGACCTGTTGTGATCTGTGTTGTACTAAGTGTCGGTGGTGTACAACTTGTGACCTTTTTTAAAAATTTTTGAAAAACAAATTTAATATAACATGGTGTAAAAAATATTGGAACCGATTCAGTTACTGATTCTGAACGAACTATATTCAAGTTTCGCATATACTAAAAATAATGTTGTATAGTTTATTTGCATAAACAGCAAAGTGAGGCCTTGACTCCCACGCTAGATGAACGTGCACACCTGTGTTATCCGCTTGTAATATAGTAGCTTTATTTTTTTAGATTAGGAACCCAACATAATTGATCAAAAATCGTCCAAAAAAAAAACCCGAAACACAAACATTCGACATATAGCAATTTTCAAAAACTGTATTACTCTTTATCAAAAATATTTAATATCGATTGACGCGATAATGAGAAAACACAATGGATTTTCATATAAGAATGATAAATTCCAAATTCAGTTTGTAACATTATTTGTGGCCAAACTATCCGGCTCGAAGGACCATATGGAGTCTCATTAAACATGTGGTCGAGCGCACGCATTTTATTCACAAAAATCGAGTCACGCAATTTGGAACCTTAATAAATACATCAAATGGTACAGTGTGATAGTTTCATTATTCACCCGATGTTCAGTATTAGTTTCAGATTGTTTTTTTTTTTTCATTTGTCCATTATACAAAAGAAAGATTTAAAATGTATGTTTGTACTGACAGGAACAAATCTTCAATCCTCTCCTGGAGGTGGTGAACAACTGCTTACAATCTCCGCTGGCTAACCACACTCTCAAGCGCACATTCGGCTCTGCACTCGACCAACTTAATGGTCCAGAAATGAGGTGAGAGAGTTTTGTCAAAATAATTAACTCTATAACGTGGTATATCATCGGTTCAAAATAAAATGCGTGACTCGAGAAATAACTGGAAACGTTTAATGAACAACCCGTTACATAAAATTAGGGCGCGGGCGCATACACGAGCGACAGGTGACCGGTGCAAGGGGTTTTCGTCAACTGGCGGGGGTGCGCGCGCGCGGACAGGGCACAGAGAGGGTGGCGGGGTATCGAACGACGGGGTAAGAGGGGTACCAGGGACGCACTCCTTACAGGACCGCACTTAGGACTCGTTATACTCTCCCCCTTTTGACCAAGAGGCGAAGCCTCATTGATCAAACTCCTAGCGATAAATAGCGAACCTACGATTGGACTTTCCGAGGGCGACCTCTGCGGCGCTTCGGAACAATAGGCTCCGGACACTCACCACCTCTGTCATGGTATCTACGCAGATCCGAGATGTGGTACTTACCCACAACTTCACCGGTCTTCTGCGAGGTAAGAGCATATGTAGTAGGACTCACCTTCTTGGAGACTACATACGGACCATCCTGTTTCGGAATAAACTTGGAAGTAACGCCTTTGGAAGCATTACTTAAGACATGTGTCTTCATAAGTACAAGATCCCCTTCTTCGAAAGGATCCGAAGTACGACGGCCAGAATCAGCTTGGTGCTTGTGAAGATCCTGCTGATGCTCGATGTTCTCCTTAGCTTGAGAGAGAGAATCGACAAGCTTCAAAAGGTACGGTGTGATCTGAGGGACCAAATTCTCAGATTCGATGACCGCTCGTAAATCAGCCTGAACAGAGAGAGGAGAACGAAGCTCGCGACCAAATGTCAAGTAAGCTGGAGTGGACCCGGTGGAAATGGTAAATGAGCTATTTAGAGCAAATCGGACGAACGGTAAAACCTCAGGCCATTGCTTGTGATTGCCCTCTACAAGAATGGCAAGGTGAGCCTTCAAATCCCGATTCTTTCGCTCTACCGGATTGGCCTCGGGATGATACAAGGGTATCAGATTCTGTTTCACCCCTAAGACAAACAGCGCCTTCTGCATGACATCAGCGACGAATTGAACTCCGTTGTCCGAGATCATACGCCTAGGGAGGCCATACCTCATAAAAATCTCACCTACTAAGGTCTTCGCACAGATCTCGGCTGTGGCTTCGGTAAGGGCAAAAAGTTCCACCCACTTACTTGCGGTGTCCTCCACTATTAAAACCCACCGTTCGCCTTGAGACCCTTTGGGTAATGGTCCGAAGAGATCAACAGCAATGATCTCAAATCTCTGAGCGGGTACCGGAGTCTGGAGTAAGCCAGGTGGCTTCAGGTTTGAGGCCTTGTACCGCTGACACTCCGTACAGGTTTTGAGGTAGTCGGTAATGTACTTCCTCATGCCTGGGAAGTAAAACTGCTGAGATATGCGATGAAGAGTTTTCTGGATACCTCCATGAGCGGCGGTCGGCGAGTCGTGACATTCGTACATGACTTTGCTTCGCAGGCTCTCTGGGACCACCAGCTGAGGCTCTTCAGCATCAGAATCCTCTACATACCTGTACAATACTCCCTGATTGATAAGATACCCTCTATCCGACCAACGATGCACTGACAATTCATCCGAACTTTCCAAGTCAGTGAGTATCTTAGCTACTTCCGGATCGGACAATTGAGCTTCACGGGTAGATGTGGCGTCCCACCGTGGAATGTCCACGGTAACCGGACAGACACCACATTCCGATGTACTATCTATAACTGGGCGGCTGAGTGTGTCGGCTACCACATTAGCCTTCCCAGGTGTATACTCGATTTTTAAGTCGAAAGACTGCAACTTCAATGCCCAACGAACAAGCCTACCCGTAGGCGATTTAAGCGTGAACAGCCACTTTAGGGGTTGATGATCACTCCGGACACATACCTGATGACCATCAATGTAGCCGCGAAATCTCTCCACTGCCCAGACAACAGCCAATGCCTCCCTCTCTGTGGTGGAGTAGTTTCGTTCTGCGGGCGTGAGAAGACGACTAGCGTACTCGATGGGGTGTTCATCTTGTGGGGTCTCCCCCTGGAGTAAGGCTGCACCTAAAGCGAAATCGCTGGCGTCCGTTCTAAGGATAAAAGGTTTTGAATAGTCTGGCTGGGTCAGAATGGGGGGTGACGCTAAAAGAGACTTAAGTTGTGTACAAGCGCTAGCTTGATCCTTACCCCATTTCCAGGTCTGTGACTTCTTAGTTAGACGTGTGAGGGGTTCAGCCACCTTGGCGAACTCTGGGATAAACTTGCGGAACCATGAGCAGGTTTGGAGGAAGGTGCGAAGTTGCTGGAGAGTTGTCGGTTCCTTCATATCTAAAACAGCACTTACCTTCTCTTCGTCTGGGGATATACCATCATGAGATATCACGTGGCCAAGGTATTTGAGCCGGTCTCTGGCAAACACACACTTCTCGGTTTGCTCGAAGTTTGAACATACGGAGACGCTCGAATACCGCCCGCAGATCTGATAGATGGGACTCCAGGTCCTCCGAAATAACCAACAGGTCATCCAAATAGCCTAAAATAGTCTTACCGCCAAGTGTAGACCCTGACCTGAAACGATCTATGAGCCTCTGAAACGTCGCTGGCGAATTCTTAAGGCCAAACGGCATACGTTTGAAGCGGTACGTACCGAAAGGCGTGACGAACGCCGTTTTGTCGCGATCGGCGGTACTTACCTGCCAGTACCCACTGCGAAGATCCAGAGAGCTCATTACACAACCCTTCTTGGTCGACTGTAAGAGCTCGTCAATACGCGGCATGGGGTATGCATCCGTCTTAGTGACCGCGTTCAGCTTTCGGTAGTCGACACAAAACCTATACGTACCATTACGTTTCGGCACCAAAACGCACGGTGCTGCCCATGCGGATTCACACTCCTCGATCACATCCTCCGTTAACATCTTGTCTAACTCGGCGCGCATGATTTGCTTCTTGGCAGGCGTAACGCGATACGGGGGCAAAGCAATAGGCGGATGGTCGCCGGTATCTATGTGGTGTTCCGCAAATGGTGTAGGCTCTCCGACTTCATCGAAAATATCGGCGTACTCACATAAAAGATTCTCCAACGTTGACCTCTCCGACTCTGATAACATAGCGCCCTCGTCCGTCCTCAGTACGTTCACGGAAGCACACTGAATAGGTTCGCGTTCGGATTCCCATGACAAAGTGTGAAGTGTCCGAGGCTGATCCATTGAACGCCAAGTCCAGTTGGAAAAATCGATAACCATCTTAGCTTTGGTAATAAAATCAATGCCTAACAGAGTATCGTTGTTAACAGCATCAGGTAAAATAATGAATTCAATAGGTATCGATAATGAAGCAAGTTGAACATTAACTGTTGTCAATAGCACATCACTATTCCTAACAATACCATCGGCAAACTTCAACGACATTGTTTCGGCGCGAAAGTCTGAACCAATACGTTTCAGTAGGGAATAAAGGGAATAACTCGCAATACTACGACGCGCGGCGGTATCTAACAACGCGGTACCCTGATATCCCTCCACACACACACGCACGATAGGCCGACCCTGCTTATTATTATCGTTAACAGAATCCGAACATAACTTCTTACTATCTATGTACACAGAAGAAAAGACATTTTCTATCTTAACATCTGAATTACTATCTCCGGTACTATTTTGTTTACCTTTAGGACAATTAACTCTAATGTGACCTTTTTCACCACAATTATAGCAAGAAGTATCGGAGCTAGCAGGAGGAGAACGTTTGCTTAGCTTATCACAAGAGTCCCGTACGTGTCCTCGCGCTTTACAATACACGCAGAACAACTTCTTATCACTATCACTTTTGCTCACGCACTGATCACTACGCGGCGACTGCGCTCGTTCACGCGCGGACTTCGCAGTCGGGGCGCGGGCGGCGCGAACGGGCGGCGGCGGCGTCGAACTCGATCCCGGAGCGACGTGTTGTTGCGCGCTCTCGCTGAGCGCGCGGGCAGACCCCGTAGGTAAACACGACGACGACGGCGACGCGGAGTTCTCCGACAACGATTCTTCTATGCTGCGAGATTTTCCTATCAGCGATTCAATATCACTCACAGCGTCTCTTGGTAACCGCTTCCTGATTCTCTTGTGAAGTAGACCATAAATCATATCCAGTCTCGCTTCCTCTGGTAATTGATAAGGTAGTTTCGCCAACAGAGATCGTACTCTTACGATAAAAACGTCGGCACGTTCCAACCCTTGCTCAACAGCGAAAACATCTCTGTACAGTTTGTACGGTGGCCGTGGTATACCATACATCGAACGCAAGCGCTTGACAGCCTCTGACCATGACGTAACTTCATGACGGATGCCACGCCACCAAACTGCTGCTTGCCCATGAAGTAACATTGGGAGTCCACGAAGTGCCATCTCATCGCTGACCGAAGCGCAATCCATAAACATCTCGACGGCGTCTATGAATGCCTCGACCGCCTCCGGATACTCCGACGAACCATCGAAGCGCGAGGTGCATTTGACGAGATTCCCAGAATACGATGTCGGTGCCGGTGTGGCGCCGGAGGTCACACTAGGCGGCGTCCCTGAGTGCGATGCCAGTAGAGACTCGACGAGCTTCCGGTTCGCCTCGGCCTGTGCCGAAGAGAAGGCGGCCAGGAGCGACGATAACTGAGTTTCAGACATAAGCACTGGAGCCACAGGTGTCTCCGTCACAGACACAGGTTCATCGTCCGAACTAGATTCGTTATTACGAACTTTACGCGGCGGCATTGTTTTCACTAAAAGTCCCGTGCACGTGTATCGAACAGTCTAGAACATCGGCCAATACGTTGGGAGCCAGTATAACGTGGTATATCATCGGTTCAAAATAAAATGCGTGACTCGAGAAATAACTGGAAACGTTTAATGAACAACCCGTTACATAAAATTAGGGCGCGGGCGCATACACGAGCGACAGGTGACCGGTGCAAGGGGTTTTCGTCAACTGGCGGGGGTGCGCGCGCGCGGACAGGGCACAGAGAGGGTGGCGGGGTATCGAACGACGGGGTAAGAGGGGTACCAGGGACGCACTCCTTACAGGACCGCACTTAGGACTCGTTATAACTCTTTTTTTTTAGTGCTTGACTGCGATCCCATCCCACCTGTTGGTAAACAGTGATGCAATCGTCGATGGTGAGGCGCATTACTTTATTTGGAGCCTATTTACTCTAGATTTGAAGACACATAAATTATAACAAGACGGGAAGACCGCAGCAGGCAAATGGTTCCAGTCTTTCAATGTATGATGAAAAATAAAAGAAAACTACCGATTTGCTTATCGTATACCATTTTTGGGCAAGCTCTCGAAAAAAAAAATTCTATGTACTATTCCAGGACATGATCTACCCGTGTACCAAGTTTCATCCAATTCCGTTCAGCTGTTTAAGCGACAAAAAGTAACAAACATACACACACACTTACAAACTTTTGCCTTTATAATATTAGTGTGCTTTATAATATTAGTAAGCTTGGATTCTTGTATCATCACATTTAATTGATATTTATATTTTTGTAGAAATCTGCCGACACCACAAAAGATGCCAAAATTGGAAGAGCCTCCATTGGAAATACCAGACGTACTGCAAGGCGAAATAGCCAGATTGGATTCAAGGTTTAAGGTAAGATACCTTCAATAAAACTTTACATTGTCAATAAAACTTTATTTTAGCCTTTTGATATATCTTACTTAAAGCCTTAGAAACATTAGGGATTTAAATGTTTCCCAAACATGTCGCACTACGCTCAATCTAAGTGACGCTGTAACATTGTCTAGTGTCCAAACAAAATTCTACTACGCATTATATATGTTGCAGTCAAAACACTTAACCAGTCAAAAGTACTATTGACTAGCAAAATCAGTCAAAAGTGCTTTTGACCGTATGCTTTAGTCAATAATACTTTTGACTAAAATAGTTAAAAATACTTTTGCCCAATGGAGTTCGTTAAAAGTACTTTTGACTAAATGATTCCGTCAAAAGTAGTTGTTAATAGTGACTTTGACTGATGCTTTATTGCAGTTAAAACTACTTTTGACGAAGAGTGTCAGTCAAAGGTACTTTTAACCGCAAATTTGAAGTTAAAAGCACTAATAACCAATAATTTTCAGTCAAAACCACTTTTGACCAACCTGTTCAAAAGTTACAGTCAAAACTCTTAACCAGTCAAAAGTACTTTTGACTGGTTAAGAGTTTTGACTGTAACATATACACCATTAGTTTTTAATTAGTACAAACACTTAAAGGGCTTATTAGAAAAGGTCTTGTTATTATATATGTAAAGTCTCAATAAATAATATTCATAAACAGCAAAGTTATTAGCGTTTGTTTATATCCCAAAAACGTCACTCAATTTATGGAAATATTGTACAGGTTATTGATTATGAATTAATAACTGACGATCAAAATTTAAAAAAACACTGCGCGTAATATTTTCTAGTGGCAATTGTTATGAATTATTGATTCTATTAAGAATTTACCAATTTTTGCTGCAAAATTTTGGGATTTCTTTTTTTTTTTACTTTTGTCTACAAAAATAAGTTTGTCTTGGTATGGTCATGTGAAGAGGAGGGATAAAACGCATGTTACTAAAAGAATTATGAGTTTACATGTGGATGGATGGAGAGGGAGAGGGAGACCAAAGAAAAGATGGATGGATTGTGTGAAGAGTGATATGAAAGAAAAGGAAGTTAGTGGTAGCATGACGAGTGACAGGGCAGAGTGGAAGAAAAAAACGTTTTGCGTCGACCCCAAATAACACGGGACAAGGGCAGGAAGATGATGATGATGATGTCTACAAAAATAGGATTAGTAACGGGTACGGATAAAGCCCCATTTTTTTTGTAGTATATAAAAAATAAAAAATCTAAAAATTAGGGGTGTATACAATTTGACAGCGTCGTGCATTATGTTGGGGTACATAGCATGGGTAAGACGACAGCAGGACGAAAATATGCAGCTTTAAGATGAGAGAAAAGGATAGGTAGCTATATTGTATGAATTCGGCAACTGTCACCCGCACCATCCTATATCAATTGTAGTGTGATGTATCTCAAACTTTAAACTAATAATCTTTTACAATGTTACTCAGGTGTCTCTGGAACCCATGTCCTGGTGCGGCGGCGGCGGCGGCGCCATCACCCTCGTGGCCGCGCTGGACGAGCCGCGCCTGCCCTGCGTCGCCGGAGTGCACGTCGCCGTGCCCAGGGACTACCCCAACAGGCCGCCCGTCAGGCTGAAGCCGCGCTCGGCCAAGCAACATGCTCCAGACTCCTTCCTGGCGAGGCTGGAGAGAGCTATGGATGCTAGGTGTGCCAGGTGAGACTACCCCAACAGGCCGCCCGTCAGGCTGAAGCCGCGCTCGGCCAAGCAACATGCTCCAGACTCCTTCCTGGCGAGGCTGGAGAGAGCTATGGATGCTAGGTGTGCCAGGTGAGATAATTACTAACATGGTGTCTCAGAGACTTCTCCAAGAGACCACTAGTCAGCCTGAATTATATATTTTTGGAGGTAGGTGGAACAGAGAGTAAAGTCCCGCAAACCTCCGTTGAAAAGGGAGGATCCTCCGACCAGACGGGTGTTATGTCTGGTGGGCTGCAACTGCGCGATAGATGATTTCGGGTTGTTCTATATGTTCTAATCGCGCGGAGAACTTTGATTGCGCGATGCAGGATTAGTTCTTATGTTTTTTTTTTTTTTTTTTTTTTTTTTTTTAATTGATATAAACCAGTGCTTGACTGCGATCCCACCTGATGGTAAGCGGAGATGCAATCATTGATGGTCAGGCGCACCAGTTTATTAAGAGCCTATTCACTCTAGCCTTGAAGACACCTAAATTATAGCTGGATGGGAAGACCGCAGCAGGCAAATTGTTCCAGTCCTTCGATGTACGCGGTATAAACGACGAAGCGAAACGCTTAGTCCGGACCGTTGAAGTTTCAACAACGTAAGGGTGGATACTCGCTGTTCGTCGGGTTGTCCGATGGTAGAAAGGAGATGGCGGAATCAAGTCATGCAATTCCCGCGCACACTCTCCAAAATGTAACCTATAAAATACCGAAAGGCTGGCTACTCTGCGCCTGTGCTCGAGGCTTTGAAGATTGGACTTAACCAAATCTGGATCCCCAATTAGCCTCTTCGCACGCCTTTCCACTGAGTCCAAAGCTGCTAGATGGCATTTTGCAGCACCAGCCCATATGTGACTGCAGTACTCCACACACGATCGGACCTGTGCTTTATATAACATTAGAAGCTGTCCCGGTGTGAAGTACCGTCGGACCTTTGCAAGAACGCCTAGTTTTCTAGCAGCTACCTTAGCTTTGGACTCAATGAACCGCCCAAAATTGAGGTCTGAGGAAATTTCAACTCCTAAGAGCTGAAGGCGGTCGCTGCACTCCAGGGATACATTCTGAAAAGCAGGAGCCAAGGTGAACGGACTCCTCTTAGCGGTGAACAGACACGCTTGTGTTTTGGCGGCGTTGAATTTTACCAGATTGGTTTCGCCCCACTTGGAGACTGCCTGAAGTGAGACATTCGTACGCTCTACCATAGCCTCTCGTTCGGACCGGATTAGCTCCTTACTAGCCCGGGGACCTGGCAGGTATCTCTCTACAACAGTGCTATCGTCTGCATACCCATAGATACCGGGCATCAGCAGATCGTTTATATGCAGCAGGAAAAGAGTTGCAGAGAGAACTGACCCCTGAGGAACTCCGGCATTAGTCGTCATGGGCTCTGATGAGCATCCATCGACAACAACTCGGAGAGACCGTTCACTCAGGAAGTCTTTTACCCAGTTAATCAGACCAGGGGAAATGCCGTACGCTGGAAGCTTACTCAAAAGGCTGGCGTGCCATACCCTGTCGAAGGCCTTCGAGACGTCTAAGGAGACAGCCATCGCTTCTCCATTCTTCTCGAGGGCCTCGCCCCACATGTGAGTGGTATACACTAGTAGGTCCCCAGTAGACCGATTGTGGCGAAACCCGTATTGTCGGTCACTGAGGAGATCGTTACCTTCCAGGTACGCCAGGAGGCGCGAGTTCAATACACGCTCCATAATCTTGCAGAGTATGGAGGTTATTGAAATCGGCCGATAGTTGGCAGGATCGGCACGACTGCCCTTTTTGGGCACGGGCTGCACGTTGGCAAGCTTCCAGGACTTGGGCACTATACCAGTCCTAAATGAGAGGCGATACAAGCACTTCAATACAGGAGACAACTCGGGCGCACATGCCTTGAGGACTATTGCTGGTATACCATCTGGTCCACTAGCTTTATTCACGTCTAGACGACACAGTGCTCTCAAAACTTCTCTGTTCCTTATGCAAATCTCGGGCATTGAGGTGTTGCAGTGTGGTAGAGTAGGTGGAGTAGCACTGCCAGTGTCAAGACGAGAATTGTGGGCGAAGAGAGCTGCAAAGAGACCTGCTTTCTCTCTCGCCGTGTGAGCCAGTGTTCCATCAGGTTTAACCAGCGGAGGCAATGTGGGTCTACAGAAGTTCGCTTCGACCGATTTGGCAAGGGACCAGAATGCTCTGCTACCGGACGGCTGTGCAGAGAGCTTTGCGCCAATATGTGTAATGCGGTCGAACCGAGCCTTCTTCAGTGCCTTTTTATAGGACTTGGCAGCATGGTTGAAAGCTCTCTTCTTTGAGCTCAGATCCGGAGCCTTGCGATCACGAGCGTCAACCCATGCTAGAAACGCCGAATGCTTACGCTCTTCAGCTTGAACGCAATCGGCGTTGAACCATGGTTGAGCTGAGCCTCCGATGGGTACGTCTCTATAAGGGATGAAAAACTCCATAGCTTGACGTATCACATCGGATATGGCATCTGCGCAGCTCGATGGACTTTCAGAAGAGAGGCAGACCCGCTGCCAAGGATAGGACGCAAAAAAGTGCCGCATCTCATCCCAATCTGCTGACCTGTAACGCCATATTCTCCGCTGACCACGTGAGTCGCAGTCAGGTGGGGAGAAGCACGAAACAGACTTCACCAGACAGTGATCTGAAGTACCAAGTGGTGAGGAAACTGTTACAATACATCTGTCCGGATCAGTGGTCAGCAGAAGGTCTAAACAATTGGCAGTATGACCAACTACATCAGGCACCCTACCGCCTGGCAGGCGTTAAAGTCCCCCAGAGCGACGAGCTGCGCATCAGGGTGCCGATGCAGAGCCTTATCGGCGGCCTCACTAAGGTGGTCGAACAACCGAGTCGTCTCCTGATCTCCGCTGTGCGATCGGTAGACACAGGTATAAACAATTTTGTCCACACCAGTGTCCACCAACAGCCATAGGGTAGAAAAATTTGGGTCTTCAAGGTGACGGAGACGCTGGCAGCAGATGTCATTACGGACATACACACAGACCCCGGCACGCTGCAGGAAATGATACTCCAGAGAGTATCCCGGGTAGTTGAGGTACGCCGTATCTGACGGACATCTAATTTGGGTCTCCGTCAAGAAATGTGACGCCATAGATGTCGCTACATCACTCCCCTCCGGAGATCGGAGATCGATGGTTCTTGATGCGTGCCAGGCCATTGGTAGGTTGGTTCCAGTGAGTCGGAACCGAATGTCGCATAGTTCTCGGTGAGTTGGAACTGTGTGCGGTGATGCCCCAGTGAGTCGGGGTGGTGCTGTCCCAGTGAGTCGGGATGATGCTGCAGGCTCCAGTGAGTCGGAGTAGTGCTGCTGGCTCCAGTGAGTCGGAGTAGTGCTGCTGGCTCCAGTGAGTCGGAGTAGTGCTGCTGGCTCCAGTGAGTCGGAGTAGTGCTGCTGGCTCCAGTGAGTCGGAGTAGTGCTGCTGGCTCCAGTGAGTCGGAGTAGTGCTGCTGGCTCCAGTGAGTCGGAGTAGTGCTGCTGGCTCCAGTGAGTCGGAGTAGTGCTGCTGGCTCCAGTGAGTCGGAGTAGTGCTGCTGGCTCCAGTGAGTCGGAGTAGTGCTGCTGGCTCCAGTGAGTCGGAGTAGTGCTGCTGGCTCCAGTGAGTCGGAGTAGTGCTGCTGGCTCCAGTGAGTCGGAGTAGTGCTGCTGGCTCCAGTGAGTCGGAGCGGTGCTGTGCGACGTAGTGGCTTGACTGCTTGCGTCGACCAGGAGATGTTCTTCATTGCTCTTCATGTGACTGGCCGAATTGCGCGATGCAGGATTAGTTCTTATGTGACGTCATAGATGTCGCTACATATTTATGTACACGCACACACATTTATATATAAAATAAAGACAAGAAAAATATTTTATGTTAACATGTAGTTAAAGATCCAAAGTTATTAAGCACCGTACCGCAGATCCGTTTATCACATTGTACGTAATGACATGTTTTTTATCATTGCAGGTTACCAAAAAGCTGTTCAGTGGGGCAGCTGCTGGACGCGTGGGAGATGAGCGTGAGGCAGGCGTGCGCGCCCACGCCCGTGTCCTACACGCCGGTGCCCGCGCTCGGCTTGTGAACTGTACGAGCTACAAGTAACACATATCTATTTAATGTTATTACCAACTAATGGCTGATTTTACCAACGCAAGTATCTTATCTGTGGAATAAAATTGGTTTCTGTATGGATAAGGCGGACGCGTAACTATGTCGACGAAGCTTCTATGACACAACTGCACGACGTTGCCGCTTCATCGACAAGAGTTTTATAGTTTTGTTTGTAAGCTGTTAGCAGGCGTATACCAAACGTATAATGACGAATACGCGTCTATGAAGCTACGCGTCCGTGAACAATAAGCCTAAGCCGTCAGAAATGCTAAATTATTCTACGGATATATCTGCTGTTAGTAATATGAATCCTAAAAGTAACTAAGGATAAGTAAATTGGATTTATTGTCTCGTAAGTTCCTATCTAAATATACATTTTTTTTCTTTTTTAATCCAGTCGAAAAATATTAAACTTGATTCCAGATTTGGTCTTCAAAAATGACAGAGAAATTTTGTGAAATCGACTTCAAATTATATTTTCAATAAACTTACACTCAGATTGTAAAATAGGTATATTCGATTCAAAATAAGGTTACACATTTAAATACGCCTTTTTTACTGTCCGTTCAACCGATTTTGACTTTTATTAATAATAATATATAATATTCCACAACTATCACACAACGCCGTCTAGTCCCAATCTAAGCAGAGCTTGTGTTATGGGTACTAGACAACTGATAAATATACATATATATTTCTAAATACATACATATATAGATAAATTACACCCAGACACAGAACAAATGATCGTGCTCATCACACAACATTTGTCCTGCGTGGGAATCGAACCCACGACCTCCGGCATAGCAGTCAGAGCCACTAACCACTAGACCAACAGGCCAGTCCTTAGTTATTGCGTATGTGGCATGATAAATGACGGCTGCAGTAAATAATTCATATAGTAACCACTTCATTGTTTTTAATTCCATCCTTATGCCCACGGTATAGAAGTCAAAATCAATTGAATGGACAGTAAAAAAAGTTTTTATTTCGAATAGATTATACACCCCTATTTTTTAATAAGTACAAAACAAAATAGGGCTCTATCCGTACCCGTTACTGATCACATTTGTGTAGTCAAAAGTAAAAAAGAAAACGAAATCTCAAAATAGTCCACGAGAATTTTTCATAATTGGTAAATTCATGATTGAATCAATTATTCATAATTGCTACTAGAAAATACTCCGCGCAGTGTTTTTCCATTGTTTTTCATTCATAATCAATATCAATCTTGTACAATATTTCCATAAATTGAGTTACATTTTGGGATATAAACAAACTAATAACTTTGCTGTTTATTGATATTATTTATTGAGACTTTACTCAAATAATAACAAGACATTTTCTAATAAGCCCTTTAAGTATATGTACTAATAAAAAAATTGTGGTGTATATTATGTACCTATATGTCACGATCGAAACTCGAAACCGGTCAAAACTAATTAAAATGAAAAAAAATCCGGGCTATTGTATTTTTGAAAGGGACTGGAATTAAATAAAGACTAATATTTCAATCGTTAAATGTCTTATATCTGAGAAATAAAAATGGATGTTTAACAGGTGTGTAATTATGTCCAATTATCATAATTGTTCTTCATATAAAAGGTAAAGCCTACTGTCAACGGACGCGTAGCTTCGTAGACGCGTATTAGTCAAAAAAAAGAAAAAAAAAACATTTCACATAGACATGGGCACTTATAAAACGTCAGAAGCTAGTGCACGGTTCCAAATTGGTCTTTTCCTATGGAGAAGAACCGGCAAGAAACTCCATGGTTATCTTATCTTGTTGTGGGGCTGGCCCTGGGCCAGAGCACTTCGACCCTTCTGAATCTTTTGTGCTGTTCCCCTCCTGTCTACTCAACCCCAACTCCATGGTTAACAGCCAGCTCTTTTTAAAAAAAATGTGGTTCTTACGATATTATCATATGACAGCATTAGTAAGGACAGTGTAGACCAGTCAGTATTGTACTCAAAAGTACAATAAAAATAATCATAATAAAAAGTGAGTCTTAATAGGAAGTAATCCAAGAATACGCAGTCTACAGTGTTCTCTAATTCTTATAAAAAAAGGCTATATAAAAAAAAGCAAAATACGCTTGGTGTACACCTGCGTAAAGCTTACATACTAAACTGTAAAACTGTCGACAAAGCGGCAACATCGAGCCGTAGCGTCGTGTATAATGACGCATACGCGTCTATGAAGCTATGCGTCCGAGGACTAAAGGCCTAACTGACCAATAAAAAGCAGCTCTGAAGCAGTTTTACAATATTTTTTAAGTTATCAAATGATTGCTGTCTTTTAACAAACAAAAACCAAATATGACTTTGGATGTTCATACAAAATTAGAACCTTATGTCATTAGCGTATAGTTTTAAATCACATGACGTTGTTTTTCAGAATTAATATTTTTCAAAATTATTCTGTTATAAACTTTATGCAGTTTGAAATAAGGTTTAATATTGTATGAACGTATTTTTTTACTGTTATTCTGTTTCTATTAAATATTTACTCTTTGTGAAATAGTATTAAGAATAATTTAACTTAAATGTAAGCGAGGGATCTTCTAATTAAAAAAAAAAAAACAAATATTGTTATATTTTGCAGATGTGATATTTATCTGTGATAATTTGAAGCAATACAGTTACATGTATGTACTAACACTGAGTAAATAACAGTAGTAAATACTACAAATTTACTTAGATTTACTCAAAATATTGTTGACAAAAATATTTGTTTACCGTCCTATACCCCAATATGATTAAAACACAAAATTCATTTACTTGAACTCCATTCGCAATAAACCTTTTTTACTGTCTGTTCAACCGATTTTGATTCTTATTGCGTTTGTATCATAATAAATGGTGGCTGCAAGAAATAGTTGGTATTGTAACCACATTTTTTGCTTTTAATGCCATCCTTATGCCTACGAAATAGAATTTAAAATTGGTTGAACGAACAGTAAAAAAGGGTTTGTTTAGTTGTGTAATCATATTGCGAATGGAGTTCTTATTTCAGTGTGGGTAAGAGACAGAGCTATACAGGTTGTCTAGCGCCATCTCTTACCCACATTGGAAATAAGAATGAAGTAATCTTACTTTAAACGTCATGGTACAGGTCCTTAAAATGTTGTTGGCAAGGTTGATTTTCAATTGAATAAGCATAAGATACTTTTTTTAAACCTAAAACAAAGTTCTTGCAATTCTTTTCGGTATTAAAATAAATGAATTTATAAGACAATACAAAATGTTCCCTTTATGACCTAAACTACATTCTACCAAGGGTCTCAAAATATATGGGATCAATATTTATCATAATTAAATCAAATGATGATTCAACTTATAGACGTTAAAGGTGTGTCTAGACCTGGCGAATGCGCCGCTTGCGAGCTGCTTGCGAACGGCGTGCGAGCACTTCGCGCGCGGCTCGTTCGTTCTCGGACCTTGCGCCGCGCGCGCTACTATACGAACATAAAATGCAAGCGCGCCGTTTTCAAGCGGTTCGCGAACGGCTCGCGAGCGATGCATTCGCCAGATCTGGACGCACCATTAAGAGCCTGTTTCACAAGCCCTGGATAAGCACTATCTACCAGATACATGAATGAGAGGAGATGAATTTATCTGTGAGATAAGCTAACAGGAACATGTACGAATGGTGTGAAACAGGCCACAAATGTTAATATTTTTATATGTTTTGTCATGGAGGTCCCTTTTTGATGGAGTTTTATCGATATAGTTGTTGTAAAAGTGTAATGAGATAAGCAATAATTTTCTTGTTTGTAATTTTAAATAAAATGTAATTTAATTGGATTTTTTGTTTCATTTTATAACCTTTATTTTTTGATTTTAGGAAATCGTCAAATAAGTTCTCCTGTTCTAGGTAGAGCAACAGTGTGTCAGACTCTTACATAGCGATTGCGAAGTAACACGGTGTCCTATGTAGGCGATTTGAATGCGAACGCAAAGCGATGCGGCGCGTTCCGAATAAACAGTTGGTACTCTTATTACGATGACGTAGTTTATGAAAACTCAGCATAATATAGGTCCGCGGGCTTGCAGACGGCGAGCAATGGGTGGCTCGCCGTCTGACCGTCCGGTAACCGTCCGGACCGAGCCCAAGTCGTCGACGGCGCGTATTGTTCCACGCGCGCCTCAAGGAGATGTCAGCAAATCGTAGGGGCCCAGCAGGGTCGAAGCCTACTGGGGCCACGGGTAGTGTGAAAGCGGAACCCGGGGCCCTGGGACGAAGGCAACGAAGGAACAGGAGTGGGTTTTTAGTCAGTAAGAGTCTGACACTATCTCCCGCTCCGCCCAAGAGCGGGGATGTCATTAGGATGATTTTCCCACCCAATAAAAAAAAAAAAAGACGGGTTGCACTCCGGGAGTGCCGGCAGAAGTGAAAACTTGATTATTAACGTTGAGCGTGTTTGATATTTTGGAATGGTTAGGGAATAATTTTGCACCAATTGCTTTATCAGTATAAAAGTACTATCATTTATGTGGTAGAATACAATATTCATTTATTGCGCTATCGTACACAAACATGACAATTTCGATATTACACACATAAGTTTAGACTGCGGATTGTTGTGATACCGCAAGTTTAATTCATTCATTTAAAAACTAAAGTCTTAACTTCTTGCAGATTCAAGTAAAAATGTCAATTTATTTTTGTAATCCCAGTGATTACAAAAATAAATGAAGTAAATAAATGAATAAAAAGACTTAAAACATAACTTGCGAAATGTGGGTGTACTATTCGGTGCACCCCTGCCTGAGCCTTCGGGGATTACAGGATGTTATGTTATCATTGAATCCTGCCTAAAGAATTTGTAATTAAAAGTGTGGAAGTAATCTGTCGCACATAAAAATGTGTGCGATACATCTTTTCACAGGCGCTTAGTAAGCACGTAAGCAGGAACGTCACATTCGATCTTACTACAGAATTAGCTGAGAATTTATCGGTTTCCTATACCAATAACACTCGTGCTTTTTAACTTACTTGTAAATACTTGTAATCAAATTATTTTTAAAGCAGATTTAAATAAACTGAACTTTATTTTACCAAACAACAAACGCCTTAGTGAAAATGTTTAGCAATTTAATACTCGGAAGGTACTTATTGCGATTGAACGATTTCCTTTTTTATTTTATTATCATGATTGTGCTTGCATCTTAAAAGCCTTCACAAGTACTTTTAATAGCTACTAGATACTAAGAAAGCTGCAAACTCAAAGACAACACTGTCTTATTGATTTTAGAATCTCTTGTCATTATGCGTCAATCAATAAAATTGCAAGGAAATACGGAATTTTAGCTACACTAACATACCTACAGGTACGTAACGTTTGTAAATAGCACGTAAATTGCCTTCGTAGTTAGCACGGTGCGAATCCCCCAAAGACCACGGTTCTATCACAATCTTAAGGACGATGAAGATAGCCAGAGGACTAGGTTTCGCGGCGCTGCGCCGGCTCGCGGCGGGTGGCAATTTATTTAATAGATTTGTCAGCTTTATCCCTAAAGCATTAGGTTCAAAGTTGATTGGAAACATTTAAAAATTTCTTTAAATGATTTTAAACCATAAAATGTTGAAGGTTAAGTTCAAAATCGAATGAGAAAATTTGACTGGTGGCCGTCTTACGCTTTTTCGATCAGGTCACGTGTCCTGACGCGAGTTTAAGATTTTATACCCATTACAGAAAAAGTGCTCAACGCCGCTAAAGAAGTTTTCACTTCAAAAACAGGAATACAAATAAAACCACAGTATTCACATCAACATACAATATAATCACATTACAAAGAGAACTGGTACAGTTGCGTCTGAGGTCTGCGCGGCTTGGTGCAGGCGGAGTCGCGGCGCGCCGCCCCGCAGCACGACCAGTGCCGCGTGCCCGGCCAGCCCGCGTGCCCGTGCCCGCAGCCTGCCGGGAACACGTGCGTTCAAATAGGAAAAATAACATAAAAAATGCTAAACAAAATAGACTCATACTGATGAAGAAAAAAACGTGTTGCGCCGACCCCAAATAACACGGGACAAGGGCAGGAAGATGATGAGATGATGATGACTGATTGAGACAAGACAAGCCAGGGACAGAAGGTAAAAAAACACGAATGGCACTGGTTTGGTAAAGCTAAAGCAACGAGAAAACGCTTATCGCGAGAAATTAGAAGATGCCTTCTCTTAGCTTCTCTTCTCTCTGCGCAAAATTGCATTCGGGTTTGTCGAATAAATGAACGCAAGGAGGGAGATTACGCGTCCCAGCGATGACGTCTTACACAAGGCATCGCCTTCAGGCTGTGTAGTAGTAATTTTTGTAGTGCAGGAGTCGCAACAGGTGCCCGTTTGGCTATACCATGTACTCCTTCGCAACAATTAATGATAACTTTACCACTTCACATGATACGGCCTCCAGCGTAGCCTCTTACAAGCTACGGGAAAAAGGATAGAAAGTTCGAACTCTTCAAGTAATTAAAAGTCCGAACTTGAAGAGTACTTAAAACCGATAAAGAGAAAATGCTAAAAAAATGGGCCCTTACTGATTGAGACAACACATCCAGTCAGGGTCAGAAAGTAAAAAGTACAAATGCCACTGGTTTGGTAAAGCTACGTGGTAACGGATTAATTAATATCTTTGATAATAAGTAATCTCCAGGCATCTCAAGCCGCAGATCGCGTCGCTCTCGACAAGCAGAAGGTACCAAAAACTCAACACGTGAAAGTACCCTCGAAGAATGTGAGGTACCAAAGAATGTGTCCCGCCTTCTACCTGAAGAGCAGAACGCGCAACAGTGTAACAAGTTCCATTGAGGTGCACCAGGAGTATAGATGGCCCTGAAAACAACATACCTTTGTACCCTCCAGGCATGCGAGCTCCACAGCCGCAGGTGGCGTCCCGCCTTCCTCCTGAAGAGCAGAACGCGCAGCAGTGGAACGTACCCCAGTGAACAGCTCCTGCGCGTGCGCAGCATGCGAATGGACTACCCTGGAAATGAAATAGACAGATTTGATTGAACTGATAGAGTTGGTTGGAGTTTAATATATTGTCTTCTCATTTACCTAAATATTTTCTGGTACTAAGAAATCGTCGAGCTGCTGTGACGGCGCACGGGACAAGCGGGGCCGTGGGACCACCATACTTCATTAGCGAGAACCATAGAAATTAAAAATATCTATGGCGAGAACCAACGACACACGACCTTGTAATTTCTAATTCTGTACTATTTCTCTGGATATGCATTTTGTCAGTTTTACAGTCCACTGCCTTTTATTCAAGTCCAGTCAAGACCCTAACATCGCTTTAGTGATAAGCCCTCTGTTGTACTCATTACGAGCTTTTTTGTGAAGACGTTGCACCCAACTTCATAGTACCTTCAACTATCGTCATAAAAAAACTATGGTTATTTATTATAGCGTAAGAGTTGTTTTGTGTTTAGGTAAACGCGCTAATCTCTTAAGCTACCGGTCGGGTTAGAAAAAATCTTTCTATATGGAAAGTTTCTATATGGTTCATGACGAATAGTATAAGCTGTTATAACGTCAAACTACGACCCACGAAATAAATAGGTATTTTTTTTTTTTTTTGTAGTCCTAGAACGCAAAGGGTAATTGAAGACACAGGTGTGGTTTTAGTCAGTAAAAGTCTGACATGCCCTCGCGCTCCACCCAGAACGCGAGAAGTCATTTGGATGATTTCCCACATAAAAAAAAAAAAAAATAGGTATAGGGTTCGATGATGAATAGGTAAGTACCAAGTATCTTACCTTGATCGGCTTATTGTTGATAGTGACAGCCAGAAGATACGACCCGGGGGACCGAGGCGTCACAGAGAGCGTATAACTGCCATCGGTACTGTCTTCCACTCGAGCCAAACTGGGCCGGGCGCTTGAGTCCCGACGTCTGAAGTAACCAGCCACCTAGGGATTGAAATCGATGATAAATGATGAAAAAAACGAATAGGTTTTTTTTTTTTTTTTTTTTTTAATTGATATAAACCAGTGCTTGACTGCGATTTTAAAAGGGCCTATTACACTACGCGATATTCTGACAGTTTTAGTCGATGTCGCGTAGTGTAATAAGGGTTAGACCGGTATCAAAAAATAAGACAGTCTGCATATCGTGTGCTGAATATCGCGTAGTGTAATAGGCCCTTAAGTGCCAGTCGACCTCGTGCACGAAGGTTTTCATACCATTATCTATACAGCATTAGCTCATTATTAATTACTATTATTAATATCAAGTAAAAAACTGCAAAAAATTACATTAATATTTTTTGTTATAGCGGCAACCGAAATACATACGAGTAATTTGTGGAAATTTCGACTGTCTAGCTATCACGGTTCATGAGATACAGCACGGTGACAGACAGACGGATACGGAAATGATATCAATAGGATCCCGTTTTTACTCTTTGGGTACGGAACCCTAAAAATGATAAAGCTGTCAACCAAATAATAGTATTTACCTGCTCTCCTCCGCACCAGATACGTTCACCGTTGCAATCTCGTAGTTCCAGTGTCACTTCATGCTCACAATCCACTCGAAGATCTTGAAGACCTTCAAATATAAAAAGTAGTTAGGTACCTAAACATCACTGTCAACATTTGACTGATCGAGGTTATTGGCTTTCCTAATCTTATTTGGAACGCATAGTACCTTACCTGATGGTAAGTGATGATGTGATCAACGATGAAGCATACCTACTTGCCTAGAAATAACCTATTCACTACAAGACTCTTAGGTTGCAACTACCCGGAAACCCAGGCTCGGGCAGGTAATTCCACTCCTTAGCTGTACCTACGCACAATGAATATGTTCCTAAAACGTTTTGTGTGTACGGGTAGGATGTCCACCATTTAACGGTAGCGCATCAAAGAACGTCTGGTGATTCAATGGTGGAACCGACTTGACGGAATTAAGTTCTGCAATTCCGACACACACTCCTCAAAATGCAACCGAACCTATGTAGAATGTAGGATGTACCTAAGGATCGACAGTTTACAAACCTTCAGTATTAACCACACACATATCCGGATCGGGCGCATGGGCCAGTAACCTCCCGAAGATGGTAGGGTCATGAGTAGCAGGCGCGCGAGGGGCGAAGCGCAGTTCCAAGCGAGGTGGCTCCGACAGTGGCTGCAGCTCTGTGACGCGCTCCAGGCGACGGAGGACTGGCCCAGAGAGGGATAGGAGCTCGTCTTCTTTGCCTTCGATTAAGAGCTGGGGATAGGATACACGGGTCATTAATTTATTGCTACAATATTCGACCGATTGATGTAGTGACGCTTCTTCACAGTGGTGGAAAATAAGAAAGAAATGAAGTTAAACGAAGAGCTAACCACTAAAAAACCATTAAAATTGGACGGCGGAATATAATTGGATCAGTGACGGTTGTGATGTCGAGTGTCGATGTGTGTTGTATTGAAGAGGACATCAGTATTTTGTCTTGCACAAACGTGTGATGGTTTATTACACCCTAGGTCAGCTAGCACTTAACTCCTCAGTAATCA
Organism: Mythimna vitellina; assembly: GCA_949316375.1. NCBI lineage: Eukaryota > Metazoa > Arthropoda > Insecta > Lepidoptera > Noctuidae > Mythimna > Mythimna vitellina. The sequence goes on along the minus strand of OX438691.1, from coordinate 3,342,134 downwards.
TAACAGAATGCCTGGCCCTGTTATCTAGCACTTCCACTTTTTTAGCGATTCGTTTGATATTGCAGGTGTTAGAGCCTCCGATTCGAACTCGCCGTATTAAACAACTCTGTCATAGATTCATTCGTTCTTATAATTACTCTTACTTACTAAGTAAACACAACAGAATCAACTGCATGCCTGGCTCAACCATTTAGCCCATAACTCTTCTGATCCAACCGCTGTTAGTGTCTATCCCTCACATGCTCCGCGCTGTGCAAACATTTCATGAATCTTATTGATTCTTAGCACTTACATCTTCAGCAAACCTGACAGCACCAACAGAATGGCTGGCCCTGTCATCAAGCACCCTGCTCTTCTGATCCAGATGGTTTTAGCATCTACTGCGCTGTGCAACCATTTCACGAATTTTACTGATTCTTAGGACTCTTCAGCAAACCTAACAAACACTGACATATAGCGCTTTACTCTTCTGATCCAGCCATTGATCGCGTCTACCGCGCTGTGTAACGATTTCATGAATCTTTCAGATTCTTAGCACTTACCTCTTCAGTAAACCTATCAGCATCAACAGCTTGTCTGGCTCTGTTATCTAGCGCCCTACACTTCTGATCCAGCGGGTATTGGTACCTCCCGTACTGTGCAAACCTTTCATGGATTTTACAGAATCTTAGCACTTACCTCTTCAGTAATTCTAACAGTATCAACAGCATGTGCCTGATCCTGTCATCTACTGCACTACTCTTCTAATCCAGCCGGTATTGGCGTCTACCACGCTGTGCATCCATTTCATGGATCTCACAGATTAACACTTACTTCTTCAGCAAATCTGACAGCATCAACAGCGTGTCTGGCCCTGTCATCTAGCGCCCTGCTCTTCTGATCCAGCCGCTGTTGATGCCTCTCCCTTGCTCGTGCTGCGCTTGCACAGAGAGTGCGAGTGTGTGTGTCGACCGCGCGTCGGTACTGGGCTGCCCATTCTTGGACTTCGCTTTCTACGCGCGCTGCTTGGCACTACAAGGGAGAAGAACGTAAACTCGATAAAAAAGGGCGAAAACAGATGAGTACAACACAAAATATAGAGATTTTGAGAACCTTAGGTATCGGTAGGTTTTTGATGACTTTCATTATCATCATTTATGAAGATATCCGCAGGAGAACCAAGGTTGCCGATATAGTACGAAGAATCGCCAAACTTTAGTGGCAATGGGGAGGGCACATTGCTGCAGAACAGATGGCCGTTGGGTCCGAAAGTTTCTAGAGTGGCGACCGCGTGCCGGGAGACGCAGCGTTGGAAGGCCTCCTACAAGGTGGACCGATGACAAGATAAAGGTTGCGGGAATCTGATTTTTTCACAGCTTCACGGGGCCGCAGACCTCAGTAAATGTTTTTAATTTCAACTCGATACGTCCACGCGTTCCCAAGATAAAGGGTCTTGACAGACAGATAGAAAGCCAGACAGATAGACGGACAGACAACAAAGTGATCCTATAAGGGTTCCGTTTTTCCTTTTGAGGTACGGAACCCTAAAAATGCAGATAAGGCAGCTAGAAACCGAACCGAAACTGAACAAAACAAGTAGCTTAGATATGAAAAGTCAGGAGGAGAGAGTCCTAAAAACAGTAGAAGATTCTAGGTAGATACATATTACTGTATTTTGTGGTGTGGTAGTTGACTCCCAACTCCTAAGCTCAGAGGACTTGCCATGATGTGTTCAAAATGTCAAGCATACGAGCAAGAAAGAGGGATGGAGCCATACACCTTATAAAGCTCCATTCCTTCAACAGTACAGTTTAGGTAGTCAAATATATCGTTAAGAACTAGTAGTAGGGTTTCTAGTCTACTCACATCAATCTCATAGGCATGCGCACTCAGGTTTCTCGTCGCTCGCTCCACGTTCTCCGGCACGAGCTTGGCGCGCTCGGCCGCGTCGCGCAGCAGCCGGGCGCGCTCAGCGGCCGCACGCGACGCGTTAGCGAGCGCGTGCCCGCTATGCGAGACAAGACAGCAGTCGCGGCATATCACCTAGAGAAGAATGGATGAACTGGTTGAAATTATACAACATAATTTTTAGTAATTATTATATGCGAAACCTGAATAGGTTACCTACCTATAGTTTCTTCAGAATCAGTAACTGAATTAATTTAAATAATTTTTACACCATGTCAAAAATATTTAAACATGTTCACAAGTTGGACACGACCGAAACTAATTACAACAGTAGTCACGGCGGGCCATACCGGGAATCAGGCGCCAGCGCACATCTGGATGCGGAAGCAAAACAACCCGGCAGTCGACTGGATGGCCTGGTGACCATGTATTTGTGCGGACAACTAGGTAACATAACATGCTTATAAGTTCGTGATTTTACATGATACAGTTACGAAATTTTGTACATATTAGATTCTTTACATAAAAATACTAGGCACGCATATATACTAAAACTAACATTCAATAAAAATGAATAATAATCGTTTAATGGCACAAAAAACCTATAAATAAAATTACAATACATTTTACATAGTGGCGTTACATAGTGGTTGGTCAAGTAGTTAGTGGCCCTGATTTCTATACCGGAGGTCGTGAGTTTGATTCCCACCCAGGACAAATGTTTGTGTGATGAGCACAATCATTTGTTATGTGTCTGGGTGTAATTATTCTATAATATGTATGTATTTAGAAATATTTAAGTATGTTTATCAGTTGTCTAGTACTCATAACACAAGCTCTGCTTAGCTTGGGACTAGACGGCGTTGTGTGAAAGTTGTAGAATATTATTATTATTATAGTTTTTATGATTTTGGGAAAAGGTTGCATAGATAATAGGAAACTCTGCCCCCTAAATTAGTATTTACCTGCTGGCAAGTAGCGCAATACACACTAAGTTCAGCCTTAGGATGCTGGCTGCAATACTTCACAGGCGCAGGATCCAGTGGGTGCAGCGAGTGGCGGGCAGTAGCCTTCTGTCGGCCATGCGCCTCCCCGCACGACGTGCAGATGCTGACGAGGCACTGACTGCAGCGGGTTTCTGCCTGCAAGAGAATGTTTTATCAACAATTAGCTTCTGCCTTTAGAAACAATAATATAACCTACTAGCCTCTACTAGCGGCTTCACCTGCGTAAAAATAAGTTTGCAATACAAACTTTGGACCCCTGTTTCATCACCTTAGGAGGTGAAGTTTGAAAAATCCTCTCTTAGTGCTCGCCTACGTCATAAAAGGAAACTTTATTTTATTTATTTAGTACAGCAAAATAGCCATACGTTAATCCTTTCACTCTGTCTTCTCACAGAACCGCAAACTTTCTAATAATATGATCTTTCATTCATCAGCAAACAAATGATCTAATGCAGGGTTGGTCTCCACAAGCGCGTTGAGCATCGTTAGCATACGCGGTATAGGGGGGTGGATCGAGCTACAGTGTGACAAAATGGGACATTATATAATTTATGCTTTCTAGAGCGATTGTAATTATTCGGAACAAATAATTGACACAACTCTGCATGTAAGTCGGACGCAGTGTAACCATTAGCTTAGTCGGCTTTATAATGTTCCCACTGTTGTGACTCAGGCCTCCTCTCTAGGAGAGGGAATGGGCCGTAATCCACCACGCGTGCCCAGTGCGGGTTGGTGGATGTCACATGTCTTCGAATTTTTGGTTCTAGGACACGCCGGTTTCCTCACGTTGTTTTCATTCACCGTTTTGAGAGCAGTGGTGATGAAATAAATTACACAAAGTAATGCGCCTGGCTGGGTTTGAACCCGCGACTTACAACTTGTAAGTCGGGGCCGTTACCACTCGACCACCACTGCTCAGTGTAACCATTAATAATTTTATGTTAGTAATTTGGTCAACAGCCCGCCTAACCTTTAACGAATTGCAATTAAAGCATCCTAATATAAACATAGTAGGTAGGACACATAATTATATGGATAGTATAGTATTTTGAGATAGTATAGACAGTAGTCTTTGAGTATTTCACGCTCCTACTCCCAGTAGTTTCGTCATGTTAATAAGCCAGTTTCTCCTTTATAATATAGATACACTGTCAGTGATAAAGTAGCATTCTATTGATGAAAGAACTGTTAGAATCAGTCCAGTACTTTTGAGCTTCTTCATTACAAACAAAAATATAAATCTTTTAAGAATTTTTACAATTGTAGAGCTCTCCGCTACAGTTCTCGATACCTATGCAGGTGCGATTATCTCTCACTCTCTTGATCAGCGGTACATTATTTTGTGAACAACATTATGGCCACTGCAAAAATGATACTATGAGTAGGTACTAGTATATTGTGATGTTTGGAACAAAACTATGAAAGGAGTGCAGAAACAGTGGCACAGTGTAGACAATACCTACGGGGTTACCATGACGTTCAAAGTAAGATTGTTTCATTCTTATTTCAGTGTGGGTAAGAGACAGAGCTGTACAGGTTGTCTAGCGCCATCTCTTACCCACACTGGAAATAAGAATGAAACAATCTTACTTTAAACGTCATGGTACAGGTCCTACTTACATGTTTTAGACAGACCTACTGAAATAGCCTTTTCTTTTATTCTATGAAATTCCATGAAGTTAATGACATGAAAAACTATTTAAAGACCCCAGCGTTCCTAATTTCAAATACAAGCATTCTGTAAGTCAAATGTTGCTGAACGGAACGAATGGTAATTTGTTGAAATACCACATTTGAAGCGTTCGGCCACGGTTGAGATCTCTCACGTGTGTTTCAATATCTTAAAATACTTTTAAAGAAGAGAATTATTTTGTTATTGAGTTTTAAGGACAAAGGACTGGAGCTCGTAAACTCTGAGCAATTGTTTCCACATACTCATCTAGAACAAATATTCACCTTCAAGAAGTAAACAAACAATTCAAAGAAGCCTTTGTGGTCTCGCTCAGGGAAGCTGGCCCGTCTAATTGACGGGACATAAAATCAGAAATGCAATAAACACTACAATATAAAATTAGCTAAACCTGGCCAAGTTACGATCGTTTCGTTTGCGTCGAACGACTCGAGTAGGCCACGCCTCCGATTCCTTTGTTCTGACCACGTGAGTACGTGACTTAGCGTTCAGATGACGTCAGAACAAAGGAATCGGAGGCGTGGCGTACTCGAGGCGTTCGACGCAAACGAAACGATCGTAATATGGCTAGGGGGGCTGTATTCTCCGAAGGAAAGGGTAGGTAGAGGTGTAGGTACCTAAGTTATAACAATATATTTTAGTCAGTTTAGTTAATTCAATATCTATTACTATGGCGAACTTATTGCTATAGACCAGCTAACTGGATTGTCAGTTTTTAGAAACCTTATACTCGTAACAGTGTCAGATCGAATTAGGAACTATAGGTACTTAGCATTTGTTCTTATGATAATAATAACCATAAGCCATTTTTTAGGGTTCCGTACCTCAAAAGGAAAAAACGGTACCTTTATAGGAACACTTCTTTGTCCGTCTGTCTGTCTTTCTGTCTGTCAAGATCTCGAGAACGCGTGAAGGTATCGAGTTGAAATTAAAACCATATACTTAAGTCTGCGGTCCCTTGAAGTTGTTAAAAAATCAAACTTCTGCTTCAAGGAAAAACCAGATACAGCCAAAAAAGGTATATTTCGACACTCACAAAGGAAACAAAATTCATAGATACTTTTCGTTCCCCTATAATCCTGAAATTTGCAAGAAAAGCAAAAATATTGAAAAAAATCTGAAAACTGTAAATTTGTAGTTACAACTACAAAACAGTTTTATATTCGGAAAAATATTCGTTACTCAATTATTAGTTATTTGAGGTGGACAATAATCAAATAACTTTGCTCGCTATTGGTGGAACGAGAGGTAGTGTAAACTTTTACTGGCTAAAACCCGCCCGTGTTTTTTCAGTTGCCATTCCGTTCCAGGGCCACGGTAACTCTTTCGAACAATCCCACGACCCTGGACCTGGACCAAATTATCATCTTAGCATGGCTAGTGAATTCTGCTGTTGCCACACATTTCCTACCTTATTATCACTGCTGCAAAGATCACACAGCACGTTGACCCCCTCGCTGTCCTGCGCAGCGGCCATCTTTCGTAGCAGCACATAGTTGAGAGGCAGCGCTGATATGCCTCCGAGGGGCAGCTGTGTTTCATACCCGCAGGTCGGGCAGAGGAGGAACTGTACGCTTTTACCTGATACCTGGAAATATGATGGTGGTTTAAATCGAGTTTATTGTTGACCCCACGTCAGCAACAATTTTTGTTTAGGTGCTGCTGAAGTGGGCCCTAAGATAAATTTATTTTTAACATTAATAAATGAAGAAAAAGCGTTTATTTGAGACTCGCACAGGACAAAAGAATAAAATATAAATGTTAACATAAACTTGAATAACATAAAAAACGATAACAAACACATTTATGAAAGAACAAAGGGGTCCTGTGCGAGGCTGAAAAGGCTCATATCTCAGTATATGCTGCGATATTTAAAAAAAAAATACACATGAAGTCTGGTACCTTTCTTGTCAATATTCCATATTTATGTTGTTGTTGTTGTTTCTGCTCCCAGCTACCTTCAGACCCTGAGTGTCGGAGGTCGCTCTCATAGCCTGAACCTGCTGACCCAGCGCCAGAGCCTGACCGTGATCCACCTGGGTCTAGTTGGATTGAACCTGGAACAAGATGGATGGAGTTTACCAAAGACATTCAATATATACTTTTTAAATCTCTTTGGAGCTTACATATCTCTCATTCACGATGAGAATGTTCAAAGTTAGTAATTTAAACAACCAATCTGGCTTTCCACGTTAACATAGCACAAGCATAATCAGCCTTGTAATGTTCCCACTGCTGGAACTCAGCCTCCTCTCAGACTCGCTCTCCAGGAGAGGGAATGGGCCGTAATCCAACAGGCGGGCCCAGTGTAGGTTGATAGAAGTAATATACTTGTCTTCAATTTTTTTATTCTAGTATAATGCGTTCCAAACAAGAATAGGATCGATTGCCATGTTGTGACGTCACGTCATACTGTCAAATCGCAAGGAATTGTGCAAAATTGAAGAACTCAGAGATGAGCAAAATTGAAGAACTGGATTCTGATTAAACTTTTTTCGTTCACAGTTCGTAAATAAATTAAACATTTAAAAAATTTCATGTTTGCTTACCATAATAATTCTTCGATTTGACATTATGAAGTGACGTCACAACACGGAAATCGATCCTATTCTTATTTGGAATGCATTGTAAATTTTTTCACGATGTTTTTCTTGACTGTTTTGAGAGCAGTGGTGATGAAATAAATTACACAAAGTAAAGCCTCTGTCTGGGTTCGAACCTTTGGGCCACCACTGCTCCCCACGCCAAGACAATTTGATTAGGTTGGGGTTTTTTTTTGTAGGTGGGAAAATCATCCAATGACATCCCCTACTCTTGGGCGGTGCGGGAGATAGTTACAGACTTTTACTGACAAAAAACCCCACTCATGTTCCTTCGTTGCCTTTGGTACCAGGGCCAAGTTTTCCTTTCAGAATTGGGGCTACTACCTACTGGGGCCCGGCCCCTGTAGGCTTCAACCCTGCAGGGTTTGCTGACATCTCCTTGAGGCGCTTGTGGAACAGTACGCGCCGTCGACGCTTTGAGCTCGGTCCGGACGGTTATCAGACGGTCGGGCGGCGAGCTACCCATTGGTCGCCGTCCGCAAGCCCGCGCCTATGGTGACCGGAAATTGGGATCAGGATCCCGGTGGCTGGGGCGTGACTGCCGTTCCCTCGTGCGTACGGCCGCCTCCATTGCTAGCATCAAGCGGGGCACACCTCTACCGTATGCTCCACTGTGTCTGTCCTCCGGGCGGTCCACACAATGGTGACACCCGGGCGATTCTTCTTCACGAATCCGGTGCAGGAACCTCCCAAACTTAAAGGCTATGGGGAATTTCTGAAAAGGTAACCCGTGATCCTAGAACGCAAAAGAACAAAGTCTGACAGGCCCTCTCACTCCACTCTAGATCGAGAGAAGTCACAGGATGATATGATGAAAAAAAGGAATCTTAATTATTCCCTACCATGTATAAATTATAAATTCGAACTGTTTATCGGCTCGGCTACAAAACCGATTAAAAAATACAGCGTAGTTTTGATCGTGAAAAAATAATTATGCTCCCAGGGCCTCTAGTCTGCTATTACAATAGTGTCAGAATAGTCTATCATTGACTTCATAATTGAAAATTTTGACAAGTTTGGTAATCTACTAATATAATGGCGTCATTATGACTTTCCAATGGTTCCATTATGAATTACCAGATTACGAACTTTTAGCAAAATGACAATGGGATCGCGTTGCACGTTGGAATGACGAATTTATAAAAATAGCAGACTTGATATTACACTTACGTCAACATAGCTGCTCTAATATACTAAAAGCCAAAAATACATGACAATGAAATTAATTAAAAAGAAAAATAAAACAGTCTGTCTCAGGCACAGAATAAGAAATAGTACAATCTCAGGTGAAATAACATTTTACGGGCGCGTAAACACAAAACTGTAGACAAACATTGACGTACTTGAAATATTACAATCTGAGAGCTCGATGAGTCAAAGTTTTTTGGCAGAGAAATTATTCTATTTGCCGGAAGATTGTGTTTGTAAAGTGTTTGACATTGAGTAGCGTGATTCATTTACTATTATTAATTTACGAAATGTGTCGATGAACTAGTTTTGCAGGGAGGTACTGGGTTGGTGAAATGGGTGCATAGAAAAACGGGGCCCCTAATTCTTTTCTTTTTTTAGTTGTTTATGGGTTCTCTGTGAGCGATGAACTATCTATGCCTGAATTATTACAATATAAGACCAGGTTTATATTCATTTATTTAGAGGTATGCCCTAAGGAGCACCGACATTTCGCCAGTTTATTATTTTTATAGTCTCGCCTTTGACAGTAGATAGTAGTTGAGATAGTAATCTCAACTGATGGTAAGCGTTGGTATGGTAGTCTAAGTTGCAAAAAACTCAGACTTTGACAGGAAATTTCATTCCTTAGCTGCATACACACTGAAAGTATTCTTAAAAATCTTAGTGCGTATGCGTAACTACCATGTACGAGTTATGTTCAAACCCCGAGTAATAGGCTGGTAATGAGAAATTTGTAGAAGAAAACAATCTGATATTATATCACGTTGACATACTCAGGACTTGATGCTAGCCCTAGGCGTCGGGACTTCGAAAGTTGAAATCAGAAGGATTCCCGGCCACGGTAAGCACGGACTTGCTGTCGCCGAGCTCGCCGTCCAGTAATCATTTCCTACTAGCAATAACAGTTCTTAGCAAAGGTTATGAATGGACAGCTTTCATTTATTTGTGACTTGTAACTTTTAATCTAATTTACTTAGAACTCATGTCTGACCATAGTTTAAGTACCTACTTATACAAATACGTACCAAACACCCACCTTTTGTTTTAATTACATAACCGACTCCCAAAAATTAATCCAAACATTGTCGAATAAAAACGTTAAGCATCAAGCTTTCGAAACTTAAAATAGCGTATCTGGGCCATTATAAACATAAGCCACAACTTTGATTTTATACACTGCCTTAATAAAAGATGTTTCGGTGAATGATAATACTAATAAACTTTCTGTTTATTAATTTTGGGGCGTCTGTTTAATTTCTCATTGTTATGATTTAAACTTCAGCCTGAATCATGATCATGGTGGTTCAAACGTTTGATAAGTCAAGAGGATTTGTGGCAGTTGTATAATATTAATAAGTAATGATTCGACGAACTCTTGAGATATGTGGTTATAACGATTCGTCATCTTTGAAGTAGATTTTGAATCTGTAATGTGCGATGGTAAAGGATATTCAGGTGATTGTTAAGAGATTTTATGGCAGATGGGTTTATGAGGAGCACGAATGATATCACGACGATATAAATAAATATGATTCGTGTGTAAAGGAAACGGTAAAATTTCGCTTCAATGACATTGGAATCGCTACTACGTTGATGCTGTAATCGAATCTACACCGCGTAGAAGCTTATGCAAGCACTCTACCGATCCGTCCAATGGAGGGTTTTTTTTTTTTAATTGGTATAAACCAGTGCTTGACTGCCATCCCACCTGATGGTGAGCGGAGATGCAATCATTGAATATTACCGTAGGTATTATTTTTGATAGGTCGGACGGACTGAACTTTCGGTTAAGGTTGACTTGTATTAACTATGCTGAAAGTATAGTTAATACAAGAGCTAAACGAGTTTTGGCTTAGTTTTGGTTGAAACTATGGCCTTGATACTGAATTCGATAGGATTGCTGCAATCGGATATGTTATATATTTAATAAATAAAATGTAATTTTGTTTTGTACCTTTGTACCTATCTGAGACTGAATGATCATGAAAATTGTTGGTGTTGTTGTTATTGTTTGTAGACGGACACTAATTAATTAATTAGTGTCCGTCCGAAATATAACAAATTAATTATACTGAACAATAATAACGAAAGTAAAAAAAAAATACTATTGAACAGTTACATTTATTATACGTCTTTCTACAAAATAAATAAATAAAATACATATACGTAAAATATCGGCTGAAAGTAAAGATAGTGTAACTATTGTAGGAGTTTCTGTATGTTTGTTTGTGAGTCCTGTCATAGCGCGCCGGGTGGCAGCCCTATATTTAGAAACACATTAGCTTAGTTCCTGTTTGAATCAATGAGACATAGTCAAGATACATTATGGTTACTTGTTCCCGCGTTGTTTGATTGTTTTATTTTACCTATGTATGTTGATCAAACCCTTTTGTTTTTATGATGTTTTTTGAATCGGATAGACGGATTTATTTCTGAAATGTGAAACTTTATCATTCTACATATTTGCTTTTGATACTATAAAACACAAAATGTGTATCTCCATGGAAAACATATTGTGGAGTGGTATTATGCGTAAGATAAACTGAGAAAAAAAATCGAAGACTTGTGATGTCCACCAACCCGCACTAGACCCGCATGGTGGATTATGATGCATTCCCTGTCTTAGAGAGGAGACCTGAGTTCTGGACTTCTGGTAGTAGGTAAATTATAAGGTTTATCATCCTATGTCACTCCACATCCTAGGTCACTTTTCAAACGTTCCCGCAACAGCTTGAAAGAGTTGCGGGAACGTTTGAAAGAGTGACCGTGGCCTTAGTTAGAACGCAATTTACAACTGAAGGGTACAGGTGGGTTTTAGTCAGTAAAAGTCTGACACGACTGCTCGATCCATCCTAAAGCGGGAGAAGTCATTTAAAGATTTCCGACCTCCAAAAAAATGCTAATTCTGTGCGGTGGTTTTAAATATTACTTTTTTAATAACTATTTTAGTTCCCATTGGCAAAAGTAATAAACAACATAATTATGAAATGACAGATAAAGAATCCTGCATTTAAAAATAAATAAATATATGTACGTATTTTAGGATTCTTGAATCCTCTATCGGCATAGTTTGCAGGTTTTTTGTCTGATTGGAAAGGGAACCCTGGCTGCCCAGGCAAGAACATTGGTTTAGAAACATATACCCGCCAATCTCCTTTATTAGTCAAATATTCCCCAGTGTTGAAAGTCCCGTATATTAGATTTAAATTCTAAAGAACAAAGTTTTTATTTTTATTATCATTAGAATGTTTCTCCACTTATTTTTTCACTTTACCTACTGCAAACCCACACAATGGATTTTAATACGGTTTTAATTAATAAAAATAAGAATAAATGAGGAAGGTTTGTGTACATAATGGGTATTCATGCAAAGCAGGAGTAGGTTGTCGGTATAACATAATAAGGGATAACTTTTTCGACCTGTACTACTAGATCTATAATTCTTTCACGTGGGGAGATATGTATGTATTTTTTTAAGATCTAGGTCTCGCCTAAGGCGGAGCGAAAGTGCATGTCAGACTGTTACTGACAGAGGTACCTATATTCCTTCAGCTGTTGCCTTATGCATTCTAGGACTACGGATAACTTTTTCAAAGTCGACCCGTGGCTCAAGTAGGCTTAAACACTGCTGGCCCTACGGTTTTGCTAACATCTCTTTAAGGAACGCGTGGAACACTACGTCCCGTCAACGACTCGGTATGTATGTATATTAGTCAGATTTAAAGAGTTTTGCAGAGGAGGTATTAATTGCTTGGCTCTGTAAATTTTATTGGCTGCCTAAAAGAACAAACTGCCACATTCTACATAACACATAGCCTTCCGTTAGATCACAATGATGGGATTACGTAGCTAGGTCAGATGTCTGACCATTGTACGGCTTCCCATCGTCCAAACGTACTTCAGGCATGACTGGTCTTTAATACATTGTATAAGTATAAATAGGTACTTTGTCGCTTTTATATTATATAGCGTGTAAAATGAAGCAACAATATGGAATTTTGGCATGGTGGTTTATGAATGGGTTTTTTATCGTTGTTTTGCAATATAGAAATATAGGTACCTATTTATTTTGTGCGCATAACTTTGAAAATTTGAGTATCTAGCTGTTATTTAATTGCATAATCTAGTGCTGCCTTCAACTAACTAGCCCGTATTGTCCCACTGTTGGGTAAAGGTCTCCCGCCATTTCTTCCAACAATCACGATTCCTCACTTTCTTCAATCCGCAAAGAAGATATCGAAAGATATATATTTTAAAAAAAAAACGAGGCCCCACACAAAAATTTTCCAGCATCGTGGGTGCGTTCACAAACTTCTAAAATTCACATACGAAACACCCAGACCCAGACCAACTATTTGTATCCAACATAAATTGATACAACGCCGGTTTTCTAGTCAACATAAACCAATCAATTACCTACTTAGATATTAATTATAGATAGGATCTCTTGAATATCATCGATTGTGTTTCATAGTAAGTTTTCACAACGTGGAGGAACCGCCATTTTTTATCAGCAGGGTTTTGTTTTCATGTCCAGTAGGTACCTAATCTACATAAAATGTACCTTGACTCTCTTTGTTGGCAGAAAACAAGCGTGATAAACCTATTTAGCTAGCTAATAATGCGCCAAATAAAATACAAATAGCCACTTATAAGCAAATAGTTCGACCTACTCGTATTGATCCATTAATGGGCTATATAACACAGCATTAATAGCTTCTTCAGATGCATCACTCGCACTTAACCGAGAGCAAAATCGTTAAAAGATCGTTTTATTAACGTAAATACTTTGACCAATACAATATGGCCCCCCAAAAATGACAATAAGGAAGATTTTTTGAGAAAAACCTTATGGTAAAAGGTCTTTTTTAGAGTGGTCAGCAAAACAGACGTCCTCAGAATAATAGTTATTTAATGGTCAACAGTTTTGTGAGATTTATAAATGATGTGGTTGTTTTAAAGAAATTAGTAATAGGCCCATAAAAAAATATGAGCACTATTGTTTATAAAAAAGTAAAACTATAAAAAAACAATAACAAATCTTTAATTTACTTAAGGGTTAGGTATCTCTTCGTTTCGAAATAAAATGATAAATGATGACTAACGAATATTTATGATCTAGCTGTTAAACAATTCTAAACATTGTGACGGCTGAAAGATATAATCTCAATGTGCAACCGCAAATGCAATACCTTCCTATGAACTTCTGAATACCTGAAGATAATAAAGAAGGCTAGAAAATTTAACCAATTACGTTTTTAGGGTTCCGTACCTCAAAAGGAAAAAACGGAACCCTTATAGGATCATTTTGTTGTCCGTCCGTCTGTCTCTATGTATGTCAAGACCCTTTTTCTGGAGAACGCGTGGAGATATCAAGTTGAAATTTAAACCATATAGGTACTCAAGTCTGCAGTCCCTTGAAGCTGTGAAAAAAATCAAACTTCTCAGGTAAAAAAAAAAAATACAACCGAATTCTATGTAAAAAAAAAAAACAAAAATTTGTAGTTACTTAACAAATAAAACTTTTTTATGATTGGGTAAAATCTTTGTAACTCAATTCGGGAATTGAACTGTTTTCCTAGGTAAGTTTATTCGGAACTCTCAGTGCACAAGTCTGCCTCGCACTTGCTCGGTTTTTTATATATTTAGATCCCAGTTAGGTAATTATTTTGATTGACACCAAGGGCCTTATTTATTTATTTTATAATTTATGTACACACATAAATACGAAAGAAGGTACATTCTTATAAAAATAGTACAAAGTTACTGCTTATTTCTATATGAAATTTCTTCCAACCCCTTGTGAGTAATCACATCTATTATTTTCATCACCCGTCCTTAGTCCCTAGATGCGGCCCTGGCAATAACTTTCTAAGGCACGTGCCGACTTTATTATGGTTAATATTCTTAAATAGAGCACAGCAGTTCGCAAATTACATGGACTCATAGTAAATGGATCAAAGACTGTATAATTCTATTTCTGTATGACATTTATTGGTTGCTGTTGTGATGTTAATTAGGTGAAAGGTAAAGAACCTGTGTCTACACAGCAGAGGCATTTCTCGCATACTGACTGACTACATCCACTAGTTGAAGATCAAACAAGACTGTACACAGTTTTGGCATGATCTCACTGTGTGAATGATGATTTTTTATTGATCATTGTCAAAATTAAATCATAGCGAAGACACTGTAGTTTAAGCAATTAGAGCAGTGATGGCCGAGTGGTAACGTCCCCGACTTAGGAGTTGTAGGTCGCCGATTCAAACCCAACTAGATTTTGTTTAATTTATTTCATCGCCATTGCTCTCAAAACGGAAGGAAAATATCGTGAGGAATCCAAACCGGCATGTCCTTGAACCAAAAAATCGAAGACACATGTCTTCGATTTTTTGGTTCGTTCGTTTGGGACACAGTGACATTCACCAACCAGCACTGGGCCCGCGTGGTGGATTACAGCCCATTCCCTTTCCTAGAGGAGGCCTGAGTCCCAGTAGTGGAAACATGTAGCTAAAGGTCTTGGCTATGGCGAAGGATCTAACTCAGACAAAAATATAACTATGACAAAAGCCACAAAAGAAAGAACATGTATGAGTGTATGTCCTGCAGCTACTTCTGATAAAGGCTTTTCATAAATGATATATATTTTTCAAGTACGTTTAAAAAAAAACACAATTTTTTTCGTCTGTTTAAACTAGATTAGGCCGGTGTTACTTAGATGACTACACTGAGAAGAAACACCGAAACAAACTCAGGAGTCAAAATCTCTTTTAAAGTCCATACAGCAAACATATAACGGTCAAATCATACGAGAATCATGCAGATTAGTGTGTCTATGTTTTGCCTTAAAATGTTCTATACAATCACTTAGCACACGATTACAACAGACGAAGAAGGTACGCAAGAATACGCATGCAATACCTATAACACGACGATGACACAACGCATTGGCGCAGTAGTTCAACGATAAACTGCTGAGCTGCGTGTCGCGGAATCGGTTCCCGCACAGTGTAAATATTTGTATGGCCTACAGAAATAGTTTTCCAGGTTTGGGTGTCTCATGTATGTGAATTTACATGTTTGTAAACCAAGAAGCCCCCAAGATACAGGAGTAATTCCACAGGTTAAAAAAGAAGATTCTCTCCCTGTTTACTAAAATGGAATCAATGACAAGAAACTTACCACCGTCAACTTCACTCCACACCTCCGCTTCGCCTTCCTGATGCAACCCCTGAAGACATCTAGTGCAGAAGTTATGTAGACAGCCCAAAAGCCTCGGTTCCACGAGTTCCTTCTTACAAATCCCACAGTCCCACTCTTTCACCTTACTCCTTCTTCCATCGTTGTATGCTGAAGTTCTTGGGGCTACGTTCAAATTCTGGCTGACAGGACGACGAGTGCCCTTGGCATGCAGAGGACTGTTACCAGCACTCAGAGAAAGCTGCTCCAAAGATTTTCTTTTATCTTGCTTCTTTCGCGTAAAGCTGCCGAAAATGTACAGAATACGGTCCACTTCCATTTTCAAAATTAAGATTTTATTTGAACGCGACTTTTTGCTTACGAATATCGTTCTTTATTTGAAAAATTAAGCCACCATATTTTTCTGTGATTATTTTCTATAAGTTTTGTATTAAAATAACAGTGATTGTAAACTTGATCTATATTTCGAAAGCGTCCCGAACGTGAAGGGCGTTGATATAAATAAACGTGCGCCCGGCAAGACGCGCGATATCCGACTGGCACATGTACGGGGCAAACGTAACATATGTATGGAATAATGCTTCTAATCCATGATCTACTTTAATATCCTGACTCCTGAAGTCCTAACAGATTAGTTAACTAAGTCTTCAATGCATAGCAGTAAATTTTATCTTAACTTTAGATCCACGGAGAGAGGTTGCTTTTGAGAATCAGTGGCAGTTACCAAATAAAGTACCAAATATTGCAGAATTGCGGTTTCAGCTTACAGCGAAGATTACGAATATACATATCCAGGCTATCTACGAACAGACATAAATGTGTATGATGGTGTAGATATGACATATACTAACCTATCTAGCTGTTTTCTTCAATTGCTAATCAG
Organism: Mythimna vitellina; assembly: GCA_949316375.1. Classification (NCBI taxonomy): domain Eukaryota; kingdom Metazoa; phylum Arthropoda; class Insecta; order Lepidoptera; family Noctuidae; genus Mythimna; species Mythimna vitellina. The sequence continues at coordinate 3,325,673 of OX438691.1, read as the reverse complement.
CACCTTTTTTCACGTAAAGAAGACCACCCTTCAAAGTACAATACATTAAAAAAAAGTTGTCCTACACTTAGGGCCGTCATTACCTATAGTGTAGGATGTGCGGCGCACACGGGCGCAAGGTCTTAGGGGGCGCAAGGTCTTTGGGGGCGCCAGGCGCCGCTCACGACAGTGAAATAGATACAGTTGTGTTTTTTTATTTGTGTAACCCCTTTCTAGGAAATGACAAATCTAACGATACCTCTCAAACTAAAATCAACAACATCCCATTTAGGTTCTAGGGCGTGCCAAAAAATATACATACATACAGTTACTCGAAAAAATACAACCCTTCTTCTACCCAACTGTAAAGTAACTGTAAGTATTCCATTTTGTCCGCATGCCTGCTAGAGAGCGCCAAGGTATTGGTTGCACACGGGCGCTTCGAAGGCTAGAATCTCACTCTGCCCACACTAGAAAATACTACTGCATCGTAGGTGCTCACATACACATACACCTACCCCAGACCCAGAACAACTACCTGTAGGCCATACGTTCACATTTTTTCCAGTTGGAAATCGCACCTGTGACACACAGCTCAGCAGGCAACCGCTTAGCCGCTACGTCAATCGTATCGCACGCTACAATTATGGCGGTAAGTCCCCTTTTTGAGGAGCGGCTGGAGCGGCAAAACGGCGTCCTCACCTTCCGCATGACTCAGGTCCTCACCGGACATGGCAAGTTTGGGAGGTTGCTCCATCGGATTCAGGCAGACAAAACGCCCGGGTGTCATCATTGTGTGGACCGAAGGACACGGTGGAGCATACGATGGAGATGTGCCCCGCTTGGGCGGAGCACCATCGGCGGCAGCGATCTCTCTTGTCTGGCCTTGGTTTGGGCTATGGTCCGAAGCGAGGAGGAAAGGCAGGCGGTGGCCTCCTTCTGCGAAGCAGTAATGCTAGCGAAGGAGGAGGTCGCACGCGTGAGGGCGCCTCACGCCCCAGCCGCCGAGATTCTGACCCCGACTACTATGGGTACGCCACAATTATGGCGGTAAGTCCCCTCTTTGAGGCGTGGTTGGAAAGACCTCACGGCGTCCTCACATTCCGCATGACGCAGGTTCTCACCGGACACGGTAAGTTCGGGAGGTTCCTGCATCGGATTCGTGCGGAAACGACGCCCGGGTGTCGCCACTGTGTGGCCCACCCGGAGGACACGGTAGAGCACACGGTGGAGGTGTGCCCCGCTTGGGCAGAGCAACGCCGTGTCCTCGTGGGGGCAATCGGCGGCGGCGATCTCTCGCGCCGGGCCTTGGTTCAGGCCATGCTCCGGAGCGAGGAGGAGTGGCAGGCGGTCGCCTCCTTCTGCGAAGCAGTAATGCTAGCTAAGGAGGCGGCCGATCGCGTGAGGCAACGGTCCTTACGCTCCAACCGCCGCCGGGATTCCGATCCCGATTTCCGGCCACCGTAGGCGCGGGCTTGTAGACGGCGAGCAATGGGTGGCTCGCCGTCTGACCGTCCGGTAACCGTCCGGACCGAGTCCAAGTCGTCGACGGCGCGTATTGTTCCACGCGCGCCTCAAGGAGATGTCAGCAAATCGTAGGGGCCCAGCAGGGTCGAAGCCTACTGGGGCCACGGGTAGTGTGAAAGCGGAACCCGGGGCCCTGGGACGAAGGCAACGAAGGAACAGGAGTGGGTTTTTAGTCAGTAAGAGTCTGACACTATCTCCCGCTCCGCCCAAGAGCGGGGATGTCATTAGGATGATTTTCCCACCCAATAAAAAAAAAAAAAAACCCCGACTACTAGCTACGGTAGAAACGGACTTGCGGACGTCGAGCAATGGGTAGCTTGCTGTCCAGCCGTCCGGTAATTGATCGGACCGAGCCCAGTCGTCAACAGCGCGTAGTGATCCACGCGCTCCTCAAGGAAATGTCAGCAAACCGTAGGGGCTCAGCAAGGCCGATGCCGCGGAGAATTTCTGAAAAGCAAACCCGTAGTCCTAGACCGCAAAGGGCAACTGAAGGACACAGGTGTGGTTTTAGTCAGTAAAAGTCTGACACGCCCTCGCGCTCCACCCACAGCGCGAGAAGTCATTAGATGATTTCCACACTTAAAAAAAAAATCCATTAATACAAAATCATATTTTCTCTGAGAAATCCCTCTTGTTCTTATTCCACCGTTCACAAACTTAAATTACTTCCAATATCATAGTCGATTTACTGAAATCTATTATTGTCTATTCCATATAATGAACGAGCACCCTTGGCTTCGTTTCATAACTGGCAGAAGCAATCACGCGTGATGCATGTCCCGTCTAATATCCTCGCCGAGGGATGATGCTTCAACCAAAAGTTATTTTTATGCAACCACCCCCTGCCATTTCTCATTTCCTTCGCTGCTTGATTGATTTTTACGAGTATCTTGTTTTAAAGATTAGTTAACTTAATAAGTTTGTAATAATGACGGTTAAGGGGGTGCAACTCGACATACATTTTCACTGTTTTTTATACCACCGCTCTTACGCGATTATGACGTTATTACATATTTTTCATTAGATGTTTTGGAAACACAGGCTAATCTAGGCTTCTATTGAAATCGATTTGTTAATTTGTGTAAAACTAATCCAGTAAAGACCTCTCAAAATCTGCTATTTTGCATGAACTTTGACACTTCATAATATCAAAGTCAAAAAAGTATAACAATATTCGAAATTTAAACAAGATTTTAAATGACGACAATTTTTTTCAAATACTTTTAAGAGTTTAAAAAACACACGTATTTCCTAGAACAAGTTTTGTAAAATATTCGAGCAAATCACGGAATTACCGAATGCTAACAGAGTTGTTTTTCGCGTTGCCTCTTCGTCAAACATCACGTTGGATTGCATTAGATGAAGCAACAAGCTTTTAAACGATGCTCGACGTTGACGATAGGCGAGTGGAAAGGACCCTCTTAATCATACAAGGTGGTGGATATTTTAGTACCTTTTTGGGTCGTGGGCCTCTTTTGACCGGGACCGCGGTCCCAACTTCCACCTGTAGAAATAATTTTAATTATTTTTGAGTAGTATTTTGGGACCACAAAGAAAAAATTATTAAAGTACAGTTACCAAAAAAACTATATGTCATTTGTGGTCTCAAAATACTAAAAAAAATTTAATTTATTTTACAGCTGGAAGTTGGGACCGCGGTCCCGGTCCAAAGAGGCCCACGACCCCCTTTTTAGGTGACAATTCAAAATTACTTCTCTCGCTCTTTAATTGAAGCTCCCAAGCTGTCAGACTTTTACTGACTAAAGCTCACATGGGCCTTACCATATGACATGATAAAATGTGAGTCCTGCGAGCGAGAAAGAGGGATGGAGGTTACACAGTGCTAGCTCCATTTCCTTTTAACAGATCCGTTTAGGTCGTCGAATGGATCTCGTTAAGAATTAGTGGTAGGGCCCCTGTGTTCCTCCAGTTGCCCTTTGGTGGTAACTCTATCGAGCAATCCCGTAGAGGATAAGGATGTAAGGTGATTTTAATATCGTGCGGATTTCATCACGCATTGCCATCATCCCGAAATCCACCAAGCGGGTCCGGTACAGGCTATCCCCTCTCATAGAGAAGAGAACTGAGCAGTGAGACCATCGTACGGTTGACTATGCTATCATACTATCATCTCGTACTCTGAAGTTACTTTTTAGGGTTCCGTACCTCAAAAGGAAAAGCGGAACCCTTACAGGATCACTTTGTTGTTCGTCTGTCAGTCTGTCTGTCAAGACCCTTTATCACCGGAACGCGTAGAGGTATGTAATTGAAATTAGAACCATATACTCTGTTCTGCGGTCCCTTGAAGCTGTAAAAAAATCAAACTATCATCATTATCATCTCATCATCATTAATTGCAGAAAATTTCAAAATACAAAAAACTCGTCCCGCCCGCGTATTCTACGCATTACAATAAATACTTGTATGAAATGGACATTTGCGGGGGTTACGCGTGCGGAGCAATCCCGCATGCGGTTGAAATCCGCACGATATTAACACCCTTATGTCCGGTACATATTGGAGTAGTGCTACTTGCATTGGTTGGGACTACTTTTATCTTACGTATTAAAACTTACTTAGATTCGTACCTATAACGTATCGTATTCTCTAGGTAGTGAATTTATTTATTTCTAGAAACCTTTGGTATTCGCGATTTTTTTTATCGAAATTGTAATTTTTTCTAAATATATTATCGACTATTCAGAAGTGTTTATGAAAGTAAATGGTGCAAGTGTGCACAAAACGACTACAAAATTTTTTGGTTCGCTTATTTCTTATATTTTACCTCTCACTAAAAATACTTCTAAACATTTGGGGGCCCCACGAACGACCTGCGGCCCAGGGTGGGCTGCCCAAAAGCCCACAAAACTATCAGAATAATGTCGACTCCATTAATCGCAATGAATTCGCAACCCCTTTTCAGCCATTCGTAAAGCCACATCACGTTTGTTATAAAAATGTAACACCGAATCATTAATAGTACCAATCGATATAGCACGTGCAAACTCAATCGAGAACCTATTATGACCGGAAAAGGAACCAATAAACTGTTCATTTGTATGACCAAATACACACTTAATCCTATTTAAGGAACTTAGAACTTTATTAGAATGGATTTAGGACTTTATTTCAATTAGATAAGGTTCAGTTTTCATTGAGGATATCGGTTGGCCCCTTTCCGGCCTAATTAAATTAAACTTATAAGCGAATTGAGATCCAGATTTGTTTGATTACGAGGGAACTGACCCAATATTAGATTATTTTGTATTGGAATATTAATTTTCGTAAATGTGTCGGGAATGTGATTTTTGTCAAAAACAATGATTATCGTGTCTTTATTTTATTATTCCCTTGAGCAGCCTTGATTTTATGTTGTGAAAAAAAAAAGTTTTAACAAATCGTAAATTACCAAAGATGTGACACCGCAGCATACATTAAAATAAGAAAAACAAACAGTTTAATAAAATTGTGAACGTTATCATTATTTGCGCAATAATTGGAACGCGACCGTTCGGCGACCCACTTTTGGCGGGAAAACTAATGTCAGCGCTATTTTGCGCGCGCACCCGGCTGCGTGGGGCGAAGCGCCATTGGACACTGACTGAAGTGAGGTGTTTAGAATGAAGGATTCACCTTGGACCACTGTCCGTATTTTCCGTGCCATAAAATTGACAATTGATGCCACGCTTCTATAGCAATTCATGCTACGACTGTGGGCAATTCTTTCATTATACAGACTACAGTAACCAATTAGCTTTCAAAAAGTGTACCTAACAATTTCCGCATAATATCACTTTACACTGATATAATTATTATCCCAAACCAATCATGGTTTGTCTTGGCATGGTCATGCGAAGAGAAAGGATGAAACGCATGTTACTTAAAGAGTTCAAGTATACATGTAGATGGATGGAGAGGGAAAGGGAGGCCAAAGAAAAGATGGATAGATTGTGTGAGGAGGAGTGATATGAAAGAAAAGGGAGTTAGTGGTAGTGTGACGGTTGACAGGACAAATGGAAGAAAAAACATATTGCGCTGACCCTAAGTCATATGGGACAAAGGCTGGAAGAAGAAGAAGATCACTGATATCCCATGCTAGTAAGGTTCTGCTACATATATCTATTGACTACGAGGTTACAGTCTTAAACCTATCGATTGGCAGATTGCTCAAGAACAAGACCTGTACCATGATGTTTAAAGTAAAATTGTGTCATTCTTATTTCCAGTGTGGGTAAGAGATGACGCTAGACAACCTGTATAGCTCTGTCTCTTACCCACACTGAAATAAGAATGAAACAATCTTACTCTGAACGTCATGGTAACCCCACAAGTCGGCTTTGTCAAAGGAAAGGGAACACACAAACAGTAACCTAAGACAAATCATAGAAAAAACGAGTGAGTTCATTAAGACGATGTTTATTTGCTTTGCGGATTTTCGCAAAGCTTTTGACACTGTAGAGTAGTATAATTTATAATGTGTGTATTACGCACGACGTCTAGTTTATAGTAGTACAACAGCATTACCGTTTTCATAAAGTCTCATAATGAGGTCTTTAAGAAAATGGTACAACTCCTGTTCGCGTAGACGGAATAGATTCCAAGGATTCCAAGATTCAAACTGGTATTCGACAGGGTTGTATTCTCTCCCCTCTCTTATTTAATATCTATACCGAATACATAACCAACAGCGGATAGCTTTAGAAAATTGGGACCAGAGTGTATCTATTAGAGGTTGTTTAACATCAAACGGTATAGAACGGTTTCTTTCGCTTCTAGAAACAACCAGTTCTGATTTTAGACACATCATAAAATGTGATAAGAACTTACATGACGGTGCTGGATTGTAAAACTAACAATCAACCTAAAGTACGTGAAATAACCAATTGTGAAGTTGTCCAGAGTTTAGGTATCCTGTATATATTACCTGGGATCCACACCTACAAATACTGGATGTTGCGAAGCCAAAAGCCGGTGTATCATAAGTCCAGCCGTGGAGAAGCTCACGAAGATATATCACCATATAACTAAAAACACCAAGGTTCGTGAGAGATGCTTAGTATATCCTATTTTTCTGTATGGAGCTGAATCATGGACGATCCAACAAAAGCATCGTAAAAAGTGTCACATTCTTGAGGAGATGTGGTACTAGAGGCGTTTCATCATCATCATCATCATTTCAGCCGAAAGACGTTCATTGTTTGACATAGATGGAAAGGGTAATAATGCTCGGAGTTTACATGGGTGATCGCAGCAGGAAAGATATCCGCAGGAGAACCAAAGTGGTCGACATCGCCGACCGATGGTCCGGTAACCGTCCGAACCGAGCCCGTGTCGTCGCGGCGAGTACTGTTCCACGCGCGGCAAGGAGATGTCAACAAACCGTAGGAACCCAGCAGGGTTGAAGCCTACTGGGGCCTAGGGTCTGCTTCTGAAAGGAAGACTCGGCCCGGTATGAAAGGCAACGAAGGAATAGGAGTGGGTTTTTAGTCAGTAAAAGTCGGACACACTCGCGCTCCGCCCAAGAGCGGGAGATGTTATTGGATGATTTACCCACCGAAACTACACTACGCACCGTTGACGATTCGGTCTCGGTTCTGATGGCTACCGGACGGCCGGACGGCGAGATATCCATTGCTCGCCGTCCACAAGCCCACGCCTACGGTACATCATCTTCCTGCCATGGCAAAAGTTTGTGTAGGTTATAAAGTCCTCTTCGAACTCTTCCTCAAAGAGCTAGCTAGATACCTAAACTACCTGCCTACTTAAAAACCGCCACAGTAGTACCTAAGTACAATATTGGCTCAATTTTAATTATCCTCGCCTGCCATGTCGCATTGATTGTCGTGCGGTAGGCCAACAACTGCATTATTAGTTCGGTTCTGCAAACTCGCACGGAACTACGGTTTATGCCAATACCAATAGATTGACACGATACGCTTTGATTTGCTTAGTAACCTGTTCTTTCATGTTCATTTGAAATATCAGTTAATTGTATCTACCGGTAACACTTGTTGGAGCTCACTTCGCCCATACAAAAAGAAAGTACCTACCTAGCTACCCAATATAACGAAAAGGCTGTGCTGGCATTGTCGTTGTGGCTGCTGAGCCCCTTAAACGTAGCAAAATACTTTATTATTTTTGGTAATTACAGTTTTGAGCCGTTTGGGGTCGAAACGCGTCTCCTTTTATGGAAATTGCACACCGACTGAACGACATTTTGACCAGAGGGTTGGTTTGTACTTCGTCTAAAGAATTAGCTTTGCCATTCAACGTGGCAATGCTGCCAGTCTTCTGGGCGCATTTCCGGATGACAGCGATGTGGAGGAATACCTACCAACTTCGACGCTTGAGTGTATTTTGTGTTTTTGTATTATATGTAGATATATAATTAGGTTAAGTCTTTGATTAGGTAGGTATGTACATAATGTCGGTTTAGTAGGTAGGTATAAACACCCACTTAGTTTAGTTGGTAAGTATATAAGTTTTTTATGTATATTTACGAAAGCAAATAAATATCTAATTTCATAAACGAAAAGTAGATAGGTATCGAATAAAAATGCAAATTAGAAACCAAAGACATTAAATATATAGTACTCTTTAAATGAGCAGTGGTGGCCCAGTGGTAACGGCTCCGACTTACGAGTTGCTGCCAGCCTGGCTGGGTTTAAACGCGAGTTTAAATCCAGCCAGGCGCATTACTTTATGTACCTAATTTATTTCATCACCACTGCTCTCAAAATGGTGAAGGAAAACATCGTGAGGAAACCGGCATGTCCTAGAACCAAAAATTCGAAGACATGTGACATTCACCATCCCGCACTGGGCCCGCATGATGGATTACGGCCTATTCCCTCTCCTAGAGAGGAGGCCTGAGTCCCAGCAGTGGGAACATTGAAAGGCTGATTATACTTTATACTCTTTATATCTCTTTGCTAGAAACCAATGTAAAATGAAAAAAGAGAAAGTTGCAACATTGCGGATTTTTTAGTTTCTTATATTCACGTGGCATTCCAATATTTGTGCAGGCCCTTCTGTAGTAACAATCTAGAACAACTTAAAGCGTATAAAAGTAAAAAACTTATACAATAAAAAATACAAAATACAATATATACAATACAACTTGAATGTTCATTCATTTTTTTATTAATTACTTTACGGGATATCATAATGTCACCATTGTATTTTTGTTTTTCTGAGCAATTCCAATGAAATCATAATTCATATGACGTTTTACGACATGAAATAAAACGTTTCTCCTATCAATGTCGAACGGCTTTAAATTTTACCAATTTTATTTTGCGTTCAAAAATGAAAAATGCAGGGAATTTGTACCGCTTACTATCTTTGACAACTGCAAAAATAAAATTTGTAGAAATGACATTCCTATGTTGACATAATACGTCTGAGTGGCGTTCACTCGTACACTTATTATAAGCATAAAAATATAGTTCTGTCCTTATTTATCACATTAGAAAACGAAAGAGAGCAATGTAAGGAGCGTTCAATATGTAAAAATTTCTAATGCAGTTATGGAATGTTAGTACATGGCGTTTGTCGTCAGAGGAATTATTTTCATTTCTATGTGTCCCAAATAATGTTTATTTATAATGTACGCGAGTTAATTATGTCAGTGCTGATTTCGGCGTGAAGTTGCATGGTCCGGGCGCATACCGATATGTTCAACATAAACAAACTATGTCTGTTTTCTTGCCTCTGCACTATTGTTGTTATTGTCCTGTATTTTCAATCAGAAATAGCCCGTTTAGAGGATAATTATCGAAAACTAGGTGAGCTTGAATATCTGTGGTGTGTTTATTGAGAACCTGGTCGAATTTAGTTGATGAATTTGTGTTAAATTTTCAGAATTTAAGTTGGTGCAAAGTCATTCGGAATCTCGCCAGTTTTTCCCTAAGAGCATAGAAAAAAGTGACGATGATACGGTGGTGATATACAATAGGGTCCCGAAGACGGGATCGACGAGTTTCGTGGGCGTAGCGTACGATTTGTGTAAGAAGAATAACTTCAAGGTGTTACATATCAACATAACTGCCAACAGACATATCATGTCACTGAACAACCAGTATAAGTTTGCTCAGAACGTCACCAAGTGGGATGAAATGAAGCCCGCACTTTACCATGGTCATATGGCATTCCTTAACTTTGATCGGTGAGTAACAATTCCTTTGAATGGATATAGTTTCAGTAAACTCCACACTAATATATAATATGGTACTAGCATTTACTATTCAAACTCAAAATTATTTATTTCACATAGGCCTACATGGGCACTTATTACACGTCAGAAGCTAGCATTCGGTTCCAGATGGTTGTTGGCTATAGAGAAGCCCTGGCAAGAAACTCTATGGTTAGGTACTCTTTTAAAAAAAAATTATTGATTCTAGATTCATAGATGGTATCATTGCTATGGATTCTATTACTTGGTTCCTTGCTTTCTGTTTCTTTTTAAAACATATTATGACTATTCTACTTGTTACATTAAGTGACCTAATAAGTAAAGAACATTATTGTATTTAAAACCATAAATATTTATAAATATTACCTACCATAACAGTAACTGCTGCCAGCAGCTTTGCTGTTGTCATAGTAGAAAATTATCCCCACGAAACATACTCCCGGGATAAAAAGTATCCTATGTACTATTCCAGGACATGGTCTACCCGTCCAGCAAGTTTTTGAAATCCATTCAGTAGTTTTAGTGTGAAAGAGTTACAAACATCCATATGCTAGCTCATAAACACAACGCAGGATTATTTATTAAACACTACACACACATACATAACAAAGTACTTAAAGCCATAAGCATTTTCCGCCAGTCTACTGTTGGGTGATGAATTTGTATTCAAGTACAGTACACCTACTATTTCCATATTAGTAATACATGTTTAAGATCTATATACAATTTAGTACTTCTATGTAAGTTCCATAGCACAATGTACTTAAGTCCATATCAGTACTACACTGTGGACTCATTGAGTCATTGACTAGTTAATTCATCTATTAACTAGTTGTTCTGTTTACTGCAAATTGATCATTTAAGTCTGGTATAAAGTTTCTCATTGTATTGCGGTGGCAGCTTTCCTGATTTGACTATTCCTTTATAATCTGTCATGCAACTTTCTGCCAGCGGCTTCATGGTTGTGGAAGTGAAAAACGATTTATTATGAGCTCTTAAGTCATAGCTCCATGATTAAAAACATCCTGTGTTATTTTACATCTAGTCTGCATTACTATGCTGGTGTGCGGAGTGGGCCGTAGTCCTCCTACTATGGCTCATTCCCTCTCCCAGATAGTAGGCCAAAATCCCAGAAGTGAGAACATTAAAAGACTGAATTCTATTTCACCACATGGTCTACCCATGTACCAAGTGTCATGGAAATCCATGTATATACTCACAAAATTCCACCTTTATTATTATAAACAGTCCTCTAATATTTTAGAGGACCGTAAAGGACCCCTTGTACTATTTGTGATTAAGGTATGTTGTTAGTGTGGTATCCTTTGTTGGAGATCGAATTCAATAAATTAATGATATGATAAGGCGCGGGTGGCGGCGGTGCGGTGCGGTAGTCCAGGAGTCTAAGTCAAGAGTGAATAGGTTACTTCTAGGTAAGCGCGCTCCATCGTCGACCGCATCGTCGCTTTCCATCAGGTGATATAGTGGTCAACCACAAACCTATCAACAATTAAAAAAAAAGTCTATACTAATAATATAAAGAGGTAAAGTTGTTTTATGGATTTTGTTTTTATGTTTGTAGGAGGTTATCTCTGAAAGTACTGGTCCGATTGCGAATTTTTTTTCACCTTTAGAATGCTGCTTTATTCCTGAGTGGCACAGGCTATATTTTATGTACGCGGGCGAAGCTGCCGGCAAAAGCTAGTATTTAATATTTTTCTATAGTACTTCAAATAGCTACAAGATAATTTTTAAACATGAATGGTTTCTTTTTGAAAGATAGGCGGTCACTCTAGCTGTATTCAGACTTGAAGCCAACCAGAAAATAATTGAAAAAGGCTTATTAGCATCATCATTTCAGCCGAAAGACGTCCACTGTTAGACATAGGCCTCCCCTAATAATCATCATAATCATCTTCCTCAACACGTTTTTTTCTTCCATTCTATCCTGTCAACCGTCATACTATCACTAACTTCCTTTTCTTTCATATCACTGTTCACACAATCCATCCATCTATCTTTTCTTTGGCCTCCATCTCCCTCTCCACCCATCCGCATGTATACTCATAATTCTTTTAGTAACATGTGTTTCATCTCTCCTCTTTACATGACCGTACCAAGACAAACGATTGCCCTTCAACTTTTCAGTCACTGGCGCCACTTTCAAACTTCCTCTAATATATTCATTTCTCACTTTATCCATTAATAATAATAAAATTTATTTCAGAATTGCTTCCATATAGTGTTAGTAACAATGTTCTTAGCCTAGTCTTAGTAAAGCATAATAAATTAAAATAATAATGACAGTAGGTATATTAGGCGCTTGCTCTCGCGTGTAGGCCTATCAAATGTGCCATCCGAAAAGAGTCCCATCGGCCGGCACACGCGGTCAGGATGGCGCTGGAAAAGGAAAGCTAAGCTTGGCCATAACAACCGGCCCTGTGTGTCTCGCATCCATTGGATTCCCACGACCCTCACCAGATCATAGGGCCACATTGTGGATATTAATTTGAAAAATTTCTTTTCTTTCAGGTTAGGAGCCACATCAAAGCCTATATTTATTAACTTAGTAAGAAAACCCCTAGACAGATTAGTATCATACTATTACTTCTTAAGAAATGGTGACAACTATAGACCGCACCTAGTGCGGAAAAAACATGGTGATAAAATGGTAAGTAACTTTCATAAAATTTACCTGGCCTGTTGGTGGCCATGCCGGAGGTCGTGGGTTCAATTCTCACCCAGGACAAATGTTTATGTGATGAGCATGATCATTTGTTCTGTGTCTGGGTGTAATTTATCTGTAATGTGTATCTATGTATTTAGAAATATTTAAGTATGTTTATCAGTTGTCTAGTACTCATAGCACAAGCTCTGCTTATTTTGGGACTAGATGGCGTTGTGGGAATATTATATTATAAGAACAGTGGTGGCCTAATGGTAACAGCCCTGATCTCCGAGTTGAATGTAGTGGGAAATGTCGTCATGAGAAAACTCTAATACCAAAAATATGAAGACATGTGACATACACCAGCCTGCACTAGGGCGCGTGATGGTTTACGGCCTATTCCCTCTCCTAAAGAGGAGTCCCAGTAGTGAGAACATTATAAAACTGATTATACTTATATAATTCTGGAGAAAAATAAAACTGGGCAAGTGCGAGCCGGACTCTTGGTTCTGTACAAACTCACCTATGAAAACAGTTCAATTTCCGAATTAAGTTATGAAAATTTTTCCGAATCCCAAAAAATGAAAAAAAATATGTGACGTAACTGAAAATTTACAGTTTTCAGATTTTTCGTTTTTGCACAGTTTTTTCTTATACTTGGTGCTATGAGACCTTGCTCCATGCCAAATTTTAGGATTCTAGGTCAACGGGTAGGAATTTTGATTCCCTTCAGAGTGTTGAAAAAAACGTTTTTTGCGACATGAACGGCCCTATCTTTTTTTCTTCAACTCAGAAGCTTGATTTTTTCACAGCTTTAAGAAGCTGCAGGCTTGAGTGGTATGGTTTTAATTTCAACTCGATACGTCCACGCATTCCCGAGATAAAGCGTCCTGACAGACAGACAGACAACAAATCGATCCTATAAGGGTTCCGTTTTTTTCCTTTTGAGGTACGGAACCTTAAAAAGAAAAAGAAAGATTGGTTAAAGATCCCAAATAGGAGGCAAAAAAGACGGAACGGTACAGCTGGCGCAGTGGTCGAGCAATTGACTGCTGTGCTGCGTGTCGCGGGTTCGATTCTCGCACGGAACAAACATTCGTTTGGCCTACAGATAGTTGGTCTGACGGAGTGTACTGTTCCATGCGCGCCTCAAGGAGATGTCAGCATACCGTAGGAGCCCAGCAGGGTCGAAGTCTACTGGGGTTTGTTTCTGAAAGGAAAACTCGGCCCTGGTATGAAAGGAAAAAAAGAAACAGGAGTGGGTTTCTAGTTAATAAAAGTCTGACACACCCTCCCGTTCCGACAAAGAGCGAGAGATGTCATTAGATGATTTTCCTATCTAAATAAAAACGGCCTGTAGATTGTCTTGTGTATGTGAGCTTACATGTCTGTAAATGTAGCCACAATGCAGGAGTAATTCCTTGCTCCACATTGCCCAACACAATGGAAAACAATATTTTAAAAAAATCGCACTGAAACGGCACATTTTCTAATCCATTCATAGTTTTTTTTATAATGATTTTAGCCTTGAGAATAATGAGATGATTAATTAAAACCTAATCTAAATTGCTACAAACTTTATTAATGAGTAAATTAGAGGTCTACATACCTAGTACTTTCACAATCTCATATTATTTCACTATTATTATTAATTAGTTGGATTTAACTGAAAAAATGATGAATTATTAGGATGATCATTGAAGTACTGAAGCACAGCAGTGTTGGACGAGTAGTCATGGCCGCGGCTTACGAGTTGTAGGACGCGGGTTCAAACCCCGCTAGGTGCATTACTTTGTGTAATTTATTTCATCGCCATTGCTCTAAAAACGGTGAAGAAAAACATCATATATAAATCATAGGGAAACCGGCATGTCCTAGAACCAAAAATTTGAAAACATGTGACATCCACCAACCCGCACTGGGCTCGCGTGGAGTAGAGAGAAGGCCTGAGTCCTAGCAATGGAAACATTATAAGGTTGATTATGCAATTGAAGCATAATTACAGTTCTCTCAATAACTGTCACGAGTCCAGGTGGGACTAATAATAATAATAATAAGGAGGCGCATGGCGCTATATCGGGCCCATATAGACCTGTTAGCGTCCACATCCTGGCTGCGCTTCGGCGATTTCAGTGAAACCGAAGGTTTTGTCTGTGCAATTATGGACGAAGTTATTACGACTACTGGAAATACATTGTGAAGGACGGTTGACGGATTCTGTCGGGCATGCCCCCGACGGGGAATCAATCCGACACATAATTTCTGGGTGTTCTCATCTAGCTAACGGAGACTATTTGCATAGACACAACCTCGTAGCCAGGATTATCCACCAGCAACTTGCTCTTAAATACAATCTTGTGCAATCAAAAATACCGTACTATAAGTATGTGCCCGACCCAGTTCTCGGCAATGGCAATATCACATTGTATTGGCACTCGTATAATCACTGACAGGGCTATTTTTGCTAATAAGCCTGATATAGTGATGATAAATCGACTAGAGCGCCGCACAATGATTGTTGATATAGCGGTCCCTCATGACGAGAACCTCGTGAAAGCTGAGAAAGATAAGCAAATTAAGTACTTTGACTTCACTCGCGAGATTCTCGATTTGAGGGAAATGGATACATAGCAATCATTGTGCCGATAGTCCTGACGGCCAATGGTTTAATATCAAAGAGCCTCAACCAACATCTGCGGAGGCTCTCGTTGGGCAGTTGGATCAAGAGCTTGATCCAGAAAGCTATCTTGGACACGGCACGCATTGTTAGAACTGAAGATTCCTTTCTCAGGAACCCTGACCACCGGTAGCTTAGACCCTGTTCCTGATTCCGGTGGGCTACTATTTTTTATATTTTTAAATGTTTATTTTATGTGTTTTATAGAAATATTTAAAAATATAATAAAATATGTTTAAAAACAATAAATAAATAATAATATTATTCCACAACTTTTACAAAATGCCGTCTTGTAAGAATATAAATATTTGTAAGCTCTAAATATTTTACTATACGAAACATTTTGTCGCGCTTTGGCAGTAAAACCAATTCGAATACCGTTACGACAAACGTCATGATGCGCTACTAGCCACCGCACACATAGATGTTTCTCACCTGCCGGGCGTCTTGCGACGGCCAACTTTTTTTTAAATCTTACTGGCCTATCACATGAACAAGCTACACCACAGTTTTGCCTGCACAGGCCGGTCTGTACACGGAACACCGTGCGTGTGGTCGGGAAAACTGTATGACCCAAGCCTCAGCTAAATCAGCCTGCGCAGGCTAAGATGTGGTGATTTATCTATAATATGTATATATTTCGAAATATATAAGTATGTTTATCAGTTGTCTAGTACTCATAACACAAGCTCTGCTTAGTTTGGGACTAGATGGCGCTGTGTGAAAATTGTGGAATATTATTATTATTAAAGTGGAAGCTTGTGCGTATGATAGGCCCATTAGTTTAATACAAATCTCCCTATTTTCCTATTATCTTCCCGATGACCTAAGCGCTTCAACGTCAAGCCTAGGTAGACGGAGTAGATAAATGTTGTGTTATCAATTCGCAGACATTCGACGAATGCGTGGAGAGGGGGCAGGCTGATTGCGACCCCAGCAACATGTGGCTGCAAGTGCCCTTCTTCTGTGGACACGCTGCCGAGTGCTGGTATGTACTGAAATTACCAAAATATTGATTACTAGGTTCTGCTAGTGGCTTCGCTTGCGTAAAAGTTGAGAATTATCCCAAGGGAACATACTACTGAGATAAAAACATGGTCATAGTATACCCGTGTTTAAAATTTCATTCGAATCCACGAAGGAGTAACAAACAAATATATAAACTTTCGCCTTTATAATATTAAAGATAAGAAACAAAGGAAAGAAAGAAAGAAAAACGTTTAAGGCCTACGCAGACCGGGACGGCATGGCGAGGAATTTTGCCGTGAGTCAGCGCACACTGGCCGCTTAGGTACCGCGGCATTCCAGCACTTTGCCACGGCATGCCACGGCGTGGCTTGCAAATGGATGTTCAATGGTGTGCATTCCCCGCTTCTCTACCCCCGCCGCCGCACCCCGCAGTATATCACTACGAGCGCCGGAGTCCGTGGCATGCCGTTGCCTACCGCAGTATGCCACGGCATCCCGCCACGGGAGCCTGTGGTGCGTCTTTTAATGCCGTGCGATAAAATCCCTTTCAATGCCACGGCATCATTTTAAAGCATAGCAATTTATGTCCTATTTCTGTAAGGCCCCGGCGCCCATTATCGACATCGGCAAGAAAAAGGACCCTTCGGCATCCCTAAATACATGT
Source organism: Mythimna vitellina (assembly GCA_949316375.1). Classification (NCBI taxonomy): domain Eukaryota; kingdom Metazoa; phylum Arthropoda; class Insecta; order Lepidoptera; family Noctuidae; genus Mythimna; species Mythimna vitellina. The sequence goes on along the minus strand of OX438691.1, from coordinate 3,308,995 downwards.
CAAGGCGTAGTTTGCGACGGTTTTCGCTTGCATGTAGGGGGTACCGAAGGGTCCTTTTACTTGCCGATGCCGATTATCGGCGCCGGGCCTAACAGTACGGTTGAATGTCCATTAGTAAAAATTAAAATCCCTTGCCATGCCGTCCCGGTCTGCGTAGGCCCTTATTCGTACCTCACACATAAAGTACTATACTGTACAATGTCTCGTTCCCTTGTGAAGGCAAAAGTGAATAGGTTACTTCTAAGGAAGAATAAAGTAATTACAAAATACACTCAACAATTAAAAGTAAAAAAAAAAAACATTCTAAAAACAAGCTTTTAGCGCCATATTAGATCTAGAGTGACGTCTCTTTATTTTTCGTTTTATTCTCAGCAAGCTCTATCATTTGATATCCATATTGTTAGAGTGCATTAAAAATAATTAGTCCGCCATCTTGGGTGTTCCGCCATGTTGGATTTAAAATGACGTCACATAGCTAACCATGCATTGTCATCCAAACTAAACGTGTACACAAAATTTCAGCTCAATCGGTTGAAGATATCTGCTTCAAAATTGAGTTGCAAGATTTGTGCCGAACATACATAGTTACATACATTGCAAGTTAATAAAAAGCTTGTAATGAAGGTGCAAATTGACTACATCGCCACTTCGCACCGTTGTTATGAGGTAGTGGACAAATGAGAGCCTCCTCATGCACTGCTGGACATGTCCAGAAGTGGACGTCTTTGGCCTCCTTGTGTCCTTGTGGCCTCCCCTAAGTGTCGCCACTCGCATCCAACGGATTCTCGCGACTGTCACCAGGCCATTGATTTGAAATAATAATAATACGATTAGCTCGCCGCACAATTATAGTCGATGTCACCATCCCGCATGACGAACACCTCGAGTAAGCTGAGAAAGAAAAGCAATTCAAATATCTCGACTTAGCACACGAGGTTGTCGACATGTGGAATGTGGACTCGACTGTCATTGTGCCGATTGTCGTAACCGCCAACGGCCTGATGGCCAAAAGTCTAGCCGACCATCTGTCGAAGTTGTCGTTGCGCGGCTGGATCAAGGGCCTGATACACAAGGCAGTACTCCTCGATACGGCTCCCATTGTGAGGAGGTTCCTGTCTCTGGAACCCTAACCACTAGTGGCTTGGACCCTTATCGCGATGCCAGCGAACTACCTTTTTTTATATATTTTAATGTTTTTTTTATATGTGTATTTTAAGAAATATTTAAAAATATATAAAATGTGTATAAAAAAAGAAATAAAGGAAATAATAATACCTTTATTCCGAACAATTTTTAACTTAAATTAGGTTACGCTAATAATAATAAAGCCTCAGATACTCTAGGAGATAAAATGTCTCCCAAGACGACGAACAACGCTGTCAAATTGTCCAACAACATGTTCCGTATCACATGAGTACGTAGTAAAATATTGGGAGGCAAGTTGCGGGACAATAAGCAACATTGCAGAGTATTTTTTTTTAATTCTTGATAGGTTTGCGCTTGACCGCTATCTCACCTGATAAAAAGCGACGATGCGGTCGACAATGGAGCGCGCTTACCTAGAAGTAACCTATTCACTCTTGACTCAAAGATTCCCGGGTTGTAGCCATCAGGAAATACCTACAGATTCCGGCAAGGAATTCCACTCCTTAGCTGTACGCACAATGGACAATATTGGGGGCATTTATTCCCCTGATGTATCTGAGGGTTTATTATTTTCTCTGTTCGGTGTACCGTTATGGCATAAACCTAATTCAAAACCTTCCACTGCCAGATGGCATATTTATCGGTCGGCACTCTAAACCAGACTTTAGGCCCCGCCTAAGGTTACTTTCAATTCGTCCCCCCATCTTTTTACTTTGTGACCTCGACTCCTTAACCCATATCTTGATTATCAGACCTGTTTATTCAATTTTTCGAGTTTAGAACTGTCAGTTTTTTCCGATGCCAAATGTTTATGTTTTTGGCGCTGTGCCTCTGTCCTTAGTCCCAGTATGCTTCTTTCCTCTTGGCATTTTATAATGAATATATACCGTAACTTTAAAGATACGTCCACACTATAGGCATTCGCGTGTTGTTGGCATGCGGCTACGAAATTAAATAAAGCAGAATTTTCACAACTTGTGGGACGCCTATGTATAGTAGAGGATGTCTCTCGGCTTAAAAGTGGATGACGATGTTGTGTTAGCTATCAGCTGCCTTCGAATGCTCATCGAACACCTTCATTATAAACATATTTATACAAACTAACATAAACCAAAACGGGAGTATCGTATTTTCTTGGTTTATTGGCTTCTCATCCGTATGCATGACAAGTCTATTTCTGATGGACACGCGATTAAGTTTTCCGGATGTCGCTTCAAGCGCGCTGCAAAGTTAACGGTGAACAACACCGGACGGGATTTGTCATAAGATGATTTTCCCACCTAAAAAAAAAACACCCACTGCACCCTAGAGCGGGTGAAGTTATTGACTAATTACCCACATAAAAAAAAGGCGTCATCACATGGCCACTGTATGCGTTACAAAAGTTAGATTCAACACTATTGCAGTTGAATCCAAAACAAGAATTTAACTCATAGTACTAAAACAGCATGTTTGTTTGTTATCTTATCCATCTAAAATTATTAAGACATTCCTTTATTTAGTTAGTCTATTGATGTTTCGCATTACACAGTCTTTGAATTAGTCGTTGTAATTTATGTGACAATTGCTCTTTTCTAACTACAAAAGAACCGTATTCACGTGTGTGAAATCATGCAAATATTTTTTTATTATTGGTAGGCTCGAGTTCAATCACCTGATGGTAAGCGATGGTCTTATGGACGATGGAGCACGTTTTCCTAGAAGTAACCTACTCATTCTTGACTTTAAACACCCCCCGGGAATGCCACTACTTAGCTGTACCTACGGAAAATCTGGTTTTTAGGAGACCCATTCCAAAGTTAGAGCATATCCGTACACGCATTGTTTCACACAAAGTAAAAAATGAAAGTTAAACCGAAATAATTCTGTGCTAATAAAATAATTTACATACTCGAACTTGGTACGATCGGACAACGAATTTGGTTTCGATTCAAATCAGTCTATCTATAGAGTTGTAAGGTCACCATAATTATTATATTGATTCCGTGTAGATCCGCTAGCGGACGCGCGCGTGCTAGACATTGTCATCATCATTTCAGCCGAAAGACGTTCACTGTTAGACATAGGCTTCCCTCAAATGTCGTCACAATGAACGGTCTTGTGCGTCTCGCATCCATCGCTCTCCCGCAACCGTCCCCAGGTCATCGGTCCACCTTGTAGGAGGCCTTCCAACACTACGTCTTCCGGTACGTGATCGCCATTCCAGAACCTTTCGGCCCCAACGGCCATCTGTTCTGCGAGCAATGTGCCCTGCTCATTGCCACTTAAGTTTGGCGATTCTTCGTGCTATGTCGGTGACCTTGGTTCTCCTGCGGATATCTACATTCCTGATTCGATCACGCAAGGAAACTCCGAGCATAGCCCTTTCCATTGCCCTTTGGGTGACTTTAAGCCTTCTGATGAGGCCCATTGTAAGCGACCACGTTTCAGAGCCATATGTCATCACTGGCATTGTACGTAAAGCATATGTCGTCTGTTGTGAGAACGGAATTAGTCGGGGGATTTGGGCCGTCGAACCAAATTCGAGCTTAGCATAGCATAGTCGGCCTTATAATGTTCCCACTGCTGGGACTCAGACCTCCTCTCTAGGAGAGGGAATGGGCCGTAATCCACCACGCGGGCCTAGTGCGGGTTGGTGGATGTCACATGTCTTCGAATTGTTGGTTCTAGGACATGCCGGTTTCCTCACGATGTTTTCCTTCACCGTTTTGAGAGCAGTGGTGATGAAATAAATTACACAAAGTAATGCGCCTGGCTGGGTTTGAACCCGCGACCTACAATTCGTAAGTCGGGAGCGTTACCACTCGGCTACCACTGTCTCTCGAATTCGAGCTTGTTTACTTACTAATAAGCGACTGGCCTGTTGGTCTAGTGGTTAGTGGCCCTGACTGCTATGCCGGAGGTCGTAGGTTCGATTCCCACCCAGGACAAATGTTTGTGTTATGAGCACGATCGTTTGTCCTGTATCTGGGTGTAATTTATCTATAATATGTATTTAGAAATAAATATATGAGTATGTATAACAATTGTCTAGTACTCATAAGCATGACACAAGTTCTGTTTAGCTTGAGACTAGACGGTGTTGTGATATAGTTGTGGAATTTATTATTAACTAGCTTCTGCCAGCGGCTTCGCCCGCGTGAAAGTAGGTTTCTCCTAACAAATTTTGGCAGATATTTATAAAATCTACAATTAATTAGAACATTTTATGGTTCTATCTTTTATAGTTTAAGCAGCGTACGCAAAATAAGTAACTTTTTTGGTTGACTTTTTACACCTTGTGTCCGAAAAACTCAAATATCTTACGGAACCCTATTTTTTTCAAAATAAAATATAGCCTATGTTACTCGTGATAATGTAGCTTCCGAATGGTGAAAGAATTTTTAAAATCGGTCCAGTAGTTTTTGAGCCTATTCATTACAAACAAACAAAGTTTTCCTCTTTATAATATTAGTGTAGATTAACTGATTTCCCTCTAATACTCACGTAAAAAAATACATAATTTTTATTTTTTAGGAAACCCGGCAACCAATGGGCGTTAGACCAAGCAAAACATAATCTAGTCAACCACTACCTTCTAGTGGGCGTAACAGAACAAATGCTCGATTTTATAACTGTACTAGAGGCTACACTACCTCGCTTCTTCAAGGGGGCCACCGAGTACTACATAAATAGCAACAAGTCGCATCTAAGACAGACTAGTTCTAAGATAGAACCTAACCTACTTACTATAGACAAAATCCAACAGTCCAACATCTGGAAAATGGAAAACGAACTATACGAATTCGCTCTAGAACATTTTAACTTTGTTAAAAGAAAATTATTAGCAAAAGAAGCTAATAATGTCGCACAAATATATTTCTATGAGAAAATACGGCCTAAATGAGCTTTAGTGTAATCTATCATATTGTTGATATTAGGGTATGGACACACTATAGACCTCTGAGGTTAGACTTAATTTTTATGTTCCCTAATCTGCCGGCAAGATTATATCTACTTAAATATTTTATTTTGTCTACTAATATTGTTTTTTTTTTGTTAATTAGTAATTAAGGTTTCCGACGATGTTGTGTCTGTACTCTTCTTACAAGATTATGTTATTATGATCATTCCAGAGTTAGAGTATATTTGTAAAGACATTGGTTCTAATGTGTAAACAGGGAATATAGGACAATTAGTAATTTTGTGGCTGTAGTTGAGCGTGGTATTACAAATTATAAAGCTAATTGAGAGAGCACAGTGTTGAACAAAATTGCGCTAAGTGGCTGACCTAATTTTTGACAGTTCAGTTGAAGTATTGGAAAGTATGTTCTTTCTATGAACTTGTTTTAGTACAGTCAAACGGGGTGAATAGGATCGCAGGGGTGAATAGGAACAAAAGTTTGAAGGGGATCTACGCGTTAATTATCAATTTTGCCCAGCATTTAAGTACTCCTATTTATTCATTATTTGTAATAAAAATGGATGCTTTGATAGAAATCAATTATATAAATGTATACCAATGTGAAAAACCTAACCAAAGTTTTGTTCCTATTCACCCCTGCGTTCCTATCCGCCCCGTTTGACGTACTTGGAGTCAGATAGATGGTTATAATTTTAAAAGATACCCGTAAATCTACAGTGGAAATTTTCAAATGGCTGAACTTGCCCACAAACTTGCCATGACTGAATTAAATATATGGTAAACATGCCCCAAAATATTGACCACGCTCAAGAGCTGCAATTAACATTGTGTTCTAGATAGATTATATTATTAGACTACTTAAACTTAGGCCTTCTAACAAATTTGATAACGAAATTAATATTTAGTAAGTAGAGAAAGTAGGCCTTAATACTTAATAGATAATCATAGGATTTTGTTCCTTAACTAATCGAATTTAGATTTAATTTCCAATGACACCGTTTATGACATTGCTCACATTAAAATTATGTTACTAAAAGACATTTTTCATTAAGATTTTTTGCATTGTATTGCAATGATATTTGAATCTTAAGATTTTGAAAAAAAAAATGAAGCCGATTCGAACGAAAAAATAAATACAGTGGATGAAAACCCTCTGTAAACATATAATATTTTATGTAAATATATTGTCGATTGTAAATTTTGACGTTAAATGTATTTTTGTTTTAATTAATTATAAAAATTACAATTATTTGTATACAGATATAATTGAATATTGTTTATTTTTGTTTAACTTTTACCTAAGTTACCGTAAGTAAAACTAAACTGCAATCAACTGTACAGTCAAACATACAAGTAAAAACACAATTTCAAATAAAAAATCGCACACTTTTACATTCGGTATTACGGTTATACATTTGGGTTTCCAAGTGACAGTTAAAAAAAAAACAAAATCTTTTGTTAACCGCGCAAAAAATTTTTTTTTTGTTTTGATTTTACTGTAAATTAGAATTCGTGTTTTTACTTCTATGTTCAATTTTTTTTTTTTGTATAATGAATTAGTCAGTGACTCAAGTTTGCCCAGAAAATATTTTATTATTAATTACTTATTAAACATTGTGATATTTTTAAGTCCATCCAACGACTTGTTATCTCAATTTAATGCTATAATTTTTAATGTTATACAATATGCGCAATTGTTTTATTTGTTATTTTATTTTGTGAACAAAATGTTGCAGATTTTGTCCGCTAGGTGACGCTACTGATCCTTGGACCAATTTGAGTAAGTACTTGTGTACAAGAATAATGATAAAATATGCTAGAAATGTTTCTTATTACTGAAGCGTTTTTAAATTTCTAGAACAAATAACAAAAGTCTAGGTTTTTTAATACTATTTAAGGGTTTACTTTCTGTCTAGGTTTTTTTATAATTCTGTCTTTTTTTTTTTCGTTTTATTATCGTGTAAGGACCTAGCAGTAGCTACTGACAACTTATATTTTTTCATTCATATTTATTAAATTTTCACGAAATGTCAATTCTACTACTATTTTTATTACACATACTTATTATCTAACCATATCAATTAATTGTTGTGTTAGTCATGATAAAATAGTTATAGTAGGCATGTTAATTAACACTCTGCAACAATTAATAATTTATTGAAACGCCGTTAGAAATATCTAAATTATGTTTTCAATACAATTAATTAGCTTAAAATACAGCTGTTGCGTTTCATAAATCTATTTTTCTAACTAAAAAAAACAAACTAACACTCACTTGTTTAATATCCAATAATTTCTTAAGTTGTATAAAAATGAAAACTATTAGTAATGAAATAGATTTCATTAAACAAAACAAAAAAAAAATGGTCTGTGTTTAAGACTACATAGACAGAAAGTTTATCAAGGTGATGTTAATAAAACAAAATCGCAATCGTTCGTTTAGGTTCGGCCGATTCAAGCCGAACGCACCCGATCGACCGTTACACAGCTGAGTGTGACGGCTCAATCTCATTCAAACTACCTACAAAATAAAGTAATTAGAACACATTTTGATACTAGTGGAAAAATTTTCCCATTGCGATCGAGGCGAAATTCGCCCGAGCCGTGGGCGAGGGTGTTATGGAGCCGAAGGCTGCAGTGTCAAATTTTCACGTGTATCAAACGAAGTTTTAATACACTTAGAAAAAATAAATAAACGCGGGTTGATGCGCGACTCGTGGGGATCGCTTCGCGCCCCGGCTGATGTGATAAATACAATCATTGTAGCGGGCGCACTTTTCCGCACTAGTGCGGAAAACAGTAAATTTCGTACCTAAAAGCGATATGGGTAAGAGCGGGTTTTCGAGTAAGTGTATTGAAAACAGTTTTCACTTGCACTAATGTGCCCGCGACCTAACAATGTTTACTCGAGTTGCACTTTCAAATAAAATTCAATAACGAGTTATAACCAGAACGATTATTAATCGATTACTCGTGCCATGGTTAAGTCGTTAAACGCGAGGTCTCGGTCGGGGGTGACATGTTACCTCGTGGGGCTAATGTTGTGACGCTGAGTTATTGAAGTAAATAGACATAACTAGTGTTATTATTCTATCTCACCAAGGCTCAGGCGGGTGGGTTTTTTTTTTGGTGGGAAATGAACGAATTACTCCTGATCTGGCGCTCTGGGCGAGCGAAAGGCAGTGTCAGACTTTTATTGACTTAACCAACGTGTCCTTTTAGTTACCCTCTGCATTCCAGGGTTCTTCTGAACAATTCCGCTGCCCTGGCAAGCATCGCCCATTTTTTTTTACTGCTCCCGGACTTTGCTAAAACCACCCTGGTGATCACCATCAGCACATATAGAAGGGGTGCTGTGACCTCTTAAGGCCATTCCGGAACTCCCTCTGTACAACGCCTGTTAGGGCACATCCCTGAAGAGACTGTACAACCGTCTCCCCTAAGCCTCTTCGTGCAGCACGTGATCACTGTGCCACCGTCTTCCTTGAAATCATTCGATTGGCAGGCAGAGTTCCCACTGAACGCCCGTGGTTCCAAAGCATCGGCCCTAGCGGTCCCCGTCACTTATGCTGACACCTCTTTGAAGCGCCTTTGATTCGGGTCAAGTCCGGTGAGCTAGCTATTGCTCGTCATTAGCAATCCCGCACCTGTGGTTGCCGAGAATCGCACCCGGTGCTTTTCCTAAGGCGGCTACGGGCTGGAGCGTCAAAATGTCCTCTCCCTCACTTGATTTTATTTGTGCGTAAACTTGTATTGCTAGATGTCATAATGAATAACTTCCGCATACAAAAACATCCAAGAGCTACACGCATTCGTGAAATAGAATATCTATAGCTGAAGACGTCTGCATTTATGTAATAGTTCTACATTTATATAGTTCTGCTTTCCTCATTTAACCCTTTAACCGCTTTCGTCGGATAAGTCCGACGAGTGATTTTGTGTCCCATTCGCCAGGGTCGTGTATTTGCGACTGGGTATTCTATCTCTTTTAGCTCTTCAAATCCCATAGGTGACAGAAGACCTGACGAGAAAGAAAGAAAAAGAATTTATTTGGTACTACACAAAGCACAAACATAATATTTAGGTAACACGAAACAAAAATAAAAAAAGAAGCAAAAAATATGAAAAATATAGTTGTGTGCTGCACCAAAATAGGTCCAGTTCAGCATGAATGCTAGAAAACTAGTGGCTGACGCTGGTTTGACGAGATGCGAGTATTTGGACGTGAATGTGCGACTCCGGCGGAATAAACGCGAGAGTTTTTGTCGGATATATCCGACGTAGGCGGTTAAAAGATATAGTTGTTCAAATAACACATTTGACAACGCAACCCAGAATAAGTATCTATATTTAGCAAATTGTTACTCTTTCTCAGTTTTAAACGATCGAATTGTTCAATTTTTTTTTTAATATTTGTCAAATCGTCCTGAGTTCCATATTTTAAACGGCCATATTGGCCAACTATTCAATTTTTCATTTAAAATATGCGTTAAAAATTATGTAGTTAGATAAAAGACAATATATAAGCTTATCTATATATATTTACATATTATATGTTAAACAATTACTTAGAAGAAAGTGAAAAAAAAAGAATAAAGGTTGGTTAGTGAAAAAAATATGCTTTATTTTACCTTTTTTTTTTCGAATGTAATTTTTGTTCAATGCGTTTAAATGGATCATTCTTCAAAGATTTTAACAATTATTTTCTATCAATTTATAACATTTTTTTTATATATTTTTTATTATTATTAATGACATCGCTTATTTAATATGTATTTTTTAATAAAGACGTAGTCATATTAGACAATATTATAAGAAGTTGTATACTCACACAGTAGTATATTATCTACAATGATTGTATATAAAAATGCGCATTTATTTAGTGTAAGTAAACATGTTCTTCCATTCGTGTTATGTTAGTTAGCTAATCTTGCTATGTACATAATTCTCATATCATTTATGTAATGAGCTGTTCTTCATTTTGTCGATAATCTCGTGTCTATCTAAAAAATAATGTAAGTATTGAACAGATGAGAAAAAAAAATCTCACTAGTTCGACGATCGAACTAATGAATCGAACTAATGGGAATGAACGTGTATTTTTACTGTTTTTTTTTAATGTTATTAGTAAAATATATTCTATTATATTATTCAAGAGTATTAAATTGAATAATAATTTTATTTTTATTTTTTTATTTGCTTAACAGAGTAATCGACATACGCCTCCAATCACACTTTATTGTATTTTTCGTGGCCAGATCATAGAAATTGATCACTTCATGAAATGGCCATATAAAACTGGCCAGATCGTTTTAAACGTTAAAGTTTGATGATATTTCAATCTTCGTTTGGCCTACTTTCTTTAGACCTTTTATTATCATTGAAATCCTAAATCAATGATTTGGCCAAACGAGGATGTACTTATCATCAAATGTTAACGTTTATACGGTCTGGCCAGTTTTAGTTGGTCATATCATGAAGTGATCAATTTCTATGATCTGGCCACGACATATCTACTGATGGGTTGTCGATAAAAGCGAAGAACGTCTCTAATATGGTTTGTGTATAATTAGGAACTCTATTGATAGCAAAAATAACTGACTTCAGTTTCATGCTCTTCAGTTTTTGGTCTTGAATACAATGGTTTGCTTGTAGCAAGTAACAATTTCATTTTGACAGCGACAATGATCATATAAAGGTAACGCATTTTTTCTAGAACCAATACAATTATTTAAGCATAATTTTTATTGTTAAATTCGGCATTCAATTTTATTTAAGTATTTAGTAATGGATATTTTTTTTAATGTTTTTATTCACACTATTTCAAACCGCCGGAAGGATTTCAATTATATATTTTTTATTTTATATGTTTGTGTAAATAATTTTATAATATTTACCTGCGGGTTTTATAATGTTTTATATTTTCTGTGAATGCTTCACCTCATAAGTTTAAACATTTGTAAAAACATGAATAACAAACTTTTTTACCAAAAACTCAAATAAACTAATCTGGGCTAACATTTAAAATTGAACATTAAAATCACGGTAGAACAGAGTTAATAACTACTTATTTATAAGAATAAAATTAACTTTTTTTATATTTTCAAAATTTACTCATGCCAGTACCTACAGTCGAGCACTATGTGACTTCAAAAACTGTAAATAAATAATATATTTGTAATATGTCCATAATATAATAAAAAATGCTTCACAAAATGTTAAAGGACTACATTGGGCACACGTGGGACACGTACGAGAATCTAGTCGCGTCCGTCTCCATACATTTTATATGGCTACTAGACTTGTAGAGCTATATTAGATCCACGCCACGCGACGCGACTCAACGTACAAATCAGGCGTGGCCCACGTGTGCGTCAGTCTAATGTAATTCCCGTTTTATTCTTTATCGTACAAAGATGTACTTAATTTGTAAAAGCAATCATACAACTTTAGATCCTACTTACCTAATTTTAAGGTTGATATTTATATAATTTATAAAGAAATGTGATTATAGAATCTGTTATTATTAATTTCATACTGTTCCGAATCTCTGCACTCACTAGTTTACCGTGCAAAGGTATTTCAAACGAAATATAAACTTAATGTTTCATAAAATATGTTTTTTTTTTTAGTTAATAATTTTATTTTTCAGTCACCTTAACCAGCGGCTTCATCTTCGTGAAGGTAAAAAAGCTGGGCTAGTGTGAGTCGGGCTTGCACACTGAGGGTTCCGTACAAATTAGTAATCTTCGTAATCTTCATAACTCAATCCGGGAATTGAACTGTTTTCATAGGTAAGTTTGTACGGAACCGTCAGTGCGCGAGTCCAACACGTACTTGCCCGGTTTTTTATTAAATATATTCATAGACTCACGTTTGACCAATATTCCACTTGATGATACTTGATGTTGTGGTCGAGGATGGAGAACACTTGCCTAGAACTAACCTATTCTCTAGGTTGTAGCTATTAGGAAACACAGATTCCGGCAGGAAATTCCACTCCTTAGCTGAACGCACAATGAATGTGTTCCCAAAACGTTTTATGCGTATGGGAAGCTACTGCTGCTTGAGTGGTAACGGACCCAACTTACAAGTTGTAGGTCTTGGGTGCTTACCTACCTTTGTTGACCGTCTGTCCTATTTGTCTGTCAAGACCCTTTATCTCAGGAACGCGTGGAAGCATCGAGTCAAAAACCACATACTCGGGTCTGCAGTTCTTTGAAGCTGTGAAAATATAACACTTCTGAGTTAACAAAAAAAAAAAGATACGGCCGTTTATGTAGCAAAAAACGTGTATTTCGACTCTCCAAGGGAATCAAAATCCATAGGGTTGGATTCGCGTTGACCTAGAATCCTGAAATTTTCCATGAAGCAAGGTCTCATAGAACAAGGCTAGGAAAAAGTCTGAAAACTGTTGTTGTAACGTCAAATTTTTAATTTTTTTACGATTCGGAAAATTTTGTATCTATATCTTTTTTTTTTTCATAGGTATTTTTGTACGGAACACTCAGTGCGCGGGTCCGACTTGCATTTACCCAGTTTTTTAAGGGTATCATTTAAGCTATCACCAATTTAATTAGTTTTGTGTTTCTTAAATAATAGGGTTTGTCCTCAAAATAGTAGATCTGTCACCAAAATGTAGTCACCAAACAATGCAAAATCAGTTCCACAATAAATCACCTAAAATCCTGAGATATAAGGTCTAGTACCAAATAAATGTTTTTGTATGTATTATAATAGGTGTGTCCTAATAAGTATTTAAGCAAACTAATTTAAAGAGATCACCAATAAATCATATTATGTTACTAGAAAATTGCATTAAGTTCAAATAAAAAATTAGGGTTGTCATCATCGTTTCAACCAAAAGATTCTGCTACTTAACTAGACTCCCAAGGTTTTAAATTTCCACTGGTAGTATAAATTATATTTAAATAAAATTTTTAGCAGAGTAGTAAATAAAACAATTAAAGTAAAAATAATCAATATTTATTGTTTAGAATAATTACCACTGAACAATCAGCGCTGGTTTAAAATAGCTGGCTTTTGGCTAGCAGAATAATAGATAAAACACTTAATTAAAGTTAAAATAATCAATATTTATTCTTAAAAAACAATAATCACTGAATAATCAGCGCTGGTTTGGATTTCGAAGGGCGCCCCCTTTTTCTTTTCTGGCCGATAAGCACATTTTTTGCTTCTGGTGGGGGGTTGGCCAGCTTTAAGCGTATGGCTAATCCGATAATATGTTTGCACATATATTATACTAGCTTCTGCCAGCGGCTTCGCCCGCGTGAAAGTAGGTTTCTCCTAACACACTTTGGTAGATATTTATAAGATCTACAATTAATTAGAACATTTTATGGTTCTATCTTTTATAGTTTAGGCAGCGTACGCAAAATAAGTAACTTTTCTGGTTGACTTTTTACACCTTGTGTCCGAAAAACTCAAATATCTTACGGAACCTAAAATAAAATATAGCCTATGTTACTCGTGGATAATGTAGCTTTCGAATGGTGAAAGAATTTTTAAAATCGGTCCAGTAGTTTTTGAGCCTATTCATTACAAACAAACAAACAAAGTTTACCTCTTTATAATATTAGTATAGATATATTATATATAGCCCCTTTGATCATTTTTTCATTAAAATTATAAATTGATGTATTAAATTGGTAACGAATACTATTAATTTAATATCTGAACGAAATAAAATGTTACTACTGTATTAGTGACAAAATATCAAATAAAAAGGAGTCGCAGTCAGGGATCGATAATCGATTTATTTGGTGACAGATCTACCATTCTGAGCACAGAGCTATTATTTAAGTAACAAAACTGTTATTATAAGAACGAAGTTTATATTCATGTAATGCAATATAATTTTATTGGTTATCGATCTCTTATTTTACACATATATTAACATTAATTTGATAATTCATACCTGGGAACAATTTTTGTTTATCTGAGAACGAAAATATTTCGTGGCGATAGATCTATTTATTAGGTGATACAACTTGATGACAAATATAAATTTTGGTGATAGAAAATATAGTTCCCGTTTTTTAATATCAAAGTAGGTCCTCTCTCCAAACGCAACATTGATATTGCGAGTTGTTTCTGCCGCGTTAGTTCCGCGTCGGAACTCGTATTCAAAAATCATTCGAATTTTCGAAGCATCCATCTTTCTTGTCCTAGCAGAATAAAAAAAAAAACTGAAAGTCAGTAATCAAATGATGCACAATTTTAAAAAGAATAACTTCATAGGTATAAAACAATAGAAAAAGTTTCACTCAAAAATCTCAAACCATGAAGGTTCTGTGTCAATTCGAAGTACCTATTACAATAAAATGGCAATTCCATACTTTAACCCCTATTACATAGTGCAATGCTTATGAAATAATTGCTTATTTATTGTTAGTTTTTTAAATGAGTTTCAACTAACAAAAGTTGACGGTACGGTTGGTGCAGCGGTTGAGGCTCCTGCGCTGCGTGTCGCAGGTTTGAATCCCGTACGGAACAAATATTTGTTCAGTATGACCTACAGATAGTTGTTACGGGTCTGAGTATCTTGTGTTTGTGAGTTTACATGTTTGCAAACGCACCCTCGATACGGGAATAATTCCTGGTTTGGGGCAAAGTTAAAAAAAATACTTGAAATATTTCCAGAAAATAAAGTTTGGAATGGAAAAAATTCAAGGGCAGAGCGCTTGACTCACCGTATATACAAGAAAAAAAATCTCCAAGAAAACCTTTCCCCCAGTCGATGTATCATATCAAATAAAGAATTAATATGGTAATTACAGGCCAGCACAAAGTTCTACTGTATTGAATATTTACCAATCGTACCTAGTAATTGGAAACATACTTTTCATAGAATTCAAAAGTTTTGAAAGTGACAATTATCGTAAATGTAACGTTTATGAATAAAATAGCATCGCCTTGGGGCTGTCGTTCTGAAAAATTATCATGACCCTAATCGAATATGTTTCTTAGCAAACATCGTCATTAGTCACCTGCAAGAGCAGTCTTGCAGTTTATACTGTAATTACTTTGTTTCGTTAAGGGGGACGCAGTTTTAATAATTCACACGATGACCGTCCCTTTCGCACGCGGGTATTATGACGTGACAGAACGAGACAGACAGTGTTTTCGACGTCGCGTCCGCGAGGGAAGGAGTTTCTTTCAGTCGTGTGTGAGAGCTTCGACGGAGCGGTTGGCCCGCGATGCCAATAAGATTCAAACCACTCGCAGAAATGCTATCACGAAGGCACAACTTCCGAATAACTCAAAGCAAGTCGTTCAGTTAAAAGTTTTGTAAGATGAGATAATTTTCAAGTTAAAGAGTTTTATATTTAGTTTCGTTTTGAGGTTCGTCCACGAAGGTCGCGTCCTTCAATCGATAAACTATTAATTGCCGCGTGTGATTGCCCGTGGCCGGTAGACAACGGAACTACACGCGTGTTTTGGATGTATATTTTATTTGTAAAGTGCCAATTAAAAACATTAGTTAAGTATATTTTTTTATTGCGGACCTTGCGTCGTAAAGTCTGTTGATGGAAAGACTTTGAATTTAATTCGCATCTTCATGGAACATGGGCATCTGTTTAGACACTGGTGAGTATGTTTATTTTTAAAACTAATTAGTAATGGCCGACGAAGTGGTTTGGTCTAAACTCTACTTACACGTGTACCATGTTGGGCGCCAATAGCAACTTCCTATTATTGTGATAAGATCAAAATGCATGACAAATAAAAAAGTGCGACCATTTTAATCATCACTATGTACACACACACATATATTATGGCGCGTCATTATTTTAAATAAGTATTTGTTGATCAACACGCGGTCCCAGTTGGGCGCCACTGTAAACATTGGTCATGCGTCTAAAGTGTGTTTTGTGTTACGCGTTTCATATTAATTGTACTTTCATATAAAGTGTACATAAACTAGATTTAATATTAATAGCTAGCAGCTAGACATTTGACATTTAAACGATAATGTGTTTTCTAAAACCGTGAGTCTAACTTTTTTTTTTCATTTATCTATCATTAATACAAAATAATACAGGATTTTCTAAGTTAAATAGCAACCAAAAACCACTAAGGTTCAAACTTGTGCTATCATGAATCTATTCACAATATCGAAATTAAAGTTGTTGTTAAACTAAAGTTTGTTTTTATCAACAGCGTTGCTACCTATCCTAATCTTTTAATAATATCATGACTTTAGTTGCCTTTAATTGAGGGATGAGTGGTCAGTAGGTACAATTTTTCCTTTTTTCTTACTAGTAAAGTGCGATAGCAGAGATCTTATAACTAAATAATATTATAGTTTATTTTACTTAATGCTAACGTAATTTGAGAAAATATGTTACCTCCGAAAAAACTGTTCTTAAAATACTAAACTACTGACGAATTCACGAATGCTTGTGGCCTACAAAAGATGCATTGGTGGAAAACAACCAAACATCGCAGTCTCTTCAAATATTCATTGAAACCGAACTGCAGTTCCAACTACCGTCATTTTCTTTTTTCTCCATGGATCTGTCAAAGTCAAAGCATTTTATTTCAAATAAACCATTTACAGGCACTTTTGAAATGTCAAGAAGTCGGCCATAAAAAAATTATGGTAATTGCACATTCCAAAGCGTAGATCTCTATGGAGAAGAATGTGCAAGAAACTCCACGGACACTCTTTTCAATCATGTTTTGTAATTTCAAATATCTCTGTAACAGCGTTGATTATAAACAGATGGATAATCTAGGATAATCCAATCCGCGTGATGGGTTGTGGCCTATTCCTTGTCCTACAGAGGAGGCCTGAGTCCCAGCAGTGGGAACATTATAAGGCTGATTATGCTATAGACAGATTATTAGGTAGGTAGGTATGGCCGTTCGCGTATGTCTTCCAGTGTGAGGGTATCTTCTCAACAGTACTTATTTTTATCGCTAGATTATTTTTTTTAATACACTTACTTGAAAACCCTCTGTTATCCCGCTTCTAGACACGCGATTTGCTATTTTCCAAACTAGTGCGGAAAAGTGTACAAAGTCGACCCCCAAAAGTCGAGTTTTAACCGACGTTTATTTATATCTTCGTAAGTGTATTGAAAAACCGTTGTTTCATACACGTCGAAATTTGTCACTGCAGCATTCGGCTTTATAACAGAATTACGCCATGGTCGAAACAGATAGACAAACTTTTCCACTTGTATCAGAATGTATCTACTTTTCTCTTTAGCCGTTTTTTTATAGCTTTGGGTTGTCAGCTTAGCAGAAAAAAAACTTAATACTTGTATTTTTTCCCTACTAATGTTAAAAAATGACGGGTCAAACATGACCCGTCATTTTTTAACATTCATTAACATATGACAGGTAGCATAAATGCATAAATGCTCTAGTAGCTAATTTACATAAGTCGACGTAAAGTACTCAGTAAAATTGAGAAAATTATAACGCCGACCAGAGTTTATAAACGATGAATTTCACAAACTGATGCAGGCAGTGACAAAAAGTGTTAAAAGTTGACTTAAACTTATTAATAACAACGCGCGATTCTCTTTCCCGCTACAAAGTGCTTTCATATTTTCTCGCTTCGGTACGAATTTTACGAAAAATTCTCCAAAAAACATAGTAAAAAAGAATAATCCAATAAGTATATTAGTGTAACTGATCAGCTTAGTTGAACCTATCAGATTTACGCGCTACTGCGCAATATTCGAATCACCTAATCTCTCACGCATCTCACAATCTGAGTACTCACGCATCACGGCTGGAGAATTTCACAAAATTTAACCATTATTCAGATCACAGATATGTCAAACAGTAGAGATATGGTAAAGGGGAGTGGTTCTTGCAAACGCATCAAACCGGATATGTGCTTTTATGTGCTTGATGTCATTTTCGGCCATTATTCAAATGTCAACTAGCGACGTCTTCTTTGCTTATGATTTTTTACAAAATGCCGCGTTGTTCAGTGGTTGTTTGCAAAAGTAACAGCTATATAGTAAATTATACGAAAGATGGTATCTCATTTTACAAGTAAGTACTAATATATTAATGTTTTTCTAAGTAAATTCATTAAAAAAACTTTTTACAAAATAAGAATAACCGACTTCACTAAAAAAAAAAAAAAACTAAAAGGATCAAAATAACTTTAATTTCGGAAGTCGGTGTTACTCGGTATTATTTGTATCTTATTTAACACCGACTTCCGAAATTAAAGTTATTTTGATCCTTTTAGTTTTTTTTTTTTTTAGTGTAGTCGGTTATTCTTTTTTTGTAAAAAGTTTTTTATTTCACACTTTTTAGTTGGGATACACTTATAAACAGAGTGCCTATTTCTCATGATAATTCTAATTAACCCAAACACTGCTAGGTTACATTGTGTTATTATGAAGTTTCTGTGTCTACCTTCCACCTTCCGGCCCCATCATCAGACCAGTTTGATAGTACCTAATAGCCAAAGTGTATTTCATTACAATTCTAATAAGCCCAAACACGGGTAGGTTACATTGATTAATTACGGAGTTTCAGTGCCTACCTTCCGGCTCCATCATCATCATGAGATCACTTCGATGAGACCATTTTCAACGTAACTATTCAGAACCATTCATTTATTTGTATTGTCATAGTCGCATAACTATCTTCATTGTGATATCTATGCGAGTAAGAAGTTCCGTTGACTATTTCTGGTCTTCTTCATCAGTTCCACTTCATCAAATGTTACTTTTTGACTGTAAATACTTAAGTTCTCGATGAAAATACCAAAATCACTATATAGTTGCCTATAATATTTGAGGAGTTCCCTCGATTTCGCCGAGATTCCATCATCAGATCCCAACTTGGTGACTATGGGACCATTTGGAAAGTATATCCTTTCCAACAAAGAAAGAATTTTTCAAATCGGTTGGCAAACAACGAAGTTATGCCCGAACAAACATAAAAAAAAAAATACAAACATCCGAATTGAGAACCTCCTCCTTTTTTAGAAGTCGGTTAAAAAATACTTCCTCACACCAAAAAATGCGATGATGTATCAAATCAATTATTTGAATTTCGACAGTTTACGAAGTTCGGCGATGACTTGTGGTAAATAAACTATGATATACCACTCTGCGTTAACCGTTCTACGATCTTCAAGTGAAATAGTCGCAACATGGCCGGTTTTTCCAACGAACGGAGCCACTATTTTCTTTGAAGTGCTTCGAGAACGAACAACTTTAGTCGGCTTTGGCTCGTCTTGAAAGATCCAGATTGTAGATTGTTGTCTGGAATCAGGATCGTAGGCATAGATTCAAGATTCGTCACCACTGATGATGTCGTAGACGTGATTCGACAGTCCGTAGACATGGGCTTCGTCATTGAACACAGATGTTAGCTCTTCAATACACTGAAGCCGTGTCAGGCCTCTTCTAAAGTTGTAGAAAATTATTGCACAAACATTTAATTCATTTTCGTACAAAGCCTGATAGATTCCAATCGACGCTGTAACTAAACAATAGCATTAATCCTAATACTTTCAACGGTTTTGAGGCACAAAATTTAAACTCATTCAAATATAGAACAGTTCCAAATTCAAAATTGCCGGGAAATATGGAAACGACAGAACTTAAAAGGCGCTATTAAAATCTGTCTTTTATTTTAGATTTTTAGCTATCCGAAGGATCCAAATATAAAAGAAAAGTAGAAGAATGAGACAGGAAGAGGTCCAAACTGGTTTCCTACAAAAAAACAGTACAATAAGCTCTTCTCACTTTTAATCCAATAGCTTCCAAGCTTTGAAGAAAGTTCGACGGCTCTTAAAATAGGCGGTTCCAATATTGAAGTTGCAGATGATTTTGACAAATTACGTTTTAAGTTTTAAATAAATATTTACATTTTAATGGTCAATAAATTAAATATTCATTAAAACCTTGAAGTTTTACTTGTATTTTCCTGAATTTGAGAAGGTGATCTCCTTAAAATAGTAGTTTAGATTAACCAGCATCTTAAGTTACAATTAACTGACCACTGAAGAGCAGTTTCTTCTAAGCATGCTCCATATAAATGAAGTTAGTTAATAATTTGATATTAAATAAATTTAAACATTATACATTTTTTTTTTAAATCGATCCAAAAGTAATGTTCGTGGTTTGTTAGATTTCCATGAATGAATATAGTTTTGAAGTACACTGATTTTATTATATTAGAAATTAACTGCTACTGTTTACTATAACTATAAATATTCTTTGGACCGTGTCTACAAAATCGAATTAACTTTGATATTAACAGTTAATATTCTAATTTATGATTATGAATTAAGATCAAACTTCGCTCTTATAAAGTTACTTTACTAATAATCTTAACACAAAATTTATAGACTTCTTTTTTCACAGTCAAGATAATTTTTAGGAAAGACAGGAGATATTATAGGTATAGGGGGTCCTATCCCATGAAGGTGGTGTTGATCTTGGATGTGTGTGTAGGCTCATGTACCTACACTTCATTTCTGTGTAAGAGCCAGCTATTTTCTATGACACAGTGTTCCGAGTTTGGTCACATATTATAAAAAGTCATCAAACATACAATACATCAAAGATTGTCTTGGTGAGTTAGAACAATTGCAACTCTTAATTTCATCGATATTTTTTCTATGATTACTACTTAACATCATTATCATCATCATTTTAGCCGAAAAACGTCTAGGCACTGTTAGACATAGGCCTCCCCCAAGCGTCTCCACAACGCTCGATCCACTGTTTTCCGGTGTGCGGTCGCCACTCTAGAACCTTTCGGCCTCATCGACCATCCGTTCTACGAGCAATGTGCCCTGCCCACTGCCATTTTAGTTTGGCGATTTTTCGGGCTGTTTCGGCGATCTTGGTTCTCCTGCGGATATCTTCATTCTTTATGCAATCTCGCAAGGAAACTCCGAGCATAGCTCTTTCCATTGCCCTTTGGGTGACTGTAAGTCTTCTGATGAGGCCCATTGTAAGTGACCATGTGTCAGTGTTGACATATGGTCAACACTGGCAATACGCACTGGTCATAGACTTTCGTCTTGAGACTCTGTGGTACGAATATGTTTGACGAGAAGATACCGCGCAGCTTCCGGAACGCTGCCCAGCCGGGTCGGAATTGACGATCGACCTCTTTCTCAAAGTTAGATCTACGGAACTGGATTATCTGTCCCAGGTGAACGTAATCTTCTACAACTTCGAATGCAGAGTCTCCGATCTTGATCGGAGTGGTTGCTACATGGTTATTTACCATGACTTTGGTTTTGTCCATGTTCATTCAGCTCTACTGAGGTCGTCGAGCATTGTATTGAGCTCCTCCGTAGTCTCAGCCAGGACTATTATCTCGGCAGTAAACCGAAGGTGAGAGATGTTCTCACCATTGACATTGATGCGTAGTCCACTCCAGTTCAGTACGTTGAAGACATCCTCCATAGCAGCCGTAAACAGTTTCGGAGAAATGACGTCTCCGTGCCTCACACCTCGCTGCAGAAGGATAGGTTTCGAGGTCCGGTCCTGACGTCGGACTGATATTGTGGCGTTCTCGTACAAACACTTCAGCACTTCGATGTACCGAAAGTCATTCACGCACTGTTGGAGAGATTGCGGTGCAGCTCAAGTTTCGATCAAATCAAAAGCTGTCTCGTAGTCCACGAACGCTAAGCATAGAGGTAGGTTATACTCCTCGGTCTTCTGTAAACCTGCCGGCGCGTATGTATGTGGTCTTCGGTGCTGAAACCTTTTCAGAATAAGGCTTGTTCGAGGGGCTGGAAGTCGTCAACCTGCGCGCGAGACGATTCGTGATGACTCTGGAAAACAGCTTGTAGACATGGCGCAGAAGTGAGATGGGCCTGTAATACTTAAGCAGGGCATTGTCGCCCTTCTTAAAGAAAAGTACCACCACACCTCTGCTCCATGCCTGTGGTGTCTTTCTCTCAAGTATGACGGAATCGAACAGTCTCTGAAGGGCCTTTAGGACCGGTTTTCTGGTGAGCGGGCTCTGCCTTATAGACAGATCTCTTGCAAAAACCTTGAAGCCCTTATTCCGCTCGATCGCGTCTTTAATCCGTTCGGTATTAAAGAGGCGGAGATCGCGTTTAAAGGACTTAGAGATCCGTCTTTTGAGCTGCCGGTAGATGCACGCATCGTCTGAAGACCGCAGAATCATCTCACACCTCTTTTTCAAGAGTTCGAGAGTTTGATCAGAGAGCCTTTTCTTCTTTGTACGACGAGTCTTAAAAAACTTAAACCCGACCGTATGGACAGTTTCCTCGAACCCATCGTTGTATTCATCCACGGAGCCACCTAGGCGCTCGAAACGGTTGTGAAATTCGGGCTGAAAGCTCTCGGGGTTTTGAATCTGGATCTGTGCTGGACGGAGCGTAGACTTCACTAGTCGAGATCTTTCAAGCTTTATATTGATATTCAATGTGCCTCTTACCATGTGGTGATTACTTCTAGTTTTCACCGCGTTGATTACAGAGACATCATTGAATATTTGCTTCTTCGTCGACATGATGAAGTCAATCTCATTTCTGGTCGCACCATCAGGGCTTTGCCAGGTCCACTTCCTACGCTCACGTTTTTTGAAGAAAGAGTTCTTCATATAGAGGCCCCACTTCTCCATAAAACTAGCCAGTAGGTGTCCCCGGCGGTTCCGATGTCCAAATCCAAATTGCCCCACTCGCAGCTCATCACCGTCTCGTTTGCCCAGTTTCGCGTTAAAGTCTCCCATGACCACGGTGTAGTGAGTCTTAGAACCATGCTTGGCTCTGGATATATCCTCATACATGAACTCTACTTCGTCGTCGGGGTGTGTTGAGGTCGGGGCGTAAATCTGTATGACTTTTAGCGAAAATCTTGATGATATTCTGAGTATAAGATACACCACCCTGGTCGACACACTCTCGATCTTCACCACATTGTTCACAAGGGACTTGTGAACGATAAACCCGACACCATCCTGGGACTGCTGGTCACCCTCCCGGAAATAGAGCAGGTTACCGGATTTGAAAATTATCGTATCCTCCCCCTGTCTTCGGACTACAGATAATCCCACAATATCCCATCGTAACCTGCTCAATTCTTTCTTAAGTTCGGTGATCTTCTCTTAACATCACTAATTGTATATTTTGCATATGTTTGTTTATTCTGACCCCGTAGTTACAAGGAGATGCTCCACCTCCTTTTTGAATGTGATCTATTATCGTATTTGTGGTGAAGTCAGTATCCTTGTGTTCGTGAGAAGTATGAGTTTGTGTGTCGTTCTTATAGTTTTTGATTTTGCGTTTGTGAAATAAGTGGGCGTGGTTTGGACACATCTGTACTCGAATAAATTTGTGCTTAACACATATCTTTACTGTTCGACATATCTGTGTAGTTGACGGAAATTGTTATTGGCGCCCAGCACGGGACTTCATGAAATCGAATAACTTCTCAATAAATTAACATCAGTTGAGTAAATCGGTTATTCTCCAATTCGGCGTTCTTTACCTAATTACCATAACTTTTTTTATTTCTCACTGATTTGACTTAAACACATTAAAATATGAAATAAATCAAAGATACGAATTCAATAATTAATGAGGCATGTCACAATTAATGGTGGTTTTCTAGTTAATGAGAGAGAAATACTTTATATTTAATGCAACGGTAATTAGAAAATATTATCATGTCTATGTAAAATATGATATATTGGAATAATAATAACACGCATTAATAATTTGTGCACATATAAATTAAAGCAATAGAATTAACGATGTCCCTCATAACCATAACCAATAGTAAAAAAGACACTTTGTCATTGCTATAATTTATTAAAAATTAGACACTTTCAATGAAAATCAGTCTGTATCTGTTTTCTTCCGGATTTTTGGTGACATTTCGCAGATAGGAAGTATTTTTTTATCTCTTTTTCTTTTATTATACCTTTCTTTCTCTTTTTAAACCCGACGGAAAAGAGGGGTGTTATAAGTTTGACGTGTCTGTGTGTCTGTCTGTGGCACTGTAGCTCCCAAACGAATGGACCGATTTTGATGCAGTTTTTTTTGTTTGAAAGCTGACCTAATCGAGATGGTTCTTAGCTCTGTCCAGGCGTTCATGGTTATGAGCTCGTTTGTTAATTGCTGTAGGGATCTTAAACAGTTAATGGGTATATACTTTACTTTTAAACATATTATGTGTGACCTAATATTTGAAATACTCTTGTACATGCTAGTGCCATTGAGCTGATCTGATGATGGAATAATTTCTAGGGTTGGGCAACGCGTTTTATTTAAAGGAAGTAAAATAAAATAAAATGGTTGAAAATAGGTACTGTTTCGGACTTGTCTCACATAAAAAATGCGATCTCATAGCAGTCGCCGCCAAGGCGTTAAAGTGCTGTGGTATTATCTTGTCTTTCAAATAACACTTCTAATTGGTTTCAAATATACAGAGCAAAAGAATGAAGAGTTGGAGACGACGGGTGGGGAACGAAGCCGGGGCGAGAGCGCGTGGGCCGGCCGCGCGACGCCTCCTGCCGCCGCCTTCCCGATGCAGAACTCCAGCCACGTCAAGTTCGAGCCGCCGAATGTGCCTGTTATATTCGTATTGGGTATGTAGAAAATATTCTTCATCTAATAAATAAACATGAGAGTCTGAAAACATCGTGAGAAAACCGGCATGTCCTTGAACTAAAAACACAAATACAGGTGACATCTACCAATTCACACAGAGTCTGCGTGATTGATTACGGGTCCATTCCCCATTCCCTCTTTTAGAGAAAAGGTCTTGAGTCCCAACAGTTGCGACATTATAATACTGATTATGTTTATGCTTTATGGTACGAGTATGAGAGTCTGACTCCAAAGTTTTTTACGTGTAAAGCAGGCATTTGCCCCAAAATGGGGAAGTTGACGCAATTTTTTTGATTATTTGTATCAAGTCAACTTTATCTAGAATTGCAAATAGAAATAATTTTTCAAAGCCGTTAAATATTAAGTTAGAAACCTTTCAAACCTGGTGGAAGGGGAAACTGTCAAGAATAAGAATAAGGTCCATACTGAAATATGACGTCACTATCATTATGTTGAGCAGTGGTGGCCCAGTTGTAACGGCCCCGACTTACGAGTTGTAGGTCGCGGGTTCAAACCCAGCCAGGCGCATTACTTTGTGTAATTTATTTCATCACCACTGCTCTCAAAACGGTGAAGGAAAACATATTGAGTAAACCGGCATGTCTTAGAACCAAACATTCGAAGACATGTGACATCCACTAACTCGCACTGGGCCCGCCTGGTGTTTTTTTTGATTTTGATGCTATTTTCAGAAAAAAAAAAATATTTTTGATAACAAACTTTTATTTACTTTCACCTGTCCCGATGTTTGTTTGCCTGTAATCAAATCTTGCAAATTAAATTTGATTCACTTCCCGGTTACCGATTGAGCTGAAATTTTGCTGAATTTGTAAATCAGATGACAATGCAAAATTATTATGACTTGGAGCTGATCTGATGATGGAACCGGAAGGTGGCCATAGGAACTGAGATAACCCTATCGTGTTTGAGCTTTTTTGGAATGGTATTGATGAGTAATAATTATACACGTTTAAACACTATAAAAGTTTGCAATGAAAAAATGATTTCAATTGAAAACTTGTGTTATTTGTTGTTTAGTATAAAATATTGTACAAAAACAAAAAACAGGCAAATACCCAATTACCAGTGCAAACCACGGTGAACTTACCTTGTAAGTGCCTGTTGGTGATCTGGTTCACAAAAGTCTGTGTATATTATAATATTAATTAAAAGGAAAGACAGACTTGTGCAAGGTTAAAAATGCGTCTATCACAGCGTATACTGCGATATTAAAAAATTACAGCACAGCAGAGCTAGCCAATGATATCCTAGCCTGATGATATGTCAAACCTCCTTTGGTCATATCATTGATGTAGAATTTCTATGATAATAAAAGGTCTAAAGAATGTAGGCCAAAAGAGGATTGACGTATCATCAAACTTTGACGTTTAAAACGATCTGGCTAGTTTTATTTGGCCACTATATCATTAAGTGATCAATTTCTAAGATCTAGCCACGACATATACAAAATTTCTTAAACTGTGGCACCTCATAGCATTGCGGATAGTGTAGTGACCACTCAGAGTGTGTTTAGCGTTTGTTCCAATTACACGGAGTGGTGCGGAAAAGAGCAGTGAAAAGTGACAAGTGTTTCCATTGAAGCGGAGCGGGGTAAAGTGAATTTGAGCTACCATCCACTTCTTGCTCTTCGCTCGGCACCCGACTCTGTTCTGTCTGGCTCGAGGCCTCGTGTTCATTTGTTTTTTAGGCTTCCGTACTCAAACGTTAAAAACGGGACCCTATTGCTAAGACTCCGCTGTCCGTCTGTCTGTCACCGGGCTGTATCTTACGAATTGTGATAGCTCGATGGTCAAAATGTTCAAGGATGTATTTCAGTTGCCGCTATAATAAAAAATACTAAAAACAGAATAAAATAAATATTTAAGTGGGTCTCCCATGCAACAAACGTGATTTTTTGCCATTTTTGCTACGGATAGTGCGGGAGTCCGACTCGCACACGGACTTTTTTTTTTGAGTCCGCTCAGCTCCACCCGCTTCCACTGATACGAGTGGAGATTTCCAGAACTGTGATTGGCCAAATCACGGTCCGCTTCTGTCTTATCAGATAAGCCGATTTCTTGTTTGACACTTTAAAAAAAATCTTGTTACAAAAAAAATACAACCGACTTCAATGTAAAAAAAACACTAAAAAGTACAAAATAACTTTTATTTCGGAAGTCAGTGTTTGCATTATAGTTTTATCTCTTCGTTATTTACCCTAGAAATTTGACCGAGAAATCGGTGAATATACATAAAAAAAAGGAAAATACATTCAGCCGAACATAGAACCTCCTTCTTTTTGAAGTCGGTTAAAAAGAGCTACAATAGGTTTCTCACCAATCTTCTTTCTTACCAGGTGGTCCAGGAAGCGGCAAGGTGACGCATTGTGACAACTTGATGCAGGAGCGTCGCGGCGTCGTGCACATCAACATGACGGACCTGCTGCAGCAGTACGCCATCGGCAACGGTACTACTGATCCCGGTTTGCACTTTATGTAGTATAGACTTAGATTACACTGTAGTTACATGTATTATTTGTTGGATTAAGCCTACTGTTCACGGACGCGTAGCTTCATAGACGCGTAGCTTCATAGACGCGTATTCCTCATTATACGCTTGAGGTACGTCTGCGTGAAGCTTATATACAAAACTGTGAAACCACAAAATAGCCTACTGTACCTAGCTGTACCTAATACAGACGTCAATCTCATGTATGTTCACTTTTCATACGTACGCTCGGCGATCGCGCTAGGGTCAGCACGTTGCACCGACTTTCCGAGTGCGACCGGGCTCGGTGATAAATGTCTACCTAATCTGAATTGTAAAAATATTACATGGCCACAAAATCATCTTCTCTTTCTCGGCGCAGGGTCTGTTTTGTGTTACGACACACCATCCAAACAAACCATCAAAATACAAGCAAATATCTACTTACCTCTCTGAAACAACTGGTAGCCTAAAAAACGTCAATTCAGTGTTTAATGTTGAATTTAAAGAACCATCCACTGAACAGTTAGAATAAGGTTTTTTTGTTGGTCCATTTTTCTACAAAAAAGTTCACAGACGCGTGTCTCAAATGGATAGCACTCAAGCTCGCATTGAGCTGAATTGAGCCGAGATATCGTGTCCGTGAGCGGTGTCTATGTGTGCGTTGCTCGAGCGCGCTTTGTATGTAGATTTACTTCTGTACCTATTTCTTTTGTGGTGAAACTCTGTTGACGAAGCCAATGTTGCCGCTTCTTCGTCGAAGCTAGGTATCCATGGACAGTAGGTCTTAGATGTAGTACTAGTTGATTTTAGAGTATCGCATGCAGAAGACACGCGTTGAGCTCTGAGTTCCTACTGCGAGTTATGACGTTCGGCGCTCTGATTGGCCCTCTCCAAGTTCGTTTCAATCGCGTTAACGTAAAAATAACTCGCTTTCAGAGCACAGAAATTAGCAGAAATCATTATTACGTAGTACAGAGTTCGATTAAATTATTTATATTTATGCAATCACTAAGAGAGGATTGAACGGGAGTCCAAATTTCGTATGGAGAAACCTACTTTGACATGAGCGAAGCCGCTGGTAGAAGCTAGTGTAGTACACAAAAGGTACTAATGAGTTCTTGGATTGATGATTGACAGATTGTTTGTCCGTCCTTTTCTTTAAAACAATTTAACTATCATGGCGTGCCTTATTGACGTGGTCACGAACTTGAGTGCGCTTCCTAGGAACAGATAATCATTGATGTTTAAATAAATGTTTACATTTCTGTCCTGTGTCCTCATTTTCGTAGTATTTTGTTAACTGCAGTCTACGTAGTATGTAGGTTCATTATGCGTACAGATAAGGAGTGGAATTCCTTGCCGGAATCTGTGTTTTCTGATAGCTACAACGTAAGGGTCTTTAAGTCAAGAGTGAATAGGTTACTTCTAGGCGAGCGAGCTCCATCGTATTATCAGGTGAGATAGTGATCAAACGTATATAAAATAAAAATGAATGGAAATGAGGAAGTTATTTATTAACTACTATCTGACCCGGTGAACTTCGTAACGCTTATCAGTCAATGAATGTAGTATATCTTTATTTATTTATTTAATCTTCATGCAACAAAAGGTACAAAGGCGGACTTAATGCCTTAGGCATCTTTCGATAACGTCAACCGATTGTGATGAAACAAAGCATAAGTAATATATCAAATTACACACAAGTTCAATATATAAAAGTTATCTACATCAATTTCGTAAATTTTACGTGATGCATGCACAACTAAAAACTTGAAATAGATTTATTATATGTATGTATATAGGTAGATAGATTGTTTTCGTTGATTTAGTGGTGGGAAATCATTTAATGATTTCTATTGCTTTAGGGGAGCGGAAGGGCGTGTTAGACTTATACTGGCTAAAACCACGCCTGTGTCCTTCAGTTGCTTTTGCGGTCTAAAACCAGGGTTTCCTTTACAAAATGTCCCCGTGGCCCTAGCAGGCATCAGCCCTGCGATCCCTTACGGTTTTACTGACATCTCTTTGAAGTGCACGTCTAGGATGTATGGAATCCGAGGGTTGAATCTCCTCGGATTCCATAACCTCGCCTCTGAAATATTATCTGCCTACATTGATAGGTGAAGTCAAGCTAACATTTTAGTTCTTCACTATCGAAAGAAGATAAATTTTCGTGGAACAATACGAATTGTGAACCCAACGTACACCCCCGTCAAGTCTATTGTGGACCCCTGGGGTCTACCTGGACCACTTCAGAAATTAAGGGTCTAGATGATAATGAGCGAAAATGCTTGTCGTAACGTCAAAATGTAAGCGATAGACCAAGTGAAATTCCAAGAGCAGCAACATTCTGTCGTCTCAGCAGTGGTCACATTATAAGAATGACTATGTTATGCTATATTGCAACTCAGGTACATAACATTACGCCTTTTCCTGCACTAATTAACAATATTAAATAGAATTTACATATGCAGTAAACGAGTTGCAAGTTCATGGGTATCGTGACAGTGAACATTTATAATAAAAGCATATTGCAGTTTAACATAAAACCTATTATGAAGTGACGCAACTGATTGTGACGTTCTTTAATTGTGTATTAAATAAACTGTTGATGAAACTGTTCACGGCCGCAATGGAGTCCTCCATTACGGCCGTGAGCAGCAGACTGAGGAGTATAATCTGCCTCTCTACTTATCGTTTGTGGACTTCGAGAAAGCCTTTGAATTGATTGTAACTTGGGCTGTATTGCAGTACTCCCCAAATCAATGGTGCCTGATTGACTATATCATCAAAGTACTGAAGTATTTGTACGAAAACGTCATCATGCCAGTCCTACTCGAAACTTATCCTTCTGCAGCGGGGTGTGAGACA
The DNA here is from genome assembly GCA_949316375.1 of Mythimna vitellina. Classification (NCBI taxonomy): domain Eukaryota; kingdom Metazoa; phylum Arthropoda; class Insecta; order Lepidoptera; family Noctuidae; genus Mythimna; species Mythimna vitellina. The sequence continues at coordinate 3,278,975 of OX438691.1, read as the reverse complement.
GGTAGACGTCATTTATCCGAAACTGTTCATGGCCGTAATTTAGGATGTCTTCAAGGTTCTGAAATCGAGAGGGCTAGGCATTCATGTCAATGGCGAGTACATCACTCACCTTCAGTTTGCCGATGACATAGTAATCATGGCTGAAAATACGGAGAAGCTCCGTACAAAGCTCGGTGATCTCAGTTGAGCTTCCGAAAGAGTTGGTCTTAAAATGAACATGGACAAAATCGAAGTCATGGTAAACATCCATATAGCACCCACTCCTATCAAGATCGGAAACTCTACATTTGAAGTTGTGGATGACTACGTTTAGCTGGGACTGGTTACCAGATAGTTCAACAAAAATTGTCAGTTAATTGTCAAAAATTGACGATCTTTTCTTAGCAAAGGTGAGACGGTACTTCATGCTGGAACAGTTGCTTAACCTTTATCAAGTGCAATTTCGATCGTGTATGGAGTACTGCTCTCATCTTTGGGAAGGGTCTGCCAAATATCAGCTACTACTGAACTACTGTCTTGTATTAGATCCGATTGAGAAGCGAGCTTATCAGCAATGATGCACTTGTCGAGTCAAAACTACAAAGTCTTGAGCATCGATGCCGAGTCGCTAGCCTGTCGGTTTTCTATCGATTGCATTTCGGGGCGTATGTATTGGAATTGCACAATTTAATTCCGTCATGTCTGTTCCATCATCGTACCACAAGACGTACGGTGTTGCACCATCGGTACATGATTAACATCGCACAAATACATACAAAGCGTTTTGGAAACACATTCATTATGCGTACAGCTAAGGAGTGGAATTCCCTGCCGGAGTCTGTGTTTCCTGATGGCTACAACCTAGAGGTCTTTAAGTGAAGAGTGAATAGGTTACTTCTAGGCAAGCGTGCTTGCGTCATCGCCCACATTATCGTTTCCCATTAGGTGAGATAGTGGTCAAACGTGAGCCTATAACTACAAAACTGGCCAAGTGCGAGTCGGACTCGCGCACTGAGGGTTCCGTACAAACTTACCAATGAAAACAGTTCAATTCTCGAATTGAGTTACGAAGATTTATTCGAATAACAAAATAGAAACACCGACTTCTAAAATTAAAGTTATTTTGAACTTTTCAGTGTTTTTTTACATAGGAGTCGGTAGTATTTTTTTGTAAAAAGTTTTTATTTTTCAACCCTCCTCCCAGTTTAGCTGACATCGGATCTCCATAAACGTCTGCGCCAGAGAACTCGACCCTCCCTTTCTTTCTGCATATTTGACCACCAGGTGGTAGGTGAAAAATCAATTTAATAGAAGTATCTAATTAATTGTAATAAAAACTTCGTGCATGAGTTATGAGGACATCAATGAAACTCATTTATTTAGGGTACCTTTGAGACCCAATTATATAGTACTTACTTAAAATAAATCAATTTATTTTAAGTCGGATAGGAACGAACAACGAATGGGTGAACAAATGAATAACTTAAACAGAATGAGTGAAATCACATAAACTTATAGTCCACGTGAAGAAAATAGTAAGTCATCGTTGTCAATCATCTAAGCCACACCTTGGTTCTCCCGCGGATATCTCCTTTTTTTAGGGTTCCGTAACTCAAAAAGAAAAAACGGAACCCTTATAGGATCACTTTGTTGTCCGTCCGTCTGTCTGTCTGTCAAGACTCTTTATCTCGGGGATGCGTGGAAGTATTGGGTTGAAATTAAAACCATATACTCAGGTCTGCAGCCCCTTGAAAATATGAAAAAAACAAACTTTTGAGTTTACGAAAAAAAAAGATACGGCCGTTTATGTCGCAAAAAACGTGTAATTCGACACTCTCAAGGGAATAAAAATTCGTATACTTCCCGTTGACCTAGAATCCTGAAATTTGGCGTGAAGCAAGGTCTTATAGCACAACTACTTATAGAAAAAAAAACTAAAAACTGTAAATTTGTAGTAACATCATAAAAAAAAAACTTTTTTGCGATTCGGTTAAATCTTCGTAACTCAATTCGGGAATTGAACTGTTTTCATATGTAAGTTTGTACGGAACCCTTAGTGCGCGAGTCCGTCTTGCACTAGCTCGGTTTTTTTGAAGTGAGAAATCTTCAAATTACCTTTAGGGTGAAGCGAAAGGGCGTCTATGGGTACTGGGTGTCTATGGTTACGTGGAACACTAAGCGCCGTCGAAAACTCTAGTTTGGTCCTTACCGGACGGCTGGACGGCGCAGCGTGCTCTTCGGCAGCGGCCGGGGCGTGACAATATCCGTTCCCTCACAGTTACGGTAATCTCCATCGCTAGCCTTACTGCCCCGCAGAAAGAGGTTACCGCTTCCCATTCTCTCTTGTTCCAGACTGCAGCCTGAACCATAAGATACTTTTTGATCCAGGAGTATATGCCTTTGGGATTGCCCTTGGAATTTTCTAATTTCACACAAGCGAAGCCGCTGGCAAAAGCTATCTATATATATAAAAGCGAAATACCGCTTACTCATTAATCACGAAATCTCATCAATTATAACACCTACAAACTTAAAATTTGGCAGGTAGGTTCCTCATAGGGTGTAGACATCCGCTATGAACGGATTTTCCGAAATTCACCCTCTAAGCCTTAGAGTCTAAGGGGATGAAACGGGGGTCCAAAGTTTGTATGTAGAAGCCGACTTTCACGCGGGCGAAGCGGCTGGCTGAAGCAGGTAAAATATAAAACTACACTGCAGTAGGTATTAGGTATATACAAAATCATTTTTAGTATGCTTAACCTGAATATAGTTTCTTCAGAATCAATAACTGAATCGATTCCAATAATTTTTATACCACGTTATTTTTTTTTCCTAAAGATATTTAAAAAAAAATCACATGTTAGACACTACCAACGCAGGCCACGACAGGTCGTAGCGGGCATTAGGCACCCGCGCATAGCTGAGTGCGGGAGTAGAACAATCCCTCAGTCGCCCGAATGGCCCGGCGATCATTTACTTGTGCGGACAACCAGGTAACATAACAAGCTTATAACTTTGTGATTTTTTATAATACAGTTATGAAATTTTGTACATAGATTCTTTACATAAAAATATTAGACACGTATTTTGGGTTTCGCATACTACTCTGTCAAGAAAGTACCGGAAAAGATCAATAATACACAAAATGTCTGTTATTCATCCAAATTTATTTTATCACCTTCAAAGTATGCTCCTTTAGAAACGATACACTTGCGTCAACGAATAATTCATTCATCAAAACATTTTTTAAACGCTGCTTCCGGAATTGAGTTCAGTTCTCGCCGCGAATTCTCCTTTATGTTTTCTATCGATTGAAAACGGGTGCCACGAAGTGGTAATTTGAGTTTAGGAAAAAGAAAAAAGTCAGCAGGAGCCATATCTGGTGAATATGGTGGTTGCTGGATGGTATTTGTTGAGTTTTGGTCAAAAATTTGTTCACAATGATAGCCTTGTGCGAAGGCGCATTGTCGTGGTGAAAATCCAAGAATTTTCTTTCCACAAATCTGGCATTTTTCGTCGAATTCGCTCTCTTAAACGCCGCATAACGCTCAAATAATATTCTTTATTTACCGTTAGACCTTCCGGTAAGAATTCAGAGTGAAGAAAACAGTCAACATGACTTTGACTTTTGATCGACTTTGGCGTGGTTTTTTCGGTTTCGGTTCAGTTGGAAGGCGCCACTCCGAAGCTTGTTGACTAGTTTGCATGTCAAACTCGTAAACCCACGTCTCGTCACCAGTAACAATGCGTTTCATGAATGTTGGGTCCGAACTGACTCGTTCTAGCATGTCCTCAGCGACTTTCATGCGATTGAGTTTTTGGAGAAAATTCAGATCTTTTGGGACTAGCCGAGCAGCAACATGTTTCATACCCAAATGATTAGTTAAAATGGTACGGATCGACTCTTGAGATACAGAAAGTTCGGCGGCTATCTCTCTCAGAGTTGAGTGGGGATTTTTAGTCACTATTTTCTTCACTTTTGCGATGTTAACTTCAGTTGCAGACGTTGACGGCCTACCAGAGCGAGGCAAATCTTCCATCACATCTCGACCGCTTTTGAACGCTTTGAACCACTCATAAGCACGAGTTTTTGATAAAGTCGATTCACCGTAAGCCTTCTGTAACATTTTCAGTGACTCCGAACACGAAATTCTATTGGCGATGCAAAATTTAAGACAAACTCTTTGTTCGATATTTTTGTCCATTATGAAATTCGCAATACACACTATATATGATATTACTAAAACCAGCACTGTATTTAATATAAATAACAGATGCAACTCAAACTCCGCGCCAAAATGGAAAACAGTTGTGCCAATCTAACAACTACAAAAACAAAAATTTGAATTTGGAACCTTAAACAAATCATCCATTCCCGATACTTTTTTGACTGAATGTATATTAAAACTAATATTGTATATAATTTACTTCCTAAACTCATTAAAGAAAGTAAAACACGTTTGACATTCACTTTATGTAAATCAACTGCATGTTCCGTAGTATGTTCACACTAATTAAATTCATATGAAAAATATTAAAAATTGTTCTAAACACGAAAATTTAATTATAGTTATACACGGTCTGCGGTATTTTATTCTGCAAAATTTGCCCGCGGCTTCGCTCCTGTTGACTGACCACTTTATTCTACTCTACCCAACTCTACCCTACTTCACCCTACTTCACCCTACTCCACCCTACTCTACCCTATTTAGTTACCTACCCTACGTTGTTTACCTACCTACCCTGTAAGCTGGTTAACAAAACAAAAAAAGAATTATTAAAATTGATACAGCCGTTCTCAAGTTATATCGTCAACAGAAGAAATAGGGGTAAATTTTTATATATATAGATAAACTAGCTGACCCGGCGAACTTCGTACTGCATGTTGTGATACCTAACTTTTAGCTAAACTGTAAAAGGATAACGCCATCTGTTGGTATTATTAGAATCGGCATAATTAATTTTATAATGACATTTTAATTAGAGATTGCGATGTATACGGGTTTTTTTTTGTGACTTTTTTCCATTTTTTCTCGTCGCTTAAACCTTTCATGGACTATGCCAAATATTTCAGGACCAAAATCACCCAAATCGGTCTAGCCGTTCTCGAGTTTTAGCGAGACTAATAAACAGCTATTCATTTTTAGGGTTCCGTACCTCAAAAGGAATAAACCGAACCCTTATAAGATCACTTTGTTGTCCGTCCGTCCGTCTGTCTATCTGTCTGACAAGACCTTTTATTTCGGAGTTGAGTTGAAATTAAAACCATATTTATTTATTTATAATAAGCACACCAACAGCACAGTCACTTACAATTCAAATAAACTTTCATCTAAAATTGGCATTTCAGTAACCATGCAAATAACAGGTATGCATGACATTGACTAAATGAATATTAGAGACAAACAACAAAAAATGTGTCCCAAAATAACTAAATCTACTACCTATGCTTAGGTCTGCGGTCCCTTGAAGCTGTAAAAAAAAACAAACTTTTAACTAAAAAAAAAACGACCGTTTATGTCGCAAAAAAACGTACATTTCGACACTCTCAAAGGAATCAAAATTCATAGGGTACTTACCGTTGACCCAGAATCCTGAAATTTGGCATAAAGCAAAGTTTTACGAGTATAGTATAGATATAGGAATAAATTTGAAAACAGAAAATTTGTTGTTAAATAAACTTTTTTGCGATTCGGAAAAATCTTCGAGACTCCATTCGGGAATTGAACTATTTACATACGTAAGTTTGTACGGCACCCTCAGTGCGCGTGTCCGACTTGCACTTGCGCAGTTTTTATATATGTATAGATTCCCCACGTATAGGTAAATGGGCATCATCATCATCTCCCTGGCCTTTTCCGAACTAACTTGGGACTGAGTCAAACCGGATGATGTCGAATACCCGTGTTTTACATGGAGCGACTGTCTATTAGACCTCCGCAACCTGGTTATTGGGTAACACGATAGTCCTTGGATTTTTTTATCAGCGAGAAAATCATCCAATGGATGTCATTGGATGATTTTCCCGCTTTTGGGCGGAGCGAGAGAGTGTGTTAGACTTTTACTTTCATACCAGGGCCGAGTCTTCCTTTCAGAAGTAGACCCTTGGCCCCAGTAGGCTTCGACCCTGTTGGGCCCCTACGGTTTGCTGACATCTCCTTGAATATTCCTTGGTCAGGCTTTCTGGCGTCTGACTACCTGTAACGACTGTCAAATATCTACGATTGACAACATGTTTTCCGACGCAGAGGGGTTTAGTGATATCCTAGGTAAACTTAGAAAAGTACATATGAATTCAAAAATTCACATTAATACTTGCCCCGTTTCGAACCTACAACCTCATGTTTGAAAGACGGGTGCCTTAACCAACGGGCTAACACGACATTTACGTGTAGGTGGATGGTATTACTTTTTAAAAATAAAATAGTGAAATAAATAAAATACAGAACCTTAGTACAATTTTTTATGCTAAGTAAAACTATTCTCCAAAAATGCAACATCGTGTAGTGAGCAGAGCTTCGTGCTACGACGCGTAGCGAGGTTCTACGGCGCGTAGCAAAGGTCTACAGCGCGTAGCTAGGGTGCTACGCGGCACGACTCAAATTACATATCTATTAGGAAATCGTCATTATCATTATTTCAGCCGAAACACGTCTACTGTTAGACATAGACCTCCCTCAAGCGTTGCCATAAAAACGGGTCCTGTTCGTCTCGCATCCATTGGGATTCCCTCGACCCTCACTAGGTCATCGGTCCGCCTTGTGGGAGCCCCTTCCAACCAGAACCTTTCAGCCTCATCGACCATATGTTCTGCGAGTAATGTGCCCTGCTCACATAGAACATCGTGCTCTATCGTAATGCGTGTGTTTACTATGGTTTGAAAAGGGCATTGCTCGGAGTTTCCTTGCGTGATCACAACAGAAATGACGATATCCGCATTAGGACCTAGGTTACCGACATAGCTCGAAGAATCACCGAACTTAAGTGGCAGTGGGCAGGACACATTCACTCTGTAGGTATACAAAACATAATGAAATAAAAATAAGTGTTAGTCAAACAATAAAGTAAAAAAATACGGATCGGTTTTGGGTCGGTTTTTCAGAGCGTACTTAACCATATTTACTATAGGGATTATTTTTTCTGAAACATTTATGGTGTATTGACTTTATTGGCAATGCTCCTCATATAACCAGGTACTCAAATACACGTAATAATAATAATAATTTTTTTTGTATGATTTTGTTTAAAAAAAAAATATAAAAATGTAATTTATATGTGTTTACAATGAATAAAAGAAATAATATTAAAATGCTTTATTTGTATTTTGGACAATTTTACAATTCTTAACACTTCTGCCAAAACTGCATAGCAGTTTGTTGGTAGACGTAGCTCCCGTGTTATTAAATTATTTATTTTGCATACATTGTCATTACACAAATATCGTATTCAATTCAGTTCAAATCAATTCAATTCAGTTCAAATCAATTCAATTAAATTCAATCCAATTAAATTAAATTCAATCCAATCTAATTAAATACAATTCAATACAATTCAATTCAATACAATTCAATACAATCCAATACAATCCAATACAATCCAATACAATCCAATACAATTCAATACAATTCAAAACAATTCAATACAATTAATACAATACAATTCAGTACAATTCAACACGATTCAATACAAATCGTAGTGAATATATATCTATGATATCAGAGGTTGGAATTAGGTAGAGTTAAACATTTAACCGTTGGAAGGCCTCCTACAAGATGGAACGATGACTTGGTGTGGGTCGCGGGAGTTCGATGGATGCGAGACGCACAGGAACGGTCTAATGACCGTCCCAAATGTCGCCATAATTGGCGACATTTGGGAGAGGCCTATGTCCAACAGTGGACGTCTGATGAAACATGTACATGATGTTGATGATGAAACATGTACTACACCGATTTCATACAGCGAAAGAATAAAGTGGATATGCCTCAAATCCCGAGATTAATTTTAAAGAGCATAATTTTTTTTTATGACGCTATCAGAAATATATACAAACTTGCTTCTGCCAGCGGCTTCGACCGCGTGAAAGTAGGTTTCTATATACAAACTATGGACCCCCGTTTCATCCCCTTAGGGGGCGAATTTCAGAAAATCCTCTCTTAGTGCTCGCCTACGTCACAAAAAGAAACCTTGTGCAAAATTTCACGCTCCTAGTCCCAGTAGTTTCGGCTGTGCGTTGTTATGTCAGTCAGTCAGTTTCTCCTTTTATTTATATAGATAATATATATAATTTTTTTTCTTAAATTGATTTAAATTAGTGTTTGATTGCGACCGACCCTACCTGAAAAGAAAAAAAGAAAGGAAACACCTAATGGTAAGCAGTGATGCAATCGTTGATGGTGAGGCGCACTAGTTTATTAAGAGCCTTATCACTCTAGTCTTGATTAGCTGGCATTGTAAATAATGAAATGTACGTTTGTTTTCTGAGAAATATAACAAACAGTTCAATAGTACGTCTGTATTTGTTTGTAAAATGAGTCAGAGAGTAATCAAGCACAAACGCCTTATGTATGGCATGTGTTTGTACGAGAATGAAAACTAAGGCTGTATACAGAAAGAAAGCTGGAAACTTATAAGCGCTTACCGGCGCTTGACAGCGCTGGTAACCCGCGCAGGAAAATATATGAACGCGCGCCGATAAGCACTGAACGGTGCCGACAAGTTCCAACAAGCTTCAACACGCGCTGGTCAGCGCTGGGCGCTGCCATTTAAAATTAATAAACAACTGCGGCAACACGTGCAATTACGACCAAATTATCGTCCGATGAGTCCGACATTTTGCTTGGTCTGCTTCAACCTGCTTCCTTTGTGAAGAACGGACCAGCGCTGTCAAGCGCCGTTAAGCGCTTATAAGTTTCCAGCTTTCTTTCTGTATACAGCCTTAGTGATCATTTATTCATAGCCCACCAACTATTAACTCGGACTGCATTGTTTTTTTGGTAAACTTTACATTTTATAATTGGCCAGTTTTTAGGGTTCAAAATCTAAAGGGTAAAAACGGGACCCTATTATTTACGCCTACTGTCGTGTCGATGAAGCGGCAACGACACGATGGAATGTCGCTGCCATTTCGTCGTCTCAGTTTCATAGTTTTGTATGTAAGCTTCACGCGGGCGTACACTAAGCGTATTCAAATTCAAATGACGAATAAGCGTCTATGAAGCACGTCTGTGGACAGTAAGCTTATTAAGACTCCACTGTCCGTCTATCTCTCACTAGGCTTGAATTTTGAGTTGAAATTTTCACAGATGTATTTCTGTAGTTGTAACAACAAATAATAAAAACAGAATAAAATAAATATTTAAGTGATATAATCAACCAAACCCATATAACCAACGTGATTGTCTGCTGCGCTACGTATCGCGGGGTCGATTCCCGCTCAGATCAAATATTTGTATGGCCTAAAGAGATCCTACCATGAGCTCTTAACGCGATCTACTTGACGACCTAAACTGAACTGTTTTAGGAATGGAGTTATTTAGTGTGTATTGCTGCATCCCTCTTTTTCGGCCATCTCTCTTTTTTGACATTTTAATATGCCTTAGGCTTGGACTTGACCACTATCTCACCTGGGGCCCAAGTCTGTTATTTTTATAAATTCCAAAACATTCGTAATCTTACCAGATTACGAATGTTTTAATAACTTTAATAAAATGAAAATGTTTTGGAATTCATAATGATCGATAATTGATCGGTCGATGGTCTCGTAATAGAGTTGTGGTAGAATTACAATATCGAGCTTACGTTGACTGCACAATGACGTTCTAATGGTAGGTCACTGATCAAAGGAACTGTCAAAATTTTAGCAGATTACCGCATACGTCAGACGTTAATTTGTCAATATGTAGGAGATTACCATTCTATGCCATTTCTTTCAATAGAGTGTCAGTGTTTGACCTTTGGAAAGTCATAATGACGCCATTATATTAGTAGATTATAAAAATTGTAAAAATCAAAAATTATGAAATCAACGCTAGACCGTTCTGACACTATTGTAGTAGCAGACTCGAGGTCCTGATGGAGAACGACAATATGGTCGATGATGGAACACGCTTGCTTAAAAGTAACCTATTAATTCTAAGTTCCTAATATAATTTGTATTTTTGGTGTGCAATAAAGAATATATCTATCTATCTATCTATTCACTCTTTATTTAAAGATTCCCAGGTTGTAGCCATCAGGAAACAGACTCGTGCAGGGAATTCCACTCCTTAGCTGTACCTACGCACAACAAATGAATGAATGATTTGTCTTATAAATTTAGACAAATTCTGCATAATAGGGCTGTGCATACTGGAAAGTTAGTTTAGGGTCGTCTACAAAAAGCAAGCAATCGAAATCATGGCCGTAATGGCAGCCTATATTTTGACGAATCCACAATGTTCATTGCACCATTTGTGTCGAATGTTATGAAAGTCTGACTTGTTGACAACTCAATGGCTATTGTTGGTCGGATTGGAAAGCGGGTATGTTTGTGAATGTTGTGTCTTGCCTGAGCCTTTTTGGCCTGGCACACGTCTTTTTTTGTTACGAAACCCATTAAGGATTACCTTGTTGTGCATCTGTCTGTCTGTCAAGACCCTTTATCTCGGAAATGCGTGGAGGTATCGAGTTGAAATTTAAACTGTATACTCAAGTCTATGGTCCCTTGAAGCTGTGAAAATATCATACTTCTTAATTAACGAAAAAAGAAGATATGGCCATATGGCTGTTTATGTCGCAAAAAACACTCAACAATCTCAAGGGAATCAAAATTGCCCATGAATCCTGAAATTTGGCATAAAGGTACAATAGTAACTTAAATAAAAAGATAGCAAGAATTTTGCTTCTGTTAAATTAGTCATAATTTTGATTGTTATACTATTTTAGACGTGATTCCAGAATGTATATATTAAAAGTTGGGTAAGAACATATAGAAGTGCATCACGTAAAATATTTTGACAGGGTCAAATTATTGCTATCATTTTCTAGTTTTAACGATTACTAAAAGTTAGCGATAGTTTAAAATAAGACTATTGTGTACAAGAGAACAGGCGCCATTGTCTTTTATGTTAGTTAATGTGACTAGTTAAATTTTTTTATTGTATTCTGTTGTTTGTCCTGTGCGTTAAATACAAGTTTCTTTTTCTTTATTTCTATAATTTTGAGCAGTGGTGGCTCAGGCAACTGCTCCGCTTTTTTTTTAATTGTTATAAACTAGTGCTTGCGATCCGACTGCGATTCCACCTGATGGTACGTAGTGATGCAATCGTTGATGGTGAGGAGCAATAGTTTATTAAGAGCCTATTCACTCTAGCATTGAAGACACCTAATTTATAATCATACGGGAAGACCGCAGCAGGCAAGTTGTTCCAGTCCCTCGATGTTCCCGGTATAAACGACGAGGCGAAACGCTTGGTCCGTACCGTAGAGGTTTCAACAAGGTTTTAACAAATTAAGAATTGTACGCCATGGTTTCAAATTTAGAAAATCACTTTACCCATAGCGCGCACTGGTGACTTTTGTCACCGTGACTGTTTCGTCACTCTTATCAAGTCCGTGGATATGTACGGAGATGCGCGCACGTTACGACGTGACAACTGGGCGACATTTGTGTACGCCCGTGACAAAATTGTCACTCTCGTCATCGGTCGTTCGCCATTTGTATTTTCATCAGGGACCGTACAACCCCGAATATAAGTTAATTCTTTCAAAAGGGTTACAGATTGTATGCCTACAGTAACGGAAAATGTTACCTCTTCGTAGTGTTAGCCCTTTCATAACACTAACGTTAGGGTAACCCTATCAATAAGTTAACTAGTTCAAGATGTTACCGGTTCCAATTGAAGCAGAAAACCCTTTGAAAGGGTTTGTCGGGGTAATCAAAGGGTTTTAAATAAAATCATTTTAAATTACGTTGGAGTGGAAGAATAGATTTTGACCTTCCCTTCGGGCACTAAATGATGAGTGAGACGATCCAATGACATTTATAATTCCGTAAAAAAGACAAGATTATACATGAAACAATCCCGACTATTCCAGAAAAAAAATACATTTAACTTTAAAATCACTGCAATAATAACCATAAAATAATCGTATGTGTATGGACTGTGGAGTCGCTAGATCCTAGATTACGTGTTGCGACTTGACGCGTACCTGCCGCATGCATGCAGTTTAATACTTTAAAGTAAGGCACGAGAGATAAAATTACAATATTTGTAGTCCAAATGGGTTACTCTGTTACAGTCGTTGAAGCGGTAACCCGTTCAAAACGTCTTACCGCTAAAAAGTATAAACCACCAAGAATGGGTTTTTGAATATACAGGTAAACAAATCGAAAGGGTTTGGAATTGGTTATCCATTGATGAGGGTTTTCGTAAATAAGTGTAACGAATATGAAATGGGTTTTAAAACAACACTTTGTCAAAACCCTATCAAAAACCCTTTCAATGGGTAACCAAAATGGTCCCTGATTTTCATATATTAATGCAGGTCCTAAAGTGCGAAGTAATTCATCAAAGCTTCTAACACTTTTTCGGAAATATCAAAAAAAATGATTTGGATGTTCTCGAAGTTTATAATACATAGTATAGAACTTTCCACTTAGTAGCCTGTCACTCTAAAGGGGGTATAACCAGTATTCTCGTTGCTTTCTTTTTCTCCCGAGTCTCATGAATTCACAGAGAACGACCGTCTCTTCGAAATCCATATCGGAAAATGACGCTTCGATTTCAAAAAAGTTTTGTCACTGTCTCTCTTCGTGAGCGCACTCCGCTTTGGAAACGTGACGTGACAGTGACAAACACTTTAAAGTCATGGTGACAAAAGTCACCAGTGCGCGCACCGTCTTACATTACGTAATGTATTTCATCACCACTGCTCTCAAAGCGATGAAGAAAAACATCGCGAAGAAACCAGCATATTCTAGAATCATAAATTCAAAAACATATTGTGACGTCCACTAACCCGCACTAGGCCCACGCGGCGGATTACGGCCCATTCTCTTTCCTACAGTCCTGAGTTCCATCAGTGGGAATATTATAACGCTGATTAAATTCATCTATTTTTACGCCTAAAGGTTTTATTTAATCGTGCACTGCATAAGTTGAGCTAACTGCATGCACCAGAGCTAGTGGTTCACGCATTAGGACAATGCACATCGCTCCCCTTCCTTCCTAACCTTTCTTTTAAATGGGTTGGTCGTATCGTTTTCAAAATGATATACGTATAAAGAGAAACTTAAAGTAAACGTCGCGTGATCTATGAATGGATCGTTGACCACGCGGCGTCTACTTGTGAACCACCTGACGTAGTGAACGTCAGGTGGTTCACAAGTAGACGCCGATTGGGTTGTGGTGCAGTCAGGTGTGTTGATCTAACGAACTATGGACCTTTAAAGATTTCTCTCGAAGTCACGGCTTTCTCTATATATATATTTTTTCAGAATTCTGTCAAGGTATCTTTTGACATATACTTACTACAAGAACTGTCTTTTTACTCGTCTCCTCTTCAACAGACATGCAAGACTTCGGCACCCTGTCCAGTACGACGGTGACAGAGGTGCTGATGCTGGAGATGAAGATGGCGCCAACGGCTAAGACTTACCTGGTCTCCGGTTATCCTCGCTCCATGAGGGATGTCGCCGAGTACTCTGATAAGGTATGTGAAGTCATCAGCATTATTCTGTACATTGAAAATATCAAAAAAATAAATGGCAGGGGGTGTTACTAGACCGACACAGAACCCAAAAATGTGGTTAAAAAATGTTTTGTCTGTCTGTCTGTCTGTTTGTTCAGGCATCACGCAAAAACTACCGGTTCGATTACGATGAAACTTGGTATAATTATTCTTTAATATCCTGGGCACCACACTGGGTACTTTTTATCTCGGAAAAGTATATACAATAAAATACAAACTTAATTTTGCGGTTCGATCCCTGTAGACCCGATTACTGTACCAACCGTAAATAATAAGTTTGTCGAAGGTTACGTCACCCGCAGTGGAGTTCAATAAGGGGAGCTGCACACGGCTTAGATACTGTAATATTTTATCTTAAGATACAATATCGTTCGCCATACAATTCAATGGACTATCACACACGACGAAGATATATAATAAATAATACTTCATATTTTCGTATCTCAAAAAACCTAATAAATCCATTTTCGACCTCTACGCGGACGAAGTCGCGGGCAAAAGCTAGTTAATTGAATAAAACTTTATGTAGCGTAGAGGTATATGGGGAGACTTAATGCAACAGGGCTTTCTCTACGAATCAACTTTTGAGTTGGAACGTTTTACAAGATTAACGATTCTAACGAGACTAGATGGCATTGTGTGAAAGTTGTTCAATATTATTATCATTTTTTTTTTTAATTATGGATAGAATAGAATAGAATAAACTTTATTGTACACCAAAATAGTAACAAAAACCTTTACGCTAACTTAAATCTATGGGTACAAAGGCGGTCTTGGTCGGATAGGCTCGCGTTTAACTACTATCTCACCTGATGGAAAACTTTGATGTGGCCGACGATGGAGCACGCATGCCTAGAAGTAACCTATTCACTCTTGTCTTAAGGACCCCTAGGTTATATCTATCAGGAAACACAGACCCCGGCAAGAAACTCCTCTCCTTAGCTGTACGCATAATGAATTTTTTTATGACCAAAACAGAACTGTTAAATGGATGGAGTAGTGTAGGAATAGCTCCATCCCTCTTTCTTGCTCGTAAATCTAACATATTAACACGTCATGTTAAAGCCCTAATTCCAAATCGCGAAGAATAAGAAAACGGAATCTTTGAAATCACTTAAAAATTTATCAGATTTCACTATTTAAGTCTGGTTAAGTCCAATCTACAAAGCCTTGAGCACAGGCGTAGGGTAGCCAGCTTTTCGGTGTTTTACAGGATGCATTTTGGAGAGTGTGCGCGGGATATGCATGACTTGATTCCATCATCTCTTTTCTACAATCGGACAGCCCGACGAACGGCGAGTATCTACCCTTAAGTTGTTGGAACCTCTACGGTCCGGACCAAGCGTTTCACCTCGTAGTTTATACCGCCTACATCGAGATACTGGAACAACTTGTCTGCTGCGGTCTTCCCGTCCAATTATAATTTAGGTGTCTTTAAGGCTAGAGTGATGAGAGTAGGCTCTTAATAAGCTAGCGCGCCTCACCATCAACAATTGCATCACTACTTATCATCAGGTGGGATCGCAGTCAAGCAATAGTTTATAACAATTAAAAAGAAAATTTAGTTCACCATCTTGATAAAATAGGCTTATTTAAACTATATAGTCGATCGATAGAGTGAAGACAGCCAGGATAAAAATCGGTATATTTATGTCAAGGGCGAGCCAACGGCCAAAGTAACAATTTATAAAATCGACAGCCGCCATACATATGTTTTGTGTCGATAATTATTTCGTCGATCGTTCTGATGGCTTTTGATTTTCGTGTTTATTAGAAATCACAGCAAAGATTTTATAACTATAATATGATGGATGTCGTCTCTCTACAAACTTACAAGTTTGATTCCTTTGGGATAATCTCAAAATTCAAGATAAAGCTGAAAATATCCTTAAGGAACTTCTAAACAAATTGGATCGACTTCTCAATAACTGTATTCGTTTTATATTTGGCCTTCGTAAATATGATCATATTTCTTCCTTCCGTTCTCACTTTAAATGGCTGCCTATCCGCCTCAGGAGATCCCTCAGATTCCTCTGCACGCTCTTCACTATTATGAATGATCCGTGTGCTCCTGATTACTTGAAAAAATATTTTAAATTACTGGACAGCTCTCATAATCTCAACCTTCGAGCATCCAAAAACATACTTCTTCATATTCCTTCTCACCGTACTGGGTTTATGGCTAATTCTTACACTTTCTCTACCATAAAACTCTGGAATGTGCTTCCCCTTGACATCAAAAAAGCTGAAAGTAAATTTTCCTTCAAGCGTAAAATTCGGAACTATTACTTGAAGTTTTCTCAATCTTAGTTCGGTCTTCGTCACAATTGCTATATTTTAAGTTCTCTTAATTAGAATGATTTCTTATGTATCATAGTATTTATTAGTTTATTATATTATCATATATACGTATTTTATTATTATAAGCCACTTAATTTAATGATACTACATTCTATTTCAAAAATATCTGTTATTTATTTATTGTGCACACCTACCACAGTGTTGTCTTTTTAACCCAATGGTTGACTGGTAGAGTATGCTTTGTGGCATTAAGTCCGCCTATGTACGACCACTGTACATGAAGTTTAAATAAATAAATAAAGATTATCCGGAGGGAAGACATCTAATGACTTCTACCAACCTAATTCCTAGAGTGGAGGGTGAGGGCGAGTCAAACTTTTACTGAGTAAACCCCACCTGTGTCTTTTACTTACCTTTTGCGTTTCAGGGCCACGTTAACTTTTTCAAAAGTTCCCGCAGCCGTAGCAGGCATCGGGAAATACTGTCGTGTCCGTAGTTTAAGGGATATCTTCTTCTCGGTGTTAAAATTATCCAATGACATCCCCCGTTCTTGGGCGGAGCGGAAGGGTGTGTCAGACTTTTAGTGACTAAAAACCCGCTCCTGTTCCTTCGTTGCCTTTCATACCAGGGCCGAGTCTTCCTTTCAGAAGTAGACCCTTGGTCCCAGTAGGCTTCGACCCTGCTGGGCTCCTACAGTTGCTAACATCTCCATGAGGCGCGCGTGGAACAGCACGCGCCGTCGACGACTTGGGCTCGGTCCGGACGGTTACCAGACGGTCGGACGGCGAGCCACCCATTACTCGCCGTCCGCAAGCCCGCGCCTACGGTGGCCGAAAATCGGGATCGGAATCCCGGCGGCGGTTAGGGCGTGAGGACCGTTGTCTCACGCGATCGGCCGCCTCCTTTGCTAGCACTACTGCTTCGCAGAAGGGGGCCTGCGTGGTGGATTACGGCCCATTCCCTCTCCTAGAGAAGAGGCCTGAGTCCCAGCAGTTGGAACATTGAAAGGCTGATTATACTATCGACACTATCACTTATGTAGTTACCATGTCGCCACATTAGATCCTATCACCTAATGAAGCCGCTCCCATAAAGGGTTAACTTACTACAGTTCCATTCAAAGTTACGGCGACAATCGTACAACAATATGGGTGCTCACTGAAAGGTCAAAATCCTTAGTGTTAGAAGGTGTTGCAAGGCTTTTCATAGAGTATTGTGTTACGGGTTAATTAGGTGAATTAAAATTGTGAGTCATCCACTTTGTTGCTGGTGGGTTATGCAAGTCATCGGAAAAAGGATTTTTTTTTTTAATGGAAAAGAGGAAGAGAAGGAGATTAAATAACTTCTCCCACTCTGGGTGGAGCGACAGGGACTGTCAGACTTTTACCGACCAAAACACACTCCTTCTCTTTCAGTTGGTCTTTGCGTTCCAGGACCGTGGTGACTCTGTCGAACTATCTCGCAGCCCAGAATCGAAAATGGATTAAGCTTGATGGCGAGATGTCAAAGCTTAAAAATGTTCCACTTAAAAGTGTTCCACTCATGCTTCAAGGAGATGTCAGAAAAATTGCCTGAGCCAGTTAAGGCGGACGCCTGCCAGGGCTGTGGTTCGAAGAAGTTACTATAACGCTCGCAAAATAGGCCAATTGTAGGAACACTGGTTTTAGTGAATAAGATCATTGCATGCTGCTGAAAAAGTGGTTTTCCGCTCTTTATATAGAGAACAGAACACAGGCTATCATGCCTCAAGGTTCCATTCTGGGTCCTTTGTTATTTGTGTTGTTCATTGCAGATATTAAACAGTGCTTCCATCATTCTATGCTTCACAAAGTTGTAAGAGTCATTTCTGATGCATATCGATTGCAAGACGACCTGCACACACTTGAGATATATTGCATCCGTAACTAACTCTAGTTAAGTTTGAGAGCAGTGGTGGCCGAGTGATAACGGCCCTGATTTACGAATTGAAGGTCGCGGGTTCAAACCCACCCAGGCGCATTACTTTGTATAATTTATTTCATTCAATTTATTTCACCTTAAAACGGTGAAGGAAAACACCGTGAAGAAACCGGCATGTCCTAGAACCAAACATTCGAAGACATGTATCCGCACTGGGCCTGTGTGGTCGATTTAGTTTTTGAAATTAGCATTACGCACAAACGTAATGGGATTATGTCAGCGACCAATATTAAGAAGGTCCTTTTCCACTCGCCTATCGTCAACATCGAGCATGGTTTAAAAGCTTGTTCCTTCATCTAACGCATTCCAACGCGATGTTTGACGAAAAGGCAACGCGAAAAAAGAGAGATAACGCCTGAAAACTCTGTTAGCATTCGGTAATGCCGTGATTTACTCGAATATTTTACAAAACTTGTTCCAGGAAATACGTGTTTTTTTTTTAAACCCTTAATAGTTTTGGAAAAAAATTGTCATCATTCAAAATCTCGAATAAATATGCAAGGCTTCTATTGATGTATTTTTTTATATTTTTAATATATGAGTACATTATGGAGGGCAAACGCCGTAACCGCCTTCACGTAAAATAACAGATTTTCAGAGGTCTTTACTAGATTAGTTTTACACAAATTTATATTTTGATTTCTATAGGAGCTGAGATAATATCCACAAGATAGCTGTGCATCCAAAATATCTTGAGAAATATGTGTAATAACATCATAATCACGTAAGAGCGGTTGTATGAATTTTTTTCTCGAAAAGGACGCTCTTGTGTGTATCTTTCGCATTGACCAATTATATGAAAAATATTTTTTCAATAAGGAGTGCACTTGATTTTAATAAACTTTCTAGGGACCTTGATATCGACTTGTTCTGCACCAGTGTGGCGACCTTACGACGGCAAATAGCACAGAATTTTTTCAATGATTAACTTCTCTCGTTAGTAATTAATTGACTTGTGTGTAATTGTTTTATCGATATTTTTTTTATCTATGTGTTGAGGCTTGTAATGAGCGATTTGATAATATTACATTCTTTATATAATTTTTCCTATTTGTCTGTAAGCTTTCCATAAAATAAAGTAATTAAATAAAAGTAAGACACTGAGCAGTGGTGGCCGAGTGGTTATGGCCCCGACTTACAAGTTGTAGATCGCGAGTTCAAACTCAGCCAGACGCATTACTTTGTGTTATTTATTTCATCACTACTGCTCTCAAAACGGTGAAAGAAAACATCGTGATGAAACCGGCATGTCCTAGAACCAAAATTTCGAAGACATGTGACATCCACCAACCCGCACTGGGCCCGCGTGGTGGATTACGGCCCATTCCCTCTCCTAGAGAGGAGGCCTGAGTCCCAACAGTGGGAATATTATAAGGCCGACTATGCTAAGACACTACCTCGCGCCCCAACCAGAGCGGGTGAAGTAATTAATTAATTCCTACGTAAACACAGTAAAAAATATTACAAATATATGTTGATATTTTTCCAACCGTGTTTAGTATTGTGATGTCACTTAGTTGATAACTGTCGCCAATATCGCTGCTGGTGTGATAGACGGAGCTTTTAATGTCAAGGACTGCTATGGGTTCCTATAATGAGAAATAATATTGCGAATTTGACACAGCAACGTCTAAATACAAGTTATCACATCATTAGTGTTTCGAGTGATATGGGCTTTTTGGACTTTTGGAGAGCAGTGGCGGCCGCGACTTACGAGTTGTAGGTCGTGGGTTAAAACCCAGCCAGGCGCATTACTTTGTGTAATTTAGTTCATCACCACTGTTCTCAAAACGGTGAAGGAGAACATCGTAAGGAAACCGGCATGTCCTAGGACCAAAGACGAAGACATGTGACATTCACCAGTCCCCACTAGGCTCGCGTGGTGGATTACAGCCCATTCCCTCTCCTAGAGAGAGGAGGCCTGAGTCCCAGCAGTAGGAACATAAAAAAGGCTGATTATACATTCAGTCAAAAGAGTATCGGCAATGGATGATTTGTTTATGGTTCCAAATTCAAATTTTTGTTTTTTTGTAGTTGTTAGATTGGCACAACTGTTTTCCATTTTGGCGCGGAGTTTAAGTTGCATCTGTTATTTATATTAAATACAGTGCTGGTTTTAGTAATATCATATATAGTGTGTATTGCGAATTTCATAATGGACAAAAATATCGAACAAAGAGTTTGTCTTAAATTTTGCATCGCCAATGGAATTTCGTGTTCGGAGTCACTGAAAATGTTACAGAAGGCTTACGGAATCGACTTTATCAAAAACTCGTGCTTATGAGTGGTTCAAAGCGTTCAAAAGCGGTCGAGATGTGATGGAAGATTTGCCTCGCTCTGGTAGGCCGACAACGTCTGCAACTGAAGTTAACATTGCAAAAGTGAAGAAAATAGTGACTGAAAATCCCCATTCAACTCTGAGAGAGATAGCCGCCGAACTTTCTGTATCTTACGAGTCGATCCGTACCATTTTAACTAATCATTTGGGTATGAAACATGTTGCTGCTCGGCTAGTCCCAAAAGATCTGAATTTTCTCCAAAAACTCAATCGCATGAAAGTCGCTGAGGACATGCTAGAACAAGTCAGTTCGGACCCAACATTCATGAAACGCATTGCATGTTACTGGTGACGAGACGTGGGTTTACGAGTTTGACATGCAAACTAGTCAACAAGCTTCGGAGTGGCGCCTTCCAACTGAACCGAAACCGAAAAAACCACGCCAAAGTCGATCAAAAGTCAAAGTCATGTTGACTGTTTTCTTTGACTATCGCGGTGTTGTGCACTCTGAATTCTTACCGGAAGGTCTAACGGTAAATAAAGAATATTATTTGAGCGTTATGCGGCGTTTAAGAGAGCGAATTCGACGAAAAAGGCCAGATTTGTGGAAAGAAAATTCTTGGATTTTGCACCACGACAATGCGCCTTCGCACAAGGCTATCATTGTGAACGAATTTTTGACCAAACACTCAACAAATACCATCCAGCAACCACCATATTCACCAGATATGGCTCCTGCTGACTTTTTTCTTTTTCCTAAACTCAAATTACCACTTCGTGGCACCCGTTTTCAATCGATAGAAGACATAAAGGAGAATTCGCGGCGAGAACTGAACTCAATTCCGAAGCAGCGTTTAAAAAATGTTTTGATGAATGGATTATTCGTTGGCGCAAGTGTATCGTTTCTAAAGGAGCATACTTTGAAGGTGATAAAATAAACTTCGATGAATAACAGACATTTTGTGTATTATTGATCTATTCCCGGTACTTTCTTGACAGAGTAGTACATAAGCATTATTTTTTTTTTACAAAATATATTAACTATTTCGACTTTGTGATGATAAAAATGTAAACGAAGATACATAAATAACTGGTATATATCATTATCAGACAGGATATAAAAAATACGCGTATTTAAAAATAAGCACTTGAATGAGGAGATTTTGTGTTGCAAAAAAAGAAACTAAGTACAGTCACGAGCAATAAGATATGTACATTTTCATATTTTTTATCTTTCTAAACTTCTGCTATTCGAGGAATAAACTGTACGATAAATGGTTTTTAATTACTTAAGTACCACATAGGTAATTTAGAACCAATTGTCGTACACATATTTCTTCGACGACAGAAGTTAAGACAGATAGAAAATGTGACAATGTATATAACTTTTTGCTCGTGACTGTACAAAACAAAATATTCAAAACTAGAATTACTGAAACATACTTGACTTTCACCGTTTTCTGCATTTGAACTTAAGATATAGTTAAACTATAATGTTACTGAAATCAGAAAAGTTTATTTCATATAGACCAATTACAGGCACTTTTCAATTGTCAAAATGTCATCATCATCATTTCAGCCTGAGTTTGATAATTGTGCAACTTCGAATTAATAACTGGGCAACCCGTAGTAGGTAGATCGCTAATGGATTATTTGAAATAGTCGTTCGTCGTCGTAATTCTTTAAAGTAGAGTTGTATGTCTTTTCTTCACGGTTCTCAATCAAAGTAATACACATTTGACTAGTAATCAGTATTTTTGGAGTTTCCTTGAAAAGTCCCTAAAATTACCTAACATTTTGGTTCTTCGAGCCGGATTAGAATTGTAAACAGTGAATTTACGAAAAATCTTGCGTGGGTTTTATTCAGTAAAAGTCTGACATTTCCTGTCAATTCGCCCAGAGCGTAAGAACATATTTGATGATCTCTCACCCCAAAAATAGGATAAGTAGGGCAGGTGTAATCCATAGCTTCCCTTTTAATTAACTTATTGGACCCTGTCAGATATAAAGGCATGCCAATCCTTATCAGTTATCAAATTGAAACCGTTCAGCACGTAAATGGCCGGTGGAAGCAACCCCTAATTATTTATTAATTTGTCACCCCCATTCGCATCGTCGCGTGTTACCGTCGTGGTTCACAGGTAATAGTTATCGACTGATAAACACGTGACCATAATGACGTGTCCTGACGTATTTATTTAGTTACACTCATGTGTGTGCCTCGTGTAGAGAATTTGGTCCTATTGGTAAATTACAAAAAGGGAAAGATTTTGGGGGACTGGTCTAGTGGCTAGTGACCCTGACTGCTATGCCGGAGGTCGTGGGTTCGATTCCCATCCAGGACAAATGTTTGTGTGATGAGCACGATCATTTGTTCTGTGTCTGGGTGTAATTTAGATATCTACGAGTATAATATCTATGTATTTAAAAATGTATAAGTATGTTTATCAGTTGTCTAGTACTCATAGCACAAGCTCTGCTTAGCTTGAGACTAGACGGCGTTGTGTGATGGTTGTGGAATATTATTATTATTATTCGTATTTTTGGGTTTTTGTTTGAAATGAATAAACTTAAAAACTACTTGACTCATTTTAAAAATTCTTTTGCCATTATAATGCTTAATTAATACCGAGTGAAATAGGCTTATATTTTATACTTTCACACAGGTGAAGCCGCTTGAAGATGGCTCAAATGCTAGTAGGCTATAATTTCAATGAAAGAAAGAATAAAAGAAAAAAAACGTTTATTCGTACTTCACACATACAGTTGAATTAAAAAATACAGCAGAATTAGGATACATTAGAAATAAGTATAAAAAAAACTTTAAAATCTGTGCAAGGCCAAAAAGGCGCCTAACTCAGCATATGCTGCGATATTTAAAACGATAAATAACGCAGCGTTGGTATTCTGTTAGGGCCCGTGGTGACGCCACGGTCACACTCACGAAGGTTAAATAAAACTATATAAGGTGTTAAAAAATTAACTTTAAGAATTTCGTGGGGACATTGTTCTCCTCATTATAAACAACTTTTACTATGGGACCAAACCTGAAATCATGAAAAAAATCAGCTGTTCTCCCTAATGTTTGTAATTCATGTTCGCATAACTCGTCAAAATGTATGGAGCAGCTGATTTTATTTCGCTATTTTAGATTTTTTTTTTTAGATTCCCATAGTAAAAGTTGTTCATAATGAGGAGTACAATGTCCCCTCGAAATTCTTAAAGTTAATTTTTTAACACCTTGTATAGGTATCGAAACAAAATAATAAATACAAACATTAATAAAACAAACATTGGAAAAAAAAATACATAAAAATAATAAAATAAAACTTTCCCTCCCTCCCCTCCCCCCGGGGAGGAAAGTACTGTAATTCCAAGCGAGCGAAGCAGCTGGCAAAAGCTAACATAAGACAGCAATGTGAATCACATATTCCTGAAGCCTGTACTTTATAATTATACCGCGAAACATGACAGCGTGAAAAAAGTTGACTTTGGCTTTGAAAGTACAGATAATACTTGTAATCTATAAATAAGTTTCTTGCCTTTTGTTAGGAACACCTAATTTGTCTTCTGATGTCATGTCTATTGAAGAACTACTTGGTATTTGGAATCAAGAAAGAAAATAATCATTTCACTTCACATGAAAGCGATGGCAATGAACTTGAGACCTCTAGGAGTTTTTTTTTTACAAAATAGCTAGATAGAATAGAGTCTTACATAATGTTTACTTTTAAAGTTATTTCCGAGTGGAAAATGATTAAATTAATTTTATAAAGGCGTGTATGGTTTTTGCTTCTTTATTGATCTCCTTTACGTTCAAACGGTTGAAAGACTTTGGATATAATTTGACAGACGCGTAGACCATGTCCCGGAATAGGATGATGAGATGAGAATGATTTTTTTTTAACGTGGGTAATCATCAGAGGTCGGAATTAGGTAGAGTTATTTAAGTACTTATACCGATTTCATATAGCGAAAGAATAAAGTGGATATGCCTCAAATCCCGAGATTAATTTAAAAAAGCAGATTTTTTTTTTAAGGTTATTCTTTATTCTTTATTGTACACAAAATTTTATACGATCAACAAAAAATAGGACAGTTGATGTACATAGGCGAGCTTAACCCAAAACTGGGTTTTCTTACAGCAAACCATACGATTTAGAAAGAAAATTAACAAATTTTGAGGAACTTTAAATGTACAACAAAAAATTAAACATAAATTAAATCTAACTTAAAATTAAAAATATAATAAACAGATATGTATACAGCACACTATACATAAACATTATATATACAATAAATAAATACTTATAAACATACCTATATATGGGTCATGTTGATAAAAAATGTTCCCTAATTCTTCCCCTGAAAACCTCCAACGACGGGCTAGCTCTCAATGCATGTGGAAGAGAATTCCAGAGGCGCACAGCACGATCGGTAAAAGATCCACTGTAGCGGACTGTGTGTGCTGTACGGTTATCAGAAATATAACAAAGAAAATTTCTCCCTGCATTAATGACGAGGAGGAGGAAGTGTATAAATTTGTTAACCGTAACTCAGATTTTTTTTTTCGTTGTGTCAATCATCCGATGATATCCCCCGCTCCTGGGCGGGGCGGGAGATAGTGTCAGACTTTTACAGACTAAAAACTCACTCCTAGTCTTTCGTTGCCTTTCATACTAGGGCCGAGTCTTCCTTTCGGAATCAGACCCTTGGCCCCAGTAGGCTTCGACCCTGCTGGGCCCCCTACGGTTGCTGACATTTCCTTGAGGCGGGCGTGGAACACTAAGCGCCGTCGACGACTTGGGCTGGGTCCGGCCAGTTACTGGACGGTCGAACGGCGAGCTACCCATTGCTCAAGGTCCACGAGCCCGCGCACTTTTCAGAAATCCCGGAAGATTCATATTAATATTAACATTTCGATGCAATTACATGAATAACCCTACCTAATTCCGAACTCTGGTAATCATCAAATGATTTCTCTCTATCTAAGGCGGAGTGGGAGATCGTATCAGACTTTTTCTGACTAAAACCACACTAATATTCCTTCATTTGCCTTTTACGTTCTAGGATTACTGGTTTCCCTTTCAGAAGTCGGCCCATGGCTCCAGTAGGCTTCGGCCCTGCTACGATCCCTACTTAAGGCGCGCGTGGAACACTACCAGCAGTCAACGAATCGGGCTGGCTTACGGTGGCTGGTACTCTGAGAATTATCGGCCCATCTTTCTTAGGGTTTTCCTTATCTGCGTTTACCTTGTAGTTCAATATTACAACCAAAATAACTTTTTTTTTCTACCGTAGATCCAGACCATAAACGGCGTGGTTCTGGTGAGCTGGCGCCAGCGGGTGCTAGAGCGCCAGATCGAGTACGGAGCTCGGCTCGGCCATGTGGTGCTCAGCCTGGCGAGGATGGAGCTCAACAACTTCTACAAGAACGTCATGCCCGTGGCTGATTACTTCGATCAGACTAATATGCTGATTGCGGTAAGTGGAAATTCTTTTTTTTTATTTAGGTTTTTTTTTATCTACAGGATCAGCTTGTTTTGTTAAGGAATTTATTGATTTAAAAAATGCAAAGATTTCTTGTCCGATTCTCGGCTAAGTCAAGTGGCATTTTCGGTTCACTTTTGCCATTTGGTAACTGTATATTTTTCCAATTATATATGTATATACTTCATTGTAAATAAATATACAATTGACGTCCATATCGTATTCTGCGATCTCTTCCAAGTAATCTGGAATGGATACGAAATGGGGTTGCACTTGTCGCATTATAAATACAAATTAAACAGTTTATCATTGTTCAAATACGCCTATTTTACCTACTAGAACCTAACTTTATAATATAAAAAATTCCGTTATCAAATACTCTTAGCACTTAAACTTAGTTTTAGTAATGGTCGGGTTAAACTTAACGTACCCTTCAATGAAAGTAACTTAAATAAAAATTACTGTAAATTCTGATTTTTAACCGAATTCAAAAAGGAGGAGGTTCTATGTTCGGCTGAATGTATGTTTTTTTTTATGTATATTCACCGATTTCTCGGTAAATTGTTGACCAATTTTGAATTTTTTTTTTGATTCTCTGGCTATGCTTCCGAGTTGGTCCCATAGAAATATTGTTATGATGTGATCACGAACTTCGAAGATACGGAACAGATCTCCCCATAGGATCACAGCATAACCGTCGTAACAAGTGAAATTTCTTTGTTTATGCATGTAGTCGATGACTGACTGAAAGAAGATTGAGAATATATCGAACTGATCTGATGATGAAGCCTGAAGTTAGGCATCGGAACTCTGTCTTATATTAATCTAATTTAACCGTGTTTGGGATTATTAGAATTGTTATGAGATGCACTCTGGCTATAAGGTATTTAAGTTTGGCTGAGGGGTACGTTTTAGTTGTGGTACTAAAAAGTGTAAAATTAAAGACTTTTTACGAAAAAAAAAAATACAACCGACTTTATTGTCAAAATAAAAAACACTGAAAAGTGCGAAATAATTGTAATTTCTGAAATCGGTGTTAAATAACGGAAATACAAAACTATTATAGAAATACCGACTTCCGAAATCAAAGTTATTTTGCACTTTTCATTATTATTTTTTTACATTGAAGTCGGTTGAATTTTTTTTTTGTAAAAAGTTTTTTTTCTATAAACTGAGGTGGCATCAAAGGGTCAAAGTTCTTAATGGTAGTAGGTGTTGCAATACTTGTTATTAGGTGTTGTAGGTTATTAGGTGAAATAATATTGCGAGTCATCAGTTATAACTAATAACTGATGAGCTTGTGGGTTACGATGACTTATCGGAGATTACGTTTTTAGATGAGAAACCATCACCTTACTGCTTCCGCTCTGTATGCCTATCTGTTACCTTTTCTCCCCTTAACGGTTGAACGGATACGAATAAAACTTAGCACACCGGTAGACCGTGACCCTATATATAGCACATAGTATATATTTTTATATCGAAAGTATGTTCTCTTTAAATTATTTTCGACTTTCACGCAGACAAACCCACTAGTAGAGGCTAGTAGCCTACAGTAAAATCATCATCTTTCTGCCCTTGCCCCATTTTATTTGGAGTTGGCGCAACGCGTTTTTTTCTTCCATTCTGTCCTGTCACTCGTCACGCTATCACTAACTCCCTTTTCTTTCATATCACTTCTCACACAATCCATCCATCTTTTCTTTGTCCTCGCTTTCCCTCTTCATCCATCCACATGTAAACTCATAACTCTTTTAGCAACATGCGTTTCATCCCTCCTCTTCGCAGGACCATGCTAAGACAAACGATTCGCGCCACTTTCAAACTTCCCGTTATATTCTCATTTCTCACTTTATCCATTCTTGTCACATCACACATCCATCTTAACATTCTCATCTCCGCTACGTGCAATCTTTTTTCATCCGTCTTTTTCGCAGCCCAACATTCTGATCCATACAGTATGACAGGCCTTATCACGGACTCAGGTTTACAATGTCCGTGTAATCAGTGGCGTCTTGGCGCCATAACCTTCCGTAGGTTCCTTATCCTTGACGAAAACGATTGCCTTATTTACTTATCTGTCAGGCCGTTTGTCGGTCAAGGCTTGGAAGCTTTTTGAAGGTTAGGATTTAGAGGTGGTGAATAGGTACCTACAACATATTCATCCTTCATCCAGACATGCTTCTTTTATTTTAAAATTTGGAATGTGTTTATTTATTTTTGTATTATACTTTATACTAAACAACAAATAACACTGAAAAGAAATCTATTTCATAAAGAACATCAAAAAATCAACAATATTTTTTTCTTTCTACTATTGGGATCATTAATACTTTCGTAAATATCATACAAGAATTCGTTCGTGTGTCCACAACCATTTCTACTCGTACGTAGTTGTATTAGGTAACCAGTACCTATTGTTGACTTGTGTGGTTTATTATTATGTATTTCTTTGGTTTGTTTGTTTTGTGTTCATCCTTGCTAACTGATCTGACTACGGCTGGCACTGAAAATCAGCGCTGTGGCTCTGTCTTGCACATGAGCCCCAGCATTTTGCTGAGCGCTGGCCGTTTTGCGCGGATGTGACGCATATCTTCCCAATATACTATAATGTTGTTTTTTTTTTATGGTATGCGCCATGTTTGACGTAAATAAGTAAACTCTTTTTCTTTCTTTCTTTTGTGTTCATGCCCTTTACTCGACTAGAGAGTCCAACGAGGTTTCTTTAGATTTGACGGATCTACCCGATACCAGCTTGATGAATTGAGAGGCGAGCCAGGAGGATCATTAGCAATGATGCACTCGTTGAGTCGAGGCTTCAAAATCTTGAGCATCGACGTCGAGTTGCAAGCCTGTCGGTTATCTACCGTTTGCATTTCGGGGAGTGTGCGTCGGAATTGCATAACCTAATTCCGCCTAGCCCGTTCCATCATCGGACCTCCAGGCGTATGGTAATGCGCCACTGGTACATGGTGGACATCCCACCAACACGCACAAAACGTTTTGGGAACACATTCATTCTTGCCAGAATCTGTTTCCTGATGGCTACAACCCGGGAATCTTTAAGTCAAGAGTGAATAGGTTACTTCTAGGTAAGCGCGCTCCATCGTCGACCGCATCGTCGCTTTCCATCAGTTGAGATAGCGGTCAAGCGCGAACCTATCAAGAATAAAAATAAAATAAAAAGATTATTCAATTATTGTAAGCTCCTAACATATGCTAGGTTCATGACCGTGAAAGTATTAATCTGTTTACTATACATGTTGTTTATCGTTTTTGTTTGCCTACTCTAAGGACGTTTACGATGATTACAATGGACTCTTTAACATTCATAACATTTTGGTTGAGTCATACATACATACGTTCTACTTAGATGATTGAAAATGGATCCGTAGCCATTCATTTGGAGTTTGATCGATTTTGTTTTTGGTGATTTCGATTTTACCTTATTTTCCAGAACTTTAGAGGATTGATAGAGCCTAACACTTTTCCCGCGACTTCATCCGCGTTTTGAGATAAAAAATCGTCAAATGACTTCTTTTGCTCTAGAGTGGAGCGGGCGTGTCAGAATTTTTGATGATTAAAAAACCCACCTATGTTCCGTCATTTACCCATTTGCCTAAGTAAATCTTTCAAACGTTCTACTAACTTAACTAAAAATATCTTTTTTAGATTATGCTTTATCAAAATAATCTTTCAAAATGTAATCGCAGCTAATAAATACTTAGCTATCACAAAACGTAACGCGATAAACACTAGACTACGAGATCGTATACACACACAACATATCATCGTATCCCACATCATATTCTTAAAATATCTGGTTTATAGACAGTATATCTATTTACGTAGTAGGTATACAACGAAGTGGCTTTCTGTGTCTGTCTATTTATAAAGGAAGGAGAATGTTTTGATGAAAACTTTAACACCTCTTAAACTGTATTTTAAGGGTAGTTTTAAAAAACTAATGATGACCGTCCCTATTATTCATTTTGATTAGAATTTGTGACAAGTTTTAAGTTTATTAACCAAAAAAATAAGATCCTCCATACAATCTTTAATCTCCCTAAATTGTTCTATTGGGGGTAGTTCTAAAAACAAATGGAGATCCGTAACCATAAAGGGGTGACCAAACGGTTGCAAACCAACGTTCCAACCAAGGTGACCTTGCTAGTTTCAATCCGTGTAGACAGCAGTTGTAATCCATGACCTTCAACGACCTTGGTTGGGAGTCGTGTTTTCCCTACCACCGGACGTGTTGGCGCGTGGTTTACATCCATGTAGTCGCTAAATAAAATAAACACATCAACTAAGGTCACCTTGGTTGGAACGCTATTTTGCAACAATCTGGTCACCCCTTAAGGGTCGACCGACCTTTTCATTCTTTTCAAGCGATACTGCCCCGACGACGTGGCTGAGCGTTGAGATGACGTCAGAACAAAGGAATCGGGGGCGTGGCCTACTCGAGGCGTTCGACGCGAACGATACGATTGTAACTTGGCTAGGGGGGCTGATCTTTTAAGAATCTAGATTAATATAATTAATCACACATTAATAATTATTTCACACTGAAAGTGCTCGCCGCGTCGCTGCCATTCTGGTGTGACACAACCCTGACACTAACGGATATCCGAAATAAATAAAAAAATCATAACCGTATCCGAAACAAAAGTTTCGGATAGTTTCGAATAAAGGCGTAGTCTAAATGACAGGTTACGACAGATTTTCGTTTGTTTTGCCCAGCCAAACAAATAATAATCTAAACTAGAATAAATAATAATCTAGACTAGAAATAAAAGTCAAATCTTGTTAACTGTATTTTACTTTTATTATTTTAAAAATTTAACCGAAACTAGCGGACAACCCGAAATTATAACATACCAGTTATATCCGTATGTAGATGAAAACTTTTTTATTTTAAAGAGTTATGAGATAAATATCAAGAGACGTTTGCCTTTGCAATATTAGTGCTATTATGTACTATGATATTTACCTGAATCAGGATAGCTGTCTATATTAATAGTTCAGATAGTCTACAAACAACTATAACAACGATTTTTATGAATGTTGGACTACTTCCAACAATATCTTTACTGTACATATCGTATCTTCTCTATAATAAACAAATGACGTAATCACAGATTATGCATGCTGCACGTATAAGAATTTGGCAACTAGACTGGTATTTCAACAACTGACGTAACGGCCCATTAGCTCAGTTGGTTAGAGCGTCGTGCTAATAACGCGAAGGTCGCGGGTTCGATCCCCTCATGGGCCACGATTCTCTTTTTCCTTTTTTACACGCTTTAAAAAAAGCGTAAAAGCTACATAATTAAATAAGTCTCCATATTTTAATGATATATGTCCGAAATATTAATTTATCGAATCCTATTTCAAATAAAATAATCCCCATCATTAATATGGTTCGCTCTGAAAAACGGACCAAAAACCTAACCGTATTTTTTTGTTTTTTGTTTAACTATTTATATTTGTTTACCAACAGAGTGACATATTCGCAATAGCGAAAAAACTCTTTAAATAAAGTTTAAAAAAAAAGAAGTCGATAAGTTTGTACCAAATTCACTAAAAGTAAATCGTTGAATAAATTTTCAGCCGAAAAGGCATATCTTATCTTTTATATATGTATTATAATTTATATAAAAGGAGAAACTGAATGCTGAAACTAAAAGTTGAAAGTGACATTTTGAAATTTTCCTTTTATGACGTAGGCGAGCAATAAGAAAGCATATAGCATATTCAGCCTTATTATGTTTCCACTGCTAGGACTCAGGCATCCTTTCTAGGAGAGGGAATGGGCCGTGATCCACCACGCGGGCCCAGTGCGGGTTGGTGGATGTCACATGTCTTCGAATTTTTGGTTCTAGGTTTCCTCACGATGTTTTCCTTCACCGTTTTGAGAGCAGTGGTGACGAAATAAATTACACAAAGTAATTCGCCTGACTGGGTCTGAACTGGCGACCTGAAACTCGTAAGTCAGGGCCGTTACCACTTGGCCACCACTGCTCTCGAAAGAAAGCAGAAAGGAATTTTTTTAAATTCACCCCCTAAGGGGATGGATCGGGGGTCCAAAGTTTGTATGGAGAATCTTTCTTTTGAGCGGCGAGGCCGCTGGCAGAAACTAGTTTCAATATAAAAAAAAAAACAATCAATATTTGAAACGATACATTGTATTATTAAATAGACAATCGCTTTTTCACTCGCCACAACAGCATATTAGTGTTAGTTCTGGAGGACTCGAAGCTGGTCTTACAAGGCGGGTATTATCCAAATTGTAGGTTATTATACAACGGCCATTTGCATTTGTAATGAGAAAATGGCCGGTTACCTGCCCCTTGTCGTTGCAGGAAACCCCTTGTGTTTTAGGTATCTTTTGAATATGTAGTCAACGAATTATTGATTTAGCAATGGTGGATAGTTTGTGTATTAAGAACGTCAATATTGATTAAAAATTTAAAACTGCGGAGACCGCACTCGCGCGCCTAGTTTAATGTCTTTTTCAAATTTTTTTAAGTTAAATACGATACGTCTAACAGACAAGTTTAACTTGGGTACGTGATAAGGTATTAAAAGAAAAATGGAGTTGTAGCGACATCTATGGCTTCACATAAGAACTAATCCTGCATCGCGCAATCGGAACAGCCCGAAAACATCTATCGGGCAGTTGCCCACCAGACATAATATCCGTCTGGTCTGAGGATCCTCCCTTTTCAACGGAGGTTTGCGGGACTTTACTCTCTGTTCCGCATACCTCTAAAGAGTAATAATCCCTATCATTAGTATGGTTAAGTTCGCTCTGAAAAACCTAACAGTAATATTTTTTTTAACTTTATATTTGTATACCAACAAAGTGACATATTCGCACTAGCGAAAAAACGAAACACAGAAAAGTTTAACTTGGGTACGTAATGTGGTATTAAAAGAAAAATAGTGTAGTTAATTCTTTCTTCTTGTCATTAAAACAAAAACGTTACTCCACACTAGCAATTAATCCTGTATCATAATGGATTAATCTGCAAAATAAAATATTTATAAAAATATATGCTCGTGGACAAAATAATTGTAACTCTTGTAACGAGTATCAGATACCCCCAAAAAACTGGTTTTGTTTCTTCGTTATTTAATACCGACTTCTGAAGTGAACAAGTAATATTTTATAGGCACACTTCTAACGTTTATCCATTACAAGTGTGCCTATAAATATTTTAAAGTTCCCTCGATTTCTCCAGGATGCCATCATCAGATCCTCACCTGATGAACACCTGGGATTTAATTATCCATTTAAAGAAAAAAAAGAATATTCCGAATCGGTCCAGTTCCATCTTCTAATAAATCGAGGAACTTACACAAACCATGAATAAGAAATATGTAAAAGATTTCGATGAATTTGGTACTTCCACCTTTTTTGAAGTCGGTAAAAAAAGGTCTATCGTCGTCATTTTTGATGTTTTAATTATTTGGACTTAGATACTTCGATTTTTTTGACATTTTTAATTATTTGGACTTTGGAATATTTTTTTTTACATACATACACTACACGTACACATAAAACTTTACAAACACAACACTTTAAAAACATGTTAAATTTCTTTTAATCTAACTATAATATTAATTTAATTTAATATCACTTTATTCTGTTTTGTATTCTATAATTTGTCATTTGTATTTTTTTGTATGTAATTCGTGATTCTATTAAATTTTGTTTTTCTTTTCTTTTATTGTGATCTTCATTATGTAATTTGTTAATTGATTATAAGTTTTTGTTTTTCTTTTGTAAATGGAACGCTGTCGTCTTTCTCCTGAAGGTGGGCGTTAATAGTTGCGACACAGTTCCTAACTACTGTAGCTATTTTCATACGCAAACAATTTGTAAATGTTTTTTTCTGTTCCAATAAAAGATTATTATTATTATGTCGTTTATTCAGTTAACATAACATATAAATTATATTTTTAAATATTCCAATAAAAAACAAAAAACCTTGAAAAAAAAATAGTAGCCCACCGGTATCGGGAACAGAGTCCAAGCTACCGGTGGTCAGGGCCCCAGAGAGAGGAACCTCCTAACTATACGAGCTGTGTCCAGGAGTACCGTTTTATTATTATTATTATTTTACAAGTTGAAGTTTGGAGAGTTGGTTGATTCCGCCATCAACTTTCTATCATCGGACAACCCGACGTACAGCGAGTGTCCACATTTACGTTGTTAACACCTCTACGGTCCGGACTAAGCGTTTCGCCTTGTCGTTTAAACCGCGTACATCAAAGGATTGGAACAATTTGCCTGCAGAAGTCTTCCCGTCCGAATATAACTTAGGTGTCTTCAAGGCTAGATTGAATAGGTTCTTAATAAACTAGTGCGATTCACCATCAACGATTGCTTCACTGCTTACCATGTCTATATCATTAACTAGCTTCTGCCAGCGGCTTCGCCCGCGTGAAAGTAGGTTTCTCCTAACAAACTTTGGTAGATATTTATAAGATCTACAATTATTTAGAACATTTTATGGTTTTATCTTTTATAGTTTAGGCAGCGTACGCAAAATAAGTAACTTTTCTGGTTGACTTTTTACACATTGTGCCCGAAAAACTCAAATATCTTACGGAACCCTATTTTTTTTCCAAAATAAAATATAGCCTATGTTACTCGTGGATAATGTAGCTTTCGAATGGTGAAAGAATTTTTAAAATTGGTCCAGTAGTTTTTGAGCCTATTCATTACAAACAAACAAAGTTTTCCTCTTTATAATATTAGTGTAGATAAAAAAATATAACAAATAAACTGCAGTATTAGACCCGTCGTAAAAGCCTTAAAATGGCTCTGATGAATAAGTTATGTATGATACGTCATGCACGAGTCTACCAATCGTTATTTTGTGCCAAGTCATTCCGCGCTTATAAAATATTTTTACAAAACATGTACCATGCAGTTCACCCCTATCATGAAAATGTTGCAGTGGATCATTCCGAAAAGTTATTGAGACTGGGCAGTAGTGAAGGTGGCGGCTGCGTTGGTTTTGACTTTTAAATTGAAAGTAGGTACTCTGGCAGTTTTTAGGATTTCGTAGCTCAAAAGGAAGAAACGGTACTCTTATAGGATCACTTTGTTGTCTGTCTGTTTGTGTCTGTCTGCCTGTCAAGACCGTTTATCTCGGGAACGTGGGGAGGTATACATATATATACATATACTCAAATCTACGGTCTCCTGAAGCTGTAAAAAACACAGATTTCTAAGTTAACGGCCGTTCCACGGGTAGTGTGAAAGCGGAACCCGGGGCCCTGGGACGAAGGCAACGAAGGAACAGGAGTGGGTTTTTAGTCAGTAAGAGTCTGACACTATCTCCCGCTCCGCCCAAGAGCGGGGATGTCATAAGGATGATTTTCCCACCCAATAAAAAAAAAAGTTTACGGCCGTTTATATCGCAAAAAAACGTATAGTACGATACTCTCGAGGTAATCAAAATTCGTAGGGTACTTCCCGTTGACCCCGAATTCCGAAATTTGCCATAAGGCAGGGTCTTTTAGCACAGATTTGGGAATGAATCTGAAAACATCATATATTTTTTGCGATTCGGAATAATCTTCAAGACTCTATTCGGGAATTGAACTGTTTACTTTTGTAAGTGTGTGCGAGTGCGACTCGCACATGCCCAGTTTTTTTTGTTGTTTGGCTTCGAATGGTTTGTGCATTTAGCACAGTAAAGTTTTTTTTTAATTGTGGATAGGTTCGTCCACTGCGAAATACATATTTTTTTATGCTGTATTATGTACTGATTTTTTAATAAATTATTACGTTGTACAATTATAATTCATCATCATTAGGTGGGATCACAGTCAAGCACTGGTTTATATCAATTTAAAAACAAAAAATCATCATCATCATAATTTCAGCAGAAAGACGTCCACTGCTGGACATAGGCCTCCCCAAATGTCGCCACAATGAACGGTACAGTGCGTCTCGCATCTATCGGATTCCCGCTACCTTCACCAGGTCATCCGTCCACCTTGTACCTTCCACATAATTATAATTGATATAATATAACTTTATTTTACACGTTGTAGATTTTCCAGTGTCCTTTTGCATTTACGCGGTAAAAAAAAAGACAGCATAATAATAATTCATCGATTAAAATTTTTATGTACAAGTCAGAAACATTATACAAAAGTGTGTAGCGACATCTATCGCGTCACATAAGAAAATCCTGCATCGCGCAATCAAAGTTCTCCGCGCGATTAGAACATATAGAACAACCCGAAATCATCTATCGGGCAGTTGCAGCCCACCAGACATAACACCCGTCTGGTCGGAGGATCCTCCCTTTTCAACCGAGGTATGTGGGACTTTACTCTCTGTTCCGCCTACCTCCAAACTGGTGACCCTCGACAAAGAACGTCAGCGCAACCTTCGTGCAGCTAATACCTCGTGACGTCATCATCACTTCCTCAAGCTTTCGAGCAGCGAGCCATACAGCCAGCACCCACGGCTATAAAGGGTATCCTGACCACCAGCATGCCTACCTGGTCATACCTGGTCACCACCCTCAGCCTCATCAGCGACTTTGGCGAAGCACACTGCACCTTCGGCCAGTCACATGAAGAGCAATGAAGAACCTCTCCTGGTCGACGCAAGCAGGCAAGCCACTACGTCGCACAGCACTACTCCGACTCACTGGAGCCAACAGCACCACCCCGACTCACTGGGGCATCACCGCAGACAGTTCCGACTCACCGAGAACTATGCGGCATTCGGTTCCGACTCACTGGAACCAACCTACCACTGGCCTGGCACGCATCAAGAAGCATCAAGAACCATCGATCTCCGATCTCCGGAGGGGAGTGATGTAGCGACATCTATCGCGTCACATAAGAAAATCCTGCATCGCGCAATCAAAGTTCTCCGCGCGATTAGAACATATAGAACAACCCGAAATCATCTATCGGGCAGTTGCAGCCCACCAGACATAACACCCGTCTGGTCGGAGGATCCTCCCTTTTCAATGGAGGTTTGCGGGAATTTACACTCTGTTCCACATACCTCCAAAAGTGTACATCAATAGTGACATAATAATATGGCGTTATTAATTAAATTGCCAACGCTTGAAAAGTTTCATCAATCGAAGTAGTATTTTCCCACTGTTGCATTATTAAGTACCAATCCTACAATAAATAGTAATTATTTTCATTGATGTTAGGAAATTAACTTTTACTACGAACTTTGTTTTACAAATAGCTGAGTCAGAATGCATATTTTTGTGTGTGTGTCAATGTGGATGGGTGGAGAGGGAGAGGGAGACCAAAGAAAAGATGGATAGATTGTGTGAAGAGTGATATGAAAGAAAAGGAAGTTAGTGATAGTATGACGGTTGACAGGATAGAATGGAAGAAAAAAACGTGTTGCGCCGACCCCAAATAAGATGGGACAAGGGCAGGAAGATTATATGTGTGTCAATGTTTCTGGATAACGTATAATGTCTTTTCGATTTCAACGTAATTTTTTTTTAATTTTACACGTTTAAAAAAAAATGGTTATGCTTAAAGAAATCTACTTAGCCTGCAGCACAAGGGTGTGGTAGCCAGCCTTTTGGTATTTTACAACAGGATGCATGTTTGAGAGTGTCCACGAGAATTACATGATGTGATTCCGCACATCAACTTTCTACTATTAGACAACGTACGGCGAGTACCTATCCATCGCCTCGTCGTCGTGGCGTACATCGAAGGACTGGAACAATTTGCCTGCTGTGGTCTTCCCGTCTGATTATTTTTAGGTGTCTTCAAGGCTAGAGTGAATAGGCTCTTAATAAATTAGTGGGCTTCACCACCAATGATTGCATTACTTTACCATCAGGTGGGCTCGCAGTCAAGCACTAGTTTATATTGTGGCGACCATGGAGCAAACGGGCAAGATATACTTCTAAGGTTTATGTTTTAAAAAGTTTAGGATTGATAGATGTTCAAACAATAGACTGACTGACATATTAATGTACAGCCGAATTACTGGGCCTAGTCTATATATAAAAACAGAAACTGACTGACTGACATGTCAACGATCAGCCGAAACGACTAAGAGCGTGAAACTTTTCACAAAGTTTCCTTTTATGACGTAAGCGAGCACTAATTTACACCCTAAAGCTCTGATGAAACGGGGTCCAAATTTTGTATGGAGAAACCTACTACTCGTATCATGCGGGCGGCCGCTGGCAGAAGCTACTTTATACATAACTGAGTTTTTATTTAGTTTTACTGGTATTTCAATAAAAAAAAAATATGTGGGAAAATCTAATGACATCTCCCACCCTTGGGCGGAACGAGAGGGCGTGTCAGACTTTTACTGACTAAAAACCCGCTCCTGTTCCTTCTTTGCCTTCATCCCAGGGGCCCGGGTTTCACTTCTATACTACCCGTGGCGCTGGTATTTCATTTGATGGTTATGCCTTCGCCTCAGTTTCGATTCCGGTTACAGTTCCGATTTCGATTCCGATTCCGGTTCTGATTCCGATTCCGATTCCGATTCTAATAAACCGTAAGTATTCGTACGGTCAGGTTTAGACAGCCAATTCTCGTATTTTTGGGGAACATGAATATTCGCACAGTCGCAAACTTTCTTTCTTTATTCATTTCTTTAACCTCTTTGAGATAATTTCCTTGTCTAAAGAATACAGATAAAGTGCCATCATTAGACTCATTACCAAGACATTGACAATCGATGGTATTGAATAAAACACACGGCGGTTGTGTCGCTTGCCGGCTATCGATCGGCTCGTGACGGTCAATGTACAATGTCAGTAGCTGGACATGATTTCATGTTCACGACTCCTATGGAATTGGTGGCAGCAGAACTTGAAGTATTTTTTTTTAAATTTTTTTTTACTCGCTCGCTTTTTACCACTATCTCACCTGATAGTAAGCGATGATGTGGTGTATGATGGACCTCGCTTGCAAAGAAGTAACCTATACACTCTTGACTTAAAGACCCCTAGGTTGTAGCTATCAGGGAACACAGATTCCAGCAGGGAATTCCACTCCTTAGCTGTATGTACAATAAATGTGTTCCTAAAATGATTTGTACGTATGGGCGGGATGTCCACCATGTACCGGTGGCGGAACGCCGTACGTCTAGTGGTCTGATGATGGAACGGGCTTGGCGGAATTATAATGTGCGATTCCAGTGCATACTCCCCGAAATGTTAATTTTAGAAAACCGACAGGCTAGCAACTCGACGTCGTATATTTCGGTCATAAAGGGGATGCAACTCGACATACATTTGCAGTATTTTTCATACAACCACTCTTACGCGATTATGACGTTATTGCACAAATTTCATTAGATATTTTGGAAACCCAGTATCTTGTGGATAGTATCTAGGCTTCTATTGAAATCAATGTATAAATTTGTGTAAAACTAATCCTGTAAAAACCTCCGAAAATCTGCTATTCTGCATGAACTTTGACACTTCATAATTTAAAGTCAAAAAGTATAATAGAAGCCTTACAAAAACCAAGATTCTGAATGACAACAATTTTTTTGCAATGATGTTTTACAAATAAACAAATTATTTTAAAGTATTGAAGTTATTTTTAATTTTGTATTTATATTAATCAATTTGATACAAAACTCTACATGTTTTCTTTGGACTGTAAGCCACACAATAAAATCAAAAATAGTGCAATATTTTTATGTTCATATTCAAGCCCAAACGCCATAAAAAGTGGTTGATGTCCTTTGTGTAAAACTAATCCAGTAAAGACCTCCGAAAAATTTGCTATTTTGCATAAACTTTGACACTTCATAATTTACTCAAAAATTAAAAGCGGCAAAAAATTATAAGAATAGAGGCCTTGCAAATTTAACCAAGATTCTGAATAACTTTTAAAGGTTTAAAAAAAAACACGTATTTCCTCGAAGAAGTTTTGTAAAATATTCGAGTAAATCACGGAATTACCGAATGCTAACAGAGTTTTCAGGCGTTAACTCTCTTTTTTCGCGTTGCCTTTTCGTCAAACATCGCGTTGGATTGCATTAGATGTAGTAAAAAGCTTTCAAACCAAGCTTGATGTTGCCGATAGGCGAGTGGAAAAGGACCCTCTTAAGGAAAAATAGCTAGCTTTTTGCAAATAAATTGCTGATTTTAGGTTGATTCATTATGAGGATCGCGATGCGTTTTATAATATAATATCAGTCTGAAGATTTCCTGTTCATGACTGTTAGGATTGATGGCAATAGAGGAGATAGTTTGGAGTTTTTGGTCTTATGGTGAAAATGCTTCATCAGTAGCTGGGTTATTAAGTTTATCGCTACTAATGTATGGTTCTGAAAGTTTTGCAAGAACCGTATTTATTTAGTGTGAATAACATACCTACTCATTTTAATTGAATGTCAAAACAAAAAAGTCCCTTTAAACGTAGCATTTGCTCTTCCGACATCCTCCTGAAGTTCACGGAATATTTAATCAATTGTGTTGATTTATTAAGTTGTTTTCCCTCTCTTAGAGAGGAGGCCTGAGTCCCAGCAGTGGGAACATTAAAAGGCTGATTATGCTTATTAAGTTGTTATTCTAAACTTAGGTTAGGTTACAACGGTGCTGACATGCTCTTTGAGATAAAAGTTCCTAAAAAATAAAGAATAAAAACAGTTCACGAATTTTGTTTCAGTTTCTACTTAGATCAGCGTGATCGTTTTGTATTGTATTCTGTTTTATTTTCCATAAACTTCTGACCATCTTTCCAAACACACTTCAATGCTCTTCACCTTAAGAAAGCCATGTAAGTGACATTCCACCGTCACTCGACATCCATCACCTGTTCTGTTAATTTATACATGTTAAAATCTTAGTAGATCTTTTTGTTTGTTTGGAGTTTGGAGTTGGCTTCCAGTCTCAGACCTCCACAACTCAATTACTGGACCACACGGTACTCCTTGAATAGACTGATGGTCAGTATCTGTTATTTGTTTATTCTGCAACCTACCACAGTGTTGCCTTTTTTAACCCGAAGGTTGATTGGTAGAGAATGCCTTGTTGCATTAAGTCCGCCTATGTAACACTACTGTACATGAAGTTTAAATTAATAAATAAATAAGATTTTCTGGTGTCTGACTACCTGTAACGACTGTCAAAGATTTACTAATGATAACCGCCGCTGGACCAACGGCTTTACGTGATTTCCGATGCACGGGGTATCAGTATTTTCCTAAATAAACTTAGAAAAGTACATATGAACTGAAAAATTCACATTGGTACTTGCCCGGTTTCTAATACGAGTATGTATTATATACTGCGTGGATAGTGTGAGGTTCGATTGCAGGTATTAAATTATATTTTTAAAAACACTAACATTAGTTTTAAGTTTTTTACTAACACTATTCTATGGATTCTTTGTGGTCTGAAAATAAATGTTATTATTGAAATCGAATTTCGAAATCTTGTTCATCAGATCTTGATATCACAAATCTGTTTTCCAGTTACTACCTGGATTAACATTAGGCATTTCAATCTGTGGTATTCATCCATCACCCTTCTCATCCTTTAACCTTTAAGGCTTCTCATTTTCCTCCAAAATTCTGCTCGTTTATCTCAACCCTCTCTCAGTTTTTAAAGCGTTGCCAATGACATTCCATCATCACGGGACATTCGTCACAAGTTCTGCTAACTTATGTGTAGTGTGATCTTTGTAGTTCTTTTTGGATTTTTTTTCATCAGATGTTATTTCTTCATCCTTTAACTTTTAAGGCTCTTGATTTTCCTCTTTTTTGCAATCATTGATGGTCAGGCGCACTAGTTTATTAAGAGCCTATTCACTCTAGCCTTGAAGACACCTAAATTATAGTTGGACGTCCTCGAAACTTCTGCTCACTTTAGTAAATTTTTTTTAACCTTCAGCAAGTTTCTTAACCTTCAGAAAGCCCTGCCAGTGACATTCTATCGTCGCCTATTCCGGTAACTTATTCATGGAGTGATCTTTCACCTCCGCACGAAAGCTACCTGTAGCTTCAATCATTGTTGGTAGTGCAGGGACAATGGAATGATACAAACTGTTTTGTCTGATGTCGTTTTTTGTATGACACGGAAATATTAGGGAAAAGTTATAGTGTCTCTTTTTGTGTTGGGAAATTATCAAATGATTTCTCATGTTTAGGTGTGGAGTGAGAACGCGTGTCAGATTTTTACTGAATTACATCCACCTGTGTCCTTTTTTAAGTTGGTAAGTCATGAAATGACTTTACCTGCTCTAGGGCCGAGAGGGAGGGCGCGTCAGACTTTTATTAACTAAAACCACACCTATGTTCCTTCTTTGCCTTGTGTTCCAGGACTCTGGAGTTCCCTTTCGGACTACCTATAGATTCACCTATGTCCTTTAGTTGCCCTTTGCATTCTCGAACGCGGTAACTCGTTCGAAAATTTTCGGGGAACTGTTATTGAACTTGAAGACAGTTTGTTGATCCGAAAATGTACGAATGAAAATGTGTAAGTGTGGATGTTGCCTACACTTAAGGCAACACACTTTTCACCGGGACACCACGGCGGAACCAGTCGACGCTACCAACAAAATGTATACAGCTCTATAGAGAGTTACTCACTTGGTGTCCGTTTGGTTGCGCATCCAATAAGACGGCGCGACCAACTCGGACGCGTGCATTTAGGGCTATATTTCACTGAGACACCATGGCGGCGCGACCAGTTGCGCCCCGGCGGAATATAGCCCTTTCATAAGATAGATTTTCATCTTACATACTCTTTTGTGGGGGCGTCACTGGCGGCCGTACGGGCGTCCGAGCTGGTCGCACCACCAAATTGGTTGCGCAATCAAACGGACACCAGGTGAGTAACTCTCTATAGAGCTGTGTACCCTTAAGGTCCATTTTAATACTGCCTCAGTATGGTATAGCAACTCTTGTGTCTGTATGGTGTCTAGTTTGGCGGCTTACGGACACCATGGCGGTGCAATTGATCGCGCCGCCATGGTGTCTCGGTAAATTATAGCCCTAATAGATTTGTGCTCAGTCCGAGTGACGTATCTGAGTGCGGCTATTTTGCAACTAATTTTTTTTCCACTTTCTCACCTGATGGTAAGTGATGATGTGGCCAACGATAGAGCACGCTTGCCTAGAAGCAACCTATTCACTTGAGTGTTATTAATTCATTAAATTTTTGAATACCGTAATTAGACACACAATAGAAAGACAATGCCGGCGTTCGCTCTCTCATTGTCTTTCTATTGTGTCTCTAATTACGGAATTCGATAGGTTAAAATAAATAAATAACACTACGTAGTGAAAGGCTTGCGGCTTGGGGATTGTCGACTTTTGAGGTTATAAAAAAAAACTAAAACCCGAATACGAAAAATAAAACAACGCTGAAAAAGTATGAAATAAGATTTTCAGGATGCTGAAAATAAACAAGGTAACTGGAAAAACAAGAATAGATCCAAAAGAAATGCTTCTGTCACACGTTATAGGTAGGTACCAACCGAAACACATTAATAACGTGTGACTACGGTTTTTCTTTTTGTTCTGTCCTGAAAATCTTGCTTCATACTTTTGCAGCGTCTTTTTTTTTTGTCGTAGTTTGGTTTTAGTTTTTTACTTTTTTTATTTAAACAATTTTAGTGATAAATTTAACACATGACTTTTTGTCCGCTAGAGGGCGTCATTTTAAATTTGAGCAATATTTTGGAAACGTACAAGTGAAGCCCTTTCAAATGATATCAAACACGGCGTATTTATCTCCATTTTTATTTTTTAACACATTACTTTTTGTCCACTAGAGGGCGCCATATCGAATTTAGTGACACGTCACGTAGCCTATGTTCAGCGGACAATTAAGACGGTTCTAAGGATACCTCATACATCGAGTTCCGATAAGTAGATTAGGAGCTATGAGGGAACAGATGAAGATATTCACGTACACACATACAAACATACATACATAGCCTGTCAAAATCATAACCCTCCGTTGGCTTTGCCGTAGTCGAGTAAAAAGGGTTGAAACTGATTTTAAAACTAATTAGAACGTATGTATTTTCACTATAGCAGGATTTGGTCGCCCTTCTTAGAAACCTTTTTCTAAGGAGGAAAAATGTTGAGTTGATCGCAATATTTTGTTCAGATATTTTGTACTTACTGAATATCGCAAGAGAAAGACCAAAATTAATAATAATAATATTCCACAACTATCACACAACGCCATCTAGTCCCAAACTAAGCAGAGCTTGTGCTATGAATACTAGATTACTGATAAACATATTTATATATTTCTAAATACATACATAATATAGATAAATTAGCCCCAGATACAGAACATATGATTGTTGATGAATGAATGTTGATCACATAGACATTCGTCCTGGGTGGGAATCGAACCCATAACCTCCGGCTTAGCAGTCAGGGCCACTAACCACTAGACCAGCAGGCCAGTCAAAGTATTTTAACAGCCATGGAACATACAGTTTTTGGTGCTAATGTTAACTTTTTTGGGTAGACCGAGAGATAGTGTCAGACTTGGTCTTTGCGTTCCAGAACTGTAGTAACTTTAAGGAATATCACAGCAGCCCAAATCAATGCTAAAATAGAATAGAATAGAATAAACTTACTTAGCTACATATACTTTCTTTACAAAACTCAAATATTGCTGTTTTTTTTTAAGGTGGAAAATCATCCAATGAGTTCTCTTGCTCTAGGGTAGACGGGAGGGCGTGTCAGACTTTTACTGACTAAAACCCATTCCTATGTTCCTTCTTTGCCTTGCGTTTCAGGACCCCAGATTCCACAATCGGAAGCGAACCCATGGCCCTATTAGGCTTCGACCGTGTTAGGCCCCTACGGTTTTGCTGACATCTCCTTGAGGCGCGCGTCTAAGGCGTCCCTTACACGATAGGTTTTGCTGTCAGTTTTGCCACTGTCGAATATTTTGACTGACGAATAACCTACCGTCTAATGCGATGATTGACGTTTGCATGACGTAAAACTAATGGCGATAAAATTTCGTCATTCAAACATCATTCATGATTGATGGAATTGATTGACGCCTGCATGACCGTGTACTGGACGCC
Organism: Mythimna vitellina; assembly: GCA_949316375.1. Taxonomy (NCBI): domain Eukaryota; kingdom Metazoa; phylum Arthropoda; class Insecta; order Lepidoptera; family Noctuidae; genus Mythimna; species Mythimna vitellina. The sequence goes on along the minus strand of OX438691.1, from coordinate 3,234,172 downwards.
TAACACTACGCACCGTCGATAACTTGTGCTCGTTCCGAACGGTTACCGGTCGGCCGGACAGCGAGCTACCCACTGCTCGCCGTCCGCAAGCCCAAACCTACGAAAAATTGATTTATTTCAAGATTTTCAACGACAAAACAGCTTTCAATGACAAAAGACAAAAAAGTATCTAACAAATTATGCTCTTCCATACCGATACAAAAACTACCAAATGAATTTACCTATTAGACCATCTGTTTACAAAAAGACGTATCATCATGCCGTTAAACGTTCAATATTGACTCTTAAGCTAAGACTTTAAGGTCGAATGTCAGCTAAGTCAACTCTTTTGTCCAATTACAGACTACCTTCATGCATATTTAAATGATTCTAGGACTAAGTATGACGACATTATCGATAGAACTAAAATGTTTGTTTTTTTTTTATGTGGGTAAGTAGGTACCTAGTTTGTGCTCAGTGAATGGCCACAGTCAATTTCTGCGTGTTAGATATGCAGCTTAGTAATTGAGTATTTATTAAAAAAAAACTATTTTACAAAACAAAAAAAATAAATTAGACATTACAAAAAAAAATTTGGAAGTCGGTGTTTCTCGGTATTGTTTGTTTTTTATTTAACACCGACTTTCGAAGTTAAAGTTATTTCGATCGTATTAGTGTTTTTTTTTTTTAGTGAAGTCGGTTATTTTTTTTTTGTAAAAATGTTTTATTGGCTATAAGTGTATCTCAACTAAAAAGTAAAAAAAAACTTTTTAGTTGAGATACACTTATAGCCAATGTACCTATTTCTCATGACAATTCCAATTAACCCAAATACTGCTAGGATACATTGTTTTATTAAAAAGTTCCCGTGTCCACCTTCCACCTTCCATCTCAGCTCCATCATCAGATCAGTTCGATAGTGTAGTAATTTACGTGAGTATGAAGTTTCGTTGCCCACTTCTGGTCTTCTTCATCAGTTCCACTTCATCTAATGTTACTTTTTGACTGTAAATGCTTAAGTTCTCGATGAAAATATCAAAATCACTATATATTTGCCTATAATATTTGAGGACTTTCCTCGATTCTTCATGGATCCTATCATCAGAACAGGATTTTGAAAAAAATGGGACCAATCTGGAAGCATATCCTTTAAGAGGAAAAATAAATTTTGAAAATCGGTCCATAAATGACGGAATTCTGAGCTAACAAATATTAAAAAAACTGTTGATAAAAAAAATACAACCGAATTGATAGCCTCCTCCTTTTTTGAAAAAAAAAGAAGAACGTAATCCAAAATCTCAAATAGAAAGAAAACTTTCAAAGGCCAAACTATTGCCATGATTTACTTTTATCTTTTCGCCAGAAATGAAACCTAGATTATATGTTAGAGACATCCATCCATCTTGGAGTTCCACATTTTGAGTTCTGACTTCGGACAATATCCCTAAGTTAAAATATCGGGTGAAACAATTATAAGTTGCATTAAGCACTACTCGAGGATAGCTTGATATAAAATTCTTACCAAAACGAAGATAATGGCGCTCGGAGTATGACAAACAGACAGGGTTCTCTTTTAAGATTTCAATGTTAGGTTAGGTTAGCTAACTCACTTGTCGCTGCCGGCTGAGGTTCGGTCCTTGGTTGGCAGTGCTGAGTCCTGGGACGCGTTAATCTCCTTCAGAGAGAATATCATCTCGCAGAAGGTGGCTGTGGAAAGGTGAAGGGAGACGAGTTTCCTCCAGCCCCGTACCAGGTGCATCGGGCGTCGAGTAAGGGCGGACAACGCCCTCTTCCAATCCTCCTAAAAGGTCCAGGGTTGACGGATTAAGGGACATTCGTCGGCCTATCAGTCTGGACCAGATGGTGGTGCGTAGTGTTCCACGCGCGCCTCTCTTAGTTATATAGGAGAGCCACTCTCCAATACGGAGCGAGACCCAACACTAATCCGAGACAGCAGAAGTCAAGCTGCATCCTCAGCCCCCGATACAAGTGTAAGAGGGAACACTGGGGTGGTTTTAGTCAGAGTCTGACAGACATATCCACCCACCCTACAGCGGAGGACAACCATGAGGATTTCTAAACCAAAATAAAATGGTTAGCAACTCTTCCTAAACCACGTAAGGGATGACATCCGACCACCTCCGCAAGAGACATCCCGAGCGTCGGGAGTCGCGGTCTTGCGGATGGCAAGTCCATTGACGGTGCGTTGTGTTCCACTAGGGCCGATTCCGAGGGCCTGCTAGAGTTACCATGGCCCTGGAACGCAAAGGGCAACTAAAGAATCACAGGTGGGTTTTAGTCAGTCAATCCGGACACTCCCTTTTGCTCCACTCAGAGCGGGTGAACTTACTTTCCACCTAAAAAAAAAGTAATCGAACAGCCCAAGCAAATATAGCCATACCTATAAAATTATTTCTGACATAATCCTTGGCATAAATGTAGGTACAAAGTTATTTTAACATTATTATCGACGTTTTTCAACCGTAGGAAACGCTTGACCACGCTAACACCCGTTAAGCGAGATTATTGATAAAATTCAATGATTGATGACAGCTCTCTAATGTTTTTCTATTAAAGATTGGATGGGAAATGTTATTATTGTTTTATTGTTTATTTTCCCGAACATCAAATTTTGTTTTAGGCCTATTGCCCACGGACGCGTATTCGTCGTTATACGCTTGGCGGACGCCTGTGTAAAGCTTACATACAAAACTATGAGACTGTCGGCAAAGCTACGCGTCCGTGGACAGTAGGGCATAGTTTTGTATGTAAGCTTCACGCAGGCGTAAACCAAGCGTATAATGACTAATACGCGTTTATGAAGCTACGCGTCCGTATAGTAGGCCTTAGTATACTATAAATATTTTCCACATTGCCGTTAGGGGAATGCAACTCGACATACATTTTCACTGTTTTTCATACAATGTTCTTACGCGATTATGACGTTATTACACATTTTTCATTAGATATTTTGGAAACACTGTATCTTTTGGATATTATCTAGGCTTCTATTGAAATCAATTTATAAATTTGCGTAAAACTAATCCAGTAAAGAACTCTGAAAATTTGCTATTTTGCTTGAACTTTGACACTTCACAATTTACTCGAAATGTCAAAATAGTATAATAATAGAAGGCTTATATATATACCCATAAATAACGTCAATTTTTTTCAAAAACTGTTTAACTCAGAAGTTGTTTTTTTCACAGTTTCTAGGGACCGCAGACCTTAGTATATGGTTTTAATTTCAGCTCGATATCTCGTGTTCCGGAGATAAAGGGTCTTGACATATAGACGGACGGACAACAAAGTGATCCTATAAGGGTTCCGTTTTTTCCTGTTGAGGTGCGGAACCCTAAAAACGTTAAAACATTCAAAATTCAATATTTTTATTTCATATAGGCCTACATGGGCATTTATAAAACGTCAGCTCCCCTAGCCAAGTTACGATTGTTTCGTTTGCGTCGAACGCCTCGAGTAGGCCACGCCTCCGATTCCTTTGTTCTGCCGTCATCTCAACGCTCAGTCACGTGGTCAGAACAAAGGAATAGGAGGCGTGGCCTACTCGAGGTATTCGACGCAAACGAAACGATTGAAACTTGACTAGGAGGGAGGGTGTCCTTGATATCGCAGGCACATGATAACTTCTTTGATTATTTGTCTCAGGGTGACGAGCATAGTGCAATAACACGAAGAACATGTCCAACATTATCATTAAAACAATAGCGATAGATAATGTGTAACCTAGTAATGACCGAACGCCCTTAGTCGTTATCTTGAAGGGTAATTTTTATAAATCGTTTTCTATAACTCTTTAAAACTCTGGTATGTCAAGTTTCAGGTTATTAAACTTATGTCTCATCAGTTAGTAGGAGGCCGCACACGACGTGCACGCGCGAGGGCACGGCCCTCACGCCCCAGCCGCCGGGGTACCGATCCCAATTTCAAGCCACCGTAGGCGCGAGCTTGCGGATGGCGAGCTGACGGTTACCGGACAATTGGACGAGCTAACCCATTTAGTTCGTTCAATCGTCCGGTAACCGTCCGGACCGAGCCCAAGTCGCCGACGGCGCGTACTACGCGCGCCTCAAGGAGGTGTCAGCAAATCGTAGGGACTCAACAGGATCGAAGCCTACTGGGTCTGGGGCCTGCTTCTGTAAAGAAGACTCGGCCTGGTATGAAAGGCAACGACGAAACAGGAGTGGGTTTTTAGTCAGTAAAAGTCTGACACACCCTAGCGCGCCGCCCAAAAGCGGGGCAAAACGGTTCGATAGACTGATGGTCAAACTTTTTGGCTTCTGACTACCTATAATGACTTTCAAAGACCTACAAATAACAAACGGGCAACATTGCGCGCTTTCCGAGGCATGATGACGGGGTGTCATTAATATCTTAGATAAACTTAGAACAGTACATAATATATGAATTGAAAAATTCACAGGCACTTGCCCGATTTTGAAACCTGAATGAGGTTACCTCATGCATAAGAGGCGGGTGCCTTAACCACAGAGCCATCACAACACTTGTTTGTTAATTAAAAAACAAAAATTATTTATTGCAAATTAAATAATTAACAAAGAACAAAAATGGAACTGATTCTTTTATTTTAATAATAAGTATCAGCATCAGTGTTGCAAAATGTTTATTATTATATCATTTATTTATTTTCTATACATATTTTTTACATTTTTAGCCATTTCTTAAATAACATATAAAACAAAAATATTATTATTATTATTCTGTGTTATCAATCGTTAATAATCGTAATGGATTATTCGATTCAAAGTCAAAGTCAAAGTCAAAGATTTTTATTTCACATAGGCCTACATGGGCACTTATAAAACGTCAGAAGCTAGTGCACGGTTCCAAATTGGTCGTTTCCTATGGAGAAGAACCGGCAAGAAACTCCATGGTTACTCTTTTAAAAAAGAATTTGTTGATACAATTTTTTTCTGTTTACAATATATTGGATTTATTATGTAAGGACAGTGTAGACTGGTCAATAAAGTACAATAAAAATAATCATAATAAAAAGGAACCTAAGAATTCGCGGAGTCTACAGTGTTCTCACATTCACATTATAAAAAAGAGGCTATATAAATAAAAGCAAGTTAAATAAATAATTACAATTATTAATAAATAACACGTTAACAATATAAATAATAATAAATAAATAAAAAAAATATTGCAAAAGCAATGTATATATTACAACAAATGTGGAGCAGTCAATAGAAACATTTACAAAATATTATGAGCTACCAGGGGGCCACATGTGCAGAAGCAGTCATTGCCAAACAAACGTGTCTTCGACATAGTCTTTAGATTGTTATACCTACTACGTTAATAAATCTATTAAAATCAATAATAATAATAAAAACCAATTTATCAGTAAATAATGAATCTACACGCATGTTATTGCATAATAACATTTGAAGTATAGTTACATAAAAAATAGGTAATTCGTATAAAATCAATTTGTGAGATGAACCGATTAAATATAATTTTAAAAAAAATGTTTTTCTACAGTTCACCAAGCTCTACGAGGTTGTTAGATGCATTAACGGAAACTAGCTAAAGTAGACTTCTTTTATGTAAAAGTTTCAATGCCGTAGGATTTCAGGCCGAAAGCGCAGGTTTCCTTTTCATGATGGGACTTTGATGGCTAAAAACACAACCATTTTCTTATAGAATAATATTTCTGCTAAATAGTTATTTTTCCACAACTTTCATGCAACGCCACCTAGTCCCAAGCTAAGCAGAGCTTGTGTTATGAGTACTAGACTACTGATAAACATACTTCTATATTTCTAAATACACTGAAAAAATTAACAAACGTGCTCATTATAAACACAATTATTTGTGTCGGGTGTGGATCGAAGCCACGACCTCAAGCATAGCAGTGAGGGCCACTAACTACTATATTAACTCTTATTTTTAGTTCCCATTCTTACCTGGTACCTGCCCAGGGGCCCCAAGGGGAGCTCCACAAGTACACAGGTATTCAAAACACATGAGACGCTACTGAGAACCTAAGGTTTCCTCCATGTGAAAATAAATTATGTCAGATGGCTCTGGGATCTTGGACTACTAGAACAACAGGCCAGTCAAAGAATATAACTGTTGACGGCACGATTGACTCATTAGTTGAGCGATTGGTTGCTGCGCTGCGTGTCGCAGGTTCAATTCCCGAACGGAACAAATATTTGTATAGCTTACATATATGTTGTTGTTTCGGGTCTTGTGTATTTGAGTTTACATATTTGTGAACGCACCCACGTTACTGGAGTAATTCCTAGTGTGACTCAAGACTTAGCTTCTTCTCTCTATGTGGGAAAATTATTCAATGACATCCCTCGCTCTTGGGAGGAGCGAGAGGGCGTGTCAGACTTTTACTGACTAAAATCCCACCCCTATTCCCGTTGCCTTTCATATGGCGAGTTAGCTATCGCCGTCCGCAAGCCCACGCCTACGGTGGCCGGAAATCGGGATCCTAGCGGCTGGGTCGTAAGGGCCACTCCCTCGCGCGTGCACGTTCAGCCTCCTTCTTTGCTAGCATTACTACTTCGCAAAAGGAGGCGACCGCCTGCCACTCCTCCCCGCTCCGGACCATGGCCCGGCGCGAGAGATCGTTGATCATGAGGACACTGCGCTGCTCTGCCCAAGCGGAGCACATCTATCGCGTATTCCACCGTGCCCTCGGGACTGTCCACACAGTGGTGACACCCGGGTCTTCTCTTCCAACGGTCGGTCGGTAAAAAAAAAGTGAGTCGAATCACTTTTTTTGATTGACCGACATTTTGACGATTCAAATGTGCCTGTTATTCGTCTATTTGAAATAAAGTTTCTGATTTCTGACTACACAAATCCAACCACTATAAAGACATAAAAACAATACCTAATAAATTGAAGCCTTACCTACACCACCTGACATTTTTGTCGCAGCCAATATTAGTTATTAAAAGACACGTATCATAAAATATGTACGAAATAGTCTACATAAAAGAAGTGTTCGTCACGGACCACCTTCTCTAGAAACTTCAGACCGTGATGATAGCTACCCTGGGAACGTCCAGGTGTGTCCGTCACTATACTTTGAACAATTAAATTATGAATCACCAACTTTTAATTGTTTCCATTGATTTTGTCGTTACAAGTCTAAGGGTTTGGCCACATTGCTACCGGCACGTTACCGTGTCCGTCGCCGTCGTACTGATATAATTATACGGTAGCGAGTCGTGTTGAGCGTATGCACGGTTTTTTTTTTCCCGGTGGGAATATCACCTTATGACATCCCCCGCTCTTGGGCGGGGCGGGAGATAGATACTTTTACTGACTAAAAACCCACTCCTGTTCCTTCGTTGCCTTTCGTACCAGGGCCGAGTCTTCCTTTCAGAATCAGACCCTTGGCCCCAGTAGGCTTCGACCTTGCTGGGCCCCTACAGTTGCTGACATCTCCTTGAGGTGCGCGTGGAACAATCACAACAAGTCGACAACTTGGGCTCGGTCCGGATGGTTACCGGACGGTCGGACGGCGAGCCATCCATTGCTCGCCGTCCGCAAGCCCGCGCCTACGGTGGCCGGTAATCGGGATCGGAGACCCGGCGGCGGTTGGGGCGTGAGGACCGCTGTCTCACGCGATCGGCCACCTCCTTTGCTATTATTACTGCTTCGCAGAAGGAGGTGACCGCCTGCGACTCCTCCTCGCTCCGAGCGTATGCACGGTACGACGAAATGGAGCCATGAGGATCATTGGTAATGATACATTTGTCGAGTCGAAGCTTTGGTTCATGAAATCCGTCTATAGGTTTTCTGTTAGAGATTACCCTGTGCAGTAAGAACACCCATAGAACACTTGTTTTTATAATGCTAGAGCTATATTATCACACAAATATTAGTGTCGCGTTGTCGCAATAAATACGTCGTATTTTGGGTATACGCGTTGTTGTTGTCTACATTAGCAGTCAATCGCATTTCTATGCGGCTGCGGGCAATGATTCGTGCGGAGTAAAATGACGGTAGTAGTGGCTCTTTAAAATATATCGGTAAATAATCATCTGTTAAACTTGCATGAGTGTTATTTGCAAAATAAGAAAAAGAGAAGAAAGAGCAGATGGTTACAGAAGGGGCGAAATGTAACTACATAAACGAATTATTCAGCATTCGTGTTCGTCCGAATACTTCGCGATTTAATGAACTTCTTGGCCACACTTCTCGCGATAACGCGAACATTCGCCTACTCCCTATAATGTCATCATCATCATTTAAGCCGAAAGACGTCCACTGTTGGACGTAGGCTCTCCCCTCCCAAGCGTCGTCACAACGACCGATCCTGTGCGTCTCGCATCCACCGCAGTCCCGCGACTCTCACTAGGTCGTCAGTCCACCATGACTTCCAACGCTGCGTTTTCCGGTGCGGGGTCGCCACTCTAGAAACTTTCAGCCCCATGGACCATCCATTCTACGAGCAATGTGCCTTGCCCACTGTCACTTTAGTTTGGCGATTCTTCGGGCAATGTCGGCGACCTTGATTCTCCTTCCTATAATGTAACCGCAACAATACTGTTCGTCTTGTGTTTATTATGAGGTGTATAATATAGTATGTAAGATATCAGCAATTAAATTCAATAATGACTGCCATGCTACCGTTTCTCCATGTGATCTTCTTCCATTTTTTCACTCAATACAAGACTAATTCTAAAATATACCTAATGATTTCATAATCATTAGGTATATTTTAGAATTAGTCTTGTATTGTCTTGTTGTTGTCTTGTCTTGTTGTCTTGTCTTGTTGTCTTGTCTTGTTGTGTTGTCTTGTAACAATCAATTCATATTGATTGTTGTTGGTTGACAATTGAATATCAACATCACCATTCATTGTACGTACAGCTTAGGAGTGGAATTCCCTGCCGGAGTCTGTGTTTTATGATAGCTACAACCTAGGGGTAGACCCCTTGGGCGTGGCACCATTACAGCGCTTGGCATATAGATATGCTAACCGCTGCGGCAACGGTGCAGAAAGGCATCGTCAGTTTTCACAACACAACACAAGTCGTGAATTTTTACTATGATTGACATATATTTTACATGATATCGGTTCGCATAGACACACACGGGTGTGTTTTAGCCCTTAGAGCGACAAATATTGACTTGAAATCTAAGTACTGCGTAGAAGGCGCGTGGGCGTTTAATGTTTCGTGTGCTTTTTCGATGACGTGTAGAAGTTAGACCGTGGGGTGATTCAGACAGTCTGATTGAATTTGGTAGCAGAGAAGATAAAGAGAATTGCAAAAATTTGTTAATCAAATCAAGGCATTTCAAACTAAATACCCATGCCCTCGGCTTCACCTGCGTGACTGTAGAAAATAGTCCCAAGGCAACATACTCCCGGGATATAAAGTATCCTATGTGCTATTCCCGGACATGGTCTATGTGTGTGTCAAAGGGGAATTAAACTTTTCCTCTACATTGCTGGCATGTATTTTTTATTCTTTACGCCAAAAGTGAAACTTAGGCTATATCTTAAAGGACTGTAAGATAAATCAATAGCAAAAAGAATCATGTCTATCAACCGTAACCAAACGAAGTTAGAGACTATTTAGTATATTGCTAGAGTTTGTTATGAGGTGTTATATTTCCATTTCATTATATCATCATCTTCCTGCCTTTGTCCCTTGTTATTTAGGGTTGGCCCAATACGTTTTTTTCTTCCAATCTGCCCTGTTACTCGTCATGCTATCATAAACTTCTTTTTCTTTCATATCACTCCTCACACAATCTATCCTTCTTTTCTTTGGCCACCAACATTATATGTTACTGACCAGGAATATACCCTAACTTTCATTTCTGGCGAAAAGAAAAAAGTAAATCATGGCAATAGTTTACATTGGCCTTTCATCCAAATCCGTTCGGGCGTGAAGAAGTAACAAACATACACACATATACACTCACAAACTTTTGCCTTTATCATATTACTGATATAAACCATTTTGCCTGCACTTTTGGATTAGTTAAGAAGTCGGTCAGTAAGAAAATAGGTGGATTTTGATCAGTAAAAGTCTGACACGCCCTCTCGCTCCATTCTTCAGCAGAAGTCATTAGATGATATACTACTTCAAACAAAAAACACGTGTAGTACAAGAAACAAGTAACAAAAAGAAACTGTAGTCATGATTTAGCAAAGATCACCTGCCATCAGAACAAAAGTTCAAGGATTCGAAAATCAAGACTCGTGGTTAAATTGCTTAGTTACCATTTGCTTTTTAACGAATGAATCTAGATATTTTAAAGAAAACGTTCAACATTAATGCGATATACGACGAGCGGCGAGTATCCACCCTTACGTTGTTGAAACTTCAACGGTCCGGACTAAGCGTTTCGCTTCGTCGTTTATACCGCGTACATCGAAGGACTGGAACAATTTGCCTGCTGCGGTCTTCCCGTCCAACTATAATTTAGGTGTCTTCAAGGTTAGAGTGAATAGGCTCTTAATAAACTTATGCGCCTGACCATCAATGATTGCTTCTCCACTTACCATCAGGTGGGATCGCAGTCAAGCACTGGTTTATATCAATTAAAAAAAAAAAAATCGTCTTCATTGTTCCCTGTTATTTTGGATCGGCTCGACACGTTTTTTCTTTCCATTCTGTCCTGTCACCTGCCACGCTACTACTTACAACCTTTTCTTTCATATGACTCCTCACACAATCCATCCATCTTTTCTGTGGTCTCCCTCTCTTCTGACTGGCCTGTTGGCCTAGTGGTTAGTGGCCCTGACTGCTAAGCCGGAGGACGTGGGTTCGATTCCCACCCAGGACAAATGTTTGTGTGATGAGCACAATCATTAATTGTTCTGTGTCTGGGTGTAATTTATCTATAATATGTATGTATTTAGATATATGTAAGTATGTTTATCAGTTGTCTAGTACTCATAACACAAGCTCTGCTTAGCTTGGGACTAGACGGCGTTGTGTCATGGTTGGTTCATGATTGTTGAATATTATTATTATTCTCTAACTCTTTTAGTATCAGTATCGTTTCCTCTCTTCTCTACATGAGCGTACTAAGATAAACGATTCCCTTTTTAATTTTGTAGTCTCTGGTGCTACTTCCAAACTTCCTCTAATATGCTCGTTCTCGTCGCTCCACACATCCATCTCAACATTCTCATCTCCGCTACATGCAGTTTTTTTTCATTCATCGTTTTCACAACCCAACATTTTGATCCATACAGTATTACCGGTTATGTCACAGACCTAGACGAGCCCACCGTAGGCGCGGGCTAGCGGACGGTTAGCAATTGGTGGCTTGCTGTCCGATCGTCCTGTAACCGTCTGGACCGGACCCAAGTCGTCGACGGCGCGTACTGTTCAACGCTATATTATAACAGAATATTGTAATTAATATTTAACTACGCATTTTACTTCAATCTAAGCTATATTTTACATCGTCTACAAAATACAAGTTGATGTGTGTTCTTATGCATAAATAATTTAGCGTTAGTAGTTTATGGTCTATCGTGGGAGTGACCGAGTGTGAGTGATAGGACACCATGAGTTTTATACTTTTCTACAAAGACTATGGCACTTTGATGCGGGGGTGGAATGAGGGTAGAATGCATGAGCTAATATTGGAAAATTTCCGTTTATTTGCGAAGCATTAGGCATGCGGTTTTCAATTGACTTGCTTGCAAATTGTAGAGCGGGTTTTTTGTACTGTATTTGGTTTTCGATAAAGGTTTTTCTTTTAAAGGATCATTTTGAATACGATATTTGGCGTCGTGCATTGTTTTTACATTGTTCGGAACACTAATTAACTTATTTAGTTATTTTTATACAATTATGTCATTTATGATAAGGTTATCTATTATATACACCACATTTTTTTTATTAGTACAAATACTTAAAGGGTATATTAGAAAATTTCTTGTTATTATTTAAATAAAGTCTCATAATATTCATAAACAACAAAGTTATTAGCTTTTGTTTATATCCCAAAATGTCACTCAATTTATGTAAATATTGTACAGACTATTAATTATAACGGGTACGGATAGCATCCTTTTTTTATACTTATTAAAAACTAGCTATTGCCCGCGACTTCGTCCGCGTAGAACTTGAAAATTGTTTTATTAGGTTTTTTGAGATACGAAAATCATCATCATCTTCCTGCCCTTATCCCGTGTTATTTGGGGTCGGCGCAACACGTTTTTTTCTTCACTCTGCCCTGTTACTCGTCATGCTATCACTAACTTCCTTTTCTTTCATATCACTCTTCACACAATCCATCCATCTTTTCTTTGGTCTCCCTCTCCCTCTCCATCCATCCACATGTAAACTCATAACTCTTTTAGTAACATGCATTTCATCCCTCCTCTTCACATGACCATACCAAGACAAACGATTCCCTTTCAACTTTTCAGTCACTGGCGCCACTTTCAAACTTCCCCTAATATATTCATTTCTCACTTTATCCATTCTCGTCACACCACACATCCATCTTAACATTCTCATCTCCGCTACATGCAATCTTTTTTCATCCGTCTTTTTCACAGCCCAACATTCTGATCCATACAGTATGACAGGCCTTATCACGGAATTGTAGATTTTACCCTTCAACTTGAGGGGCATCTGTGGGTCACAAGTTGTTCCCGTGACCTGTCTCCATTTCATCCATCCTGCGTTGATCCGATGTGTTACGTACGTGTTTGAGATACGAAAATATGAAATATTATTTATCATCTTCGTCGTGTGTCCATTGAATTATATGGCGAGCGATATTGTCTCTTAAGATAAAATATTATAGTATCTTAGCCGTGTGCAGCGCCCCTTAGTAAACTCCACTGCGGGTGACGTAACCTACGACAAACTTATTATTTTCGGTTGGTACTGTAACCGGGTCTAGGGATCTAACCGCAAAATTAAGTTTTTATTTTATTTTATATACTTTTCCGGGATAAAAAGTACTCAGTGTGGTCCCCAGGATATTAAAGAATAATTATAGCAAGTTTCATCGTAATCGAACCGGTAGTTTTTGCATGATGCCTGAACAAACAGACAGACAGTCAGACAAAAATTTTTTTTTTAATAATTTTTTTGGGTTCGGTGTCGATCTAGTAACACCTCCCGCCATTTTTTTTTTAATATTTTCAATGTACAGAATTTTCACTTCTACAGATTTATTATAAGTATAGACTTTACGTGTAGTGTATGGTGTATAAAAAACTCGTGTCACAGTATTTGTTATCGAACTCATCCGAAACTGTGCACAAATTTAAAGCTTGGGTAGCTTTTTTAACTATATAGGCGTTATATAAATTTATGAACTTTGAAATATAAAATATGAAATTGGCCATACTTACGATGAGAAATTTATTCTATAATATTATACTGATAATAAATAATAATAATAATCGTTTAATTTATAAAATAGGGCACGTTAACAATACCATATCTTAAATATTAAAAAAACACATTTGCTTATTTGCCTACCTGTGCTTCAGGTTAGGAAGTGCTTAAAATTAGAAACGAAAACAATAAATTAACATTTAATATGACTATAATTAAGAACGAAACTAAGTTAAAATATATTAAAAGATATAGCGTTTTTTAGGGTTCCGTAGCCAAATGGCAAAAAACAGGACCCTTATGGATTCGTCATGTCTGTCTGTCTATCCGGCCGTAATGTCACAGCCACTTTTTTTCGAAACTATAAGAACTATACTGTTGAAACTTGATAAGTAGATGTATTCTGTGAACCGCATTAAGATGTTCACACAAAAATAGACAAAAAAACAATAAATTTTAGGGGTTACCCATACTTAGAACCGAAACTCAAAATTTTTTTTTCATCATACTCTTACGTGTGGGGTATTGGTAGGTCTTTAAAAATGATAGTGAGGTTTCTAATATCACTTTTTTCTAAACTGAATAGTTTGCGCGAGAGACACTTCCAAAGCGGTAAAATGTGTCCCCCCCCATAACTTCTAAAATAAGGGAATGATAAAACCAAAAAAAATGTATGCAAACTTCCACCGAAAATTGATTTGAACGAGATCTAGTAAGTAGTTTTTTTTAGTACGTCATAAATCGTAAACCGCAATTTACCTTTCAAGTTTGTACGGAACCCTCAGTGCGCGAGTCCGACTCGCACTCGCCCAGTTTTATTTACATACAGCAAGTAGGTCTCTACATAAGATGTGCTTAGAAGAAATTGGATAATAATATTTTTCAGTAATAGTAATTTAATATACTTAATTTACAATTGAATCTAGTTTTTTTTTTTAATAATATAATCCAGAGCTAGACTGCCATCCCACCTGATGGTAAGTAGTGATGCAATCGTTGAAAGTGAGGCGCACTAGTTTATGAGGAGCCTATTCACTCTAGCCTTGAAGACACCCAAATTATAATCGGACGGGAAGACCACAACAGGTAAATTGGTCCAGTCCTTCAATGTAGACAGTATAAACTATGAGGCGAAATGCTTAGTCTGGACTGTAGAGGTTTCAAAAACGTAAAGGAATCAAAAATATTTTTTTTCTCAAATCTTTTCGTAATAGTAAAATTATATTGTCTTATTAGTGCAATAAGAAATCTGTAAAATATCATTAATTTATTTTCAGTGTAATAGCCCGCGCATCGAACTGCAGTTTTAGATGAATTAATACAATAGTGACTATTGATATGACTTCATAAGATACGGAAATAATATTATTTGTTAGTGACTATTGATATGACTTCATAAGATACGGAAATAATATTATTTGTACGCAAAATCAATATCAACGGTGAAGTGCCAATACCTTCTAACTGAAATTTTTCGATAAAATTACTTTTAAGTGCTTATATTTTAAATGCGTGTTTCCGCATGCTTCGTAAAATATCCGAAGCGAATATTTAGTTGCAACTGCATCAAATTAATTTGTGGAAACAAACACCTAACTAAACCAACGTGTTAATTTATAGTATTACTTCCTAACAATTTTGGACAGATAATTTTGACTTCCGACAGTTAGGAGTTATTGGTACTTCACCGTCGATATCATTATACGGGAAATGAGAATTAGTAACATTGTGTTATAATGATTGTCATTGTTTACTTACGAGTATATTGTAGTTTTTATATAATTTAAGTGGGTACTTTTGATCGTGGCGCAGTTGTTTTGTTTGATTTTAGTGATTTAATTAATTAAACTCCAAGCGAACGTTCGCTCTCTCATTGTCTTTCTATTGTATCTCTAATTAAGGTATTCGAAATGTTAATATTACTACAATCCTATGATTCTACAATGCGGCTACAATTTGCCATGGAAACTAGAAGATACTGCTATCAGTGACCTGTAGTCCGGAGTGTAGAAGATATTAAATACAAAAGGTGCTGCCAACCTTCGAAGACGTCATCAAATGTTATGGTTGGAGTAGATTACATCTAAAGGTTAGCAGAAATACTAAGAAAGAAACATAGGTTTTATTAAAAAATGATGCCAAGCTATAAAAATATTGTCTCATAAAACAAGTCTTTTCTTACTATTTCATATACAAAAGTCATCAAGACTTATTATCATTTTAAGTGCAAAAACCTTATCATCATCATCTTCCTGCCCTTATCCCGTGTTATTTGGGGTCGGCGCAACACGTTTTTTTCTTCCACTCTGCCCTGTTACTCGTCATAATAAAAAAATAATGTCTGATGATCAAAAGAATATTTTTTTTTACTGAGCAAAAGACATTTGACATTTGCTTTTGTAAATGTAAAGAAATTGAACTTTATAGTTGTTCTAGAGATACGAGTAGAAAGGTATAAAAAGATAATAATAATAATCGTGCGATTTTACTTTAAACGCTTTCGTGATGGAAAATTTGATTTGAAGAACGAACCACGTAAAAGACACAGGTGAATAACAATGAATTGAAAAAGATGGTTGAAGCCGATTCGAGCCAAACTACCCAGGCATGGTTTAACGTTACCTTACCAACAACAGGTATTTTCCGGCGGGTTCTCATGGTGGAATGGCGACAGCGACTGTCGCGTCCCAGTGCTGGGCACGCCATAATTATGGTGATAAGTCCCCTCTTTGAGGAGTGGCTGGAAAGACCTCACCTTCACCTCACCCTCGGGCG
The DNA here is from genome assembly GCA_949316375.1 of Mythimna vitellina. Classification (NCBI taxonomy): domain Eukaryota; kingdom Metazoa; phylum Arthropoda; class Insecta; order Lepidoptera; family Noctuidae; genus Mythimna; species Mythimna vitellina. The sequence goes on along the minus strand of OX438691.1, from coordinate 3,218,075 downwards.
TCCTTATCTTCCGCATGACGCAAGTCCTCACCGGACATGGTTCGTGAGGTTCCTGCACCAAAGAAACGCCCGGGTGCCACCATTGTGGGGACCACCCGAAGGACACGGTGGAGCATACGGTAGAGGTGTGCCCCGCCTGGGCAGAGCACCGTAATGTCCTCGTGATCGGCGGCAGCGATCTCTCGTGCCGGGCCTTGGTACAGGCCATGGTCCGGAGCGAGGAGTGGCAGGCGGTCGCCTCCTTCTGCGAAGCAGTAATGCTACCAAAGGAGGCGGCCGATCGCGTGAGGCAAACGTCCTCACGCCCCAACCGCCGCTGGGATTCCGGTCCGATCGTCCGGTAACCGTCCGGTCCGGGCCCAAGTCGTCGACGGCGCGTCCATCCATTCCATTCCACGCGCACCTCAAAGAGATTGCAGCAACCGTAGGGGCACAGCAGGGTCAAAGCCTACTGGGGCCATGGGTAATGCGAAAGAGATCCCGAGGCCCTGGAAAAATTGCAAAGAAGGTACAGGAGTGAGTTTTTAGTCAGTAAAAGTCTTACACTATCTCTCGCTCCCCACGCTCCCGGATTTTCCCACCCGAAAAAAAAAACCAACAATAAGTATTGACTCATTTGCGCTAAATCAATAAATAAATAAATGAAAAATGGGTGTCTCATGATTTGACTGATCTGCACAAAGAAACGCGGGTTGAAACTTGTGTTACCTTTTTGAATCGATACAGAAATGAAGGAATATTGGATTGAATTGTGACATTTGATGAAAAGCAGATTCTTTACATATTGTAAAGAATCCAGTAAGCGAAAAATGCAATGGCTTACCCCACGCCGCAACAGTGTCCTAAAGCAAAGCTTACCAATAAAAAGGTAATAGTTACTGTTTGGTGGTCTCAGCATGGTGTTATTCACTATAGCTTTCTCCGATCTGGTGAAGCAATTACGGATATACTGTGCTGAACTCTGAACAATGATAGCAAAACTAGCAGTGAAACAGCCCCGACTCATGAATCGATCTTCACAATTATTGCTCCATGATAACGCGAGACCTCATACAGCACAAGAAACCGTTTTAAATCTACAGAAACTGCTTTTAGAAACCATTTGTCACCCTCCGTATTCGCCAGACCTTGCTCCAACAGACTTCCATTTTTTTCATGATTTGGACAATTTTCTACATGACAAAAAGTATTTTTCTCAGGAGGCAGACAAAATGCTTTCACACAGTTTGTCGAATCTAGATCACCAGAGTTCTAACGCAAAGGCATACTTTCCTAGTAGATGTATAGATATATATATATATATATATCTATACATAATATATATGTTCCAAGTTATACAAAATAATGGTAATTATTTTGATTAAATAAATATGGTAAATTTAAAAAAACGAATTTCAATTTTTCAGTAACAATCGGCAATTTCATAGTTTAACCCCTAATATTACTATTATAAGATGATTAAATAAAAATAAAATATCTCCATACATTAGCGACCTACCCTTGCATCCACCCTTCCTTTTTGTCTACCATCGGACAACTTGCCGTACGTCAGGTTGTCCGATGGTAGAAAAGTGATGGCGGAATCAAGTCATGCAATTCCCGTGCACACTCTCCAAAATGTATCCTGTAAAACACTGATAGGCTGGTTACCCATCACCTGTACTCAAGGCTTTGTAGATTGGACTTAACTAAATCTGGATCACTAATTAGCCTCTTCGCACGCCTTTCCTTTACAAAATGCCATCTAGCAGCTTTGGACTCAATAGTCCATGTGTAGCACCAGCCCATGTGTGGCTGCAGTAGTCCAAACACGATCGGATCGGATCGGATCGGTGCTTCGTAAAACATAAACTATCCCGGTGTAAATATCGCCGGACCTTTCCACGAACGCCAAGTTTCTTAGCAGCTACTTTGGCTTTGGACTCAATGAACCTTTGGTCTGAGGAAACTTCAACTCCGAAGAGCTGAAGGCGGTCGATGCACTCCAGGGATAAATTCCGGAAAGCAGGAGCCAAGGTGAACGGGCTCTTTTTTGCGGTGAACAGATACGCTTGTGTTTTGGCAGCGTTGACGTTCCTACCAGATTGGCTTCGCCCTATTTGGAAATTGCCTGATGTGAAATCTTTGTACGCTCAACCATAGCCTCTCTTTCGGACTGGATTAGCTCCATACTAGCCCGAGCTCCTGGCAGGTATATCTACAATTGTGCTGTCATCTGCATACACATAAATAAGATAGATTTTTTTCCTTAAGATTTGTAAATTTTCCTTCTAAATCTTATGGTTTGCTGTAAGAAAACCCAGTTGTGGGTTAAGCTCGCCTATGTACATCAACTGTCCTATTTTTATTGATAATATGAAATTGTGTGTACAATAAAGAATAAGAATAAGAATAAATAGCGGGCATCAGCAAGTCGTTGATATTCAGCAGGAAGAGAGTTGCAGAGAGAACAGACCCCTGAGAAACCCGATTTATCGTCATGTGTTCCTATTATACTGAAAAGGTCCTAAGAAAGTAAAAAAAATATGGATGTAGTAGAATGACATTACAATATTAATAGTCCAACTAATAAATGGTAGCAGTTGTATGATATATTTAGAAAAAAAAAACCGGCCAAGTTCGAGTCGGACTCGCACACCGATTGTTCTGTACAAACTTCCCTATGAAAACAATTCAATTCCCAAATTTACGAAGATTTTTGCGAATCGCAGAAAATGTTTTTTTTTTTTGTGAGTTAACTACAAATTTACAGTTTTCATATTTTTTCCTATACTTGTGCTATGAAACCTAGCTTCATGCTAAATTTCAGGACTCTAGGTCAACGGAAAGTACTCTATGAATTTTGATTCCCTTGAGAGTGTCGAAATACACGTTTTTTGCGACATAATTGGCCGTATCTTTTTTTCGTTAATTCAGAAGTTTCATTTTTTCACAGTTTCAAGGAACCGCAGACCTTAGTATATGGTTTTAATTTCAACTTGATATCTTCTCGCGTTCTCGAGATAAAGGGTCTTGACAGACAGACAGAAGGACAACAAAGTGATCCTATAAGGGTTCCGTTTTTTCCTTTTGAGGTATGGAACCCTAGAAAAGACGTTGTGGCGAATAGGTAAGTATCTCCTTGACACATTTAAAATATCCCATGGCCACTTATGGCGTGAGCCATAGCTAAAATAAATACCACCAAGGCCTTTATCAGAAAAATACATTTCCACTAATCAAACAATATTCTAACACCATTTTTCTGACACTTATAAATTTGTGGGCCGTACTGCATTTGACAGCAGCCTTGTAAATTGTAATATGTCTATTTCTTCATATCGGCTGAAGGCAATAATCAAGTTTTTAATAAATAAAAAGGTGTCGACTAACAACGTTGTTTCCTTGAAGGTCTCATTAATTTTTTGTGATATACGGTAGTTATTACTTGCCTTGCTGCTATTAGGGAAATGTATCGACTGTTCCATTAGTGCATTTATTTTTTATTTACATTTCTTTTTATATTATTCCACGAAGGTCGAAAATGACTAGTAACTGAAAAGTTTTGTGGATTTTTTTTCAAAAAACTTCATGCAACACAATAGTACAAAGGCGGACTTAATGCCTCAGGCATTCTCTACCAGTCAACCTAGGTTGGTAAAGAGAAAATGTGGCAGGTACATAAAAATACAAAAGAATATTACGAAAATTAGAGTTTAAAAGTATATATATATATAGATTGGTAGATTTTTGTAAAAGAAAGGGGTTATTGAGAAGACTTCACTATTTGTGCAGAAAGTAATTTCGCAACATCCGCTTAAATGCATATAGATTGGTGGCCGTCCTGATCTCGAGAGGAAGCGCATTCCAAAGAAGTATGGACTGTATATGAAAGGAAGAATGAACAAAGTCAGAAGTATGAGAAGGACATAGCAGTAGAAGATTGTTAGAAGATCGCAGATTCTTAGTATGAGAAGAACATAGATATTTAAAGTGTGATAATTTTTTGTCATGGTACGGTCTTGTTTTTTTATTATTGGTAGGCCACTATGATATAAGCGATGAGGTGGTCTACAATGGAGCTCACTTCATCATTTCAACCGATAGACGTCCACTGCTGGACATAGGCCTCCCCCAAATATTGCCACAAAGAACGGTCCTGTGCGTCTCGCATCCATCGGATTCCCGCAACCTTCACCAGGTCAGGTCCACCTTGTAGGGGGCCTTCCTACACTTCGTCTTCCGGTACGCGGTCGTCACTCCAGAACCTTTCGGCACAAACGGCCATCTGTTCTGCGAGCAATGTGCTCTGCCCATTGCCACTTAAGTTTGGCGATTCTTCGTTCTATGTCGGCAACCTTGGTTCTCCTGCGGATATCTTGATTTCTGATTCGATCACGCAAGGAAACTCCGAGCATAGCCCTTTCTATTGCCCACGAGCTCACTTGCTAAGAAGTAATGTACTAATTCATAATTTACTAGCTTGTCTTTCATGTCAATTACAGTTGAATTCAATTTTGACTCCAATTACTCACACAATTCATCCATCTTTTCTTTAGATTTTATCTCCTTCTTACGGTAACTCTTTTGTAAAGTAATATGATACATTTTCTTAAATAATTCAATCCTTCAATTCAATGCAATAATTCAATTATTGACTAAATCTCCAAATACAACTCTCGTCTCAACTCTCATACTTCCCTGTCTCCAGAATGGGAGAAGTTAGTTGATGATTTCTGATTCTAAAAAAATTAAATGATTTGATTTGTATTGATTCCTGGGTGGGGCAGCGTGTTATTGGATGTATCCTTCTGGAATTCAGTAGAAGAAGGGAATTACATGAGACTTAAACATTTCTGGCAATGTAAGTGGGTGGTCTGATATGTTTCCGACCTCAATTCGAAGGTAGCAGCACTCTTCAATAAAAGCTAGTGTATAAAGCTAGATGAAAAGAAAGAGAAAGAGTTTATTTACGACAAACATGGCACATAACTTAAAAAATATATAACAATAACAAATCTATACAATAGAGTGAGCTATGCGACACATCCGCGCAAAACGGCAAGCGCTCAGGAAAATGCTGGGGCTCATATATTGAACAGAGCCACAGCTTTCAGCGCCAGGCGACGTCGACGAGAAGTTGAACGGCTAGCCAGTTTAGTTAGTCTAGTTTCGCCCTTTTTGGACGCGAAGTTGTTATTTGACAGTCATTTGAGTCGATGTGAGATGCAGAAAAAGAAAATCCTTTTTCACCAAGACAACGCGCCTTCTCACACCTCAGCGGTCGCCATGGCGAAAATCTACGAATTACGGTTTGAACTGCTTGATCATCCGCCTTAATCATCAGATCTAGCTCCAAGCAACTTCTTTTTTTTTTTGTTTTTTCATCTAATAATTGTGCTTGGAGGATAGAGATTTTCGTCAAATGCGGAGGCAAACTTTGTGAATAATTATTTTGCAGAGAAAAACTTCAGCTACTGTTTGAACGGGTTAGAAAGATGGAAGCATCGCCAGGAGAAGTATGTAGAGTTACAAGGAGGCAATGTAAAAAAAAGAAAATTAAATTGTAATTTTTGTCTTATATCTTTGTTAGTTCGGAAACTTTTCAGATCAGGGGCGCCGACTCCGTAGGTGCTCGGAAGCTCGAGCACCCCTGAGAATAGACATCAAGAAACAGATCAGTAATTTCGTGTAAATTATAATATTTCTTGATAATAGAAACTAATAAAAAAAAATTAGAAATGTCAATGCGTAAATAAATAATCACAAATTACTATTAGTTACACAATAATCATAAATTCTACAGTCAAATAAATAAATAATTCTACATTAATGCATCATTTAGAATTTCATCAGTCGTGTAATAACATTTTTTTAACCGACTTCGAAAACAGGAGGAGGTTATCAATTCGGATGTTTGTATTTTTTTTTTTATGTTTGTTCGCGCATAAGTTCGTCGCTTGCCAACCGATTTCTAAAATTCTTTGTTTGTTGGAAAGGGTATGCTTCCCGAATGGTCCCATAGTCACCAAGTTGGGATCTGATGATGGAATCTTGGCAAAATCGAGGGAACTCCTCAAATATTATAGGCAACCATATAGTGATTTTAGTATTTTCATCGAGAACTTAAGCATTTACAGTCAAAAAGTAACATTTGATGTCTGTTTATAAACGTATCGCAACTAAAAAGTGTGAAATAAAAAACTTTTTACAAAAAAATATAACCGACTTCACTAAAAAAAACACAAAAGGATCAAAATAACTTTAATTTCGGAAGTCGGTGTTAAATAAGATACAAATAATACCGAGAAACACCGACTTCCGGAAATTAAAGTTATTTTGATCCTTTTATAGTGTTTTTTTAGTGAAGTCGGTTATATTTTTTTGTAAAAAGTTTTTCAATTAGTAACTGTTTCAATTTTTGTTTGAAATGTCTAATATTCAAAATTTTTATGACATCTGGTAATTTATTGTAGATACGCGGTGCCATGCCTAAAACGATCTTTCTCATTAGGGCAATCTTACAATGCTAAAGTGTTTGCGTATTGGCTACGAATTGCGACATGACGCAACGTTGACACTTTCTCGCATAAACTCATGTTTGTTTTAACGAAAACACTAATTTCAAAAATATATAAAGAAGGTAAGGTAAGTATTTTCAGCGATTTATAGAAAGGTACACAGCTATCATAAATTTTCAGACCACGTATTGATTATGTTATGCATCTTTTTTGTGCCTTAAAAACAATATTTCTATCAGTAGAATCGTCCCAAAAAATAATGCCACATCGCAAAATTGAGGCTACCAAGCCATGATATGCAACTAGTAAGTAATGCATCCATATTTATTTTTCTAGCAATTTAAAAAAGTGCGTATGCTGATTTATTTATTTTCTTACTTAGGTCATCTATGTGGGCCTTCCAGTTAAGTTGGTTATCAAGAAATAAACCTAAGAATTTTGTTACTTCAACTTCTTCATTGTCACAATTACTATGTGTGATATTTACTTTTGGTACTGAAGTTCTTTGGTGAAAGTACATTATTTTGGTTTTCTTTAAGTTTATTACTAAATTATTTTTATCACGCCAAGTGATTATGTCGGATAGTGTACTATTTATGTCATCTTGATAAATATTGCGATCAATACACTTAAAAAAATACATAAACATCACAATTTGATGTTGTGTTACCTTTGGCAGATCATTTACATAGATTTTAAAACAAAGTGGGGGCCCTAGGACGCTACCCTGTGGGACACCAAACTAAATCAATCTTGACTGAGATAAAAAACTCTTTTCAAATTTTATTTTTTCGTATAGTCTTGTAATCTCTGTACATTGAATTCTATTAGAGAGATAGGATTCGAGTAGTTTTAAAATCCTCCTCTCCTCCGACCGACCGTAACTGCGCAGTTTTCCTAATAAGACGTCGTGTATTGAATTGTTATGAAGTGGTTTAATAATAACTTTCTTCAAGTCATCAGGATAGAATCCGTCAGTAATGCCAAGGTTCATAATTTGCGCTAATGCGGGTGCTATAAGTTCATTTACAAATTTTATCACCTTTGTTGACACACCATCAATTGGTGTTAAAGGAAGAAAGAAAAGGAAGTTAGTGATAGTATGACGGTTGACAGGATAGAATGGAAAAAAAAAACGTGTTGCGCCGACCCCAAATAAGATGGGACAAGGGCAGGAAGATGATGATGATGTTGACACACCATCAAACCCTACATACAATGTTGGTTGCTAGAACAGTCTGCATAAACATTGATTGCGTAGTCAAATTGCCTAATTTAATGTCAAATCCCATGTTAGTTTTAATACTATTCTCAATTTCATTTATAAAATAGTTATTAAATGCATTTGCAATGTCAATAGGTTTTGAAAAGGTCAGATTTCATTTATTAATGGTCAGTACTTGTTCTTTAGGAGTGTTATTTTTTTGGTCTATTAACTATTTGCCCTATAGATTTCGACTTATTCTGCTGGTTTTTATAAAGTGATTATTTTGAGCTTGCTGTGTTAGTCTTATAATTTTTTTATATTGTAAAGAGAATTTTTTAAAGTTACTTTTATTCCTTAATACAGGATTTAGTCTGTATGTCCATAATCATTTTCTTTGTTTTTTTACTACAACTTTTTATGCCTCGCGATATCCATTTTACTTTTTTATTAGTATGAAAAGTTATAATTTTATCAGGGAAGCAAAGTTTGTAAAATAGGGAAAACGATTCATAAAATCTTTTGCAAGCTTTATTGGAGTCGTTACTTTCAAAACATCCTTAAAAGTTAAACGAATTCGAATGCATTCTCAAATTTTTTGAGGTTCTCTGTGGAGTAGTCTTTTTTACAATTTTCCAGAATTTTAAGCGTAATGTTTTATTTATGGGAACCCTTAGTATTTGTGATGTATGATCAGTAAGGACTGCTGGGACTCAAGCCTCCTCTCTAGCAGAGGGAATAGGCTGTAATCCACCACACACACACACACAGGTCCAGTGAGGATTGGTTGGGCACGCCATAATTATGGCGGTAAGTCTCCTCTTTGAGGAGTGGTTGGAAAGACCTCACGGCGTCCTCACCTTCCGTATGACACAGGTTCTCACCGAACATGGTCAGTTCAGTAAGTTCCTGCACCAGATACGTGCGGAAGTAATGCCCGCGTGTCACCACAGTGTGGACCGCCCGGAGGACACGATGGAGCATACGGTAGAGGTGTGCCCCGCCGTGTCATCGTGGGGGAGATCGGCGGCAACGATCTCTCGCACCGGGCCTTGGTACAGGCCATGGTCCGAAACGAGGAGGAGTGGCAGGCGGTCGCCTCCTTCTGCGCAGCAGTAATGTTAGTAAAGGAGGAGTCCGTACGTGCACGTGCGAGGGTGCGGCCCTCACGCTCCAGTCGCCAGGATCCTGATTCCGATTTCCGGCCACCGTACGAAGACTCGGCAAAAAAGGCAACGAAGAAACTGGTGTGGGTTTTTAGTCAGTAAAAGCCTGACACACCCTCTCGCTCCGCCCAAGAGCGGAGGATGTCATTGGATGAATTTTTAACTGAAAAAAAGTGTGGATTAATGGATGTCACAGGTCTTCGAATTTTCGGTTCTAGGACATGTTAGCATTTTAAATATTTGATTCTTGTTTGCCGTTGCAAACAAACACTGTAAAAGTTTGTAAAAACAACTAGTTTGTCACAAAATCACAAAAATAAGCAATGCATTGATTTCTGACCTCAAAATGTCCTTTGTTCAGGAAACCACAACATAAGGTTGTACCCACTAATCCAAATATTTTATTACTATATAACAACATAGAATGTGGCCGAAGTTCTCCTTTACTATCTGTAGCTGAATATGGAATAGAAGAAATCTAAACAAAGCGCGCCGTTTTTTGCTTAAAAATGATCTTGACCAATATAAAATAATTTCAATGTCAAAAATGAGTGTTGCAAGGTTGTAACACACAAATAAATTATTAAAATAGTCGGTTATTGTAAATGCTAACAGTTCCCTCATGATGTTTTCCTTCACCGTTTTGATATTAAAAAAATACAAAACACCACCAAAAAAGAAAGAATGTATGGAAGTTCTGCCTCAACAGTTAGGGATGATGTTAGCTATAATATTTCAATGACTGGGTCTCATTTATGATGCATGAATCCTCGGCCCGAATATCTGTGTCAATGGGCGTGCAACACAAATATGTCTTTAATTACTAGTAAGTCATACTACGGGCCTTTTAACTAATCAAGTATTTATTGGTTAATAACAGTATTTTTGTTCTGTAGTTATGGTTTGTAATATGAATGTGGGTTTCTCATGTTATTTAAGGTTTTGACGCAGGTGAATCACGAAATATACCTAAAAAAATTAAGTAATCATTCGCATAATATTAATACAGCCCCTTTAAACAAGTTACAGTCGTTTCGTTAGCGTCGAACGCCTCGAGTATGCCACGCCTCCGATTCCTTTGTTCTGTCGTCATCTCAACGCTCCGTCACGTGGTCAGAACAAAGGAATCGGAGGCGTGGCCTACTCGAGGCGTTCGACGCTAACGAAACGATCATAGCTTGGCTAGGGGGGCAAGTACCATTTATTTCGAGTCTTTTTAGAAATTAGAGAAATTAGATTTCCGATTCTTAAAATTCGGAACTCCCGATGGATTTTGCACCTTTAATTCCAATTTAGGTTCTGATAAATTTTAATCGGAATTTCGCTATATCGGAGGTACAAAAAAGTTTTTTTGACATTTTTAAGAGTGTACAATACATTTTCATACAACCGCTCTTACGTGATTACAACGCTATTACACATCTTTCTCTAGATATTTTGGAAATACAGATAGATATCTTGTGAATATTATCTAGGTTTATATTGAAATCAAATCATTTTGTCTAAAACTAATCCAGGAAAGACCACGAAAATCTGCTATTTTGCGTGAACTTTGGCCCTTCATAATGTACTCAAAATAAAAACGTCAAAAAAATATGTCTATTGAACCCTATGACGAATTCTTTTTCCAAAAAGTTTTAACGTTTCAAAATAAGAACACGTATTTCCTATTTATTCTTATATATATATTTTTTCCTATTTATAATTTTTTTTAAATATTCGAGTGAATTACGGAATTACTGAATACCAACTGAGCTTTCCGTAGTGTCCGTATTCCTGCACTTTCGAGGATTTGATGAGTGCTACCGATGCTGCTATTAATGTAGCCACCTATTGGGCCCTAACAGTATGACGAGTTTACCATCGAATCGAAAAGAAGAAGAAGAACCGAGCTTTCAGGTGTTATCTCTCTTCTTTCGCGTTGCCCTTTATCAAACATTAGGTTGAATTGTGTTGGAGGAACCGACAAGCTTTTATGCTACGCTCAGATCAGGAAGGGCCCTCTGACCCCCCCCTCCCTCTGAGGCTCCTCTCTCTGGGCCCTGTGGTAACTCACGTATTTACTTAATATGAGTCCCATTTCTAAAGCTGTTAATGACTTAAATCTAATAAAATTATTTCTTCCACAGGTTAACGGTGAACGCAATCCCGACGAGGTCTACAAAGACTTCAGGGCCGCCGTCCTCCAGATCCTCGGCACCACAGAAGACCAATCCACTATGAACGGAGTTAGTGGTGTTGGGGTCGGTGCTGGTGGCATACCAGGAGAGATCGTAGGAGTGGAACCGGCGCCAGTTCAGGATATGAGGGAGAGAAGAGAAGAGAGAACCGTACCTCCAGTCATGCCGGCAATGCCGGTGCCATTGGCTATGCCTTCGCCGGTGGCTATACCGTTGCCGGTGGCTATGCCGTTGCCGGTGGCTATGCCGTTGCCATCAGCAATTAAGGAGACGGGGACGGAGAGGGTTGCTTCACCGCAGGTTAGTTTTATTTATATCTGTAGCCTGTGCTCGTATTTAATCTGAACATGTTTATAGATATGTATGAGCACCCGTATGTAATTTAACGACGTCTATACAACCACAAAGGAATTAAAAAATTCTGTTTCGGAGTTCTCCGCGCAATTAGAAGATGTTTATACAATAGCCCGAAGTCAACTGGCCTCTAGGTCTACTGTTTATTGGCCCTGACTGCTATGCCGGAGCTCGTTGGTTCAATTCCCAACCAGGATAAATGTGTGATGAGCACGATTTTATTTATTTATTTTATGTACACACAAAAACGAATGTTAGGTGGAAGTGAGACACAACCTTACTGCATGGACAGAGAAAGAATAGAAGAAGTAACTGGATTTCTGACGATTATTTGTTCTGTGCCTATAATATATACGTATTTTGAAATATATAAGTATGTTTATCAGTTGTCTAGTACTTATAACACAAGCTCTGCTTAGCTTGGGACTAGACGGCGTTGTGTGATAGTTGAAAAAAAAAAAACTATCGGGCAGTTACCTTAGCCAGACAAAACACCCGTCTGGTCGGAAGATCCACCTTTTTCAACGGAAATTTGCGGGACTTTACACATTTTGCCATACCTCTGAAATAGGTAAGTCCTTTTAAAGGATATTTCCTCCACTTCACTCGGTTCAGTCACCATGCAATCAAGATATAAAGTATAAGTCAATTTTTTTGAGACAGGCTGAGTCTAAGTTAAGTCATTTCTTCATTGGGTACATCCATTGTTCACTAGAACATAATCCCTTGTACATGGTACCACTCAAACACAGAAAAGATCCTGTAGTTGACTGCCGGACTCTTGATTCCTGATAGCTACAACCTTGGGGTCTTTAAGAGTGGCCAACCTGAGGTACACTTTCATACAACCGCTGTTACGTGAATATGATGTTATGACACATCCTCCTTCAGATATTTTTGAATATAAATATCTTGTGGATATTATCTAGCTTAGCTTAGCTTAGTCGGCCTTATAATGTTCCCACTGTTGGGACTCAGGCCTCCTCTCTAGGAGAGAGAAGTGAGTGAATGAGTGAGTGGCATCCAGCAACCCGCACTGGGCCCGCGTGGTGGATTACGGATATTATCTAGGCTTCTATAGAAATCAAAATATATATTTGTGTAAAACTAATCCAGTAAAGTCCTCTGAAAATCTGCTATTTTATGTGAACTTCGGCCCCCTATAATGTACTCATATATTCAAAATATATTAAAGTACATCTATGAAGAAGAAGCCTTGAACGTTTAATCGAGATTCTGAATGACGACAATTTTTCTCAAAAACGTTTAAGGGTTTAAAAAAAAACACGTATTCCCTGGCACAAGTTTCAAGTTTCGCTTCGCCGTTTATACCGCGTACACCGAAGGACTGGAACGATTTGCCTGCTGCTGTCTTCCCGTCCAACTATAATTTAGGTGTCTTCAAGACTAGAGTGAATAGGCTCTTAATAAACTAGTGCGCCTGACCATCAATGATGGCATCTCCGCTTACCATCAGGTGGGATCGCAGTCAAGCACTGGTTTATATTGTGGCGACCATGGAGCAAACGGGCAAGATATACTTCTAAGGTATATGTTTTAAAAAGTTTAGGATTGATAGATGTTCAAACAATAGCCTCCTGAGACCCCTGATATCACCAGTGATACGCTTAGTTAAAAATTTATTTCCACGCCATCTTTCAGTATTCGTTTGTACTTTTTTTTTTCGATGGTTAGCATAGATATTCTTTATATTTCTAGTCACTCACCATTTCTCTAGCTGTCAAATTACATCGATTGTAGTCAGTTTAAAATCGAACATTTTACTGTTACCAACATGCTGACTTTACGTAAAGGTAAATATTTATTTTAATCAGTGATTTGGTATTTTTTTGTTTTATTTAAGTAATATTATACGTAAACTTTGTATTGTTGTTTAAATATCATAAAATATCGCAAATACAAACAGTCATTTCAACGTTTTTGTAAAAGTATCGCAGGTGATACTTTGGGCCATAAGTACTTATTTTGCAGGTCATTTGGCTGAAAAAGATATCGTGGAGTTAATTAATTTTGACATATCAGATATTGAAAATGAAGGTAGCGATGATGAAAGCGATCTTCAGTCATGGCATAAAGAAGTAATAGGCCGATAGAAGACAATGGGAACGAATCTGATGACAAACCTATAGCATCTTCCGTGGTCGAGCCCCAATCTTCTCGAAGTGACCGTGTACAATGGAAACACACTAAGAACTTTGCTTTTACTCCTGAGGAAGACCAACTGACGTCCCAATTGATCCAAGCACACGTGTTAAAAGCCCGTACGAATATTTTTTTCAATACATCTATAATAGTCTGTTTGAAACTATGTCTGAGTGTACAAATATTTTTAGAGTAGCGTGTTCAGGATAGGTAAATCATTAAATACAACACTTAATGAACTCATATAGTTCTTTGGATGTTCTATGGCCATGAGCATACTTGGCTTGCTACGATTGAAGATGTATTGGGCATTGGACACCAAAGTAAATTATGTAGCAAACACCATCACTCGGAACCGCTTTTTCATTTAAGATCGAACTTAAAGCTGGTAAATGATCAAGCTGTTGATCAAAATACTCGAGACATTGACAGGTTTTGGAAAATACGCCCTCTGGTCTCTGGTGTGGAAAAAGGCTGCAGAAAAATATACGAGACAAGCATGTTGTTATTGATAAACAAATAATACAATTTACGGGTAAATACAAGCTGAAAGAATTGGTCAAAGGTTAGCCAAATCCAGAAGGCATAAAGGTTTTTATAATGTAAAATATCTACATGCAGTAGTCGAATACAAAGTCATAGTGGAAGCTCTCGGAGTAGTCCTAATCCGGTAGAACCAGAAATAATAATAAGGCCAACAACTGCGGGTAGGAAACACAGATTGGTCGTATTAATTCCTCATGCTGCTAAAAAAACAAAAGAAGGAAAACATTTACCAATATGTGCGAAGGGTTCTCAAAACTACAGATCCAAATGTCGCCACAAAGGCTGCAATAACTTGACTTTCGTAAAATGTTTGGAATGCAACATTTTTCTTTGTGTTAATGTTAACCGAAATTGCTTTTTCAATTATCATACAAATTAATGCAAGGTACAATAATACACAAACAACAACAACACACAACACAAACAACAGCAACTGATTTTTTAAATTTTAATTGATTTCATTTTTCTTCTAAAATAATTTGTTTTAGTACCACGTTGAACCCAAGGTATCACTGGTGATACCCTCGCTTACGCTAAATGGGGTTGGGGTAGATTTTTTTTATTTGATGTTTGTTTATCTCCATGTTATATTGAACCATAGAAATTAACTTCCATCAATTAAATATTCGTAAATACGTCTCGGGTCTCAGGAGGATAGACTGACTGACATATTAATGTACAGCCGAATTACTGGGCCTAGTCTATATATACAATTAAAAAAAAAAAAAAAACAGTTTTGTGAAATATTCGAGTAAATCAGTGAATTACTGCATGCCAACAGAGTTTTCAGGCGTTATCTTTCATTTTTCGCGTTGCCTCTTCATCAAAGTTGAAAATCGCGTTGGATTTGTCAGATGAAGCAACAAGCTTTTAAATCATGCTCGGAATTGACGATAGGCTATAGTTAAGAATTAATAGGTTACTTCTAGGCAAGCATGCTCCAACGTCGACCACATCATTAAATTGCTTACCATCAGGTGATATAGTCTAAATGTAAAAAAAGTTACGAACTACCGATTCAACGTCTACAAAAGTAAAATGGCGCCATGCCATATACGCTTGCTGAAGGGTAGTGACTAGACGAAAAATATTGTTTTGTGACTACTATCAACAATTTAGTTGAAAAGAAGAGGTCAAAACGAACGGCTCTACCTTGACCTAATGACGAATTTTGTAGATTTTTCTATAATCACTTTCTTTTATAGGATTTGGAACGGCAGGTGACATTTCCCACCTAAGGCTTGAAATCCAAATAGACTTTTTAAACTAGATCAATACAATTATTACTTATATAATATTTACAGATACACAGACAGAGACATACATATACGTAAACTAACCTGTGCCGCGGCTTCGCCCGCGTGAAAATAGGTTTCTCTGTACAAACTTTGGACCCCCGTTTCATCCCTTAAGCGGTGAATTTTTAAAAACCCTTTCTTAATGCTCGCCTACGTCATAAAAGGAAACTTTGTGCAAAATTTCATGCTCTTAGTCCCGTTTCGGCTGCGCGTTTATATTTCAGTCAGTCAGTTTCTCCTTTTATATATACAGACAATGAGGTTTGAGTTTCAAGTATCTCATCGAATAGAATAGTTTTCGAAGGGAAATCATCAAAATCCTCCTGCTCTAGGCGGAATTTAATTCAATTTATTTATTTCATATAATATTACAGACTTGACAATTGGATTGGACCTACATACAGCTTGCAAGTGTCGTTTTTGTTGATGCACTTAAAAAATTAGGAGCTGATCTGAAAAAAATGTGTCAACTAAAAAATTTATCACTTTGGAATAATTATTGAAGTTACCTAGAATATTTGGTTAACTTCAAATTAAATAAAATATAGGCCATGGTCCGGAGCGAGGAGGAGTGGCAAGCGGTCGCCTTCTTCTTCGAAGCAGTAATGCTAGCAAAGGAAGCGGCCGGGATCCGACAGCTGTCGGGATTCCGATCCCGATTTCTAGCCACCGTAGGCGCGGACTTGCAGACGGCGAGCAATGGGTAGTTTGCCGTCCGACCGTCCGGTAACCGTCAGGACCGAGTCCAATCGTAAACGGCGCCTGGAACAATGGTAAAGAAGGAACAGGAGTGGGTTTTTAATCAGTAAAAGTCTGACACGCCCACTCGCTCCGCCAAAGAGCGAGGGATGTCATTAGATGATTTCCCCACCTAAAAAAAGAGGTATAAAATAGTACTCTGTGTCGTTAAATAAGATGTCAATTTATTAGAATCTGCTAGTAGAGTATATTTCCCTAAAATTCGTGGACGGGCCCTTGAGTTGATAATGACTTCTCTAAAATCTACTTAAACCCACCTATGCTCCCATTAGTCCTTAACCTGGTGAAGTTCACGAGAACCTGTTGGTTGTGAAAAGCACTGGATAATTCGATGTGTCGACACTTGGGAGAGGTCTATGGTAAGCAGTGGAAGTCTTTTCAGTCGAGATAAGTTCTCAAATCAGTTGTATTTCGTTTTTATTTGTTTGTTACCTCAAAACTTGTTCATTTATGAACTGATTCGGAAAATTATTTATTTTAGTTCAAAAAATATATTTATTTATTACAGCTAAAATAAAACCAAACATAATCGACAGCAAGCCAATTATAAGTCCTAATGTATAGTGACAGACTTAAAATTATATATTATCTCTACTAATAATGAGTAATATAAAAAACTATATGTGCGTTTGCCGTTATTTTTATCGACCACCTTAACTTTTTAAGAGTTCTGACTGATACGACCAATCAAAACCACTTTTGACCGAATCACTTAGTCAAAACTACTTTTAACAAGCTCCATTGGGCAAAAGTACTTTTAACTGTTATTTTAGTCAAAAGTATTATTGACTAAAGCATACGGTCAAAAGTACTTTTGACTGACTTTGCTAGTCAATAGTACTTTTGACTGGTTAAGAGTTTTGACTGCAACATATATATATTTATATTAAGTTTTCAGATTTGTTCCACTATTATCAAAAAACAGTTTTGACATGAATAATTAAGATGAGATACACTTTGGCTTTGAGGTATCATTGAAATGATCTGATATTGATGCCGGAAGGTAGGCACGCCGCCTTCGCGTTTCTTTCTAAAGCGTGGAGAAGTCATTAGATGATTTTTAATTATTTTATTGGTTTTCTTCTATATTCATATTGAATGAATGGAATTAAATAAAAATTATTTTGTAATTTTTATGACGATATTGAATAAAAATGTGGGATTCCCTGCAGATACAAGCGTTATACAAATAAATAAACATGTTTTCCTTATTTATTTTATAGGGGTTAAAATGTGGATAGCGGTGTGGAGTGGGGGTGTGTGGTGGTGGTGTGTGTGTGAAATGTGGATGTGTGGAATGTGAAATGTGGTTCATAATGTATCAATTGTTTTGTTCTTTCAGGCTGAATTGATCAGGGTCCGCGGTGAGACGACGACACCGGCGCTGCTGTGGGTGGTGGGTGGCCCTGGCAGCAATAAAGCTACTCTCTGTCAACGAGCTGTGGCACAAAAGCAGGGCTGGACGCATTACAGGTACATAACTACCATTGGTTTCTTTGATTTATATCAGAAGTCAAAGTCAAAGTTTTTTGTTTCACATAGGCCTACATGGGCACTTATAAAACGTCAGAAGCTAGTGCACGGTTCCAAATTGGTCGTTTCCTATGGAGAAGAACCGGCAAGAAACTCCATGGTTACTCTTTTAAAAAAAAAATGTCCTTACAATATTTCCATATTACAGCATATGTAGATATTATGTAAGGACAGTGTAGACTGGTCAATATTGTAATAAAATACAATATATATATAAAATAATATAAACTAGACTGTAATAATAATAATTTTTAGTTTAAGTTCTTATAGTCTATCCTAAGGTTGTCTGGTGGATATCGCTGTCAGCGATAAGACCGCCATTGTACCCATAGATTTACGTTTCTGTGAAATTGTTACTACAATAAAGTTTATTGTATTCTAATATTTTTATTTAGAAAAAATATAAAGACACTTGTAAATTACCAAAAAACTGTGCAACAATAGTCAATACAAAAATTGAACCCAGATTCCTAAACTATGATGATCCAGTATCTTAGGAGGCAGAGTCTTTGCATAAATAATGGACGAGCAAATTATGAGCTACTAGCTTCTGCCCGCGGCTTCGTCCGCGTCAAAGAAGGTTTCTCCGTACAAACTTTGAACCCCCGTTTCATCCTTTGAGGGTATGAATTTTGGAAAATCCTCTCTTAGTGCTCGCTTACATCACAAAAGGAAATCTTGTACAAAATTGTATGCTATTAAGCCCTGTAGTTTAGGCTGTGCGTTGATATATCAGTCAGTTAGTTTCTCCTTTTATATATATAGATTTAGTAACTAGAAGACTTCCCACAATGTGGACAATGTGGGCTTAAAACCAGCGCGGACGTTTTTTAAGCCGGAAGATGTCCGCGCTGGCTTACCGACTTATTTAATATATTCAATCTTCATGCAACATAAAAGGCTTACGGCTTAAGCAAAGAAGAATTAACTACAATTCCCTCTCTTCCATTCTCCAGCCTGGGCCAGCGTCTCCGCAGCCTCGCAGACGCAGGAGGCCGTCCAGCATCAGATGGTGCCCTCGCCCGCACTGCCATCAGTGGGGGAGAACTGGCTCCCAAGGAACTCGTCACCAAGCTGGTTCGGGGAGCCGTGCTGGAGGCAGGCAGGATGGGCGGGGGACTCGTACTGGATGGGTATCCCAGGGATATGGAACAGATGGAGCAGTTCGAGACAGAGGTAAGGAGTTAAGAATACATGGTCAAAAATGTTTTTTTTTCAATAATCCCGCAACTTGGCATTGCGGGACACCGAACTTTTTTTTGGCATATCCAATCCAATTCAATAATTTTATTGCAAATCACATGTCTTTTTTAAGGTCTTCAAAATGCTTTCAAGTCAACATAGGCACAGCAATTTTATATAAATAAAGTTGAAAATAATCGGAAAATTTTAAAACATGAATTTGAAATAAATTGCAATATACCAATTTGTCTGCTGAGGTCTTCCCATCCGATTATAATTAGGGTGTCTTCAAGGCTAGAGTGAATAGGCTCATAAACTTGTGCGCCTCACCATCAACGATTGCATCACTGCTTACCATCAGGTGGAATCGCAGTCAAGTACTTGTTTATATTAAGTTTAAAAAAAATATATAAATCAAATGAATAATTGCAGTAGTGGCCGAGTGGTAACGGCCCCGACTTACGAGTTGTAGGTCGCGGGTTCAAATCCAGCCAGATGCATTACTTTGTGTAATTTATTTCATCACCATTGCTCTCAAAACGGTGAAGGAAAACATCGTGAGGAAACTAGAACTAAAAATTCGAAGACGTGTGACATCCACCAACCCGCACCGGGCCTGCGTGGTGGATTACAGCCCATTCCCTCTCCTAGAGAGGAGGCCTGATTCCCTACACTGGGAACATTATAAGGCCGACTATGCTATGCTATGCTAAGTGAATAAATCATGTGCTTTTAGATTATCTAATTGAAAATCTTCAGTTATTATTATTGGGTATGCAATCAAAGGTTGGAGTCGGCTTCCAGTCTAGCCAGATAAGGCTGAATACCTGTTTTTTACATGGTTACCCAGTTACTGAACAACACGATACTCGTTGGATAGACTGTAATGTTTTGTTAACCCAATAAGTGAAAATAAAAAATTACATCACTATAAAAGCCATACTCAGTATTTCAATTCGTCTTTCCAGTTCGGCGTATCCCCTCGCATGTTGCTCCTGGACTGCTCGAAGCTGCAGCTGGGGCGCGGGCGGCGTGATGACTCCGTGGCTGCCTTTCGCCGAAGACTCGAAGTCTTCCGTGAGCTCAGCCTGCCCATGCTCAAGGTTTTGGACCAAGACCATCGGCTGGTTATTGTAAGTTGATTCGTTTTCTAGATTTGAAGGATTGTTGACAATAATCCGAGTCTTTAGGTAGTAACTCATCTTTTATGGCAATATTTTGGTACTGTCCAACATACCACAGTGTCTGAAGACGAAAGTCTATGACCAGTGCTTGTTGCCAGTGATGACATATGGTTTCGAAACCGTGGTCGCTCACAATGGACCTCATCAGAAGGCTTAAAGTCACCCAAAGGACAATAGAAAGGGCTATGTTTGGAGTTTCCTGGCGTGATCACAACAGAAATGAAGATATCCGCAGGAAAACCAAAGTTAAGTGGCAGTGGTCAGGGCACATTGCTAGCAGAACAGATGGTCGATGGGGACGAAAGGTTTTGGAGTGGCGACCCCGTAACGGAAGACGGAGCGTTGAAAGGCCTCCCACGAGGTGGACACATGACCTTGTGAGCATTGCAGAAATCCGATAGATGCGAGACGCACAGAACCGGTCGTAATGGTCACACTTGGGGGAGTCCTATGTCCAACGTCTTTCGGCTGAAATGATGATGATGATGATGATTTTGGTACAGTTGATCAAAGGATCAGACTTCTTTATGGAAGAAGGCCAGTGTTCTAGTTCTGACGTAGAAGAGAACCATAAGTAATTGTCATTTTAGTTACCTTACTAACATTTCGCAGCATGAAGAGCTATGAAGAAGAGAGAAGATCGTTAGAATTCCTTAAATTTATTATGTGTATGCTTTACTCCCGAAATTGTAACACAACTCTTTTATAATACTCTCATGCCAAAAACATCAAAATACTTATTCATGATCAATATATTACTGCCTTAATATTACCAGGTGGACGGTGACACGGACACTACTGAAGTGCAGATGGAATTCACTCGCGTCCTACTTGAAGAGTTGGAGAAGGCAGAAGCTCTGGCCTCTATCCCACAACAACAACCAGTGCGCAAAGGTACATTCTAGATATTCCAGATTACATAATTACATTCACAGCGTTGCACATACCACCTCTTAATTAGAGAGAGAGAGAGCCACAGCGCTTCAATACATTACGCTTTCCTTTCAGATTCTAGATAGCAAAAGGCATTATTTTTGCTAGACTAAAAATAGTCTAAGATCTGACGCCATGCGAGTCCAGATGACTCTTATTTACCCAACCGAGCCTTTTGTAATCGACTGTAATGGATTGAATATCAACGCTGATAAATATAATCATAGAGCAGTGGTGGCCGAGTGGTAACGGCCCCGACTTACGAATTGTAGGTCGCGTTTTCAAACCCAGCCTGGCGTATTACTTTGTATAATTTGTTTCATAACCACTGCTCTCAAAACGGTGTAGGAAAACATCGTGAGGAAACCGGCATGTCCTAGAACCAAAAATTCGAAGACATGTGACATTCACCAACTCGCATTGGGCCCGCGTGGTGGATTACGGCCCATTCCCTCACCTAGAGAGAGGAGTCATGAGTCCCAGCAGTGGGAACATTAAAAGGCTGATTATGCTATGCTATTATGCTAAATATAATCTACTTTAAATTATAAATGACTAAAGTATTGAACACCTTATGGGTATGTTGCAACGACTGTAATGGTGTGTCCAGACCTGGCGAATGCGCAGCTCGCGAGCCGCTTGCAAACTGCGCGCGTGCGGTTACAACCTAAGTTTGGTGCACCGCTCTAATTCAGCTCTGGCAAGGCTCGTGTGAGGCACAGCACGTGTGCACGAGCTTCTTTCACGTTTGAAATATGTATGTGTACCGCGCGTACCTACTGCGCTGCTGGAGTACCTACGGCGTATAAATTGAGCGCGAGCGGCGCACGGGAGGCTCAGGCGCATTCGCCAGGTCTAGACACACCTTAATGCAATTGTATTATAAGAACTAAACCACTTGTGACAAACTCAAAAATAAAAATATAGTTCTAATTCATTGATTATTTCCTGTGCGAGTTGTAAATTCTTCTCCAGCTCTGAGTTATAGGCAGTAAATTTCGGAGTTTATAGTCAGCTACCCAGCATGTAATAAAATTGTTGTGTTAAAGTGTTTGTGCTAAATTCCATTTGAAGGAGCGCAAGCACCCTGAACATCAACTTTTCTTAGGCTCGCACTTGACCACTATGGAACACCTGATGGAAAGTGATGGAGCACGCATACCTAGTAATAATCTATTTATTTTGCTCTTGACTTAGGACCCGTTTCTGAATTAAATATTTTGAGATAAGAACATGTCAAAACCGTACTTAAATTTTGACAGGTTTTCAGGCTGGGCACGCCACAATTATGGCGGTAAGTCCCCTCTTTGAGGCGAGGTTGGAAAAACCTCACGGTGTCCTCACCTTCCGCATGACGCAGGTTCTCACCGAACACGGTAAATTAGGGAAGTTCCTGCACCAGCTTCGTGCGATGGAGCACACGGTAGAGGTTTGCCCCGCTTGGGCAGAGCAAAACCGTGTCCTCGTGGGGGAGATCGGCGGCGGCGATCTCTCGCGCCGAAGCTTGGTACAGGCCATGGTCCGGAGCGAGGAGGAGTGGCAGCCGATCGCCTCCTTCTGCGAAGTAGTAATGCTAGCAAAGGAGGCGGCCGATCGCGTGAGGCAACTATCTTCACGCTCCAACGCCACCGGGATTCCGATCCCGATTTTCGGCCACCGTAGGCGCGGGCTTGCGGACGGCAAGCAATGGGTGGCTCACCGTCCGACCGTCCGGTAACTGTCCGGACCGAGCCCAAGTCGTCGACAGCTTGTACTGTTCCACGCGCGCCTCAATGAGATGTCATCAAATCGTAGGGGCCCAGCAGGGTCAAAGCCTACTGGGGCCACGGGTAGTGTGAAAGTGAAACCCAGGGCCCTGGGACGAAGGCAAAGAAGGAACAGGAGTGGGTTTTTAGTCAGTAAAAGTCTGACACAGTCTGATACTATCTCCCGCTCCACCCACCTAGGAGCTTGATTTGTCATAAGATGATTTCCCACCTAAAAAAAAACAGGTTTTCAGGCTAAAGTAAAATTTGAGTTTAAGTATTTCTCAAACTTAAGCTTAAATCAGAAATGAGAAATGATAAAGAGAGGAATTCTACTCCTTAGCTGTACGCACAATGAATGTAACTAAAGCAGATCATTATTTTTTCAATTAACATAATTTGTTTTTGACTGATTTTTTTGCGACAATTCAAAATTGCATGTAAATATTTTATTTGAAATAAATGCTTTGATTCTTGATTCTTGAATCTTGAATCTTGATTTTTGATTCTTGATTCTTGATTCTTGATTTTTGATTCTTGATTTTTGATTTTTGATTTTTGATTTTTGATTTTTGATTTTTGATTCTTGATTCTTGATTCTTGATTCTTGATTCTTGATTCTTGATTCTTGATTCTTGATTCTTGATTCTTGATTCTTGATTCTTGATTCTTGATTCTTGATTCTTGATTCTTGATTCTTGATTCTTGATTCTTGATTCTTGATTCTTGATTCTTGATTCTTGATTCTTGATTCTTGATTCTTGATTCATGATTCTTGATTCTTGATTCTTGATTCTTGATTCTTGATTCTTGATTCTTGATTCTTGGTTCTTGATTCTTGGTTCTTGATTCTTGATTCTTGATCAAACTTGTAGCTTCATTTACTATTAAGTATCAGTCAAGGTAAACTTACAGACAAAACCAGCATGCAGCAGTTCGTGACAGCTGTGACGCGCATGGGAGGAGGATTCGCCAACGGACACGCCAACGGCTCCGTGCCTAACGGCAACGTGCACAATGGAGGCGTCAGCAACGGGTTCATTGGCATGGGAAACAACAAAGTAAGGATAATGAGAATATAATAATATCCCACAACTATCACACAACGCCATCTAGTCTCAAACTAAGCAGAGCATGTGCTATACATACTCGTATTATAGATAACGACTGGCCTATTGGTCTAGTGGTTAGTAGCCCTGACTGCTATGCCGGAGGTCGTGGGTTCGATTCCCACCCAGGACAAATGTTTGTGTGATGAGCATGATCATTTGTGCTGTGTCTGGGTGTAATTTATCTATAATATGTATATATTTAGAAATATATAAGTATGTTTATCGGTTGTCCTAGTAATCATAACACAAGCTCTGCTTAGCTTGGGACTAGACGGCGTTGTGTGATAGTTGTGGAATGTTGTAGTATATATAATAAATTATACCCAAACACAATAATAATAATAATTTTAACTGTAGTTCTGGACACGGCTCGTATAGATAGGAGGTTTCTCTCTTAGGAGCTCTAACCACTGGTAGCTTGACCTCTGTTCCCGATACCGGTGGGCGACTATTTTTTAATATTTATAAATGTTTTATTTTATTTTTATTGAAATATTTAAAAATATAATTTATATGTATCTAAATGAATAAACGGAATAATTTTATATTAAAAGAAAAAAATATGGTCAATTTCTTAGTACTTTTATGTTAAGTTACCTTTAGTGTTAGTAAAAAAGTACAAAAATAGAAACATACATTGAAATATGTGTCCGAAGGAAGATGTGCAGAGACCGGTACAACAAGAAGTAAACTACCTGACTATTCTCTCCACATTCTGCCTCAGAACAGGAAAGTAAGGACTCACAACAACTGTTTTCAGAATTCTTTGATATAAAATAATAAAATTAAGTCATCGAAATGAAGAAGACGAATACGTCCGAATCGAAGAAACTTATCGAGTAGACAGAATTTTTTGTCAGAATGATCCAGTTTTCATTGGAGGCTTGTTTGAAAATCCTCATATCTTTATTTAGATCTGTTGTATAGTTAACCACAAACAAATGGCAACAATTAGGTTTATTTCAGAGACAATTTTCGTAATACAATCGTTACCCCCGGATGTGCAGTTAATCATACGATCAATGGCAATTGACATTATGACATTATCTATTGTGTTTTAATCCTCGTGTGGCCCATAGCCTCCAACTTAACGTCCTACAAATTAAGTTGTCGTAAGAACTTAAAACACCTCCAGATTATAATACAAATATTCTTTTCCCAGGTTAAACCAATACTGAACAACGTGACAAAGATCCCGACGGTGTCTCAGATGACACACGACGACGTGCGCGCGCTCTACGAACAGAGCTCGGGGGAGATCACTATGAACACGCACATTTAGGCTCGGGTCAACGTTTATGTTAGACCAAGCCGGGAGACTTACTATGTCACTTATAGCAAACATGCGATGCGAAGGGTTAGTGTCGCCCGTACGCACCAGGATATACCAAGTGAAACATTTCTAGTTTAAACTGGGCTGTTTTTTTTTAATCTATGATTTAGTATTAACAAACGCCATTGTGGCACCATGATCACCGCTTTATACGAAATTAAATAATCAGAATTATCGTCACTAAAATCCTACTGCAGAAACGTTGTTCGCGCGACTACAATATATGCAATAAACCAACAACTATAGCACAACACCAGTCAGGTCAGAAGGTCGTCCCGTTCCTATGAAGAATGAGAAACTTTTTACACTTTTTTTCCTTTTGTTCCTCATATGTTTAAAATATTGTTTGTGATTGGTATTTGAGAAAAATCACGTATATATTTTAAAAAGAAGAACGGACCCAATAATTAACCCTGTGGAACCCCTATTTTTACTTTTAAATACAATTAATTTACACCGTTTATTTAAACTTTCTGCAATCTCAAATTAGAATCTGATTTTAGTAAACTTAGCGCTAGTTTCCCCAGTCCATTATGCGTAAATTCCAATACCAGTGTTTCGTGTTTCACGCAATCAAATGCCTTCGATAGGTTACAAATTACATCGTTTTTATTATTATCGATGATAGGCTTGCGTTTGGCTACTAACTCAGCTGATGATTAACGATGGCGTGACGATGACCTGTTACATCTTGTGCCTGTTTCTATGTGTTAAAATATGATGGGATAAGTTTTTAACTGAAAGTGAACTTGAGGTGACATCGTATGTTCTATAAATCCGGCTTAGACTAGCATAAACGATATTACGTTCCTTAATAAGACATTTATTATGACACCTGTCATCAGGCAGGGATTGCAAAGAAATCTGATTTTTCAAACAAGAAATTGTTCTTTTCGTGTCATAATTTCATATTAGTGATCATGGAAATCCTAATGAGAGCTGTTTTTGGAAAAGAATTGTTACTTGAGCAGCTTCATGTCGTCCATTGATTACTTGAACCTATTCTAGTTCATTCGCCTTTTTTATATTCATTTGCTTCCTATACTACAATGATGAAATAGGTGACAATAAGATGCTTAGAGCTAACAGTTTATAGATCCTGTTAGGGCACAACAACATATTATAAAATAATACAAATGCGTAGAAATTAAAAACATAAGAAATTCTTGTGGTTTGGAAGTTAATATTCAGCATAATTATAATCTTTACTTAAAATTTTATTGATTAGATTATCACATATTAAACTCCTATAGAAATCTAACTTTATGAGTTCTGAGAAAAATGATGAATTACTTGATTAATTGAACTATTAATGCGCAAGAATAAAAAAATCTTTTTGTTCTCGGCAGCAGATGAAAGCAACTTAAAAAGATATGCGATTTTTAAAAAAAAAAAACTCTTCGTTTGTACAGTTTAAAAATATATCGTCTGATGTAAATCGATGTAATCATTTCAAACGCAATATTTCATATATTACATAATTGGATTTTTCATTATTATATTATAGTTTACATTATTTGTATAAAGCTATTATAATATGTACAGTGTCAGCACAAGTATATTTAAAAAGGTTACTATTTTTAAATAATTTAAGTATTTATTTATACCAAAATAAAAAACCAGTTTTAGCTTAAGGAGGTCTATCTAAAAATTAAATTTATTTTAAATTATGTGGAAAATACGAACGGTAACGCCGACCAAGTAGTAAAATCAAACCTAGTTACTGCAAACAGTGCTAACTATTGGTATATAATATCAATATATATGATGGACTCTCTAAGAGCAGTGAAAGTGCCGAATAATTTAGATTTAGATATAAAATTAAATATCATACAAAAAGCTGGGATATAATTATATATTACCTTTTAGAATTAAGAAATGTTATATTGTAAGCAAAATTAAAATCGAATTAAATACATATTAAAGTGATGCGACTATTTTTGATTTAGTCGACAGACTAGTTCTGTAAAATCAAATAGTATTTGTATTAGAATGGAGGAGAGGTTGGTCAGCGGACTTATTTCATAAAATTAAACAGTTTTTTGCAGAAATAAATTTTTTTTACACTCTGATATCGTAACACGTCCGAGTGGGACGTGTTACGATGTCCGAGTGTAAAAAAAATGTTTTTCTCTGAATAATCTGAAAAAAAAAAACAGGGCAAGTGCGAGTCGGACTCGCGCTTGAGGGTTCCGTACAAACTTGCCTATGAAAAGAATTCGATGTGACATAACTACAAATTTACAGTTTTCAGATTTTTTCCTATACTTGTGCTATGAGACCTTGCTTCAAGCCAAATTTCAGGATTCTAGATCAACGGGAAGTACCCTATGAATTTTGATTCCCTTGATAAAGTCAAAATATACTTTTTAGCGACATAAATGGCCATATCTTTTTTTTCCGTTAACTCAGAAATGTGATTTCTTCACAGCTTCCCGCAGACCTAAGTATATGGTTTTACTTTCAACTCGATATCTCCACGCGTTTCCGAGATACAGGGTTTTGAAAGACAGACAGACAGACAGACGGGCAAAAAAGTTATCCTATAAGGGTTTAGTTTTCTTCCTTTTAAGGTACGGAACCCTAAAAACGGCCAAGTGCGAGCTGGACTCGCGCATGAACGATTCCGTAGCGTCCGTAGCAAAAAACCATAGTAGTCCATGTTAATGTCACACACTAATAAAACAATTGTCTAGAGTCAGTTGACTATTTGTTATCTAGTAAAGGGGTGACCAGATGGTTGGAAACCAACGTCCCAACCAAGGTGACCTTGCTGGTTTCAATCCGTATAGACAGCAGTTGTAATCCATGAACTTCAAGGCCCTTAGTTGTAAGGCGCGTTTTCTCAACCACCGAACGTGTTTGCGCGTGGTTTACGTCCATGTAGCCGCAACACAAACCAAACACATAAACCAAGGTCACCTTGGTTTGAACGCTAGTTTTCAACTGTCTGGTCACCCCTTGAGTCAGTTGTTTTTTTTTTTTTGGAAATGAGTTTTGTAAAGTTATGGTGGATAAATCAAAAGTAGTCGTAGTCGGCACAAATATAAGGTATAAACACGTTTACTATAATATATTTTATATTAAATATTTTATAAAAACGACGCACACACAAATATTGTAAGAAGTGCCTTAGCTTAAGACGTGTAGCTATTTTTAGAACTGTTTAAAAAAAAACATACTGTAGTAATATTATAATAATAAGTATAATTGATAAATAAAATAAAAAATAACTAATTGTAATGCTTAGTTTTTAAGTTTTTTTTTTAGTCTTACCAATTGTCAAAGTCAAATTAAACATAACATAGATATAATTTGATATAATTATGTCACTTTTAGTTTATTTTAAATGTTAGTTTAATCTTCTACTATATTTTTAAGACTTTTTGATCTTTAAATCAGTAAGCTTATTTCCGTATTTTTTCGAGTAAATCGAACCGAATTTGATGTATCTAAATGGACACTGATTCAAATCAAACTCGATTCGATTTAGTCTTGAAGAGATTGGAACTGAGTTTGCTTATTTTTACTTTAGCGTGCATCACACACCCACACGTACAAAATTAGTTTTAGTTAGTCTTAAATTTAGTTAGACTAAGTCACGTAGCTGTATCACAAAAGGGGCCAATTTAGAATAGTCAAATAGAGAAATATTTAGAATAGATATTTATTGTAGATAGTTAATATTTCCACTCATAAATCTTATCCTGCACTTTTATATGACGTAAATCGTAAGCCGAGTAAAGTGGGGTAACTTTGGCCCTGGGGAAAACTTTGGCACAAGCTTATTATTAACCAATATGAACATGAGAATTGAAAAAAATGTGTTTACTGTGTTTCTATTGGTTAATAAATTCGGGTCGAAGTTATACCTCATGGCCAAAATAACCCCACTCTACGGTACTTTTAAAAAGTCGTTCTTAAAAATTAATTCCTAATATTTAAGCTGAGTATAACTGTGTCAAAATTATACTTTACGTGGACGTATTATTATAATATTAAAAAAAAACTCTACTTTTAGTCATTTGCCCCTTGTAACACAGATAAAACCACTTTTTT
Source organism: Mythimna vitellina (assembly GCA_949316375.1). Classification (NCBI taxonomy): domain Eukaryota; kingdom Metazoa; phylum Arthropoda; class Insecta; order Lepidoptera; family Noctuidae; genus Mythimna; species Mythimna vitellina. The sequence goes on along the minus strand of OX438691.1, from coordinate 3,188,824 downwards.
TCTCTACATATTTAAAAAAGTACAGTCAGCTGCAAAAATATATGAGCATACAGGTGGATGGATGGATAAGGAGAGGGAGGCCAAAGAAAAGATGGATGGATTGTGTGAAGAGTGATATGAAAGAAAAGGAAGTTAGTGATACGAGTAGCTTGACGAGTGACAGGGCAGAATGGAAGAAAAAATCGTGTTGCGCCGACCCCAAATAAAACGGGACAAGGGCAGGAAGATGATGAGTCAGCTGCAAATATATATCTTGTAGACAATTTAAAAAGTGGTACACAAAAGTGTTTTGTTTTAAAAATTCACAAATGAATTATATAATATACTTTTAAACCATTCATTGAGTGTAATCTATGTTGACAAAATAACAGTTCACTTTTTGACTGTGGTACGTGTATTCTTGCAGCACATTTCATTGGGCCGTCATCAAAAAACTCTCTGGATTGATTGAGAGAGTGTGGCAGACTTGTATTGATTAAAACCGCCTGTGTTCCTTCTTTTCTCTCTCTTCCATCAAAAATGTACTCTTGCAGCTGACTTTGTGCTTTTACTTAGAACTTTTTCTTAAGGTCTATATTAACGTAAAATATTTGTTTAAGTGTCCGTAATATAGGGGCTATTACACTATGAATATTTCAAATTGTCTTACATTCATGAGTCACAGATTATGATAGACGATGAAAAGACATTTTCATTACGCCTGATCTGCTTACTGTGCTAGCGCGTTTCTTTGTCCCGGACAATTACTGCCGCGGCAAAAAGCACAGAATGTTTGCTGTACCTCAGTGTCGCACTGTTGCCCGTGCGCAGTCTCCAATACCTCGCACTTTGGCTGCATTAAATGATCTCTTTGATTCATATCCAACAAACGATCTGTTTGCGGATGAATGGAAGATGATTTTATTGGTATGCCAGAAGTACTGTGAGAGGAATTGATGTAAGTACTTGTTGTTTTAACCTAAAACTTTTTGTTTAATTGCTGTAATTGGTTGTTTAACCGTTGTAATTAATAAATAAATAAATAAATAAATTACTCATATTTTAAAAGTAGGTCTAAAGTTGCCTGAGGAGCGGGTTGAAAGGTACTTTTCAGCCCTTGGTAGAATCACTTTCAATTTTTTTTTCTGTTTTCCCCTTAGGGAAAGATTCGTTCGACTATATCGCCTTGTCTTTCGTCCACGTTTTCTTGCGTAATTTTTTCAATAATACCCAAGCCGATTACGGCTACGGTGACTGGATTCTGAAAAGTGCAACTACAGGTTGCGATCATGTACTCTGATGTGACTAATAAAGCCTATCCTTGAAGTAAACGTGCGTGCACAGTGTGGGCACGTTAAAACACCATTGTTGTATAGGTATTGGATGTTGGAGGGTGGCTTATTCTTGATAGTATCTCGCCTGAAGTCGAGATCTCTCTTACGTTGGTCTTCAAAGGTATAGACGTTCTGTTTAATCAAACGTCTCCAACCAAGTCTATCTTTTGCCGGCTTCTTCCTAGCTAGAGGGGTCTTACGTAATGTCTTTATACCTAAGGAACTTTTCAATAATGTCTTTCGTATTCGAATATCATGGTTGTTTTTATTTTTGTTTTACATTAGAATGCGGGTGTAACACATTCTAATGTTTTTGTAGTATTTGGCAGTAAATTTATCGATTTAGTCTTCTCAGCAAACTTCGCTGAGGTAGCTAAAACTACAATAAAATTCACAGCTCCATTTTTTTATTTTATTTTTCTATTCTGGATAGGTTTGCGCTTGACCGCCATCTCGCCTGATGGAAAGCGATGATGCGGTCGACGATGGAACGCGCTTTAACGAAATCGCGCCTATTTCAATGATTCCACATATTGTCCAGTTACGCAGACTCTTGAGATACAATACTACACCAATTTTACATCTCAATTTCTCTTCTTAGTCGGGCACTCTTGCCAGACTGGTCGTGGCTGTTGATGATGGACAGGACTGTGGCGCGCCGCCGTCATTTGCCTCCAAGGCTGTCATACTTATCTTAATGCCATTTCAATTGTACATCGCTCTGTAATTCAGTGGCTGCATAGAAAGTTGGGACATGGTTCAATAGAAAGGTGAAAATAGAACTAGTTTTTTTTTTAATAATTTGACAGCTGTCAGCTGTTGTTGATTCAGGGAGAATTGCTTTCAACTGACAGCTGTCAAATTATTTTATTTAAGGGCTGAAAAGTATTACTTTCAACCCGCCCCTCAGGCAACTTCAGACCTACTTTCCGAGTATGAGTAATGAAAATAAAATTGAAGTGTCTTTTTGTAATATCAAAATAATATTTTTTTTACTAAATATCTATGAAATTATATTCAATACCTACAGCAAAAGTGCAATTTTTGTCTGTCTGTCTGCTTGTTCCGGCTACTCTTTGAAACAACTGAACCAATTTTAACAGGAATTTCACTGGTAGGCAGCTGATTTTATAAGGAGTGACTTAGAATACCTACTTTTAGTGTATAGCGACGATGTCGCGGATTCAGCTAGTATAAAAAATATTTCTTACAGACCTTTATTGGATAGTGTAATAGGCCCATATGTATCGATGTAATTTATAATACCAAGCTCGAAATAAATTCTAGATAGCGCTGAAAGTACGATTTTAAATAAGTCACAAAACAGACTAATTAGTCACTACAATTTTCTTAATTACTCTTATCAAATTCAAACAAAAATCTATCAAATAAAATAGATTAGTATGTAACCTTTTCAACTCTAAATTATCTTTATTTAAACACGTGTAATAGGTATATATCGACTAGGACTTTACCAGTGTCTTCGTTCGCTAAAAAGTTTTTGTAACAACTTTAACCGGCTACGTCGGATATATCCGACAAACACTTTCGCGTTTATTCCGCCGACCAAATACTCTATTTCACCAGCTCTTTTGTCACCTATGGGGACTGAAGAGCTAAACGAGAGAGAGAACCCAATCGTAAACACACAAACCTGGCGAATGGGACGCAAAAACACTCGTTGAACCTATCCGACGCGGGTGTTTGAAGGGTTAACACCCCTTAAACCGTACTTTGAGGGTAGTTTGAGAAAAACTAATAATAACAGTCTTTATTATTCATTTTATAAAAAATAGTACCAAGTTTCAAGTTTATTAATCCAACAAATAAGATTCTCCCATACAACCTTTAACGCCCCCTAAAACGTGTTATAGGGGTAGTTTTGAAAAACGAATAATTAAAACTTAATTTATTTCGGGTATTAATCATGCGAAGTTTCAAGTTTATGAGACCAAGGAATCAATTTTTTCAGACAAACAAATTTCCCCTTTTCACCCCCTAAAAAGTTGAATTTTCAAAAACCCCTTCTCACTGTTCGCCTGCCTTAAAGGGTGATCAGATGTTTGCAACCCAACATCCCAATCCAGGTGACTTGCTAGTTTCAATCCGCGTAGACAGCAGTTGTAATCCATGACCTTCAACGCTCTCGCGCCTCCCAACCATGGGAAGCGCGTTTTCCCAACCACCGAACGTATTGGCGCGTGGTTTACATCCATGTAGCCGCAACACAAACCAAACACGTAAACCAAGGTGACCTTGGTTGAAACGCCAGTTTGCAACTGTCTGGTCACCCCTTTATGAAAAGAGGCTTCGTGCAAAATTTTACGGTCCTACACTCAGTCGTTTTAGCTGTGCGTTGATATGTCAGTCAGTCAGTTTCTCCTTTTTTCTTCAATATTAAAATAAAAATTTAGAAAGAACATTCTGAAAATTGTATTTTTATTTATTTATCTCATAATAAGTGGGCTTATTAGAAACCGTACAGTCAGCGCTATCTACTATAATTGTAATTACCTTTACACGGTATCTTTGACATCGACGCATAAACGAATACCACGGATCCAGTACATGATTCTGGACCCCCCAGTGGTGGAATTTTTTGTCGGCTTATTACTAATTTAAAAAAATAAATGTGTATTTTTTTTTAATTTAAACTGTTTAAAATCGTTATTCTAACCAATCCTGATGATATTTTTATTAAAAATTAATTAATTAAAACGTCCTCGGTATAGATTCTAATCAATCCCGATGACATTTTTAATTTTAAAAGTAATTAATTAATTTTTTTAACAAAAAATATTAGAATAACGATTTTATACAGTTTAAATTAAGAAAAGATAAGATTTTTTTTAATTAGGAAAAAGTCGACGAAAAATTTTTACCACCCTCCAATCCAGAATCATGTACCGGATCCATGATATTCCTTTGTGCGTCGATGTCAAAGACACCCTGTATATTGTATTAATTAATTATTATAAAAAAAAATTGCTTCTAATTTATTATTATAACTAACGTTAATTTATTTATTATAATTAACCGAACACATATGTGTAAGTAGAGGTATTATTTACCATCAACAAATAAATGAGCACATTTTTATAAAATATTGTTTTATTTCGTGAAAAAAAAAACACTATATACATAGGTAAAGGTACAACTTCTACATGTCAAGTTGTACAAAAGTTTTTTTAGAATTAATATTATATCGAGTAGATAGATATATATACGTAGGCACTCTTTATTGTATACCATAAACATACAGTACGAGCTTAAATTAAATAAGAAAATAATTTGTTTAATAATTTGTCTAAAGTTGAAATACATACCTAATTTTCTTTTTACAAACTGTACTCAAGCGAAAATGTGGTGTATTTTTTTGTAAACTGATTGAATGGTCGATGAATGGCAAATTCCAAAGCTCTGTCCCAATACTCATACCTCTATCAATTTATTCACTATTTATCACCTAGACATTTTTTTACTTATTAAGTTGAAGTTTTCAAGACTACCTCTTTACGAAAACAGCAAGAAGATATTGATTTGTAAAGTAACTACAGTACAGTACCGACACAACTTGGTACCACCGATCAATAATAACGAAAAAATGTCTAAATAATTGATATCAAAGTTCAGAAGGCCGCTATTCCTAGGTTAGGGCGGCCCGCCGACTCGCCACACTGAAAGCATTTCCCGCCATGGCTGAAGTTTCCCGCGCTGTCAGAGGTCGATTATTAGCATTTGGCACAGTTCCCGTGCCCTTGACCGACCACGAGACCGCAGTTGGTCCGCATTGCTCGCGGCGTACGGACGTGCCACCGCTCCTATTTACATACCTTGAGGATTACGCGCCGCTTTTAAATTAAAATGGTGAGTTTTATCACATGTCGTAATTAAAATAATTGATGCGGCATTTATGGGTGTTTGTGTTTATCTTTGACTTGGTACTTTGTGGTAATGGTTACTTTTGTGCAATACGAGGTCGGTTTTCAAAGATTTCAGCTGGTTTTCAGTGAGTGTTACGTCACTATCGGCATAAGAATAGAAAGTGGTTATCATGAGATGTTTGTTTGCAGAAATAGTTCGTAACGTAGCTAGTAGTTCGTAGTTATTTAAAACAGTACCTGAATGTGTGGTCCATCTAGGCTGGTCATATAACTAGTCGTAAAAACTTTTTTAATGTTGAACAAACTTTGTTGAGAACAAGTTTTATGTTTCTATTATCATTACTCTACCGTGAATAATTGAAGAAAAGTAATATTAAATATTAAAGTAAAATATTTACGACACATTTTAATTCACTAGCTTCTGACAGCGGCTTCGCCCGTGAAAAAGTAGAAAAACCCGGTATTAAAATTATCCTACGTACTATCCCAATACATGGACTACCAGTATGCCAAATTTAATAATTACAAGTTATAAACATACACACCCACACACTTTCGACTTAATAATATTATATTATCTATAATTACTAATCAACGGTATCTGTTTTCAAACATAGATACAATTAATTTGATTACCAACTAATTAATAGATACACTATTGCACCACTAGGTATAGATCTAGGTTGTCCCACTGCAGTATAGGTCATTAAACTCTCTACTAGAGCAAAGAAAATGGGTACAGGTAGGGTTACCATATCTCAGGATTTGTCCTAAGATTTCCGAATTTTTGGACTCTTCTCAGGATTGTGGCTGGATTTTGCGAATCTCGTGATATGTCAAGATTTTCCGAATTTTCAATAAAATACAGCTTACAATTTAAAGTAAAACAAATTTAAATTGCGACGGTTGCGGGAGTCCGATGGGTGCGAGACGCACAGGACCGTTCATTGTGGCGACACCTGGGGGAGGCCTATGTCCAGCAGTGGACGTCTTTCGGCTGTAATGATGATGATGATGATGACGATGATGACATTTAAATTAATAAAAAACTTGATAAAAAGGACTAAAAATAATTTTCCTTTATTCAAGGGGGGTGCCGCAGCCCCTCCCTCCTCTTTGAGTGCGATGGCAGTGTATAAAAACGATAATATTACGACTTTTTTAAAATTGTTAAGTATTTTTGAGAGAGAGCTTATACACCCTGTATAGCTCCATCCCATTAACAGTCCAGTTTAGGTTGTAATATGGATCACGTTAAGAGGTCGCGGTAGGGCCTCAGGAATCTGATACTGAACGTTCATATAACCACTAAATGTCCCTGGCTTAATGATGTACAGCATTGTGCTACTGCATTGAAATGTGTTATATAAATAAACGAAGTCATGCAACATTTAAAACTGAATAAAATTATGCGAAAGAAATTGTTTCGCGTATTTTTTTATGTTGGCAGTTATGAGTGTGTGTATATTTTTCACAGTAATTTACGAGAGTTAGAATTTATCTTTGGGGCCATTCAAATATTACGTAAGCACAACAGGGGGTGAGGGGGTCTTTGCTTTGTTTAATTTTGATGACATGGGGGATGGGGGGTCTAGATGGTGATTAAGTCAGCAGTGCAATTTTTTTCTTAAAAAACTAAAAAAAAAATCACAAGTTTCAAAATCACAAGAAAGTGAGCAGACACACATAATTTAGCAGCATACATCTAATGTCATTGTAGACGTAGTGTCATGGATTAGTGTGTCACTGAAAACTGTTAACTTAAATTAATAATGTCAAAATTTTAAATTGACTCAGTTTTTCCTTTATTTCAAGTATTCCTTTTTTCTAGACTTACAACTACTGCTCATAAATTAATAACCTAACTAACACATTGACAAATGCACGTACCAATGTTTACGTAAGCATGTGGGGGTGGGGTGAGAGTATTGCTTATTTTTGCTGACGAGGGGGAGGGGGGAGTTAATATTTGCAAAAAATCTGCTTACGTAATACTTGATCGGCCCCTTTAGAGATATTACAACAATAATTAAAAACAGTTTACGTGAACAAAGAAGTCCTAAATAGTCTGATAAATGACCTAATATTACCTCTACAAAGCATTTTTGTTTCGTTAACGATAATCTACACTAATATTATAAAGAGGTATAGTTTGTTTTTTTTTTGTTTGTAGGAGGTAATCTCTGAAAATACTGGTCCCATTGCTAACATTTTTTCACCGATTGAAAGCTGCTTTATTCGTGAGTGACATAGCTACGTACGCGGGTGAAGCCGCGAGCAATAGCTAGTCTGATATATAAAAAGGTTATCTGGCAGAAATTGCCCTGTGCAATAAGACCACCTATTGTATACTTATTTTTTATAAATGTCTGTCCTGTAATACTCGTAAGTTAAGGTGTGCAATAAAGAAATAAATAAAAATCTCGTGTTACAGTGTTTGTCCTCCGAAACGGCTTGATCGATTTTTATGAAATTTGTGTGTATGATGACATGTAAGCCACTGGATATTAGGCATACAATAAAATTTCATGACACAGTATTAGGACATGTACCCTGTAAGTTCACTGCAAATACATACAAAATTATTCAATTACATTACATTATATCGTAATATATGTAATAACTAGGAGCCCCGTTTCATCCGTTTTGGGGGTGAATTTTGGAAAATCCTCTCTTAATGCTCGCCTACGTCATAAAAGGAAACCTAGTGCAAAATTTCTCGCTCCTTATATATATATAGACAACAACAATTACAAAAATTATTGTTATTATTTATTATTATTATTTATTACATTAAGCTAAACGTTAATCAATACCTTATTTATACATCTTGTTTACTCTTCTACCCTGTCTCCCAATACTTTTCTTTGATGAATTTATAAGGCAGAACGAGGTTTGTCAGGTGAACAAATAACAATAGAATTTATTTTTATCTTTATATGGAAAAGGACCCTCCTTTTCCATTCGCCTATCGTCAATATCGAGCATGATTTAATAGCTTGTTGCTTCATCTAACGCAATCCAACGCGATGTTTGATAAAGAGGCAATACATAAAAAGAGAGATAACGCCTGAAAACTCAGTTCACTTTGGCATTCGATGATTCCATGATTTACTCGAATATTTCACAAACCTGGTTCCAGGAAATACGTGTTTTTGTTAAATCCTTAAAAGTTATTCAAAAAAAATGTCATTCAGAATCTCGATTAAATGTGCAACGCTTCTATTGATTTACTTTATTATATTTTTAATATATGAGTACATTATGGAGGGCCAAAGTTCACGTGAAATAGCAGATTTTCAGAGGTCGTTACTAGATTAGTTTTATACAAATTTATGTTTTGATTTCTATAGAAGCCTAGATAATATCCACAAGATAGCTGTGTATCCACAATATCAAGAGAAAGATATGTAATAACATCATAATCACGTAAGACCGGTTGTATGAAAATGTACCTTGAAAAGGACGCTCTTAAAACACTTATTTTATTTGAAGGCATTTGCTTGGATATTCATGAGTAGGGACCCCAACTAGGTATTTACGGTCCAATGTGATTTATTACATCCCAGCTTCCCATTCATTCACAGTTTACTTAAGTTGAATGAAATTTCTCTTAAGTCAGTAGACATGGTTATTTTAACTTTAGATGCCATCTTTCGCAGATGTTACGGATAATTGTTTTTAGGGTTCCGTAACCAAAGTTTTAAAAACGGGACCAAATTGCTAAGACGCCGCTATCCGTCGGTCTGTCACCAGACTGTATCTCATGAACCGTGATAGCAAGACAGTTGAAAATTTCACAGATGTGTATTTCTGTTGCCGCTATACATATAACAACAGAATAAAAATAGAAACAGAATAAATATTTAAGTGGAGCTCCGATACAACAAATGTGAATTTTTATTTTGCTACAGACGGTACGGAATCCTTCGTGTCCAAGTCCGACTCGCTCATGGCCGTTTTTTTACTTATACATGTTACCGGCAATCTGTATAATTCAGGTATTCTATAAAACACTTAGGCAATGTATAGAATACCTAGGGCGTCTTGGGAATGTATGAAATACCAGCTTCTGCCAGCGGCTTAGCCCTCGTCAAAGTAGGTTTCTCCGTACAAACTTTGGACTCCCGTTTCATCACCTTGGCGGGAAAATTTTGCAAAATCCTCTCTTAGTGCTCGTCTACGTCATAAAAGGAAACCTGACGCAAAGTTTCACGTTCCTAGTCCCAGTAGTTTCGGCTGTGCTTTGATATGTCTCGCGCCGAGCCTTGGTACAGGCCATGGTCCAAAGTGAGGACGAGTGGCTGGCGGTCGCCTCATTCTGCGAAGCAGTAATGCTAGCAAAGGAGGCGGCCGCACGTGCACGCGCGAGGACGCGGCCCTCACGCCCTAGCCGCCGGTTTCCCGATCCTGATTTCCGGCCACCGTAGGCGCGGGCTTGCGGGCGGGAGCAATAGGTAGCTCGCCCTCCGACCGTCCGGTAACCTTTCGGACCGAGCCCAAATCGTCGACGGCGCGTACTGTTTCACGCGCGCCTCAGGGAAATGTCAGCAAACCGTAGGGGCCAAGCAGAGTCGAAGCCTACTGGGGCCAACGGTCTGATTCTGAAAGGAAGACTCGGCTCTGGTACGAAGAGCGACGAAAGAACAGGAGTGGGTTTTTAGTCAGTCAAAGTCTGACACTATCTCCTCCGCCCAAGAGCGGGGGATGTCTTTGGATGATTTTCCCACGTAAAAAAAAAATGTCTTTAGGATATGCTCCTGGTTCTTGGTCTTGTGGGAAAAATAAAACTGATCAAAGTTTGTAGCTGACACTTTAACAGAGCCATTTGCTATGAGTAAGCCTTTCATCATCATCATCATCATTTCAGCCGAAAGACATCCACTGTTAAACGTAGGCCTTCCCCGAATGTCACCACAATGACCAGTCCTGTGCATCTCGCATCCATCGGCCTCCCACGACCCTTACCGGATTATCGGTCCACCTTGTGGGAGGCCTTCCAACGCTGCGTCTTCCGGTACGTGGTCGCCATTCCAGAACCTTTCGTCCCCATCGACCATATGTTCTGGGAGCAATGTGACCTGCCCACTGCCATTTAAGTTTGGGGATTCTTCGGGCTATGTCCGTAAACTTGGTTCTCCTGCTGAGTGAGCCTTTAACAATATGCAAATATTGTAATACCAATCATTATTTTTAAACAAACCGTTGAGTTTCTTGACGGTTCTTCTCCATAGTAGGTAAACGAGCAATTGGAACCGTGCACTAGCTTCTAACGTTTTATTAGTAGGCCTATCTATATACCTTTATAAAAGGAGAAACTGTCTGACAGACATATCAACTCACAAACGAAACACTAAGAAAAGATTTTCCTAAATTCACCCTCTAAAGGTATAAAATATGCGGTCCCACCTGATGGTATCATTGCTGGTCTAAAGTTTGACCAACTTTTTCACGCGGGCAGGAGCTAGTGTTAAAAGAAAATTTTGTATCGAATAGAATTGAGCTATATCAGGTAACTTGTTCAGATCTTGTAAGATGTAAGGAGTCAAGGGCGCCGACTCCGTGGGTGCTCGGGGGCTTGAGCTTGAGAAATAAACAGTGGGTGCTCAAACCCCTGAGAATAGACATGAAAAAACAGATCAGTGCCTTTTAGGTGACGTATAAATTATAATATTTCTTGATACTAAAAACTTGTTTTATTTTTATAAAATGGTTTCATTTTATTTTTTTATCAAACATTATTAGTAATTAAGTACGCAGTATTTAAATAAGACATTTATTTATTTGTCGGTTGATCAGTGTGCATTTCTCTTCACACACTTCGCCACATTTTCGAGTCCATCAAATGAGAATGAGCACCCATGAGGTTTTATAAAAGCCGGCGCCCCTGTAAGGAGTTATCAATTATTGGCGGGGAAGACAGTGAAGTATTATATAAACAAACGTTAAATCTGCCTTTTTGTTTGAAATTGATGTAAAACAGGGCTTGACTGCGATCCCACTTGATGGTAAGCAGTGATGCAATCATTGATGGTGAGGCGCATTAGTTTATTAAGAGCCTATTCACTCTAGCCTTTAAGAAACCTAAATTGTAGTTGGACCGCAGCAGGCAAATTGTTCGAGTCCCTCGATGTACGCGATATAAACGACAAAGCGAAACACTTAGTCCGGACCGTTAAATTTTCAACGACGTAGGGGCGGAGTTTCCTTGCGTGATCAGTAATAAAGATATCCGCAGGAGAACCAAGGTCGTCGACATAGCCTGAAGAATCGCCACACTCAAGTGGCAGTGGGCAGGGCACATTGCTTGTAGAACGGATGGTCGATGGGGCCGAAATGTTCTAGAATAGCGACCGCGCACCGGAAAACGCAGCGTTGGAAGGCCTCCCACAAGGTGGACCGACCACCTGATGAAAGTCACGGGAATGCGGTGGATGCGAGACGTACACAATCGGTCGTTGTAGCAACGCTTGGGGGAGGCCTATGTCCAACAGTGGACGTCTTTCGGCTGTAATGATGATGATGATGATGAAGGGTGGATACTCTTTTCTAAAATAAAAAGCGTTCCACCTAGTACAATACTGAAACGTAGCAATATACACATTTATATATCAGTCATCGTTGTAGTGTTACAAAAATCAATTTGTATTCACACACGTAGCATGCATGCATATTTATGACGATAAGATCGATGCAACAACTAGAGCAGAACAAGATAGACTGAGGCAACAAGAAATGTATAATAATGTAGTGTGGGGCATACCATGGTTTAATACAACACGCTTATTGCATTCATAACTCAAGACGTGTAGCGACATCTATATCTCCAAATAGGAACTTTCCTACACCGCGGTATTAGAGCTCTTCCTTTGATTAGAACATATACAACGGTCAGAAATCAACAATCGTGCAGTTAACCGGACCAGATACAACACCTATCTAGATAGAGAATCCTCCCTTTTCAACGGAGGTTTGCGGGACCTTTTGCATACGTCTAAAAGCGAATAGATTACTTCCACTAGGCAAGCTTACTCCATCGTCGACCACGTAATTGCTTCTCATTAGGTGAGATAGTGGTTAAACGCGACCCTTAGAAATAAACAGCTTTATAATGTTCCCACTGCTGGGGTTTTTTTTTTTTTTATTTGGTGGGAAAATCATCTTATGACATCCCCGCTCTTGGGCGGAACGGGAGATAGTGTCAGACTTTTACTGACTAAAAACCCACTCCTGTTCCTTCGTTGCCTTCGTCCCAGGGCCCCGGGTTTAGCTTTCACACTACCCGTGGCCCCAGTAGGCTTCGACCCTGCTGGGCCCCTACGATTTGCTGACATCTCCTTGAGGCGCGCGTGGAACAGTTTTAGATCTTCACTCTGGGAGGAGGAATGAATCGTAATCTAACACGCGGGCCCGTTGTATACGTGTTATTGACTGCGCTCTATCCAATGTCAAAATTGCTGCCGCACGTTAAGACACAGTGTCGGTCCAAGGCAAGGTAGATTTAACTAGAACTCGTTTGGCCTACTTTCTTTAGACCTTTTATTATCATATAAATCCTACATCAATGAGATGGCCAAACGAGGATTGTCCATATCATTGATTGAGGATTGACATGGCGGCTCCACCATATGTCGACACTATACGATCGTAGAGCTTCGATCTTCTACTTGAATAAAACTCTTGGAAGGCTATCACGTTTTACTTATACCATTCTTCAGTATTCGAAATCAGCTCATTGCGCTACAATGATTATGTCCGAACTCAAGAAACTACACATTTCTTTGTTCTACTCAATTTTTAAACCTATTCTAGAATTGCAAAATCCTTAAAAGTATATTTTACAAACCAGCTCGTTAGCTATAAAAACCTAACTCATGCGATCTCCTTTCGATATCACAATCTCATCAAATGTTAACGTTTATACGATCTAGCCAGTTTTAATTGATCACATCATGAAGTGTTCAATTTTAAGATCTGGCCACGACATATACATACACACATGTACTACCAAACATCTCCTTACCTGTAGTTTTTTTTTAGTTGGGAAAATCATCTAATGACAAATCTCGCTCTTGGGCGGAGCGAGAGATAGTGTCGGACTTTTAGTGAATAAAAACCTACTCATGTTCCTGAGTTGCCTTCGTTCCAGGGCCCCGGGTTTCGTTTTCACACTATCCATGGCCTAAGTAGGCTCCTACGTTTTCTGACATCTCCCTGAGGCGAGCGTGGAACAATACGCGCCGTTGACGACTTGGGCTCGGTCCGGACGGTTACCGGAAAGTTAGACGGCGGGCTACCAATTGCTCGCCGTCCGCATCCTTCCCTGCAGTTGAATAAATTGTCGCGTATCTAATAAAATATTCCTTACATAGGAAGCCTGTATGTACTCATAGCTGTAAGCATAATAATATACCCACAGCCAGTAACCATGATGACAATAAAACCACAACAATAAACAATAACAATTCAATCAAACTCGTCACGGGTCATTACGATCTACAGTCTTAATGAGTGACGAGTGTTGATCAACTTAAGAGAGCAACAATTCGCCAAATGTATGAAATTTGGCAAACATTCAGATGCTGTCGAGGTCAATGTTTCAATGACTTTGATCAATGGAAGAGGACATTCGTTTAGAAATTTTATTTGAGTCTAGTTTTTGAATAGTGAACAGATAGCGGCACGAATCTTGAGCGCTCGGCGAAAGAGCGGGGATCACTTTGCGCATTGTACAATATCGGCGAACCAATCACTGTACAAGGATTGCATTCCCCGCCCCCGCATGCATCTCTTTTCATACCACTAAAGAGACCCGATATTTCACTTCTGCGTGCTTCTGAGCAAGTAGAACTGTAGAAGTCAGCGCTCAAGATCCGTGCCAGTATCTGTAGCACCCTACCAGTTATATAATTTATGGGATCGAATAAGTATTTTCAAAGATTTGTAACCTTTTAAACGTAAAACAAGCAAATATTTTTATCTTTTTATTAGCTGACTCGGCAAATATTGTTCTGCCATATAAATTATCAAAGAAAAAAATGGAGGTTGGAAGTCGAAACCTCTCCCAGGGTAGCAAAGGGCAACTAAAGGAACACAGTAGGATTTGGTTACTAAAAGTCTGACACTCCCTATCGCTCCACGCAGTCGGAGAAGTTATTTGAGCAGATATTATTAGAACAAGACATATTGGATATAGAGTTATTTAGATAGCCAAGGTTACCAATCTCACCTGCACGTGTGGAAACACAAATAAATAACTAATATAAATCGTTAGCCAGTCAAAACGTTGAAATAAGTAAATAACGTAGAAATTTTACAGACCGTCCGCTGTAAATAAACAAAGCAGATGAGAGTTGCGTGTAAAAATATTTATTTTAATGCATTCCTTAGTTCTTTTGTGGAATATCTCAGAAGAAAAATTAATTGTCTTCATTCAGACCCTTTTTGTGTAAGATTATTTTACCATTGTATCACCTTTTCTGAGTTCTTTTATATTTAGATCTTATCATTGAAAGTTAAACAATTTCGTAAGAAATTTAATTAACAGGCAGTTTTGATTCAAAATTCAACCCAAACCCAACCCAATTGACCCAATAGTGGGTTAAGGTCGCCTTTGTACATCAACTGTCCAATTTTTAATAATTTGTTATTTTATGTACAATAAAGAATATAAGAATTCTAGCTGGGCTTTAAGGTAGAACTACATTGAGCACACGTGGGCTACGTACGCCCATCTGGGCGCAATAGTCTTCATACATTTTATATGGCAACTAGACTTGTAGAGCTACATTAGATCCACGTCTACGTACAAATCAAGCGTGGTTCAAGTTTGCATTGGTCTATTATAGTTTCCGTTTTAATCTATTTCATGTTACCTTTTTTTTACTGGTCCAAGGTCAAAGCGGATCATCGGATACGATTTACTCGTCGACTCGAAGCTCCAAGGTCTTGAGCATCGACGCCTAGTTGCTGGCCTGTTGGTTTTCTATTGGTTGCATTTCGAGGAGTGTGCGTCGGAATTCAATAGTTAAATTAATCATCGGACCCCTTGAGGTTCGGCGATGCGCCTGCGATAGAGACCTCACCCATATACACAGTATATTTTGAGCATATTTTAATTGCGCGAATAGCTAAGGATTGAAATTCACTGCCGGAGTCTGTTTCCTGATAGTTACACTCTTTAAGCCAAAAGTGAATAGGTTAGTTCTAGACAGGCGTGCTCCATCGTCAATCGCTTACGCATCGCATACGCATCGGGTGAGATAGTGGGCAAGCGAGAGCAGGTCAAAAATAATAAATAAGAATACGATAAATTTGTTGGTTGGGTACAAAGTAATTAGAGAAATTCGATACATAGCTTTTAATATCACTATTATATACAAACCAACATCAATATGCTCACAACACGTGTGTCTATCAGTTCAGTAGCCAAACGTGGGTGTGAAAACACATCTTAAATATTACACTACTGCTATAAGACTTTAAGACGCATTTCTCCAAAATAATCCAGCCCAGTGAGAGAACACCCGTTGTCGCCGACGGTTGGCGGGAATTTGGCAGAACATCCACGAACTTTGTTTATTTTAAGGAAAACGGAAAAGTGTCTTACGACAGAATCTTCGAAGGCCGAGAGATTTTATTACGGAGACGATAGTAGAAAAGTATTATTCTTTTAGAGATTTGATAAACAAAATAGTTGAAGTGGAAACGTAAATTAGTAGTGGAAAAGTTGGATTTGGAATTGTGGACGTTGAAATAGAGAAAACTGAAATAGTTGAAACTGTACTGAAACTTTGGAATGAAAGTCCATTTGAACGAGAATTTCGATTCGAAGTTACGATTCGTATTTTTAGTGGTGATCGCACTTTGGATAGATGTGAAGAAATTTGATTTTAAGGAGAGAGACTTGAATATCGGAATTAAGGTATTGGTTTTACTTTAGTTTTCATTGTAATACCTCTTACTTTTGATTGAATTTTACTTATTCACAGATCTTTCGAAACTCGAACTTACAACTTTACCAAGTAATTTAGCTGTACGATTGTCTATCCAATATTCCAACTGAAAATAAAATATGTATGAATTTTCTTCCAGAGGAAAAGTCTTCTCGTAGTCCGGGTCGAGATATTGATCCCTCAGGGCAAATTTTAGGTGTCGTATTAATGCCAAAGAAAACTATCTAGGCTGTCTACTTTTACATTTCATTTGATTACGATTTTTTAATCCTACGTAAGAAAACTATTTTTTATTATATTAGATAGAATATGCCTAATTGAAATCATTGTTTTAACGTTACTTCACTCTAGGAATGACTCCTCAAAAACATGTAAATCAATTCAGTCCATACAAATGTTAATATTATTATTATTTATTATTAGGCAATAAGACCGCTTATTGTTCACTTATTTTTTATAAATGTCTGTCCTGTAATAAGTTAAAATATGCAATAAATAAATAATAAATAAATAAATATTTGTTCCGAGCAGGAATCTTATCCGTAAAACACAACGCTACAGTCAATCGTTCAACTTCTGTTACACAGTTCTTTTAAAACACAATTGCTATTTCTATTAGCTGTCTTATCATTGTCAGTTTGGCTTAGCAGGTACAGCTCACTCTATAGTAAATATCTCTATTTACTGTTGTTTGTCTATATTAATGTGATTGTCATCATCATCTTCGTCTTCTGGCTCGTCTTGTCTGTCACGAGTTAGTTATTTGGGGTCGACACAAAATTTTGTAATCTGCCGTTCTTTCCTATCTGCCATCGGAGTATATTTTTTTTTGCATCTGTCATTAACTCTTCTTTCATCTGCATTTGAAATATATATTCACCATATTATACTAAGCTGTGCACTTCGAGTATCACGATATATTCTGATTCTTTGTTATTTTTTGTTCTATCTTCAGATTTATAAATTTTATGATCGTTTTTTTTAACTTTCCTCTGTTCGTCTATTGACGTACTAAGGTTAAATGACGTTGAAGCCAATGCCAGAAATTTTAACTCTTTATTGAAGCGGAAAACAAACAAATTTAAATAATAATATTGACATAAATAATTTTAGCGAAACGAAGCTGTCATCGCTAATGACACTGGCTTCAGTTCCGCTTGTTACGCGTGACATTGTCTGCATGCCTGTCCCGGCGCAACTACGGAACGGTCACTGTCAATGCTGAAGTTGAAAATAGATCTGTATTGTCAACGGACTGTGATGCTGCTGGTTGATAAGGAAGCCAATGTATTTCTGTTAGTGTGATATTGGTCGTTGCTTTAAGAAATAAGTGGTATGATTCTATGATTGGGAAGCAATATTTAGAAAAGTTACTATAATAAAAGTAACTTTCATCGAAAAGTTGATTACTTATTCATTATTTATTTATATCGACTGTGAAGCGCCAAAACTTGTTAACTGACAATTATCAAGAAATTACTTTTGACTTTTTAGAAATCTCTGAAGTGTATGTATTGCAATTAAAAAAAATAACAATCATAAAATACAGTTATACTATTTTATACAGCATAATGTTCAAACGTTTCCTTCAGATTTTTTAAAATGTTTAACTTCGACATTCAAAAGTTATTGGCGCCGCCGCCGACAAAACATTATTGTGAAAAAAAAAATACAGAAAATCTGAAACTGAAAAACTTGCAGATATCGATCCTATCACATTCCGCGATCTCATCCAGGCAACCATCCCAACGAATAGAGATAGCTTAGACACGATGTTGCACTTGATGCAAATGTGAAGGCAACTTTTGTTTCTTATTGAAATCTCTCAGCAATCTAAAATGGTAGATAAGTATGGGTCAGTCAACTAAGGAGATAAGTAACCAGGGTTGTCAGATATCATCATCATTTCAGCCGAAGGACGTCCACTGTTGGACATAGGCCACCCCCAAGTGTCGCCACAACGAACAGTCCTGTGCGTCTCGCATCCACCGCATTCCCGCGACTCTCACCAGGTCATAGTCGGAGGCCTTCCAACGCTCCGTTTTCCGGTGTGCGGTCGGCACTCTAGAACCTTTCGGCCCCATCAAATTGACACTGCCGCCTAATATTTTGACTTGAATATCGGAATTCAGGTATTCATTTTACTTTAGTTTTCATTGTAATACCTCTTACTTTTGATTGAATTTTACTTATTCACAGAGCTTTCGAAATTCGGACTTACAACTTCACCAAGTAATATAGCTGTACGATTGTGTATCCAATATTCCAACTAAAAATAAAATATGTATGTATTTTATTGCAGAGGAAAGGTCTTGTCGTAGTCCGGACCGGGCTATTGGTCCCTCAGGGCAAATTTTAGGTGTCGTGTTAATGCCAAAAAAAACTATCTAGGCTGTCTACTTTTACATTTCTAATGTTTTACTTTGACATTTAGAAGTTATTAGACTTGACACTGCCGCCTAATATTTTGGCGATTCTTCGGGCTAAGTTAGCGACCTTGGTTCTTCTTGGGATATCTTTATTCCTGATGCGATCACGCAAGAAAACTCCAAGCATAGCCTGACTGTTAGCCTTCTGTTGAGGTCCATTGTAAGCGACCACGTTTCAGTGCCATATGTTATCACTGGCAACTGTAAGATATAGTTGAAAAGAAAGAAAGAAAACACGTACACACGACACGACGCCACGCACATAGTAACAAAACAACAATAGTGTGTGTCTCACGGCTGCGCTAAATGAAGCAAAGTAGTTTGCTTAACAATTAAGCTTTCAATGAATAATAATTATAAACATAACAATTTTATTAATGTGTTTATCTACAGATACCAAAATAAATCACTCAAATGTATGTACGCGAATAACTTCCAAACGACTGCACCAAATTGAACAACATTTTTTTTTAAAAGAGTAACCATGGAGTTTCTTGCCGGTTCTTCTCCATAGGAAACGACCAATTTGGAGCCGTACTAGCTTCTGACGTTTTATAAGTGCCTATGTAGGCCTATGTGAAATAAAAAACTTTTGACTTACTTTATTCTTTTTTTGTGGTGGTTATTTTCAGGACTACGTCTTATGAATATAAAGGTTTTTTTTTTTATATATACTCTTGCGTTTGGCCACTGTCTCACCTGATGATAAGCGATGATGTGGCCGATGATAGAGCACGCTTGCCTAGAATAATAATAATAAAAAATAATAAATTTATTTGATCCAAAAACATCCAATCAACACACAAGAGCTAAACAATCTCGGGTTATAGGTAACATATAAATATAAACTGTGGACAGAGTCTTGTGTACAAAATTGTTGTATCTTTTAGTTAGTCAGTACATATATTTAGTTGAGACCATTTAGACCCCAAACTAGGCAAGAAGAAGTAACCAATTCACTCTTGACTAAAAGACACCTAGGTTGTAGTTATCAGGAAACACAAACTCCGGCAGGAAATTCCACTCCTTAGCTGTACTAAATGACGAACTAATTAACTAAAGAAAAGGAATAAAAAATCATCCCTGTGATACCGGGGCGGGGCAGTAGTTTACTATGGACATTTATTTTTTATGATTTTTTTGTTTTTTCTTTCATTCATATCCAAGTAAGCAGGGTGCTTACTTATCTCCTTTATTGACTTTACATATATTAGGAGGGATACTACTAGGTTGAAAATTATTATCTCTGAAAGTTTTACCATTTAAAATGACCTAACACTTGGTTCCCCTTCACGTGAGTTCCGTTTGTGTTCAATTTTTAGAGTGTCAACATTGAGAGTGCCCCTCAGCCAACAGTCACTTAGGGAGATGACCTTTGAACGACCGGTACCAGAATATTTTTAAGCAAATATTTTTAGATCCGTATACCATGGGTGACCAATACCTACCAATACCAGGTTTAAGATGTAAATCGTTTACTATAAGCAGTTGTTAGGTAAAAGGCAGCTATAAAAACATTTTTGAATATGAAGTCATCACCAGTGATCGGAGTAGGTAGATTGATTTTTGGTACTTGTATCATAAATGCACACAGAAAGAAGAACATGGATAAGCCATTTTTCCGGAAAGTAATTCCGGTATTTCTGGATTCAATTAAATATTGTTAATGTTGGTAGTGTTACTACTTAATTTAAAATTTAAAGGAAGGTATAATGTTCTGATTAGTCGTTGGGTTGTGTAAATCGTGACTGAGTACCGTAAAAAAAAAATTAAGAATATAATGAAACTGATACACACAAATTCACTCACAGACACACCATTACACACACTTTCACACCATCAAACACAAAACTCATACACACACTCATGTTTTTCTACTTTAAATTTTAAAAAAAAGGGTTTTTCTTTTATTATATTTATTTCTCAACACACTCTGTTCTACGTAAAATTAATGTCACTTTATTGTAGGGAAGACACTAACACCTGCAACACTGTTTCTACTAGCGCAGGCGTTAGGGAATCCTATAATTCAAACTGTAAATTATGTCAGTAAAGAATTATTATAATATTGCTCATTTTCAGCCAATTCCGAAGGAATGTCCATATTAATATAATTATACGTTTCGGATCAATAACCCCAATTCAATATACCTACTCCGATCACTGGTCATCAAGCATTATGAAAGCGTGTCAACTTTCCAGATCATTTTTCGCAAGACTGGGTAATATATTTATCGGAGTTTAAATTTAGTAAAATAGTTACATAAAACCTTAGGAATAATTACAAAAGTATAGCTATATAATTTAGGCATCTTGGCCCATAGATAAATACCTTACAGACTAACATATATAAAGTAAATGAAATAAAATTTATTTTTAACAAATAAGACTATGTTGTGTGTTGTTGTTAGTATGTGTATGTTATATGCCTGCACTAGGATAAACCTGTATTACAGGCTACAGAACCTCTTTCTCATGGTTTTTGTAGGACAATTAAATAATGATCTTCGTGGTATTCCGCGGGCTCATACCTTGGCCTATCCTGCGGCAGGAACTGATCCAGGATTAAAAGTAGTCAATGGTACTCAGCTGGAGCTTTCTGTCGGTGGACATCACCCCCTCCAAAAAGTTAAACAAAAACTCATCATTATATAGGTCAAGAATCGTCAGACTGCACATTGCTCGCAGACATGGAGTGCTCCATGCTCGCAGAACAGATGGTCGATGGGGCCGAAAGGTTCTAGAGTGGCGACCACGTACCGGAAGATGCAGTTTTGGAAGGCAAAGACAAGGTGGACCGATGACGTGGCCTACTTTTTTTTAATGTTTTATTTTTTATTATTGATTGGTTCTCGTTTGGCCACTATCTCATCTGATGGTAAGCGATGATGTGGCCGACGTTGGAGCACGCTTGCCTAGAAGTAACCTATTCACTCTTGACTGAAAGACCCCTAGGTTGTAGCAATCAGGAAACACAGACTCCGGCAGGGAATACCACTCCTTAGCTGTACGCATTATGAATGTGTTCCCAAAACGCTTTGCCTATGTCTAACAGAGGACGTCTTTCCACTGTCATGATGATGATGATGATGATGACGAGGTTGATCGGTCGATCTATGGCCGACAGCTTCCCTAGCCAAGTTACAACCGTTTCGTTTCGATTCTCTTTTCATTTGTCGCCTCGAGTCAGCCACGCCTCTTATTCTTTGTTCTGACCACGTGACTGAGCGTTGAGATGACGTCAGAACATAGGAATCGGAGACGTGACCGACTCGAGGCGGTCGACGAAAAGAGAAAAGGAACGAAACAGTTGTAACTTGGGTAGGGGGGCAGATATTTGTTTAGGGTTTGAGTGTCTTGTATGTGTCTTCAACACAGGAATAATAAATCTTTAGGTGGGATTCTGAATTGAGGCTTCTGAATTAAGTGTTTACTGTGTCCACATCTCTCATCCAATTCTCCTGTCGCAAGTCTGCTGGAAGAAATTTCATTTGAAATAAGCAGTACATTTGTGTTCTTCTATTGCTTTTGTTCTTTTCATTTTTAAGTGTTTGTGCTTACATAAATAAATAAATAAGTTAGGAACGTCTCGAACTTTAATTCCAAATTACAGACAGAATTTCTTGCAGGCTATACCTATTAGAATTTGAGAAATACCCATTATTGCGTTGTGTAGGTCAAATTAACAGTCACACCATGAAAAATGCTGGTATTCAACTGCAGCATAGTTGGGAAGGGGCAGTAATGGCCGAGTGGTAACGGCCTCGACCCTCGAGTTGTAGGTCACGGGATCGAACCCAGACAGGCGCATTACTTTGTGTAATATTTTTCCACTGCTCTCAAAACGGTCAAAGAAAACATCGTGAGGAAAAAGGCATGTACTCAAAATTCTATGACATGTGAAATCCACCAATCAGCACTGAGCCTGCTTGACGGAATACGGTCCATTCTCTCTCATAGAAAGGAGGCCTGAGTCATAGCGTAGGAAACAATATGAGGTTGATTATAAGGAATTATATAGTTGGGAAATAGCCCAACTAGGCACCTGCCTAGTTTGGTAATTTGACCAATGTTACTATTGACCTCTTTATAATTATTTTATTAACTGACTTCAAAACGAAAGAGGTTTTAAGTTCGGCTAAATGTTTTTTTTTTTTTATGTATGTTTACTTATTTCTCGGTCTATAGTGAACCGATTTTGATTTTTTTTTTAATGAAACGTCTCATGGTGTTATGGTCTGGTCATGAACTTCGAAGGTATGGAACAGAACTCCTCATATGATTACAGCACAATTGTCGTAACGAGTAAAATTGCTTTGTTTATGTAGTCGATGACTGAAAGAAGAGGGGGAATATATCGAACTGATCTAATGATGAAGGCTGAAGGCACCGGAACTCTGTAATAAATTAATGTAATCTAACTGTCTTTGGGATTATTAGAATTGTCATGATATGCTCTCTGGCTTTAAGGTATTTAAGTTTGGCTGAGGGGTACTTTTTAGTGGTGGTACCATAACTAAAAAGTGTAAAATAAATAACTATTTTTACAAACAAAATACAACCGACAGATGGACAACAAACTGATCCTATATGGGTTCCGTTTTTTCCTTTTTGAAAAATAATATTTTGTTTATTAAAAAAATAATTCAAATATACGGACGGTAGATACAATACAATAATATCTCTTAAGACACTATTGGTCCCTACATTAAAAAATCTCGTCAAAATAAAGCAGAAAATAGAATAGCAGCGCATATTTGAGTAGCGTCCTCACTTGAGATAATGGGTTCCGCTTCAGTACCAACGATTTGGCACTGGATCGGATGGATTAAAATAGGTTGACGTCACAGACGACCTCACAGAGAGTGTCATAGAAATATAAACTGATATCTGGCGTTTGGTAACTCTGTTGATAAAATCACTTCATAGTTAAAATTAAATTTTCATTCAAGCCTAAAATTCGGAACTTATTTCTTTATTTGTAATGTATCTAAACTTTATTGATTTTTCATATACATGATTACAATTTAAAAAAAGAAGACCTAACCTAACTTATACTTCATCATAATTATAATACTTTGAGTTCTCAATTACAATGATTTGGTATAATTTATTAGTTTCTTATTTTAGCAAAGGAGACAATTTTTTTGGGCCCACTATTAAACGGTAACGTATATTAATCAAATTACACATGAAAGAAGTGATCATCTCATTATAATTAACAGACCAAAAATTATATAGAAATCTAACCGGAATAATGAAATAATAGTAAAAAAGTGTTACGGCAAAAAATGTTTGTTTAGGAGCGTTTTTAGGTTTATTTTAACGTGAAAAAAATATGTTACTACGGTGCGCAGCGGTAATAACATCGGCTTTAAATGCGTTTAAAGAGATAATAATTAATTGGTAAAGTGAACTTGTTTTTAATGTTGTTATTAACGGTTAACACAAATATCAAGTAACGTTCTTTTAAAATCACCGTGGAACGAAACGTAACTAATAAATAGCCCGTTGCAGATGCTCTGTGGTCCAGTATCAATCAGTTTGACACTAACAGAGAACATTATTATTGTTTCCGAATATTACATAGTTGCATGTTTCTTCTGTTCTTTTCGTATTTTTATTCGAAAGATTTTATGAAAATGGCATCTGTAGATACAGTGCATAATCCACAAAGCCATTGTATCAATTGTTACAATATGGTTACAAGGCTTTTATGCCTGAATCTAAACAGGCTGGTGAACACCAATTATTGACCATTGCAGCCAATAAGATCCGTTGTGACCTTGTGTAGATGGGTGATTGAGGTCGTGAATTGCAGATTTAAACAGGACTTCAAAATTTTCCGTCAGGAATATTTCAATACAACATCATCCCACCACACACATGACTTTAAAATAGTTACAGCATTAATAAATCGATTTCATACGTTAATCAGAGACTTTTGTTATGCTAAACAGATATTAGCTGCTCAATCAAAACTAAGCACTCCAAATCATTTAGCCTCTTATATAGAAATGCACGATTTAAACAGAGTGAGAGTGCAATTTGCCAGTATTGATGGTCATCTTCCAGAGCTGGATCATTTTCCTCAATTGACATTCCCGGACCTAATTCTATTTTCTCTAGGAATTTATCAAATCAAACAATCTCATTCGTACTATGGAGAGCATGTCAGGGCCACCGAACAATTCAAAATCGAGGTACACCGACAAACTGTGCGTGATTTTGGTTCAAATAATTATCTTCTACGAGGTAGGATACAATCAAGGCACACAAGTAGGAAAACTTATTATATTTATATATTAGTTGATACCACCCCGTCAATTACTAACACTAGAGCTGCTCTTGCTGGATACTGTTGTAATTGTTTAGTGGGCAGACGCACTGTTGGCTGTTGTGCATATGTGATGCGTTTTCATCTTGGTCGCGGCATCAAAGTGAGGTTGAGCCATCTGCATCTTTTTTTCATGAAATACTGCTTTTAAGAGATGACTTTGAAAATGATGATGATGAACAGAAATAAATACTTCTTGTGACGTGCTTATAATGTGTTTTTTTTTCTCCTTACACAATCAGCTTATAATACATCACATTATTTTAGATCTACAGTCAATTGCCAGCAAAATCGGCGCTATTTCGAAATGCGCACATACATCTAATCCACTTTCATAAATAAGTCTATCAAATCGTGTAAATCACATCAAAATCTGTCAATTAGTACAGACGAGACTTTGTTTTATACTATATATCATTGAACAGTGCACTTTTTTAACTTAAAATACCAAGGAGACCTATCCACTCATTTGACAATCGCTCATGTGAGATTTTAGGAGTCATGTTTTGACTGTCGTATTTCACAGCATTCCGGTTAGATAGAGTTTTGCTGATATTACCACTGTAATCTAGAGATTATAAGGAATAAAATAACGTGCATTTCATTGCTATACGCCACAATTTGTGGTGGGCCTATTCCCCAAACAAAAAAAATTGTCTCCTTTATGTATTTTTTTATTACCTATATATGCACCTAAGTAATATGATATTTCATTCGATTTGAAATATCTAATATCTCCCCCGGTTAATTTTTTTTTTTTTTAGTAGATAAAGTCGTTTTTTTTAATCAAACCTGATAACATTTTTAATTTTAAAAGTAATTCATTCATTTTTGCACTAACAATGTTAGAATAACGATTTAAATTTAATCTAAATTAGGAAAAAACCTACGAAAAATTCCACCACTAGGAGGTTCAGAATCATATACTGGATCCATTGTATTATATTGTGCGTCGATGTCAAATACACCCTGTTTAGATATAAATTATTTCAAAGCTATGTATTGTGTTTTATATAGGTATGTAATTATTTTATATATATTTTGAATTGAATTGAATTGTTTGATTTACATAAATATTTATACGTTAAGGGCTTAATCTAGAGGCAACAGGGGTACAAAATTGGGGTAGAGGGTACAAAATTGTTTTCTACCTGAACTAGGTGTAAAACCTGTATCTCAGGTAACTTATTTAAGTCCTTATATGTTAATAAATATAGCTAAAATTCATTAAACAAAAAGTAAATAACTTATGAACAATATTATTTCAAATTCATTACGTATACTGTGCTTAGTCAACAAATCTGCATCATCGTAAGACATTGTGACACAACATTACATTATATTTTTTTTTTTTTTTGCAAAGTAGCGATTTTATAAACTAGTTTTTATTAGCACAATCAGTAAATTGTTAAAAAAAAAGGTAGGTTTTATATTATTTATGAGTAATATTATGCAATAAAACTCGTATGAGTTATATGTAAGTTACAGAAAACAAAAACGACGACGCTATTTACGTGTCTTCATTATAATCAAGAATTTATGAGTCTTGTCT
This sequence comes from Mythimna vitellina, assembly GCA_949316375.1. Taxonomy (NCBI): domain Eukaryota; kingdom Metazoa; phylum Arthropoda; class Insecta; order Lepidoptera; family Noctuidae; genus Mythimna; species Mythimna vitellina. The sequence continues at coordinate 3,162,354 of OX438691.1, read as the reverse complement.
CAATAATTTTCTTAGCCGGGCAATCTTGATCGCCTGTCTTGTGATTACTCGGTTTATTAAAACGCTTGCATGTTGCACACTGTGACTGATCAGCTGTTTTATCGCACAGCATCCACTGGTGGCCTTGTTCACCACAAAGTGCACATGTATAGACAGCTTCGCGACAAGTCTTTGCAGCATGCCCATACTGTTGACATTTAAAGCACCTGGTCACAAGTGTGAAGTCCCTCACTGGGCAGGATGTCTAATGAATAAATACTCGGCTTTGGTTTATAAGCGCCTTTCTTATGCTAGCAGTTACTTCTAGAACATAATTGCATGTAGGTCCCTCTTTATTACCCGACTTGTGACTTAATTTTATAGAGGCCAAAAAAGAGTCACGGGGTAAATTAGGCAGCTTGTCAGCCAGGTTCTGCTCATAAATGCAATCGTACACTTCTTGGTCACTTAACTCGGTCGGGACTCCTATTACTACAATTCTGGGTCTTCTCTTGTAGGGCTCTTCCACTTTTAGACGATTTCTTAAGTTTCTCTATGTCGTCTTTTGTCTCCGTGCTAATGATAATTTATTTATTTATAATTTATTCCTAAGTGTATTAAAAAACGTTGTTTGCTACACGTGGTAATTTGTCACTGTAGCACTCGGCTCCCTATCACCCTCGCCCGTGGCTCGGGTGAATTCCGCCTCGGTCGCAGTGTCAAGTTTTCCCTACTTGTATCAAAATGTACCATTTTTAGACCATACTCTTCTTCTTCAGGCCCAGAAATCTTCGTCTCATTTCATATTTTTCTACGTTTTTTCAATTAGATGGAGTGTGTTTGTGTTTAAACATTGCAACGTATCTATGGATCAGCGTACCAATCAATTAAACCCAACAGCATCGCGTCAGCTAATCAACTTAGCTATCTGTCATGCCAATACTACTTCTACAATGCGGATATGTACGCAGCGATAATCTCAATAATGTAAAAAAGTAATTTATGAAATGTTTGTTCAGTTTATTAGACTGATATCAGAATTACAATGCAGTATGGATACCAGCACGGATCATGAGCGCTGACTTCTACAGTTTTACTTGCGCAGAAGCACGCAGAAGTGAAATATCGGGTCTCTTTAGTGGTATGAAGAGAGATGCGGGGGCGGGGAGTGAAATCCTTGTACTGTGATTGACTCGCCAATATTGTACGATGCTCAAAACGATCCCCGCTCTTTCGCCGAGCGCTCAAGATTCGTGCTGCTATCTATACCAGTTAAAATGTTGAGGAAGCGTTAACGTTAAGATTAGGAATATGTAGGTTTCAATAATAATAGTTTATATTTTATTTCAGACGAAAGTTCAAGGTATTAAGTAATCACAATTCTCTTATTATCTAATGTTATATAAGGTACATAATTATAAATGAAATTATTAAATTAAAATTGAATTGAATCACATGGAATTATATTGAAATATATTGAATAAAATTGAAAAAGAAAAAAAATATTGAGTTCATTGAATAACATTAAATTAAAATTTTCTCCTTTAGATGTGGTTGTTAGTAACTTTATCGTAGAAAATTAAAGATTGTTAAAATGAATATTAATATATTACATGTTTTTGTTAGTTATAACTTTATTGTAACGAAAATTTTGAGGGCTGTTAAAATTACCATTGTTTGCGGAACCGGGTGTAAAATTCCCTAAACCAGTTCCCCAAATTCAGACTTCCTGGCAGTTGCCGCCGCCTTATCTCGACTTGTCACGACAGCGAAATTTTGCCCCGGCGTTGCATCTCCAAGCTGGGGCCTCTGCCAGTTAGTTTCGGTCCCTAGCAGGGACACCTTCTACAAATCCAGGGTTAAATTCTATGAAGCCATAAAATACTTTCTTTTAAAAACAAACAATGGTCGACTATCAAGTACTTATCGATTCAATAATTTTACTTAGGTACTGTAAGCCGTTGTTATTGGATTAGAAAAATCAATACTGCATACGCTTTGAATCAAATCATTATAAAGGCTTTCTGGGTCAAATGAATTACGATCAGTATTAGTAATAGGTATGTACACTCAGCTGCAATAAATTTGGCCCAAGCTATAAACGTGTTCAGAGAATATACACCGTGTCATCGACATCGACGTACAAACGATACCATGGATCCAGTACATGATTCTGGACGGGGGTGCTATCAACCCCGATGAATTTTTAATTAATTAAATTTTAATTTAAAAAAAAAACTTTTTTTACTAAAAATATCTTCGGGGTTGGTTAGAATAACGATTTTATACGGTTTAAATAAAAAAAAACCTGTTGTTTTTAATTGGGTTTAAACCGACGAAAAATTCCACCACGGGTCCAAAATCATATGCGGGATCCGTGGTATTCGTTTGTGCGTCGATGTCGGTGACACCCTGTATAATAAATTTTGTTGAACAAACTAAATCATGGTCATGATAACAAAATAAAGCTAGTCAATGTACTATTGAATAGCTTTGAAAAGGTATGCCACTTCCTGGAAAACTGGCTCTTACCGCACTACAATTAGGTTCAACATGCAACATACATTTGTAATACTCTCGTGTTTTTTTTCATTTATCACAACGAGGGTTTTCTTTTTTCTGATTTCGTCACAGATAACAACAAACAGTACATTTCTCTAAATGCGGCAGTGTTTTTTTTTTCAAAGCAATGATTCACTTGTTTTTAGGAAATATTAGCGTATTTAATGAAAATTGTGTTTATGAACAGAATGTAATAAATAAAAATCTTTATAATTATATAAATTAACATTTATCTGTGTTCTAAATTCAAAACATTTAAATTTCTTATTTTTAATAGTAGAATGTATAGCGGCCCGTAGTGTATACAAGATCCTTGATAGCAGCTTCATACCTTTGCTTCTACTTTCTCCTGCAAAGGTTACTTCGCATTGACCTAGAATCTTGAAATTTGACGTAAAGCAAGGTCTTATAGCACAGGTATAGGAATAAATCTGAAAACAGTAAATTTGTTGTTAGGTCTATTCGGAAAAATCTTTGAGATTTAATTCGGGAATTGAATTATTTAAATAGGTAAGTTTGTGCGGAACCCTCAGTGCTACGCGCGGAAAAAGGTGCCGAATAGCTTCGTTTCTTAGTTAATATATAATAGTAATTCTAATTTAATGTAAAAATGTTGAAGTCCTCAGACTTCAACATTTTTACATTAAATTAGAATAGGTTTGCGTAAGAATTTGCCCGAGATTTTTAAATAGTTCACCAGAAAAATGATTTAGGTGGTTTTCTTTTCACCTTCAAGCTGTAAATCTTCATATGACTTCGCAGCAAGCGGTTTCGTCCGCTTGAAAAAAGAAAACTGTCCCAAGAGGGTCCCAAGGTCCATCAGTGTGTTAAATTTCATCGAAATCCGTTCAACCGTTCGAGCGTAAAGAATTTACTAGCATGCAAACACACTCACAAACAATTGCTTTTATAATATTTAAATAGTAGTGTTCGTTACTGGGATGCCACATAGTGCCATATTTTCCTATTGTGTATATTTTTATTGTTGTATAAATACTTACAACTTTATTGCCTCTGCTCTTTGCTATAACAAGTCGCAATGCACTATGGACACCGAATCACGTCTGTCCGCACCCGCACCTGCCTTACGACCTGGCTCTGAAAGCGGTGAGGTCGTCACCAGATCCACTCTGGACTAGGCTTACAACTCGCAGCATCAGTGTCCACAAGAAAAATATATACGCACAAAACGTTTTGGGAACACATTCATTGTGCGTACAGCTAAGGAGTGGAATTTCTTGCCGGAATCTGTGTTTCCTGATGGCTACAACCCGGGAGTCTTTAAGTCAACAGTGAATAGGTTACTTCTAGGTAAGCGCGCTCCATCGTCGACAGCATCGTCGCTTTCCATTGGGTGAGATCGCGGGCGGTCAGGCGCGAACCTATAAAGAATAAAAAAAAAATCAGTGAACGAAACACAAAACTAGTTGGCCGCAGAATTAGGTACTAAAATGGCGGCCTGATTTTTTAATAAGCAAACAAATAAATTCAAATATAAGTTGTGAATGTAAGAGAGTGGTAAAAAAATCCTCCCAAAGAGAGAGGTAAAAAAAAGAAAAGAGTGGTAAAAAAATCCTCCCAAAGAGCGTCTCCAAATTTCCCCAAAGATTCTATCAAAATTACCACGAATAATCAATGTTCTTTGAGGAATAGTGGATTTTGAATTAGAAGTGTACTAAGCGTAAGCATAATGGTGAGGAAATTTACACATAATTACGTTTATTCTCAAAATAAAGAACATCTTTTTGTGGTGACCACTCTTAAAAAAACTGGGCCAGTGCGAGTCGGACTCGCGCACTGAGGTTTCCGTACAAACTTACCTACATACGAGTATGTGAATAGTTCAATTCCCGAATGAAATCTCGAAGATTTTTCGAATCGCAAAAATGTTATTGTTTTGTGACGTAACAACAAATTTTCTGTTTTCACATTTATTCCTATATCTATACTATATGACCTTGCTTTATGTCAAATTAGATTTCCCCGATCACTAAATGTATCAAAGGCACTCATTTGCGCCCAGTGGCTTACGACACAAAATAGATAGGTACGAAAACTAGGCCAGATGAATGAGACGTTCTCTCGGTTTAAAAGAATCCCCCTATTATCAATTTGTGTGGAAGAGAACTGTATTGTACTTTTATTTAAATAGGTAGGTTTATAGGATGGTCAATTATTAGTTTACTTAACTCTTACACAAAATTGCGATGCGAATAACTGCGATGCGATTTCGTGCGACAAACCATCAAGTTCAGGTGACCATACAATGTGCGATGAGAATCACGGGCGCCGGCTTTTAGGAAATGTCATGGGTGCTCATGCTCATTTGATGACTCGAAAAAGTGGCGAAGTGTGAGAATACAAATGCACACTTATCGACCGACAAATAAATGAATATATACTTACACACTGCGTACTTAATTACTAATTATATTTGATAAATATATAAAATGTAACCATTGTATGAAGATAAAACTAGTTTTTATTATCAAAAATTATTATAATCTATACATAACCTCAAAAGCGATTACTCATCTGGTTGATGCCTATTCTCAGGGATGCTCGGCACCCACTGTTTATTTCTCATGGGTGGTCGAGCCCCCGAGCACCCACAGAATCGGCGCCCTTGATGAGAATCAATTTGTAAGAACTTTTGCGGTGCGTAGTGCGAGCTCGCATATTTTTACGATCCAACACGTTGCATCGCAGTTTAGTGTTTGGGCCCTAACAACTTTCACTTCCAGCTGTCACAGTATCCTCAGTATAAGTGACACTAGAGGGCTCTTCACATCACTCTTGATATAAATCTGACGCCATCCAACCAATTCTCTGTCTTACGCAATCCCTACTTTCACAGGCCCCTGTCGACACTTCAAGTAAGCCCATTGTATGGGTGCTGGGTGGTCCAGGGTCTGGCAAGGGAACTCAGTGTGAGAAGATCATTGCCAAGTATGGGTTCACGCATCTGTCCACCGGAGACCTACTTAGGGCTGAGGTGAAAGGAGGGTCTGAGAGGGCGAAGTCTCTTACTGCCATTATGGAGCAAGGTGAGCTACATATACATACCTATTAGAGCTCATATACGCGAGCGGCATGTTGCCAATGGCAGAGGTAACTGCAGACGTTGACACAGGTTGACTTCTAGTGACATTTGACACACACGACATCTGCCACTGATCTTCAAAGTTAGAAGATCGACGGCTGCCGTCGACAGCTGCAGTTACCTCTGGCGAGTATTCAACTGGAGGATGTGTGATAAAGACACATGAAAGTTATTAATTGACATTGCATACCAAATCGATAGGCCTCCGTTCGACCACTATCTTACCAAACTATGGCAATGCGCCACCGGCCAAGGGTGGACATTCTACCCAAACGCACAAAACGTTTTGGAAACACATTCATTGTGCGTACAGCTAAGGAGTGGTATTCCCTGCCTGTGTGATGTTTTAATGTTGTCTTGTTAATTTCCAGGCGGTCTGGTCCCCAACGAAGTAGTTCTGGACCTGCTAAAAGAAGCTATTCAAGCCAAGGCAGCTGAATCCAAAGGATTCCTCGTGGACGGATACCCTCGTGAGAAGTCTCAGGGTATCGCCTTCGAACAAGCCATCGCACCTCCATCTGTGAGTATCATTGAAGACAACTTGTGATGCCGCTTAAACGATGTAACGACATCTATGGCACCTCATAAGAACTAAAAAATACGTAATCCTGCATCGCGCAATTAAAGTTCTCCGCGCGATTTGAAGATATACAACAGTCCAAAGTAACCTATCGGACAGTTGTCCAGGATTAGACATAACACCTGTCTGGTCGGAGGTCCCGCAAACCTCCATTGAAAAAAGAGGATCCCTTTTCAATGGAGGTTTGCGGGCCTTTACACTCTGTTACGTATACCTCTAAAACTGCAACACCGCACAGTGCTCAGTTAGTCTCTTGCTTCAGGTTTCATTCGCGCAAGTTGAAAAGTATATATCAAGAAAACGTACTATCGGGACAGTAAGAATATATTTTTTTATAGATGGGAAATCATCAATGAATCCCTCCCGCTCAGTACGAAACGAGAGGAAGTATCAGACTTACTGACTAAAACCTCCAGCACCGGCAAGCAATGGCCCTAGAGGGCCCCATATGTGCAGTGCAGAGTACCTACAATACTGCGCAAGAGCGCACCTGCCCTACTGTTGATACATCACATAACTCGAGTTGCACTGCATGCTACTTCCTCGTACAGCGACCTCGTGGCGACGCTTCTTACTCGCCCCGCTACATATAGCATAATCAGCCTTTTAATGTTCCCCCTGGTGGAACTAAGGCGTCCTCTCTCTAGGAAAGGGAATGGGCCGTAATCCACCACGAAGGCCCAGTGCGGATTGGTGAATGTCACATGTCTTTCAAATTTTTGGTTCTAAGACATGCCGGTTTTCTCACAATGTTTTCCTTCAACGTTTTGAGAGCAGTGTTGATGAAATAAATTACACAAAGTAATGCGCCTGGCTGGGTTAGAACCCGAGACCTACAACTCGTAAGTCGGGGCCGTTACCACTCGGCCACCATTGCCCAGTAGGGGGCCGTTACCACTCGGCCACCACTGCCCAGTAGGGGGCCGTTACCACTCGGCCAACACTGTTCCACTAGCCACCACTGCTCGCTACATATACTTAGCACCAATGGAAAGCGAGTTTCGTAGCTTAACTTTCACATTCTCGCAGCATAGCTGCATAGCACATCTCCAGTGGAAATGCACCCTAAAGTAAATATAATGTAACTTTTAAATCATTTTACTCTCTTTAAAAAGATATCTGATCTCTAACTTTTCTCACTTTCTAGGCGATTCTTTACTTCGAGGCATCAGATGCGACGCTGACCCAAAGGTTGCTAGGTCGCGCGGCGAGCTCGGGCCGTGCTGATGACAACGAAACTACGATCAAGCTACGTCTAAAGACCTTCTTTGAGAACAACCAGCATGTGCTGGACCAGTACCCCAGCAAGATCAGCAGGGTAGGTAGAATTTTGATGCAGACAGGGGGGCAAGAAATTCACTTTCTCCAACAAAGAGACTGTCGATCCACCACTTCACCACCCTCTTGGAAATACCCTTTTTTTGAGTCGGAAATCATCTAATAACTTCTGTCGGTCTGAGTGGGTGGAAGAGAGGACGTGTCAGATTTTTACTGACTACAACCCACTTGTGTTCATCAGTTTCCCTTGGCGTTCTAGGGCCGAGGTCGGTCTTTCAAAGGTGCCAGAAGACTTAGTCAGGCCTTGGTCGTTCTGGGCCCCTTCAGTATTGCTGGCATAAGGCGCGCGTGGAACACTACGCGCCGTCGACTCGTTGTATTGTATAATTATAATTAAAGTTTTTTTTTTTTAAATGATATAAACCAGTGCTTGACTGCGATCCCACCTGATGGTAAGCGGAGATGCAATCATTGATGGTCAGGCGCACTAGTTTATTAAGAGCCTATTCACTCTAGCCTTGGTCTAGGTCATCAGTTTGCCTGAAAGACGTCCACTGCTAGACACAGGCCTCCCCAAGTGTCGCCTCAACGACTGGTCCTGTCCGTCCCGCATTCATTGAATTCCCGCGATCCTCACTGGGTCGTCAGTCCACCTCGTGGGAGGCCTTTCAATGCCTTACAGTAGGTACAACAATAATATTTTTATCTTATTTGTTATTTTGAATTGCAGATAGACGCCGAATCTTCTGTGGACGCCATCTTTGCCGAGGTGGAGAAGGTGTTGGACCCAATAGTAGCCGCCTAAATGCACAACTCAACATTTTATACGCTCTGTAAATATAATGCCTATTCTACAATATCTAATTTTAAAGATCGTTGATTAAAAAATGTTTTTATTTTGGTATGATTTTCATTTTGACACGTAACTTATAATTTACCTACATTTGAGGTTATGAACTAATATTTTGTCAAATTGATTTTTAGGGTTCCGTACCTCAAAAGGAAAAAACGGAACCCTTTTAGGATCACTTTGTTGTCCTTCCGTCTGTCTGTCTGTCAAGACCCTTTATCTCGGGAACGCGTGAAATTGTAACCATATACTCAACTCTGCGGTCCCTTGAAGCTGTGATAAAATCAAATGTCTGAGTTAACGAAAAAAAAAGATATGTCTATTTATGTCGCAAAAAACGTGTATTTCGCCACTCTTAAGGGAATCAAAATTCATAGGATACTTCCCGTTGACCTAGAATCCTGAAATTTTACATGAAGCAAGGTCTCATAGCACAAGTATAGAAAAATATCTGAAAACCGTAAATTTGTAGTTACGTCACAAAAAAAAAACTTTTTTTGCTATTCGGAAAAATCTTCGTAACTCAATTCGGGAATTGAACTGTTTTCATAGGTAAGTTTGTACGGAACCCTCAGTGCGCGAGTCCGACTCGCACTTGTCTAGTTTTTATTAGTTGATAGGCTGCTGCGAGAGTAATGGTGGTCCAGTGGTAATGGCCCCCTGACTTTCGAGTCCCACCCAGCCAGACGAATTACTTTGTATAATTTATTTCATCACCCCCGTTACCACGACCACACCTACAGCCAACCTGCCCCCCCACCCACCACATCACCCCCCATTTAAGAGAAGAACCAAGGTTACCGACTTAGCTCGAAGGCCCGAAAACTTAAGTGGCAGTGGCCAGGGGCACATTGCTCGCAGAACAGATGGTCGATGAGGACGAAAAGTTCTGGAGTGGCTACCACGTATCGGAAGATGCAGCGTTGGATGGCCTCCCACAAGGTGGACCGATGACCTGGTGAGGGTCGCGGGAATCCGATGGATGCGAGACGCACAGGACCGGTCGTTATGGTGACACTAGATGGAGGTCCAACAGTGGAAGTCTTTCGGCTATTTTTTTTTTCCGGTGGGAATATCATCTTATGACATCCCCCGCTCTTGGGCGGGGCGGGAGATAGTGTCAGACTTTTACTGACTAAAAACCGACTCCTGTTCCTTCGTTACCTTTCGTACCAGGGCCGAGTCTTCCTATCAGAATCAGACCCTTGGCCCCAGTAGGCTTCGACTCTGCTGGCCCCTACAGTTGCTGACATCTCCTTGAGGCGCGCGTGGAACGATACGCGCCGTCGACAACTTGGGCTCGGTCCGGATGGTTACCCAAGCTAGCCTAACATAGTTTCAAAATATCAAAATGTCACAGTCGCACTATAATGACGTAAAAGTGTTCTAAACATAGCAAAAACGATATTTATATACAACAGCGCCCTCAAATTTAGAACTATTTTCTTTCCGCACAGACTCTAAAAATTTTCTGTGCCATGCCAAAAAAACTCCTTTCCATTAAAGCGGTTCTGCATTTTCTGTTGCACAGTCCATATTTTTAAGCCTTCACGGCAAAACATAGCGCCCATATGTAGTAACAAAGCTAAGACTTTTATGTAAATAAAATAATTAAAAATGATTCACAAATAAAATTCTGATTCATTGTTACTCTATTATGTGATGAAATTAATTCACAGTAAATATTCCTGAACGTTTTTTTCAAGACCTAGACAGCTCTCAACGTCAGTGTCAATACGAAAATCAGTGAAGAATACCAAAAACAGGTGGTCCACCGAATTATGTATTAAAACGTTGGCCTGTTTATTACATATAAAGTAAAAAAAAAAAATGAAAACACGAGCACCAAAAAGTCTGCCAAAAAATCTTCCCAAATTGCACCCTGTTTCCTCTAAGATCCTTTTAAAATGGCCCCAAGTGAGCCTCCCTTATACTCCTGTCCCTGCCCGGAATTACCCACGTGTCCATATGATGATGATATAGACAAGGTTAACCAGAACTTCCACACAATGAGTTATATGTTCATGTGTCCATTAACCCTTATTTGACATGCCTTTTCTTTTTACCTGTTTTAGCTGAACACAATAGAAGACACCCTCTGTGACTCAGTAAGTGTTATTGCTGTTCTTTCTTCTAGTCTTTTTAACTGTTAAAGAAACAAATAAAACCTGCATAGAAGACAAGCGAAGGTAGGACTACTTACTAGCTGTCCCTGAAGGTTACTGCTATGCTCCTATTGGTTGCAGAGTGACTGGTGCTGCAAAATGCCATCTGGCAGCTTTGAACTCAGTGGAAAGGCGTGAAGCAGAATTGGTTTAGTCCAATCTACAAAGCCTGGATAGGCGTAGGGATGCCAGCCTCTCGGTATTTTACAGGATGCATTTTGGAGAGTCTGCGCATGCAACATGACTTGATTCCGCCATATCTGCTATATTACGACACTAGATGACTCTTCACATCACTCTTGACATAAATCTGAAGCCATCACTGGCGTAGCTACCGAAGGGCTAGGCGGGGCAGTGCCCCAGGGCCGCCCACGATCTTCAAAATCTGACCAACAATCCTTTTTGAACTAGCGAAAAATTCTCAGAGCTTCGAAATGTAAATAAAAATAGGTTGCGAAACTATCTTAATCATGACAAGTCGTTTGAGTCAGTAAAAGTCTGACACTCTCTCCCGCTCAACCCAGAGCAGGAGAAGTTATTTGATAATTTCCCACGTAAAAAAGGGGCCCCAGATTTTTTACCTTAGGGCCGTTGTATACCTAGCTACGCCACTGGACGTCATCCAACGCAATCCCTACTTTCACAGGCCCCGATCGACACTTTATATAAGCCCATTATATGGGTGCTGGGTGGTCCAGGGTCTGGTAAGGGAACTCAGTGTGAGAAGATCATTGCCAAGTATGGGTTCACGCATCTGTCCACCGGAGACCTGCTCCGAGCCGAGGTGGAAGCAGGGTCCGAGAGGGCGAAGTTTCTTACTGCCATTATGGAGCAAGGTGAGCTACATAATTGTTTTAACGGGTTTGGTACTTTTGGTAAGCGTCAAGAACCTTAGAACGGAATAAAACGGCAGGAGAGAATATAGATGCAAAAATTTTCCAATTTTTTAATGATGTTATGTTAATTACTAGGTGGTCTGGTCCCCAACGAAGTCGTTCTGGAACTGCTGGATGAAGCCATTCGAGCTATGGCAGATGACACAAATGGATTCCTCTTAGACGGCTATCCTCGCGAGAGGTGTCAGGCTATCGCCTTCGAAGAAACCATAGCACCTCCATCTGTGAGTATCATTAATGACAACTTGTGATGCTGTTGAAACGATGTAGCGACATCTATGGCGTTTCATAAGAACTAAAAAATACGAATTCCAACATCGCACAATTAGAGTTCTTTGCGTGATTTAAACATCGGTAACATTTCTAGACTTCCTCTCTCTGGCAATTTTTTTTATTATACACATAAGTATATTTTATCACCAGAGATCTACTGTTCTAGATAGCTAACGCATCGATCGTTTGATATCCACGAATCATATCCATTGGTTCATATAACTTAACATTGGTGGAAGCTGGTTCCACTAAACTATGTTTTTTTTGTGTGGATAGATGTGTGCTCTGAATGCGTGCTATGGATGCTTGGAGGTATGTCGAATAGGTTGTAAAGTCCCACATACCTCCGTTGGAACAGGATCCTCCGACCAGACGGATGTTATATCTGGTCCGTTCAACCACCCGCTGTTGTGTATTTTCCGCGATGCTGGATTTTGATTGTTAGTTCTTATGTGGCGTCATAGATGTGGCCATAGATGCGTGTTTTGAAAGTCTGCTATGGATGATCATGAATAGTGTAGCTAAGTGCATTGCAGAGTACCTACTGTAGATACGTCTACCCTACTCTCGATACTACTAAGTCGAGCTGCGCATCTTCCTCCCACTGCTATCTCAAGGCGGTGCATCTTCATGGAGCATCAGTGGAAAGCATTACTTAAACAGCTTTCACATTTTCGCAGCGTATCACTCCGGTGGAAAAGCACCCTTACCTAAAATACCCTCTCTTAAAAGATATCTTTAACTTTTCTCACATCCTAGGCGATTCTTTACTTCGAGGCATCAGACGCAACGCTGACCCAAAGGTTGTTAGGTCGCGCGGAGAGCTCGGACCGAGCTGATGACAACGAAACTACGATCAAGCTACGTCTGAAGACCTTCTTTGAGAACAACCAGGACCTGCTGGACCAGTACCCCGACAAGATTAGCAGGGTAGGTAGAATTTTTGGCAATATATTGATTCAAGGGGCAAGAAATTCACTTTCTCAAACAAAGAGACAGTCGATCAAGTGGCAAACCTCTTGGTGACACCCTTTTTTAAATGGAAAATCATTAAATGACTTCTCCTGCTCTAGAGAACGAGAGGGAACGAGAGGGCGTGTACTGACTAAAACCCACAGTCACTCTTTCAAACGTAATGGGCCCCTTAAGTTTTGTTTTTTGACTCAGGATTGATCCTCATCAGACGGTCGGACAGCGAGCTACCATCGTCTGCAAGTCCGCACCTACAGTGGCCGTGGCACCTTCGGCGGTGGATGGATCGTGAGGATATGCGTTCCCTCGCGGTTCGGATAGTCTTGTTGTAAAGGTCATCACTACAGTTGAAAGACGTCCACTGCTGGACATAGGCCTCTCCAAGTGTCGCCTAGTATGTCATCTATCGGATACCCGCGACCCATATTGGGTTGTCAATCTACCTTGTGGGAAGCTTTTCAATGCCATAGGTACAACAATAATAGTAATAAACTAGTGCGCCTCACCATCAATGATTGCATCTCTACTTACCATTAGGTGGGATCGCAGTCAAGCACTGGTTTATACCAACTAAAAAAAAAACATATTAACACTGATTTGGCTCGCGAGGTTGTCTGTGCGATCATTGTACCGATAGTCGTGAAAGCCAATGGCTTAATAGCCAAGAGCCTCGACCAACACCTTAGGAAGCTCGCGTTAGGCGCCTGGATTGATCCAGAAAGCGTTACTCCTGGACACGGCTCGTATTGTTAAGAAGTTCCTTTCTCTGGAACCCTGACCGCCGGACCTGTAGCTTGGACCCTATTCCCGATACCGGTGGGACACTATTGTTTATAAATAAATAAATGTTTTATTTTTTTTATTTTTTAAATATTTAAAAATATAATTTATATGTTTAAAGTAATGAATAAATAATAATAATAATATTTTTATGTTAATTGTTATTTTGAATTGCAGATAGACGCCGAATCTTCTGAGGACGCCATCTTTGCCGAGGTGGAGAAGGTGTTGGACCCAATAGTAGCACAACTCAACATTTTATATTCTCAGTAAATATTATGCCTATTCTACATTAATTTTAAAGATCGTGGATTAAATTTTTTTTTTTTATGTTGGTATGATTTTTATTTAAACATGTAACTTACAATTTACCTATACTTGTGGCTATGAGGTAACATTTTGTCGAATTGACTTTTTATTAGTTGATAGGCTACTGCGAGAGTAGTGGTGGTCCAGGGGTAATGCCCCCCTGACTTGTAGAGTCCCATGCAGCCATCCAGAATATTTACTTTATGTAATATATTTCATCATTACCACGACCACACCTACTGCCAACCTGCCCGCATAAAGCCTAGACATTGACGTGTCAACCCCACTTAAGAAGAAGTAGTGAAAGCTTTCCACTCACTCAAGAATGGCAAAGCTCCAGGAGTCAACCTCATCACAGCGGAAATGCTAAAAGCTGACATACTCTCCGCCGCGAATGCGCTGATACCTTCTCTTGCGGAACAGTGGCCTTAGAGGTCCAGAGCAGATTCGAGGTGTCGTGCCACATACAGGAGTGTTGGCCTAAAATTGAGCAGAAACATAACCGAATACTAAATTTGTTCTGCGATTTCGGTGGTTCCTCCAGTCCTGTGCTCTCGCTGGAACGCCCATACCGATCTGCTCCGACTTTCGGTAGCTCGAGTCGCTTGTCCAAGGAGATGGCGAGGTAGACCGAGACGTTAAACACGTTAGTTACACATCAAATATATTCAAGATGTATGAAATGGCGACAGGTCACTGGAACAACTTGTGGCCCACGGATGCCCATCAAGTTGAAGGATAAAATTTGCAATTCCGTGATAAAACCTGTCATACTGTCAGTGTGGGATTTGACCTTAGTTGCGGACACTATTATTTTATGTTGGATTTAAGTAGGCCTAGTCATCCCAGACCATTTAAAGTAATACTTTTTTGAAAATTTCAATTAGATTTGGAGGTATATATTTTTTTTCATTTAAGTTGTGGATTTCTACGAAAAACGTTTTCAGTCATATTTCCCTAAAAAAGTGTTATTTCTCTTTGTAAAAAAATCAAACCATCTGCTAGTACACAATGCTACTAGTGTGAAAATTTCAATCCCATAAGTGCAGAAAAACGAGAGAAAAAAAATAATTTTAAAATTTTGAAAAAAAAAAATGATTAGAAATTATCTATGTTATTGTCGCATTTTTTTTAACAAAAAATCAATAGGGTCATGTTTCTACTAAATCGTGACAAAAATCCATATAACTAGCTTGCGCGATGTCGGAGATATTGCGTTTCTAAGGTTTTTTATAATTTCTATGGGAATAGGGTTGTCATAAACTTAGAACTCTTTTGTTGGGTAGAGAGGGATTTTTTGGAATAGATATCATCTTAAATAGGTATTCGGTCGCTGTGTTAACAAAAAGAAAATTTAGATAGATACAGTATATTAGCATACAGTAAGTAGGTACCTACATTTACAAATCATCTTCATTATCTGATTGTATTAAAGTTTCTTCTGTAGTTAAACAAAGGGAATCTCCATCATCTTCTTTATTATGCTCACACTCAAATTCGAAATAACGTACGTTGTCTGTTGTGACTTTTAATATATTTAATACGTTTTTTGGCAGTGTTTTTTTTTTGCTTTTGGCGAGCTTTAAGCGATAATGAAGATATGTACGGGTCTGATGACTAGTGCCCGGTGAAATAAATCTAAAATTGTGGTTCTTCGGTCTAGTTTCCGAGTGTGGTGCAGACGGTCATACCGCCAGAACTTGTTTCGAGACTCACCTGCTTGTTCAGATAACATTGGTGGATAGATTGGTGATGGTCAGCATTCTATGATTTGCTTAGCATAGCATAGCATAGTCGGCCTTATAATGTTCCCACTGTTGGGACTCAGGCCTCCTCTCTAGGAGAGGGAATGGGCCGTAATCCACCACGAGGGCCCAGTGCGGGTTGGTGGATGTCACATGTCTTCGAATTTTTGGTTCTAGGACATGCCGGTTTCCTCACGATGTTTTCCTTCACCGTTTTGAGAGCAGTGGTGATGAAATAAATTACACAAAGTAATGCGCCTGGCTGGGTTTGAACCCGCAACCTACAACTCGTAAGTCGGGGCCGTTACCACTCGGCCACCACTGCTCAGATTTGCTTACATGATGACATGATTTGCTTACCGTGTATAAAAATTTTATGTACCGTGACGGGCATGTAGTACCACCTATATGTTTGCACATATCTTGTAGCAATAGACTTACATAGCTGGTCTAATTTTTCGGCATCGATCATCAGCCCACTTGAAAGTGCTACCAAAATAGTATGCAGTTCATTTATCAGCCACGAATCTACGCCTAAGATCTCTGCAAATGTTTCCCGATATTGGTCAGACAATGCTGTTCGCGCGGGGTTCCCGTCCTTCGTCGTCCCTGAATTAGGACAAACGACATCGACCAACAGTGACATTTTGTCTCTTATTTTACCCTGTATTGTCTTCTTGCGCTCCTCTACAATTCTGACTTCAGGTGAGTTTTTACTTATTCTCCACTTCATAACTGCTGGATAATTTTTGTAGCCCAAGTGCAGTGAAAACTCAAAAATTTTGATCCATACATGTAGAGGACTTAAACCATATCGCAACGTTTCTGGATTGACAGGCTTGTTATTGATAAGATCCAAGTTGTTAAATTCTGTGGATGAAGCTCCACCACAAGCACAGCGTTTCTAGGAAGTTGTCCCTGTAATTACATTAAAGACTTTGCCATCTATAATGGTAAGATATAATTGCGAATCAGCGATAACAATTTGGCCTTTGTCCGTTTCAGCATATAGTGGGGTTATTTTTTTTATTTCGTCCTCTACCCGCATTTTCTCCTCAGTAATTAGTTCTTTATTCTCTGCGCGGTATTGAATCTTCAGAGGATGACAGTATTGAAAAGACTGTGGACTTGGATTAGACCATACTACGAATCCGTCGCTTGTTTGTATATATAGAGGAATGTATGTTGTTGCAAACAAACAGTTTTCATTGTAGTTTTGGCCTTCTGTAAACGCTTGTTTGTAAAAAGACTGACCTGTACTGCCGTCAAACCCCCAGGATCCCTGGAAGGTACAATTAAGTTGGTCTTTTTTCTTTTGTCTGCAATATTCTGATATGTTGTCACTACAGACTTTTATGATCAGTCGGAATGTGTGTAATAACAATCCTTGCAGCGATACACTTGCTTCCCTTTCGGTTACTCTTATGTCTTCTTCAGGGTAACACATTTGTCTGGCCATCTGTACCTTATAGTATGGAGGATATGCTGGAAAACCTCTTTCTTTTAAATCTTTTTGCGTAAAGGTGTAATCTTCCACAGTAAACTTTCGGTCGATTATGTAGCACAGGGCTTCTTCAGGAGTATAGGGCTTGGGTTCTACTTGTTGAGCTTTTGATTTTATGGCGGACGCAATTTTCACAGATCGAGTTGGGCTCTTCAAGCATTCATTAACAACAAATTCGAACTCTCGAGCAGAGCTGGGCACGCCACAATTATGGCGGTAAGTCCCCTCTTTGAGGCGTGGTTGGAAAGACCTCACGGCGTCCTCACATTCCGCATGACGCAGGTCCTCACCGGACACGGTAAGTTCGGGAGGTTCCTGCACCGGATTCGTGCGGAAACGACGCCCGGGTGTCGCCACTGTGTGGCCCACCCGGAGGACACGGTGGAGCACACGGTGGAGGTGTGCCCCGCTTGGGCAGAGCAACGCCGTGACCTCGTGGGGGCAATCGGCGGCGGTGATCTCTCGCGCCGGGCCTTGGTTCAGGCCATGCTCCGGAGCGAGGAGGAGTGGCAGGCGGTCGCCTCCTTCTGCGAAGCAGTAATGCTAGCTAAGGAGGCGGCCGATCGCGTGAGGCAACGGTCCTTACGCTCCAACCGCCGCCGGGATTCCGATCCCGATTTCCGGCCAACGTAGGCGCGGGCTTGCAGACGGCGAGCAATGGGTGGCTCGCCGTCTGACCGTCCGGTAACCGTCCGGACCGAGCCCAAGTCGTCGACGGCGCGTTTTGTTCCACGCGCGCCTCAAGGAGATGTCAGCAAATCGTAGGGGCCCAGCAGGGTCGAAGCCTACTGGGGCCACGGGTAGTGTGAAAGCGGAACCCGGGGCCCTGGGACGAAGGCAACGAAGGAACAGGAGTGGGTTTTTAGTCAGTAAGAGTCTGACACTATCTCCCGCTCCGCCCAAGAGCGGGGATGTCATTAGGATGATTTTCCCACCCAATAAAAAAAAAAAAAAAAAAACTCTCTAGCAGAGCTTTTAGGAAGTTTTTCTCCCGATTCGTCAGTGACAACTTTGGATAGCACTTTCACTATTTTTTGGAGAGGTTCATCTTCCAGCGATTCTTGTAATCTCTTCCGTACACGACGCTTTTGGCGGTCGCTTACCTATGCGACCGCCTCATAGGATGTTGCTTCAGAAGGTTGAACGTCAAAAGATGTTCCAGGTTTCGGTTCAGCAATGAAATTTTCGGATGTTTCAATAGATAAGTCAATCGCAGGTTTAGCATCCAGTTTTTTGTATCTTCTGGAGGTGTACGGTTCACTCGTACAATTCGAATATGTTATATTGAGCTTAATAAGCATTTTGTACCGCGGGCGCAGTTTACTTCAGTTCGCGTTCGGGCTTCGCCGCGTGTACTCACTAATAAAGGCATCAATACAACTATCATTATTATATCATTTCAAGTTGTCCCGTACAACTTTATGGTCCTTCGAGCCATCGTATTGGCGGACCTCGCGTATTTGTGCATTCCGCCGAACCAGAGACTGGATGTACCCATCATTATCAGTATCAACCACCAGGTAACAAGCAGCAGATACCGGTGAGTGAGCATTCATTATCATCGCAATAGCGGAGCGTCTGGTCTAATTTCTACGAGTGGACTCGCCCGCGAGGTTAAGCACGTGTAACGTGGTTGTTGCACCATACAACCACAACAGCATACTGCACTATCAGCACTTCGAGTAGACTACTATCGGCTATCATAAAGCATCTAAAGAAAAAGGGAGTCTGCTCTCGTGCAAGTCTTGCATAAAATCATTTTATCAATATAAGGTACCTACTTATCGTTTTCCACGCTTAGTCGACGAAGCAAGGAATACAAAATCGAGTAGAATTCTAGAAATATCATTTTCCTTTATCATTTATCAAGCTTTTATCACTGAAGATACATCAGCGTCTCTAGAATGGAGAACCTACTCGAAAATCAGAATCAGCTTATGCAGGGCATAGATCAGGTAATACGCAATTTTAAAAAGGATGGGCCTGAAAGAAAATCTTCTACGTACATCAAAAAGCGTTTAGAGATTCTCGATAAATATTGGGAAGAGTTCCAGACAAATCATATACAATTGTTAAAATCAGAGGAGCGTAACCACAGCTACTTTGTAGAAAATAGTTATCAGAAAACTAGGCAGCTCTACACCGAGGCACGTGCGTACATTCAGCAGTACAAGGTCGCCAAGATCGAACACCAGATTGTTGAAGCACCGACTACTCCGCAACCAGCACAAGCAGCTGGCGCGGAGATGAGTCAAGCATACGGTACTGGATCAACAGATCAGGATGCAGCCGACGATCAACAGCAATCAACCAGTAAGTGTAGGGCCAAGTCTCCGACTGTCTATACTTCACAAGGTAACAGCAGTAAACTTGAAGAGATGCTGCGTAAACAGAAAAGCAATTTTAAGGCATTCTCTCGTACCATTGCTCTCATTGATTTAGATCAAATATCTGAAAAATGGGAGTTTGAAGACATATTGCAGACTGTTCAATCAAGATGGTCAACAATAGACTCGTTACATTGGGAGATTGACAGCGAGTTGTTAGAAGAGAACGAAGCATACGAAGAGTCGTTCGGCAAATACGAAAAACTTTATCTGGACATCAAGAAATCCATAAACCGCAAGTTGTGGTCTGTCTCTCACCGTGAGAAAAGCACCCCAACGATGGAAATCCCAACGTTTAACGGAAATTATCATCAATGGATAGCATTTAAAGACCTATTCACGGAATCAATACATAGCAATCGTTCTATCTCCTATGCGCAAAAAATGCAGTTCTTGAAGGCCAAGGTCAGGGGGGAGCCGGAAAGACTTATTCAGCACTTGCATATTAGCACCGAGAATTATAAGGTCTGTTGGGACATATTAAACCACAGATACAATAACACCAATTTATTATTCAGTTCTCATCTCAATATTCTTTTATCATTGCCAACTATGCAACAGCAGTCAGCGTCACAAATCAAGAAGATGTATGACACCATTAATGAGTGTTTGAATGCGGTAAAAAACCTAGGTGTTGACGTAAAATCGTGGGATCCATTTATAGCTCATGTACTGGCATTAAAACTAGATCAACAGACCCACTCTGACTACACGGACTCTAGGAAAAAACCGCGAGACTTGCCAGTGTTGAGTGAATTCATGGGATTTTTAGAGAACAAGTTTACGTCATTGGAAGCTTCTCGGCGTAAGCAAGATGGACAGAAGTCTGATCATAAGTCTCAATATGAGCACAACAGCAAAAAGCATTTCCGTAAATCCACTAGATCATTTACTAACAATTCAGCGACGAAAAAGCTCTGGAAATGTCCGGTTTGTAATGAAAATCATCATGTGTTTAATTGCAAAACGTTTTTAGAATCAACATCGGATTCTAAACGCAAGATAATCAATAAATTGAATTTATGCAAAAACTGCCTTTATGATCATAAAGGTAAGGCATGTATTTCCGACAAAAGATGTCGGGAATGTCAAGGCGATCATAACACCTTGCTACATGAATCCTTCTCGGGTTCCAGTAACTCGAAGTCTGACGCTAGCACTTCAACTTTAAAGGAACGCAAAAGCGTCACACACGTGTCGAATCCAGAAATATCTGAAACCTTGTTGGCTACAGCTCAAATCAAGGTTATGGGGGTTAATGGGGTATATTACCCAATGCGAGCTTTAATAGATCAGGGGTCCCAAATATCATTAATCACTGAGAATGCAGCTCAGCTGTTGGGACTACCTAGAAAAGCATGCAAGGGAATTGTAATGGGAGTTGGTGCCAAGGAAAATAATTGCAAGGGTGTCATACATATTGAAGCATCAGCAGTATACACAGATTTCACATTTTCCACAGAGGTGCTTATCATGAAAACTCTGCTATATAATTTGCCCAATCGTTCATTCCAGAAGCCATCATGGGCTTGTTTAGAGCATGTGAATCTAGCGGATCCTGAATATAACCTTAGTCGTCCGGTCGACATACTACTTGGAGCAGATGTTTTCTCATCAATCATCATGAATGGCCTCATCAAGGAGGGCGATTCACAGGTAGTGGCACAGCAAACACGCCTTGGCTGGATTATAAGTGGAAACGTTAAATCATATCAATGTAGTGTTGTCTTAAACAACATAGAGGATATTCAGAGGTTCTGGGAAATCGAAGATGTTGTTGACGATAGTCAAAATAAGTTTTCAGAGGAAGATTACAAGTGCGTACAGCGCTACAAGGCAGACACATCAAGAAGAGAAGATGGCCGTTACGTTGTCAGATTACCTCTGAAGGCAAACATTGAGAAAAACTTAGGGGAGTCCAAGCACAAGGCCATTGGACAATTTTATCAACTTGAGAAAAAGTTATCGAATAACGTAAATATTCAATCATCCTATAGATCTTTCATACATGAGTACATCGAATTAGGCCACATGCAGGAAAGTACATTCGACAAAAATCAATTTAGCTGCTATTTACCACATCATTGTGTAATGAAATCGGATTCCACGACAACTGCATTGCGGGTCGTTTTCAACGCTTCTGCGAAGACATCGTCAGGGCTGAGTTTGAACGACTTAATGTATAGTGGACCTAACTTACAAAAAGATTTGTTTTCGTTGATCTTAAAATGGAGGCAATACGAATTTGCATACACTGCTGATCTGGAGAAAATGTTCCGGCAGATCTTTTGTCACAAGGACGATCTAAAGTATCAAAAAATAATATGGCGTGACTCTCCAAACCAAGTTCTTCGTGAATATGAACTCATGACCGTCACATATGGCACAAAAGCAGCGCCATTTTTAGCAATAATGACGCTTAGACAGTTAGCAGATGATGAACGTCTCAAGTATCCAGCAGCAGCGAAGGTCTTAGAAGAAGACTTCTATATGGACGATCTTCTGAGTGGTCATCACACTCTGCAAGAAGCAAAAAAGTTGCAGAAAGATTTAATAGATCTTTTAAAATCAGGAGGTTTTAACCTTCGCAAATGGTCATCGAATAAGGCGGAGTTACTCGATGACGTTAGTACAACAGATGAGGTATTTGATTTTCGGCACCAAGAATCTACCAAGACTCTCGGATTACGCCGGCACCCTACTGAAGATCAGTTCACCTTCCAAAGCAAAATCAATCAGCTATCATCAAAAACTGTGACGAAACGATCCCTCTTATCAGACATATCTAAAATCTTTGATCCCTTGGGGTGGTTATCTCCTATTACCACCAAACTCAAGCTACTATTTCAAGCAGTTTGGCAGCAACAACTAAAATGGGATGATCAAGTTCCTGAAGAGATGGTTAAGCAATGGTCACTAATGACAGAAGATTTACAGCATATCAATGAGTTTAAACTACCGAGATGGCTGCAATGTCGCAGGGAAGGAACAATCAAGCTTCATGGTTTCTGTGACGCATCAACCAAAGCATTCGCTTGCGTAATTTATTCCATATACGGAAATGAAGATACCAATCAAATCTCAACAGTATCATTAGTAACTGGAAAGACACGGCTTGTCCCTACAAACAAGGATATCACATTACCAAGACTGGAATTGAGTGCAGCCGTACTACTATCAAAGTTAATGTACAAAGTAACACAATGTTTGGTTGGACACAATATCGAAATCTTCGCATGGTCGGACTCCACAGCCGTATTGGGATGGCTTAAAGGTGACCCAAGTCGCTGGAAGCGTCTCGTAGCCAACAGAGTAAAGCAAGTGACCGATATCATACCATCAAGCAACTGGCGTTATGTGAAGTCTGCAGAAAACCCAGCTGATTGCGCTAGTAGAGGCATGTCTGTAGAACAACTTAAGCAGCATAATCTCTGGTGGCACGGACCCTCGTGGTTACCTTCATTCGATGAAAATCACCCGGAGGAAACCCCGGAGTATAACACATGCGAAGAAATAAGAGCGATAACAACATCACAAGTCACCTCCACGAAAACACAACCAAATGACGACATCAACACAATACTGAGCAGGTATAGCAGCTTTGCGAGATCGACTCGTATACTTGCTTGGATTTTACGTATATCGGCAAGATCGCAACCAAGGCCGTCTTTTCTTACAATCATTGAGCTAAGAAGAGCGAAGTACATTTTAATCAAGTATGTACAGCAACATGAGTTTGCGGAGGAGATCAAAAGCCTTCAAAATCAAAGCAGTGTAGACACTAAAAGCAAGCTACTTAATCTAAATCCGTATCTAGACGAACACGGACTACTGAGGGTTGGTGGCAGGATAAACAATGCAAGGATAAGCAAAAACATGCAACATCCTATTATTATTCCTCACAGCGGAGTGCTTACCGATCGTTTGATTGATCAAGGTCATCAGATGACCTTCCACGGCGGGGCTCGCGTAACTCTGGCGTGGTTAAGACAGGAGTTTTGGATTATTGGCGGTAATCGTGCTGTTAAAAAACGCATACATAACTGCGTCACATGCAGAAGGCACAATCCTTTGAAAAATACACAGATAATGGGAGACTTACCTGAATCACGATGTAATCCATCACGGCTATTCCATCATACTGGAGTCGATTTCACCGGCTATGTGGAAATTAAAGCAAACAAAGGTCGTGGTATCAAAACCACCAAAGGCTATATAGCAGTATTTGTGTGCATGGCTACCAAGGCTGTGCACCTAGAACTCGTTTCCGACCTGACTTCAGCTGCCTTTCTAGCAGCATTAAGGAGAATGACAGCCAGAAGAGGAGCACCTGCCCATATCTATAGTGATAATGGGACAAATTTTGTCGGAGCCAACAAGGCCTTGCGTGAAGAGTACATCAACTTACGAACCACTCTTGACGACGAGTTCTACCGAGTAATCACAGATATGCAAATACAATGGCACTTTAACGCGCCTTCCTGGCCGAGTGCTGGGGGGCTCTGGGAAGCGGCTGTCAAAAGTCTCAAATACCACATTAAGAGAGTTGTGTGCGAGCAGAAATTGACGTATGAGGAGTATTCCACATTGCTAGCACAGTTGGAAGCCTGCCTTAACACAAGACCTCTTTGTGCCATCAGCGAAGATCCGGAAGATATAGACTATCTAACTCCATCGCACTTTTTATCTAGTGGTCCCACACTTACCATCATTGAGACGGAAAGAGACGCAAGAACACGCTGGCACCTTACCCAGAAGATTTTTGACGATATCTGGAAACGCTGGAAAAGCGAGTACCTGTGTCAGCTATCAGCACGTAGCAAGTGGAGGCAGCAACGATCAAACTTAAAGGTCGACGACATAGTCATCATTCAAGACGCTAACTTACCACCTGGAAAGTGGGCCCTTGGCAGAATCGTAGAGGTGCACCCCGGCATGGACGGCAATGTTCGTGTAGTATCAGTTAAAACCAAAAATGGGGTAATTAAGAGGCCAATCACAAAACTTTCCTTGTTGCCAGTCCACAAAGATCAACAACCGGAAGTCAATGCAGAGCAAACCGATCAACCTTCTGTATGCAATGATAATGAGATAACGAAAAATAGATCAAGACGTAGGAGAGGAAAAATCGGCAATTTTATTTACATTGCCCTAATATTTTTTATGCTAATCATAACACCATCTAGTTGTGATTATAAAACAACATCCTTGAATAGTAATCAGAGCATTTATTTCGACAAAATCTCTAATATGCGCCTCGAACGAGACGAGTGGAAACTGATTGTGTACTATGATATGGAGCCGTATTGGCAAGGACATGACCTGCTTAAAAAATACGTTGATCATCTGGGCAACCTATGTGCTAATACAACAAAGATATCACAGTGTGACGCAATCCTTATGCAATTACGTCACGGTAGCAATGAACTTGACCATTACAATAGCATGTTGCTTGGTCAGCAGTTCACGGAGAACGTGCGACATAAGCGCGGCCTTATCAATCCTATAGGAAACATAGCACGGAACTTGTTTGGTGTCTTAGACGACGATTTTGCACAACAATATGCTAGAGACATTCATCAAATCAGACGTAATCAAAAACGTTTGGATTCCTTATGGAAAAACAACACATCTATTGTTGAAGCCGAAAACAATATTATCAAAAGAGTAGAAAATGCGATGGATAGACATCACAAGGTATTTAATCAGCACCTGATGACTTTAGAAAAGGGATTAAACACAGTTCAGGTCGGAGTTCAAGAGTCACTACTAATAGTTTCAGTGTATCATCTATAATTGCCAACAGTATTCTGATGAACTTGAAAACCATCCAGGAAACTATCGTGGATACTATTACGAATCTACACCACACAGGGTTCCATTTCCACCTTATAACACTTGAACAGCTGACGAATGAACTTAATATCATAATAGGACAGTTGTCAAAAGAATTGACTCTTCCAATAGATAATATTCAATCGGATTTATACAAATTGTATCATTTATTGAAGACTAAAGCCAGAGTCATGAAGCAGTTTATTATCTTCGAGGTGAAAATCCCTTTAGTGAGTAGAGACAGTTACGACATCTACAGAATCATAACAATTCCGCAGCAAGTTGGAAGTAATATGATCAGCATAATGCCCATCGCAAACCTTCTCGCAATTAATATACAAAAGGACTCTTACATTCCAATGACGGAAAACGATGTCCAAAATTGTATGTTTTACGACTTAGAAACATACATCTGCCCGTTGAAGGGTCCGATTCATCAGATGAGATCAGATGAAACCCTCTGCATGAAAGATCAGTTGTCCAATCGTTGCAGCACAGCATCCATAATTTGCACGAACCGTTGGATACAACTAAATAAATTAAATACATATTTATACTTTTGTTGCGGACCGTGCTCCATACGAATCATTTGTGAGTATCAAGTTACGGCCGAACAATTAACCAAGGCTGGCGTTATCATGCTCGGCGATGGATGCGTCATCAAAGGCGATACTTTCACAGTTTATTCACATAAAAAGTTGACCAACGCTCTTAATACTACCGCAGACGTTCTGAAGATTGACATCCCACCCATCAACAATATAATCAACTTGTCCATACCTATCGAAGCGATCGATGAACAGTCTGACCATATTCATATCGAGACTCAAGATCAAGTAAGGAAAGTTCATGATCAGTTGAGTCAGATGAACGATGAACTTAGCATTGATGACGATATGGAAGACGGGTTCTCATATCACGACGTGCATCATTACACGGTGATATACTTATTGGTGCTCGCCCTGTGCGTGGCAGGAGCCGTGCACGTGTGGCGGCGCCTTCGACGTGTGCGCAGCGTGGCTCTGCCCGCGCGCTCGCCTCGTCAGCAGCCTCAGAGTGCTAACGTTATCAGTGTACCGTGTATCAGTGTTAATGAGCAATGTGAACCTAGAGAAATTGAGCTCAGTACAAGTGCGGGTGTGATTAGTGCGCGTAAACAAAACAAGGCTACATCGCTTGTATTCCGCGAATCTATTTTCGGTGAAAGTGAATAAGACTTTTTAGAGACTTACTTAAGTTTATGCGTGTATACCTAATTATTGTGCTTTCGATTTTATTATCATTGCCTTTTTTAAGCTAACTTACATTTTCTAATGTTTCATTTTGATTTTTATATTTTTTACTTTCAATCTTTATCTTAGTCTCTCGTGCCTGGGAGCATGTACGGTTCACTCGTACAATTCGAATATGTTATATTGAGCTTAATAAGCATTTTGTACCGCGGGCGCAGTTTACTTCAGTTCGCGTTCGGGCTTCGCCGCGTGTACTCACTAATAAATAGGAGTGGGTAATATAGCTTTTTTTCAATATCGAATCGAAACTATATATCGATATTTGATATCGGATTCCGAAACTATATATTTTCTGAAACTATATATTGACGTACACGCGTAATATCGCTTGATGTTATATCGTATCGTGCGAAGTGATATAGTGAATAACAAACACATACGCGTTCGTATGGTATATTCATATCGTAAGGCGATGTATCTATAGGGTATCTAGTTGGTAGATAACAAACGGTGATTTTTCTTATTAAAGGAGAGAAAATCATTTTTATTAGTTTACCTAACATATTATTGTTAAAAAAAAAGAAAAAGTGAATGTAACCGTACCATTCTTAACCTATTTCAACATTAGAGAAAACATACAATTTCTTGTCATCTTCAATGAACTCTCCTTCATACTTTGAAAGTACTTTACCAATAGTTAGAAAGTAACTAAAATGTATAAATAAAGTATGATTAGATTATTATTTAACAGAACACTTGAAATCATTTCTTTACTTTTAAGGCCAAAGGTCAGTTAAGGTGCAATACAATGCAATATGCATTATTAATTGCCTGTCGAATCAAATCATAAATAATAATAAGGTCGACAATTGAAAGGACAAACAAGTTAAAAAGTTAACAAAATACTAAAGGAATCTTTCCAACAGTCTTAATTTAAAAGTCTTAAGGTTCTGAATAGTATACCCATACAATTACATCGAATTTTATCTCGGTTACTAAATGTTTATAAGTGGTTTGTCAATCGTCGATACTTGACACCTAGATTGTTTATACCTACCTCAGCGTTCAGAATATGATATCACAGAGAGTATAGAGCGATGTTGTTGTGAATCGAATCGCAGCGTATATAGTAATATCCCGACGGTGATATCGGTCGAGCATGATTCGCTCGCTGGCTGATTCGAATCGGTACGCAATATAGTGTTTCGCCCAATATATAGTTTTAGTTTAGGCCGATATCCGATTCATGATATTCCAACGATATATAGATTCAATATCTATATACGTTTTGTATCGCCCACTCCTACTAATAAAGGCATTAATACAACTATCATCTTTATATCATTTCAAGTTGTCCCGTACAGGAGGAATAAGCCTTTCTGTAATATTTGCTTTCGGTAATTCAACATCGAAAATTGTAGCGAGCCACTTTTCGTTTTTCTTACAGAAACGTTTCAAATTTCTTGCGCTGTCATTATAAAGCTTTTCGCATTTGCTAACGAATGTTGAAATTTTCGCAACAAAATTTTGGTCTTGGATATCTATATTGGGAGGGATACCGTTTGGATATAGTGCATTCAAAACAATCATAGTCCGTTCTTTAGCTTCGAGATCTAAAGGTCTACATTTTGAACTGCGTAAACGGACCTTTTCTACACTAAATGGAACATTCCATCACACGATAAGAAGATGCAAGAGTTATTTTTTAACTCTTTGTGTATAGATTTCTAGAAATATATAATATGTAGAATTTACACTATTATTCATTGTATAAAATAAACACATAAACGCAATTTTGAGGGAAAAAACTGAAATCAGAAAATATTAATAATGCTTCAGACATAAGTCCATACTATTACATTACGCGGCCAACTTGCCTAAATTTGTTTTCCACACGATTTAAACGCCTACCAAGTAATGCTAAGAAAGCTTGTTTGAAATATTGCGTTATTGTTTGAATTATTTTATAACAAAATAGTAGGCGCTTGTCGGTGGCAACCCTAACATAAAATTTTAAAATTCAATATTTCTGTTATCTTGTGTCTGTCGCATCTGGTCTTTTATGATAATAGTAATTAATGTAGTTAACATATTGACACTGAAAAAAACGCGACCATGTAAATAGTGAATAGATAAAAAAATAAAATGAAATAGTAAAATAGAAAAACTATTTTTTGCCTAGAATGGCGCAACATTTTAGGTTTTGATAGATTGCTTGGTTCATAAAGTACATTTTCTATCAAACCAATAAACATTTAGTAAAAAAAAAACCATAAAAGAAAGAAGAAAAATTGTTTCTATGGTTTCTATGGATTTTTCATTGTTTTCCGAATTTCTACAAAACTATGACAGATACATCAATAGGAGTTTTAATTGCAGTTTTGTTTCAATGTTATCTCTCAGAAAAACGCATAAAACAGGATGTCCGAAACTAAGGTCAAATCCCACACTGTGTGTATGGATCAGATATGTTGGGCTGTAAAAAAGACGGATGAAAAAGATCGCATATAGCGGAGATGAGAATGTTGAGATGGATGTGTGGTGTGACGAGAATAGATAAAATGAGTAAGTATATAATAAGTATATTAGAAGAAATTTGAAAGAGGCACTAGTGACTGAAAAGTTGAACGGGAATCGTTTGTCTTGGTACGGTCATGTAAAGAGGAGGGTTGAAACGCATGTTACTAAAAGAGTTATGAGTCCAAATGTATATTCGGATGGATGGAGAGGGAGAGGAAGGTCAAAGAAAAGATGGATGGATTGTGTGAAAAGTGATATGAAAGAACAAGGAGATAGTGATAGCGTGACGGGTGACAGAATGGGACAAGGCAGGAAAATGATGAAGATGATGATGGTCATTGTAACTCTATTACATGTTATGTGATGAATTTGTTTCATAGCAAATCTTCTTAGGTAAAAACTTTTTTTTTTCAAGACTAAAGTTTCTAAGTACCAAAGACATTCAATATATACTAATAATAGACCGGACATAGCGAACAAAATCGTAATCCGATACTCATTCCCCGGTGGTTATAAGTCACTCAGTCTAGGATGACACACCTACACGTCAAGTCGTATTTGTATCCGTTCTATGCACTAAAAGAAAATCATTTTCTGAGAAAATATGCCGAACTACGCATTACGCTATTGTAAATCTTGCTATGGTAAAATGACTGGACCTAACTTCGGTTTATTTTCGTAAATATTTTTGGTATTTACGAAATATTTAATTAGAATTCAATAATTTTTATAAATAACTAGCTTTTGCCCGCGGCTTCGCTCCCGTCTATATTCTACTACTCTACCCTACTCTACCCAACTCTACCCTACTCTACCCAACTCTACCCTACTCTACCCAACTCTACCCAACTCTACCCTACTCCACCCTACTCTATCCTAATCTACCCTACTCTGCCCTACTCTACCCTACTCTACTCTACCCTAATCTAACCTACTCGATAAAATGTATCCTATGTCCGTCCGTCGGTTCTCAGCTACCTCCCCACCAATTTTCAGCAAAATCGGTTGAGCAGTTCTTGAGTTATAAATAGTGTAACTAACACGACTTTCTTTTATATATATAGATTCCAGAACATTTTCGGATTTTGTGTTAACGCCATCTATTGCTGAAAAGCTTAACCTTTCCATTATCACACACTGAGGCTCTACCACGAGCTTATAACGTGATAAATTTTTCGACCTTAATCGGTCTGTTAAAAGGATGGAGCTATATAGGGTGTATAGCTCTATCACTCTCTTTCGCTCGTACGACTAACATTTTAACATTATCATGGTAAGGCCCCTGGCCACCTACCGAGCGATAGTTAAATCATTATAAATTTTGACAAATTTAATTCGCTTGTTTGCTATTCCAAGCCAGATAGCGTCACTGAGCCATAGGATGACAGTTTTTCTAAGACATTTTTTTGATAGCCGCTCTATTATATCTCTTTAAATCTCTTTGCTAAGTACCTAATCTTTTTGTACTTGCTTGACCTAGACAGCTCTCAACGTCACGTCAGTGTCAATACGAAAATTAGTGAAGAATACTAAAAACGGGTTATCCACCTAATTATGTACTAAAACGTCTGCCTGTTTATTTTAAATAAAACAAAAAAATGCAAACGTAAGAGGGCCCAAAAAGTACCCCAAAATTATTTCCACAGGGCCTCCCTTTTCCTCCAAGAGTCTATCAAAATGGCCCCAATTGTGCCTCCGTGTAACTGCTGTCCCTGCCCGAGATGGTACTTGATACCTGCATACCCATATAATGAAGATTTAAACAAGGTTAACCAAAACGTCTACACAATGAGTTATTTGTTCATGTGTCCATTAACCTTTATTTGACACCACTTTTTCAGTTTATCTGTTTTAGCTGAACACAATAGAAGACCCCCTCTGTGATTCAGTAAATGTTATTGCTGTTCTTTCTTATAGTCTTTTTAACTGTTAGAGAAACAAATAAAACCTGCATTGTGGACATAGGCGAAGATAGGACACTGTAATGAAGAAATCTTTAGGAGTTCTTCTTTGGACACCTGGAAGAAAGTATTCAATAGCCTTCTTTCAGGCGGAAACAAGGTTCGCGCCTTCAACGTTTGGGTCATGCCGGTATTAATGTACTCTTTTGGCATACTCCAATGGACTCAAACTGAACTTGACGCTCTGAAGAGCCGGGTTCGTACACTGCTGATTACGTACCGAATGCATCACCCGATCGCCGGTGATGGGACTCGCGGAAGTGTGGGGTCGAGGCTTTTTAAACCCTGCACAATCGCGAGGTATGAAGTCTCAGGAAATATTTCCTGGCTAGCAATGTGGGTATACATCGTAATGTAAGTGGCAGTAGACAAGAGACGCACCCCGCTTTACTTGGCTAACAAGAACTGGCGCAAACCTGTAGTGCTTGACACTAACGACCGCAGTGAAGTGTAGCAGAGTAAGGAACTTTACAGAAGCTTTTTGTAGGCCCTTCATGAGCTCGATGTAGACCAATTAGCGTCTGTAGCCTGTCTGCATGTCGGTGACCTCTTCGAGGAAACCGGAGGTTTTGTCTATACCTACAATTATGGACGAAGTTATCATGATGAATAACTACCGGAGATATATTGTGAAGGACGATACGGTTGACATCTATCCGGCATGTCACCGTCCGAGTAAATCAATCCGCCACAATATCTCTCTTTTACAGGATGCATTATGGCGAGTGTGCGCAGGAATTACGTGACTTGATTCCTCCATCTCCGCTATATCTCGACACTAGAGGGCTCTTCACGTCACTCTTGACATAAATCACTGGCGTAGCTACCGACTGGCGGCTAGGCGGGCAGTGAACCCGAGGCTACCACGCTCGGGGGGAGGGGGAGGGGGGAAAACCTGATCAACAATAGAACTAGCGAAAAATTTTCCTACCTTCGAAATGTAAATAAAATAGGTTGCGACACTATCTTAATCATGGCAAGTCGTTTGAATCAGTAAAAGTCTGACACTCCCTCCCACTCAACCCAGAACAGGAGAAGTTATTTGATAGTTTCCCACGTAAAAACGGGGCCTAGATTTTTTACCATAGGGCCGTAATTGTTCACCTAGCTACGCCACTGGACGTCATCCAACGCAATCCCTACTTTCACAGGCCCCTATCAACACTATAAATAAGCCCATTATATGGGTGCTGGGTGGTCCAGGGTCTGGCAAAGGTACCCAGTGTGCGAAGATCACCGCCAAGTATGGGTTCACGCATCTGTCCACTGGAGACATGCTCCGGGCCGAGGTGAAGGAAGGGTCCGAGAGAGCAAATTATCTTGCTACCATTATAAAGCAAGGTGAGCTAGATAATTATGTACCCAAATATTTTGTTTGAACGGGTTTGTTACTTTTGGTAAGCGTCAAGAACCTTAGAACGGAAAAAAACGGCAGGAGAGTTTTTAATCAAAATTGAAACAAAACGGCAGGAGAGGAATCAAGATTCAATCAAGATTGAAAACTCGCTAAGATAGAAGAAACATGTTTCAAAGGTTTTATTAATGTTACGTTAATGACTATTAGGTGGTCTGGTCCCCAACGAAATCGTTCTGGAATTACTGGAAAAAGCCATTCGAGCTATGGCAGCTAACACAAATGGATTCCTCATAGACGGCTATCCTCGCGAGAAGTCTCAAGCTATCGCCTTCGAAGAAACCATATCATCTCCATCTGTGAGTATCATTAATGACAATTTTTGACGCTACTGAAACGATGTAGCGACATCTATGGCGCCACTAAAAATACGAATTCCTACATCGCACAATTAGAGTTCTTTGCGTGATTTAAACATCGTTAACACTTCTAGTCTTCCTCTCGCTTGCAATTTTTTTATCACACACATTTACCACCAGATATCTACTGTGCTAGATAATTAACGCATCGATCATTTGATATTCACGAATCGTATTCATTGGTTCATATAGCTTAGAACTGGTGGAAGCTAGTTCTACTAAGCTATGTTTTTTTGTATGGATGGATGTGTGCTCTGAATGCGTGCTATGGATGCTTGGAGGTATGTGGAACAGAGTGTAAAGTCCCACATACCTCCGTTGGAAGGACAGTATCCTCCGAATATGTTATGTCTAGGAACTGCCCGATAGTTGATTTTGGGCTGCTGTGTATTTTCTAATCGCATGGAGAACGGAAATCCGCGATGCAGTATTTTGGTTGTTAGTTCTTATGTGACGTCATAAATGTCGCCATAGATGCTTAGTTTGAAAGTGTCCTATGGATGGTCATCATTGGTGTAGCTGGTCGTGGCCAGATCATGGAAATTGATCACTTCATGATATGGCCAAGTAAAACTGGCCAGATCGTTTTTAACGTTAAAGTTTGATGATATATCCAGAGTTTGGCCTATTTTCTTTATACTTTTTATTATCATTAATCCCACATCAATGATATCACAAACACAAACGAGGATTGACATAACATCAAATGTTAACGTTTAAACGATCTGGCCAGTTTTAGTTGGCCATATCATGAAGTGATCAATTCTAAGATCTGGCCACGACATAGCTGTGTGCATTGCAGAGTTACCTACTGTAGACACGTTTGGTCTACTCTCGATACTACTATACAGAGAGCTGCGCATCTTGCTCGCACAGCTATCTCAAGGTGGTGCATCTTCATGGAGCATCACATTCTCGCAGCGTATCAATACTCCGGTGAAAAAGCACCGTCACCTAAAAATACCCTCTCTTAAAAGATATCTGATGCCTAACTTTTCTCACTTTCTAGGCGATTGTTTACTTCGAGGCATCAAAACCGACGCTGACCAAAAGGTTGTTAGGTCGTGCGGCGACTTCGGCCCGAGTTGATGACAACGAAACTACGATCAAGCTACGTCTGAAGACCTTCTTTGAACACAACCAGGACCTGCTGGACCGGTACCAAAACAAGATTAACAAGGTAGGTAGAATTTTTGGCAATATATTGATTCAAGGGGCAAGAAATTCACTATCTAAAACAAAGAGATGGACGATCACATGGCAACCCTCTTGGTGACACCCTATTTTAGGGTTCCGTAGTCTACTAAGAACCCTTAGTTTCGCCAAGTCTATCTGTCCGTCCGTTCGCCGATAATCTCTGTGACCGTTAGCACTAGAAAGCTAAAATTTGGTACCAATATGTATCACGCCGACAAAGTGGTAAAATAAAAAGTGTGTATGTATGTTTTATTAGGGTACCCCCCGTACACGTAAAGTGGGATGTGTTTTTTTTATTTAAACCCTAACGTGTGATATATTGTTGGATAGGTATTTTAAAATGAATAGGGATTTACTTTTTTTTAATAATGTTAATATTTTCGGAAATTATCACTCCAAAAATAAAAAAAAATGTGTTCCCTCCTAAATTTTAGACCTTTAGTTTAGAAAATATGAAATAATTCTCAAAAGTAAAACTTTATAAAGACTTTCTAGGAAAATTATTTTGAACTTGATGGGTTGAACAGTTTTTGAAAAGTTGTACAAAATAATTTCTTTACTAAGATTTTAATTTAACCGTATATACAACTATTTTTTTAAACTTAGTTTACATAATTTATTATCCTCAACGTATCTTCTTTCAAATAAAAAAAAATTATTAAAATCGATTCACGCAATCCAAAATTACCAACGAAAACCCAACATACATAGCCCGTCTAGTTTGTATAAATTAGTAACCCAATTTCCCGAGAGATGGCGCTGTACTTTGGAGGTATTGTCGAATTGCTCGGTTGGTCTCTCGTTGGCATTGGTGGTATTTGTTCTTGCTCGTTGTCTGTCGTTCATTAACTCTTAAGTGGGGACACTTATTATGACGGACGGGAAACTACGGAAACCTACACTGAGCGTGGCCCGACACGCTCTTGGCCGGTTTTTTATTAATGGGAAATCATCAAATGACTTCTGCTCTAGAGAACGAGAGGGCACGAGAGGGCGTGTACTGACTAAAACCCACAGTCACTCGTTCAAACGTGCCCTGGGCCGCTAGGCATCGGCCGTACTGGGCCCCTTAAGTTTTGCTGACATTTCATGTGCCGCCGACTCGGGCTTGTTCCTCATCAGACAGTCGGACAGCGAGCTACCATCGTCTACAAGCCCGCATCTACAGTGGCCGGTACCTTCGGCGGTGACTGGAATGTGAGGATATGCGTTCCCTCACGGTTCGGACAAACTTGTTGTAGTCTTCATTACAGTTGCAAGAAGTCCTCTGCTGGACATAGGCCTCCCCAAGTGTTGCCACAACGACTGATCCTGTGCGTCCCGCATCTATCGGATACCCGCGAGCCATACTCGGTCGTCAGTCTACCTTGTGGGAAGCTTTTCAATGTCATAGGTACAACAATAATATTTTTATCTTATTTGTTATTTTGAATTGCAGATAGACGCCGAAACTTCTGTGGACAACGTGTTTGCCGAGGTGGAGAAGGTGTTGATCCCAATAATAACACAACTCAACATTTTACGCTCTTAGTAAATATTATGCCTATTCTATATTAATTTTAAAGATCGTTGATTAAATATTGTTTTATGTTCGTATAAGTTTTTATTTTAACATGTAACTTACAATTTACCTATACTTGGGGTTATGAGGTAACATTTTGTCGAATTGATTTTTTATTAGTCGATAGGCTGCTGCGAGAGTAGTGGTGGTCCAGTGGTAATTGCCCCCTGACTTTCGAGTTCCACCCAGCCAGACGAATTACTTTGTGTAATATATTTCATCATCCCCGTTACCACGATCACACCTACTGCCGACCTGCCCGCACAAAGCCTTGACGTGTCAACCCCACTTATGAGGAAGTAATGAAAGCTATCCACTCACTAAAGAATGGCAAAACTTCAGGAGTCAACCTCATCATGGCAGAACAGTGACCTAGAGGTCCATATTCGAGGTGTTGTGGCACATACAGGAGAGTGTTGGCCTAAAATTGAGCAGAAACATAACCGAATACTTGTTTTGCAATTTCGGCGGTCACTCCCTTTAGTCATATAACGTCCACTATTTCAAATGGTCCACTGTATCAAAATGTCCATTTCATCCAAATGTCCACTATATCGAAATGTCCACAGTTTCATTATGTCCACTCTAAATATTAAGGTCCACTTTAAAAAAACCGGCCAAATATTTGAGGATGTCTTTGAACCATTGAGGCAGAAGGGAAACAATTATATAAGAGAAAACGATTTTGTGAAACAAATAAACTACGTTTCAAACATTTACAAGACGTACAAATATCAAAAAAAATTGTAACAAACAAAAACAATTTCTTTTTGCGCTCGTGAGTTAGATGGTAGGTTTGCTGACATTTCTTTGAGGCACGCGTATAACACTACGTCCTAGATGTCGGGAGTCGCAGGGCGACTTCCAGCCACCGTAGGCACGGCCTTGCGGATGATGAGCAATGGGTAGCACAAGTTGTCAAGAAACGTAGTGTTTCACGCGCGTCTTAAAGAGACGTCAGCAAGATCGGCCTGCATGGAGAAATCATTTGATGATTTCCCACCTTAAAAAAAACCTATTCCCTCTTGCCCCGATCCATGGCCAGAACCAGGGCCCGATACAAAAGGTCGTTGCCACCGATCGCTCCCACGAAGACACAGCGATGCTCCACCCAAGCGGGGTACACCTCCAACATATGCTCTACTGTGTCCTGCGGGCGGTCCGCCCAATGGTGACACATGGGCGTATTTGCCGTCTGAATTCGATGAGGACCTATACCATGCAGAAGGTGTGGACGCCGAGAGGTCTTACCAGCCACTCCTCAAAGAAAGGACTTACCGCCATCATTGTGGCGTACCCAAGATTAGATAATGTAGAAAAATAATGTAATTTTTTTGTTTTTAAGGAATAATTGTAGACTGTTGTTAGTTTTAGTTATTTTTAGTTTAAATTTTTGTAGAGATGAAGATGACCACTTTCGTCGTAAATAACTGAAATTCCTTTGTTTTAATTATATGCATTCTAGGAAATGATTATTATTTTAATTAATCATTTCGGTATAAGTAGTTGACTATTTGATAAAGTGGACATTTTGATAATAGGACATTTTAAAATTACCATTCTGAAACTGTGGACATTTGGATACAGTGGACAATTTGATATAGTGGACGTTATGTGACTAAAGGGGTCACTCGTCCTGTGCTCTCGCTGGAAAGCCCATACCGATCTGCTCCGACTTTCGGTAGCTCGAGTCGCTTATCCAGGGAGATGGCGAGGTAGACCGAGACTTTAAACACGTTAGTTACACATCAAATCAATTCAAGATGTATGAAATGGCGACAGGTCACTGGAACAACTTGTGACCCACGGATGCCCATCGAGTTGAAAAATAAAATTTACAATTGTCCGTGATAAGACCTGTCATACTGTATGGATCAGATATGTTGGTCTTAAAAAAGACGGATGAAAAAAGATCACACACAGCGGAGATGAGAATGTTGAGATGGATGTGTGGTGTGACAAGAATAGATAAAGTGAGTGAGTATAATTATAATAAGTATATTAGAAGAAATTTGAAAGAGGCACTAGTGACTGAAAAGTTGAAGGGGAATCGTTTGTCGATCATGGTATGGTCATGTAAAGAGGAGGGTTGAAACGCATGTTACTAAAAGAGTTATGAGTCCAAATGTATATTCGGATGGATGGAGAGGAAGAGGAAGGTAAAAGAAAAGATGGATGGATTGTGTGAAGAGTGATATGAAAGAATAAGGAGATAGTGATAGCTTGACGGGTGACAGAATAGGACAAGGGTAGGAAGATGATGAAGATGATGATGGTCATCGTTACTCTATTATGTGATGAACTTGTTTCACAGTAAATCTTCCTAGGTAAAAACTTTTTATTCAAGACTAAAGATTCTAAGTACCTAATCTTTTTGTACCTACTTATTTGACTTAGACAGCTCTCAACGTCAGTGTCAATACGAAAATTAGTGAAGAATACTAAAAACAGGTGATCCACCGAATTATGTACTAAAACGTCTGCCTGTTTATTTTAAATAAAAATGCAAACGTAAGAGCGCCTAAAAAGTACCCCAAAATTATTTCCACAGAGGCCCTTTTTCCTCCAAGAGCCTATCAAAATGGCTCCATTTGAGCCTCCGTGTAACTACTGTCCCTGCCCGAGATGGTACCTGATACCTGCATACCCATATAATGAAGATTTAAACAAGGTTAACCAAAACGTCTACACAATGAGTTATTTGTTCATGTGTCCATTAACCTTTATTTGACACCACCTTTTTTTTATCTGTTTTAGCTGAACACAATAAAAACCAACACCATCTCTAAAGCAGTAAGTGCATATTATTGCTGTTTTTTCTTCTAGTCTTTATAACTGTTAGTGTTCGGCCAGACTGCAAACGTGTCCATAGTGGGCAGGCATATGAGCGCGGGAGAATGCGTGGGGTGCTCGACGCGGGACGCGCGCGGGCATCTCACGCCATTTCTCGTTCATAAAAGTAGCCGGAGTGAGCGCGCGGGCGGCGAGCGGGACTGCGCCGATGCGGGCATTTCAAACTAGTTAGAGCTAACCACGTGTATTATTATGTTGGGTCGACTGCGCACAGGTACAACGCACGCGTTCCCTCACCCGCGCTGCAGTCAGTCTGGCTGAGCACGGAACAAACAAAACCTGCATGGTGAACATAGGCGAAGATAGGAAACAGAATAATTACTAGCTGTCCCTGACGGTTACTACCCCACTTCTATTGGTCGCAGCGTGATGTTAGGTAGCCTAAAGCCTTCCTCGATAGGAAGAATATTAAAAATTAAAAGAATTTTTCAATTGGAACCATTAGTTTCTGAGATTAGCGCGTTCTTCTTTGCGCAACTCTTCTGCTTTATTGTATAAACAATTTGTATATAGTTAGTATAGATCAGTCTTAAAAAAATCCCTACTTTCACAGGCCCCTGTCGACACTCCAAGTAAGCCCATTGTATGGGTGCTGGGTGGTCCAGGGTCTGGCAAGGGTGTCCAGTGTGAGAAGATTATCGCCAAGTATGGGTTCACGCATCTGTCTACCGGAGACCTGCTCCGGGCCCACGTGGTGGCAGGGTCCGAGAAGGCGAAAAATCTTACTGGCATTATGGAGCAAGGTGAGTTACATGTATACTAGTATTTTGATTTTAACAGGTTTGGTACTGAACTGGAGGATGTGCGTCATTTAGTTTCAGGAATGTTTTATGACATTGCATATCAAATTGACAGCAGTGGTGGCCGAGTGGTAACGGCCCCGACTTACGAGTTGTAGGTCGCGGGTTCAAACCCTGCCAGGCGTATTACTTTGTGTAATTTATATCATCACCACTGCTTTCAAAACGGTGAAGGAAAACATCGTGAGGAAAAAATGTTCTAGAACCAAAAATTCGAAGGCATGTGACATCCACCAACCCGCACTGGGCCCGCGTGGTGGATTACGGCCCATTCCTTCTCCTAGAGAGGAGGCCTGAGTCCCAACAGTGGGAACATTATAAGGCCGACTATGCTATATCAAATTGCCAGGCCTCCTTTTGACCGCTATCTCACCAGACGTACGGCGATGCGTCATGGTGGATATTCCATCCATATGCACAAAGTGTTTCAGGAACACATTCATGGTGCGTCCAGCTAAGGAGCGGAATTCGCTGCCGGAGTCTGTTTCCTTTAGCTTTACAACCAGGGCATCTTTAAGTCAAGAGTGAATAGGTTACTTCTAGGCAAGCGTATTACGTAGTCGACCACATCGTCGCTTTCCATCAGATAAGATAGTGTACTATCAACTATAAAAAAGAACATTGTAATTTAGCTCAGTTTTTAATGGAACGTAGCAGGTGGCGTAGCAGTTGAGCAATAGAATACATAACAAAAAAATATTTGTATGACCTGCAGTTCCGGTCTGAAGGTATTGTAAACGCACCCACAATACTGTGGTAATTTCTACTGCAAGGCATCATCGTCTTCCTGCCCTTGTCCCATGTTATTTGGGGTCGGCGCAACACGTTTTTTTCTTCCACTCTGCCCTGTCCCTCGTCATGCTATCACTAACTTCATATCACTCTTCACACAATCCATCCATCTTTTCTTTGGTCTCCCTCTCCCTCTCCATCTATCCACATGTAAACTCATAACTCTTTTAGTAAGATGTGTTTCATCCCTCCTCTTCACATGACCATACCAAGACAAACGATTCCCTTTCAACTTTTCGCTCACTGGCGCCACTTTCAAACTTCCCCTAATATATTTTTTCTCACTTTATCCATTCTCGTCACACCACAAATCCATCTTAACATTTTCATCTCCGCTACATGCAATCTTTTTTCATCCGTCTTTTTCACAGCCCAACATTCTGATCCATACAGTATGACAGGCCTTATCACGGACTTGTAGATTTTACCCTTCAACTTGAGCGGCATCCGTGGGTCACAAGTTGTTCCAGTGACCTGTCGCCATTTCATCCATCCTGCATTGATCCGATGTGTTACGTCCCGGTCTACCTCACCATCCCCTTGGATGAGTGACCCGAGGTACCGAAAGTCAGAGCAGATCGGGATGGGCGTTCCAGCGAGAGCTAAAGGCACTGGATTGGAGAGACCGACGAAATCGCAGAACAAGTATTCCGTTTTGGTTCTACTCAATTTCGGGCCAACACTCTCCAGTCTGTGTCACCACACCTCCAATCTGTTCTGGATCTCTAGGCCACTCTCGGCAACCAACACAATATCATCGGCAAACAACATACACCAGGGAGCCTCTTCCTGAATATCCGACGTCAGAGCGTCCATTACATTAATTTCTACTGCAAGGCCATACTTTAAAAATAGAAGAAATAAATGTTAAGCGTCAAGAACCTTGGATCGGAAAGGAACGGCTGCTCTATGTCCGCCAAAACATGCAACACTTTTGCTACAAAAATAGCCTGAAAGTAGCGAAGTTTTGGGCCAAAAAATGTAAATGTATGTCGTGACGACGACACAAGAAAGTCAAGAAACAAGAAGAAGTGTTCTAGTTGTTAGTAGGCTTGGTTTGAGCATATAAAAAGCTAAAAGGTGTAAATAGTAGTTAGTAGTCCGAACCGCTATAAATTTTGATATTTGGTTAAATCTCTTAAATCAGTCTGACAGTCGAAATATTTAAAAACTAAACAAAAAAAAAAGAAAGAAAGAAAAACATTTATTTGAGACTCGCACAGTACAAACAACAATAAACAAAAAGTAACTACTTAATCTATAAAAATACTTAACTTAAAATAAAAAAATAAAAGAAAACAATATCAAAAGATAAAAATAAAAGACTTGTGCAAGACCAAAAAGGCTTCTATCTCAGTAAACCTTTGAGTTCCAAAAATTGCAGCCAAAGATAACTTTCCGACGTGAAGATGGCGACGTTTTTGGCCATAAAAATCTGATACTGTGCTGCCAGCGACACGAAGAAGAAAAATGTTTCAAAGGTATTAATGATGCTGTCTTAATTTACAGGTGCTCTGGTCCCCAATGAAGTCACTCTGGCACTATTGAAAGAAGCCATTCATACTAAGGCTCCCAAGACCAAAGGATTCCTCGTAGACGGCTATCCTCGCGAGAAGTCTCAGGCTATCGCCTTCGAAAAGACCATCGCACCTCCAGCTGTGAGTATCATTGATGACAACTTATGATGACATGGAGTGACCTATGGCGTCACATAGGTCACAAATAAAATACAAATTCCTGCATTGCGCAATGCAGATTAGAGTTCTCGTAGCGGACAACTCTAATTGCGAGTACACAACTCAATTATCTATCGGGCAGTTGCCCAGAATCAGATATAACACCTGTCTGGTCGGAGGATCCTCCCTTTTCAAGGGAGGTTTGCGGGACTTCACACTCTCTTCCGCAAATCTCTAAAACTGCTGTAACAGCAACACCAAACGGTGTTCAGTTCAGTATGCTACGAGCTACTTAGCAATAATTTTCTTACTTCAGGGACTTCAATCGCGTAAAACTTGAAAAATATGACAAGGGAACGTACTAACGGGACAGTGAGATAGTAAGAATATACTTTTTCATTGTAGAAAATCATCAAATGGGATACTGGGTGGAGCGAGAGGGTGTGTTAAACTTTTACTACTAGAACCAAAGACATTAAATATATACTACCAATAGACAGGACATAGCAAACAAAATCGTAATCCGATACTTATTATCGTCATAAGTCACTCAGTCTAGTATGACGCCCCTACACGTCAAGTTGTGTTTGTATCCGCTTTATGCACTAATAGAAAATCATTTTCCGAGAAAATATGCTGAACTGCGCATTACGCAATTGCAAATCTTGTTATGATAAAATTACTGGACCTAACTTCGGTTTATTTTCGTAAATATTTTTGGTATTTACGAAGTAATAAATTAGAATTCAATCATCATCTTCCTGCCCTTATCCCGTGTTATTTGGGGTCGGCGCAACACGTTTTTTTCTTCCACTCTGCCCTGTTACTCGTCATGCTATCACTAACTTCCTTTTCTATCATATCACTCTTCACACAATCCATCCATCTTTTCTTCGGTCTCCCTCTTCCTCTCCATCCATCCACATGTAAACTCATAGCTCTTTTAGTAACATGCGTTTCATCCCTCCTCTTCACATGACCATACCAAGACAAACGATTCCCTTTCAACTTTTCAGTCACTGGCGCCACTTTCAAACTTCCGCTAATATATTCATTTCTCACTTTATCCATTCTCGTCACACCACACATCCATCTTAACATTCTCATCTCCGCTACATGCAATCTTTTTTCATCCGTCTTTTTCACAGCCCAACATTCTGATCCATACAGTATGACAGGCCTTATCACGGACTTGTAGATTTTACCCTTCAACTTGAGGGGCATCCGTGGGTCACAAGTTGTTCCCGTGACCTGTCTCCATTTCATCCATCCTGCGTTGATCCGATGTGTTACGTCCCGGTCTACCTCACCATTCCCTTGGATGAGTGACCCGAGGTACCTAAAGTCAGAGCAGATCGGTATGGGCGTTCCAGCTAGAGCTAAAGGCACTGGATTGGAGAGACCGCCGAAATCGCAGAACAAGTATTCCGTTTTGGTTCTACTCAATTTCAGGCCAACACTCTCCAGTCTGTGCCACCACACCTCCAATCTGTTCTGGACCTCTAGGCCACTCTCGGCAACCAACACAATATCATCAGCAAACAACATACACCAGGGAGCCTCTTCCTGAATGTCCGACGTCAGAGCGTCCATTATCATCAGGAAGAGGTAAGGACTGAGAGCCGACCCTTGATGTAAGCCAACTGCCACATTGAAGCTGCCAGTGGTGCCCACTGTAGACCGGACTTGGGTACTGCATCGACTGTACATCGCTCGGATCAACTGCACATACTTCCCAGGCACACCTTTCTCCTTAAGGGCCCACCACAGAACCTCACGAGGTACCCGGTCGTATGCCTTTTCGAGGTCAATGAATACCATGTGCAAGTTTTTATGCGCACCTCTATATTTCTCGCACAGCTGGCGTATAGCAAAAATGGCATCTGTTGTACCCCGACCAGGCATAAAACCGATAAATTAGAATAAATTAAAGAATAAATTAGAATTATAAATAGTTCTAGAACAGTTGCTGATTTTGTGATAACGCCATCGAAACGTTAACAATTCATTTTATCATTTTTAACGATGTAAACTTGGCTACGAATTTTCTATTCGTTTGCTCCGACCACGTGACTTAACGTTGAGATGATG
Source organism: Mythimna vitellina (assembly GCA_949316375.1). NCBI lineage: Eukaryota > Metazoa > Arthropoda > Insecta > Lepidoptera > Noctuidae > Mythimna > Mythimna vitellina. The sequence continues at coordinate 3,118,680 of OX438691.1, read as the reverse complement.
TCATCCCCATACATTTGAAGTTTTCTACTAGCGTTAACGATTGTAGATTATCAATTTGGCTAAGCCCTCTGATCTGTAACTTTTCTCACTTTCTAGGTGATTCTTTTCTTCGAGGCATCAGATGCGACGCTGACCCAAAGGTTGCTAGAACGCGGAGCAAGGTCAGGCCGTCCTGATGACAACGAAACTACAATCAAGCTACGTCTGAAGTTCCACGCTGAGACCAAGCAGGCACTGCTGGACCAGTACCCCAGCAAGATGAAGAGGGTACGTAGAATTTTTGGCTGTACTTTGATACAAGCGGCAAGAAATTCACTTTCTCCAATTCAATTCTCCAAAAAGATTCTGTCGACCACAAGACAACCCCCTTGGCGCTAATCTTTTTCTGTGAGGGAAATCGTCAAATGTCTTCGTCAGCTCTAAGGTGAAATGAGAAGGCGTGACCTCTGTTCTTCAGTTGCCTTTTGTTTACAAGGGCTACGGTCACTCTTTAAAACGCTCCCACAGCCCTAGCTAGGTAGCTCTACTGGGCCCCTTAAGTTTTGCTGACATTTCATTGAAGCGCGCGTAGAACACTAGGCGCCTTTCGACTCAAGCTTGATCCTCATCGGGCGGACGGATAGTGATCTACCCATAGATCGTATGCGAATCCGACGCCCGGGACGTCTCCTTCGGTGGCGGCTGGGGCGTGAGGATGTGTGTTTCTTCACGGTTCTGACCACCTTTTTCGCTCGAATTGCTGCTTCGTAGAAGAAAGCGACTGCTACTTCCATTATGACCTGAACCAGAGCCGGATGCATGAGATGCCACCTCCCTAATCTCGCAGCCAGCACTGGTGATATGACTGGATTTCACACTAGTTTCCTAAGCTGTTACCTATCTTAATATCATATTCCAAGACGAGTCTTAAAGTGACAAGTTTTCCGATTTACTAGCATATTTTTTCTCTTAAATTAGCAACGTTTATAAAAAATTCCAGGACTCCGGGACGTAAAGCTATACGAACAGCTGCGAAAAACATGATCAAGTAATAGTCTATCTGGTTGCAAGATCTTTTTTCAAAATACCGTCTATTCGGTTTCAAAGCGGAAGTTGTATATAAACGTCATCATTTCAGTTGAAAGACCTCTGTTACTAGACATAGGCCTCCCCCAAGTGTCGTCGTGTCGTAGTCCTGTGCGTCTCACACCCATCGGATTTCCGCGACCCTAACAAGGTCGTCAGTCCACCTGGTGGGAGACCTTATAATAAGTACCTACAATACAATACAATTATGATTTATTTCTTATTTTGAATTGCAGATAAATGCAGAATTCAGTGTGGATACTATCTTTGCCGAGGTGGAGAAGGTGATAGAGCCAATAATAACCACCTAAATGCAAGACTCAACATTTTGTACACTCTGTTAAGGCTAAGAACTCACGAAACGGTTTTCACCCGCGCCAGCCGCCGTAGAGGAAACAGCTGTTTAATTTCAAAACTCAAAATACCTGAGTTTTGTGCGGTTACATAGCCGCCGCGGTTGTGATTATAGTTCGCAAGCTTTGCGAATGACAATTGCAAAATGGACGAATTTAAAAAAGAAGGCCTAAAAAGTTCTGAGTGCATCCACTGATTATCAAACTTCGCGTCGGATTTCTGTACACTTCGCCGACCTCTGCGGGCGCCAACCGACCGCAGAGCGTGCGGTCGCAAACCGCCAAGGCTGCGGGCATCTGCGGCCCGCGCGATTCTACTAGTTGCCCGCCTGCGCCGCCGCCAGCGCCAGTGCAACGGGCCATTAACTACCGCGAATACCGCGGGCGTCAAACGCATCGTGAAAGGTGCTTTAATCTTTTACAATAAGCTGCGGACCCGCGACCGCGGCGGACACGGGGAGAAACCGCTTCTTGAGTTCTTAGGCTAAATATTATGCCTATTTATTGCCTATACATTTATTTTAGAGATTGTTGATTAAAAATTATTTTTGATTTTATTTTGGTACGATTTTTATTTTAACATGTAACTTAAAACTTGTACTTCGTATTTCGTGGAATTTATTTTTTATTAGTTGATAAGCTGTTCGAGACTAGTAGCGACCCAGTGGTCATCGCCCCCGACTTATGAGTTGTAGGTAGAGGGTTCAAACGCAGCCAGGCGCATTACTTTGTGTAATTTATTTTATCACCACTGCTAACAAAATGGTAAAAGCAAACATCGTGAGGAAACCAGCACGTTCTAGAACCAAAAATCCGAAGACATGTGACATTCACCAACCCGCACTATGGCCGCGTGGTAAATTACGGTCTATTCCCTCTCCTAGAGAAGAGGTGCGAGTCCCAGCAGTGGGAACATTTATGGCTGGTTATGATGATAAATATGCTGATAAGCTGCTTCCTATTAGAAGCCATATCTGCCAACAGTCCAGCAAGTGGGGTCGTGTTACCCAAGTTATTGGATTGAGAAGGTCATATAAGCGTCGCTCCATGTATTGTTGGAAAAAGATGACATCCTATGAGAGTCTAGTAAAGTACCCATACACCATATTATACCCATTGTTATTGTGTGATGAACTTATTTTTCCCGCAGCCACCGCGGTTGTGGGCCCGCAGCTTCTGTACAATGTATCTGCATTGTATATATCAAAAATTAAAGCAAATTTCACGACGTGTTTTACAACTGGCGGGCAACTTGTAGAATAGCATCGGCCGCGGTCACCGGCAGCCTCGGCGGGTGGAGCCTGCATGCGACGCGGTTGGTTGGCGGGCGACCGCAGTAGCTGGCAGAGGGGTAGGGGAGAGCATGCATGAAAGAGCCAAGTTTTGAAAGTGCCGACGTGAGATTTTTATTACTTAGTAACAACCTTTTGGACTTTAATTATTTAATAAAAACTTCATGCAATACAAAGGTACAAAGGCGGACTTAATGCCTTAAGCATTCTATGCCAGTCAACCAAACGCTTTCTTTTTTTGATTTCTTCTGTGAAGTAAGTACAACCCAACAGCTCATTTCTGGTCTGGACCTGAACTGATCATTTAACCACCCGTCTTGCAGCCGCAATGCTTGTGATAATCACACGCCAGGTTTGCGGACGAAAATCGCAATCGCGACGGCTGTGTAACCGCGCGAAACTGCGGTCTCGGAGTTTCGAAATAAAACAACAGCTTCCTCCACCGCGGCAGGCGCGGGTAAAAACCACTGCGTGAGTTCTTAGCCTTACGCTTCCTTGGGTAAATATAAAACCTTTTACTAGACCATAGACTCGAAGTACTTAATCGTTGGTATGTTGGTCCGTAGGGTACCTATGGAAAATCCTTGACTTGACTTGGCTTAAAGGATTTAGTATCCAGGCCAAAATATAAAAAAGGCGTGGACTAGACAGCTCTTGACATTAGTGTTCTAGTGTCAACAAGAAAATCTGCCAAAAACAGGTGGTCTACCGAATTAAGCACTAAAACATCGGCCTGTTTATTTTAAATAAATTAAAAAAAAATGCAAAAGTAAGAGCGCCGAAAGGGTCCTCCAAAAATCCTCCAAAAGAGCGCCCCAATTCCTCCAAAAGCCTTTCAAAATGGCCCCAAGTGAGCCTTTTTTAAACGCCTGTCCCTGCCCGAAATTCTGCCCGTTGCCCACGTGTCCATACCATGAAGATCTAGACAAGGTTAAACAGAACTTCTACACAATGAGTTATTTGTGTGTCCATTAACCTTTGTTTAACATACCACCTTTTCTTTTTATCTGTTTCAGTTGAACACAATAGAAGTCACCATCTCTGACACAGTAAGTGCATATTATTGCTGTTTTTTCTTCTAGTCTTTTAAAATGTTAAAGAAAAAACAAGAACCTGCATAGTGAACACATGCGAAGGTAGGAAACATATTAGTTACTTAAAATGCGTTCCAAATGAGAATAGGATCGATTGCCATGTTGTGACGTCACGTCATACTGTCAAATTGAAGAAATTAGGCAAGGTGAGCAAAACAAGATTTTTTTTGTATAGTGGCAAATGGAAAAAGAAGGCGAATTGTTCCTAACAATGAAAATAAAAAAGAAAATAGTTTTTTTTTTAACTAATTATGACTTAAATAATGTATATTTAGCTAATTTAAATTAAACGTTTTCACTTCAACTAGAATTAACTAAGATTCGGTAATACAAAGCAAAAAAATGCAAATAAGTTTTCTTTGCAAACCGTACCTTTCAATTTGACAGATCAAGGTTATTGGCTTTCCTATTCTTATTTGGAACTCATAGTACCAACTGTCCCTAACGATTACTGCTCCGCTCGCAGCTAATGTTTTATTGCCTCGATAAATAGGCTATACAACACGAATTATTTTTTCAATTCGAACCAGTAGTTTTTTTTTTTTGTTAGGGGCCGTTCAAGTATTACATAAGCAGATTTTTTGCAAATATTAACCCCCCCTCCCCCTCGTCAGCAAAAGTAAGCAAAGCCCTCATCCCCCCCCCTCCATGCTTACGTAAACATTGGGACGTGCATTTGTCAATGTGTTAGTTTGAATATTAATTTATGAGCAGTAGTTGTAAGTCTAGAAAAAAGGAATACTTGAAATGAAGAAAAAAACAGATTTAATTTAAAATTTTGACATTATTAATTCAAATTAACAGTTCTCAGTTCATGACACACTAATCTATGACACTAAGTCTTCAATGACATTAGATGTAAGCTGCATAATGATGTGTGCCTCCTCACTGTCTTGTGATTTTGAAACATCGACATTATTCTGATAAAAAACTGAAAAAAATTGCACTGCTGACGTAATCACCATCTAGACCCCCCATACCCCGTGTCATCAAAAATAAGCAAAGCAAAGACCCCCCACCCCCCTGTAGTGCTTACGTAATACTTGAATGGCCCCTTATTATGAATAGACTCGCGTTTGACCACTATCTCACATGATGGTATACGATAATGTAGCCGACGATGGAGCAAACTTGACTAGAAGTAATCTATTCACTCTTGACTTAAAGATCCCTAGGTTATAGCTATCAGGAAAGACAGAATCCGGCAGGGAATTCCAATCCTTAGTTGTACGCATAATGAATGTGTTCCCAAAACGCTTTGTACGTATGGGTGGGATGACCACCATGTACCGGTGGCACAACGCCGTACGTTTTGTGGTCCGATGATGGAACGGACTTGGCGGTATGAAATTGTGCAAATCCAGTACACACTCCTTGAAATGCAAACGATAGAAAACCGACAAGCCAGCAACTCGGCATCGATGCTCAAGACTGTGGAGTTTTGATTTAAAAAGTGCATCATCGCCGATGATTTTCTTGGATCGCTTCTGAATCGACTATAGTGCGTCAGGGTAGTGTGAAAGCGGAACCCGGGGCCCTGGGACGAAGGCAACGAAGGAACAGGAGTGGGTTTTTAGTCAGTAAGAGTCTGACACTATCTCCCGCTCCGCCCAAGAGCGGGGATGTCATTAAGCTGATTTCCCCACCTATCGGCACGGTCACATCCCGGAAAGATAGAGCCTGGTGGAATAGACTCCGTTTAGCGGAAAAAAGACACGCTTCGGTTTTAGCAGCATTGAACTTGCCCAGATTGGCTTCGCCCCATTCTGAGACTGCCTCCAAGGACAAGTTCAAGCGTTCAAACATAGCCTGTAGGAGAGACTGGATCTGTCACCCACTAGCTCGCGCGCTGGACATATACGTCTCAGCAACGGTGCTGTCGTCTGTACACCCAAAGCCACCGGGTTTAAGTAGGTTATTCATGTGCAGCAAGAACAGTATTGCCGAGAGTACCGACCCCTGAAGGAACCCCAGCATTAATATCCATTTGACCCAACGAGCAGCCATCAATAACCGGATAAATCGATTCCTGACGAAGTCTGCGATCCAATCATACAGACCAGTAAGAGGGTATCAAGAGAGAAGCAAGCGCTTTCCCATGCTTCTCGATGGCCTCGGTCCAGATGTGAAAGGCATATGCTAGAAGGTCTCCAGTAGACCGATTTCGGCGAAAACCGTATTGCCTGTCACTGAGGATGTCGTTAGCTTCAAGGTATACCAGCAGCTTCCTGTTAAGCACCCGTTCCATACGCTTACAGAGGTTGGACGTAACAGAGATGGGTCGGTAGTTTTCCTGGTCATCTCGACTGCCCTTCTTGGGTACAGGCTGAACGTTAGCTAGCTTTCAAGTAATCGGCACTTTTCCAGTCTCATATCAGAGACGAAATAGGTGAGTCAAGATCGGAGACAACTCAGGCGCACAAATTCTAAGAACGACTGCTGGTATCTGGTCTGATCGCCAACTAGCACGATAGCTCATTACGGGATTTTTCGACAGTTGGTGGGACAGCCTTTCATGTGTGGCTGGAACATTATTTGGGCCCCCAACTACGTGCGTACCTCGCGTGCCTCGGATCCCGCTGCCCTCCGCGACTAGTCTCCCGATACGTCTGCGTTGGAACAGCTATTTCGACTCGACTTCTCTAGACTGGTTACACTGAGCATCATACCGGAACACGGCCAGGCCGTTTGGCGGCACGCCTTGCTCAGTAATATTTGATATTAGCGCGTTCCAACAAACAAGTAAACTCTTCAGCTTTATAGTATTAGTATCTATAGTTGGATGAGCCCGCGAGGTGGATTATGGCTCATTCCCTCTCTTCGAGAGGAAACCTGAGTCCCTGCAGTGGGAACATTACAAGGCTGATTATGCTATGATTATGCTATGATTATGCTATGATTATGCTATGATTATGCTATGATTATGCTATGATTATGCTATGATTATGCTATGATTATGCTTTGATTATGCTATGATTATGCTTTGATTATGCTATGGGATAATCAGGTGGGATCGCAGTCAAGCACTGGTTTATATCAATTAAAAAAAAAAAAAAAAAAAAATGATTATGCTTATAATCATAGCATAGCTATAGATGAATCTAAGAAATTCACTAGTTAATTGATAGACTGAAAAAGAAATAAAAGATCGTTCTGGGGGCGTTTGGGATTGTTCGAAAGACTTGCAGCGGCCATTAAATGCAAAAGGTAACTGAAGGAACACAGGTAGGTTTTAGGTAAGGTTTTGTTTTTTTATTAGGTTCAGTAAAAGTCTGACACTCGCTCACTAGCCGCATTACAGTACAGCGACGATTTTCAATCCAGCCCGCCTACTTGTAATACGGCGTGCTATACGATATGGCTGCATTGATTTTATCTTGAGAAGTGCCTATTCCCACCTAAAGATAGAATGGATCTGATGATGGGGTTGGAAGTTGACGATTAGAAAGTTAACTAATCAAAGTAAACTCATTATATGGTAGCTTATTGGTTTTGTCTGAAGGGGCCATTCATTTATAACGTAAGACAATTTTTACTAGTTTTTGACACCCTCTAAATGAGAGAGATGAAACACATGTTACTAAAAGAGTTATGAGTATACATGTGGACGGGTGGAGAGGGAGAGGGAGGCCAAAGAAAAGATGGATGGATTGTGTGAACAGTGATATGAAAGAAAAGGAAGTTAGTGATAGTATGACGGTTGACAGGATAGAATGGAAGAAAAAAACGTATTGCGCCGACCCCAAATAAGATGGGACAAGGGTAGGAAGATGATGTATATGATGATTTGACACCCTCTAAATAAGATGTTGGAGTATTTCGCCGTTGACGATTCTCCAGCACTTGTTGTAGGTTGTAAATAAAGTAACACCAAACCACTTTGTAACACGTTAAAATGTTGATTGGCAAATACAATAAAGTTATGTATAGAGTCGCACTTATTTATTGCAAACACATTACCGCGTGACGGAGTTGTAGTTACGACTGAATAAAATTATTAAGTTTAATAAGCAAAACGTATTTTGCTGTATGAGCTTTATTGGCTCGTACATAAGAAAAAATAAGAATAGGCCGACCCCTCGCCCCTGTTTAATATTTGTTACGTAAGAATCTAAAGGAAAAAATGAATACACGTTTGTTGGTTTCGATGTTTATTTTTAAAAGTATTTTTTTTTGGAAAAGCAACAAGTGTTTCACACACATAAGCGAGGCGGCGCAGTGATATCCCCATGGAAATAATTTACCTATATGCATCCAAGCACGCATCGGCACTAGCGCGATTACCCGCGCTTTTTTAAATCTGAACTTTGCGTATTTTTGTTATTTTACGTAAGAACTATCAAAACTGCCTCTCACCCCCTTGTAAGAAAAAATAAGACATGGTCGACGCCCCACCCTAAATCGTCTCACGTAATAAATGAATGGCCCCAAACGAGTAATAAGACCCAAGATTTTGATATTGGGTCTGATTGCAGATCTGGAAGGCGACCTTAGAAACTAGAATATTTTTCAATTCGAACTAGTTTCCTGAGATACTAATTGAATTTTCTGTTTTTTTCTTAATTGCGATCACATTGTTTGTTGAAAGGTAAAACTTTTTTATACGTACTACTTCTGCCCGCGGCTTCGCTCGCTTAAAAATAGTTTTCTGCATACAAACTTTAAACCCCCGTTTCATCCCCTTAGGGGGTGAATTTTGGAAAATCCTCTCTTAGTGCTCGTCTACGTCGTAAAAGGAAACTTAGTGCAAAATGTCACGCTCGTAGTCCCAGAAGTTTCGGCTGTGCGTTGATATGTCAGTCAGTCAGTTTCTCCTTTTGTATATAAAGATTATTAAATAAACATGTCATATTTGTTTTTGTATCCGCAGTGATTCTTTTTTTTTTTTAATTGATATAAACCAGTGCTTGACTTCGATCCCACCCGATGGTAAGCGGAGATGCAATCATTGATGGTGAGGCGCACTAGTTTATTAAGAGCCTATTCACTCTAGCCTTGAAGACACCTAAATTATAGTTGGACGGGAAGACCGCAGCAGGCAAATTGTTTCAGTCCTTCGATGTACGCGGTATAAACGATGAAGCGAAACGCTTAGTCCGGACCGTTGAAGTTTCAACAACGTAATTCGAGGTATAAACGATGGTGGTGGTACAGTGATTTTCTGAAGCTTACTCCTCGGTAACGGCTAGATCAAGAGGTTTAAAAAAAAAAATATATTTATTACAAATTCAAAACATTATGAACATATGATTTATTCATAATACTTTTGACAAAAAGAATATTTAACACTACGATATGTTTCCGTTTGTTTTCCCTACTCCTCTCAAACGACTTTGATCTTTAAGAAATATGTTTAAACAAAGAAATTGCTGGTTAAAATGTTCTTCAGAATGTACATAGTATATCTAAATCAATCAATATTTCGCAAAGAAAATGGATTTAAAGGTCAGCGAGGCTCAATGCGGGCGCAGGCGACAGTGCGAGTATAGCAGTTAACTCCGGCTAGAGGTTCAAGGGACTATACGCCTTAAGAAAATATTAAAGTTCGCAGTTTGTTTATTCTAAGACTTAAAAAAAAAAATAGTTACCCCAAATTAGGGATTCCTCCTGTATCGTGGTTGCATTCACAAACCACGTTCGAGCCGACATAGCACGAAGAATCGCCAAACTTAAGTGGCAATGAGCAGGGCACATTGCTCGTAGAACAGGTGGCCGTTGGGGCTGAAAAGTTCTAGAGTTCGACCGCGTACCGGAAGGCGTAGCGTTGGAAGGCCTCCTACAAGGTGAACCGAAGAACTGATAAAGGTTGCGTGAATCCGATGGATGCGAGACGTACAGGACCGTTCTTTGTGGCAAAAAATACGCAGTGCAGGTACCAATCGTTCCACCATACACACCTTCACAAACTTTCGCCTTTGAAATATACTACGAAATTACGAAATAGCTTTACTAGTAGTTAGTTACAGAATAAAACCACCCCGGTGTTCCCTCGCACGCTTGCATCCAGGCTGCGGGTGCAGTGTGACTTCCAATGTCCCGGTCTAGTGTTGGTGTTGCTCCGCTGCCGTGGGCCTCATCCCGTTGGGGATTGACCGCCGTCGGCCAGACTGGCAGCGCGGTGTGTGGAGCGGCGGTTGCCATAGCACGGCTTGAATTAGTGTGAGATCCCTGCTCCCGCGCGGGTTGCCGCTCGTCGCCCGCGCACTCACTAGTCACTGTGGCCACTTGTATGAACGGACTATGGCGTGAGTTGCCCGCGTTTAGCAACTCCTGCCGCTTCCTCGCCTCGCGTGTCTACTATGGGCACTCAAATGAACTTCTTATGTTTGAGATAGCTGCACAGCCACACCTGCGCTTCGAGTCTGGCCGAACAATATATATTTAAGAGAGGCGCACGAGGAACTCTACGTGCCACCATCTTTGACACAGATTGAAGGAGGGGTCCTCTAATCCATTTTCCGCCTTTCCACGACTCCCGATGCGTCTGTTAAGAGGCATCTTGGTGGTGGTGGAAGCTAGTGCGTGTGGTAGGCTCAATAGGAAGTTAAGAACTGTAAAGGATTTTATTTAACTACTATTGTATACGTTTAACTAGGGCGCCTCACCATCAATGATAGCATCACTGCTTTCCATCAGGTGGGATCGCAGTCAAGCACTGGTTAATATCAATTTAAAAAAAAACCACTTGTCCAGTTTTTCTAGGTTTTGGTACCAACAATTCCTGGCCTACCAAAATCCTCCTTCTCCTTGCTTCGTTTATCCTCCATGCTGAGGGTCGTGACCTTGACAAATAACTTTTGTGAACTATATTTCGCTATGTTGTCCTATCTGCGGCGATGTGGATGGCGTCGCAGACTGTGGTCTCCAATGTAGCACAGATTTAGATTATTATTTATTTTTGATTTATTCTTCTCTGCATCACCCAAAGGTTGACTGGTAGAAAATGCCTAAGGCATTAAGTCCGCCTCTGTACTTTTATGTGCATGAAGTGTTAAATAAATAAATAAATTTAGTCTGACCAACGTATCGGACTCCTGTCTCTAGATCTTTTGCCATCTACTTTTCCTGTCAGCTGTCCTTTTGCAACTAAAATAAAGAATAACATTATAAAAGAATCAGAACCATAGAGTAGGTACCAACCTTTTTCAGAAATATAGATTAGAGTCTTATACTCTGCTCTTGCTACTCTGTGCACTTAAGTAGACAGCAAGCAACGTCAGTTTTACAAGAAAATCTGTGAAAATAATGAAAAAAAACTAGTTGTCCGCCGAATTAAGTATTTAAATAGGAGCCTAATCTTTTAACAAAACAAAAGGTAAAAACCCAAACGTGAGAGAGCGCGCAAACAGTTCTTCAAAGCGTGTCCCGAAATGGCGTCAGATGTGCCTTCTATGGAAGGCGAATGTGACTGCCCTAAGTCTCGCCCGTTGCCCACATGCCATTATCATGTTGCAGAGAAGGTTAGTCACAACTTTACACTATGAGTCATTCGTTCGTTTGCCCGTATCATATCTGTAACCTGCTTTAGCCGAACACGATAGATATCCCCCATTTCTAACGCAGTAATTACGTTTGATGTTCCTTCGTCATGTGTGATTGATGTGTGGTCGAGTATCATCGTGTGGTGTAATATGTTGAGTCAACGGTGGGCCAGGCGTGAGGAATGTTACTGCCTTGCTCCTTTTCCCTTCACCACTCATGCATGTGTGCAAGGACTGTTATCTCCAGATCCCACGGGGCAGACCTGGAAGGAAGCTCGCCGCCTCACAGAAAACCTTGCGCCATTTCCGCACCATCCACACAACCGTGACCCTTTGGGGCATGTTCAGCCAGCGACTTCCGCAGTGACTATGCCCACACCGCAGTCCCGTAAAGGACTGCACGAGCCGGATCTTCGCGTAGAACCTCCGGCAGGAGTTGTCTGCAGCCCCTATATTGGGCAGGAGCCGCTTGAGGCAGAATATGTAGAACCTGGCGTAAGCAGGCCTTCCACAAGGTAGACCGATGACCTGTTAAGGATCGCAGGAATCCGATGGAAGCGAGACACACAGGACCGGTCACTATGGCGACGCTTGGGGAGTGCCTATGTCCAACAGTACACGTCTTTCGGCTGAAATGATTATGATGATGATGTAGAACCTGGATAACGAACATAGGTATGAGCCAAACATATTTACTTCTGAGTCCTGCCTTAGAAGCTCGCTAACCAACCGACAGGCAGAAGACGTTGCTTATCCGTATTGGTAAGGACACATATTCCATTATCAGAGCACTCTTTACCCGGAGGTGTAAGGTGTGCAAATAAACCCCGGCAAAGATCAAAGGGGATGGCCAATTTTTTAGGGTTCCGTACCTCAAAAGGAAAAAACGGAACCCTAATGGGATCACTTTGCTGTCCGTCTGTCTGTCAAGACCCTTTATCTCGGGAACGCGTGGAGGTACCGAGTTGAAATTAAAACCGTATACTCAGGTTTACGGTCCCTTAAAACTGTGAAAAAAATCAAACTTGTAAATGGACAAAAAAAGATACGGCCGTTTACGTTGCAAAAAACGTATATTTCGACACTCTCAAGGGAATCAAAATTCATAGGTTACTTCCCGTTGTACTAGAATCTTGAAATTTGGCATGAAGCAAGGTCGCATAGCATAAATATTAAAAAAATCTGAAAACAGTAAATTTTTTGTAACGTCACAAAAAACAAACTTTTTTTGGGATTCGTAAAAATTTTCGAGACTCGATTCGGAAATTGAACTGTTTTCATAAGTAAGTTTTTACGGAACCCTCAGTGCGCGAGTCCGACTCGCACTTGCGTAGTTTTTTTATTATTGACTAGCTTCTGCCAGCGGATTCGCCCGCATAAAAGTAGGTTTCTCCATACAAACTTTGGACCCCTATTTTATCCCCTTAGGGGGTGAATTTTGGAATATCCTCTCTTAGTGCTCGCCTACGACATAAATGGAAACCTTGGACAAAACTTCACGCTTCTACTCCAGTAATTTCGGCTATGCCTTGATATGTCATTCAGTCAGTTACTTCTTTTATTATATTTATTATTGATAGGCTCGCGTTTACCCACTATCTCATCATCATTTTAACCACTGTTGGACATAGGCCTCCCCCAAGTGTCGCTACGATGAACAGTCCTGTGCGTCTCGCATTCCTGCGACTCTCACCAGGTCATCGGTCTACCTTGTGGGAGGCCTTCCAACGCCGCGTTCGTCGCCACTCTAGAAACTTTCGGCCCCATCGACCATCCGTCCTACGAGTAATGTGCCCTGCCCACTGCCACTTTAGTTTGACGATACTTCGGGCTATGGACCACTGTCTCAGGACCACTATCTCACCTGATGATAAACGATGATGTGGTCGACGATGGAGCACGCTTGCCTAGAAGTAACCGGACTTGTGGTGATGTGTCCACTTAACTCTTTAAATCTTTTTTTTTTGTGTGGTAACTGTCATCAACAGAGGTCGGAATTAAGTAAAGTTATTTAAGTACTTATATTGATTTCATACAGCGAAAGAATAAAGTGAATATGCCTCAAATCCCGAGATTAATTTTATAGATCAGATTTTTTTTATGACACTGTCAGATATATAGCTGAAAAAATTTCTTCCTGCATTATTGACAGGGAGGGGGGGGGGGAAGTGTATAAATTTGTTAACCTCACCTCAGTTTACGTAGAAAGATATTTTCAATGAAAAATACTAATAAAAATTGTATGTTAATTTTCTTTGTTTCATTTGTCTTATCTCTGAGGTATTTATTATTATTTATTTGTAATATTGTTGGCCACACGGGATTTTCTATTAGAAATCCCGGGAAATCCATATTAATATCAACTTTTCGATGCTCATCACGTGTCCTGGTCATCATGGAATATAAATCTTCCTAATTCCGTCCTCTGGTCATCAAATAACTTAAAACAAGAGAATATATATATATTATAATTTATGTTTAAGTAGGTTCATATTATATTAAATATTTATGTATGTTTATTTTATATATATATATATATACATTTGATCCCTTGTTTTCCTATTAATGTTTTCTTTTTTTTTATGCACCTACCATGTTTTCTCTTCACTACCCTTAGTTGACTGGTAGAGAATGCCTAAGACATTAAGTCCGCCTTTGTGCCTTTGTGTTGCATGAAGTTTTAATAAATAAATAAATATCTGACTTTTACTGGCTAATACCAACATTACCTGTTATACAGTTGTTTGTATTCCAGCGAAAACTTTTCCAAATCAAGAAAAATCCCGCAGACCGAAGCTGACCCTAACTTTGAATAAAAATAAAAAACTTTCATTAAATATCATGTAAGTTTCAAGAGAGCGTAACCTGTGGAATAAATAAATGATGACTATTTTTCAAATCTATATAAATAAAAATCAAGTTTGTATGTTTGTACTCTCATCATCTTCATCTATGCGTGCCTAATTAAGTTGAAAACGGTGATCTGATTGTGATGAAACTTTAGTAGGGTGTTCTGCAGACGCTCGGTTCTTGAGCTAAAAATCTACATAAATACAAAAAATATTGTTCCCGGGGTGGGCTTCTCCGAAATGGCTGGATTGATTTTGACAGGACTTTCCCTGACGGATAGCTGATGTAACTTTTCTGTATACTCGTATATAGTGAAACAAGAGAAATTCACTATTCTCCTTCTTTCTCTTTTCGATTCGATGGTAAACTCGTCAAACTGTTTGGGTCCAATATGTGGCTACATTAATAGCAGCATCAAATCCTCCAAAGTGCACATTCACTCTTAATAAAAATAATATTTTTTATTATTTGCCTTTGCAAAATCAAACAGTATCAATTTTAGAATATAATTAGTTGTTTTAAAACATAATACACTCATTTTATTTTTCAATAAAAAGAAAATGAGTGTGTGTGTGTTGTGTGTGTGTGTTGTGTGAATGTGTGTGTGTGTGTGTGGTTGTGTGTGTTTTTCGGAAGTAACAAATTCTAATGCTTTTGCAGTATTTGGCCGGAAACAGTCAGCCTTCTCGGCAAGCTGCGCTGGGGTAGTCGATATTACAATAAAATTCACTGCTCCACTTTACCAAGGCCTGTGTCAATGAGTCCACATATTGTCCACTTGAGATATAATACTACACTAATTTTACATCATAATATCCACTGGGAATTAATTTGTGAATAATTAAAACAGCCACTGAACTTCACTTGAAAAAAATTTCATCGGAAACGTCGGGAAAAAACATCATCGCTTACCGCCAGGTGAGATAGAAGTCAAACGCAAGACTATCCCAATAAAAAATAAAAAAAACACCAAATCCCCATTTGCTATTCACCTTAATTCTCTACCTAACTCGATTCCTACTGTCACAGGTCTCTAAGATCAATATAAACCCTGCAGTAACACCCATTGTATGGGTGCTGGGTGGTCCAGGGTGTGGCAAGGGAACTCAGTGTTCTAAGATCGCCGCCAAGTATGAATACACCCATCTGTCCACCGGAGACCTGCTGCGAGCCGAGGTGGCCAAAGGTGGTGAGATGGCGTCAACTCTGGCTGCTATAATGGAAAAAGGTGAGCTTACACAACCCTTTTTTTTGGTTCCGTACCCCAAGTGTAAAAACGGGACCCTATTGAAAATGAAATTAAAATTCATTTGCCTAATTCGGTCAACGAAAAAAAAAGTAAGTGAATCATATTTTGAAAGTGAATAATATATTTTGAAACTTATAAAGTGATCCATATTTTGTTAGTATTACAAAAAACTTATATCCTAGGGTTAGTAAAAGTGATATAAAATATTATTATTAAAATTGCTATTGCTATGACTCCGCTGTCAGTCTGAATATCATAAACCTTGACAGCCTGCTGGGCCTCAAGTCTGCCATTACATGTCACAATGGTATAATATCATTGACTTCATAATTGTTGATTTTCACCAAGTTTGGTAATCTACTAATATAATGGCTTCATTATAACTTTCCAATGGTCAACCACTGACACTCCATTGATAGAAGTGGCGTAGAATGGTAATCTCGTACATAATGACCAATGAATATTTGACGTATGCGGACAACTGCCAAAATTTTGAAAGTTCCTTTGATCAGTGACCTACCATTTGAACGTTATTATGCAGTCATTGCTTTTAATCTGTTTCGAGACAGCTGGATATTGTCATTCTACCACAAAATCAATAAAAATATTGACTGATTAATGATTGACCATTACGAATTATCAGCTTACGAACTTTTAGCAAAATGACAATGGGATCGTGTTGGAATGACGAATTTATAAAAATAGCAGACTTGGGCCTCTGGGCCTCAAGTCTACTTTTACATTAGTGTCAGAATGGTCTATCATTGATTTCATAATTGTTGATTGTGACAAGTTTGGTAATCTACTAATATAACAAATGGCGTCATTATGACTTTCCAATGATGAACACTAACATTCCATTGAAAGATATGGCATAGAATGGTAATCTCGTACATAATGACAAAATAATGTTTGACATAATATGCGAGCAGTGGTGGCCGAGTGGTAACGGCCCCGACTTACAAATTGTAGGTCGCGGGTTCAAACCAGCCAGGCGTATTACTTTGTGTAATTTGTTTCATCACCACTGCTCTCAAAAACGGTGAAGGAAAACATCGTGAGGAAACCGGCATGTCCTAGAACCAAAAATTCGAAGACATGTGACATTCACCAACCCGCACTGTGCCCGCGTGGCGGATTACGGCCCATTCCCTCTCCTAGAGAGAGGAGGCCTGAGTCCCAACAGTGGGAACATTAAAAGGCTTGATTATGCTATGCTATGCTTATAATATGCGGGAATCTGCTAATATTTTGATAGTTCCTTTGACTTCAACTCTTCATTATGGCATTTGCGGAAAAGACACCACAATTTTGCCAATAACACGTGTAAACTGTTAATAGACTATCAAATCAGTGATCTACCATTAGAACGTCACTGTGCAGTCATTGCTCTTAATTTGTTACGAGACAGCTTGATATTGTCATTCTACCACAAGACCATTGACCGATCAATGAACAACCAATATGAATTAGCAGACTACGAACTTTTAGCAAAATGACAATGGGATCGTGTTAGAATGACGAATTTATAAAAATAGCAGACTTAGGCCTCAGAACAATTGAAATTTTCACAGATGATGTATTTCTGTTGCCACTATAATAACAAATACTAAAAACAGAATAAAATAAATATGTAAGGGGAGGGACTCCGTACAAAAAACGTGATTTTTTGCCGGTTTTCGCTACGGACGGCACGGAACCCTCCGTGCGCGAATCCGAATGGCACTTAGCTGGTTTTTTTTTATTCTTATTAAGTGGGATATTTTGTAATAACCCCCCTGTATTCTTTAAGTTGCCTTTTTACCTTCTAGGGCCGCGGTAAGGATCCAAACACAAAACTGCGATGCCACCTCGCATCGTAAAAATCTCCGTAAAAATGCGTAGATCTCTATGGACGTTCTTCACGTGCAAGAAACTCCTTAAACACTCTTCATAATATTATTAGTTTCATAAATCTTGGTATATATTTTGAATGGAGTTATATAGGATGTATAGCTCCATCCCTCTTTCGCACGCTTGACATTGATACGTCGTGGCAAGGCACCTAACTCTTTGGTACGCATCGCAGTTTTGTGTGGTGGCCCTAAATCTTTCGTACGCATCGCAGTTCTGTGTGGTAGCCCTAACTCTTTGGTACGCATCGCAGTTTTGTGTGGTGGCCCTAAATCTTTCGTACGCATCGCAGTTCTGTGTGGTAGCCCTAACTCTTTGGTACGCATCGCAGTTTTGTGTGGTGGCCCTAAATCTTTCGTACGCATCGCAGTTCTGTGTGGTAGCCCTAACTCTTTCGTACGCATCGCAGTTTTGTGTGGTGGCCGTAAATCTTTCGTACGCATCGCAGTTATGCGTGGTAGCCCTAACTCTTTCGTACGCATCGCAGTTCTGTGTGGTAGCCCTAACTCTTTCGTACGCATCGCAGTTTTGTGTGGTAGCCCTTAATCTTTCGTACGCATCGCAGTTCTGTGTGGTGGCCCTAAATCTCGTACACATCGCAGTTTTGTGTGGTGACCCTAACTCTTTCGTACACATCGCAGTTTTGTGTGGTAGCTCGCTTTCGTACAATTACGCGGCCCAGCTGAAATTGGGTGGACCAGACGGTTGCAATCTAGCGTTCTAACCAAGGTGACCTTGCTAGTTTCAATCTGAGTAGACAGCAATTGTAATCCATGACCTTCAACGCCCTTGGTTGGCAAGCGCGTTTTCCCAACCGCTGTGATGGATTTATTGTGGTACACAGGTAAAGATATGATGTAATAGTTTATGTAGTGAAGTACATCTATGACCCGCCTTTTGGCATACAATGATTTATAAAACTGCTGCAACATTATAGCAGTGATCAATTATTTAATATAGTAGTTTAATAGCAATTGCTAGTCAATAATTTGATAGTACATAATTATTAATACAGATGTCAATTTTATGGATGCGATTTGCTGTATATTGGCGCGTGGTTTACATTCATGTAGACGCAACACGAACCAAACACACAAACCAAGCTCCAACCAAGGATACCTTCTTAGGAATGCTAGTTTGCAACCGTCTGGTCCATC
Source organism: Mythimna vitellina (assembly GCA_949316375.1). Taxonomy (NCBI): domain Eukaryota; kingdom Metazoa; phylum Arthropoda; class Insecta; order Lepidoptera; family Noctuidae; genus Mythimna; species Mythimna vitellina. Next base: position 3,100,246 of record OX438691.1, on the reverse strand, counting down.
TACCTAGTATTTCGTTTTTAATAATATAATAATATTCAACAAATATCACACAACGCTAACTCAAGCTAAGCAGAGCTTGTGTTATGAGTACTAGACAACTGATAAACATACTTTTAATATATTTCTAAATTCATACAAATTATAGATAAATTACACCCAAACACAGAACAAATGATCGCGCTCATCACACAAACATTTGTCCTGAATGGGAATCGAACCCACGACCTCCAGCATAGCAGTCAGGGCCACTAACTACTAGACTAACAGGCCAGTCAAATTAATGATACGTATACGTACGTGAAACACAACGTGCCGTCGGTCACCAGGGGTTGGTTCTTACCGGACGGCGAGATGCCCATAACTCAACGTCCGCAAAACCACGCTTTCGGTGGCTGATAGCCGTCTATGATAGATAAATGCTTAAAGAATGTTTTCCGCACAAGTGCAGAAAAGTGCGCGTGCTCTCCCCGCTGAATTTTTTTTTTTTTTTTTTTTTATTCTGGATAGGTTCGCGCTTGACCGCCATCTCACCTGATGGAAAGCGATGAGGCGGTCGACGATGGAACGCGCTTACCTAGAAGTAACCTATTCACTCTTGACTTAAAGATTTCCGGGTTGTAGCTATCAGGAAACACACATTCCGGCAAGGAATTCCACTCCTTAGCTGTACGCACAATGAATGTGTTCCCAAAACGTTTTGTGCGTATAGGTGGAATGTCCACCATGTACCGGTGGCGCGTTGCCGTACGCCTGGTGGTTTATTAAATTTGTCGTATCAGGTTGGGCGTGCGTCGACCACCACGAATCTCCGGTCAACCCCCGTTTATTCATTTCTTCGTAAGTGTATTGAAAAAAGTCGTTTGATACACGTGCAAATTTATCACTGCAGCCCTTGGCTCCATAACACACTCGCCTACGACTCTTGCGGATTCCGCGTCAGTCGTAATGACAAGTTTTCTGCACTTGTATCAAAATGTACTATTTCTAATTTCCAGGCGCCCTGGTTCCCACTGAACACGTACTGTCCCTGCTAAAAGTTGAAATCGAAGCCAAGACAGCTGGCACCAAAGGGTTCCTCGTGGACGGCTATCCTCGCGAGAAGTCCCAGGGTATGGCCTTCGAATTGGCCATTGCACCTGCAACTGTGAGTATAATTCTTTGATTATTTTGATTTTATTTAGTTTTAGGGTTCCGTACCTCGAAAGGAAAAAACGAAACCCTTATAGGATCACTTTGTTGTCCTTCTGTCTGTCATGACCTTTTATTTTGGGAACACGTGGAGGTATCGGGGTGAAATCAATACCATATACTCAAGTCTGTGATCCCTTGAGCTGTAAAAAAATCTGGGCAAGTGCGAGTCGAACTCGCGCACTGACGGTTCCATACAAACTTGACAGGTAACGGTTGCGGTTTACGATTTATGACGCATTGAAAAAAGAAACTACTTACTAGATCTCGTTCGAACCAATTTTTGGTAAAGTTTGCATGGTAATGTAAAGTAAAAAAAATACATGATGTTATTCTTTTTTTCATTCTCTTATTTTAGAAGTTACAGGGGGGGACACATTTTACCACTTTAGAAGTGTCTCTCGCGCAAACTATTCAGTTTAGAAAAAAAACATATCAGAAAACCTCAACATTATTTTTGAAGACCTATCCATAGATACCCCACACATATAAGTTTGGTGAAAAAAAATATTTGAGTTTCAGTTCTAAGAATGGGGAACCTCCAAAATTTAATAAAATCTTAATGCGGTTCACAGAATACATCTACTTACCAAGTTTCAACAGTATAGTTCTTATAGTTTCGGTAAAAAGTGGTTGTGACATACGGACGGACAGATAGACAGACATGACGAATCCATAAGGGTTCCGTTTTTCGCCATTCGGCTACGGAACTCTAAAAATCAAACTTCTAAATTAATAGTAATTCGATTCGGGAATTGAACTGTTTTCATAGGTAAGTTTGCACAAAACCCTCAGTGCGCGAGTCCGACTCGCATTTGCCCAGTTTTTATTATTAATAATTCATTTATTTCAGATATAGTCTATATGTACACAAAATTAAAATTTTTGTGTGTATTAAATTAAATATAAATGAAAGCATATATATATACCTGTATAATTCAGGAATTCTATACTATATCTAGGTAATATATCCTGGGGCATCCAGGCAATGTATGAAATACTTTACCTAGGTAATAGGGATTGTATAGAGTACCTGCTGGTCCACCGATAATGTGTAAAATAAATTAATTTTGGTCTATATTTATCAATGTTAACCGTCCTACCCGAAAAATGACGGGTAAATGAAACATGTTCTAATATTTAAAATCAATGTGTGTAAAAGACGAGAGCAGGGAAGGAATTGACGTAATATTGAGGTATTGACGTTGGTGTTGCGTTTGCATTTGCGTTGCTGTTTGGCGTAGCCGTGAGACATATTTTTTATTGTTAACTTTATTTCTCCTTATTTATTTATTTTTTTAAATTTTAGTTGTAAATAAATTATTTGTTGATTAATTAATCATGGTGTGCCAAATAAACATATTTTATTTCTTTCTTTTCTTTCTTTCTTAATAGGGGCACCCTGACACGGACAGGTCAGGTTAGAAGCATAGAAATATAAAAAAACTTATATCTATGGTTAGAAGACAAAGATGGGAGCAGAGCGGAGTGGAACTGCCGCCTTAGTCTTCGTAGTTATTTTTTTATAACCACCTGGAAATAGGAGCCTTACTCTAAAGTCAAAGTCAAAGTTTTTTATTTCACATAGGCCTACATGGGCACTTATAAAACGTCAGAAGCTAGTGCACGGTTCCAAATTGGTCGTTTCCTATGGAGAAGAACCGGCAAGAAACTTCATGGTTACTCTTTTAAAAAAGAATTTGTTGTTACAATATTTCCATATTACAGCTTATGTAGATATTATGTAAGGACAGTGTAGACTGGTCAATATTGTACTATAAAGTACAATAAAAATAATCATGATAAAAAGGAACCTAAGAATTTGCGGAGTCTACAGTGTTCTCACATTCACATTATAAAAAAGAGGCTATATAAATAAAAGCAAGTAAAATAAATAATTACAATTATTAATAAATGATACGTTAACAAAATAAATATAATAAATAAAAAAAATATTGCAAACCCCCCGGACCCCCGGACAGAAATAGGATCTGAGTACTTTTACATAATAAAGTTAAACGTTACATTAAAATTTGTACTGGCTATAAATAACATAATGTAATTTACTTACAAGTACGCAGGTCCCATTTCTATCTGCAGGGTTTAAAGTACGGTTTCTTTTTCAGGATAGTTATAAAAAAAATAACTACGAAGGCTAATGCGGCAGCTCCGTCACCACCTTAGCCTCCTAACCTAAGCTGTTCGTGTACGAAATGATGTCACCTCCTTCCCTGCTCTCGTCTTTTACACACATTACCGGCTTCGCATTCGGTATTGTATAGAACTCCTAAGCAAAGTATAAAATAAATAATATTTCTTACATTACCTACACGTTTTAGGTATTGTATACATTGCCTATTTTGTATTGCGGTAAGCATATTATATTGCGGTATTGTATAGAATACCGGATTATACAGATTGACGGTAACAAATATATTGTAGCGACATCTATGGCGTCACATAAGAACTAATCCTGCATCGCGCAATTAAAGTTCTCCGCGCAATTAGAACATATAGCAAAGCCCGAAATCATCTATCGGGCAGTTGCCCACCAGACATAACACCCGTTTGGCCGGAGGATCCTCCCTTTTCAACGGAAGTTTGCGGGACTTTACACTCAGTTTCAAATACCACTAAAATTAAAATAATACTATACATATTTTTTTAATAAATAAAATACCTTACACGAAAATAAAACTAAACTCCATCTTTTCTCACATTCTAGGCGATTCTCTATTTTGAGGCATCAGACAAGACACTGCTGGACAGAATGCATATTCGTGCTAAGACCTCGCAACGTTTTGATGACAAAGAAACTACCATCCAACTGCGTATGAAAACCTTCCATGAACACAATCAGTTTGTGATGGAACAGTATGCCAACAAAATTACCAAGGTTGGTGGATTTGTTTTGTAATATGTTGATTTATTTATTTATTTCTTTATACACACAAAAACACAGAGGCGCACTTATTCTACCAGTCAACCTTTGGGTGATACAGAGTCAAATTTTGGTAGGTGCAATATTAAACATACATCTACACTAATATTATAAAGAGGAAAACTTTGTTTGTTTGTAATGAATAGGCTCAAAAACTACTGGACCGATTTTAAAAATTCTTTCACCATTCGAAAGCTACATTATCCACGAGTAACATAGGCTATATATTATTTTGGAAAAAAGTAGGGTTCCGTAAGATATTTGAGTTTTTCGGACATAAGGTGTAAAAAGTCAACCAGAAAAGTTACTTATTTTGCGTACGCTGCCTAAACTATGAAAGATAAAACCATAAAATGTTATAATTAATTGTAGATCTTATAAATATCTACCAAAGTTTGTTAGGAGAAACCTACTTTCACGCGGGCGAAGCCGCTGGCTGAAGCTAGTATTATATATACATATTATAGCACAGCATAGCATAGTCGCCCTTATAGTGTTCCCACTGTTGGGACTCAGACCTCCTCTCTAGGAGAAGGAACATGCCGGTTTCCTCACGATGTTTTCCTTCACCGTTTTGAGAGCAGTGGTGATGAAATAAATTACACAAAGTAATGCGCCTGGTTGGATTTGAACCCGCGACCTATAACTCGTAAGTCGGGGCCGTTACCATTATATATTATAACACGCTTTATTTTATACAAATTGTATGTATATGTTGCAGTCAAAACTCTTAACCAGTCAAAAGTACTATTGACTAGCAAAATCAGTCAAGAGTACTTTTGACCGTAGGCTTTAGTCAATAATACTTTTGACTAAAATAACAGTTAAAAGTACTTTTGCCCAATGGAGCTGGTTAAAAGTACTTTTGACTAAGTTATTCCGTCAAAAATGGTTTGATTGGTCGCATCAGTCAAAACTCTTAAAAAGTTAAGGTGGTCGATAAAAATAACGACAAACAAAATTAGTGGAGAACGTGCTGATATTAGAACAAAAATGAGTGACTACGAAAAGAAAGAACGCTTTTTGCAAAGAATTTTAGCGATAAAAGATATGAAAGATAGTCATTACAACGTGATGACAAAAAAAAAATTGAAGAGTTTGTAATGGATGTAGAAACTTTTGCGGTTAAAACTACTTTTGACAAAGAGCGTCAGTCAAAAGTACATTTAAACGCAAATTTGCAGTCAAAAGTACTAATAACCAATCATTTTCAGTCAAAAGCACTTTTGACCAACCTGTTCAGTCAAAAGTACTTTTGACTGATTTTGCTAGTCAATAGTACTTTTGGCGGGTTAAGGGTTTTGACTGCAACATATATAAAACGTAGTATAATTATGTGTAGTTAAAACTCGTTTTTTGCCCTTAAGCCTTTGTTAAAACTAGAATTTACCATTAACATATTTGAATTTTTAGATAAAACTAATTGTCACATTGAGCTTTAGTTAAAACTAGCACCAGAGAAACTAAGTTGGGATTGAAAACAAGATATATTTAAAAAAATATTTATTAAAAAACTAACTCTTCCGCACTTCGCTCATGTTACGTCTCGAGACCAATAAAAATAAAGTGCGATTATCAGGTGACGTCTCGCGACTAATCTGAGTCTGAAGCGTGAGGGCCGTTCACTCGTGAGTGCGACCGCCTCCTTCGGACGCCGCGTAAGAGACTGATGTCCACATGACAATCCTCTTGGCGATATCCCTAAGACCTAAGACAGTCTTAGACTCTAATGCCCTGGATACACAAAGCCAGTTTCTCAAGCCTAGACAGTAAACTAGTGTTAGAAAGCTAGCAAGCCAGTAACGCAAGATATAAAGAATTAAAGCCCGTCAAATCTAAGAAGTACCCTTTGACATTTCTGACAGATTGCAGTAAGGGATGGGGTTCAAAGAACTCGATTACTATAATTTCAGATTCTCAAGAGATATTGATTTCATTTGTTTGTATTTTTTTAATCTACATTTTTAGTTGGAGTTTTTATCCCTATGGATACGTCAACTTGTTTGTATTTATTAATATTATAGGCTCTTAATAAACTAGTGCGCCTCACCATCAATGATTGCGTTTCTGCGTGCCATCAGGCGGGATCGCAGTCAAGCACTGGTTTATATCAATTAAAAAAATAATTAAAAAAATAATAATAATCGATTACAGATTTATATGTTAGTGTGTCTAATAAAAGTGAGACCTGGTTTTTTTTTAAATTAAATTGGACACATTATTCAACTTTCAAAAGCACGTTTAAGTGTCTAAACACACTGTGCCGAATGTACGCGACCGAAGTGCCGCGGCTGATTTCACGTGCCGACGTATTCAGCCGACATGAAACACCATAAGTTCGGAACTTACGCGGCAGAAATTCAGTTGCGCAACTTTGTGTATATTCAGTGTCTCGAGCGCTGTCGTGTCGTCGTGTCGTGTTATATAAACAGCCAGACAAACAGACGCAAAATAAAGTGATGTTAGAGTTCCGTTATTATTTTAATAAACACAACGGGCGGAGACGCGACTCGGGGGCATGCCTACTTCCCGCTGCTCCCCGCCCCGGATCTTCATCGCCAATTGAACCGAACTTCGGTCGCGTATAATGTGTGCTCTACAGAATACGTTGCCGCCAAATTACCGCTGAACTTACGGGGGACCGAAATTCGGCTGTATGCTATAACGCAACGTAATTTCGGCATAATGTGTCGTCGGTAATTCAAATAGCATTGCAGACGTAATTATACCAAACTTCGGTTGCGTACCTTCGGCATAGTATGTTTGGACAAAAAGTCAGTGATTGCAATTGTCAGTATTTTGTAACAGAAATTTATATTTTAACAATAATTGCTTTTTATTGGGTAAATCAATAAAAAGTTATGTGATGTTTTTTTTGTTATGCTACATAATAATCAGTTTTAACAATAACAAGAAGAGAAGTTATTTTCAAAGAAAACCAACAATGTTTATAAATGAACTTGGATTTTTAAGTTAGTATGACATTATAATCTTGATCATTAATATAAAGGGACTCTGCGCAATAAAATGAAATTTTGAAACGTTAATAAATTTGGAGAAAAAATCTTTACACTTAAAAGTTAGGTTCTGGGAAGAATCATCTTCACTACCGTGCTTAAGAGTGATACAATACGTTCAAAAGCGTCGAGCTGATGTGATAAAAGATTTGCCTCGGTCTGATAGGCTATCAACGTCTTCAACTGCAGTTAACATCGCAAAAGTGAAGGAAATAGTGACTGAAAATCCTTTTTCCAGTTTGTGAGAGATAGCTGCTCAATTTTCTCTATCTTGCTTGTCGATCCGTACCATTTGAAATAATGACTTGCGTATGAAAAATGTCGCCGCGACGCCCCAAAAGACCCGGATATTTCTCTAAAAACCCAATCGCATTAAGAGCCGCTGAGGACGAGTCGATTCCGACCAAACATTCATAAAAAAACTGTTTCAATGATTGAATTATTCATTGGTCTAAATGTATCATTTCTGAAAGAGCGAACATTGAAGGCGGTAAAATAAATTAGGACGAATAACTAATAATTTGTATATTATTGACCTCTTCCCGGTACTTTCTTGACAGAGTAGTATGATGTAATATACTAATAAATAAATCTTTACTCGTTTTTGTATTCTTCTTCTTCTTTTCGATTCGATGGTAAACTCGTCAAACCTTTTGGGCCCAATAGGCGGCCACACTAATAGCAGCTGTTTGTTTGTTTTTGTATTGTATTGGTTATTATAGTTAGCCCGTATTGTCCTACTGCTGGGGCCTCCCTCTAGTCTTTCCAACGGTTATAGTTCCTTGCTTTCATATTCCAATTCTTAAGGAAGACATCCAGGTCATCCCGCCATCTTCTTCGAACAACTTTGGAACAACGTCATCTTGTTTGACTTCCTTAAGAATTTCAAACAAAATATTTTGCAGTAGTTGTATATATACTTAAACTGTTTAGGTAATTAACTAATGGGAAGATTGTTTAATCTTGACATGTCTTTTATTTAAAAGATGTCTAAAAATGTTATCTAAAAATGTTTACCTATACCGGTGTTTGGTAATTAACTAAATTTAAATAATCTTTGTATGTCTTTTATACGATTTTTTTTACTAAAAAGACATATCAAGATTGTTTACGTTTTAGTTAACTACCTAAACAAATGGAGAATAGGTGCATTCTATTGGTTATTTTATAAGAAAATTGAATATTGCAGAGTGTGTAATGCTGTCAAAGGCTTATTGGTTTTATATATTTAAAATTTCATAAGACGTTATGTTCCATAAATCAGGAATATAGTTCATAAACAACTATTATACGACTGTCGTAAATATCTACAAAAAAAAAACTCCAAGTATCAAAACCTTTTTCTCCTACGATGTCAGTAAATAAAAAAATATTGAATGTGTGTATATACAGTTTAAATAAAAAAATATTGAATGTGTGTATATTCAATATTTTTTTATTTAAACTCATTTTCTCAGATCGCGCTTTCGATGGACAGACTCTACTGTAAAAGCCCGATTGGTTTATCTTAGATTTTACAAGTAAATTTTAAGATATAGCAACGTGTGTAGGTAAATGTCATAATTTTATAAAAGACATTTTTTCGAGCTTTTCTGTGCCTTTCTAACCTAACCGACATTCTAAATGATTGATTTTGAGTCTCGTAGTACAAATAGAGGTGACACACGAGCAACTTTACCGAGCGATTTTTTTCATATTAATATAAACCGTGCTTGACTGCGATCCCACCTTGTAAGCAGTGATGCAATCGTTGATGGTGAAATGCATTTCATTCTAGCCTTGATGACACCTAAATTATAATCGGACAGAAAGACCGCTGCAGGCAAATGGTTCCAGTCCTTCAATGTACGCGGAATACGACGTGTTAATATAATATTCATTTTTTTTTGTAATTGCAGGTAAACGCTGAAGGTAATGAGGACGCCGTCTTTGCCGAGGTGGTGAAGGTGATGGACCCAATAGTAGCCTCTGCCGCTGCCGCTGCCGGCAAATAAATACACAATTCAACACCTACGCCACTATTCTACGTTAATTTTAAAGATCATTGAATATATTGTTTTATATTTTGTTTTTCGTTTTTTTTTCTTGTGATAAGCTATAAGATATATAAAAAACGGGGCGAGTGCGAGTCGGACTCGCGCACTGAGGGTTCCATACAAACTTACCTATGTAATTAGTTCGATTCCTGAATGGAGTCTCGAATATTTTTCCGAATTGCAAAAAGAGTTTATTTTTTGTGACTTATCAATTTTATTATTTTCAGATTCATTCTTATGCCTGTGCTATAAGTCCTTGCTTTATGCCAAATTTCAGGATTCTAGGTCAACGGGAAGTACGTACGCTATGAATTTTAATTCCCTTGAAAGTGTCGAAATCACATCATCGCATCATCGCTTATCTTTAGGTGAAATAGTGGCCAAATGGGCTCGCATTTGGCTAATAATATCTCCCGTATCTTTTTTTTCGTTAATTAAGAAGTTTAATTTCTTCACAGCTTCAAGGGAACGCAGACCAGAGTATATGGTTTTAATTTCAACTCGATACCTCCATGCGTTCCCTAGATTCCTTCCTGTCTTAGACAACAAAGTGATCCTATAAGGGTTCCGTTTTCTCTTTTTGAGGTATGGAACCCTAAAACTAAGTTAAAGTATTAATTGAAAAAAAATAAATACATGCTGGCAAAAAAATGCCCAGCATTCATGCCCACAATAACTCTGAACGGTGTATCAATTTAAGTATCTTGGGCATTATGTGGCTGACGGCCTTGATGATCAGGTGATTATATAATTAAGGGCGAGCATAGGGCACTATTGTTGGCACGCGGGTTTGCACGATGTTGTAAACAAAGTAACTTTATTTTTACGTTATGTACATTGTTCTCACATAATAGTAGCGATAAGAAACGTAACAGAGATATTTGTAATACATAACATGATTGAAAAAAAGTGTCCGTGGAGTTTCCACATTCTTATCCATAGATCTACGTTTTAGAATTTGCAATAAGCATCATTTTTCTGACTGACTTCCAGACATTTCAAAAGTACCTGTAAATGTTTTATTTGCAATAAAATGCTTTGAATCTTTAGCTAAAGCTTGCCAAGTGTTCTATTCTATACATGCAGCTTTGTGGATCGATTATGTCCAGCGGATCATCAGCTCCCTACGGGTGCAATATAATCAGAAGCGGCGCAAGGCGTGGGCGATGTGGGCCACCGCATACGGCCTTGCGGTCCGGGGGACCTCGCACCTGACTTGAAACTATATTACTTAAAAGCCTTGTCTCTAGTCATTTTCTATTACAGCCTGAGATTCTTGGTTCTTAATCATTTTATCGTGAGACAACAAATGTACTGTTTGTTATTACTTAGTGTAGGAATGGTAATTAAAACAACCTATCTACGCTGTGTCTTCCGGTACGCGGTCGTCACTCCAAATCCTTTCGGCCCCAACGGCCATCTGTTCTGCGAGTAATGTGCCCTGCCCATTGCCACTTAAGCAACGTTGGAAGGCCTCCTACAAAGTGGACCAATGACTTGGTGAAGGTTAGGTTTCCGATGGATGCGAGACTCTCAGAACCGTTCATTATGGCGATATTTGAGGGAGGCCTATACCCAACAGTGGATGCTTTAAGTTTACGTCAGGCTCGCACTGTTCGATTTTGATATATTTGAAGAAATTCCGTCTTCTTACGCTACCAGAAGGCCTCGCAAAATGTACCATGCCCACATCAGATTTAGATCTTACCCCGCCACTGAATATAATAAACGGGTAATAAAACGGTTTAAAGATGCTGTTGGGGTGGTCCCTTTTCTGCAGTTCATCTACTCAGAGAGACGCAGGGTCACGTTGATGGCTTCGATGCCATCTTTAGATAAAAATCCGCCTCAATGCTCTGCAGAGTTCGTTATTGCCATCAACCGTGAGTTGTTATTGAGAAATGTTAATACACATCTTTCTCTATATATTTTGGATACACAGCTATCTTGTGGATATCCAGATATATAATATAGCTGTGTATATGCCAAAATATCTAGATTTATATCATATAGCCTAGATAATAATGTTATTAGCGAGGAGTGGCAGGCAGGGGTGGGTTTTTAGTCAGTAAAAAACCGGCACTATCTCTCGCTCCGCCTAAGAGCGGGGGATGTCATATGATGATTTTCCCACCCAAAAAATAAAAAAAAAAACACTCGCAAAGGTGAATTTAATTTGAAAACGTTGATCTCCATGGAAAAGAACGTGCAAAAAGATCCAAAGTTGAATGACCTGATGGATAATTGTAATAGATAAGCTAGTTTCCAATTATTTGTACTTACTTACAAATTTTAAGCTCAAGGAAATTCTTCTCTCGTCATGCTGTGGCTACATTATTATTATTATCTTTATTTATTTTTTATACATATTTTATATATTTTTAAATATTTCTTAAAACAAATATAAAAAAAAAACATTTAAAAATATAAATAATAGTAGCCCACCGGCATCGGGAACAGGGCCCAAGCTGCCGGCGGTCAGGGCTCCTGAGAGAGAAATCTCCTAACGATGCCCGCCGTGTCCAAGAGTACTGCTTTCTGGATCAGGACCTTGATTCAGCCGCCTAACGAGAGCCTCCTCAAATGTTGTTCGAGGCTCTTGGCTATTAAGCCATTGGCCGTTACGACTATCGGCACAATGATTGCTCTATCCACTTCCCACATGTCGACAACCTCGCGAGCTAAGTCAAGATACTAGTTATTATTATTATTATTTATTTATTTCGAGTACCAAAGACTCATTTTAGTTCCATAATCCCATACAGACAATACATATAATAAAATTACATACAATGAAATGTTAAAATCAAAATTAAGTTAGACTGCATTGGATTATCATTAAATTACATTGGATTGTCATTAAATTAAATTGAATTTTATTACAACGTCAGTCAGCAGTAGCAGCAGCAGCAGTAGCAGTATTATTGCGCGAATATACATCCGTGTGCGATGTTCTTGTCTGCATTAGCAGTCAATCGCATTTTTATGCCCACGACAAGCATTCTTGTTCTGTCGAATACTTCGCGATTCGACGAACTACTCTGCCACGATTATCATGATAGCGGGAATATTCGCCGAATCCCGATTGTGTAACCACAGCATTAGGTATAGATTTTCAGGTTTCACATCTCCTTGTCGACCAAGAAGACGTTGAAAGTTTGATGCCGAATAACTAATAAAAAGCAAGATTTACATTTGACAAGAAATTATTAGCTGTCAGGTCAAATTTTGATACAGTATAACTGTAACAAGATTTAACAAAAGCCATAATATGAAGAGTTGAAGGTGATACCGTGAACAATATCACAAAAATGCAACCCACAAAACAAATACAGTATAAAAACTAATATACCGGAAACCTTTGACTGTACAGTCTAAGCTTCAATCCCAACCAGCATCTATCAATCAAATGTCTTCTCCTGGATCCTATAATTTTCTACGAGCTATCTTTAAGAGGATAAGAACCCCAGCAAAAACCACAGTAGATAATTCACCTGATATTAAATCAAGACCAAAGAACGAAAGGGAGTATAAGAATGGAACAGAAACTCTGTCCGGGGTGCGAAGAGCCCGTAATAGATAAGCTACCACCTTGTCCCTTACAATGCAGAACTGTACAATGCAAGGCGTTCCAAAAAAAGGTTTGTGAACTTTCTCTTATAACCTGGATAAACATAATAACATGAGAAGTACTTCTAAATTTTACGCATAGTATATGACAAACACATAGGCTCTTATTAAACTATTGCGCTTCACCATCAACGAATTATATACTATACGAAGTGTAACTGCTTACTATCAGGTGGGATCGAAGGTAAGCACTAGTTTATTTAATTTAAAAGAAAATCATCTGCTGAAAAATCTCGCTCTTTGGCGGTGTGTGAGGTAATGTCAGACTTTTACCTACTGATTAAAAACTTACTCCTGTTCCTTCGTTGCCTTTCGTATCAGGGCAGAGTCTTCTTTTCAGAATCAAACCTTTGGACCCAGTAGGCTTCAATCCTGCTGGGCCCCTACGGTAGCTGACATCTCCTTGAGGCGCGCGTGGGACACAACGCGTCGTCAACGACTTGGGCTCGGTCCGGACGGTTAACAGACAGTCGGACAGTGAGCTACCCACTGCTCGCCGTCCGCGAGCCCGCGCCTACGGTGGCCGGAAATCGGGATCGAAATCCCTAGGCTAGGGTGCGAGGGCCATTGTCTCGCGCGTGAACGTGCGGCCTCCTCGATTTTTTGCCAGCATTACTGCTTCGCACAAGGAAGCGACCGACTGCCACCACCTCGCTCCAGACCATGACAAGTACCAAGGCCCGGCGCGAGAGATCGCCGCCACCGATCGCCCCCACGAGAATACGGCGGTGCTCTACCCAGGCGGGGCACACCTCCACCGTATACTCCACCGTGTCCTCCGAGTGGTCCACACAAGGTGACACCCGGGCGTTTCTTCCGCACGAATCCGGTTCAGGAACCTCCCGAACTTTCCATATTCGGAGAGGACCTGCGCCATGCGAAAGGTAAGGACTCCGTGAGGTCTTTCCAGCCACTCCTCAATAAAGGGACTTACCGCCATAATTATGGCATGACTTCCTGCCCTCGTCAACACGTCTTTCTTCCATTCAAGTTTTCCTCCTATAAACCGTCACGCTACCACTAACTCCCTTTTTTTTCCTTCTCACACAATTTTTCCATCTTTTCTTTAGCCTCCCTCTCCATCCAGATCATTGAATCTCTTTATAGTAAAACGCTCCACGAGGATACGGCCTAAAAGTTAAAAAAAAAGGTAAACGTTTCGGTAATCATCTTTTTTTTTTCATTCTCCAGCCTGTATACGACTTCGAAACAATGCCCATTGTGTGGGTAATTGGTGGACCAGGCAGTGGCAAGTCGGAGCAGAGCAGGCGAATGTCGAACATGTACGGACTGAACCACTTGTCCGTCGGAGAGATGTTACGAGCTGAGGTGGCTAAGGGCTCGGACAGAGTCAGGTGCTTCAATTCTGTCATGGGACGAGGTACTGTTCCTATATATTAGGCTACATTTCTACCTTTTCTGATGTGGCAACTTATCAAATAACGTGAAACGAGAGGGAGAATCTGACTTTTACTGACTGGAACCCACCTGTCAGCCTACAGTTGTCCTTTGCGTTTTAGGGCCGCAGTGACATTTACGGTGTACTTTAACTGGGTTGACAATGGAACTGGCATGGTATTCTTAGAACCCTCAAAAACATTTCGTTAACATCGGCAAAAAGCATTTCGGTTTGACTGGAAGCTGATCACAAGGAAATGGAAAAATGCATTGAAGGCATTTTGTTAGCTTGAGCTTTTTGTGAAGGAGCTTTCGTCCGCAGAACTGCGAGTAGATACTCAAGTACTCGTACTTAAATTGTGATCGATAACGTCATTAGCGGCAGAAATAATCTGCTGCTAATCAGAAAGCTTTCAGGAATCTCTAGAATGAATATCTACTTTTATAAATACGAGTATTAAAGTAATTCTATCTATGTATCTGTTTGTTACCTCTTCACGTTTTAGGACGGGTTTCTGAATTGAGTATTTTGAATAATGCTAAAGTAGAGTTTAAGGCTAAAGTAGAGTTTGAGAAATACTCAACTTCAAATCCTTAAGTCAGAAATCGGCGGTTAATGGCTGAAACATATCTTGGAAAATAATGACTATATTGGTCGTTTATTACCTCAAAAGTATGTTCCTTTGGAATAATTTCAACTTTGCCACCGGAATAAGCTTGCAGTTAAAAAGTTACTTGTTATATATTAATTTATTTTGCAGGTGGACTAGCCCCTAACGACTTGGTGTTGGCATTTCTAAAGGATGCGATTCTACAAGGTGCTGCGAATGGGGCTCGTGGCTTCATCATCGACGGCTTCCCTCGCGAAAAGTCACAGGGTCCATCGTTCGAACGATTTGTGGCACAAGCCAGTGTAAGCACCATGTTGGTTTAAGTAATAGTCAGACTTATAGATCAACCTTATTTTTGTTTTCGGAGAGACACCTCAAGATAACGCCTGGTCTATCGTAGCTTTTACCTTATAAGGCTACCCCGAAATACCTCTGTGTTACCACATCCCTAAAGAGATTGCTAAGGGATTTCTCCTAAATAACGGAGTGACCAGATGGTTGCAAACCATCGTCCCAACCAAGGTGACCTTGCTAGTTTCAATCCTCGTAGACAGCAGTTGTAATCCATGACTTCAACGCCCTTGGTTGGAAAGCGCGTTTTCCGAACCACCGAACGTGTTGGCGCGTGGTTTACATCCATGTAGCCACAACACAAACCAAACACATAAACCAAGGTCACCTTGGTTGGAACTCTAGTTTGCAACCGTCTGGTCACCCCTTTAAAGAACATCGAATTCCTTCGAAGCATTGTCACTTTCACTTCAATTATAATTTACTTGAATTATAATATGTGTAACACAAAAAAGTGTGACTATGTAGGTATTGTACAAATTTAAAATCTTGGTGGCTTTCAGTGGTGATGAAATAAATTACTCAAAGTAATCCCCCTGGTTAGATTTGAACCCGCGACCTACAACTCGTAAGTCGGGGCCGTTGCCACTCGGCCACCACTGCTCTACGTCTTAGATGCAGTATTTCAATGTTATTACAACATTTTAACAGCTCATATTATATCTGGAGGCGTCGGCAGAGACGATGTTCACTAGAATTAGAGATCGGAAGAAGACACCAAGCCGTATCGACGAGACCCCAGATGCTATGAAACTTCGCTTGGAAACCTTCATGCAGCACCATGACAGCATTTACGAACTCTACAAATACAGGCTTGTAAAGGTATAAAACTGATTTTTATTATTATAACTAGCGACCCGCCCCGACTTTGCACGGGTGCAATGCTGATACTACCGCAACCGCTATGTCCCTGCATTTTAAACCTGTAATAACTTCGAAAATATTCATTTAAATTACATGCTGTAAAAGGCAATATTGATCTATATTAAATGCACAATATTTTAGGGTACTTAATTGGATGAGGATTAATTATGTATTGCTTAAAATCGCTTCGTAAATAAGCCATTATTTCTCGTAATAAGTAAAGGATAAAACATGTTTATTGTGGGTTATCCCTAAGAGATAGACATATACTATTGCGGACGTTTTTGTAGACCCTTTTAAGGTGTACAATCCTGCCCCCCTAGCCAAGTTACAATCTTATCGTTCGCGCCGAATGCCTATAGTAGGCCACGCCTCCGATTACTTTGTTCTGACGTCATCTCAACGCTCAGTCACGTGGTCAGAACAAAGGAATCTGAGGCGTGGCCTATTCGAGGCGTTTGACGCGAACGAAACGATTGTAACTTGGCTAGGGGGGCAGCTATGTGTTTTGTCCCTTGTTTCCAGGGCGGAATTCACCGAGCGAGCCAAACGTTAAAACGCGATTTGTTTTATTGATGAATTCCGCCCTTAGTTTTGTAATCACAGCACATTTTAAACTAAATTTTTACTTAAAAATTTAAACTTAATCTTTAGTCTTAGTTTAAACCAGTACTTAAGCATTTGTTATACTAAGACGGACCTGTATATGAATATTATACTTACTATAAATTACCCTACATTCTAATTCAGATCAACGCGAATGGTACATCGGAACAAGTCGCCGGTCAGATAAGGGGAGTAATGGATGGGTTTATGAAACAGACCGATGCTCTTAAAGCCAAAAAAGCATTAGAAGCACAAAAAGCTGAAAAAGCTAAAAAACTTGAACAAGCTAAAAGAGATGCATATGTTAAACCAGCCAGAGCAGAACCTTCAAAAGACAGAAAATCTTCACAGCCAGGAAGTGCCAAAAAGACTGGAAGTACCACAAAAACAGGAATGGGCACAAAGAAAGGAAGTGCCATAAATACAGGAACTCCTACAAAGCCAGTAACTCCTACACAGCCAGGAAATCCGTCAAGGCCAGGAAGTCCGCCAAAGCCAGGAGGTCCAACAAAGCCAGGAAGTGCTAAATCCAAATAAAGTTTTTACTTCAGTTACATTTTCTTCATTTCAGACTATTTCTGCCAATCTAAATGTTCGGCCACACTGGAAGCGCGGGTGCGGGGGGGGGGGGGGGGCGCGGCGTGGCCACAGTATAAATATTATTCTCTAGTGTGGAGCGGCGCGGCAATATTAAAAAAAGTTTGAGCTGGCATGTCTGTTTATTGCCACGCAAATCGCGCGCGTTTCCGCTCCCGCGCTGCTACCTGCACCGCGCTGCCATTGTGGCCGAGCACTATAGGCTAAAGATACAACCTGATTTCAAACTTTATTCGATGACATTGATCGTGTCATTGTATCGTTCAACACGATACGATGGCATGTTAATCCAATGTTTGGTCTACCATTCAACTAGACTGTGGTTGATCGTCGTCAAAACATATTGGATATTCCACATTCATTTATAATGAAACAATGACCGACCGTTACCACCAGGAGTCTCATGACCAGATCGTCCGCGTCTGGTCATCAGACTCCCGCATCTCCTTTTTTGTCGTCAAATAATTTCTCTCCCGCTCTGGGTGGAGCCGCGTGTAAAGCTTGAACTCACGAAGCGGTTTTCACCCATGTCCATCGCTATTGCGGGCCCGTACCTTCTGTAGACTGTAGATATTTATGTGAAAAATTAAAGCAAATTTCAAGACAGTTTTACTCCCGCGGCTTGCGTGGTTGTTTGCGGATCCTGCTGCACCGGTGGGCAACTAGTAGCACCGCGCGAGTCGCGAATGTCCGCAGCCTCGACGGGTTAAGCCCGCAGTGGCCGGCAAAGGGTACAGAAATCCGACGATCAGTGGATGCACCCAGAACTCTTTAGGCCTTCTTTTTTAATTATTATGTAAAGTCTATCGCAACAGCTCGTTTCTGGTTTATATCCATGGCGGTCTGGAGCTCAACTGATAATTACCGCCTGTCTTACGATAGTTACCCGCCAAGTTTGCGAGCGATAATCGCACAAAGCTTTGGTCTCGTGAGTTTAGAAATAAAACAGCTGTTCCTCCACCGCGGTAGGTGCTTCGCGCTTCGTGAGTTCTTAGCCTTAGACTTGTATTGATTAAAACCCACTTGTGTTCCTTCAGTCGCTCTTTGCATTCCATGGTCACGGTTAATTTTACGGACAATCCCGCAGCCTAGCCTTACAGGGTCCCTTAAGTTTTGCCGACATCTCTTTGAGGCATGAACCTTTTTGAATCAATCTCTTTAGCCCATATTCAACGATCGACGGTGGGTCAAATCAAGGTAAATTGAGTCCTAAGTCAATCGGACAAATAACCGAATGCAAAAAGATCTTTTTTATGAAAATTTGTGCATTACTTTTCAGAAGTTTAATCAATCTCTCCAAAAGGAATCCTCGCAAAGGTCAGACAGTACTTAACGCCGGAACAGCTGCTCAAACTTCATCAAGCGCAAGTTAGATCGCGTATGAAGTACTGTTCTCATCTCACCTTCATATTCTCTTCTGCTGCATTTCATCTTTGGGGCGGATCTGCCCGATACCAGCTTGATGCACTTGAGGCAATTGAGAGGCGAACCAGGAGGATCATTGGCGTCGAGTCGAGGCTTCAAAGTCTTGAGCATCGACGCCGAATTGCTAGCCTGTCGGTTTTCTACCGGTTGCAATTCGGAGAGTGTGCGTCGGAATTGTATAACATAATTCCACCTAGCCCATTCCACCATCGGACCACCAGGCGTAGGTGCGCCACCGGTATATGGTTGATATATCATCCCATCTATACGCACAAAAAGTTTTGGGAACACATTCATTATACGTACAGCTAAGGAGTGTAATTCCTTGCCGGAATCTGTGTTTCCTGATGGCTACAACCTGGGATTCTAAGTCAAGAGTGAATAGGTTAGTTACTTCTAGGTTAGCGCGCACCATCGTCGACTGAATCCTCGCTTTCCATCAGGTGAGATAGTGGTTAAGCGCGAACATATAAAAAAAAATGCTTGGTAAATTTTAGGATTGTCGCAATGACCCTGCCTGAGTCATGTGCCAAGCCTTGTTCTTCATAGATTTTCACGATATTTAACAACACGGGTTTCATAATCCGTAAAGGAAACCAGTCAACCCTGTCACGCCTTCACGTTCTACCCTCGACTGTGAAAAATCAAAGGATGATTTCCCACTTCAAAAAAATAAAAAAAAATTACAAGTGTTCGCTTTTTAAAAGATGGGAAAGCATGCAATTACTCCCACCTGCTCTGGTTGGAGCTAAAAAAAGTATTTGACTTTTATTGCCCTTTGGGTTCCATGACTAAAAACTCGAAAATCCTTTCGACTGTTAAGTGAGCACCAGTGGTTTACTTAAGAAAAAGCCTCTCTGCATTTAATTCAAGTAAGGGCCTGCGCACACTTAAGACAAGACTGTCTTAGACAGAACTGTCTACGACGTCGCAGTCTTGTCTCCGACAAGACTGTTTTGTCTACGTCACGGCGCACGCTAATGGTTCATTTCCTACGAATTTTAATATTTTTTTGAAAATGTGCTACTCTTTCTCTACTAAAACTCTTTTGTATAAAGCCACAGCTCGTCTTTTCACCGCTTTTGTGGTATAGGCAGTGACCAGCAATGTGCTACTAGCGATGTGCCAAGTACGTCTTGACTAGAGTCACCGACTCGATTCTTGCTTTGGACTTACGAACTCAAATCGATTCCGGTATACGAGTCAGGAAGAAACAATCTCTAGTTAGGTTGACGAGCTCGTATTCGATCTCTGTTTACTAAAGAAATGAAGTGAGACTGAATAATATTAAAAAAAAATCTTAATCGGTCCACAATCAAGAAATCGGGGCACAATCAATACATTTAAAAAAAATACATTCATCCGAACATAGCATAACCTCCTTTTTCAAGTCTGTTAAAAACAACTCTCACTAAGGCTTCTGCAAGAAAAAGTTACATGAACCTGACGATACATTTTATTAATAAAGTCAGAAGTATGATTCGAATACCGTTAAAAACCGACTCGAGTCGACTCGATCAACCAAAATGGCGACTCGGCCACATCATTAGGTGCTTTCGGTGAATACCTTCAACAGAGTAAAGCTACATGAATATGAATCATTCAATTTATTAACTTTTAACAAAACATGCGATCTTACTCTAGTCGGAATCGTGTAGCCTTCACACGCACACGTCACACGCCACAGCCTGCTAGAGTCGATTTTGTAGGAAAATACGAGGGAAACTGTGGGAGGATATAACCCTACTCCTGATCCTCTATTTAGTGTACCCAGTAAAAAAAGTTGTCCATCTTACGTTTCACTAAAAACTGATAAATCAAAACTGCAGTCTGTAGACACTACAATTTCAGGGCTAGTGTATGTATATCCCTACATGAACAGGTAACATTGGGATATAGGTAACCCTGAAATTGAACCGTTCGCCTAGGGATCTGGCGGCGTCACCTAACGGCATTGCCATGGCCGAATACTGGGCCAGACAAATAAAAAAAAAAACTAGATTTGCCATCGACGCGCTAAAAGGAAGGAAATTTTTTAAAAATCGGTGACTAGTGCAGACTGCGGTGTGTGCTGCTCACGTACTAAGTGACTACAACTTTGGTAAAAGCGACCAACGATTTATTGATATACCTAAACGTAAGAGGTTGATCAAGTTTACAAAGAACGCTGTCTTAGCTCAAGTCTTAGTCATCCAGTACACGATAGAGCTCACTTTAATATCCCATCAACAAATTACTAGTACTTAATATGCTTAACTTCTACGTAGTCTTAAACAAAAACATCTCTTATGACGAAGAAAACTGGAAATCATACAGATATTATATGATCCAACAGAAGACCGACCCAAACTTTTCAAAATGGAGAATATTCTTTCGATATGATTTTGTATTATGTTATCGGCCAAACCTGATTTTAAGATGAACTAGTTTATCTTAGGCCTAACCCACGATACTAGTTCAAGAGCATGTTAGAAGGTTAAAGTCTCCCACTTTAACCTTCTACCATGCTCCGCTCCGCTTTCCGGGGCGGAGTAGAGCTGCCGCCTTAGCCTTCGTGGTTATTTTTTTTTGTATGGATATCATCCAGAAATAGGAGTCTGCACTTGTAGGGAGAACTGGTTTTGCCTAGGTGAAACTAGACCATCTCTTAAAAACAGGTTTGGCTAGTAACATCTACACAAAATATATGTCAAACTTATTTTCTAAACAAAATAATCAAAATCTATAATAAGTTAGCACTTTGTAGTCTACTGCTAGTTTCTGATCGATAAATGAAAGACGATTTACTTAATCTTAAAGTTAGATAACAAAAAAGTTCGTTAGCATAATCCACGAAGAACTAAACGGGTAGCATGGCTTCTTCTTGCTCCTTCTCCCTCTGGCGAACCGCTACAGCAGTCTCAACCAGGAGATACAGGCACTTGAACTTGTCCTGCTCAACCTCCGACCTGCGCGTGCGCGGCACCACCTGCAGTTACCACCCCATATCAATTTTGGATATAAATAATTCTAGATAAACAAAATTTTAACCTCAATTCGAGCTCCCAATTTTGGTTAATAAGATAAAATTATACTAGTAATAGCTCGTCTTGTTTTAGAATTAAAATTTTAACAAAAACACAAAAAGAAACTTCTCGAAGTCAAAAACTGTCAGGTGATGCCGGTATTAAAACACCCCGCGCCCCTAATGTAAGTAATAAAAACTACTTGCAATGAAAACCAAAAAGTTTATTATAAAAGTTTATTTACACAACAAACATAAATTCGTCTCTAGGCTAAAAACAAAACAAAAACACTAACATCACTTAAGTAGTTCTCTTATGAAATGAAAACTTGATTGTAAAGGAAACTAAGTAGGTATAGTGTTTTAACACCGACGTCGCCTACAGTTGAATATGTACAAAAATATAGTAAACTTGGGCTACAACATCCTTGTCACCGAAATTATATGTTAAAAAACTCGAAACATATTTTTTTTTTAAACAAAGAAGCATATGAATTCCAAATTAAATTTTTGACAAATTAAACTTCTTTTTCTTCGGCTAAAATTACCAGAGTACGTAAACGGAACTGTAAGTATCAATGATATCTCAATCTATCGTCCCGTAAGGCACGCGTAGTGTCTAAGTGTGGCACCACATATCTGTGGTGGCTACTTCGAGCTCAACGGCGACGGGCGGAGGTGGCGGTGGCTGCGGGGGCGGGCTCACCTGCATGCGACGCGCGCGCAGCGGGTGCGGCAGCTGCGGCAGATGCGCGAGCTGCGGATGCGCCAGCGCCTGCCAGCCGTCCTCGCTGCTGGACACCGGCTCGGGGCCCTGACCCGCCATGCCCTCCGTCGTCGTCACGGTCACCACAGAGCCCGTGCTGATGAAGTGACGAAACAAATAATTGAGGAAGCCTGGATGCTCGGCTTTGATCAGTCAGACTTAGTGTCCCAATTCCTGAATATTTACTGCACAAGGGAAGTAGATACGGAAGGAGGGGCGATGGACAATGTTTACAAAATTGATATATGGTGTTGTACCAGCGTTCGACTATTGCCCGCGCGGCTCTGGAGCAGAACTGCTCTGAACTAGTGTCTTGCGGCTCGTTGACTTGTTCTACCATGTCTTTGGTCGCTGATGCTCTGCTGTGGGAGGGAAAAGGAATCGTCGCAGTGACTTTCGACGTTAGGGGGTCGATTAAGGTTGAAAAATAATTTGCGCAATGTCAGATCCTTTTTAATGAACCCGGGATGTATAGCTGAATGGTAAATTTTGTGCTGTAAGATAGAGGCCTAAAGAAAACATGAGGAAGACAAAAACCTGCTCTTGATTCAGACAAATTCCTCAGTGACAAAATCAAGCAGTAGGCAGATTAAATGGTAGTTGGAACTCTTGTTAGGAGAACAGCACTACAGTGAGTCTTCCAGTATTATATTATCAATATGAGTTTAAAGGACTTACTCCCTTGCAGCTGGATGCAGATCGTGGTCCTCCGGTCCGTACCGGATGACAGACTGCCACACGGAGGGGTCGTACTTGACCTCCTCCTCACTGATGGTGCTGGAGTAGCCCTCTTCGCCGTCTCCGAGCTCGTCACCGTCGCTCCGGTAGACCAACAGTCCGTCACCGTAGTCGTGGGCACGGCCGTCCGGACCATTCTGTGGGTACTACTTTGATTACCTAAGGGCTCTTTCGTTTTAAGTTACTAGTCCGTTCCTGAATCTACCTATACGAATGGATAGCTGACGTCAATTCACAATTTCTTGTGTTGTAAATCTCGACGTGCTAAAGTGCCTTTTTATTGTTGTTATTATTAAAATAAATGACAAGACTTTCTTTTTTTTGTTTAATGTATGAACCATCCTCGAGCTGGATAGATAGATGATCTTACACCATGGCCACTGTTTGCGGATGACAAAGAACAGGCTTGAAAATGGCTATGTCTAGCAGTGGACTACTGCAGGTGGAGTTAATTAATTCAGAATTTTTTATTACATGGTCAGGAGTTCTCAAGAATCGGCACTGTTGAACGTAAAAACGACGAACATAGTCTTTCAAAAGGCCCCAATGTCACCACTTCCTAAAAGAAAAAGTGGCGCAAAATACACTCAGACTCACCTGCAATACTTGTATGTAAAGCAAGCAATGGGTTTTCAAGAATTTTAGAAGATTTGGTTGTACAAGTAAACCTAGCTCGCAACCTGCATATAGATTTATGCCCCGAACTAAGATTTTGACCTTTTTTTGGTAGACATATCTAGATACTAATTGTTCATAAATCGTTTCAAATATATATAGTACATACAATTTAGAAAATTCAGAGGGAAAAAAAGTGAACATTTATTTAAATTTTTTTCGTTAGTTTTCTCGATAACCATTTCTTTGTTTAATTTTGGGAAGCGTACGAGAACCATAATCAACACATAATTTAATTTTCATGGAAAAAAATACCAAATACATTGGAATTGCGTGCCGTGGGGCATTTGATTTTGTAGAATTTAGTACATTATACTAAAATATAGTACGGTACTATAAAATATAGCATAGGTGACAACCCTGCTCCGAACCCTAGGCTGTTTAGGAAGTTTTAAAGACTGTCTTTTACAAACCTCTACAACAATACCGTCCCACGCCGCTACATTAACGCCGTCTCCTGCAGCCACGCCCAGACCTGAAGTGGAGGCCCCGCCAAGACCGACCATTGGCCCCACTCCTGACAGGGCCCCTGGTTGTTTGCGGCCCCGTCGTGAGATGGTGTAGTGCAGCGGATCGTGACCCTCACGCCTGATCATCTCGGGTAGGATGCGGCGGCGGGCGTTTATGAACCAGTTGCAGACCTGACAGAACGCATATTCTTCTCTAAATGCAATAACTATGTAGTTTTTTTAGGCCTACTGTCCACGGACACGTAGCTTCATGACGCGTATTCGTCATTATACGCTTGATGTACGCCTGTGTGAACCTTACATGCTAAACTATGAAACACTCTCGAAAAAGCAAAGACAACAAGAAGCCTGGTGTGGTGTGCCAAGCGTATAATAACGAATACGCGCCTATGAAGCTACGCGTCCGTGAATAGTAGGACTTAATATAGTTCTATGAATCTAGTTCGTTAATGTAATAAAACGTTAACTGCTGAACTAGGTTCATACGAAAATCGCTGAAAGTAAACGGTGAATATTCCTTCCAAAAGCACACAATTTTTTGGGAGCACTTTCATTATGATAGCTATAAATCAAAGCGCCCACAAAGGCGAGAAGCGGTCACGATCCGGGATGGAAAATTTCGTAATGTTGGAGCTTGAGTTTTATGCAATCTGTTACACAGAAAGCGAGCACGATCAAAATCAGATCACTTTCGGGCGGTGGTTTCCCTCTGTGGGCGCTAACCTTTGATGGGGAAGTTAAAAGTGAATAGGTTACTTTTGGGCAGACGATCTTTATAGATACCCACATTACTCTTACAATCAGGTAAGTATAATTGTCATACTTGATTCTATCACGAAATCATCTAATGACATCTTTCCTTTTTTGCCTTCATTCCAGAACCCCGGGGTTCTCTTTCGCACAACCCATGGCCCCAGTAGGCTGCGACCCTGCTGAGCCCCTACGGTTTTGCTGACATCTCCTTGAGGCATGCGTGGAACAATACTCCCCGTCGACGACTTGGGCTCGGTCCGGACAGTTACCGGACGGTCGTACGGCGAGCTACACATTGCTTGCCGTCTTCAAGCCCGCGCCTACGGTTACTGAAAATCGGGAACAGGATCCCGGTGGCTGGAAATCGGGATCAGGATCCCAGCGGCTGGGTCGTGATGACCGTTCCCTCGCGCATGCGGCCGCCTCATTTGCTAGCATTACTGCTTCGTATAAGGAGGCGACCAATTGCCACTCCTCGCTCCAGACCATACTGTATACCAAGGCCCGGCGCGAGGACACTACCGTGCTCTGCCCAAGTGGGTCACACCTCTACCGTATGCTCCACCGTGTCCTCCGGGCGGTTCACACAATGATGACACCCGGGCGTTTCTTCCACGCAAATCCGATGCAGGAACCTCCCAAACTTACCATGTCCGATTCTCACCGGACTCGCAGGTTCTCACCTGCATCATGCGAAAGGTGAGGACGCCGTAATTATGGCGTGCCCAAATCTTCGGAATCTAAGATACAACTTCGAGAAATCATGCAATTACCTACCTATAGTTTTTGTTTTTCGTCTTTTTTATTTACTGAAATCTGCTAATAAAAAAAGAAGACAATAATACTATCCCTCTCACCTGTAATACAGTTAAGTTTGCCTCCTGGCTCAGCGCCAATTTCTCAGCATCGCTGGGGTAGGCGTTGTACCGATGGTCGTAAAGCCATCTCTTCAAGATCTTCACCGAATGCTTGGGTAGGTTCCCGCGACGCTTGCGCACCGAACCAACTATCACCGCCTAGGTGATGAGTAAAAAAAGAAGAAGAATATTTTGCTGAAAAGATTGATGTTGCAAAACTATTAATCTAGTGATAGCAGAATGTGACCATATTTTTTTATTCCATATCTTTCACACAATGCCATCTAGTCCCAAACTAAGCAGAGCTACGAGTACTAGACAACTGATAAAGAAACTTAGATATTTCTAAAGACATAATTAAATTTGTCAAAAAATGAAAGAAAAAATACGCAGAAAGAATACTCTCAATATATTCCATCATATTATTTAACGCGTCAAAAACTTTATTTATTTTTTTAAAAGATCTCATCATCATCATCATCATCTTCCTGCCCTTGTCCCATCTTATTTGGGGTCGGCGCAACACGTTTTTTTCTTCCATTCTATCCTGTCAAAAGTCATACTATCACTAACTTCCTTTTCTTTCATATCACTGACTATGTAATGAATTATTATTTTATTTTTTCTTTCAGTTTCGTCCCAAGTAACATTCTAGGGTATTTCTCAAACGTCGAAACGGGCCTTATATTTTTGAACGAGTTTACCTATTATAGATAAATTACACCCAGGCACAAAACAAATGATCGTGCTCATCACACAAACTTGTCTTGGGTGGAAATCGAACCTCCGAACTACGGCATAACAGACAGGGCCACTAACCACTAGATTAACAGGCCAGTCCCAGTACAAAAATAGAGAACAAATTCAAATATTATCATAAATGGTGCTAGAAGTGAGGTAAGTAGCGTGGTGCAATATATAGGTGATTCCGAAAGCGATCCGGTGCTCGTGGAACAAACATTTTACTCTATTGCGGTGGC
This sequence comes from Mythimna vitellina, assembly GCA_949316375.1. Taxonomy (NCBI): domain Eukaryota; kingdom Metazoa; phylum Arthropoda; class Insecta; order Lepidoptera; family Noctuidae; genus Mythimna; species Mythimna vitellina. The sequence goes on along the minus strand of OX438691.1, from coordinate 3,073,339 downwards.
TGGGGTCTATGTGACCAAAAGCACGTGGGTGCGGTGCGGCGATGAGCGAAGTGAACCAGTCGCGATCTGGTAGATTGAAATTTTGGCGCGAACTCTTGCGGTGCGGTGACTTGTTTTATATATATAAATGGCGGCTAAAGCGACGACTTCACGCGCACAGAGCGCTCAGAAGTTACATCGGATCGCTTCGCAACCGTAATCGAGTTGAATCACACACGTAGGAGAACCGAATATTACCTGTGGGGGCGGTGGGGGGTGTCGCTGGTGCGTCATAGCGAGATGACGGGTGTCCGTATTCCAGTCCGTACTGTCCATTCTCTGTAGAATAACATAGTTTACATACAAGTTAGAATTTTAAAAAAAAGATAGGTAAGTTGCTCATTTTTGTCCCTATCCGATGGGGACTGGGAACTGAAACTATAAGATGTGCATCTTGTGTTATGTGACTAAGCAAACATTGAGCTTTAAGATAGAAAAACGGATCATAATAAAAGAAAAGAAAACTGCGTTTTACAACTCTACGCACTAGGTAATGCTAGAGCGCTTAGTGTCAGTGCCACACCACGCCTTCGGTTACGCGGTGGACGCTGGAAAAAAGACTCTTATGAAATTCACAATTTTTGTGCTCTTATTTCTGCGGAAACCCATATCGTAGTACAAGGACGTAACCAACCAATCGCTCCATCGACTACTCTACGATGGATCAATGGATAGACGCAAGATCTTGGTTTGCGTAGTAGGACCTGAACCGTCGATCGAAGACAAGACGACTGATCCATTCTGCAATAAATTGCTGGCATCCATCGATGATCAATTGATAGACATGGTAACACCCTAAGATAAACCAGTATAGTTTACAACACCCTCACACACTGCTGTCATGGTATAATCAACTGGCACAAAATCTCGAAATACTAGGTACTATTGCTTTGAAATTCTGGTCACACATACACACAATCAATATTCCATTGCAAGGAAATTGTCCACAAAGTGGAAGAGCGACAGGTGTGATATCAGGCGAAGAAACTTTTTTTACATTTTTTGATACTCATTTATGTTCGAAACGAGAAACTCTTCGTCTAAGTGGGCCTTAAAGGTGTGAAAAAAAAATATGACTTTGTTGAGGGCAGCGACTACGTTGATGACGTTGATGAAGCTGATCTGTAGGTAATGATGATGATGTGCGTTACCTGAGGTGGGAGGGTGTGGCGGGGGTGCGTCATGGCGGGATGGCGACCCTCAGCATCCCAGTCCGTGCCGCTCTCGTTATCCTCCGTCGATGAAGTCGACGGGAAACGGTCTCGCGCTGAACATCATACAGCAATAATTTTATAACAAATTCGAAACTTTGTATTTGAAGTCGTTTGAAAGAATTACTACTCGAAGAGAAATTTGTGGACTAACATTTTTTTTATTATTTGTATGTATTATAAAAGTAACTTTATCCGTTCAAAATAAAAAAATAGGTAGGTAACTAAGTAAAGGGGTGACCAGATGGTTGCAAACCAACGTCCCAACCAAGATCACCTTACTAGTTTCAATCCGTGTAAAGGTCGTGGCCAGATCATAGAAATTGATCACTTTTTTTATTATTATTGATAGGAGGCTAGCGTTTGACCACTATCTCACCTCACCACGATGGTAAGCGATGATGTGCCCAACGTAAACCGGCCAGATCGTTTGAACGTAAACATCTGATGATATGTCGATTCTCGTTTGGCCATATCATTGATGTAGGATTTCTAAGATAATGAAAAGTCTAAAGAAAGTAGGCCAAACGAGGATTGACATATCATCAAAGTTTAACGTTTAAAACGATCTGGCCAGTTTAACTTGGCCATATCATGAAGTGATCAATTGTGAAAAAACAATGATGACTCTGGTCACGATATACACAGCAGTCGTAATCCATGATCTTCAAGGCCCTTGGTTGGGATTCGTGTTTTCCCAACCACCAAAGGTGTTGGAGCGAGGTTTACATCTATGTAGCCGCAACACAAACCAAACACATAAACCAAGGTCACCTTAGTTGGAACGCTAGTTGGCAACCGTCTGGTCACCCCTTAAGAAAACTCTTAAAACTGTTGAAAGGGGGAATTGTGAAGTACCTACCTACCTAACAAACAGGATGCACAAACTACAATGCGATGTCATCGCCATTAGGTTGCGCACGTAGAAGAGTTAAGAGGTGGGAATATCAGTTCCCACCACGCGTCCACTCTTCTTCATACAATTTATATTAGTTATCTATGAGATATGCTAATTGCTGCTCCAATTTTGATGCGATTTTCAGGAAAAGATTTTATTGTGTTATTGTTTTTTTGTATTATTTTTAGTGTTATTATTTGTCAGTGGTGTTGTTACTTAATTTTTGTAAATGTTTACCCTGTCCACATTATGAGGTGTACCTACAATAAATTATATATAAATATTGTTTAACTAGCCCTTGCATTTTCTAATTAATTTCACAAAGCATGTAGGTACCTCATCATTAAGTAAAAATAGTGACCCTTAGTGACATCAGTGTGGTTAGTACAATACAACACAAATGATTATGGCTAGAAGTGTAAACAAAACAGGTAAAAACAAATATCCATGGAAAATTTGATGCGAATATTTTTGTACTTACAATTTTTTTTTTTTTTTATTAACCACCATTCAAAATAATACTATCAGAGCAAAAAAAATAAAACTATAATATTACCTCCAAATAATTTACTTTTTTATCGATATATAAAATATATTTTCTAAATAAAACGTTGTGAACTAATTCAAAACGCGCTTCAAACCGTTTTAATAGGTTGGATGGTAAAATAAATAGATAGACTAAGCAAAATTCTTTCTTTCTTGAACAGAAGTAAGTTATAGATCTACCGAACTCACTCAAACTTTAGGTAAATACTAATACCCACAATTTTGTAACAGACGGGGCTCAAATGTAGTATGTAAAACAGTGAGTTTTCAATACTTACGCAGTTTGATCTTCATAACTTTGATCACGGACCTAGGCAGCGTGGCGACTTTACCAAATAATCAACAAAGTTTAATTCCCGCCACCAAACTTCACGCTTTTGACATGAGCTGCCAATGAATTATGATATTTACAATTGACATCACAAAAGTAACTTGTGAAAAATTGATTCTGTAATAAACAAATTGGTTAAAAGATGATTAGCCAAAGACCGCTCTGTAGGGAATGAATTCGTTTTATTCATGTTTTGTTTTAAAAATCGATGCGCTTTTGTGACAATTGACAACGACGTGCACTGTCGCTTGTCATTTGAAAATTTTGCAAAAAAGAACCAATTTATTAGTGGCCAGTCCTCGTGGTGTAATATTGGAAATCATAAAGGTCATTTAAAGCTAAACTTTTTGAATGATAAAATGTTTAAAATACATAGATGTATAGGTCATCTACACATTTAAAAATAAAGTTGTAGTGTCCGTTATATTTTTCTTCTGAATACATAATTATGAAAGTATATTCGAAACTTATAATAAAAACGCATGAGTTGCGGACAGCGTTTTTAAAAGCGAATCTTCGAAACGCCTGGACCGATTTTAACGAGCCTTTACTGGTAGTTAGCTGGTATTATTAGGAGTTAACTACTTAGGCAACTTTTATTTTAGAAAAATAATTAGGGTTCCGTGCAAAGAAAAAGTAATTAGGGTACCGTGCAAAAAAAAACCTTTTTGAAAAGGTGACCAAATGGCGTCGTGCTGTTTTACGAGTTTAACGCGGACACAAAATAAAAGTGAAAAGGAAAAGTGCGGTAATAGGTTTCATCATTTTTCTATGTCGTCGAAGATAACAAATGTCTTTGTTCGAGTCTCTCATAAGTAATGCTTAGGACAACCACGAACTTAATTATTTTTATGGATACAAAAGAAAAACATCGAAAATCACCATAAATGGTCATAATTTCCTGACCCACCTACACTTAATCGTAGCCTTGTTATGGTCATGTAGAGAGGAGGGATGAAACGCATGTTACTAAAAGAGTTATAATTGTGTAGATAAATAGAGAAAGAGAGAGAAAGAGGCCTAAGAAAAGATGGATGAATCGTGTGAAGAGTGATATGAAAGAAAAGGGAGATGGTGATAGCTTGACAGGTGCATGGCCGGATCTACTTAATGGCTAAATGGGCTGCAGCCCAGGGCCCCAGGGATATAAGGGGCCCCCCAGTTCTCATTAAAAAACAATTTACAATACGGCTTAATCTATTTGACAAAACTTGTTTCAAAACAAATAGAGTACTACTGTTTAATTATGGTAGCAGTCATTGATATCGCTACTAATATGGGCGGGTCAATGGTTTACAACCGCTCAACGTTGGTGTTCACGTTCGGCCTGTGATCAAAGTACATATTTATTTATTATTCACTTTATTGTACACCTCGTAATGTGAACCGGATAAGTATTTACAAATACTAAGTATTCAATCGGCGGTCTTCTCGCACAGGGCAATCTCTTATAGAAAACCACAAGACGAAGTATATTTAGACTTTCAAGTTAGCTATAGTAACTCGTGATCTCTTGTTCCATTAGGACGACATTTCTACAGTGATCGGTCGTTGTCGAAAAGGTACACTCTAGGAAAAATATAAACTTATTTTGTTGGGTGGGCCCCCAAGTAGTGTTAGCCCAGAGACCAATAATTTCAGGATCCGCCTCTGGACAGGTGATAGGACAGAATGGAAGAAAAGTCGTGTTGCGCCGATCCAAAGTAATATGGGATACGGACAGGAAGATAACAATGACTTAATCGTATCCTACAAATTCTAAAAGTATCAAGGATGTGCCAAGTAGGTACTATCTACGGTAGCCCCTTAAAACGTTTTTTTTTTTGTATGGCTATTGAGCTGATTGCGACTACTCGCCAGTATCACGTTTAGAACGTTATTTTTACAGTAACAGTATGTGGCTTTTTCTTTTGCCTCTTACAGTTTTCAAAATTTCTTAAAATACACCGCACTGAAATAACACCAAAAAAAAAAATAGGTAATGACGAACATAAATTGTTGTGCCGACAGTTTCACCGCGAGATATTTGCAACATACATAGTCGGCCTTATAATGTTCCCACTGCTGGGACTCAGGCCTCCTCTCTAGGAGAGGGAAGGGAGGGATATTTGCAAACTTACCCTTAATTTCTAGAATAAAAATTATTCATATCGCTCAAAAGCAGCTAAATCGACCTTTTCTATTTGCAGGATTTACCAAATTTTAAACATTTTTATTCTGTTTTTGCCTTTTTAGGTATTTTTAAGGTGGGGCTTATTTTTTTTTTTATTGTTGATAGAAAAATGAAATCTGACCAACGAAAGCTGTTCTAACAAAAAGGAGGCCAATATTAAAAAAAAAAATAAGCTGTTCACCCTGACTGTACGCTGCTTAATCGGAGTTGATACTTTTGATTATTCATGAAAATAATATGAGATACATCTATGATGCATGTTTATTTAACAATTAGACACGTGATATTTATTTATCACAAATGAAAAATTTTTTCCAATCCTTAACCATTCGACTGCTATCACAATTTCAAAAAAAAAAATCTAAATTTTTTTTTTGTAACTTTGTTAAGGTAGATAGCCTAGGGTAGCCATCGAAATCCAAATTTTCTCAAGTTTTTTTGTATTTCACAGGTCAGTGTCAGATTGTGGTGGATGGTGGGTGGTGATGGTATACATAATATTGAGGTATTCTAGTTTTATCTGCTCATTTTCGATACCTCCTAAAAAGTATAATTTACCGTAAGTAATATTGCAATTTGTTACTAATAGTCAAAAAGTATCAAAATTTTATAAAACATATTAAAAACTAACCTGGAAATGAAATGATTGAATCCAATCGTCGCATTTTCTCTGCTTATGTATTTCTATTTAATTCACTTTTCACGTCTTTAAATTTGTCAATCATATTAAATAGAAGCTTCTTCTGCTACTACGGTTACAAGCCACTTGTGGCCGGTGGCTGCTACTTTTTTAACCCATACGCGCAGTATAATAATGGAATCTGACGAAGAAGGTTTAAATGCGCGAGTGGCTTGTGATGGCGGTCTGAAACGGCGTTTAGTGGCTAGTGCAAGCCATAAGAAGCGAGCAGCGGCGATTTGAAGCATATAGCGGCCACCAGCATCAATCGTGTGTGTCAAATCCATATAAATTGTATAAAACCTAAAGGAAATATGCCTGTGGCAGCGTTTTGTGGTTGTGGCCGGTGGCCCGTGGTTGGCGACCCTTAAATGAGTTATGAACGAAACGTCAAGAACACAATATGCCAAGTTTAATAATTGATTCGCGGCCATCTTTTGATAACCAGAATCTAGGCCCATTCAATTTACCGCATTGGTACACTATGATGAGGTCTACAATGGACCTCGCTTACCTAGAAGTAATCTATTCATTCTTGACTTGTTGAGCTCTCCATCTATATAAGACCCTTCAGGTAGTAACTATCAGGGAACACGGAACCCGGAATGGAATTCCGAATCGTGTTCTAGAATATTAATTTCTAAACCTGATGCATCACAAAACTGTTTTCGCGTCGTGTACCTTTTTAGGCTTTTTTTTTGGAAATCATCAAATGACTTCATCTAATGACTTCTCCGAGAGAGCGTGTCAGGCTTTTTCTGACATCTCTTTGAGGCGCACATGGAACACTATGCGCCATCGACGACTGGGGCTCAGTCCTTACCGGACGGCCAGACGGCAATCTACCCATAACTCGTCGTCCGCATGCCCACGCCTACGGTGGCCACAATACCCGACGCCCGGAGTATCTTCGGTGGTGGCTGTTGGGAGTGAGAATGTACACTTCCTCACATGTACGGCCGCCTCTTACGCTAGCTATACTACTTCGCAGAAAAAGTCAACCGCATCAATTTTTCTCTCGCCCCAGATCAAGGCCTGAACCAGGGCCCGGCGTGGTAGGTCGCCGCCGCCGATAGAATCCATGAAGATACGGCGGTGCTCCGCCTATGCGAGGCACACCTCCACTTCACCATATCTTCACTGTGTCCTCTGGACGGTCCGCACAATGGTAACACCCGGACGTTTCTTCCGCCTGAATTACGGAACAGGAATCTCCCGAACTTACCATGTCTGGTGAAGTCCTGTGTCATGCGGCAGGTGAGGACGCGATGGCACCTCTCCAGCCACTGCCACTCCTCAAAGAGGGGACTTGCTGCTATGATTATGGCGCACCCACCATTTTAGCCTTTGAAGCTTCTTACGGTAAACCAACTCCTTTGTTTTCGTAGGTCGCAAAGCACGTCCTTACCCTTAAAATAATTAGGTTCTCTCTACCTCGTTTGGAATTTATTTCTCCATAGACGTTTGAAGAACAGACGTAATACATCCCTCGGCACTCACCACCAAACTTGTGCTTTCGGCCGTGTGTTCGGTAAGTACATGTAAAACACATCGCCAAGAGTCGAGTTAAAATGTGGAGAAGACACTCGGACCCTGTTCTATATGTGCCCTTCCCCGCGCTTCCATGCACTGAATCACTTACCCACTAGGTACCTACCTAATCTCTATAAACCAGAAATCTTACGAAGGATCGATTCCGATTGCGAAAATTCGGAAAATCCGATTGATTTTGCACTTTCGATTCCGATTTCGGTTCCCCGGAACTTATATCGAGCACAATCAAGTTTATCCTTGTCGCGCAGGGCACCTCTCTTCCCCTGTGCCTTCTGTCGATTACCCTTTCACTAGTAATTGTTTTGTATCGTATTTGAAATGTTGTGAATTCGCTGTTCATTTATAGGTAAAGAGTTTTTGAGTAGTGTGTCATTTGAGCCTAGAAACCTCCGCCTATAGATTTCGGTTCCAATTCCAATTACAACCAACCAAAAAAAAAAAAACTCCTAAATTCGGTTCCGATTAACCATTTCCGTTACATCCCTAGTATATAACATGTACTCGGAGTGTACTAGCCATTCGACAAACTATAAAGACGCTCAAAGCTCGCTACAGTTTTCTTATTTTGACACCCCTTGCAAAATATCAACATGTTGCTTTAGTCGGTGATATTAACATAGACATAAAACCCAACAATAATGACAGACATTCATGCGAGTACCTTAACTTTACAGCTTCACATGGCTTATTACCGGCGCATTTATATCCAACCAGAGTAAATAACTGCTTGGATCATATACTTCTAAAAACCAAACAACCAGGAACATCCATTGTGATAGATTCTCCTATTACTGACCATTTGCCAGTATACTTGAGTGTCAACTTGGAAGCCCTTAAGCCTAATCCTAACTGCTCTGCTAAAATGGTTGACTTTTCAAACATTGAGAAGGACATTGAGAGTGCTGATTTCTCCCCAATCCTTTTTTCTAATGACGCTAATGAAGCAGCGAATATCTTAACAACCCTACTGACACAAATTATTGACAAACATACCCGCATCATCAACGTCTCACGAAAGAACCGTAATATCAAGCCTTGGATTACTCCAGGCTTACTTCGATGTATAAGAAATAGGGATAAAATGCATCTCAGTTTGAAATCACAACTGGACAACCCTATCCTCAAATTAACGTATTCTCGCTATCGCAACTTCTGTAATACTTTACTACGGAAACTAAAACTAAATTACGAGAAGACAGAATTTATTAAAAGAAAAAATAATTCTAAAGCAACATGGGACCTCATTAAGACCATAACACATTCAAAATCCGTACCCTCTCCACCAAGGGAACTGCTGAACCTTGAACCTGACAAGCTTGCTTCAGCCAATAGGGTCAACAACTACTTTGTTAGTCTGGGTAAAGAATTGGCTACTAAAATACGACAGGATCAGTATGACCCAGCTCTTCCTTCTACTTTAGTGTCAACGAAAGACTCGATGTGTGTACTGGAGACTGACAATTTAGAAGTGGAGAGTCTTATTCTTAACTTGAAGTCAAGTTCTGTTGCTGGAGTTGACGGTATTTCTAGCCATATATTGAAGTTAACTCGCAAAATTTTAATCCCATATATCACCCATATTTGCAATCTTGCGATAAACACCGGTGTTTTCCCAGATGCTTTCAAAACAGCCTTAGTTCACCCTATTCATAAGGGAGGGGACAGAGGCAGTGTCAAAAATTATAGACCCATATCTATTTTACCAACCATATCGAAGATTCTAGAGAAGATTTTGAATAACCGTTTGCTTAAATTCCTAAACAGTCACAAAATTCTCTCTGTGAACCAATATGGTTTCAGAGTCGGAATGTCAACAGAAGATGCGGTTATTGCACTCTCTGAAAGGGTGACTCACTTAATGGATAAGAAGCAGCGATGTCTTGGTATATTTCTGGATATTTCGAAAGCTTTTGACACTGTCTCTGCGCCTACACTTCTGTCAAAGTTGGAAAGCATTGGGATTCGTGGTCTGGCACTTGAGATTTTTTCGAGCTATCTGCAGAATCGTTTCCAACATGTTCAACTGGATGAGTTAATAAGCGATAAAGCTAGAATAGATTACGGTGTCCCACAAGGTAGTATTCTTGGCCCAACCTTATTTCTCATCTACATTAATGACTTATGTTCACTCCCACTAACTAATTGCTCCATATTTACATACGCCGACGATACTGCCTTGCTAGTTCATGGCGATGATTGGACTGAAACCGAAAAGAATGCTCAGATGGTGCTGGACATGGTTATGCTATGGTTTGGAAAAAATTTGTTGACGTTGAATGCAGATAAAACTAAGTTTATTTCATTTTCTTTGAGTAATAAGACTCAGCCAAATATAACACCTACCATTAAAGCTCATATCTGTTCCCGAAACCCCTGCTGTACCTGTCCCTCTCTGACACCCACATCTTCTATAAAATACTTGGGAGTGCTAATTGATAAACACCTGAACTGGTATAACCATTTAGACAATCTAGTCAATCGAACGCGCAAACTCATTTCCATCTTTAAGAAACTCCGCGGTTCGGCAGACTCAGATACACTTATGACGGTCTATTACTCACTCTGTCAGTCTCTTCTTTTGTACTGTTTGCCTGCTTGGGGTGGCGCCTGCAAAACATACTTTCTGAAATTAGAAAGAGCTCAAAGAGCAGTTCTCAAAGTCATGTTCTGCAAGCCCTATAGACACTCCACTTCTGAACTTTTTAGGGAGTGCAAGGTTCTGTCGGTGAGAAGGTTATATGTGTTACAATGTGTTCTAAGGAAACATCGACTGCCTTTCACAGTAAGTACTAAACGTCGAGCTGATATTATCCTCCCACCAGTCAGACACAAAACTGCCTTCGCCAAACACCAATTCACCTACCTTAGCTACATTTTATATAATAATGTCAATAAGTGTCTTAGTATCCATAGTTTAAATTATCACCACTGCAAAAACACAGTTAGGAAATGGTTGTTCGAGAAGTCGTATGAAGAAACTGAAAAACTACTTTTCCCATATGCTTAAGTTAGATCTCTCCTCATTCAATGAACACACACTAACACACCATCACTAACCCACACACTAACACACCATCACACACACCATAACACATACTCATTTTTGGACATTCACACAGAGTCGGTTCCTAAAACATGTGACATTGTTTTATTTTTATTTTTATTTCTCTTTTTAAACTATAATACTTCATTATATCTTATTGTTATGTTGAACATGTTGCTGGTGAAGACAGATTTCCGCTATTGCTATTACCCTTATGGAATCACTGGGCCCCAAGTCACAGGCTATAAACCTAGTTTGGGGACCAGGTGATAATACTTCCTGCAAATTTATATTGTATCTTATTACTGAACCTTTGTGTACAATTTATTGAAATAAAGTTATTATTATTATTATTTCGTTTATTCCTTTTACAAAACATATAAATTATATTTTTAAATATTCCACTATAAAAATAAAAACATTTAAAAATATAAAAAATAGTAGCCCACCGGTATCGGGAACAGAGTCCAAGCTACCGGCGGTCAGGGCTCCAGAGAGAGGAACCTCCTAACTATACGAGCCGTGTCCAGGAGTACCACTTTCTGAATCAAGCCCTTGATCCAGCCGCCTAACGTGAGCCTCCTGAGATGTTGGTCGAGGCTCTTGGCTATTAAGCCATTGGCTGACACGACTATCGGTACAATGATCGCTGAGTCCACATCCCACATGTCGACAACCTCGCGAGCCAAGTCAATATACTTGATTTGTTTATCTTTCTCGGCTTTCACGAGGTTCTCGTCATGCGGAACGGATATGTCAACAATCATTGCACGCCTCTCACTTCGGTCCACCACCACTATATCAGGCTTATTGGCCACAATAGTCCTGTCAGTGATGATGGACCGATCCCAGTACAATGTGATATCGCCATTATCGAGAACTGGGTCGGGCACATACCTGTAGTACGGCACCTCCGATTCCACAAGAGAGTACTTCAGAGCAAGTTGCTGATGGATAATCCTGGCTACAAGGTTGTGTCTATGCAAGTATTCCCCGTTAGCTAAACGAGAACAACCAGAGATAATGTGGCGGATTGATTCACCCGGTCGGTGACATGCCCGACAGATGTCAACCGTACCGTCCTTCACGATAAATCTCCGGTAGTTATTCGTCATGATAACTTCGTCCATAATTGCACAGGTAAAACCTTCAGTTTCCCCAAAGAGGTCACCGAAACGCAGCCAGGCTACGGACGCTAGTTTGTCTACATCGGGTCCATGCAGGGCCCTGAAAAAGCGTCCGTGAAGTTCCTTACTCTGCCATACTTCCTTGCGATCGTTAGTGTCAAGTACTACAGGTTTGCGCCAGTTCTCGTTAGCCAAGGAAAGCGGGGTGAGTCCCTTTTCCACTGCCACTACATCACGATGCATACTCACGTCGGCGGCTAGGAAATATTCCCTGAGACTGCATACCTCGCGATTGTGCAGGGTCTTAGCATTTAAAAAGCCTCGACCCCCACACTTCCGCGGGATATACAGTCTCATCACCGACGACCGTGGGTGATGCATTCGGTTTGCAGTAAGCAGTGTACGAACCCGCCTATCCAGGGCGTCCAGTTCTGTTTGAGTCCATTTGAGTACGCCGAAAGAGTACATCAATACCGGCATGACCCAACCGTTGAAGGCGCGCACCTTGTTTCCGCCTGAAAGAAGGCTATTGAATACCTTCTTCAGGCGTCCAAAGAAGCGCTCCCTCAACGATTGATTCATGTCAGTGGCATGAATTATTATTATTATTATTATTCTGCTAAAAAAGGAGTCAATTTTATTAATTCAACTATTTTTCTGTTAGTATTTTCTTTCAGTACCTACTTCTGTTCTTGTTTGCTGCCATGGCTATTATGAACGTTGACACCAAGTTTTTTTTTTTATCATCCCATTAATATTATTAAGGCGAAAGTTGGTATGTGTGTGTCTATTACTTCATCAGGCTCGAACGGCTGAATGGATTCTGATCAATTAGTACGGAGTTAGCCTTGAACCTCAAGGAAGGACATAGGCTACTTTTTATCTGGCTTCAACTTCTACGTCTGCAATAAGCGGCATTCACACGGATGAAGTCACGGGTATAAGCTAGTATCCTAATAAAACACTCAAATAAGAAAAGTTACATGTAATATAGCAAAATTTAAAACAAGTCACAATATAATTAAACGAGTAACCCTATCAATTTGCGCCGTCAGCAGCCTCTATGGGGGCAATTTCTGAAGTAAGTGCCGGCGCCATTGAGATTTGTGCGACTGCTGGGGCTGACACTGCGGTCGGGGGCCGAGGCTCCGGAGACTCCGCCCTCATCTGACACTTCTCGATCGTGTCTGATAGGATCTCCTTGAGCGTGGTCGCTAAGGCTTTTGGATTGCCGCTGCTGTCCAGCTGTGGAGATCATAGGAAACCAGTGTGAAATCGCCATCAAATTCTGGGGCTGTGCTAAAGATTGGTTTAGATAGATCTTAGCCACGTCCAAAACCAATAGGTACGTGGTAAGGCACAGTAACTTTAATGAAATTGGATGCTTTAGTTGGTATCACTTCCTCAATTTTGAATAACATTCAGGATTCCTATTTCGGTTCGCTGGCTAACCCTCATGTTTAAATAAACGTCAATCCCAAAGCTATAAGGCTTACTGTTACAACATGTCCTCCGAATCGTTTGTGAACGTTTTTGACTTTGTGTGCAGCTTCTTTAACAATCCGTCTTGCCGCGTTGATCTCCGACTCTGGTCTACCCAACTCTGATAGTTTTGTCTGAAGCCTTGTTGCTGCTACCTGAGAAATAAAGAAGCAGATCATGAAAAACTGGATCTCGAAGTTCTCTGATAAGACTCGCTGGGTTACCATGATGTTTAAAGTAATATTGTTTTTAAGAGATTGAGGCTCACACAGCCATGAATATGGAGAATATGATTGTAGAATATGGAGGCCAAAACGTACTCAGGAGTGAGTGGATCAAGACTGCCATCAAGCAATCATGACAATGGGCATATTTTTGACTGGCCTATTGGTCTAGTGGTTAGTGGCCCTGACTGCTATGCCGGAGGTCGTGGGTTTGATCCCCACCCAGGACAAATGTTTGTGTGAGGAGCACGATCATTTGTTCTGTCTGGGTGTAATGTATCTAAAATATGTATGTATTTAGAATTATATAACAATGTTTATCAGTTGTCTAGTACTCATAACACAAGCTCTGCTTAGCTTGGGGCTAGACGGTCTTGTGTGATAGTTGTGGAATATCATTATTTAAAAAGCGACGGATTTTTTTTTTAATTAATAAATGTTATTACTCTACGTCTGAATTTATGGAGGATAATTAGGTTTACTGTTGATGATTCTTTTTTTTAATTTTTGACATCGTTTACTGTTTTTTTTATTTATTAGCTGACATTTTAATTATACGTACCGACATTTATAAAACCTAAATGTATTATATTTGTATGCTTGCGAGTAAAATGCAGAGCACTAATATTATTATTTTAACACCTATTGTAAACTTTGTGCATTGTAACAAATAAAACGATTTAATTTGATCTGATTTGGACTTCACAAGGTAAACCTACTTCGCCAATCTTCTCACCGTATTGATGTAAAAATAAGTACTTACCTCATTGTCAACTTCGAGCGCCACAATCTTTTCAGGCCACTTCACTTGCCTGTTGAAGATGCTAGACATGCGAGGGTTCTTGGGGAAGCCAACTAGAATGAAGCCCTTGGCCTCATGCTGCATCAGCATCGACTCCTTTATCAAATCTACTGTCAGTTGCTGAAAGAGAAGGAAGGGATCTAAAGTCATACCCCCGATTTCTTAATTACGATTTTGAAGTTGAACAGGTTTGTCCGACACTTCACAAAAAAAACCGGGCACGTTCGAGCCGGACTTGCGCACTGAGGGTTCCGTACAAACTTACCTATGAAAACAGTTCAATTCCCGAATTGAGTTACAAAAATAGTTTTTTTTGTGACGTAACTACAATAGAATCTTGAATTTTACCCTATGAATTTTGATTCTCTTGTGAGTAACGAAATCCACGTCTTTGCAATATAATAATAATATACTTTATTTCGGATATAGAAAATCCATAATGTGTAAGTAACATAAATCCTTATACAAAAACATATACGGCCATATTTTTATTTCGTTAACTCAGAAGTTTACTTTTTCACAGCCTATGAGACCGCAGGCTTGAGTATATTATGGTTTTAATTTCAACTCGATACGCGTCCCCGAGATAAAGGGTATTGACAGACAGACAGACATACTGACAGACGGACAACAAAGTGATCCTGTAAGGATTCCGTTTTTCCTTTTGAGGTACGGAATCCTAAAAACGTATCAGACTTTGGTATTAGAGAAAGATTGGGCTGCAGGAATGTTCGAAAGAGTGACCGTGACAGAAGTATAGGTTGGCTCAGTTTTTACTGAGCCCACCTATATCTGGCACACCTTCTCGAATCGCTCCACCCAAAAAACGGGAGAAAAACTTTAGTTTTTCCAATTTATAAAAAAGTAGGGTTGTTGTGAGACAAGTTCCGTTCCTAAGTGCCCTCGCCCACGGCGACTTTTTGTAGAGATGCTGTCGCGCGTTGGCGTCGATACGATCGCGATGCTACAGCGCGTTAGTAGCGCGTTGGCATCTTTTCTATAGCACTTGAAAATACGACTAACGCGCGTTAGTAGCGATGCTGTCCCGCGCTTACGAAACGCGCGAAGGCATCGCTACATAAAGCCGCCGTGGGCGAGGGCTTAGTCCAAAAATTCAATAGTACTTATAGTTATTAGCTTATTGGGATGCAGAAGTTGCAGAAATTACGAAGCGCTAATTCCCATCTCCGCCATCACCTATCTAGAACTCCCCATGAATTCCATGATCTCTCTTTTAACTGTATAATGGGGAAATATTAGACAAAACTTTCCGACTATACTGTTATCAGGTTTGCTGTAATCTGCCGGTTTTGACAGAACCCTCTCCAGGTCATACTGACGTAAAGACATATACAAGTGGAACCCTTAATCGTTTCATCGGTGCTTTGAGAAAAAAAGATTGTTCTAATTGCCTAGACCATGGTTTCTTCGAAGAAGGATTCAAGTTCTAAGAGAATGAAACCAACCTCTGGTACATCCTCCTGTGCCTGTATCTTGTCCGCAATCAAACGTCCTCTAGCCGTGTCTTTCCCCGCTTCAGCTCTCACCAGATCCCCCGGCCTGATCATCGTATAGCCTGTTATAGTTGAGATGGTCTGCGCCACAGTTTGGTTGCCGGCCCCCGGGACCCCGTTCACGAAGATCACGGGCAAATGCCGGATAGGGGTCATGTCGTAGACGATGTCCTGGTTAATGGAATGAGAAGTTAACTTGAGTCGAAGCGTTGATTCTAGGAGTAAGTTATTTTTTGCTGACTCGATTGCAGTAATTGCAACTAATTGCCGGTGCTGCCGCAGCTGCTGCACCTTGTTGGTTATATTTAGTTTAGTTTAGTTATATTTTCGAGCCGTTTGAGGTTGAAACTCTCGGATCATGGGGTCATCCGGACCCCTTACAAATTATTTAAACAACTTTCGAAACGCCTTGTTGACACTTCGCGTGACCCAAGGGCTGGCTTTTGCT
The DNA here is from genome assembly GCA_949316375.1 of Mythimna vitellina. NCBI lineage: Eukaryota > Metazoa > Arthropoda > Insecta > Lepidoptera > Noctuidae > Mythimna > Mythimna vitellina. The sequence goes on along the minus strand of OX438691.1, from coordinate 3,057,268 downwards.
TCGGACTAAGGATAAGCATTGCCTTACAGCGTGGCAATGACTCCAGTCTTTTGGGTACATTACCAGTCAACAGTGATGCAGAGGAGCTTTTCGATGCATTTAGATTGCTTTTTTAAAGTGCTTTTATTTTTATTTAGTGTATTATAATTATGTTATCGTCAATCTGTATAATCCGGTATTCTGTACAATACCTAGGCAATTTATGGAATATCTAAAACGGGTAGGTAATGTATGAAATATTATTTATTTTATACTTTGTCTAGGTATTCTATACAATACCGAATACGCCGCCGGTAATGTGTGTAAAAGACGAGACCAGGGAAGGAGGTGACGTAATTGTAGGGAACCTTGATACAAACAGGTTAGAAGGCTAAATACTTGTAAGCAAATTACATTATGTAACTGATAGCCAGAAGAATCTTTAATTTTACGTTAATTTATGTTTAAGTACTCAAGTTCAATTTCTGTCCGCGGGGTTTAAAGTAAGATTCCTATTTTCGGGTGCTTTATAAAAAAAGTACCCACGAAGTCTAAAGCCTTCTTACCTAGCCTGTCCGTGTCGGGCTGCGCTAATATTACGTGATTTCCTTCCCTGTCTTTTACATTGTTTTTCAGTATAGAACATATTTCATTTGCCCGTCATTTTATAGGTAGGATGTTTAACATTGATTATTATAGACCAAAATCTATTTATTTTACACATTGCCGATAGACCAGCAGGTACTCTATACAATCCCTAGGAATTGTATACATTACCAAGGTAAAGTATGTAATGGACAATAATATTTCATATTGCTTCATATTGCTTGGACGCCCTATATATTGCCTAGGTATAATCTATACATTGCCTAGGTATTGTATGGAATACCTGAATTATACAGATTGCCGGTAGTTCAGTGTTTTTCTTTTAATAATATGTAAACTGCTAGTTTATTATACCTATATAATAAAAAGTCCTTAGTATTATAAACACGAAAATATAATTGTGATCGATTGTTAATGTCTTGTTTTACCAAATGTCTCGTCTTAGATTTACAGATGCCTAGTTGAACCCTTTGTAAGCTCTTGAACAAGTTAGATTAATTTCATTTTGTTTTTTCAGTGTTCATTCTAATCCTATTGATAAAATGAATTGTAATGCATCTTCGAGGTACCCTTGATTGCCCTCTCCAATCATATTGTAAGCTGAGGGCCTCCACAACAGTCAAACTGTTTACCTATGTCACTCCACCAAGACAGACACGCGATGTCGATGGCACTCACCTCTTCCGCATTCTTAGAGTAAAAACATCCCATTTTGTATTCACGCGCACTACCTCCGAGCTTATTTCTTTGTAAAATTAATTAATTAAATTATAATTCTTGATAAAATTGGAGTAAAATGACATTTCCAAATCAATGACAGTTGTTTGAATAGGACAACTAGATTTTTGACGGTTTTCGAAATAGCTTTAGTTTTCAGACAGTATTTTTAAATAAAACCTGTTGGCTTAGATCTACTACAGGCTTACATTTACGAATTTATATTTCTAGTGTTGATGACACACTTGATAAAACTTCTGCTTGTCACATAAGGTCAAAACCATATTTAAGTACAGATACCGGCACGGATCTTGAGCGCTAACTTCTACAGTTCTACTTGCACAGAAGCACGCAGAAGTGAAATATCGGGTCTCTTTAGTGGTATGAAAAGAGATGCGTGGGCGGAGAGTGCAATCCTTATACGTACAGTGATTGGCTCGCCGATGTGTACGATGTGCAAAGCGTTCGCCGACCGCTCTAGATTCGTGCCGGAATCTGTAATTCTGTTAATAAAAGCAGTTCGCTTTTTGAAGTTAGAGCCGCAAATTTGAATTTATACAGCCGTCAGTTTCACTGTTCTGCTGTACCTGTGTCGCTGCTTGGCGACTGTGTTCCTGTCTAGGATATGGGTACTGTTGTAGGTATGACTTGTAAGTAAGCGGCAGGCAGGCTCATGAAACACTTCAGTATTATATCTCTGACATTACAGATGGCACAAGCCAAACTTGCGGTCCAAACACGGAACAGCACACACAAGGACATATTACATTTATAATTTCAATACCTACATCCTATCTTATTACCTCATCATCCTGTCAGCCTTTATGAAGGTCTAGCATTGACGTTGATTATATCAATTACGTACCTATCTGGCTATTTTTACATGCACTTGGATTCTTTTCAGTTCAGCTCAGTTCATTCTCTTTAGCACGTTTTGATGAACGTGGTGCTGTTACAAACGCATATAAGAATCAAGATTGACGACGTTCGCGTTGCAGTCGCTTAGAAAAAAGCAATAAACTTCAGTGCGTGTAAATTTGCTATTATAAATTTTACAGGCGTTTGTGAACTCGAACTAGTATTCAACAGTGCTTGTTTCTTCTTGAGCAATTAACTTTTTCGGAGTGAATATCCAGTAAATAATAATGTGGTTTTTTCTACTAGCAGTACTTTCAACAATATACACAACAGTTATTGCAGAATCAAAATGCTTCGTCGATGCTCCAGCACGCTCTCCAAAATACCACCTAATAGAAAAATGCTACCGTTCCAAACTTGGTATGGTTTCCAAGGCGAACTTCACATCTTTAACCAGCTGCCAACGGCTTGGCATCGAGAAGAAAGGCCTGGCTATAAACTACAGTCCTCCAGAAGCCTGGGGTGAAAGCAATGAAACTGTTGATTATACATGTGAGGTCCTGAAGTGCGCTGAGTCCGATGGGGGTCTATCCATGGTGAATGACTCCAGATATGATTATTATAGTATTTATGCAAAGCCGATACGTGAGTTTCACTTTATTACTTTCTTTTTATCACTACCTACATAGTATAAAAAACAAAGTCGTTTCCCACTGTGTCTATCCCTATGTATGATTAGATCTTTAAAACTACGCAACTAATTTTCAACTTCAAAAAGGAAGGTTTATATGTATAATACATGCATAATATAGCATAGAAATACTGATAATTTCAGAGATTTCTAATGTGATGTCGTGATTGCAAACGCTGGCTGAACCCTACGAGATAGATCAAAACAATGTTCCTACTGCAGTATTGTACACCTAAAAAAGGTCTAGAAAAAAGTTTGCGATAGTATACGTCTATCTCTTAGGAATAACCCACAATAACCTTTTTTTTATCTTTTACTTTTTATGAAAAATAATGGCTTATTTACGAAGCGATTTTAAGTAATAGGTACTGCATTAATCTATATCCAATTAAGTACCTTAAATACATTGTGCATTTAATAAAGATCAATATGACCCTTTAAAGCATGCAATTTAAATTAATACTTTCGAAGATATTACAGATTTCAAATACAGGGACATAGCGGTTGTTGAGTGTTTTCACATGGCCAATATAATTAGACGCTCTTTTAAAAGTAACCTCAAAAGAAAACATGTTTGTATTGTCTTATGACAAAAATGCTGTGAATGTTGTATATAAAGACATTATGTAGTACATTTAGTATCAGCATTGCACCCCTGCGTAACCGGGGCGGGTCGCTAGGTTACTTATAAATTTTAATTCACAGCTGTCAACATGACAATCACTTCTATGAAAGTTAACCAGTAAAAAATCCTACATCCCTCATTTCCTATCCTACTAATTCTATTCTTTCCCATCATTACAAAATTTTCCATGAAAACTGTGGTTTTTATTTATTTTTTTAGTTAGGAAAATCATCTAATGATAAATCTCGCTCTTGGGCGAAGCGGACGATAGTATCAGACTTTTACTAAAAACCCACTCCTGTTCCTTCTTTGCCTTCGTCCCAGGGCCCCGGATTTCCCTTATATGCTACCCGTGGCTCCAGTAGGCTTCAACCCTACTAGGCCCCTACGATTTGCTGACATCTCCCTGAGGCGAGCGTGGAACAATGCGCGCCGTCGACAACTTGGGCTCGGTCCGGACGGTATGAAAACTGTGATGAGGATTTGGGTAATCCTTGGCACACGAGTAGATCAAGACCTGGATCGCAACAAAGGATACTTTGTCTCGGAATAAGTGTCCCGTAGAATAGTTTCCAGCTTAAAGCAAGGTCGGAGCAAAGCAGAAAGTTCTATACAAGTGACCTGGATCATCATCTTCCTGCCCTGCAATACGTTTTGTTCTTCTATCCCGTCCTGTCACCCGTCATGCTGTTACCCTTCACGCTATCGCTAACTTTCCTTACCTTCATATCACTTCTTACACAATCCATCCATTTTTTCTTTGGCCTCTCTCTCCCTCAAGTGACCTGTACACATAAGTGACTTAGATCATGGATCATAAATGACTGATCTACGTCTTTTTAAAATTCCAGCTCACGTAAACTCCTCCTGCGTCCCAGCCCTAGGCATGTTTTTCATCATCACAAAAAAGCAGAATTACACGCTGGGGCTCCGTGAGTGTAAGAACTTGAGCAGTTTGCCTGCTGACGTGACGAGCGAGCAGCGAACCGATGCGTTAGCGCAGTTGCTGCTCGGCAATAGTATTGAGATGGCGTTTGTGGGGATGAGAAGCAAGAACGGAAGTGCTTTTTTAAGTATTACTGGTGAGTACCTACCTACATAACGAAAGGCCATTAGAAATCAGAGCCACCACGATTATTACTAAAGTTAGTAGACGTAGGCATACTTAGTGTCGGTGATTCCAGACTGAAATTGCCTGCTGCGGTCTTCCCGTCCAACTATAATATAGGTGTCTTCAAGGCTAGAGTGAATAGGCTCTTAATAAACTAGTGCGCCTGACCATCAATGATTGCATCTCCGCTTACCATCAGGTGGGATCGCAGTCAAGCACTGGTTTATATCAATAAAAAAAAAAAAACATAAAAGAAAGCACGAAGTTTATAACTCCTCTACTTTTACTATGTCTTGTCGCACAATTGGGTCTAGCGTGGCTTCTAGACATAAGATCTGAAAAAATGGACATTATATTCTAAAAACAATCAGTTTTGATCTCTATCTATTGTGGTCTGGTTTCCGCGCATAGTCCTTAGAGGACCATAGTGCGTGGGCCATGGCGGCCTTCACTCCAACCAGCCCACCTCTTTCCAGAAGCAGATGAGTCTTTTCAGTTTTCTTAGGACGTTTATGAGAGAGTTTGATGTTCCCAAGGTTTGTGTTATTATTTTGCTGTCAGCTGTACACTCGAGGAGCACGTGCGCGATAGTTTCCTCTGACTCCATGCATGCTCTGCACAGAGGACAGTTTTTGATTTACGAGATTTCGTTTTATGGAATCAATGATTGCAGTAGGTAGGCTTAACACAGATGTAACATGTGTTAACTTATTTTACCGTTACCTACTTAATTGCTTTCATGATGATACAGGTGATGCCCTAGACTGCACCACTTATCGTGCTTGGGCTCCTGGCAGTCCGAGAAGGGGTCGCAAGAATTTCGACTGCGTTCTTCTCACCAGAACTAGGACATGGATATCGATGCCATGTAAGAAGAACTACCCGATGGTCTGTGAGTTGATCCCTGGGGGTCCTTACAAAAGGGGTTCTTTGTTTGCCTCTAGGAAGAAAGCTAACGGTTAGTACCTATTTAGAGAGATATGTGTTCTAGAACTAAATAAAAACAAACAAAACTGTGAAATAAATATTTCTATTCAATCAATAACTTTCGCAATCAACAACGTTTTTGATCTCAATTATTTAATTTTTTCCAGAGACTATGACTGAAAATAAAAGTGATGATGAGAAATAGGACAGAATGATAAACCGTCCTGTAAATACGTTACTATTATATATTTTAAAATAAAAAAAGAACAATTCATTTGAATATTTTTCATTGTTTTTTTTTCCTGGATATAACGGAACTAAGCGCATAAAATCAAATTGATACTGGTTTTTTGGAGGGATTTCTTCGAGTGAAGTTCAGTGACTGTTTTAATTATTTGCAAATTGATTCGTAGTGGATATTGTGATGTAAAATTGGTGTAGTTTTTTTTCTCAAGTGTTCGCGCAACTGGACAATATGTGGAATCATTGAAATATGCGCGTTCTCGGTAAAATGGAGCTGAGAATTTTATCGTAGTTTTGGCTACCTCAGCGAAGTTTACTGAGAAGGCTGAATCGAAACATTTGCTGCCAAATAATACAAAAACATTAGAACTTGTTACAACCGCATTCTAATGTAAAAGAAAAGAAAAAACTATGATATTCGAATTCGGGAAACTAATTACGCAAGGAAGCATTGACGAAAGACTAGGTGATATGGTTGAACGATTATAGCCTTCTCTAAGGGGTACATAAAAAAAAACAAATTGACACTGACACTGGGTTGTCATTGTCAGATTCTACCCCCCTCACCACACCCCTTTATCGAGGTCTTTGTGTTTTTGTTTACAAAAATCTCATAAATTATAATAAAATTCATTTTTATACTAAATATACAAGTTTGTCTTCACACAATGGGCCAAGGAAAAAGTCAGTTTACAGAGGAGGAACTTCAAGACTACGAGGTAACAAAATTAGTTAAATTCTTTAGTTTTTTAGGAAACGAGGTTTCAAACAGATGACTAATAAATTTGTCATAATTTACAGGATCTCACATATTTTACGAAGAAGGAAGTACTATAGTAAGTAGAAATCTCTTATTATTATTTGGTTTATAGGCATACTTATTTCAGTGAAGCTTTCATAGTAAACAATTCAGGAACCCATTGGTATTTAGCTTAATATTAAATTTCATATAAACAATATGTATTCGTTATTTCATCTAATATAAACAATATTATCACTAGGTTGATGATGATAGAAACTCACAAATTATTGTGTACCATCTGAGCAAATGCTTGGCTGAAATATGTTAATACCGTAATTAGAGACAATATATTATTATTAATTTATTGATAATTGTAATTATTTATTTTTCTTGCTTTTTATTTATTTATAATATAATTTATGTACACACATAAATACGAAAGAAGATACATTATTATAAAAATTGTACAAAGGTATAGTATGTAAGTAGGTACTTTTTTTTATATAGCCTCTTTTTTTATAATGTGAATGTGAGAACACTGTAGACTCCGCAATTTCTTAGGTTACTTCCTATTACAACTCACTTTTTATTATGATTATTTTTATTGTACTTTTTAGTACAATATTGACCGGTCTAAACTGTCCTTATATAATATATACTTATACTGTAATATGGAAATATTGTAAGGACAAATTTTTTTTAAAAGATTAACCATGGAGTTTCTTGCTGGTTCTCCTCCATAGGAAACAACCAATTTGGAACCGTGCACTAGCTTCTGATGTTATGTGAAATAAAAAACGTTTGACTATGACTTTGAATACTTTCTATTGTATCTCTAATTCCTTCTCATATTTCTGATTCTGTTCATTCTTCCTTTCATATACAGTCCATACTTCTGTGGGATGCGCTTCCTCTTGACATCAGGATGGCCACCAGTTAATATGCATTTAAGCGGAAGTTGTGGCTTTATTTTCTACACAAATAGTGGAGTAGTCTCAAAAATCCTCTCATTTTTCCTTATATAAATAATATATATTTATGTATATGTAGGTTCATATTATATTAAATATTTATGTATGTTTTTTTTTATATATACATTTGATCCGTTGTTTTCCTATTAAACTTTTCTTTTTTTTTTTATTCACCTGCCGTGCTTTTTCTTCACTACCCTTAGTTGACTGGTACAGAATGCCTAAGGCATTAAGTCCGCCTTTGTACCTTTGTGTTTCATGAAGTTTTAATAAATAATTACAATATTGAGAGGTTAATTCAAATTATTCAATAAAACCTAGCTCATAATAGGAAAGAAATTATAATATATGTGTATGTATTACCTACTGTATCTATTGATTGATATTCCTGTGTTGCTAAATTTAATAGGTATATAATATTATTTTCAGTGTAGACTCCATTTTAGTACAAATCCTGCAATTTTTTTTTTACTGGTGTGTTCATTTTTTTTATTACAATGTACAATGAAAGCAATTGAACATAACCATCTTAAATTTCCAGTGCCCATCAAAAGTTTAAAGCTCTGGCCCCAGAAAAAGTAGGTCATAATAAGAATGCAAAGCTTCCGATGCTGAAGATACTACAGTATCCTGAGTTACGTGTCAACCCATTCCGAGATCGGATATGCAAAGTGTTCAGCTCAAGTAATGATGGGGACTGTACATTTGAAGACTTCCTTGATATGATGTCAGTGTTTAGTGAGATGGCACCAAAGGCAGTGAAGGCTGAACATGCTTTTAGGATATTTGGTAAGAAATTCTAGCAGCAAAAGAGCGGAACTTTTAACAAAACCATCCAACTGTTGGTGTACTATACCTACAACAGCTATTCTTGCAAAATACACATGAGTGACGTTATGTGTAAATGAAGTCTGGCAACCAATACTCCAACCCTTTAGGGGCCATCGCATTATTGAAGTCACATGAATTTTATAATTTAACCCTCCCTCCCCCCCATCGTCCTTGCCTAGCACAGCTGGTCATGTTTGTGAGGCTCCCTTTCCTAATATATTGTTACATACTTTACAATTTTATGGCTGGAAATATTCCAATTAAAATAGTAATTCAGTAATGAGTTCTCAAAGTCGCCAACAAATCAATTTAAACTTTATATCAACTGTAAAAAAAATATTTGTCACGAAATTTATAACTCCTCTCACTCCTTCAGGCCCAGCCAAGTTACGACGGTTTCGTTTTGAATTTCTTTCTACAGTCGATATCGCGTCCGATTCCTTTGCCCTGACCACGTGACTTATCGTTGAGATGATGTCGTTCCCATACATTTGAAGTTTTCTACTAGCGTTAACGATTGTAGATTATCAACTTGGCTAAGCCCTCTTGTCACACAATGTCACATTTCATCGACCCCCTCCCCTCCCATTAATATATGTGGTGTAATTTATGTATAACGCCTTAGTACACAGTTTTGTTCTTTATTTACACCCACAAAGATTTAAAATAGATTGACCAAGTCTTTCTACATCTATCTTCTATAGATGATCTGCTTTCCCAACCTTCCTCGACTTTTCCAACTGTGCTAGCATTGTCTACCTCTATGCAGGCGAATGCCACCATTTTACATGCAGAAACTGCCTGGCTAAAGCCTAATATAAATAATATTCATTATACGCTTAGTGTACGTCTGCGTGTAGTTTTCATCCAAAACCCTGTCTACGAAGCGGCAAAGTCATGCCGTCATGTCCTTGCAGCTTCGTCGACATAGTTTTGTACTTATGTAAGCTACACGCAGGCGCACACCAAGCGTATATTGACGAATACGCGTCTATGAAGCTACGCGTCCGTGGTTAGTAAGCCTTACTCAACTTTATTACTGTAAGCAAGAAAACAGCAAAGAATGAAACCAGCAACCTTCTATTCTTCTAGATTTTGATGGCGACGACATGATTGGTGTCTCAGACTTACGAGAAGTCATCGAGAGACTATGTGGTCCAGAGCTCAAATTAGGTGACTCAGAGATCCAACAGTTAGTCCAGAATGTTCTAGAAGAAGCCGACTTAGATGATGACGGAGCACTGTCATTTGCAGAGTTTGAACATATCATTGACAAGAGCTCGGATTTCTGCCAGTAAGTAATTTTTTTGATTGTTTGAATATTTTAGCAGCTGAAACAGGCAAAGTCAGATTGACGCAACAAATAATTGCGTCTGTGTAGGTAAATGTAGTTAGCTGCTTTTAAATGCAAAAATTAGAATTTTCGTTTTATCTGTCCTCAAGCCTATAAATTTTTAAAATCAATCTTATTCATTCAAACAATTTTTAGGAACTATATTATCCTTGAATATTAACAGTGAATATAAAACTATGCATAGATCAATACTTTTTTGTAGATACATTGTATGACTGTTATCAGAATAAAATTTTAATTAAAAAATATTGCATTAAAATGCTCATCTGCCCCCATCTAAGGACATTGAATTAATTTTTAAAAAAAACGGGCTGATAAAAACAATCTAAATACGAAAATCTAATATTGGTTCTTGAAGCATGATTTTTTAGCTTTTTCTTTTTCCAGTACCTTGCACACTATGGGAGTTTAAAAAAATAATATGGCTATTAGAGATTTCAGTACATCCACCAAACCCACCGGTCTTGTATTTTAATGTATATATTTTTTTTTGTATGTGTGTTTGTCACCTAACTCCTTCTAAACTGCTTGAGCCATTTGGATGAAATTTTCTGTGTACATTTAAGTGGGTCCCTGGATAGTTTGAAAATACAATTGAAGCCGGTAGGTGTGCTGCAATCGGGCTCTCATTTATTTTCTGGTATTAGCTGGCTAGCTTTCGGACAACGTGTGTCGGAACCACTAGTTCCCTTATACATTTGTACATTATGAAATCTTGACCCAATCCCAGTAATTACTACTCACCTTATTGTAAGTCCATGTGCTGTGCCAAATTGGCTACAAAAACATTATTTGTTATTTACATTTTACTAATTTATTGTTTTTTTTTTTCAGCGCATTTAGAATAAGACTGTGAAGTAAGGACCTGTAAAATACTCAACATTCTGCCAAACTACATACTCGTACATTCTCAAATTAATAATACTTGTGTTTGTCTCAAAATAATCTTAATGTTCTGTTTCTGAAACTATAATGTAGACTAAGGACCTGTGCACACCACGTTTTTTAAACGCGCCGTTGACGCGCGTTTTAGAAACGTGCGTCGACGGCGCGCTTTTATCCTATTAAAGATCTACATGCTGCGACTGACTCGCATGCGAATCGCGTCTGTATCGCTACAAACGCGCGTCAATGGCTCGTAGCTTCATAGACAGTAAGCCTTAGAGTAACTTTATTATGTTTCCATCCGGCCAATCCTTTTGGTCTGTTGTAGCTAAGGACAGAGAAAAAAAGGAGAAAGGAAAAGAAGTTTCCCATCCTTTCTTCCATTTTGCCCTGCTGTGGGACACAACAGGTTATTACTGATTTAAGCTAGATGTGTGTATTTTCTTTAATAGTATTAGAGCCACCATACACTGGGCCATTTGTGGCGGCCACTAGACCCCATTACTAGTCAGAGCCACTCTAAGTGGTGGCCGCCACTACCTTTGACTGAATTTCGTTCATTCATTCGAATCCGCCCATTAGTGCGGTACTTGCAAAAATAATGAAGTGCGTAAAGCCTAGACGCGAAGTTTACATACAAAACTATGAAAGTGGCAACGTCGTGGCGTCGCGTCGTGCCGTTGCCACGCAGCGTCACGCAGGCGTTCACTAAGTGTATAATGACGATTACGCGTCTATGAAACTACGCGTCCGTGGACAATAGACCTAAGTCATGGGCGCCAGGCGGGGCGAGGACGGCGACTGTGGACGAGTGTCCACGGGAGGCGAGAACGACAATACGCGGCCACCGCTGGTGGCGGCGGTTTCCTGTAGTATGTGGCTCAAACGTGGTCACTCGAACGCACGATTTGCACAGATTCTATATAAAATATATGAAAAAGGCTGTCCGCAACTTGTGACGTCCACTAATGGCCCAGTGTGCGGGCGCGCTTCTAGCAGCTGTTTGTGTTGTCTGTATTCACTAGAATGTGAATGAAGTAATCGCAGTCATATAACTAAGTAAATAAAAATCCTTTTTCTATGTATCTAATCAATATTATAATGTTATTATTAAAGCACTTATTATGTCTTCCCTATTAATGAATTTTTTCATTGTATTATGAATCTCTTATTTGTACTCGAAATGTTTTCTTATAAGTATAATATTTTGATGTTTTGTGCTGTTCTTAATTTTTATTAGAACAATTTTGTAATGAAATGCCAAATATTTTAAGTATTAAAATTTTATTTCTTTCGGAATTTATTTGTTTTTTTTTATTATTTTGTGTTTGTAATAATTAAATAATAATTAACTTCTACACGTATTTATTTAGATGGTACGGTTGGCGCAGTGGTTGAGCGATTGACTGCTACGCTGCGTGTCGCGGGTTCGATTCGATAGATGTTTAGGGTCTGGGTGTCTTGTGTATGAGAGTTTACATGTTTGTAAACGTATCCACGATACAGGAGTAATTCCTAGTGTGTGGAAAAGTAAAAAAAAATATATGTTAAATTATGTAAACAAAAATAATGCTATATCTAAAAATATGTTTTTATAAACAGCTTTTACTATGGGACTATAATATAAACCTGTCTTGTGCGTATTCTGGGATAAGTCAATGTTAAAAGGGTTTCCATTAAGAATTTGGCTCATCTCTGTTGAGGTTGGCCACCATTAACAAAATTCAGTCGAAAGGATTATTTTTATGTAACCCTGAAACCTCGCTTAAGCTCACCTCTCACATACATTTATGTTTGAATTACTCTACAAAACACCGAATAGCTAGTCAGTACAGTGACCCCGTATGAGGTTGTTGTCTTCACATGCAGTGTTTACTAAATGTCTTTTGCGTCTTTGGTTACTGTTCCACTCCTCTTGGTTGTAGCGTGATGTTAGAGATATACACACATGTGAGCCTGAGCCTTAACCTTTCTTGGTAAACAGTTAATCCACACTAAAAGAATTTTTCAATTCCAACCAGTAGTTCCAGAGATAAGCTCTTTTTTTTATATAAAAGTGCTTGATAGCAATCCCACCTAATGGTAAGTAATGATGCAACTGTTGATGGTGAGGCACACTAGTTTATTAAGAGCCTATTCACTCTAGCCTTGAAGACACCTTAATCATAATCCGATGGGAAGACAGCAGCAGGCAAAAAACTCTTCATTAAAACAAATTATTACAAGTTTGACTGAATATATTACCATTTACTTGATAACACTATACCTACTTGTAGAACATAACATCATAATCATAACACAACTGATAAGAAGAGAATGAAGTGTAACAGTGTGTTGTTAGAATTTAATGAATATGTTGCAGTCAAAACTCTTAACCAGTCAAAAGTACTATTGACTAGCAAAATCAGTCAAAAGTACTTTTGACTGAACAAGTTGGTCAAAAGTGGTTTTGACTGAACATTATTGGTTATTAGTACTTTTGACTGCAAATTTGCGGTTAAAAGTACTTTTGACTGACGCTCTTCGTCAAAAGTAGTTTTAACTGCAATAAAGCATCAGTCAAAAGCACTATCAACTCGTTAGATTTGAATAAAATAAATAGTTAATAAATATGTATTTTTTTTTTTCTTTCCAATAAATTTCGTGTTTTCCACATCCATTGCAAACTTTTCTAATTTTTCTTTTGTTATCACCTTGAAATGACATCTTTTATCACTAAAATTATTTGCAATAAGCGTTCTTTATATTCGTAGTCACTCATTTTTGTTCTAATATCAGCACATTCTCCACTAATAATGAGTAATATAAAAGTTTATATGTGCGTTTGTCGTTATTTTTATCGACCGCCTTAACTATTCAAGAGTTTTGACTGATACGACCAGTCAAAACCACTTTTGACGGAATCACTTAGTCAAAAGTACTTTTAACCAGCTCCATTGGGCAAAAGTACTTTTAACTGTTATTTTAGTCAAAAGTATTATTGACTAAAGCATACGGTCAAAAGTACTTTTGACTGATTTTGCTAGTCAATAGTACTTTTGACTGGTTAAGAGTTTTGACTGCAACAAATATATTGAAAGCATGGCTGGAGAAATGGAATAATACAGATTGCATCCAGTGGCGGATTTACCAGCAGGATGTAACTCATAATATGATTTAAAAGAGTGTCCATGGAGTTTCTTGCATGTTCTCCATAGAGATATACGCTTTGGAACATGCAATTTAGCTTCACTTGTTTTTTTGACTGACCGACATTTTGACAATTCAAAAGTGCCTGTAATTGGTCTATTTGAAATAAATGTTTCTGATTTCAGGCGACTAGGCTTGAGCCTAGGGTGACAAATTATGGGACTGAATATTTTTTTTTTGCTACCAAATAGAAATCAAAAAGATTTTTGTAGGACAGTTTTCTGATGTCTCACAGATGATGTCTGCAACAATTTTGCTGGTGACTTTCCTCTCTCACTTGTCATTGCACATTCCGAGAGTTTATTTTAAAAATTATTCTATGTGTAATTTCAACGAAATATTTGATTGTAAAAATAATGCAGGAGATGACAATTGTAGAGGCAAGGGCGGCAAAACCTTGAAAATTTGTAAATCTGCCACTGCTTACATCCTATCTTACTTACACAAGTTTGTGAAGTTATATGGATGTTTATAACTCTTTCACACAAATATTACTGAACAGATTTAGATGAAACGTTAAAGTTGTGTAGTTTATGTTGGTGTTGAAATAATATCATATATATATCTTAAATCATTGCAAAAATATTAGCAACTATAGTTAAATAAATTAATAACTGCAAGCATTTTAGAAATTAAAGAACTCTAAATGGAATATAAAAAATATTTATTAAACTTATTAAAAAACATTTTATGACTTCGCTTACTCTACTTTAGTAAACAATCAGTTCTGTAGGTAACCAGGCAGCTTCATCCTCATGAATATCCAAGTTGTGAAGAAAGATACAAGAATACAAAGAAAAGCTACTGAGATTAGCAAGATTCTGTTCAATTTAGGGGTTGAAGGGTTATGTGTGCGGTCGAGGATGATGAAGCCAAGACCACCAAGAGAGAACAGGAAGCTGGACGCCAATCCTTCCATAATGTACTGTCCATTTACTCGATTTGGCATGAATGCGACCGGCCGACTGTGTCCATGTTCATCGGTCGTTGAACCTACGCTCGGCGGCTCCACAATCACGTCGTATATAATACCTACAATCAAAATCACGTATTAGATCAAATTTTAAAAGACTCCAATAAGAAATTAACTGGTAATCTTACAAAACAATCTTCTAACCTCCAGTTACTAAAAAGTATGAAAGTAGCACCAAAGAGAATGTTGTCATGGCAGACGGAGCCTGGAGCCATGTCGGTTTTTTAATCTTAATGTTAGGAATTTCAAGAACCGTGAAAGGTAATGCAAATAAAGCTTCCATTTTTCGAAATTTAATTTAACTTGCAGGGCCGACAAATAGCTAAACGCCTGTTGACGTCGATGACAGCATTTTTTTTTATTTTGTGTGCGGTAGTGATGTATGACACTAATCGTCAAGGAGCGTGCAATTATAGTTGATTAATTATTATGATTTTAAAAAATCATTGTGGGATCTTTGATTATGTGATACGTTTACTATTTTAACAGTATATAATTTAATCAGACTAGTCAATTTACAATGATAACTATAGGCATATTTTCAACCTTTATATCATTTCCTTGCACCGTTTAGTTGATGATAATGCATTTATCAAAGTTCAGTTTTTGGACAACACTAGAACAGATGTTCAAACACTCCGTTTTGCTAGTTTTCTTAAATATATAAAAAATGGTTTTGCAAGATCAAATAGTTAGATAATAACAACCAATATTATTTTTATGGTGATATAAAACAATGAGAAAGTTATATTGATTTCGAAACAATATATTTGAAAAAAACCTAAATAGAAAGGTGGATAGAAACAAAATTCCAATTTGCACTGCTTGCAACGAGACGTATCTAGGAAATATTTTAGTTACGCCAATAAAAACGAAGCTGAAGCATTAAATGTTTAACTCCTATTGGAGCGTACTTTAATATCGATTTTAGCTTAAAGTCTCCACCAATAGGACTTCTCTAATAAACGAACGACTGCAGCGACAACGAGAACAAAAATTTTGGCAATTGTCAAATTACACGATTCGATTTTAGTAAAATTGAGCAAAAGTTCGTCCCCTCATTTTTATCCGTTTAGCGACGGCAGCTAATTTTTTAATAATATTTGACCCCTCAAAATGTGTTAATTGTGCTTGTGTTAAGTGTGTTCAGTAATAATATTCGATTTTCATTGTTGAGTTTGAAGGCGTCGCGAATATGTGTTAATTTTACGCACAAAATGATATGGACTGTGGATATTTCACTGATATTACGATGAAGGGTGGTTTGTGTGTAATCTACACGTCTTTGCTGACAATTTCAGTGTTATCCAGGTACAGAAAACTCGTTTTTATTGTTGCACTAACATGATATTAAACGTACAGCTGATTCTGATGAATATGGTATTCCACAGTTGTGCTCTCTTCATTTTGGTGGTTTCGGAAGCTCTCCAAGGCGAGGGCGGCGTGGATACAAATGTCGACTTGTCGGGACTACATAATGTCAGTCAGAAAGTGGAGGTTGGTAAGCAGAAAGTGCCAGGGCCTCCAGAGCCCCCTGAGGCGCAGCTGGCTGAAGACCAGAAGACGCACGAAGAGCAAGAGGTGATATTTGCGGAGACATTGTCACTGAACTCTGTGACAACTGAGGGGTGAGTGAAACTTTACATTTCAACAGCATTATAGTGAAAGTGAGTGGTTCTGTTCAATGCTTCCACTGGCCTTCAGTTTTTTTACTCATTACATTTGTTATTGTTGATTTATTCGGAAACAAGTTTTTTTATAGAGTGTTTATTCAATGACCATTGTTCAAAGAGGTACCAAGGTGATTTATTTTTAAATTTATTTGTGGAAGACCCAAGGGACAATATAGGTCAAAAATAAAAAGTTAAATTTATTGTAAGAAAGCATGGTAGTTGATCAGAAAGTGTTGAGCCAACTGTTACTTACAAAGGCAACTTGCAAGCTACTTAAAATATTTCATCACCTTCCCAGTCTTTAATCTATAAACTTACAATTCTGATATTTCTTATAAGAATCAGTTATCACGCCAAAACTTAGTATATTATTTTTATCTAATATAACTTTCATTCATAATAATACATTTGAAATAAAAAAATTCTACTTTATGTTAAGATGTGCAATAAATTATATAATAATAATAACAGGCAAAGACAGTCATATTGAATGACTAAAATCCATTTAAATACTAGAACATAATTTTTATTCAGTTGATATGCTTCATAAACTCCTAATATGCAGTCAGTACTATTATTCAATCCATAAGGAAATAGAGCATTCAATTTTTATGCATAAGAGCAGTAATATGTATGTAATGTCTATCCATCCATTACACTTAAAACTGATTTAAATTTCTAAATTGTATTCTATCTACTGCCAGCAGATTCACCCATGAATTATCACAAGGGAACATACTCCAGAAATAAAAAGTATTCTATGAGCTCCAGGACATGGACTACTCCTGTGCCAAAATTTCGTCCGAATCCTTTCAGCCGTTTGAGTGTGTATGAGTAACAAACATACACACTTGCATACAAATTTTCTTCTTTATAATATTAGTGTGATTTGTAACAATCAAATCAATAGTTTATAAATATTGAGTGGCGGGATAGTGCCTCTGTAGGCGCGGGCTTGCGGACGGCGAGCAATGGGTAGCTCGCCGTCCGACAGTCCGGTAACAGTCCAGACCGAGCCCAAGTCGTCGACGGCGCGTATTCGTAAATCGTAGGGGCCCAGCAGGGTCGAAACCTGCTAGGGCCTCGGGTGGTGTGAAATTGAAACCCGGGGCCCTGGGACGAAGGCAAAGAAGGAACAGGTGTGGGTTTATAGTCAGTAAAAGTCTGACACTATCTCTCGCTCCGCCCAAGAGAGGGATTTGTCATTAGATGATGATGATGTCAGGAGAGAATAAAAAAAGTGGGGGGATAGTAAAATGGCCATGGCAACAGTAATGTGGGTAATGAATTAGCTTAGATGTGGGTTTGTCCCCATTTCCTTAACAGAGTTACTCCATTGTTTTATCTGCAATGAAATACCTCTCTCCATTTCATATTCAGTTACCTAGCTCGTCAAATAGGAGTAAAGGTTTTTTATTATAGAGAGATTAAGGTCATTTAAATAATTTATTTTCAACTTCATGTGCAGTAGTGGTACATAGGCAGACTAAATGCAACAAGGCATTCTCTACCAGTCAACCTTTAAGTTTAATAAAGACTACACTATGGTAGGTGTGCACAATAAATAAATAAAAGATAATCATCTCTAGGTCATTGACAATTTGGCACATCCAGCCTTCTCCACAAAACCTTCTAGCAAAAATAGCATTACAGAACTGCAGCATAGTCTAGATCAAATCTCAACAGTGATCATGCCCCTGGATCTCTGGATCCTTCAGTGAAATCTAATTGGATTTTAGGCTAGCGGACGGCGAGCAATGGGTAACTCGTCGTCCGGTAACCGTCTGGACCGAGCTCGAGCCGTCGACGGCGCGTAGTATTCCACGCGCGTCTAAAGGATATGTCAGCAAAACCGTAGGGGCCCAGCATCAGGGTCGAAGCCTACTGGAGAGATGGGTTGTCCGAAAGAGAACCTCGGGGCTTTAGAATGAAGGCAAAGAAGGAACATACGAGTGGGTTTTAGTCAGTTAAAGTCTGACATGCCCTCTCGCTCGGCTTAAAAGCGAGAGAAGTCTTTGGTTGACTTCCCACCTTATAAAAATATACAATATTGATCATATTTATTAGAAAATACCTCAGTAATTTCTTTTTCCAAACTCCCATAAGTAATTCGCTGTATTATCATATGTGGGTGATCACTTCCTGATAACATCAATACATTATCAGTTGTTATCATTTCGGCTTATTGAGAAACTAATCTTTGTTGTCAATCTATTTCTTATCAGTGGCAGCAACCACGTGTTGTTTCATGTAGTGCAAACACGCCTACTTAACACGCGATTTCTTGTTTAACGACCCAGCACTATTATAATAGGAAATAAAACCGGCAAAATGCGATTCGGACTCGCGCATGAAGGGTTCTGTACCGTGATCTAGACGACATTAGACCCGATCGAGCAAAAAATGGCTATAAAAATCACGTTAGCTGTAGCATTTAAATAATTATTTTTATTCTGTTTTTTTGTATTTGTTGTTATTGTAGCAACAGAAATACCTACATCATCTGTGAAAATTTCAACTGTCTAGCTATTACGGTTCATGAGATACAGTCTGGTGACAGACAGACAGACAGACAGTGGAGTCTTAGGGTCCCGTTTTTACCATTTGGTTACGGAACCCTAAAAATTATCGAAAATTCAACTTGTTGACCTTTAAAGACACTGTTCGTCGTGTCTTTAGAGGTCAAAGTCGCAGCTAAAGTTCAAAAAAGTGAGACCAACACAAGCTAGAGACATTCTCAAAGATGCGTAAATCTAAAAAGAGAAAGGTCCACGACCTGTTACGATAAGTAGAGCAAAAAAAATGTGTGACAGTTATTGTCACCTACCAAAACCGCTTCCGTAGCGGTTTTTCTGCACGAATCTCTGACTTCATGACACTAAAATCATCAATTGGCAACTCAAAAACCGGTCCAGTGCGATTGTGACTCGCGCACGAAGGGCTCCGTACAGTACGCAGCAAAAAACGAGCAAAAAAACAAACACGTTTGATGAATGGAAGCCCTATTAAATATTTATTTTATTCTGTTTTTTAGTATTTGTTATTATAGCGGCAACAGAAATACTTCATCTGTGTAAATTTCAACGGTCTAACTAACACGGTTCATGAGATACAACCTGGTGACAAACCGACGGACAGCGGAGTCATAGTAATAGGGTCCCGTTTTACCCTTCTTTGGGTACGGAACCTTATAAAACCGGACTACATCTACACACAGTCGCAGAAAGTTATGTGAAAATAACGCAAGTCCATTGTCTGTTCGAGTCGAGACATCTGCCCTTCGTGTTCATAGACAGAAACCACCGCAGCCCTAATACAGACATGCATTGTTATGTCTTGTTACCGAATTGCGAATACAAGACACAATGCGTCTTTCGCCCTTCTGAACATCTGCTTTTTACCCTACAGAAGACAAAGTCTATTCAATGATCTTTTAGCTTTTTCCCTCGGTTTGACTACCGCGATCTATCCCACGAGAATTGTTATTTTTTCGGGATATAAAGAAAGCGGACTGCAGTGCGTTGGAGATGTTTGTGCAGGCTCGTACTGAGTGGTTTTCACGCGATTGTTCGCAAGAAAAGTGCTTCACTGCTCAGGTGAGATAGTCGCAACAGTATCCTGATAACTGTAATGGATAGCTATTATATAGCTCTCCGTTTGTAAATTTCTTGTGCAAAGGGTAAAGGTACTAACACTAGATAATAAGTTATTTTCTTACTAACACTATGGATATTTTTGTGTCAGAAAAAAATTCTATTCTGTTCTATAAAATCACAAATCGCACTCAGCTATGGTATCGCTTTCTACCACTAAAGGAGTTTTTGTAATCGAGTCATTACATCCAGAGATTATCTACTTAGATAAAACAAACTGTTGACGTATTAAAGCCAGTGACGTTGGAATCAGAAGGCGTGGACCGGAACCAGCATAATTTTAGACGAAATTGTGATCATTGGGCGTTGACCTTGCTCAGACAGTTTGTCGCAAAACACTTATCGGGGTCGAAATGTCGCGTGTGTCGTATACCGTTAAGTGGGTCCTTTTTCACTCGCTTATCGTCAACATCGAGCATGGTTTAAAAGCTAGTTACTTGTTCATGTAACGCAATCCAACGCGATGTTTGACGAAAAGTCAACACGAAAAACAGAGAAAACGCCTGAAAACTCTGTTAGCATACGGTAATTCCGTGATTTACTCGAATATTTTACAAAACTTGTTCCAGGAAATACATGTTTTTTTTTTAAACTCTTAATAGTTTTAAAAAAACATGACGGTATTTAGAATCTTGATTAAATTTGCAAGGCTTCTATTGTTATTTATTTTGACTTTAAATTTTTGAGTAAATTATGAAGTGTCAAAGGTCATGCAAAATAGCAGATTTCCAGAGGTTTTTAATGGATTAATTTTACACAAATTTACAAATTGATTTCAATAGAAGCCTAGATAATAATCACAAGATACTGTGTTTCCAAGATATCTAATGAAAAATTTGTAATAACGTCATAATCGCGTAAAAACGGTTGTATGAAAAACAGTAAAAATTTATGTCGAGTTGGATGCCCTTAAAAAGATTTATTTTTTGTTGCAATATGAGTGAACTGAAGAAAACATAAGAAGCTAATCGCAAGTTTTATAATACGCGAAAGTATATGATCCACTGCAGTAAACAGAACCAGAAAAATATATGTTATTCTCAGAATACATTCTAGATAGATAGAGGTGTGTTCAAAACATAAGAGAGCTAATTAAGTACGATAGAAAAAAAATCACGAAGATGCCTTTAAAAATTACTTTTGTTAAATTAAAACCAGATTTATATACGTGCAATCATTCTGATTGTCAAATTATTCTACACTAGCGACCCGCCCCGTCTTCGCACGGGTGCAATGCTGATGCCACCGCTACCGCTATGTCCCTGCATTTTAAATCTGTAATATCTTCGAAAATATTCATTTTAATTACATGCTTTAAAGGGGACATATTGATCTATATTAAATGCACAGTGTAATTAAGGTACTTAAATTGAAAAGGATTAAAATCGCTTCGTAAATAAGCCATTATTTCACGTAAAATGTAAAGGATAAAAAATAGTTATTGTGGGTTCTCCCTAAGAGATAGACGTATACCATCGCGGACTTTTATGTAGACCTTTTTAAAGAGTTTAATAATGTAGTACATTATTTTGATCTATCTCGTAAGGTTCAGCCAGCGTTTGCAATGTAAGCGCAAAAAAATGTCTTTCCGACATCACATTAGAAACCTATACCTATAGTTTCTTTACATATATACCTTCCTCTTGGATCAATCTATCTATTAAAAAAAAACCGTATCAAAATCCGTTCCGTAGTTTTAAAGATGTAAGCATACATAGGGACAGACAGCGGGATGTGACTTTGTTTTATACTATGTAGTAAAGCACCGGTTTACCGATAAATAATATTTTAATTTTATAATAAAATCTGTTTACTAAAAGTTTTGTAAATCGCTAAAATTCTTCATATTTTGCAAGCATTGTCTCTTTGCGCATCACTTTCATTTGTATGCAGTTGGAGAGTGTCCGCGTATTAGGTCCTGTAGTCCTCTTAAGAGAAAATTGGAAAAAATAATGCTTCAAATTAAGTCAAAAGAAGACAGGATTTTTACTGCTGTTTTTTTGGAAACTAGCAAAGCTGAGGTGCCAACTTCCTATGTTGTCGGACAGCTGCCAATCAATACATACCCTTGACTCAGTATTTCGATCTTGTTTATATTTTCCACGTAGTAAAATAGTAGAATTGTGTATCATCTGACGAAATTATGATGATAACAGTAAGTCAATAATCTATTTCTGTGCTGACAGTAGATCATGGCATTTTATGTCTCAGTCATAAAGCGGATCGAATCGTTTATATGACCGCAAATATCTGAGCCACGTCTGTGTTATCTGTGAATGGTATAGAAAAAATACTTGTCTTGGCAGAATTTTTTTCTCAGCGGAGACTGCATCGACACGGGAAAAATTACAGTGCACAAATGTGTACGTTTTTTTTTTTATTTTATTCCACAACTATCACACAACGCCGTCTAGTCCCAAGCTAAGCAGAGCTTGTGTTATGGGTACTAGACAACTGATAAACATACTTATATATTTCTAAATACATACATATATAGATAAATTACACCCAGACACAGAACAAATGATCGTGCTCATCACACAAACATTTGTCCTGGGTGGGAATCGAACCCACGACCTCCGGCATAGCAGTCAGGGCCACTAACCACTAGACCAACAGGCCAGTCAAACGTCGAACGTAAAAAAGTCGTACGTAAACACAGGAGCACTCGCTGTGCCCTCAAATAGGACGGCTAGAGAGAGATCAAGTACAGAACCAACGGCTAAAGGCTACGCAGACCGGGACGGCATGGCAAAAGACTTTGCCAGCAGTTAGCGCACATTAGCAGTCTGGATACCGCGGCATGCCGCGACACCTCGAAGTATGCCACGGCAGCTGCTACTGCCCGATACACATTTCAGCCATGAGTAGCGTTTGATAGAGTGTTGACGGGAGCTCGGTCCTTCGTCATGCTGTTGCCAACCGCAGCACGCCACTGCTTGCCGCCGCCGACTTTCAATGCCGTTAGATGATATCCTTTTCGATGCCAGGGGATTGTTTTAAAGCATACGAATTTATGTCATATTTTTATTTCGATATGTTTGAATGTCCATTGGTAAAAATGTAAATCCTTTGCCATACCGTCCCGGTCTGCGTAGACCTTTGACGTCCATTTCGAGGCACCAGAAGGTGTGTGATACATCCGTAAAGTAATAATCATCAATATCAAACTCAAAACAAGTCAGAACCAATACCGATTAGTTTCAGTCGAAGCGTAAAATACCCAATCAACGACCTAACATGTATCCACGTTACTTAAGCGTCGTTTTATGATATTCTCTTTTTAGGTGTTGGACTGCGCACTGAAAAAAGGGTATCCGGTCTTTGAAGAATAGGCCGTAAAAGAACACTTCATGAAAAAAATACTTCGGTGTTAACAGATTACTTCCCTTTTCATTTGACTTCCTTGACGATCGAATTCCTAATTTAGAAAAGTTTACTACTGCGTATCTATTTAGAGAAGTCGAACTACAGTGAAAGAATCATTCTTAAAGTTAGATTTTGTTTTTCAATCCAGTGGTCAGCCGAGAAAGCGCTGTTTTTTCTTGCAATATTCACAAATTAAAGAAAATACTTAAGTAAAAAAACTTTTTACAAAAAAAAGATAACCGACTTCACTAAAAAAACACTAAAAGAATCAAAATAACTTTAATTTCGGAAGTCGGTGTTTCTCGGTATTAATTGTATCTTATTTAACACCGACTTCCGAAATTAAAGTTATTTTGATTCTTTTAGTGTTTTTTTTAGTGAAGTCGGTTATCTTTTTTTTTGTAAAAAGTTTTTTATTTCACACTTTTTAGTTGGATACACCTATAAACAGAGTGCCTATTTCTCATGACAATTCCAATTAATCCAAACACTACTAGGTTACATTGTTTTATTATGAATTTCCTGTGTCTACCTTCACCTTCCGGCTCCAACATCAGATCAGTTCTATAGTACCTTATAGCCAAAGTGCATCTAATGAAAATTCTAATAAGCCCAAACACGGCTAGGTTACATTGATTAATGACGGAGTTCCAGTGCCTACCTTCTGGCTCCATCATTATCATCATCAGATCAATTTGAAGATAACATTATCAACGGAACTATTCAGAACCATTCATTTATTTATTTGTATTATTATAGTCGCTTAACTATCTTCATTGTGATATCTATGCGAGTATGAAGTTCCGTTGACCATTTCTGGTCGTCTTCATCAGTTCCACTTCATCAAATGTTACTTTTTGACTGTAAATGCTTAAGTTCTCGATGAAAATACCAAAATCACTATGCAGTTGCCTATAATATTTGAGGAGTTCCCTCGATTTCGCCAAGATTCCATCATCAGATCCTGACTTGGTGACTATGGGACCATTTGAGAAGTATACCCTTTCTAACAAAAAAATAATTTTTCAAATCGGTTTTCAAGCGACGAAGTTATGCGCGAACAAACATAAAAAAAAAAATACAAACCTCCGAATTGAGAACCTCCTCCTTTTTTAGAAGTCGGTTAAAAATGCTATAAAATAATTATATTATTATACACCAACTAAAAAGTTCTTCTGCTCGCCACTTACCTATATTGATAGAAAGTATTTTTCATTAAGATCGGTTCAGCGGCGTAGGCGTGAAGACGTATCAAACAAATGAGAGTTCTTTCACTAATATACTACTACTACTAAGTATGGATATTGTTCATTTTTTCAGTCATGTTCCAATAAAGTTAAGAAATTGTCGCGTAGCCCTTTTTAGATTTTTTCCTTCCTAGACTAACCTACCTTACCTGGGATCCCTACTTTTCGCATAATGTTCTTTGTCCTAATATACTTCGGCATAATAAAAAATACATACAGCGAAATATGTTTTAATATCATTATGCGTAAATTAATTTATGCTTTAGGATATTATGCTTAAAAAAGTTATGCTTTAGAACTTTACGCTTAATAAATTTATGCTTAATCATTATTATGGTTAGAGAAAATATGCTCAAAAAAATTATGCGTAATCATATTATGCGAAAATATAATTATGCCAAACAAAGTTATGCTAAGTTATATTAGGTCTTAAAATTTTATGCAAATGGATAGGGATACCTTACCTACCTATACAAGAACATGAATTTACAAAATTATTGTTGTGGTATTCTATAGACTACCACAATAGTAATTTTGTAAATTCATGCTGAAATAAAATGTACAATTTAGCTTCAATTTTCAGTCTATCACGTACGTCATATTTGTCTAACATATTATTATGTTCGGAGCGTGACTGACAGCGTCTGATGGCGCGATAACTGATAGGCATATTCCACTCTGTTTATAGCTTAAAATATAAATTCATTGATGGGTTTCTTGAAATAAATTGAGAGAACGAAGCTAATCGAAGTTCTAAAGAAGCTACGCACGTAACGCACGATGTAAATTGGTTTCATTGATTGAATTGAAACATCAATATGGCTTTAATTTTCTATGTTGTGACTACATTATCGCGCGAATATTCGTGTCGCGTTGTCGCGATAAAAATATCGTATTCAATATACGCGAAGTTTTTGTCTATTTTAGCAGTCTATTGCATTTCTATGCGGCTGTGTAAGTCTCAACAAGCGATTCTGTCTTCGCGATTCGACGAACTAGGTACTTAGGCGAATATTCGCCGAATCTCAAAAACGTAGCGTCAGCATTAGAGTTTTACAATCTTTTTCTAGCAATTTAGTCCTAAAACACAAGGGTCTAGAGTCTACATACAAAAATCTATTCGAAATAGGCACTAATATAATCTGTACGAGTAAACTATCAGTTTATTCTATGATCTGGTTCCTGATGAAATCCGCGGGATGCGAAACGCTCGAGGGTGTTCTGTGATGTCCAGTACTGGACGTCTTTAGGCTGAAATGACAATGGGGTGCAAAGAATAATAATATAATCATATTCCACAACTATCACACAACGCCGTCTAGTCCCAAGCTAAGCAGAGCTTGTGTTATGAGCATTAGATGACTGATAAACATACTTATATATTTCTAAATACATACATATTATAGATAAATTGCACCCAGACACAGAACAAATGATCGTGCTCATCACACAAACATTTGTTCTGGGTGGGAATCGAACCCACGACCTGCGGTATAGCAGTCAGAGCGACTAACCACTAGAACAACAGGCCAGTCAATATAATCAAACTTTTGTCCTTTATTGCTCTTGCTAATTCCTTAAAAATGCATCAAAATCGGTTGCGTAGTTGAGGAATTAACGGGTAAACAGACACGCAGAAAACGACTTCGTTTTATAGTATGTACAGAATGTAGTGCGTGTTTGCTCTATGTTAACGTGATCCACACGTTTATTACGTTCGGCGCTCCGATTGTCCCGCTTCAAGCTCTTAACCAATCAGAGAGCCAAATGCGGTACACGTTTCGATCGAGAGGTTGGATTTAGCTTTCCTTTGTTTCTTCCCTTTCATTTTAATTTTGTAACATTTGTCGAACGACCTGATTCAACCTCGCCAAAGAACCCTACGGCGAAATACTTAGCTGTATTAGGTGACGGTGGAAAGGTACGTGGGAGTCCCATCAGAACAAACTGTGATGTTTATAATAGTTGTCACTAAAGACGAAGGCACGTGACTGTGCTAAAATAAAATCAAGTCTTACTCAGCGCACACATGTATTTCAGCACAAACCTTGGTAACTAGAAAGACCTCTTATTACTGAGTGTATCTTTCAGAGCATATCGTCTGATGATCTTGCAAGGCTGCTCCTCTCCTGATGTAAGATAACTGTTGTGATAGCGATCAATTACTCCATTCATTCTGTTTCCGATAATAATACGGAACACGATGTAGTTACCTTGTTCTTTGTTATGATAACGATGAGTTCAACTGTAGTTAAAACTATTGTTACTTTGTAGTTATTATGGCCTTGTCCTTGAATCCTCATACTCTTTTCTAAGGACTCAAGGGTACTGAGATATGCTAAACGTCTAAGGAGTCTCTGCGAGTTGGCTTCGGCTCCTTGAATCCTCATACTCTTTTCTAAGGATTCAAGGGTACTGAGATATGCTAAATGTCTAAGGGGTGTCTGCGAGTTGGCTTCGGCTCCTTAAATCCTCATACTCTTTTCTAAGGATTCTAGGGTACTGAGATATGCTAAATGTCTAAGGGGTGTCTGCGAGTTGGCTTCGGCTCCTTAAATCCTCATACTCTTTTCTGACTACCCCAGGGTACTGAGATATACTAACACATAATAATAGTTTCATAAATATTGTTTTGATCTTTGTTTAAATTTACAAGTCCGTGATAACACCTGCTTTTTAAAATATAGTTGGTTTTTTAAGTGAGTATAATCATATTTGAATGTATGATGTTCCCACTGCTGGGAGTCAGGCATCCTCTGTTATGGCTTCCAGTCTAACCAGATGCGGCTGAGATTATTGCCTGTTTAACATGGAGTGACTGCCAGACCTATACAACCCGGTTACTGTGCAACACTATACTCCTTGGATACACTGATGGTTAGACTTTCTGGCGTTTTTCTTCTACTTCTATCTACAATCATACTAATAATATTTCAGTTCCTTCGCAACACATACCTGTATGATGACAAATATTTTATTTAGAACTAGCTGATCCGTGCCTACTTCGCTGGACGTCAAACATTTTTTGGTTGAAAAATAAAATTAATCACATTGCTTATTATAGCATAGTCGGCCTTATAAAGTTCTCACTGTTGGGATTCAGGCCTCCTCTCTAGGACAGGGAATGGGCCGTAATCCACCACGCGGGCCCAGTGTGAGTTGGTGGATGTCACATGTCTTCGAATTTTTAGTTCTAGGACATGCCGGTTTCCTCACGATGTTTTCCTTCACCGTTTTAAGAGCAGTGGTGATGAAATAAATAACACAAATTATGAGCCAAAGTCGAGGCCGTTACCACTGTTAATCACATTGAAATAGCTAGTGATATACCTAGTCACTTAGCAATAATGTTACTCTCTGCTGGTGAAAAAATATCAAAATCGGTTCAGTAGTTCCAGAGATTACTTCCTACAAACAAAACGTTACATTTTTATAATAAAAGGAGATGAAATTTACGAGTAATTAATTTTCAAGTGACATTGCGGTTCATTGCGAAAGAGAAAATAGGTAAGTTTTATACAATTCAGTTTTTGTTTATGAGTTTTCTTAGCCATAAATATTTCAAGAGATGTTTTACAACGTCACAAAATAATATATAATATTAAAGTCAGTTTTATGCTGCATGTCATGGCTCTTAACCTTTCTTTGAAATACATTCCCATCTCTCAACTTAAGAGCCACTTTTCTCTTGAAAATATTTTACAAGACATAAAATGCATGTAATAAATTAAGCTGCTTGTAGTTCATTGACATCTCTGAAATATTAGTATGAACAATCCATAGACATAAATTATAAGAAAAACTGAATTTTACATACTTACGTAACGTCTTTAACAATAATTTTGCGAACTCCGAAAATTTTCCGCCAGACTATTATTTTTCGATGATGATAACGTTTTTATACTGTGATTTCAAGAAATTATGTGTTTTGTTTCCCACACACGTTTTTATTAAAAATATCATCAGCTCTTCAGAATATGTATAAAAATACTACGAACTCCTAGACATCGAATTTACACATTTTCAACGTCTCTTGTTCTTTTTCAACTTTGTCTATGTTCACTTGTATAATTTTATTTTTTTTAGGTTGGAAATCATCTAGTGACTACTAGATGATTTCCCATTCACCAGATTTTCTCCCGCTCTGGGGTGGGGCAGATTTTTACTGACTAAAATCACACCTCATATTCTTTCAGTTGAATTTTGCGTTTTAGGTCCATGAATATTCCTTTCATACTTTTCCTCATGGCCCTAGCAGGCAGCGGACCTGCTGGGCTCCTACGAGAGTTGGCGTATTATTATCTATACTTTTCTTTTTTTTTATGTTGCACTAGTTTTTGCCAGCGGCTTCACCCGCATACATAAAATATAGCCTATGTCACTCAGGAATAAAGTAGCTTATTATCGGTTAAAATTTTTTTTGCTTTCGGACCAGTATTATTAGAGATTACCTCCTACAAATAAAAAAAACTACCTGTTTATAATATTAATGTAGATGTAGATGTAGATTACTATCAGTCGTCACTTATTTATTTATTTAAACTTCATGCAACATAAAGCACAAAGGCGGACTTAATGTCTTAGGCATTCTCTACCAGTCAACCACTCACTTCATCTTCACAGTCACTTCATCTTTCGTTTCCATTTGATTCAGACCACTCGTCACTGTCATCCATCTTATCTTGCTCTCTCTTTCGATCCATACACAATTCATTTTCTTAGTCATTCGTCCATCTTTCTCAACATGCCCAACGCACTAATCACTTGCACGCTTTGACTTATAGTTCAGCCATCAAGATAACTGTTCTTCAACGGTCAGAAATCGAGAGTTCTGGCTAAAAATAGCCGTTCAAGTGCCTTGCACTATCGAAGAACAATGATGGTTCAAGTAGAGCGCCACTGACCTTTCGAATGTGACGTAGTGTTTTGTTTTGACTCATACTTTCATTCTTTATGGCATGAATGTTAACGATTGACCTTCCGGATTTCCTCTTTTTTTTGAGAGACTTGGCTCGGATACCGAAGTTCATTGCCACACGTGCCTTATATGCAAGGCACGTGTGACAATGAACATTACTACTATCATAATAATAATGATTTCCCACCAACCGTGGGTTGTCATCTGGTGCACTTGCATAGCGCACGTGGATAATCGTCGGTTGGTACCACGTTGAATTAAAAATGTCTAAGGGGCCTCTGCACGAAACCCGGGGCCCTGGGACGAAGGCAACGAAGGAACAGGAGTGGGTTTTTAGTCAGTAAAAGTCTGACACTATTTCCCGCTCCGCCCAAGAGCGCGATTTGTCATAAGATGATTTTCCCATATAACAAAAAAAGGGGTCTCTGCGAGTTGGCTTCGGCTCCTTGAATCGTCATACTCTTTTCTAACTACCCCAGGGTACTGAGATATGCTAACACATAATAATAGTTTCATAATATTTTTTTATTCTTTGTTTAAATTTACAAGTGCGTGATAAAACCTGTCATACTGTATGGATCAGAATTTTGGGCTGTGAAAAAGATGGATGAAAAAAAATAAAGTACATGTAGCGGAGATGAGAATGTTGAGATGGATGTGTGGTGTGACGAGAATGGATAAAGTGAGAAATGAGTATATTAGAGGAAGTTTGAAAGTGTCGCCAGCGACTGAAAAGTTGAAAGGAAATCGTTTGTCTTGGTATGGTCATGTGAAGAGGAGGGATGAAAGGCATGTTACTAAAATAGTTCTGAGTATACATGTAGATGGGTGGAAAGGGAGGTCAAAGAAAAGATGGATGGATTGTGTGAGGAGTGTTATGAAAGAAATGGGAGTTAGTGTCAATGTGACGGGTGACAGGACAGAATGTAAGAATAAAACGTGTTGCGCTGACCCCAAGTAATATGGGATAAGGGCAGGAAGAAGAAGAAGAAGTTCTTTGTTTAAATAAAAGGAACCTCTGTACAAAATTTCAACACTCTAGGTCCAAGGATTTGGACTGGCGTTGATGAGTCAGTGACTAAGTCAGAACTTTGCCTTTTATATATACAGATGCAAACAGAAATCTCTGCTTTCTCTTCATATAATATCAATATGATCATTGTAACCGATCATTAGGCCTTTGAAAATAGAATAACTGCAGATAGCCTGATAGAAAATATCACTGATTGGATACGAGAATAAGCGGAAATTAAGATTTTCTCGATTCGATAGTGAACTGCGAATAGATCCGCTTCTTTCGATAGTTATTTAGTTATCAGCTATAGTTTATGTTTATGGTTCATTTAATATACCTTTTGATTACTATGACCTGATTCAGAAAACTAATTTCTACGTAAAGTTTAGTATCTGTGGTATAATTGAAGAAATAGGAATTATAAAAATCTGTGGCGTTTTCTAATGGAATGATTGATAATTATGAAACGAAAATTAGTGTTGTGAAAAGTTGGTGGAACTTATTTCAGTTCAATCATAGATTTCACGCCGTTAACTGCATCAGACCGCTTAAAGTGACTTGTTTTGAACTTTTTAAGTTTTTTGACATTGCCAAATGTTTTTATTTCCAAGTTTTGACTTTTGAAATCGTCTCCTCGAACCCTTATCTTTAAACCCTAAATGATTGTTAAGAAAAAATGTTCTTTGAAAACATGTAATTGGCGCCAAAAAATCGCTACTTTACGGGGTTTACTGGGTGTATACGTCACTTTTGATGTAGGTACCTATTCGCAGCTAAAACGAATCTGACGATTCCTTTCAAGCCGAAATGCTACAAGCCATTTGGTTCAAGAGCGTGCAAAAGATATATGTCGGCCTCCTGGCGTAGTCGATTAAAAAACCAGTGAATGATAATATAACAGTAGACAGGGAACAGAAAAAGATGTTGCATCGACTTCACGTCTTCGTAACATGGGACAAGAGCTGGAAAATTATTTCCAACTGACAGTCCAAAATGAGTGAGAATGAGAGTATTAAAATGAAACACAAACTTAATGAATAAAAAATCGAATCTTCACTGATAACTTCAATCTCTGTTAATAAATCTCGGTGATACGCCACTAAATAATGATGACTTGATAAACGTAGCTTATAAATTTATCGTAACAATCTCAGCAAGAATTTGTTTAGTCACATACGGGAATAGATAAAATTCAAGTATGCACGTATTGCGTGATTAGGCATTTTGCTTTTTGCTCTTTTCATTCACAAAAAATTATGTTATTGCGTTCCAATCTTGCACTACCCGAAACTTACTACTTCTTTTTGATAATGTTACCGTTGCCTCCAGGTCTTCGGAATTGTTTGAAAGATTTACCTGGTACAGCGCAACTGAAGGAATACTGGTAGGTTTATAGTCAGTAAAAATCCAAGATATCTGATTATGTTCCCCCCCTAGACTGGAGATTCGGAAGGAGAAAGGGAAGACATTTGCCCAGTTTTGGGACACAATATAAGCTATAAAAAAGACCAAGACTCCCTGAAGATCCCTGATCTTTCCCTGAAGATTTTCCACATCAAAAAATAATTTCTTATCTTGTTCTGCTTAAAATTTCCTTAACCTTTATATAAGGAAAATCTTATAATTATTTTTATCTTTACAATACTTTACACCAAATACATTGGCGCAGATTTGTACCGAAAGGTAATTTGTACTGCTGGAAATTTTGGCAACAGCGAATACAAACCATGGCCAGGTATTTAGTCCCCTTCAATTTGCACAATATTATTTGCTTCGTCATATATGAAATATTGAGAAGTACGCTCGGGCAGACACCAAAGTGGTTGAATCGTATGCATTTGAAATTCTCTCCTTGGAATTATTCATATAATTAAAAAATAACCGTGTCTAGACTGTAGTGCAGTATACTTTGTACTTACATATAATCTGAAGCGTTTGTATTTCGAAATCACGTTGGCAAATATTGATCCACGTGCGTGCGTGTATTGTTCTTGTGTAGATAACTCTTTGTGCTCAAACGAATTCCTGGCTTTATTGTCATTGCTCAACAATTGACATTGTAAATGATTTGGTATCTAATCTTTCTCTGCTGTCCTGGTATCTCTTTTAGTTTTCTCATTATTCTCTTTAGGTTAATCAAAAGTAGTCTTATCATTTGTTACTATCTTCTTCATAGTAGCAATGACCTAACTAGTTTCTTCATTAATGATTCTACCAGTTAACTATCGTAATCTCCGTCTTCAACAATGTGAGAGATGAAACACAATATATCAAAATTATCATTAGGGCGGAATGCCAAAAGTAACGCATGACATGATATACAAACAAGAATTTCCAGCCAATAATAATATTTGCAATGAGTTATAATAATTGAGGGAGCCAAAACCGCATATTTTATATAAGAAGGGAGTAATATTGATTTGTTTCGTATATCTTCTTCTAGTCTACCTCTCATATGACTTGACTCATTTTGGCGCACTTTCATAAGTTGCCATCGTTGAGTTTCAATTTATTTAACGTCGAAGTAGATCACATTAGACATAACTGATTTTCTGGGTATTCCTGGGTCTTAGTGTAACTGACTTCAATTAAAGGACCTGTTTCTACTCCTCGTTTTATTTTCACTAACTCCGATCCTTATACAAATCGAAAGCCTTGAACCAATATCAATGAGCCGATGCTTTTTCAATTTGTGTCTTGATTTTTTCTGTTACATTGATATACTTCAATTGAATTCAATTAACAGAGATTATTTTCAAATGTTACTTATAAAGAGCAGTGGTAGCCCATTGGTATCAGCCTCGACTTACGAGTTGTAAGGTCGAGGGTTCAAACCCAGCAAGGCACATTACTTTGTACATAATTCATTTCATCACCACTGCTCTCAAATCGGTGAAGGAAAAGATCGTGAGGAAACTGGCATGTCCTAGAACCAAAAATTCGGAGATATGTGACATCCACCAATCCGCACTGGGCTCGCGTGGTGGATTATGGCCCATTGCTTCTCCTAGAGTGTAGGTCTGAATCCCAGCAGTGGGAGCATTATAAGACTGATTATGTTTTGCTACTATGTTACATATCTATCTCTTTATTGATAATTATTCTTGTCGAACTGATTTCGAAATAACTATGTCGAAAGTTTGAAATTAATTTACAATTAGGCCCAAATAAGTGCTTTCTCAATTACTTACCTATCTACTAAATAATCAGTTACAAACAATTTAGTCTACAACCATTTAAGGGTAACGAAACCAGCTGAAATATTGGACTGTCGATTCAAAATAAAATTATTGGTGCCAAAACTAGCAGTCGAAGTAAATTAGCTTGGTGTTAATGTGAGGTGATAAATGATCGCTTTGCAATTTGGAGCTGTTAATTGCTATTAGAATGAAGCTTGTTAGAAACCGTTAATTGGTAGTTTAGTGTCGGTAAACAAATTGTGCTGGATTAGTTGAGATTAGACCACTGACTTTCGTCTGGTTGATGGTGGCAATGGAGTTTAATCCAAGTTATTGAAAGCCACTTTGATATGTTACAAATGTTTATGTTATTTCCGAATTAACTGATAAAGTATGGTATGCACATGTAATGAAGTGTAGAGAAGAACTTTACCCGAACGAAAGAGAGGTAGACCCGCCATTAACCTGCTGGTCTAGCTTCGAGAGAGACCTCAAGAAAGCCCAATTGCCAAAATCGACAGCCCACGACAGATGGTCCTGGCGCAGAATTGTGAGGGGACCCGACCCCTGATAATGGGAGCAGGGATGGACAAAGAAGTAGACTGCAGATTTATTGATCAAAGAGTAAGAAATTTCAGGTTCTACTTTTTTTTTGTAGGTGGGAAAATCATCCAATGATATCCCCCGCTCTTTTGTGTCAGACTAGTTAAATTCCTTGCTTGGCCCAGTATTCGGCCACGGCAATGCCGTCCGCTGATGCTGTTATTAGGTCCCAAGTTGGGCGCAGCAAAAACAATCTCCACAGATGGGGTTTTGTGCGGCGTCTCTCCGCAGACCATGTCCCACCTTCGATCCTGCATCACGTGCCCTGTTACCTGTTCACGTAGGGACCTAATACAACTATTATTGTATCCTGTAGTTAATACTTAAATATGTAAACGAATTGCCAACTTATGTAAGTCCAATGGCTGAATAGATCAGATAACAATAACAGGCCTCCCTAATCGTACCCTCGACTCAATAGCTTCAGGCACTGAATCGATGAATTACCGAACAGTAAAATAATTATTATTGTAGTCTGTAAAGTTATATAATCGTTATGTCACAGTTCCAGCTGTCATAATGGCGAGTACCTAAAATAATGTAGTGTCAGGAAACTTATTTCGATTAGCTACCTATGTAGTTCTTTAATTGGTTTTTGTACTTTTTAATTGGCTTTATTGTTAGATTTGCCTAAGTTTATTGCCGATCGTATGTTAAATTTACTGTGTTTTTTATTAATGACTTGAGCCCAGTTTATATTAGTGAAAGTGTTAATCAAAACATCCGTCTTTGTAAAAGTGTTTTTCCTCTAGATTGATTAAGAAAAGTGTTACACTATTTATTTATTAAATACATTATGCACAAACGTACAGCGGCGGACTTAATGCCTTAGGCATTTTCTACCAGTCAACCTTAGGGTGGTGCAGAGATAAATTGACTACACTATTTATGGAGTTTCTTGCCGGTTCTTCTCCATATGAAACGACCAATTTGGAACCATGCACTAGCTTCTGACGCTTTGTAAGTGCCCATGCAGGCCTATGTGAAATAAAAAACTTTTGACTTTTGACTTGACACTACACACACACTACACTATATATTATTGATTAATTTATTGCTTGATGATTGAAATAAGTAGCGGATAAACCGATTATAATATACTAGCTTCTGCCATCGGCTTCGCCCGTGTGAAAGTCAATTTCTCCATGCAAACTTTGGACCCCCGTTTCGTCCCCTTAGGGAGTGAATTTTGGATAATCTTTTCTTATTGTTTGATATGTCATAAAAGGAACCTTTCTGCAAAATTTCAGCGTTCTAGGTCCAAGATTTTGGGCTTGGCGTTGATGAATCAGTGAGTGAGTCAGGACTTTGCCTTTTTTTAAATACAGAGAACGAAGATTCTTCAATTGATTGACAGACAGTTACACTATTGTATACATATTTTATTTATTCTATTTGAGTTCTTTTTTGCCAGCTTATCAGCTAGGCTCTGGTCAGAGCACCAGCTTGTTATCTCTCTCTATTCATAGCCCATTCCCACCGGGTAACCAAATATTGGTCAGTCAAGCAACAAGTTCAATATTTTTAACCGACTTCAAAAATAAAGAGGGGGTTATCAATTCGATTGTATTTTCTTTATCATCATTTTTTTTTATGTTTGTTACCTCAGAAATCCGTCGTTTATAGACCGATTAGCAATTTTTTCATGAGAAAAAGGCACTCTGTTTATTAAATAAGTGTATCGCAACTAAAAAGTGTGAAATAAAAAGCTTTACAAAAAAAAAACTGCATTCACTAAAAAAAAAAATAAAGGGATCAATATAACTTTAATTTCTGAGGTCGGTGTTTAAATAAGAAACAAACAATACTGAGAAACACCGACTTCCGAAATTCAAAGTTATTTTGATCCTTTTAGTGTTTTTTTTTAGTGAAGTCGATTATTTGTTTTTTTTTTTTTTTTTTGTAAAAAGATTTTTCATTCCCGCATTAGAAATATTTATTTATTTAAACTTCATGTACAGTGGTGGTACATAGGCGGACTTAATGTCACAAAGCATTCTCTACCAGTCAACCATTGGGTTAAAAAGACAACACACACTGTGGTGGAAATATTGTGTTGTAAACTACTTCAATTCGTTTCAGAGGCAACAAGAAGATAGTTGTCATTTATTATATCGTAGTCATTACTGAGGGTCATACTAAAATACTGTTTCAATGTCGCGAGGTAAACAGGTGTAAGTTAGCGTAACCGAAATATTCGCACTGTCATAAATATATGACAGCCTAGTATCAGGGGCTTTGGCAATACACTCCACGAGCCGAGGTCGTTCGGATAATATTAGAAACTAGCTTTTGCCTGCGGCTTTGCCCGCGTACATAAAATATAGGTACATATAATACCTATGTCACTCAGGAATAAAGCAGCTTTCTATCGATGAAAAAATTTTAGCAATCGGACCAGTACTTCCAGAGATTACCTCCTACAAAGAAAAAAAAAAACAAATTTTATCTTTTTATAATATTAGTGAAGGCGATCGAATGAAATTTGAAGAGAGCAGTGGTGGACTGGTGCTAAAGGCCCCGACTTACAAATCCAGCAAGGCGTATTACTTTGTGTTATTTATTTTATCACCATTAGTCTAGAAACGGTGAAGTATAACATCGTATGGAATCCGCCATAATAAAAAATCCGAAAACACGTGACATCTACCAGAGGTCCAGCAGCGGGAACATTATAAGGCTGATTTTGTTATTCTATGCTATGAATGAAATTTACCAACTAAATCTAAATAATTATATAAAAGTGAAATACCACTCCCCTTAATCACGAAATCTCAGAAACTATCACACCTACATACTTAAAATTTGACAAGTAGGTTCCTTATAGGGTGTAGACATCTGCTAAGAACTGATTTTACGAAACTCCTCCCCTAAGGGGGTAAAACGGGGATTGGAAGTTTGTATGGAGAAACTAGTAAAACATAGTCAAAAGAAGGCCCTATATTTAAATTAAAATTGCTGGACATAATTAAACTCAATCTAAATACGCGCTAATTGGTAACCACTTGTATTTGCAATGCAAATGGTCGTGGTTCACTGATTGTAGATGTGGGGCAATAGTTTAATGGGCGCATATTCTAAGTACACGCATTTGTTTTACAAACTACGAGAGCAAGACTAACGCGGTACAGACGAAGAGTCAGAAGCTAAACGATATCCTGTTATCGACTTACTTGAGTTGTGGAGGTCGGATAAGCAATCGATCCATTTATTTATGTATTTTATTTATTTATTCACAAGTACTTGTACAACGTTACAGAGGATGTCCAAGGCGTTGTACAGTAGAAACT
Source organism: Mythimna vitellina (assembly GCA_949316375.1). Taxonomy (NCBI): domain Eukaryota; kingdom Metazoa; phylum Arthropoda; class Insecta; order Lepidoptera; family Noctuidae; genus Mythimna; species Mythimna vitellina. The sequence goes on along the minus strand of OX438691.1, from coordinate 3,019,619 downwards.
GACAAACTAAAAAAATAAATTTAATAAAAACAATAATACCCTAATAACAAATCCATACACATTGAAGAAGAAGAAACAAAACTAAATACCTAACATATAATTTATAAATAAAATGTAAAATACTGGTCATCATCATCAGCCGAAAGACGTCCACTGTTGGACATAGGTCTCCTTTTCAGAAACTTGAACTTGAGGGAGACTCAAGTAACAATAATAAGAAATATCATTTATTTCTCTCATAAAGGTACATTGTAACAAGTTTATTTTACAAATTTTGACTGAAGGCTAAAAACCTTTTTGAGAGCTGGAGTCTGAACTAGGTTCGAGACCTGTATGAGAGATCTCTAGGCTCACACCCTTTTAATCATAATCGCATTTTGCGGCACATAAGCATGGATCTTATGTTTGTAAGATTATGAGCAGGAGGAAAAAGAAGTGTCGCTGTAACAACAGGTCCTGTGCGTCTCGCATTCATCGGATTCCCGCGGCCCTCACTAGGTCATCGGTCAACCTTGTGGGAAATACTAGTATTTAGTCAGCCGCATCCGGTTAGAATGGAGGTAGATCTCGGGGATTTCTGAAAAGGAAACCTATGGTCCAAGAACAAACAGGACAATTGTAGGACACTGATGTGGTTTATCAAAGAGATGTCAGCAAACCGTAGGAGTCCAGCAGGATTGAAGCCTACTGGGGCCTACTGGGTTTATTTCTGAAAGTAAAACTCGGCCCTAGGACGAAGGCAAAGAAAGAACAAGAGTGGGTTTTTAGTCAGTAAAAGTCTGACACACCCTCCAGCTCCGCCCATGAGCGTGGGATGTCATTGGATGATTTTCCCACCGTAAAAAAAAGGTGTGGTTTAAGTCACTAAAAGTCTAACACGACCTCCTGCTCCACTCTAGAGCGGGAGGTGTGATGGGATGATCCCACCTCAAAAAAAAAACATACTTGGGCAAAGACTAGATTTCGATGTTAATATTTTATTTACGAGATTTTCATTTATCCGTTTAAAATTGACCATAATTTTAAATAGTAAACTAGGTATAATACATAATATTGTTCGCTTCAGTGAATATTATGGCCCATAAAATGCCATAAAAATAATAATATGTTAAGATGATAAATATGAAAGCTTATGCTTAAACACATACTCGTAAAATTCATTCTGCAAATTTTATCGGAGAAAATATCGCCGTAAATATTGGTAAGTTAAGCAAAGACAATACGAAGGGCTCAAAGAGACTTAAACCTCTTTACAGGGCCTAGGCTTCTGATTCCATAAAGATTTGCCCACAGATCTCTAAATACTACAAAACAAGTCTATCCCTACCGAAAGTTCGGTTTCGGCAATTTTTGTCAAAAAAACTGGTTTCGGCAATCACCATCTTCCTGCTCTTTTCCCGTGTTATTTGGTGTCGGAGCTACATGTTTTTTTCTTCCATTCCGTCCTGTTACCTGTCGTGTCATCTCTAACTTCCTTTTCTTCCATATCACTCCTTACACAATCCATCCATCTTTTCTTTGACGACCTTCTACCTCTTCATTCATCCACATGGTTTCGACCATAAATTTGCCAAATATTCGTCTCTACCGAAACTGACTTGTTCGTCAATATATGCTATAATTTTATTCGATTATTTAGTATTTTATGTAATTTTTAAGTATTTAATTAAGCATAAACTATACGGAAATATACTCGTAGTTAGGAATAACTGTATCAAAATATTTTTTTATTTTTTTGTCGGTTTTTCTGTTAAGTACCACGTTTGTTCCGGTTTCGATTAAGGCCGAAACTGGAAGGTGCCAAACATTCAATTCAACAATCGTCTTTCGGTCGGTCATTAAAAATGAGGTACAATTACAAAGTAACTATAATAATCACAGATACATAAGAACTTGGATATTATATCAGTCATGTTTTTTTTCTTACGTAACAACGCTATCCTTTAAATGATCAAGTAGTATTTTGAAATATATTAAGGGTGGCCGCACATTTTCAGTTTCCTAGTTAGGTTTCCTGATCAGGAATTTAGATTCGGAAACCTAAATGCTCTGTTTACATACAAAATGTTATTTATTTCCGTTTGGAAAATTAAGAATACGCCTTATTAAAAATTTTGTATGTAAGCAGATCATTTAGGTTTCCGTATTTGATTTCCTGATCAGGAAACCTAAATAGGAAACCGAACGTTTGCGGCCGGCTTACCCGGGCAATGTATTCTCAATCAATGAAGGACTAATAAAGATCCAGCCGATAAAATCTTTCGAAAATGGTCTCAGTTTTCGCATAATATTTAATACTCTAGCTAGGTGTTGCACCTCTGCCATATAGTTCAAGATAACGATCAGCATTTCGTCCATATATCTCCAGTTTGAACAGCCATATTTTTCAAAGTTTCTATCTAGTTTTCTCCCGATATCAATATGTATCTCGCGATCTTATCCTGGCGATCGTCTCTTTAAACCATGTTTCAGTTATGCCAAGTTCTCGCGTATCTTGTAAAGAGGTTTTGAAAGTACGCCGCGTTTCGTTGTTGCTTTCCGTAGTTTGTAAAAGGTATTGCCTCGGACGTTGCAATCGGTCGTTCAACTGTCTGGGAGGTGAGACAAGCTACTATTGGTGCGTGTGCGCAGCTTTCGAGTTTACGTCGAGTCCGGGTATTGAAGTGTCGCCCAAAAATGGTTTTGTTCTACGCCCATTGATTTTCGTTTTGTCGCTAGAGAATGGTCACTTAGCTACAGATATAATTTGAATTGACAGTAATAGGTACTATTTAATTTATTAGTACGGTGAACAGAGAAATTGATTGGAATTACAAATTCTTTTCAGACTGTTACGAGTACATTTTAGCATAATGTGACATTGTATTGTATTCATGACCTTTGCTGCTTAGTGTCACCACCGTTGAAGGTTATTTTCGCTACAGATATATTTTTAATCAATTTTTTTTTTTTTTCTAAAAAATAATTTAAAAGCGAAAACTGTTGATAATAAAGTTGGGTTCCTCATTAAATTCAACACTCCATTGCAACTAAATAGCGCTGAAACCTGCTAATAACGTACTATAAATCGAAATTATGGCTTAGCAAGTATGGTTACCATGGTAATTTGCCAGCGCGATTACTAAGAGTAATGGCGTTTCTAGAGTGATAAAAAGCCAACGTATTAACGTCTGGTACTAATAATTTAATGGCTGTTATTATGGGGCGGTTATCTGTTAAGATTATTACTGTTGAAGGCTACTTAGCGGCTGAAGAAACTGTAGGTGTTACCACTGGATCTGACCATAACAGAAAAGTAAAATATCTACCAAGATAAAAAGTCGATTGGTCAGGAAAAATAACACAAATAGAACTTAACGGGACAGGCATCAGTAACTATGGTAGAACTTTTACTTTCTAAGCTGTTAACAGACTTAAAAAAAGAAGAAGTGTCTCAATTCGACTGAATGTTATTTCTTTATTTTTTGTTTCTTGTTCTTCAATTGTTAACCGATGTTAAAAGTATTTTTCCAAAGTCGTGGAGTTTCTGGCGGGATTTCTTCGAGTGAAGTTCAGTGATTGTTTTAGTTATTCGCAAATTGATTCCTAGTGGATATTGTTATGTAAAATTGGTGTAGTTTTGTATTTCAAGTGTCTGCGCAACTGGACAATATGTGGAGTCATTGAAACAGGCGCGATCTCGGTAAAATGAAGCTAAAAATTTTATTGTAAATTTGGCTACCTCAGCGAAGTTTCCCGAGAAGGCTGACTTGATACATTTGCTGCCAAATACTAAAAAAACATTAGAATGTGTTGCACCTGCACTCTAATGTGATACATAGTGTAGCGTTTTGAAAAATAAGATAAGACTTGATTGAAAGGTTCAAGTGACCAGGTCATTAAAGTCCAAAAAAAATCTTTTGTAACTAACTTGGAGTCCCCTTTAGTCTAACCGAATGCGGCTGAATACCCCAGTCCTCGTAGTACGCGTCTAGATCTACATCATCACCCAACCTCTTTCTAGGCCGGCCTCGACGGAGCTTGCCCCTTGCAGGAACCCACTGCATAGCAACACTTGCCCAGCAGTCATTGTGCATGAGGTTAACGTGATTTCAATGGCTCAATTTAACAAAACAAAAACTCTAAACTACGGCACACTAATCTCTCAAATTTGACAACTTCCCAAATAAGTAACTGATACCGTTATTCTGAACTAATCCTCCATAAATTTGCTGGGACAGAATACCTGTTGCCTTATTTGTTCAGACGATTTGCATAACCGTAATGTTGGTCGGTTGGCTCTTGAATGTCACTCGGTTTCATTGACATCATATGCTTGTTTCATAGTAGGCACATAATTGGACATTATGCGAAATAGCTTCGCTCGTATCATTCAAGTTATTTGACCTATTATTAAAGCTAAATGGATAATAATTTTGTGACTGAGATTTGTCAATAGATGGTCTGAAGAAGTTTGGCAATATTGAGAAACTTAAATGGGCGGTATATCTTAGTCCCTTTACCAACTAGCTTAGGGTTGGCTTCTAGTTTAATCGGATGCAACTAAATATCCGTGTCTTACATGGAGCAACTGCCTATCAAACCTCCACATCCTAGTTACTGGGCAACACGACACTTCTTGCATAGACTGATGATCAGAGTTTTTAGCGTCTGACTACTTAGAAAAGTACATTTGAATTAAAAAAATCACATTGGTACCTGTCTGGTTTTGAACCCGCAACCTCATGCATGAGAGGCGGGAGCCTTAGCCTTAACCTTCTGATAGATATAGAGTGGTACTCATGTGAACTTAAAGATCATCGGATTCTCTCATAGACGCTTTGAATAAACTGGGAGGCATTTTCTGCAATAGGAGAGAGGTGGGCTAGATGGAATGTCCACGTAAACTGGTCCATCATGAACTGAGTGTGGAAACCAAACTCGAAAGATGAGATAAACTATAGAATGCTTCTACGACGTCATCTACATATCGATTCTCTGACTTATGCAACACTATCGGTCTAATTTATAATCGATTGTTTTTCATTGTCAAGGCTCTATTGTGTTCAATCAGAATCTACTAAAGAATTAATCGAAATCATTCTAACCATCGAGTTCCATTCTAGTTGTAATAGTAATGTTATGTCAGACGCACGATTAACAGCCGTTAGTCCTGCTCAGCTGGTGTCCGATACAGGGAAAGTGATAAATTCAATGTTATACAAACACTGACTTTTTGCCATCATTAGTAACCGAACCTCCGTATACGACACACGCACTAAAATCACTCTTATTTACTTAGTGATGAAGTTTAATTTCTTTTGCGAACTGGATAAGTGTTCCGCGGTTTTTGCTTCTTTTAATACCTATAATTTTGTAGAAGATTGGTAATACCGCCAAGCAACAGTTTCGTGGTTATTCGTTTTTCATTGACTGGCTTTTTATTTTTTTATTAACGCCTGCCGCTACTGCACATAGTCGTGTAATTGCCAGTTTTAGAAAATCTGATTGAACCCTCGTTTTATATCCAAGCCCAAATATGGTCGCAAATTATCTTTATCTATAAATTATTAAACGGAGAAACTGACTGACTGACATATCAACGCACAGCCGAAACAACTGGGACTAGGAGCGTGAAATTTTGCTGAAGGCTTCCTTTTGTGACGTAGGCGTGCACTAAGAAGGTTTTTTCGAATTCAACCTTTAAGAGAGTAAAAGAGGAAATTTCGTTTGTATGCAATATTTCATTTTGTATGCCAATATACTCGAAACTCATCACGAATCTAAGTAAATAATATATAAGCATAGGCATAATCAGCCTTATAATGTTCTCACTGCTGGGACTCAGGCCTCCTCTCTAGGAGAAGCAATGGGCCGTAAACCACGACGCAGGCCCAGTGCGGATTGGTGGATGTCACATGTCTTCGAATTTTTGGTTCTAAGACATGTCAATTTCTACACGATGTTTTCCTTCACTGTTTTGAAAGCAGTGGTGATGATCAAACAATATAGATTGTCATTTGTTTTCCAAATCAAAAAAACAAAAACTTTTATGCAAAACAGGGGCGGGCTGCTATTATAGTTTCTTATAACTTGAGTTTTCTAATCCAGCTGTTTGACCGAAACTATTATTTGTCCAACAATTCAAAGTGACACGTTCCATTACATGCAATATCATAAAGAGCGACGTCTATAGATCCTTGCTAACTAGAACAATCTGGGCTTTACGGCGCATTTCAGTTTTATAGTGGCAATGAAAATCTAATCTCTCGTACACCACAATATAACAACTAAACGGTTATGTTATTCGTAATGAATTCGTTATTTACGATTGTTGTAGGGAAAGCCGATCGGTTTAATGTTGAATCGCTAACAGACAGGGCCGTCTACCACTTGTTCGCGTTTTCTCGTACACGATTCCGAAAGTGAAATGAGCGTGTTTAATGTAATAAATCTTTAAGTTCTTACTAGGTAATTGCGAGTTTAGTTTGATTCTCACGTTCGTTCGGTGCCAACTGGAAGATATGCTGAAATAGCCCAGGCTTGCCGATACAACTGTCACGTGGTAAGGATTGTGTTCCAACTGTTGCGCTCTTGAGATCTTTATAAACAATCCCATCTAATAAAATGCTTTTATCGGTCAATTTTTTAATATATTTTCACTCGTTGCTGCCAGCGGCTTCTCCCGATTGAAAGTTATCCCAAGGGAAAATACCACCGAGAAAGAGCGTCCTATGCGCTATTTCAGGACATCGTCTAACAGTATGCCAAATTTCATCCAAACCAGCCAACCAAAAAGCGTACATCACTGCTTACCATCAGGTGAGATCGCAGTCAACCACTAGTTTACATTATTTAAAAAAATTGCTTTTATAATATTAGTTTCATATCAAAATCAAACGAAACAACCTAAAAGAACCCATTCTGCAGTTAGTGATGTTTAAAAAAATAATTGAAAACTATTTTCATTGAATGTTATTTCACATAAGTTTTTTTTTTATATTTTTATCTTAATCACTTTTTAATAAAGTGACGAAAGTGAACACGCCCAGGGCACTTCAGGGGCTAGTTTAATTAAATAAAATGATGATAGCATAGCAGTCCTTGAATGTGTAGCAGCGGTAAGTCAGAAGGCCGTGCCTTCAATTCGACCCTGCTGAATTATTGATGACAACTATTCGAAGATAGACACGTTTCATTAGTTGAAAAGCTTCGCCGAAGTATTACATCACTTGACAGGCTGATCGATTTCAGGAAAAGCATTTAGGTACTAAACAACACAAGGTGAACCGACGACCTGGTGAGGGTTGCGGTAGGCCATTGGATGCGAGACGTACAAGACTGGTAATTGCGGTGAAATTGGAAGAAGCCTATGTCCAAGTTTTGGTTGTATTTAATAACGATGACGTTGATTATAAGTGATGTCGTAAAAATTGCATTAAACCTGCCAGAACTAAAGAAAGTAGAGGTCGCGCAACATAGACCTCGTGCCCTAGAATCGAGAGAGACCTCAAGTTAGACTGTTTGCCAGAGACATCCCAGGATAGACTATCCTAGCACCAATTTGTGAAGAGACCCGACTCCAAATAATGATAACAGGAGAGGACAAAAAAGAAGAAGATGATAATAGCTAAAAGAACCGCTTCTCGAAACCCAAACCTTGATTCCACAGCTAGGTTACTAGGCAAAGTTAAAGCCCAATAAGACTATCACATCAAAATCTCTGATCCCGTGCAGTAAGTGCTGCCATATAACAACAGTGACAGATCGCATTGTGCACACAAGTCGAGCGAAAATCTATTACGCATTGGGTGAATTATAAGCATTATTACTGGGACCAGTACCATAAACCGTCGGATAAATGTAGCTTTCTCCCCGCCTACACATCCAATGACAAATGCATATAAATATAAATAATCTATGTAATTACAGACAGTTTGAACGCTGCGTATCTGTAAGGCTTAAGATCGTTTGGAAAGGTTCTTGGACTGTACCCATTTTTGGTTGGATTCAGTTTTCACGCGATGTGGACTGGTACTTGGTCTTGATATGATTCTGTTTAGATTTGTTAATTTTCAATTAGAGCTGTGCAGGGATTTTTGTGCGTAACGTGAGGTGTTGTAGACCAGAATTTCAATTGATTCTACACTTTGTATTTTTTTGAGAAGCGGTGGTGTTTGAAATCAAAGTACCTACCTAACCTTGATTAACTGTAAGCAAAGTAACAGTTATACTCAAATAGGCTTAACAAAATTCTACTAAATAATGATCGAGGGCTTTGAAATTCGTACCACTTGACTTAAATGGCCTCCACATAAATAATTATTGTGACCTATACAGCATAGTTACAATTGACAAGAGACAGTTATTTATACAAAGCTAAAATAATTTATTCGCGACGTTAAATTTCATTACAGACGTGTAAAGTTTAGTACAAATCATGCTTTAGAAATCTGACACCTTAGTAACACCGCTAAAAGTAACGTATATAAATTTTAACGCGTTTCATATGGCAATCGTAAAATGTTGAAATGTCAGGAACGAAATATGGGAACTTAAAGTCGTCACTCATTTACTTATACCTAAGGAATGATAATGCAAAGCGTGGGGTCAAGTAGAAACATGGAGTAGAAACAAATAAAGTGATATGAGAATGGTAAACAACACGACAAATTGATGATGGCGCCTTAACAGAAACAGCTCAGGTAGAAAGGACAAGAATTAATTCGGAAAGATGTAACTTCAGAAATTGCAATGTACCAAGATGATTGATTGATTGAATAGGACAAGTGATTTCTCCCCAAACACTGCGTTTATCATCGCAGAATAAAACTATCGACATTGATCAATGCCCCATAACAATGGCCATCGTTAACCAAGCAATTCTTTGCTTCCACGCAGTTGATAATTTCGATAATTTAGATAAAAAAACGCGTGTTAGTATTCCATTTGTTAGAAGCTTTATGTTCACAAACAGCGATGTCGCGAATTTGATCCCATACGTATACCGATGAATTTTTGAAACAAGTGTAAAATTTATTGCACAGAACAAAATTAATCGTGAATGGTGAATGATTTATGGACAACATAGCGTACATAATAGAAACGAATGGTTTTAATATTTGCACGAAGATGACACTTCTCTCTCTCCTTCGTTGCAAATTGGGCATTTATTTTGAAGTAGGTGATCATAAAATATGAGAAATGCTTGCTGAGCTACGATTTTCATTTTACATTGAAAATACTATTGAATCTGAATGCTTTCTAATACGTCTTTCTAGCTGACAGATACTAAAGTCAAGATTTGTATAGTTGATCTGATTACTTTGTTGGTTATTGTACGGAAAATATGTAGGTTGCCGTTGCTTCTTCTATATAAAATTGAAGTTCTGAATTGCAACTTCATTTAGAGTCGACAGCCAGATTAAAGACCAAGTGCGCTTACTTACTCTTCATTAAATATTTGTGATCTAGTGAAACTACTTTTAATTTTCGAAACTGTATTACGACATGAAGCTTCACCAGCAGACCTTGGGCAATCGATTTAACGTCCAAGCATGATTAAGTAATTAGTGAATATCCTCTTTTAGAAATCGATAATACTGTCCAATTACTTCAAGATTTCGTTGTTTATTCCGTGTGAGTTTTTTTTTTATAATTACGTAGTTGTACAAATCGACTGCTACAAGCAAAATCAAACTGCTTATTCTCTAAAAAAAAAACGAGGAAATAGAACTCTCCTAAAATACAATAATCGATCTCATATCCGTGCTCGAGCTAGCTAGACGGGATACACTCCCATCATCATTGCTTAACTAAACATAAATAAGTTTTTACCAACCGTAAAGGTCGTTCAATGACAGCAGCTGAACTTCACTAAATATTGTAAATTGTTGATGATAATGACATTGATCAACACAACATGTGAGATGTTATTATGCCACGCCACGTTGAAGGCACGACCGGTTGTTATGGCGCAGTTGTAGGAGGCTCGAAGTAGCAGATAGTCTATGTTGTGGCCTTGAGAGATATAGGGAATAGTCCTGTAGAAAAAATTCGATGCGTTGGCAGTTAGAACCGGTACCAGTGAAATAGTTTAGAATGCTTCGAGAATTAAATCATAACATGTTCGTAGTAGGCTTGATAATTCACAAAACCCAGCAAAGTTTTAGTTCGTAGAGTAACCGGACACACCAGTATGAAATCAAAGAACCACTCAACTCGAAAACAGAATTTTAAATAATGCTATTTTTGACATACACGTGCTAATACCGGTTTTAAAATTTGCATATGTAGGTACTGTGTGCACCCCAAAGAATGTGCTTTCTATATGCCTAACATAAGCTCTGTGAATTTGTGTCTTTAAAAATATATACAGAAACAGTAAACTAATTGGTTAGTGACGAGATTCTGATTAAGATCGACATTATTGCTACCTGTAGGATATGCTACATCATCTTTATCATCTACCTTTTCTCCAGTCTATAAGGGTCGGCTTCCTGCTTGGTTATCATAGGTACAACGATAAGTTTTAGTTTACTAGACCGGTAGCATATATTTTTGCTCTATCTTAACGAGAACCTTGTTCTTATATCTCGTATCAGCTATTGTTATTACTTGACAATGTTGTTATATTGTTATTATTTGGTCTCAACAAGAAGTAATAATTTTCTGATTTATATTACCTTTCATTACCCAGTGCAGGACAGTAAGCCGCGTCGTTAAGCCCTGGAGATATCTCCGCAGTTATTCAACATTTAGTGAGACACTTCCACACCTTGATCTCGGCTTTTATCACCAATGCACCTATTAAATTCTGCTTAATTGCTCCGTAGTAAAGCATTAATGTTTTGCCTTTTAATTGGTCGTTGAAAATATTCTTCATCAGTTTCTATATTATAATGCCGCTTTCTAATTACCATAAGTCTTTTGTTCGCAACTGTTACTAATCTTGGGTTAGGACTGAATAAATCTATATATAAAATTCATTTCATACTGAACGTTGTTGATCGCTTTTTCTTTTTGATCCATACGTTGCATAACATTGAAATAGTTTGATATATTATGAATATTTTTAATACTTTTAGTATCCCTTTGGGATTCCACGTTTACGATTTCTTGGGCTATACTTATCTAAAAAGTTCTAAATCTTTATCTGTCTGATTTTTATCATTTCTTTCGTTCTTTTTTACCGCTACATTGCACAATGTTAAGTTGGTGTGTTCTATTTTGAATGTATGTCCCTTTGGTTCTCCGCGCTCTGGGGCAATTTGCACTACATCAACGTTTGCTTGCGCACGCGGCATGCACTGATCCGTTTGCTCTTGTTTTGCTGTCACTCATATTGTAACTATTAATTTAACCTATGAAGTGTTTTGCTTCCTCTCTTTTCAACGTTTCTGATTCCTACTTCTTCTTCAGCGCGAGCTATGTACTTTTTTTTGTTTTTTTTAGAAACATTGTAAAAATCAATTATTTATTTTAAAACGTAACCGTATATTTTCTTGCCGGTTCTCCATGAATAACGGCCAATAAGAACTCTTCACTAGCTTTTGACCTTTTAGAAGTGCCTATGTAGGCCTATGTTAAATTAAACTGCCTTTATGAATAACATTTTATTACATTTATTGTAATAGTACAAGAATACCGTTGGGACATTTAATAGTGACTATGGACCGACCTTGCTTTTTGCAGTAGGTACCTATATTATCAGTAAAATACGAGTTCATGTAAACATTTGAAAACCATCTTTAAGATAATAGAAATCGGATAGACACCAACTAGTAAAAAAAACGGTCATGTGCATGTCAGACTCGCACACTGAAGGTTCCGTACCAACTTACTTATGTAAATAATTCAATACCTGTATTAGAAAAAGATGTTCCCAAGTCGCAAAAAAGTACTTTTTGTGTGACGTAACAACAAATTTACTGTTTCAGATTTATTCCTATACCTGCGCTATAAGACCTTGCTTTAGGCCAAAGTGCAGGATTCTGGATCAACAGGAAGTACGTAGGTACTTCCCTATGAATTTTGATTCCCTTGAGAGTGTCGAAAAATACGTTTTTGCAACTTAAACGGACGTATCTTTTTTTTTTCGTTAACTTAGAAGTTTGGTTTTTTCACAGCTTCAAGGGACAGCAGATTTGAATATGTGGTTTTAATTTCAACTCGATGCCTCCACGCGTTTCCGAGATAAAAGGTCTTGACAGACAGACAGTCAGACCAACGGACAACAACGTGATCCCCTAAGGGTTCCGTTTTTTCCTTTTGAGATACGGAACCGTAAAAAGCAATACGAGACAAGGTAGATGATCCGACGATTACACGTTTCGTGATAGACTAGGAAAGCCGGCACAAATACATATTGAGATAAACCTAGACAGTAAAGACAGAAAAAAGAAACAGATCTATCATTGTTAGAATACTTGCCTGTCAAAATAAAATAAATGAGTTAGGTGCTCAATCAGGTAGGCAGGCAGTGTTATTAATTTCAGCCGAAAGAAATGCTTTTTTTTAAATGCAGCGATTTGGGAACTGCTTATACAAAATTCTTCGCTTTTCTCTTACTACAATATGCATGAATTATAGACCTAAACCTTTGTCATAAATTACTCTGCCGACTGGTGAAAACCGCGTGAAAATTTGTTCTTGAGTTTTGAACAGAAATTGACAGACAGACGCTGTGCTATAAATATGTGGGGATAAAAATAATGCCATGTCAAAAATTTAACAATAAAATCAATTTGTGATCAGTTAGTCTATCAAAATATATAATTTATATTTATTTATTTATATTTTTAATATTTATTTATTTATATTTTTAATATTTATTTATTTAGATTTCTCCCATACATAGTAACATTTGTACAGTTTATATGAAAAAGTTTACAGACGGAAGACAGGAACCCATACTAGGTGAAACCTGTGATACGGAGCTAACAGTAGCAGTATCTATAAAAATCCATACCACTATCCAAAATCTTGCATCGACAAATCTTTCCGTATTGTTCCCGCCCACTCTTCAAGAACCATTAAAGTTTCAACACCTCATTATGAGAAAAATCAAGTACACGTACGTAATAGAAAATCAATTTATTTCCGATGTTATCAGTCCGGACCTTTCTAATGTTAATCTCAGTGGGCAGTTGATAGGAAGCGGGCTTATTATCAGCAATACCATATACAGGGAGGAAGTGGCGACATGGCCGCTATCCTGCGCGTGCGCAAGCTTGATGCGTTTTAATGATTCTACGACCATTATTTACTGCACTTTATTTAGTTTCGTTGGTAAATTTTAATTCTCTCTTCGTGTCATTTGTGGATATTCTATATATATAAAAGGAGAAACTGACTGACTGACATATTAACGCACAGCGAAAACTGAAGAGCCTAGGAGCATGAAATTTTGCACAAGGTTTCCTTTTATGACATAGGCGAGCACTAAGAGAGGGTTTTCCAAAATTCACTCCCTAAAGGGATGAAGCGGGGGTCCAAAGTTTGTATGAAGAAACCTACATTCACGCGAGTGAAGCCGTGGGCAGAAGCTAGTTGATGATATATTGCCTTATGGTGTTGATAACCATGCCTAGTCAAAAACCCTCATCTGTACAAACGAATACGTGATCAAAGTTTTTATAATTGTTTACCCATAGCTCGATGGCATTGGCGTCAAATTAGAAGTCGATATGGTTTTGTTACTGCAATTTGGTTTGGTCTGGTGACAATTATTAAATAAAAGAATAGCTATAGATCAATATACGGTGGTTTCATTCACCTCTACCTGTATACACACATATAGAATAAAATAGATTAACTCAAAAGAGTGTTTCCGTCGCGGCGCTAGATACTTAACATATGGTTTCTATGTTTCACTTAATGACAATTTTTAATTTAAAGTCCAGAGATCCAATGCCACAATATTACTAAACGACCATCTGTGTGTCCATCAGTCCTACAAGAATTCTTTATAGTCTAAAGCAAGAATAAATACGTTTAAATTTATTGCAAAGAGGGATGCTAAACTGTATACAGTTAAACTCATTTACGACGCTTCCAGACAGTCGTATAACACTGAACAATATCTAAGCTCTGGCCGTTTACCATAATAGTATGTTACTTTGATGATACAACCAGATATATGGTGATTTAAGAAGAAAGTGCACACTTTCACACAGGAAGCCATGTTCCCAACAATTTGCACTTGGAAGCGAAGAGCCGTGGAAGTGTAGTCTTCTGATTATTATTAATAAATAGAAAGTATAGAAAGGCGTACTGTATTGTTTCGTGTATTACCATTATAATGAGCCGTTTTATTTTGCTCCTCAATAGGTTGATCGGTTCCCAGGTTAATGGTGCTATAAACATTGTATTGCATTTAGTAGGGAAAGGGTCTAAATCCGGCGCTTTAGAATCTTAATGGGTGAATTTTACAACTTCAGACCATGGAATTTATATATACTTAATAGTTCTTGTTCGCCTTCAATTTGATATTTTCTATGAAACGATCTCGCAATTAAGTACTTGTGAATGACCCAATTTCACACTGATTTTATAGCGCTATTGAGTAGGTAGTTGGGCAGATTAACAACAGCTGCCTGACAGACGATTCAATTTGCACGACAGCTTTACTTAAGTACCCGCCAATCTAATAAATTTGTTATTGAATTGGATATAGACTTTCCTTTATAAGCTTGTTTATTGTGATAAAAGTACAGGCCTATTTCTAAATTGGCATCTATGAAACCGCGTTCTACTGTGATAAGTGCATCAATAACGCGTCCAAGACTGAAATTATATTAAAATCATTCAAATGTTAAAATAGGATTTAGTTTAGTGCTGTCCAGTGTTCATGGATTTGGCAGTTACTGTAATATATTAACATCTCTACGGTCCACCACGTCGTTTGTTTATACCGGGTACATCGAAGGACTGGAACAATTTGCCTGCTGCGGTCTTCCCGTCCGATTATAATTTAAGTGTCTTCAAAGCTAGAGTGAATAGGCTTCTAATAAACTAGTACGCCTCACCATCAACAATTTCATCACAATTTCATCACACCTTCAGGTGTAGAAAATAAACGGTAATTTTTTTTTCTTTTATTTATACGGTGGGATTCGACTGCCGTATCATTTAATACAGCATTCCAAGTTCAACATCCCATGAGCTTAAAACAACAAAAAAAATTGTTTGTTACATCCACAGTAAGTGGAGCTCTCTTAGTTAAAAAAAGATTTTAAAAATCAAAGAGATTCTAGCAAGACTATACGAAATTTCAGGTGTCACAAAGATATGCGCGTCAAAATGAAAAGCAAAGAAAAATACAATTGATTGCACGAGCATGAGATTGACGTAGTTGGATATATTCGAAAATTTTACGATGAAGAAAACAATGGAAACGTAACAATGTATTTTCTGTGTATTTTAATGGGTGATTATTTAAATATAGGATAGGTACTAGCTGACTCGACGAACTTCGTACCGCCTGTCTGTGAAAGTAGTGATTAATTACCCTTTAGCTAAACTTATTGGCCGAATTATTGAGCCCAATGTATTTAACAGTTGCTGTCATTTTTCGATTTATTTGGATATTAAAAAAAAACTGAATTGGCCAATATTTTAATAGTTATTCTGCTGTTCGAGGCGGAGAAGAACCTAATAAAGCAAAGATCATTAAAATTGGTCCAGCCGTTCGGTAGTTATAAATGGTGTAACTAACACGACATTGTTTTATGTAGGTATATGTCGTGGCCAGATCTTAGAAATTGATCACTTAATGATATAGCCAAGTAAAACTGGCCAGATTGTTTTAAAGTTAGATTATATTTCAATCTTCGTTTGGCCTACTTTCTTTAGACCTTTTATTATCATAGAAATCCTACATCAATGATATGGCCAAACGAGGATTGACATATCATCAAATGTTAACGTTTAAACGATCTGGCCAGTTATAGTTGGCCATATCATAAAGTAATCAATTCTAAAATCTGGCTACGAAATGATAAAGATTACGGCGGATCTGCGTTTTTTATTCTCAAATACACTATACTCAATATAATTCAAAGTTTTAGATACGACCACCCAGATTTCGACAATAATAACACTGCCACTTGTGCTGTCCTGTAACCTAAGCTTACCAGTAATAAATATTACCATATTGATAACTTCTAAGAAAGAAAATGATAACGTGTCAGCGTCCTATCATCTTGAAGATGTAAAAGTCTGAGGGGAAACTAGAACCCGGCGAAATGGTAAAAATCACCTTAAACATAGGTCTGTCAGTGTCTCTAAGCTCTCTCTTATACAAATAACTTCTATCAGACTCTCGTAGACTAAGACCAGTAATTATAATAACTATTAACTCTCCCTTGCAAGTAATTATGTTGGTTTTATACAATAATCGAGTGGTGGTCTTCAATCAGTTACTTCCTAATCATCAATCTTCGTGAAGCAGTGGATGCACCCGAGTCCGGTCGACTTTCTCTTTCTTTAGACATGATCGTTGCAATAATATAGATTGTTGTGTATTTTAATTTGAACGTTGATGGATTTCTAGCATTTTGTCTGGTGTTTGAAACTTTGTCATCTTAAGCGCAGGTAAAGTTACCAAATCAAATTAAATCGTTTATTTGCCAGAAATACATTGTTTACAAGGAAAGATCTTATAACCTAAAAGTTACTGTATTCTGCCTGCAAGCAAGCGTGCAAATGATTTATTTGTATGTCATTCTTCATGTAATTAAATTCTTATTATCATATATAGTTTCTTCTCATTCATTATTATATATATATATACATTTTTTTTGTCATACATTAAATTTTCAAACTAATTCGATTATTAACTTTTATTTCCAGATTGCATAAATTCCTTAACACTATAAAAACATTGTTACCAGAAAGCTTTGTTTTCAAAACGATTTTCAATATAAGTAGTCTCGGTTATGATCTGTATTATCTATTTTCAAAGATTTTAGCTATTCTAGAAATGAGGGCCTGCCACGAGCTTTTAAGATGGTCTTTTTCACTCGCCTATCGTCAACATCAAACATGGTTTAAAAGCTTGTTACTTCATCTAACGCATTTCAACGCGATGTTTGACGAAAAGGCAACGCGAAAAAAAGGTATAACGCCTGAAAACTCTGTTAGCATTCGGTAATTTCGTGATTTATTAGAATATTTTACAAAACTTGTTCCAGGAAATACGTGATTTTTTAACCCTTAAAAGTTTAAAAAAGACATTGTTGTCATTTTAAATTTTTGATTAATTATGAAGTGTCAAAGTTCACGCAAAATAGCAGATTTTCAGAGGTCTTTACTAAATTAGTTTTACACTAATTTATTAATTGATTTCAATAGAAGCCTAGATAGTTCGATTTCCGGATGGAGTCTCGAAGTTTTTTCCCAATTGCAAAAATTTATTATTTTTGTGACGTATGTATCAACAAATTTACTGTTTTCAGATTTATTCCTATACCTATGCTATAAGTTCGTTTTGTGTCAAATTTCAGGATTCTGGGTCAACGGGAAGTACCCTATGAACTTTGATTCCTTTGAGAGTATCGAAATATACGTTTTTCGCGACATAAACGGCCGTATCTTTTTTTTTTGTTGACTTAGAAGTTTGATTTTTTCAAAACTTCAAGGGACCGCAGACCTGAGTATATGGTTTTAATTTCAACTCGATACCTCAACGAGTTCCCAATATAAAGGGTCTTGACAGACAGACAGCCGGTCAACATGTGATCCTGTAAGGGTTCCGTTTTTTTCCTTTTAAGGTACGGAACCCTAAATTTTTTTTAATAATTTGACGAAAAAGATTTATTTGTTAAATTATTTATATTCATTTGCCTAAAAAAATAACCTAACGGTTGACTGATAGAGAATGCCCTGGTGCATGAAGTCAGCCTCTGTACCACTAGGTACTATTATACTGTATTGCCATTTGAATTAATTCTATTATATTCTACACTGCATTTTTTTAAAATTAAATGTCATTTAATTATTTGAATCTTTTATGAAGGCTTATCTAACTATTTAGAAAACTTGACTGTAAAAAATCTCTTTTAGCGAACAAGATCGCCTATTGTTACAACTATTTTAAATTCTTGCTGTATTTTTTGTGGTGTACAATAAAGAGTATCGTATATATTTATATCTATTTCTTATATCGTATTCCTATGTTTGTAATTTATCCTTCATAAATCACAAAACTTAGCTGCTATTTCACTCATGTGTTCAGCAGATAGCAAAGTTGTCCCAATGATTTCTCCAAAATTTTACAAATATATTGTAAATAAGTGAGCGAGTGGTAACGGCCCCGACTTACGAGTTGTAGGTTGCGGGTTCAAACCCAGTTAGGCGCACTACTTTGTGTAATTTATTTCATCACCACTGCTCTCAAAACGGTGAAGGAAAACATCGTGAGGAAACCGGGATGTCTTAGAACCAAAAATTCGAAGACATGTGACATCCACCAACCCGCACTGGGCCCGCGTAGTGGATTACAGCCCTTTCCCTCTGCTAGAGAGGAGGCCTAAGTCCCAGCAGTGGGAACATTATAAGGCTGACTATGCTATGCTAATAGACAATATTATAATATTTCTTTATATAACCTTACAGTTTATAAAATGCTTTGTTGATTCTGTCTGTGATGCCTTGATTTCTTTGTACAAGTGTTCAAATAAACTAGTTGAAACAACAGTCTGTACCAACTGTAACAATTATATCTGTTTTAAGAACTTCATATGATTGAACACTTAAAAGCACGAGAAATCAATGATGGTTACTATCCTCTAGATTATCTTCTAGAGTCTAGAAGATAATAATGATTAAAAAAGGGAGTGAATTAAATAAGAAAAAAATAGATTTATTTGGCACAACACAAGGCTTACAAACACTAGTTAAGTACATATAAACGAAACAAAAAGTAAGCAAAAGTGAAATAGCATAAATACCACACTGAGGTAAATACTGAAATATCTAATGTCTCTACTGCTTGATCACAAATATATTCTTGACTGCGCACGCAGTACGGTTGTGGACCTCACTACCGCTTGACATTAACTGCCAAACTTTTGCAGTTTTTAAATGAATTTGGATATTACACTAATCTTTCCATATCGTCATGGTTGCATATTGTTAGTCATCATCATCTTCCTGCCCTTGTCCCATCTTATTTGGGGTCGGCGCAACACGTTTTTTTCTTCCGTTCTATTCTGTCAACCATCATGCTACTCGTATCACTAATTTCATATTGTTATTAAATATGTATTATTAAGTTGTATTACTGTGATATTAATTTTACTATGTATGTATGAAAGAATACCTATCTTTACATTGTATGCAATATTATTTCAAGTGAGTTGTTTTTTTGATATTTGTTTTTCTTACCACTTTTGCGCTCGGCGTGTCTGCATATCTTTTTTTCCAGATTTATTTAGCAATAACCTTCACCTTTGACCCCCTTTTTTCCTGTTTCCTTCTTATTGTCTGTTATTTACATTCATACGTTTGGGTACATTAATTCTTAAATAATAATTTAAATTCGAATATGGACAGAATGTTGACTTGATGATAGTGACGGTTCTATGTGCTTCGTTTCCATACACCGTCCAGTCCCGCTCCGTTTCGTTTCGATTTCTTCTCTTTGTGCTCCAAGCCCTTTACGTAAGCCAAGTTCTCTCACTTATTTAATTAGATTTGACATTTGTTAAAAGCTACACGCCTAAAGTAACTTAATCTTGGCGTGGCTCCTGAACTCCTGAGCTGGTGCCTCCGTTAGAAAGTGTGCGTCCATTCATTATTTATGCCAGGGTCGAAATATCAATAGTGTCCAATAAAATATATCCAATTTCATTAGTCTTGAGTTTTCCTTATCCCTTTCGCTTGCTTGCCGCTGTCTCCCCATTAGAGGTGAGAGGTGCAGTGTTGGAACATACCTATGTACCTATGTTATAACCTAAACTAGAGATGTAACTGAATTGGTTATTTATTTATTTGTTTAATCTTTATGTACAGTAGTCGTACAGAGTCATACGGAGGCAGACTTAATGAAACAAGGCATTATCTACCAGTCAAAGACATTACTGTTAGGTGTGCACAATAAATAAATAACAGATATTTCAAATAGAATGAAGTATCATTAACTTGAATTGCATATAATCATAAAATATGTATGTATACTAAAATAATAAACAGTAACCAAAAACTAGGATTACTATCAAATCATAATTTAACATATACACCACAAATTTTTAAATAGTTATATCTCCATCATCCAAATCATCCAAAATTGTTCACGAAAATTTGTCATAATTGGTATATTCACAATAGAATCCAGCATTCATAACAATTACTGCTAGAAAATACTACGCGCAGTGTATTTCTATTTTGATCGTCATTCGTTCATAATCAATAACCTGCACAATATTTCCATAAATTGAGTGATTTGGAATATAAACAAACGCGTTTAAATACCTTTGCTGTATATTAGCCATTTATTGAGACTACGAAAATAATAACAAGACCTTTTTAATAATTCCTAATTTAATTAAATTAATTATTTGTACTAATTAAAAATTTGTGACGTATATGTTAAGTTATGACGAAGACCAAACTAAGGTGAGAGTGACTTCAAGTACCGAATTTTAACGCTTGAAGAAAAATTTCCTTTCTGCTTTTTGATGTCAAGGGGAAGCACATTCCACTGACCCGACAACGAATCAGGAAATGGAGTTATAAAAATTTGTTTTTTGTTGGAATCGGAACCGGCATGAGGCAGAAACGTCAAATGAAACATTATTCATATTGTTAAGTAGGTAGGTGTAAATGAAGTGCGAACTGTAAACATGCCAAAAATACGAAACAAAATAACAAGGTGAAAGAGTAATCGACAGGAGGCACGGGGAGGGAGGTTCCTCGCCTGACAAGACGTGTAAACTTGTTTATATACCTCCGATATATCTTCCGATTAAAAGTTATCGAAACTGAAATCGAAATCGGAGGTGCAAAATCAATCGGAAGATCCTACCTTTCGGAATCGGAATCGAAACTTCGTAACATCTCTGAAATAAACCCATAGTAAAAGTACTATTTTTATATTATTATTTATATAGGTAATTTTTTTGTGTTGTTTTGCCTTTTCTTAGCTAGTAGCCGACCCTGACATAATTCTTGGGAAAAGATTACTCTAGGCAATATCGTACGGTGGACATCCCACCCATACGCGCAAAACGTTTTGGGATTATATGCATTGTGCGTACAGCTAAGGAGTAGAATTCCCTGCCGGAGTCTGTGGTTCCTGTGCTACAACCTAGGGATCATTTACTGAATAGATTTTTTTCTAGGCAAGCGTGCTTTATCGTCGACTATGTTTCATCTGGTGACATATTGGTCACCAATTAAATAAAAATCTTTTCTCTGTGTATTGTTTATGTTTATTATTTTCGCTCTGCCTCGATGCTCCACGTATATCCCTCAAGTACCCTTCGTGTTCAACTTTATTAGCTCATATTTCTACGAACCATTCAGTCTGGCTTGCTTCATTAGCTGCCAGTTCTCGAAATTAATTACTACTTACCTATTATACAGTTGCTTTCTCTGAAGTTAATTGAGTTATTTAATATCATATAACGTTATTGATAGTTTGCGGTGATTACGCTGAGGAAATTTGAAAAGGATCACATTGTTTCGATGTATTCTTCTACACAATACAAATATTTTACAGCTGAAGAGTTTGTTTGTTTTAATGCGCTAATTTCAAGAACTTTCTAATTCCAATAGAAAAGTTCGTTTAATCTTGTATAGCCCACTTATCGAGGAAAGTTATAGGCTACGACCTATAGGAGTGGAACAGCAGCTAAAGAGACCAAGGGCCGAGTCTTCCTGTCAGAATCATAACCTTGGCCCCAGTAGGCTTCGACCCTGCTGGGCCCCTACAGTTGCTGACATCTCCTTGAGGCGCGCGTGAAACAGTACGCGCCGTGGACGACTTGGGCTTGGTCCGGACGGTTAGCGTACGGTCGGACGGTGAAAGAGACCAGGGTGAACCCGCAGTGGCCCGCTAGTTGTTGAAAATAAGGCACACGGATAGGAACCTTGAACCATTTACGCGAATTAGCTCATAGCATCCTGGAGCTAACATTGAACATTGCGGGAACGTTTGAAAGAGTGACTGTGGCCCTAGAAAGCAAAGGGCAACTGAAGGACACTCGTGGGTATTGTTAGTAAGTCTGACACGCCCTCTCGCTCCATTGTAGCACGAAAGAAGTAATTTGATGATCCATTAAAAGAACCATAAAACAAGCATGTTTGTCTTTCGAGTTGTATAATTCTCGGAAACTAAATAGGTTACTAGTTTTATCGTTTTGCTTATTTGGGCTAGTCAATAACCTGTGTAGCGCGTGGTGATTGACAAACGATAGTTTACACGGCTCACAAGACAATGTGGGCGTAAAACTACTTAATTATACGCACACAGACCAAAATAGACCGACATACTTGAAATTCCGACTTGTCACATCGTTTGGGCGTTGCTGAATCACGTCACGATTTTTTTCTTACGTAGTGCTCTGCGTATTATCTGCGAATGTTTTGTCACCATTGATCAGTTTTTTTTTTTCGGTTGGAAAATCATTTTATGACATCCCCTGCTCTTGGACGGGGCGGCAGATAGTGTCAGACTTTTACTGACTAAAAACCCACTCATGTTCCTTCGTTGCCTTTCGTACCAGGGCCGAGTTGTCCTTTCAGAATCAGACCCTTGGCCCCAGTAGGTTTCGACCCTGCTGGGCCCGTACAGTGCCATTGATGAGTTGCGCGTAGCACCTAAAACCGTTGGTCCCGGTTGTTATTCGTAGATCTTGACAGTCGTAACAGGTAGCCAGACACCAGAAAGTCTGACCATCAGTCTATCCAAGGAGTATCGTGTTGCCCAAGTGTGATAAGCAGTAGCTCCATGTAAAACACAGGTGTTCAGCCGCTTCCAGTTAGACTGAAAGCCCATGTGTGATGACCTAGTGGTTGAAGGTAGAACTACATTGGGCACAAGTGGGCCACATACGCCGATCTGGGCGCGTCGGTCTCCATAAATTTTACATGGGAACTATTAGAGCTACATTAGACCCACGCCATGCGACGTGACTCTACGTACAAATCAGGCGTGGCCCACGTGTACGTCGGTCTAATGTAATTCCCGCCTTAACCACGGGACCATCTCACATATTTTTCGACATATGCCAACAAACATCTTAACATCTACACTCTTATCATTATTCTCTTCAAGGGCGTCACCTTCGTAACTAATGAAAGCGCAAGTGCCACGCCCATTCCTCACACCATCGTTTTTGTCATTACATAACAGTTCCACAAGCTCGTTCATTTATCAATCTGCTCGTACCTAGTTAGAAAGCGATTGTATCTTCCTCCATCCGTAGCTGTCTTTATCACCTCGTTAATTTCACTTGGCATACTATATTAAACGGTTATTTATTAACGTTAAAATGTTCTCGTGTTTATATTGTTATTGTAAAGAATACCGCACTGTTTATTTTGCATCTTCCCGCAGCAGCAGCCAATTGTCGCGCGATTTTCTTACGCTTCTTGGGAAGTTTGAATCAACGTATGATTCGTCATTGTTACTTCAGCCAAAAGACGTCCACTGTTGGATATAGGACTCTCTTAAGTGTCGCCTCAACGATCGGTCTTGTGCGTTTCACATCCATCAGACTCCCGCGAGACTCACCAGGTTATCGGGCGACCCTACAAAACTTTTTGACCCCATCGACCATTTGTTCTGCGAGCATTAAATGTGTAGGCTTCTGAAATTTGCAATGAGTGACTATATGTATCTCTCTATACATATGTATAAAAAATGCTGTTCATTGTGAAGTCATCTTTTCATTTTTCTAAATTGAAATTGAAAATATTTATTTCAGACACAGTAATGATACAAGTCCATATTATGTTAGTACAAACTTATAACTATGTTAGTAAAATTTAAAATGATTATTATTTTTGACGTGCATGAGCGATCACAGCCTCGGGATCAGGCTGTCTTCTCTGTCCGACACCACGCCCAGAAGCGTGTTGGTGCTCGTCTTTAACCGAGATCACAGGGAGGCCGTTCTTTTGCGAAGCACCGCCTGGAAGCCATCTGTGTTGTGGTTAACGAACATGCCGGAGGCACTGCACCGCCATGGAAGCCCCAACAGACCCCTGAACGCGTTGTTATACTGGACGCGCAGAGCACTGTAGGCTTTTTTAGTGTAATTGCTCCACAGGTTGCACGTGTATAATGTTTGGCAATAACTTTATATAAAAAGTGTGATTTTAACGTCACGTGAGCATCGCGCAAACCTGCGAGAAAGCATATTACCACTTACCGCCAATGCTCTGCGCTCCCTATCCATGTCCATATCATTCTTAAGTTTGTCAAAATGTTTGTGATAGTTCTATATGTTTCTCTAAAAAAAAACTAAATGGTGCGATGAAACTCGGAAAAATCTTGGTCCTTTTTATTAATCACTAGCTTCTGCCAGCGGCTTCGCCCGCGTGAAAGTAGGTTTCTCCTAACAAACTTTGGTAGATATTTATAAAATCTACAATTAATTAGAACATTTTATGGTTCTATCTTTTATAGTTTAGGCAGCGTACGCAAAATAAGTAACTTTTCTGGTTGACTTTTTACACCTTGTGTCCGAAAAACTCAAAAATCTTATGGAACCCTATTTTTTTCCAAAATAAAATATAGCCTATGTTACTCGTGGATAATGTAGCTTTCGAATGGTAAAAGAATTTTTAAAATCGGTCCAGCGGTTTTTGAGCCTATTCATTACAAACAAACAAACAAAGTTTTCCTCTTTATAATATTAGTGTAGATAAGAAAAGATTTTATCAAACCTGCTGATTTTCCATTCAATGAATACCTCGACAAAAGCAGGTGTATAAACTACGTTTTACGTGAAATCGTTTTACGGTCAAAATTATGTATCCATTGTTCTGAATCGGTGACACGTATATAATGTGTCGCGTGGCTTATCAAGCGTGTTATGTGCAAAAAGTATTACATCATTTGGTATAGTGGTGGTCTAGTTCAGTGGCCCCGTCTTGCGGCCAGCAGCTCCGCCCGCGTGATTGTAGATAATTGTCCCAAGGGAAAAATGTTCCCTGGATAAAAAGTGTCCTATCCGGGACAGACACAGCACAACGGTTATAAGCATAATAGCATAATCAGCCTTTTTTTTAATGCTGGGACTCAGGCCTCCTCTCTAAGAGAGGGAATGGCCTGTAAACCACCACTCGGGCCCAGTGCGGGTAGGTGAATGTCACATGTCTTGGAATTTTTGGTTCTAGGACATGCCGGTTTCCTCACGATGTTTTCCTTCACCGTTTTGAGAGCAGTAGTGATGAAATAAATTACACAAAGTAAAGTGTCTGGCTAGGTTTGAACCCGCGACCTACAATTCATAAGTTGGTTATAAACAGAAAGAAAAAAATAACAGCAGTATACAATACGCCGAGCGAGCCCGCACCGAGAGGGTGGCCACCTCAGCATTTGCTGAACGTACACCCAGCGCCGATTTTGGCAGTTGGCACCCCGTAGTGACGAACGGACGAGGGCTCGAGTGCCAAATTTCATCCAATTCTGTTCTGCTGTTCGAGCGTCAAGAAGTGCTTCATCACGGCTCACCATCAGGTGGGATCGTAGTCAATCACTGGTTTATACCAAATAAAAATAAATAAAAAAAGTACTAAATATACAAAGACGCTCACAAACTATTGCTTTTATAATATTAGTGAAGTGTGATTATATTATGTTATCCTTACATGTTATAAAACATAGTAACGTGTGGGTTTGTCTGTTTATTGGGGATAAACTCAAAAACTACTGATCGGATGTTCATGCGGTTTTCACTACGAGACAGGTTTAGATGTATAATCATCATTTCAGCCGAAAGATGTCCACGGTTCGACAACGGCTTCCCCCAAGTGTCACTACAACCAACAGTCCTGTGCGTCTCGCATCTATCGCATTCCCGTGACTCTCACCAGGTCATTGGTAACCTTGACCGCTACCGGGGTCTAGGGTAGACGGGCTTCCGGGCACTAGTGGCAATTTTTAGGGTTCCGTACCTCAAAAGGAAAAAGCGGAACCTTATAGGATCACTTTGTTTTTCGTCTGTCTGTCAAGACCCTTTATCTGTGGAATGCGTGGAGGTATCGAGTTGAAATTAAAACCATATACTCAGGTTTGAGGTCCCTTGAACCTGTGCAAAAACCAAACTCTTCCCGTTGACCTAGAAACCTGAAATTTGGCATGACGCAAGGTCTTATGAGACAAGTACAAGAAAAAATCTGAAAATTGTTAATTTGTAGTTACGTCACGAAAAAAATAATAATTTGCGATTCGTAAAAATTTTTGAGACTCGATTGATATTCTCATAGTCCACAGTAACTTTTTGTGTTAGCATCAATAGGTTACATCATATGGAACGATTATTTACCTAACACTAATGATCACAAACATTTTTCTTTAGTTTTGTTTGGACAGATGTTATTAAAGCTATGTGAAAAATATGTTGGCTCGTCCTCTGAATGTACTCTGCGTTTATTACTCACCACAAATGAAAAATATGCTTGTGTTGTTTATATAGATACGAGATTTATGAACACCTTTTTAGAGTTCCGTACCTTAATCGTAAAAAAGAAACCCTATTGCTATGACTCTTCTGTTCGTCTATCTGTCACCAGACTTTATCTCATGAACCGTGATAGCTAGACAGTTGAAATTTTCACAGATGATGTGTTTCTGTGGCTGTTATAACAACAAATACTAAAAACAAAATATTATTAAGATCCCATAAAATAAACGTGACTTTTATGCCGTTTGTTTGCTACGGACGGCACGGAACTCTTCGTGCGCTAGTCCTACTCGTACTTGGCAATATTTGTAAAGTCGACTTTTTGGTTGTGATAATAAGTATGCATCATATGCGTGATTGGCAAGTATAGCAAACATTGTGTAAAAAAGAATATTTTATAGTCCTCTATTAGTGTTATAGTTTATAGAGTACACCTACATGATATAGAGTACAATACTCTATTTTAGAGTGTGGATGGGTGGAGAGGGAGAGGGAGGCCAAAGAAAAGATGGATGGATTGTGTGAACAGTGATATGAAAGAAAAGGAAGTTAGTGATAGTATGACTTTTGACAGGATAGAATGGAAGAAAAAAACGTGTTGCGCCGACCCCAAATAAGATGGGACAAGGGCAGGAAGATGATGATGATGACTCTATTTTAGAGTACGGTTGGCAACCCAAATACAACTCGCCTTCGACTCGGGCTTGGCCTTTACCGGACAGCGAGCCACCTATTGCTCGCCATTCCCAAGCCCGCGCCTACGGTGGCTGATTCTTTCAACTGAATCCTAAACAGAAACCTCTTGAAACACCCATGTCCTGTGAAGACGGGCTTCGTCGTCGTTCTCTCCCATAAATGATAAATGATATTTATTTTGTAAGTAGGTTTAAAAAAACACTATAACACGTAAATTTTTGATGAGGCCTGTGTTTCCTAGCTGACTACCCTGAGAAGAAACACCGAAACAAACTCAGGGGTAATAAGGTGGGAGAACCACACATTTTAATCGTGCTACTCGCCAATAGTTACAAAAAGCCTTCTGTACAGTCTACAGTTTCACGACGAGGCATTATCCATTCGATCTGCTAGTGAAAGTATTCCAACACTTATTTATTTTATTAGCAGCTTCTTGTAAATTGTCATGCGTAAGATCCCCGTACAAACACGTCTGCCACGCAACTCTGGCGTGCAGTCCAGTAAAGTATTTGCGTTAGTACTTTCTCACACTTGAAAGATACGGTTTGTGAGTTTCAATGTGGCGAGGCGCGGGAAACTTACGCTACTCAATATGGCTTGTATAAACTCTGATGAGAGGCTTCCATGATAAAAAAGCAGTGCAGTAAAAGTGTTTCAATATTGACTGACCTGTTGGTCTAGTGGTTAGTGGCCCTGACTGCTATACCGGAGGTCGTGGGTTCGATTCCCACCCAGGACAAATGTTTGTGTGATGAGCATGATCTGATTGTTCTGTGTCTGGGTGTAATTTATTTATAATATGTATGTTTTAGAAATATATAAGTGTGTTTATTAGTTGTCTAGGACTCATAACACAAGCTCTGCTTAGCATGGGACTAGACTGCGTTGTGTGATAGTTGTGGAATATTATTATTATTAATATGTTTAGGAGGGTCCTTTTACACTTTTATCGTCAACATCGAGCACGGTTGCTTCATCTAACGCAATCCAATGCGATGTTTGATGAAGTGGCAATGCAAAAAAGAGAGATAACGCCTGAAAACTCTGTTGGCATTCGGTGATTCCATGATTTACTCGAATATTTTACAAAACTTGTTCCAGAAAATACAAGTTTTTTTTTAAACCCTTAAAAGTTTTTCAGAAAAATTGTCGTCATTCAGAATCTCGATTAAATGTGCAAGGCTTCTATTGATGTGCTTTTTTATGATTTTAATATATCGCTGGCCCCGGGCAATATAGCGGTAAACGCCGGTTACGCCCTTTTTAATGTTATTTGATTTTTGGCTTCTCTGAGTATCAGTCTATCACTCTTATTTTTTTCAAGTTTTTAAAATTAATATTTCTTTAAAATAAATGACAATAACAGCTTTATTGCATGAAAAATTATCTTACGACTAAAAATGTTTTATTGCATTACTCTATGAACCATAACACAAAAAACCGGTGAACATCTTTACACTACATTTCTAAACAAAGAGTAACAGTAATAAATTTAACCGATGATACAGCTAAGCTTTGGCTATAAAATTTTCCTGAAGAAGGTGGTAATCGGCTGGTACGCTCGAGATCTAAAGCGGAAAATACGTCGTATTATATTCTTATAGTCCTGAATCTCAGTGGTTGATGTATTTATAAAGTCATTAAAGATGTTGCAATTGAAACAATAGCGTCTATAATTTGTATTATACATTTTTTCAATTATTTCATTAAATATTTATACCAATACAATTATTTTTAAAAGGTTAAATAGGTAAAAAAAATAGCTTTCATTTGACGTTTTGCACGCCTGTTTTGGATCACTGTACGCTGCACTATAAACAAATTAGCTTCTTTTATTTCTCCTGTAAAAACTGATTTTTGATATTACCGCTTTATTGCCCGGGGCCAGCGATTATGTATTATAAGTATATTATGGAGAGCCAAAGTTCACGTAAAATAGTAGATTTTCAGAGGTCTTTACTAGATTAGTTTTACGCAAATTTATGTTTTGATTTCTAGAATCGTAGATAATATCCACAATAGCTGTGTATCTAAAATATCTAGAGAAAGATGTGGAATAACATCATAATCACGTAAGAGCGGTTGTATGAAATTGTACCTCGAAAAGGACGCTCTTAAGGTACCAATTTAGGTGGTTTTTGTGCTCTAAATAAGACATTTTAATTATTAAAACTTTGTTTAGAAGGACCGTGAAGTTTTCATGATTACTTAATTTGGTCTTTCCTATTCCAACAAATCTACATACCTATGTATATGCCGCCTTTTTATTTTTGTTATCGACAGGCTCGTGCTTGACCACTATCTCCTAATGGTAAGCGATGATGTCGACGATGGAGCACGCTGATCTAAAATTAAACTATTCACTCTTGACTTATAAAAACAACAGATACATACTCCGGCGGGGAATTTCGCTCCTTAGACAAGTACGCACAATGAATGTGTTCCTAAAACGATTTTGTATGAGTAAGTGGAATGTCCACCATGTACCGGTGTCACATCGCCGTACCTACATCTAGTGAAATGCAATAGATAGAAAACCGACAGGCTAGCTACTCGGCATCGCTGTCATGTTGAATTCCTGACTCGACAAGCGCATCATTGGCTACCTAAAGACGAAACCGTGGAAGACCTTCCACAAGGTAGATTGATAACCTGGTAAAAACCGCAAGAATTCGCTGGATGCGAGTCGCACAGAATGGGTAGTTTTGGCTTGAAGAGGCGTATATCCAATCAGGATGTCTTTCGGCTAAAATAGAAAATAAAAAAAATATTTATACTCACAACTAAACCAAATAGTAATAATAATAAAACAATTGATCAAGATCTGTGTGAGGTCAAAAAAGGTACCTACATCAGCATAATTCTACGATATTTAAAACAATAAATAACGTAGCGTATTGTGGCGTTTGGGCAAAAAATTACTAGACAAACGTACCGATCATATCTCGTCACTAGCAAAACAAGATAAATCCAGATTAGAAATAAGCAAAGACGAGACAGAAAATCTCAATTAAGAACAAGCAGACGTTAGTGTTTTCTTTGTTAGTTAATAAGCTTGGCTATCGATTAAGTTTTCCTCAGTGAAATCGGCTGAACAGTTAGCACTTCCGACTGATTAAGTTTCACGTATAATTAACGTGATTCGCATTTTAAAGCTTATTAAAATATTCATAGTTAGTGCCACTTGAGGGAAACTCGGCCCAACCATTATACAATATTAATACGTGAAATCATAAACAAGAACAAAATGGCGCCCGTCTCATTTTAACTAACATAAAATAGATAATTAAAGACAAGTGCAGCTAATAATAATTATATGAATACGTGGAGAGAAAACTGTGCAGTGTGATGAGATTTGGCATACTTAACGTTTAAACGCAGTGCAGAAAACAAATTACATTCGCATTTCAATCAATGATTAACTAGTTGTTACAATAAAACGTCTGAAGCTGCTGGTAATGAAAACTAGAAATTTAAATCAAAATGGTATAATCCTATGTAGTGTTGTGCAACAGAACTCTGCACTTCCGCTTCTGCAGAAGTTCCGCAAGCTTTTTCACTTTCGTTTCCGCTTTTGCTTTCGCAAAATTTATAACAAAACTCTAAACGGAAGAATACAGCGAGGAGCGCGGGTCTAGGGGGCGCGTGGGCGGTTGGACACATTGTCGACTGGAGACATCCCAATACGCGCAAAATGTTTTGGGAGCACATTTATCTTGCGTGCTACTAAGGAATCGAATTACCAACCGGAGCCTGTGTTTCCTGATAGCTACAATCGGAGGGTCTGAGTCATGAGTGAATAGGTTTTAAGAAAGCGTGTTCCGTACCGGAAGACGTAGCGTTGGAAGGCCTCCTGCAAGGTGGACCGATGACCTGGTAACGGTTGCGGGAGTACGATGGATGCGAGGCGCACAGGACCGTTCATTGTGGCGACACTTGGGGGAGGCCTATGTCCAGCAGTGGACGTCTTTCGGCTGAAATGATGATGATGATGATGATGTGTTCCATCACCGACGACATCATCGCTTAACAAATCTAACATAAAAAAAATCTATTCCTTTTCGGTTTTTATTTGACTTCAAAATGTCTATAGGAACACCGAAAAGTTAATCCATACATATTTAAGTAACGCGCATTGTGAAAGCGTAGTGATTAATGCTTTAGTATTCTCTGAATGAGAAGAGATCTTCCCCTTTCTCTAAGACAGTTAAAGGCTGGTATTACTGCTTTATTTTATTACTGGCAAAGGTTCCAGGCTTCCAGTTTCTCTTGTGTAATAAAGTCTAGTATAAAAACTGCTGATCAATACAAACAGACAATTTGGCGAGCCTCCAACAGCCTCTATGGTCGTAGCCGTCGGCTGTTATTGATTTTCCTACCCTCAATTTGTTAGCCTAAATTATGTACATGCTTTTAGACCTGGGTGGAACCAATTTGCATATTTTCAGAACGCAAATTATGTTTATACTAGGGACATTTAGTTGATTTGAAGAGAGACATTTGTTTGATGGATGAATTACGGTTCTGGTCCTTCGAGCCGTATTGATATAGAAATATTGAAACTTATTTGGATTATGGTAAAAACGTCTCAATGGCTGTTATTAAAATGATGTGAATGTGAATGATAACCCGCTGTTTTTTAACTGAAAGCATTATTATCATCCTCCCGCCCTTTCTCAATTGATCTGGAGTGAGAAGGCGTGTGAGACTTTGCTCTTTGCGTTCTAAGCTCACTGTAACCCTTTCAAACGTTCCTGTACCTCTTGCTGGCATTGGCCCTACTGGGCCCCTACAACTTTGCTGAAATCTCTTTAAGGCGTGCGCGGAAAACTACAGACCATCGACTCGGGCTAGGCCCTTGCCGGATGACCGGACGGAGAGCTTTGAATAGTCGAATAGCGATTTCCTCGTCGTCAAAAAAAAAACATATAAGTTATAGAAAAAAAAACTGTGTTAGGCCAAAAATACACTTATCTGCATTATTTAAAACAATAAATAATGCAGCGCTGAGATTCTGATATGGCCCACTATGATGGCACGGACACAATTACTTATTTAATCTTTCTCTACACATTCTTTTTGTTTTCTTTACTGTTGAACTCACGCTTGAATCTCACATGATGAAAAGTGATGATGTGGTCGACGATGGAGCACGCTTGCCTAGAAGTAATCTATGCACTCATGACTTCAAGATCGGAGGTGATACATCTCAGGAAACGACTCCGGCAGGGAATTCCACTCCTTAGCTGTACGCACAATGAATATGAACACATATTGTAATTCACATTCAAGACAAGCGCACTATTTATCATATTATGTAGGTAATAATGCAATGAAATATAATTGGCCCTAAATCAAGCCTTGGATATAAATCAGGTAAATTGTAAGGAAGAACTTGAAACTGTTATTTTGCTGATGACCTTTACAGGATTAGCAAATCAGTCATGGCTTTTGAAAGGAAAGACAATCATCAGGTTTTAATTCAATGAAACCATAAATCAAGGTCCTGGATTTGATTGACGTCAAAATTTGTGGACAAAATACTCATCAGTGACCTTTTGATGATTTCCTTAACTTTTCCTATTGTGTTTCTGTTTGGCTCTTGTGTTGTTTAGTTTTCTGTTGTTGTTGTTGTTGTAGTTTAGTGTTGTGTTGTATTTGTTATGATAACAATTTTCTTCATAACTAATGAGAAAGCGTAACTTTTGCAGTGTTGACTTTTTCCGTGTCATAAGTTTGATTGTTTTATCAATTTAACTTAAACTCAGTTATTATTAATTTTTTTTTTAAATGATATAAATCAGTGCTTGACTGCGATCCCACCTCATGGTAAGCGGAGATGCAATCATTGATGGTCAGGCGCACTAGTTTATTAAGAGCCTATTCACTCTAGCCTTGAAGACACCTAAATTATAGTTGGACGGGAAGACCGCAGCAGGCAAATTGTTCCAGTCCTTCGATGTACGCGGTATGAACGACGAAGCGAAACGCTTAGTCCGGACCGTTGAAGTTTCAACAACGTAAGGGTGGATACTTGCCGTTCGTCGGGTTGTCCTATGGTAGAAAGGATCTTAAACCTATCATAATATTTGCAATGACCATTAAAATTACTACGCTAAGTACAAACGTACGTCTGATCGTTTTGGCATACAATTAATTATCATGATGTATCTCTCACGATACATCATGATCACATTCCGTGTCAAATACTTTCTGCTGATTGATATCTGATTCATCTCAAATTTTATTAGCTATATCATCCAGTTAGTCTAAATTAATTTGTTCTGTGTTTTATTTCTTTTTTAGGGTTCAGTGCCTGAAAAGGGAAAAAAACGGAACCCTGGTAGGATCACTTTGTTGTCTGTCTGTCAAGACCCTATATCTCGGGAACGCGTGGAGGTATCGAGTTGAAATTAAAACCAGAATCAGGTTTGCGATCCCTTGTAACTGTGAAAAAAAAATCAAACTTCTAAGTTAACGAAAAAAAAGATACGACCTTTGCAAGAAACGACACTTAAGGGAATCAAACTTCATAGGGCACTTCCCGTTGACTTAGAATCCTGAAATTTTGTTTAAAGCAAGATCTCATAGCACAAGTATAGGAATAAATCTGAAAAGTGTAAATTGGTTGTAACGTTACAAAAAAAAAACTTTTTTCGGTTCAGATAAATTGTCGTAACTCAATTCGGAAATTGAACTGTTTTCGTAGGTAAGTTTGTACCTATGAAAACAGTTCAATTTCGGAACCCTCAGTGCGCGAGTCCGACTCGCACTTGCCCGGTTTTTTTTGACCTGCGAACATTAAGAATTCCTCCTATATCGTGGGTGCTTTCATAAACATGTAAACTCACGTGCACGTCACATCCAGACCCGTCACAACTACACAGGATCGCACTGTGGGATTTTAATTATTCAGTCGCGCGTTTTGTAAGGGCAGCATCGCTACTAACGTGTGTTAGTCGCATTTGCAAGCGCTATAGAAAATAATCCAACGCGTTACTAACGCGCTACAGCATTGCGGCTATCAATGCGAACGCGCTACAAAAAGTCGCTGTGGGCGAGGAGCCTTAGTAAAACGAGCTTAGCACGTATTTCACCAAAATAAAATTTGTAATTATATGATATTAAAAAATCAATGAACTCAAGAAAGTCAAGGACCAATATTTTACCAAAAAGACTATTTACGTTACAAGGACATAAGCGATAAGTTTATCATATACACACAGGGAAAACCGGTAAATAAAAATACGATAACGTAGAAAAGTCTCGAATCACTTACTGACAACAGTTAGCATGGACCGTAATTATCTGTGAGATAATTGCGATCGCGAGTAATCACATTCCTCGCCAAATTAATAAGAAGCTTACACGATAGCACTCGCGCTATCTGTCAGAGAATGTAAACAAGAAATTCTTTGTAGCAGACGAGGGACTGATTGGGAGATTTCGAAAATGTCTGTAATAATATTATTTATTGATTTATAAAATAACATTGTCCACAACAAAAAATTAAATAACATATTAGATGTTAGTAACAATTTACTTAATAACCTATCATCATCACCATCATTTCAGCCGAAAGACGTCTACTGTTGGACATAGGTCTCTTCCAAGTGTCGCGACAATGAATGGTCCTGTGTGTCCTGTGTGACAACTTATATACACTTCTTTTTTTAAATTAGTACAAAAAAATGGGGTTCTATCCGTACCCGTTACTGATCATACTTTTGCAGTCCAAAGTAAAAAAAACTAAATCCCAAAATTGTCCACGAAAATTTGTCATAATTGGTAAATTCATA
Organism: Mythimna vitellina; assembly: GCA_949316375.1. Lineage (NCBI taxonomy): Eukaryota > Metazoa > Arthropoda > Insecta > Lepidoptera > Noctuidae > Mythimna > Mythimna vitellina. The sequence goes on along the minus strand of OX438691.1, from coordinate 2,984,506 downwards.
ATTGAATCAATCATTCATAACAATTGCTACTAGAAAATGCTACACAGTGTTTTTCCATTTTCATCGTCATTGATTCATTCATTCATTCCTATACAATCTTTCCATAAATCGAGTGCCATTTTGGGATATAAACAAACGCTAATAACTTTGCTGTTTATGAATATTATTTATTGAGACTTTACTTAAATATAATAACAAGACCTTTTCTAATAAGCCCTTTAAGTATTTGTACTAATTAAAAATTAGTGCTGTATGGACCTACGACCAAAGACCACTTACGTGTTAACGTAACTCAGAGCAACTTTACTAAACCACTTAATATGGGAAATTGATACAGCTTTTTATTCCTGAAATTTTAACCGTAATATTTTTAAGGCCTAACAAAAAGAGAGGTGTTATAAGTTTGTAGAATTTTTTCAAAAGAAAAGATGATTTTCCCAAACAAAAAAAAAAAAACCTTAAACTTGAAAAACTTGAAATTAAGTAGGGTTTGATTTGCCCAGCCGTGGAACTGCTCTAGCTGTTATAGAACACATAATTCTTGCTCTTATTTATCCCACTGAATTACATTCAATAAGAATGCTTGCAATTTTTTTTATTTGCTAAATGATAACATTATAATAAATGTAATAATACACTTTTTACCTCTGATAAACAAACATGGAAAAAAAGTATTTATTCATCAACAATGACATTATAAAGCTTCAAAATTGCTAATAAGAAAGAAAATTCCGACGTGGTATTTGACGTCAAAGGCCATGCCACCCGTATGGCCCTCATAGAAAACTGCGTCATAGTGAGAAAAACATATATGTATTTGTTCAAAATTGTTATATCTCGTTTGCTTTTCTACCTATTTTGGTATTGTTTTCACAATCAGTATTCTGTTTTTGAATATTTATTGTGAAGCTGGTTAGATAACCTATATTTTTTTCATGCATATGCCCTATTGGTTTTCTAGTTCAATTTAAAGCGCAATTGAATAAAGAAGCAATTATATTTAATGAAATAGCAATCAAATATACTCGTACCACACCAATATTAAGAAGGCATAAGTTATGTATGTTTGTTACTCTTTCACGTTCAAACGGCTGAACGGATTTAGGCGAAATTTGCTACCAGCATAGCTTATATCCTAGATTACAGGCGAAGCCGCGGATGGCATCTAGTTTGATTATAAAATGTGTGTGATATTCTTTGATTGCAAAAGGTTATCACATATTTAGTTTATCTTTTATGTACGCAAGTAAATTTAATTCCATATGACCTCGAATTTGAACTATTAAAATGTATTTAGTTATAGTAATGTGTATTTATAAACGTGCCAGTTTTGATATCTGTAATCTTGAGTTAAATTACATAGTTTATGTATTTTTAAACAGAAGAAAATATGTAGGTACAATTTGCCTGCTGCAGTCTTCCCGTCCAGCTATAATTTAGGTGTCTTCAAGGCTAGAGTGAATAGACTTTTAATAAAGTAGTGCGCCTGACCATCAATTATTGCATCTCCGCTTACCATCAGGTGGGATCGCAGTCAAGCACTGGTTTAAAAAAAAAGGGTACCTACTTGTCCAGTTTACTAGACATTAATAATCAGTATTATCAAAATGTGTGTCGCACTCTGCGACGGGGTTTCTTTAGGGACCGGGACTTATCTACAATGAAATGCTTTAAAAGCTTTATACTTCTATTATACTTTTCTTCAAAAATTCAAAATATGTACAACGCGCTACAATGGTATGTTCGAACTGAAAAAACGAGTTTTTTTTTTTGTTCTACTCAATTTTTAATCCTACTGTAAAACAACAAAATCCTTAAAAGTATATTTTACTTGCCAGTTCGTTAACCTAACTCATGCGATCTCCTTTCGATATCACAGTACTTAAACTGTAGTTATTATTAGTAACCCGTGTTGTTCTTCTGTTGGGCAAAGGCCTCCTTCCGTTCCACTCAACGATTAAGATTCTTCTTCTCCTTTCCAATGCTTAAGGAACACATCCAGGTCGTCCTGCCATTTCCTTTGTGGCCTGACGTGGCCCAGTGCCACTGTGTCTTTACTAATTTTGTGTTATACGGGCCCAAAGCTCGTTAGGCATACGGCACATATGTCTTACCCAATCTAGTAGTATCCACACAATTTTCTCTAAAAAGATTTTTATGTTTCTAAAGTAATAAACTTATACGCATATGGCGCATTACTTTGTATAATTTATTTCATCATCACTGCTCTTAAAATGGTGAAGGAAAACATCGTGAGGAAACCGGCATGTCCTAGAACTAAAAATTCGAAGACATGTGACATTTACCAACCCGCACTGGGCCCGCGTGGTGAATTACGGCCCATTCCCTCTCCTAGAGAGGAGGCCTGAGTCCCAGCAGTGGGAACACTAAAAAAGGCTGATTATGCTATGCTTTTTATGCTAAACTTATACGTATCATTTGTCCTTTTCTTTATTTGAAAATGTTACCTAGATACTCAAATGAAATCGCATACCGGTAGCGCAGTTTCAGCTAACAGCTTCACTTACTACGCAATAAGGAACTGCACAATCGATTAACCCAGCAATTTATTATTATATCCTTACATTCTCATTACTAATTGTATCTCCGAAGTACTTTTCAGTAATAAAGATAGTTTGCTTTTAATAGGTGTATTCGTTTTGTGACATCGGCACAATAATCTCGCTCTTTCTAATTGCTTCCAAGTGGTGGGAAAAATGACCATCGAACGACTTATTGAAAGTTAAGGAATATTGGCCACCTGGACGTGAAAACATTAAATCAGTTGCGCACCCAAGCAGCTACTAACACAACTCGAGGAAATGAGGTTTTATAAACCCGTTGGTTCGATCAGAACACGAGCCACATGTTGGAGTACCCCTTGTACCCGTACACCTTCACTTTGGAGGACTACCATTGACTCGAAAAGGAGAAGCTTTGCAGCTTAGTATAGCAACGTGAAAAATGTCTCCGTTCAAAATGTCGAATAGGTTTTCTCCATATGTTACTACAGACTAACTGCCAACTTAATCATCATTCAGGATCATGATGATAAGGCCCTTGCTCCATGTTACTTGGGTATACCTGTAAGGACTGAGCCAGTGTCGTCGAGGGCTGGTAGTGTTCCACGCGCGCCTCAAAGAGATATCTCTAGCGGCCCAGCAGAACCGATGCCTGCTAAGGCCATGGGGAAAAGTATGAAAGGTATCCCACGAGTATTCTTAGAACACAAAAGGCAACTGAAGGAACATAGATGTGTTTTTAGTTTGTTTGTTAGTTAAAAGGCTGTCGCTTCACCATAGAGCGAAAAAGTAATTAGACGATTTCTCATCTTAAAAAAAAACTATATCTTCTCCTTTCTCAACTGTCACACTATTATTAATTCCCTTTTCATTCGTCTCATCACTCACATAATGCATCATCGCATACCTAATATCAATAATAATTTACAACTATGTCTATTCTTACAAAAATATTTTTGATAGTTTTCAAAATGCCTAAACTCTATCAACACCAACAACACTAAAGTGGCACCTAACATTCAGGCACTTGGCCAAACAAGGCTGTGCCAGAAGTACACGCATGAATGACGAAAAATTAATATGCTTTCATCGTTCTCTGCGCACGCGCACCCCGGCGTGCCAAAGTCCGAAGTATTGGGTCTAGGATGACGCAGACGTTAGCCATGTCGATCTTATGAAGTGAAATGGCGTGTGATAACTGTGAATTGTCAGCAGTTTGTATTGGCAGCTTGACAGGTAAATAAATGAGTCAAGTTATCTATGGGCTAGGTCTGTAGTGACATTTATGACGCCACAGAGGAACTAACTACCAGCTGTCCGGTGTCTTCTCGTCCAATGTACCACAGCGTCTCAACGCGAAAGTCTATGACCAGTTCGTGTTGCCAGTAATGATATATGGCTCCGAAACGTGGTCGCTTACAATGGGCCTCATCAGAAGGCTTAATGTCACTCAAAGGCAACGGAAAGGGCTATGCTCGGAGTTTCCTTGCTTGATCACATCAGAAATGAAGATATCCGCAGGAGAACCAAAGTTACAGACATAGCCCAAATAATCGCCAAATTTAAGTGGTAGTGGGCAGGGCACATTGCCCGCAGAACAGATGGTCGATGGGGATGAAAGGTTCTGGAATAGCCACCACGTACCGGAAGACGCAGCGTTGGAAGGCCTCTCACAAGGTGGACCGATGAACTGGTGAGAGTCGTGGGAATCCGGTGGGTGCAAGACGCACAGGACCGGTCATTGTGGCGACACTTGGGGGAGGCCTATATCCAAAAGTGGATGTCTTTCGGCTAAAATGATGATGATGATGAGAGGAAGTAAAATTCAAAATTCTGCATAGCAGTATTACAGTTCTCCGCGCAATTAGATCATGTACAATAGCCCGATATCAACTATTGGGTAGTTGTCCGGACCAGACACAAAATGAGTCAACGGATGTAAACACAACGATGATGCGATGGTGATTATAACTACTGTCTACACGGATTGAAACCAGCAAGTTCACCTTAGTTGGGATGTTGGTTTGCAACTATCTGGTCACCCCTTGCGAATGGAGTATAAAGCCGCAGAAGTCGTTTGAAGATTTGGCCACCGAAAAAAAAAAAACTAGGCACTTCACCAGTAAATCTCGTTGCCGGTTTCAGTTACAACATGCCCTCAAAATATTTACTTGTAAAACCTTCCTATTTACAAAACAATAGACGTAGCAAAAGGGTACACTACGGTAGCTTAACGTATTAGTTAGGGTCACTATTTGAAAGTAACGTATTGTTTCATACAAACTTAACACATACTAGGAACCGTTGCTTTGCTAAAATATCATGAAATTGTTACGGAGATATGTGTCGATATCGCTGTTTGGCATTTAGTTTTTGAGATATTGATATATGATGTTTATTTTGCAATTAGGTTTTAAAAACCACTTTTACACGTCAATTTAAACTAAATGAGGCCCGTGAGAAGGTACACCGAAACCAACTCAAATGGCTAAGTCTATTTTAAACTCTATGTAGCGAACATGTAATGTCAAATCATAATCGACCATAAAATGTTCCTACTGCTGTTGGACCTAGGTCTCTAGTAAGTAAAAGTCTGACACAAAAGAGCGGGCTATGTCATTGGATGATTTTTCCACCGAAAAAAAAACGATGACATAAAAAAATAAGGTCCTAATGAAATGATTCCTTGCGTACAAAAGGACCACGTTTGCGTGTTAATCAATTAACAAAATGTTCAAGTTATATCTTTACGTTTTCGTTTCGATATAAACTTTCAATATTTATCAATAGACTAAGTGCTCCGTAAAGCAGTTTTAATTTAATCGAATCAAGAAAGATACAGGCAAGTGTTTGTACTTCAAGTCTTAACCAGTTCTCTGCAGCTAATGACAACCCGTCAATGTCAATAGGGGCACCTATAGATAATGGTAATTTAATGTTATTTTATAAAGTAAAAGAGCAATGACCTAGGTGTGGCGCCAACTGTCATTCAACTATACTGGGGCTAATTAAGCTCGCAGCTAAGTAGTAACAGCCACACTGCACGATCATCAAAGTTAACCAATGAATTTTTTTGTGAATGTGAACGTGAGAACACTGTAGACTCCGCGAATTCTTAGATTACTTCATATTACGACTCACTTTTTATTATGATTATTTTTATTGTACTTTTGAGTATAATATTGACAGGTGTTCACTGTCCTTACATAATATCTACTAAAACTGTAATATAAAAATATTGTAAGAATAGCGCCCCCACGAGGACACGGCGGTGCTCTGCCCTGGCAGGGCACACCTCCACCGTGTCCTCCAGGCCTACCAACACTACGTTTAGCGGAAACTTTCGCTGGCTTAATACGGTTTTATTTACGGAATTATAATCATTAAAATCATCAATGTACCTCTTTCAGTGAGTGTTACCACATTAAATAGCTATTTCACGAAAAAGTAATTCAATAGAGCCCTTTGGTTTTGTTGAAATCTCTTTGAGGTGTGCGTGGGACACTACGCGTCGTCGACTCGAGCTTAATCTTTACCGGATGGTCGGACGGCGAACTACAACAAAAACACCCCACACTTTCTTTCCGCTCATCTTTCAACCAACATCTCCTTTAGCGTGGGACTTCACAAATTGATCGTTTGTAAGATTCCTGATTATTCAGATTATTACCTTATTAGGGAAATAAATTCAAGGCCATGTTAAGACAATAAAAAGTACTTTCCCGTCGATATTTTGTATTTAATCTAATCTGTATTATTATTCAGTTATATACAAAGTATGTTAAACTATCAAAATTGGACCTATCGCGATCGTGCACGACACGTTTGCTGTATCAAATATCTATACAATTGAAATATTTAGTATTAATTATTCTGATACAAATCTGAAAATTGAAATATTATCTGTTTGTAGGTAAAGAAAAGGAGTAGTATCTTGATTTACTATAGCAAAGTTAAGCCGCTAGAGATAAGTCCAAAAATATTTTTTTTAATGGACTTATAAACCATTTTTGGCCGTTTTTTTTAATGATTATCACTTTTTTATCTTACTTTTGTTGTGTTGGTGACTGTCAACAACTCGTCTGGTAAGATAGTTGTCAATTGCCAGCCTATCAACAATAAAAAAAAAATACTTAGGTATATATTTTCTCATTCTCTCTATATATCTAGTTTGACCTAATATGTTTATTAAATTGCCTATCACTTTATCAGTCACTTGCTTCTGCCGGCAACTTCGCCCGTGTGAAAGTAGGTTTCTTCATACAAACTTTGGACCCCTATTTCTTAGTGATACTTTTTAGTGATGTACCATAACTAAAAAGTATGAAATACAAAAAAAAATACAACAGACTTCAACGAAAAAAAAAAACACTGTAAAGTGCCAAATAATAACTTTAATTTCGGAAGTCGGTGTTAAATAACGAATAAACAAAACTATTATAAAAACACCGACTTCTGAAATTAAAGTTATTTTGCACGTTTCAGTGTTTTTTTTTACATTGAAGTCGGTTGTATTTTTCAAAGTTTCTAATATATTTCGAACCACTTAAACAAAAACAAAGTCTAAGAAACTTCGTCATAATCTTCTCCCACGACTAATTAGGTACTACTTTCTTTGTATCGATATTTTTTTTATCTATATAAGCATGTGTGGAGGCTTGTAATTAGCGATTTGATAATATTACACACTTTATATAATTTTTTCTATGAGTCTTTTCGTCATCTATAAAATATAAAATAAAAGCAACCTGCACAAAGGTACCGCAGATGCCAGGATCAGCACAAAGATATTACGAAAGCAGACAATAAACTAGCTAGATACGAAGCAAGAACATCCCTTAAACAAAGAGCTTACACTTGACGTACAAATGTGTGCTATAAACGTATCACTTACGGATATGAGTCACACGAGTTAAAGGATTTACAAACGCCTCAGAACTGAGTGTAGTCACTCTTTCTTGGTGTATAAATTCAAATATTTATGGAAGTACTTATACTTACAACCAGTCAGGGTTGTCAGGGACGATTGAAAGAGTTACTCTAACCATAGAACGCAAAAGGTAAATGAAGGAAATAAATGGGTTCTAGTCAGTACAAGTCTGACACGCCCTTTCGTTCCACATAGAGCGGGAGAAGTTGAATAATTTTATTTGTTGACTAACTTCTGCCATTGGTAGACTATGTCCATCCTTGGAGTTCAAGTTTGCTTCGTAATAAATTTCATTAAAATCGGTCCAGTAGTTTAACCGTTAAGGCGTAAAAAACAGACAGACAGAGTTACTTTCATATTTATAATATTAGTATATGTATAGATTTTCCAACTGAAAATAGCTAATCTCAGTGACCTTAAAAATTACTGAAATTAACTGTAAAATTAAAAGGCTAGACAGCGGATATCATCTGGTTTAGTCGGATTTATATCTAAGAAAGCGTCTTTGTCAAACTTTGTCTGGGCTTTTTCCGACGCTTAGTAACCCTACTAGACTTTCTGTCAGGGTTGCCTCAAGCACGGCATTTGATAATATCGTGCTCCGTTGACACGTGATTGGTTTGGGTCCGGTTTGAAATTCTCCAGATACGTAAGTATCCAGTTCACTTGGAGTACGAGGAATGTAGATATCCTTGAATTGTGAGGGATAGGAATGCAGGACCTGAGTTGATAGAAAGCCAAAAGGACCTAGTTTTTAACAATCTTAATGAACAGTAACATTTGACACAGTAATGACTCCTGTACAAAGAGCGATTTGGAGGGAATATTATCGACATCGTCTTACGTCGTCGTTGACTGCTGGGCAGGAGTCTCTGATGAGCCTCGGACGTCAACTAGTCTTGGAAATTGCAGAGTTAGAAATTCCACAATATGGACTAATCCAGGAAGCAAATAGCACAGCAGAAAATATTAATAAGTAAAAACGGTTTTCTTTCGATTTCGTGAGAAGAAATCTGCAGACTTATAAATAAGTTGAAAAACTAATACTGACAACCCCGAAAACGTCTCATTCATTCACGTCTTCTACAAGCCAGACAACATAAAATATTGGACTCCTACGTGCGTTTTATTTGCTTACACATTTGTGTACATTTGAATTAAATACAATCCACTTGATGTTTACTACTTACTTATAGCTTTACGGGCATATTGTAATTGGTTTCCGTTTTGCTATTTGTGCATTTCCTTTGTGATTTGATTTGAAGTCTATTCAGACATTTCTATTGTTGTATCGATCTAGTTGTCCCTTGAAATCTGATACGGATTTAATTCAAACTGTCTTGGTTCATAGTTGGCAATTTTGACAGTAATTTCCGCAAAGTTGGACAACGGAATGATAATATAATGCATGCTTCAGTTAGCGTTAAATAACTGCCGCTCTGAAGTAGGCTGCAAATAACCGCGCAGTAGTAACTAATACTCAATTAACGACCGGGTTCAGAGCTGTAATGTTTGGTATTTGACGCAGATTGTTTCGACTTCTCGAATCGATGGTTTTCTTTTCTCTCAAAGTTTTTGGGCGCAGTAGATTGCCACGTTTATAGTGGCGTCAGGGAGGTTTTTTAGGTCCTTCGACTTAACTGATCACCATTATCATCTTCCTGCCAATGTCCTATATTATTTGGGGTCGACGCAACAGTTTTTTCTTACATTTTGTCCTGTCTACCGTCACGCTATCTCTGACTTCCTTTTCTTTCTCATCTCTCATAAAATCCATGGAACTTTTTTTCCATCCGACGTTCTCGAGCCATTCGACTTAAATGACACTGTCTAATATTTTTATTCAAATTTAATAATGCTCCGTTTTATGTTTCAGGTAAGTTCCAATCATCAATTTCTTCTTAAACTAGTAATTAATGGTAAGTGACGTTTTAATTAGCGCTAAGAATTTCCTTTTGATAATTTTGCTAAAATTAAAACCAGGTATTATTCGCGGCACGTAAGTTGAACTATAACCTTCAATGCGGAGTAAAAGATTTTCTGGTCTCAATCGAAGTGCGATAGCGCGGGGGGTTGCACGTAATCATAGCAACGATCGCCATTTTAGTACAACTTACGTGCCGCGTACAATAAACAAAAACATTCTCCCAATCGACCTTCAGTTTCAACAAGAGAAATTATAAAAAATCCCTTTCTCTATTTTATTTTTACAAACAAAATCTTGGCTCCTGTGCCATTTCTAAACGCAATATGTATCATTCATTGTTTACATACATCGCTAACTGGTATCTTGCTGGCATGTCCGCCGGATTCGTAACATTAACGGAGTGGCGTCTAGCACACGTGCCAAGTACGCTTTGTGGGTTGGCATGCCAAATAGGTAAACTGGGCAAAAGAGACTATACACTTGCCGGTGAAATCATTTGTTTCAAAAAGGTCACAAATTAAAACGATTCCCGACATACAGAATTCAGGCATTGTATCGAATGACTATTCATTCTATACATTACCAAACTTGTCAGCGTGTACAGAAGCCACGCGTAGCTGCTCTGTTGGCTTATCTTTACTTGCAACCGTCATTAGCACATTGCCGGTTGAACATTCAGCAATGTATCAGTTTTATAGGCAAAATATGGAACAAATAATATTACATACATTGTCTGAACGTTTTAGACATTCTATTCTGCCATCTCAACGCTCAGTCACGTGGTCAGAACAAAGGAATCGTAGGCGTGGCCTACTCGAGGCGTTCTGCGCAAACGAAACGATTGTAACTTGGCTAGAGGGGCAGATATAACGACTGTCAGTAACATATCCACTTAAATAAGAGACGATTGAGTTTAGACCCTCCGTAATCACCATTATTGAACTTTGACAGTTGCTATGTTGTAGAATTGTTGCGGAGCTAGTGAGAAACATAATAGTCAGAGAACCAAAAAGTAGCGTGTTACACAGTTACTGGGTTTTGGCGGCCAGATAAGCTGTATCAGGTCAGACTGGAAGCCATTCCCATCATAGCAATGAAAGATTTATGTTTACACCGATTAATTGTGTAAGTTTAGAACTTATATAATTCGGTGTATGTTTAACTTAACTATACTTTCATAGTTCTAGTTATTTTCTTGTAACGCTTCATGGCAGCTAAAATTATCATACAGTTTAGCTGTAAATACTACAAATAACAAATGCAAAAGTAGAGATACGTGCTGCCATGCCATAACGTAAATTAATGGCGCGAATGATGAATCATACACATATTTTGTCGGTCAATGGCGATCACAAGTTCCTTTCTGTTGTAAAAGTGACCGTCGCGTCACGTGAACGACAAACTCAATAAAAAATATTATAATCGTGTCAATCAATGGCTTAATAGCCACTAGCTTAAACGAACATCTTTCGTGGCTCCTTTTATTGAGGAAGGAACCTTGTTCTTTCTTTCTTTCTCTCTGGGGCCCTAACTGCCTTCGGTTTGGACCCTGTTACGGACAGGATACTATTACTCTTATTATTGAAATATTTAAAAATGTTAATTTATTGATAAGAAAACTCTTTTGTGTTTATTGTATATGTTATGGATCAAGTAATAAATTGGAGCATTTTTCAATAATGACAAGCTACTTATGGTAAAGTAAATATTATTTAGCTTTGCGCTAGCTTCAAGTGCCCATGAATTTAACGGGGACGGGGAGAAGAACAGAGTCATGACACGCGCTGACGAATAAGAGCTACAGTTAAGGACGGTTTAAACACCGTGTTTTACTTATAGAGTAATGCTGACATTTATATTGTAAATTTGACATTTATATTATTATTCTGACATTTATATTGTTATTTTGACACTCATATTTGTAATTTTGACATTTATATTGTAATTTTGACATATTTATCCTGTTTTTTTGAATATTGACATCCATGTTCCAGGTATGACATAAATCTTCTAATTTTGACATATATTTTGTGGCTTTGACATTGTTCTTGTATTTGTTTTAAATTGCAATTTTTAATTAATTTTGAATATTGACATGATAAGATAAAAAAACTTCGCATTGAATGGTCTTTAAGTTATAAATTTTGTAATTGAAATCCTAGGTATTTTTTTTGTGTGAAGATTTATTAATTGTTTATTAGTTGAATTTTCAATGTTATAAATATTTGTACGCCGACACTTACGGCTAAACATGACTGGACTCAAATAATAAATTTCTATCTTGCATGCTATTGTATGTATACAATGTTTACACAAATAAAGAATATCTTATCTTATCTTATCTTTAAACTGCTACTTTGTCTTAAAATTGAAAACCAATCTGCAGGTGGGAGCGAAAACCATTTCCCACCAGGAAGTAGGTGGCACTAGATAACATAAAATAACCGTGTCTGATGTATAGCCTCCTTTACATTGAACTTTCGTCTAAACATCTGTAATGGTAACGACCGAAGGGGTTTGATAAGCGGTGCGTTGAACCGAAATAAAGAATGTTATGTAGCGCAAAAGATCTGGATCAGTGGACCCTGCTTGTTATTCATTTCAGTTAATTGTTTCATTGTTCTAAGATTAAAACGAAGAACACATTAGCCCCTACTCGCTACGGAGGCGCGTGTTCGTTGAGTTGTAACGTGTGACATGTTTTTTTTTTATGAGCCTTTTGTGTCCCAATGCAGGGCAAAGGCTTCCCTTCCGTTATTCCACTCTTTTCTGTCCTTAGCCACGTCCGGCCAGTCCTTCAGGTAGGAGTCCAAATCGTCACGCCATCCCTTTCTGAGCCTACCGCATCAACGGCTCTTTGGTTACCTTCGCCCAATTTTGTTGTAACATCCGGCAGATGTGACGTGCCCAGTTCCATTTTAGTTTGGCGGCTGAGTTACCTTCGTCTGCGATTTGTGTTTTGGAACGAAGTATACTGTTCCTTATGCGATGTGTTCTTTTGACCCCTTATCTAATTTATAAAAAAAAAACTGGCCATGTGCAAGTCGTACTCGCATACGAAGGTTTTCGTACTACAATAAAAAAATCGAGCAAACCAAGCACCCTTCGAGTACGGAACCCAAATGAATGATTGCATCGAAATCTTTGTAGATTGTTTGTAGGTCATTGACTTAGTGCTATTAATGATAAGGTTAAAATCCTTTTAATTGTTTACTTTAGTAATTCCCTGGCCAGACTTTATTTAAAAATGCTGTGAATAAAGTTGACACATTCACTTCACTTTGTTGGTTTTGAACTGCCGACCTTCCGCTCCCCAGACGGCGATGCTTCGAACGTTGTCCTATTAGGGTAAGATCAATGATTATAATATAATATTTCGAAAGGCGTCATTGACCTGCCTACTGTTAAATTTGTATGTTTAATGCACAAATTATGGACACCACCAAAAAAAGGACTGCAATACATTGGCATAGCGATTTTTAGAATCAATGGGGCGACTGAAATATTGACTTTCGATTCTCCAGAAAGTTCATGCGAAATTATTCAACACGTATTATAGTAGTAGTATATTTACACCAAGCTTGGCTGGTGATAAGACCTGGCATACTGTATTGATCAGAATGTTGAGCCGTGAAAAATACAGATGAAAAAAAGGTTGCATGTAATGGAGATGAGCATGTTGTTGATGTGGATGTGTGGTGTGACGAGAATGGATAAAGTGAGAAATAAGTATATTAGAGGAACTTGAGGAAGTTTAAAGGTGGGGCCAGTGACTGAAAAGGTGAAAGGGAATCATTGGTTTTGGTATGGTCATGTAAAGAGGAGGTATGAAACGCATGTTTACATGTGGATGGATGAAGATTTAGACGAGGCTAAAGAAAAGATGAATGGATTGTAAGAAAAGTGATCTATGAAAGAAAAGGGAGTTAGTAATAGCGTGACGGGTGACAGGACAGAATAGAAGAAAAAACGAGTTGCGCCGCCCCCAAATAACACGGGACAAGGGCAGGAAGATGATTATGCTTACCTACATCATGGTTATCTTATCCAATCAAAGCAAAACTCCGCTCCAATCGTCAGCACATGCATAATCTCCACGAGTTCTGCACTAACGTAAATCATAATAGGATCAGATCGGCGACACGTGCTTCTGTCCTCGTGCTTCGCCCCGTGGCCTATCCGCCAGTCACGTACACCTAGGGTTGTTCTACGGCTCGGAAACTGCCAATTTCCGTGGTACCAGCATTGCTGCATTGTTAGACGATTTTATACCGACTTGTGTGCTTTATTGATAGCTTTTACATCTTAAGTATACCTGATACCTACTTGAGGTTTCCGGGGTCCGTCACCGTGCCAGCCAAGGTCGTGGCCCATCTGCCAGTCACGTCGACATAGGGCTGTTCCACGAATTAGAAACTGTCTATTTCTAGGGTATTGTTCTTAAAATATCTCTTACTATTTTTTCTAAATAAGACATGGTCATGTTGGACACTAGTGTTTAGGGATGTGATTTATCGTATACAAAATAACTTTTTCATAATAAATCGAGAAAATTATAGTCTAAGAGACCCCGCAAACTGCAGACTTTCGATCTGCCGATAGTTTGGTTGGTTGCTTAATCAGTATGAAGCTAAACTTTTTTTGTCGGCCGATACGGAATCGTTTTGTGTGCGCACTTCCTTACAGCTTCATACTGATTAAGCATCCAGCCAAACTATCGATCGAAAGTCTGCAGTTTGTGGGGTCCCTAATAGACTTATTAGAATCATACGGAGTCGACAATTTTCCGGGGACACATACAATGCAGTTAGTTGACCAGCATCTATATTACAAACAGAAATGATTTACGCATCGCCCTATTGTTATCTACGGCATGTGGTTATTATTAGTTCCTAATGATCCACTAAGTGCAGTTATCTACTAATTATAACGTGAACTGAATACTGTTTGAACTTTAAATGTCAAAATAGTGCGACACACTGCAGTTACTGATGACGGATATTGGTATATGTCATCATTATTTTTGGACTTTGGTCCAAAGTTCCGCACGGATTCTGTAGAGTACTAGTAACTGGGTTTAAGTGCATTATTGCATGGCATGACGTGTTAGAGAGTGCACAATTACTCGTTAACCCCGGTTGTTATGAGATATAATAATATCAGCTATAAGACAGTCGTTTATAAAATTGATTATAGTTTTGGGAAAATGTGATTTTATATTTGTGTAAAATACACTTTGTCATAATTTTGGAGGTTGCAAAAAGTAATGTGGCCTGACACCAAAAAATAGTACATTTTTGGTGATAGGCCAAGTGGAGAAAGTTTCTCATTGGGACCGAGGTGGAGTTCGCCCGAGCCACAGGCGAGGGTTTTATGGAGCAGAGTGCTGCAGTGAGAAATATCCACGTTTATCAAACGACGTCGTTTCAATACACTTACGAAGAAATAAATAAACAGGTGTTGACCGGCAACTCGCGGGGACCAGCCTGATACGATAAATGAAATAAATTATGGCGGAGGCGAGATTTCGCACTTTTCCGCATTTGTGCGAAAAATAGCAAAATGCGTGAATCAGCAATTTGCTGTTTTCAGCGGATTTTCGAGTGCGTTAAAAATAACTTCCCGGACATTCGACCAAAATATAAAACCCCCCATTTCACGTAGGTCCTACACATTAATCCCTGAAATATGCAAAGTCGTTAGGTACAATCGGGTGCAGCGGCCGGCTCCGCTAACCTAGTTAACCCGCGGACTGTGTACGGGACGCGGACGTTGACTCGTTTATGTAAATGGGACTTTGTCAACGACTGTACATGTGGACATACGCACGGGGAAGTTTAATGCATTTTAAGCGTTTTTCGTACAGAGAAAATGGAGACCTATATTTTTTTTAATGGGATGAAGTATTTTTTGGTGTGCCTTTTTTGGTATATTCTGCAAAAATATCTCCGACAAAACTTAATACAGTGAGCTGTTACACATGATGCAAGGGGATGGGCAGCTCATTTTACTTTATTCTTTTTTTAAAAGTGGAACTCATCAAATCGCTTCTCCCGCTCTGAGTGGAGCGAGAGAGAGTAAGACTTTTAGTGTCTAAAACCCATTCGTGTTCCTTCTTTTGTCCTTGGGTTCCAGGTCGAGTTTCCACTGTAAGCTTTTACAGAACCGCAATTTTTATTTTTATTTTTTTAAGTCATTTATTTCTCTCATAAAGGTAAATTGTAACAAGTTTATTTTATAAATTTTTCCTGGAGGTTAAAACTTTTATGAGAGCTGGAGTCTGAACTAGGTTCGAGACCTGTATGAAAGTTCTCCAGGCTCACACCCTTTTAAACATAATCGCATTTTGTGGCACATAAACATGAATCTTATGTTTGTAAGATTATGAGCGGGAGAGATTTGTAAAATGACATGTAAGTGTAAAGGAAAAGTGATATTTTTATTGAAATGTGTGTAGTGTATAATGTACACGATGTGTGTGTGTGTGTATGTGTGTGTTTATAATGAATGTGATTAAATTTATTATTTGGATTATACTTTCTGTGTCTTCATAGTCCAAATCAAGGAGCCAGTTCCTTACTGTTGTTTTACATTTATATTTAGTCATTTCGTACATATGGAAGATTTTATTTACTCTGTTGTAAACATAGGAACCAAGGAAATTATAGAAACGTTAAGCTAGCCTCCAATGAGCAAGGATTGATGAACAAACTGTATGTTTTCGTATTCTTTTTCGCTTTTGCATTGACGCTTTTCCCTTACCCAAATCAAAGAATTGCTATTATTTATGCTAATAATTATAAAACTGAAGAGTTTGTTTGAAAAAAAAAACAAAGAAAGAAAAACAGTTAATTTACTTGAATTGATGCAATCTTGAAACTAGCTAACAAACATACACACATACACGTGGTTGGTTGAACGCGCTAATCAGGAACTACTGTTTCGAAATAAAAAAAAATATTTTAGTGTTGGATAGCGTGATAATAATAAATAATAATAATAGTAAAATGCTTTATTTGTATTTAAGACAATTTTACAATTCTCAATACTTCTGCAAACTGCATAGCAGTTTGTTAGCAGACGTAGCTCCTGTGTTATTAAATTATTTATATTGCAAACATTGTCATTAAACACAAATATCATATTCAATTCAGTTCAAAACATTTCAATCCAATCCAATGATAATATATCTTCCTCGATGAAGGTATACCATCACGCTACGAGCTATAGGGCGGAGCTGTAAGCAGTAACCAAAGACGCGGGTAAAATCGGGGACAGCTAGTGTAAGATATTGACGAAGTTGTTTTAAGCTATGAAAACATAAAATGTGTGTGCTCTGAAAACGCTTTGAAATGCGTTAACCCCAATAAGCCATAACGCAACATTACACACTGTGCGTCGCTCCATTGGTCATATGGTTGAAGGGACATACTTCATAGCCTTGTTCTTCTAACACTTATAAATATACATAACCTGTAACAAACGTAGATGTAACTGTGGATGTAACACTGTATTATCTTTATCTTTACCTATACATATAAAAGGATAAAATTACTGTAATATTAAAACTACTTGAACTAGAAGCGTAAAATTTTGCACAAGGTTTCCATTTATGAAGTAGGCGAGCACTAAGAGAGGATTTCCCAAAATTCACATCATCGTGTCTCGTGGTTTCACTGTTAATTTGAAAGAAATCGGTTTACTTTGGATTCTTTTTCACTTTTGTTCTTTTTGCATGAATCTTGAGGGTTTTTAGAGGTGTGTGAAACAGAGAGTAAAATCCCACATACCTCCGTTGAAAAGGGTGGATCCTCTGACCAGACGGGTGTTACCACGTGGGGTTCACCATCAAAGAAGGAGTACATAGAGTAGACAGAAACACACAATAGTCACAGCACGAAACAATTAAATAATCCACATAAACGTTCAGATCGCGTAACAATTATAATTGTGAGTAAATCACGTTGGGGGTCACCAGTTTAGAGGTATGTGGAACAGAGAGTAAAGTCTCACATACCTCCGTTGAAAAAGAATTGCCCGATTGGTGATTTCGGGCTGTACTATTTTTTTTTTTTTTTTTTAATTGATATAAACCAGTGCTTGACTGCGATCCCACCTGATGGTAAGCGGAGATGCAATCATTGATGGTCAGGCGCACTAGTTTATTTGTTCTAACCGTTCAAAGAACTTTAATTGCGCGATGCAGGATTAGTTCTTATGTGACGCCATAGATGTCGCTAATCTGTACGTATAAGGGCCTATGAACACCACGTCTTTTAAACGCGCCTTTGACGCGCATTTGTAGCGATACAGACCTTTAATAGGATAAAAGCGCGGCGTCGACGCACGTTTCTAAACGGCGCGTTAGTTAGTTAGGCCCTAAAAGACAAATTCCTGACACACATTGACGCGACAACGCCCAGCCCAAACTTTATACCTAGGAAACTGAAAATAGGCACAGAGATTCCTTTTATGATGAGAACAAAGAATATAAAGGGATTTTCCAAAATTCACAAATTAAGAGGATACAATGGAGGTAATGTTATGAAATAAAATTTGTATGAAGAAACCTAATTTCGCAAAAAATTGCTTTCAAATCCTATTGATGGTTCTCGAGATTACAGCGTACAAAAAACTAAATAGAAAAACTCTTTAGCTGTTTTGTAACCAGGGGTGACGCTACCGCCGTATCTGCCGTATCAATGATACGGGGCCCCCGCGCTACAGGGGCCCCGACGCGACGTTCTAATATTGCAAAGCTAGCTCCGCTCGTTCTCGAATTTTCTACATAAGATCACAATAAAAACTTAACCTATCCTAGTCCAGCATGCTCCAATAAACGAGCTCAAAAAAAACAAGCTATTTGATATGGGGCCCCTCAGGGCCTAGCTACGCTACTGATATAACTTTAAAAGTAATTATGTAAGGTCACAAGCATAGGTACATGATGTGAGGTCCAAATACCAGGTTCCCACACGAGGGAGCAATATACTAGATGCAGGCCCTGATAAGATCCATACGTGATATCTAGCTTGCAACTTGAGGGAATTAGCAAATGCATTACTCGAATTTGTAGATATAGACATGGATCTAGAACTTACGATTACAGTAACACCACTTTTGATATTTTTAACTAGTTGGAGCCTGCGATTTCGTCTGCTTCAAATCGAAAAACAGCATAATGCCATTTGGTCATAAATTGGAAAGAGTTTTTTATTTTTTCTTTTCTAAATTCTAGTAGTCTAAGGTACTCATTATAACATCAGCTATCTGATTTGTCTGTCTGTTTGTTCGGTCTTTCACTATCAGTTCAGTTCAGTCATTCAGTGAAAGACCGAACAAACAGACAGACAAACAAAAATTTAAAAAATTGCATTTTGATTTTAGGTGTTGAATATACTTTCATATGTATTTAGTAAGTAAAAATTATTTTGATAACACAAATAGACAATTCAATTTTATTCATAATTATGTATAGATAAAAATGTTTTAGCAAGGGCGACCTCATAAGCCCGGTTCTGTTTTACAAATTCCTTTTGATTGGCAGCTCTTGACAACAATCTTTTATCTTCGTGACGTCAATAGACCTAGCAGCTCTATTCTCTGCTGTTGAGACCTAATTCCAGAATCGCTTAAATTTACATTCACCGCAGCTTATTCCATCTTTAGAGCAGATAATGCACTAATAGTCTGAAAGACGGCTCAACCGCAATCGATGCGGTCCTAACCGACATTAGGACCAAAAACTTAGGCGCGGCCAAAAGCGTAGACTCTGAACGAATGTAGGCTCAGTAGATAAACATGTGTACAGCTAGATTAAAGCGTGGGTTAGGTCACGTTTTCCTACACCGTTTGATATATTATATTTATTGCTAACCTAGTTACGTGAATTATGTCTATTTCTCTCGATTTTCCCCCTTTATGAGCCAGGGAAGTACTAAATCAGAATACCAAGTTAGTTTACTTAGCTTCAAGCTATTACTACTTGTAGGGGTAACAAATTGAGTTAGTTAGCTTGTGTTCTATGATTTGTGAGCCATATTAATCATACTGGGCTTACTTCTTCAGATGCCTCTATATAACCTTCGTTCTACTAACTAACAAAGATCCATTGCCTGCGGCTTGCACTTGCTTTACAACCACATTCATAGTGCAATATGTAAATGTGAACAATCCCGACCATGTACACAATTACAAACCTTCGACTCGAAACAGCTACAAACATTTGTACAAAATGTTTTACGTACTTTCGCGCGCGGAACTTTGCACCAAAGTGTTCCAAACATTGGCTTTCCAACTTTCTTCGCTTTGATGTGCGCGAATATCCGACTCGCATATTTCAAATGCTCAGGTCTCAATGATATGCCTACGCATTCGTGAGATTGTGCATTTGCATATAATAAGTCTTTTGATAGGCCATAATGTTCTGGAATTGATAATGTAATAAATCATAGGTGTTTTCATTTGAATGATTTAATCAATGATAGCTGTGTCTTGATAGTAAAATTTATGGTTCCATTTAAATAAATGCTTTGGATTAGTAGTATTTTATGTGATTGTCGGCCAATACGCATTTTCATTGCCTTTTCTCATTTAATGAAAGCAAACTAGATAATTCTTTCGCAGGTCTGATTGCTGAAAGAAATTTCTTTAAAAACAAGCAGTTTCTTTGTATTCTTTTTTTTTAGGGTTCCGTACCTCAAAAGGAAAAAAACGGAACGCTTATAGGATCACTCTGTTGTCCGTCTACCTGTCTGTCTGTCTGTCAAGACCCTTTATCTCGGAAACGCGTGGAAGTATCGAGTTGAAAGTTAAACCATATACTAAGGGCGGTGGTCCCTTGAAGCTGTCAAACTTCTAAATTAACGAAAATAAAAAGATACTACCGTTTAGGTCACAAAAAACGTACATTTTGACATTCTCAAAGGAATCAAAATTCATAGGGTTACTTGCCGTTGACCCAGAATCCAAATCCAATCCAAAAATTTGGCATAAAGCAAGGTCTTATAGTATAGATAAATCTGAAAACAGAAATATTGTTGTAACGTCACAAAAAAAAAAACTTTATTTATTATTCGAAAAATCTTTGAGACTCCATTCGGGAATTGAACTATTATTGACATACAGCGCGCGAGTTCGACTCGCACTTGCCCAGTTTTTTTTGTTACTGTCTGTATGTACATAAATAATAAAATAGAAGTAAACGGTATGGTACGAAGAGAATCCCAGACCAATACATAGTAACACTCGTAAATTCTCGAAAAACGTTCTCGAAACAGCTAAAGAATTTCTGCCAATTCACGTTCTATTGTACACGAAAACTAAACTACTATAAATAAACACTTGCCGCGACCAGCGGGTGCTACGCCCTGGGGTCAGGTTTTGACCGCGTACTTACGTAAACCATTGTCTCCACATAATTAATTCTAAATACGCGCCTTATAAAGATATTCACGTCTTAGAAAGCAGTACATGATTCATAATTAAGTTCATCTGGTTTTACGTGGGTTTAGTGGGAATGTCTTTGTTCGTCGTGTTTGACTTTGAGAACTCAATATCTGAAGCCTGCTGGTTTTTGCTTTAATGTGACTTCATTTCGTATTCTGCTCGGTGTAAGAGGATTATTTTCTGAAGTATATACTTCGGATATATTGAAACGTGGGTGTTTAGCTTGGTCATTTGAAAGCGTAAAAGGACCAATCGAAGTTTCAGTGTCATGCTTAGCTTCGATACCTAAAGAGGCGATATACTTGCCTCTAAAGATTCCGGCTCAACCCTATTTAAATTCCACAGATTTAACCCTTTTTAGTACAGCAGTAAGCTTCAATATTGTTAGTGTTGTTCGAACGTAATGTCTTCCTATAAATCGGATTCTGCTAAGCTGTCGTTATATAGTCGCATTCAAACTCGATTATCCTGCTAGCCCTTGTTGCTGTACACTAACCTGATAAACATTATCTTTTACTGCTTTGAATCAATAAACCTGTTGTTTATTACTCAGTTCCCTACATCTAATTCCGTGGCTTTAATTCTGGTCTGCTCTTTGACACGGCTACTATTAAATACTACTGGGTACTAAGAGGTGAAAATTTGCTCTTCAACCTTTGCAGAGGCTGACTGATTTATTTTTTATTGATGAGCTCACACTTGACCACGAGACACAAGATTGTAGCTATCAGAAAACTGGCAGAGATTTCCACTCTTTATCTGTATGCACAATACGTCTACCATGTACCGATGGCGCATCCCCCTAAGTCTAGCGGTGCGATGATGGAACTGACTTGGAGGAATTATGAAATACAATTCCGACGCACACACCCCAAAATGCAACCGGTAGAAAATCGAGTACATAACTTGGCGTCGGTGCTCAAGACTTTGAAACTTTGACTCGACGAGAGCATCATTACCGTACCAATGATCTTAGTACGTTTCTCAATTGACACAAGCGCATCAAGCTGCTTATTAACTTTACCCTTTTCAACTGAATTCGGTTCAGAAATCATAAGAGTAGTTGTATCTTTAAAATTACCTATTTGCATTGGCGTGTCCGTTTTATTTTTTTAAGCGCCCCGCTGGCACGCGTGAGATAAGATAAAACATTCTTTATTTTTGTAAACATTGTAAACATACAATAGCAAGCAAGATTGAAATTTATTATTTGAGTCCAGTCATGTTTAGCTATATATTTATGTAAGTGTTGGCGTACAAATATTTATAACATTGAAAATTTAACAAAAAAATAATAAAGAATTACATAGGATTTCAATTACAAAATTTATAACTTAAAGACCATTCAATGCAAAGTTATTTTTATCTAATCATGTCAACATTAAAAATTAATTAAAAATATTATCGTAACACAAGTCCTCTATCCCCGTAGCAAGTATCACTTACATTTCCTATTCAAACTCCTAAGTGAACTTACATTTGTTTAGAGATCTGCTTTTGTGCTCTCAAATCCGTCTAGAAACGAATTCCATACTTTGTTTACGACTTACCATATATATCATCTATTTGCGAAACTATACTGCCTACAGTCCCGACATAATGAAGAGTGAAAGTCAGACTTTTAACACCACATAACTCCATAGAAACAAATCTGTACACATCTCCCATCTGTTTGATAGTTTAATTCCCCTTTTACGTCTTGATTATCAGGCGCGTGAGTCACGATCTGGTGCCAGTGTGAACTGTGACCTGTGACGTCACAGTGGGAAATGTATGAACTGTTATGAAGTTATTGTTTTAGTACAATATTGTTGTGCTTTTGGTACCGCTTAAACTGCGGAGTGTGGAGTCCTGTCTGAAGTATTTATTGAACCTGATCTATTTGTTTACTTGGACTGATGAATTGAGTATACATGTGGATGGGTGGAGAGGGAGAGGGAGGCCAAAGAAAAGATAGATGGATTGTGTGAACAGTGATATGAAAGAAAAGGAAGTTAGTGATAGTATGACGGTTGACAGGATAGAATGGAAGAAAAAATCGTGTTGCGCCGACCCCAAATAAGATGGGACAAGGGCAGGAAGATGATGACTGATGAAAATATCCCAAAAGAAACATATCCCCGGGATAAAAACTGTTCTATGTGCTATTCTAGACCTGGTCTACCCGTTCAGCGGTTTGAGCGTAAAAAAGTAACAAACATACACGTGACACTTTCGCCGTATTTTGATCGTCAGATCTTAAGCATGTGTTATGTTTAAAATTTTGTCTGGCTCGTAGCAGCTACTATAAATTATAAACAAACCATCAATCATCTTACCTAACATTATTTGATTTGATAAAAAAAAATGACGCATAAAAATGTTATTTTTAACGAATTTGCAAAATATATAATATCGTTTATTGTTGAATAGTCTAGCATTCCGCGACTGATTTCTCATACGATTTTCATAATAACTCCGACTGCCCTAAAAATATCTCAACGAAGCCACTCAACCGTACTCTAAGCTTGACGTTGTCATTTAAAAATAACTTTTACTATTTGCGTATATTTACGAGGTACCGCGCCCACCATCGATTGACGCTACAGAATCACCGGGTCGGACGACATCGGCGTCGTCTGCCTGACGCTTATATACGTCATTGACTGTTGCTATGTACTGAAAGTGTAGTACGAACAATGGTACTAAATAATAATAAGTTGCTTCATTGTTGTTCCTTGTTGATAGTTTAATCTCTAATGTAGTAGTAACAGGTGAAACATTTAAAACAAAGGTCGTAATGAAACGGCATCATCGATCCACTGGCACAGCTGGCTCTGAACCCTTTTTATTTGGAGTTTTCGAAATATGTCTTCTTTTTTCTTTCTTTTATTTTAGTTGTCATCTCTATGTCTATCTCAGTTCTCTTTTTGGAGGAGAGTAACAAAGTTTTTACGTGGAATATCATCAAATGACTCCTCTTGCTCTGGAGCGGATGGAGGACAGAGCGAAAGGGAGTGTCTGACTTTTACTGACTTAAACTCACTTGTTTTCCTTCAGTAGCCCTTTGCTGCCCAGGGCCTTGGTAACTGTTTCTAACAATTTCGCAGCCCCAGCAGGCATCGGTCCTAACTGGCCCCGTCAAATGCGTGGAATACAACGCGCCGCATACCAAGGAGAGTAACTAAGGTTTTATTTATAACAAACTGAACCGGCGAACTTCGTACCGCCTAATAGTCAATGAATGTAGTATATCTTTCGATATAGTCAACCGATTTCGATGAAACAAAGCCTAAGTAATATATCAAGTTATACACAATTTTAATGTATAAAATTTATCTACATCGATTTCATACGTTTAACGTGATGTGTGTACAACTAAAAACTTCTACAGATTAATTATATGTATAGATAATATTACCTGTATTGATAGGCTCTGTTTTTACCAGTATCTCACCTGATGGTAAGCCGTTAGCCCTGGTGGCCATTTGTAGATCTTTGACAGTCGTTACAGGTCTAATTGGTCAGACATCAGAAAGTCTGACCAATTAGTCTATCCAAGGAGTGTTACCTAGTAACTGGGTTGTGGAGGTTTGATAGGCAGTCGGTCCATATAAACCACAGGTATTCAGCCACATCCGATAATAATGGAAGCCAACCCCAAGCTATTTGGAAAAAACTAGGGATATGATGGTGGTAAAAGATGATGTGGACCACAATAAAAACCTGCGCTCATCTCATAACCGCCTACTTCAATGTCCCACTCATCGTACTTACTTTCATCACTGTTCTTTCTTTGTTCAAGCTGTTTCTTTGTGGAATGCGCTCCCCTAGGAGATTAGGATGGCAACAAATCCATTAACATTCAAAATTAAAGTTCAATTCGTAAGAAGTTAGCAATAGTGTCATCACAGCGTTAATGTTTTCTAACTGTTTGACTTTATTAGTGTAGATAGTTTATTAATATGTGCATGTATAATATAATTGTTTGATATTTATGGTTTATAAGTATTTCTATTCTTGTACCTATCCGCCTTTTTTCTCTCTTTTATTGCACCTACCACTATTTATCTCTGTATCACCCTAAGGTTGACTGGTAGAAAACGCCTAAGGCATTAATGCAATAGTATAGCGGCGGACTTAAGTCTGCCGCTGTACTTTTGTGCATAAAGTGGTTAATAAATAAATAAATATTCACTAGACTTATTTACCCCCAGATTGTAGCTTTCAAGAAAATGGACTTGAAAAATGTGTAATAATATCATAATCACGTAAGAGCGTTTGTCTGAAAATGTACTTGGAAAAGGACACTTTTAGGGCAGAACCACATTGGGCACACGTAGGCCACGTACGCTAATCTGGGTCCGTCAGTCTCCATACATTTTATAAGGCAACTAGACTTGTAGAGCTACGTTAGATCCACGCCACGCGACGCGCCACTACGTACAAATCAGGCGTGGTCCACGTGTGCGTCGGTCAAGTGTAGTTCCCGCTTTAGCTTTGATGTTTTCAGTAATAATATATGTGCCTTAATATTATCTGTGTTCACTGAAGCCTTTCAAATTCTATAATTCAGCCTTGCCTTATGTCAAGGATAGCTGTCTTCAGCTGGTTAATTGGCTCTTCATTATTTTTGGCAACCGTCTTCACAGGTGTCTCTACTCTATCTAGTTTTGAGAAGCTCATGGCTTCATTCTTACGTGTTTCAAGGGTTAGATGAGACACTGTTTGTAACTGTAATATGTTGAAATGTCGGTCTTTCATTATCTTCCTTTTTTCCCGTGGTTTCGATTCTGTAGCCTACTCCACAGAAACTGCATTTTCTGGAACAAAGCCTATAGGTTTAGGTAGCATTGTGTCAGTAATCATCACTGACACAGATCATGTTCGTAATCAGGTCAGTAGCATCACTTCCAGAGATCAACTCCTAATCAAAAAATGGCCAAGTACGAGTCGGACACGAAAGGTTCCATAGTACAATATTAAAATCGAGCAAAAAAAAAACGCCATGAAAATAACGTATATTTTATGGAAACTGTCTTTAATTTTTTACTTTATTTGACATGTGAGCTACTTCTTACGGTTTATGACATACAGCACGTTGATAGACAGACAGACAGAAAGACGAACGGATGGACAACGGAGGCTTAGTAATAATGTCCCGTTGGCCCCGTTTGGGGATAGTATCTTAAAAACACAACATTTGTCTCTACAACATTAGTTTTTATGGTTCTTTTGAAGAGTATTAATACAAATGCCTGATGTAATACAAAACTTATATTTCACATGTGTGCCCAATTTAACATAACAATAACATCTTCAATTGTATTTATTTCAATGAATAGACTCACTAATCAAGCAAATAGTCTAGCGCCGTCGTCGACAGTCGCCCAATCGTTTGAAACTTGCTCAAACATGAAATGACGTCAAATATGAGGATGTTTTCTGATTTATTTGAGTGTTTGTCTCTGGAACTGGTTCTTTATAAGGAAAATGACGTAAATTGACAATGATAATTCTGGTAAAGTCTAACTCAAAGTAAATTGTTACTACACAGAGGTCTTTAACTCATGAGTGGATAGATCTTCGAAGGACTGGAACAATTTGCTTGCTGCGGTCTGCCCGTCCAACTATAATTTAGGTGTCTTCAAGGCTAGAGTGAATAGGCTCTTAATAAACTAGTGCGCCTGACCATCAATTATTGCATCTCCGCTTACCATCAGGTGGGATAGCAGTCAAGCACTGGTTTGGTTACGTTTAGGCAAGCGTGCTCCAACGTCGAGCACATGATCGCTTAACTTCAGGTAAGATAGTGGCCAAACGCGAGCCTATCGACAATTATTCTTTATAAATAAAGTACTCCACTGCATCTGTCTGTCTGTATGAACACGATAAAGTCGGAAACTACTGAGTGGATTTTCATGCGCGTTTTCACCTATAGATAGAATGAATCATGAGGAAGGTTGTGTAAGTTAGTGTCCGTTACATGCATATTACTGTAGAGAAAAGCCGAGAATTATAAATATTTCTTACACGGCATCTCGGCGTGATTCGCTAGTAATAAAATAAATTAAAAACGAATTTAATTACCGCGTACATCGAATAATTGGAAAAAATTTAAATTAAATTAAAATTCATTTATTTCGGAAACCAGTCCATATTGATTACAAAATTTTGTAATAAAAAATATACACATTACAAAAACACAAAATTACAATAATGTCATTAAAAACAATCCTTCAGCGGTTTTCCCGTCCGATTATAATTTAGGTTTCTTCTAGGCTTGAGTGAATAAGCTCCTAGAGCGATTCACCATCAACGATTGCATCACTGCTTACCATCAGCTGGGATCGCAGTCAAGCCCTAGTTTATATCATTAAAAATAAAGAATCTTCTTCCTTAACCCAATTATACACCCATTATATCCCTTTTCGAAAATCATCCAGAGACCTGAAAAATACCTCCATACTTCTTATTTTCATGATTTAGATGATATATATTAATGTTAGTTTAGCTTCCGTTAGCTAATAAACAAAGAAATATGCAACTATAGAATATGCAAACTCCACTAAATCATTTTTGCCTCAAGGTACACGAATTGGTAATGTTATCTTTAAAATTGACACCCTCGTGTGAAATAACAATAAACTTATGGGCATTTAGGGCCGTCAATCTGGCGTTTCCTTATTAATTTCGTTTAGTAATATCCTGTGTTAAATGAATAACTATTATAAAATGCGGGTTCTCTTAGAGCAAAGACAGCAAATACAAATTTAACTAGCTCTTTTGTAATTTTAACGGTCCGAACTAAGCGTTTCGCTTCGTCGTTTATACCGCGTACATCGAAGGACTGGAACAATTTGCCTGCTGCGGTCTTCCCGTCCAACTATAATTTAGGTGTCTTCAAGGCTAGAGTGAATAGGCTCTTAATAAACCAGTGCGCTTCACCATCAACGATTGCATCACTGCTTATCATCAGATTGGATCGCTGGTTTCGACGGCGCGTACTGTTCCACGCGCGCCTCAAGGAGATGTCAGCAAACCGTAGGTGCCCAATAGGGTCGAAGCCTACTTACTACTACTACTAGGTAGGGCTAAGGGTTTGCATCTGAAAGGAAAACTCGGCCTTGGTAGGAAAGGCTAAGAAGGAACAGGATTGGATTTTTAGTCAGCCTGCTACGTCCTCGCGCCCCGCCCAGGAGCGCGGGATGTCAACAAAAAAGGTCAAGCACTGAATTATATCTCTAAAAAAATAAATTCGTGGTCCAAAACTTGTTGTTTCATCCAACGCAATCCAGTGCAGTGTTTGATAAAGAGGCAATGCGAAAAAAGAGAGATAACACATAAACGCGAATATTCTTCTTATAGATGACTATTCTTCTTCATAGAGATCTACGCTCGGAATGTGCAATTAACATTATTGTCTGACCGACTTCTTTCGACAGTTCAAAAGTGCCTGTAAATGATTTATTTGAAATAAATGCTTTGATTTGTTATGATGAATTTCGACCAAAAAAAAAAAAAACAATAACTTGCTCGTCGTAATGCTTTACTTATGTAACCTGCATTTTTGAGCCAGTCTGGGTTTTGATAGTTACTCATGCTGAACTGAACTTTCAATTTCATATATATAATAACGGTAAGTTCAATAAGTACGTACCTATTTGATTTTTGCTACCAGCCACCATTTTCGGTCGCTGGCGATTTATCTTTCAAATTATTTATTCATCATATAAATCGCTGGATATCTCACTTTTCACATTTTTTCCATGAAATCACGAGGAATTTATTATCACTCTCATAACCTTTAGCACTTACTATGTAATTATTTATATGGATAAATACATAATGAAAGTATTTCATCCATGTCTCCCATCAAAATACTCTCACCAATAATAATATTCGAAAAGTCATGCTATAAAAGTAATTGGCAAGCCTTTTTTTTATTGGGTGGGAAAATCATCTTATGACAAATCCCGCTTTTGGGCGGAACGGGAGATAGTTCCAGACTTTTACTGACTAAAAACCCACTCCTGTTCCTTCGTTTCTTTCGTCCCAGGGCTCCGGGTTTCGCTTTCACACTACCCGTGGCCCCAGTAGGCTTCGACCCTGCTGGGTCCCTACGATTTGCTGACATCTCCTTGAGGCGCGCGTGGAACAGTACGCGCCGTCGACGACTTGGGCTCGGTCCGGACGGTTACCAGACGGTCGGACGGCGAGCCACCCATTGCTCGCCGTCCGCAAGCCCGCGCCCACGGTGGCCGGAAGTAATTGGCAAGCCTTCACTATTCTATAAAAATTTATTTATGTATCTTAATTTCATGAGGTGATAATAGCACTACTAAATTGATTGCTTTAAGGCATTAATTTCATGTTTTTTTTTTTTTTTAATTGCTATAAACCAGTGCTTGACTGCGATCCCACCTGATGGTAAGTGGAGATGCAATCATTGATGGTCAGGCGCACTAGTTTATTAAGAGCCTATTCACTCTAGCCTTGAAGACACCTATATTATAGTTAGACGGAAAGACCGCAGCAGGCAGATTGTTCCAGTCCTTCGATGTACGCGGTATAAACGACGAAGCGAAACGCTTAGTCCGGACCGTTGCAGTTTCAACAACGTAAGGGTGGATACTCGCCGTTCGTCGGCTTGTCCGATGGTAGAAAGGAGATGGCGGAATCAAGTCATGCAGTTCCCGCGCACACTCTCCAAAATGTAACCTGTAAAATACCGATAGGCTGGCTACTCTGCGCCTGTGCTCGAGGCTTTGTAGATTGGACTTAACCAAATCTGGATCCCCAATTAGCCTCTTCGCACGCCTTTCCACTGAGTCCAAAGCTGCTAGATGGCATTTTGCAGCACCAGCCCATATGTGACTGCAGTACTCCACACACGATCGGACCTGTGCTTTGTATAACATTAGAAGCTGTCCCGGTGTGAAGTACCGTCGGACCTTTGCAAGAACGCCTAGTTTTCTAGCAGCTACCATGGCTTTGGACTCAATGAACCGCCCGAAATTGAGATCTGAGGAAATTTCAACTCCTAAGAGTTGAAGGCGGCATGTTACTCCGTTTTTTCTGAAGGCTTTTTATAACTATGATATATCGAACCATATATAATAATGTTAAATGTTTGCAGGAGTAATGTACTTATATATCTTATTGTTCGTGACTGTACATGACATACAAAACTTTCGCCTTTATATATATTAGTCTGATT
Source organism: Mythimna vitellina (assembly GCA_949316375.1). Lineage (NCBI taxonomy): Eukaryota > Metazoa > Arthropoda > Insecta > Lepidoptera > Noctuidae > Mythimna > Mythimna vitellina. The sequence goes on along the minus strand of OX438691.1, from coordinate 2,954,480 downwards.
TCTCATCGCCCGCCATATTTAAATGTTAAAGCCGTTAACAAGCATCGATCTGCCCTCTAACAACAGTTTTGCATTAACTTCATGTCAAAGTTTGTAAACATGAGTTGATACATGCGAGCTTTTAACCTACATCGTTTCATAGATGTTACGTTAAAATTATTTCTGGCTAGCTTTTTTTGATGTAAAAAATATTTACAATAAATAACATTTTCCACACATCACATTCACAACCATCAACATGCACATTTTCCACACATCACATTCACAACCATCCACATGCACATTTTCCACACATCACATTCACAACCATCCACATGCACATTTCCCATATTCACCTGGCCATATTCACCTGGCTTCATCACACATCCATTGACTGCTTTGTTTATGTTTTCTTTCTTTTCTTATTTTTTTGAAATGTTTTTTTTTTGTTTTTATTTCTTAATACTTTTATTTTTTTATCTTATATTTATTTTTTGTTCAGCGGAATTCATTTTACCTGACAATAAACTTGTGTGAGGCCGTAAACTGGGTCCTGGTGACATGTAGCACAGGTTTCTCCGAAACCTACAATGGGCACCAGCTCTCACAATGCTAATTCATATAATTATGTAGTTATAAACTATGTGCTACAAAACCATTGTGAGAGAATAGAAATTATATTATTATTATTTAAAGCTGATTTATGGGGGCCAAAAGTTTTTTGGCCCACACAAGGAATTACTTTGTATCGTTGGTACGTTCACAGACATGTAATTTCACATGAAAAAGATATCCAGATACGGAACACCTATGTGTAAGATACATAAATATTAGTCCAGTGCGGGAATCGAGCCCGCGACCCGCAGTACAGCAGCCAATCGTTCAACCCTTGCGCCAACTGTGTCGTCAAATTAGAGCAACTTAATAACCGGGTTTATAACTGGTCAGTCTTGGATAGGGCTCGAAATCCCTCTAATGGCTAAGAAATAGGCTTTATGTATTACATACATACAACTGCTTTGACTTTTGTAGAAGCCAAAAGACGCTGAAAGGTCAGCCATTTTGTAAAGATCAAAGCAAAGCTTCTAGTCCTCATAATTGGCCTACTTGACTCAATCTTAACTTTTTTTATTGTTTGTATTAAAAAGTATGCAAACTAACTAACGTAACTTTATCAAAAATGGCAAATAGAAAGAAATTTTCAAATTTGTTCAATATTATTCAAGTTAGAAACCTTTCAAATCTGTTGTAGGGGGAAACTGTTAATTAACAGTAGAAGGATGCACATACTGAAACGTGACGTCACCGCCATTAGGTTACGTGTGCTCAAAAGAGACAACGAGATATTCCCACCACGCTCCCACACTTCCTCAAACCAATATTTGGAATGCTAATTAATTTCTTCTGTTGGAATATAACAAAAACAAATCCATCTTACTTCAACACTATATATATCTTTCTCTTTCTAACCAATAAATATTGTATTTAATTGGTCTGAGTCCCTTGTCAGCACTTGACTGAAATCCCTAGTATGGTTACAGTTACTGTATTCCTTTAGCCTTGCTTAGAAGCACACGTCTCACTTAATATTACTGAAACACACCTTCCAATATAAAGTAAAGGATTAATAAATAGTTATTATTTCAAATCCTTAAAACCGTGTTTGCTTTGGTGTCTACCTATTAACCCCAACATCTGCTTCATCTAATAACCAATTTTGATGCAGTTTTTAGAAAAAGATTTCTTTTAACTATAATTTGTTGTTTAGTATAAAATATTATACAAAAATAAGCACAAACAATACCCAATTGGATGAACCAGGAAAATTCCAGGCCTCATCCAAAGCAAAATGTTTCTGTAATAGCGTCGAGATCACAAAGACCTTTCCGGCACTTCAGACGGGACAGTAAAACAGCTGGTGTGACATAATGGGGACGTGGCCTTTGCGCTCAAACAACGTGCGGTGCAGCCATGACATAACATATGTCAACGAGCTATATTTATCACAATAACGTAGTATTAGTTTGATAAGAACGACCATATAGATAAATAGACTGTATCGCAATTGTATACAACGTTTAACTTGTATATTGCACACCCTTAGCGCCTGTGCACACCATGTTTTTTAAACGCGCCGTTGACGCGCGTCTGTAGCGATACGCACGTGAGTCAGACGCAGCCTGTACACTTTTAATAAGATAAAAGCGCGCCGTCGACGTACGTTTCTAAAACGCGCGTCAATCGCGCGATTAAAAAACGTAGTGTGCAGATCATACACCTCAATTAGAAAATTTTTGCTCCAATCTTAATGTAAGTTTGGAGGTAGGCGGAACAGAGAGTAAAGCCGCAAACCTCCGTTGAAAAGGGAGGATCCTCCGACCAGACGGGATGTTATGTCTGGTGGGCTGCAACTGCCCGATAGATGATTTCGGGTTGTTCTATATGTTCTAATCGCGCGGAGAACTTTGATTGCGCAATGCAGGATTAGTTCTTATGTGACGCCATAGATGTCGCTACATCACTCCCCTCCGGAGATCGGAGATCGATGGTACTTGATGCTTCTTGATACGTGCCAGGCCAGTGATAGGTTGGACTCTGTCGTAAGGTGAGTACTTCCTTTGTGCTGGACTCAGCTTGCGGGAGTAGAATGCGAGTGGTTGCCATGGTTCCCCGTCCTTACACTGCTGTAACACTGCTCCTATCGCTGTGTCAGAGGCGTCAGTCACTAATGCCAGTTTGGCTTCGCAGTCGGGATGGGCTAGCATCGCGGCTTTACAGAGCCCTTCTTTGCTGTTGTTGAATGCTTCCATCTCCTGCGGTGTGAAATGCACTGGGTGAGAGCCTTTGACTGAGCCTACTAACAGTGCATTCAAGGCGGCCTGGTGTTGAGCTGCGTTAGGTATGAAGCGCCTGTAAAAATTCAACATACCTAAGAACCTGCGAAGTTCTCGGACTGTTTTAGGTGCGGGGTAGTTGGTGATGGCTTCCACTTTCTCTGGAAGTGGGCTGGTACCCTCGGCTGAGATCCTGTATCCTAGAAAGTTTACCTCCTTTACGCCGAATACGCACTTGGCAGTGTTGATCACCATACCATATTCCAGCAGTCGGGTGAATAGTTGGCGAAGGTGGTCTTCGTGGGTCATCACGTCGGGGTCACCAGTTTGGAGGTAGGCGGAACAGAGAGTAAAGCCGCAAACCTCCGTTGAAAAGGGAGGATCCTCCGACCAGACGGGATGTTATGTCTGGTGGGCTGCAACTGCCCGATAGATGATTTCGGGTTGTTATATATGTTCTAATCGCGCGGAGAACTTTGATTGCGCAATGCAGGATTAGTTCTTATGTGACGCCATAGATGTCGCTACATAAGCATTGAAATTTTACTTAAATGCACATAAGTAGTGTTTTTTTTTTTTTAAGAAATTAGTTATTCTAATTGTTGCCAATTTGGCCATCGACGCACTACATTGGTAACGCATCGATATTGGTATGGTATGGTCACCAGCACGCTAGTGACACAATCAAAATCGGAAATTTTTCATAAGAAAACAATAAAAATAATACCTGACTAATTCTTCTTCTTCGAAGCCTGTCGATAGCAAGATAGAATTTTTTAAATTTATTTTTCAAATTAAATTCCATGCCTAACCCTAGCCCAGTAATCGGTCACGGCAATGCCGTCCGCTGACGCCTTTATTAGATATACAGATAGACTGATTATGCAAACCTAGTGAAGCCTAGAAGGCTAAATAAGTCATGTTTATCAGCCTACAAGCCAGTGACATCATCGTGGAAGTTGCAACAGATCACAGAGTTGAACCGGAAAGGAATTACTTCTCCCATGTCTAACAAGACCCAATAAACTATCAACTACCCACCACTCCATCTTTAAACTCGTTGCGTTTGTCGCAAGTAGTTTCTAACGGGAACCGATTATTTGTTACCTCGTCTCATTTCTGCTTACATTGCTGAAGAAAGTAATTTTCGATTAAACTACTTGATACTTGTAGAATTTGAAATAGTTCTTGCATATCTGCAATGCTGTCTGTTACGTTAGCTCTGAATTCATTAAAAGGTCTCGTGTCTTTGGATACGAGCTTTTTGAAGAAAAATATTGTAAGCCACAGTTCATGATTTTTGTAGGCAAGGATTTTTTCTTCATCATCATCATCATCATCATTTCAGCCGAAAGACGTGCACTGCTGGACATAGGCCTCCCCCAAGTGCCGCCACAATGAACGGTCCTGTGCGGATTTTTGGATTTTTTCTTACTTAAAAAGTATTTATGTTAATATGTCAATCCCCTGAGTTTGTTTTGATGTTTCTTCTCAGGGTAGTCAGCTAGGAAACAACGGCCTCGTCAAGTTTAAAATGATGAAAAAAAAAACACGTGTAAAAGTTCTTTTTTTAAACTATTTGCAAAATAAATATCATTTAATAGTGACTATTAATTTTTTTTTTAAACTTTGTTCCACCCAAAGGAACTCCTGTATCGTGGGTGTGTTCACAAACATATAAACTTACGTACATAAGCCACCCAGACGCGAAAAACTTATTTGTAGGCCATACAAATATTTTCTAATATATGTGACATTTTTAGAACGATTTTTTTATAAATACTTTTAAATTATGAAAGGAAATACCCCTTCCTGCAAAAAGTGCAAACAGTCGGATTTTTTTTCCGGTAGCAATATCATCCAATGACATCCCCGCACTTGGGCGGAGCGGGAGATAGTTTCAGAGTTTTATTGACTAAAAACTCACTCCTGTTCCTTCGTTGCCTTTCGTACCAGGGCCGAGTCTTTCTTTCAGAAGCTGACCCTTGTCCCGAGTAGGCTTCGACCCTGCTGGGTCCCTACTGTTTGCTCACATCTCCTTGATGCGCTCGTAGAACACGCGCCGTCGACGACTTGGGATCGGTCCGGACGGTTACTAGACGATCGGACGGCGAGCTACCCATTGCTCGCCGTCCGCAAGTTCGCGGTCGCTGGTCGGAAATCGGGATCGGGATCCTGGCGGCTAGGGCGTGAGGGCCGCTAACTTGCGCGTGCACGGTGGACATGTATACAAAATAACATATGGAAGCTTATCAGGAAGACCTGATAAGCTTAGATATATTATTTTAAGGTCTTAGTCTGCATTTACAACTTTTCTTTTATAACCAGACATTGTGATGACCCAAATTGACGTAGCAATGTGCATTTGATCATTTTCGCCGAATTTGAATTCTTCACTAAATACAGGCGCTAGATTAGGGGATATAAACAAGCTTTCTATTCACACAGAGAGAGCTAGTTCAGAGATTCAATGGATGGTTATCAAATTCTAATCAACCATTTATAATCTAGTTTACGGCATACTGCAACTGCCTGTTGTCGTTTATGGGCGCGTAAAACTTAAATGATTACAAGTCACTATCGGTCAAAAAGCCAAAGCCCTACGTATCAGTTTCCTGGCAGACTGCAAATTTCTCGTGTCCAACCTGTTTGCACGTTATTGCGAAAAAAAAAATAGATTCCCCCATAGAATAGTGAACTTTAAAACGTAATGAATCAGGGCTCATTTTGTATTGATAGGATTAGTCGTTCGAAAACCAATTTCGCTCTCAACAGTCGGCGCAGTACTCGGTAATAATTCAGTAAGGCGCGTGACTGCGCACATGAACGACGTGTGCACCACGTTCGGACGGAAAATACATCTTATTATCCGCGGCGATCGTGAATTTTGCGAAGTTTAATTTTCGTTGAACGAAAGCGTGTTTTAGCTTTCTATTTTATTCGCATCTTTGAGTGTTAGTGCTTGGAATAACAAAAAATTGGATTGTGGTATATCTTCTGTAACGTGAGTTTTCCCGTGAACTGGGTAAACCCCTTTACGTGTTTGCAAAACATTGATTGTTGATCACGTAGGGTTTTTTTTTATTGTCTATGTCTACACGAACAAACCTTTTCACGTATGTTTCCTATTTATTTAAAATTTATAATATATGATCGGAGTCGCTCGTGACAGATAAGTCTATTGACAGAACTTGAGCTAGGTACTGCAAAATTAACGATAGTGTGCAAATTGTCTATGAGTATTTTACAAATGAGATGTATTGTGTCTATGCTCCAGTTTCTTTAATTGATTTCCTAATCGATAACAATGCATGACATTGTTATGATTTATAGTGTTTGTTATTTATTTTCATACAATTTAATGCAGATGTCAGCATTGATGTTATTATTGACTTTTTTTTTGTTGCTAACCTTTGTCGTGATTTCAAATGGCTTCGCTTATATTTTTATTCGTTTCAAAAAACTAGTCCTTACTACGTTTGGCATTGATATTTCCGCAGTCAAACTTATCGGGTCTAATATTATATTATTATAAAGAGAAACGATTTATTTGATCTGAGTGACATAGACTATATCTATGGACTATATTTTTTCTACTGTCACGTGAGCGAAGCCGCTGGCAGTAGCTAGTTTTATTTTATATTAGCTTCTGCCAGCGGTTTCGTCCGCGTAAAAGTAGGTTTCTCCATACGTTTTACCCCCTATAAGGAACCTACCTGCCAAATTTTAAGTTTGTAGGTGTTATAGTTTCTGAGATTTCGTGATTAATCAGTGAGTTGTATTTCGATTTTATATATATATAGATAGATAAAGTCATACAGTATTCATTTTAATCCTATTTATTTTCTGTATCATTAATTTATGCTTCTTGTGGGCCCCACCAGGCTTGAGGGTTTGTTTGAACGACTTCTCAGGGTCTGAGTAACTGAAGAAATACAGGTGGGTTGTAGTCAGTAAAAGAACTTCGTTCCATTTGGTGATAACTCACCTAAAAAAAAACGTATTATGCATATTTCGGTTGACATGATAGAATGGAAGAAAAAAATGTGTTGCTCCGACCCCAAATAAGATTGGACAAGGGCAGGAAGATGATGATGATGATGTATATTTTAGCCAATCTTGTTATTTTTTAATTGATGTGGTTATCATCCGGCCCATTTAAAAAAAAAAAAACAAAAAAAACGTGCAAATATTTACTTTCTACAACTAAAACTCATATAGATCGAAGAAAAATTTTCTTGAAAGATTTTCTTCGATCTATATGAGTTAGTTACTAGAGCAATAATATAACCTTAAAATAATGAAGCTCCGGAATTATTTTTCTCGCTGGTGTACGTAATTAGATATTCGGGAAAAGAAAAATCATTTCCACATTAGTTCAATAGAAATCATTCAATCTATTAAACTCTTATCATCATTATCACAATTTCAGCCGAAAGACGTCAACTGTTAGTCATAGGCCTCCCCAAGTGTCGCCATAACGACCGGTCCTATGCGTCTCGCATCCAACTGTTATCATAATTTTCATTAATACATGTCGAAAGGTATTTCTAAAACCCCACGTTTAGCATGCTGAATGGTGATAAGCAGTGAGTTATCAACAGTTATGCGCAACCCGTCACATAATATACTTATCACCTATATTATAATCCATTAATGGCTTATTATGACACCTATGATTAATCACTGGATTTTCCTGCTTACTGAAATACCTATCTCTAGGGTCTTTTATATCTACTTTTACAATAAAAAATTTATGAAAATTTAATTGATTTGAAAATTTGAATGTTTTGGAAACGTTCGATCATGTCAGCATTTCTTTTTCTTTTTTTTTACATTTTTTTTTCTTTTTCTGGCAATTTTGTTTTTAAGTTTTGGTGATAAGTATTTTTTTAAGTTATTATTGATAGGCTCGCGCTTGACCACTATCTCATCTGATGGTAAGCGATAAAGTGGTCGACGATGGAGCACGCTAGCCTAGAAGAAACCTATTCACACTTGACTCCTGCAGAGAATTCCACTCCTTAGCTGTACACACAATAAATGTGTTCACAAAACGCTTTGTACGTATGGGTGGGATGTCTACCATATACCGGTGGCACAACGCCGTACTATTCAGTTCCAAAAAAATCTGTGTTACTGAAAATAAATGTTAAAAATGTTAATGTGACAAGGTCATGGTCTGTATTGAAGTTTAAACTCCACGGCCATCGAAATCATTTTCATCCTAATCAGCTTTAATTTACTCACCGATTTGCTAATAATGACTCATTACGTCGTCAACATTTGCAGTACAATTGTGCGAGTCTAACCTAACGAGTTAACAATCCATTGGTACAAATTTTGGTCCTTTCTGACCATAAAATCACTAACTTTACCTAACTTCTGACAAAGATTGTACAAAAATGTTGTCTAATGGGCCTACCACATGCAAAAGCTTGAACACGGCTTAGCCTGCACAGGTCGGTTTGTACACGGAACACCGTGTAAAACTGTATAAGTTTACCGAACACACACACGGGGTTCCCTATAGAAATCGGCCTGCGCAGGCAAAACTGTGGTGAAGCGTGTGTGTGTGGTAGGCTCCATTAGGACCAGCCTTTATCTAGACATTGTCTAAGATGACATCGGGCTGCGGGATCTTTCGAAAGAACTAGTGCGCGGTCATGGAACGCAAAGGTTAATTAATGAACACATTTTTGTCAATTAAGGTCTGATTCTGCTTTTCGCCTAAACCAGTGCGCAGCGCGCGCGTTGTTACGGATGAGAAATTCCCCATGGCCCTAGCGGGCTCCATGCCACCGGCCCTATTTGGGCCCCTACGGTTTTACTGAACACTACGCGCCATCGACGACTAGGACTCGCTCCTTACCGGATGGCCGGACTGCGAGCTACCCATTGCTCGTCTCTTGCTAAAGACATAGTTATTACTCTTAACAGATGTGAGATGGCGACACACGCGTTCGTATAACAACACCTGTTCTGAAGCGCGGCAGCGTAACTTTGACTCACAATTATTTTATAAATATTCTCTGCTTATTATTTCATACTTCACTTAAACTGATAGTCACACCGGCTTATGCAACGGCATTCTATTACACTAAAAGCAATAAAAAAAATCTATTACTTTCTTCGAAGAGATCAAATATAATACTTGGTGATTTAATTTTGTAATTAACAGTTTTTGGGTCACCTTTCATGTAACTGTAATGCGAGCTATGATCTTTCAACTGACGTAATAACAAGCGATCTTTGTATCCAGTTCACTTCTCTCACTACCTTTCATAAATGAAGATACTATCCAATAGATATGATTCATTATTGTCACGACTAATTTCAATCATGAAAGTTACGGAGAAGTTCGTCATGAAATTATTGTTATTTTTTCTGTTATCGGGGAAATAATAATTCCGTTAAGTGATGATCAATACAGAGCTGGTGACTAAGTAGTACCAACCCTTCGGGTACTCAAGTTAAAGCAACTATGGTTAATGAATGACCATTTTAGCATATCGAGATTCCTCCGAGCATAGGAAAGCATGTTAAGCCGTTGATTCCGGGTGTAATTTTTTATATCTTTGTCCATCTTTACGGATTGTCTTGTAGCCTGAAAAAATCTGCCAACAGCCTTGCCAAGTAATTTTAACGTTTTATCCAATTACTGGGTTGTTGAGCTCAGATAGGCAGTCGGTCCATGTATAATACTGGCAGTCAGGTACACGGTTTCACTGGAAGCCGACCCCAACATACTTGGCATAAGGCTGGGTAGCATCCTCTGCTCTGATGATTAATACTCTTTATACCGAAGAAATTCAAATCGTATGGTGCATTGCGTCGTACATACATAAAGACTACAATGGTTAACGTTTGGACCATCGCATCGCTCACAAGCTTCACAATAATTCTCTTCCTACAATAGACATTGTCGGTGGATATTATACCAATTAGTGCACACAATGCGATGATAGATTTGGGACCCATAATGTCTTATAATCATTCGGTATGAGAAAGGGATAGTGCTAGATAGCCTGTATTGCTCTGTCTCTCTCTGACACCGGATTTTTGATGATGATGTCTTGGTAAGCTCTGGTAGTATTTTTTGAAGGACTTAAAATAGTTCTTGATTGTCAAAACTATATTTAAATTAATGCCGGTTGGTTTATGTCCCCAACTAAACCTGGTCACTATATTTTGTTTGTTAGGGTTTTTTTTTATTGGGTGGGAAAATCATCTTATGACATCCCCGCTCTTGGGCGGAACGGGAGATAGTGTCAGACTTTTACTGACTAAAAACCCACTCCTGTTTCTTCGTTGCCTTCGTCCCAGGGCCCCGGGTTTCGCTTTCACACTACCCGTGGCCCTAGTAGGCTTCGACCCTGCTGGGCCCCTACGATTTGCTGACATCTCCTTGAGGCACGTAAATTCATCAAATAACTTACCTCTATATTCTTTATTGCCAGTAACATTTCTGCTCGTAATTGAAGCAAGTTCCTCTTTATTTGCATGATTGCATTTATTATCAGTAATATCAGCATTCGCCCCACTGCCAAAACCAGCTAGCAATGAAAGAACTGGTATTTCTCTAATTATAATTTGTAACGTAAGTATTGCAGTATTGTATATATAATCTTTAAACAAGATTCAAGTCACACCAGCAATCTAATCCGTTGTAAATGGCAACCTGAACCCGTTCAGACTGATGGTTCTGATAAGTGACTTGACAGTAAAACAAATGATTAAGTCTTTTGTAATGACTGGGCATGATAGATGGGCATATAGTCGGGTATGGAAAGGGAAAAACATGGGATATACAAAAACACATTATTGTAATTGTTCTATTTTTTAAGGAAAAACGGTGCTGATTGACGTAATACTCTGAAATTAAAAGAAACGAGGCGCAGGCCAAAAGATTTTTACACCTAGTTTGTCAAAGGTTTAGAGAGCACAGGTCAAAAGCCTATTGACCTAGTACAGCCAGACACACGCCACACGAAAGATGAAAGAACTGACGTAGCTCTAATGAGCACAGAAAGTTTGTTTGAGCAAACCTGCGGGTCGGGTAAACTGCTGAATCAAATTCACTCGTAAATTATCTCACCTACATTTTCACCCATCACATTTCAGACAAGCTAGGAACGGTTTAGCGAACCAATTCCGAGCGATACCGCCTGAAGTTTTGTTCACCCCTTAAGGCTAAATAGATTGACAATCATACAATACTCGAAATAGTTGTAGAAGGCGCGAAAGCCACCTAATTGACGTTTCACGGGCACTGTAAATCTGTATTTTCTCCTTGAAATAGAAAACTTGTTCGGTCGGCCCCATGGCACGATTTACATAGCTTGCGCCCACCGCGGAGTCGGCTGCAGCCATGGTGGGTGTTGGACATAGCTTCGTAATTATTGTTAGAGAAATCTATGTAGCACGAGATTATCGGCATTGTATGTTAAGCATGAATATATGCCTGATTGAGTTGCTCATTTACCTTTGGAATGTTCCAAAACTTGTCATGCATGTGGGTGCAATATTTAGACCGTTAAGATCTTAACTATTTCATTTTGACATATAAAAAAGCTATTGTAACATTCAAAACCCTGTTTGCATGCATTGAAACAAACCTTCACACTAACAATTTCATCATCATTACTAATATTTTTGATGTTTCTCACCTTCTCTTGGTAATACATGCACTTCAGCATTGCATTTACAATTATTTCTACTGGTATTGTTTGAATATCATGTGTTTCATCATTGTATGCACAGTGTTTGACATTGTTGTTTATATGTACGAAAGAAACAAATGCAATAGTTTTTGTTGTAGTTGTTTACACAAGGCTACTTAGCATATTAAACGCTTCGTTAGTCTAGCAGTGGTAATGTCCTCAGAGCTTGGCTTTGTCGGCTTCAGTTTAATCCGAAACCAAACTATACTTTTAGCTGTTCTTTTTTCCCTGAATATATCGTAAGCAGAATTGTTGATTTCTACCTGTAGTTATTTGACCAGTTTCACCGATTTTCGAAATTTGTCAATATCATCTGTGACATACAGGATCCAATATATCAAAAGGCATATTACCTTACGCTAGTCACAAGCTGTTTTTGCATTTTCTGAGATTCTGAAGTCCGATTGTCTAGCAATAGATCTACTCATGCGGCTTTAACAATCGAAGATCTAGGTTTATTCCACCGTAAAACCCCTGCCTATTGCAATCGTGACAATTATTTCGTGTTAAAACTACTTAGTATTTAAGCAAGAACAGGTAATGAAACGTCAACCAATTGCCGTAAACGGTGACATTTCTATCTAATTCCTTTCACAGTTACTTTGAGGTGTTCGTGTAATGTCACATCTTCTAATCGTTTTGTCATACATCATATATAGCACGCCATTCGTTCTTGGACAAGTAAGATTAAGGTCAAGAAGTGTTGGACTTGTTCCAACTTCTATGACTTGGTCTGGATTGATATTGCCTATTTCAGCGGTTTTTATGTGCCTTTTGTAACGTCTGCAGTCTTATGTAATCGTTCAAGTTTAAGTGCCTCTTTCACTTGCTCTTGAGACGGTCGCCTTTGCATACTCATTCAACTGAGTGTATGCTAAAATTGCTGTCATTGAGTAACAGATTAAGTTAAGTCGTCTACTTAGGACGCTGCCAGTCTTGAAACTTTAAATATGCCCGTTTCCTAAAAAATATTCAGCTAAATCTATTTAGTTTTACATTACTGAAAAAATATATTTTGTCTTTGACCATATTTCTAAGAACTTGGTTGTTTCCGAAACACGCTCTCAAACAAAATCAGTGGCGTAGCTCGACCCAAAGGGTATAGAAAAATAAGATTTTTATTGTTTTTGTGTTGAAAGACGGAAGAAGTGGTTTTTTCCTCATACAAGACTGAGGTCAAAAATGAGGTTACTCTGACTGGTATCGGACAAGTTTTGATAGAAAATGAAATCGTTTATTGGAGCATGTGGACTAGATAGGTTACGATTTTATTGTGATCTTATGTTGAAAATGCATTAGCAGAGCGTGCTATACAATCAGAACTTCCAACAAATAGTAATTATTCATTACGTTATCAATAAGAGAAATATTTGATAACATGTTACGGATATTTGCACACGTTCCCTGCCGGAGTCTGTGTTTCCTGATAGCTACAACCTAGGGGTCTTTAAGTCAAGAGTGAATAGGTTACTTCTAGGCATGCGTGCTCCATAGTCGCCCACATCATCGCTTACCATCAGGTGAGATAGTAGTCAAACACGTGCCTATCAATAAAAAAAAACGTCGGGCCCATGTAACCCTAGGGCTCCGTACGATTAATACGGCGGATAGCTACGCCCCTATCACATACGTTTCAACGCCATTAGGCAGGTCTGGTTGCTAAAACAGTGCATTAAGCTTATCTGTACCAGCAACTTGTAATGTTGAACCGAGCTGAATTGATTATGACACAGTACTTGTTACGATAAGACCACTGTGATAAAACTTACCCAGGTGGTAGTGGCTCTTGGAATTTGTAATATAAAACAAGCCGTTTCTCTTTGAGAGAGAGAGGATATGCCAAACCTGCAGATAGCCATGTTCTACCATTCTATATATACTCTTTTCTTCTTTGTCTACGTTGATAACTATCAAAATTCATACAAGTGGAAGTGGAAGACAGAATAGAGCTAACTAATATGCTTAAAGGTATGTTGGGATGGTATCTTATGACAACCCCCGCTCTTAGGCGGGGCGGGAGATAGTGTCAGACTTTTACTGACTAAAAACCCACTCCTGTTCCCTCGTTGCCTTTCGTACCGGGGCCGAGTCTTCCTTTCAGAATCAGACCCTTGGCCCAAGTAGGCTTCGACCCTACTGGGCCCCTACAGTTGCTGACATCTCCTTGAGGTGCGCGTGAAACAGTACGCGCCGTCGACGACTTGGGCTCGGTCCGGACAGTTACCGGACGGTCGGACGGCGAACCACCCATTGCTCGCCGTCCGCAAGCCCGCGCCTACGATGGCCGGAAATCGGGATCGGAGTCCCGGCGGCGGTTGGGGCGTGAGAACCGTTGCCTCACGCGATCGGCCGCCTCCTTTGCTAGCATTACTGCTTCGCAGAAGGAGACGACCGCCTGCCACTCCTCCTTGCTCCGGAGGGATGGTATGGGGTAAGGTTGAGACGGTTGGCGCAGTGGTTGAGTGATGGGTTACTGCGCAGCGTGTCACAGGGAACAAATATTTGTGTGGCCTACATATAGTTGTTCTGGGTCTATGATTCTTGTGTAGGTAGCTAGCATATTTGTAAATGCACCTACGATACAGCGGTAATTTCTAGTGTGTAGCAAAGTCAAAAAAATTAAGGTGAAGATTTCCTAAATTAAGGTTGTTAGATCTTTTGTGAACATAAATATCTAGTTCAAAATTCTAGTTTCTGTTATCGTATTTGTAAAATGTTTATTACTTGACTTTAATTACCTTGCACTAATTCAAAAGTAATGGCAAATATAGATTATCTGCATTCTTTGTTTGTGAAATAATGGATTAATCGGTGATAAAAATTGGCACAAAGTAGGGGTTTTTCTCAACCGTTGGCCTATTTGGATTGCCAATCGGTATGAAGTAATCGCATTGCGCTAAAACAAATCTTGATTAAAAGTGATCGTGTTGGAATGACGAATTTATAAAAATAACAGATTTGGGCCCCAGAGGCCCTACATTAACGCGATCCATAAAGGAATGGAGCTGTATTGGGTGTATAGCTCCATCCCTCTTTCTTGCAAAAACACACTTGATTTTTTAACATGTCAAGGTAAGACCTCCTGCCCCCCCTAGCCAAGTTACAACCGTTTCGTTTCGATTCTCTTTTCGTCGATCGCCTCAAGTAGGCCAAGACTCTGATTCCTTTATTCTGACGTCATCTCCACGCTCAATCACGTAGTCAGGACAAAGGAATAAGGGGCGTGGCCGACTCGAGGCGATCAACGATAAGAGAAACGAAACGGTTGCAACTTGGCTAGGGGCGCTTACCATGACATGTTAAAAAGTCAACAGCAACAGTTATTTCAACAGACTATAGTGTCGATGTATAATGCCTGGAGCTTTTATACTATACTGAATATTGTACTGCAATATTGTATTGTAATTTTTATTACAGATATGAATCGTTACATGTGTTATTATTAAAGCTATTATGCTGTCAAACAAATTACGTATTATGCCATAATAGGTAGGTATAGTAACGTAACGAATGCCTAAACTTTTTTTCATTCGAGTTTTAATTGAGAGTGAAAGTCTAGAAAGAATACTATTACTTTCAATGAATCAGGTTTTTATGTTTCTGTGTACGAAAACATCCATTAGGCATTTGAGAAGAAATTGTAGTGTTCGGCTACAATTTGTACTGTACCTAGAAACATTTAGTAGTATTTTTCCTTGTCACACTTTGACATAATGCTACTTTTTTTTTTTATATTTTCGCGCTTGACCGCTAACTCACTCATGGAAAGCGACGATGCGGTCGACGATGAAACGCGCTTACCTAGAAGTAACCTATTCACTCTTGACTTAAAGATTCCCGGGTTGTAGCCGTTAGGAAACACAGATTCCGGCAAGGAATTCCACTCCTTAGCTGTACGCACAATGAATGTGTTCCCAAAACGTTTTATGCGTATATGTCCACCATGTACCGGTGGCGCATTGCCGTACGCCTGGTGGTCCGATGATGGAACGGGCTAGGCGGAATTAGGTTATGCAATTCCAACGCACACTCCCCGAAATGCAACCGGTAGAAAATCCTATCGTCACAAAAAGTGTTGAAAACTTTTGAGATATCTCTGAATATGTAATTTGTGAGGAAGATTTTATGACGTGGAAAGAGTATCATCTATATACCTTACGAGCTGATACCTGGCGTGTGCTATTATGCATAAAAAGATATAAATTTTAATTACTTGTTGGAACAAAAGGAAATTTACATATTTTTTCAATGATTTCTTTTAATAGTTTAAAACCATCTTCGCATTATTGCCTAACTCATAAAACCGATTTAGGGCACATCGGTTAAAAAGTTTCTTAAAGCCTGTATCAGACATGTGTAGATTTTTTTTTTGTATTTTATATCTTATAATATTTAAATTTTCGTGCTGCAGTGATTGTTGTGGGACTCTTCCGAAACGTCTGGGGTTTTTTGTGTAGGTCTGAGAATTGGTCATAGGCAATTTTTTAAACCCCAAGGTGAAGTTACTGTTACACGGAGTCCCTTGGCAGCAGCTAGTAATTGTATAAATGGAAAAGCTTGTAAGAAAAATGTTGAATTGATCACACTTTTATTTTCATTTAGTATCACCCGAGATTATTAAACCAGAACTTGACAATCAACAGCCATGCTTGCAACTCCTAAATCTAACACATGATCCTACAACAAATCTCTAAAAGATGCCACAAATAACGATCACCACATGCAATTTGTTCTAACTTCTAGCAAAGTGATAAACCGAGAGAGATTTCACACAATACGCCTACATAATACATAAGTTATATGGACCAGTCAGAATCGGGGTCAGTCCTCGGTAGAAAACCTTGGTAGCTAGATTAGCGAGGCACTGTTTTAGGACCAGTACACTGAGTGCAAGTTGTTTTTACGTTAATGCGATTAAAACGTGTACCAAGTTTGGCTGTCTGATTGGTTAACAGCTTGGAGTGGACCAATCGGAGCGTCGAACATCATAAACGTGTAGATCGCGTTATATTGTTAAATTTTCAATTTCGAATTAATGAAGGCAAACAAACTCTCACTAGGCATTCTAGTATGATATAGTCTGAAGTACTGGAAGTAGAATTTTTGGGTGCAATTTTAAAATTTCTGTGATATGCTGTTGACGCACCAAAATCGTAAGTTTTGTAATGAAAAACTGCTGGAACATTTATGAATTTGGGACTTGTTAAGATTTGCATATACATCGTTAAATTCCATTCAAACAAGCATACAGAACATAATTTCAAACTACTTAGTCAGTCTTGGTGACGTCTCTAATTTTTTATCCATTTCGAACCATTAATGAATGGCTAGAAAAATTACTTTTACTCTAATGACATTAGCCTATTAATAGAACTACCCACCCACTGAACTAAATAGTTAATTACAATGATACTTAAGTAATGATGTTTCATAACCATTTCCAGTAAAAACGTCATCTCTGTATCGATTTTCTTTAATTGACTGATCGTTCAAGGTCACACTATGTCCGTAATAACTGTATAAGTCAATTATGTATAAGCAGACTAGTCAAGGTCAATTGTTTTAAGTAGATTACAAGTATGTTTCCGTTGGAAAGTCTAAAATATCTGCTACCAACGTAAACGGTAAACGGAAGACTCTTATTGTTTTTCTAAACTCTTGTTATACGGATGATTTTGTCGAGCCGTCGGAGAGCCTCTTTCCTGGACATGAGTTGCCATGGCCCACCTGGAAAACTCTAAACAGACTCCGCACCCAAGTTGGGCGCAGCAAAGACAATCTCCACAGATGGGGGTTCTCGGACGGTTCCGATCTTCAGTGCTTGTGCGGCGTCTCTCCGCAGACCATGTCCCACCTTCGATCCTGCATCACGTGCCCTGTTACCTGTTCACGTAGGGACCTAATGACAGCATCAGCGGACGGCACTGCCGTGGCCGAATACTGGGCCATGCAAGGAATTTAACTAGTTTTGCCATCGATACGCTAAGAAAAAGATACGGTCAAGTATACTCAAAAAAAACGTCATTTTCTGCCAAGCCAGCTTCCAGCCTTTCAGAGGTGGAGTGTCAAAATTCTTAAATTTTGAGATAGATGTCTCATTGCTGCCCCCGGTCCCCGACGTCCTTAGCCCGTTTATTGTTTTTTTTTGTTTTTTGGCAAATATAACAGCTGTCCTGATTTGAACATCTAAGTCCCGATTGTTTTCATCTTTCATCCCAAATTTTCAGCCGAATACCAGTATTTTTTTAAATTAAAACTTAACTAATATAATTTGAGCTCCATCACCAATAATACCATCATCATCATTTTCAGCCTACAGCAGTCCACTCTGGTCATAAATGTCTGCTTCTAAATGCACGCCAGTCATCTCGATTCTCGGAAACTCATCCAGCTGCTGATGATATACCGCAGCATAAATCTAACGATGGCAAACTGCATTTAATAATATTTCGCAATTCATGTGATTTCTAGCTCTGTGCACACACATTAGGTTTATTTGTCAACGATTAAAAATTTCGTCAGCGTGTCGCAATTATTGATTACCAAGTAAATATTGATTCAGTATCTGTCCGCCCGGGATCCTAAATTTTTATAACAAACGCTATTAAAAGTGGCAGTAAGTTCTTTCAATTAACATCAGGTCAATCCACAGATGTATGTATATTTTTTTCTTTATTACGAGTATGCCATCTTATATTTTTTGCCCATCTGCAAAACGCGGTTATTCTATTCGCGCGCAAGCTCTTTTTGCACATCCATTTCAGCTGCTTTTATTTTGACATAATCAGAAGTAATAGTCGTAGTATGTCTTAATTTGTACCGACTTCCTTCTGCTTTTAAATCTACCTCGAAAACTTTAGGTCCATTACCTACATCGTCTATTTTGTCGATAGTGAACACCCACAAAGAGACTGTTTTTTTACTACTTTTAGCTGTCTAATATTTCATACTGGTCAGCATTTTTCATCATTACTCCACTCATATTTACAAGGCAATTATGACTCGGGAATGCAATACAATCAAGCCTTACCTTTGTCGGGCGGGACCTACGAGTATGAAGAACTATCACATTTCGTATACTTTTATATTTTTTTTAAATACCTGTACTGCATATTATTTACAATGTATTATGACTCACTCTAAACGAAATCATACTGAAAATTCTGCATCGTAATAATGCTTCCATCCATATGGAGTATAGCTTCAACGGTACCGACGTGATGTGTTACCGTTTGACAGTCACGTTTGACAAATAATGCGATTGGATTTGAATAGCACGCGTGCGATGCCGTTTCTAGCTTATGGCTTGAAACCATCAATATTTTCTTAGATGAGAAATGATGTGTTGTTTGATGAAATGGAGTAATTCAGTCTGAAGTGGGTGATAGCATAAAGTGACTGGGTTTATTTCTCTAATCAAGCAACTTGTGCGCATATATCTTTTAATATGATTTACTAATTAAATAATCAGCAGATATATGGTCTTATCGACGGCTAATTAGGCGCCTTTCATTACGCAAATGGCACGCGTTTTAAAGAAAACACTAGAACTCATAATTCCTTCTTATCTTGATAAATTAAAGTTACGAAATTATGGATTATATTATTATTATACTTACATAAGAATTTTTATTTCTTATCGATATCGCTAATTAAATCTTAATGGTATTTCGTCTTAGGATTATTTGAGAAATAAGTCCATTCAATATTATGAGTCGAATGTACCAGTGCATAACCGCAACTTAGTCGATGTATTTGCTCAACGAACCGTGTTCTCTGTGTTTAGTGCCCAGAACACCAATATAGAGTCTAGCTGTAATTCTACACAAACTGTTACAGTAAATTAAAGACGCTGCTAAGCCCCTCGTAGGCTTAATAGCAAAGCTGTCACTATTTATGATGGTGGTATCTCTATTGCTCCACTTGACTGCGATACTGTAACGGGTATCGTACAACATGCAATGCACCTTAAGACGATAATGTTAAGACTAAGAGAGTAATGTAATTGAGAATCGAAACATGAATGGGAAATGTCCAGGGAATGATGGCTTCGGGAAACATGGCACAACATTGGACTAGCTTAGAATGGAACAAGAAACCAGATAAAGAAATGGGTAAAGTGATGGATGGGTTGTGTAAAAGATGACTTCGCGAAATAGGGGTTTGTACTAATATAACGATTGAAAAAGATGTATAAGAAGAATAAGAGGTTGATGATTATGTAACAGAAAATACATTACAAGATGTCAATCAATCAGCATGCAACCTTCTCGCTTCAACAGTCTACAAAGAAACATGATACTATGTTACTGCTATCTGAACAAACGATCTTTAACCCGGCTTTGTTAATTAAGCTTCTAATTATACTAACGTAATTAGGTATGAAATGCATAAAAAGAAACTTTAAAAACACTTAGATAACTCTCCAATATTTATCATACATAAATAAATTCTTCTAAATACTATCATAATTCAAAATAAGTACGCCAATTATTTCCTTTGGCATAGCTTTCACTAGAACCAATAAAATGGTTGTTTATATTCATTTTATTATGATTACACCGTTCCCGCCTTGTTACACAAACCATTCAACGGTTCATTCGTTCCTTCGTTTACTAGGTCAGCTGCTTGCTGCTTCTGCGCCTGCGACTCATAAAAGCACCGAGTTAGAATTGGGTTGAGTATGTGTCAGGAATTTGAGGATATGATGTCACCGTGTGTTTTGCTTCATGTTTTGACAAGTGCGCAGAATTTGAAGTAATTTGACCTTTGAAAATATTTGCGAAACAAAAACTTTTTGACGAAAGCAATCGCGATTTGATGAAATATCAAGTACATTGTAAATATGATGGAGCTGCAGATCAATATTAAAAATGTATCTTGAAAGAGTATTCAAATATAGCAGGAAGGCTATAAATAAATATTGATTTAATAAGCTAAGATTACAAATAATTTTTGAGAGGATTTGTCCCCTCAATGTGTGTTTTGCAAATATGTAGATTGGCTCATTGACTTGAGTCAATTATTTGCTTCGCTCTTTATGGTTACACCTTTCGAGCTTTTGCGATGTTGTCAAACTTACATATTGCATATTTGTAAAAGTTTTGGTCCTTCGAAGCGCCTGCGCAATTATGAAACATTAAACAATATATCCAATCCATATCTAATCAGCCATAATCTGGACTCAATAAACAAAATATTCAATTAACAACCCAAATTGACCCATGGCCCTTTCAGCCATCCACAATGGCTGTCACAATTATCCTGGCTGCAGATTTCGCCATGCTTAAGACAATAGGCAGTAAACACCAATAAACAGTAGTATTGCAGTATTTGCAGCGACAGTTGGTAATGACTCGCCCACTGTTCGTGGGCGTACGTGGGATTTGACTTAGCACCGTTCGTATACCGTTTCGGAATCCTTTTTGTGGTTATTATAATCTGGTGTAACCATTTTTGTCGCTTGGTCCTTCAATTCTCTCTTCATAATTAGCTTTAAATTCAACACTACTTAGGATCTCCTCTGTACTAGCGTGTAAACCTTAATACACTAAGCCATGTATTGCGGGATGAAGGATGTCACAGACCTTAGCATTATTGGCTATCGTCGATTCCTTAAGATCCTTCCCCATTTTGACATCAGTGGTAATCAAAGACATTACCACCAAGTTAAGTATTTTCCTGGTTTTGTGTCCCGCGGCCATAACCACTTGACCAACACTGCTCTCACTCTTTCTCCTTGTTATCTTTAAATGTAGAAATTCTCAGAGTCGGAAAATCATTATTGCGGTGTAACTTTTCCCAGCCGTCTACCAGAAACCGCCTTGCTCAAACAAACTGGTCCTAGGATCGTTAACGAGCGTACGATACATTCGCTCATCTATAGTACGCTGAGATTCTAGTTTGATCACAGGTGTACCATAAGTCGAGAAATCTGCGCATAACAAATAAATTTCATTTTAGTTTTGAAGTAAATATCCCTGATTAATTTCATCGTCCGGCTGAGCGTGAAGAATTTCTATAACCATCCATCTAGATGATATGATTGAGAAACAAACTTCCTAACACATTTTCTCATAGTTATCGCTTAGGATTGCACGTCAAAACTGCATTCTCTACCATTTGATTTGTTAGTACCAATAAATTGCTTGTGGATTTTGATTAATTATCTGACTGTTCGGCTGCGGCGCGGATTTATGATAGCAAACGACTTTGGTCCCCTTTTCTTGTCTGTTAGACCTCAAAGTCTCCGGTATGATAATTATCGTTATTTGTATTCTTTTAGAAACTATTATGCTTTGTTTTTAACCGACTTCTAAAAAAGGAGGAGGTTCTCAATTCGGATGTTTGTATTTTTATTCATTTAAAATTTGAATATGTCACTAGTTGAATGTCAATGATTTTATTGCGTTTTGATAAAACATTATTTTTCTTTTTTCTATTCTCGATAATTCGGTAGATCTGGGTGGGTTATTATTTATATATTTATATACTCACTTTACGTTTTTTGTGTGAAACTGTAGAAACAGTGGATAGTGTTTAAAATTAAATGTGACATTATTAAAGGCCATCAACCTACAGAAGGCCGCCACCTATTATTTCTTGTTTTCTCATCTTAGTGACATTTAAGATGACTTTAATTGGCAATAGCATTAATTTATATTTCCAATCTCTAGCAACGTTTGGTTCTTGATATAAGGTTCTAAATTGCTAATCAAAATGTGTTCCTCGAAAATCACAATGACTTACGGGTTTGAAACCAGTCAATATGACATTATTTATTATTAGATATTATTATCTTTACTTGCAAAGTCCTTCACCGTGTCTGTTAGTCTGATCGCACTAAACTTAAAAACTACTGTACGTATTTTCATGCGGTTTTCACCACTACACTGAGTGATTCATGAGGTAAGGTTAGATTTACTAAAAATACATGCTTATGATAGAGAAAAACCGAGAATTTCAAAGATTTGTAACACCCCTGCTATAGGTTGCTAGACCTGGGGTCTTATGGCGCGTACTGTTCCACGCGCGACTCAAGGAGATGTCAGCAACCATAGGGGTATGAAAGGCAACGAAGGAACAGGAGTGGGTTTTTAGTCCGTAAAAGTCAGACACTATCTCTCGCACCGCCAAAGAGCGGGGGATGTCATTGGATGATGTCTCCAACGAAAAAAAAAATTCCTGGGGTCTTAACACGACGTGTTAAAATATAAGTCGTGAGAGCGAGAAAGAGGGATGTACTTATAAACTCTATATAGCTCCATCTCTTAAACAATTCAATTTAGGTCGTAAAATGGATCGCGTCAAAAGCTCGTGGTAGCGCCTTTGATTATACAAGCCAGAAGTACAGTGCTCTATTAACCCATTGAATGTAATGTCTGCTAGCCAACGCGATAAGATGCGAAGTTTTTTCCGTAGGAATGACTTAGTGATGCAACGGAAGTGTCATAACGAAAGCGGAAACGGTAACAGATGTCAAAAGTAAATCTTTGGGGATGCGGAAGTGGAAAGAGATGCGGAATTGTTAATACTATGAAGAAAAAGCACAATTTAATATTTAAAAAACAACAAAAAAGGTACCTACGTCGTAATCCAACCAAATCACGAGGCGGGGGCATGCGCAGAATAAACCAAAAAATATAATAATAAAGAAACACGCACGCCTCTTCCGATGTGTCCAGTCGTCCACGCGCCCCCCACCCCCGCACTCCTCGCTGTATTCTTCCGTTTAGAGTTCTGTTATAAATTTTGCAGAAGCAGAAGCGGAAACGAAAGTGAAAAAGCTTGCGGAACCTCTGCAAAAGCAGAAGCTTTAGTAGAGTTCTGTTACAACACTAGAATGGCTTACGTTTTTTTGCGACATTCCAACGATGCAGGGCGTCGAATGCACGACTGAACCAGCTAATAATATCTCTCTCTATCTACTTAATACCAGACTGTGAAGTATCAGCCATTGAATATCTTTGAAATATTTTATTATTATCCTGACTTTAAATAATAAAATTACTTTTCATTTCGTTGTTAAATATTTGGTTTCGTAATATACATGTCGTAGCCAGATCTTAGAATTGATCACTTCATGATATGCCCAAGTAAAACTGACCAGATCGTTTAAACGCTAGCATTTGATGATATGTATATCCTCGTATAGCCATATCATTGATGTAGGATTTCTATGATAATAAAAGGTCTAAAGAAAGTAGGCCAAACGAGGATTGTAATATCATTAAACTTTAACATTGAAAACGATCGGGCCAGTTTTACTTGGCCATATCATGAAGTGATAGAATTTTTATTATTAAAATCAGGAAAATATTTTGAAGATATTTAAGTATGTCGTGGCCGATGGTGAAGATCATAGGAATTGATCACTTCATGATATGGCCAAGTAAAACTGGCCAGATCTTTTTAAACGTTAAAATATGATGATAAATCAATACTAGTTTGGCCCACTTTCTCTAGACCTTTTATTACGAGTATAATAGAAATCCTACATCAATTATATGGCCAAACGAGGATTGACCATATCATCAAATGTTAAGGTTTAAACGATCTGGCCAGTTTTAGTTGGCCATATCATAAAGTGATCAATTTCTATGATCTGGCCACGACACATACATAGATTAAAAGAAGATAATGTGCCAGTGATAGATTTCAACTAAAATTGACTTAACATGATTCAGGTTCCGTGGTCGCGATGTTTCTTCCTAGATGATGCGAACAATCGTGATGTATTTAGATTGATATTATTGTACATTTGAACAGGATGTACACACGAACTATTAAATGCACGACATGAAATTAATTACACAGTATTCATTACCACCATTATAGACACGACTGTATTATATCTGTATCATTTTCATCAGCCAGATGATGCTAAGTGATTTGTTAGATGTATAAGTATGTCGTAGCCAGATCTAAGAATTTATCATTTCATGATATGGCCAACGAAAATTGGCCAGATCGTTTAAACAATAATATTTGATTATATGTCAATATATGTTATGAGTATACATGTGGATGGGTGGAGTGGGAGAGGGAGGCCAAAGAAAAGATGGATGGATTATGGGAAGAGTGATATGAAAGAAAAGGAAGTTAGTGATAGCATGACGGTTGACAGGATAGAATGGAAGAAAAAAACGTGTTGCGCCGACCCCAAATAAGATGGGACAACGGCAGGAAGATAATGATTTGATTATATGTCAATCCTCGTTTGGCTATATCATTGATGTAGGATTTCTATGATAATAAAAGGTTTAAAGAAAGTAGACCAAACGCTGTTCTTTTCTAGTCGTAGGTATACGAAACAGACTGATTTTTCGATAAGGGAAGAAAAGGAGTTTTATCCGACCGAAGCCGCAGATATGTAGTTAAGTACTAGTTTTAACTAAATCTGTTAGATAACCTTTTCTTGTATCTCTTTATCTGAGCATCTATTTACTTTAGAAGCAGACACCTGCATTCTAAAAATATTTTTCTCTAATGTGTTGGTATTTATTCTTATTTTATCTCATAATAGCCAAAAAACGCAACGCAGAAAAGAATCTTATACCTAATTATGTATTTAAATCATCAATTTCTATGGAAATGGATTTACGATGAAGTTGCTGTTTAAAAACAGGATTTTAGATATTTTTACGACCATCGATGGCCGTAGTATCGATTCTCGCATGAAATTAAATGTTAGTATTTATATAGATATACATACATACATATCCTAGGACCCGTCGAAGGTCCCAAGAACAAAAACTTATCGAAAAATAACACGCATTGTATTTTATGACTTATTCGTTTTGTACATACTAAAAACTATATGGGGCTTTTTTTTTTTAATATCCTTATACCTCTTGAAATAACCAATCGAACACTATGTTATTTTTTACACAAAACTTCAAAACCTCATATCGTAAATCGATTAATAATAATTATTCGATTTTTTTCTTGGGACCCGTCGATTTTTTAACGAACCCACGATACAGCAGAAATTCCTAGTGTGGCGAAAAGTTAAAAAAAAATATGTCCAAGAAAAAAATAATCTATGGAACAAAAAAACCTTGCCACCCCTACTTCCAAACGTGGTTAAAGTCTGCACCCTCGCCAGCTAGCTGAGTATTCAACCTGTCCCGCCCACCGCGGCCGTTGACCCCAGCGAAAGCTATGTTGAAGCTGGAGCTTATAAATTGATACCTACTAAATGATCCGCGAATATTGCACCAGCTGCGGACATCTGATGGAAAACGAAAGTGCGTGATGGATGCGTCGTTAGGTCTCTGTTTAATCTGTGGGGAAGATTATTTACTTTACATTGTAAGTACCTAACTATGAGGTGGAGGTTTATCATGCGGATATCGTATTAAAGGTTTTTTTTTTTACTACTACTACTTGTTGAAGAAAACGAGGGGCGGTTTCTGCTCCATTTCCTTGGGTAGCGTGCTGTTATACTATAGATAGCCTGTAATAGTTTCGTTAGCGGTTTTGCCCGCGTGGAAATATATACCTACGTCACTCTGTGATACAGTATCATTCTGCTGTTGTAAAATCAGTCGTTTTTGAGTTTAGCCACTACAAAAAAGAATACAAAATATCTTTCCTCTTTATATTGGTATAGATTCTAAATGATAAATGGTATTTATTTCTAAATAGGTTTTTAAAAAAACGCTTTTTAAAAATCGTTTCACTTTTAGCGAAAAGAAAAAAAATACATGCCAGCAATGTATGAGTAAAGTAAAAAAAATTGCATTGCAAAGCCATTGTGTACAAAAAAAAACCATAATGCGTTTTGATCACTTTGATGCGTAATTAATAAATATTATTCTTAAAAAGAAAAGTATGTGTGCAAAAACGTTTTACACGGAATAAATTTAAAAAATGAGAGATAAATATTGTTCTGCATAAGTGTAATTCAGGTCAAAAATCATGAAAGCATCGTGATTCAAATTACAAAGCAAATCCTTTCTTTTCAACGAAACCAGACTACTCACAGCTTGTCACTCTGAGTCAGATACAATCACCTCAAACAAGATGGGGTGACCTATTTCCCAAGTCGACCTGTCTAGCTGGATGGTTGGATACCGACCAGCAGATACACTTTGCTCCACTTTCTTACAACATACCTCACTAGACGTTCTAGGGATATTTCCACGACTAACTTGTATTCTTTTTAACGTGGGAAATCATCAAGTAACTTCTCTCGGTCTGGGTGAAGCGAGAGGGCTTGTCTCACTTTTTTTAATGACTATAAAATTCCAACTGTGTTTTTTCAGTTGCCCATTGCATTCTAGTTTCCTTTTCAGAAGTTTTTCCATGACCCTAATAATCAAGTTTTAGAATGAGCTCTTTGTGTTGCTCGTTGTCTGTCTCTTTCTAGAGCTATATCTGGCAAATTAACACGTGGGCACTTACTATAAAATGAAATAATAAATTCTCAAAGTAATTAATTACATAATAAATTGATAAATTCTCACGTAATTTCATTGCTGGCGCTTGGGTAGTGTCTGTTGTGCAGATTAATATGTCATAATCAGAGCCTCAGACCAACAAAAGTAAGGAATTAAATAGTACATGTACTTGCATCGAAATGTTGATATTAATATGGATTTTCCCGGGATTTTTAAAGAAAAATTCCGTGTGGCCAATAATATTACAAATAAATAATAATAAAAACTTCTGTGATAGATATGACAAATAAAACAACGTTTATTAAAACAATTTTTATTAGTATTTTTCATTGATAAAGTTCTTACTTCAACTGAGGTGAGGTTAACAAATTTATGTACTTCTTCCTCCTCGTCATTAAGGCAGGAAGAATTTTTTTCTGTTATATTTCTGATAGTGTCAAAAAAAAAGTCTGCTCTTTAAAATTAATCTCGGGATTTGAGGCATATCCACTTTATTCTTTCGCTGTATGAAATCGGTTTTCTACATAATTCCAACTTCTGGTCATAATGTTGTTAACTGGACATAATATATGTCTGTGCAACGAGTCAAGTGTGGCGAAACTACTTTTTTTTTGCCAGAAAACTGGTGGATTTGCTAGATGTTCGTTATCCATACAAATTTGTTAAGCATAAATAATATTATAGTTATAAAAATAATATCTAGGTTCTAATTTCGTTTAGAAAAAAGATTCTTACTTTTAAGTTATATATGACCGAGTTGTAAAATGAAGAATAAGGGGCTTCAATGAGAAAAAAGGTACGTAAAACTAACGTGAATTACTCCAACTGATCGTTTACGAAACGATTGAACCAGTTGTTAATTCGTTGTCATTTAAAGTAAACATTGAAAATCGCAATTTACCGTTTCGGGGAGAGACTTGAACTAGACGAAAAATACTATTGTATCTATTGTTTCTCTATCGGTTACTAAGCCCAATGCTAATTATTCACGTCCACATTGCAACGAATATCTCGAACTCACGACCTATTGCTCCCACGATACCATGTAGTTTCCAAACCAAAGCCTTACTATTTATTAGCCCAGATACAACAAATTCTAATTTAACCACGCTAAAACCGCCAGCAGAATTCCTTTGGACCACGATCAGTTTACAAAATCTGCGTCACCCTAACGACTTACTAATGCTATTCAATATTTCATAGGAGATAGATAAATGCGGTTATTGGACGGCTTTGGACACTAGGCAAGCTTTATTTAATTAGTTTATAGCCCTACTGATAACTGTAACACTCAGACATAGGATAATGTTGGGACTTGCCTAATACCACTTCGTTCGGATCCAGATCGTTAAGCGAATTTACAGTGGCAAGATTTCGGATAAATATCCGATTTGTCATGTATTGATTGCGTTTGTTGTTTAGCGGTTATTTGCAATGTTGTTTTCACATTAATTTTGTTTACTTGTTTTGTTTGGTAGGTGGTAATTATTTCTCATTTAAGTCTGTGTAATAATTGCTAATGTTTTGAAAGCTTGGCGCCTGGACGGGTTAGATTGAGGTAGTATTTGAGTTATTTAAGCTGTTTAGGTGAACGGCACAAAGTTAAAGGTGGTATAGCATATCTAAAGTTAAGACGAGATGGTTTTTCTTTTGGGACATTATCGACTACATTATTTCATTCGTTTTGCTGAATTGGACTTATTTGGCGCAACCATGAGACATACATTGTCGGAGTTACCATGACGTTCAAAGCAAGATTGTTTCATTCTTATTTCAGTGTGGGTAAGAGACAGCTATACAGGTTGTCTAGCGCCATCTCTTACCCACACTGGAAATAAGAATGAAACAATCTTACTTGAAACGTCATGGTACAGGTTCTTGTTCTTTTTTAATATTAAGTTGCTAAATCTTGTTTCTACAGTATGTGTATCTAAAACGTGCGCCAAATAAAATATTTTTCTTTCTTTTACTGTCATAAACAGTTATATTAAGAATAATGCCTTCATGATTACGTCTCCAAGAGACATACAACAAAAGCCGTACCTACTTAAAACTAATCTTTGGTTAATTATATACTTTAAAGATAACCAGCATTGATGTTTACAAGAAGATACGCCTGTTAGTACAAAGCTAATTAATTAAAATGGCAATATAATGTAAAGTATAATGTTACATAAATATCTCTTTGTATTTTTATAAGGTTTAGATAGTAACGTCTATACGTGCTACATTTTTCTTACACTATGTGTCTCTTTCATTTGCATACATGAATATCCACTTTTTATTTCTACATCTAAACTAATATTGTAAAGAGGTAATTATTTCTTAGTTTTTTTCACATTTATATTATAGAAGCGAAAGTTTATATGTATGTTTGTTACTCGTTCACGCTCAAATGGCTGAAGAGATTTGGATGGAAGATGGGTTGCAGAAAGACTATGGCCTGGGATAACACATAGGACACTTTTTTATCCCTGCTGGCAGAAGCTAGTGTATAATAAACCTTCTCAATTCACTTCTCTTTTACTCTGCGACTTATGAGTAGTTTAAATTCTTTATCAAAAATTCCTTAATGTAACTAAACAAGTAACATAAATAATAGCTGTCTAAACAACGTCGATTTACTGACCGATAAATATAAATAACAAAGTGACAAAACAATTTTCAGAGCAGCTGCACCGACCCTTATCTTTTGCATTTAATTCCGCTATCGATAACAGATAATACAGGTCTAAATAAATAATATAACTTGATTGAGTTGATTTGTGCACTTGGACGTAAAGAGATTCATTGTAAAGACGTTCAACGATGCAACTAATAACTAACTTTGTATGCAGACGACTAATTATACATTTCCGTAACATTTGCACTGTTATGCATGTATTAGATGATTATGCAGTAACTGTTACATAATTAGTGCTAATTTATGAACCTGCAGACGTGTCAATAGAATCCAAATGAAAAACAAAAAATAAATTAAAATAATAATAAAGTTTATTTGAATTTGAAACAACTTAAGTTTTTTTTTTTATTGGCTGGGAAAATCATCTTGTGACAAGTCCCGCTCTTGGGCGAAACGGGAAATAGTGTCAAACTTTTACTGACTAAAAACCCACTCCTGTTCCTTCGTTGCCTTTGTCTCAGGGCCCCGGATTTCACTTAAGTTTAAAGATTACACAAGAAAAACGAAGATAACGACAAAAATAAAATACTGTGGCGCTGAAATCTCAATCAAAGCTCAAAAAAAAAAAAAAACAGACATGGTTCCAAATTATTAACCATGACTATTGTAACAGAGTTGTTTACAACTTTTCTGTAGACAGACTTGCAAATACAAGAGGACAGAGCATATGAAGAAGAGAGACAATGCATTGTCATCGTGACTTAGTGCCTTTCTAAAGCAAGCAAAACGACAATAAACTTGCTCCTCGACAATCTAACATTATTTAAATAACAAAACGCTTCAGAGATACCAAACATTTTTATTTAACAACTTGTTCGACAAAGATGCGCAGATAATGGATTCCGCGGATATTTATTCGAAGTGTCCCCGACACCGCACGTCACTAGTTATTAACTTATTACGTAACTTTTCCCACGCGTGTTGTAAACGTCATTTGATACGCTACAAAGTAATCAATGTCTATTGTTTTGTTCACTTCACTATGCACGTGGTGGTCTGTAGTGTTACGTGTCAGTCGTCAACCTTTAGTATGTGTGGATATAGCAAACAGAGATTAGCCAGATGGCTTTAAGAGGATGTTCAGATGTACCACTCGAAATTGAATTTCGAGTTTTTTTGCATTTTGCAAGTCAGTGTCAGGTTCTACGTTCACGTATTTGTTTATAGAATTGTAATCATCTCATGACTATGGTGGACATCCCACCTATACGCACAAAACGTTTTGGAAACACATTCATTGTGCGTTCAGCTAAGGAGTGGATTTCCTTGCCCAAATCTGTGTTTCCTGATGGCTACAACCCGCGAATCGTTTAAGTCAAGAGTGAATAGGTTACTTCTAGGCAAGCGCGAACCTATCAAGAAATAAAAATAAATGACTTACCTATTCGTATAATAGGCGAGTAAAGGTGTATGGAATTTCGCTTGCGTTTAGAAAATGATCCGTGGGTAATCCAACAAAACTTTTCATTCATACCAGATGAAGGGCATCCATAAAGATCCCACTCAAATTGCACTTTCGCTTAAAAGTAGTCGCAAGTTCAACATTAATTTGTAACTTATCCAGAGCACATTTTTTTTCATGTTCTATAATTCAATGTAGAAAAGGTAGGTATGCGGTTTTATTTTGGAATCTCGAATTTTTAATGACTAAAACTTACCTGAAAGAAAAAAGAAAGAAAAAGAGTTTCTTTACGTCAAACACGGCGCATACCTTTAAAATAAAAACAAATAACAACAACGACTTATATTTATTATTATACTTATTATATATTATAAGTGGTAGGATATGCGTAACATCCGCGCAAAACTGTCAGCGCTCAGCAAAATGCTGGGGCTCCTACCTGTGTTTTCAGTTGCCCTCTGCTTTCTAGGACCACTGTAACTCTTTCGAACAATTCCCCAGCCCTGGCAGTACCGCCGCTATCAGAGCCATCAGTTCAAGCAACATAATAAGAACGGTTTTCCGTTTATTCAAGAAAATACATTGTAATCTCACAATTCGTTTGAACTAGAATTTCATTCATTCAATAGAAACTGTTTATGCAACCATTTTAGTTCGCTTTGTGCGTTGTTATTGTCGAATCATTCCACATATGAATTGTAATCACAAGTACATATGAATTGTAAAATTTATATTAGTATAACCCTGACTTACGACTTCAAGTGAAATCAAAAGTTTTTTATTTCACATAGGCCTACATGGGCACTTATAAAACGGCAGAAGCTGGTGCACGGTTCCAAATTCGTCGTTTCCTATGGAGTACAACCGGCAAGAAACTCCATGGTTACTCTTTTAAAGAACTTAGCTTTCGGGTTCAAACCCAGCCAGGCATGTAATTTATATCATCAACACTGCTCTCAAAACGGTGAAGGAAAACATCATGAGGAAACCGGCATGTCCTAGAACCAAAAATTCGAAGACATGTGACATCCACCAACCCGTACTGGGCCAGCGTGGTGGATCACGGCCCATTCCCTCTCCTACAGAGGAGGCCCGAGTCCCAGCAGTGGGAACATTATAAGGGCGACTATGCTATGCTCTGCTAATGTCTGTAAATACTTTTTGTACTTTTTATTGGTATCTATTTGCTCGGTTTCGAATCCGCAAACCTCATGCATTAGTGGCGAGTGCTTAAACCATTAGCCATAATGACACTTTTAGCTCTACTTTGCAGCAGGAGAGAATGCAAAGTGTTAACAAATATCGGCTTGACTATGCGAGACAAAAGGGGAACTGGTAGCTGTTTATTTTTCAAATTGTTTATGAAAACAAAGAAGAGAATAGAATTACATGAATGTAGTTTGTTGAAATAATGCAATGATATTAATTTATTATTATTATTTTTATTTATTGATTTTATTATTATATTTTTTTTTTTTTTTTGAATTATCTGTTATTTGTTTATTGTGCAAGCTTACCACAGTGTTGTCTTTTTAACCCAAAGGTTGACTGGTAGAGAATGCCTTGTTGCATTAAGTCCGCCTATGTACCACTACTGTACATGAAGTTTAAATAAATAAATATTACAAGCTGCGAACCCGATGAGTTTATACAACGTCTAAAATTACAAATTTACATATAAACTGGGTGAAAATATGGTCTGTACGATAAGACCGCCCACTTGTTTTTATTGTAAACGATGTTTCTTTGCTCGTTATGAGGTGTATAATAACCCTTTTAGCAGAGGACATATTTTCATCACCATATTTTACAACTCATAACTTAAAAATCGCGTTCTCAGTAGATACGTCTATTTGAAGGCATTTCAATTCCTTAACAAATATTAAATGATATGTAATAAAATACGGATCCGTGCCATTATTTATAAAAATGGCAAAAAAAAAAATGTCTGTTGTATGGGAGTCCCCTTAAATATTTATTTTATTATTCGGTTTTTTAGTATTTGTTGTTATAGCGGCTGCAGAAATTCGAACCCAACTGACACGAACTGAACTGTGACTGTCCGTCAACTGTCTAACTATGACGGTTTATGAGATACAGCCCGGTGACAGACGGACAGCGGAGTCTTAGTAATAGGATCCTGTTTTACTCTTTGGTTACGGAACCCTAAGAATAAAATACTTTTTCACGTCAATTTTCGTCAGATGAGGAAACTAAACGTTTAAATAAATATTCAAAGACAATTTAGCAAAAAAAAATGTTTCGTTTCGAACCAGTAAATCCTCCATTATGTGTCAGTTTTTTTTCCGTTTTCCAAATTATTCTAACCACCGTTAAATGGATAAAGTAGGTACCTATATCTACTATATAAAAATAAGTCGGTTTTCCTTCCTGACGCTATAACTCCAGAACGCACGAACCGATTTCCACGGTTTTGCATTCGTTGGAAAGGTCTCGGGCTCCGTGAGGTCTATAGCAAAAAAAATCACCAAACGAAATGTTACATAAAACGAAACCATCTGGTGGCGAAAAGGAGTTCGCCGGGTTTGATAGTTGTAAATAAATAATAAGTACATTGATTTTGCCGAAATCTTAAGTGCTCACCTTCATTAAAAGAACTATTGTTAGGATCATAGACCTTCGCACTTGAACAAAGATATGAATGAATATCATACCTTCTTTTTTTTAAAGAACCAAGTGGCATGACATTAATCTATCAATCCAGATTTTAGTTTCTGCACTTTGTCCATGATGGACCATTGTATAGTGGCCTTCATTCCAACCAGCCCACCTCTCTCCAAAAGTAGATTAGGCTACCTATTTTGTTCAGGGCGTCTATCAGAGAATTCGTCTTAAGGTTCGCACGCGTATATCGCTGACGCCTGGTCACTTAAGGAACACGTGCGCGACTATTTCTTCTGTCTCCTTGCATGCTCTGCATAGAGGATAGTCGTCTCCGTGACGCATATTGTATGGATGTAAATAGCATGATAGGTGCTTCTTACTTTGCTCACAATTCCTTGGCGCTAGTTGGCCAATCGTTTATAATTGACACATCCAGTGTCCTTAAATAATAATTAGCATTTAAAACAGCGACCATCGCCTTCGTTAGACTAATTAAAAGGAGACACTGCGTACAAGACAAAGCGCTCTGTTGTCATACATAAGATATCTGTTGAATAAATTAAAGACATTGACTAGTCACGAGCGTCTCAAATCCTTACCTCGACGACCCTTGAGGCATAAAATACATATTTTTGTAGACTTAAATAAGATAATAAAAATAACTCATTCTTCTTTACATATTATGAAATAAAAGGGATTTTGCCACGTCTGTCTATCTACACGATAAAATAAAAAACTACTGAACGGATTTTCATGTGGTGTTCACCAATAGACAGAGTGATTCATGACGAAGGTTTAGGTATATAATACATGCATATTATAGTAGAGAAAAGCCGATAATTTCAAAGATTTCTAACACCTTCGAAGCTGGGGCGGGTCGCTAATGTTTAAGTAAATCTCTTGCTAATGTATTTGAGGTACCTACACAAAGATGTAATCTAATTCACTCACATGCATCGTTCCCAACATCCTTAACTCATAAACAATCCAATTCTCAGCCAGAAACCACACACAAACCTATTGTCTATTAAACTCACAATCCTTGTTTTGCAAACATCCGTAATACATAATCAATTCTTCCAATAGGTCTTACCCGATTGGTCTTCAACGGAGACAGTGCACAACCGAGTCTTAAAAGAAAAAAGTGAAATAAGGTGACGAAACTGACGTTCCTACATTGAAGTGCACGATTTTATCGGACAAACTTTTTAGCGGACAAAAAAGGACGAGTGAACTGACGTTGTGAGATTGTCGTGTCGCGCGTTCGTGTCGCATCGGTGGTGTGGTTTCGTGTCGTGTCGTGATAGGTGTAGCGGCGCGTCGCCAATGCGCCGGCGGCGGTTACAGGATGTCGCCGGCGCGGGCGTTGCTGGCGGCTTTGCTTATATGTCAACTGCTGTCATACGGTGGCCACCAAGGACTCACCAAGATATTTTGCACGTAAGCATTGTTTTTATCTTAAGAATAATATTATTCATGCTTCTATACTAATAATATAAAGAGGAAAGATTTTTGTTTTTAATGAATAAACTTAAAAACTACTGAACTGATTTTAAAAATTTTATCACCAGTAGAAAGTTACTTCATTAGATACTGAGTGACATATTTTCTAAATACACGCGGGCGAAGCCATTAGCAGTAGCTAGTGTTGATATAAAGGTTCTAGTTGAGGCTCAAGCTAACGGGCAGCATTTGTACTGCACTGCATCTTCAACATTACAGTTTAGAAATTTGAAATTCAGCATCGAAACAGCCAGACGACTGCATCAGTCCGCTTGTAATCGGTGTGCAGTTGTTCGCGGTTTCAATGCAGTAAAGGCATAAAGGAGTGAGAGACATAATAAATTGGTCTTTGGGATAACAAGACAATTGATCCGCCTCTATACTCCATTCGCATTACGATCAGACAGTTAAACAAACCTCTTTTTTTACTGTCCATTCAACCGATTAAAAGTAAAAAGTCGTTACAATACCAACTATTTACTGCAGCCGCCATTTATCATGCCACCAACGCAATAAAGGTCAAAATCGTTTGAACGGACAGTAAAAAAGTTTTTTTAATGTCTATTCTTAACGTGAATGGAGTATTTTACATTTAGAAATAGAAAAGGAGAAACTGACTGACTGACATATCAACGCACAGCCAAAACTACGGGGCCTTGGAGTGTGAAACTTTGCACAAGGTTTCCTTTTATGACGTAGGCGAACACTAAGAGCGGATTGTCTAAAATTCACCTCCTAAGAGGTACCTACCTACCCATATTATGCAAATAAAATATAAAAAAAGAGTATGAAACGGGGGTCCAAATTTTGTATGGAGAAACTTATTTTCGCGTGGGCAAAGCCGCTGGTAAAAGCTAGTTTAGAAATATATCTTTATGGTGGCAGTAATGGGTTGAACGGCATTACGACAAAAGATAAGGAAGTAACAGACAGTCTGGAATGCGACATCATCCATCATAACATAATATATTCAAAGACAACTAAGAAATCACTGTCACACATGACTAGAATTTTAATATAGTTTTACAATCGTATTAAAAATGTGACTAATATTTTTCACGATGCATCTAATCGCACATCTTTCTAAACCATTAGTTAGTTTTTCTAGATCATGAGCGGTAGGGTTCATAATTTCTCGAGCTTTTCAATTTCTCGGGTCTCGACAATTCTCGGAAGTAGTTTCTCGGGTCTTTTCGGATTGTCGAGAACTTTTCCGTAACGTATTGTTTTGTAAATCTCTTCGGTTCAAATAATAAAAAATATAGTTACCTAAATTAAAAATATATATCATAAAAA
The DNA here is from genome assembly GCA_949316375.1 of Mythimna vitellina. Taxonomy (NCBI): domain Eukaryota; kingdom Metazoa; phylum Arthropoda; class Insecta; order Lepidoptera; family Noctuidae; genus Mythimna; species Mythimna vitellina. The sequence goes on along the minus strand of OX438691.1, from coordinate 2,918,031 downwards.
ATATTTTGTTATAAACTAACAAATAAAGTGGTTTTCTCCACGACTCAAATGATTTCTCGAGTTCTTGACTTTTCTCGAGAGCCTTTATCCCGGGAACAAAGTCCTAAAATTTCCGGGAATTCTCGGCTTAGCATTCCCGAGAATAAACCCTAGCTGCGAGATGTGTGATTAGATGCACCGTGAAAAATATTAGTCACATTTTTCTAACACGCTATGTCGCTCCACCCAGATAAAAAATAGCAAATAATTAAAAGGTATATTGACGACCATACAACACATGGAGTAATTTAAAGCGTTCTCACGGCCTTGGGAGGCAAAGGGTAACTGAAGGACACAGGTAAGTTTTAGCCACTAAGGGCGGAATTCATCAATAAAATTAATTGCGTTTTAACGTTTGGCTCGCATAATCGCGTTTAGCCGCTGTCACTAGTGTCACTTTTAAAAATACAACAGAAGAAAAATACGGACAAGTGACACTAGTGACAGCGGCTAAACGCGATTATGCGAGCCAAACGTTAAAACGCGATTAGTTTAATTGGTGAATTTCGCCCTAAAAGTCTAAAGCCTCCTTTCTCTCCACCCAGTGCGGGAGATGTTATTTATTACTTTCTCACCACAAAACAAATAAAATAGCTTTTCAAGATCACGCGTGTAACGTTTAAAATTACAGTAATTAGTAACACACATTTTTTCTCGGCCACTTTTCAGGGCTTTTCAGTCAGCTTATTCATATTTACAGCTATTCTACACAATGCTTCATGACTGTGACCTCTTTTTTAATAGTTTTCCGTCCAAGGCCAGTCACACCTCGATTTCAAGGCCTTTTTGAAAATACTGCTTCGTATTTAGTTTCATGATGAATGGCATATTGACAAGATGTAATTTAAAACGTTGAAACTTTATATTTTATTGATACTGGATATGGTCAGCAAAAAATGTGTTGTTCTTTTAATCATAGTATAACAAAATAGTTCCTGGAAACGTATATCTAAATTGTAGCTTTTTGTGGTCTAGTTCTGTTTGCAATAAACTAAGTGGCAAGTATCCCTCTAAGGACCATCACTACATAGTATAAAACAAAGTCGCTTCCCTCTGTCTGTCCCAGTGGCGGTTCTTTCATACATGCCGAAAAGCCCGGCATGCCTTACTAAAATGCTCGATAGAGAATCAATATCAAACCCGAACTATTTAAAAGTTCGCGCGCTTAATTCTTATCAAAATAACACAAAGTATCTACCGCCACACTACTACACATCGCGATTGTTCGCGCGCAGAGTTTCGCATTTGCAGCATCTACATATAGCTATCTCGCTTACACGCACCGGCTTTTGCCGGGCTTTCAAATACTATCTCTGTCTCTTTCGCACCTATGGCGACGTGCCGTATAACGAGTTAGGACCTTTTGCGTCTACAAATCGATCAGTATGGAAGATTTAAGCCAGGCATTCGTATGAAGTTGTCCCCTTGTCACCTTGCCAACTCTGCAGTGTTGCCGTTTTAGCGACGTTGTGTGATCTTGGAGATTTTTAACGAGTTTGGAAACTTTTTTTAAGATTTAGCAACAATAAAAACTAGCGACTTTTTAAAACAACGAAATTAAATATTCAAGCAACATCTTAAAAATAAAAAATTTGCGACATCTAGCTAGATTTTTCATATACCTGGCGACTTTTTTTTGCCTAAATGACAACACTGCAACTCTGTTTGCAACTCACTTCAGTTTTATTTACTTGAGTGGAAAATAGATTATTTTTTGTTGTTTGTTGTTTTTTGTGTGTTATCGTAGATTTTCTCAGTGATACAATTGTTTTGGTGACTTACCTACAACAATGGAGGCAATTGTACCTTGTGAGGATTTAAAATGCGTTCTAGTTTTGATTGGCGAAGATAAGGTAAAATCTTTAAACTTTGCTCAGAAAAAAACAATGAATTTCTTCATTAAAACCGACGCCTAATCTGTGTATTCCTCAGACTAGTAAATCGCATAAACGAAAATTTAATAGATCAGTGTATAAAACTAGTTGGATTGTTGGCTGTTCGCACACTAATAAGTTGTATTGCTGGTGCTGCATATTTTTTCGAATGAAGATTCCGTTTGGAATACATCTGGTTATAATGACAATTATCACTTACATTTTCCTACAGAGGAATTAGATTCATTATTTGACATTTATGCAAACTATTTCGACAAACAAACATTAAAAAACCAATTGATTTGCTTGTATTCTAGTCCTGATCTGAAAGATCGTAATTTTTTCGAATTAATTGATTTCATTCATGAGAATAACCTCGAAGATGCCTTTCCCGAGCTGTTAAAGTTAGCGTATCTTGTTGTAACTATTCCGGCTACAAGTTCTTCCGCGGAACGTGCTTTTTCGTCTCTTAAACGTATCCATACCTATCTGAGAAATACACAAGGTCAAGAGCGTCTTTCCGAATTATCAATGATAGCTATTGAAAAACAGTTGTTGGTAGAATTCAAACGTCATTAACATGTTACTTTGATGTAATTAAATCATTTCTTAAGAAAGATAGACGATTCTAATTAGAATATAAATAATTTATTTAAATTCCTTATTACATTCTATCTAGCTATTTTTTAACTTTCGTTTTGTAATTTTCTGTTGTTTTTTTTTGTCTGTAACCTGTTAGTCCCGTTACAAAGCAAGTAATTACTTACGAGAAAATTGCGATGATACATACGTAGGTACCTACCCACATACTCAGTCGAAAACTGAACTTTCTTTTTTTGAAATCGGTTAAAATTTTATTAGGCTTGCCTTATTTTGAAACTCTAGGCACGCCACTGGTCTGTCCCTATGTACTTATGCTTAGATCTTTAAAACTACGCGACGGATTTTGATGCTTTTTTTTTAATAGATAGAGTGATTCAAGAGGAAGGTTTATATGTATGATACATGCATAATATAGTAGAGAAACACTGGTTATTTTAAAAGTTTCTCATGTGATGTCGTAAATAAACACATTTTTTGCGCGTACATTGCAAACGCTGGCTGATACTGAATTGCCATACGAGATAGATCAAAATAATGTACTACAGTATTTTACAACTTAAAAAGGTCTACAAAAAAGTTCACGACAATATATAAGGTCCCATTAAAATAGTGGGACAAATTTTAACACAGCGTTCAGTACGTCTAACCAAAGATATCCAAGAAAAAAAAAACAGTGATTAAAGTTTTTTTATTTTGACCTATAAATATGTATCTATCTCTTAGGGTTATCCCACAATAAGCATTTTTTATTCTTTACTTTTATAAGAAATAACGGCTTATTTATGAAGCGATTTTAAGCAATACAGCATTAATCCTTATCCAATTAAGTACCATAAAAGCATTGTTCATTTAATATAGATCAAAATGGCCTTTTGCAGCATGTAATTTAAATGAATATTTTCGAAGATATTACAGATTTAAAATGCAGGGACGTAGGGGTTGCGGTGGTATCAGCATTGCACCCGTGCGAAGCCGGGGCGAGTCGCTAGTATATATTTTAGAGATCGTTCAGATTTTCTAAGGTTTTTTTGGAATTGGCAGTCACAATCGGATAGTAAGAAAAGGGTAGACACTTCATTCTTAAATGTTTTTATACTGGAATGGTAATTCCCAATTATCAAAATCTTGCAAATCGATATTGTAGGTATTATTAAAAATTTAATATAGGTATTGAGGATAACGTATCAGTATACAAAAACGCAATTTAATATTTTTCCTATCAGTTGCGTATCTAACTAAACGAAGCGGTAAAACTATTGATTTATCTAATATGTTTGTAAATCTTACCTTTTATTTGCGGTGCGACATCATCAAATGCCTGCTCCCGTACTAGGGTGGAGCGAGAGGGCGTGTCAGACTTTTACTAACTAAAACCCATATGGGTCCTTCAGTTGCACTTTGCGTTCCAGGATTCCCTCAACCCTGGTTCGAACTACCCCATGTGTTTTATATGATTGTTAACATACCTTTTATGTATATGCTACTTTTCTCCAAGGGTTGATTACTGTATGATAGATCACGTCAAAGAAATGCCAGAAGAAAAATTTTAAGTAGGTACTAGTATTTTTAACACCCATACCTTGACCCATTTTAAAAACAATAGCTGTTTAATGATTTATGTAGTGAATTAATATCGCATCAAACTATTCTTGTGTATCTCCCGGCAGTGAGGCAACTGATGGCTGGAGGAAGGACGCCATAAAAAAGACATTAATCAGTTGAATTGATTTGGTTTGTAATAATTTATTTCATTCAATTGACTGGCCTGTTGGTCTAGTGGTTAGTGGCCCTAACTGCTATCTCGGAGGTCGTGAGTTCGATTCCCACCCAGGACAAATGTTTGTGTGATGAGCATGATCATTTGTTCTGTGTCTGGGTGTAATTTATCTATATATCGACGGTGAAGTGCCAATACCTTCTAACTGACATTTTTCGATAAAATTACTTTTAAGTGCTTATATTTTAAATGCGTGTTTCCGCATGCTTCGTAAAATATCCGAAGCGGATATTTAGTTGCAACTGTATCAAATTAATTTGTGGAAACAAACACCTAACTAAACCAACGAGTTAATTTATAGTATTACTTCCTAACAATTTTTGGACAGATAATTTTGACTTCCGACAGTTAGGAGTTATTGGTACTTCACCGTCGATATGTATGTATTTAGAAATATATAAGTATGTTTATCAGTTATTTAGTACCCATAACACAAGCTCTGCTTAGCTTGGGACTAGACGGCGTTGTGTGATAGTTGTGGAATATTATATTAATTATTATATTATATTAATATTATATTGTATTAATAATTCCATAATATCGACACACGTATGTTAAAGTAGCGAATATACGTAATTACAAATTTCACAGGAGAGCAAAAACTTGTATTTCTTATTAAAAAGAAAGCGGTTTATTAACGCGGCCCATTTAAAAAAATAAGAAAAAGGAGTTTTTTTTTTAACTATTTTTACCATACAGGTGACGATAATATGTATGAAGGCGACAACGATAAATTAGTAGTACAATCATCATCGGTAAGGTTTTCTAGTAGAAGATTCATGGCGCTAAATTAAAATAACAATTCACTTTTATTTTACGATAGATATAATTTGGTAATTACAGACTTAGGAGTATCGTAATCAGAGAGAACCAGTAATTTTTTTAGGAGCGTCCGAACTACTCGACGGACTGCTCATGACTGACATTCGTAAACGTCGCCCCTCCAATCGATTTTACTCACGTGTTACCTACAACGTCACAACGTTTCCCCCCATTCGGGTACTAAGGAATCTATTGAGTGTCTTATTATAGCTAAATTGTCATAATTGCCGATATGTACGTAATTGGTAAATGAGTCGGTTAAATCAAATACTAATAGGACTTTCTCTGCAGACTAGATTTAGGAAATCGTAACTCAGAAGTTGTAGAGATTATGCGTCTTCTATAAAAAAAAATTACAATACTACCCGTATTGTAGAATCCAATTTCCAATGTTTAGTTGTAGTAAAAAAATAAAAAATAAATAAATAACGTGTTTCGACAATATGGAAATAGAGATGCGGGATTGGTGCTGTGTGTTTAAAGTATGTTGATTCTAGTTATTAAGATATTGTAGGATTTGTTAATGGCATATTAGCACCTTTTTTTTTCGCAATTTGGTTTAGTTTCAAATTCAATCTTATAAAAGTTTTTGGGTCGATATCAAACTTTCCCGACTCTTTGAGAATCTTTTTGATAGTTTCATAAGGACATCTTTTTTTGTTTCAGCTTTGATCTTAAGAACATGTGTATTGTTGAAAATTTTATAATTACATATTAAGTACTACCAGAAAGCACTGGGATTTCTTACAATACTTTCATGAAACCTATATTTTGTACATGAAAACTAATACTATTTTTGAGGTGAAAAATCATCCGATGACTCCTGCCGCTTTTTTGTGGTACGGGAGGGAGTGTCGGACTTCTAAAACCCACCTGTGTCCTTCAGTTACCTTTTACGTTCTAGAGCCACGATCACTCTTACCTTCACTACACCTTTTAACTGCCAAACACTCGCGTTTGTTCCGCCAGGGTCGCACATTCAACATTGACCAAATGCTCCATCTCGTCAGCTCTTCTGTCACCTATAGGAATTGAAGAATTCAACGAGATGGAGTACCCAGTCGCAAACATGCTACTCTGGCGAATAGGACACGGAAACACTTGTCGGACCAATTCAAAGCAAGCGTTTAAAGGATTAAACATTCCCACAGCCCATGAAAACTCACCGTAGGAGCAGGCTTGGGTATGCCATAATAACGGCGGTAAGACTCTTCTTTGAAGCGTGGCTGGAAAGACCTCACGGCGTTCTTTACTTTCCGCATGACGCAGGTGCTCACCGGACATGGTAAGTTCGGGAGGTTCCTGCACCGGATTCCTGCGGAAGAAACGCCCGAGTGTGACCATTGTGTGGACCACCCGGAGGACATAGTGGAGCACACGGTGGAGGTGTGCTCCGCCTAGGCAGAGCAATGCCGTGTCCTCATGGGGGCGATTGGCGGCGGCGATCTCTCGCGCCGAACCTTAGTACAGGCCATGGTCCGGAGCGAGAAGGAGTGGCAGGCGGTCGTTTCCTTCTACGAAGCAGTAATGCTAGCAACGGAGGCGGCCGCACGCGTGAGGCAACGGTCCTCACGCCCCAACCGCCGCCGGGATTCCGATCCCGATTTTCGGCCAACGTAGGCGCGGGCTTGCGCACGGCGAGCAATGGGTAGCTCGCCGTCCGACCGTCCAGTAGCCGTCCGCACCGAGCCCAAGTCGTCGATGGCGCATAGTGTTCCACGCGCGCCTCAAGGAGATGTCAGAAACCGTAGAGGCCCAGCAGGGTCGAAGCCTACTGGGGCCCTGGAACAATGGCAAAGAAAGAACAGGGGTGGTTTTTAGTCAGTAAAAGTGTGAAACGCCCTCTCGCTCCGCCCAAGAGCGGGGAAGGTCACTAGATGATTTTACCACCCGAAAAAAAAAGCCCATGAAAACAAATTGATACTAATCTCAACAACATAATATTTATGTGGCACAAGGCTAGTACCAAATCCAAAAAATAAAAGGTAATTATAAAACATCATAACTTCATAACAACACGCTCCTTGACACAGTAGCTCGGAACGTCTGAAAATATAATGCCATAATCATGAAAATTGTCTTCAATTACTTACGATTGAACCGTCTCGAAACCTTGGACATAATTGATGAGGAAAGGTTATTTTCTATAAGAAAAATATGAAATTCGATGTTGATTATGATAGATTGTCTTGGAATATGGATTATAATGGGTGATTCATTCGGAGTTACTTTTTCCAAAACTAAAAAAAAAATATGAATAAAACAAATTTATCGGGTAATCTTTATTATAATACAAAAGAACCATTCCTTACATTTACTTTTTAAAGATTATTTCTTTCAAATGTTGTCCGTAACTGCGATTAAGGTGGTCCATTCTGGACCACCTTAATCATTCGAATGAATCACCCATTAGTTACTGAAAAACTTTAATGGAAAAAGTATAGAACCACGGTTTGAAAACACAGCGTATGTTTTTCTTCGCCCTTGAAAGTTACTTGTTACAAAACCTATGAACTCAACCTCAATAGGGGGTAGTTTAAAAAAAGAATAGGGAATAGGTCTGCGTAGACCTATTTCCCTAACATTTTTTTAAATTGAATATTATAGAATTAAAAACTCGTCGTTATATATGGGAGTGTCTCATAGGTGAGAAGTACCCAGCGGCAGTTAGTATTAGTATAAATTAAGAAGGTCCTTTCCTTTTTGACTCGCCTATCGTCAACATGGTTCGATGAAAGATGAAGTAACAAGCTTTTAAACCATGCAGTTTAAAAGCTTGTTACTTCATCTAACGCAATCCAACGCGATGTTTGACGAGATAACGCCTGAAAACTCTGTCAGCATTCGGTAATTTCGTGATTTACTCGAATATTTCTTCATCAAAACTTGTTCCAGGAAATACGTGTATTTTTTTAAACCCTAAAGTTTTTGAAAAAAAATTGTTGTTCTTCAGAATCTTGACTAAATTTGCAAGGCTTCTATTGTTATACTTTTTGACTTTTTTAATTTTTGTGTAAATTATAAAGTCTCAAAGTTCATGCAAAATAGCAGATTTTCAGAGGTCTTTACTGGATTAGTTTTACACAAATTTATAAATTGATTTCAATAGAAGCTTAGACAATATCCACAAGATACTGTGTTTCTAAAATATCTAATGAAAAATGTGTAATAACGTCATAATTACGTAAGAGCGGTTGTATGAAAAACAGTGAAAATGTATGCCGAGTTGGATGCTCTTAAATGTTAATTCGCAAGTCTGTTGGAAAACATCGTTCAATATGCGTGAGCATTTATCAAAGCATTCTCAGCTCCATAATGCTTTCGCTGTCGGCTCGAACGCTAGTCTCACCTCGACTGCAACGACAAATTCAAAGATGAGCAGTGCCTTGCTCTCTCTTTCCTCAGCTTTCTTATGAACTGTATATTCTGTAATCGCATCTCAAATTGCATAAAACACAGGTCCATCGACCCTCCATAAAGTACTTAACATCATAACATGAAATTACCAACATCAACTACACTGATTGTTTCAATTGCTTGCATCGGGATCAATGATCATAAATCGCTGGAAACCTTAACGACACATTGTGTCCCATTGTCAGTTGTGTGACCGGTATTGCAGTATGGGCGCGCCTTGCCGCCCGATAAATGGAATGCGGCTGTTTTTTTATTGGCTATCTTGTTTATATAATGGAGGCTAGAGATTGGGAGAATGTTCGCTGGAAATCTAGTATAGCACAGTGCTTGATTTTGATCAAAACGTTAACTTTTGTAAAACACCACCTGCAAGGAACAACATTGAAATTTAGTTTTGAGGCAATTTTGAGTTACATTAAGACTGCGATCCCACCTGATGGTAAGTAGTGATGCAATCTGTAATGGTGAGGCGCACTAGTTTATAAAGAGCCTATTCACTCTAGCTTTGAATACACCTAAATTATAATCGATCGGGAAGACCGCAGCAGGCAAATTGTTCCAGTTCCTCGAAGACTAAAAAAATATCCGAATAAAAATTGCCTAAAACTGAGTTACAATATTATGCAAGTGTCGAAATTATGATTAGTGTCTTACGTTTAAACCTGTTCAACGTATTTTCTCCGTTTAATATTCATGATTTATGAATATAAATAATTATTATCTAACAGAGAGGTTTAAAACTTAACTAAAAATAGTTTTTATGAGATAACACCGAGTTACATAGCCAATTAAATACTGTTAAGCAGTCTGCAGATTCTAAATATGTCTCATCCATTCAGATGTGAATAATTACGGTAGCAGTACTTCATCACCCTCATCTATCCTTCTAACGGGTAGAAAATTTCGAATTGGGAACCTGCTAACCAGTGTTTGAACACTTGAATATTTTTTATAAATAAGGCCCATGATGTTTTATGCGCTATAAAATATTGGTCATTTGAAAGTCAGACGACTAATCACATTTTGTCAAAGTTTGTAACGTATGGTTTTCTGCTCTATTCCAGGTTACCTGACACGGGGCAGCCTCCAGTGCTCATATCGCTAGCAGACAACGCCAAATTGGAATTGAGGCATCCAGACGAACTACTGTTCGTCAACGACTCGGAGGAACACAACGACACCAAGATCTTCTCTATCATTGACGGCGAGGCCGTTGAAGATGACGCAGAAAAACCACCGGAAGACGTGGAGAAGGAAAGTACAGAGCCACGGCTCGTCGTCAAAGCCAAGCCCATGCACGAGACCAGGCAAGTAGAGGAAGCGTTTCAAACGCCCACGGTGGACATCGAAGCCAGCATAGAATCTCAAGTTGATGAACCAAAAGAACAAGAAACAGAAAACATTCCAGTCAAACCAGAAACTCCCCAGGAGGATATCCCCTCGTTCTCAGAGTGGGCACAAAAACAGCTGGCCGAAGCCGAGAAAAAAGACACAGTATTGAACCACTCGAGTCAACCTAGTCATAGTAATACGAACTTTAGTAGTAAAAGCACGAAACGATCGAAGAACTACGCTTCGCTCGCGTGCGGCGCCAAAATCGTCGCCGTCAACCCCGAGGCGGGCTCGGCCAGCTCCATCCTGTCGCCCAACAGAGACGAGTATATGCTCAACACGTGCACCAGCCGCATCTGGTTCGTCGTCGAGCTCTGCGAAGCTGTACAAGCGCAGAAAATTGAAATAGCTAATTTCGAGCTATTCTCATCAACTCCCAAAGATATCGCTGTTTATTTCAGCGACCGGTTCCCCACCAGGGACTGGGCCAGCGTCGGACAGTTCACGGCGCAAGACATGAGAGACGTGCAAAGTTTCGATCTGTATCCGCATTTATTTGGAAAATTTATCAAAGTCGAGATGCTATCTCACCACGGGTCCGAGCACTACTGCCCGGTATCCCTATTTAAAGTGTACGGCACATCAGAATTCGAAGTATTAGAAAAGGAGAACTCGCAGCATCCCGCTCATATTGACGAGGATGAGGATGATGAGATAATAGACGTGCCAGACATACCGGCTGCCGAGACAGAGCCTTCCAAGAACCTGTTTGGTTCTGCGAGAGATGCTGTTATGTCTATCATGAAGAAGGCGGCACAAGCGCTGGTGAAAACTGAAGTTCCTAAAAACGTATCCTCCGAACACAACGATACGTCGACAGACAAAACGTACAAACGGTGTTGTTCGCCCAGCCATATTATAGTGTGTGATAATTGCAGTGAGACGCTTTACAATGAAGTGTATGAACTAATTAGTTGTAGCTCGGACAAGTTAGTGAGTTTAGTGCGTCAGGTGTTCCTCCGCGAGACTTTGAAGTGTACCGGCATTTGCCAGCCGTACGGACTAGATTTTAAAAGTACAAAGACAATAGAATTTAGTGATGAACGCGTCGCTTATATGAATGCTTTGTTCCCTCGAAAATATTTAGCCGCCCTCTGTAATATCTTAGCTATTAAAGAAAAGAAAGTGGTTTTGAACACGAGTTTTGAAACAGAACTGAATGTTACCATGAATGTAACTGTTGATGAGTCGCCGCAAACTGTAAATAGTGAGACGAGTTCAGAATTAGAAATCAAGTTAGTTCCAGACAAAAATACGGCTTCTGATGACGAGAAAGCGAATGAAACATCTCAATCAGAAGAGAGAACAACGCCAGAAGCTCTAACTGAAGGCACTACTGTTCCGGTAGAGTTGCCGAAAGAGCAACATGAGACAGTTGTAGAAAAGATCGAAGAAACGCCCTCGATTGAGGAGAAACCAGTACAAGAAGTACTAGAAGTAGTACCAGAAATCGATAAGGTTACTGAAGTTGTAATAGATGAAAATAAAGATGTCGTTCAGAAGACTGAACCTAAAAATGGTAAAACAGAAGTGAACACAGAGAAATTAAAAGAAAACAACGTTGTTGAAGAAGTTACTGATCCGATAATCATGGATAGTGAGAACTTCTTGACGGACTTCGACCAGATGGCGGTCGACCCGACGCCGGCCGGGGTGCACTCGCAAAATCAAAACCAAGGATCGACGACGCTGCAGAAGGAGTCTGTGTTTCTGCGGCTTTCTAACAGAGTGAAGGTATGTAAAATCTATGTTCAGGGTCACCAGTTTAAAGGTATGCGAAACAGAGTGTTAAGTCCCATAAATTTCCCTTGAAAGTGAGGTTCTTCCAACCAGACGGATATTGCGTCTGGTCCAGGCAACTACTCGATAGTTGGTTTCTGACTATTGTATATGTTCTAATCGCGTGGAGAACTATTGATACCATAAATACCGCTACACAATGTTCTAAAGTCATCATTCTTTTAACGTTATCCCGATATACATATTTGGGGCCACAGCGACATGGCTTCTTTTTCCATACAGTAGTGTTGTTACCATAGGAGTAGTCTGTCCCTATCGAGCTATATCATAATTCATCCAGTTCTTTCGTTTCTCTGGTCTAATTTGTATATTCAAAACTTCCTCACGACAGTATGTTCTCATTCAACCTTTCCCTCCTCGAGTCGTATTCCTCATTACTGAGGGTCGTGAAGTTCCCGCTGGATTAGTTTTTGCTGATAGTATTTCGCCATCTGTGACGGTTCTTAGCCATTCAACCTTTACTGTATTAATAATATTATAAAGCTAAGTTTGTTTGATTTCGCTAATCTCATGAACTACTACTGGTTCGAAATGAATAATTATTTTAGTGTTGGATAGTCCATTTTTCAAGGAAGGCTATATGTAGCTATATAACATCACGAAAGCAGTGACCAAAGACGCGGTTGAAACCGTGGGAGACAGCTAGTCTTATATGTATACTCACACTAACATTCGCATTTGCATCCATTCGCGTAACACCAGACATCACACAACACGTTTTCTAAAATATATTACAGTTGACTCGCGTTTGTAGAGTAGTGCCACCGACCCCTCGTAGTCCAGAACTTTTTGTAAAAGGAATACTTTGCTATCCAACAAATTACATACATACTTATAAAATGATCCTTTGAAATCCAATGTGCTACGTAAATTACGATATAAGTCTTAGTTATACAACATACATTTAAAATTGACGCAAACACTGTAATAACACTTGCAGAAAAAATAACAATATTTATTTCAAGGTCAGTTGATAGTTTATACAACCCATTGTTATGCAAAAAGTTGGGTAAAAACATAACAAATGCCATACAGAATAAAATCAGCTTGTAAACTAAACACTAACATAGCGAGACAGTGATAAACAACGAGAAAGGCATGTAGGTATGTCTGCAGTATCGTTTCATTACATAGCAAACCTATTCCAATGAACTAAATTGAAATTCTTGCCTAGTGACCTCTATTTATATTATTTTTATAATTATTTGTCTTAACATTTATCTATTCTCAATTCCAGACGCTGGAGCGCAACATGTCTCTTTCGGGACAATACTTGGAGGAGTTGAGCAGACGCTACAAGAAGCAAGTTGAAGAAATGCAGAAAACCTTCGAAAAAACAGTGCAGCAGATGACAGAAGAACGACGGAAGAGCAACGACAGGGAACAGAAATACCTCGAACAGATGACCAGTCTGCAAGAACAGCTCGGCCAGATGGCCGCCGCCATGCACATCCTCATGGACGAACGAGACAGCTGGTTCGGCAACATCAACTTCTTCAAATTCGTCGTGTTTCAGTCAATTATCTTTGCCGTAGCCTTCTACTTATTCTCCAGAAGACGGAAAGCAGAACCAGTTATCATACCAATCATGAAAAAGACCAAAAAGAAACAAGACAAGTTTAGGAGGAAATCCGTCGAAGGCGTCAGTGGACACGAGACCCCTTCGGCGAAGAAGCGACGCCCCAGTGAAGAAGCATTGCAGATAGCAAGGCTGTCCGCTGAAGAAATGAGCAGAGAAGAAGACGATGGAGAATGGCAGGTGGCGCGCAAGAATAGAAGAAGAAAAACATCCATAATACACAGAACAGGGGAGGTGGAACCCAAAGAATGGATCCGACCAGACGGTATAGGGAAACTCCAAGACAATCCCATAGCTTTGGACGAGGAAGAATACTTCGCGCCAGTGTCAGAACCGAAGGAGTTCAGCGAAATCGAGCCGAGTCCGCCGAAGCAGGAGTTACCAAAAACGAACGGCTCGTTCTTCAACAACTTGAAGTCGAAAACGATGAAGACGCGGCGGTTGTCGTCACCAGCCTTCCTGAGGACACTGAGCAGGCAAAGTAGCAGGAGTACTCCGAGTCCTGTGGTTAGAACGTTAGAGCCTATCTTCAACGGGAATATGAACAAGAAAGCTGCCTCAGAGTCCCCTACGGGTAGCTTGTGGTCCGAATCCACAGAAATATCACAGAACGGACAGCAGGAAAACGAAAACAGTGGTAACAAAAAGAAGAAAAGTCTTAAGAACATTCTCAAGAAAGTGTTTTGAAGGACATTTAATTAATTTAACAGTGTCGTGTATTCCGCTTAATGTATTAAGCGCGTCGCTATTGTAATTTATTTCATTGCGAATATTAATGTTTAAATTATTGTATATTTGTTGTTAGTAGACCTCATAGGTGCCAATTGTGATAAATTAGGGAGCCTAATTGTTAGCGTGTTAAATTTTAATTTTATGCGATGATGTCTGCTTGTGGATGTATTGAATGGCGACAATAATGCGAAATTGGTAAGAAGAGTGCTAGTCTCGAGTGGGGAGCGATCGGTAAACAAAGAAACGGCATTAAATGCATTAATTTTATTCTGTGGTTTCATTTTACAAAACGAAATATTAGGCTAAAGACATATTGATACAGAGTCGAAGCAAAAATCTTATTTACACGTTCTAATGAACGCATTGTCGCATTCGTATTTTTATCCCGAGTTAGGGGTCAATAAGCTACTTAAAATTTTATATTTTCGCTTCGACTCTGCGTCAGTGCCTTGGCCTTTATACCTATCACAGAAAAACATGCTCATAATAGTGACACTATTCTTTTACCAGTAAAGTTCCAATTGCGGCAATTTTATAAATTCTTTATATAAAAAAACTAATATTTTCAACTGCATAAGTGGTTCCTCTCTGATAGAATTGTTTTATTATTCGTTAATTGTAACAAAGTTCCTACACTAATATTATCGACTACGATATTTACAAACAATACAATATTTAGACCTAAAGCAGATACAGTAGTAACAAAAATATTATTTGATCTATGAATCTATATTGAAAACAATTTCAGGATATCCTGATCTATTATATTCATAAAGCATTATTGCAGAAGATAGTCATTAGGCTGATGGTAAAAATATAAAAATAGTCCTAAAATCTTGTTGAACATAATGTAATAAAAACTTTTATAATGTAGTCTTATATGAAAGAGACAAAATATTACTCGTTCTAGCTAATCTATACGTATACAACATGTAACTGGAATAACACCCATAAATATTATTAGTTATCCTAATCGCCTCGGTATTGTTTTACACGCGCACACGTCGTCGTGTTAGGGACGTGATAAAGATTTATCAAAAAAGGTAAATAAAAAAAACCTATTTTAAAAATTTGAAATTGGTTCCGTAGTCGATTCCAAATATACCTACTAGTTTCAGGATCATACGAATGACGTCCACTGTTGAACGACGGCCTACCCGCGCGTGCCGCCACTATGAAACCATCGGATCACTGCGGTTCTGTGCGTCTCGCGTCCACCAGATCTCCGCGGTCCTGTGCGTGTCGCATCCACCGGATCCCCTCGGTCCTGTGCGTCTCGCATCAACCGGATCTCCGTGGTCCTATGCGTCTCGCATTTATCGGATACCCGCAGTCCTGCGCGTCTCGCATCCACCGGATCCCCGCGGTTCTGTGCGTCTCGCATCCACCGGATCTCCGCGGTCCTGTGCGTCTCGCAGCCACCTGATCTCCGCGGTCCTGTGCGTCTCGCATCCACCGGATCTCCGCGGTCCTGTGCGTCTCGCATCTACCGGATCCCCGCGCCCCTCACCAGCTGCTCGCTCCACCTTGTGGTCGGGCGCGCCAACGCTGCGTGCACCAGTACGCGATCGACACTCCAGAACATTTCGGCCCAACGGCCATCTGTTCTATGTTTCAGGACGTGCGTTTATTATGTTACATGTTGTATAGTCAAATTAAATACCTATTCTTAGTTTTAATCTTATCTAATAACATCTTAACCTACGATATAATAGTAACGGATTGCAAGAAATCCTTAATATCTACACATTTAACGTCAACCAGTTTCTTTTGCCGCGCGGCGCTGTTTAATTCTTTAATGGCATTCTCAAAGTCATCATTACTATATTTTTTATTACTATTACTTGCGAACACTATCTCGTTGACTTCTTCATATAGTTTGACTGAAGTTAAATGCTTGAAATGGCGCTTGAGGATGTCCATTATTGATTGTTGGAGTTCTATGTCGCGGCAGACTAAGTTGAGGATGAATTGACCTAAAAAAAAGGAATGTAAGTATTAATATAAAAATAATGGATGGAGGATGAACGAAATGGCGACAGGTCACGGGAACAATTTGTGACCCGCGGATGACCCTCAACAAGTTGAAGGGAATACTGTATGGATCAGAATGTTGGGCTGGCATTGAAATGAAAACTATACCAAATGATTTTATACGATATGAGACGCACTTATAGGGTATTCGGTGATAGCACCAAACAGTACTATTTATACGAAGATGAAAAAGAGCAGAGCCCAAGAGGAGGGTAGGTAGGTACTTAATATTTTTCGTCTGCAATTTTATAGAAAGAATTCTCACCATCTGCCGTCAGTATATTCTTAACTTCGTCAAGCACTTGGTTGTCGAGGAACTGCTTGGGCGGACAAGACAGACCCACCGTCCGGTCCTTGCTGTCCATGTCGAACATGATTGCTTCGTAGTGGTTACCTGGAAGATGGACATAAGAACAAATAATAAAACCATGTAAATTGGTGGTACAATATAATATTATATAATTATAATATTATTATTATTATGTCGCAAACACTCTAGTTGAGAAACTCTAGCGACAACACAAGCCCCGGTTGGAGGGAATACCTAGACGTACCAGTAACTTACATCATCATCATCATCATCATTCATCATTTCAGCCGAAAGACGTCCACTGTTGGACATAGGCCTCCCCGCGCGCGACGCCACAACGACCGATCCTGTGCGTCTCGCATCCACCGCACTCCCACGACTCTCACCAGGTCGTCGGTCCACCTTGTGGGAGGCCTTCCAACGCTGCGTTTTCCGGTGCGCGGTCGCCACTCTAGAACCTTTCGGCCCCATCGACCATCCTTACTACGAGCAATGTGCCCTGCCCACTGCCACTTCAGTTTGGCGATTCTTCGGGCTATGTCGGCGACCTTGTAACTTACATTGTTAATTAGAAAATATATGAAACTTCCACGATATCGTATCATTATCGTTATCGCTTAATGTAAAAACAACCAATCTCATCTGCAGTGAACAGATTCAACATGAATTATTTGCTATCATCCTGATCCCTAATCCATAAACCAGAATCCCCCAACGCATCTGTCTGTCTGTCCGTTCGCGATAAACTCAAAAATTACTGAACGGATTCTTAAACGGTACACTTATAAACAGAGTGATTTATGAGAAAGATATAGATTTATAATACATGCATATTACAGTACAGAAAAGCTGAAAATATCAAAGATTTGTAACACCAAGGCCAAAATGGGGGCGGATCGCTAGTTTAAAGACAAAAATACCTAAACCAACCTTTCATAACCTCATCCTTTAAGAAATCCAGTCCATCTTTGATCTGAACTTCCAGTTTATCATCAGTTTGCAGTTCAAAATGGTTCTTAGCGACCTCTAGCATGGCGGCGTCAAGGTCAACGGCCGTGACCTTGAGGTTGTCGTAGCATTTTCTCAGAAACATGCAGAGGCTGCCTCCTCCTAAACCCAGGACGGCTACGTTGGTTGATTGTGTCCTGGATAGCTGGACTCCAACGCACATGAAGGAATGGTAAAGAGAAATGTGGCCGAAGTCTACTACAAGCTTGGTTTTGTTTTTCCTTTTTACTGAAAAAAGAGAAAAAGGGTAAGTTTTAGTTAAATCTTCAATATGTACATGTATTAGTTTACATGGCGACCCACGTGTGCGATTTAATGCGATTGCGAAGCGATCCGGCGGCTTTGTCCTACGTGCTGCGTTTATAACTACCCACCGCATCGCAATTGTTCATACGAAAATATCAAACCAACTGATCACGTCCGCTACGCTTCGCTCATCGCAGAACTACACCCACGTAAGGTTGTTCACGTAGGCCAAGTTCAGTGCCAAGGATCCAGCATATGGGTCGCACAACAATTGAAAAACAAAATCTAAGTATGCTAAGCATACCGAGATTAGGACTCGCTAGTCATGTTCTGTATTGGGCATAAAAACAAGTCAACATTATGGAGGCGAGTTGTGGGTTCACAAACAAATTATTGCATTTTCTTGGCACCAAAAGTACTTACCATGTGGGATCGCAGTCAAATACTAATTTATATAAATTAAAAAAAAGTGTCAGACTTGATTCTTGTTTGCAGAATTGTTCGAAAGTGTTTTAATTTTCATTAAAATCGGATGCAGGACTGCTTTGAGTGTTTTTCAATTCTCATAGATTGGACGTGTCTAAGGGCCGATTCACACCGGAATGATAGCGACACGAATGGCCGCTAGCGGCCCCTGACTAGCCGAGCGCCCTTATTGAACCTTCTAGCGATACCGGTCTTTTAAGGACATATCTGAAGTTTAAAATTATTTCACACTGAAAGTGCTCGCCGCGTCGCTACCAGCCGCTGCCATTTCGGTATAAATCGGCCCAGAAGATTAATTTCATACGCAACACAAGACTCAAAACACGGAAGAAAAAAAAGAACACAGAATTCTTTACCAGTCTTCAACTTAGCCTCAGACTGCACGAGGAACTGGTTGTCGAGGAAGACGAGGCGGCGATGCGTAGCGCCCTCCACGTCTACGTCCTCCACCACGAACTTGCCCGAAAACTGCGACGAGCCTTCGAACACCTTCACTCTACGACCCACATCACTGCCCAGCGAGAGGAATGGGATCTGGAACCGTAAAATGGATTTTGATAAATATATAATACGGCCGTTCTAACTTGGCGCCCGTGAACATAGGCTTTGCGAACCTTAGCGCATGTACAGTCGTAAAAAAAACTGTTATTGACGTTATTTTTTTAAAACCTAAATACGAATAAAATTTTACTAATGCAGGGACCAAGTACAAATAAAATAAATATTAAAACACTTTGAGACAGAAAGCTACAAAAATAACTTATGAATTAAAGAAACAAACCTAACACTACACTAAAAACTTAACAATGTATTAATAAAAACCAACGAAAACTTTTGTCACCGCCTGTGCTCAAAACAGAGACAGCGACACGAACACGACACCAACGCTAACGTGTGAGTGAGACACATTACCGCGTCCCGAGCATTGCCGATTATGCACGAAGTTTTACGGAGTAAAGAAAAAGGGATGTCCATTATGCGTGTCTGAGGGTGTTGTTTAATCGATTATTTTTCAAATCGATTGAAATCTAATTATAAAAATATATTTTATTAAATTTTATAAGGAGGTTTAAAATATTCTCAAACAGTCGTTATTGTAATAGTCGTTTATAATTAACTGATATTTAACGAAATCATATCTTTCAACTAAGAAAATATAATATTATTAGTTTTTTATTATTAAAGTCGAAATCTCGTTTACTAACGACAACATTTACTATGTTTGTAAATCTATTTCGTTCAATATGGCATATAAACAAAAATCAATAAATTCCAAATCGATAAAAATCGATTGCGATATATTTGATTGAATAAAGGGTTGATTGTGTTTACATAGAGTCAATCTCTAGCTTACACCTCCGCCCCGCGCACGTCGCCTCATGCCACCATTTTGTTCCTAAAAAACGTTCGTGCGCAGCCTTCTGCGCAAACTTCAGGGCCGCCAAATTAAAACGGCCGTATTATAATTATATAATGATTTTTTTCTGGCAACACTGCACAAGTGATGTGTCAAAGAACAATGGCGAGGAAATTGTTGATGACATTATTAAGTGTCTACTTGTGTCGTCATGATATATACCGGCGATATAATGTACTAAGTTTTATCAAATCAAGAAAATGGCCAGTCTGAGATTCGCAAATAAATCGTCGTAAATGGAAACTGAATTGAATAGATTTTTTACGATAATAAATAATCCTGGCTTAGTTCTTTTTTTTTGCTGGCTTTTCTTCATGACTTTTGGCTAAACTGAACTTTTAATGTTGCTACTAATATAAATCTTGGTCAATTAACATAATATGCTTCGCTTTACGTATTACATTAATATACTTAGGAAATACATTTCCACGTTAGATAATAAACTTAAAAATAACTGTTTACGCTTAGAATATAGTAGTTATAATGACACATAAGACATCAAGTATAGCAATATCACCAGAAAAAAAGCATGGTATTAAGACATTTTTAACTGTCATTAAGCCTATTGAATTATAAAAAAAATACGACATTATGACATGACATCTTGTCGTTCGTTCAAAAATGCGATTATTATCCTATGAAATTGTAGTTTTTTAAAACGGGTTACAGCGTGTTATATCTTTGGATTGACTTGAAATTATAAGTTCAAATAAACTTTATATTAAAACTACGTTAGTCGTTTTTCGAAATTAGGTATTTACTGGTTTCTTTGTGTTTTGTATTTTCTGTAATATTGCAGTACTTGTAACCACTTTTGTATGAAATCTACGAAAACTCTCATTATTTATTTTGTAATATGAGTTCTACCGTGGAAACAATGTGTCTCAAGCGGTATGCAATATTAATTATGTATTACCTGTCCCGCCAATCCATACGGTATAAGCATCTTGGCGGCGTGCGCTAGCTCTTCTTTGACAGCGTCTAAGGACTCAAATTCGTGTCCCCTCCGCAGCACCGCGACCACCAGTCGGCCGAAGCGAGCCGAGTCTTGCAGCTGACGACGACCAGCTGGAGTGCCGAATAACCACTCCGACTCCCTGGAACATTCGGGAAGAGATGACTTGAAGATTTCATTTATTTATCAACTGCTACTCTGTTTGACATTATTATTTTGATCCTTTAGTCTTATTTTAATATAAATATATATATATATTATAATTTTTTTTTTAATTGTAAAGAATTTCCAAAAGTTATGCATGGCCAATGTGATAGCAAAATATGCAATCTGTTATAAAAAAACACCTATGTATATAATAAATGATTACTCTCCAACTTATTTGACAAAAGGCTAGGCAGATGAATCAGGAATCAAACCCACGACCCAATACGCCAGAACTAACCACATGGCTTCTTTGCCAATAAAAATTTAAAAGTCATCCTAACGTAGATAAACAAACAACTGCCAATAAAACCCGAAAATACGTAAACGATTATAAAAAAAAACAACGTATGACGTAAATACTGGCTATCACTTCGAGTTCATCGGCGCACGCGCCGGCTTGTTGATCAACACTTCTATTTTTACGCGACTGTGCATCAACAATGTGGGTGTGGTCGGACTGGTATGTTAGTAGGTGCATGCCTGCGTAGATCGTTTGCAAACTGTTGTTAAGAAAGTCTTTTTAAATAATCTAGCAATTCATGGTGGCAGTTTTTTTGATTACCATCTAATATTATAAAGCTGAAGACTTGTTATTCTGATTGAAAGCGCTTTGCTTTTAGTATTAGGATAGCCAATTTTTTTTTTCGGTGGGAAAATCATCTTATGACATTCTCCGCTCTTGGGCGGAGCGGGAGATAGTGTCAGACTTTTACTGACTAAAAACCCACTCCTGTTCGTTCGTTGCCTTTCTTACCAGGACCGAGTCTTCCTTTCAGAATCAGATCCTTGGCCCCAGTAGACTTCGTCCCTGCTGGGCCCCTACAGTTGCTGACATCACCTTGAGGCGCGCGTGGAACAGTACGCGCCGTCGACGACTTGGGCTCGGTCCGGACGGTTACAAGAAGTTCGGACGGCGAGCTACCCATGGCTCGCCATCCACAAGCCCGCGCCTACGGTGGCCATAAATCGGGATCCGGCACCGGCTGTCGAGGACGAGCCCCAGGTACTTCATCGTCGACCCGACGCCGATGTGAACTCCTTCTACCTTTAGATGGGAACGCCGCGCCGAGACGGCGCGCTCCAAGGGCCGTAACGTAGGCTACATAACATCTTTTTTTTTTTGTGGACGAATATCATCTAATGGCTTCTCCTGCACTAGGGAGGAGCTCAAGGGCGTTTTAGACTTTTACTGACTAAAACCACGCCTATTTTCCTTCAGTTACCTTTTCCCCATGACCATAGAAGGCATCGACCTTGCTTGGATCTTACGATTTGCTTCTTCTTCTTCTTTTCGTGTCGATGTACTGTAACTAATTTTTTTCTGACCAGTATTTGGCAACCTCTACGGCTCTGTTATTGGCCTCGTATAGATCCTGAAAACTGCAGGTGGTTGTGCAGGATGGACAGCATAGCAAATGACGCATGTCCTGTGCAGCGGCTCCACTCTGGCACTGTGTTAGAGATGGGTCGAGGAAGCCTCATTTGGCCTTATTGTTTTTACTGCGGCCAATCTGGGTCCGCAGTTCGCAGACCGCAGAGATGTTCTGACGGGGTGATGAAATGTGTAGGAGTTGGGTGCTTCTGCTTCCATAGCGCGCATCTCTCGTCCTCTGCACTGTCTTTTGAAGAGGTCGTAAGTCGCATAAAGCTTTTACGACTCTTTAGACGTGCGGGTATAAGTTGATGTTTATGATGGATGGCGGCCGTCCCGTTCCTGTTTGCTCTTCTCAATGCGGCTGGCTATCTCGCGGCGAACTTCTGGAGGAGTTATACTTATACGGTTTGCTGACATCTCTTTGATGTGCTCGAGAATTTGCGCACATATCAGAATAATTTTTCGCCGCGTCTGTTTATCCGTCAGGCTACGTTTCATCCCGAAATGCGAGGTCGTTTCGGAATAGGTATGACCGCGGTATCAAAGCCGCTGAAACTATCCCAGCACGATCCTAATCTACTGTATTTCACAATTATCATTCTGCGACATTAATTAGTTTTCGCTCCAGCATCTATTTCTGAACAACTATGATATACGACCGACTGCTGGCAGGGACACGGCCGGATTCACATATTATATGAGTAATAGTGCCAGAGATAAGTTGACGACACTTAGCGTTATTTATTAGCATATAATTCAAGTCAGAATTGGAATATAGGTGATGATGTGTGATCTTAAATTGAAACGGGTCAACTAGGTCCTAGTGACAATGACCACGATTGACGGCTTGTTGTGGATTCCAACCCTCGCAGGCGCTTTACTTTACGTAATTTATTTTATCAAGACTGCTCTCAAAAAGGCGAAAGAAAACATCGTGACATGTGACATCTACCAACCCGCACTGGGCCTGCGTGCTGGATTACGGCCCATTCCCTCTCCTGGAGGAGGCCTGAGTCCCTGTAGTGGGCCGATTTTACTGTATAATAGTACAAAAAAAATAGGGCTCTATCCGTACCCGTTACCGATCATATTCGTGTAGTCAAAAGTAAAAAAACTACATCCCAAAATTGTCCACCAAAATTTTTCGTAATTGGTACATTCATTATTGAATCAATCATTCATAACAATTGCTACTAGAAAATACTACGAGCAGTTTTTTTTCTATTTTGATCACCTTTAATTCATTCTAATCAATAGCCTGTACAATATTTCCATAAATTGAGTGACATTTTGGAATATAAACAAACGCTAATAACTTTGCTGTTTATTAATATTATTTATTGAAACTTTACTTAAATAATAACAAGACCTTTAATAATAAATCCTTTATATATTTATACTAACTGACCCGGCAAACGTTGTTTTGCTATGTATATAAAAAAAAATATCTAAAATTGAAAAAAAATAGATGTTGTCCGATTCTCAGACCTACCCAATATGCACACAAAATTTCATGAGAATCGGTCAAGCCGTTTCGGAGGAGTATGGCAACGAAAACTGTGACACGAGAATTTTATTTATTAGATTAATTAAAAATTAGTGGTGTATAAACTGTCCAGATGAAAGGAATCAGAGTTCGTAAATAATTATTGATCTTTGAAAAACTTAATTTAAAGAGTAGCAGAAGACCGACTGTCGGTTTTTAAGTTGCAGGATATTAGGTAAGTTCAGCCAAAGAATACTTATCGGCCTTGCAATGGACGCCGATCCCGCGGATCTACTTTGTGATTACGTAGCATAGCATAGCATAGTCGGCCTTATAATGTTCCCACTGTTGGGACTCAGGCCTCCTCTCTAGGAGAGGGAATGGGCCGTAATCCACCACGCGGGCCCAGTGCGGATTGGTGGATGTCACATGTCTTCGAATTTTTGGTTCTAGGACATGCCGGTTTCCTCACGATGTTTTCCTTCACCGTTTACGTTTCCGTGATTACGTGCTACTATTTAATAAGGAAGACTGATAAGACAGTGAATGAAAGTGTGCATAAAGAGTAGATAAAAACGAGTGAATTTAAACGTTATTTGAATAATATACTCATAGGATAAGATTTTATTGTGTTGTTATTACGTAGGATAAAGACTGATTAGTTCGTATAATCTTCTATTTAGAGTGATAGGATTTACAACATTTCTAATGTTGACTTTTTCATATTTTAATATTTTTGTAGGATAGTTTGATGAGTCCTTAATAGGATGTAATGGCTCTCGCTACGGTAACGTCTCGCGGTACTTAAGGTATGCACAGAAAATGTTTACTTGATTCTGATTAGTTGTGACGTAGAATACGTCGCTACTCGATATCGACGCCGTAAATTTTTTGTACGGCAAATTTTGCAGCGCCTCTAGCGGTCACTTGCAGAACCAAATTTGGTACTATGAGTCATCAAGTACGAAACCTATCGAATAGGAACTCGCTAGCGACTAAAGTTTTTAGTAGTAGAAGCCTATAGAAAATCAAAAACACTCGACACCGTTTAAACAATCAAGTTGTCGCTAGCGAGTCCGTTTGACTCATGGTACGAGTTTAATTGTAATCTATTCGATGCACGTTTATTCGATATCGACTACGGTAAGATGGTGTAGTTCTTCGATAGTAATTCATGGTAAAGGTACTGTTGTAGTGCAATTGAACTTCATTTTATTAGAAAAAATATATCTTGTTATTAGTTGCAAGTTTTCCAAATATAATAAAATAAACTATTTTCCAAGCGTTCCAGTTGGTTATAAAGGTGTGGGAAGACGCAGCTTAAAATTGTCGTAAAACTGGTATAATTTGTCAGAAATAACGCACGTCTACAAATTACTGTTGTATGTTATTTCACCTGTTATAATTAGAGATTTTAAAACAATCTGGAGATGCAAGTTTTAAAGACAAGAAATTCAGAAATGTAGTACATATTATTTTCTATGAAAAATTTCTTTAATGCCAGAAAATAGTTCTAAAATATAAATTAAAATTACTGTCAAAATATTATATAAACTTTTATAGCAAAGAAGTGAAATCGTTTGAAGCAGGTAAGTTGTTTTTTATTGTTGAGAGGTTCGCGCTTGACCGCTATCTCACCTGATGGAAAGCGACGATGCGGTCGACGATGAAGCGCGCAAACCCAGAATTAACCTCTTGACTTAAAGATTCCCGGGTTGTAGCCATTAGGAAACACAGACTACAGCAGGGAATTCCACTCCTTAGCTGTACGCACAATTAATGTATTCTCAAAACGTTTTGTGCGTATAGGTGGGATGTCCACCAAGTACCGGTGGCGCACAAATACGCTACGCGTATTGATGTATGTTATGAATTTCTCAAGGCCACGTTATCTTAAGGTGAGATCATCAAAGACGTATCGCAGGCACCAGTTAATTTTAAATAATAATTGATCAACAACAACACATCATAGGATTTTCAGGAATATAATAAATCTGTAGTTTTTAGTTGTGTTGACGAAATTGATGTAGATAACTTTAATACATTAAAATTGTGTGTAACTTGATATATTACTTAGGCTTTGTTTCATCGCAATCGGTTAACCATATTGAAAGATATACTACATTCATTGATTGTTAGGCGGTACGAAGTTCGCCGGGTCAGCTAGTCTATTCTAATATCTATACATCTATATATAAAAGGAGAAAGAAACTGACTGATATAATATTATCACCGCACAGCAGAAACTACGGGAGTAGGAACGTGAATTTTGCACAAGGTTTCCTTTTATGCCGTAGGCGAGCACTAAGAGAGGATTTTTCTAAATTCACCCAAAGGAGGCCCAAAGTTTGTATGGAGAAACTCATTTTCACGTTGGCGAAAGAGGGAGAAAACTGGACCGATTCTAAAATCTATTTTAACAGTAGAATGTTACTTTATCACTTCAGGCGAAGGTGCTGGCAGGAGCTAGTATTAAAAATTTGAGTAGAATCTTTAGATTTCTTAAGTACTGAGAATAATGACACTATTTCCCAGGTACCCCAACGGGACCGCAATCTTTTCCTATGTATAAGCACAGAATAAGTAATAGTACAAGTGTATAAGCGGGGTACTTACGCGCAATTTCCAACGACATTATGTTTTAGGAGTAAGTACATACAAACCAAATTAATTTGAACGTAGTGTATCATAATATTGCTATTTCTATTCTATACCAATATTGCAAGTCCAAATGTCGAAGTAAAAAAAATAGTCCACCTTGGTTTTAAAATACGGACGGCATACTCATGGGTCTTGACTCTGAGAGCTCGCCTGGCTGGGATGGCATACCGACAAGATTTCTAAAAATCTCTAGAGATGTCACTGTCCCACTTATATCTCAATTAGTTAACCTGTGTTTTGAAACGGGAAAGTTCCCTGCTGCTTTTAAGCGTTCCATAGTCACGCCTGTGCATAAGGGGGGGGACACGAACGATGTCAACAACTACCGTCCGATATCTGTCATATCATGCATGGCAAAAATCTGTGAGAAAATTTTAAACAATAGGCTTATCAGTTACTTGAACAAATATAAGTTATTATCTAAATCACAATTTGGTTTTAGAAGGGGTTTTTCTACTCAAGACGCTGTTAAAGCGTTAACTAGTGATATCGTTGCCAATGTTGATAAGGGGTTAAAATGCCTAGTAGTTTTCCTGGACCTAAAAAAAGCTTTTGACACCGTCTCTGTCCCAATCCTTCTGCGCAGGCTTGAATCGATTGGTATAAGGGGCATGGAGCTTTCTCTCTTCAAAAGTTATTTATCTGATCGAACACAACAGGTTAAACTTGGTAAATCACATTTTAGTGATGAAGAAAGGGTTGAATTCGGGGTGCCACAGGGAAGTGTGCTTGGTCCGACGCTGTTCCTGATTTATATAAATGAGTTGTGTAATATTGGGTGCAGTGGCGGACGAATCTTCTCATATGCTGATGATACTGCAGTAGTATTTGCCGGTGAGTCTTGGACTGCCGTGCAGAAAACTGCTGAATGTGGTCTGAAGGAAATAGCCGGTTGGCTAAACGCAAGTCTTTTATCCCTTAACGTCAGTAAAACAAATTTCATATGCTTTACTCCCAATCAGAGGTCACAGCCAGGTCCAGACTTTGGTGTCGTGATCCATGAGTGTGTTAATCCACCCTACCAGTGTAACTGTAATCGCATCAGTCAAGTTAAATCAATTAAATATTTAGGAATAATAATTGACCAACGGCTGTCTTGGCATGCCCACATTGAAAATACAATGACCAGGATTAGAAAACTAATATGGATCTTCAAAACTTTGCGTCATGTAGTTCCGCCCCAGTTGCTTAACCAAATATATGTCGCACTCGCAAAATCGGTTACAACCTATTGTATACCAGTTTGGGGTGGAGCCACGAAAACCAAATTCTTAGATCTTGAAAGAGCTCAGAGATCTCTTTTAAAAGTTATGTATTTTAAGCCCTTTAGATATTCCACAGACACTCTTTATAAGATCTGTAACCTGCTCTCGGTCAGAAAATTATATATATTAAATACAATTTTAACCCTACATAAATCACTGACATATGATGCTACAAAGTTAGACAGAAGACGTAAAGATATCGTGGCCCACTCACCGAAGGTCAGAACTATGTTTGCCAGACGGCAATATAACATACAGTCAACTTACATATTTAATAAATTGAACCATAAATTAAACATTTACCCCATGTTGCTATATGAATGTAAAAAAGTATTGACTGACTGGTTAAAAACCTTATCATACGATGAAACAGAACTTATTCTAGCCCGAATCTGTTAGCGAAAGTCTCACAATCACCATTCACACTCACAAACACATACACACACCCCCACACACACACACTCATACATTCGCATGCTCAAATTTGTTCCTAATTTTTATTTTTTATTTTAAATTACCTTACCGATGTTTAATTGTTTGTCACAACATTGTAATTTTAGAAACTAAGGGAAGGGCGAGGCAATCCCATCACAAGTATTCTTTAACTTAACGGGGATGCCTCAATTTTTGTGTTGCATGACAATGTAATAAGAAACAATAAAACATTTATTATTATTATTATTATTAAAATATTATTCTCATTTAATTGAAATGTCATTTTCTTTATGATTAATAAAGATCTTTAACCAGAATAAATAAGTACTTTTTCACTTACAGATTAAGAAATAAATTAAGCATAAAAAAATGATTACTAAAATTTTATGCGTTGTTTTTATTTTTGTACAATACCTACCCAAAATTATAGAAAATCACTTAAACTTTAGAACAAAACTTACTGGGTATAAATCCTTTGCTTTAGATTTTTTTTTTATCTGTCACAGTTTTTTTTTTTATTGTAATGTTGCACTATTCGCTGCACGTCCGTTCGTCCAGCGCAGTTAGCAAAAAGTTCACAGAGTGTGATGCGCGTGCCATGCTCCGCCGCGTTTTATACGAGCAGTATTTTTACAACACAAGGTAGACGCTGTGGATGCTCTCATATTATATTAAATTTATTTTTATATACAGGTAGACGTGATACCTAATTATTACGTCACGATAGAATTTCACGTGGAGTCAAATAATCATTAAACTCTGGGCCGTTACCAATGGGCCAGCGCCCAACGGCCCCGATTTGCAAAATGTAGGTCGGGGGTTAAAACCCAGCCAGGCGTATTAGGTACTTTCTGTTTTGTTTTTGCTCTTAAAACGGTGAAGGAAAACATCGCTAGGAAACCAGTATGTCCTAGTACTAAAAAATTCGAAGATAATACATGTGCCATCAAACAACCCGCATTAGGTTGAACTAGTGCCCTCACCAACAAGTGGGTTACCATGACGTTCAAAGTAAGATTGTTACATTCTTATTTCAGTGTGGGTAAGAGACAGAGCTATACAGGTTGTCTAGCGCCATCTCTTACCCACACTGGAAATAAGAATAAAACAATCTTACTTTAAACGTCATGGTAACCCACCAGGACATACGGATTCCCGCGAACCTTTGCGGGAATCCGATAAATACAAGATGGACCGATCGTTGTCGCTAGGGGGAGGAATATGCCCAACAGTGGTCTTTCGGTTGAAATGATGACGATGCTGATAAAACTCTAGGTGCCTTGAATGTCTACTTATGTAGGCTCGGGAATCAAATTCTTGAGATTTTAGAAACCATATAAAGTCTTAGATACCCTTGCCAAGTTACGACCGTTTCGTTTCGATTCTGTTGCGTCGAACGCCTCGAGTAGGCTACGCCTCCGATTCCTTTGTTCTAACGTCATCTTAAAACTCAGTCACGTGGTCAGAACAAAGGACTCGGAGGCGTGGCCTACTCGAGGCATTCGACGCAAGAGAATCGAAACGAAACGGTCGTAACTTGGGAGCAAGAGCTAGTTTTTTAATAAAATCAGCGATTTTAAAAACCTTTGCAACGAAAATCCTTTTTCAGTGGACAAACACATATTCTTTTCACCATAGGTATACAAAAACATCCTCTTTCTCAATAAAATCGTCCGTGGGCGCTGTTTACGCGTTGCTGCTATTTCTGCCAACCATTCAGCAGAGTCACGAACTACCTATGTATGTTGATATACTATCTTATTTTCGGGTTTTTCCTTATTGAAATAAACATACCTGGTAGGTATGTTTACGTTTGTCTACCTACTCTATCTCTCTATTATTTTTTCAGCTGATTATGTGGTTCAATGATTTATGAACAAAATCGACTGTTTACAAATACTATTTGGAATGAAATCATCATGCTCCTCGATGCGCGGCAGCGACCTCTTGCGGCGGGTCCTGGTTCAGCTCATAGTCCGGAGCGAGAGGGAATGGGAGGTAGGTCGCCTCCGAGTGCGAAACAGTAATGCTAGCGAAGGAGAAGGCCGGAAGCGTGAGGGAACAGACATCCTCACGCCCCAGCCGTCGCCAAAGTCGCATTTGGCGTTGGAAGTCACAAGTCAATCCCCGGCTACCACAGGTGGTCTTGTGGACGACAAGCAATGGGTAGCTCGCGGTCCGGCCGTCTGCTAAGGACCGAGTCCAAGGCGTCGACGGCGCGTAATATTTGTTCCTAGCGCGCCCTAAGGAGATTTCAGCAGAACCACAGGACCGATGCTTGCTAGGGCCACAGGTAGGGTTGCCAACCATACCGTATAATAACGTTTCTTACTTTATTTTTTACTTACTACTTTTTTTTATTGCTTTTGTATAAAAATAAAGTATATGAAAATTTTCAATCTTTACTGTGATATGTAAAATGAAAACCTAATATGAATAATTACTGAACTATTAACGATATTACTACGTTGAAACACGAATACGTTCTGTTTTAAATCAAAACAAATAAAGTTGAGTTGGAAATGAGTTGCTTGTTTATTTAAATTGATATTGGGAGTTTAAAGATAGCTCCTAAAAATATAAGGAAAATAAAAAACTGTTAGTATGTGCTAGAAGCACATAAAGTGTCTCCACAAAAAGAAAAAAACAAATAATAAAATTTCGAAAAATACTTTTTTAATCTTTCAAATAATTCTTTTTTCTCTACTTAAAAAAAAAATATATGTTACTAGCGACCCGCCTCGGCTTCGCACGGGTGCAATAATGTAATAAATGAAGAACCGCTCGACCGATTTTGTGCAAACTTCACATAAACCATCTACTAAATAGTCCGAACAAAGCCTAAACATTTGGTTTGGATAGGTGAGCCCGTTCTTGAGTTATAAAATTACAACGAAACGTGGTATTGATTTTTATATAAATATATATGTATTTACTAATGCTGTATCATAAAAAAAATATTTCTTTTTTTATCTAAATTGAAAAAAAAAATTTAGGGGTGGATTACCCTTAACATTTAGGCGGATAAAAATTAGATGTTGTCCGATTCTCAGACCTACCCAATATGCACACATTTCATGAGAATCGGGAAAGCCGTTTCGGAGAAGTTTAACCACAAACACCGCGACACGAGAATTTTATATATTAGATTTCGCTCAAAAAACTTTTGGCAACCCTAGCCACAGGAAATCTCTGAATAGGAAACCTGTGCCCCTAGAACGCAAAGGGCAACTAAAGGACACAGCAGGTATAGTTTCAGTCAGTAAGTGTCTGACACACCCTTGCGCTCCACCTTTTTTCTTCCATTTTATCCTGTCCCACTACGCCCGGTGTGCCAGAGAGAACTCGTATTTGCATCCAGGAGACTACCACAACCATCCACCTTGTGTAAGACCTACCAATCCAACGCTGTATCTTCTGGTACGCGCTTACCTCTCCAGAACCTTTCGGCATCATCAAACGCAAACTTAGAATTTAGCGTGGCACATCTCTATTCGTTCCAAGAGTTAATTATTCGCAAATTGATTCCTAGTGGATATTATGATGTAAAATTGGTGTAGTTTTGTATCTCAAGTGTCTGCGCAACTGGCCAATATGTGGAATCATTGAAATAGGCGCGATCTCGATAAAACGGAGCTGAGAATTTTATTGTAGTTTTGGCTACCCCAGCGAAGTTTGCTGACAAGGCTGACTCGATACATTTGCTGCCAAATACTACAAAAACATTAGAATGTGTTGCACCTGAATTTTAGGCGATACATTGTTAACATAGTGCAGTGTTTTGAAAAATAAGACTTGACTTAAAGGTCAAGATGCCAAGGTCATTAAAACCCCTAAAAAAAATTCGTTACCCACTGCCACTAAGTTTGTTTTTGTTTTTAGGGTTCCGTAGCTCAAAAGGAAAAAACGGAACCCTTATAAGATCACTTTGTTGTCCGTTCGCCTGTCTGTCTGTTTGTCAAGACCTTTCGATCTCCAGAACGCGTGACGGTATTGAATAGAAATTAAAACCATATATAGGTCTGCGGTCCATTGAAGTTGTGAAAAAATTAAACTTCTGAGTTAAAGAAAAAAAAAAGATACGGCTGTTTATGTCGCAAAAATCGAAAATTTGACACTCCTAAGGAAATCAAAATTCATAGGGTACTTCCCGTTGACCTAGAACCCTGAAATTTGGCATGAACCAAGGTCTTATGGCACAAGTATAGGAATAAATTGGAAAACTAAAAATTTGTAGTTACGTCACAAAAAAATTAATACTTTTTTCTATTCGGAAAAATCTTCGAGACTCGATTCGGGAATTGAACTATTTACATAAGTTAGTTTGTTCGGAACCCTCAGGTTGCGAGTCCGACCCACACTTGTTAAGTTTGTTTTTTTTAATTTTGCCCCTTCACTAGGAATCTTACTCCTGGTTCGTGGTTGCGTTCACTCCTTGCGTGAACTCCTATGCTCCTGTGGGTGCGGTAATCAACATATAACGACGTTTCGTGGCGTGGATCTAATGTAGCTCTACAAGTCTAGTTTCCATATAAAATGTATAGAGACCGACCCGCCCAGATCGGCGTGTGTGGCACACGTGTACGCAATGTAGTTCTAGCTTAAAGATTTCCCTTGCGTGCACTATTGTTAT
Organism: Mythimna vitellina; assembly: GCA_949316375.1. Classification (NCBI taxonomy): domain Eukaryota; kingdom Metazoa; phylum Arthropoda; class Insecta; order Lepidoptera; family Noctuidae; genus Mythimna; species Mythimna vitellina. The sequence continues at coordinate 2,885,478 of OX438691.1, read as the reverse complement.
TTTTATTACTATCCCAAATTTCCACACAGCCCAAATGTCTTCTTTTTAATTAAATCAATTTATTTCTTACCTGCCCTGTGGCACAATGAATACTGCATATTTGTTGATAGCCTGCGATCGTTTCTGGTCTACCACATATAGAGTATACCGTGGAGTGTCCTCTCCAGGCTGCATAAGGTCCAAGGATACCTAGGAAAACAACAATAGGTATTACACTCATTTTTGAAAAGTGTCTCAATTAGATTCCATAGTGCTAATAAACTACTAAAAAAAACCCAACATTTTTATACAGTCGCTAAGTACCCTGAAAAAGCATTTAAAATTTACATTTTCAAATTTCGCGCGTATTTAACGGAAATGTAGAAAGCAGTGGACGCCATATTTACTCTGTGGCCGTGACGTCAGTTGGCTGTGTAAACAAATGAGCTCTGTATGGACTATCAGTTGACAGCTGTCACTATATTTTACTCAGCCGAATGACGTAATAACATGGTGGCTAATATTTCAAGGTGATAAAGAACAGATAATGAAAACAGAAAACTTTGAATTGAATTTTAAAGTATATATTGTTTTTTATGAACTAAAATTTGCTGACTGCATTTTACCTAAGCTATCTTAATAATATATTTTTAGATTTTTTCTCATATAGAGTAAAATACCCTATTTTAAGAATGAATATATCCACTATTGATACGGGCGCCGTCAGTTGAGACTGCAAGTGGCTTATTTCAAATTCTATTTTTAATTACTTTTTTTTTTTAAATTATTTATATACACGGTGCTCACATATGAGAAGTGACAAGAAATATGTAACCAAGATCTGTGTAACTCATCATATTATTTGAAAAAGTGTCCATTAAGTTTCTTGCATGTTTCTCTCTTGGAAATTGCAATTTAGCTTGACTTTTTTTTGACTTGCTGCCATTTTGACAAATCAAATGTGCCTATACATGGTCTGTTTGAAGTGGGAAATAATCAAATAACTTCACGAGGGAGTGTCAGACTTTTACTGACTAAAACACTATCAAGTTCCTTTAGTTACCCTTTGCCCACAGCTGCAGTAAGTCATAATAAGTAGGCCAAGTCAAAGGTTGCGGTTTCAAACCGAGCCAGGTGCATTACTCTGTGTAATTTATTCAATTCATCACCACTGTTCTCAAAACAGTGAAACAAAACATTGTGAGGAAACTGGCATGTTGCATGAGCCAAAAATTCAAAGACATTTAACATCCACAAACCCACACTGGGCTTGCGTGTTGGATTATGGCTCATTCCCTCACCTAGTTCCAACAGTGGGTACATTATAAAGCTGATTATGATATGAGGATTCTAATAATCTAAAAAAAATGAAACTGTGTAGCAAAAGAGACTGATTTTTTTTCTTACTTCATTGTCATCATCCAGACTAGTCTTAGCAAGTCCATTAGTGACAAATGCAGTGTCTTGAGCTGACTTCACATAACTTTTCAACTCATCAGGTGACTGGAGCCTTTGCATCTTTTCCCCAGCCATGCAAACTTCTAATATCTGAAAAAGAAATGTGTAGGAATAAGTAAATTTTCTTAGAAAACCTTTAATAAATGTTAGGAGGAAATGCTCATTCTCTGCTATTCTGTCAATCAAAAAATTCTCTGTCTTTGCCTAGTTTTTATGCTATTTCATTTGGTGTATAGCCCATTAAATTTTGGATGGTTAATTATTTCAAAATATTGAAAACTTACCAATTGTGGCATGGCTTTAAATTTAGTAGCAACAACAACAAATACAGGTAATGTAGGTCCATCACTATTCTCAGCATTCCTCTCTTCAGCCTCATGACATCTCACGACTCGGAACATCCAGGACTTATCACAAAACGTCTCCAACAACTTACTAAGAATATGGCTCTGAAGCAAAGATATACAAACAAACCGACCTCCAAGCTTCAAAACTCTTTTGATTTCAGAAAAATATTTGTCTATGGTCTTTTGTGTTTCTTCTGAATCGTCAGGCATTAGAGCATCCAGGGTTCCTTTATCTAAAACTACATTGAATTCTTCATCAGAGAAAGTTGTGTTCAATGCATCCATACAGAGAAATTTCATATTGGTTCTATGAGAATTTATGGAGTTCATTTGCTTGATGGCTACTTCTGAGACGTCGATATTTGTGATGTTCTCATACCCGACATCATAAAGGTCGGCACTGAGGCTTGAGTTACCACAACCTGTTATTAGTATAGAATCCTTTTGTTTTATGTACTTATGTAACTGTCCACAAAGTTCTAAGTATTCGCCATACCTGGAAAAGTTATAATGAATAATAAATACAGTTCTTACCCACAAAAACTATAATTCTAGATGAATTTTACACAAAACATAACCTACCATTCAAATGCTTTGTTACCACGTTTCTTAAAGAATTTATTCCAGTAGTCTTTTTCACTGAACTCCTTGTGGCTTTTAGGTAGCAGATTCATTTTGGTTTTACTAAATTCTTGTGGGAAACAAATACCTTCCTTCACATGGATTTAAAGTTTGTTTTTCTGTCAGTGTCAAACTTATCAAACAAATTATTTTTTTTCCTTCGCCTCGTTTGGGAAGGCTAAAGTCTTAGACCATACCGCCTGTGTAATGAGTACTTTTTGGCAGCAAAATTGAGTCAGCTTTCTTGGCAAACTTCGCTGAAGTGAATACTACAATAAATTCAGCACCGTTCAGTCAACACAGCAATAAAATTCACTGCTCTATTTTACCGAGATCGCACCTGTCTCAATGATTTCACATATTGTCCAGTTGTGCAGCACTTGAGGTATGAGTCTACACTAATTTTACAATATTCAATAAGAATCAGCAATAAATTAAGACTGACTTAAAAGTCCAAATAACCAGGTCATTAAAATGCAAAAAAATAAAATTTTTGACTATGGTTTTTACTCCTAGGGATGTAAGTATATTCTTTTCACATTTTGAAAATCGATTTTCTGAGTTTAGTCTCAAAATGTAAATCGATTCAGAAACATATTCAGTCTATACAAAGATCTATTCATTCATTGTGTTGAGTTTTACTATTTCCAGTATAGTATTTTATTGGTTTAGCTTTAGCTTTTAGATTTAGCTAAAAACTAAAACTTTAAATACGTGCTTGATACCGTGCCGTGGTTTACCAAACCTAATAAAGCAGTTATTATTTTTTATTTTTTATTTACGATCCTATCACACATAATATATTATGTATATTACATTTTATATATTTACCTTAATTGGTCTTGATGACCGAAAACTGTTTGTGTTGGAGCCGAAAGGTTCTGGAATGGCGACTACGTACCGGAAGACGTAGCGGTTGGAAGTCTTCGGTGGACTGATGACTTGGTAACGGTTGCAGGAGTCTGATGGATGCGAGACGCATAGAACCGTTCATTGTGGCAACACTTGGGGGAGTGGTGTCCAGCAGTGAACGTCTTTCGGCTGAAATGACGATGATGATGGTGATGATGATGATGATGATGATGATGATGATGATGATGATGATGATGATGATGATGATGATGATTACGATGAATGAGGTCGATAAAGATGTAAAGAATGTAATGGTTTTGATCAGGGTTGCACAGCTTACTACACTGTAGTCAACTTGCTATTAGGTAAATTATTCATTACGTAATATTATTATAGCTTTCTCAAAATTAATTTAATTTAAGATCCGTTGGAATTAACGTCAACGTCAATTGGAATTAAACCGATATTTTTTAACTCCCTTTTGTATACAACATTCAAAAGTTAAAATGTCGTACGTTAAAAATTTGTAATCATTCTGAAGAAGCTAGCAAGAATTTTCGAGCTTGCTTCGCACGTTTGATTTTTCTTTTGACTGCAAAAGCCGAAAACCCCGACTAGTTTACAGATACACACAGGTTGACAATTAGCCATCGGTGAACTTATTTTAACGTCTTAGTTAATTTTGTGACATAGATAACGAAAAACAAAAACTGTAAACTAAAACAACACTGTTTGTTTTTCGAGATTTTTCCAATATTGTTATTTTTTTATTTGTTGATTATGAAAAGAAGAATGGATCTTTTTTTGTGATATTTCTCCCAAAAAAAAAGGTGGCAACCTTTATTACGATATAGATTAGATTGATCGATTTACTTTTCTAGATAACTATCTCGTTTTTTTTTTTTCGATTTCATTAAAATTGTATCATAAAGAACATCTCTAGAACAGTCAGGTTTATGGAGGAATCGAGTGTGTGTGTGAAATTTGTTGTTGTGTTATTTTTATTAGTTTACGTAAATATTAGGCATTTTTCTAATTTTCCAGTGAAATCACAAATAAAAATGGCTCCTATTTGAGTGAAATGGCGTTTCGGGACTTTAACGAACTGAAGTCTTGGCTGCAAATTCTGGTCATTGATCATCTTGGATAGGAAGAAAAGTATAACATTACCATGGAGAAACAGATACAGGACAAGTGGAAGGCTTTGGCAACGATTAAATCCTTTGATTTAGGTGAGTTTTTAACCAGGAATACCTTTAGCAAGTTGTTTACCTTTCCGTCAGCAATAAAATAGCCTTGAATTTCAACCTATCAGCATACCCGGGGCCCTGGGACGAAGGCAACGAAGGAACAGGAGTGGGTTTTTAGTCAGTAAGAGTCTGACACTATCTCCCGCTCCGCCCAAGAGCGGGGATGTCATTAGGATGATTTTCCCACCCAATAAAAAAAAAAAAAAAAAACCTATCAGCATAAAAACGTATTAATGTTTGTGTTGACGCCACTGTAAAGAGTTGGATTTCATATATTTTTACTTATTTTACCTGATCGGCTTTGTACCTATCTTATTATTCACCTGCCCAGCCAAATGATGAAATCTAGCTAATGGTTGCCTACACTGTTTAGATGTTAAAAAAAATCAAGTGGCACTGGGGTCAATGCCCTTTATGAGGAAATATTTTAGGTATTTCGTATAAAATACCTTTAAGTTCACATTGACCTCATTGGTCCTTCAAAAAGTTCTTATGACTTAGTCTAGTGTTGCCAGGTGAAGTATGTGAAAATTCAGGATGAATGATCAAAGTAATCGAATTTTTTGTATTTAAATCGGGACAGCTGCAATATCATCCACAAAAAAAATAACACTGGAAGTAATCCTGTCAGGGACAGCTAAAATAAATGACCCCAATTCCTTTAAATAAATATTAAAATTAGCACTCCATGTCAGAAAGGCTACGATTACTTTTCACCATTCAAACAGAAGTATAAGACTTATAAGTATAAAGGTTTGATAGTCAAAAGTCATACATAAATGACTATGATGATGTTTTACCCATCAAAACTAGCAATCTAACAGCCCTGCGTTCAAAAATTAGGTTAGAGTTAACTCAAATGACATCATTAGGTTAGATACTCTATGCTCGCATTTTTGAATGCGAATGTAGAGTTCAACTGTCAATGGCAAGCAACTGTCATTTCTGCCATTTACAACCTACCCTGCTCGGAGTTAGAGTTAGTTGGGTTAACTCTAGGGCAAATCAAGACCATTGGCATTCCAACGGCTACCGGATGGTCGGACGGCGAGCTACCTATTGCTCGCTGTCTGCAAGCCCGTGCCTGCCAGATTATTTAGCATATCTAAGAAATCATGGTAACCCAAGGATTTTCTGCCTGTATTTTGGTGTTGCCCGTTTATGTATCTTGGGGGTCTTTCATCATAAGTGAGGGTAGCTGTCTTTAAAGAAATCCACTGTAGTACTCCATTCCACTGGGTACAGGCTCAGTATGGTAGGATGGACACCAGTCCACCGAAAAGCTACTAAAAGCCCATTATACTATTTGCCTATTTGTTCATTTAAAGCTCTTATAGACCACTATGTTTCCTGATAGCTACAACTCGGGGGTTTTTAAGTCAAAAGTGAAGAGATTACTTTTAAGAAATAAATAAATAAATAAGCAAGCATGCTACACCATCAACCACATCATCACCATCGGGTTAGACAGTGGTCAATCGCAATCCGATCAATCTTCTTCTTCTTGTCCTTATCTCATATTACTTGGGGATGGCGCAATACGTTTTTTTCTTCTCCTCACAGTGTGAAGAAAAGATAGTTTTAGTCAGTTAATGTCTGACACACCCTTTCGCACTACCTTAAAGTGGGAAAAGTCATTGGATAATTCCCTGTTCTCAATAACAATATATTATATATATTATATTTCTGCTATCAATAACACCCACAATCCTCACACAATCCATCTTTCTTTTCTTAGGCCTCCCTCTCCATCTATCTACATGTATACTCGGAACTCATTTAGTAACACATGCAAGCTTATCATTAATAATAATAATTTAAAAAAAATCTTTAGCTTTAAATAGACAGGAGTGGGAAAAGAATAGTTTTAATAGTAAGTTATCTCAAGTGAAAAGAGTAAATAATTATCTTTGATTTTTGGCATCATATTTATTATCACTTAAAGAAACTTACAAATCGAAAGTAACTGATTCAAGTGCTAAATAGATAAGAAACAGCCCGATAAGATCGAACTTACTGGAACATGTTTCCAGTAAATTCGGTCTTATCGTTATATATATACTTTAGATAGTTTCCAATCAGTCTGCAACGAAAGTCGCAACATAGCACAAGTATTTAAAAAAATATGGCTGTGACAACAAAAAATAATTATGGGTGTGTATATGAATGGCTTTTTTTTGGGAAAATATTTCTCAGTTTTATTCCCTATATCTCTGGAACTGTTGGTCCTATATGAATTTTATGTAGGACTGTTCTGTCTGGAACTAGGTAAGTGACAGTTTTCAAGTTCTACTGAGTAGCAACTATGGCGCTTCACATTTTTGTTAAAGGAGCTCTCATAACTCTTAATATGGTGTCTCTCAAGTTTTCCTGACCATTTTCAGTTTGTTTTTGTTTGTTCTCGTTTTCATCCTGCTTTTGATGCATTTCTTTCACAGTTTACAAAGAAAGAAAGTATATTTGAAGTAATCCATAAAACAAAAACTGAGAAATTGGGTATTCGCCGACCACGTGGTCGGTGAGCTATGCGATCATAAATTAACGTATCTTTAGATACATAATACTTCTGTACATGTGTTTGTCACCTAACTCCTTCTAAACGGCTTCACCGATTTTTATGAAATTTTGTATGTATAATTGAGTGGGTCCCTGGATGTCTGATCCTCCATTTTTTTTTCTTACGAAAAGCCAGTCTTTGGGCAGAACAACGTCTGTCAACGTCTGCGAGGCATTTCAACTCCTCTCCGATCACCGTAGATGACAAGCCGATCCGGAGAAGCGAGCAAAATACCTTGATGTGATCCCGGATCAGCATCTGACATTTGCTTCTAAAACATCCTAACCACCCGCAAATGGTCACTCAGGTACAAATTACGCATTTTCATTATTGCCATCCGTCTCATTATGACAACGCTTACTCTGTCTTCGCACACGCAAATCTCTTATCACCTTCATAGGATGCAGATGCTTCAAAACCATTTCCTCCGCAAAATCCTGGAAGTCATCTACTTTGTCCTTAATGAGAGTTTACATTTAGACCTTAAAACACATTTTTTTTTTAATTACATTTAGGCCTTCCTGCAGTACATGAAACGCATGAAACACTGTTGTAAAGTAATTAATTATCGCATCGGCCGCCCGATATGAACTCTCTTGCATCTCCAAGATTCGCCGTCCCAGGCATACTTTCGTCACTACCGATGACGCTATTAGCCTGCTCCAAGAGAGTCGTAGAGAAATTAACACGTCTGCCAGGGCTGCGGATTGTAGGTCCTCGCAAAGGTCAGCTAAAAGAACACTGTTTTAGTTTGTAAAAGTATGACAATCCCTTTCGCTCCACCCAGAACAGGAGAAGTCATTCGATGATTACCGAATGACGTAAAAAAAGGAAATTAGCATACTCAAACACAGACCGCCCGCTGCGACGTCTTTAGCCTGTAGTCTTGAATTCGCCCCAAAATAGTAAATCAATGTTCGATCTAGCCCGTCCCTTGCTATAGTCTCCTTGTGACGCTTTAAGCCGAGGTCTGTACTGCCCCCATAGCCAAGTTGCGATCGTTTCGTTTGCGTCGAACGCCTCGAGTAAGCCACGCCTCCGATTCCTTTGTTCTGACGTCATCTCAACGCTCAGTCACGTGGTCAGAACAAAGGAATCGGAGGCGTGGCCTACTCGAGGCGTTCGACGCAAACGATACGATCGTAACTTGGCTAGGGGGGCTGCACTCAAACGTGTAGTCGCTTAGTTTTTTAGGGTTCCTGTACGGCGGCACCCTATTGCTATCACTCCGCTGACCGTCTGTCACCAGGCTGTATCTTATGAACCGTGATAGCTAGACAGTTGATATTTTCACAGATGATGTATTTCTGTTACCGCTATAACAACAAATACTAAAAACAGAATAAAATAGACATTTAAGTGGGGCTCCCATACAACAAACGTTTTTGTAATTTTTTGCTAAAAATGGTACGAAACCTTCGTGCGCGAGTCTGACTTTAATTTTATTGAGGTCGCCACAGACAACAACCTCACAGATTCCACTACGTGAAGCCACACGCAAAAAAGTTCCGGGTGTTGGGAGTTGCAAAGCAAAAATATTTTCGTTTTATCAAAATCTGAAGAGGCATTTTAAATCCAGTTCGAATTACGTATAAAATCGAGGTGTTTCTCTTCTTCAGCGGCAGGAAGTACCTAATGAAATATATATTGATAAGGGGATAAGATTGATAAGTATTTTATCAAATATTGCACAGCTGTTGACTGGAATTGCACATTGCAAGTCTAAATTAAGACTTAAACCTTTCGAATACCGTAATTAGAGACACAATAGAAAGACAATGAGAGAGCGTTCGCTTGGGGTTTTGAGATATTTAGGATTATTTGGGGGGGGGGGGGTTGGCTCTTTATAAGTAGTAAATAATAGGGTACCAGCTGATTTTTGTGTCATGTTATGAGTGTTCTGGCGTCCATCATAAAATTTCCAATCGGTAGTCCAACATTCTAGGGTGGGCGCATCTGCGCTTACCATGCGGTGAGATAAAAAAACCGGCCAAGTGAGAGTTGGCCTTGCGCTCAAGATTACAAGATTATTTATTTTGCTAAAACAAGAGTATAATATAATAAATGAAAGATATTACATAAAGTTCAGTTGAATCACTGTCATGTTCGTATAATTGAGTGAGAATAAATGTCATAAAAATATTTACTCGTACATTAAATGGCTGCAGTACAAAAATGTACTAAGTGAGTTTGTACAATAAAGCTTTTTTAAAACAAAACATAAGCATAAGCATTATCATTCTCTTAATGTTCCCACTGCAGGGACTCAGGCCTCCTCTCTCTAGGAGAGGGAATGGGCCGTAATCCACCACGCGGGCCCAGTGCGTGTTGGTGGATGTCATATGTCTTCGAATTTTTTAAACAAAACATAGGTACACAATAACATGCTACATTTAGAATTTAGAACCGTCTCGAACAGTTGGCAACGTGCCTACTAGATCCAAGGATATTTGAAATAACCTAACTGTTACACTGTACGTAGTCTGAAACTACATACTAAAGTAAGAAAAATAAAGAAAAAACGTGCCAAGTGCGAGCGTACCGTCCGTAAAAGCAAAACGGAAAAAATCACGTTTGTTGTATGGAAACCCCAATTAAATATTTATTTTATTCTATTTTTAGTATTTTTTGTTATAGTGGCAACAGAAATACATCATCTGTGAAAATGTCAAATGTCTAGCTATCATGGTTCATGAGATACAGCCTGGTGACAGACTGACGGACAGCGGAGTCCCTTTTTAAACGCTATAAAGTATTTATTTCACCCAAGTGCACAAAAAAAAAAATCCCATAGCATTAAAAAGCTTTGAAACGCGAATATTAAAATGGCGTAATTCTAAAGTTGACTGTCCATGTCCTAGGGCAACATGACTATTATAAATACCGAAGGTAGTGCCAGTACCCTTTTGTTGGCAACAAGCCAAAATGCATTCATGATAAGCTCAACAAATTGAAATTGCGCGTTATGGGTGAAAATTCCAACATGCAGAACGTGTATTACAGGTCTTTTTTAAATTATATTTCTGACGGGCTCGAGCTTGACCATTATCACACCTGATGGAAAGCGATGATGTGGTGTACGGTGGATTTATAGTACAGCATAATCAACCTTATTATAATGTTCTCTATAAAATAGGGGTTAAAGTATGAAATTGCCGTTTTTTAAAACGGGTTGCTTTGAAGTGTTATATCTATGGATTGACTTGGAATTATAAGTTCAAATAAACTTTATATTAAAGGTGCGTTATTCTTTTTCCGAGATTAGGTATTTATTGGATTCTTTGTGTTTTGTATTCTCTAGGAGAGGAAATGGACCGTAATCCACCATGCGGGCCCCGTGCGGATTGGTGGATGTCACATGTCTTCGAATTTATGGTTATAGGACATGCCGGTTTCCTCGCGATATTTTCCGTCACCGCTTTGAGAGTAGTGGTGATGAAAAAAATTACACAAAGACTTTTTTAATTATGAATAGGCTCACGTTTGACCACTATCTCACCATATGATAAGCGATGATGTCGACGATGGAGCGCGCTTGCCTAGAAGTAACCTATTCACTCTTGACTTAAAAACTCCTAGGTTTTAGCTATAGCAGCAGGGAATTCCGCTTCTTAACCGTACAGCTAGCTTCGACAGCTGTACGCAATGGATGTATTCCCAAAACGCTTTATACGAATGGGTGGGATGTCCACCGTTGGCGCAACGCCGTACATCTATTGGTCCGATGATGGAACACATTAATGTGCCTGGCTGGGTATAAACCTGCGACCTCGTAAGTCAGGGCCGTTACCACTCGGCCACCACTGCTCTCTATCTGCTTTTATTTATTATTAAAACTTTATGTACGTAAGAAAACCGTTATAGCCTAGAACCAATAATTCGACTAACATCCACCAACCCACATTGGGCCCGCGTGATTACGGCCCATTCCCTCAAAGACCTGAGTCCTAGCAGAGGGAACATTATAAGGCTGACTTTACTCTATAGCATGTTACTTTTTCTAAAACCAGGCCCTCTTGTTAGCATGGAATTGTAATATCTTCGGTCCGGCTTTACCACTAGGCCACCATTGCTGTCTAACCTATTCAAAGACCACCCGGTTGTAGCTATCAGGAAACATAGACTCCGGCAATTTTTGACTGGCCTGTTGGTCTAGTGGTTAGTGGTTCTGACTGCTATGCCGGAGGTCGTGGTCTCGATTCCCACCCAGGACAAATGTTTGTGTGATGAGCATGATTATTTGTTCTGTCTGGATGTAATTTATCTATAATATGTATGTACGTATCAGTTGTCTAGTACTCATAACACAAGCTCTGCTTAGCTTGGGACTAGACGGCGTTGTGTGATAGTTGTGGAATATGTTATATGTTATGTTAATTGCTGGGCATTGCTGATTTGTTGAGGAAAACATAAAACACATGATATTTCTTTACAGACCAGTTTGGTTTTTATCGTTTGCGGTTTGCGTATGTTCCCCTGTATGAATGTGCCATATGCCAGCGGTTACCCACGTGGTCTGAGAATATTCCAGATGGTTACACAAAACTTAAATTAAATCTTACTGCTTTAGTTAGTAAGGCTATTTTCGTTTAACGTAGACGTGTTAGGTAGAATAAGTTATGTTCAGCCTTATTATTTTAAACCTTATTTCAATAGCACAGGGTAGATTTTCTACTGTGTAGTGTGCTACGCTAGGATGACGTCGACCCTCATCTTTTATTGTTTGTTGCACAAAAGAAACTTAGGTTGCAGGATAAAATATTTTTTAAATACAGCAGAAGGGCCTTGGGTCTATTTATCTTGAATAGATTTGTATGTTTTGTTAATTGTCTGCCGTCTGAGGCACCCTTTTGTATGCAGGGATGTTGAGATGGCCTGTATTATATATTGCATCTTTTTTTTTGCTTTTTTTTTTAATTTTAAAAACCAGTGATTGACTGCGAGCCCACCTGATAATAAACAGTGATGCAATCGATGATAGTGAAGCATTCGTTTATTAAAAGCCTATTCACTCTAGCCTTGAAGACACCTAAATTATAGTTTTGCTAGTGTGTCAAGCCATGACGTACACATCAGGCCAAGGGACTCCCTTTTGTATTCGTCATAATAGTAAATCATTCAGGGACGACAAAAAAGTTCGGCATATAGCCATATAACCTACCCCTGACACCAAAATTTTCTAATTTTTTGCCTTTACAGTATTTATTTTTCTACGTATCCACACTATAAACAACTCCCCCACACCTTTCTATCCCCACAAAATTACCATTACATAATGACTTTTAATATCTATATATCTTATTCTTCTTATTTTTTTCTTTTTATATTTTATATATTTATTTATCATCAGTTTTTATTGGTGTATCTTTTTGCATATTGTTTGGGCTAAACGGTTCTATTGTTTCGAGGTTCTGGCGCTGTATACAGGGCTCTTCATAGTTCGGATACTGATACTCCTTGTAACTAGCTTATTTCATTAAAAAACTGGCCAAGTGCGAGTCAGACTCGCGCACGAACGGGTCCCGTACAACCTATACAACATTAGACTCTATATTATAACCTTTTTAGGCGATACAGCTTGGTGACAGAAAGACAGATGGACAGTGGAGTCTTTCCTTCCATTTTTCTGCGCCACTTCGAGAAAATTCCTTAAGAAGACATCTAAGTCACCCCGCGATCTCCATCTTGGTTTACCGCGGTCCAGTATTGTGATTTTAGGGCTCCAATCTTGGGTTTTACTAGCCGATCATTCGTTTTAACGGGTAACCTAGCTCTTAGCTTCAGCTTTATGTTAAATTAGTAGAAATTTAAAAGCACAGCTAAGGTACCTTGTTATTTGGCTTCCCTTTGCCCAAATCGCAATTGAGTAACAGTTTTAATTTCAGCCGTCAATGTCAGCGTATTGATTTTACATTATGTCGCTAACCATAGCACCGAAATCGGCTTAGAAATTAGTAGAATAAACTTTCAAGGACCAGAATGTGTTTTGCTGTTGAAGTGTGTGTAGCGACATCTATGGCGTCACATAAGAACTAATCCTGCATCGCGCAATCAAAGTTCTCCGCGCGATTAGAACCTATAGAACAACCCGAAATCATCTATCGGGCAGTTGTAGCCCACCAGACATAACACCCGTCTGGTCGGAGGATCCTCCCTTTTCAACAGGGGTTTGCGGGACTTTACACTCCAAATGTGTATACAAATAAATCTGGTTAATCAGTCATCAATCCTATTTGAAATAAAGATAAGTTTAGGTACTTATTTCTGCTTTAATATACCTACTGTACCGAAAGTCGCTTTTAAGAGGGCACTTCTCCAAACGTCAATTTTCAAACAAAAAAAATGTGAGCATGGTTTAGCTTGTTGTTTCAGCCAACGCAATCCAATGCAATGTTTGATGAATAGGCAAAGCGAAAAAATAGAAATGACTCCTGAAAACTTTGTTGGCATTCGGTAATTCCGCCATTCACTCGAATATTTCAGAAAACTTGTTCCAGGAAATACGTGTTTTCTTGAACACCTTAAAAGTTTTTGAAAGAACATGATTTATTGGTTAAATATGCACGGTATCTGTAGTTATATTTTCTTTTTTAAATTTATGAGTACATATGAAGGGCCAAAGTTCACGTAAAATAGCAGATTTCCACAGGGTCTTTACTGGATTAATCTTACACAAAATTATGTTTTGATATCAATAGTAACTTAGATAAAATCCACAAGATATCTGTGTCTCTAAAATATCAAGAGAAAGATGTATGATAACGGCATAATTACGTAACAGCGGTTGTAAAAATATACCTCGGGAAGGATGCTCTTAAGCAATTGTTTTTTTTTTTTTTCAATTGATATAAACCAGTGCTTGACTGCGATCCCACCTGATGGTAAACAGAGATGCAATCATTGATGTTGAGGCGCACTAGTTTATTAAGAGCCTATTCACTCTAGCATTGAAGACACCTAAATTATAGTTTTGCTAGTGTGTCAAGCCATGACATACACATCAGGCCAAGGGACTCCCTTTTGTATTCTTCATAATAGTAAATTATTCAGGGACGACAAAAAAGTTCGGCATATAGCCATATAACCTACCCCTGATCAGTATGAAATTATTCAACATCAATATTTCATGAAACCCCTCTGACAACCGTTACCTCCACGATGCCGGACATATTTCCATTAATTATACAGTATTCGTAAACAATAAACATTCATTCAATGTCAGATGCCAATGCATGATAAAACATATGTTTACAGTGAAAGAATGAATTTGCATACAGCTTTAAAATACGGGGGATCGAGATCGTGGACCGACAGAAAATCTTTAGCCTCGCAACTTGAAAGTTCGGTTAGCAAGGCTTGGAAATATCATTTACTTAATTCAAGAACTTTGTTATGGATATTCGAAAATTTATACGCCAAAATCTTAAGGACGTTATGAATGGTACCAATGGTATAATTGTTGTTTTTAGTATAACAGACATCTGTCACCATGGCTACTCTAATGGGCCTACCACACGCACAAAGCTCACCACAGTTTTGCCTGCGCAGGCCGGTTTCTACACGGAACACCGTGCGTGTGGTTGGTAAAACTCATACAATTCTGTACACAGTATTTTGTGTACAAACCGGCTTGCACAGGCAAAAGTGTGGTTTGGTGAAGCTTCTGCGTGTGGTAGGCCCATAAGATGTAATAATTTTGCATTTGAAGTATTTACTTGACGTAGCAAACTTCAGTTGCAATTTGTTACAGCCTCAACGAAATGATAAAAATATTTAGAGCGCTGACATCATCACCCTTGTGATAACAATGTTTTTGCGTTCTGCTTTCGAATGACAAAAATAGCCTGATTATATAACTACATGTATATTTTAAAGTTCTAACCATATTTTCCTTCTCTTTCCAGGAGTAAATCACAGCAGCATCCACCAGCAAGTGGTCCACCAAAGCTTGGAACAGATCGATATCATCAATTCAGCCGCCACAACCCCTATCAGCCTGCTGGTCCAATCACTCGTCAAACAACTATGTTCCCTCCTCGAAAAAGACACCATCAGAGCAAACCAACTGTATAACACAATATGCGAGAAACTGCATAGCATGAACCTTATAGATGACTCCTATGCCATGGGAGAATTCGAAGCAATGAGAAGCCAGTACCAGAGAGCCCTTTATCAACTGGTCGCAGTTGCTAGCGGCTCAGAAATCCCAATAACCATTCCAGCAACATGGCCAATAGTACAGCCATCAGGCCTCGACTGGTCCAGATACCATCGCGAGTTCGAAGAGCTGTACTTTATAGCTGGTGGAGGATTTGGAAGCGTCTTCAAAGCCAGACATAGACTGGATGGCGTCGAATACGCTGTCAAAAAGGTTTACATAAAATCTTCTGACGTTAACTCTATTATGACGCATTTGGCAGAAGTTAAAACTATAGCGAGTCTGAACCATCCTAACATAGTGAATTACAAAGCAGCTTGGCTGGAACCCATGATAGAATCCACTGTCAAGAAGAAGCGTAAATTCAATATGGATACGGATAACGAAGAATTTACTTTCAACTCTAATCTGATATCCTCTGCGCAGCCGAACATAATAACGTCGTTCAAGACTCACAATTCCAAAGAACTGTTTACTCACAGAAGTTTATCCGATTTCGTCATTTCATTTAAAGACTCCAATAGCTTTGCGAGCTCTAAAGAAGATTTAGACGAGTCTGAGTTCATATCTGACGAAGAAAGTGCATCCCTGCATGCTGAAAATGCCGTCTGCAACTTATTTTCTAGCAAAGAGTTTGAAAACTGCTCCCGAGTTAACCTTAAATGGGCAACGCTTTATATCCAGATGACATACTGCCAGCAGACTTTAAAACAGTGGCTTGACGACAGGAATTTACGCATGTCTTGCACTAGAAAAGGTTCTGAAGATTCTGGTCTTAACCATTGCGATTCTGCAGATTCGTCTTGCCTTGAGTCTCCGGATTTAAAGTACCCTGTAGCTTGGACGCATATTGATGTCCTTATTGACATGTTTGCACAATTGGTGAAGGGTTTACACTACATACACTCCAGGGGGATCATACACCATGACATTAAGCCTAGCAACGTGTTTGTGGCGCAAACTGAAGGTGGTGTGACAGTCCAGCTGGGTGATTTCGGACTGGCGTGTCCATTGCAGCAATCTCATAGTGGTTTGGCGTTGGGGACGCATTTGTATGCTGCTCCTGAACAGTTGGAAGGACAGTGTAATCCCAAGGTCAGTTAATACACGTCTTTAATATCACAATAGTATGTCCTGATGGATATATTGATTTTTGTTTATTTATTAAAATTAATTACTTGAAAAACAATACCAAAAGAAATTTTAGTTTTTTTTTTTTGTTAAATATTGCTTATTAATTTTGCTATACCTTATATGTTATATAATATAACGCGAATATGGAACATCTCTCTGGTGAATTCCCTGGTACAGGGATAGCGAATCCTTATTATAGAACGTGCCACTCACTATATATTAAAAAAATATAAGGTGGTCATGACGTGCCGCTAAAGAATCTTGACTTTATAATTTGATGGACAAACTTTGAAACGGAATTCTCTTGACTTGTAACCCAAAATTCGTATAGCGTAATGTTTACAGTAGTTTTTTTGCTTAATTAAATAAAAAAGAAAATTATTATAGTGTGATTAGATTACTGTTGTTTAGAATTACCTTGATGCTATACATATACACTGGCGTTGCGAGCACTATTTATTTTGCTACGTGCCACCACTGGCATGTGTGTCTTAGGTTTACCATTCCTGCCTCAGTAGTGATAAGCGCCCCCTTTGCAGTTTCTTACTAGTGCATAAATTAATAAGTTAAGAAGTTAACTAACACGCATCACACAAATACACTACACAATAACTGTTAACTGAACAAATTTTTTTTTTCTTTTTTCTCATGTTCATCTTTCCTTAATTTTAGTTTATAATTACTTTGATTTAGTGTTTTTTTTTTTATTTAGTTTTTTATTGTCTTTATTTTTTTAAAATAATGTTTATATCGACGGTGAAGTACCAATAATTCCTAACTGTCGGAAGTCAAAATTAACTGTCCAAAAAATGTTAGGAAGTAATACTATAAATTGACACGTTGGTTTAGTTAGGTGTTTGTTTCCACAAATTAATTTGATGCAGTTGCAACTAAATATCCGCTTCGGATATTTTACGAAAGATGCGGAAACTCGCATTTAAATTATAAGCACTTAAATTAATTTTATCGAAAAATGTCAGTTAGAAGGTATTGGCACTTCACCGTCGATATATACTTGTGACTAAACACATGTGCTAGATACAAGTCAACCAACAACCCATGACAGGGGATCGCAACTGACTCTTTTAAACACAGGTTACCTCGTAACCTATCTAGAATAGCAGTACTGTACCCACTAACTAGTCTAAGTAGACAAGTGGTTGTGTAACACAAGAATGTATTAAATGTATCAATTAATTTATTATTATTACTAACTTCCACTATAGTTTAGTAAGGAAACAACTTGAAATCAAAACAACTAATTTTCACGTTCTCTTATTTCAGAGTGACATGTACAGCCTCGGGATCATCCTCCTCGAGATGGTGGAACCATTCAGCACCGACATGGAACGAGTGAAGACCATCACAGACCTTCGCAAAGGCCAGATCCCTGCCCATTTAACTGCTAACTACCCTAAAATAGCTCATATTATAGGCAAGCTGGTACAAAGGCGACCTGCAAAACGGTTGGATACTGCCCAGCTCTTGGAAGACTTGAAGAATTTGTCGGAAAATAAAGATGATACTATTAAGTCTTTGAGAGAAGAACTGGCTGCAAGGGATGATGAGATCGCTAAGCTGAAAATGATGTTGGCGAAATTAAATTATCAAGCTTAGTGATAATGAAGTCGATAGAACTCGTATGGTCTATTAGGGTTTAGTAATTAGTATGCATGAGAGGCAAACCTTTTTGTGTCTTTACATGGAAAGTAATGATTTGAAGTGTACTTAAAATCAGTGCGATTTTGTGTGTTCAATAATATAGTATTACGGATTTTTTTTTTGTTTTATTTTCAAAATTATAATCAGTAAGTGCAAAGCTGTTCTAGCAAATTCCCAAATTTTAAGAAAGACTACCTAGACTCAAAGAAAAACACATGTAATTAATTAAAAAACTTTATTTACAAAATCTAACACGCATATATAAATTATTACCTTAGTCTAACGTTATTTACAGTCTTAAAATTATATTATGTTAGTGACGCGGCGTGCGTCTCGTGGCGTGGTCGGGGGCCGACTGATGAGTCCTAAGCTTCACTGAAGCTAATTTGGTGGGGGGTGCGCGGGCGCACGCTACAGGACCGCGTCGACCGCGTGGATCACGCCGTTCGTCGCAGGGATGTTGTGCGTTATCACTTGTGCGTTGTTGACTTTTATGCGACCTGAAATTAGCGAAGGTTCGAATGAAAAGTTGTTTTGGTATTAAACTTAACTATTACTGAGGGAGAGAGATACTTCCTCTGGAAAGTGATAGCAGCCATATGTGCATTATGATTACTATTCTCTTTTAGAACAAAATTTGCCATATTTTATTCAAGTATGGCAATCAGCTAACTCGTTTTAAGTCTAGGCTTTAAATACTAAACTAAAAAGATTTAAGATGTCAATCTTTTTGCTGTCTAGACTTGTTTTTTAATTTTTTTTTATTGGGTGGGAAAATCATCTTAATGACATCCCCGCTCTTGGGCAGAGCGGGAGATAGTGTCAGACTCTTACTGACTAAAAACCCACTCCTGTTCCTTCGTTGCCTTCGTCCCAGGGCCCCGGGTTCCGCTTTCACACTACCCGTGGCCCCAGTAGGCTTCGACCCTGCTGGGCCCCTACGATGTAGAGTTTCAAACGTTCATTAATCTATTTAACAACGTCCATACACTCGAGTAATGTACAGTTGAAAACCACCGTTAGACTGAACTGGACCTATTTGGCGCAGCCATGAGAAACAATGTTGCTGTTATTAGGGTTCCGTATCTCAAAAGGAATAAACGGAACCCTTATAGAATCACTTTGTTGTGCCTCCGTTTGTCTGTCAAGACCCTTTATTTCGGAAACGCGTGGAGGATACCTCCACGCGTTTCCGAAATTATTGGGGGTTGAAATTAAAACCATAATTACTCAGGTCTGCGGTCCCTTGAAGCTGTGTAAAAATCAAACTTCTTCGTTAAAGAAAAAATAAGATACGGCCGTTTATGTTGCAAAAAAACTTGTATTTTGACACTCTCGAGGGAATCAAAATTCATAGGGTACTTCCTGCTGACGTAGATTCCTGAAATTTGGCATGAAGCAAGGTCTCATAGCACAAGCATAGGAAAAAATTTGAAAACTGTAAATTTGTTGTTACGTCACAAAAAACAACTGCGATTTGGAAAAATCTTCGTAACTCAATTTGGTAATGAAACTGTTTTCATACTCGTTGGTAAGTTTGTAAGGAGCCCTCAGTGCGCGAGTCCGACTCGCACTTGCCCTTTTTTTATTTGATTTAAGTTTCTATAAAGTTACTTGTTTCGTCTGTGTGCTATTATTTCGACATAAATGTAATTTCTTTCTGTCCAACAAAAAACAACCCACCAGAATTCTTCTGCAGCGTCAGCGGCTTAGCATCCTCCATGGAGTTCCGTAGCTGGTAGTACCTCATGCCGGCGCTATATAACGTGCCTGGCAGCACATGTTTGGCCACCAGAGCCCTGGCACCAGCCTTTTCTGCGAACCGTGCTAGTTCAGCTGGGGAGAGTCGCGAGAACGCTGCGTCCGTTGGCGCGAATACTGTGTAGGTTTTACTTTCTGAAATGGGAAAGGGGTCGGTGTAAATAAGTTAGTTTTTTTAAAAAAAAATGATATGAATTAGTGCTTGACTGCGATCCCACCTGATGGTAAGCAGTGATGCAATCGTTGATGGTAAAGCGTACTATTTTATCAAGGGCCTATTTAAGCCTTGAAGACACCTAAATTATAATCGAACGGGAATTCCGCAGCAGGCAAATGGTTCCAGTCCGGACAAAGCGTTTCGCTTACGTCGAGGCGAAACGCTTTGTCCGGACTAATTGTAGAGGTGTCAACAACGTAAGAGTGGATACTCGTACGTCGGGTTGTCCGATGGTAGAACGGTGATGGCGGAATCAAGTCATGTAATTCCTATGCACACTCTAAAATGCATGCAATTCAGTTGTTAGAATGAGCAACGATACTTATCAAGCTTTAGGAAGTTTTGCAATTCGGTCTTCAACCTACACTGTGATTTCGCATTAAGTTTTGCAATTAACCTTCTTATTAATTATCGAAATTTTTAAAGTCAATTACCATCGGAGCTAATCTCCAATAATCTCTGTTGAAAGTGAAACAGTGTTGACAAACAAACTGACTGAATCCAATCATGATTTTAATTCGTTAAGACTTGAAATTAAGCAGTCATTAATAATTTTTCTATTTTCCTCACGAGCCCCACTTAACTTCGAAATCGTTTCGTCAATTCTAAGCGTAAATCTGAAATTAGTTTATGACATTAAATGGTTTTCAAAACTGACCTGCTAGCGTTTCCGCGAAGCCGCTCGCGTGTATGGCCTTGAGGAAGGTGGTGAATCTTCGGTCCCGGTCAGCCTGGAGTGTTTGCACTAGGTCGCCCACTGGTAGCGGGAACATCACTCGGTCTACAGCGTGTGCTATGCCCTGGAGAGAGGAAGATAGGTTAAAGATATGTATTACTTACTAAAAAGGAAAGGATACTATTTGATTAATAGTGCGTAACTGCACTAACGCAGTGTAGTGTAGAGCAGTGGTGGCCGAGTGGTAACGGCCCCGACTTACGAGTTGTAGGTCGCTGGTTCAAACCCAACCAGGCGCGCATTACTTTGTGTAATTTATTTCATCACCACTGCTCTCAAAATGCTGAAGGAAAACATCGTGATGAAACCGGTATATCCTAGAACCAAAAATTCGAAGACATGTGACATCCACCAACACGCACTGGGCCCGCGTGGTGGATTACGGCCCATTCCCTCTCCTAGAGAAGAGGCCTGAGTCCCAACAGTTGGAACATTGAAAGGCTGATTATGCTTATGTTTATGCCTTCATCTCAAAATCTCAGAAGTAGTGAGAAACTAAGTAGCAGGATGAATTGAATAATTTCGGGGTTGTTTTATAAGTAAGGGTACCTATTAATGATAGGGCTGTGGGATTTGATCGAACAAGTTATCGCGACCCTGCGAATGGCAACTGAAAGAACACTGGTGAATTTTAGTCAGTAAAAGTCTGACATTCTGATTTCCCACCTTCAAAAACGAGAGCAAACATACTTATTGTCCAATAAGAATGACAAAATTAGACAGTTATTTTATCAAATTGTTAAAAACTAGTATAGAAAAATTCCTACGCTATTAAAAAACAGTTTGTTACACAAAGAAAGATTGATATTTCATCTCAGCAGGCGCTGACTAAGTAAAACATATATTGCTCTTTTTCTCTGACCCGGCGCTTTTGTCTACAGGTAAGTTTATCTAAGGTAATAAGTTTTTATACTTAGGTACTCGATCAAATGAACGTAAACGTTTACTTAGTTTATGTAAAATAGCATGGGATGAATTTCATGTATTTATGGATTGTCTCCTGACGGTGTTTCATTCTCATCATCATTTCAGTCAAAAACATCCACGGTTGGACAAAGGGCTGCCCTCAAGTGTTGCCACATTGACCGGTCCTGTGGTTCTCGCATTCATTAGATTCACACGACTTCTAACGTGTTTTCTAACGCTTCTTCTGGTTCGCGGTCCCCACTCCAGAACCTTTCGGGCCTAATGACCATTCGTTCTGCAAGTAGATAATGTGCCCTGCCCATTGCTACTTAAGTTTATTGATTCTTAGGGCTATGTCGATAACCTTGGTTCTCTTGCGGATAAATTCATTCCTGTATCGATCACTCAAGGAAACTCCGAGCATAGCCCTATCCATTGCTCTTTGGGTGACTTTATGTTTTCATATAAATTGAAGTTTACGTCTACGTTTTCGACTAAGATTAAAAACAACAAAGAATATAATAATAGTAGCGAGTTTACCTGTGGTATATGAATATCCTTCTTATCATCCAGCACCCTGGCTCCGTTGATAGTGGTCACTTTGACCTCATTCCACTCTACATCGTGCATGTCGTACTGGTTGACCCTCAGCTGCGTGCCAGCTAGGGAGACGCCGGTCATCTCATCTTGAAGAGAGCCGATGTCAAAGGCGCCGGGGATCACGTGGTGGAGAAGTAACTGGAAATTATGAGTAAAAGGTTGAGTTTTAGATACAAAACGATTATACATAGCCATTGTTTTGATGATAATCTCACAGTTAAAGACCCCGGCAGCTTCATGCTGTAGCCATGTTTTTGCATTTTTGTCATGTGACTTTGACATTATTAGTTAGGAAATAATGTTAAAGTCATATCAAGCTGGCAGGAAGGACATAGCCTCTTTATCGTAGGTAAAAGGAAACCCAAATCTGGGCGACAACTTGAACTAATAAGTCATCAATTTTTGAAGCCTCAAAAAGCAAAGCATTGAAAAAGAAATCAGCACAATCATGCAGCGTCAAAATAGCAGCTCAATACTTACTCCACTAAGCAGTCTTGGGTTATCACGGAACTTTTCCTCAGCCTTGTCAGGACCTCCCAGTTGTACGAGCAGAGTTCTGAAAGCTTTGTCAGTTGGGACGAAGATGGTATACGGACCCGTCTCGTTCAGGATCGCGTCCAACCCTGACTGACGCAAGTACTTCGCCGTTGCAAACAGACCGTTCTCCTTCAAGATGTCGACCAAACCAGGGTTGCTTGATGGCGACGCTTGCCTTGCAACGCTCAATGGAGGTTCAGTCGAAAATGAAGGAGCAATCGTACTGGAACCAATCACAACCAAGTCTTTCTCAGAGGAGTGGAATGGAGTAGTGTTTACGATCGTCGAATGGGTCGAACTGGGGAACGTGATTCTTGGACTTTGGCTGATACTGTTCCTACTTGACGTGTACTCAAAGGCAGGGGTACTGGACTTCGTGTTGTATCGCTCTGTGCTTGACACGGTAACCGTGGATGGGAAGTGTGTCTGAGTTTGGGCTGTGCTCCTAGAAGATTGGACGGAAGGCTGGAAGTGAGGCGTCGGCGTTGTGTGCGTGATGGGGACGGTGTGACCGGTGGATCCGTGGTTCGAGGTACTGACGAAAGTCGAATAACTTGATGGATGGTGGGAGGATGCTGCTACGTAGTCTGTCGTTTCAGTTATTGGGCTGGCAGTCGTTGAACTGAAGATAGAGTTCGAGATCTTCGTTTGTCCAGGCAACTGAATTTCACCGTTCTTTATTTTCTTCAGAATATTCTCGACTTCCGGACCTTCTTCTGTCTGTTGGCCATTAGCTTTCACACCCTTCACTTTGAAGGATCCGTCTTCTTGTTCCTCTAGAAATACGAATGTGACTTTCTTTTTATTCTGCAGCTCATTTGGTGCTTTAACTTCTTCAAGTTTGCCGTTATCTGCCTGTCTGATCAGCTCGAAGTTTGCACCAGGTGGTAAGATTCCCTTCGTTAGATCTTCTATCGAAACTCGGCTTTCCTTTTGTGATTCGATCTGAGCAGCTGCCATGATTTGAGCCAAGTTAGAACTGTCAGCGGTGATCGCGCCTTTAGGAATCAGATTAGGATTTGTTGTCCTAATTACTTCGTATTTCTGTCCATTGAGTGAAATCTCGCGAGATGAGAAGTTCTTCTCGGAGAAGTCTGCTGGGTTTTCAGCGAGAGCTACTTTCAGCTGCTTCAAAATGTCTGGTTTCTTCAATAACTCAGCACTCTTCGCTCTCAAGCTGTCGTCGAATCCTTTAGTTTCGCTTTCTTCTAAGAGATTCTTGATTTCGTTGTAGAGTTTTGCCTTATTTCTATCTTGTGGAGGGTTCCTAGGCTTTGGTTTAGGACGAGGTCTGTACCTAGGGGTGGGAGGGGGTGGCGGGGTCGGGGTGGTCGTTGTCGTTGTCGTAGTCGTGGTGGTCGTGGTGGTAGGATGGTCTCTCTCGTATAATTCGAGAGCTTTCTT
Organism: Mythimna vitellina; assembly: GCA_949316375.1. NCBI lineage: Eukaryota > Metazoa > Arthropoda > Insecta > Lepidoptera > Noctuidae > Mythimna > Mythimna vitellina. The sequence goes on along the minus strand of OX438691.1, from coordinate 2,861,299 downwards.
GAATAGATCGGTCTCATGCGGCATGATCGGTCGCCGCCTTTCAGTATTCCTAAAATAGTCTTCATAGTTTTCTGTCGTCGAGAAAGTAGGAACTGATTTCGTTGCCTGCTTCTTTACGAACTCTTCGTGCAGTTTCTCCACTTTTTCTTGCTGCTTCTGCTGCTGTTTTTGCACAAACTCCTGGTGCTTTTGAATGATTCTCGCCCTTTCCTGCAACTCCTTCAGTTTTTCCAAGTTCTCCTTAGACTGTTGTTCTAGGATCTCTTGTATTTGGGATGATTGTCCATTGGAAAAGATGGGTTGCTGACCCAGAGTCGGCTGGAAGGGGAGTTGAGCACTGTTCTGAATGTTCTGATTTTGGTTGAGATTATAATTCTGAGGAGCTAGGTTCGGTGCGGGTTGGATAGTGATGGGGTTCGGCTGGCTGAAGATAGGTTGGTTAATAGGCTGGTTGTGTGACGTTGAAATAGTGGGGAGGAAGGCTTGCTGCGTAGGTCTCTGTTGGTTGATGTTAATCGTAGCGGGGATACTTGGCTGGAAAGTGGGATTTTGCTGCAAGTGTCCATTTTGGTATGTTGGCAATGTAGGGATGGGTTGTGGCAGAATATTTTGAGTTTGTTGCGGGATCTGTCTTAGGTTCTGTTGTTGCTGGAAGTTATTTTGTTGCTGCAATAGTGGCGGGTTGCTCGCTTGGGGGTTAAATTGGAAGTTGTTGTTTTGTAAGGGAATGTTGTTGGGAATATTCGGGATGTGGTTGTTGAACTGCGGCACATAAGATTGTTGCTGTTGCTGTGGCAGTTGCTGCTGTTGTTGGGGTTGTTGCTGTTGTTGTTGTTGGGGGAATAATGATTGTTGGAACTGGACGGTGGGTGTGGGTTTCGTAAGTATTGGTTGCTGTGGTTGGAAGCCTTGCAGGGGTGAGTTCAGACCAAATCTTGTTTGATGCTCGGTGAACCCGGGGTGCGGTAGCGAGGCCTGTCTTCGTCTATCGAAGTCATTCTCTACCTGGAAGCAAAGATAAGGGAACCGTTATTACTTTATCATTATTCTTAATTAATAATGTTATGCATCTCATAAAAAAATATACAGGAAAAACATTACGCAATACGTTAATTTTTGTCACATTATTATTATATATTTCCATAAATGTAAAGATGGTATAATTATGTAACAATAATGTTGTTGGTAAACCTACCAACAATCTAAATTATTTCCTCAAAGTAATTAGCAATCTAACATTCTTTCCAAAAGAATTTAATTCCGGCAATTAAAGACGCAAAGATTAAAATTACAAAATACAACACTCATATTTAAAAAAATATTAATTCGATTGTCTATTGTTACTGGCCAAAAAAAAAAATCATAATTGACATTATTACATCACTACACAGATAACTAAAAGACGGAAGTGGCATTACGAAATAGCCAATTCCATATTTATTTAACACGTTTTCAATTGCAATGTTTATTTTTATTACCGAAGGTAGTAAATGCAAGTAACATGTCTTAAATACTAGACTGTAAACAAAAGATTCACTCAGCACTTAGTTGCAAAAGTGGTGTGAATTGTTGCATAAATTATGTCATATTGTGTAGAATGCAAGTGGTTTCAAAATTGAATAGCTACGATAAACGGGTAGTCGCTAAGAGGCTGAAGTCGTGAGAATCCATTACGTAACAACCTGTGAAAAGGTAGATAGATTCTAGTTTCTTGGTCCAGGATGTTGGTGATAAATATATCTAATTTATTGTTGAAAACTAAGATTGACTTACAGTGATAATGCATCAAATGCGCCTGAATTCAAATTCTGAGTGTCGAAATGTGCATTGCACGGCAATACTGAGATAAAAAAGGAAGGTCCGAGATTTTGGTACCTACCTAGTATTAATATAAACCTAGCTAAGTTAATATTAAGAGTCTAACCTAATGAAACTCATTTGGTCTAATTAATGGAACCTACTCCTGCAAAATTGGACGTGTCAAAACGAAATAATTTGGTTGATTCTGAAGCATTCTGCGGGTTAGGTTAAATTGATTTTATATTTGTTCTATTTTATTGATTAATGAAGGAACGATTTGAAAATCAATTTCAAAACTCAATGTTACAACAAAAGAAAACGCGAAAAGCGAAGACAAACCTCATACAATGCAACATTATTGTTATTAATGCTCAATCAATCTCACTAAAAATCTAAACAGGCAGGCAGACAATTACTTACGTCATAAAATAACACCTGCTTTCAAGATTTTACAGTGTCTAACAAGTAAATGTATATTAAAAGTAATATTTAGTAGAAGTTGGCTAAATGGCGCGTTAACTCGCAAACGCAGAGAGTGCGCAAGAATGCACTTTCTTGTGACTGATGCGTCACGGATAGGCGCATCTAGTGCGAGATGCGACGCCGACTGTGATCTATGTTGCTTAAGCATTATTGTGAAGGAAACTTTTGAGTTGGGTTTTTGGCGGCATTGTAAAATTGATGCAGTTTTGTATTTCAAGTGTTTCCACATTAAGTATATTGTCCAAGTAGAATCATAAAACAGGCGCGATGTCGGTAAAATGGAACTGATAATTTTACTGTAGTACCTATTGACTACCCTATATTCTGATTTTTAATTAGCTCTACTAAACTGACAGCAGTGAACAATGCCGAGCTGTCAATTTACAATGCCCCGATGACATTACAGCTGTCACTTTAGTTAGTCCATCTAATTAAGAAATATGTTATAGCGAAGCTTGCCGAGAAGGCTGACTACTGATGATACATTTGCTGCCAAATACTGCAAAAGCATTATAATGGAATAAAAATAACTTTATTCTGCGATGCCACAAAAAAAAAAACTTTAAACTCATGACTCTAGCTAACGCGATATCGGAGGGCCTTTGCCGCCAAAATGGGTAAAGGCATGATCTTTCAAACAAATAACAATAATTCTTCTGTACGTGTGTTTGTAACCTAACTCCTTTAAATGGCTTGACTGATTTGGATGAAATTTTGTGTAATATTCAAGTGGGTCCCTGGACGGCTTGAAACTTGGACTTGGTAGGTGATGCAGCAATCACGTTATCACTTTTTTTTCTAACATAAAGCCTGTTTTTAGACTTTGTTGGGACCGCTAATATACTCGTACAGCAAGTATATCATCAGATGTACTACTTCAAAAATACTTCACATTACCTAATGGACCCTGACTATATGTATATATATACAGCTTCAATCAATTACATAATCTCCGGCTTATTGAGATATTGTTATGGCTAAACTGTTTCCATAATATTAAATCAACATACTAATATGCTAAATGTACCATTAGGATGAATATTAAAAAGCATTTAAAGAAAGTAGCGAGTCCGCTTGAATGGCGGGAGAAAATGATTATATAAGATTAGGGTTGCCAACGGTTTTTTAAGAAAAAGTAACGTTTAATTTTTTTTTTTAGAAATTTTTCATAATTTTATTGTTTTGTTTCTTTTCTTGAAGTCATATTTTTTTGTGCTTCTAGGATACATTATCAGTATTTCATAAACCTCGATTTTTTTGGAAGCTATATTTACACTCCCAATTTAAATTAAAATAAACAAGCAACTCATTCTCAACTCCACTTTATTTGTTTTAATTTGATAATAGTTCAGTAATTATTCAGATCAGTGTTTAATTTTACGTATCAGTAAAGATTGATATTTTTATATGTATAGTACTTTATATATTTTGTGCTAAAGTATATTTACCAAAAATAAAGTAAGATACGTTATTATAAAGTTGGCAACCCTATTAATAACAGTAAATAATGAATGCTCACGATCTATCAGCGTCGACAAACTACAGTCGAATGGCTTTTCCATGTCATTTTTGTTGATTGCTGAACTAATATTTAAATGAAAAAAATAAATAGATAGCCTATGTACGTGTAAATGACGTAAGGAAAATTAATTTTATTTCGAGTATTAATATCCGGGGGCGCGAATTTGCCTGCGTCACAATTTTTAAACGGCGCAATGCCATTGATATGCCTCGCAGAAATTGTGATCAAACAAACGGTCACAATACCAAGAATCTTTTTTTACCGAATCCAAATAATAAAAGTTGCCTTAATTTACTCCTTATAACATCCCGTCAAAATCAGTCCGGCCATTTAGAAGTTTAACCAGAACACATGGACAAAACAATTTTTTTTTGTTGTGATAGGTATCGAATACATTTTCGTATGCAATTAATGCATTTACTAAAAAAAAATGTTGTTATTACAAACAGCTAATTAAATTTTATTTATATGTATATGCACGGTATAAGTAAATATGTACAAGCAAAAACTATTATGCAAATTCATTTATTACCATGCATGGGCCCTATAATGTTGGAACTCAGGCCTCCTCTCTAGGAGAGGGAATGGGCCGTAATCAACCACGCGGGCCCAGTGCGGGTTGGTGGATGTTACATGTCTTCGAATTTTTGGTTCTAGGACATGCCGGTTTCCTCACGATATTTTCCTTAACCGTTTTGAGATGAATGGTGATGAAATAAATTACACAAAGTAATGCGCTTGGTTGGGTTTGAACCCGCGACCTACAACTTGTAAGTCGGGGCCGTTAAAACTCGGCCACCACTGCTCAGTCGGGGCCGTTACCACTCGGCCACCACTACCACACTTTTATTACCATATTAAGCACTAAATATAGATATCTTATGATCGAATGTAAGCCATACTGTAAGCAATATGTCTTACATCAGGGGTAAAAGTTCAAAGAAATAAGAATTGCAACAAGGTCATGAATATTTATAAACTGTAAGAGAATAGAGAAGTAATATAGAAATATATGAATATTTATGAGTAAGTATTTCTACATATCGACCATTTTCTTTACAAAAGGTGTAACTTATGGCTATGAGCAAAAACTAAAAAGTTTTGCAAAGAAGTGATTTGTAACTTAAGGAAATGTTCAGTAGTAAAAATCAATGATTTTATTGTAGCACAATTTCAAATACACCAATTGAAAGAGTGTCAAAAAATTGGGTAGGAGAGCAACAAGCGTTTCTCCTCGTCGTTTATACCGCGTACATCGAAGGACTGGAACAATTTGCCTGCTGCTGTCTTCCCGTCCGATTATAATTTGGGTGTCATCAAGACTAGAGTGTATAACAGGCTCTTTATATACTATGCGCTACACCATTAATGATTGCATCACTGCTTGCCATCAAGTTCTGGTTTCTAAAAAAAGTCAATTTCTCTAAAATGATCTTTACGCCTTTTGTAGCGAAAAAAGTTATCAAGCTTTTGCCAGTGGCTTCGCCCGCGCGAATGTAGGAATTCTATAGAAAGTAATTTATAAATGTATTGTAAGTCAGATAATAATTTTAAGTCCTGAAATCACACGTACAAGGTTACATAGAATTAAAATGCTTTTCATTTTCAAGTATCCTAGTAAGTCTAATAAATAAATGAAATAGCATCTTGTTTAGATATAATTAACATGACTAATTAATAAGTAATGACTGTAAGTACTATACTACTGTGTGTTTTGATTATTCTTTTAATTTTATATCTGTGTATTTTAACGTGGCATGTAGTACTAGCAGGTCACGTCAAATTGTGAAATAAGTCATGTGTAATGTTTGGGTTACCATGATACAGGCTACGGCTAGTTTGGGGCCCGTTGCTATTTTTTAAGACCATTGTTAGTTTTATTTTTGTCTCATGTCGATGTTATAATTTGTAAACTGTGTTCGTTAAATAAATTATTAATAATATTTATTACTAAACAGGTGTTCAAAAGGTATACTAAAGTAAGTAGATCACGCTAGGCACTCAGTCAGATTCCCAGCTAGATCATCGACCTGCGCCGACGCAAACGAGACGTGACGTCACTGCAGTGAAATTACAGACTCTATTATGTGGCACACGTAATTCGTTTATAATAAAATTCATTATTTTAAGGTGGCTCCTGCAGTTAGCCTCACAGATTTGGGTTAAATGTGTGAAAGTATTTTAAGATTGTATCCGTCATTTGTGAGTTGTGACTGACTGACTGGCTGACACCAGATTCGATATTTACAGGTCATCATCATCTTCCTGTCCTTGTCTCGTGTTATTTGGTGTCGTCGCATCACGTTTTTTTCTTCCATTCTGTCCTGTCACCCGTCACGCTATCACTAATAAACTCCCTTTTCTTTTGTATCATTTCTCACACAATCTCACAATATTATCTTTGGCGTCTGGCCTCCCTCTCGCTCTCCATCCATCCACATGTAGGTATATAGTTATACTCATTCAAAACTCTCGGTTACATGTGTGTGTCATGCCTCTACATGGTCACATCAAGACAAACTGTGAAGCTCGTGGCTAAAAGATACATAGCAGCACTGTTCGATCCTCAAAGTTAAGCAACACATGCCGAGGTCTGGTCCAGGATGGGTGACCATTCATAACACGGGTACTGAAACACTTCCGTACCTCGGAAAGTAAGTTAAACTGTTAGTCACGACTGTAATTTGTAGTTCCTTAACAGTTGTTACCGGTAGTCCACATCATTCTTGCCAAGACGTGCTCAGTGACTCCGATATTGGGTTGTGGTTGAATATATATTGCCGCGCTATCTAAAATACTGGTATTCGCTGCTGCATAGTTTGGAAAAGGGCAACAATTACAGTTTGTCACAAGTAACACCGATATGGGTTAAATCTATGCGAAAAAGTTCCAGATTTGACATCTGTCATTCGTGACAGTTTGTCACAATAGTAGGTATAACGCTAATATTGCAGAATGTTAGATAAAGAATGCAGGTTGTTCTACTGCTATTTGATAATAATAAAATGTCATAGCCAAAAACATCTAAGTAGGTTTTCATAATAAGACATTTTTCATAGAATCGGTAGATATACAAGTAGGTATATATAGGTACAAACATATATAAGTACCTCCTTAAAGTTTTTGATGCATATATTCATATTCTTTACTGTATACACAACTTTTATAAAACAATAAAATAGGAAGGCTGATGTAGGTACATATGTACACAGGCGATGCATGTGGATGTATTGTGTGAAATTATGTGAAGACGTCATCGCTTTTAAAAGAAACACTTCCTCACCGTATTCAAAACAAATACAATGTACCTTGGTAAAAAGAAACATACAAAACCACTAAACATACAAAAACACTATTTGGTCACACTCTCTAGTGTTGTTACAAACAAAAAATCAAATAAGGTATCCTTATATTATACCTAAAATGGCTCATTTTGGGCATGCTTCAGTAATATTCAAAAAAAGAATTAATGAATAGGCGTAGAATATAGTTTATAAGATTTAAAATTACCACATGGTTTTCTGGCGGTTCCTATTTGAAAAAAGAATGCGTTGAAAACGTCAGTTTCTAACTGTCAACGAGACGCACCCATGACCGAAACTGTACCCGTATTTTGTAGTAGGTAAGTATGGTGATTTACCTATTCTCTTACATAGTGGTCAATGTTGCAAAGATTCAAAGAAGAGAAAAAGCCAAGTACAATGACTGAACGACTTGTAAGCCGTTACGCTAATGTAGTAGCGTGTAGTTATGCGACTGGGATCCATAAGGAGCTGGTTACACCACTTTCAGCCATACATTATGTCTATGTCATGTTTTGTCTATGATGCAGACACACAATATATCTGTCAAGACGCCACGCTAACGTTCCCATATATTTACTCTTTGGCATTGAGTGTTGACAGTTCTGTCTGAAGAGTCGCAGTCAATAGAAGAGAGCGTTCTTTCCGCGGTAGGCTTTCGTTCTTCGGAATTCCTTTTCTTCCCTCAATACTTTCTTTACTTTGTAAAAAATGCTTCACAGTGTATAAATGTATTGTTTCATTTATCAACTTAAATAACAAGTTCTAATTTTCATCATTGTATTTTACTTGGTCATTATTATTATTAACTTTGTTATCACCATTTTTAATATACTGATACTATTAATCCGTCCTATCCCATATTTCGTGTAAATTATCTTGTTTCGTAATAAAATAACTTAACATTGTTATTTCTATGGCTAATAGGCGAGTTATTTAACCATGGATAAGTGTAGCAGCTTTGACAAAGAAAAAGTAGACAAATACGTAACTTTAATATGAGTCTTGTATGTCTAACAAAAGCCCCGATTTTTTAATTAAAGGTTAAGTCTGATACGAGAGACAGACTAAAATGACAACTTTTTTTTACCTAATCTATGATGCAAATGGCAAAGAAACAGCTCTATTCTGTCAAAGCTATTATTATTTATTATATTTTATTCTTACTTAAGAGGGTCCTTTTTCACTCGCCTACCGTCAATCGAGCATGGTTTAAAAGCTTGTTACTTCATGTAACGCAATCCAACGGGATGTTCGAAGAAAAGGCAACGCGAAAAAAGAGAGATAACGCCTGAAAACTGTTAGTTATTGTAATTCCATGATTTACTCGAATATTTTACAAAACTTGTTCCAGGAATTACGTGATTTTTTTAATACTTAAAAGTTAAAAAAAATTGATTGTCATTCAGAATATAAATTTATTTTATTTTTTTATTTTACTTTAGAAATAGTGAAGTGTCTAATTTCATGTAAAATAGCAGATTTTCAGAGGTCTTTACTGTATTAGTTTTACAAAAAATTATATATTGATTTCAGTAGAAGCCTAGATAATATCCACAAGCAGTATTTATGTTTCCAAAATATCTAACAAAAAATGTGTAGTAACGTCATAATCGCGTAAGAGCGGTTGATTGAAAAACAGTGAAAATGTATGTCGAGTTGGATGTCCGTGTTTCATTTTCAAATTCCACTTTCTTAATTGTTGCGAATTGTCACTAAAGTAAATCTAGATAGTACGTAAGCAAGTGAGGTGTTGCATTAGTAAAATTGGTTGACAGAAAGTCGGCTTTCTTCCATTTTGTGGAAACTATGAACGCACTACCTACCATTGTTATTCACATGGTACACGAGTGAATTCGCCATCGTGAAGACGCTTGTAAAGTTAAATTTTTAATGAGTTGAAAGTTGAAATTTTGACAGGACTCATGTTCTTTAATGAATAATTTATTGTCTGTGATTTTAATCTATGCTCCTACCTAAGATTAAAAGTATAAGTCGTGAGTTAAGTAACATGAAAATTGTTTTTAGTCGTGAAGAGATTACCTACCTGATGTTTAAAATCTGCAGTAATTGCATCATATTACACAATTTATCCAGCTAAAAAAACAGTAAAGTTTAATAACCTTTTCAAACGAAAAGTTAATTTAATTTAAATTAAATTAACATATTATTACTATTTAAAGCTTTAAATTTACTATCTTACCCCAGTTTCTTTTTCTAGCATCCATTTTGTAAACCAGGTGATATTTAACGATTACAAAAATATTTAGGCGCAGTTGCACCACAAGCCATTTAATGCTTAACGTATTTATCATCATTTCGTTTCTGTCATCTTCCGAGGATTGGCAGAAATGGAACGATGATTTAAATTTGTTAGTGTCACCGGAAAATTGCAAACGCCGTAAGATTGTAAAATATCGCGAGATAATGTAAACATTTTTTTCTAAACAAAACACTTTTATATTTGAAACTAATGATGATTGATTTTTTCATAACAAATCGAGAAATTATAATCTTATAAAGATTTATTTACAAACAATTATTCTGTGATAAATTCATTTACCTAGCGATCTGTGGTGCAAGTGGGCATTAGAGAAGATTAATACAGTCTAATCATTATTCAAAAACACATCAAATCGATATTGCAGTCGCAGATAAGAAATAAGATGCATTTCACATCAAAAACTCATTTGTGCCAGTTACCTAATTCAACTCGTCCCAATTTTAGCAAGACACACGACAAAAACAGTTCTTCCTATACCAACCGTTTAAAAAAAATAAACGCGTCTCTATGTTACACGCGACGACATAATTTATGTAATTACGTAGAATGTCGGCGACCTAACACAATAGTACGAAACAGAAAGCTCCGGGGAACTTGTTTGTAGTGAAAGTGACGATATTCGTGAGATATTCGTGACTATAAATGCGAATATTTGCGAAACTAATCGAGACGCACTAACTAAGTAAGCTGTTGATTGGTTTATACACGAGATCGCGAGAAAATTAGATAAGATAAAATTATTTGCTAACATAATTAATTAGGTACCTAAGTAGATAAAGACAAAAGAATGCAATTATCTAGGGTCCGGAGTAAAACAAGCAATTCTTTTTTTTTTTAAACGTAAGATATCCATAAACTGATAAATGAATATTCCCGCCAAAAGTATAAACTGAATCTATAAAATACAGCGTAATATCACAAGTGTAAATGTGTAATTACAACAAAATGATGATTAACTACAAGCGTCGAGAATAAAGAAACAAGATTTATATTCAAGCAATCGAAAACCGGTGTTAATATCTGAATGATTGATGTTACATCACTAGTATCGTAAATATCGTAATGCTCTTATAAGGATGTGCACATTTGTACTTGGAAAACTAATTCGAATCATTCTGTATATGGCAAACGCAATGCAAATGGCGCGAATCGCGAGACCATGCAATATCGAGTCTAAAAATTGCGTAAATCGCAGAATTTGCAGAGAGATGGTATCAGAGCACATCCAGATTCCACTGCGTTACGCCAATTCAACTACGTTACGCAATCGGTCGCACTATCCCTGTCGTAACTCTTAAGACATTTCCTTTAGGCTCATTAATTTAATCAACGTCGAAGAAATTGCCTAGATTTCTATCTGTTGGATGTTGCATTTGCATTATAATCGAAACATCTGGTTGATTTCAACATACAAATTATGAAATAAGAATATTAAGAACTGTGAATATTTATGAAAATATTGTCTATTTTTAAAAACAAACAATCAAGCAAAAGTCTCCAAAAATTGATGTGCTATGCTCCAATAATTAAGAAAAATTAAAAAAATAATAATAAAAACTTTTATTTCAGACAGCCTTTAAAATTAAAAATCCAAAAATACACAAAAAGTACAAGAACACGGCCTGATAAATTAGGTAAAAAAAAACAAATATTAATAAAATGTGAAATAATAAATTAAGCAAAAAAAAAATATATAAAAAATACAGGACAACAAACACCTAAGCCGCTATTTCCAGCCATCGTTTATTTATGTTCTGGTATCACACACTCTATCAGCAAGTTCTTTCACTATACTGTTTCTACACGAACCAACCCTGGACATGAATGACGCGATTCTGTTTTTGATTCTGTTTTCATTCCTTTGAATGTCATTGAACGCGTTCAGCCTCGCCTCCACGAACATGCCAGAGGCACTACAATTTCGCTTCAACCCCATGAGGTGTCTGTAGATGTTGTTATACTGAACGCGAATGCCATTCCAGGACTTTTTCGTATAGTCAGTCCAGAGACATATAAACTTTGACAGTATGTAAATATAGAAACTTTGACTGTATATTTTGAATAGTTGCACTTTAGTCTGCACTTTGGCTTTAAAAAATCGTCTAGCAAGCATGTGCCCGACAACCGACAAGGCACGACGCTGACGATCGATGTCCGCATCGTCTTTCATGTTTGATGTTAGTATGTGACCAAGGTACTTGAACCTCTCCACAACCTTAACTGTCTGTCCCCTAATGCATACTGGTGGAACATTTGCATAACTCAAGTTGTTTACATGACGATCGCCCAACTTGAGCCCCAGTGGTGTCCTGCTCAGCTCATCAATCAGGTCGTTGACATAGATATTAATCAGATCGGGAGAGTTTAAACCCCTTGCTTTAAGCAAATGTAAAATTTGAAATATGTAATATGAAGTAGAGGTACCTAATGTAAGTGAATGGATTCAAAAGAAAAACTATCAAAAATCTGTAAGCTTATAAAATACTTATTAAATAATAATTGAAACAATAGTTAGCAAAAATAAATGGCTACCGTGGAAAAAAATCTCCAATTAAATAAACTAAGGCATACAATTGAACTGTAACTTGTAAAGCACCGTTTTTCAAGTACATAAAGCTATATTGTATATCAAAAGCCTATTATGTGAATCTAGATGACACATTAATGGATAGAATTGCAGAATATTCTCTGACAATATTAGCATAGTATAGTCGGCCTTATAATGTTCCCATTGTTGGGACTCAGGCCTCCTCTCTAGGAGAGGGAACGGGCCGTAATCCACCACGCGGGCCCAGTGCGGGTTGGTGGATGTCACATGTCTTCGAATTTTTGGTTCTAGGACATTTCGGTTTCCTCACGATGTTTTCCTTCACCGTTTAGAGAACAGTGGTGATGAAATAAATTACACAAAGTAATGCGCCTGGCTGGGTTTGAACCCGCGACTCGTAAGTCGGGGCCGTTACCACTCGGCCACCACTGACAATATTACTTAGAGTCAATTAAAGGCTGTTTACGCGTTTCCTTTGCTATGTTACAAAAGCTGTGGTTTTAGATTTGTCAGGTTGCAAAACTGGCAAAATGGCGCCGGTTCGATCATTTTTATTCGATAAGTTCTTTAATGGATTTCTGTGATTATGCCATTTCAGCTGATGTTACCTGTTGTACGCAATCTTTTGTAGCTTATGATTTTACTAATAGATTGCTGTCATAAGACTGGCAATAAATTACCTATGTCATAGATCAAACAACAAATATCGATGCTTTCGTTTATTTACACTAGGTACAATGAATTGCTATAGGATGGCGCGGGTGATAGTTGTCGGATTCATACAATGTACCTACCTATCCTTTTGTTTCATCGAGGGTCTTTTTTCACTCGCCTATCGTCAACATCGAGCATGGTTTAAAAGCTTGTTATTTCATCTAATGCAATCCAACGCGATGTTTGACGAGAAAGCAACGCGAAAAAAGAGAGATATCGCCTGAAAACTCTGTTAGCATTCTGTAATTCCGTTATTTACTCAAATATTTTACAAAATTTGTTCCAGGAAATACTTTTTTTTTAAACCCTTAAGTTTTTGAAAAAAATTTTCGTCATTCAGTATCCTGATTAAACTTGCAAAGCTTCTTCTTTCTATTGTTATAATTTTTTAATTTTTGAGTAGGTAAATTATTAAGTGTCCATGCAAAATAGCAGATTTCCAGAGGTCTTTACTGGATTAGTTTTACAAAAATGTTTAAATGGATTTCAATAGAAGCCTTGATAATATCCACAAGATACTGTGTTTCTAAAATATCGAATGAAAAATGTGTTGTTATATCATAATCGCGTAAGAGCGGTTGTATGAAAAACAGTGAAAATGTAAGTATGTTGAGTTGCATCCCCTTAAAGATGTATATTTTCGTCCTGCTGTCACCCTACCTATGCTATGTAAAAAAGACCTAAGTTTATTATCTCAGGACTCCTGTAAAATAGGTATTTAAGCTCCTGAGTCAGGAGCTTAAATTTTCTTATGTGTTTTGCATTTGATTAAATTATGATGAGACGCCACAAAGGCACAACATATATCATCAGATGATGATATATGTTGTGCCTTTGTTACATAAGAAAATTTTAATGTCGCAGGGAGCCCTGACGCTTTAACTTTATTTTTTTTTTTGTAACGTAATCATATCAAAATAAAGGTTTTGAAGAAAAAAAAAATCCATAAATGTAACTCAGTACCTAACTCTCAGTAAATATGAAACATAAACAACAACATAATAATAACATATATTGTGACATAATTAATAATTTTATTAGCATTTAGTAATAATAATTAATTAATCTTAATTATCCAATGTATTTATCTAATTATGATATAAATTTGTATGCTATTATTAGCTAATATAGCGTTAAAAAAATGTTATTTAAGACCTATGTTTACAAATTAATAAATTAATATGAATATTAAATGTCAAAAAAATACTTCGATAATTTTTTTAAGAAGTTTGGTGTATAACTGACTACGATTATTCAAGAGTCAGAGAAATATGTGTTATTAATAAATGTGTCATTTTTTATACATATATTTCCTGTGTCAAAGCTATCAATTCGATATCTCCTACGCTTATGGTCGTAAGGCAAAAATTGCATTTATCAGAAGAGCCATTTTCTTAATTGTTAATGGTAATTACGTGATTTGTGAAACACTTTTAACCGATATTTTTGAAATAATCATCGATTAAAATCACAGTTCCAGACGCTAGAGGTCACAAGATTTTATTTTTTTGTAATTCTGTTTTACTCAAAAAATATCTTACGACTTTTTGCGTAGGGGGTGTCGAAATAGCCATTTTTTTTTTCAATGTAAAGTAATTGTAAGACTGAAATATATACTAAGACAGATTTCAATGCTTCTCAGATACATCAGATATCACGGAATTGCAACTTAAATCTTACCCAGTCTCACAAAGTACTCAATAACAAACTCGCATCATACGCTGCGCCCGCGCAGCCAGAGGTGAAAGTAGTCGCTTGACACACGCGAGATTCACGCTTCACTGTAATTAGGCTATTAATTACCTATTACAAACGTAAAAGTAATTAAACAACGTTTGTCAAAGAAAGCTGACATTTTATATTGATTTCCGATTTGTTTCCATATGACCTGATGACTATGGATAGGCCGTTAATTTTATCATGATTGATTTATTTATCTTTTTGCTTTGTTCTATGTTTATGGAGCTGTGAAGAATACTAGAAATAAAAAAGGCTCTAAGTACTTAAAGCAAAAAATGGAGGAATATTTTTATCAAATAATAAAACATTTTAAATACATATTTATGTCTTGTATTTTAATCTTCACGTACCTAGTAATTATTACAATAAAATTCTTTTAACAAAAATTAAGTATGTCAACTTATTAATTAGTGACAATAAATTTGTATTTTCTAATCATTCAAAAAAAAACTAACCGTCCGGACCGAGCCCAAGTCGTCGACGGCGCGTACTGTTCCAGTGTGAGTGTGTTTTTAGTCAGTAAAAGTCTGACACTATCTCGCGCTCCGCCCAAGAGCGGGATTTGTCATAAGATAATTTTCCCACCTAAAAAGTCCTATTCTATAAGGCTCTATTTGCATGTAACTCAAATAAGGCTCTATTTTCTTTGCGCTATATCCATAATTCCAGTCTATATCCTTAGTTCGAAGCCTCTTTTGGTATAGGCGGCAGTTTGGTATGCTATCTTTAAAAACAGCAGTGCTGTGACAAACATAATGTAAACGACCTTGTTTTAATAATGAACCAAAAAATAAAAAAAAATATTCGAATTAAAGTAGGTACTACAACAATATAAAAAATCATAAGAACTTGTAAGTTTAATTCAAAATAGTTTCATAATATTTTCTTCATCAGGTGGTAGTTATTTCTCGTCGATCACCTTGCCTTTAGATGTTTGGTATTGTTTACCAGAATCCTTTAATGCTTTTTGGAAACTTTGCACACTTTTTTCTCAATTTTTTCGTCTTTTTTGTCCCGCGCCTGTAATAACAACAGGTGTAATGTCCGCCATTTTCATAAAACTGACATCACGCGTGAACGGACTAAAAACTTTTTAAGGAATTACGCGTCTTACACCTACACGCTCCTGAGAGTTGTAAATACCAAGAAAGTAACAATGCTTGTCGTTTAGTCCTTATTTTAGGTAATTGGCGAGGGAACATACTACAAGTTGAAGTAATGAAAACGAAACTAGATTTTTGGAACTTAGACCCTTTTTATTTCTAGTATTCTTTGTTTTTTATAGGTCTATAAAAATATCAATCATGTGAAAATAATTATCAAACTGTTATAATTACGTAAAGACATGTTTAAAAAGTTGAACTTAAATCAGTTTCTCGTTATGCAAATACAAAAAGAAAATCTCAAACTACACCATTCGTAGTCAAATTGACCCTTTTTTCGTAAACTACAGCAATAAAAGGCATCTAAACTCAAAAAAGTCAATTGCTATAATTTGTTCTACGATAACGCATAATGTGCCTCATTTATAATCTGTATCGTCCATAAACAACGCAGTTCTACTTTCTAAACCGTTGCATCAGTATTCATTGTCTAAGTTCAAGGCATCATCATGTTTATTCATAGAGCTTCTAAACTTGCATGAATTACGCGGTTTATCTTGATTTTATTTGATTAAATGTACGTCTTTGAGGTAATTTGTAGCTTAGCTAATTATTTCCTTGGACGTTTGTTTAGTTATTTTAGCCTTATAGTATTAGATAAAGGAATTTTGAGGGATTTCGCTCGCGTTTATAGGAGGAAACGTGGGTCTAAGCGATTTGAGTTTAACGTAACATTGCATCCATAAGAATTCCAATCAAATTGTTTTTTCGCTTTCCATTCCTCTTTTAGTCATTTCAAACTTTAAAGTAGTCGCAAGTTCAATATTAATTAGTATTCATCCAGTGAGTTTTTTTCAAGTTTCTATAGCTCAATTAAAAAAAATGTAAGTATGCTGTTTTATTTTGGTAGGAATCATTTACATATCTCCTGCTTGGCTTAAAACCCACCCTGTGTTCCTTCAGTGGTCCACTGCGTTCCAGGGCAATCCCTCACGGTTCATTGTTAAGAAGATGGACAACTTATCTGCTAAGAATCACATATTTAAAACGTATATCGTCGAAGATCCTGTCTCAATTGAAAGCAAAATTTTCTACCACATTATGCAACAATTATACGGTATTCAAACTATTCGTATATGGCATCATCTTATTCACAAGTAAATTTCACAAATGTCTAAGAAACCGCGATGAGTCGTTTTGTTAAAATTATTTTACAAGGCGTGTCAGTTGCATCATCGGTTGCACAAACTTGTTCCGTGAAAGAGAGAAAGGCGTCGGATCCTCTTACAGAATATGTCCATACAGCTAATGTATTACAGAGCACGTATTCACGTATTGGGTTACTGCCTTATTCGTCTAGCCTCACTGGTTAGCGACAGCAGCGTACGCAGTGTAGCGTAGAAAGATCTTGAGTTTGATTAAGCTCCAAGAGCTCTTTTCTATAAACCAGATCAAGATTCTGTGCAGTAAATATACCAGCTGTACGGCCCGGTACATTTGCAGTACCCACGGAGTACATACGCACAAAATATCTTGGGCACATATTCATTGTGCGTACAGCTAAGGAGCAATGGCGTAGCTAAGTGACCAAGGGCCCTGGGGCAAAAACTAACTTGAAACTTGGCGGGAATTTCTTTGTATTTTTTTGAGTTGCCTTATTAAAAAGTATTGTTGCAACCTATTTTATTTATATTTCGAAGGTGGAAGAATTTTTCGTTCGTTCAATAAGCGGTTTACTAATCAGGTTTTAGGGTGGCCCGAGCTTGAGGGTCCTGGGGCACTGCCCCGCCTAGCCCCTTAGCTACGCTACTGCTAAGGAGTGGAATTCCCTGTCTGTGTTTGCTGATAGCTCTACAGCCTGGGTGTCTTTGTGTCAAGAGTGGATAGCTTACGTTAGGGCCAGCGTACACCATCGTCGATTACATCATACCTTACCATTAGGTGAGATAGGGATGAAGCGCGATCTTGACTGTATTGAAAACAGGTTAAATTGAACCTAGCTGGGTTTCAAAAACTAGGCTTTAGAATAGTTGTGGAACAGGTTCAGGTGTTATTTAATTGTTTTGGATGATTGTCAACAGTGTCGTTTTTTCAGAATATTAGACAACTATTCTGAAAAAACGACACTGTTCCATCGTGTTTAAGTTTTGGTCAGGGTTTTCGATGTGTAAATTATTCGCAATAGTGTTGACTACCTCAGCGAATCATTCCAAGAAGACTGATTCGATATATTTGCTGCTAAATACTACAAAAACATTAGAAACATCTGTATTCTAAAGTAACTGTGTTCAATGAAAATAAAGACTTGACCTTAAGGCCTCAGTTACATCTTCATCATGTCAGCCGAAAAAAGTCCACTGTTGGACATAGGCCTCCCCCAAATGTCACCACAACGAACGGTCCTGTGCGTCTCGCATCCACCGGATTCCCACAACTCTCACCAGGTCATCAGTTCACCTTGTGGGAGGCCTTCCAACGCTGTGTCTTCCGGTGTGTGGTCGCCACTACAGAACCTTTTGGCACCATCGACCATTTGTTCTGCGAGCAATGTGCCCTGCCCACTGCCACTTGAATTTGGCGATTCTTCGGGCTATGTCAGCAACCTTGGTTCTACTAACCTGAAGCTCATCCCAATATAGATCGGAGGAGATTGAGCAGATCGATGAGTATTTTTATTCGCTTTGAATTTTCAGTTTATGTTTTCCCAAGAAACTACTCAAGACTGTTGTTGGCTTATTATTAACGAGAGGATTATGATATTGTGTGTTATACCTAATTACACTTATGGGATAACCCTTACCTTAGAGGGTTATAGCTGGGGTGCTTGAATGAAAAAAAGTGATTTATCTTCACTCGGTAGTGTGGACCAGTAGTAAGAAAGAAAGAAAAAGAAAGAAAACACGTTTATTTGGCACACAGGTTTGGGGGGGTTTCAGGTTTGGGTTTGGTGGGTTTTTTTTATTCTTTTTTTTTTTTTTTTTTTTATTGTGTGGGAAAATCATCCTAATGACATCCCCGCTCTTGGGCGGAGCGGGAGATAGTGTCAGACTCTTACTGACTAAAAACCCACTCCTGTTCCTTCGTTGCCTTCGTCCCAGGGCCCCGGGTTCCGCTTTCACACTACCCGTGGCCCCAGTAGGCTTCGACCCTGCTGGGCCCCTACGATTTGCTGACATCTCCTTGAGGCGCGCGTGGAACAATACGCGCCGTCGACGACTTGGGCTCGGTCCGGACGGTTACCGGACAGTCAGACGGCGAGCCACCCATTGCTCGCCGTCTGCAAGCCCGCGCCTACGGTGGCCGGAAATCGGGATCGGAATCCCGGCGGCGGTTGGAGCGTAAGGACCGTTGCCTCACGCGATCGTCCGCCTCCTTAGCTAGCTATTACTGCTTCGCAGAAGG
The DNA here is from genome assembly GCA_949316375.1 of Mythimna vitellina. Taxonomy (NCBI): domain Eukaryota; kingdom Metazoa; phylum Arthropoda; class Insecta; order Lepidoptera; family Noctuidae; genus Mythimna; species Mythimna vitellina. Next base: position 2,842,401 of record OX438691.1, on the reverse strand, counting down.
AGGCGACCGCCTGCCACTCCTCCTCGCTCCGGAGCATGGCCTGAACCAAGGCCCGGCGCGAGAGATCACCGCCGCCGATTGCCCTCACGAGGTCACGGCGTTGCTCTGCCCAAGCGGGGCACACCTCCACCGTGTGCTCCACCGTGTCCTCCGGGTGGGCCACACAGTGGCGACACCCGGGCGTCGTTTCCGCACGAATCCGGTGCAGGAACCTCCCGAACTTACCGTGTCCGGTGAGGACCTGCGTCATGCGGAATGTGAGGACGCCGTGAGGTCTTTCCAACCACGCCTCAAAGAGGGGACTTACCGCCATAATTGTGGCGTGCCCAGCACGGGGTCGCGACAGTCGCTGTCGCCATTTCTCCATGAGAACTCGCCGGAACTCTGTCCGCCATGCCGCGACTTGTTGCGGCAGCGGAGTTTCGCCCCGGCGTTGCATCTCCATGCGCCGTTCGTGCATGAGTGCAAGGACTGTTGCCTCCAGTTCCCATGGTCGCTGGCCAGCAAGAAGGCTCGCCGCTTCGCGGGAAATCGTCCGGTATCCTCGCACCATCCGTATGGCCATGACCCTCTGGCACGCGTTCAGCCGGGCCGCCGGCTGCTTCCGCAGCCCCGGCGCCCACACCGGCGCTGGGTTTGGTGGGTTTGGTTTTTAGTACCAACACTAGAACCCCAAGTTGAATTTATTCGCCAATATAGTGATATTTCATGAGAAAGAGCCGGTAGGAATATTTTTAAACACGGCTTTGTTTAAAAAACACACGTGTCATAGTGTCGTTTCCGTTTCTTATTACCTAGTAGAGGTAATAAGACTACTAATTAACGCTAACCAATTTTTTGTTACTTCGTTATCTCATGGCTTTACTACGCATTTTTCTACGAAAAATTCTCAGAACTTTGAAAGTTGACCCAATCTACTTTGTCTTTGTCATACAAGAAAACTTATCTCACATCTTTCTGTCTTCAATTCCCCGATTGCAATAAAAAAAAAATTCACTGATAGAAAGGTGCTTAATTCCTTAGTGACATAGGCTATGTTTTAAGTACGCGGGGGCGAAGCCGCGGGCAAAAGCTAGTACAGATTAAAAGGTATGACAGACAATACTGACAAAGGAAGATACAATGTTAGTGTTGTCTTATATTCTGAAAAAAACGACCCAGTTCCATCGCTTGTTCTTTTTTTTTGTTTTTGGTACGATATCTTCAAAAGGCGCTTGGGCTTTTGGGGAAAAGACCAGAGAGCGTGGGATTTTTACCTCTTTAGAGGTATGCGGAACAGAGTATAAAGTCCCGTAAACGTCCATTGAAAAGGGAGGATCCTCCGACCAGACTATCCTATCCTGTTTTCAGCGTCAGGCAACTACCACAAAATTGTCTGGCATTTTTGCTGAACTGGACCTATTTGGTGTAGGCGCGAGACACACAATGTTAGTTATTATTTTTTTTTATCCTATGTGTTTACATATTGTTTCTACATTGTGTGTATCTGTGCCAAATAAAATATTTTTCTTTCTTTCTTTTTCTTCTTTCTTTAGTCGGGACAACTGCCCATGTGCAATGGTTGATTTCGGGCTGTAGTATACCGCTATATTACACCCCTCCGGAGATTGGAGATCGATGGTTTTTCATATTCGAGAGACTTAGACATGCCACACCTTACTAAATTACCCCGGTGATGACCATCAGCACATGGAAGGGGCCCCGTGACCTACCCCCTTACCTACACATACGGAAACTCATTGCGTCTACCGATCATCGATAGAATAAATATAAAATTTAAAAAAAATATCAAAAAGTAACATTGTCTGTCGTACAAACCTGCATCGTGCGTGCAAAAACAAGAAAATCGTTCAAATACTTCTCCAGTCTTTCACGCAACCACGCATAGATTCTTTAGACGATAATCATTGGATTGGACAATATAATCATGACAAATTGAGTATCATGTCGTAGGTATTGTTTCCTTTTCCGATATCATTTATTTGAACACGCAAATCAGATATTTGTTAAATTTGTAGCAAACATATGTTGTTGTCATTTTTTTGCGCTTATTCCAATTTTTTTTTGTAAAAAATGTAAAAAGATCATTGAATAGTATGTTCTTTTTTATTAGTCATTATCTCATAGTCACAGCGTTTCTAGTCTCAACTATCTTTCTCACAGTCTAAGTCAGTAAAAATCTAACACGCCTTCTCGCTCCGCCTTAGAGCGCGAGAAGACATTGGGTGATTTCCTACATTAAAAAAAGCATTATCGTTTCTTTAGGCATCCAAAAACACTATTACTAATTTCTTAATCTTACGAAAGGCAACGAAGGAACAGGAGTGGGTTTTTAGTCAGTAAAAGTCTGACACTATGTCCCGCTCCGCCCAGGGGTGGGAGATGTCACAAGATCATTTTCCCACCGAAAAAAAAGTCTATGAATCCATTCCCGTGTCTAAATATGGTACTTAAATACTAATTCCATGCAATATAAATATTCTCGTTGACCTACTAAAATATTTAATTAGTTCATTCCTTCATGAACGGAATTTTAATTCATTCAAATAACTTTTTTTTATTCTTTACTTCCGTAAACGCGAAGACAATGTTTGTATTAGTATTCATACATCAATGTTCATAAAAAAATTGCGTGCATTCGATTAATAAAATTCTCTCGTCTCTTGTTATTGGCTACTGTTTTTTTTTTTTTATTGAAATCGTTGTTTTATGAGCCCACCGAAGACAACGGTAACAGATTCAAACATAAATATTTGGTGGGTTAAAAGTATGTTGTAATTTTTTTATTAATTGAATATGTAAGTTTATCTAAGGCATGCTGAAACTTAGTGAATAATTCCTAAAGCCAAACTAAGCATTATATGGAATGGCTGCGGACGACAATATTAAACCTATACTTAAAAACTACTTATAGTAATAATATTCTTTATTTCATCTTTTACACAAAATAGTTACATGTAAAAGCCACAAGTAAGTCTTAAACAAATATTTATGCTAGTGCCCAAGGAATAACTATAATTAACTTATCAGTTTTTAAGAACTAAAGGAAAAAATTGACTTTATTAACCTAGAATTATGTATAATTAGCGACTTGCCCGAGCTAGGTTCATAAAACCTGTGTTTCGGGTCATCACTTACAAGACTATCACTACGGGTGCATGTATACAGAAATGACAGAATAACAACTTACAAACTAAACCTACAATCATACTAAAACTTCCAATAGTTTCTCTGTGTCTGTTACTTAATTGGCTTTTTACTATGAATCTTTTTCTTTTGTGTCCTAATCAGTCCAAACGTCGGAAATTAAATTCTATTTCCGATTATTCAAATAACCGATTACGTTAAAAGATTTATGTTAGTATTCCCGTATCATCGTTAAATCATTATGTATCTAGGATAATAAATAATCGATATACCACACGCGAAATTCGATGTTAACTTTCGACGCATTCAGTTGTAATTAGCGGCCGCTTTCTTCCGGACCGCTGCAGAAGATGCGAGAAACAGGTTTTTTCATAGCGGATATGCGGATATTTTGATATCGTGAAAAGAAAAATGTGTAGAAATATTTTTACTTTGACTTGACGGATTTTTGCCATGTCAACTTTTATCAAAGTTTGATTTGCTTGGGTTTGAACAGTTCAGTCATTTTTTTTTCTGTATAAATTAACTTAAAAAAATAGAAAAATCATCTCTACTCACTCTCGGTCCGGTGATGGCGCAGACCGCGTGCGCCAACAACAAAAACTGACAAATGCTGCCCCTCATACTGCTCTCAAAACCCAGAGCGGCTGAGTACCATCACACAACACACCACTATCCTGTCAGAGCGTACGTCCTTTGCCACTGTCTGACAAAAAAATCACTGCACGACACTATGTTCCGAATTCGAAAAAAATAAGTCAAAATTTGGCGGCAAACTGGCTAATGTCACAATGACAGTGTTCGCGGCGCTCACGTTGTCGTCACTGTTCACGGCGGATACACGCTGCGGCAGTCGGCACGGTAATAGCGCGAGCGGCGACCACCCGTCCGTTTTACCACCCCTACTCCTTACCCCCTACTCGTTTCGAAAGGATTCATCAAAGATGAGAATTAAAACAGACGGTGTCGCGGGCGTTAATTGAATCGTACGTTGCATAAATTCTGTAGTTGATATTTTTGGGTCAGATGCGTTTTGCGGTTACGAATGACACTACTTAATTTTTTTTGTCTTTTTGTCGCATTATTTGTCTTGCTTTTCGATTTATTTTTTAAGTCTACTTCCAGTCTAGCCCAATGCAGTTGAATATCAACCATTGGTAGCAGTTTAGTTTTGATTGGCTCATAGTTTAAGTGGTTGTTAGTTTGATTCGTCTGCTATCGTAATGGCTACCATGATTGTAAGTAGTCTGCAGTGTTTTGAAATTCGTTATTGCTTTGCTTTCGCTGCTTTATATCTCATGTGATATACTACCTAAATCGCAAGGCCACGTAATGAATTATAATTTTGTATTTTTTTTTTTAACGCGGCTTTAAGATCACTTTATTTTTTCAAACAGCCATTTTGAAACCAAAAGTTTGATAGATTCGTCAAACTGCAAGCAATAGTTCTTTATCGTCGTTAATAGACGGTAAAACTATGCGAAGAATTTAGATTTTTAGATCGGAGTTGAGGAAATAGAGCGTGTAGATAATTTAAAAAATAAATTTAAAGAGTCGGTCAGTTAAAACAGAAGGGTCTTAGATGATCACAGATTAATCTGGCTAGAATTTTCTTTTTTTTAGGCCCTCTCTTGAATTCGAAGATATGTGACATCCAATAACCCGCACTGGCCCCGCGTCGTGGATTACGGGCCATTCCCTCTCCTAGAGAGAAGGCCGTCCCAGCAGTGGGAACATTATAAGGCTTATTATGCTTATGTCTTCTCAGATTTACGAAGAAGTGAATCCGTCAAAAGCAAACGTACGGCTTCGACAACAATGGGTTCATTCCAAGTCCTTTAATTCCTGCTATGTGTGGAGCGAGAGCAAATATGCCCAGATGCTGTAGTTAAAAACACAATTGAAAGAGTTGTTAAAAAGACATTCAAGAAATTTTTAGGGTTCCGTACCTCAAAAGGAAAACGGATTCCTTATAGGCTCACTTTGTTGTCCTTTATCTCGGGAACGCGTGAAGGTATCGAGTTGAAATTAAAACCATATACTCAGGTCTGCGCCCCCTTGAAGCTGTAAAAAAATGAAATTTCTGAGTTAACGAAAATGAAAGTATGTATTTCGACACTCTCAAGGGAATCAAAATTCATAGGATTTTTGTTGTCCTAGAATCCTGAAATTTGGCATTAAGCGAGATCTCATAGCACAAGTAAAGGTAAAAATCTGAAAAATGAAAATTTACGTCACAAAAATAAATTTACTTTTTATGATTCTAAAGAAAAATCTTCGTAACTCAGTTCGGGAATCGAACTGTTTTCATAGGTAAGTTAGTAGGGAACCCTTAGTGCGCGAGTCCAACTTGCGCTTGCCCTGTTTTTTAAATCTGTGGCTGATTATTCTATCTTTTTTACATGAATCAGTTTATTCAAGTAATTTATTTCGATTATTTGATTATCTCATGCATTCCGTACACTATGACACACATCTTACATCATATTGACATGAAAGCCGCTCCACTTCAAAATGCAGTGCTGCCAACCGAAAAAACAAAACAATGATCTGTCAAAATTTAACACCACCGATCAAAATGCAAATTACAGTTTCACGGTTAAAGCCCTTGCGAGATCCATCGCAAATCTTATGGTAAGATCATTAATCAGGCGAGGTATCTGGTGATGGCGAAAGAACAGTAATGTTCCATGAACACAATGGTCCAAGCCTCGTTGGGCCACAGTTTGTGCGAAAGAATGGAGCATATCTGTACTAATTGGTGTTGAACGTTTTGCACCATTTAAGTTAAAGGTATTGTGTCGCAAGGCAAGCTTCAGACGCCTTGAGCTGTGAAAAAAAAGTTATCACGAATGTCTTTTTTTTTTTAGTTGGGAAAATCATCTAATGACAAATCCCGCTCCCTATCTCCCGCTCTTGGGCGGAGCGGGAGATAGTGTCAAACTTTTACTGTCTAAAAACCTGTTCCTTCTTTGCCTTCATCCCAGTGCCCCGGGCTTCGCTTTCACACCACCCGTGGCCCCAGTAGGTTTCGACCCTACTGGGCCCCTACAGTTGCTGACATCTCCTTAAGGCGCACGTGGAACAGTACGCGCCGTCGGCGACTTGGGCTCGGTCTGGATGGTTACCGGACGGTCGGACGGCGAGCTATCCATTACTCGCCGTCCTTAATCCCGCGCCTACGGTGGCCGGAAATCTCGAATGTGTCTGTGGTTGGAATTTTTAATTGTCTTTACCTATTCGATGTCTATCTATCTATGGTGTGAAATTGATTGGAGGTTCCGAATTTTTGGCGGGATTTCTTCGAGTGAAGTTTAGTGGCTGTTTTAATTATTCGCAAATTGATACCTAGACGATATTGTGATGTAAAATTGGTGTAGTTTTGGATCTCAAGTGTCTGCGCGACTAGAATAATATGTGGAATCATTGAAATAGGCGCGATCTCGGTAAAATGGAGTTGAGAATTTTATTGTAGTTTTAGCTACCTCACTGAAGTTTACTGAAAAGGCTGAATCGAAACATTTGCTGCCAAATACTACAAAAACATTAGAATTTGTTACACCCGCATTCTAATGTAAAACAAAAGAAAAAACTGATATTCAAATACGGAAGACGTGCTTATTACGCAAGAGAACACGGACGAAAGACTAGGTGATATTGTCAAACGACTATAGCCTTCCCTAAAGGGTAAATAGAAAAAAAAAATGATTGGAGGTTCACCGATCGATGGTCGGTGGTTATTCATGAAATAGTCAGTGGTTCATAATTCAATTATTGGTCTTGATTGGTCTATTCTTCTTAGTCTTACACTCTTGAAAGAGTGGTCGTGGTCAAGTCTCCGTCGAGTCCTGCACCACCGCCTCTCTCGCGATGCGACGGCATGCAGCTCTGTGTTTGGCGGCTTTGGAGTTTTCATTAACGCTGCAGTGTGTCACCGATTTGATGAGGTCCGTCCACCGTATTGGAGAGCATCCACGTGATCTTTTGCCCTTGACTTTCCCTTGCATCACCAATCGTTCTATCGAGTCTTCGTTACGCGTGATATGCCCGAAGAACTTGAGGTGAACCAAGTGTCTGTACAAATACGAATATTTGTACAGACACTTGGGTTTATTACACATTGGTCTATTACACTACTATGATAAAGACAAATGTTCGTGTGTGTCTTTGTTACTTCTTCACGTTTGAACGGCCGGACGGATTTCGATGAAACTTGTTACACGGGTAGACATGTCCTGGGATGCACACAGGATACTTTATACACCGGGAGTACATTCCCTTAGGACAATTTTCTACTATATGGCGAAAACGTTCGTCATCGACAGTTCAATGATTTATCGCAGTTTACTTAGCTGCGATTTTAGTAAATAAAAATATGTGGTCATAATGGAAACATATTTATTCCTCTTTCCTTTCTAAAAATTGAGTTGTAAGTACTCGGACCACCAGGCGTACAGCAACGCGCCACCGGTACATGGTGGACATCCCACCTATACGCACAAAACGTTTTGGGAACACATTCATTGTGCGTACAGCTAAGGAGTGGAATTCTTTGCCGGAATCTGTGTTTCCTGATGGCTACAACCCGGGAATCTTTAAGTCCAGAGTGAATAGGTAACTTCTAGGTAAGCGCGCCCCATCGTCGACCGCATCGTCGCTTTCCATCAGGTGAGATAGCGGTCAAGCGCGAACCTATCAAGAATAAAAAAAAACTCGTATTATTTTATGATTCATATATCAGCAACTTGAGAGAGCAGTGGTGGCCGAGTGGTAACGTCCCCGACTTACGAGTTGTAGGTCGCGGGTTTAAACCCAACCAGGCGCATTACTTTGTGTAATTTATTTCATCACCACTGCTCTCAAAACGGTGAAGGAAAACATCGTGAGGAAACCGGCATGTCCTAGAACCAAAAAATTCGAAGACATGTGACATCGACCAATCCGCACTGGGCCTGCGTGGTGGGTTACGGCCAATTCCCTCTCCTAGAGAGGAGGCCTGAGTCCCAGCAGTGGGAACATTATAAGGCCGACTATGCTATGCTATATCAGCAACTTTGTAAGCAAAGTATGACGGCTGTTATTATGAGTAACGTGTTTAGGCTGTGAAATGTAACCTTTAAAAATATTTTGTGTCATTATTTGGCTCCGTATCAACACTTCCTCTTTGTGAGTTAGGCTACAATGCCTTGTTTAAAAAACAGTAACACAATATGGATTTGTCTTTTGAAAGAATAACAGAGTGTACGTAGCAGGTTGTAGAATTAATCTATATATATGTCGTGGCCAGGTCATAGGAATTGATCACTTCATGATATGGCCAACTAAAACTGGCCTGATTGTTTAAACGTTAACTTTTGATGATATATTAATCCTCGTTTGGCCATATCATTGATGTAGGATTTCTATGAAAATAAAAGGTCTAAAGAAATTAGGCCAAATGAGTATTGACATATCATCATACTTTAACGTTCATAACGATCTGGCCAGTTTTACCTGGCCAATATCATGAAGTGATTAATTCCTATGATCTGGCCACGAAATATATATAAAAGGAGAAACTGACCAACTGGCACATCAACGAACACCTGAAACTACTAGGAATGTGAAATTTTGCACAAAGTTTTCTTTTATGACGTAGGTAAGCAGCTAAGCGAACAGTAACCAACTAGAGAGAGAACGGGAGAGAGAAACTAAGGGAGGTTTTTTTTTAAATTCACCCCCTATGGGTATGAAACGGGGATCCAAAGTTTGTATGGAGAAACCTACTTTGACGTGGGCGGAGCCGCTAGCAAAAGCTAGTATCGTACATTAATTATGTTCACATTAATATATCATCATTATGAATAACAAAATTATTTAAACGAGTTGGCTGTTATTATGAGTAATGTGTTTAGACTATGAAATGTAAGAGCATATTGTAACCCCATAATCTGGAACTTTATTTTTTATATTGAATTTAAAATCTATATCTACCTTCATTCCAAGAAAATAAAGTTCAATTGAATATTCATGTAAGTAATTTTTACATAAAATTATTCAGTTCAAAAACTCGAAAATCATTTTTCGAAATTCAAAATTTTCGCAATCCATCATGGCGGATGTATAGAAATGTTTATTTTCGTAATATATCATTGTTAGCAAAACAATGGCTGCTGAAATGATAAATGTTTAGATATAATCTAGACAGCTGATGACTGACTGAGATATCGACAGTTCTTTGGCTTAGACAATTGTTATGGGACCTGGAAACACAAGAGTTTATTATAGTATAGTATAGTATAGTCGGCCTTATAATGTTCCCACTGTTGGGACTCAGGCCTCCTCTCTAGGAGAGGGAATGGGCCGTAATCCATCACGCGGGCCCAGTGCGGGTTGGTGGATGTCACATGTCTTCGAATTTTTGGTTCTAGGACATGCCGGTTTCCTCACGATGTTTTCCTTCACCATTTTGAGAGCAGTGGTGATGAAATAAATTACACAAAGTAATGCGCCTGGCTGGGTTTGAACTCGCAACCTACAACTCGTAAGTCGGGGCCATTACCATTCGGCCACCACTGCTCAAGTTTATTATGTTAAGTTCTTATTTGATAGTATTGTAGGGCATTAACACAGGTTTTTGTTAACCTAGCTCAGGCAAGTCGCTACAAGTTATAATGGCATTACTAATATACCATTAATAGGTCAATATAAACATGTGTAAATAAAACTAGATTTTATATAATTAGTTAATTAAGCCAATCGTTTTATAAATTAGTACTACTAAGCATTCATAAGTTTGGTTTATGTATTTCTTTGTAAAAGTACTTAAATAAATAATTATTATTATTATAGAACTAAACTATGAAATTGTGTCTCGCGTAATTCGAGTTCTTCGCGCGATTTGAACATATACAACAACCCGAGATCATCTCTCTGGCAGTTTCCCACACTAGACATAACATCCGTCTGGTCGGAGGATCTTTCCTTTTCACGGCGTACCTATAAAGTATGTTATTGACCCCTTTTTGTGAAGGTGAGAAATCGTCAAATAACATCTCTCGCTTTAGGTGAAGGGAAAGGGAGTGTCAGATTTTTACTGACTAAAACTTACCTGTGTTCCTTCAGTTGCCCTTTGCGTTCCAGGACCCTGGTGATTCTTTCAAACAATGCCGCAGCCCTGGTGGGCTGATGAAACGCGTAGGACACATCACTCGGTCAACCTGGATCTGGTCCCTAACGGACGGCGAGCTACTCATTATTCGGTGACCGCTTTTCATGCCATTTCACTCCATGCGATGGCCTGTACTAGGGCTGCGAGTGTCCTCCGGCATATTCGCACTATCAGCACTATGGTAACACACGTGTCTTTCGGGAGATTCCTATTTCGGATTACGGGAACGTAATCCGAAATAGGAATCTCCCGAAACAGCCGTGTCCGGTCTTACTTCAAATATCATTCAACTCTTGAATCGCAAAGGATACGGTAGTAAGTTCGGGTGTTTTATAAATTCTATGATTGAGATAATCTATTATTAATAATCTATATAATTCTTTTAATTAAATCTTTAAGTTACACAGTGAAATAATTGGTATAGTGACAAATCAACCTTAAGCTAAGTATAAGGTCATAATTATAATAATGATTCCATTTTTTTCGTTAATATTGTACCGAGTTCTACAATAAATAATAATCGTGATTTAGCATTTCACACCAGGCAGCACAATAAATGAAACTGCAGGTCCAGTCACAATTATAAAGTCAGGTTCCCCGGGGTCAATGCATTCGTCGTGCACTGTTTTGTTTGGGTTAATTTTATTTTCTACAAAAAAAAAAAAAACAAAATAAATTAATATTAAACACTAATCGTTGCAAACTATAACTAAATAGTGTCAACATTTCAGAATTAATTTCACAATTGCGAATAAGATATTTACATTTATAAATCTGGCAACTTGGTTTATGAAATCTTACAAATTAACGCACTTTTTATACGCTTCTATTGTCCTTGTTACAAAGGCATTAAGGTATGAAATCTTTTGATTGGTATGCATTTTAAATTTGGTTGTTCTTTTATTCAAATTACGGTTGGCGGGAAATCGATGACCTGTTCATCAAAAGCGATTAGTATTAGTTGGATTTGAATATTATTGACAAACAAAATGGATTTTTTTTGCGAAACTCAACAATATGTAGTCTGTTTTAGTAAGTAACTTGTTAATTAATTATAAGAATCTGCAATATTCAATCAGAGTAAACGTCAAATCTTCTATAGTAATTTATTTATTTATTTAAAACTTTATGCACTAATGATACATTGTACAAAGGCGGACTTAATTCCTTAGGCATTTTCTACCAGTCGACCTTAGGGTGGTGCAGAGACATAACATGGCAGGTGCAGCTTACTTTACGATTGACAGAGAGGAAATAAGAACAATAATTTACTTGTTTCAAAAGATAAACTTCTTCTCAAAACATCGATTTTAAAATCACCTTAAAAAAAAACAAAAAAAAAACACCTTTTATCTGATGTAATCAGTCATAGTTTTTGTTGAATTAAAACAATAGAACTATCCACAAAAGCCACTAATTAAGACTTGAAATTAAATAATAGGACAATACTCGAAGGATATACAGATAAACACTATCTTACTTATAAGAGTTTTGTAGGAATAAGTTAATTCTTGTAACTGTACTAGCGACCTGCCCCGGCTTCGCACGGGTGCAACGCTGATACCACCGCAACCGCTGTTTCTGCATTTTAAATCTGTAATATCTTCGAAAATATTCATTTAAATTACATGGTGTAAAGGGCCATATTGATTTTTATTTATTTATTTATTTAAACTTCATGCAACATAAAGTACAAAGGCGGACTTAATGCCTTAGGCATTCTCTACCAGTCAACCTAGGGTGGTGAAGAGACAATATGGTAGGTGCATAAAAATGAAATTTAATACGAAAAACAAGATAAAAAAAAATATACATGTAATTAAAATGCACATACATATATATTTAATATAATATATATACATATATATTAATATAAAGTAAAGAAAGAAGTTTTGAGACAATTCTGCTATTGATGGTTTTATTCAATGAATAATGGATCTAAGGTACACAATCGGATAAGGATTAATGCTGTGTTGTTTAAAATCGCTTCGTAAATGACCCATTATTTCTCGTAAAAAGTAAAGGATAAAAAACGGTTATTGTGGGTAACCCCTAAGAGATAGAAATATACTAACGTGGACTTTTTTGTAGACCTTTAATACTTACTCATGTACATTATTTTGATCTATCTCGTAGGGTTCAGCCAACGTTTGCAATGTAAGTGCAAAAAAATGTGTTTATTTACGACATCATATTAGAAACCTTTAAAATTATCAGTGTTTCTCTATTATATTATGCATATATTATACGTATGAACCTTCCTCTTCAATCACTTTATTTATTAAAAACCCGCTTCAAAATCCGTTGCGTAGTTTTAAAGATCTAATCCCTATGTATAGGGAAATACAGCGGAAAGTGACTTGGTTTTGTATATGTAGTGATTTTTTATATTTACTTACTAGATATATTCTACTACTACTACTACATACTTCTTTAGTAATTCTATTCGTACATAGGCACATCATCAAAAAGAGACAAATTTATTTCTGCGTACGATGCCACGTAGATACGCGCTGTGATGTTTTTCAAATACCTCCTAATCTACAATTTTTATGATTCAGGCTCGCGTTTGAAATCTATATGAAATCTATAACTTGATGGTCAATGACGATGTGATCAAAGCTAGAGTTCGCTCGCCTAGAAGTAACTAACCTATTCACTCTTGACTTAAAGGCCCCCTATTGTAACTATCAAGAAACACAGACTCCGGCAGGAAATTCCACTACACTAAAAACTAAGCCTATTATCCATTAACCAATCAATAATCTAATTTGATCTGAAGAAATAATGAAATCAATGAGGAATTACGTAGCATGAAAAAATAATGGCATTTTCCTCATCTAAATAACTTTTTCATAATGCTATCGCCCGCCTGGTGCGTCTTTAGCAAGAGACAACCACAGGATTTCGCAATCAAGATTAAAAACGAGAATTGAATGCTAACCAGAATATATATCCAATGTGGAGTGCGACAATACGACAATAAATGAAAACACTAAAAACTAGTGTGCTTCTCCATCAACGATTGCATCACTGCTTATGATAAATGATATTTATTTTGCAAATTGGTTTAAAAAAACATTTTTTCTCGTCATTTTTGTCATCTGTTTAAACTAAATTAGGCCGGTGTTTCCTAGCTGACTGCCCTACCCCCCTAGCCAAGTTACGATCTTTTCGTTTGCATCGAACGCCTCAAGTAGGTCTGACGTCATCTCGACGCTCAGTCACGTGGTCAGAAAAGGAATCGGAGGCGTGGCCTACTCAAGTCGTTCGACGCAAACGATCGTAACGTGGCTAGGGGGGCTGAGAAGAAACACCGAAACAAATTCAGGGGTCAGTTTCTTTTAAAGTCCATACAGAAAATATATAATGGTCAAATCACATGAGAACTATGTACATTAGTGTCTGAGATGGTCTTTTGAGGAAAGAACTACACAGATTTGAGTGGACCTGTCCCGACAGAGCAAGCATTTGTCAGTATTCGTAAAGCTCAACTCAGGACTACCATTAGTTGGGATTACAGTTATGCACAAGATAATATAATTAAAAAAACACACTACTGTTATGAACAACTTTTATTATGAGAAATGATAAAAAAATAACCATACATTTATTTATGTTTGCACATTCGACAAAGTATACTGAACAGATGAAGTTTGAGATGACATGCGAAGGTAATTTTTTTTTTCTCCGTGCGAATGTCATCTTATGACATCCCTCGCTCTTGGGCGGGGCGGGAGAGTGTCAGACTTTTACTAACTAAAAACCCACTATACCTTCGTTGCCTTTTGTACCAGGACTGTTGCCACATGCGATCGGCCGCCTCCTTTGCTAGCATTACTTTTTTGCAGAAGGAGGCGACCGCCTGCCACTTCATGCAAAGTACGAGAAAACGTCATGAGGACAGCTCGGAGTCTATCAGAAAAAAGTTAGAGACCGCGGACGACCTCCTTTTAAAAAGTTGTGTCTACTAGTATCACGCAGCCATGAAGGAGATACTACCTAAGCTTCATGTCCTCGCCAGAACATCTTGTTGCCGTGAGATAATGAGAGAATAAAGGGTCTTCTTCCTTCTTAAGAGCAGTGGTGACCGAGTGGTAAAGGCCCCGACTTACGAGTTGTAGGTCGTGTGTTCAAACCCAGCCAGGTGCATTACTTTGTGTAATTTATTTCATCACCACTGCTCCTAAAACGGTGAATGAAAACATCGCGAGAAAACCGGCATGGCCTAGAACCAAAAATTCGAAGACACGTGGTGGATTACGGCCCATTCCGTCTCCTAAAGAGGAGGCCTGCGTCCCAGTAGTGGGAACATTATAAGGCCGACTATGCTATGCTTCTTCTTCTTCTTTTAGATGCAACTTCTTAATTTTTTGAGCACTTTAGGTAGCTACGTTCGTTACAGCATCGGCGGCAATCATTAAGTCCTTCAAAGTTCAGGCGCCCATATATTTACTTGGGTACTCCAACTTTTTGACTCCACTTCACTCCAGTTTTTTTGCATCAAATGTTCAACGTCTGTGGTCCCGAGATTTATTGGACCTACGGAGCAGTTTCTTCAAATTAATTTCTTTTTGTGTTTGGTGAAATTGTCCATAATTCCGAAATATACTAACAACATCCAAAAAAATTGACTGGCCTACATTGATAACATCCGCTCCTTGCGTTTCTTTTTTTTTATTCGAATTTCGAAATTTGACATCTCCGCTCGTGTCGTGCCGTGAACACTGTTACGTAACCGACAGTTACCGAAGATAACCGATTGTCTCCGAATAACCACGATTACAAATGCGCACGCGGTACAAAATTGATCCGGATCCGAAATGGAACCAATTTGGAAGGTCAGGCCAATCATTAGTAATGATTTCCACGCAGATTTGGAAATTAAAAAGAAAGAATCGGAGTAGGTTGTTGATTGGAAAAATGGTTCGTGGATAAAATCGATAAAGCCAGTATTCAATCTGTTTTAGACTTTTAAAATGCCGTGAGTAATTTGAATTAGGCACCTACCTACAAAGTAGGTCACGATTTTAATTTTGTTGACAAGAATTTACCTGAACTATATAACATTGCGCTTTATACAAAAGCGCGGATAAATTTATTAAAAAAGTAACTGACTCGGCAAATGTCTCTCTGTCATATAAATTGTTAAAAAATAAAAATAGGGGTGGGGTGGGGGGGTAAAAAATAGTTTTACGTCCTATTCTCAGACCTTCTGAATATACATATAAAATTTCATAAAAATGGGTCAAGCCGTTTCGGAGGAGTAGGTACTTTGAAAAGTAACTTTGTTTAGAATATTTAAGTATAGTTATTATTGAGTCTTGACTCTCATTTTTAATTGTCCCTATCTGTCTTTTAAAATTAATATAAACAAGTTTTTAAACTTAAGTCTGGCGATTCTTCGTGCTATGTCGGTAACCTTGGTTCTCCTGCGGTTATCCATTTCTGATTCGATTACGCAAGGAAACTCCGAGTATAGCCCTTTCTATTCCCCTTTGGGTGACTTTGAGCCTTCCGATGAGGCCCATTGTGAGCGACCACGTTTCGGAACCATATATTATCACTGGCAACACGCACTGGTCATAGACTTTCATTTAAGTGGCAATAGGTAGGACAAATTGCTCGCAGAACAGATGGCCGTTGGGGGCGAAAGGTTCTGGAGTGGCGACCGCGTACTGGAAGACGCAGTATTGGAAGGCCTCCTAAAAGGTGGGCCGATGACCTGGTGAAGGTTGCGGGAATCCGATGGATGCGGGAGCACGGGACCGTTTATTGTGGCGGCATTTGGGGGAGGCCTATGTCCACCAGTGGACGTCTATCGGCTGAAATGATGATGATAATGATGAAGTTTTCAAAAACCCTTCACTTGCAAGACAGCTTACAGAATATTTCACAAAGATTTTCCTGAAACCATTCTAATTCCGATTCTATGCAAACCACAGTTATGTTGTTTTATCTAAATGTCAGCGGCCCTGGAACACAAAGAACAACTGAAGAAACAACACAGGGGGGGTTTACTCAGTAAAAGTTTGACACTCCCTCTCGTTCTACCCAGAGCGTGAGATATTTGATGACAAACTGCTGCCAGCAGCTTCGGCGGCGTGATTGTAGAAAATTGTCCTAAGGTATCCTATGTGCAAGTCTAGGACTTGGTCTACCCGTGTCCCATGTAGGAGGAGGACCTTCGAAATTTGTTCCGGCGTTGGAGCATTTAGAAGTATCTAACAACACACACACTCAAAACATTTCGCCTCTATAATCATCATCATCATCATCATTATTTCAGCCGAAAGACGTCCACTGTTGGACATAGGCCTCCCCCACGCGACGCCACAACGACTGATCCTGTGCGTCTTGCATCCACCGCACTCCTGCGACTCTCACCAGGTCGTCGGTCCACCTTGTGGGAGGCCTTCCAACGCTGCGTTTCCGGTGCGCGGTCGCCACTCTAGAACCTTTCGGCCCACCGCCTCTATAATATTATAGTAAAATCTCTTTCCAAACAAAAAACAACTCGTTTGTGTCACCTAATGCGAAGATTCTCAAGTCACCAGTCAAGCACAAACGTCTATGACTTAACCAAAAACCACGTGTCTACTACTAAAAAACATCCTCACATCTCAAAGTTATGTTAATCTTATAAGCGCTTTCACCAATGACCTTGTCGGGGAAAGTTGAACAACCGGCAAAATTGTATTTCACCTCATCTGCTCCTCTCAATTCTATGCTGACGGCCTTTTGAAACGGTCGTGTTATAATATAACGTATAATACACGTAATGTCTCATGTTATCAGGGTTGCCAATTGTTGTTAAGAAAAATAACGTAATTAAAAGAAAAAAAAAGGATTTTTCTACATTTTATTTATTTATTTTTGTTGAAGATATATTTTTGTGTGCTATGCTATGCTGTTCTAGCACAGATTTTCATTATTCTGAAATTTTTGGACACCTTAACTATACTCTTAATAAATTTAGTTAAATACATAAGCAGGGGCATTGACCGTGACATGAATACATAAGTGGGTGCTCGGGGGCTCAAGGACCCATGAGAAATAAACAGTGTGTGCCGAGCATCCCTGAGAATAGACATCAAGAATCAGATCAGTAATCGCCTTTTAGGTTACGTAAAAATTATAATATTTCTTGATACTAAAAACTAGTTTCATTTTTATATAATGGTTTCATTTTATATTTTTATCAAACCTAATTAGTAATTAAGTATGAAGTATGTAAGTAGGACATTTATTTATTGGTCTGTCGATCAGTGTGCATTTCTCTTCTTAAACTTCGCCACTTTTTCGAGTCCATCAAATGAGCATGAGCACCCATGAGGTTTTCTAAAAGCCGGCGGAGCCCCTGAACATAAGTCATTAATTTCCAACTCAACTTTATTTGTATATCTATTGATTTCATGTTTCAACGTAGAAGCATTGATTTTCAGTTCAGTTATTATGCATATTAGTGTTTCATTTTACGCATCACAGTAAAGATTAAAAATAGAATATTGGCTGACTGCCAATGGTTGACTGGTAGAGAATGCTTTGTGGCATTAAGTCCGCCTATGTGCCACCACTGTACATGCATAGCATAGCATAGTCGGCCTTATAATGTTCCCACTGCTGGGACTCAGGCCTCCTCTCTAGGAGAGGGAATGGGCCGTAATCCACCACGCGGGCCCAGTGCGGATTGGTGGATGTCACATGTCTTCGAATTTTTGGTTCTAAGACATGCCGGTTTCCTCACGATGTTTTCCTTCACTGTTTTGAGAGCAGTGGTGATGAAATAAATTACACAAAGTAATGCGCCTGGCTGGGTTTGAACCCATGACCTACAAATCGTAAGTCGGGGCCGTTACCACTCGGCCACCACTGCTCTCAGTGTACATGAAGTTTAAATAAATAAATAAATATTTTATGCAAAAGTATAAAGTATGTATACCAATAATAAAGTAGGATGCGTTATTATAAAGACGTATAGTTGGTAACCCTAAATACACGTAATGTCAGATGTTATGTAAGTATTAATACAAGATGATTATGTTGCTCAAGGCAGCAGATTATAGATGGAAGATTAGAGCTGGTGGGCTATTTGTCCGGTCATTAATCTCGTTCAGAAGGAACGGTGTCTTTCTTTTATGATTGCGTCTGCTTTATAGAGTGGAATGATCTGTAAATTGGTTGGTAGGTGTTGCGGGATTATTACTGGTTATTGTTCATTTTGATGTGGAAATGTTGAATTGAAGCTACTTTAAAATTTTGTAGACATAAAAAGATAAAAGAAAAGAAATGGCTTCTACGGTAGCCGCCGCTGGCGTCTTCGGACGCTCCCCATTCTTCGCTTGCATTGCTGCTTTGCAGCTGCTTTCTATTCCTTCTCGCTTTGTTCCTTGGCCTTCTTTTGGGTTGTTATTCCTCACGGACGTCTAGGCCCTGGGGAGGGCGGAGGCCTGGCCCAGCCATCGCCGCTTTGGTGGTGTCAAGCCCAAGCGGGGTAGAACTTTACCGTATGCTCCATCGTGTTCTTGGGGCGAGATGTCAGATGTCCTGGCTTCCTAATTTTGTTTTAACTTGTCTTGGCTTGGCTTGGCTGTTCCGTAACGACTATCTACGATCTACAAATGATAGCCAGAAACAACGGCTCAACGTGTGACGCACGTAGGAACTGCGGTAAGTTCACCCATCCATAGGCCGGCCTCGCCAAGAATTGCTTAAGTTTAGACATCAACCCGTGAGGCTGTTATTGTTTTAGCTACAAGCTCTTCCTCTTCTTAAAACAAGCTCTTAAAAGTGCTAATACTCTAAGCTGCCATTAGCTTACAAAGCACCTATCTTCGAAAGTTACGTGTGTAGAGATTGTGGTTAGAAAAAAAAGTAGAAAGGTTGCTCCATTTGACACAATTTTTGATCAAAATAAAACTTAAAAACTGATAATTTTATTACAACATTCCGTTTCATAATAATTAGATCACCTTCAGTAATAACTTAAGTATTTATTTTATTTGCGTTGGCAACATTTCATAATATTTCGAGGCACCTTACTAATTCTTAACAAGAATATCTTTTAATTGTTTAACGAGATAAAATTATTGTAATATAAAGATTATGCAACGTTACAATCTTGTGCTAATATCAGTTATTTTTTATTTTATTTTAGACAGTTACATTTATATTTTGTTCCTGTTTCTCTACTTCCTCAAATGAAACAGTTGCATAATTGTCTTTAAAAGTATAATTAATTAATTAAAACTATTTGTAATTAACTCTATGGTTTGCACATGCTGAATCATGATCTGTCATCACTGAATCAGATTGCTTCACAAACTAAAGACTTGAACAAAAAGGGTTTCAAAAATCATTTTTTATATTTACGTCACAATAAATCAAACTCTTTAATTGATGCCCATATGGGCATCAATTAAAGAGTGGGGGTTCATAAAACAAAACATTAATAATTCGCCATCTTTAAGAGTCCGCCCGCCATGTTGAATTTAGATTTCACTTAAACTCAAACACTTTGTTTGCCAGCTCATCATCATGATTATCGTTTCAGCCGAAATACGTCCTCTGTTGGACATAGGTTTCCCTCAAGTGTCGCCATAACGACCCGTCCTGTGCATCTCGCATCCATCGGATTCCCGCGACCCTCACCAGGTCATCACTCCTCCTTTTGGGAGGACTTCCAACGCTGCGTCTTCTGGTAACCATCTGTTTTGCGAGCAATTTGCACAACCCACTGGAACTTAATTTTACTAATTCTTCGGGTTATGTCGGTAACCTTGGTTCTACTGCGGATATCTTAAGTTTGAGCTCAATCAATTATATTATCGGTAACTGTTTTAAAATTAATTTGCAAGATTTGTCCTAAAGATAAAAAAGTGTACACCTTCGAGGTAGGAACTAATTTCATTATTATTAAGATCTCATCTAAAATGTACCAAAAATCAATCTAATGAATGAATTTTGAATTTAGAACTAATTTAGTGGTGTTAGTCTTAAAAATAAGGAATGACTATACCTACCTAATATACATTATATTAGCTCACACCTACATGGCTCTGTTTTAACGTAGATCGTCGATTCGAAGAAATGTGACATCCACCAAACTGCACTAGCTTTGGTGTGGTACATATAGCTCACTCCTTTTGCATAGAGACGAGGGATATATTCCAGCAGTGGGAATACTACTGGCTGATTTATTGATATAAAATATTTTTTAATTAGATGGACTGAAGTGACAGCTAAAAGGTAGGACTGTTCATAGTCGCAGATAGGTATTGTGATACGGTCCGGTAACCGTCCGGACCGAGCACAAGTCGTCGACGGCGCGTACTGTTTCACGCGCGCCTCAGGGAGATGTCAGCAAATTGTAGGGTCCCAGCAGGGTCGATGTATACTGGGGCCACGGGTAGTGTGAAAGCAAAGCCCGGGGCCCCGGGATGAAGGCAAAGAAGGAACAGGAGTGGGTTTCTAGTCAGTAAAAGTCTGACACTATCTCCCGCTCCGCCCAAGAGCGGGATTTGTCATTAGATGATTTTCCCACCTGAAAAAAAAAAGGTATAGTGATACGCTTTCCATTAGACCCAAACCTTTGCCTTATCTTTATAAATACGTATTAGCGAGGAGAAAACTAATTTGGAAATCTCAGAGACTGCTTTAACCTAAATGCCTTTCTAAACAAGCTCAACACCATAGCACAGGGGAAGATAATAATAATAATATCCCACAACTTTCACACAACGCCATCTAGTCCCAAACTAAGCAGAGCTTGTGCTATGAGTACTAGACAACTGATAAACATACTTATATATTTCTAAATACAAACATTTATAGATAAATTACACCCAGACACAATACAAATGATCTTGGTTATCACACAAACATTTATCCTAGGTGGGAATCGAAACCACGACCTCCGGCATAGCAGTCAGGGCCACTGACCACTAGACCAACAGGTCTGTTAGACAGCACCAGATTCCCAATAGCGTGGCCATTGTTCGAGATAATGATGAAATAGTACGGAGATTTAGAAATTCTGGGAAGGACACGGTTTTTTTTTTACCTGACTTCAACTTCGACTTCGTGTCCGCTGTAACCGACATTCATGCAAACGAAGTCGTGAGCAAAAGCTACTTAATTTTTAGGGTTCTGTACTCAAACGGTAAAAACGGGACCCATATTACTAAGATTGCACTGTCCGTCTGTCTATCACCAGACTGTATCTTATGAACAGTGATAGCTAGACATTTTCACAGATTATGTGATTTCTGTTGCCGCTGTAACAAAAAATACTAAAAACAGAATAAAATAATGATTTAAGTGGAATAAAAAAAATACTATAAACGTAATTTTTTTCATTTTTTTTACTCGATATTAATAACGGTTACAGGTAGACGCTTGAAATACTCGCAGAATATTGAGTTTTTTTTTTATGGCAATTGAGCCGATTGCGACTATTCTGCCAGTGTCACGTTGAGACGGCGACTCGGTGAGGATCATCGTCGAGCTTTTAAGTCCGTGGTAGATATTAGAATGTGCTGGAAGGACAAACACAAGTTGTTAGTAAAAACACATAATCTAAATTACTAACTTATCTACGATTTATATATAACCCACAAAATAATTATATACACGTTACGTACCAACTAAAATTTTAGGTCGTTTTCTTTTAGAAAAGTAGCCAAAAGATTTATTAATTTAGGAGAGAAGTGAGTTAGAAGGGAGTGGAAATTAGAGTATTGAGTAAATAATGTCAAACTCAAAAGTTTTTATTTCACATAGGCCTTTATGGGCACTTATAAAACGTCAGAAGCTAGTGCATGGTTCCAAATTGGTTGTTTCCTATGAAGAAGAAACGGCAAGAAACTCCATGGTTACTCTTTTGCAAAAAAAATTTTGTTCTTACAATATTTCCATATAGGTAGATATTATGTAAGGATAGTGTGACTGATCAATATTGTACTAAAAAGTACAATAAAAATAATCATAATAAAAAGTGAGTCGTAATAGGAAGTAACCTAACAATTCGCGGAGTCTGCAGTGTTCTCAGATTAACATTATAAAAAAAAGAGGCTTTATAAAAAAAGCAAGAATAAATAATTACAATTATCAATAAATGAGACGTTAAAAAAAATTACTAACGAATTTCTGGTGATTGGCGTCTAATAATATAAAAAAAGATTGCAAAAAAAGTGTTAGAAAATAAAAATTAAAATAAAATCCACACAACAAACGTAATTTTTTGCTCGATAATAATATTGCTGTAGTACGGAACCCTTTATCACTTGGCCAGTTTTTTTTAATACAATAAGGTCGCTAGTTTTATGCGTACCTACTGATTTAGTTTCTTAGTGAAAATATTTGTCAATGTATTGCAGTCCAAAGTCGTGTCAATATTTAACTTCATAATATTTTTTTCACAAAAACTGATTTGATTGACATGTCTAATTAACTTTTTGTATATTTCTTTGTGCATTTATAAGTCGTAGCGATCAATAAATTTCAATAGCAGTTATATATTATTTCTTTTGATATTTGTAATTTAATTTAACTAGGTTTTGAAAACAATTTCTAAACTTATTAAGTAGTTTTTGTTTGATATTTATTGCGTTTGTTTTTATTTTATTGTTATTGGCCAACCGGCGTTTTTATTGAATAGTAGCTTTTGCCAGCGGCTTCGCCCGCATGGAAATAGAAAATATAGGCCTATTAATCAGTGAAAATGTAGGTTTCTAATGGGCAAATAAAATAATTTTTAAAATCAGTCCAGTAGTTTTTAAGTTAAATCGTAACATACAACCAAACAAACAAAAATTTGGGCAAATGCGAGTCGGACTCGCGCCCTGAGAGTTTCGTACAAACCTACTTATTATGTAAATAATAGTGCGCCTGACCATCAATGGTTGCATCTCCGCTTACCATCAGGTGGGATCGCAGTCAAGCACTGGTTTATATCAATTAAAAAAAAAAAAATAGTTCAAATCCCGAATGGAGTTTCGAAGATTTTTCCAAATTGCAAAAAAATCTTTTTTGAGACGTAACTACAAATTTACTTTGTACTACGTATGAATTTTGATTACCTTGAGTGTCGAAATATACGTTTTTTTGCGACATAAACAGCCGTACCTTTTTTTTGGTTTATCTAGAAGTTTAATTTTTTCATAGCTTTAAGGGACCGCAGACTTGAGTATATGGTTTTAATTCCAACTCGATACCTCCACGCGTTCTCGAGATAAAGGGTCTTGACAGACAAACGGACAACAAAGTGATCCTCTAAGGGTTCCATTTTTTCCTTTTGAGGCAGGTACGAAACCCTAAAAACTGACTCAGATATTGACCTACACGGTTCTTATATGATTTAACCATTACATGTTTACTGTGTGAACTTTAAAAGAAACTTTAACCTCTGAGTTTGTTTCGGTGTTTCTTCTCAGGGGAATCAGCTTGGAAACACCGGCCGGAAGATACTTTAGAATGTCGAAACAGTTCAAAAATATTATTTGTCATAAATTTGACATCATTTTAGCCTGTTTCGTCATTCATGAGCAGTCATTCCTTCCATTTTTTACGAGCCCGCGCTTTCATCTTCCACTTCTGGCGAAAGACCAGTTCGTCCCGCTATCTCCTTCGTGGTCTATCGCGAGCTCGTCTCAGTCTCAGGGCAGCAATTTTGTGTTTAGTTTGCCAGACATGCAGCAGACATGTCCGGCCTAGTCCCACTAGTCCTTTTTCACTTGCCTATCGTAAACATCGAGCATGGTATAAAAGTTTTTCCCTCATCTAACGCAATTCAACGCGATGTTTGACGAAAAGGCGGCGTGAAAAAAAAAAAGATAACGCTTGAAAACTCTGTTAGCATTCGGTAATTCCGTGAATTACTCGAATATTTTACCAAACTTCGGTGTTAAATAAGAAACAAATAATACCGAGGAACACCGATTTCCGAAATTAAAGTCATTTTGATCCTTTTAGTGTTTTTTTTTAAGTGAAGTCAGTTTTTTTTTTGTAAAAAGTTTTTTAATTCGCATACACTTATAAACAATTAACTATTCCAATTAACCCAAACACTGCTAGGTCACATTGTTTTATTATGAAGTTCTTGTTTCTACCTTCCGGCTGATCATCAGATCAGTTCGATAGTACCTTATACCTAAAGTGCATCTCATGACAATTCTAATAAGCCCAAACATGGCTAGGCTACATTGATTAATTACGGAGTTCCAGTGTCTACCTTCCGGATCCATCATCACCATCAGATCACTTCGATGATACCACTTTCAACGTAACTATTAGAACCATTCATTTATTTGTATTGTCATAGTCGCTTATCTATCTTCATAGTGATATCTATGTGAGTATGAAGTTCCGTTGACCATTTCTGGTCTTCTTCACCAGTTCCACCTCATAAAATGTTACTTTTTGACTGTAAATGCTTAAGTTCTCGATGAAAATACCAAGGCCACTATATGGTTGCCTATAATATTTGAGGCGTTCCCTCGATTCCTCATGGATCCCATCATCAGAAGTATATATTTTTTTAAATGGGATCAATCTGGAAGCATATCCTTATAGGGAAAAAAATATTTCCAAATTGGTCCATAAACGACGGAGTTCTGGCGGTTACAAACATAAAAAAAAATACAACCAATTGTTAACCTCCTCCTTTTTTTTGAAGTCGGTTAAAAACAGTGAAAATGTATGTCGAGTTGCATCCCCTTTAGTACTAATTCACAAAATAAATATCAATTATGAATATCGACAAACGAACTACCAAGTCACCTCTATATCGATTCAGGCAGCAAATGACTGAATACATTAAGCAATCTACTTGAAATAATATCTTCTGAAGGCCAGAATTACCATCAATATACAAAATGGTGGAAAGTGATGACCTTCAGACTGTACATAACAGTTTGGCAATGTTCTAGATCGTTTAAAATTTAAGCTTTTTTGTCTAATGCAATCCGTTTAGGATGATGACTTAATGAGCCTTGATACACGTGATTATAGATGATAAAATTTTAAAACATAATTGGGGCTTGTGTAACAGAAGGATTTGTTATACGTGACTGGAATAATCTTAATGCTAGAGCAGCTTATCTATATACGGCAGCCGTTGTCCTGAAATCTGGCCTTTCGTCAGAAAAAAAACTAATACCCGATTGCAGCGACACCTACCGGGTTCAATTATATGTTCAGGCCATCCAGGGAACCAATCAAATATACACACGAAATATCATCTAAATCGGTCAAGCCGTTTAGAAAGAGTTAGAAAGAAAGAATGAAAGAAAAAGAGTTTATTTACGAAAAACATAGCACATAACTTAAAATATATATATAACAAATCTATACAAAAGAGTGAAGTTTTGCGACACGTCCGCGCAAAAAAAAAATTTATTGTTAGGTGACAAACACACATATAGCAGAATTATATGTATAAAGATATGTTTTAAATTATATTTTCTAGTTATTACTATTCCTCTGCTGGGCAAAGGCCTCCCCGAGCCCTTCATGACATTCTTCTCTTATGCTGTTTCGTATTTGTATATTTATTATGTATCATCATCATCTTCCTGCCCTTATCCCGTATTATTTGGGGTCGGCGCAACACGTTTTTTTCTTCCACTCTGCCCTGTTACTCGTCATGCTATCACTAACTTCCTTTTCTTTCATATCACTCTTCACACAATCCATCCATCTTTTCTTTGGTCTCCCTCCATCCATCCACATGTAAACTCATAACTCTTTTAGTAACATGCGTTTCATCCCTCCTCTTCACATGACCAAATATTATATTATTATTCGTATCTGTCCTCGTCGTATTTGTCTTCATCATTGTTCCACCCAACAACTTCTTCAATGCTTTTCATTATTTTCGGGCATGTTTGCGGTGACGCGCGCCGACTGTTTTCACACCACCATGCGGCGCGCGGTGCGCCTCCTTGGTGCGCGGGGTGCGGGGCAGCTCCAATACAGTTCAGGCGATGATTGCTGGCAGATTTGATTGCTCTTATATCGGATATTGCTGTAGCGGACATGTTGCTAACTATGTCCGATAGTGTAATATGTGTTTGCTTATGTGTGTGTGTTCTGTTTTGTGATTGTTGTATGGGTGCTATTAGTTGCCTGAAATAAATGCTTTTTATTTTTATTTCATTATCAGGAACCCAATCCGTGTAGACTCTTACGCAGCGGCTGTGTGACTGACGTGACATTAATTAAAATCATAAACTGATTTTCTGACAGACACCACTCAACTTGAGTCGCTGATAAAAAAAAATGGAAAAAAATGCCTGCATGCTGGGAATTTTGTTTTTATATTTTTGTAAGAATTGTGCGTCTATTTAGGCAGAATAAACATGTTTTCTTTCTTTTTCTTTCTTTTTCTGATTCACGAAAACATGAGCGCAAGAGTTGCTTGAATAACGGTTGCACTAAGTAAAGATGTAAATAATATATCCCGTAGTAGTCTGGATTAACTTCCATTCTCCATGTATATATGTATGAATGTTTGTATGTATGGAAATTTGCCATTATGTAGGTTTTTTTTTATTAAGTGGGAAAATTATCCTATGACAAATCCCGCTCTTGGGCGGAGCGCGAGATAATCAGACTTTTACTGACTAAAAACCCACTCCTGTTCCTTCGTTGCCTTTGTCCCAGGGCCCCGGGTTCCGCTTTCACACTACCCGTGGCCCGAGTAGGCTTCGACCCTGCTGGGCCCCTACGATTTGCTGACATCTCCTTGAGGCGCGCGTGGAACAGTACGCGCCGTCGACGACTTGGGCTCGGTCCAGACGGTTATCGAACGGTCGGACGGCGAGCCACCCATTGCTCGCCTTCACGCTCGCTTGACTGTGGTAGTTGTGCAACAATAAATAATATTTGAAATTAATTTGTAGCCCTAAAACGAAGGCAAAGAAGGAATAGGAGTGGATTTTTAGTCAGTAAAATTCTGACACAACCTCACTTCCAAGGGCGGGAGATGTCGCTGTATGATTTCCACCTCACAATCATGACGGTAAGTCCCCTCTTTGAGGCGTGGTTGGAAAGACCTCACGGCGTCTTCATTAATACAGATTTATTTAAACTTTATATCCCGTATGACTTAATACAACGAGGCGTTCCCTACTTTGGGTTAAAAATACTTCACTGTGGTAGGTGTGCAACAATAAATAATATTTGAAATAGAAAGTATTATAAAGCCGAGGTACGTATTCATAATAATAGAAAACATTTATATGTTAAATTAATAAGCTAATAAATGAGTACTGTTATAAATATGAGTGGCATGCGGACGCCTCCTTCTGTGAAGCAGTAATGCAAAGGAGGCGGCCGCACGTGCACGCGTGAGGGCGCGGCCCTCACGCCCCAGCCGCCGGGTTCCCGATCCCGAGTTTACGGCCACCGTAGGTGCGGGCTTGCGGACGACGAGCAAAGGGTGGCTCGCCGTCCGACCTTCCGGTAACCATTCGGACCGAGCCCAAGTCGTTGACGACGTGAACTGTTCCACGCGCGTCTCAAGGAGATGTCAGCAACCGTAGGGGCCCAGCAGGGTCGAAGCCTACTGGGGCTATGGGTGATGCGAAAAAGAATCCCGGGGCCCTAGGACGAACGCAAAGATTTCTTTACCTTCGTCCTAGGGCCCCGGCTTCGGCCCAGGAGTGGATTTTTAGTCAGTAAAAGTCTGATACACACGCCTGACATTTAAGGCACCAGGTCATTATGTTATAATCAATTAAATACTAAAGTGCTTCCTTCAAATCAACGTCTTTAAGATAAATAATATATTTACAAAGCGTGATGCTGTTCCGCATTAGGCAACACATAACAACTAATAAGATAATAATAGTGAATTATCTCGTTTGGTAACAAATGAAAGCTTCTGTACAATGCGTTCCAAATGAGAATAGGATCGATCGCCATGTTGCGACGTCACGTCATACTGTCAAATCTAAGAAATTGGGTACAGTGAGCAAAACAAGGAATGTTTTAAATTTAATTTATTTACGAATCGTGAACGAAAAAATTTTAATCAGAATCCTGTTCTTCAATTTTGCTAATCTCTGCGTCACTGTGTGAAGTGTCTGAGTAGTGGCAAATGGAAAAAGAAGGCGAATTGTTCCTAACAATGAAAATAAGAATGAAAATAGTTTTTTTTTTAACTAATTATGACTTAAACTTCAACTAGAATTAACTAAGATAATAATATAATACAAAGCAAAAAAAACCGTTATTAATATGCAAATAAGTTTTCTTTGCAAACCGTACTTTTCAATCAAAATTTGACAGATCGAGGTTATTGGCTTTCCTATTCTTATTTGGAACGCATAGTACACATTTTTGTGATTAAGTGTCTATTAAGTTATTTTAGTTTTGTACTGTGTGGTGTCGGACGAATAGCATCATCCCATCACTTCCTATGGCTGTCTTAAGCCCTAGATATGATAATGAACGTTTATCGGCTGAAATGATGATAATGATGATGAGAAAAAAGCTGAGAATTTCAACGATTTCTAACACCCGAGCGCAGCTAGGGCGGGACGTTAAGCATGCAATAAATAATAAGTTTTCTTCAGGTTTCCTCACAATATTATCCTTCAGCGATATCAGTCATTTGATCAATTGGTGTGGTACCAACTGATGATCAACGTCGACTGATCCAATCTAGCGTCGATCCGATACAACGAGCTCTTAATGCGATCCATTTGACGTCCTAAACTGAACTGATAAAGGGATGGAGCTATATAGGGTGTATAGCTTTCTCGTTCGTACGCTTGACATTTTAACATGACATGGAAAGGCTCCAGACAGATCGTCAGTCGATCAATTTGTGGGGTGGCAATCTAAAAGTGCATCTTGGTAGCTCGCCGGCGACCGGTAACCGTCCGGACCGAGCTCAAGTCGTCGACGGCACGTAGTGTTCCACGCGCGCCTCAAGGAGATGTCAGCAACCGTAGGGCGGGCCCAGCAGGGTTGAAGTCTACTGGGGCCTATGGTCTGATTCTGATAGGAAGACTCGGCCCGGGTGTGAATGGCAACGAAGGAACAGGAGTGGTCTTTTAGTCAGTAAAAGTCTGACACTATCTCCCGCTCCGCCCAAGAGCGAGGGATGTCATTAGATGATATTCCCACCGAAAAAAAAAACCCTGACAGAGCAACTTTCGATTTCCAAGTGAATACATTGGTGTGCAAAATTTTGTGTCGTAAAACACAGAGTTAATTATAATGTTGACTGATGAATTAGTTACAGCTTGTCAAAATGTATGTTTTCTACATACACACTTCATAATAAATTGTACTTATGAGCTCTTGAGTTATGATCCATCTTTACGGTGTGTGGTGCATTTGTTTGCCAAGTCATATAGTTATTTGTATTTAAAACTTTTTAGCTGATGCCAGGGGCTTCACTCGCATGAAAGTAAAAAATTGTCCTTAGGAAATATATTCCCGAGATAAAAAGTACCCTATGTTCTAGTCCAGTACATGGTCTACCCGTTTTATCCGAATCCGTTAAACCATTTCCAAACAGCATAATAAGCTGTATAAGGTCTGTATAAAGGTTCATGGTTACACCCTAAGCTGTATAGAAGTTGTATAAGCGCTTCGAACGTGAAAACATACACATACATGACACACCCACATTTACAAATTTTCGCCTTTCATTATAATATTAGTGTGATTAGTGTTTCACCCCGGTTTTGCTGCGGGTGAAAATTAACTGTATTGACTCTATCGATCGATTTCATACAAGAACAGGGTGTTAGTTTTTTGCAAGCGAAATTACGAAAATCTTTGAATGCAGTTTTAAAAGATTAAGTAATGTTTCCTTTCAGTAAAATTTTCTATATCCATTATTTAGACTACTTTCCCTCCGTTACAGTGGGCACGCCATAATCATGGCGGTAAGTCGTTTTTTTAAAGAGTGGTTGGAGAATCGTCACGGTGTCCTCACTTTCCGCAAGACGCAGGTCCTCACCGGATATGGTAAGTTCGGGAGGTTCCTGCGTCGGATTCAGACAGAAGAAACGCCCACGTGTCATCATTGTGTGAACCACTCGGAGGACACAGTGCAGCAGATGGAGGAGGTGTGGCAGGCTATGTTCCGGAGCGTGAAGGAATGGCAGGCGGTTATCTACTTCTGCGAAGCATTAATGCTAGCGATGGAGGAGGCCTTAGGAGCCGCGAGGAAACGAACGTCAATGAAAATGCAAACCACGGAATTACGGTAGAAGCGGGCCTGCGGACGTCGAACAATGAGTAGCTCACCGACCGGCCGTTTGGTAATCGACTGGACCGAGCTCAAGTCATATACAGCGCGTAGACCCAATCCCATTTCAGAGTGGCAGCTTTTCAAGTAACATCTTTTATCTTAGTTTT
This sequence comes from Mythimna vitellina, assembly GCA_949316375.1. NCBI lineage: Eukaryota > Metazoa > Arthropoda > Insecta > Lepidoptera > Noctuidae > Mythimna > Mythimna vitellina. The sequence goes on along the minus strand of OX438691.1, from coordinate 2,811,725 downwards.
GGCGCGCAGCATTTTGTTCCTTACGCGGTCTGAAATTCGAACACCCAAGATACTGCGTTCCATGGCTCGCTGACAAACCTCTATCCTGGACCTCTGCTGAAACGTCAAAGACCAGGTTTGTGCTCCGTACCCAAGTATAAAACCAAGAAGAATCGTCAAACTTAAGTGGCAATGGGCAAGGCACATTGCTCGCAGAACAGATGACCGTTGGGGCCGAAAGGTTCTGGAGTGGCGACCACGTACCGGAAGACGCAGTGTTGGAAGGCCCCCTACAAGGTGGACCGATGACCTGGTGAAGGTTGTGGAAATCCGATGGATGCGAAACGCACAGGACCGTTCATTGTGGCGACATTTGGGGGAGGCCGTCCAGCAGTGGACGTCTATCGGCTGAAACGATGATGAGGATGATGACCCAAGTGTAGGAAGAATGCTCATGTCCATAATATTCCGTTTCAGGCATAGCGGCAGATTTCCTTTGAGATTTTTCATCTTTTTTTTTTTTAATTGATATAAACCAGTGCTTGACTGCGATCCCACCTGATGGTAAGAGGAGATGCAATCATTGATGTTCAGGCGCACTAGTTTATTAAGAGCCTATTCACTTTAGCCTTGAAGACACCTAAATTATAGTTGGACGGGAAGACCGCAGCAGGCAAATTGTTCCAGTCCCTCGATGTAAGCGGTATAAACGACGAAGCGAAACGCTTAGTCCGGACCGTTGAAGTTTCAACAACGTGAGGGTGGATACTCGCCGTCATCTCTCATTTTGTTATCATGTTACTCGTATTTATAGGTGAAAGACAAAACTCCTTTAGCTAAATCTTACGTAGCCAGTAGCCTATTCGATGGGCCACAGTTTCTAAACACATTGGCTAACTCAGCAGACTTGTCTATGAATCTATAGATGTTTATAAAGGCAAGCAACTTTCGAAACAGCCTACCATTCTATCTGGCAATTAAGTAAACAAAACTAAATCTGTTTTAGAAAGCGATCAGTCATAACTTCGATATTTTATGACATCAATTTTATTAAGATTATGTTTCAAAAGGCTAAAGTTTTACATAATTTCTACATATATGCAAATATTGTTTATGTGCCTTTGTACACGTCTGTAAGTGCTTATATTCTGGAGTAAATAGGCTATGAATTTCTTTTTTGGAGTAGATAATCATCAAATAACTTCTCCCGCTCTAGAGAGCGAGAAAAAGTTTCAGACTTACTGACCCACACGTGTTTCTTCAGTTTTCCCTTTGTGTTCTAGGCACCTCTTTCAAACAGTCCTGGGACTCAAATGAAATTAAAGTTATTTTACACTGCTCAGTGCTTTTTACATTGAAGTCGGTTGTATTTTTTTTTGTAAAAAGTCTTTTATTTTACATTTTTAGTTATTACCTTATTATTACCATTATTACCACCACTAAAAAGTACCTCTCAGCCAAACTTAAATACCTTATAGCCAGAGTGCATCTCCTGACAATTCTAATAATGCCAAACATGGTTAGATTACATTAATTTATTACAGAGTTCCGGTGCCTAACTTCAGGCTACATTATTAGATCAGTTCGATATATTCCCCCTCTTATTTCAGTCAGTCATCGACTACACTTATAAATAAAGCAATTTTACTTGTTACGACGGTTCTGCTGTGATCCTATGTGGAGTTATGTTCCATATCTTCGAATTTCTTGATCAGATCATAACAATATTTCTATGGGACCAATTTGGAAGCATAATCTTCAAATAAAAAAACATTTTTAAAATCGATCCACAATTGACCGAGGAATCGGTGAACATACATAAAAAAAAAATACATTCAGCCGAACATAGAACCTCCTTCTTGTTGAAGTCGGTTAAAAATAGCGTACGACCTATTCTCTGACCTACCAAATATAGGTACATAAAAAATCATAAAAATCGATCTCGGAGGAGTTTGGTTACAAACACTGTGTCACGAGATTATTAAGCTGATGTTTGTTTGATTGAAAGCATTAATCTTAGGAACTACTGGTTCGTTTAAAAAAAAAAAAAAATTTTATATAGCCCATTTATCGAGGAATGCTATAGGTGATATATTTTTTTTTCCCGGTTGCAAAATCATCTTATGCAATCCCCGCTCTTGGGCGGAGCGGGAGATAGTGTCAGACTTTTCATGACTAAAAACCCACTCCTGTTCCTTCGTTGCCTTTCGTACCAGGGCCGAGTCTTCCTTTCAGAATCAGACCCTTGGCCCTAGTAGGCTTCGAGCCTGCTGGGCCCCTAGGTGATATAGGTAACATCACGGAGGGGAGCAGTAACCAGAGGCGCAGGTGCAACCACGGGTGACAACTAGTATGTCATAACTGCCGCTACAGTTTTAATAACCCCTCGTTTACACAATCTCACATTATTTAGGTCAGCATGAACGCTCTTTGCACACCGTCCGCTTTCACACGGCCACCTTATCATCACGCCACCTACATATGGTACCAGGTAGTCATTGTGCTCCTATCTTCGTGCACACCTGTCCTTCTGGCGTTCCCATGGCAATTTACAATGGACCCTTGAGATTTCTTTGTACTTTTCTGATGCGAACTGATTATCTGGAATGTGATGTGCTTTTGTTTTTAAGTCTAGGTTTTTACTTGTGTTGTTAACGTTTTAAATGCCTACGTCAGATATATCCTACAAATACTCCTGCGTTTATTCCGCCAGGGTCGCACATCCACGACCAAATACTCCATCTCGTCAGCTCTTCCGTCACCTATAGGGATTGAAGAAGTATACGACTAGCTTCTGCCCGCTGCTTCGCTCACGTGAAAGGTTTCTTCATACAAACTTTACACCCCCGTTTTATTCCCTTAAGAGCTGAATTTCGAAAAATCCTTTCTTAGAGCTCGCCTACGTCATAAAAGGAAACCTTGTGCAAAATTTTGCGCTCCTAGTCCCAGTAGTTTTGGCTGTGCGTTGATATGTCAGTAAGTCAGTTTCTCTTTTTATACATATAGATGGAGTACCCAGTCGCAAAAATACGACCCTGGCGAATAGGACACGAAAACACACTCGTTGGACCAATCCTACGTAAACGATTAAAGGGATATTATGTATTCTGTTAAGTAACATCTAGCAGGACATCGCAGTCTACTCCTCTTTCGAACTCGAAAATCATTAAATAACTTTTCAATACACTTACTCGAAAACTTGCTCTTTTCCCACCGCTTTTAGGCACACAATAGACTCTTTTCCGCACTAGTACAGAAAAATGCGCGTGCTTTTCCCCGCCACAATTTTATCGTATCAGGCAGGTCGCGCGTCGATCCTCACGAGTCGCCGGTCAACCCCCGTTTATTCATTTCTTCGTAAGTGTATTGAAAAAGTCGTTTGATACACGTGCAAATTTGTCACACACACTTTGTAGCACTCGGATCCATCACATCCCGCTTGCGGCTCGTGCGAATTTCGCCTCCCACGCAATTACAAACTTTCTGCACATGAATCAAAGTGCACTGTTCCTCGCTTTGGATGGAGTGAGAGACAGTGTCAGACTTGTTCCGACTAAAACCCACTTGTATCCTTAAGTTACCCTTTGCGGTCCAGGGTCTTTTGGACTCCGAATAATCCCGCAGCCCTGGCAGGCATCGAACCTAGTGGGTCCTGTCATAACACTAGACCCTTAATGGCGATTATCAGTTTTGAAAAACTTGCTTTCTTGAGAAATACTGTATGTTTTTTTTGTAGGTGGGTATTCATCAAATAACTTCTCGCACTCTAGGTTGGAGCGAGAGGGCGTGTAAGCATTTAGAATAATCAGCTTTTGAATGTTCCCACTGCTGGGACTCGTGCCACCTCTCTAAGAGTGGGAATAGCCCGTACCAAATCCACCACGCGGGCCCAGTGTGGGTTGGTGAATGTCACATGTCTTCCAATTTTTGGTTCTAGGACATCACTCACAGGTCTCCTCAAGATGTTTTCCTTCACCGTTTTGAGAGCAGTGGTGATAAAATAAATAATACAAAGTAATGCGCCTGGCTACGTTTGAACCCGCGACCTACAACTCGTAAGTCAGAGCCGTTATCGCTCGGCCACCACTGCTCCTGTGTAAGACTATAAGGGACTAAGTAAGATTAATCATATGTCCTTTAGTTACTCTTTGCGTTCAAGGGCTTCGGTATACTCTTTCAAACATCCCCACAGTCTTAGCAGGTATTGGCCGCGCAATTTTACTAACGCTCTTTGACCAACAGTTTGTGAGCCTCAATCAAATCAAAAAGAAATATTTAAACTATAATTTAACATTTTAAATCCATGTTTAACTTTGTTTCTGCATAATAGTTTCAAATTAGCATAATATATATAGTTTTAAAAAAAGAATATGTTGAAATCTCACATATTGTATAAAATTTCTCTTGATAGCTTTTCGCGACTAAATTATACATAACATTAATAAATAACACTTTCCATTGAACAGCCTGGGTCTAATTAAATTGGTTAATTAATTAGTATTCATTTATTTTCTCTTGACATAGAGATACAACTAATTTATTGAGATCCGTGCGTAAGGATCAAGATCAACTTTTGTAATTTTATAATCTTGTCTACATATCTTACTAATATATTATGTTGGGTAATGGGTGTGTCCATATTACCTAATAGGTATAATTTAATTTTAGACGGATTTCTTTTTCCGGTGGTTTTATTTTTGAAGTTGGGAAATCACCTAAAGACTTTTCAGTCGATTCAGTTGAGCTGAGTGGTGCTAATATTCGCGTCATGTCCGTGAACGGGCGCTGTCAGTTGAGACTGGTCATCTTTTAGCTGTGCCAGTTGCTATTTTAATATCTATATTTATTTTTTACTTTATTTACATTGTTCTCACGTGATAGCGACAAGAAACATGTAACAGAGATATTTGTAATTACAAAATATGATTGAAAAGAGTGTCCATGGAGTTTCTTGTACATTCTTCTCCATAGAGATCTACGCTTTAGAATGTGTAATTAGCAACTTTGACTTCGCGCCCTAAGGCGGAGCGAGAGGGCGTGTCCGACTAAAACCACACCGATGTTCCTTTAGTTGCCCTTGTCGTTCTAAAACCACGAATTTCCCTTTTAGAAGTCAACGGGCGGTGGTGAGTTTTGAATGTACTTGTGTGTGTTCTTAAAACTTAAGTGACAATGGGCAGGGCACATTGCTCGCAAAACAGATGGCCGTTGGAGCCGAAAGGTTCTTGGGTGGCGACCACGTACCGAAAGATGCAATGTTGGAAGGTGGACCGATGACCTAGTAAAGGTTGCGGGTATCTGATGGATGCGAGACGCACAGGACCCTTCATTATGGCAACTTTTAGGGTTAGGCCTATGTCCGTCTGAACTGGACGTCTATCGGCTGAAATGATGATGGTGTGTTCTTAAAATATTGAAAGGTCCAACTGTTCCATCAACGTGACCAAAACTCAAAGCATTTAATTCCGGCGATGAACTCTCGCGCCGGACCCTGGTTCTTGCCATGGTCCAGAGTGAGAAGAAATGGGATCCGATTGCATCTTGCATCATTGCGAAGCAGTAATACTAGCGAAGGAGGCGGCCGAACGTACCTACTACATCCACGCCCAAGCTGCTGACGGGAATTGCGGAGCGATTTCCGGCCACCTTAGGCGCGGGCCTGCGGACGACAAGCAAAGGGTAGCTCGCGGTCCGCTAGTCCGCGTAGTGTTCCAGACACGCCTCAAAGAGATGTCTGCTAACCGTTGAGGCCCAGTAGGGCCGATGCCTGCTAGATGGGATCGTTTCTCAAAAGGATATACTCATGGTCCTGGAACGTAAAAGGTAACTAAAGGAACATAGGAGTGGTTTTAGTAAGTAAATTCCGAAACGTCCTCTCGCTCCAACTTAGAGCAGAAGAAGTCATTAGATGATTTCCTAGTACAAAAAAAGCATTTAATGCGATGGCTTTGCTCGCGTGATAATATCATAAAGATAATGTCTAAGGAGTTTCATACACGTTCTGTTCCATATAGCCCAAGAGCTCACGACGGGCAGACCTTCGTTATTTTTTAAAAGCTGAAAGTTTTTCTGTGCATGTCCCATAAAGCTAAGAACTACCAGCGATTATAGAGTTTGGGTTGTGGTTACTTTGGCAGATAACAGGTAGTAAAGGTGTAACGGGTAGTAAAGGTGTAACGGGTAGTAAAGGTGTAACGGGTAGTAAAGGTGTAACGGGTAGTAAAATAGTACCTTAATTTCGTATAATTTATTAAAGTTTAGGGGTGTTTGGTAGGACGTAACAACTGTCATAAGTGTCTGGCGATGGATTACCAGACTGTAGCGACATCTATGGCGTCACATAAGAACTAATCTTGCATGGCGCAATAAAAGTACTCCGCGCGATTAGAACATATAGAACAGCCCGAAATCATCTATCGGGCAGTTGCCTACCAGACTTAACACCCGTCTGGTCGGAGGATCCTCCCTTTTCAACGGAGGTTTCCGGGACTTTACTCTATGTTCCGCATACCTCCAAAAGTCTTCTAAAGTTATCCCGAAAATAATATATAAAAATTAAGCTTTGCTTTGGTGACAGCTGTCAGATTCACACAATGTAGCTACCTATCCTTTTCTCTCATCTTGAAGATGCATATTTTCGTCCTGCTGTCATCCTACCCATCCTATGTAAAAAAGACCTTAGTCCCTTTCCTCATCTTATACAACAAACGACCTCTTCTATTTTATTCTCACATAATCAACAATAGCAGCTGAACAGAATTCCACTATAATTGTGTTAAAAACCGTATGCTTCCGCTACAGAATCTGCTGGTGCGATTGAGTACAATAGCGTGATGATATCTGCATTATTCAACAATGTGCGGCTATTCACAGAGCATGCGATTATATCGGCGAGAAACAACGGCTATAGAAAAGTGTTAAGAAAATGCCTATTTATAAATTATAGGTTTTATTCAGTTCTAGTCTTTCCTTGGATTTTTAGGGTTCCGTACCTCAAAAGGAAAAAAGAAACCCTTATAGGATCACTTTGTTGTCCGTCTGTCTGTCTGTCAAGACCTTTTATCTCAGGAACGCGTAGAGGTATCGAGTTGAAATTAAAACCATAGACTTAGGTCTGCGGTCTCTTGAAGTTGTGAAAAAATCAAACTACCTTAACGAACCACGGGTAGTGTGAAAGCGGAACCCGGGGCCCTGGGACGAAGGCAACGAAGGAACAGGAGTGGGTTTTTAGTCAGTAAGAGTCTGACACTATCTCCCGCTCCGCCCAAGAGCGGGGATGTCATTAGGATGATTTTCCCACCCAATAAAAAAAAAAAAAAAAAAAAAAAAAAACTACCTTAACGAATAAAAAACATACTACCGTTTATGTCTCAAAAAACGTATATTTCGATACTCTCAAAGGAATCAAAATTCATAGGGTATTTTCCGTTGACCCAGAATCCTGAAATTTGACATGAAGCAAGGTCTCATAGCACAGGTATAGGAATAAATCTGAAAAGCGTTTTTGCAAACAAAATGTCAAATCATAGGTCGCCTAGCCCTTGGATGGGTGGATGGATGTACGTCATTTTTCTCGCCAAAACGCTCCCGTATTTACGTAGATTTATCGTTCAAATGTAATAATATAGGGGAAAAGGGTAGTGATGCAATGGAAGTGTCTTAACGGAAGCGGAAACGGAAACAGATGTCAAAAGTAAATCTTTGCGGATGCGGAAGCGGAAGTGTTAATACTATGAAGAAAAAGCACAATTTTATTTTTTTTAAACAATTGAAGGTTTAAGTCGTAGGTAAGCATGTCACGAGGCGCCGTGATGCGCAGAATGAACCAAAAAAATATAATAATAAAGGAACTCGTTGCGACACGTTTGTGTATCGCCCCTGCCCCCCCGCACCTCTTCAGATGTGTCCAGTCGACCACGCGCCTCGTCCCACTCTTGCGCTCCTCGCTGTATTCTTCCGTTTAGAGTTCTGTTATAAATTTTGCGAAAGCAGACGCGGAAACGGAAGTGAAAAAGCTTGCGGAACTTCTGGAGAAGCGGAAGCAGAGTTCTGTTGCAACACTAGAAAAGTGTTAGGTTAGGTTAGTAGTTAGTTAAAAATGCTCAAGGTCATCGGCTAATAGGAGACCCTTAAGTGGTGTGCAATAAAGAGGCGGTCTAGTTATCTATAGTGCTACCATACTACGCAAGCTGGTCAACAATTAACTAGTGGCATCGCAATCTAATTACACGTCTTTTGTTGTCAGCGCCCACGTTACGTTCAGTTACGATATAACATGTAACCAGGAATGATTATGGTATGTTGCGAATTGACACCAAGATACGATATGAATATGGTCTACAAAAGGTCCACTCTCGAAAGGCTTTAGCTATTTATTCATTGTGCGTACAGCTCTAGAGCAGTGGTGGCCGAATAGTAACGGCTCTGGCTTACGAGTCGAAGGTTCAAACACAGCTAGGCGCATTACTTTGTGTAATTTATTTCATTACCATTGTTCTCAAAACGGTAAAGGAAAACATCGTGAGGAAACCGGCATGTCCTAGAACCAAAAATGAAAAGACATGTGACATTCATCAACCCGCACACCTGGAGGAGGCCTGAGTCCCAGCAGTGGGAACATTTAAAGGCTGAATATGCTATGCTATGCTATGCTTACAGCTAACGAGTGAAATTCCCTGTTTGAGTGTGTTTTATTTGTGGTACTTCAGCGTGTTAGCAATCGCTGTATCAACAAATCCATTTCGAATCAAATTATCAAAGCATTTTGAATTATTAAGAAGTCAGTAAAAAAAAACTGGGCAAGTGCGAGTCGGGCTTGCGCACTGAGGGTTCCGTACAAACTTACCCATGGAAACAGTTCAATCACCGAATTGAGTTGCGAAGATTTTTCCGAATCGCAACTACGTGACGTAACTACAAATTTACAGTTGTCAGATGTTTTCCTATACTTGTGCTATGAGACCTTGCTTCATGCCAAATTTCAGAATTCTATGTCAACAGAAAGTACCCTATGAATTTTATTCTCTTTCGGATGTCGAAATATACGTTTTTTGCGACATTAACAGCCGTATTTATGTTTTCGTTAACTCAGAAGTTTGATTTTTTCACAGCTTCAAGGGTCCGCAGACCTCAGGTCTGCTATATGATTTTAATTTCAACTCGATACCTCCACGCAGTTTTGAGATAAAGGATCCTGACAGACAGACAGACAATAAAGTGATCCTATAAGGGTTCCGTTATTCCTTTTGAGGTATGGAACCCTAAAAATGATGCTAATTGCACATTCCAAAGCGTAAATCTCTATGGAGAAGAATGTGCAAGAAACTCTATGGACACTCTTAACAATATTGTTACGTATTACATATATCTCGGTTACATATTGTTTCTTGTCGCCCAAAAATCTAAACATAGAAATTAAAATTAACCACTGGCAGCCAAGAGATGACCAGTCTCAACTGACAGCGCCCGTTCACGGATAGACGCGTATATCACCACCACTCAGTTCATTCATCATTTCATCATTCATCATCATTTGAAGGGTCATTTTGAAGGGAACGCGCCGCCATGGGTGAAACATTTGAGTGAGCACGACAAACTCTCAACTGCCATGTTCAATGATGTCAAAAAAGTCTAATAGTAAGTTAAAATCATAGATTTAGAAAAGAAGCTTTGTGTTAGGACAACCTTAATTACCTGTTATCATAGACCTTCTGCTCATTCCCACCTTGTAACACCAGTAAGTTCCACTCGGCTGCCTTAACTGAAGCTTATGGGATTACTTTGCCTTTCACCGCTACGAATCAAAGTGTCGTAAGTAGTAACTGGGGACAATCTCCTCGGACCACGGGAGACTGGGTTTGTCGACCTGTTTGCTTTCGGAATCCTCGACCCGTTTGCCCCGACTATTACCATGAGAATCAGATCTGTTAAGCAACAGTTTAGCAAGCCTACCGTTTGCTGAAAAGGCCAGACTTGTATCGTCTGTGTTACAATTATTATGGAGCTGTTTAAGTGCTTCAAGTTACGTCTCTTGCAACATAAATCGTTTGAGGGCAATCCAAACTATCTGTTACGAAAATTCTGTAGAAATTGTTTCTCTCTCAGCATTTTATGGAAAACCATTATTGGTCCTTACAGTCTGTTTTAAAGTACATTTTTCTTTTTCGGGTCATCAAATACCGCACTCCCTCTCGCCACTCAGGGCGGAACCCTGAGTGACTTTTACTAACTAAAACTCACTTGGATTTCAGGGAAATTGATTTTGTTGTAGAGATCACAGGTGCCACGAACGCAGTGGGCTTTTTTCTATGAAGAACGTGTACTGAGACAAAACGTAGCAGCAGTCTTGTTTAAATTCGGTTTCATGGACATGCTCATTGCAAACTGTCGCAATGGAACACTTGGTAGGCGGAGAGGAAGAAAAAGAAATAGCAGTGCTGCTATACTAAATGCTTCTTTTGAGAGCCAGAGATCAAATAATGTCTCTCGCTATGAATGGTGCGAAAGGGAGTGTTAGGCTTTAATTTACTACAAACCACCTATGGTCCTCCAGTTGCCCTTTACTTTCCATGGCCACGATGACACTTATAATCTCGCCACTGTTCACCCTTCGGGAAATATTGGTGTGTTGTTAAACACATTAATGAATGACTGGCCTGACTGGCCACAAATGTTTGACAGGCCTGTTGGTCTAGTGGTTAGTGACCCTGACTGCTAAGTCGGAGGTTGTGGGTTTGATTCCCACTCAGGACAAATGTTAGTGTGATGTGACAAATGTAAGATACAAACATTTGTTCTGTTTGGGTGTTTGTCTATATTATCTAATATATAAAATTCTCGTGTCACAGTTTTCGTTGCCTACTCCTCCGAAACGGCTTGACCGATTTTGATGAAATTTTTTGTGCTTATCCGGTATCTATGAGAATCGGACATCTATTTTTTTTTTTTTTAATTTTAGATAATTTTTTTTTATATACATAGCAAAACAACGTTTGCCGGGTCAGCTAGTGTACGTATGTATTTTGAAATATATAAGTATGTTTATCACTTATCTAGTACTCATAGCACAAGCTCTGCTTAGTTTGGGACTAGATGGCATTGTGTGAAAGTTGCGGAGTATTTATTTATTTTACTATTTATGTGCATACAAAAACAGAAAAAGACAATACAAAGTAGACAAGAGTACAAAGGTACTGCTTATTTCCAAAGAAATTTCTTCCAGCAGACCTGCAAAAGGAGAAATTAAAAGAAATGTAGACAATAGTGTAATTATTATTATTAATATAATAAAACCATCAAACTGCTTGGAAGAACTTTAATCATGACGATTCAATTAGAACAAATATGTTTCACGAATAGATACATAACATATCTGGTACATACATGATACTGGTACATATACATAGGTATAAGAACCATCAGCTAGTTTCTAACACCTTCATCAAAATCACAAATACGTTGTTCCTCTAATATTGTAAGGCTTGCTGTTCACACATGCGTTTTCGTCCTTAAAATCTCAGTACGGTAATCTGGTACAGTATTAAGTACGGTATAAGTTACAGTATAAAGTACGGTATAAGGTACAGTATAAAGTACGGTATAAGGTACAGTATAAAATACGGTATAAGGTACAGTATAAAGTACGGTATAAAGTACAGTATAAAGTACGGTATAAGGTACAGTATAAAGTACGGTATAAAGTACAGTATAAAGTACGGTATAAGGTACAGTATAAAGTACGGTATAAGGTACAGTATGAAGTACGGTATAAGGTACAGTATAAAGTACGGTATAAGTTACAGTATAAAGTACGGTATAAGGTACAATATAAGGTACAGTATAAAGTACGGTATAAGATATAGTATAAGGTACGGTATGGACTACGGTATAAAGTGCGATATATGGTTTCCACAAACAAAACGCGAGACGACAATGCGATAACAATACAAAAATTTGTAACGAAATTTTTCTATGGGTAATTAGCCAGTAACAGCTTCGCTATGCATCGTTCGTGTATCAACACCTAACCATACAACACTTAAGATTCTACCTTCTGTACCGTAGGTTTTTACGACGGAAAATGTGTGTCATAAGTCATAAGTCATAAGTCATTTATTGATTTGTTAACACAGGTACAATAAATAGTTGTTACAAGGAATTACAAGCTCGCTATGTTATGCCCGAAGGCGTACAAATCTTTGTAGAGGTTATGGACATTCAATATGATAAAATGCACAAATATTCTTAAAGATCATTGACATAAAAAATAATAACATAATATTAATGGAATGTAATAATTATTGATTTTGACAAAATTAAAAACAAAAACTAAGAAAAATATTTTAAATGTCAATAGTAGGTAAGTGTAACATTACTATGTCAAAATTCAAATAATATTTAAAAAACAAAAAGAGAAAATAATAAAATAATAATTATAATAATACAAAATGTCACGTGCAAAAAAATAAAAAATGTTAAAAATGTCGAACGGAATTGAACTTATGGTAATAATTATGTCACAGTATACCGACTATGGTCAAAAAACAGTCATTAAATTTTGTCCGTTAAAAAACCCGAAATGCTATAATATGCTTTACTCAACAGCAAATATTTAAGCCTTTTCTTAAATAATATTATGTTTAACTCCTTAATTGAACTAGGTATGTGGTTATATATGATTGGTGCCATACAAAAAACACTTTTATGCATCAACGCTGTGTGTGACCTTTTTACGCACAAGTTATTGTTCTGTGGTCGAGTTCGTGTGTTATAAAACGATATTTTGGTAAACAGGTCTGGATTGGTCTTAACAAATACAGCTATCTCAAAAATATATAAACACGGAAATGTCAATAATTTGTATTTGATAAAGAATGGCTTACAAGAATCTAAATTGTGGAGTCTGAACATTGATCTAATGCACCTTTTTTGTGCTTTAAAAACGATCTCCCTGTTGGTCGAGTTACCCCAGAAAATGACACCATACCTCAATATTGAACTCACCAAACCATGATATGCTGTGACTAAAGCATCGACGTTAATCACTTGGGTCAGTTTAAATAGAGCATAGGCTGATTTGCTAATTCGTTTAGTTAGCTCCTCCGTGTGCGACTTCCAGTCTAATTTTTTGTCAATAGTTAAACCTAGGAATTTTGATGTCTCTACTTGTGTTATAATTTTATTGTCATAGTATACTGTCATATTGGGATTCGCACGTTGGCTAAACATCATTAATTTCGTCTTATCAATATTTATTTTAAGATTATTATTATCTAACCACTTCACTATGGAGCTTATTGTCTCAGTGACAACGTCGTTGTGGTTCCGATCAACAGTACTCTTAATGGTCACAGTGCTGTCATCAGCAAACAATGACATAGGGTGATTTGTTACTTTTGGCAAATCATTTATGTACAGTATAAACAGCGGGGGGCCTAAGACGCTGCCCTGGGGTACACCATAAGCAACTGTACGATGACTAGACTTATAGGTTCGTTGGCATTTAGTTTTGGGATCTATGTCTGTTACTTCAACGTACTGTTTCCTGTTCCGTAAAAAAGAATTTATTAGACTGAGGATGTTCCCTCTAATACCGTACGCATCCAGTTTATTGAGCAAGATATTGTGATCGACATAGTCAAATGCTTGTGTCATGTCACAATAAATTGAGCAAACTGGTATTCTTTTGTCAACATTCGTAATTACATTGTTCAAAAAGTCATATATTGCCAACAGTGTGTGAACAACAAACCTAATGGCGAGTTCAGAGGTCGATACTGAACAACAACTGAAAGTGGATTAATCAACCAACTTGTTGCAGAATGCTATAAATATTTAACTGTTTATTTATAGTGAACCATTATATTTTCCATAAATTTATTTTTCTAAGGGCCATCCATACGGCGTGTTTCAAATGCGCGTGGATGGCCCTTTTTCTTTTTTGAAAAGCTGCGTTTGAACGTCGAAAACGACGCATGCGTAAGCTATAGTGTTGCTCTGTCTGTTTAATTTCATAAAACAATTGCAATTTAAAAACTAAACATACCTGAACCCGCCACAGTTTTATAATATTATATTTCATGAATACTTAAGTCAATTCACAGTTTGGCTTGGCCTAATCCTAAACTAATATGATAAGAGTATATACACAATCTTAGACCATTTCCTAGAAGTCACAAATTATAAACTAGACTAGAAAGTACTATTTGAAAATTATATTATGGTCTGCACATTATTATGCAAAAAGAAATAGAAAATAGAAACTCTAAAGTATCTTCTCATCCACGCTAAAAATCTTAAAAACAACAGAACTTTGGCTTCATTAACTTTGACAATATTACACAGTCAACAAAAACATCATGAGATGGATAATTTTTCTAAGAGTGTCTTCACATTAAGCTTAGTCTAATGCAGGCGTTTATAGAGCGTATGCGCAGCTTAGCCGCTAAGTTAACGCCGCGTATACGCGATGCTAACCAAGCGAATGCAGTTATGCGATGTTAATGTACATACACTCAGTGTGAAGACACTCTTAGTAGCTCTGAATGTGTTACAAAACAAATAAAGAAATATACATTCGACACTTTTCAAAACATAACAAATTCGATGTTTGAATACTACTTAAAAAATCTAGTACACATAGACAGACAGACAGACAGACATTATTATCAAAAAGCTAGAGAACCAAAAGCTTTGGTCCGTTCATTTATTCTATGAAACAAAATAAATGTCCACGACTAGAGTTGTAATACTAACGTACATTAATATGTGCCTCAGTAATGACAGTAAACTAATTTAGGCGAGACTTAATTAAGTTTACATAAATGATTTAAGCTTTTTTCAACGATACAGGCAAGCTTAGATCGAGAAATAATTTACATCTATTAATTAATATAAATAAATATTGGAAAATTTACTAAAGTAAATTAAACATCCAACTATTGGCCTTGTTAAATCACAAATTATTTTGCTAAGTTAAAAACCGAACTTAAAATGCAAAATATAGTCTTTAATACTCTCATATTTCCAATTATCTAAAGGCCAAAATAACTTAAATCAAAAAAACTATTCAAACTATCAATTAAAAGTCAATTTTGTTCAGATTTTTTCTTAACACGTACAATATCACATTTTTATTATTTAAACAATATATAATGCCGCAGCAGAACCTAAGAAATAATTGATAATAAAATTTTAATAGTCAGCTACACGATAATTCAAAGAAAATCTACTTGTCTATCAACACTTTTCTTTAAAGCTTAGATATCTTACTAGTTAA
The DNA here is from genome assembly GCA_949316375.1 of Mythimna vitellina. NCBI lineage: Eukaryota > Metazoa > Arthropoda > Insecta > Lepidoptera > Noctuidae > Mythimna > Mythimna vitellina. The sequence goes on along the minus strand of OX438691.1, from coordinate 2,796,469 downwards.
TAATGAATTTACAAAAATCTACAACATCACAATCACTAGAACATTTATACCTAAGTACCCGATTTTGACTATTATTCTATACATTAACTATTTGACTAGTTGCCTGGTCATATCGTCATGAAGCAAAAAAGTCGTGCAAATAAATTTCAGTAACTAGAATATCAGTTATAAGTTAACTTACGGCGTGACCAGATGGTTGCAAACCAACGTCCCAACAAAGATGACTTTGGTAGTATAAATCCGTGTAGACAGCAGCTGTAAACCATGACCTTCAACGCCCTTGGTTGGGAAGCAGGTTTTCCCAACCACCGAACCATGTAGCAACAACACAAACCAAACACATAAACCAAGTGACTTTGATTGGAACGCTAGTTTGCAACTGTCTGGTCACCCCTTTAATAATAATATTGTATCTGTGCTTTGTCAAGTTTCGTAATTTCAAAAAAAAAAAAAAAAATGGCAACTCTTTCTAATTTTAAAAATAATAAAATGGCGTCTATATTTTGCAATTGTTTCATGACAACACAACCAAACTAAAATAGATTCAAAGTATTGAAGTTCGAAGACTCTTACTACAGCTTCTAACTTATTGGAATAATGATAAATGGAATTAGAACTTAACCCCAGTCTTTAGGAAACTAAGACAATATCAAGACTATCGATATTTCATTACTTTATTGGATAATAGAAACAATTATATTATTTTTCTATTATTCAATAGAGTGTTACATAAAATCACACTTGGCTAAGTGACATTTCATCATTCTAGTCAGGAAATTCTAATTCCATTCACTGTTATGTTTACTGTAAACGCAGTCATTTCGTGCACAGAATTAAATTATTTTTATTTCTAAATAGACCCATTCTGTGATATGAGAACGTATACCAACTTGTACTATGTTTCAGTCAACAGTGGGGCTTCAAACGAATTCAGTACACAAAATGGAATTTCTACGTTTTGAAGAAAGAATGATATTTAACGATATGATTATTATTTATTAAGTATATTTTTTCTAACTTTATACTCCGCTACAATATGGGCCTCGATATAGAAATGAAATTTATTTACAAGAAACAGTAAACTGCAATGGAAGATCCAGCTTAAATTAAAATGATCTTTGGCACTTCAAACAATACTGATATGTATTGTTAATTTCATAATTTAAGCAAAAGGAATATTCAAGTAACTTGTGTAACTAAAAACAAAATAAAAATTATTGTCCAAAACTGTATATATAGTAATTTCAAGTCCAAAAGTTTCATTATAGTTAAGTTGTTGCAACAAAGTATATTACTCTATTTTGGGGACATTGTTTATTTTATGTTTGGCTATAATATTCTAGAACAATGACCAATTTTGAATCTAGAATTCAAATATTACTATACATTCAAAGACAGATTCGTTCTCCGAGAAAAAATATATAACATGCGGGCTTCAGTTATTTTTAGATGCTACTACATAAAATAGGAGCCAATTGTGAACCAATGTTACTCGATCGAACAAGAATCGTGACATATCATGAATATCAACAAATCTAGTTACAATAACGACTTTTTTGTACTAATATTACGAAGCTGGAAAGTTTGTCTGTTTATTTGTTTTAATGCGTTAACCTGAGCGACTACTAATTCGAAAGGAACAATATATTTAGTGCTGGATATCCCACTTATCGAGGAAGGCTATATAACATCACGCCAAAAAGATCGGAGCAGTAACCAAAGACGCATTGGACGCAGAAATAATTCAAGTACTGATAATATTTTTAAATCTTATTAATTAAATTGAATACCATCATTATGTAGGATTCTCAAACATATACATATTTTTTTTAAATTTAATTTGTAATCTTGAGCTGGATGCTCACCATATTTGTAAGCCTCCTGGCATAACATAGCGTTTTCTTCATCAAATATAAGATCAGTATTTCTGTACCTGTGTTAACAAATAAAAGTGATTTTGATTTTGACGCGAGTGAAATCATGGAGGACAGCTAGTATATTATATAATCTGCAGTCTTACTAAAGCATTTCTCTGACTTAGTCATTAGTTCGACTAACTCTGTTGACTAACCCGAACAATAAAAGTCTTTGTCACCCACATTACTATTTTCGAAAACTGCCAAATAAAGAAATCGATGCCAAAAACTGCAATAAAAGAATATTAGCAAGCGGATTCTGTAAAGTAACCTAGTTGAGCTAACTATTACTAATGGCTGTAATACCAGTTTACGACCCAAAAGCCATAATATTTGTGGGTCATTTTCTAATGCATAATAATATGGTTTATGCTAATGCTATCTAACGGTCAGTTGCATCACAGTTGCTGATTACTTAGTATCTCAACCACACGTGATGCATTTATTGATTTGATCTCTGAAAGGTGAGTTTGGAGATGAGCGAGATCGTGGATAATTAAATTGTTATTTTGATGGATGAGCTATCATTTAGTAGATCATTATACGAGTAACATGTGGTCGGGGATTCGGTAGAAGTAATTCGCGTCAGATGAATGTTTTTTTTTCTAATGTTAGTTAAACTAGGTTATATACGGATTGAGATTGTCTTTTGATGAATGCTCACTGGTGCCATTATTTCAATAAAAGATATAATATTTTTATAATCATAATCATCTATCATAATCAGATATTGAATTAGAATAATGGTTGTTTTGATATTTCTTCACAATCAGGAAACACCTTATTGTGATTTTAGAACGCTTAACACAGGTGCAAATAAGTTTACAATAATACTAATTGTGAATTCAAATAATTTCCTGAATCATGTGCTGCACTCCTAATTAGTTAGATTCAACACGAAGTTAAATTGCAAACTATCATCATAAAGCAAAATGAGCCTCATCATAAAAACCACAAACCTCTGTACCAATTTCTTAACAAATAATCTATTAAAATCATTTAGCAATATTTGAACTATTAATATAAATACTATGATAGCTTCAAGGCTGTTATGAATTGCAAAAGTTGACTCGAAAAAACGTAGATAATCAAATTAGTGATAGCGCTCAAAGTAGAGCCAATCAAATCGTTGCATTTGCATATCTAATAACTCTTAGTTGACTGGTCAAGGACGTATTAAAGCTTCTCTTTTATCTGAAATATTACAGATCACTACCTAAATTCTATAATATAGCGATCCCTATGAACTGTAAATGTTCCTGAATACTGTATAAATCACATTATGGATATGTACCATAATGCAGTGTGAGAAGTCTAACCGATCTGTTGGAGACCTTCGATGTCAAAGTGAGAGTGCATCAGGGTAGCATATTAAGTCCCTTGCTGTTTAATATCACCATGAATCACCATCACCTATGTGGGAAAATCCAGAAATCCCTACCTTGGAACCTTTTCTATGGTGATTCTATTATGCTCTCATCTCATACAGTATAAACGAAATGCAATAAAATTTGGAGCAATGAAGGAAATCTCCCAGCTGGATTTGACTAAGAAGTATTGCAGCTGATACAGATAGATATTGCCATATATATAACATCAGGTAATACAACTATTTTTTGCATGACCCCGGTGACAGTTTGTATGGCGTAGGTTGAGAATGGACCTTAATATTAGCATACAGTATTGAAGAGAGACACATACTTATATGATAATGATATCCTTTTATTTTAAGTAACCACCCAAGTACCTATATACATAGTATTATAATGATTGAGTATTTGTTTGTTTTATTTAGATCAGGATCATCGCAGGAGCACCGAGCAGTTACACTATGTATTGTAGATGTATTATTGATTAACACTTCAATAGTAGACGACTATGGTATAACAGTTAACACCAAATTCAACAATAACAACATAAATATCAACACCAAAGAACTAACATCCCTAAGCTATCGAGGCCACATGGGAGTCCTACTCGTTGTACCTACTGAAACAAAACGAAGTCGTCTAAGGCAGACCCTCGGAGCCCAGCCGCGCTCAGGAGTCGCGTGGTCACGCGCGTCCCAGCATGGCGGCCACGTCGCCTGCTGATTGCGAGTGCAGCAGAGCACCCCGGGCGGGTCGCGGGGGGGCTAGGCGTGGTAGGGCCAGAACGCCGGCCGGGGCCGAGCCGAGGGCGCAGCCGGTGACGAACTCGTGGCGTGAGGCTTCTGTTGGAGTGATTCGTCGTTTTGGGTCCCATCTGGAAAAGATTGGAATGGTTAGATGCTTATTTTTGATCTAAGGTTGGTAAGGTTGAAACCGTTATAATTAGATTTAGACGTTAAAAAGTTTAAAAATAACCAATTAATTGTAGATAATTGTTCTTCCGAGTCTTGTGAGTTTACATGTTTGTAAACACACCCACGGATTAACAATTGTTAGTATTATTTACTTTATTATACTTTAAATAAACACAGGACAAACATTTATAAAAATAAGTTTAAAATAGGCTGTCTTATCGCGCAAGACCATTTCTTACAGACAAACTTTGTTTTTCTCTGAGAACTCTTAAAAAAACGAATAATTAAAAACAGTAACCACTGGAAGCACAAGAGTTCCTAATATAATCAAGGTAAACGCTTAAAAAGAAATTTAAAAAATGAATTACCTAAAGCGATAAAAAGAGGACGAAAGTTCGCCATTATTGCCGATGCGAAATATTGTATACAGTCTGTAATAATATAATTGATTCGTCTTGACACTAGCAGTGCTACTCCACCAACTCTACCTCACTGCAACACCTCAATGCCCGATATTCGCATAAGGAACAGAGAAGTTTTGAGAGCACTGTGTCGTCTAGACGTGAATAAAGCTAGTGGACCAGATGGTATACCAGCAATAGTTCTCAAGGCATGTGCGCCCGAGTTGTCTCCTGTATTGACGCGCTTGTATCGCCTCTCATTTAGGACTGCTATAGTGCCCAAGTCCTGGAAGCTTGCCAACGTGCAACCCGTGCCCAAAAAGGGCAGTCGTGCCGATCCTGCCAACTATCGGCCGATTTCAATAACCTCCATACTCTGCAAGATTATGGAGCGTGTATTGAACTCGCGCCTCCTGGCATACCTGGAAGGTAACGATCTCCTCAGTGACCGACAATACGGGTTTCGCCAAAATCGGTCTACTGGGGACCTACTAGTGTATACCACTCACATGTGGGGCGAGGCCCTCGAGAAGAATGGAGAAGCGATTGCTGTCTCCTTAGACGTCTCGAAGGCCTTCGACAGGGTATGGCACGCCAGCCTTTTGAGTAAGCTTCCAGCGTACGGCATTTCCCCTGGCCTGATTAACTGGGTAAAAGACTTTCTGAGTGAACGGTCCCTCCGAGTTGTTGTCGATGGATGCTCATCAGAGCCCATGACGACTAATGCCGGAGTTCCTCAGGGGTCAGTTCTCTCTGCAACTCTTTTCCTGCTGCATATTAACGATCTGCTGATGCCCGGTATCTATGGGTATGCAGACGATAGCACAGTTGTAGAGAGGTACCTGCCAGGTCCTCGGGCCAGTAAGGAGCAAATTCGGTCCGAACGAGAGGCTATGGTAGAGCGTACGAATGTCTCACTTCAGGCAGTCTCCAAGTGGGGCGAAACCAATCTGGTAAGATTCAACGCCGCCAAAACACAAGCGTGTCTGTTCACCGCTAAGAGGAGCCCGTTCACCTTGGCTCCCGCTTTTCAGAATGTATCCCTGGAGTGCACCGACCGCCTTCAACTCTTAGGAGTTGAAATTTCCTCAGATCTTAATTTCGGGCGGTTCATTGAGTCCAAAGCCAAGGTAGCTGCTAGAAAACTAGGCGTTCTTGCAAAGGTCCGACGGTACTTCACACCGGGACAGCTTCTAATGTTATACAAAGCACAGGTCCGATCGTGTGTGGAGTACTGCAGTCACATATGGGCTGGTGCTGCAAAATGCCATCTAGCAGCTTTGGACTCAGTGGAAAGGCGTGCGAAGAGGCTAATTGGGGATCCAGATTTGGTTAAGTCCAATCTACAAAGCCTCGAGCACAGGCGCAGAGTAGCCAGCCTATCGGTGTTTTACAGGTTACATTTTGGAGAGTGTGCGCGGGAATTGCATGACTTGATTCCGCCATCTCCTTTCTACCATCGGACAAGCCGACGAACGGCGAGTATCCACCCTTACGTTGTTGAAACTTCAACGGTCCGGACTAAGCGTTTCGCTTCGTCGTTTATACCGCGTACATCGAAGGACTGGAACAATCTGCCTGCTGCGGTCTTTCCGACCAACTATAATATAGGTGTCTTCAAGGCTAGAGTGAATAGGCTCTTAATAAACTAGTGCGCCTGACCATCAATGATTGCATCTCCGCTTACCATCAGGTGGGATCGCAGTCAAGCACTGGTTTATATCAATTAAAAAAAAAAAAAAAAAAAAATTGATAACCGAGCTATGAAATAGCAATGATTTTAGACCGCAACCAATTGAAAGTGGCATAAAACTGTGAGTTGACTAATCCCATTTAGTCAGTAGGTACCGCTACTGTTAATTTAAGAGTAAAAACTTTATAAAGACAAGCCTCTTCATATTAAATAATCTCTGCTGGGATATTTGAAAGAGTCACCGCGGTATAGGATCGCAAAAAGGGTACCTGAAGAAACATGGCTAGAGTTTAGTTTCGGGTAAAATTATTTAATAATTTACAAATACAAAAAAGGACATCTATGTACATAAAAGGAGAAACGGACTGACTGACATATTATAACGCCAAAACTACTGGACCTAGGAACGTGAAATTGAAATTGCACAAGGCTTCCTTTAGTAATGTATGCGAGCACTAAGAAAGGATTTCCCAAAATTCACCACCTAAGGGGATGAAACGGGGTTTGTATGGAGAAACTTTCATTCACGCGGGCGAAGCCGCTGGCAGAAGCTTGTATCTAATATATCTATCTCTAGCTCGTTGTCGTTCTACCATATAAATTATTCAAGGAAAAAATAGAGGCCTCGACCCTCCAATTTTTGGGGAGAGGTGGAGGGCAAAAAAAAGCCTACTAACCCAGACATACCGAAGATATACCCAAAAAAAAAAACAATAACGGTTACGCCGTTTCAGAAGATTTAGATAACAGATGCACAACACGAGATTTTTATTTATTAGAAAATTTACAAATACAAAAAAAGGATATATTAAGTAAACTCGTTTAAAAATAAAAGGCTCGTTTTAACATTTGAGAAATACCCTAGAATGTAACTTGGAACGAAACTGACAGAAACAATAAAATAATAATTAATTGCATAAGTGTTTAAAAAAAATACATTCATTTTTTGGCGCGTTAAATAATACGATGGAATATATTGCAAGTATTCTTTTTGCGTATTTAAGTATTCGTTTTGACAGATGTCAAAATGGGCTGTCAACATGACCCAATCAATCATTTAAATGTTTATTACGCAAGTTACATCACACGACGATCCGTAGACCATTCCGCAAAAATACCAAGAAAATGTTCCATCTACAAATGGTCCTTAGATATTGCTCAATACTCAGGCTGCTTGCAAAAACCTCGGATCACTTCCTATTGCTTAACCCTTCAGGTTTGAACGGAAACCTGTTCTCTTACCACTAATAACGATTAAAATCAAGCTGTTTTTTTTATGGTAACAGCTGCAAGTTTAATTTTAGTCTCCACTGTGTAGAGTTATTAGGTGGATTATAACTTTAAGTGTAGTGACCATGTGTGTTACCCTATGTAATATGTGATTTATGTTGTGGTAGACAAGACGGTTACTAATTTGATGTATTGTTTTAATAAAATTAATTTTACATACTTCAGTTCACACTCTATTCTCTTTTTTAATTTTAATTTATTATTATTTTTTAATTTTATTTTTTTTTTCATTTTTTATGTTTAATTTTGTGAAAATCGTTTCTATCTTATATTGTACTTATTAATGTTGTCTTTAATAATATGGTGTAATAAAAATACTTTTAATAGGCGTATATATAATCTAGACTCTCACGATTTTTTTTATGAACTGAAACTTTTGTATAAACTTTGTGTAAAGTAAAAAAATAAAATAAACTATTATTATTATTATATAGCAGTGTTCAGATTTTATTATAGTTCCCCATCAACAATTTTGTATTTACTGCTGTTGGTGTGTCAATAATAAATATAATATCTGGAAATCTTTCGAAGGAAAGAATCTGATTTTAGCAGTTCTGAACGGCAACTGCTTTTCAAATTTAATGTAACAGCGGTTTTAAAAGTTATTTTCAGCTTTTTCTTCATGGGTAAGGCCTCATACACGTAAGAAAGCCATTGTGTATAAGCTGCAAAGTCGTTAGCGGAACTCGCATCGACATTACAGATGAATCATTTATTGTCTCCTCAAATGTGCATCGCAGCCATGAAGCAAATAACCATTGTATTTGCTTCATGACCGCAGTTGATATTTGATTTCTACCTCAGGCCCCCTAGCCAAGTTACGATCGTTTAGTTTGCGTCGAACGCCTCGAGCAGGCAATCTAAACGATCGTAATTTGGCTAGGGGGCAGTTGTATGTATTTATTTGTTACATTTCTTAGACCTATCTGATCCTTTCCGAGCACTATGTCCTGTGCCTGCCTATATGGCGTCCGAGTACCTTCAGTAAATCTGGATCAAGGCGATAATACTGTCACTTTTGAACCGGCCGGGCCCAGTGGGTCATTAATAATTCAAGTACCTATATACCTTTTATGATATTATTTTGTAAGGAGTTTCTAGAAATATAAAATAAAGTTGTCAAACAACACCGCAGAGATAAACCCATTAAAAATGCATAGGTATCTAGTTGTTTAATATATTGATTTATTTTGATCGGTTTATTTGTTATTATGTAGTTCATTTATGCATTTATTAAATGCCTTATGCCCACAAAAGTATCTATAGAGGCGGACATAATGCCAGTGTGTGTGTTTATTGTGTTAAGTTTTAATTTTATGTCTAACTCTTTTCGCTCGCATATATAAAATATAGCCTATGTCACTCAGGAATAAAGCAGCTTTCTACCAGTGAAAAAAAATTCGCAATCGGACCGGAATTTCAGAGATTACCTCCTACAAACAAAAAACAACAAACTTTACCTTTTTATAATATTAGTGTAGATTTTATGTGTAGTTTTAATTATTCATTTTAATGTTTATAACTTGAATGTTTCTAACTTACAAGTATGTTGCTATGCAAAATGTGTCTACAATTATTAGTTACAAGCCTGTTGATTACTATCTTACTTAAATTGTGGTACTTATACATGAATATTAAAAGTACAAAAGCGAATGATGCGTTAAATAATCATCGTCATCATTTCAGCTGAAATACGTCCACTGTTGGACATAGGCCTCTCCCAAGAGTCGCCACAATGACCGGTCCTGTGCGTCTCAAATCCATCGAATTCCCACGACCCTCACTAGGTCATCGGTCTACCTTGAGGGAGGCCTTCCAACGCCACGTCTTCCGGTATGTGGTCGCCATTCCAGAACCTTTCAGCCCCAACGGCCATCCGTTCTGCGAGCAATGTGCCCTGCCGGGCACAAAAGTTTGGCGATTCTTCGTGCTATGTCGGTAATCTTGGTTCTCCTGCGGATATCCTCATTCCTGATTCGATCACGCAAGGAAACTTCGAGGATAGCCCTTTCCATTGCCCTTTGGGTGACTTTAAGTCTTCTGATGAGGCCTATTGAAAGCGACCACGTTTTGGAGCCATATGTCATCACTGGCAACACGCACTGGTCATAGACTTTCGTCTTGAAACACAGGTATATGAGTTAAATCTATAGATGGATTATGACAATTAGCCCCAAGTATCTAGCAAATTACTAAATTTACGTAATTAAGTAATAAGTATTATCGCTTGCCCGGATGGATTTTAATTGTGAAACCACACGTGCAGCAGATAATATAACAAAAATCATTTGATTCGACCGATAGACGGGTGGAAGACTCTTTGAAATTATAATTAATTCAAGTCCGCCATAAGGAACTAACATTTCAACTCTTCCGACTCTCAAAAGACCATAAGATGCGTCTCATGCATACTCAGCAATACCAAAGGTAATGTCGCAAGTTTTATGCGACCACCTTTACGCGTGTAACGAATGCAGACGACCAAGCCAATCACCAGTCATAGGAAAACGTGTGTTATGCAAGTTTACTTGTCAACTAGTGAAGTAGTCAGAGGGATTAGTTCGGGTATGCGAATTTACTTTTTGTCCCAGACCTTCTTGACGTCTTGATTGAGTTCTTTCGCTCTGGGTGGAGCAAGAGGGCGTGTCAGACTTTTACTGTCTAAAACGACACCTGTGTACCCTCAGTTGTCCTTTGCGTTCTAGGACTACGGGTTTCATTTTCAGAAATTCCTCGCGGTTCTAGGTAGCGGGTATCGGCCCTGCTGGGCCCTTATGGTTTGCTGACATCTCTTTGAGGAGCGCGTGGATCACGCTAACACGCGCTGTTGACGATTGGGCTCGGTCCAGTTAATTACCAGACGGTCGGACGGCGAGCTACCCATTGCTCGACTTCCGCGTCGGAATTTCGGTGGCTGGGGCGTGAGGACCTTCGTTCCCTTACGCGTGCGGCTTCCTCCTTCACTAAAATAGTTCTGTATCTGGGTGTAATTTATCTATTATAGGTATGTATGTATTTAGAAATATTTAAGTATGTTTATCAGTTGTCTAGTACTCATAACACAAGCTCTGCTTAGCTTGGGACTAGGCGGCGTTGTATGATAGTTGTGGAATATTATTATTCTATTATATGTTCTTACTTGGGTACATTCTGTAGGTACCCTATCTTAGTCTAAGTATCTTTTATCTTTCAGAGGTTATGTTACAGTCAATTAAGTTCTTTATTCAGTTAAACAATTCCTCATTTCGAGTCTTTACAGTACTCAACAGATTACCTCGTTTTTATTTTAAGTTCTTAAAGTCCATCCCAAGGTTATCTGGCAGATATCGCTGGCAGCGATAAGACCGCCATTGTACCCATAGATTTAATTTTGTGTAAAAGTTTTGCTCCTATTATAGGATACAATAAAGTTTATTCTAGTCTATTCGATTAATTACTACTATCATCATCATTTCAGCCGAAAGAAGTCCACTGCTGGACATAGGCCTCCCCCAAGCGACGCCACAACGACCGATCCTGTGCGTCTAACTAAAGTGGCAGTGGGCAGGGCACATTGCTCGCAGAACGGACGGTCGATGGGGCCGAAAGGTTCTAGAATTACTACTATACTAATTCTTAATTCCGCCTAGCCCGTTCCATCATCGGACCACCAGGCGTACGGCAAGGCGCCACCGGTACATGGTGGACATCCCACATATACGCACAAAACATTTTGGGAACACATTCATTGTGCGTACAGCTAAGGAGTGGAATTCCTTGCCGGAATCTGTGTTTCCTGATGGCTACAACCCGGGAATCTTTAAGTCAAGAGTGAATGGGTTACTTATATGTAAGCGCGTTCCATCGTCAACCGCATTGTCGCTTTTCATCAGGTGAGATAGCGGTCAAGCGCGAACCTATCAAGAATAAAAAAATATATATTCTATTTAATCATCCAGACACCTTGTTTAATTAAATTTATCATCAACGAGTACCATATTAACAGACATCATTATTTCTGTCACCCTTTCCAAAGGACCGTCTAATCCACCAAGAATGCGGATTGGTATCTTAATGTTCATCAAGATGGTACGCACTGTCGCTCTCAGTTATATAACTAACGGCTTTAAAAATGTTAGCCTAGTCTAAACTAGTTTGTAATAACCCTACATTAGCAGCAACATCTAGTCTCTTGCAGCTGTTACCGGCAAACTGTATAATTCAGTATTAATTATATAGGATGCCAACAACGATTTATTTATTAAAAACTTCATGAAACACAAAGCTACAGAGGTGGACATACCTCTGATTTCTGATTCAAACAATACTTTAGCCTGAAAACCTGTAAAAATTGTCATTTACACGATCAATCAAATCACTCAATCAATGTTTGTCAATTGTTATTTTGGTTTGGGACGTTTTTAACTGAAAATACTCAATTAAGAAACAGGCCAAGAGTGAATAGGTAAGCGCGCTCCATCGTCGACCGCATTGTCGCTTTCCATCAGGTGAGATAGCGGTCAAACGAACCTATCTAGAATAAAAATAAAGGCCCATAATGCCTTAGGCAATCTTAACCAGTCAACCAAAGGTGATGATGAGAAAACATGGCAGGTGTATAAAAAAGAAAAAAAAAATTAAAAATGGAATGTACGTAATTATAAATTATTGTTACTTTGCCCAGACATTTAAAAAAAAAATGTTCTTCCTCAGTTTTTAAAATTATTAGTAGAACCACAAACATTTTTGTAAATTGAGTAATAATTTAATAATAATAACTTTTATTCGTAAGAATGTAAATTTCTTATTTTCTCATTGGTGAACGTGGGAGTTGAACCCGGATTCTCACAGGGCAACCTCATGCTTAAGAGGACCTATTCCGATCTGTTTATCGTCAACGTGAGCATGGTTTAAAAGCTTGTTGTTTTATCGTAACGTGTAAAAAGAGGAATAACGCCTGAATGTTCTGTTGCCATTCATTAATTCCGTCACTTACTCGAATATTTCATAAAACTTGTTCCAGGAAATACTCGAGATTTTATAAAAGTTGGTATAAATTTTTCATTATTCTGAATCTCCATTAAATGTGCAAGATTTTTATAAATATATTTTCTTTACTTTTTTAATTTATGTGTACCTTATGAAGAACCAAAGTTCGCACAAAATAGCAGATTTTCAGTGGTCCTTACTGGATTACTTTATTTTGATTTCAATAGAAACCAAGATAATATTCACAAGAGCTTCCAAAGTATCTCGAGAAAGATGTGTTATAACGTCATAATCACGTGAGAATGGTTGTATGGGAAAAATCACGGGTTGGGCGGTCTTAACATATGCACTTCAAAGTTGCCAATGCAACCAGAATATGCTCACAACAGTGAGACCGACAAGCACAAAATCTGTTTAAGTATATCACCTATTCAATAAATTCTATTCAGTTCTACTAACACTTATGAAATCTGGGCGGGTACTGGCTTATTATGAAAACCAGAACTCAATTTTAGGACATTTCGACGCCATTTTAACGGTTGAGTTATATGTTACTTTAGCAATCCCTTTCTAATAGTTCAGTGGCCTGGAATTCGAACGTAAGACCACTCGATGGCCGGTAACGGTCTGGCGATTTAATAAATTTAGACTACCATTTATAAGTTAGCCCACGCATAATCTTGCGCCGTGCAAAACTGACCAGCTGTGTGGCGGGTCACGATCCTAAAACCAATAAGGAATGTGACCAAGTATACGCAAATACCATACCATTTATTATTATCCTTACATATTCACGCACTAAGTTTGGCGGAGGGGTCTCTCAGACTCTTACTGATTAATACTATCCCGGTATTCCTTCTCACACTTGCGTCGGCGTCTGCGGGTGTGGTGTGACTTCCACTGCCGCGAACATATTGAAGAGTAACTCCCCTATCTAAAGGTGCCCTACATGCTTGTAGCTGGCAGAAAAGTATGCAAGTAGCTTGTACGCCAGAGAGATTACTAATTCTGATTGGTGGATGTCACTATGGCATGCCTTAATAGAGGCGCGCGTGGAACACTACGTGCCACCATCTCGGGTTTTGATTGATGGGGCGACGGATGTCCCCTAATCCATCTAAAAAAAAACCTAACCCATTTTTTATCTGAAAGGAAGACTCGGCCCCGGTACGAAAGGCAACGAAGGAACAGGAGTAGGTTTTTAGTCAGTAAAAATCTGACATTTTCTCCCGCCCCGCCCAAGAGCGGGGGATATCACAAGATTTTTTCCCAACGAAAAAAAAAACCCATTTTTGATCTGTGTCGTATATTTTAAATGTAAAATTTTGTTTGATTAATATTTGCTAGCAGTACACCGCACACTACCTCCTTTTTTAGTTTAAGTTCTTATAGTACATTCTAAGGTTGTCTGGTAGATATCGCTACCAGCGATAATACCCCCATTGTACCCATAGACTAAAGTTTCTGTAAAATTGTTACTATTCTGGTGTACAATAAAGTTAATTCTATTTTAAACAAAGCTATGCCTACAATATAAATATTCTGATAATAATTCTGAATATTTTTCTCGTATCATTTTAATTAAAATTAATCCATACCGTCATGGGAAACAAGACGGAAGTTTATGTAATGAAATATAACTTTTTAATGAACGATAATTAACCTACTATTGATGTTTTAACAGCATATCAAATTGTTAATCACAGTTATCATGTTTCCTACTTCTCTCACATCATCACTTAAGTGCGTAAAGTGATTAAAGTCTCTTCATTTTACGGTGGTTGAAATGACACATGTCAAATGAAATTATTATTCAAGAATTAGAAACCATTTAAAAGCGAGGCTTATACCCAGAAGTGAAATCGGGCTGGTGATGATAATAATGATGATGATGGCATAACAGAAAGTTTATTATTTGACTTTTCATTTCCTCTTTAGTAGGCAGTATCATACTAGTCATAATATATTTTAAAAAGAGAATCGTGTACGTAAACAACGACACCGCTGTACAATTCCAGTGTTTTTCAAATTAAGGATTGACATTACAGCTCAGTATATATAAGGCAAAGAAACGAAAGAGGATTTTGACGTATGTCAAACCACTCATCTTAAAATGAACATAGTATAGTTACATAGGTACACAAAGATTGTACGCACTGCCGCATCTGTGATGCAAGATCAGGTTTCAATTACCTTGTTTCTTGTGGACGTAATAATAAATGATGATAGATTAAATAATAATTTGATGATGAATGTTTTGTAATAACTTTTTTCTATTACGGTTAGAATATTATGTCAGTCAATGAATTAGAGAGAGATTTTAAATAAATATGATAATTGCGAGCGGTTAAATAGAAATAAATTACTGGAGTTTGGTGGATGATGAATGAATATCTTTTTTTTCGAAAATGAGGCTAAACAATACAATATGAGATTTTAACCATAATGTGGGTCTTAGGAAACATTAGGGTTGTGCTACATCTGTTGCCAATTGCCTCATCGATTCCATCGCGTGTGATCACACTCCTACCCCCCTAGCCAAGTTACGATCGTTTCGTTAACGTCGAACGCCTCGAGTAGGTCACGCCTCCAATTCCTTTGTTCAAACCACGTGACTAAGCATTTAGATGACGTCAGGACAAAGGAATCGGAGACGTGGCCTACTCGAGGCGTTCGACGCAAACAAAACGATCGTAAGTTGGCTAGGGGGGCTACTTTCTTTCTTACTCTAGCTAGACTGCAATAGTCGGAACCTAATAAAATAATCTAGACTAAAATCATTCCATTTAATATGGGTCCCAACTATTGCAGTCTATATGTTTCGTATTAGAATTTATTATTTGTGTTATTTTATGTGTTTAAAATTAATGCAATTAAATTGGTTTTTTCGCTACTGGACTGAACTTTTTTTTTATTTTCAGTTTTTATTTAAAGTTATATTTACGCAGTCGGTTTTTTTTATTTTTTTATTTTATTTTTTTAAAGTTATGCTTATTTAGTTTGTTAGTTTGTATATCTTTTTGTTAATTTCATTGTAAAGCCTGGAACTCAATGCTTTGTACTGTCGCTGTGCGAAAGCTGTCCTACATCGCACAGAGAGGCAAAAAAGTTCAACACTACGTTTTTTTTATTATTCTTGATATGTTCGCGCTTGACCACTGTCTCGCCTGATGGAAAGCAACGATGCGGTCGACGATGGAACGCGCTTACCTAGAAGTAACCTATTCACTTGACTTAAAGATTCCCGGGTTGTAGCCATCAGGAAACACAGATTCCGGCAAGGGATTAGCTGTACGCACAATGAAACTTTACGTTTTCTTAAAACCTCTTTATTTAGGGGAAGTAGTGAATGCCGGTGGAGCATAGTGCGTAGAATAAACAGCTATCGCACTGTTAATACATTGCACTCCTGGTATAATTCTGTGGTAGAATTGTCACGTGGTTCACAATGTGTGATCTTGAGGATAGAACTTTGGGCTCTTTCTATTTTCAAAAATAGAATTTTTTAAGTCCCACCCCACGCCGGAATACATCATCATCATCTTCCTGCCCTTGTCCCGTGTTATTTGGGTTCGACGCAACACGTTTTTTTCTTCCACTCTGCCCTGTCACTCGTCATGCTATCAATAACTTCCTTTTCTTTCATATCACTCTTCACACAATCACCGAATATTATTTGACAGAGTGTAAGATAGACTGGATGGACTAATGGGTTTGGAACCGGTAGCAGGAGGAGGAAGCCAACCTAATCACATAACATAGGTTAAGAATAGTAAGAAGCAACGTTTGAGTCACAGAGAAAACGTCGAGTGAAACTGTTTCTGATTACCATGAAGTTACATGATTAGCGCAGAGCTCAGCTCGTGTTTTACATAAACACACCATGCACGACTGTCAACCGAGAATTTTGCCCAGTCAACATTCAAAAGTGAATCTCTATTTCGGATCCGTAATTGAGTGAGTTGAGTGCAAGACACGAATTCTAATGTCTTCTCCCGCTTTATAAGTACGGGTGGAGCGTGAGGTAGTGTCAGAAATTTATATTTATTCTAGCGGTCCCGGCAGATGTAATCCTGACCGAAGGCTTTTCGTCATAAAAATAAATTGAGACTCCGATTGCAGCGCCACCTGCCGGGTCCAATTGTATTTTCAAACTATCCAGAGACCCACTTTTATTTCGGTATTTTCGGGATTGGAATCCCGGTGGTGGTTGGGGCGTGAAGACCGTTGCCTCACGCGTGCGGCCTCCTCCTTTGCTAGCAGACAATGGCCTGTACCATGGCCCGGCGCGAGAATCACCGCCGTCGATCGCACCCACGAGGACACGTCGTATCCAGAGACCCACTCAAATATACACACAAAATAACATCCAAATCGGTCAAGCCGTTTAGGAAGAGTTTGATGACAATTTAATCACACAACGCCGTCTAGTCTCAAGCTAAGCAGACCTTTTGTGAGTACTAGACAACTGATAAACATACATATATATTTCTACAAAAATACATTTTATAGATAAATTACACCCAGACACAGAACAAATGATCATGCTCATCACACAAACATTTGTCCTGGGTTAGGGGACCAATACACCAACAGTCCAGTCATTTAAAGATTGCAAGAAAATAGAAGATAGATTTAATACATCCGATACATACGTCAACTTTTGTATGACCCTACAAAAGTTTTGCTAAATGCAAACCAATCCATAGATGGTCAGTCTCTATAAAAATGAAAGGCGATTAGTAACTAACATGGACAAGAGGTCGACGACCGTAGGGCCAGTTCTATACACCGATAAAATAGTTACCGGTATTTCCTGGGGCACTTACGCAAGATGGTAATTATTTCATAAGACGTCAAAGCTTCTATGGTAATTTAGGTGCTTCAAATGTAGATGCATTGTTGTGTGATGCATTAAAATGGACTTTACGATTCAATAGTTAAATATACGTCCGTGAGGAAACTATTGAATTTGAATTTAGATGGCTAAAGTAATAATAATATTCCACAACTTTCACACAATGCAACCTAATCCCAAAAAATAAAGCAGAGCGCTGTGCTATGAGTACTGGATACTATATATTTCTAAATACATACATAATATAGATGAATTACAACTAGACACAAGACATGTGTAAATGCAGGGGCGCCGGCTTTTAGAAAACCTCATGGGTGCTCATGCTCATTTGATGGACTCGAAAAAGTGGCGAATTGTGAGAAGAGAAATGCGCTCTGATCTACCGACAATAAAATAAATGTCCTACTTACGTACTGAGTACTTAATTACTAATCATGTTTGATAAAAATATAAAATGAAACCATTTTATAAAAATGAAACTAGTTTTTATTATCAAGAAATATTATAATTTATACGTAATCTACCTGAATCTACTAAATAAACACAACACTACTACTGTACGATACTAAACTACTGATCTGTTTCTTGACGAACAGGACTCAAAGACGAAAGTCTATAACCAGTGAGTGTTGCCGGTGATGACATATGACTCCGAAACGTGATCGCTTATAATGGGCCTCATCAGAAAACTTAAAGGGCATTGGAAAGATCACAAATGAAGCTATCCGCATGAGAACCAAGGTTACCGACATTGCCCGAAGAAACGCCAAACTTAAGTGGCAGCGGGCAGGGCATATTGCTCGCCAGATGGTCAATTTGGACGAAAGGTTCTGGAGTAGCGACCACGTACTGGAAGACGCAGCGTTGGAAGGCCTCCCACGAGGTGGACCGATGACTTGGATTCCCGCGACCCTAACGACCGATCCTATGCGTCTCGACGCATAGGATCGGTCGTTATAGCGAAACTTAGGAGAAGCATAAGTCCAACAGTGGACGTCTTTCGGCTGAAATAATAATGAATGTTAAGACAAGTGGAGATGAAACACCTTCACAAAGCCCATAATACTGAAGCTACTTAACTGCGCCTACGCATAACTTGTAAGAGGTTAACATAAGAGCAACGAAGTATTCAAAGTGCTCATTCATACGCAAAACGAAAAGTAAAAAGCGTCACAGAAGTATGCACATCGCATCAGTAACTCTCGGGTCGACGGTGATCGAAGTTACGACACAGCCGCGATAACCTTTCACTGCGTGCTAGGTGCGTACGCGCATCTAAAGAACTTGCGGTTTGCGCCGGAATGTCGGAGAATGTGAGTAAATATGATGGTAAAATAAACGACGTAGTAAGTTATTATTAGTAAATTATATATATTAATGTGAATGTGGGGACTGTGTGGACTACTTTTTCTTTTTCTTTAATTTTAATATAATGTCTTGCAGTTCTGAATACGAGAAAGAGAGAGAGGAGGAGAGGGAAAGGAGGCCAAAGAAAAGATGGATGGATTGTGTGAACAGTGATATGAAAGAAAAGGAAGTTAGTTAGATAGTATGACGGTTGACAGGATAGAATGGAAGAAAAAAACGTGTTGCGCCGACCCCAAATAAGACGGGACAAGGGCAGGAAGATAATGATGTCTTGCAGTTTTGAATACTTTATGCCGCCTACCCAAATGCCCTTTCTTTGGTTCGTCAAGTCGTTGCGCTATTTAATAGTCCTGAGTTGAGCTACACGAATTCCAACAAATCCTTGCACTGATTGGACAGGTCCACTCAAAACTATGTGGTTCTTTCCTCAAAAAACCATCTCAGATACCAATCTGTATGGTTCTCATAAGATTTGACCATTACACGTTTGCTGTATGGAGTTTACAAAAGACTTTGATCCCTGAATTTATTTCGTTGTTTATTTTCAAGGTAGTCAGCAAGGAACAACCTCATCTAATTTAAATTGACGAAAACAATTGACGTGTAAAAGTGTTTTTAAAAACTTTTTTGCAAAATAAATATAATTTATCATTATAATGGGGGAAACTTCTAAAAGTCTAAGGGCGGGTTTCTGAATGGGGTATGTTACTCTTCATGAGAAAAAACTAAAAATATATTATTAAGATAGCTTAGGTAAAATGTAGTCCGTAAGTATTAGTTTTAGTTCATAAAATAACAAAATAAATTTTAAAATTCAATTAGTTTTTTTTATCTATTCCTTATCGCCATGACCATGTTATTACGTCATTCGGCTGGGTAAACTAAAGTGACAGCTGTCAACTGTCAACTGATCGGCTATACTGAGCGCATTTGTTAACACAGCCAACTGACGTCACGACCACAGAGTAAATATGGCGTCCACAGCTTTCTACATTTTCGTCAAATTACGCGCGAAAATTTAAATGAAAATTTTAAATGCATTTTAGGGTACTTAGCGACTTAATAAAAATGTTGTGTTATTTTTTAGTGATTTATTAGCACTATAAAATCTAATTGAGACACTTTTCAAAAATGATTATAATACCCTATTCAGTGTTTTGAGATAAGAACGTCTTAAACTCTATTGAACTGCCAAATTTCAACAGGTTTACAGGCTGAAGTAGACTTTGAGAAATAATCAACATCAAATGCCTAAATCAGGACTGGGAGGTAAATTTAGTTACAAAATGAATAGGACCTCACCCTGGGTCTCATCAAACATTATGGAAGTCACACATAATTTAGACTCTGCTTTTTTAAGTGGTATAAGCCAGTGCTTGACTGCGATCTAACTGACAAGCTTGCAGCACGCTTGAAGCGGTGTCCGGTTGGCTATCAGTATGCATAACAACTATACTTCTCTCCATTAGGAATACCACAATAGACCCCAGACTAGCCCAGGTCCTTCCAAAAAGCCTACTGAAAGAAGTCCACCGAATGGGGCTTATATAAAGCTACATATATATAACGCTAGCTATTTGATTCACATACTTAGCGAGAAGGACCTCGCAAAGATCGGCTGCCCAGGACCTGTACCATGACGATGAGTAAGATTGTTTCATTCTTATTTCAGTGTGGGTAAGAGACAGAGCTATACAGGTTGTCTAGCGCCATCTCTTACCCACACTGGAAATGGAATGGAAACAATTTTACTTTGAACGTCATGGTAACCCCGCAGGGCGTCGAAACGGTAAAGGCTGATTCTGTCCTGTATTATGATGACTCACTCAAGCTCTTTTTGTACATTAAAGAATAGTGTAATATCCGTCTGTCATAAGAAAAATTTTGTTAGTCATAATGTTGTGGAAATCGAATCTAGATAGAAAGGCATCGAAATGAGATATGGCCATGACCTGGACCGGACTAAGTTTAGATAGATGAGTGTGCATGCAATGTAACTGTTACCTAACGCATCTCAATTTACTTTGATAGCCGCAACAAGTCACAATGAGAGGAAAGGTCATGTTTCACACTTAATGTAACCTTATATTGTAACGTACGTCAATGTATATCGGTAACGTCAAAATTCGTCAGATAAAACTAATATTTATTTATTTATTTATTAAAACACTAACAACTGTTACTAACAATACACTCTGTACAAAGGCGGCCTTAATGCCATAGGCATTTTCTACCAGTCGACCTTAGGGTGGTGCAGAAATATAACATAACATGGTAGGTGCAACATAATGGTAAAGAAATAGAAAAGGAATACAATAATAAATATATACTTAGATAAATACATACAAATTAACAATGTAATTATGAAAAACGAATCCAACAAATCAACGCTGTGATGATTACACCAACTTCCTGCGAATGTATTCACGTACCTTCACCTTAAAAGTGAACCGATTGGACGCCATCCTGAACCAAGAGCACACAGAACTAGGTTCTTTATTGAGGCAGGAAATATCCAATAGAAAGAAGAAAGAAAGACAGAAAAAGAATTTATTTGGAACAGCACAAGGCACAAACAAAATAAAGGGTAAACAGGAAACAAAAATAAAAAGAAGCAAAAATGTAGTAGTGTGCCTCACGGCTGCACCAAAATAGGTCCAGTTCAGCATTAATGTCAGACAACTAGTGCCTGACGCTGGTTTTCAACTGAACCTGAGATTGTGACGTAACGAACGCAAAACAGATTTGAAGAATCATACATATCACTTTTCCATGATGGTGCAAGCAGATGGTAAAATCGCATGGTCATTGTTATTGTTAAAATTAACTCCGAAGGACGGTGTAACGTCGCATTTTGTGTTTTTTTCCCGTGGAAAATCATCAAATAACTTCTTCTGTTCCATGTTGGGGCGAGAGGGTGTGTCGATTTTTTACTGACTGCAATCCACCTGTATCCTTCAGATGCCTATTACACCTCACATAAATTAATCCATTTTTTTTGCTATCGAATCAATACCACTTTTTAGCACATTTATTCTGTATCAGGAAGGAAGCTATCCGCAAGAGAACCTAACTTAAAGGGCATGCAACTCGACATAGATTTTCACTGTTTTTCATACAACTGCTCTTACGCGATAATGACGTTATTACAAATTTTTCATTAGATATTTTGGAAACACAGTATCTTGTGGATATTATCTAGGCTTCTATTGAAATTAATTTGTAAATTTGTGTAAAACTAAACCAGTCTAAAAACCTGCTATTTTGCGTGAAATTTGACACTGCATATTACTCAAAAATGAAAAAGTAGAAAAATAATATATAATAATAGAAACCTTGCAAATTTAATCAAGATTCTGAATGATAACCATTTTTTTCAAAAACTTTTAAGGGTTTAAAAAAAACACGTATGTCCTGGAACAAGTTTTGCTAAATATTCAAGTAAATCACGGAATTACAGAATGCCAACAGAGTTTTCAAGCATTATCTTTTTTTTTTAGCGTTGCCTTTTCGTCAAACATCACGTTGGATTGCGTTAGATAAAGCAACAAGCTTTTAAACCATGCTCGATGTTGATGATAGGCGAGTGAAAAAGGAGCCTCTTAAGTAGCAGTGGGCAGAGCTTATAACTCGTAGAACAGATTGTGGATGGGGCCGAAAAGTTCCTGAGTGGCGTCCGCGTACCGGAACATGCAGCGTTGGAAGGCCTCCCACAAGATGTACCGATGACCTGGTGAGGATTACAGGAGTCCGATAGATGTCATTGTGGCAACACTTGGGGGAGCCCTGTGGCCAACGGTGGACGTCTTTCAGTTGCAAAGATTTTGATGATGATGATTCTGTATCCAACACAGCCTGGTTGCACATTTATATCTTTTTTTTGAAGGCGGGAAAATATTTTTCCCGCTCTGGGTAGAACCAGAGAGAACTTTCAGTTGCTCTCTGCGTTCTAGTGCAGCGTTGACTCTTTCGAACAACACGGCAACCCTGCGCTCTTACATCTTAAAAGGCATTGTCTTAAAAATAGTGACGTAATTATATTGGTTAAATATGACCCAGTTATACCGTACAATATCCTGTCAACATGATCTATACATACACACATATATTTGCTATATATATATCTTTAGTTTATTTATATATTTGTTTAGTTTATTTTTAGGTTTCAGTATGATTTAATTAATGTTGACAAAACTTAATTTTGTTATGCACTCATGTTAGATAACGTTAGATAACCTCGTGTGTAAAATTGCTCTCTCTCTATATGTATATATTTGTATAACTAGCTGCTGCCCACGGCTTCACTCGCGTGAATGTAAGTAGAAACTTTGGGACCCCGCTTCGTCTCTTTAGGGAGTGAATTTTGGAAAATACTTTCTTAGTGCTCACCTACGTTATAAAAGGAAACCTTGTGTAAAATTTCACGCTCCTAATCCCAGTAGTTTCGGCTGTGCGTTGATATGTCAGTCAGTCAGTCAGTTTCTCCTATTATATATTTAGGTAAGGTTTGCTCTAAGACAACTCAATTGTGGGTTGTTGCTGGCTAAGCTGTCCTATTTTTATTGTTTTTTTTTTAAGTTTTGTGTAAGTACAATATTTAATATAAGAATCACCAAAGTTTCACCATCGTTCTTGAATTCTGTAGTATGAATCACTAGAATGTTGTTTCTACAGCAAAGCAAATGAAAAGGACAGTAAATGTATAAACAACATGTCCATGCTCGCAGAGTTCGTTGCTCTACTTTCTGTTCTCAATGCTCGCGTATTTGTAATCTGCACACAAACGAGCACCGTCTAGTAAGTGTTCAGTAGCTCGATTATCTTTGGAGGTTGCAAATATGGACACACAATCCCGATTTGATTGATTGGTTCTAAATTTTTTTTTAATAAAATTTAGCCTATTCTTATATTTCAGTAAGAACTCTCTGCGGGGTTACCATGACGTTCAAAGTAAGATTGTTTCATTCTTATGTCAGTGTGGGTAAGAGACAGAGCTATACAAGTTGTCTAGCGCACTCTAGTTGTCTTACCCACACTAGAAATAAGAATTAAACAATCTTACTTTAAACGTCATGGTACAGGTCCTGCTCCTCAGTTCACAATTTAGAACTAGACTTACCCCAGTTGTTAGCGTCCCTTGGAGCCTATTTACTTAGATCTGATAAGATTTGGTGATTTGATCTGGTTTAAAATAAAGAATATCTATCTATCTATCTATAAGTCTGCTGCTTGATATTGACAGACGTACAATTTTTTCCTTCGCTGTTCTATTGTGATTAATTTCGCAACGGCATCCGAGATTGTTGAATCGTTTTGTCATTGCCTCGGTGCTTTTTTGGAGGTCATCCTTATTGGTTCTAGGTTTTAGTAGTTGTCCTGCAGGGATCCGTCCTTGGTCCGCTATTATGGAACGTGCTATTGACGACTTGCTTGGACTGCCACTGCCACGAGTCCGTATTGTCGCATACGCGGACGATGAGAAGACTGAGTTTATAAATGGTTCTTCTCCTTAATAACACACGCATATATTTTATCAACATTACTCTTCAAACCGCATTTTTATTTTAACTAACTGACACGGTAAACGTTGCTCTGTCAAAAACTAAACTGGTAGCAAACGCTAATATTATCAGCTAAGAACAGTTTTGAATGTAATAAAGAAAAATGTGCTTTTTACGAGATTTTTTCCAATATTCTCTTATAAGGATCTTCTTGAGAATTCAATAAATAGTTTAAGAAAAGGTTCAATCAAATTGGTCGTCATTCTCGACTTTTGCACTTAACAACACTTTTAGCCTACTATGTAAATACACCTTGATCTAGTTTCTGAATTCAATCTGAAATTATAATAAATTTGACTTTGGCCTTTTCATAATCTCTGTGATCTGACGTCGTCATATCGGATATGCGTATTATGTCTGCACTGACGTCGAAAGTGAGACCAGTGCCGAGGTCGAGGATGCACTTTCACCCCTTGCCCACATTTCACGGATTTCGAATAAGCCAGTTCTTCAAACCGGTGCATGCGATCTTGAACTTTGTGTCTCATTATGGTAATCTTCAGGTCTGTGTTTTGTTGAATATTCTTCAGCGTAAGTAATTTTGTATTTAAATGCATCTGGCGTGTAGGTAAAGTTTAAAATTGTCTTTTTTGTATATTTATTAAATACTTTACAGGGGAGGACTTAATGCCTTTGGCATTTTCTACCAGTCAAACTTTGGGTGGCTTTGATTCGGCATATTTATATTTAAATCGATATTTTTTACTTTGTGTCAATAAGAAATAAAAATCTATTAAAATTTTATAATGGTTTTTTACTTTCAAAAATTTTTGCTGCATTTAGACTCTATTATGCTTTTCACTTTTGAATATTTTACCTAACAAGTTTATTTATTTTCTGTCTTACTAATATTTGATTGAATTGCTAATTTTTCTAACGTAACCTTCTTATCACCATGCCTTCTCGTTCATGGATAATCAAGACTACCATAGTTTCAATCGTTCGCATCACAAGGTACATCAAATTATTATCTATATGTGACACGCATCGTCACTGTCTTAACCCATCTTTTCTTTTCACTTCAGTCACTTCCATCTCTACAATAATTTCTATATTTTCGCATCTATCCGCATTGTCATTGTCTTAGCATTTTTTCTTAACACACCCATTTCTCAGCTTAGTTGCTTCGATATCTATAGTAATCATTTCTATATTCTATTCTGTTTTATAATAATACGCTTCGTAATTATCTGCAATGTCATTGACCCAAGCATCTTTTCTTAACGCAAAACCTAAGTCGACTCGCTTCCACAGTAACATAAAGTTATCCACATCTACGTAATACGGCATATATGACGTCGGCCCTACCGCTTTCTCCGCTCTCACGGCCAAAAGGTCGGTTATGCGAAAATGTTTGTATCTGTCGAGTGTCTCCTCCATCTACGTTGTGTGCTTGCTTGCTTTTGCTATATGCTAGACGTGTTCTATCGTTACGACATCAATTTAATACGTATATACTTTCAAATATTTATCGTATTAAAACTTAATTACATTGTTGTGATCTTTAATGTGATGTATGAAATTTTTCGTTTAGGAGAAATTTGAATTATGCAGAATATTGTATGATTTGTAAAATAGGTGATTCTAGCAAAAAAAATTATTATTAATCTAACTTTTTCTATTTAATAAGTCTAATTAAACTTAATTTTATTGTAATATAATTTTGTTCGAAAAATTTAAGTGTTTTAAATTTTGCATAGCACCGTGTATTCAGGAAGAAGAAACTGACTCCTGAAATACAGGTCTTCATTATCTACTTCTGGAATCATAGTTTCATAAGATTGAAAGAAAAAAAACTTTGGGCATCGGCGCCGAGTTGCTAGCCTGTCGGTTTTCTATCGTTTACATTTCGGGGAGTGTGCACTAGATTACACAATGTAATTCGACCAAATCCGTTTCATCATCGGACCACTAGACGTACATACAGCGTTGCGCCACCGGTACATGGTAGACATCCCACCCATACGTACTTACAAAGCCTTTTGGGAACACATTTATTGTGCGTACAGCTAAGGAGTGGAATTCCCTGCTGGAGTCTGTGTTTCCTCATAGCTTAACTTCGGGGGCGTTAAGTCAAGAGTGAATGGGTTACTTCTCGGCAATCGTGCTTCATCGTTGACCACATCATCGCTTACCATCAGGTGAGATGGTGGTAAAAAAAAATGTATAAATATTTACTTCGTAACAATACATTATAATAAATGATTCACACAGATCCGTCATAATTTGCTAGGTCAAAGATATATGACACTAAGAAGTGACAGGTCAACGAGCTGTCAACAAGTTATCAGTTACGAGAATCGCAGAGCGTCAAGAAAGGAAAAGTGTTGAACACTTTTCCTTTCTTGACGTTAGCAATGTGATTGTGATATGAAAATTCTGATAGGCTTGGCTGGCGCAAAGTTGTAATTTTAGTTTAATCAGTTTCATCCACCATAAATTTCACTGTATTGGAAATCTTAGGTAAAAAAAGGAATTCAAATAGATAAAATTTAGAATAGTACACTACAATTACTACAGGATGCTGCGGATGATAGCTGTCGGATTCATACAATGTAGCTGCCTATCCTTCTCTATCATCTTATAGATGCATATTTTCGTTCTGCTGTCATCCTACCCATGCTATATAAAAAGACCTTAAGGGCGAGTTCGATACTCGACATACATTTTCACTGTTTTTCTTACGCCATTATAACGTTATTACATATTTTTTATTAGATATTTTGGAAACACAGTATCTTTTGGATATTATCTAGGCTTCTTTTGAAAGCCATTTATAAATTTGTGTAAAACTAATCCAGTAAAGACCTCAAGACCTCTGAAAATCTGCTATTTTGCATGAACGTTGACACTTCATAATTTACTCAAAAATTAAAAAAAGTCAAAAAAGTATAACAATAGAAGCCTTGCAAATTTAATCAAGATTCTGAATGACGACAATTTTTTTCAAAAAGTTTTAAGTGTTTAAAAAATAACACGTATTTCCTGGAATCAATTTTGAAAATTATTCGAATAAATCACGGAATTACCGAATACTAACAAAGTTTTCAGGCCTTATCTCCCTTTTTTCGCATTGCCTTTTCGTCAAACCTCGCGTTGGATTGCGTTAGATGAAGTAACAAACTTCTAAACCATGCTCGACGTTGACGATAGGCGAATGAAAAAGGATCCTCTTAAATACTTTTTTAAACATTTTGAACTTGTACCCCATCAGTCTCGAGAATTGCAAAGCCGTAAAAAGCAATTGTACCTCTTCACGTAAAGACAAGCCTAGCTATGACACCATATATTTAGTTAACTACTGCCCCGTTATTTTTTGTTTCGCGTCCTACTTAAAAGTCTGCAATACATACATAAAATCATGGTTGTGCAGTTACGAACTCATTGTTTCAGCACAGTCAAGTGTCAAAGTAATCTTCATAACCATGTCCTCCTTAACGGTAACACTTATGGAGCCAATTGAGAAAAAGAAATGTTTCCTAAAGACTTTGAAAAAAAAAGCAGTAAATGCCGAAATATTAAAAAATATGATAATATTCTTAAAGAGTTAACAGATCAGATCAAGGCAACGACAATAGCACGACTCATCACTTCTTGTTCCGCCACTCGTGCTTGACGCTTTTGCAAAGAGGTGTGAACTTGTAGAGAAAGTCATTTTTTTATAACTGTCATCAACACAACCTTCATTTCTCTTTCATTTCCCTCCTTATATCTATTGTGTTTGAGTTCAGTTTCTGTTTCCGGAACAGCATTATTAAGTTTGTTACGCATATGTGAGAACAAATTTACATATGCGTATGGCTAAATTATTTGTGTTTAGCTTCGTTCACAGATGGCTGGGTTTCATTACGCATAAAAATTGTTGGTATTATGTCAATATGTTAAGATTTGTTGTCAGTACCACGACTCTCATCAAATCTGTACTATGATAATTTTGACTAATAACTTTATGCGTTCATCATCATTAACTGCAACTTCGTCCACTGCTGGGCACAAAACTTTTTTTTCTTGCGCTAATTCCCACGTTATCGTGCCACCCTCATTCAGGCTCTTTGAATGCATAGTAACTATAAAATAAGGACAATTCGATTTTTGCGTTTATAAATAACCAAAAAAAGATATTTAGAGATCCGTGCTTTACAATAAACTTTTGCTGTCTCAACTCTCCAGTAAACCTGAAAAAGTTCACTATATACGCCTGTCTTTTCTATGTATTGTTGTGCAAACAACAGACTCTCAGCTCACGAGAAATTATAAACATTAAAGATATATAATCAGGGTGAGAAAGAAAAACTTGCAGCGCTATCTAAAGAACTATCTTAAGATAAAAAATCTCAGGAAATATAAACGCAGGTTCAACTAAAAAAGGTAACCAATAAGGAAGAAAAGCGCCTATCTGATAGCAGTGTAACACAATCTAACCAGCTACAATAATCTAAAAGAAACAAGTTTTTCAATACTTTCTACAAACATAGATAATAGCTTGTTATATAAAAATAGAAACCACGTATGGATGCCTCAGGAAACGGAATCAATGGCAGCGTTAAAAATTCTGCATATATTACTATTGTATATTGTGTAACTCTTGCTAAAATTATATAGAAACCTTATTTATAAGTCCTGAGCACTTGACAACGAGATAAGTAGAAGTAGACAGGTCACGATTTTGATCAAGTGGCGTTGGAATTTCATAATGATATGCTATTAACGAATCATCGTACTGCTATGAATGCAATACGGCTGTGATGGGATCAAAGGTTGGAATTACAATTTGTGACTTGATGTTTTTGGCAGGAGATAATTTGTTTTTTGGACATGACTATAAGCACAACTGAATTAATGACAAGGACATGACAGATTAAATTTTGCTTGTTTGGACCACACAGTGTAACTAACTATAATTCAGCTGACACAGAATTCCTAACCTCCAAATCAGATAAAAGATTAGTGAAGATAAAATCGAAATAAACAAAGACGTTCTTTTTACTAAACAATCTAATACGGTTGTAGCAGATGCCGCTTCCCATTGAGAGGGAATGTGCGTACGCGGCACTCGCACGATTGTGCAAGTAGCAAGCGTCTCATCATTGCTTTCCCATAGCTAAGACTATAAAGACGACTGTCCACCACTATCTCAGATATGCACGTGCTTCGTGAATTCGTGATTCATTTGTTTTCTAGCCACACATTGGTCAGTAGCCTTATTTTTTTTATTTTTCGAGAAGGTTGACACAAACTTTGTCCGACCATTCTATAGCTTCTTGGAAAGCTCTGTCATTTCCCGAATTCAGATCATAAAAAGTGCAGGTAGTTGTAATTCCTAGTCAGGTTAGGAGATGAGACATTATATCTGAAGGAGCTCGACACCACCATTGAGTTTGGTATGGGTCGAGACTACCCTATTTGGTCAGCTTACTTCTACAGTGGCAGACTTGTTCTTAATTTTTCCAGATTGGATTTGGATTGCCACGAATTGGTGTTCGTAGGTTAGCGTGGGCCGCTATGGAGCGGTGCCTTAACAAATGATCTGTTATTAGTTTTGTGTGAGAAATGATTGTATCCGTGAAACGTTAAGAGTTTTAGACGTAATATTTAGGCAATTGAACGAGAATTTCTGATTGGTCGCACTTCATAATATGATTTGATTCATTATAAAGATTGAATGGAAAGGTTGTTTTATGTAGGACCTTTGAAGTTTTATAGGCTGGGGGAATATTCTGGTCACTGGTTAGATTTGCCTATTACAATGAATGATCCAAACTCAACTCTCAATAGTTATCGAATACTGTTCGGATTAATCGGATTAGACCGTAACCTGATGAAAAAAAACATAAAAAACGTCAAGCATTGCATTATTCTAGATCTTACGCTACTCAAAATGTCGTTTGGTGTTATGACTAATTTTATTCCGGTCAATATTGAGCCATCAAAAACATAACATGTAAAAAAACCAAGGCTTGCAACTCAGTTCTAATTTAATATAATAAGTATACATGCGGTTACTGAAAGTTTTGTACACAACGAAGTTAAAGGTGATCGAAAAAGGCCTGAACTGTTTCGAGAAAAAGATGGTCCGACCATGCCACGTTTTTGTTCACCTTGGTCTAATCTAGATTAGAAAAAGAAAACTGCTCTAGATTATTGAACTAGTAAAAAAAAAATAGACATAATGCTAGCTTGCTAATAACCCGTTGCTGCTAATTTAAACCAATCTGTAACTTGGGAAATCTGTATTTATTCCATTTAGAAGATTGGTATGGTATTTATGTTGGTAATTGATGGCGTGTAACGGACGGGCGGTATTAACAACATTTTTATTACTTCTAATTCTAATTATCTTGAGATGGTGTAAGTACTGTTATATAACAAGGTGATGGCTTGCGTAGCGCACTTGAAGGATGGTACCTACTTTTATTGCCGTAGTGATTACTTAGTAATGATGGAAAAGTAATCAGATATAGAAATGTTGAATGAAGACTGATAAGTGTAAGTAGCATTAATGCTAGTATACCTACTGTTGTTAACATTTAAACAAATAAAAAGATACCATTAGGTACTCTAAGTTTTATCACGCGAGCTGCTGAAAGTACAAAACTCTTCAGCGGAGTGAGTTTAGTGAGACAACCATACTTATGGATTATTTAGGGAGAAAAATCATCATCCAGGCCAAAATAACATCGAAGATTACTTTCTGCCAGTTTCTTCAAAATGGTTCCCACAAAAACACGCATTACGTAAGGTTTAGCTCCTTATAAAGAAGCACAAGGTGTTCGACAGAAGATCCAAGAGGTGCTAGTTAAAATAAACTTACTCAAGACATCTGTGCAAGAAGTGCAGGAAGGCAGGGTCATCTGACCGCACGATGGTGGTGAGGGTCCGCGTGCCTGGGCGCCGCTTGCGACCCTTCGAGTTCGTGATGCTGCGCGGTGAGCCTTTTGAGTCTGGTGGACAAATTCACACAAATTAAAATATGGACAGAATGTAAACCTAATGAATATAATAATAATACCAGTATAATATTATATCATTGCAGGGCAGTCGCCGTTTGTCAATGGACAAGGTATCCAAGATCGCTCAAATCTGGTTTGGGATATTAAAAAAATCAAGTAGAGAGGAATTCATTAGTTTATTTTTTAGAACTTAAGAAACGATTAAAATTTCATAAACATGATCCCTCAAAGTTACA
Source organism: Mythimna vitellina (assembly GCA_949316375.1). NCBI lineage: Eukaryota > Metazoa > Arthropoda > Insecta > Lepidoptera > Noctuidae > Mythimna > Mythimna vitellina. The sequence goes on along the minus strand of OX438691.1, from coordinate 2,764,944 downwards.
ACATAAAAAACTTATTAATTTTAGAATACAACGTACATACGTACAAAACTTTTGGAAACTCATTCATTATGCGTACAGCTAAAGAGTTCTCTATCGGAGTCCGTGTTTCCTGATAGCTAAAACTTGGGGGTCTTTCCAGTTAAAAGTGAATAGTTACTTTTAAGTATTCTCGGATGTGAGCCTAACAATATATTTGAAATAAATAACATTCAGGTTTAGACTTTAGAGTTCCCTAAGGAAATATTCTAGAAGCAAAATGTGACTTACCAAAAAACAGTCTCTTCCTCGTGGCATGTAGCAACAGGTCTGGAGGAGGTGGTCCAAGCAGCTCCATGATGCAGGCCAGCTGTTCTGATTCGTTTTCGCCCGGGAACAGAGGGTAGCCCGTGTGGAGTTCCGCTAGTATGCATCCTGGGACCAAAATATTTCACGATTAGAGATTAAGGTTTGATTCATTATCTTTTTGCTTTTATCAACTATGAAGTGTTTTTTCAAACGGTTTTATTTTAATAATACAAAGGAGTCATTCATTGCGATCCCACGTGATAGTAAGCAGTGATGCAATCGTTGATGGTGAGACGCACTAGTTTATTAAGAGCTTATTCATTCTAGTCTGGAAGACACCTAAATTATTATCGGACGGGAAGACCGCAGCAGGCAAGTTGTTCCAGTCCTTCGATGTACGCGGTATAAACGCTTAGTCAAGATTCCGTTGTGAAAACGGGATAGTGCTATTTTGTATAGCCTCGTATCCTTTTCATACTGGAACAATAATATCTAATAGATTTAACACGTCATAGTACAGCCAGCTACTTTTTTTCTTATACCACTATTATAACATCAGTCTTTGTGTCAATTTTGTCATCTTTTGTAGTGTAGCATCTTTCACAAAACCCATCTATCCCTGAAGGGGATGATCTTCTTCATTTCTTATCATTCTAATTTCCAATTAAGGATTTTTTTTAAAACCTATCTATCTCAGTTCTCCATGTAATAATAATCTTTGGGTTTACTTTCTGCGTGATTCCGTACACTATCTCTTTTTGTGGGTTACTTTTGTTACCCATTATTTTCTAATAACAATTTCTACTTCATCATGACTCTTTTATTCCACATGGATGATCTTTACTTAACGAGATGAAAATTTATAATTTATATATGACATATTTACGATCGTAGAATTTTTGCAGCATTATTAAATAAAAGTAGCTATAGAAATGAGATTGATGGAGATATTGTTCACAATTAAAGTTTGGAAATTAAGACGATCAAGAGAGCCTACAGCGTTATCACTTGATAAAAAATCCAATATAATGCATACTGTCAGCTTCATACATTTCGACATTTTGACAATCATCGTTGATTGAATTTATTGTGTCAGACACAGTGCATTCCTGTGTGTCTGCTTAAACTTATCCCAACTGTGTTGGGTCAGTTTCTAGTCAAACAGAATGCAAATGGGCGTCTGCATATCTAACCTCCACAACCTAGTATTTGGATAACACATAATATATCCAGCAAAACTGGTGTCAGATTTTCTGGCGGCTAATTATACAACTGTCAACATTCTACAAATGTCGACCAGGTTAGATGACTTAAACGTGCTTACCGAGGCACCGAGGAATTTTGGTATATTCGCACAAGTAACCGTTCGTGAGTTTTGTTACACAATACTGGTAACAATAAAGCAAAATTATACTAAAAACTGTTCCAGTTACTCCCGGAAATCCAAACGAAAGTTATCAACCAAAAAAATCAAGTGCTTACGCATTTTTGAACCTGTATCCAAATATAAAGATGCGTCTCTTGTTACAAAACGAGTCGTTACGACCGGTAGGCGGTAACATCCATCATCAGTTGCGTAAAGACTACATTCTTTAGTGTCGATATCTGCTTTGCAAATCGCGAGGTCACCTTTCTCCCCCGCTTTCTATAGCCAAAGAATCATGCTTGCGATTGTCTGTCCAACTCGAAAGCTTTGCTTTGAATTTGTGATCGTGTTTTTAATGTTTATGGTTATGATTGCTGGCGGGTCAAGTTGTGTTAGAGTATCAATTGGTGTTATAGTATATTGGAGTATTATCGGTAAGGTAACGCTAAGTGTTACTTTCTCTTAAGTACTGTTATTAAAGGTTTCAATTTCCCTATTTGTATATACAGTTAGCAGTCATTATTTAAGTAGCTTTCAACTGTATTTTGACTTTATTATGTTCTATGAAATCGTAAATGAAGCAGGTTTAGATATACTTGCATGTTTTTGTAAATTTCATTGAAATATACATACAAAGAAAAGAATAAGAAGTACGTTAAGATTATTGCAAATGGCGTTCTGTTGTTTCAAGCTAGAACTTTCAGCCTATGGGTATATGGGAAAATAGTTTATGTTAGTGTATATGAAGTGTATCTATTATCAGACTATTTTATAGTTTTTAGATTCATATCAACTTTAACTATACTCATAGTTCTCATCGTGTGTGGCAAACCTTATTCATCTTACATAAACCATTTTATCAGTAGTAGGGTAACGTGTCGATCTGACTTCATTGACTCTGTCTATTTCTTTCTATTTCTCAACATTAAAACGAGAAGCAAGATCAAGATTACGTGAATTTACAACTTTATAGAAGTGCTTTGTTTGATTAAATTGTTTTAGAGTATTAGTCTGTGATGCAATTTCCGCTTTGTGTGCTATTACTATTTGACCCAATTCTTTGAAATTTTTCGGAAAGAGCAAAACGCTTGTTAAAATATTATGTAAGGCTTTTATAGAATTGTGATAGACCTCAATTGATCTTACGTATAGTAATTATATTTGACACAGACAGTGTTTAACAAAACATGTTTTTCTTTTTATTGCAAAATAATAATAACTATGTCAATTTTATGGTGATCTTCTTGACATTTATGACTGCATGTGTGTTATGTATCGACAGCGTTTCTATGCAATATTTAAATAAATTATTTCAAGTGACATATTTTTGTGTTGTCAGCCTTCATGCAAGAGCCTTATGTTAAGTACCATCTCGTCACCTTCTAATAATATGAGTCGACTTGTTCAAATGTGGCCATTTTGACAACTTACTCAAAACTGAGCTATTGGAATGGCAGCTCAGGTAATTTTGACATTACCTAACACTACACATTTTCCTTTGGCATTAAATATCAAAACAGTAATAATAATAAAAATAATATCATTTATTTGCGTAAAATGTGGTAGGTACAAAAGATATTGTATACAGGAGACTAAGTGCAAAGACACATTCCGCCATTTAGTGATGGCATGCAAATATTTAGTCGATAGTGTTTTAGTAACATAAAGTAACTTATAACTATCTAGAGTTCTACTAGTTTAGTGATATGTCATTTATAATGCTTCCTTAAAATTAAAGCCTTAGATACATTAGGGGTAAAAAAGTCATCTAATATGACAGGCAACGCTTAATGTAACATTTAATGCGAGATTTAATTTAAGGGTAGAATAGTATATAATAGTAATAGTAGCCAGCAACCATTCTTACTAGAAGCCAAAAATTCTTAAAAAGCTACCGTCTTGTGAATAGTTGACTCATATGAAATACCAGAGCGAACGCACAAAGGTTCTTTACCATGCTAGATATATTATTAAAATTTATCTAATGTAATGATATATCTAGCATGGTATTTGGAAGTTTACCGGTGTACCTAATCATGATTAGGTACACCGGTAAACTTCAGACTGATACGCAGTAAGCGGTTCACGGTTACCGGCACAAATTTTAATTATTCTCTAAATGAGCTGTTATTCAGAGATCTCCACCAGTTTGTGGTAGAAATATTTAGGTGTGTTCACAGGAATGACAAATTAATCTCTCAAATTATTCTATGCCCAGTCACTAGCTTCTTTCAAAAATCTGGTTAAAAAACATTTCCTTTCACTCTAATTGCTATCCTGCCTCTACTGTTTTGTTCTGTTATTGTTTCTTTTCTTTTTCCATATCTTTGTATGAAATTGTGTAACTTATAATATATATATTTATATATATATTTATACATTGTCTTTTATATGTAACAGCTATATTATTTCTATGTATAGTCTAGTATATAATTTTAATTTAATATTTACATTATTAATTTGCTGTACACCGCAGACTACCCTCTTTGTTTCTATTTCAAATTCTTACATTCCACCCTAAGGTTGTCTGGTAGATATCGCTGTCAGCGATAAGACCGCCTTTGTACCCATAGATTTAAGTTAATGTAAAAGTTTTTGTTACTATTTTGGTGTACAATAAAGTTTATTCTATTCTATTCTATTCTATTATATTCTATGGTTGTATTCAAAAACTTACCCATACTCCACATATCAATAGGAGTACCGTACTGCAGCCCCAGTATAACTTCAGGGCTCCGATAGAACCGCGACTGGATGTAGGTGTAAACGCGCGCATGCGTGTAGCATGAGCTGCCGAAGTCAATCACCTTGATGGAGGAACTGCCTCTCGCTTTGAGGAGGATGTTTTCCTGGAAGATAATGATTGTCAAATAAGTTACTACGACAGAAAAATCTTAGATTACATCAGTGAAAATGAAAGAGTAGCACGTGAACAGGAGTGGAGGAAATATATTATTATAATTTATTTATTGAAATTTTTAATTAGTTTAAGGATTTTTAACGACTGCATTATTCATGATATTTTTTATATCATATAATTTAAGCCCATACAAAATCCCTGCGATACCTGAACAGGGGGCCTTTCGCATGGCAGGAGTGTGGTTTTAGCCGGTAGGTGTCCGCACTGCCCGAACTGCCTTCATTATGGGGCAGTCTTGGTGCCCATGAGGATTTCCCACGCAGCCCACAAAAAAAAAACTGGAATGGAGGCTTCACACACTTCTTCAAATCTGATATTACTACACCACTGACTAGCACTGAGGCCCTACCACCAGCTCTTAACGCAATTCATAATATGACCTAAACTGAACTCTTAAAGGGATGGAGCTATATAGGGGTGTATAGCGTGATATTTTAACACGTCTTGTTAAGCCCCAGGTTGGCTGGTAAACCGGTAAACCCAAATTCCACCTATTAATGATTTATGATTGTGTGTAACTTCCATGAAATTTACCACGAGGCGAGTTTATTATTGATGACAAAAATAAGATATAACGCTAGAGTCTAGACTCAACACGGTCTGACCTTTTCTGGACTTCAGGCTGATAAATACGTACTTTCCTCTATATGGTAATCGAACCCAGGATGCACAGGTCGATTGTGCGACTACTAGCTACACCGGTGAACAGTGTTTGTAGACCGGAAAGTTAACTCAAGCCTTCATGATCTTCAAAAAAAAGTTAAAAACCTTTCACTCAACCATTCATAAAATGTTTTGTTACATTTTTAACTTCACCATTCATAACCAGTTCCATGCATGACTTACCTTTAAAAAAAGGTAAATGAAGTAGCTGACTCCTGATCCTAAGCCTAAAATAGAAGAAAAAGGTTGAACTCACCGGCTTTAGGTCACAATGTATGATGTTCTCTCCCTCTAGCAGTCTCAGGCACCGCAGGAGTGAGCTTGTGAACCGCCTGATGAGACTCAGACTAAACCCTTGGTAGTTGTTCTTTTTGATCAGCTCGTACAGGTTGATGCTGGAAATTTGTAATACATTTTAGCTCAGTTAGTATTAATGGGCAGGGCACATTGCTCGCAGAACGGATGGCCGTTGGGGCCGAAAGGTTCTGGAGTGGCGATCGCGTACCGGAAGACGCAGTGTTGGAAGGCCCCCTACAAGGTGGACCGATGACCTGGTGAAGGTTGCGGGAATCCGATGGATGTTAGACGCGCAGGACCGTTCTTTGTGGCGACATTTGGGGGAGGCCTATGTCCAGCAGTGGACGTCTATCGGCTGAAATGATGATGATGATGATGATGATGAGTATTCCATCATATTTTAATCTTCCATTATGTTGAAAAATATAACTTCTCATCTATCTCATATACATATCTATAGTATTTCCCTTCAACAAGTTAAAAAGATCTTCTTTCGTTTTCATTTTATATCATGATCACCGTAATCAGTTGAATTAGGTGTATCTATCTATCTTTGGTTCCTTGTATCCAGGTATTTTTCGGCTTAAAGACCATATAGCACAATATCTAAAATATGGTTTATGCCAATTGAGCTCAGAGGTATTATATTTATATACACATATTATTTTTAGACTGGCCTGTTGGTCTAGTGGTTAGTGGCCCTGACTGCTATGCCGGAGGTCGTGGGTTCGATTCCCAACCAGGACAAATGTTTGTATGATAAGCACGATCATTTGTTCTGTGTCTGGGTGTAATTTATCTATAATATGTATGTATTTAGAAATATATAAGTATATTTATCAATTGTCTAGTACTCATAACACAAGCTCTGCTTAGCTTGAGACTAGACGACGTTGTGTGGCAGTTGTGGAATATATATTATTATCTCCATATCTATAATATTTGCCTTCAGCAAGCTAAGAAGATCTTTTGATTTCTCACTTTTGTATGTTTCATCATTATCACCATCATCAATTGAATGACATACAGTTTGTGAGACATAGACCTTGGATTAAGTGTATTTAGTCTTCGCTTCGTGTATCCAAGTATTGTTTGAATTAATTTTATCACGAGATCCTAGATTAAGGCTCATTAGCAAGCCTTGAGGAAGATTACGGTAAGCTAACCCTCATGGAAGCCTTATTTGCGACGATGCGGCGTCATATGGAATGATAATATCAAGCTTGACTTAGTTTATGTTTGCTACAGAGCTTCTCCTGAAATATTTAGGCACAGGTAACGTAACTTGAATATCGGACCACGTTTTAATTCCAAGATTAAGTAGCAATTCAGTATCGGACTTCCGAATTTCGAGGCTCCCTATAAAACTTTCATACAAAATAGGGATTGTTTTTAAATCTCTTCTTCCAAACTTTATCAATATGAAGTGGTCAAGGGCCGTTCTGAAGAACTGACTAATGTAACTATGACGTTAAAAAATATGATTCGCAGTCTAATCTGAACAAATGTTTTTTTTTTATGTAATTTTATAGAGCGGATGAGTTTTCCTAATCTCTGGAACTACCGATCAGATTGGCAAAAATCTTTCTGTATGAATAGCTGAGTTTATGACGATTAGTATAACATCACGCTACAACCCATGGAAGTGGAGCAGTAATCAAACACATGGGCGGAACCGTGGAGGACCTTTAGTATTTTTTATGAAGCGTTATCTACACTAATATTATAAAGAGTTAAAGTTTGTTTTTTTGTTTGTAGGAGGTTATCTCTGAAAGTACTGGTCTGATTGCTAAATTTTTTTACCGATAGACAGCTGCTTTATTCCTGAGTGACATAGGCTATATTTTATGTACGCGGGTAAAGCTGCGGGCAAAAGCTAGTTGCCTTTAAATGTAAATACGTCGGTAGGTAATTCTCACCTCATAAGCTCAAAACTGATGCACAAATGGTTCCTAAAGTAGAAGTAATCCAGCATATGGATGACATTGTGCGCTTGATCCTTATCCTTCAATCTTAGGTGGTCCAGAACCCTGACTTCGACGAGCGCCTGGTGGTGGAACCGTTTTTTGTTCCTTATGATCTTGATGGCGACTTGGGTCCCTGTGCGGTGGTCCTGTGCCCTGATGACTTGGCCGAAGGAGCCCTTACCGATGACTTCGAGGATCTCGTATCTGTACGCTATGTGGTCGTGGATTTGCTGGAATTTGAAGACAAAGATGTTAGAAGAGTATTTGTGATAGGGTAATAATCTGCACTTAATTTTAGGGCCTTAGAGGCGTTTAAATCTATACATATATAAAAGGAGAAACTGACTGACTGACATATCAACGCACAGCCGAAACTACTAGGACTACGGGCGTGAAATTTTGCACAAAGCTTCCTTTTATGACGTAGGCGAGCACTAAGAGAGGATTTCCCAATATTCACCCCCTAAGGGGATAAAAAGGGTCGCCAAAGTTCGTATGGAGAATCCTACTTTCACGCGAGCGAAGCCCCTGGCAGAAGCTAGTCAGGAGATAAACTTACAGAAGTCATTGGGCTTCGAAGTTTTTTTTTCAACAGATCGTTCTAATGCTATTAGGCTTTCTTTGAGCCTTGTTGAGGAAGGTTGAACAGCTTTTTTCTTTTAAAAGAAAACTAGGAAACGTGATTGCTTTTTTTGTTAAGATTAAATCGTAGCCTTAGATGGTATCGTATCGTTACGAACTAATGACCAAATGTTTGACTTCTCAATGGTTAGTTTCCTACCATATTGGGACTAAATAATCCTTCCCTCGTAAATTGTTAGTGTTGGAAAGTGGAAACTTTCATCGCAAGTGCAGGCTTGGGGACTATTATTTACGACAGTAGGTACTTCATAAGAAATGTTTTATGAAGTGACCGATATTAATATCGGATATACATATGTCTTCTCCATGCGTTTCGCTTCATACAGACGCTGCCTGTATAAACAGTGAGAATAATGTATGTCTTTAAAATATAATTTTTATCGGTTTTTGTCTTTGTAGTGTTCTAGATTTAGGTATTTTGGACACACTTTTTTGTTCTGTTTGTCTCTAATATTCATTTTGTCAATGTCATGCATACCTGTTATTTGCATGGTTACTGAAATGCCAATTTTAGATGTAAATTTATTTGAATTGTAAGTGACCGTGCTGTTGGTGTGCTTATTATAAATAAATACAAGATTAATTTTGCTTTGCCTTTTCCCAGCTACATCGGCAGCTGAACAAGTATTTTAATAATCCTTTGGAAGCACCTTGTTAAAATTATCCACTACAATTGTGATAGTGCCCTTAGCTGTTGTTGTGTTTTTTCCGGCGATTTTTTCTCGTATTCTTTATTGCACACACAAATTTTTTAAAACAATAATAATATGATAGCTGATGTACACAGACGAGCTTAGCCCACAATTTCTTTTTCGGATCAGCCTATTCCTGCTTTAATCTAAACTGGGACAAACATCGGTACTTGTATGGGGTCTATTTACATAAATGGATTTTTCACAGACAACTAGTTATTTAGTGAAAAGTCTAGCTTTATAACTTTGAGGAACATTACATTATCTGTTACATTTTTGTCTGTCAATATTAAAAAGGTGTATGTATTATTCTCCTTTCGCAGGTCTGCTGGAAGAAATTTCTTTGGAAATAAGAAGTTCCTTTGTAACCTTGTCTACTTTGTATTGTCTTTTTCGGTTTTTGTGTGTACATAAATAGTAATATAAATAAATAAATAAATATGGTTCCTTCCAAATAAACTTAGAAGACCAACCACAAGTTTTGTATTACTCAAGAAATCCATTATTGCTCCAATGTCGACGACAAGACCAGAAAACCCTATTCAGAATTTTGAGATAGGTCCTTATAGACGAATTACTAACTACAAATAAAAACAGCGCCGTTCAACAAGCGGCCTGAATGATATTAAGAACTGAACTGGCAGGCTAAAGCTTTGGCAATTCATATAATAGGAATGATAAATGAATGGCCATGTGACGAAAAAAATAATAGCTAACTAGTTAGCTTTGACATATCTACGTGTACAGGATACACGGCATAATGGAAACCAATTATACACTTTTCAAGTAAATTGACATATTAATTGCTTAAAAGCCCATTACGCATTCCATTAGTGATGATGCTTAACGGGCATTCAGTAAATGAAATTACACTTTTAGGGTGCCATGATATGATTGTTAATATGTCGTGACGGTCCAATGGTTAAGGCATCCGTCTGTCACGCATAGTGACTTTTTCAATAACAATTTATTTGTTGGTTGGAAATTATCACATAGATAACTCGCTTTCTACGATTATTTAATGTAATTTTTAGTAAACTATTTATACTAAAACCTATGTACATAAAAAATATAAATACTATTATACTAAACCTATGTACATATAATACAAAAACACCTATTACACTCAGGCGTCAAAGTACCCCTCCACATCGCTGTCATCCGGAAATGTGCCCAGAAGGCTGGCAGCACTTTTTCAATAGATATGTACTTTTCCAAGTTTTTCTAGGACATTACTGACACTCTGTGTCTCGGAAAGCACGTAAAGCCGTTGGTCCCGGTTGTCATTCGTAGATCTTTGACAAACGTTACAGGTAATCAGATGCCAGAAAGTTCGACCATCAGTCTATCAAGGAGTATCGTGTTGCCTAGTGGTTGGGTTGTGGAGGTCTGATAGCTGCTCCATCTAAGGCCCCACGCCCACGACGACTTTTAGTAGCGATTCTGTCGCGTGTTTCGTAAGCGCGCGACAGGGTCGCTACTAACGCGCGTTAGTCGCATTTGCAAGCGCTATAGAAAATATGCCAACGCGCTACAGCATGGTGACTGTATCGATGCGAACGCGCTACAGCATCGCTACAAAAAGTCGTTGTAGGCGAGGGGCCTCATCATCATCATCATCATTTCAGCCGAAAGACGTCCACTGCTGGACATAGGCCTTCCCCAAGTACCGCCACAATAAACAGTCCTGTGCGTCTCGCATCCATCGCATATACCGTAAGACGTAGCGTTGGAGAGCCTCCTACAAGATGGACCGATGACCTGGTAACGGTTGCGGGAGTACGATGGATGCGAGACGCGAGGGGCCTAAAACACAGATATTCAACCGCTTCCGGTTAGACTGGAAGCTGAACCCAGGCTAGCTGGGAAAAGCCTAGAGAGATGATTAATGTGATTATCAAATTGATTCAACAGAATTAGGATAGGTAATGAATTCCTGAAAGCCGGTGGCTAGGGACAACATTTTTGAACGTTATAAAACAAACTCCTTCGGATAATATTTCAATGTTCGAATGTCGGGTTTTCGAACAATTAATTTAGTATAAAATCGGTTCTTTCAATTCCCTTTCGGTATCCTATTTAAAATTCCATTTGAGTATATTTTTTGCTGGATCAGATCCGTATTTTATTCATACAACTTTTTTTTGTATTTATTTGGATAAAAAGGCTTTGGGTTTTAATTAGTACTCGACTCGTATTTGAATAGAGTTCCGAGAGCTTTCAATAAATTTTAGGTAAATAAAGACAGACACAATGTTATAATTTAACCGACTTTAAAAAAGGAGGTTTTGTTTTTTTGTATGAGTTCGGATAGTGATAACTTCGCCTATCGTCGGCTAATTCGTTTACAGTATTACCTATTTTCGGTGGTTTTCTGATTTAAACTTGATGAAGATCTGATGAATAATATCGGTGATAGACTATGAATTCTAGAATAAATGATAGCCGAGATTGCTGTAATTACATGTTAACTCTGTAATAGATTGTCATTATCAATATTTCATTGCCAATGTCAAAGCTAGTATTGCGTAGATTGAGTTATTTTTAAGTATTTTTTTTTTTTTGGTTTGTAAAATCATCTTATGACAAATCCCGCTCTTGGGCGGAGCGAGAGATAGTGTCAGACTTTCACTGACTAAAAACCCACTCCTGTTCCTTCTTTGCCTTCGTCCCAGGGCCCCGGGTTACGCTTTCACACTACCCGTGGCCCCAGTAGGCTTCGACCCTGCTGGGCCCCTACGGTTTGCTCATATATCCTTGAGGCGCGCGTGGAATAGTACGCGCTGTCGACGACTTGGACTCGGCCCATACGGTTTACTGGACGGTCGGACGGCGAGCCACCCATTGCTCGCCCGCGCCTACGGTGGTCGGAAATCGGGATCGGAATCCCGGCGGCGGTTGGGGCGTGAGGACCGTTGCCTCACGCGATCGGCCGCCTCCTTTGCTAGCTTCGCATCCATTGCCCCTTGACAAATCTTGTTTGGACATTTGTTGTTCAGTAAAAAGTAAAAGAAAAATAGATTCCTTATGATCCTCACCTTATTATAGCTACCATTCTCGTCATCAAACCCGCAGTTGTTGGGCAGGTTGGCCCGCGCCTGCACCTTGTTGGACTCCAGCCCCAGGAACCACACCTCCGGATACTTCCTCACTTCGTTCCTCTCCCATTCTGATAGTCTATCCCCGTACAGCTTTAGTGCTTCTGTAATGAAAGAGAACGTTGGTTTTATTGATGTGGACCAGCTAATATATATAATAAAAAACTAGCAGCGCAGTAACCAGTGGTAGGTATAGACCAAGAAGGGCCTATATTTTTTTTTTCGTGATGTAATCTCGATAAGCCACGACGGAAGACGGCTAGACTAACTGATACTGAATACTGACTTATGGTGAACTCGTAAAATATTTGAAAAGATATTTTGTCGTCATGCAAGCCCGAGCTCAAAAATTGAATTATTCTGGGATATCACAAGTCTTGATTGAAAACAAGCTCGCTTATTGCATAGCATAGCATAGTCGGCCTTATAATGTTCCCACTGTTGGGACTCAGGCCTCCTCACTAGAAGAGGGAATGGGCCATAAACCACCACGTGGGCCCAGTGCGGTACTCGCTCATTGACCTCTTATCAATGAGAGAATTTAAGGTTGTAAATTGCACACGTTGGGGCCCCTGTAGCCTGGGGGCCCAAGGCTGATACGGCGGTTGCTCCACCCTGCTTATAACCAGATCAGAATATACAAAACATGACAGGTTTAGTCGATAACGAGTCCACAATACAAGTGATTCAGACATTTAATATTTATCTGTCATCATGTGGATGGGTGGAGAGGGAGGCCAAAGAAAAGATGGATAGCATGACGGTTGACAGGATAGATTGGAAGAAAAAACGTTGTTGCACCGACCCCAAATAAGATGGAACAAGGGCAGGAAGATGATGATGATGATGGTGATGTGGGTGTCAGACTTTTGTGATAAAAGTTTTTTTTTTACGTTACCGGACGACCAGACGGCGAGCTACCTATTGCTCGTCGTCTGCAAGCCGGCGCCTGCGGTGGCCGGGGATCGCTTTGTGTTAAGTGTGTAAATTGTTTTCCATAACAGTAAAACGTATAACTTGTTATAATTATAACCGTAACACCGCAAAAACCATTAAAACTGTCGTCAAAACTAGAAGGGACGTCATAACTGTAGTGATACAGTTTTAAAATTTTGTTTCAATCACGTGAAAGTGATTAAAACAAATGTAGACATCTCATTCATTAGCAGTTTTAATTCCATATACATCATCAATATCACTTACCGCTTGAGACACATTGTTTCCACGGAAGAACTCATATTACAAAAAAATGCGAGTTTTCTTATATTTCATACAAAAATAGTTACAAGTACTGCGATATTACAGAAAATATAAAAGACAAAGAATCCAATAAATACCTAATTTCGGAAAAAGAATAATGTACCTTTAATATAAAATTTATTTGAATTTATAATTCCAAGTCAATCCAAAGATATAACACTTCAAAACAACCCATTTTAAAAACGGCAATTTCATACTTTAACCCCTATTACCTATCTATCTACTGAACCGATTTTGATGAAATTCTGTACGGAGTGAGCTTGAACTTGAAGAAAGGATATAAATTACTTTTTATCTGGCTGAAACTTCGAATTCGTGTTCAAAATAACAGAAATTTATGCGAAAGAAGTCACGGGAAAAAGCTAGTACCTATGATACAAGTAGAGATAAAGTAGTGGTAAATGATAAATGAATGATAAATGATATTTATTTTGTAAGTAGGTTTAAAAAAACACTTTTACACGTCAATTTTTTTTTGTCATTTTAAACTAGATGAGGCCGGTGTTTCCTAGCTGACTACCCTGAGAAGAAACACCGAAACAAACTCAGGGGTCAAAGTCTGTTTTAAAGTCCATACAGTTAATATGTAATGGTCAAATCACATGAGAACAGTGCAGATTTGTCTGAGATGGTCTTTTGAAGAAAGAACCATACAAATTTGAGTGGACCTGTCCAGTCAGTGCAAGCATTTGTCAGTATTCGCAAAGCTCAACCCAGGACTACTAAGGAGCTCAACGACTTGACGAACAATACCAAGGAAAGGACATTTGGGTAGGCCGCAGAATATACTCAAATTGCCAGACATACGTTAAAATTACTGAAAAGGAAAAAAAAAAGGCAATCAACATTGTTCTCACGTTCACAATAATAAAAGTAAATATATAATTTACAAAATGTAATTTACTTAATAAAGTAAATATTGATGTCAAAAATAAAAATAAATAAAGTCAAATTGCAAAATAAAAATAATCTACAATATCAAATTGTAAAATAATAATAATAATAAAGAGCACAATTGAAAATAAAAATAAAAGAGAAAAATAAGACAACAGTTGTAGTGCGTACTGGAGCAGGTCAATCCCAAGCCTTTTCGTCCTCAACATAGTCCTTTATAGAGTAAAAAGCCTTTTGACAAAGTTTTCGCTTTACAAATGTTTTGAATTTATTAAGGCTTAGTTGTTAAATGTGAATAGGAAGTTTATTATAGAAGTGTATACATTGGCATCTAAATGAGCCCCCTATTTTTTTAGCCTGGTTGTAGGAACCACAAATTTGTGTTTGTTCCTAGTATTAAAATTATGGATATCACTGTATTTTTTAAACATTTTTATATTTTTATGTGCATACAATATATTCTCGTAAATATACTGTGAAGGTACAGTCATAATATTGATATCTTTCAATTTATCTCTGAGGGAGTATCTGGGACTTAATCTATAAATCGAACGAATAGCCCTTTTTTGCAATACAAAAATTGTCTGGATATCGGCGGCATTTCCCCACAGTAGAATACCGTACGACATAACACTATGGAAATAGCTAAAGTAAACTAAACGGGCTGTCTCTACATCAGTTAAATTTCGAATTTGTCTTACAGCGTATGCTGCAGAGCTAAGTTTTTTTGATAATTTGTCTATATGTGGGCCCCACTGAAGTTTAGCATCCAGAGTTATGCCCAAGAACACTGTATTATCTTCAGGACTCAACTCTTTACCTTTTATTAGCACACTAGTTTCTACTTGCCTAACATGAGGCATGGTAAACTTAATACATTTCGTTTTTTTTTTCATTAAGATGTAGGTTATTTACATCAAACCAGTGTACTATTTTTGAAAGTGCTATATTTATATCGTCAGTAACCGGCTGCTGACGTTTAAGTTTAAACAAAAGTGAAGTGTCGTCTGCAAACAACACTATATTATGGTTATTCTCTATGAGGTAAGGTAAGTCGTTTATATATATAAGAAACAAAAATGGGCCAAGAATTGAGCCCTGGGGGACACCCATTTTTACTACAGATCCGGGAGATCTTTTTCCGTTTACATCAACTCTCTGAATCCTTTTACTCAGATAAGATGTAAGAAGATCCAGGGAGGAGTCCCGGATTCCGTAATGGTGTAGTTTCCTGATCAATGTTTCGTGGAGAACGCAATCGAAGGCTTTTGACAAATCGCAAAAAATGCCCAGGGCATCGCATTTGTCCTCCCATGCATTATAAATATGTCCTAAAAGTTCAACACCAGCATCGGTTGTTGAACGACCCCTTGTAAAACCAAATTGTTTGGTGTGCAATAATTTAAGTCTGTTAAAAAATCTTTGTAGTTGCTCTAAAATAAGTTTTTCAAATACTTTACTAAAAGTGGGTAGTACTGAAATGGGTCTATAATTCGTGGGGTCAGATGTACTACCCGTTTTAAACAATGGAATTATTTTACTATTCTTCATTAGATCAGGAAACTCACCGCGATCAATACAATTATTAAAAATAAAAGCTAAAGAAGGAGCTACTATGTGGATTATAGACTTAACAACGTCCACAGAATTACCCCATAAATCTGCAGTCTTTTTTACATTCAAGGAGTTAAACGTCTTAATTATATCTACGTAAGTCACATGTTCGAAATTAAAAACAGAATCGCAAACATTAACATTTTCTTTAAGCAGAGACTCTGCAGCAGTGGGTGACGAGTTCAGAGATTTTGTTGTTGATATAGGAATCTCTGAAAAGAATTTCTCAAAAGCCGCGGCAACCTGTGAGTCTGATGTGATCACATTGTCATTAATTACAAGTTTATAGTCACTAGTTGGTCTTTTAGACCATCCAGTTTCACTATTTATAACATTCCAAGTAGTTTTAATTATATTATTACTGTTTTTAATTTTGGAACTCAAATAACGCGATTTTGCTACAGAACAAATTTTTTTAAATAATTTTGAGTAATTTCGCACATATGAACTAAATTCAGCAGTATTAACAAGAACCCTTTCATCATACAGTTCGTAAAGCCGAGTTCTACTTTTATGAATACCGGTGGTAGCCCATTCACAGAATGAAACGTTACTATTAACCGAAATAGTCTTAGGTATAAAAGTAGAATTAAATTGATTACAGTACATGTTAAAGAAACCTTCATATTGGTGATTAAGATCATCATATGTAGACAAGTCTGGTAAATTATTGATGAGCTTAGTTTTAAAGGTTTCTAAACGACTTGCAGTTTTAGGGTTAACAGTGATATTCTTTTTGGCCACTATGTTTTTTTGGTTTTGAAAAGTAATTAACTGTCCACAATGATCAGAATCTAATAAATTTATAATTTCTTTGTGAGTTGGTACAACATCCGTATAAACATTATCTATGCATGTGGCAGTAGTAGGAGTTAAT
This sequence comes from Mythimna vitellina, assembly GCA_949316375.1. Taxonomy (NCBI): domain Eukaryota; kingdom Metazoa; phylum Arthropoda; class Insecta; order Lepidoptera; family Noctuidae; genus Mythimna; species Mythimna vitellina. The sequence continues at coordinate 2,748,369 of OX438691.1, read as the reverse complement.
CTTGTGGGCTCCAAAAATAAGTTAACAAGATTGTAGGACTGAAATAGACTTAAAATTTTACTTCGTAAACCTGAGTTTTCTAATAAATTAACATTAAAATCACCACAAGTGATTATGTACTTGTTTGAATTGCAAATCTTGTGGAATACTTCATCCATTACCTTTTCGAAGCAGTCACCACGTATGGCATCAATTCTACTAAATGAACTACCAACCTGGTGATTACTAAAATTGAAAATGAACTGATGGCTCTTAAGCCAATGTTCCGTTAAGCATAGAATATCAATATTATTGCAGTTAAGGAATAAGTCTACTTCTAAATCCTTGTTCATAAGTCCTTGAATATTTTGATGCACCAGGTTGATACTATTTAATGATTTTAAAACTTGATTGGAAACAATGGTAGATGACGTTAGAGCTTATATCAATCTTTATCAGATAAATCTGAAGGGTATAGTAGTGACATTGACCTATATCGACATTAATCATAGCACCCGGGATGCTGTGACGTCACAGTGTGTAATGACGTGTGGGGTGTCACTGAATGAAATATGAAGGCATAATCTATGAAGATATACATTATGTTATTTTACAGGATCCTGCTAGGACTGCGTGATTGTCCGAAAGAATTACCGTGGAAATGGGCATCCTCACGCCCCAGCCGCCGAGATCCTCACCCCGGATGACGAGCAATGGGTAACTCGCCGTCCGATCGTCCTATAACCGTCCGGACGGAGCCGAGTCGACGACGGCGCGTAGTGTTCCGCGAGCGCCTCATACGCGCCGTCGACGACTTGGGCTCGGTCCGGACGGTTACCGGACGGTCGGACGGCGGGCTACCCGTTGCTCGACGTCCTCAAGCGTACTATGTAGTGATACCATTATCGGGATAGGATGGCGCGGATGACAGTTGTCGGATTCATACAGTGTGGCGACCTATTCTTATCTTTCATCTTAAAGATACATATTTTCGTCATGTTGTGCTATGTAAAAAAGACCTTAGTGATATAGAAACTCGTGCAAAGTCGAGAAAACTTAATAAGGTCAAAAGGTTTGTGTCACAGGTATTTTATGAAACTGACAATGACCTGAAAACACGTGCCCATCTTCTCCAGGGCTTCCCACGTTATCTTCACGTCACCGAGGCACGTGCCCCTTTGAAATATAATACCATTGTACCTTATTTTTCACGTGGACAGAATTCGTTGTATTGTGAAGTTGTCTGTCCTCTCATTCCTATTAATATTTTAATATGGAAATACTAGCTGCAGCCAGGGGCTTCGCTTGCCTAAAAGTAGAAAATTGTCCTAATGATGTGTCCAACTCCCCCTAGCCAAGTCACAACCGTTTCTTTTCGTTGATCGCCTCGAGTCGGCCATGCTTCCTATTCTTTTGACCTGATCACGTGACTGATCGTTGAGATGACGTCAGAATAAAGGAATCGGAGGCGTGGCCTACACGAGGTGATCGACGAAAAAAGAATCGAAACGAAACGGTTGTAACGTGGCTAGGGGATAGACCTGGAGACTTTGCCACTCGTGAGCCGTTCGCGAACCACTCGCAAGCCGCTCGCAAGCCGCTCGCGAGCCGCTTGCGAATGGCGCGTGTGCATTTCGCGCACGGCTCGTTCGTACGAAGCCCCCGCGCCGCGCGTGTTTCGTACGAACATGAAATGCACACGCGCAGTTCGATAGCGGCTCGCGAACGGCTCGCGAGCGGCGCATTTTTGGACGCACCTTAAGGGTACATACTCCCGGGATTAAAGTGAGTTTTGGACAGTAAAAGTCTGACACACACTCCCGCTCAACCCCAGAGTGCGAGAAGACATTTGATGATTTCCCACCTAAAAAAATATCCTTTATTTGATTTTAAGGCCCTAACTCCCGAGCAGTGCTATAAAACAGTGACTTTCTGAAGTCTCGGTAACGGCTAGATCAACAGGTTTGAAAAAAAAAGTGTTTATATAGATTTATGTACAACATTATCAACATATGATTTTTTCGAAGGTTAAAACTTTTGCAAAAAAAAAAAAAAAATGTTTTTTTAGCTTGTTTTCCCTACTCCTTTCGGAACGGAACGGCTTTGATCTATAAAAATACGTTTACACAAAAAAATTGCTAGTTAAGTGTTCTTCAGAATGTACATTACATAATGTAAATCAATCAATATTTCTCTATGCGGGCGCACGCGGCTGTACGAGTTTGTGGGCATTTAATTCCGGTCATATAATATGTTCAAGGGACTTAACTATTTCTTTGGCACATCCTAGAGCCTAAATGGCTTATTGTGAGAATGACATAAAAATCATAAAAAATAAAATGGCGAATTTTTGGCGGCAAATTGTACATCTTCAACAAAAAAATTCGAGGCCTTGTCATGTACGGTATCGAATAAAAGGCTTGAGGAGACAATTTTAAAACTATTGCACATTGAAATGTATGAAATCAAAAATGTATCGAAAAATCCGACTGCAAAAAACGTCTAGATTGTTAGAAAAAAACTTTTTACAAAAAAAGAATAACCGACTTCAGGAAAAAAAAAACACTAAAAGGATCAAAATAACTTTAATTTCGGAAGTCGGTGTTTCTCTGTATTATTTCTGTATTATTTGTATCTTATTTAACACCTCAATTTTCAACGTAACTATTCAGAACTTCGCGTAACTAGTCACTTAACTATCTTCATTGTGATATCTATGCGAGTATGAAGTTCCGTTGACCATTTCTGGTCTTCTTCATCAGTTCTACTCTATCAAATGTTACTTTTTGACTGTAAATGTTTAATTTCTCGATGAAAATACCAAAATCACTTTGCAGTTGCCTATAATATTTGAGGAGTTCCCTCGATTTTGCCAAGATTCCATCATCAGATCCTGACTTGGTGACTATGGGACCATTTGGGAAGTATACTCTTTCTAACAAAAAAAGAATTTTTCAAATCGGTTGGCAAGCGACGAAGTTATGCGCGAACAAACATAAAAAAAAATACAAACATCCGAATTGAGAACCTCCTCCTTTTTTAGAAGTCGGTTAAAAAGTCACTTTATTCAGTCTAATACAGTTGATGGCGTCAAGTTTATGATTGAACTAAAATAATCCCATCAACGCTACAATCCTATTAGTTACCTACTATTGAGTCTACAAATCTAATAAAAACAAAAAAAAACGTAAAAGCAAATTCCAAAGTGGCCGCCACTTAATATCCAATTTATTTTAAAGTTCTAAGAAACTCATTTTTCCATCAAGGAGAAAACTTAATTTCAACGATCAAAGATCCACCGAAGCGTTAAAAATAAAAATAAAGCTAGAAGTATAACCTATAAATCTAAAAGTATTAACATAGGTCAAGTTTTAACCTTGAACTAGATTGTCTAGGGTTGCTAGCTGCAAATATTACAGACTGAAAAAATGATTTGTTTTAAAGTTATGTTATTTTTTAATACTGAGGGCGGAATTCACCAATATAATACATTTTTTATTTTATTATTTGATATATAAACCAGTGCTTGACTGCGATCCCACCTGATGGTAAGCGGAGAAAAATAAAACTAATCGCGTTTTAACGTTTGGCTCGCATAATCGCGTTTAGCCGCTGTCACTAGTGTCACTTGTAAAACGCGATTCGTTTTATTGGTGAATTCCGCCCTAAATCCTTTAAGCCACATCTTCATTTGAATAGTTAATTTGTTTATCAGTAGAATAAGAATATACTTAGATACACATTCTAATGTTTTTGTAGGATGTATTTGGTAGCAAAAATATCAAGTTAACCCTCTTAACAAACTTCGCTGAGGTAGTGGACACTACAATAAAACTCTCAGCTCCATTTTACTGTTTCATTGATTCCATATATTGTCCAGTTGCGCAGACACCAATTTTACATAACAATATCAATATCCACTAGGAATCAATGTGCGAATAATTGAAACAGCAACTGAATTACACTCGAAGAAATTGCGCCAGAAACTCCAAAGTTTTAAATATAAAATAGCGAGTCACCCAGAAATGTCAGATGAAAGTTGTTGAAATGTTGAAAGAGGAGAAGTGTCGAAAAAAGAGACTTACTTTAAAAGTTTCAGCTTTAACTTGTAAAGCGATGGAAGTTTTGAAAGCTCGTATTTCGCAAGTTTATGGGCTATTTCATGGAAAGGAAAGATTTGTGGGAATATGCAAAACTGGTTAGAGTTTTATACGTTAGAATTTCTCAAATATTTTTAAGCTCCATTGCTTGGCCGAGTGGCAATGGCCCCAACTTACGAGTTGTAGGTCGCGGGTTCAAACCCCCTACGTTATAATTAGTGTACCTACGTGAGTTTACATATTTGACAACGCAACCACGATATAAGAATAATTCCTAGTGTGATGCAACAGTAAAAAAAATATACTTTTTTTTATGCTTGATTGGTTCGCGCTTGACCGCCATCTCACCCGATGGAAAGCGACGATGCAGTCGACGATGGAACGCGCTTACCTAGAAGTAACCTATTCACTCTTGAAGATTTCCGGGTTGTAGCTACATAAAATGTCATGAACTTTCATTTTGTAACACCTTTATTACCTATTTATCACTCATATTCTAATGGCGCTGTCTCTAGCAAAGGAGACGACCGATCGCGTGAGGCAACGGTCCTCACGCCCCAACCGCCGCCGGGATTTCGATCCCGATTTCCGGCCACAGTAGGCGCGGGCTTGCGGACGGCGAGCAATGGGCTCGCCGTCCGACCGTCCGGTAACCGTCCGGACCGAGCCCAAGTCGTCGACGGCACGTATTGTTTCACGTGCGCCTCTGGGAGATGTCAGCAAATCGTGGGGGCCTAGCAGGGTCAAAGCCTACTGGGGCATGGGTAGTGTGAAAACGAAACCCGGGGCCCTAGAACGAAGGCAAAGGAGGAACAGGAGTAGGTTTTTAGTCAGTAAAAGTCTGACACTATCTTTCGCTCCGCCCAAGAGCGGAATTTGTCATTAGATGATTTACCCACCTAAAAAAAAACTACATAGTATAAAACAAAGTCGCTTCTCGCTGTCTATCCCTATGTATGTACTTCCCCAAATAAAAAAAAACATGGCGCTGTCTACATAATCACATAGTATAAAACAAAGTCGGATCCCGCGTCTGTCTGTTTATACGCTGAATTAAACTGTCTGTTTAACCCCAAAACTAAACTAATAACACCTAAACCACACAACAGATTTTGATGCGGTTTCCACAGGTTTATGTGTATATTTTTTTTTAAGTAAAAATTGTGTATGTGTACACTGTCAAAAATCAACTGCTCCATACATTTTGACGATTTATGCGAACATAAACGTAGGGAACAGCTAATTGTTTTATCGCGATTTCAGGTTTGGTCCCATAGTAAAAGTTGTTCATAATGAGAAGAACAATGTCCCCTCGAAATTCTTAAAGTTAATTTTTTAACACCTTATATTTAAAAAAATAATTATCTAGTCTTCTTGCCAATCGTTGGCACCCCTAAACGTGAGCTATTACTCGTAAGTGGCGACTGGAGGCGACTTTATCGCCAGCAGCCACGAGAGATGGCGCTCTCCCGACACCTCGACCAATTTATTGCTGAGGCCTGCTCAAATGTGCCTTGCACTGGTTACTGCCGGCTGTATTGATTTTACACTAACTCGAAGATTGATAAAATAAATGTATTGGTTTTTGGCGTGATTTGAAAGTCGATAATTTCTACCTTAAAATTTTATTTTGATACTAGCAAACCCGGCGAACTCCGTTTCGCCACTAAAAAAGATTTTCCCGCTTTTCTGTTGAATTTTTTCCTGAATTTTCTTTGCTATAAACCTCACGGAGCCCGAGACCTTTCCAACGAATGCAAAACCGTGGAAATCGGTTCGTGCGTTCTGGAGTTATAGCGTCTGGAAGGAAAACCCGACTTATTTTTATATAGTAGATTACGAACATACACATTAGTTTTACTTGTATGTAAATTATACTACTTGAAGTCCTCTCAACCTTAGTTCGGTCTTCGTCATAATTGTTATATTTTAAGTTTTCTTAATTACAATGATTTCATAATTATCATAGTATTTATATCGGCTTAAATACGTGTTTTATTATTAAAAGCCACTTAATTTAACGATAATAAATTCTATTTCAAATATCTGTTATTTATTTATCGTGCACACCTGCCACAGTGTTGTTTTTTTTAACCCAAAGGTTGACTGGTAGAGAATGCCCTGTGGCATGAAGTCTGCCTATGTACCACCACTGTACATGAATTTTAAATAAATAAATAAATTTATTATAATTTTATTTGTTTTCAACTTGTAATGTGAAGAGCATGAGCATGCTGTGGTCTCTTAAAACTTAAAGAGCACACGTGAAAGAGCCATTTGTAATATGAAAATTGTACACATATTCGTGATTTCAATTAAATACGTATATCGTTTGTTGGCGATCCAAACATTATCTTTACTAGGCCGTATTTTCCCACTGTTGGGCAAAAGCATCCTTCAATTCCTTATACTCTTCTTTTTTTTCTTCTTTGTTTTTAGGTTTCCGTACCTCAAAAGGAAAAACGGAACCCTTATAGGATCACTTTGTTGTTAGTCTGTCTGCCTGTCTGTCAAGACCCTTTATCTCGGGAACGCGTGGAGGTATCGAGTTGAAATTAAAACCATATACTCAAGTCTGTGATCCCTTGAAGCTGTAAAAAATAAAAGTTAAGGAAAAAAAAAATATTAGGCCGTTTATGTCGCAAAAAACGTATATTTCTACTCTTAAGGGAATCAAAATTCATAAGGTACTTCCCGTTAACCTAGAATCTTGAAATTTGGCATGAAGCAAAGTCTCATAGCACAAGTATAGGAAAAAATCTGAAAAGTGTAAATTTAAAAAAAAAAATATTGTTAAAAATCTTCGTATCTCAATTCGGAAATAGAACTGTTTTCATTGGTAAGTTTGTACGGAACACACAAATAGTTTCAGTTTTTTCTCTTTCTAATTCCCAAGAATCCGGGTAGTCCCGCCGTCTCCCTCATGGTCTGCCCCGTGGCGCTATGCAGTCATAGCGACACGGGGTTGTGATCACAGGCACTAATTCTGTGCTTTACGGGCTCACAGCTCTTCAAGTATAAGGCATAAATGTCCAGTCTCCTTTGAGTTGGGCAGCCTTTTGAACCACATCAATGATTTGCGTTTTGCAGCGCAGTGTAATGTTTCGAACGTGATCTGTTTATTTAACACATAGTATACTGCGCTCCATAGCACGTTGGCCAATTTAAATTTGGACTTTTGGATGTTAGACAAAGATCAAATCTGTGCACCATAGGCGTCCATTACATGATAGGTTTTGCTCTCAGTTTTGCCACAGTCAAATATTTTGACTGACGAAACAAAAACCTACCGTGTAATGCGATGATTGACGTTTGCATGACGAAAAACGTATGGCGATAAAATTCCATCATTCAAACATGATTCATGATTGATGGTTTTGATTGACGCTTGCATGACCGCGTAATGGCTGCCATAGGTCAAAATAGGGAGAATACACATGTCCATCGGCTGATCTGAATAAATAATCGAAAATCCCACACATAAATCAATATAATTCCAATCTTACTTAATACAGTGACAAGTCACATTTTTGAATCCCTCCATTTTGCATTGACCTTTGTCCTTATAGTATTTTAGACCCATATTGAGATTCATTGTAGCGCGAATCGCTTATTTATTTTTAGCCTTCATTGAAAAGAATTTATATAAAAGATTCTATTTTAATCCTGTTACAAAGGGTTCACAAAACAGCCATTCGTTTCGAAATATTGTAAAAGCTTTATTATCCATTAGTCCCACGCAAATTCCTATTTCAGAAAAGCATAAATTGCCATTTGAATAATACTTCTTCTTTATTCAATTTAATTTATTTTTGACTATAATATGCGTATACTATAATATATTGACATCAATTATTTCTTGTGTATTTTTAATGAAATTTAAAATGACTAAGTAAATGTAATTAAATGTGATTTCTATACCAACAAAATTTGTACGCCGTTATAGGCAAAATATGGACGCTCACAGCATATTAATTTACCAACCGCCGCCGGTATTCCGATCCCGATTTCCGGCTACCGTAGGCGCGGGCTTGCAGACGGCGAGCAATGGGTGGCTCGCCGTCCGAACGTCCGGTAACCGTCCGGACCGAGCCCAAGTCGTCGACGGCGCGTGATCCACGCGCGCCTCATGGAGATGTCAGCAACTGTAGGGACCCAGCAGGGTCGAAGCCTACTGGGGCCACGGGTAGTGTGAAAGCGAAACTCGGGGCCCTGGGACGAAGGCAACGAAGGAACAGGAGTGGTATTTTAGTCTGTAAAAGTCTGACACTATCTCCCGTTCCGCCCAAGAGCGGGGATGTCATAAGATGATTTTCCCACCCAATAAAAAAAAAATACCTTGCATGTTTGACTAGTCAGTTTACGTAAACGCATGTTTGACAAATAAATTATAATTTATTTGTCAAACATGCGTTTATTTTGGGTCGTATTTGGTTCACTCTAAAGGGTCTCTTAGTAAACAAACTGGTAATATTTAAATATTGATGGTAACCTTCTTGTTTAGTAAAACACTCAGATATTAGACGTTCCGTATTCTGGGGCACATCTTGAGCTCCATTTTATTGACTGCTAACATTTGCATGAGGGCAGTGGCGGCTTTAGGAAGTGGCGAGCAGGACGACCGCTCGGGGCCTCGCTCTTGTAGGAGCCTCGCACAACAATTCGATTAGAAGTAAAAAGCAAATATTTGAAACTTTTTTTTAACTGGAAATCATTTAACGACTTCGTGGAGCGCGAGGGTGATTGGAGGGTGGCTTTTACCGACTAAAACTATACGTATGTATCTTTAGTTGCTTTTTGCGTTCTAAGACCACTGGTTTGCCTTTCAGTAGTCAACTCATAGCCCCAGTAGGCTTCGGCCCTGGTAGGACCAGGGCCGAAGCCTCTTTACCTTTTATAGCATAGTCGGCCTTATAATGTTCCCACTGTTGGGACTCAGGCCTACTCTCTAGGAGAGGGAATAGGACATAATCCAATACACGGCCCCAGTGCGTGTTGGTGGATTTTACATATCTTCGAATTTTTTGTTCTTGGACATGCCGGTTTCCTCACGATGTTTTCTTTCACCGTTTTGAGAGCAGTGGTAAGGAAATAAATTACACAAAGTAATGCGCCTGGCTGGGTTTGAACCCGCAACCTATAACTCGTAAGTCGAAGCCGTTAACATTCGGGCCCCACTGTTCTTATACCTTTTATAGTAAAGTTTATTTTAATAGTAGGTAATATACGAATTCGGTTTTCAGCTCTAGATTATTGAAAAGCTGTAAAGACCATTTTGTAATCCGTGTGAATATCTTTTATGGCATTTAGTACTTAGTTTTATCATCGTTGTCTTAGTTACAGACATAGCCCAAAGAATCGCCAAACTTAAGTGGCTGTGAGCAGGGCACATTGCTCGCAGAAGAGATGGTCGATGAGGACGAAAGGTTCTGGAATGGCGACCAAGAAAGACAGCAGCGTTGGAAGGCCTCTCACAAGGTGGACCGATGACCTGGTGTGGGGCGCGGGAATCCGATGGATGCGAGACCAGGGGCGACGACTCCGTGGTTGCTGGGGGGCTCGAGCACCCGTGAGAAATAAACAGTGGGTGCTGAGCACCCCTGAGAATAGACATCAAGAAACAGATCAGTAATCGCCTTTTAGGGATGGGCGTTTTTTCATTACCCGACGACCCGTTTAGAGCAGTGGTTTAGAGCGCCGGTTGAGCAGCAATGGTCGCGGGTTCGATTCCTGCACCAACACAAATGTTTGTTGATGAAACAGATATTCCTGTTCGGTCTGGGTGTTTGTGGTACCTTCGTTTTTCCTGGTTTCATTCCATAGTACAAGGGAAAACCTTAGTTTGGGACAATGTATACAGTGACGTTGTGTCAGTGATTATTTATTAATCTATGCGGGTAATGGATGCCAGTTATTGATGCCGGTATCCGTTATCAAAATGTCGATCAGTGTGCATTTCTCTTCTCACACTTCGCCACTTTTTCGAGTCATCAAATGAGCATGAGCACCCATGAAGTTTTCTAAAAGCCCCTGTGCGAGACGCACAGGACCCGTCACCATGGCGATAATTGGGGAGGCCTATGTCCAGCAGTGGACGTCTTTCGGCTGAAATTATAATGATGATGATTTATGATTGTTAATTTTATAAATCTTCCAAAACTAATATTTAAAACACGGAATTCACTTACTACCTTTTTATATTTGCATTTATTTTCTATCATATGAAATACTCAGTTTTAGTTAACATATATTGCATCAAGGCCCTTGTTCTCGCAAAGATATGCGCCCGGGGCCTCTCGTAACAGCTAAAGCCGCCCCTGCATGGGCACACGTTTAACTGTTCTTCCAGACTATTTTATGGTGTACTGTAAAACCTACATCCCAGGAGAAATGGTTTAACGACTTCTTTTTTTCGTGTCGATAAACTCAAATGAAGTTTTGTCTGACCCGTATTTAGTGACCTTAGCATGGTTTTATAAAATGGCAGTCGCGTGAGCGAGAAAGAGGAATGGAGCTATAGATACTGTATACCTCCATCCTTTTAAAAAGTCAGTTTAGGCCGTAAAATGGATCGCTATAAGAGCTCGTGGTAGCAGAGGCGTAGCGTGGACTGATTTAGACTTGGGCGAAGGCACATCAGTGAGGCCTTTTTCTTACATTTTGAAAACGATACAGCGACTGTCGCAATCCAGAATTTGATCGCATTATCGCTTACCATCAGGTGAATTAGTGTTCAAACGCGAGCCTATCAATTATAAAAAAATCGTCGTTCTTAAAGAGCCCTCGCTTGTGCGAGGCCCCTTTGGGTGCGAGGCTGTGGGCGAGAGCCCACTTCGCCGCACTGCAGCAAAGCTCTATCATTGTCAAAAACTTAGTTTTTCTCTTGACAGGCTCGCTGTTGACCTCTATCTCATCTGATGGTAAGCGATAATGTGGCCGACACTGAACCCCGCTTGCTTAGAACTAAACTATTTCTAAGACCACCATGGTAAAAAGCTATCAGGAAAAACCGACTCTGGCAGGTAATTTCACCCGTTAACTGTCACCGTAGGCGCGGGCTTGCGGACGGAAAGTTCGGTAACCGTCCGGACCGAGCCCAAGTTGTCAGATATATAGATAGATAGAGATGTCAGCAACCGCAGGGACCCAGCAGGGTCGAAGCCTACTGGGGCCAAGGGTCTGATTCTGAAAGGAAGACTCGGCCTAGGCACGAAAGGCAACGAAGGAACATGAGTGGGTTTTTAGTCAGTAAAAGTCTATCTCCCGCCCCGCCCAAGAGCGGAATCTGACATTGGATGATTTTCCCACCGAAAAAAAACCCCTTAACTGTAAGTCTTATGAAAATAAAAAGCTAATTAAGATTTATAGGTACGTTTTTACTTGCTGCCACCCGCATCTCCGCCCCCATGAAATATCTTTACAGTTTTCAAACAATTTAAAATTTTAAACATATTTTTCTTTTAAACGACCTCTGTATTAAAGTGAAAAATACTAAATAGAGGGTATTAAAATCGGTCAAGTCGTTTTTGAGTTTTACCGAGACTAACGAACAGCAATTGTTTTTAGGGTTCCGAAGCCAAATGGCAAAAAACTTGGTAAGTAGATGTATCCTGTGAACCGCATTAAGATTTTCACACAAAAATAGAAAAAAAAAACAATAAATTTTGGGGGTTCCCCCTATTTAGAAATGAAACTCAACAATTTTTTTTTAAATCAAACCTGTACGTGTGGGGTATCTATGGATAGGTGAAAAATGATATTGAGGTTTCTAGTATCATTTTTTTCTAAACTGAATAGTTTGCATGAGAGACAGTTTCAAAGTGATAAAATGTGTCCTCCCCTGTAACTTCTAAAATAAGGGAATTATAAAACTAAAAAAATACATGATGTACATTACCATGCAAACTTCCACAGAAAATTGGTTTGAACGAGATCTAGTAAGTAGATTTTTTTTAATACGTCATAAATCGTAAACCGAAATTAACCTTTCAAGTTTGTACGGAACCCTCAGCGCAGGAGTCCGACTCGAACTTGCCCAGTTTTTATTTAGAAGAAGCTGTGTAATTTCGTAACAAAACATTTTAGCTGCAGTTTTATCGCAAAGATGTGTGACTAAACTCGCAAATAGTGATCATAATGCTCGTTCTTCACACTTTTCTAATACGTTACATAAATCTGTGTTATTAACCCATTTAGCGATACGCAACTATATTAAATATTTTTACAAAGTTAACTGGCCTCTAAGGTAGCGTTTACATCAATGTTAGAAGAGCGAGTTTAGGGACATGTCTCTATTTATTGATGAGCGAAAGACGTATTCAATTATAGTTATTTTTATTATAACAACATGTACCTTTTGCACTTTTTGTTATTTCTTTATTTAATAAAACATTGCCCCACACTTAGGGAATGCTGTATCGTGAGTGGGTTTACAAACATATAATCTCAGACACCCAGCAGGGTCGAAGCCTATTGGGGCGTTGGGTCTGATTTTGAAAGGAAGACTCGGCCTTGGTACGAAAGGCAACGAAGGAACAGGAGTGGGTTTTTAGTCAGTAAAAGTCTGACACTATCTCCCGCTCCGCCCAAAAGCGGGGGATTTCATAAGATGATTTTACCACAGAAAAAATAAACAAAAGAACATATACAACATATATAAGACAACCAAACCCGGAACAACTAGTTTTTGGCCATATAAATATTTGTTCCAGGCGGGAATCGTACTCACCACACGCAACGCAGCATTCAATCGCTCTATCACTGGGTACCCTAACAGTGCCCTCAAAGGCCTATTACTGTCAATAATCATCATCATCATCAAAATTTCAGTCGAAACATGACTACGACATAATTATTAGAAGTCGCACGCAATGGAAGACGTAGACATACAAAGCGTTCCAAATAAGAATAGGATCGATTGCCATGTTGTGACGTCACGTCATACTCTCAAATCGTAAGAAATTGGGAAGAATTGAAAAACTGGATTCTGATTAAACTTTTTTCGTTCACAGTTCGTAAATAAATTAAATTAAAAAAAAATCTTGTTTTGCTCCCCCTATTAATTCTTCGATTTGACAGTATAAAGTGACGTCATAACATGGCAATCGATCATATTCTTATTTTGAACGTACTACAGTACGCCATTTTTTAGAGTACCAAGTGTCGACCCATTCTGACATTCATGACTGGTCTGTTGGTCTATTGGTTAGTGGCCCTGACTGCTATGCCGGAGGTCGTGGGTTCGATTCCCACTCAGGACAAATGTTTGTGTAACGAGCACAATATTTTTTTCCTTGTCTGGGTGTAATTTATCTATAATATGTATGTATTTAGAAATATATAAATAAGTTTATGAGTTATCTCTCTGACTAAATGGTGTTGTAGAATATTATATATTATTATTCTGTGTCTCTCGTATCCCGTGGATTCCCGCATTATGCCATAAAATTATTGCAACAAAGTCCTTAAATCCTTCAACAGAACTCATTACTTTTACAATCATAAAAAGTTACCGGGCTCTTAAAATACAAAGAGAAACATAGCATTAGGAAAAGACTTTTATTGTAATGGTTTATACGGAGACAGCACTTCCTTTGTTAGACCCAGTTTTAATGGAAAACTGAATATAAATTCTAAGAGTCACGTTATTATAATACACGGAGATGGCACTTCATTAGCATTAATCATTTTGCCAGTCCTGCTGGAGACGCAGAAGAGAAGCAGTGGTGGCCGAGTGGTAAAGGCCCCGACTTACGAGTTGTAGGTCGCGGGTTCATACCCAGCCAGGAGCATTACTTTGTGTAATTTATTTCATCACCACTGCTCTCAAAACGGTGAAGGAAAACGTCGTGAGGAAACCGGCATGTCCTAGAACCGAAAATTCGAAGACATGTGACATTCACCAACCCGCACTTGGCCCGCGTGGTGGATTACGGCCCATTCCCTCTCCTAGAGAGAGGAGACCTGAGTCCCAGCAGTGGGAACATTAAAAGGCTGATTATGCTTATGCTTTATGCAGTCCTGCTATTCAAGCGGCCTGTGGGTGAGGCATTCTCATCGAGCCTACAGAGTCCTGCACACACAGTACAATAATGCGTTCAGGATGTTGTTTTGTCTGCCGTGGCGATTCAGCGCCTCTGGAATGTTTGCTGAAGGTTTCCAGACCATCATGCGCAAATAGCAGCTTCCCTGCTCGTGTACGCAGTAAAAACTACGGCATTCTGAATGCAATTGCTGAACGTTTTGACTGTCCCTTTCAAAATTATTGGGTCATATCTTGTATAGGTGTGGCAAATAAAATAAAATAAAATTTGAACTAGGTGAAGCTTTCTATGGGTCTATTCCACTCGAAATAAAGTTATTATTATTAATATAAATACCCAATTAGGCAGATGGTATGCATTAAAATTTCTAGCGGCCGACGACAAAGGCAAATGATTCGATGTTTGAATTACTCCTGGCTGTGTAAAGGCCGAAGCTAGGTGACGCCTGTGCTCAAGGCTTTGTAGATTGTGTTTGTGGAAGACGAGCAATGGATTGATCACTATCCGCCCGTTCGGATAGGGACAGGCCCGAGTCGACGTCGCGGAGTGTTCCAGGCGCACCTTAAGGAGGTGTCAGAAAAATCGTAGGGGCCCAGCACAGCCGATACCCATTACAGCCACGGGATTTTTTGAAATAGTTACCGTGGCACTGGAACGCACAGGACAACTGAAGGACACAGTGGGTTTTAGTCAGTAAATGTTTGACATACCCTCTCGCTTCACCCTACAGCGCGAGAAGTCATTTGATGATTTTCCACTTCAAAAATAAAAATTGTTTGTTTTTTATTCAAGCTTCAGGAGCCTTACCTTGTTGTATTAAAATGTCAGTCATGCGAGCGAGAAAGAAGGTTGGTTGGTGCCTTAAGGGGTGACCAGAAGATTGCAAACCAACGTCCCAACCAAGGTGACCTTGCTAGTTTCAATCCGTGTAGACAGCAGTTGTAATCCATGACCTTCAACGCCTTTGGTTGGGAGGCGCGTTTTCCCAACCACCGAACGTGTTGGCGCGTGGTTTACATCCATGTAGCCGCAACACAAACCAAACCCATAAACCAAGGTCAACTTAGTTGAAACGCTAGTTTGCAACCGTCTGGTCATCCCTTTAGGTTAAATACCTCTAGATGTAGCCACCTCGTGGCCCCACATGAGACAGCACTATAAAACTTCAATAAGGTTATTTCGTAAACTTTTCCTTAAATATGACCACTAAAATATACTAAAAACTTAACTATTGAAGTCTATTTCTAATACATACACTAAAACTATTACTTTAATTGCCGAAATTATTCTAAAAACATAAAAACTTGACTCGAGTCGACCTCTCAGTGACAGTGACAGGCCTTTGTTTGGCTCACTTTTCAAAGTGCGCCAAGCAAAAAACCGGCACGTCAAATAAGACAGAGCATGTTATGTTTTGTCTTAATTTTCTTACTTAACTATACTTATAATAAATCTGCAGAAGTGAAAATTCTGTACATTGAAAATATTTAAAAAAAATGGCTGGGGGTGTTACTAGACTATCTGTCTGTCTATCTGTTTGTTTAGGCATCAAAAATTACCGGTTCGATTACGATGAAACTTGGTATAATTATTCTTTAATATCCGGGCACCACACTGGGTACTTTTTATCTCGGAAAAGTATAAACAATAAAAAAACAAACTTAATTTTGCGGTTCGATCCCTAGACCTGATTACTGTACCAACCGTAAATAATAAGTTTGTCATAGGTTACGTCACCCGCAGTGGAGGAGCATGACGAAGATAATAAACAATATTTCATATTTTCGTTTCCAAAAAACCTAATAAGTCCATTTTTGACTTCTACGCGGACGAAGTCGCGGGCAAAAGCTAGTTTCGAATATATGCTTTTCACTTCCGCACTTCCCTACAGTCGCATGGCTACATCTAGAGGTAAATAATCTAAGGTTGGAGCTATACACCCTCTATAGGTCCATTCCTTTAACCGTTCAGTTTAGGTCGTAAAATGGATCGCATTAAAAGCTCTTAGTAGCACTGATGATCTTTATTATATTTTCCGCGCTCGCATCCGCTGACGCTTATTAACAAAACCATAGCCTTAAATACGATGATTAATATCGTTCGCGTGCTCACATGTGACGGTGTCATATCTTCATAGGATTGGAAATCTTGATACTTGAAAACAATTCAGTTCAGACATGGCTGACGGTTCAAGACTTCAAGTTGATGTATCGCTTATTTAATAAGTGGATTTTATTTGCTGTTTCATGGCCTTTGATGGCTTACGTTCTTACGAGGACTGGTTGCTTTGATGCAAACTTGGTTTTTGCTTGATCAGATACATGCAAGTACTAGTTAAATCGGAAATCGTTGTTTTGCCAAAATATTAACAAAAAACATGGCGGGTGGAGCTAGGCGGTAAAAACTAGCCTACGACCTATTCTTAGACCTACCAAATATGCCTACTGGGGCCAAGGGCGGGGGATGTCATAAGATGATTTTCCCATCGAAAAAAAAAGACCTACCAAATATATTTTTTTACGTTTATATTGCAAACGCTGGCTGAACCCTGCGAAATAGATCAAAATAATTTACTACAGTATTGTACTCCTTAAAAAAGTCTACAAAAAGGTCCGCGATGGTATACATCTATCTCAGGATAACCCACAAGATCCATTATTTATCATTTACTTTTGACGAGAAATAATGGTTCATTTACGAAGCAATTTTAAGCAATACAGCCAATTAAGTACTTTAAGGACATTGTGGAATTTAATATAGACCAATATGCCTTTACATCATGTAATTTAAATGAATATTTTCGAAGATATACAGATTTAAAATGCAGGGACAAAGCGGTTGCGGTGGGTAAGTAATATATAGTTGATGTCTCATTTATTCAACAACTTTTTTTCTAACAACGAAACTAGAAATTCAACAACCTCTAATAGCCTCTAGACCAGCTATCCCTTGGGTAGTTATATTGATAACCAATCATCACGCTTCGACGACTGTTGACCAAGATATGATTGGTTGTAGTATGGCTGCACTAGTATTACTAGCGTCGCGTCAGTAGTAACGAGAAATTCTGTCTCTCTGGGGAACACGTCGGTTCAATAAATATGTGTAGATTTATTTGAGTGGAAGTTATTTTATGTTTTTGGTTTAGCCACAGTGAGTCTTCTGCGACTGGTACAGTTTACGCTCAATTTAGAGAGAGAGTCCCCCTTGAGATAATAGTAGGAAGAAAAAAAAACTTCTTTGAGATCTACATAACATAGTTAAATACCACATACATCCCACCCGTATGCACAAAACGTTTTGCGAATAGATTCATTGTGCGTAGGTACTGTTTTTTTTTCAAAGTTTTGAAATCATCCAATGATTTTTTTCCGTTTAGGGAGGAGCGAGAGGGCGTGTCAGACTTTTACTGACTAAAACCACACCTATGTTCCTTCAGTTGCCCTATGTGTCCCAAGACCGCGGGTAACCCTTTCAAAATTCTACCCATGGCCCTGGCTGGGCCCGAGCCGGTTTTACTGACATATCTTTGAGGCGCGCGTGGAACACTACGTGCTGTTGACGACTCGGGCTCGGTCCGGTCGGTTACCGGTCGGCCGGACGGTAAGCTACCCATTGCTCGTCGTCTATGGTAGCTGGTAGTCGGTGTCGGGATCTTGGCGGGTCTGAGGATATCCGTTCCCTCACACGAACTCGTGCGGCGTTGTGCGTACTGCTTAAGAGGGTCCATTTTTACTCGCCTATCGTCAACATCGAGCATGGTTTAAAAACTTTTTACTTCATCTCGATGTTTGACGAAAAGGCAACGCGAAAAAAAGAGAGTTAACGCCTGAAAATTCTGTTAGCATTCGGTAATTCCGTGACAACCGACCACCGTTTTACTCGAATATTTTACAAAACTTTTTCCAGGAAATACGTGTTGTTTTTAACCGTTAAAAGCTTTCGAAAAAAAAAAATGGAAATTCAGAATCTTGATTAAATTTGTAAGGCTTCTGTTGTTATACTTTTAGACTTCTTAAATTTTTGAGTAAATTATGAAGTGTCAAAATTCATACAAAATAGCAGATTTTTAGAGGTTTATTGGATAAGTTTTACATAAAGGAGATTGGGCACTTATAGATTCACTTTTTGACGCGTATTGCCATTTGAGTTTGCGTATGGTTTGTTGTGTGTGCTGTGAAGTGAATTGTTAGAACATTTTTACATCCATGGTGATTTGATCTAGACTTAAAACAATATGTCACGCTGTGTAATTGTTCTCTTTTATTAGCACACCCACTGCCTAGCCGCCAAAGTCATCAGAAGAGGCAACTGATTCCATGGCCACGGAGGCAGGGTTTCAAAACGAATTGATTTGAGATTACATCTTAAAACATAACTTCAATACTCAATTTATTTATTTTTTTCTTAAAAACCCCTCAATATATCACTTTGAATTTAACCTTGTTTTAAAGCATGACACTACCACTTTTTGTGTCTAGTTTTCACTACCATACTGTGTCAAAAGTTGCGCAACCAAGTGTCATAGTAACTTGCCCAATCTCCTTTATTAATTGATTTCAATAGAAGCCTAGATAATATCCACAAGATAATGTTCCCAAAATATCTCAAGAAAAATGTGTGATAACGTCATAATCGCATAAGAGCTGTATGAAAATCAGTGAAAATGTAAGTCTAGTTGGATGCCCTTAAGAGTGGAATTCATTACGGGCTGTTTTTCCTGCTTTAAAGCCCCGAGTATCTAATAACATGATGCACTTTAACAGAAGAGAAGCAGAATTTAATTTCAGTACGAATTAAAGATGGCGCCAGTCGGCATCTTCCCGCGCGAAATGCGACAGCTGACTGGAACAAAATGGATGACTGCGTTGCTTCTTAGTGATAGTCTTAACTCTCAGACGGAGAATTACTCGTCTTGCGAGTATTTAAACACTTTTGTTGTAATTAATTTTGTTAAATACGTTATGCTTGAAGACAGTGTCTGAGAAAAAGAGCACCTATACCCTATTCATCTGGGCTTGTGTCAAAATGTAAACAAAGACAACAATGTAGGTACCTTCTGCTAAGTTTCTTCGATGTATTGGAATGCACTAGTAGTTTTCTTTTCTGTTGAATGCGTTGACGTTTTCTTTGCACGATTTGTCTTCGGCGAAAAAAAAGTGCGAGCAGCAACGCTTGCATTTTTTTTTGGACTAGGTTCACTCATATTTTTAAGCACCTCTTTTTATGGTTTGTTTACCTTTTGTCTCACGGCTCCCTGAATAGGGTTTAGTTGATTTATTTAGTTCTGCCACGTTACATAGCTTTTGTGTCACATTGTTTGTTATCGAACTGCTCCGAAACGACTGAACCGATTTTCATATTGAAACGTTTATGTTTGCATAACTTGTCAAAATGTATGGAGCAGCTGATTTTTTTTCGCTATTTCAGGTTTGGTCCCCTAGTAAAAGTTGTTCATAATGAGGAGTACAATGTCCCCTCGAAATTCTTAAGTTAATTTTTTAACACCTTATATATAAATTCGACCACAATTTGAAAAGCTAAAACTTCTCACATACATACTGTATTTGGACAATTACTTTTTAACTCAATAATTTCTAATAACCTGTACAATTAGAACTTTACGAGTAAATTTGAAAACAAATGATAACATCACCACAACCTCGTAATAGCCATTAAGTGTTAGGTAACCTTAAAACTGTAATATGATAAGTTTGCCCCAACATACCCTCGGAACTGAACTTGAACTAATTGAATAGTTTCAGTTCAAAATACTGGCGTAATTACCGAAGGAAGAGGCGGGACAGTGGCCCGGGGCCCCAAGCTCGAGGGCCCCACAAAACCTGATTAACAAACCTCTTATTGAACTGACGATAAATTTTCCCAACTACGATTTTTTTATTATTGTTGATTAGCTCGCGCTTGACCACCTTCTCACCTGATGGAAAGCGACAATGGAGCACGCCACCGCTCCTCTTCCACTCCTTAGCCGTACGCACAATGTGCTTGTGTTTCACAATGAATCTTAAAATATATGAGGTTGCAACACTACTTTAATTATGGCAACTCGTTTTAGTCAGTGCAAGACTGACACTCCCTCACGCCCCACCAGAGCAGGGGAAAGTAACTTGATGATTTCCCACGTAAAAAGGGGCCTCAGTTTTTTTTTTTTGCTCCACAGCCATTGGCCGCATAGCTACGCCACTGGTTCAGAAAGCACTTTATAACATCTCTCTTCATTACAGCCTGTTGAAAGGGTCGCTGGTTTTCAGGATCTAGATTAAGTTGAGTAAAATTATGTTAAACCAGTTTTGTTGTTGCTAAATTTGGGTAAAATGGGTTAGACAACAAAATAACATAGCAGAATGAGTGTAAGTATTCTTTGGCGTATTTAGGGTAATTTTTCATGGGAACCTGGCCCTTGACATGCCTGATTTTTGAGTGAAGTTATTAGTAACCAGCTTCCGCCAGCAGTTTCGCCCGCGTGAATATAGGTTGGACCACCTTTTCATCCCCTTAGGGGGTGAATTTTGGAAAATCCTCTCTTAGTGCTCGTCTACGTCACAAAAAAAAGCCATGTGCAAAATTTCACGCTCCTAGTCCCAGTAGTTTCAGCTGTGCGTTGATATGTCAGTCAGTCAGTTTCTCCTTTTATATAATATATAGATAATGTTATATTTTACAACTATCACATAACGCCATCTAATCCCAAACTAAGATTGTGCTATGAGTATTAGACAACTGATAAACATACTTATATATTTCTAAATACATACATATCATAGATAAATTACACAGAACAAATGACCGTGCTCATCACACAAACATTTGTCTTGGGTGGAAATCGAACTCACAACCTCCGATATATCAGATAGGGCCACTTACCACTAGACTAACAGGCCAGTCAAACTAGCATATTGGAATCCATCATAGAATTTCGAATCGGTAGCCCAACATTCTGGTTAGACTACCTTAGGATATGCACGGCCCACTAGCCTCCCTCCCCCCCACTAATGACATATAGCTAAGTTCCGAGCAATATGGGGCAACTCCGGAATACGACGGGTTTTAGTCCGTAAAGATCTGATCTCGCTTCACCCAGAGTGGAACAAGTTATTTGATGACATGAAAAAAGGAGTGTCGTTACCCATTATATAGGACATGACCATAACGGGCCTCATTCACTGGGTTCCAATCTAATCTAGAATCCTATCATCATCATCATCATTTCAGCCGATAGACGTCCACTGCTCATAGCTGGACATAGGTCTCCCCCAAATGTCGCCACAATAAACGGTCCTGTGCGTCTCGCATCCATCGGATTCCCGCAACCTTCACCAGATCGGTCCACCTTGAATCCTATGCGTAATAGTAATTGTTCTTTTTATTTCAAATCACACTGAAGGAAATCGCCCCACTTTAGAACGTTCCAAAGCGCCTACGCAAAGAATCAGAGCCAAGCGCACTCTTGCGTAATTCAACATAAAAACCAAGTTGAAACTTCGACCATTTTTAGGGTTCCGTACTCAAAGGGTAAAACGGAACCCTAGTACTAAGGCTCTAGAGTTTTTTTTTTTGGGAAAATCATCTAACGACAAATCCCACTCTTCGGCGGAGCGAGAGCTAAAAACCTACTCCTGTTCCCTCTTTGCCTTCGTCACAGGGCCCCGAGTTTCACTTTCACATGGCCCCAGTAGGCTTTGACCCTGCTGGGCCCCTACGATTTGCTGACATTTCCCTGAGGCGCGCGTGGAACAATACGCGCTATCGACGATTGGGGCTCTGTCCGGACCGTTACTGGACGGACGGACGGCGAGCTACCAATAGGTAGCTCGCCAAATAGACGTTTTCACGGACGATTTTTTTTCTGTTGCCGCTATATTAACAAATACTCAAAACAGAATAAAATAAACATTTAAATGGGGGTTCCCATAAAACAAACATGTTTTTTTTTTTGCTGTTTTTTGCTACGACGGTACGGAACCCTTCGCACGCGAGTTCGACTCGCAGTTAGCCGGATTTTGTTCTAGCATAGATAAAAATCCACAGACCAAAAGAATACTCCGTTTCATAATGAAACCTAAGAATTTATTCGGAAAAGATTTTCCAAGAATCTTTATTTTACTTGAAAGCCATGAGAACTTTAAACAAGTATTTTCCGGGTGTTATTATTCTTAACCTTTACTTTTTGCTTCCAATTTCTACGAGGAATTTATTTCACGTGGACTTAACTTATTTATTTATTTATTTATGTACACACAAACACTTAAAAATGAAAAGTAGAAAAGCAGATAGAATAGCACAAAGGTACTGCTTATTTCAAATGAAATTTCTTCCAGCAGACCTGCGACAGGAGAGTTGGATGAGAGATGTAGACACAGTGTGTACAAAAAGGTTAGAAAATTAAAAATATACTATAATATCTAAATTAAATCATATATTACATAAATATTAGTACCAACATATCCCATAAAAATCTGTCTTCGTTCATAACTCGCCCGGTCCGCATATGTATCTATCTACGTATACGTTAATTGTATAGCTAAAAGGTGTAAAACTACTGATGGTAAAAAAGTGCCTGTATGGTTTTTTTTCATTTTTATTCATTCATCATCAAAACACATCACAATAAAAAGTACAATAATTAATTAAAGTTATGTATGTCTGGCGTACGAAAAAGTTTTAACACAATTTCAAAATTGCGCGAAATTTCCCGTTAAGATCATTTTCCTGACATGTTGCAGTAACATACATACTACTACTACTACATTTTGTCCGCTAGAAGGCGTCACTTTAAATTTGAGCAATATTTTGGAAATATACAAGTGAAGCCCTTTCAAACCAAACACGGCGTTTTTGTCCGCTAGAGGGCGCCATATCGAGTTGTGACACCTCACATAGCCCTCATATGGCGAGTTCCAATAAGTAGATTAATGAGTTCCTAATACAACAAATATGTGCTTTTTTTTCTTGTTACCTCATGACATTGTAGAATTTTTGTGTTTAGATAATTTAATACTTACTAGTTTATTTGAGTATCTACATTTCTCATCTCATATTTAAGAATGACTAGTATTTCTCATATTAAGTGAATTGTATTCTTTTTGAGAAATAAATGTCTTAAACCGTAGATTAGAAGCTATGATCATACTCACATACATACATACATAGCCTGTCAAAATCATAACCCTTCTTTGGCTTTGCCGTAGTTGGGTAAAAAGACTTGTTGTTGTACTGAGGCAGTATTGTAATGTCAAAAAGAAGGGTTAAACTGTTACCGTTGCGCTAAGAAGATGAATAATTACTTTAGTTTAGTTAACACTACCACCTAGTCCACGAATCACAATCATCATCATCAAATCAAATCAAATCAAAATCAAATCATCTTTATTGTTGACTATAGGTCATATACATATCATAAATGCAGGTCTTAAATAATTAAAATAAGTTCAGCTATGTCCCGCCGTTGAGGCATACAATAATAAAATACAAATCAGAGGTTAAAACACAATTAGTCATATAGTCTCGAAACATTATTAAAATATTCCAAATTATAAATACATACAAATTCAATTCCAAGTCATATTAGTCTTAATTTATTATAACAACATTGCAAATTATATTCTTACAAAAATATAAAAAAAAATTAAAAGAAAAAGAGGAAAGACACAAGCAATTTAATCGTATCAGCCTGGAAGAAACTACTGTGAGATATAGGCATACTTTCTGCCGGTGTCACCATATTTGTGCATCACAATAATCATGCACAAAACTACACATGTATCTACTTGCACTACTTTGCAGAATCTATTTCGCCCACAAAGGCCACATAATGCCTAAACCAAAACCAGTAGATCGATAAATATGAAAATTTGGCAGCAAATTCTGACTCCGGCCGCTTTCAGTACCAAAAATAGGTAACTCTGGCTGAATGTGCTAAATCAGGGGAAAGGGGGCCATTGACACAGCCGCGTCCGTTCTGATCCAATTCGATTAAAGGAGTCTGCCCAATACTGCGTAACATACAATGAGCACTCTAGGAATGTGTCAGGAAAATTATTATTTGTTGTATTGAAAAGTAAAAGTAGTAATAAGTAGAAGGGTAATAGTATGAAGTGTCTCGGTACCCTTCTGATACGCAACGTTGTTAAAATAAAAATAAAAATATAGTATCCACAACATGCACTTCTATCCTAAATGTTACTCAATATGTGTATCAATTTACCGACAGGTATAATAACATATACATATCATACATATAATTATATTCCCTTGCTGATTTTGGCTACTGATTATCTACTACGAGTTTCGGTCATGTGCTCTAACATGACTAATAAAGACTATCTTCACCGCAAATGTGCGTACACAGCGCGGATACATAGGTATTGGATGTTGGAGGGTGGCTTATTTTTGATGGTCTCTCGTCTGACAACGAGATTTGTCTTCCGCTGGTCTCCAAAGGTATACATGTTGCTTGTTTAAGCATCTCCAACCAGGTATATCGTTTAGGATCTCCTTCCAGTGAGAAGGGTCTATATTGCATTTCTTCATTTGTCTTTTCTGAACGGTATAATGTATAGATAGATAGATATTCTTTATTGTACACCAAAAATACAACTTACATCAGGAAATTAAAATTAATAGGGTGTCACAATGGGCGGTTTTATCGCTAAAAGTGATTTTTTACAGACAACCTTTGGATGGATTTGTCAGAGAAGGAGAAAAAAGATACGCAGGTAGTTCGTGGTGTACTATTTACATATATACAATACATAAACTAATAAATGGCATATAACACAAACAATATAATATATATATATATATATACGGTGTAGTGGGCAGTCACCTTTAATACTAGCCCGTAGAACACCCATTGTGTGAAGCTTTAGTGTTATTAAATCGGTTTTTGTTAACTGAGCTTCGTTCCAGCGCTGCAGCGGCTTTTTGTTCAGCGCTATCGCGAATGGGCAAGTGATTTCGGTCCGCTGTGTCGTGTGGATAACATTAATATTCGTTTTGTAGACTAGCGGAACTTACATAAAGCTATTTAATGTTAGTAGTTCCAACCCTAGCTATGTCAACAGTTTTGGGCCATTAAAACTTAGCCACACATTAAAATTGCAATTTGTCCTTAACTATTGAAGTTAGAGTTTTGAAATAAATAAAGAGTTTTATAGCTAATGTCATCAGCTTGTATACATGAGTAACGTTTATTAATTAATAGGGGTTAAAGTATGAAATTGTAGTTTTTTAAAACGGTTTGCTTTGGAGTATTATATCTTTGGATTGACTTGAAATTATAAGTTCAAATAAACTTTATATTAAAGGTATGTTATTCTTTAAGCTACTTCTGAATTTACTTTTGTACAACCTGAGTGGTGTGTGGTCGGGTGTTATCCTGCATCAGCTTCGACCCATCACCCATATTTTGTAAACATGACCCTGCATGCTCAATAAGGACGTCTTGTGTGTGGAAAACTATGCGCCGTCTACTCGGCCTCTGACACCTGGGTTGTCCTCTGTAGTGGTAGTTGGGGCGCCAGGATGTCCGTTCCTTTACGGTTGCGGCTGTCTCCTTTCGCTCGCAATACTGCTTCGCAGAAGGAGGCAGGTACTTCTCATTCCCTTTCGCCCCGGATCATAGCCTGAACCAGAGCCAGACTTAGGAGGTCAACAGCGCCGATTGCTTCCATGAGGCCACGGTGGAACTCCACCCAAGCGGGTCAGACTTCCACCGTGTCCTCTGGGCGATTGGCACAGGGGTGACACCCAGGTGATTCAGATATTCGGTTCGGTTAGTCACACGTCCAAAAGTCTGGCAAACCAGATTAATCTTGCTTACTTGTATGTGTGTGTTCTACTCCTGCAGTCCACTTTAACCCTCCAGATGATGACTTCAACAACAAAAGCCCACATTCAAATATTCACAAGATCATTAGTCATTAGAGCTTCGCTACGGCACGGCTGTTTTTTCTTCCGTCTAATTAAGTGGGAGCGCGTTGACCTACATACAGGTCCGGAGTACGGAGTCCAAGGGCCTCTCTAGATAAATGGCGGACGAGACACGAAGGGTTGCCTATCAATAATTATGTAGGTTTTAGACTTATGTGTACCACTTTTAGATATCAAGAAATAGATACTTTTTAGTTTAGACGTAATTCTAGTGTCGTGATGGCCACTGGGCTTAGCCACTGGATTAAGGCAGTCGCCTCTTGTTGCATGTTCGAAACGGGGCAAATACTAATGTGACGTTTTCAATTCATACGTTTTCAATTCATAAATGTACTTTTCATGTTTATCTAGGACTTTACTGACACCGCGTGGCTTAGAAGGCATGTCCAAACCCGTTGATCCTAGTAAAGACGTAGATCTTTGATAATCGTCACAGGACTATACATCATCATCATCATCATCATTTCAGCCGATACGCGTCCACTGCTGAACATAGGCCTCCCCCAAATGTCGCCACAAAGAACGGTCCTGTGCGTCTCGCATCGATCGGATTCCCTCACCTCACCTCCCGCAACCTTCACCAGGTCATCGGTCCACCTTGTAGGGGGCCTTCCAACACTGCGTCTCCCGGTACGCGGAAGTATAGGAGTATACATGTTTTTATTTTATTTTATTTATTAGGGACAAAAAAACAATTACATGTTAAGGAGATACCTACAAAAGAATTATTAGACAAATATGTAAACATATAACCCACACTTTTGTCCACGGATTACGCGTAAGTTTGTATGAAGAAACCTATTTTAACGCGAGCGACACCGCGGGCAGAAGCTATAGTTACCAATATATAACTCACAGCAGGACAGGAAAATCCTAACGATTTTGCAACGTTAATTTTCACGTAAATATTTCAATTTCAGCTCATTCATCAAAAGGCTTTCATGACCTTGATGGATGAACGAATTCCGCATGAAATACTCTCTCTTATTCCTTTGTTTATTGCAATAATATTTTTCGACGGCAGAACGCGTATTTTACAACGTTTTAAAAGCATTTTCTCGGTAGAGTGGATATTGCTTACACGTGCGGGAAGTAATCAATATTGCATAAAATAAAACTGCTGAAAGTTTGACCTTTATAAAGAAAGCATTATGATGTTGGTAATGTGCCCATGTAGACCGATATGAAAAAATATATTTTGAATTTAATGTCAAGGACATGACTTTTTCAATGGCAGTGACCTCTCGCGCCCGGCCCTAAGTCCTGGTTCAGGCCATGGTCCGTAGCGAGAGGGAAGCGGTCGCCTTATTTTGCGAATCAGTAATGCTAGCGAAGGAGGTGGCCGCAACCGCAACGCAACGGGTATCGTCACGCCTCAGCTGCTTCCACAGGAGACGCCCCGGGCTTCGGGAGTCGCAGGGCGATTCCCAGCATTAGGAGCGTTGGAGCGGGTTTGCGGACGACGAGCAATGAGTAGCTAGTCCAACAGAGTGTATGTTTCTTTTTGGCGTTCAAGATCAAATCCGAAATTGATCCAAACTAACTACCACAAGTGCATCAAATTGTCCGAAAAGTTGAAGCAGCGTTTAGAGTACCAACCAACCAGCTTATCTACCAATAATGGTGGAAATCACAATCGTAAGCGAAGGCATATATATAACATCATAAGTAAGTATTGTAAGTGATTGTAAAGGTCTAAAATGTATGTGTCCTGGCCAGATCTCAGAATTAATCTCTTCATGATGTGACCGACCATTTTATAAAATGGTTTTGCCAAAAACTTTTTATTTTAAAACATTTTGCTGAATTTTATAATAGAGAACGAAGCAGAAAGAATTTTTAAAGCAAAATCGGAAAAAAATCAAAATGTTTATGAGTTTCCCTACTTGGCCAAAAACAATTTAGAAAGCCCGTGGAAAATGAAACAACGTAGACTTTGTGGCAAATCATTTCCTCAGTAAATCTAATTTATAACACACAAAAGCTGACACAACTCGTAAAAATTTTCGCTCAGTCTTCGTATGAAATAAAATCTCACAATTGGAGCTTGAAATAGCAAGGTAATGGAAGCCTGATAAATATTTAATTGTGTAAAGGGAACCGCTTTGTCGGTCGTTAAATTACAATACAACTACTGAGTGTAACATTGTCTGTGTAACGAACATAACTTGAAATTGGCTTTGTCGAAACAAAGTGTTAACCTTTTGAACACTAACGATGATTACAAGCGACAAACCGACGAGTGCAAAGTAAAAGGAGTCATCTACAATTATGCGGATTTTCCGATAGTTAAGGGGTGACCAGATAGTTGCAAACCAACGTCCCAACAGGGGTGACCTTGCTGGTTTTAATCCGTGTAAACAGCAGTTCTAATCCATGATCTTCAACGCCGTTGGTTGGGAGGCGCAGATTCCCAACCACCGAACGTGTTGGCGCGTGTTTTACATCCATATAGCCGCAACACAAACCAAACACATAAACCAAGGTCACCTTGGTTAGAACGCTAGTTTGCAACCGTCTGGTCACCCCTTTAGTAATAATAAGCGAATAATAAGCAGTTATTTAGTACATTTTTTTGTTTCAAACATTTTATTGAAAAAAGAGCTATTATTTCTGCATTTTTGACACTTGAAAGACGATTTAATAAGCGCGTTCCATCGTCGACCGCCTCATCGCTTTCCATCAGGTGAGATGGCGGTCAAGCGCGAACCTATCCAGAATAAAAAAATAAAAAAAATAAAAAAAGATTTGCCAAGTCTTAGAATAAGAATTTTTAGTAAGTTACGGCGACTATCATAAAAGCTCAAAATTACAGATAACTTTATTAGCTTTGCACTCGTCGAAACATAATCGACGGCTAGAATACCAAAAACGAGCTTAAGTGACCAATAAATGTGAAATAGGTGCCTAAAGTATATACTTAGTGTGATGATACGATATTAATGTAATAACCGTCGTCGGTATATATGCCTGAAGATCAATAAATAAAATGAAGCGCAGAAAAAAGATCTCATATATTAGCTACTTCCTTATTCAGTGCACAAATTGATAAGTTTTGAAATTATTATTATTATTTATTAATGTATTTTTTTGTTTGAAATTATAGACTATTATTGTAATTGTTAGTATTGTATAATGTAGAAGTATTTTTTCAAAGTTTGTAAATGTGGGTACCATGGAGCTATTTTTTTGGTTTTTAGGTTACTATTGGACTTGTTTGACATAAATGAGCACGGCAGTTGAGTTTGTCATGCTCACTCAAATGTCTCACTGATGGTGGCGCGTGTGTTGGATCATTCGGTTCCCTTCAAAAAGATTGAGCTAAGTGGTGCTAATATTCGCGTCATGTCCGTGAACGGGCGCTGTCAGTTGAGACTGGTCATCTCTCAGCTGCCAGATGCTATTTTAATATCTATATTTATACAAGAAACATTTAAAAGACATTGTAATTACAAAACATGATTGAAAAGAGTGTCCATGGAGTTTCTTGCACATTCTTCTCCATTTGATACTGGTTTGCTGGCACCTACATGAGGCGCGCGTAGAACACTACGCGCCGTCGACGACTTGGGCTCGGTCCGGACGATTACCGGTTTTCCCATTTGGAGTGAAACGACAGTTTTCCTAACTAAAACAAACCCTTCAGTTACCCTTCGCGTTCTGGGGGCACTGTACCTCTTTAAAAAATTCCAGCGTTTATCTTGGATGTCCCAATTCCCAATAATCTCGCTACCCAAATCAATCATGCCTCAATGTCTGAACGGATTAAAATAAAGCTTAGGTGGGACACGGGTAGA
This sequence comes from Mythimna vitellina, assembly GCA_949316375.1. Classification (NCBI taxonomy): domain Eukaryota; kingdom Metazoa; phylum Arthropoda; class Insecta; order Lepidoptera; family Noctuidae; genus Mythimna; species Mythimna vitellina. The sequence goes on along the minus strand of OX438691.1, from coordinate 2,718,498 downwards.
CTACTTATCTGGAAGAGAATCCATTAAAACACAATTATTATAATCAATGTATAGCACATTGATAAAATTATGAAAATTGTGTTTTTTTTAGGTGTGACCTCATTCAATTACTTCTCTCGGTCTAGGGTGGAGCGGCCATACCTTGTCCTAGAGAGGAGGAATAAGTCCCAGCAGTGGGAACATTATTTTTTGTTTTAAATGATATTAACTAGTGCTGGGCTGCGATTCCAGTGACGGTAAGCAGTGATGCAATCGATAATGATAAATTACACTAGTTTATTAAAAGCCTATTCGCTCTAGCCTTGAATACACCTAAATTATTATATTTCGGGAAGACCAGTCCCCCTAGCCAAGTTACAATCGTTTTGTTTGCGCCGAACGCCTCCAGTAGGCCACGCCTCAAATTCCTTTGTTCTGACCTCATCTCAACCCTCAGGCACGTGGTCAGAACAAAGGAATCGGAGGCGTGGCCTACTCGATGCGTTCGGCGCGAACGATACGATTGTAACTTGGCTAGGGGGCAGGCAAATTGTTTCAGTCCAAAAAACAATCTTTGCATTCACTAGTTCCTTACAAAGACACCAGTACTAAAGTGATGTTACCATCTAAATACGCAGCTAAACCAAAAAGAAATTTATCAAATATCTTTTGTTAACAACTTCGCCGAGCGAAGCTAAGTAAATATCTGAATAATACTGTTAGTCACGTAACTTGAAACATGTCACAGCGAATCAGGACGCAGCGTTCCATTTGATTTACGGCAGCAGGAAGTTCATCAGCCAATCAAAATACTGATGCAGTTCAGACCGCAGGAACGCAACCAATGAGCGTGAACTAATCGCTAATACATGGCGGGTTTTCTGCTTCAAGTATTCATCCGCATTGCGTCGAAACTAATGCCCTCGACAGAATAGATTGTTTGAACAAAATAAATACAGAATGTACCCTACTTGTACGAAAATTTGTTTGTAATTTTCTTGTTTTTTTTTTACTAGACTCATGTCAAAATGTCGGTATTGTTGCAGAAATTAATATATCTATAATCGTGTCACAGTGTTTGTTATAGTACTCCTTCGAAACGGCTTGACCAATTAATGAGAAAATCAGGAAAACGAATTCTGACGCCTACCATTTACTTCATAGCAATATGAGTATAGTTTAATTTGTTTAATACCAAGAATTTAACGCGATTATGTTCTCATAATCGCGTTATATTCTTGGTATTAAGCCAATTAAACTATATAATAATCCTCTGATTATTTACATTTTAAGGGTTCCGTACCTCAAAAGGAAAAACGGAACCCTTATAGGATCACTTTATTGTCCGTCTGTCTGTCAAGACCCTTTATCTCGGGTATTGAGTTGAAACTAAAACCATACACTCAAGTCTGAGGTAACAAAAAAAAAAAGATACGGCCGTTTATTTCGCAAAAAACGTGTATTTCGACACTCTGAAAGGAATCTAAATTCATAAGGGACTTCCCGTCGACCTAAAATCCTGAAATTTGGCATGAAACAAGGTCTCATAGCCCAAGTATAGGAAAAATCTGATAAATGAAATTTTTTTTGCTACGTCACAAAATAAAAATAATTAAAAAAATTACGAAAAATCTTCGTAACTCAATTCGGGAATTGAATTGTTTTCATAGGCAAATTTGTACAGAACCATTAGTGCGCGAGTCCGACACACACCTTTTTTTCTTCCGGTAAACATTATGCAACCATAAGATATCTATTACTTTCATTATCAGTATTCACTATTCACCCACCAGTCATTTTGGCTGTCAGGACTTTTTATTCGGGTGAAAGTCATCTATCCTGCTCTTAGGCGGGGCGGGAGATAGTGTCAAACTTTTACCGACTAAAAACCCACTCCTGTTCCTTCTTTGCCATTTTTCCAGGGCCCCGGGGATCTCTTTTACATCACCCATTGCCCCAGCAGGCTTCGACCCTGCTGAGTTCCTACGGTTGCTGCTGACATCTCCTTGAAGCGCGTGTGGAACACTACGCGCCGTCGACGACTTGGGCTCGGTCCGGACGGTTACCGAACGATCGGAAGGCGAGCTACCCATTGTTCGCCGTCCGCAAGCCCGCGCCTTCGAAGGCCGGAAACCGGGATCGGAATCCCGGCGGCTGGGGCGCGAGGGCCATTGCCTTGCACGTGCACGTGCGGCCTCGCCTTTGCAAGCTTTACTGCTTCGCAGAAAAAGGCGACCGCCTGCCACTCCTCCTCGCTCCGGACCATGTCCTGTACCAAGGCCCGACGCGAGAGTTCTCCGACTTTACTAAGGTTCTACAATTTTTACAAAAGGTACATCCAAATACATTGCTGATATATTTCTTATCAACATATTAATTTCTTCAACAATACACCCGTCACTCTGTCCCACACGACTCCTGGGTCCGGTGGTTGTTTGACCTTTGACCTTTTCTCCGATTGTACATTCAACCATTATTTCGTTTGTGGACGCAGTTCTCGTTCACGTCAAAAGTCAGTCTCGTAAATAGGGTTAAGTCTGACTACATCAGTTGAGGCTACTCGGGGTTGCTGACCTTAGCGCCCCTTCTCACATTTTATCTCGAATAAAACAAACCGACAATTTTACGTGCGGTTTTGAATTACTTAACTGTGCTTCTAAAACAATTAGATACCTAATCACTGGCTTTACGCCTGACAACCTTCAAATCTTCAAAAGACTGTTTTTTTGTAAACAGATTTTTTTACTTTTTTATGAATCTCCCGAACGTAACATATCTAGTGAGAACGTGTAACATGAGGAAGGAGAGGACGGTGTGACGTCTCTTCAGCCTTTCCTCAAAGCAGGGTACCTTGGAGCACTTTAATCAAACTCACCTCCCCCTCTCATTGAGAAGAAGCCGGTGTCCCTTGCGTAACAAGCTGATTATGTTACCTACATGGATAATTTCACAAAAATTAACGAATTGTAAAGGACACCCCAATTGAACCCATCTAAGTGAGAGTACAGACTGTGTAGACGTCATTAACATTACAATGGGTTCCCGCTCAAAGCCCCAGGCACTAAAGTTGGACTATGTCCTTGAATACGAAGCAATCTGTGACGCTGTGGAACTGAATATGGCTATTTGATGTGGAAATGTATGTGAAGGACTAGTGCGCTTCATCATCAACGATAGCATCACTGCTTACCATCTGGTAGGATCGCAGTCAAACACTAGCCTATGTCATTAAAAAAGCCAAGTTTTGAATAGCGAATAATGAAAACCTTTTTTTAGGGTTCCGTACCTCAAAAGGAAAAACGGAACCTTTATAGGGTCACTTTGTTGTCCGTCCGTCTGTCTGTCTGTCAAGACCCTTTATCTCAGGAACGCGTAGAGGTATCGAGTTGAAATTAAAACCTAAAACTTAGGTCTGCGGTCCCTTGAAGCTGAAAAAAAAAATTGAGTTTACGAAAAAAAAAAAAGATACGGCGGTTTATGTAGCAAAAAACGTGTAAGTATTTCGACATTCAAATTCATAGGGTACTTCTCGTTGACCTAGAATCCAGGAATTTGGCATGAAGCAAGGTCTCATATAGCACAAGTATAGGAAAAAATCTAAAAACTGTAAATTTGTAGTTGCGTCACAAAAAAAAACTTTTTTTGCGATTCGGATAAATCTTAGTAACTCACTTCGGGAATTGAACTGTTTTCATAAGTAAGTTTGTACGGAACCCTCAGTGCGCGAGTCCGACTCGCACTTGCCCAGTTTTTATTTATTGAGGTTACTATTTGTGCTAAGTTTTTTAATTTTCCATTCAAAGGAACTTCCCTCTTTTCACCCCTTTAAAAGTAGAATTTTTAAAAACCCTTTCGAGCACTAAGCTTGCCTACTATGTCATAAATGGAAGCTTTGTAAAATTTCATGTTCCTAGTCCCAGTAATTATGGCTGTGCGTTGATATATCAGTCAGTTTCTCGTTTTATATGTATAAAAAATTAGTAGAGATCAACTCGAGCGGTGGTGAGTGGTTTGATTTGAGAATAAGATAGATAGATGTACCCTTATTCCACCATATAAAAAAATTGCTACAGTAGGAGCTTAAAATTATTAGAATTAGCAATTTACAATGAGCGGTCTTATCGCGAGAACGATTTTTTACAGATAACCTTTGGATGGATTTGATAGAGAAGTAGAAAAGATTGAAAAGTATTTTTTCTGGCCCGGGCCACTCGATAGTTGGTTTTAGACTGTTGTATATATTCTAATCGAGCGGAGGACTCTAATACCGAGATGGATGCAGGAAACCGGATTTTGACTTTTAATGCCATGTGGCGTCATAGATATCGCTACAGGGCAATGAAGGACACTCCCTTTCGCTCTACTCAGAGAGGGAGAAGATATTTGATAATTCCCACCCAAAAAATAAAGTTCACAATGTAACAATGCCATTAATCCCTCACCTGGGCCATCCATCCCGATTTTACCCTACACATTATGGTAAATTATTTTGCCTAATGGATAGATACCTATAGATATTAATGTACAGATATCCACAAAATTAAAAGGACTTTATTAAGAAAGAAAGTGATCCAAAACGTACCGTCCCTTCAAAGTGGAGCACTTAATAATTTTTACGAGGAAAAAGGGCAGAATTGACAACACTTGTATAAACTGGTATATATCTTGGTATGGTCATGTGAAGAGGAGGGATGAAACGCATGTTACTAAAAGAGTTATGAGTTTACATGTGGATGGATGGAGAGGGAGAGGGAGACCAAAGAAAAGATGGATGGATTGTGTGAAGAGTGATATGAAAGAAAAGGAAGTTAGTGATAGCATGACGAGTGACAGGGCAGAGTGGAAGAAAAAAACGTGTTGCGCCGACCCCAAATAACACGGGACAAGGGCAGGAAGATGATGATGATGGACAAATACTTAACGTTTACAATATCGTGGGGCCCAGCAGGGTCGAAGCCTACTGGGGCCACGGGTAGTGTGAAAGTGAAACCCGGGGCCCTGGGACGAAGGCAACGAAGGAACTGGAGTGGGTTTTTAGTCAGTAAAAGTCTGACACTATCTCGCGCTCCGCCCAAGAGCGAGATTAGTCATAAGATGATTTTCCAACCAAATAAAAAATAAAAAAAACGTTTACGATGCTGAATCTATGTAATATAATTTACAAAATATATCTTAATAAATAGAAATATATTAACGGTTGACAGGATAGAATGGAAGAAAAAAACGTGTTGCGCCGACCCCAAATAAGATGGGACAAGGGCAGGAAGATGATGATGATCTTAATAAATAGAAATATTTACTGAATGTTTAATTTATGAAATACTGGTAAATAGGGGTATTAACCTGTATTTATTTTTGTACAATTCTTTAAGTCTTTATTGTACACTAAAACAACTTATAAAATAAGTAGATAGCAAAGTTCATGTACATAGGCGAGCTTAACTCAAAGTTGAGTTTTCTTCCAGCAAACCATTGAGTGATAGAGAGATATCACAATAGAGGGTAGGATCCAGTGTACAATTTTAAAATTTACAAATAATACGAATAAAATAATACATAAATATACCTACATATATAAATTCAAACATACTTATATTTTATAAACATATAATATATATATACTATGTCATTGTGAAAGGAAATGCGCTTTAAGTTTCCTCTTGAAGACATCCAAAGAAGGGCTGTCACGTATGGAGTGTGGGAGAGAGTTCCACAGTTACAATACTTCATATTAAGACTAAATAGAAATGTATTTCTAAAAACAGAATCATCTCCCTAACCTTTTTTCCCAACTAGTTTTTTTTTTATAAGGTTGGAAATCATCCAATGACTTCTCCCACCCTAGAGCGGAGCAGGAGGGCGTATAAGACTTACTAACTAAATGCCAGCTTCATTTTTCCATTGCATTTTAGGGCCACGGTAACCATTATACCTACTTTTAAGCGAGCCAAGCGACATTGAGTAAACATGTTAAAAAAGATAGGAAAATAATTGTTTCTTAAAAAATAGTCGAATTTAGATACTATTACCATGATGTTAATAATGTCTAAATCCAACTATTTCGTCATTTTTAACTAAAAATATTAAATTCAAATCACTCGCCTGTAATGTTTACTCGATGTCGCTTGGTAATTTTTGCCTTTCAATCGTCAATATATTTTAAAATACTGGTAAAGATCAGGAAATAAAAAGGTTTATTGACGTATTTTTGTAGGATTTATTCCTACGAAATGACTCTTTCACATTAGCATTAAAAAAAAAGACACTCACGCCTCTACACTTCCACCAAACCCTCTGGAAATTCAGGATTGACGTCAAAGGAAAACTGTCAGTATTATGAAAGACGACTCCCTCTGAACAATATCAATTCGCACTTTCTCAAAATTCCATAAAGCATCTATCCATCTTGTATCACCTTGTAAAATCAGGAACAACTCTATAACGATGATATATGGGAAGTTTCCTAACGTAGTGATGTGGGACAAGTGGCTTCATTTATTTATTTATTTATTAAACTTCATGCAACATAAAGTACAAAGGCGGACTTAATGCCTTAGGCATTCTCTACCAGTCAACCTAGGGTGGTGAAGAGACAATATGGTAGGTGCATAAAAAGAAAATTTTACACGAAAAACAAGAGCATAAAAAATATATACATATAATTAAAATGCACATACATATATATTTGATATAATATATACAATACTTGGCGTCGTTCGGAAGCTATTTGCTTACTTGACAGCCAAGATTTCGCCTCGAAGTTTCGAGTAGTGTCTCCCGAACGTATGTGACAGGGATGTTACGGAGATCCGTAACCGAAACCTATCGAAAATTAGAAATATTTTTATTTTATTTTAGTTTTATTTTTTTCTATGGGACAATAAACAATAACAATGATTTCTTATGTATCATAGTATTTATTAGTTTATTATATTAGCATATATACGTATTTTATTATTATAAGCCACTTAATTTAATGATACTACATTTTATTTCAAAAATATCTGTTATTTATTTATTGTGCACACCTACCACAGTGTTGTGTTTTTAACCCAATGGTTGACTGGTAGAGAATGCTTTGTGGCATTAAGTCCGCCTATGTACCACCACTGTACATGAAGTTTAAATAAATAAATAAACAGCTTCAATATATATATAGAAAAAAAAAAACTGGGTAAGTGCGAGTCGGACTCGCGCACTGAGTGCTCCGTAAAACTTACCTATGAAAACAGTTTAATTCCCGAATTGAGTTACTAAGATTTTTCCGAATTGCAAAAAAAGGTTTTTTTTTGTGACGTAACTACAAATTTACAGCTTTCAGAGTGTCTCTTATACTTGTGTTATGAGACCTTGCTTCATGCCAAATTTCAACGATTTTAGGTCAACGAGAAGTACCTTATGAATTTTGATTCCCTTGAGTGTCGAATACACGTTTTTTACGACATAAAAGGCCGTATCTTTTTTTCGTTGACTCAGATGTTTAATTTTTTTACAGCTTTAAGGGACTGCAGACTTGAGTATATGGTTTTAATTTCAACTAGATACCTCCACGCGTTCTTGAGATATACTTAGGGTCTGGACAGACAGACAAAGAAAGATAGACAGACGGACGGACAACTAAGTGATCCTATAAGAGTTCCGTTTTTTACTTTTGAGGTACGGAACCCTAAAAAAGCAGTACAAACGAGTTTACAATATTGCAGCCCACTGCATTATCCACATATTAACGCGTAAGATTGCCGGCAGTAAATGCCGCTAGATAAATAACTATTTATACTATATATTTATTTAAACTTCATATACAGTAGTGATACATAGGCAGATTTCATGCAACAAGGCATTCTCTACCAGTCAACCTTTGGCTTAAAGAAGACAACACTGTGGTAGGCTTGCACAATAAACAAATAACAGATACTTCAACAAGAAAAAAATAAAATAAAAAATTTATATTAATATCAAATCATTACTGTAACAATTTGTCGAAAATTACATGCAATAAAAAAAAAAATCCGTAACCGATACAAAAGATTCATAAAGGTGGAGTCTAAATGACGGGTGTCCTGATCCTACCTGAGTCTGTGGTTCCTGATAGCTACAACTTAGGGGACTTTAAGTCAAGAGTGAAGAGGTTATACTTCTAGGCAAGCGTACCGTCTGCCACATCATCGCTTACCATCAAGTGAGATAGAGGTCAAACACGAGCCTATTTATCGTAAAAAAGGTTACAACAGATTTTTCTTTGTTTTATACAGCCGACATAGCACAAAGAATCGCCAAACTTAAGTGGCAATGGGCAGGGCAAATTGCTCGCAGAACGGATGGCCTTTGGGGCCGAAAGGTTCTGGAATGGCGACCACGTACCGGAAGACGTAGCGTTGGAAGGGCTCCTACAAGGTGCACCGATGACCTGGTAAGGGTTGTGGGAATTCGATGGATGCGAGACGCACAGGACCGTTCAATGTGACGATACTTGGGGAGGCCTATGTCCAGGGCCAAGGACCAAGACCGAGTTGTCGAATGCTTAGGGCGCCTTCAAAGTAGCCGCAAAGTGCAGCGGAAGCTTAAAGGAGCCCTTAGAAAGCAGAGGATATTCATTTATGACACACAGCCGAAAATGTGTGAGGGATTGTGAGAGAGGCCAAAGAAAAGATGGATGGATTGTGAAAAGAATGATATGAAAGAAAAGGAAGTTAGTGATAGCTTGACGAGTGACAAGGCAGAATGGAAGATATAAAACGGGACAAGGGTAGGAAGATAACACATAGCCGAAAATGTTTTAAACAAGTTTCTGAACAGTTTTTCCTTTCCGATAATCGGCGTCTAAAATAAATACCCCCGAAAAATGGATTTTGAACCCATTCCATAGGCTGATCGACTTTTTTCTTCCGTCTGTCTATTAATATTGGTAGAAAATGTCTAAGGCATTAAGTCCGCCTTTGTACAGTGTTTACTACTTGTGCATAAAGTTTTAATAAATAAATAAATTTAATATTTATTTATTTATTAACCTTATTTTTCCTAGGTAAGTACACCAAAAAATCACCACGGTACACCAGTGTGCCACGGCACACCCGCGGAACACTACATCACAATCAATTTATCGACATTAATTATGAAGTCATATCCACTATTTTAGATATCGGGGAGCACGACAAGATAATTAATAATCAGAGCGCCGGCGCCGCAGTAACCCAGATATGGGAACAATAGAACGATTCCATCTCGATATAACACCGGCTGCACTCTATCTACTTCGGTTATTATTTCCCTCCTGGACTCCTGTCGCCGGTCGGGACTGCATTTCCGTTGCTGACTTGGATCTAGGGTTGTCTTGTCTTTGTCTTTTAAAAACGCAAAACGTAAAATAAAAGTAAAATTTATATGTTTTTGAATCGTTCATATTGTAGCGACATCTATGATGACAAATAGTAACTAAACATCAAAATTTATATTAAGAAACGATGGTTAAGGATCACGAACTACCTGCGTATCTTTTTTCTCCTTCTCTGTCAAATCCATCCAAAGGTTGTCTGAAAAAAATCGCTTTTAGCATTAAGACCGCCCATTCAGACCTATTAATTTTAAGTTCCTTATATAATTTGTATTTTTGGTGTACAATAAAGAATATATCTTCTATCTATCTGTACTATGAAAACCAACATCGTGGTATTAGAGTTCTCCGTGCGATTAGAACATCATATAATATAAGTTGTTTGAGATTTTTCGTGATACAGTTATAAAATTTTGTACATAGATTCTTTACATAAAAATACAAGACACGTGTTTCGGGTTTAGCATATATTAAAACTAATGTTGTATATTTTTTTACCTAACTATTCGATACTATACTGCAAATCGCAAAAAAACGTTCGAAATTTTAAATTTAGTGAGCGACCCTTGATTCACTTTAGGTCACGTGCCCACCCAGACATAAGTCCCTCCCCGTATTGTGCCTACGCACTTGGTTACGACAGCGTCTCCACGTGCACCCTTGAACAACGTGATGCGAAGAAGCCATACAAAATTACGTCTTTGTCTTGACTTTTAAAACACATCACGAGGTCAAACACGTTCCGTACAAAATCGTCTTGTACAAGAAAAGGGATGAGTTTCTTTTTTCCTCAAGTTAAATAAAGACTGCATATGAGAAGACGTCTGATTTTGGAATGATTGTTTTAAATTTATGTATTTCACAACCTTTTCTATTATGTGACCAAAATAGAAACTTGGAAGTTAAAGATCCCGGATTTCCAGTACAAAAAATTTCAGCCCCAGCCAAGTTACAATCGTATCGTTCGCGCCGAACGCCTCGAGTGGGCCACGTCTCCGATTTTTTTGTTCTGACGTCATCTCAACGCTCAGTCACGTGGTCAGAACAAAGGAATCAGAGGCGTGGCCTACTCGAAGCGTTTGGCGCGAACGATAGGATTGTAACTTGGCTAGGGGGGCTGTACCTACTCTGCAAAAAATAGAGAATCAATGGTAACGAGAACTTCAGGTTTTGTTTTTCTGTGTCACGGGCCGTGGCATTATGGCATAGGTTACCGTTAAAGTTTGTTGGTGAAACTCATTAGAGGGTCCTTTTCCACTCGCCTATCATCAACATCGAGCATGGTTTAAAAGCTTGTTGCTTCATCTAATGCAATCAATCCAACGTAATGTTTGATGAAGAGGCAATGCAAACTAAGAGAGATAACGCCTGAAAACTCTGTTGGCGTTCGGTAATACTGTGATTTACTCGAATATTTCACAAAACTTGTTCCAGGAAATACGTGTTTATTTGAAAACCTTAAAAGTTTTTTAGAAAAAAACTTTGATTCTATAAATATATTTTCTTTATTTTAGTTTCCGATTTCCCGCCACCGTAGGCGTGGGCTTGCGGATGTCGTCCGGACCGAGCCCAAGCGGGGCCCAGCAGGGTCGAAGCCTACTGGGTTCACGGGTAGTGTGAAAGATGCGGCAAACGGACGAAGGCAAAGCAGGAACAGTAGTAGGTTTTTAGTCAGTAAAAGTCTGACACTATCTCGCGCTCCGCCTAAGAGCGGGATTTGTCATGAGATGATTTTCCCACCTAAAAAAAAAGGCTTTACTGGATTAGTTTTAGACAAATTTATGTTTTGATCTCAACAGAAACCTAAAAATATCCGTGCCCGTGCGGTCTCCTCCTGTGGCACACGTCTACTGTATTCTCCACCGTGTCCTCCGGGCGGTCCACACAATGGTGACACCCGGGCGTTTCTTTCGCACAAATCCGGTGCAGGAACCTCCCGAACTCACCATGTCCGATGAGGATCTGCGTCATGCAGAAGGTAAGGACAAGCCGTGTCGCCTTTCCAGCCACTCCTCAAAGAGGAGACTTACCAAAATTATGGCGTGCCCAATCCACAAGATATCTGTATTTCCAAAATATCCAGAGAAACATGTGTTTGTTATAACGTCATAATTGCGTAAGAGCGGTTGTATTGAAATATGTCTCGGGTTGAGTACAAAAATCTATTTCTTGGGTGACATTTTCCTACGCATTTCAGTGAAACATTCAACAACACACACACAACACAACTCGAGTGATAGAATGAAGCGAAGCCCCTCAAGTTATCAAAGAATTGTGTTAAATACCTGCTGACGTTCAAATTTCCTATCGATCTCTGTGACATTTGTTGACCTATTAAAAGCTTAATGCTCTTTTTCTGGGTTACCCGTGTTCTGCCGGCAAATGTCAGTTGGGTTTAGGAAATGTTCGCACGTTCAAATATAAAATTACTATAGAAGCCAAGCATCAATTTTATATTTGAACGTGCGATTGCAGTCTATCACCACAAGTACAAATAAATTATGTTTATTTTTCAAATAGTCAAACGCGAGACTATCCCTAAAAAAAAAAATAGGCCGGAATTTCCTAGCTGACTACTTTGAGAAGACACATTGAAACAAACTCAGAGATCAAAGCATCTTTTAAAGTTCATACAGTAAATATGTAACGGTCAAATCATATGAGAACCTTGCAGATTAGTAGTAATTAATCGCGGTACAAAATATTTCACATTTACTTGATCAGGCGTGCGAACAAGAAAAATGGCTATAATTCAGTTTAGGTTGTAAAATGGATAGCGTTAAGAGCTCGTGGTAGCAGTACTTTATGTAATTTTTTCTGTTCGCATTCATCTCATATTCACATTGCGTTAGAAAACCAATAATATGTTATTATGATATACCTACCTGCTGCTGAACTAACTAATACATTAGTAGCCAAACATTTGTCTAAATATTAAAATCAGGACTATCAACGCTTAAAACTCCTGATAATAAATAGTCTTACAATTAATTTTTATTTTTATTTTCCTGTAATTTATTTCTTTTGACGCACAGTCTATAGTCTATACAGTATAACGGATCATTGTAATCGGAGATACCTCAACCCCTGTCATACAGGTTGTCCTAGTTCAGGGGTTGAAACCACATTGATGTAATGTATTTTGAAGTTTTGGAAATAAATTATTATTATTATTATATTACATTATATTTCGGTGCATGTCTTCGAAAACAAAAAGTGTTGACAGTGTCAAAACCCGACAGTGAAAAAACAACAAAAAAAAATCTTGGAAAGAACTTAGGAATTTCTTGGAAAGATCTTTTTACAGTGCATCGGGTAAAAGAACAGACCATTAACGGTACTTCCATTGCAAATCCTAGGCCTACATGGGCGTTTATAAAACGTCAGAAGCTAGACCACGGTTCCAATTGATCGTTTCCTATGGAGAAATATCAGTAAAAAACTACAAATGACATGATTATGCACACATTACACTATTTAATACTAAATACATTTTTTTAATAAAAAACTTTTTACAAAAAATCTCTCTGTTTCTCGGTATTATTTGTATCTTATTTAACACCGACTTCCGAAATTAAAGTTATTTTGATCCTTTTAGTGTTTTTTTTAGTGAAGTCGGTTATCTTTTTTTTGTAAAAAGTTTTTTATTTCACACCTTTTAGTTGGGATACACTTATAAACAGATTGCCTATTTCTTATGAAAATTCCAATTAATCCAAACATTACTAGGTTACATTGTTTTATTATGAAGTTCCTGTGTCTACCTTCACCTTTCGGCTCCAACATCAGATCAGTTCGATAGTACCTTAAAGCCAAAGTGCATCTCATGACAATTCTAATAAGCCCAAACACGGCTAGGTTACATTGATTAATTACGGAGTTCCAGTGCCTACCTTCTGGCTTCATCATCATCATCAGATCAATTTGATGATACCATTTTTAACGGAACTATTCAGAACCATTAATTTATTTGTATTATCATAGTCGCATTACTATCTTCATTGTGATATCTATGCGAGTATGAAGTTCCGTTGACCATTTCTGGTCTTCTTCATCAGTTCCACTTCATCCAATGTTACTGTTTGACTGTAAATGCTTAAGTTCTCGATGAAAATATCAAAATTACTATGCAGTTGCCTATAATATTTGAGGAGTTCCCTCGATTTCGCCAAGATTCCATCATCAGATCCTGACTTGGTGACTATGGGACCATTTGGAAAGTATACCCTTTCTAACAAAAAAATAATTTTTCAAATCGGTTGACAAGCGACGAAGTTATGCGCGAACAAACATAAAAAAAAAAATACAAACATTCGAATTGAGAATCTCCTCCTTTTTTAGAAGTCGGTTAAAAATAACAGACTATTTTTCAAAGGAAAATGAACGTGACGCTTGTATTATGCTAATGTAGCATACAGGAAAGTCGTCACAATCCTTTCCTTGTGTTTCCTTCATCTGTTTTATGTTCTTTACGAGTAAATATGGGACAAAAAAAATATTCTTCAAAAGCGCGTTTGATGTTATTCAAATACAGGGAAAACAATTAATCTCTATTTGTTTCGAGCCCTTTGATCTGAGACGGGAACGTTACGAAAATCTACTTTTAATAGGAAGTAACTTGGGAAATTATTTGGGCCAAATTTTCAAGAGGTCTGTGCCAGTTGGGAAACAAATTGATAGCGTGATGGATTGAGCAAGACTCGAAGGCCGTCCAGAATTAATGGTTGCGAGGACAGACTAATAATAGATGAGTGATCCCAGGAGATTGCATGAGTCGGAACTTTTCTTTAAAACCTCTCTGCTGACATTGAATCTTCGCTCGTCACTTTTTTTTTCTCTCCTCTTGAATAAAGCTCAAAGTGTACAAAGACTTGTTGAGCTTAGAAACGTCAGACTATTTTATTCCCGTCTCGATTCACCGATGACGGCGTTTCTTTGCTAGATTCTCGCCAAGATAAAATATATTTAAGGGAAACAACGAGAGCTCTATTGATCCCGGTTCAATTCCGATACAATTTGAAGTTAATTCTGAGAAAATTGCTTGCAACGTAACGGAAAATATATTTCAGGTTGTTTGTTTAAACCTTAAAGATTTAGAGTGTAGGTACAGCAGCGCCCAATTTTCTTTAGCTGGATATTTCAATATTTATGAGCCATTAGACCCACCTCTTTTTTATATTTTTCTCCAATCATCTTGAAAAGAATACTTGCGATCCTAAATGAGGGATCAAAAACATAAAAACTCTTTTTCATGTTACGAAGCGATTGCTAATAAGTTCAGAAAAATCTGACGAAACCTAATTCTTTGTTATTCGTTACAAAAAAAAAAACTAACGAATGTCTTATAAGTAAATAAGTTAGCTTCTGCCAACGACTTCACCCGCTTGAATGTAGAAAACTATGCTGATCCAAGATTTGTCTACCCGTTTACCAAATTTCATTCAAATGCGTTCAGCCGTTTAAGAATGAAGGAATTAGAAAGAAGCACACGCACGGGCGCGCAAATATTAGTTGAGTTTGATTCTGCGGTAATATAAAGGAGAGATAAAAAAAAATTACCATTGGATTGTCTTCCCTTGGAATATTCTCCTATTTTCACGTGAATAAACCCCTGGCAAAAGCTTGTAAACTTATTTTAATACGTGATAAATTCCAAAATATAATAAAATAATAAATACATTTTTATAACGAAATAATAACGTTATTAATTTTGCTACGCAACTTTTGCCAGCTTTATCATCTTGCGGCCACACAGCGGCAACGTGCGTAAAACACATTTAGTCGTGTTTATATTTACTTTTGCTTAAAAACGGCAAGCGGCGGCGGCGTATGGGGGGCGAATAACGTTACAAATTAATCTGTTACGTTTTAACTGTAACGTTTTTGTAAGAGTATACAAGCATATTGTTACTGATCCCATAACGTAACTTAAAATATTGTTCTACCAAAATGATATTTGATAACGTTATTTATATCTTTTAGCTTTAAAATCGTTGCAAACTTTAGAACGTTATCAAATAACATTTACTGTAACAAAACGAAATTCATTTCATTTTCGAGTCCCTGTTCTTCAGGTTTATAATATTAAGTGTAGACTAGCTTTGGCAATGGTTTCGCCCACGTGTAAGAAGGATTTTTTCTCTTAGACCCCAATTCATTTCTTTAAGTGTCGAATTTTGGAAAATACTTTCTTTTTCTTTGTGGATGTGCATGGGTGGAGAGGGGGAGGGAGGCCAAAGAAAAGATGGATGGCTTGTGTGAACAGTGATATGAAAGAAAAGGAAGTTAGGGATAGTATGACGGTTGACAGGATAAAATGGAAGAAAAAAACGTGTTGCGCCGACCCCAAATAAGATGGGACAAGGGCAGGAAGATGATGATGACTTTCTTTTTCTTTGTAAACATCATAAAAGATAGATATCTTTTATATTATTATTATTTCTATACAAACTCTCAACGTTCTAGGTTTAAGGGTTTGGACAGGAAGTAAATGCGTGAGTACGTAAGTCAGGACTTTGCTTTTTATCTATACAGACGTAAGATATTGTTGACTTTACCACGTAACCTTACCCCGACAATATAACCCACACCACATTTGGTACAATGTCAATAAGAAAGGCACCACAAACACTTTATGATGATTGCCGACGAACATCGCCATGCCGGAGTAGGTAGATAGACACTATTAGCCCGACTCGTCGGAGCAAATATATCGTATTGCTGATGTAATATCGTCACCATTACAACCCCATTGACACTACGCTGTTTTTGTTGCTTTTTGGATACGACGTAGTCGGAGACTTTATTATTTTGCAACACACTTGCTTAAAAATCCGCTCCTAAACTAATAAATATACCCTAACGCTTCTACTCATAGATTCATCAGAAATGAATATACTTATCAGCAGAAGAACCAAGGTCACCGAAGCGATGACCAAGAGAGGGTCGCGGGAATCCGATGGATACGAGACGCACAGGACCGCTCGTTATGGCGACGACGCTTAGGGGAGACCTTTGTCCAACCGTGGACGTCTTTCGGCTGAAATAATGATGATGATGTACCACGCACCCACGTGTCACGTAGGCTACTGGAATGGTTTATCAGTTATTATACGCGACGCATCGCTTCGCTTTCGTGTTAGCGTTGAATCCCTTACGTAGGACACTGCATTAGGTTTGCAATGTAGTGTTTCGCACAAATTATTACTTTTTTTTGTATCAAGCAGGTTCCACCAAGACAATTAAAAAACAATCTGCGAGTCATTTTTTTAAATAAAGCTATTAAATAATTATTGTGTTTATAAGCTGAACTCTAAATTATTTAATTTTTCATTTATAGAATCGGTTTTTTATTGTATAAGGCACTTCAAACCTTAATCGCCAGCGATATTATTGGCTACGTGTGTAATACAGCACAAAGCGAAGCCATTCCAATGATTGCGGTCCGGTTACCCGTTAAAAGGGTTTTTCATTCAATTTATTACTGTCATTCGAATAATGTTAAAAATAATGCCCGAGTTTCATGAGCTAAAAATAAGGGGAATGGATGTCACAGTGTGTCATGTACAATGTATCTACTTACATTTATGTAGACACACTGATTGTTGTTTGTAATTCAAGATAATGTTTGAAGAAAAATATAAAAATCTCTCATTTTACCGGTAGGTTTTGCGTATATTTTTATGTGTAACATACATAGTATGTTTGTAAATTTATTTATTACCTCGTATCTTTCAAATGGCTGGATGGGTTTTGCCATTTAAAGTATCGTTAGGTTTTTCTTAAAACATAAAGTGTCCAAGGTGTTTCAAAAAAGGACTTAAGTCTTTTAGTCCTTACTAAACGACGACTGAATCTTATTACTAAAAACTGGAAACTCTAGTCTTCTTTTATGCTTTAAGACGCGTAAAATGAAGTCGAGTATTTTTCTTGCGTCACTATCCCAGGCGGGGCACACCTCTACCGTATGCTCCACCATGTCCTCCAGGCGGTCCACACAATGGTGACACCCGGGCGTTTCTACCGCACGAATCCGGTGCAGGAATCTCCTGAACTGACCGTGTACGGTGAGGACCTGCATCGCCTTTCCAGCCACTCCTCAAAAAGGGGACTTACCGTCATTTTTGTGGCGTGCCCGTGTCTCATGCTACTTGGAGTCGGCGCGCAACACGGAGATAACGTTCCATTCCGACCTGTCAACCCTCACGCTATAATTCACTCGCTTTTCATATTACGTCTCACAGAATCCATCCATCTTTTCATAATCTTCCCTCTCTCTATGTGCTAAATCAGCCGTGAGACACATAGTTGTTGTTGTATTTTTTTTTTGTTTAAGTTTTCAATACTTGTTTGTATACATTGTGTGCCAAATAAACATATTTTCTTTATTTCTGTCTTTTCAAATCGCTTTTCTATCTTTTTAAGGTTCCGTACCTCAAAAGGAAAAAACGGTACCTTTATACTACTAACGGTACTTTGTTGTCCGTCTGTCTATCTGTCTGTCAAGATCCTTTATCGGGAAAGCGTGGAGGTATCGAACTGAAATTAAAACCATATACTCAAGTATGCAGTCCCTTGAAGCTGTGACTTGACCCAGAATCCTCAAATTTGGCATAAAGCAAGGTCTAATAGCACAGGTATAGGAATAAATCTGAAAACTGTAATTTTTTAGTTATGTCACCAAAAAAAAACCTTTTTTGGGATTCGGAAAAATCTTTGAGACTCGATTCGTGAATTGAACTGTTTTCATAAGTTTGTACGGAACCCTCAGTGCGCGAGTCCGACTCGCACTTGCCCGGTTTTTATTATTATTATGAGCCTGTTGTGTCCCACTGCAGAGCTGAAGCCTCCCTTCCATTCTTCCACTCTTCTGTGCCCTTAGCTACGTCTGGTCAATCCTTTGGTTAGTAGTCACGCCATTTTTCCTGGGCCATTTATTTACAGACAAGTTAAATACTATGTCGAATATATGAGACTATTATAAATTTAAATGTTTTGAATTTTTGGTGTGATTATTATAATTATAATTATTTGGATTATTGTGATTTTAACGTATTGAATTTAAAATTGAATTTTAATTTATTGTATTTTTTTATTGGATTTAATTGATTGGATTTTTATTGTATTTTTGGAATGAAAATCAATAATTTTAAGCTAATTATTTTATATGGATGATCTCTAATATAGGTTTTTACCTGAAATAAATAAATTTTATTTTTATTATTTTTATTTATTTTAAAAATTCAAAAGTTCCTTCAACTTTCTAAATTATTATTTTTATTCTTGTTAGGTTCGCGCTTGACAGCTATCTCACCTGATGGAAAGCGACAATGCGGTCGACGATGGAGCGCGCTTACCTAAAAGTAACCTATTTACGCTTGACTTAAATTCTTAATTTCTATTAATATGTCTGTCCCCATTCACGATTCAACCAAATGATAAATCGGTTCTCAAATCCGAGTATTTCGTATACCCAATGAATATCTGTCGGTACCGGGATCCGTGAACTGTCGTCTTGTATAATTTATACCTAATTTTAGAAACTGGGTTAATATGCCGCGATGAAACTGTTTGCAAATAAATGAAAGGGGAAGTTATTGACAACAGCCTTTGGAAATAAGAAACAATTTGTTTCGCTATTAATGGAACTGGAGCATTGACGTGGTTTTTTTTTTAATTGACATAAAATAGTGGTTGCTTAACTGCGATCAGTGTCTTTTCGGTGGCTCCTTCGAACTATAGGATTATTAAATCTCTGCTGTCCGTCCGTCTTTTTGTCATTGGACTGTATCTTATGAAATGAATAGGTTTTCAACTATTATTTTTTTTTTTTTAATTTATAACCCAGCCGTTATCGAGGAGAAGGCTTCAGAAAATCACTGTTTTATGAAAATAACTTAATGCATGAGAAACAATTTTTTTTATTGTGCACCCACAAACTTGTAAGTTTATCCACAGGACACCTGAAACCACTGTCGACAAAATATTTTTATGTGGTTAACCACATAAAAATATTTTGTCCGAGCAGGAATTGAACCCGTAATACGCAACGCAGCAATCACTCAACCACTACACCAACCGTATAACCTACAACATACTAGTTTCACGAATTTATCTTACGTACTAAAAAACTATCACAGTTTTTATGAGCGGCCCGGAGTTTTTGTGGCCAATTTTGTGGACGCCTGGAACAGCTAAAAATTCTCATTGAACAGCACATATTCTTACCTGCAGGTGTAAGCGGCCTAGCTCGAGGAGTAACCGGGGGCGGCTGCTGCGCGTTGTGATTGTCATCGCGAGGGGGGCTGGCCACTGCACCCTCTGAGTTGTTGTTCACTGGAGGACCTGCGCCCTCGCCAGCTCCTGCTTCGATTTGCAGCTGGAACAAAAATTACTCTATAGCAAAGACCTGCGGATTCCAAAATATAAGTCGTCCTAGCCTTTTCCTGACTAGTTTGGGGTCGGCTTCCAGTCTAACTGCCCATAATACGGCTGAACAACCCAGTTACTGGACAACACGATACTTCTCAATACTAAAGTCCAAGATACAAACGCCCCCAGATATTACTTAGTATGTAATTAACAAAATAGCTGGGATTTAGATACTAGCTGACCCAGCGAACTTCATTCCGGCTAATAGTAAGGATATCGCCATCTACTGCCATTACCAGAACAGCATAATATTATTTTATAACGACGTTTTAATTAGAGATGGCGTTGTATTCGGCTTTTTTTCCTGTTTGTTTTCCATTTCTTCTCACTGGACTACCTCGAATATTTCAAAGCCAAAATTAGCCAAATCGATCCAGCTTTTTTTGAGTTTTAGCGATACGTACGATAATAACGAACAGCTATTCATTTTTATATATGTAGAAGATATAGAAGATAGTAATATATTAACCTACTACCAATTTGACGCCTTATTGATTTTAAGTTTTTTTTTTAAAACATACGGCCTAGCCGTTTAGACGTGATGTTCGATTTAAAATCATCAAAAATCATATATCTGCTTGCAAAAGTCATATGAGAAGAACCTTAGTTGAGGTGGCAACCTGGCCTTAGACTATAAGCTGCGGGAATATTCGAAACAATTACCTTGGAGCGTCGTAAAAGGCAACTGAAGGAACACGGGTGGGTTTAGGTCAGTAAAAGTCTGATAGTATAAACGAAGAAACACCGAAACAAACTTTTAGGTCAAAGTCTCTTTTAAAGTCCATACAGCAAACATGTAATGATCAAATCTTATGAGAACCATGCAGATTCCTACCAGATAATAATAATAATGTAGTGTCTTCAAGGCTAGAGTAAATAGGCTCTTAATAAACTAATGCGCCTCACCATCAACGATTGCATCACTGTTTACCATCAGGTGGGATAGAAAGTAAGAAGAAAGAAAGAAAGAAAGAAAGAAAGAAAGAAAGAAAGAAAGAAAGAAAGAAAGAAAGAAAGAAAGAAAGAAAGAAAGATAGAAAGAAAGAAAGAAAGAAAGAAAGAAAGAAAGAAAGAAAGAAAGAAAGAAAGAAAGAAAGATAGAAAGAAAGAAAGAAAGAAAGAAAGATAAATATTTTATTTGGCACACGTACACAAATACACACAATGTAGAAACAACATGTAAACACTTAAGATAAAAAAAAAAAAAACTAACACTGTATGTCTCCCGCCTGCACAAATAGGATCGCAGTCAAGCACCGGTTTATATCAAATAAAACAAAATAGTTACTACTACCATCTAGTAGGAATCTAGATGGGTGTCTGAGGTGGTCTTTTGAGGAAAGAACCACACAGATTTGAACCCCAATATTTTGTATATAAGGCATATAAATCAACACTCTGACTGTTACGATGATAATGTTTATTACTTAACTTTTGTGCCTGGGGCAGGTAAATTGTTTAGTACCGGTAATTTGGCCCCGGCCCAAGCGAACAGGTAGATATAATCCCACAAATTTTGTTAAACAGAAAATAAGTATTGTCTGAGGGCTCTGGGATTTTGCTCTACTATATCAATATAGTAAAATATAATTAAAGAGCGAACCTTGAATATTTATGTTTTTGTGTGATTCATCACCCTCTTGATTTGTTGTATTCGTTTTTCTCTCAATATCATTCTTTATTTGTATGTATGTATCTAAGTATATATTTATTTTAGGCTGGCCTGTTGGTCTAGTGGTTAGTTGCTCTGACTGCTATGCTGGTGGTCGTCGGTTCGATTCCCACCCAGGACAAATGTTTGTGTGATGAGCATGATCATTTGTTCTGTGTCTGGGTGTAATTTATCTATATATGTATGTATTAGAAATATATAAGTATGTTTATCAGTTGTCTAGTACTCATAACACAAGCTCTGCTTAGCTTGAGACTAGACGGCGTTGTATGGTAGTTGTGGAATATTGTGGAATATTATTATTATTGTTCTTATTTCCTCTCTGTCAGTCTTCTTTGAAGCTGCACCTGCCATGTTATATCTCTGCACCACCCTAAGGTAGACTGGTAGAAATTGTCTAAGGCGTTAAGTCCGCCTTTGTACAATGTTTCATTAGTGCATAAAGTTTTAAATAATAAATAAATTATGTCTAACGATGCATTCACTCGTAGTCGAGACTCTATTCATGTTTTATTGAACATAGTAAAAACGAATCTGAATGTATTGATACAAGTTCATAAATAAAAATCGAATGACGAATAAGACCAAAGTTTTGATTGAATGTGTGTTTGCAATAGGCGTTTGTTCAGCATAGGCAGAGAGTCGTATTCATAAGACGAAACGTAACGTAGACGCAACAAATACATCGCAAAACGCAATGCGACAATTTTTTATGTTTTTTTTTTTTTATTATTGTTTTGCTCTCGTTTGACCTCAATCTCACCTGATGGTAAGCGATGATGTGGCCGACGATGGAGCAAGCTTGCCTAGAAGTAACCTATTCACTCTTGACTTAAAGACCGCTAGGTTGTAGCTATCAGGAAATACAGACTCCGGCAGGGAATTCCACTCCTTAGCTGTACGCATAATGATGTGTTCCCAAAACGCTTTGTACGTATGGGTGGGATGACCACCATGTACCGATGGCGCAACGCCTTACATCTAGTGGTCCGATGATGGAACGGACTTGCTGGAATTAAATTGTCCAATTCCAACGCGCACTCCCCGAAATGTAATCGATAGAAAACCACAATGACAATTGTTTTGTATCAGAAATAAAGGACACACAAAACACAAAAAAGAATCGATTATTCCAAGGTCACATTTGCTTTATTAAACAAAATTCAACAACACAATAAAATAAACTCGCTAACTTCCTAAACAACGAAAGAAACCTTAAAATAACGGCCTTAGCTATTTGTTTTCAGAGCTATATTTAGTAGAATGTCAAGCAAAGTCGTTACCACGGTCATGGTAAAGATTTAAAAGAAAATGGAAGTACCTGTAATAAAAAAAATACTGGACAAGTGCGAGTCGGATTCACACACGAAGGGTTCCGAACTACAATATTAAAATAGAGCAAAAAGAAATGCCGACAAACTAACACTTCTTGTATAGGAATTTATTTTTTTACAATTTTTTTATTACTCAATACTCAATACTTTATTGCATTCCATAGTACATATAGGTGGTATAAACATTGTCAAGATCAATATGGACCCTGTCGGGCACAGCAAAGTTAGGAGAGAGGACGAAGACTAAGTAACAATATAGTACAGAGACAGAGTGTACAGAGTGTAGTAGTAGTGTAGTGGGTAGTGATTATTATTATGTATAGGCTTGCGTTTGACCACTATCTCACTAGATGCTAAATGATGAAGTGGCCAACGATAAAGTATTTTATTTTATATATGTTTTTTTTTTTGTAGCGGCAATAGAAATACACATTCTGTGAAAATTTCAAAATTTCATTTAAACCTTTATCTTTTACGGTGAGATACAGTCCGCTTACAGACGGGTCCGTCCCTATGTCTGTTACAGCGACAGCAGAGGCTTAGTAATAGGATCCCGTTAGCACCCTACGGGTACGGAACCCTAAGAATATTAAATGTTATTTTTGGAAGTCAAGCTAATTCTCATGGAGATTTTATGTCATCAATCATTTTATCCTTCCCCGATTTGCTCCACAGTATAACGACCTTCAAGTGAAAGATAAAATTGAGGTTTCTTAAAATATCTGTAATAGAAATGTTTTTCTTTGCAGTTATAATCAGGGATGTTATGGAGCTCCGTAAGCATAAACGAAACTATCGGATATAATATATATCTATATACATATTATATCCGATAGTTTCTGTCTATTACTAGTCTATATACACCACTAATTTTTAATTAGTACTAATACTTAAAGAGCATAATATAAAAATTAGAAAATAAATAATACTCATAAACAGCAAAGTTATTAGCTATTGTTTATATCCCAAAATGTCACTCAATTTATGGAAATATTGTACAGACTATTGATATTATGAATGAATCACGATCAAAATGAAAAAAACAGGGAAAGAGCGAGTCGAATTCGCACGCTGAGGGTTCCGTACAAACCTACATGTGAAAACAGTTCAATTCCCGAATGGAATCTCGAAGATTTTTCCAAATCGACTTTCGATTTTTTTTTTTGTGACGTAACAAAAAATTTACTGTTTTCACATTTATTCCTACATCTGTGCTATAAGACCTTGCTTCATGCCAAATTTCAGGATTCTGGGTCAACGGCAAGTACTCTATGAATTTTGATTCCTTTAAAAGTGTCGAAATGTGTAAATTTTTTGCGACATAAACTGCCGTATAATCCGCCGCAGACTTGAATATATGGTTTTAATTGTTTTATAAGGGTTCCGTTTTTTTCCTAAAAAAACTGGGCAAGTGCGAGTTGGACTCGCGTCCTAAGGGGTCCGTACAAACTTACCTATGTAAATGGTTCAATACGGAATGGAGACTCGAAAGATTCATCCGAATCGCAAAAAAAAAAGTGATGTTACAACAAATTTACAGTTTTCAGATTTATTCCTATACTTGTGCTATAAAACCTTGCTTTATGCCTAATTTCAGGATTCTGGGTCAACGGGAAGCACCCTATGAATTTTGATTTCCTCGAGTGTCGAAATGTACGTTTTTTGCCACATACTTAAACCGAAGTATCTTTTTTTCTCGTTAACTGAAAAGTCTGATTTTTTAGTTTCAACTCGATACCTCTCTGAATGAAAGAATTAGCTAGAAAATGCAAATTAATTTCTGGACATGATCTTTCTCCAGTACTAAGCGTCACGTTAACTTGAATAAGCAGAATATACTTAAATAAAACTGAGATACTACGACCTATTTTGGCTTCAATCCAAAATGGGCTTCCTGGCAATTATCTTTGAGTAAAACAGACTAAACAATATGGCTGATAAAGTACAATATTCTGTCGTTTCTTGTGTGACATAAACAACATTATTACAGTTCTTTGCCAACTTATTACCAATAAAACTATGTATATACTCATTTACGTCGAAGCCATTTCATATAACACGCTCTATTACAAGTAAGCTTCCTCACGTTCAGCCGGATTATGATAATACGACTTTTACATAACATAAAACAAAGTCCCCCATCACATCTATCTATTTGAATCAACGCGGTAATCTCAAAAACTATTGAACGGATTTTCATGTGGGTTATATTCAGAGTGATTGTTGAGGAAAGTTTAGGTGTATAAACAATGCATTTATACACCTATCTACGTAGGTAAATTATGAAAATAAAATTATATAATATACATTTCACGCTTGTTTGGCAATGACTGCTTCTGCACATGTGGCCCCCTGATAGCTCATAATATTTTGTAAATGTATCTATTGACTGCTCCACATTTGTTGTAATATATACTTTTGTTTTTCGTTCTAACACATTGCTTTTGCAATATTTTTTTTTATTTATTTATTATTATTTATATTGTTAACGTATTATTTATTAATAATTGTAATTATTTATTTTACTTGCTTTTATTTATATAGCCTCTTTTTTATAATGTGAATGTGAGAACACTGTAGACTCCGCGAATTCTTAGGTTCCTTTTTATTAGGATTATTTTTATTGTACTTTATAGTACAATATTGACCAGTCTACACTGTCCTTACATAATAAATCCAATATATTGTAAACAAACAGAAAATATTGTAACAACAAATTCTTTTTTAAAAGAGTAACCATGGAGTTTCTTGCCGGTTCTTCTCCATAGGAAACGACCAATTTGGAACCGTGCACTAGCTTCTGACGTTTTATAAGTGCCCATTTAGGCCTATGTGAAATAAAAAACTTTGACTTTAACTTTGACTTATGTATTATTCTTACTTTGACATTTTATTCACAATCGCATTTTAATATTATTATTAACTTCAATTAGCATGAATTCTTTGTTATTTATAATTAATACAATTTAGATTATTTATCTCAAAATAAACTAAATTGTATTAATTATAAATAATTTTTGCAAGAAAATGGATTATAATAATAAAGCTTGTAATTCTCAAGGTGTAATATGGTTCATCATCATCATCATCATCATCATTTCAGCCGATAGACGTCCACTGCTGGACATAGGCCTCCCCCAAGTGTCGCCACAATGAACGGTCCTGTGCGTCTCGCATCCATCGTACTCCCGCAACCGTCACCAGGTCATCGGTCCACCTTGCAGGAGGCCTTCCAACGCTACGTCTTCCGGTACGTGGTCGCCATTCCAGAACCTTTCGGCCCCAACGGCCATCCGTTCTGCGAGCAATGTGCCCTGCCCATTGCCACTTAAGTTTGGCGATTCTTCGTGCTATGTCGGTGACCTTGGTTCTCCTGCGGATATCCTCATTCCTGATTCGATCACGCAAGGAAACTCCGAGCAGTAATATGGTTGGACTGTGCTATATTTTCAGTAACTTTATGTTACGACCTATATTAGCAAATAAATTATTATGAATGTGAAAAAAAAAACGGCAATTTCAAAAATTTTTAAAACCTATGTGTAGCTGGGATGGGTCGCTAGTATATTACAATATCTAGCCTGTACTGTTACACTACTGGGCAAAGGCATCCCTCCAATTCTTCTTTTGTTTCCAGCTCTGGGCTACTTCTTGCCAATTATCAATGAAGACATCTTCTGAGTCGTCCCGTCATCTCCTTCGAGGTCTGCCGCGACCCCGTCGTGCTATTTTAGGGCACCAATTTTATGTTTTACCGGCCGACCTCTCAATCGACAAGTGGCAGATAATTTCCAGCCAGCTGGGCGGACTGCTGAGCTTGTTTTGGCTCGATTTGTGTTATTGAGCGCAGTAGTGGACAATTTGCCTGCTGTAGTCTTTCCGTCAGGTTATAATTTAAGTGTCTTCAAGGCTAGAGTGAATTGGTTCTTAATAAACTAGTGCGCCTCACCATCAAAGATTGCGTCACTGCTTACCATCAAGTGGGATCGCAGTCAAGCACTAGTTTATATCTATTAAAAAAAATGTGTTTCGGACGCGATCCGTTAGTATACTGAAGAAGGTAAGAAGTATCTCAGAGCCAGGAACAATGGAAGGAATGGATGGAGGCCTTTGCCCAACAGTGCGACAATATAGCCTAGATATAGTAAATAACAATTAAAACTCCAAGAAGGTTGTAAATATCTGTGTCCGTAATGAAACGGGCGCTCACTTTGTATTCGACTATTTTTCTTTGCTTTAAGTTAATTACTTTCAGACTTAATTATAAATACACTTAATTAAAACTTCAATGGTTTCGCAAGTTTACTTAGCACGTTTATAATTATTCCGCCTTGTAATTTTCTGTGTATAAACAACGGCTTTCGGTGTTTCTGGAAGAAATTATGACTCTTACTGAATTTTCTGCTCCGTTTCCAGACTATTTTGTTTCATGAAAATCATTTAAATTTATACTGCGGAAAAATCTGGTATTTTCTGCTTAGCTTAGCTTAGGTATTATTTGAAATACCTAGGTAGGAGAATAAGTACATTTTCATGTTAGTGGACAAAGTTTGTCATAGCAATAGAAGCAGAATACACGCCCGAGCCGAAGGCGACGTTTTAAAGAAGCCCAGAAACTGTAATGACCGATTGCCTACGTATTTCATACGACGTTTTCCAACACACTTACTTGAAAAAAATAAGTAAAACTTTATAAATAAATAAATTAATGTAATAAGGCCTGAACGCGACTATTTCCCGCACTATCCCGAAACACACTACAAGTACATTGCAAGTCTAAAACCGAGTGTGTTGATAAATAATAAGCGTACTAAAATCGAAAAAAAAATAAATCTACAAAGCCTGGAACACAGGCGCAGGGTAGCCAGCCTATCGGTATTTTACAATTTTTAATTATTATTTTTTAAACAGGCCAAGTATGTTATAAACCTTCAATCAATTCAAAAGTTCTTATTCGGTTCAATGCAATTTTTTTGGCCATTTCAACATCCTTGGTAACAATTACCCCCCTTCCCCCCCAGCCCTGTTTCCGGCAGCATGCGACAACTCCAACACGCGATGTCTCTCTGGTTCAAATTATTACCTTTCCACTAATTTATTCTACGGATATTCAACATTGTAATTATGCAATAAATTTTATAAGGGAAAATGTAAATATCCATTTACTAGTGCGCTTTGCCATCTACGATTGCATCACTGCTTACCGGCAGGTGGGATCGCAGTCAAGCACTAGCTTATATCATTTAAAAAAAAACATAAGCAGTTATTTCATACTTTTTCCTATACTAAGGATTTTAGGTAAAAGGAAAGTAACTTATAAGATTTGATATCAAAAAAGTAAAAATCATTTCATGCCATGCCTGTTGGTCTAGTGGTTAGTGCCCCTGTCTGATATGCCGAGGTCATGGGTTCGATACCCACCCAGGACAAATGATTATGTGATGAGCATGATCATTCGTTTTGTGTCTGGGTGTAATTTATATATAATATGTATGTATTTAGAAATATATAAGCATGTTTATCAGTTGTCAGTTACTCATAGCACAAGCTCTGCTTAGTTTGGGACTAGATGGCGTTGTGTGAAAGTTGTGGAATATTATTTTTTTTTTTTTAATACTAGTGCGTTTCGCCATCTACAATTGCATCACTGCTTACCGGCAGGTAGGATCGCAGTCAAGCACTAGTTTATGTCATTTAAAAAAAATCATAAGCAGAAAATTTACGGATTTTTTTTCAGACTTTCCTATAATTAGGATTTTAAGTCAACGGAAAGTACCTTAGAATATATGATGTCAAAAAAATAAAAATATTTCCATGACAGGCCTGTTTGTTGGTCTAGTAGTCAATGGCCCTGACTGCTAAGCCGGAGGTCGTGGGTTTATTTATTTATTAAACTTCATGCAACATAAAGTATAGAGGCGGACTTAATGCCTTAGGCATTCTCTACCAGTCAACCTAGTGTGATGAAGAGACAATATGAGTTTGTCCTGGGTGGGTTCGGTTCCCACCCAGGACAAATGTTTATGTGATGAGCATGGTCATTTGTTCTGTGTCTGGGTGTAATTTATATATAATATGTATGTATTTAGAAATATGTAAGTATGTTTGTCATTTGTCAGTTAATCATAGCACAAGCTCTGCTTAGTTTGGGACTAGTGAAAGTTGTAGAATATTATTATTATTATTTACTTCAGACAAAAGTAAAAAAAAAATATTGCGAGTGTCAAAATATGCGTCTAGACTGAGCATAAATTGCCTTAGCTTTAGATTGCCTTGATTAAGAACTTTACAATTTTTCACTGCTCCGAGGGGTAACAGACGTAAGGGGGGGGGGGGGGGGGTAAGTATTTGATATTACTTTCAGCTGTCAACCTCCACGCGTTCCTGAGAACACAGACAGACAAAGAAATAAATAATTCAAAATCTTTTTATTTCACATTGGCCTACATGGGCACTTATTGACCGTTAGAAGCTAGTGCACGGTTCCAATTGGTCCTTTGGAGAAAAACCGGCAAGAAACTCCATCCAACAAAGTGATCCTAAAGTGTTTCGTTTTCGCCGAATGAGCTAAAGAACACTAAAAACAGAAAAAAACGTCCCTGACGTTACTTACTTAACACACATACACACACACCACACACCACATCATCGCTTATCATCAGGTGAGATGGTGGTCAAACGCGAGCCTATTACTAATAAAAAAAAACACATTATACCTAACGTCATGACTGTATGGACCAAAGTGTTAGACAGACGTGTACTTAAAGTACATCCACAATTCGCCAATAACAAGAGCAACTAACTACAATTACTACAGTAACCTTTCGAGTAACATCGGGCCAATGAACGGAGTACAACGTTTGTTGGTTCCGTTCACAGACATTGAACTTTACCTCTATACTATATAAAGAAGAAACTGTCTGACTGACATATCAACGCACAGCCGAAACTACAGGGAATAGGAACGAGAAATTACGAACAAAGCTCCCTTTTATGAGGCGAGAAGGGGCGAGAAGAGGTAACTTCGTTTGTAAGAAAAATCATATCCCTTAAGAGCGTCAAATCCGAGATTCTCATACATTTTCATTCAACCACTCTTACGTGATTATGACGTTATAACACATTTTGGATACACATATATCTTGTTGATATTATCTAAATTACTATCGAAACCAAATATAACGGAATTAATTGTAAAACTAATCCAGAATCAAAATAACAGATTTTCAAAGGTCTTTTGAAAATCTGTTATTTTGAACTTTGGCCCTAAAACAAGTCATAAAAATATATCTGCAATAACCTCACACATTTAATCGAAAAAGATTAAAAAATTCTGAATGACGATAATTTATTCTAAAAAGTTTTAAGAAAAAAAAATAACACGTATTTCTTAGAACAAGTCTTGTGAAATATTCGAGTGAATGACGGAATTACTGAATGCCAACAGAGCGGTGTCTCTTCTTTTTCGAGTGGCCTCTTTATCAAACATTGGACTGAATGAACCAACCAGCTTTTAAACCATGCTCAGGTTAACAATAAACGGGTCGGGAATGGGCCCTCTAAGCCAATATACTTCAAATTTGCTAAAAATAACCAAAAATAACCCAAATAAATGATAAAGGTTAATAGTTCGTTTTTGAAACGGGGATCGTTTATCTGTATAAGAAAATTTAGGGGGTGTTAAAAATTGTATAACAGAATATTATTTATCGTAATGCATTAACTGTACTGAAGTTTGAACTGTATTAAAGTTTGCGCGCATAGACTACACGAAGGAACAGGAGTGGGTTTTAGTCAATAAAAGTCTGACACTATCTTTTGCTCCGCCTAAGAGCGAGATTTGTCATAAGATGATTTTCCCAACTAAAAAAAAAAGGAAAAAAAAAACTTTTATGCGTCATTTTTTACGTAATAAAAACAGTAGCTAAATCTACTTTTTGCAAACAAATTTTCTTTATCATGCAAACTAATTTACAATATGCATGCGATGTGAAGCGGAACCATTTACAATACTTGTGTAAAAATCACGATACTTTGTAAAGTCGCTGGAGGGACGCTTTTTCAGCATTGCGTGCTAACCTTCTGATGTTTTGTAATCAAGTTTGTTTCTTTACGTTTTTCTCCCATAGGTACATATTATACAAAGTCCCCTACTACATCTGTCTGTCTGTTCGCGATAAACTCGAAAACGAATTTTGTTGCGGTTTCCACCAATAGACTGAATGATTCTTGTAGAAGGTTTAGATGTATGCTACATACATTTTATAGTAGAGAAAGGTCAAGAATTCGCTAACTATTAAAACTACAGAATTAAAGGAAAATAGATTAAGAAAAAAATTTAGAAAGATTCTTTTTTCTTTCTAAATTTCAAACCTGTAACTATAATTTAATTTAATTTTTAATTTATTTACTAATTATTATTTATAATATGTTTTTTTTTAGAAATATATAAATATGTTTATCAGTTGTCTAGTACTCATAGCACAAGCTCTGCTTAGCTTGGGACTAGACGGCGTTATGTGATAGTTGTGGAATTATATATTATTATATATTATAATCATCTCACCGGCCAGTAACGATCCTTTCCTAATCGGTTCACACGTCCCCGGCACGATAAGCCGTATGTCCGCTAGATAGAGATATTATTTCTGTATAATTTATTGCCTTTATGTGAGAAAAGGGTCGGTAATGCCATTAGGGATGACAAGGATATTAATTGTTCCTGCCCTGAGATCTATGGTCACATACGCTTTGTTTGAAAAGAGATGAAGGAAGTTTTAATTCGTGTTGAAGCAACAGTTTTTAATGTAAAACTTATACATATAAAAATGAATAACTGTTCATTAGTCTCGTTAAAACTCAAAAACGGCTGGACCGATTGGGCTAATTTTGGTCTTGAAATATTCGAGATAGTCCAGGGTAGGTTTAAACGATGAAAAAAAATCACGAAAAAAGAATTCGAATACAACGCTATCTCTAATTTAAATGTCATTATAAAATGAATTATGCTGTTCTGATAATGCCAGTGATGGCGTTATCCTTACTATCAGGCGGTACGAAGTTCGCCGGGTCAGCTAGTGTGAGAATAAAAATATTTTATTTTGATTAAAAATGGTAAAGAGGTTTTATTTTAGAATTGTGATCTTAGACACGCCACAAGCGTGGCGGTAAGAGCCAAGTCTTTGAGTGTCATCATTGTGCGCATCATCCGGAGGTTCTATTCTATTCTAAATGGTGGAGTTCAGCCCCGCTTGGACGGATCACCGCCACGGCAGAAGTCATTTGATGCTTTCATACGTGAAAAAAAGAAATATAATCTTGCATGTTTCGATTATTATTATAGATATGAACCTAAATGCCATACCGAAATGGCAGCGGCCGTCGGCGATGCGGCGAGTACTTTTAGAGTGAAATAATTTTAAATTTTATCGATATCCTTAAAAGATTAGTATCGTTTGAAAAGTCCATTTAAGGGACATGCGGCTGTCGCTTAAAAAGTGCATAAGCAACATGTGGCTGCCCGAGGCACCGCGAGTTGTCGAGCGGCTGCCAGCGGCCGACCGCGGCCAGCTAAACCACCCACGCCGGTCACTGCCATTCCGGTGTGAATTGGCCCTAAAAGTATAACTAATATTTTTATTATTATATGACAAATCAATTAAGTAAAATTAATAAAAGAACCCACGTACGCAAAACTGTATTATTTTTTACAATATTAAAGCTATTGATTGAACGAGCTAACAAAGGGTGCAACCTGGTGTAGAAAACGACCCAGTTCCTGCAATATTTTTCTTTGAATGCCTGACCATGTGGCTACACCATTGAAGCATTTTTATTGATTTTTGGTACAGAGATAGATTGAAACTTAGAGAAGAACATAGGATACTTTTTATCCTAGGAGTCGGTATGTTACTTTGTAAGTAGCTAGTAAAGAATAAGGTGTATCTTTCACCGGGACACCATGGCGGCGCGACCAGTTACGCCACCATGGTGCCCCGGTGAATTATAGCCCTTTCATAAGATATATTTTAATCTTACAAACTCTTTGGGAGGCCGTCACTGGCGGCCGGACTGGCATCCGAGCTGGTCGCGTCACCAAATTGGTTGCGCAACCAAACGGACACCAGGTGAGTACTCTTTACAGAGCTGTATACATTTTGTTGGTAGCGACAACTGGTCGCGCCGCCACGGTATCCCGATGAAATATAGCCCTAAGTCTTATCTAGCTACGAAAAATTTCAAACAGATAAAAAATATTACTGTAGCAGCAAGAATCGCTTCCATGCATAAATGCTGCTCGCAACTTTACAAGCAAAACCTCATAGTTCCCCAACTCCTGAACTTCAATCGACTGCAACTAACCCAAAAACAAGTAAAGCGATTAATTACAATGAATGATCATGAAAGTTCGGTCTTGCTGCAGTACCCAAGGTAAGGCGAACTTCTCACTGAAGGCAAAACAGAACGCCAACTGTGCATTGCTTTGAGAAACTATCACATCAATTCTTGAGGTGGTATACGAGTATGTCTGGCTGCGATGTCGGCAACTTTATGATCAAGCACGTATCTTGCGAATGAGTGAATTTGAGTACTAGTTTTTTAAATGCGAGTACTATGGAGATAAATGTAAAATAATTTTTCGTCAATTTAAACTAGTCAGAGGTCAAATCCATACAGTAAACATGTAGAGGTCAAATCACAAAAGAACCATGCAGATTGTTTAAGATGGTCTTTTGAGGAAAGTACTACACAGATTTGAGTGAACCTGTCTAGTCAGTGCAGTATTTGTACTACTAAGTAGCTTAACGAAGCATATCCAAGAAAGGACCATTGAGTAGGCCATACATAGTAATTAAACTGCCAGACATAAGCTAAAATTAGTGATAAGCAATCCATCCAAATATTTTGATATTAGTAAAGAAATTTATGTTATTAATTAGCTACGTGTTTGGCATAAACGAGCATGGCAGCTGAACTCAGTTGCCATGCTGTGCCCCACTGGTCATGCTCACTCAAATGTATCACTGATAATGGCGCGTGTATTTAATTTTAATGCAGTTTTCACTAATTGAAAAAGCAATAAACAATGAAGGTTTATGTATATAATTAGCACCTGAGCAAAGCCGAAGCGAGTCACTTGTAACTGAGTAAAGTTGTTCCCACATTAAACAATAATATAATAATATATTCCACAATTATCACACAACGCCATCTAGTCTCAAGCTAAGCAGAGCTTATCTTATGAGTACTAGACAACTGATAAACATACTTATATACACCCAGACACATAACAAATGATCATGCTAATCACACAAACATTTGTCCTGGGTGGGAATCGAACCCACGACCACCACGGCCAGTCTATAAAACATTAAGTAACCGATACAGATGTTAAAAAAAAATTGGAAAAGAACATTTAGGTAGGTAACATCGGGACATTAAGACATACAGAACATACCATGGTCGGTTTGCGGAGGACGAGAAATGGGTAGCTTGGTCGTCCGCCCATCCGTTTAGGACCGATCCCGAGTAGTGTTTCACGTGCACCACAAAAAGATGTCAGCGAAACCGAAGGGGCTAGATGGGCCGATGCCCGCTAAAGCCACGGGGAATCTGAATAGTAGTCCTGTAGTCCTAGAACGTCTGAAACGTGGTCGCTTACAATGGGCCTCATCAGAAGGCTTAAAGTCACACAAAGGGCAACGGAAAGGGCTATGGTCGGAGTTTCCTTGCGTGATCGCGTCAGAAATGAGGATATCCGCAGGAATATAGCCCGAAGAATTATCAAACGTGGTAGTGGGGGGTAGATGGTCGATGGGGACGAAAGGTTCTAGAATGGCGACCACGTACTGGAAGACGCAGCGTTGGAAGGCCTCCCACAAGGTGAACCAATTAGCTGGTGAGGGTCGCGGGAATCCGATGGATGCGAGACGCACAGGACCGGTCATTGTGGCGACATTTGGGGGAGCCCTAGGTCCAACGGTGGACATCTTTCGGCTGATATGACAATGATGAGTCCTAGAACGCAAAGGGCAACTGAAGAACACAATTGTGGTTTTAGTCGGTAAAAATCTGACCCTCTCGTTCCACGCTGAGAAGTCATTTGATGATTTCTCACCTCTAAAAAAGAACATACTAGAAACAATATATATCGCCACACTTCCACTATCTCGATCAATATCAATCTATCAGTTATGTCAATCCGCAACCGGCTACCAATCTCACAAAACTACGGCAGCTGCCTATTCGGGTTTCAGTGCCCATCGACCAGTGAATACAGCTGAACAATCAGAATGTCAATAATTCAGGCAACATGGATCTGTCAGTTATGTGCGTCGAATTGTAGATGCACTTTTTGCTATTCGACATGTAAGTTACATAATTAGATAAATGTACATTTTGAACCGTCTCAAAATAGGAGATACATATAGAGCATATTCAACCTAAATGTAATTACATAATAATATAAAAACTTTTTACAAAAAAATAAAATACAACCGACTTCAATGCAAAAACAATTTTGAAAAATGAAATATAACTTTAATTTCGGAAGTCGGTTTTTCTATAATAGTTTTGTCTCTTCGTTATTTAAGTTGGTTATATTTTATTTTGTAAAAAGTTTTTTATTTTACACTTTTCAGTAATGGTACCACCACTAAAAGGTACCCCTCAGGCAAACTTAAATACTTTATAGCCAGAGTGCATCTCATGACAATTCTAATAATCCCAAACACGGTCAGATTACATTAATTGTTCTTTCTTTTCCGTGCATTAATACAGAGTTCCGGTGCCTAACTTCAGGCTTCATCACCAGATCAGTTCGATATATTCCCCCTCTTCTTTCAGTCAGTCATCGACTACACTTATAAACAAAAGCAATTTTCGAAATCAAAATATTTCAAAATTGGTCCACAATTGACTGAGAAATCTGTGAAATACACAAAATAAAAATAGATTCAGCCGAACATAGAACCTCCTTTTTGAAGTCGGTTAAAAAGTACCTATGCTCGCGATTTTCTAATGAACTACTGATACAATGTGGACGGCATTATGGCTATACCATTCATATTTGTTTGAAAAAAGTGAATTGTAAAAAAACTATGTCACTAATTTAAAAGCTACAGACTTAAATGTCCGTGGAGTTTCTTTCGCGTTCTTCACCATATAAATCAAAAAAAGAAAAAAGATCCATTCGAATGTCCAAATTAACTTTATCTTTCTGACTGACCGATTTCTTGGCAATTTAAAAACATAACAAAACAAAATTGTATACTGATAAATAGATTACCGAGTGGCATAGGTTACTTACTATCTCAAAAATGTACAAGGTTTTTATGGAACCATAGCGAGATGTAGCCTCGGCAGTAAGTGATGTACACTTTCCACGAATGAAAACGGTCTTAATGAATTTTTTTTTTTTTTTAGGTGGGAAAATCATCTAATGACACGTCCCGCCCTTGGGCGAAGCGGGAGATAGTGTCAGACTTTTACTGACTAAAAACCCACTCCTGTTCCTTCTTTGCCTCCATCCCGGGGCCCCGGGCTTCGCTTTCACACTACCCGTAGACGGTCTTAATGACTGTGATTATAATGCCTAACAGTTCTGCATAGCTGTCTAAAATTTTTCGAGTACTGAGAACTCAGCTTTAGGCTGTGCTTCGTCCAACTGTCACTTCAACATGCAATACAGATCCTGACGTGGAGTTTATTTCGACGTCAGCTAACGTCAGGCTAACGGCTGATTTCGGCGAACTCTTTCACTGGTTTATACGAATTTTAGTGCACTTTGGAGTTTCTTTTAAAGCGAGGATTTTGGAAAGCTGTCACGAACGCCTCGCTTTAAACAGGCGTATTTCCTTGAACTTCCATGCCTTTTGATGTTTTATGCAAATACTTCATAAAAAATGTCGGATCTACATTGTAGAATTATTTTTTCTTTTGGCTTTGCAACTTTTTGATAAAGAATGTTTTTGCAGTATTTGTAAATGCTAGCAATTGTAATGTCAGCCTTCTCGTCAAAGTTTGCTGAGGTTAATCATACTAATCATTCAGCTCCCTTCAAAATGGTTGAGCTGAGTGGGGCTGATGCACGCATCATGCTTGTGAACGGGTGCCGTCAGTTGAGACTGGTCATCTCTTAGCTGCCAGTGGCTTAATTCAATTTCTATTTAATAGTTAGTTTTAGTTTTTTTTTGTAATTATTATTACTTATCTACATTGTGCTCACATATTAGAAGCGACAAGAAATATGTAACCAAGATTTATGTAATTCATAATATCATTTAAAAGTGTCCATGAAGTTTCTTGCACGTTCTTCTCCATAGAATACGCTTTGGAACGTGCAATTTAGCTTCACTTTTTTATTTTTTTGACTGACCGACATTTCGACAATTCAAAAGTGCCTGTAATTGGTTGATTTGAAACAAACGTTTCTGATTTCTGATATTTGATTTCTGATTAATATTATAAATGTGACATTTTGGGAGCGTGTGTGTATGTATGTATGTTTGTTACTTCTTCACGCTCGAACGGCTGAACGGATTTGGATGAAAATTCTCTTCGTTAAATCAACTGGAATAGCACATAGGGTATTTTTTATCACGGGAGTATATTCCCTTAGACAATTTTCTACTTTCACGCGAGCGAAACCGCAGGCCGCAGCTACAGTACTACCATTAAATTTTCAGCTAGATTATACCGAGATCAGGCCTACTTCAATAATATCACATATTAACTAGTTGTGAAACTATACCCAATTCGTCTGGGCTTGAGGCAAAATGTAAACAAAGAAAACAATATAGGTACCTTCGACTAAGCTTCTTCAACGTGTTTGAATACATTAGTAACAGTTTCCTTTTCTGTTGAATGCATTGGCGTTTTCTTTCACGCTTTTTCTTCGGCGAATAACAAGAATTCAACGACATATTTCGTATCAACAAGTTGATCGATAGAGAAAAAGATGGCGGATTATAACCCGCCCGATGACCAAACGTCACATTTTTATGTAAATTTTTTGCAGTATCTGTGGTCTATAATTTAGTAGCATTATAAATGGTTTGTTTATCTTTTATCTCACGGCTCCCTGAATAGGGTATAGAACTAAACTTTGAGGGAAGAGAAAATCATCGATTCGAGATGATCTAGTTATATAGATCCTCTTGGAATAAATTTACGAATAGATAAAACAGCCACGGTAAGTACTCAAAAAAGCAGGGCAAGTGCGAGTCGGACTCTCGCACTGAGGGTTCCTTTATCATCAGCCGAACGACTTCCACTGTTGAACATAAGCCTCCCCCAAGCGACTCCATAACGACCGATCCTGTGCGTCTCGCATCCATCGCATTACCACCACTCTCACCTGTAGTATGTGTATAAAAACCGTATGCATATACCTAAAGGAAATTTAATTAGATCATGTCGCAACTACGTATTATGCATTGTTAGCAACTAAGCAATATTTGGTGTAAAACATTATTTTTATTCACTCAATAAATGGGCTTCAACTCGTAAACTATGTTCCTATTTACCTCTCAAGAAGCAACATATTAAAACCAGGTCGAAGGCCCACCTTGTGGAAGGTCTTCCAAAGCTGCGT
This sequence comes from Mythimna vitellina, assembly GCA_949316375.1. Taxonomy (NCBI): domain Eukaryota; kingdom Metazoa; phylum Arthropoda; class Insecta; order Lepidoptera; family Noctuidae; genus Mythimna; species Mythimna vitellina. The sequence goes on along the minus strand of OX438691.1, from coordinate 2,680,156 downwards.
TTTCCGGTGCGCGGTCGCCACTCTAGAACCTAGAGTCCCGTAGAAACTACAATAAATCCTGAATGGAGTCTCGAAGATTTTTCATAATGCAATTTTTTTTTTTTGTGGCGTAGGTAACGACTAATTTACTGTTTTCATATTTATTCCTATACCTGTGCTATAAAACCTTGCTTCTTGCCAAATTTCAGGATTCTGCATCAACGGGAAGTACCCTATGAATTTTGAATTCTTTGAAAGTATTGAAATATACGTTTCTTGCGACATAAACGGCCGTATCTTTTTATTCATTAACTTAAAAGTTTTTTTTTACAGGTTCAAGGGACTGCCGACTTGAATATATGGTTTTAAGTTCAACTCAATACATTTACGCCTTCCCGAAATAAAGGGTCTTGACCAAAAATCCCGCCAAATTACCCCTTTTTATAGAATTTATGCCCTTCTATTTTCCAAACGAGCACACAATTTTTGTAACACGTATTCCTTTGTACAATTATGCATTGCTTAATAATATCAAAACAGAAGAACAATGTACTTAACTCTTAGCTTTGAGCTGGCATAAACACTACGGAATAAAAACGTCGGCAAAATAACATAACATCCATTTATAGACAGCGTACAGATGGTAAGTCTTGGATACTCAGGGAGCCTCCATCTTAAATATAATCCTTGAGCTGACCGTAACTACGCCCAAGGGCAGGAAAAGGGTAGCCATTACATACTCGGGAACCACGCATTCCAACTCCATAAGGAAAATAACGAAGTCCATAATATAGAGCCTTTATTGCGCCTAAAGAAAAATAAATCATAAACAAAGTATAACGTATAAACTAAGTAAATCCTTGTATGTGATAGAATGGGAATGTATGTGCAAGAGACGAAATAGTACATTTTGATACAAGTGGTAATTTTTTGTCATCACGAAAGCCGAGGCAAAATTCGCCCGAGCCGTAGATGAGGGTGTCATGGAGTTGAGGGCTGCAGTGACTATTTTCCACATGTATCAAACGACGTTTTTCAATACACTTAAATAAATAAATAAACGGGGTGGTTGACTCGCGACTCGTGGGGGTAGCTGAAAGCCCAGCCTGATACAATAATTGTAGCGGAGCCGAACTTGCGCACTTTTCCGCACTGGTGCGAAAAACAGTAAATTGTGTGACTAAAAGCGGTAGGAATAATAGCAGAATTTAAAAATTGCCGTTGAAGAATAATAAAGAAATCAGCGTTCTGTTTCTGTAATACGGCTGAAATACTAATTTAATTTTAATCTGATTAAGTCCAATTATTTCCAATTCCACTACGAACCAGAACCTAACAGTCTGTCACAGTAACACTAGTTTGATTTAACTAATTATTTTCGAGCATATATTTCAAAGCATTTTTTTTTTTGCTTATGAGTTAGTTTTCATTGACTAGGCGTTACTAGACAAGGCTCGGGCATAAATTTGAAGACATGTGACCCACACAGTGTACCTACGCGTGGTGCTAACTTCCACTCACAAGGACAAGGCGAAATGATAAATGATTATTATTTTGCTAACAAAACCTATGAATAAAACTTTCACACGTAATTTTTTTCGTCAATTTAAACTAGTGAGGCCGTAGCTTCCTAGCTGACTATCCTGAGAAGAAACAAAAAAAAAACAACTAGAGGTTAAAGTGTTCTTTACAGTCCATGTAATAGTCAAAATGGTGGCTTGGGTCCCACTGCTAGGTGCATAAGCATAAAATCACTAATATGGAAGATATTAGGTACTGACACACAACTTTAAAAAAAAAATACAGGAAGTGACAGATTCTATGTTTATGCTAAGCCTCAGTAAGTGACGAACGACTTGTCCTTTGTTTCAATCACAGAAACGTACAGGAACCTGACCCTTTCAACTGTTGTGCCGCTACACTGCCAACATCGTACCAAAATTTTAAAATGTCACACATATGCGCCTGCAATTCGACCACACCATTAAAAAACCGTCTGGCTGTTCCAGTACATTATTTATAGTTAACGTGCAAGGTTTTATCGCTTACCGCAGCGTTCATAGCACCATCAAAACGCCCTAATTGGTTCTGGAACGCGGAAATAAAACGAGAATCGGCATACCTTCGGCAACTGTCGTAAAACATCGTTTATGATCGGGCCAGTATGTGTCGTTTTTTATTGTGAAAGAATACACTTCGAGTCTACATACGTGGAATTTTGTTTACAGAGAAAGAGGGTTGTAAAACATTAGGACGAACATTGGGCTTAAGTCTTAGAATAGTAACGTTTGTAAATCAGTAGAAAATATTTAACCATCACCAAATCCCGGTTCACCTCATCCTGCTGCGTTGTTTGCAATTACAACGCACACTTCAATCAGCAGAAATCAGAAACGTTCATTTCAAATAGACCAATTACAGGCACTTTAGAATTGTCAAAATGCCGGATAGTAAAAAAAAAAGTGAAGCTAAATTGCACGTTCCAAAGCGTAGATCTCTATGGAGAAGAACGTGCAAGAAACTCCATGGACACTGTTTAAAATCATATTATGAGTTACATAAATCTTGTTTACATATTTCTTGTCGCTTCTGATATGTAGATAAGCAATAATCAGCCTTATAATTTTCCGATTGACTCAGGCTTCCTTTCTCGGAGAAGGAATGGGCCGTAATTCACTACGCGGACTCAGTATGGGCTGGTGGATATCACATGTCTTCGAATTTTTGATTCATAAACATGTCGGTTTCGTCGCGATCACCGCTTTTACGCTTCACCGTTTTTGAGAGCGGTAATTATACAAAGTAAAGCGCCTGTCAGGGTTTTGAACCCACAATATACAATTCGTAGGTCGTGTCCGTTCCCTGACAGATCTTTTAAGAGATAACGGCGCCAAAAGAGGTAATGGTGATCACCGGGGTGGTTTTAGTGAGGTAAAAATCCCACGCTCCCCGGACTTATCCCCAAAGTCCGGGCGCCTTTCGAAGGTTTCCCCTCGAAAACAAAAAGAAAAGATCGTGGCCGTTCCCGCTGGGCCACTACTGTTCTGCACAAGATGTTTTGGTGTGCTCGTTTTTCTGCAGTAGTGCCTTTATTTTTGAGTTGAGCTAGGCTATCAACATGTCTCTCTCTAGGGTGAAGTGAGAAGGCGCGTCAGACTTACTGACTAAAATCACACCTGTGTCCTTCAATTGCCCTTTGCGTTCAGTTTCCTCTCTAGAAATTCCCCGTGGCCCTAGCGGGCAGCGGCCCTTCTGGATCGCCCTGCGAGTCGCGACACCTGGGGCGTCTCCTGTGGCGGTAGTTGGGGCATGAGGGAGGATGTCCGTTCTCTCACGGCTGCAGCCATCTCTACCGCTAGCATTACTATTATGCAGTAGGAGGCAGTTGTAACGCATTCTGTCTCACTCCGGACTGACCCAGACCCTGACCCAGGGCCCGGTGCGAAAGGTCGCCGCCACCAATCGCCTCTTGCAGTAGTAAATGCTCCGAATAGGTAGAAGTTAACTGTGCCATCACCTCAAAATGTAGGTTAAGTACATTATAAAGACCTTACGTGGTTTGATTGCGGCATTTTGCTGCACTAAAACAACCAATATTGTATTTATCATTCATAAAGCTTTACGATACACGATATAAAATGCTTTATTTCACAGGAACGTTACTATTTACAATCTGTTCTTAGTTGATGTAGCTGTGTACGTTTATGTAGGAGAATAGCTTCATCCTGCGACTTATTCCATAAGAACCGCGTATTTTATTAAAAGAATAAAAGAATGTAAACACTAGTGGCCCGCTCAGGTTTGGAAATAAATGATAAATGATATTTATTTTGCAAATGGGTTTTTTAAAAACACTTTTGCACGTCAATTTTTTTGTCAATTTTAACTAGATGAAGCCGGTGTTTCGTAGCTAACTACCCTGAGAAGAAACACCGAAACAAACTCAGGGGCCAAAGTTTCTTTTAAAGTGAATACAGCAAACATGTAATGGTCAGATCATATAAGAACCATGCAAGTTGGAGTCTGAGGTGGTCTTTTGAAAAAAGAACCACACAGTTCTGAGTGGACCTGTATAGTCAGTGCAAGCATATGTCAGTATTCGTGTAGCTTAACTCAGAACTACTAAGGGGCTCAACGACTTGACTAACAATACCAAAGTAAGGATATTTGGGTAGGCCGCAAAAAGTACTCAAAACTGCCAGACATTGTGTTATAATTAAAGAAAAAAAAGAGTGATCCACATATAATAATATAAATTATCATAAATAATAATATAAATCTTTGCAATTCTCGGCTTACATCTACTATAATACACATGTTTTATACCTTCACCATCTAAATCTTCCTCTTGAATCACTCTGTCTATTGGTGAAAATTGTATGAAAATCCGTTGAGTAGTTTTTGAGGTTATCGCGATCAAACAGACAGACAGACGAAACGAGGAAAATTTGTTTCGGGTCGACTTTCAGTAAAATCAAAAAATAAGTATAAAAAAAGAAATACATAAGTACAGCCGAAGATAGAACCTTCTCCTTTTTAAAGTCGGTTAATTAGCAGTGGCCTATGAAATTCCGCGATAATATAGTGAAAGAAAAAAAAGAAAAAGAATTCATTTGCTACAGCACAAGGCACAAACACAATATAGGGTAAACACAAAAATAAAAAAAGAAGCAAAAATGTAGTTGTGTGCCTCACGGCTGCACCAAAATAGGTCCAGTTCAGCCTAAATGTCAGACAACTAGTGCCTGACGCTGCATCTTCCTATCAGTGTTAGAATTTTCACTATTGGATTAACATTTCAAAAGGTCAAGCGAATCATTTTACTTCTTAATAACATTGGTTTAGATGAGAAATTCTAGGAAACTATATCATTAACTGCAATAAATAACGTTACTGGATCCAGACTGATATATCACAGTTAATTACAGTCTAGGAAAATAAAACTATTTGATTTGTGCGGGCGGACGACGCAGCGGGCAGCTAATTAAACTAGTTTCAAATCGAACTAGACCATCTGCTAGCCGTAAATATTAACTTTCTTGAAGTAAAACTACCATTCAGGGTAACTTTTTCAAGCTTGAGACTGATAAAAAAAGATCTTCAAGCAGTAGAGCAATTTTAAGTAGATTACAGAACCTAAGGGTCGCCGCACCCAAGCCACCGGCCATAACCACAAAACGTCGCGATATTTCTTGTAGGTTTCATACATTTTATATGGATTCGCCGCACACGGTTGACGCCGGTGGCCGCCATATGCTACAAATTGCCGCTGCTCGCTTCTTGTGGCCCGCACTGGCCACTAAACGCCGATACAAAACGCCATCACACGCCACTCGCGCATTTAAACCTCCTTCGTCAGAGTCCAGATACTTCGCGTATCGCAGCATATGCTGAGTTAGGCACCTTTTGGGCCTTGCACAGATCATACAGTTACTTAGTACTTTATTTTAATTCCAATGTATTCTACTGTATTTTTAATTTTACTGTATGTGTGAGGTACGAATAAACGATTTTTCTTTCTCTCTTTCTTTCTTTGTTTCTTTCAATGGGTTAAAAAAAGTAGCAGCCACCGGTCACAACTGGCTGTCGCGCATTTCAGCTTCCTTTGTGGCCACTTCTAGCTTCTTGTGGCGGCGTTTGTGGCTGTGGCATGTGGCCAATGAGCGGCGACACAAAAGCACGGCCACTCTCAGCCTGTATAAAAATGAAAGAGATGCGCAAAGACACAATGCTTGCAAATATGAAGTATATTATCGATATGCAAACAATCTACAGATTTGATTATAAAATTAAAACACTATAACGGTAATTAAAACGTTACTTGTAAAATAATCTAAAAAATGATTGCATAACTATTAGTCCAGTTTTTTAATAGATAAAAGTAATTTTTAGAGGTATCTTCGTGTAGTTTTTTTCCTATCATGCTAAATTAGCTATAAGTTGTGTAAGTGTAAGCAAAATAGATAGGCACAGAAGTCAATCTCATGTATATACTTCACTTTTCATACCTACACTCGGCGATCGCGCTAGGGTCAGCGCGTGGCGCCGAATTGTCCGAGTGAGATCGGGCGCGGTGATTAATATGCCTACCTAATCTGAATTGTAAAAATATTACATGGCCACAAAATCATCTTCTCTTTCTCGGCGCGGGGCCTGTTCCGTGTTACGTTAAAACAAACCATCAAAATAGAAGCAAATATCTAACTATTTACCTCTCTGAAATAACTGGTAGCCTAAAAAACGATAGTAGTCAATTCACTGTGTTTAATGTTGAATTTAAACAAACGTCCTCTAAACAGTTAGAATAAGGTTTTTTTTGGTCCATTTTTCCACAAAAAAGTTCACAGACGCGTGTCTCAAACGGATAGCACTCGAGCTCGCATTGAGCTGAATGGAGCCGAGATATCGTGTCTGTAAGCGGTGTCTATGTGTGCGTTGCTCGACCGCGCTTTGCATGTAGATTGACTTCTGTACTATCTATTTTGCGACTCTGACTATTTAACATTCATACTGAAGAATAACATATATATATTTCTCTGAATCTGTTTACTGCAATGAATCATATTCTTTTGCGCATTATAAAATTCGCGATTAGCTTCTGTTGTCCCATTTTTTCTTTTAAAGTTGCGAAATCATCTAATGACTTCTTTCACTCTAGAGTGGAGCGAGAGGGCGTGTCAATCTTTTACTTATAAAACCACACCTATGTTCCTTCAGTTGCCTTTTACGGACCACATTTTATTTTTGGAGTTTTGTCTGCGCACACAATCCGTGATGGATAATTTTACTACCCCTCAAATGTTACAAAAAATAACGTTGTTTTACTTTTGACTACCCCACATGTTTCTTTTACAACATAAAGACACTTCTATAGAAGTTTTTTATTACATAGCGAAGGCCAATCGTGTATGAATTATTTTGAATAAAAACCTGCTGTTACATACCTACATTTTATAAGGATACATCATGTATAGTGATGAATCAAACGTGAAGGACGCAATAAAAAAAGCTGAGAGTACATTTTTTCTTCACATGTAAAGCAGCGAGCCAATCACTGTACTAGGATTGCACTCCCCGCCCCCGCATGTCTTTTCATACCATTAAAGAGACTCAATATTTCACTTCTGCGTGCTTCTGCGTAAGTAATAATATAATATAATAATAATAATATTCCACAACTATCACACAACGCCGTCTAGTCTCAAGCTAAGCAGAGCTTGTGTTATGAGTACTAGAACAACTGATAAACATACATATATATTTCTAAATACATACATATTATAGATAAATTACACCCAGACACAGAACAAATGATCATGCTCATCACACAAACATTGGTCCTGGGTGGGAATCGAACCCACGACCTCCGGCATAGCAGTCAGGGCCACTAACCACTAGACCAACAGACCAGTAGAACTATAGAAGTCAGCGCTCAAGATCCGTGCCGGTATCTGTACCACTAATGCAAAATAAATAAACAATAAGGAAACACCCCCTACCGCACTTAACTGCTGTCATATATATATATCTTTTTAATCTTCCTATATAATACGCATCGTCGTTAATACCGCGTACATCGAAAGACTGGAACAATTTGCCTGCTGCGATCTTCCCGTACGATTTTATAATTTAGTTGTCTTCAAGGCTAGAGTGAATAGACTCTTAATAAACTAATGCGTTTCACCATCAACGATTGCATGACTGCGTACATTCTGGGGGATCGCAGTCAAGCACGAGTTTATGTCATATATACTTATAATAAATCTGTAGAAGTGAAAATTCTGTACATTGAAAATATCAAAAAAATAAATAGCAGGGGTTGTTACTAGACCGACACCGAACCCAAAAATGTGATAAAAAAAATTTTGTCTGTCTGTCTATCTGTTTGTTCAGGCATCACGCAAAAACTACCGGTTCGATTACGATGAAACTTGGTATAATTATTCTTTAATATCTTGGGCACGAGACTGGGTATTTTTTATCCCGGAAAAGTATATACAATAAAAACCAAACTTAACTTTACGGTTCGATCCCTAGACCCGATTACTGTACCAACCGCAAATAATAAGTTTGTCGTAGGTTACGTCAGCCGCAGTGGAGTTCACTAAGGGGCGCTGCACACGGCTAAGATACTATAATATTTTATCTTAAGATACAATATCGCTCGAGATAATAAATAATATTTCATACTTTCGTATCTAAAAAAACCTAATAAAACCATTTTCGACTCCTACGCGGACGAAGTCGCGGGCAAAAGCTAGTTTAAAAAAAAAATATATATATATATGTATATATAACGATCTCAAGAGTTTTGCTCAATACCAAGACGACGATAGGTACATAAACTAGACATAACAAACCAATCTCTATTACTATGTTTATATGTTAATATAAGCAACGAAGAGTACATAAGTGAATTGCCGGATTTCCGGCCCAATGCCGTAGGGAGAAAGATATAAGTAATACAAACGTAAATAGTTGTGACAGTCGCGAAGTAGTTTTACCAGATTCTGGATTATATTCGGGACCCAGTTGGAGGAAATTGTTATTGTTTAGGCGCGACAAAAGTTAATAAAAAGAACAGTCTTGTCGTGGTTCCGTCAATATTTCGTATATTCTTGTGAGTCCTAAATCAAGATGTTGTAGTAGGGCAGCCATCCGTCCGGGTTTCCCCGGATTTGTCCTAGTTTGAAGGGTGTCCGGGGGGCGTCCGGGCGGGGTTTTCAAAAGTGTCCGAGTGAAACCCGGACTACCGGAAGGTTAGTGTTTTACAATTGTATACTTAGTGTTTAATTTTATCACTAAAAATGTCTATTGATTGTTGCGGTTACATAATTATGTACCTAATTCGATTTTAATAACAACTTTTATAAAAAATTAAAACGATGTTTTTATTTTTATTGCAAAAAAAATATTTTTCGACGTGTCCGGGGAAAACCCATATTTCGCCCAAATATCCGGGATTTTTGCCGTGTTTGTCCGGCTTCGGCAAATAAGGCGATGGCAGCCCTATGTTGTAGTAACAATGATGACGATATTTATTTTTTATTTTATTTTCCAGAAGGCTCACAGACCAGTAATAATAAGAATCATTTTATTTCAGGTAAACAGTACCCATATCAGTACAGTACAGTCCTTACAGACTAAATTATTTTATTAGTAAATATGATTTACGAAGTTACGAAGGTTTTTGAATCGATTTTTTTTTTTGTGGCTTAACTACAAATTTACTATTTTTACATTTTTTAAAAATCCTGTAATTTGGCATGATGCAAAGTAACCTTGCATCATGCCAAATTAAAGGATTTTAGGTCAACGGGAAGTACCCTAAGAATTTTGATTCCCTTGAGAGTGTCGAAATATACGTGTTTTTAGTTTATGTCGTAAAAAACGTTTATTTCGTTTTCGAAACGGCCATATCTTTATTTTTTAGTATTTAAGTTTCTATATTGTAATTATTATCTCATTGTGTGTACCTGTGTGCCAAATAAACGTGTTTTCTTTCTTTCTATTTTCCGTTAACTTGTAAGTTTGATTTTTTTACAACTTCAAAAAATCGCAGATATAAGTATATGGTTTTAATTTCAACTCGATACATTCTCGCGTTCCCGAGATAAAGGGTCTTGTCAGACAGACAGACAGACGGACAACAAAGTGATCTTATAAGGGTTCCGTTTTTTCCTTTTGAGCTACGGAACCCTAAAAACGTATATGAGTTTGATTTTTTGCTGCCTAAACTGCTCAAGTTATCATTACAGAAATTCGCATACACGTTGTAAGGGGTACAAAAAAGCGTCATTAAAAACAAAACCATCAGAAATTAATGAAGTTTCCGAGAAAACCGCACTAATACGAGTAAAACCTAGTCTATCCATAAAGCGATCTAAACATAAGTTGGTTAAACACAAGCCTACTTCTACACATTATCAAACCTCCTACAATACGACACATAATAGAATTCGACCTGCACAAAAAACCCCAGAGAAGCCTCGAGAATTGTCGACATTTGGCAAGACTATCGAGGAGTCGAGTATGCTGGCACGCCAGTAAATGCCAAAGCGGGCCTCTTGACGCCTTACCGAATATAATCGATGACGGAGATAGAGACTATTTTCATGAAAGTTTTTCCTTACGCCAGAATAAATGGCACGCACGAGATGTTCTATTTTTAGAAAGAGGATTTGTCAAAAACAAAGGAATGAATCCGCATTTGGAATGTTTGCACTCTCGTGTCGAATTCGTTGATGAGATGGGAACAGATCGAGGCACAACCACAAGCTCTTAATGCGATCCACCGACTTAAACTGAACTGAATAGGGTGTATAGCTCCATCCCGCTTTCTCGCTCGCTCGCTTGATATTTTGACACGTCAAAGTAAGGCCCCAAGGAATAAAGTCATATCTTCTAATCCTGTGTCCACTTCTTATGATTTATTCTATAATTATGCTTATTTTTAAAGTAATTTGATTTTGATTTCTTCCCAACGTCTTTACCGGAGAGTGCAATCAGCTAAAGCTAGAAAATACGAGGAGACTTGCCTAGCTGTGGGAAAAATTATCTACATCACTTATAATATTATAAAGAGGTAAAGTTTGTTTTTTTTTTGATGTAGGAGGTAATCTGTGAAAGCACTGGTCCGATTGCGAATATTTTTTCGCAGATAGCTGCTTTATTCCTGAGCGCCATAGGCTAATATATTTTATGTATGCGGGCGAAGCCGCGGGCAAAAGCTAGTTTATTATAACGGCGCCGTAACGAATACAAACAAATATTTATAGAAAATTAATCAAAGCATTGAATCACAGTGAACTTTCCACTTAAAGGTGTGCAGAGCACTTTCAGAACGTACCTCTATGACATTCATTAAATAAAAAAATAAAGAATGATGACATTGATGAAAAAAAAAACAATTAATTAGGCAATTTAATTTTATCAATTTGCTAATTGATTAACGAAACCATTTAAATTAAGCTTTATTTGAACGAAGGATACCTATCATAAACAAAAAGAAATTTTATAGGTAACCTAACCAGTCGGTTTGACCTTAGCCTAAAACCAAGGACCCATTAATCGGATTAAAGGTTAACCGGTTAGACGTTTAAGCCCTATGTTTGATTAACCTTTATACGGGTTAACCTGTATACTATTAAGGTTAATCTATAAAATATTGCTGATTAATCCGAATGAAAGAGACAGAACCTGTAAGTTACACGATCTCGGCCGCGTCGCGGTAATTTACGTCACGCGCGGCTGTTTGTTACTCGCTTGGGTTTAGTTGTCGCTCATTTATTGAATTTTACACTTATTCGAAATATAAAGCAGACAAAATAAAAACAAGTTACAAATATGGAATAATACTGTTGCAATTCGAGTTCATATCAATTGTGGACCGATTTTGAAATATTTTTTTTTTGTTTGAAAGTTTATGCTTCCAAGTTGGTCCCATAAAAATATTGTTATGATCTGATCATGAACTTTGAAGATATGGATCAGTACTCTTCATAGGATCACAGTAGAACGGTCGTAACAAGTAAAAATGCTTTATTTATTTTTATTTATACGTGTAGTTGATGACTGACTGTAAGAATAGTGGGAATATATCGAACTAATATGATGATGAATCGTGAAGTTAGGCACCGGGACTCTGTAATCAATAAATTTAATCTAACCGTGTTTGGTATTATTAGAATTTTCATGAGATGCACTTTGGCTATAAGGTATTTAGGTATGGCTCGGATGTACTTTTTAGTGGTAGTACCATAACTAAAAAATTTAAAATAAAAAACTTTCTACCAAAAAAATACAACCGACTTTAATATAAAAAAACACTGGAAAGTGCAAAAAAACTTTAATATCGGAAGTCGGTGTTAAATAACGAAGAGACAAAACTATTACAGAAACACCGACTTCAGAAATTAAAGTTATTTGGCACTTTTCAGTGTTTTTTTACATTGAGTCGGCTGTATTTTTTTTTGTAAAAACTTTTTTTTATTCTATGAAAAAACCGAGTAGTGTGACCACAAAATGAAACAAAATGTAGACAGTATTCATTTAATAAAGCATTAGACGAAATAAATAAAAGATTGTACAGTTAATTTAACGTTATATTACATGGCGTATGTGTATTACATACAAAAATAGATAACAAACAAAAAATTTTTTACAAAAAATTTAACCGACTGCTAAAAATGCCAAATAGCGGAAGTCGATGTTTCTAATTGCGATTCTTAGTTTTTTGATACAGACTTCCAAAATTAAAGCTTTTCGTATTTCTTAGTTTGTTTTTGAAGTCTGTTGTATTTTTTTTTGTAAAATTTTATTATGATACAACATTATGATACAAGTAGAGAAAGTTTGTCATTGTGACCGAGGTGGAACTCTTGTTATTGTTATGGAGACAAAGAAGAATGCTCATACCCCGTACCATATTGCGTCACAAGTATATTAACACTAAAAATAATGTTTTATTTATATATAAAATGTACTGATTTATCACCGCTTTTTTTAACCACATTAAAAAATATCGTAAAACTGATAATAAATGATTAACAATTCCTACTTCCGAAAAAAATAACGTCATTTCAGAAATCTTTACGTTCCGATTACTGTTGTCAGTTATTTTCGTATTCTGACCAAAGAGTATGTAACGCTAACGCTTTTAATCTGACAATGATCATAAATAAATGGTTCACCTAATGAATTTTATTTGCTATCGAAGTAAATAAGATCATATAGTAGAAAATAATTAAACTGCTAAAAATGAATCCTGTTAAATTATTTTATTTTAGCTCACTATTTTATAAAGTAAACATTGCGTATATTAGAAACTGAAAACTTCAATTTGGTTATGACATTTTGGTATTTTGTTATCAATCGATGTTTTTGTAATACACCTGTGAAGATCTACATATACGGGGGCTGCTCGGCGACTCAAGGGGGTCGTTTAGCGCCCAGTCTGAGCGGCAAGCTCGTGCACTTTTCTACACTAGTGTGGAAAACAGTAAAACAGCAGCATTAGATGAAATGAAAACAAGGTTGTACGGTTAGTTTATGGTAAGTTCGAGAGGTTCTTACACTTGATTCTTGCGGAAGAAATGCCCGGGTGGCACTGTTGTGGGAACCACCTAGAGGACACGATGCATTATACTGCATCGTGTCCTCCAGATGGTCCACACCATACCACCAGCCAGGCGTTTCTTCCGCAAGAATCAGGAGCAGGAACCTCCCGAACTTACCATAAACTAACCGTACAACCTTGTTTTCATTTCATCTAATGCTGCTGTTTTACTGTTTTCCGTTTGACTTCAATGTAAAAAAACACTGAAAAGTGCCAAATAACTTTAATTTCTGAAGTCGGTGTTTCTGTAATAGTTTTGTCTCTTCGTTATTTAACACCGACTTCCTTCTTATTTTGTTTCATTGTGTGGTCACACTACTCGGTCTATTTTCATAGGATTTAAAAAATGAACTATCTCAGCCAAGAGGTTTTTTTTTTATTGGTTTGGAAAATCATCTTGTGACAAATCACGCTCTTGGGCGGAGCGAGAGATAGTGTCAGACTTTTACTGACTAAAAACCCACTCCTGTTCCTTCGTTGCCTTCATCCCAGGGCCCCGGTTTTCGTTTTCACACTACCCTTGGCCCCAGTAGGCTTCGACCCTGCTGGGCCCCTACGGTTTGCTGACATCTCCTTGAGGCGCGCGTGGAACAGTACGCGCCGTCGACGACTTGGGCTCGGTCCGGACGGTTACCGGACGATCGGACGGCGAGCCACCCATTGCTCGCCGTCCGCAAGCCCGCGCCTACGGTGACTGGAAATCAGGATCGGAATCCCGGCGGCGGTTGGAGCGTAAGGACCGTTGCTTCACGCGATCGGCCGCCTCCTTTGCTAGCATTACTGCTTCGCAGAAGGAGGCGACCGCCTGCCACTCCTCCTCGCTCCGGACCATGGCCTGAACCAAGGCCCGGCGCGAGAGATCGCCGCCGCCGATTGTCCCCACGAGGACACGGCATTGCTCTGCCCAAGCGGGACACACCTCCACCGTGTGCTCTACCCTGTCCTCCGGGCGGTCCACACAGTGGTGACACCCGGGCGTCATTTCCGCACGAATCCGGTGCAGGAACTTCCCGAACTTACCGTGTCCGGTGAGAACCTGCGTCATGCGGAAGGTGAGGACGCCGTGAGGTCTTTCCAACCACGCCTCAAAGAGGGGACTTACCGCCGTAATTGTAGCGTGCCCAGCACTGGGTCGCGACAGTCGCTGTCGCCATTTCTCCATGAGAACTCGCCGGAGCTCTGTCCGCCATACTGCGACTTGTCGCGGCAGCGGAGTTTCGCCCCGGCGTTGCATCTCCATGCGCAGATCGTGCATGTGTGCAAGGACTGTTGCCTCCAGATCCCATGGTGACTGGCCAGCAAGGAGGCTCGCCGCTTCGCGGGAAATCGTCCGGTATCCTCGCACCATTCGTATGGCCATGATCCTCTGGCACGCGTTCAACCGGGCCGCCGGCTGCTTCCGCAGTGCCGGCGCCCACACCGGTGCGCCATAAAGGGCCATGGACCGAACGATTCCTGCGTAGAGCCTCCGGCAGGAGGCGTCTGGACCCCCAAGGTTGGGTAGGAGCCGCCCGAGGGCAGCCCCGGTCCGATTTGGTGAGCCAGACGTCGGAAGTGCTCCTTGAAATCCCATCGGCTGTCGATAACGAGTCCCAGGTACTTCATCGTTGACCCGACGCCGATGTGAACTCCTCCTACCGTTAATCGGGAACCCGGTGGTGGCGCGTTCCGAGGGCCGTGAAAGCATATGGCCTCGGACTTCTGCAATGCCACCACGAGTCCCAACTCCTGGATCCTGCCAACGACTGTCGCAACCTTGCGTATCGCTAGTTCAGCCGCCACCTGGTACGACTCTCCCCGAGCCAGGACCAGCGTGTCGTCTGCGTAGCAGACCACGCTGACCCCGTCAGGGAGGTCGCCGCGCAGCACGTAGTCGTATCCGATGTTCCACAAGGGCGGTCCTAGTACCGATCCCTGCGGAACACCGCACGACATCTCTCTACGTTCCCAATCTCCCTGGTGACCAGGGCAGATGATGTACCTGTCCGACAGGTACGCCTCGACCACACGACAGAGGTAGTCGGGCATCCGGTGATACCGGAGTGCCCTTCCAATGCTACTCCAAGGCAGGGAGTTGAAGGCGTTGGCGATGTCCAAAGACACCGCCACGACACACCTGCCCTGGGCCACTGCATACCCCGTCGTGAGAGCTCGCACGTACATGATGGCGTCCCCCGTGGAGCGCCTCCTGCGAAAACCGAACTGGCCGTCCGCCAGATCCGGCCCCACTCGTGTTAGGTGCGCGACGAGGCGGTCTGCAAGTACTCTTTCAAAGAGCTTGCCCACCTCGTCGAGCAGCACAATGGGCCGGTACGCGAACGGTGAGTCCGCAGGGCGCCCCGGCTTCGCGATGAGGACCAGTTTCCCCGTCTTCCAGCGAAGTGAGAACTGGCCCCTGTCTCAGCCAAGAGGTAAGAACTATACAATTTTAGATGCTAATTATTTCGTAGAAACTTTCTACTAAAAGATAGGTACTAGACTTTCTGATATATCTCTCATCTAGCAGCTAGAACGTGCTCAAATGTCAAAAGGGTGTGAAGATTGAGGGACCAGTTTTATTAATCGCTAATCTTAAATTACGTCGATATTTCTTGTCCATCTCTTTTTACGAAATGTTTTAAGATTCTTACTAAAACTGTATGTAGAAAAAGTAACATTTTTTTTTTAATAATATTGACTAAGACATTTGTCTTTATGAGGGACCACAGTTTAGTTGTTATCTATTTTTTATCTTTGGTACTTTGTGGTCTGAAAATCCGTAAATATATTTACAATATTTCAATTTTTCTGATAATATTCGAGATCTGGTTGATGGTCTGTAAGAACTGAAGGACCGCACTTTAAGGGCTGTAGTTTTTAGTATATTGGTTTACAAATTCCCAGATTTATTCTACAATTGTTTAAAGTGGTACTAAATCTTTTTTTTTGGTAAATACCGGTATGGTCCCTCAGTTCACACACACATCATAAATTACATAAACTTTATCGTTTCCTCGTCGAATGTAAAATATCGGTGTATAACATCCTTCTTAGTTTTAGGCATACTCAATCAGATCACTCTATAAGTTCACGCAGCTATAAAAGTAAAAACAGGCTAGTAATTATGCTACATAAATATTTGCTAATTATTAATTCAAACTAAAATTAAAGTCCTACTAAGTACCTACAACAAACAACGACCGATATGTACAAACACACTAACAATTCAACTAGCATTTCGCCGACGGTATTACCGTCGGCGAAATGCGCGAGAATCGAAATAATATTTTTAATATTATTAGCGTCGAACATTTGAAAAACAGTATTGCTCAACATTAATAAGGCTCAAAGTTCAATGCATCCTGCGCAGTGACTACTTAGAGTCGTGTCGAAACACGATCAAAGACCGCGTGGTAGTTATCTCCGTCACTTTCTTGTAGATGTTTTATGATTAAAATGCACCTTATGTAGAAACCGGTTCTGTATAGGCTGATTAACCCTATAATACGGGTTAACCTTTATTGTGGGTTTTTAACCTAATCCTAAAAATTAACCCGGTTAAAACCCTCATACGGATTAACCTTTCGGTCCCTGCCTAAAACTATGAAAAAGGTTCAGTATTTATTATATTCTACAACAAGGTTATGTCCTTTCATTAACCCTAACATTCAGGTTACACTGGTTTCATTCTCTGACAATGCCAACTCAATACACTCGTAGTAAGTACAAACCTTTCCAATTGTTCATCAATCCCTATTGTGAGTTAAAATTCCAATAAACAACAACAAAAAAAAAATAGTAATTTAAAAATAGAAGGTCATCTAAAGGTCCAAAAGCTGGCAACGCATTTGGCCGGGCCCTCAGGGATCTATACAAACGCATTTCCAAGGTACCCTCCCTTTTACAGGTCAATATGAGGCCGGGAGCGTGACGTCAGCCGTGACGTCAGAGCCTAAGAGGCGACTGACACTTCTCTCATTATTCTGTCAAGAGCTCAGTCTACTTTTACTTTTAATGAAAATAAAACTGTGATATTAGAAGTTTGAAAAGTCATATGTCACACGTGTTACTTGCGATGTTGCTTTTATGATAAAAAGGGACATTTTGTTGAAAATATTGGGTTTTGTGAAAGAAATAGAATGTATTGCGGAAAGTTTTCTACTTTGTATTCAAATTCCAATGTCGCTTCGGTTTGTGAGTGCCTTGACTCTGATCCTTTTTGAAGGAGAGAGATGGAATAACGTTGTGGTAAATATATTTGTTAAGTTAATGTTTTTTTTAAACAGATATAAACTAGTGCTTGACTGCGATCCCTCTTGATGGTAAGCAGTGATGCAATCGTTGATGGTGAGGCACACTATTTTATTAAGAGCCTATTCACTTTAGCCTTGAAGACACCTACAATATAATCGGACGGGAAGACCGCAGCAGGCAAATTGTTGCAGTCCTATATAAACGACGAGACGAAACTCTTAGTCCGAACCATAGAGACCGTAACAATACTGTCGACATAAATCGATCGGAAAATCCCAAGTCCTATTTACTTCAAACACACAAGCTTCCAAGCTCGTTCGTTTTTACGAGAGGAAAGTTCACAGTATCACAGATCAATCAGCGGAACGAATAGCACTTGTTGCGTGGGTCAACTACGTGATGCTATCCAATCCATCTGCGTTATTAAAACTGACGGAGTACTCCAAATATAGAAAAGTTATTAAGTGGAGGTTTTCGGCACAGAAATTGGTAGATAGTTAATTTTCTGTAATTTATTTCTTTTGACGCACAGTCTACACATATCGGATCATTGTAATCGGAGATATCTCAACCCCTGTCATACAGGTTGTCCTAGTTCAGGGGTTGAAACCACATTGATGTTATGTATTTTGAAGTTTTGGAAATAAATTATTATTATTATTATAATTGATTTATGGTTTTACTAGCTGCTGCTAGGAGAAAAGAAAGAAAATGAATTCATCTATATCTATACTTATAATAAATCTGTAGAAGTGAAAATTCTGTGCATTGAAAATATCAAAAAAATAAATGGCAGGGGGTTTTACTAGACCGACACCGAACCCAAAAATGTGATTAAAAAATGTTTGTCTGTCTGTCTGTTCAGGCATCACGCAAAAACTACCGCTTCGATTACGATGAAACTTGGTATAATTATACTTTAATATCCTGGGCACCAAACTGGGTATTTTTTATCCCGGAAAAGTATATACAATAAAAACAAACTTAATTTTGCGGTTCGATCCCTAGACCCGATTACTGTACCGACCGCAAATAATAAGTTTGTCGTAGGTTACGTCACCCGCAGTGGAGTTCACTAAGGGGCGCTGTTCACACGGCTAGATACAATATCGCTCGCCATACAATTCAATGGACTACCACACACGACGAAGATAATAAATAATATTTCATAATTTCGTATCTCAAAAAACCTAATAAAACCATTATCGGCTTCTACGCGGATGAAGTCGCGGGCTAGAGCTAGTTTGGCTTAAAGTTGTCGAAAATAAAAGTTTTGACATTTGTATTTTGACTACCTAGCGGCTTGTCCGGTGTAGTGTAACTGTGTAGCTACTACTAAAATAGCTAAAATAGCTACTACTACACCGGACCCCTAATTATTATTTTATTGTTTGTTCCAAGTTACATTCTAGGGATTTTCTCAAATGTGATAACGAGTCTTTTTAACCGACTTCTAAAAAAGGAGGAGGTTCTCAATTCGGGTGTTTAAATTTTTTTTTATGTTTTTTCGCTTGGTAAACGAGGAAGTTATGCACTTCCTCGTTTGCCAAACGATTTGAAAAATTCTTTGTTTGTTGGAAAGGGTATACTGTCCAAATGGTCCCATAGTCACCAAGTCGGGATCTTATGATGGAACCTTGACGAAATCGAGGGAACTCCTCAAATATTATAGGCCTCAAATAATATGGTAATTTTGGTATTTAAAAGTAACATTTGATGAAATAGAACTGATGAAGAAGACCAGAAATGGTCAACGAAACTTCTTACTCGCATAGATATCACAATGAAGATAGTTAAGCGACTACGACAATACAAATAAATGAATGGTTCTGAATAGTTAAGTTGAAAATGGTATCATTGAAGTGATATGATGATGATAGAGCCGGAAGGTAGGCACTGGAACTTGTAATTAATCAATGTAACCAAGCCGTGTTTGGGCTTATTAGAATTGTCATGAGATGAACTTTGGCTGCTGTATAGTACCAGGAGGGTCGAAGCCTACTGGGGCCAAGGGTCTGATTCTGAAAGGGAGACTCGGCTCTGGTACGAAAGGCAACGAAGGAACAGGAGTGGGTTTTATGTCACTCAGGAATAAAGCAGCTTTCTATTGGTGAAAACTTTAGCAATCGGCCCAGTACTTTCAGAGATAACCTCCTACAAACAAAATAACAAACTTTACCTCTATATAATATTAGTGTAGATAGTTCTCAAGTAAAGGCTTTTCGAGTAACAATCAAAATCTCATCGCCATTCGCCCCAATAAGCGTTTGCCTAAGAGCTTGCCAACTATACTACAAAGACCTAAGTTTGGAGCCTTTGTTAGCCCACCCCTATTGTTCAAGCACTACCTCGTAAGTCCTGAAAGCCTACTCAACACAATTCGATTCAATATGTTGATATTGATTGAAGGGACTTTAGTAATCAAACACATCCAATTAACTTTATGCAATCTGTTGTGATTCAGCAGCAAAATATCGCACCTGCATATAGCAACCTGGATTAGAACGATTTCATAACATCTATATTTATATAAAAAACTGGGCAAGTGCGAGTCGGCCTCGCGCAATAAGAGTTACGTACAAACTTACCTATGTAAATAACGAATTCCTGAACGAAGTTTCGAAAATTTATCCGAATCGCAAAAATAGTTTTATTTCTGTTTTCAGATTTATTCCTATATCTGTGCTAAAAGACCTTGCTTATGCCAAATTTCAGGATTTTGTATCAACGGAAAGTACCCTACGAATTTTGATTCCCTTGAGTGTCGAGATATACATTTTTTGCGACATAAACAGCCGTGTCTTTTTTTTCATTAACCTAGAAATTTGATTTTTTCACAGTTTCAAGGGACCACAGATCCGAGTATATGGTTTTAATTTCACTCGATACCTCCACACGTTCCCGAGATAAAGGGTCTTGACAGACAGACATACGAACAACAAAGTGATCCTATAAGGGGTTTTTTTTTTTTTATTGGGTGGGAAAATCATCCTAATGACATCCCCGCTCTTGGGCGGAGCGGGAGATAGTGTCAGACTCTTACTGACTAAAAACCCACTCCTGTTCCTTCGTTGCCTTCGTCCCAGGGCCCCGGGTTCCGCTTTCAATCCTATAAGGGGTCCGCTTTTTTCTTTTGAGGTAAGGAACCCTAAAAATTGGGGCAAAAACCACTGGGCAAGTGTCGCCACGCAGTGGGTTCTTGCAGAGGGACCGCCTTCGAGTCCAGCCTGGTATGAGGTAGCAAAGTGATCTAGACGCGTACCACGAGGATTGGCTTGAAACGGCGCGGGAGAAAAATGTCTAGTAGGACTTAGGGGAGTCCTTTGCCCCAACAATAGGACAGTAATGGCTAGAAAAATGAAAAATCAGCATTTCCCATAATCAGTAATGGCTAGTTACTAAGGCCCGTAGTTACTTGTTCTCAAAAAGGACAAGTATATATTGTACTCACATTATGTCCCGTGTAACGTTAAACAAGATTACTGTCTATAGAGAGTTACTCTCTTTAGTCTTTTAAAAATATTTTTTATTAATAAGAATTAAATTATGCCAAAATAAAATTAGGAGAGCGTTGACTCTTGACATATAAGCCCGCCTAGTTCGAGAGTCAGAAGCTTCATAAATTGTATAAAACTTATAATTATGTCAAAGAATTTATTTATGAGTCTTGAGCAATAACGCCGAGTTCCTAGCTTGTCGGTTTTCTATTAATGTTTTTTTTTTTTATTATTCTTGTTAGATTCGCGCTTGACCGCTATCTCACCTGATGGAAAGCGACGATGCGGTCGACGCTGGAGCGCGCTTACCTAGAAGTAACCTATTCACTCTTGACTTAAAGACTCCCGGGTTGTAGCTATCAGGAAACATAGATTCCGGCAAGGAATTCCACTCCTTAGCTGTACGCACAATGAATGTTTTCCCAAAACGTTTTTTGCGTATAGGTGGGATGTCAACCATGTACCGGGGTGTATGTCTACAAAGAAGTGTGTATCGGAACTGCACAATTTAATTCCCCCCGGGCCTGTTTCATCATCGGACCACTAGACCTACAGTGTTGCACCACTGGTAAATGGTGGATATCCCACCTATACTTACAAAACGTTTTGGGAAAACATTAATTATGTGTACAGCTCCTAGTGGAATTCCACTCCTTAGCTGTACCTGCCGGAGTCTGTGTTTCCAGATACCTAAATAATTTGGATCTTTGAAGTCAAAAGTGAAAAGGTTACTTTAATGCAAATGTGCTTCATCATCGACCACATTATCGCTTATCATCAGATGAGATAGTATTCAAACGCGAGTCTATCAGTAATAAAACGTAACAGACTATCATTTGACTGGCCTGTTGGTCTAGTGGTTAGTGACCCTGACTGCTATGCCAGAGGTCGTGGGTTCGATTCCCACCCAGGACAAATGTTAGTGTGATGAGCACGATCATTTGTTCTGTGTCTGGGTGTAATTTATCTATAATATGTATTTATTTAGAAATATATAAGTATGTTTATCAGTTGTCTAGTACTCATAACACAAGCTCTGCTTAGCTTGAGACTAGATGGCGTTGTATGATGGTTGTGGAATATTATTATTATTATTTATTATTATTATTTCTCTACACTTTTTTTTAACACTTCAGAGCGGAACGGGGACCCCGGGGTTCCCATTCAGAAGTTAAAACATGGCTCTGGTAGGCTTCGGCCCTGCTGGGTCCTTACAGTTTTGCTGATATATCTTTGAGGCGCGCGTGGAACACTACTCGCCATCGATGACCCGGCCTTATCCGGACGATTGCAAGCCCACGCCTACGGAGGCTAGTAATCGATGGCGGGATTCCATCGGCTGGGCGTGAGGATACATTGCTCCACACTAAGAAATACTCGTATCGTAGCTAGTCGTGAGTGCATTCACAAACGTGTAAATTCACTTACAACTGGAAATTAGTAGGTACAAATATGTCGGCAAGTATAATACGTAATAAACATAACATAAACATAATAATTGACAAATATCACACAACGCCGTCTAGTCCCAAGCTAAGCAGAGCTTGTGTTATGAGTACTAGACCACTGATAAACATATTTATATATTTCTAAATACATACATATTATAAATAAATTACACCCAGACACAGAACAATTGATCGTGCTTATCGCACAAACATTTGTCCTGGGTGGGAATCGAACCCGATAGGGTCACTAACTACTAGACCAACAGGCCAGTTAAAGAGTAATAAGTCAATAAGTACGAATGGTACCAAAAAAAATCAGGTTTCACAAAGCCAATGATGCGTTAAGAGATAATTCGGTATCGGCGTTAGCACACGGGAACGAGCGATAAGCGGCGAGTGAGAGAATTTAATAAGGCTTCACAAGCCACGGGTAATCCCTGCTGTGACTGGCTCTATAAGGCTTAAGACATACGTGGCCACATTACGGCCGTGAATATGACACTTTGGGCTGTAGAAAAAGGCCGTATACCGTTTATACAGACCACATCGAAGTGCTGGAACAATTTCTACTCGTCCGATTATAATTTAGGTGTCTTCAAGGCTAGAGTGAATAGGCTCTTAATAAACTAGTGCGCCTCACCATTAACGATTACATCACTGCTTACCATCAGGTTGGATTGCAGTCAAGCACTAGTTTGTATCAATATAAAAAAAATACCATAGGAAAATCTACGTGAACTGTAGTGGGCTATATGGAAGCACTCCCTCTGTGCCGTAACCCGGTAGACAGCTGCAGGACACAACTTGATAATATGGTTTTTTATAGATATTTTTTTCTCACATGCTGGAGTGTAACCTCCTCTTGAGGACTAATTAGCGCCACAGATGCTGCTATCAACGTAACCACCTTCTGGGTCTAACCTATGTGCATATACTTTTTTTTTGTAGGTGGGAAAATCATCCAATGACATCCCCCGCTCTTGAGCGGAGCGGGAGATAGCGTCCGACTTTTACTGACTAAAAACCTACTCCTGTTCCTTCGTTACCCTTCGTACCAGGGCCGAGTCTTCCTTTCAGAATCAGATCTTCGGCCCCAGTAGGCATCGACCCTGCTGGATCCCTACGGTTTGCTGACATCTCCCTGAGGCGCGCGTGGAACAGTAAGCGCCGTCGACGACTTGGGCTCGATCCGGACGGTTACCGGACGGTCGAACGGCAAGCTTCCCATTGCTCGCCGTCCGCAAGCCCGCGCCTACGGTGGCCGGAAATCGGGATCCCTGCGGCTGGAGCGTGAGGGCCGGGCCCTCGCGCGTATGTACATATACTACCACCACCGATCATTTACCAGTGGCTTTGCCCGCGTGAAAGAAGAAAACTATCCCAAGGACACAGTCCCGGGATAATAAGTATCCCATGCCCTGTTCCAGTCTACCCGTATGCCAAACTTTATCGCAATTCTTTCAGCCATTTGAGCGAAGGAATAACAAACGTACACACACAAAAACACAAAGTTTCGACTTTGTTGTGATAAGGTAATAGAAGTTAACCATCGACCCAAAAAAGTCGTAATGCGTGTCAAACGACCTGAGGTACCTCCAGTGCCACCATCCAAAGACTTGTAGCAACATGTATGTCGCCTACCACATAGGACCTATCTTGCAACGCTGTCAGAGTTCTCCTCGTTATGAAAACCTACAGGATGTAAGGGACCAGTATCTGCAAACCTTAAGGGCTTGCTCAGCAGACGAAACTGAACAATCTTCCACAAGACTATTTTTCAGGAAAAGAAAAAAAAAAATTCGGCCTCTCCATACAAAATTATAAACTTGATAGGAAAGTTTGTAAAGAGAAGCCGATGATGACTGGCCATTTCATGAAATGGTGGCCTTTCATGATATGGGCAAGCCAAATCAATGAACACTCTGCGTTTAGCGATATGAACAGTTAAAAGCATGATTATTTCATGATATCGTCATATCGTGAAATAGTTATGTTGTCCATGGTTAGAGGTGCTGAATTCACGTCATTTTAGTAACATAATATGACGGCCGTCATGCCGTCGTGTCGAAGCCGCTTTATCGACAAAGTTTCATAGTTTAGTAAGTAAGCTTCACGCAGGCGTACACCAAGCGTATAATGACGAATACGCATCTATGACGCTACGTGTCCGTGGACAGTAGACTTAAAGCAATGCCAAAGTTAAATAGCTAATAATAATAATAATAGTTTATTTGCATCAAGTTTTAAATTTTACATTAAATACAATTAATATATACAGCTTAAAGTAAATATACAATGATGTGGTGACATCGGCACCCTGTATTTATTATACTGGTTCATTATACGGCATAGGTAAACGGACAAATTAACTATTTAAAAAGGAAATAAAATAAAACGAAAATGTGATGAGTGGGGTAGTGTAGTGTGTGTAGGGGTGTGAGAAGGTGTTTGTGTGAGAGTGTGTGTGTATGTGTTTTTACTATATTTGTGAGTAATGGTAGCGATTGATGATCAAATGATGATATTATGGGGTTTAACGGGAGCTGTATTGAGTCAACAATAAGCTTTCACCTTTTCAAGCTACCACGTATGTATGATAAAATGCACATGTGTACTAAGCCTAAGGGTACCGTCTGGCTGTATTCATTATAATCATGTTTATAGTCAAACATGGGGTGGTTTTGTAGCCTTTTTATGAGAATGTGCGATCTCTGCCGCGCTTGGAGTCACGTTTTAGCTGATGTATCGATACTTAACGAAGTGTATAAAAACGTTTTACAAGATTAAATTGAACTTCCCCCTTTTTGATCCTGGTTGACTTACTTTTTATTTCCGTTTGACATTATATAATATTATTTTAATTTTTATTACTATGAACTTTATTAAGCTGGCATTTTTAAAATAAATATATTCTTTTTAAATTGCAACGGAGTTAAATTTTTTTTTTTTAATTTGCATGCCAATGTGATGGTAAAATATGGAGGACTCTATTATAAACAAAACACCTATGTACTAGCTATACCCATGTTTGCAAAATAAATGATTATGATTATGATTATTATGATTATGATTTGAAGTCGAATTTTCATTTCTGGTTTTCGTCGTTGATTAACACCGACTTCCAAAAATAAATTTATTTTGCACTTGTTAGTATTTTATGTAGTGTAGTGTTGTATTTTTTGGAGAAAAATAAAAATGTGTTGCACCAACCCAACAGAATAAGGCCAGTAAGACGATGATTTGCTTCTAAATTATTGATTGAAATTGTAATGTATATTGTACGTGTGGATGTGTGTTTGTGCATCTGGTGTTACCTGGAAGTGATCGTGATGTGTTATGTTGCTTTATTCAGTGTGTACAATTGTTGGTGAACCTAATTTAACCTTTAGAATGCCGTAATTAGAGACACAATTACCAGCAGGCCTAGATAAGTTACAACCGTATGTACCATTTATACCATAAAACTAAAGGATGTAGCGAAGAAAATTGTAGATACGATTATATTTCATTCTGTCATTTTGAACGATGTGAACTTAGCTACGAATTTTGTTGAGATGATGTCATTCCCATACATTTGATTAGTTTTCTACTAGCGTTAACGATTGTAGTTTATCAACTTTAACCAAGTTCCCCTTTAGCCTGCTAGTATAGCATACATAGAATGGAATACATAGGACATTTTTTAATCCCTAGCTAAGTTACGACCGTTTCGTTTCGATTCTCTTGCATCGAACGCCTCGAGTCGGCCACGCCTCCGATGCCTTTGTTCTGACCACGTGACTGAGCATTGAGATGACGTCGTAACTTGGCTAGGCCTGCTAGAGTATGAACCCTTGGGTAAATTTTCAACTTTCACGCAAACAAATCCGCATACAGAAGCTAGTACAAAAGTAAATATCACAGCTGCAACAGCCTTTCGCAATATGTGTTTATCCTGAGTTAATGGAGGGTCCGGTTAATTAAAATATTGCGGTTTAATTTAAATGCGGAAAGGTTAAATCTGTTTATTATGGCTTTATCTTTCGACGCATTATTTAACAAAACAATGAGCACTTGCGTTGTATGCCTTTTGGAGTTTTGGTGGGAAACCATTAAACAATTGCTGCCTTTGGGTGCTGGGTGGATCGAGTCACGTTCAATCTTGATACGGACGGACCAAAACCACCGTACCAAGTTGGGGCGTGTGTCAACACTATTAAGTTTGTAAGAGACATTCGGCTTCCAGGCTAACTGAATGTAGCTGAGCACTAATTTAGTGAACTGTTTTGAATGGTCTTTTGGTCTAGTTGTTGATCGACCTGACTATTATGCTGGAGGTCGTGGGTTCGGTTTCCACCCAAGATGAATGTTTCGACTGACCTTAGGTAAACTCTCGAATCTGAAAATTTGTTTTTTTTTTTATTTCTTTTTTAAGTTTAGCTTGGAATCGAATAATATCAGAACGCAACAGTCAAGCCGTCATATATGAACAAAAATTAAGTATCGCGTATATACTCGTACACGGGTGTGGCGAGTGGTCCGAATGAGATGGAACTATCGGTTTAGCGAGAGTTCGCCGCACACAAATGCATGCCACCGCAGTCGCAGATCGTGGTTTTATTAATATTGTACAATAAGCTATGGCATTAAAAACATTGTTTTGGTCGTTTCCTTGGTAATAAATCAGATCTGGTAGTCTCGATATTTTTTAGCGTGGTAGGTATTCAAAATAATATTGATAGTGCCATTGCCGATTAGTTCGTAGAATTTTAGTAACGTAAAATGTCGATTTTGGCAGTTTCGATATATTTTAGAAAGTATTTTCCTTGTAAATAATCGAAAGTGCCAGTTTCGATTGATAATATCAGTCCCGTTAAGTAGTATATTATAGTAACTCATTTTTTTTCAAAAACTATTCATAATTAATAAAAAACATTTTTGACAAATGATTCTTAAACCCAACCTTAATACGAAACTAAATTTATTTAGATATAGTCATTATTGACAAAGTTATCTATAAAATAAACTTTAAATAAAACTCAAACTTCCTGTAAAGTAAGCTTTTTCAATTCCGATAGTTTACCTAGGGACAGTCGGTTTGTGTGATAATCACGATCATTTTTTCTAAATATAAGGGTAATTTATCTATTTAGAAATATATAAAGTATGTTTATCAGTTATCTAGTTGGTACTCATCACGCACACGCACACGCCATCTGGTCCTAAACTAAGTTAGGACCAGATGGCGTTGTGTGAAAATTGAGGAAAAAAAAAACCAACTTGGCAATACAGGTCGCAGATTTCCTGGCTTCTGGGCATCTGTAACGACTATCAAAGATCTTCACATAAAAGCTGGGTGATTTTTAAGGTATGAAGGAGTGTCGGTCACCCATCCACGAACCGACCTCGGCAACCGTTGCTTAACTTTGAAGATCAACATAAACGGCTGTTATTACTTAGCCATGAGAACAAGTACGAACTTTTTCAGTACTAAGGTCTAAAATATTATAAAATTAAAAAGATATGAAAATATTATTATTAATCCTAACTTAACTCAAAACCACTTCACTAATTAATCAAATCGGCAAAAGTAAAAAGCTCTGTGATTGTTAAAAGCTTTTTAATGGACAGAAAGTCAATAACCTTTCAGATATGCTTTGAAATTGATGATGAAACAGAAATAAATAGCGTAGGCAGATAACGATTGCCCACGCAATTATCTATATATTTATATGTATAAATGATTGAAGGGCAAACTGACTGACTGACATACCAACGCATCGCCGAAACTACTAGGATTAGGAGCTTCACATTTTGCACATGGTTTCCTTTTATGACGTAGGCAAGCACCAAGGAAGGATTTTCCAAAACTCACTACCTAAGGGGATGAAGTGGGGGTCCAAAGTTTGTATGGAGAAACCTACATTCACGCGAGTGAAGCCGCGGGCAGAAGCTAGTTTCTCTATATATATAAAAGGAGAAACTATGAATGACTAAAATATCAACGCACAGCCGAAACTAATAAGCCTAGGAACGTGAAATTTTGCACAAGGCTTCCTTTTATGTCGTAGGGGTTTTTGGAAATTCAACCTTTAAGTGAGCGAAAAGGGGGGATTCCCTTTGTATGTAAATTCTCTTTTCTTGTACCAATATACCTGAAAGTGAGAACAAATAGTGATCAAAATGAATAATTTATTTATTTATTTAAACTTCATATACAGTAGTGGTACATAGGCGGACTTAATGCAACAAGGCATTCTCTGCCAGTCAACCTTTAGGTTAAAAAAGACAACACTGTGGTAGGTGTGCACAATAAACAAATAACACATACTTCAAACAAAAAAAAAAAATAAAAAAAATAAGATATTTATAATAATAAAATACAAATTTAAGCTAAAATTATAAACTAATAAATAGTATGAAAAATATCAAATCATTAAGAGAACTTAATAAAAATTCTGACGAAGACCAAACTAAAGTTGGGAGAACTTCAAGTAGTAGTTCTGAAGTTTACGTTTAAAGGAAAATTTACTTTCAACTTTTAATAATTAAGACTGTCATTATTAGTTTTTCAAAACTAACCTTAAAACATGGCGTTTTATGAAAACATTCTCGCGAACAAAGTTGCTGGTAATGTGCTTGTCATATAATAGGGGGCAAGTTTTTTTTTGCCATCAAATGGAAACAAGTTTTTTATTAGTAATCAGTAGAATTTTGCAAAAAAAAATTGGAATACCTATGCCATAAAAAAAGTGTACCCAGTAACTTACCTAGTCTAAAATCCATTGTGTACAAATCTGCCAACCCTCTTGTTAAAAACTAACGTGAACATAAAGTTCACACACAGAACCAAAGACTTTGAAAAGCCTATAAATAGACCAAAGAGTTTAGCACTATACCTACGAGAGTACGACGTCTACGTGCTACGGCGTAGTACGTCTACGAGCGACGCGTAGCTCGTAGCGGGACTTACGTGCTACGAATATGTATAAGAATGTTACTGGCACTATTTTGTGAATTAATGGATAAAGTATTGTGTTTAGTTTATGTAAATAATATTTTTTTTTTGCTTTATGATTAAGGAGTTCAGCAGTAATTTTATAGGCGCATACTTCGTACAAAAATGAATAATTTTACTAATATTAAATAAAACCGGGCAAGCGCTAGTCGGACTCGCGCACTGAGGGTTCAGTACAAACTTGCGTATAAAAACAGTTCTATTCTCGAATTGAGTTACGAAGATTTTTCCGAATAGCAAAAAAAAATTTTTTTGTGACACACAATAATCTAAACTTATATTATAAAGAGGTAGTTATTTTTTAGGTTTGTAGGAGGTAATTTCTGAAAGTAAAAGTAGAAAGTTGTTTTATTCCTGAGAGACAGATTATATTTTATGTATGCAGGCAAAGTCGCGAGCAAAATAAACAGCTTATTAAAAAGTTCACAGTTCAATAAACTGAAGCACCGATAACAGACGAGTAAAGCCGATTGCCCTCGCAGCCTCCGTCAACTGATCAGTGAATAAATATTTCAATCATTCACACCATCAGTATTGAAATTTTCAACGCTTCAGCTGAAAATTCAGATGCCCCATACCACGAGCTCCTAACCTCCCGAGCGTCGATTGTACATACGTCTGTACAACTTGAATAACCTTGAAAAACGCTTAATTGTCGTATTTTACACACACTGCACTGTTCTGTGTTTCCTGATAGCTTCAACCCGGGAATCTTTAAGTCAAAAGTGAATAGGTTACTTCTAGGTAAGCGCGCTCCATCGTCAACCACGTCGTCGCTTTCCATCAGATGAGACAGAGGTCAAGTGCGAACCTATCAAGAATAAAAAAAAAAACGTTTGTATGAAAATTATTGGGCCGAAAATTTTAGGTTTCTATATCTTTGTTTTTCCTATAAAAATCCAGATTTTTTTGATTTTATTTTATTTTTTATTTATTTATTTCGTGATTTTCGGCGTTCGGCGTTTGCCGCGATCTTTTTGACGACCTTAACTGAACAGTCAAGGGGATATAAATAAGATAAATCTTGATTTGCCTTAAACATGGTATCAAGTTGTTACAGTCAAATATTAATCTATAATCCACATGTTTAGCTATTTGTATCAATTGCATGCAAAATTATAATTATTAGTAAATGGTTGTTTTATGTCATAATATAATCTCAATACAATAACATAATATTTTTATCACAGCATTATCCGTAATCAAAAGTCCAGAAATGTTAAGTTTATGGTTAAAAAAAAATGGTTGTGTCGCCGCACATGGGCCACATGCCACAGCCATAAACGGCGCCGCGAGAAGCTAGAAGCCACCGGCCACAAGCAACTTGTGGCCGGTGGCTGCTACTTTTTTTAACCTATACGCGCAGTATCGTAATGGACTCTGACGAATAAGGTTTACATGCGCGAGTAGCGTGTGACCAGTGTGGGCCACAAGAAGAGAGTAGCGGCGATTTGTGGCATGTAGCGGCCACAGGCTTCAACCATGTGCGACGAGACCATATAAAATGTATGAAAACTACAGAAAATAAGCCGGTGGCGGCGGTTTGTGGTTGTGGCCGGTGGCCCGTGTGCGGCGACCCTTTAAGGTCATAAAACATTTGTTATTTCAGCTATAGGGTGTATATCCCTCCATCCCTCTTTCTCACTCCCACGCTTGACATATTTAAACGTCACGGCAACACTCCCGTTTCTAATATGTATTACTAGCACTTTGCCAGCATCTTCATTCGCGAGAATGTTGCATCTTTGACACATCTTAAACTGTTTTTTGAAAGTAGTTTTGAAAAACTAATACATAGTCTTTACTTTTAGACTGATAAGAATTCATGTCAAGTTTCAAGTTAAATAATCTAGAAATAAGATTCTCCCACACAACCATTAAATACGACGCCGTGTTGCTAGTCTGTTGGTTTTCTATAATATACAGAAGATTGCTCCCATGGGATAATTACCGACTTCTACGCGGGTGACGCCACTGGCAAAACCTAGTGCTTTAATAAACCGTCATTCACCTACTCAAAAACCTACACCTAAAGATATTATCTCATAAACTTTATTATGTGTGAGGCTCACAACTATTCATGAATACTAGTCACTTTAATACAAACGCCTCAACATTTTCTGCTAACCTAGACTGAATATTTTTCTCTTATTTCCTTATCAAAATGCACAAGAAAGCTGAATAAAATGTAGTTGAAAATCTGCTGAAATTTAAAAAGGAAATTTCATTTTTTATTGCTCGTTCTTAAGACTACAGAATGCAGTGCGAAAATGTCAAGGATCTCTGAGGCCCTACCATGAGTTCTAACCGTGATTCATTTTACGACCTAAACTGAGATGTTAAAGGGATGGAGCTATATAGGGTGTATAGCTCCATTTCTGTTTCTCGCTCACCCGACTGACATTTTAACAAGACATGGTAGGGACCCAGATGAACCGTTCCTTACCTATAATTTTTTTATAAACGACTTAGACTTCGGATCGACTAGGAAGTCACCAGTAGAACGTCATTAAAACTTCCTAATAGCATAGCGTAGCATAGTCAGCCTTATAATGTTCCCACTGTTGGGACTCAGGTCTCCTCTTTAGGAGAGGGAATGGGCCGTAATCCACCACGCGGGCCCAGTGCGGGTTGGTGGATGTCACATGTCTTCGAATTTTTGGTACCAGGACATGCCGGACTACATGGCCTTGCTTTAAGCCAAATTTCAGGATTCCGAGTCAACGGGAAGTACCCTATGAAATTTAATTCCTTTAAGAGTGTTGAAATATACGTTTTTTACGACATAAACGGCCGTATCTTCTTTTTCCATTAACTTTTGTTTATTTCACAACTTCAAGGGACCGCAGACTTGATTATATGGTTTTAATTTCAACTCGATACCTTCACGCATATACGATACCTTTCTGAGATAAAGGGTCTTGACAGACCGACAGACAGACGGAAGGACAACAAAGTGATCCTATAAGGGTTCCATTTTTTCTTTTGAGGTACGGAACCCTAAAAACACAAAAAAATAGAAAATTACTGTAATTTCGGAAGTCGGTGTTTCTAATAGTTTTGTCTCAATTTAACCCGACTTCCGAAATCAAAGTTAATTTTGTACTTTTTAGTGTTTTTAAAAAATATAACCGACTTCAATAGTCCGTTAAATTTTTTTGTAAAAAAATAAATATTTTGCACTTTTTGTTTGTGGTAGCACAACTAAAAAGTACCCCTCAGCTAATCATCATCAGATTATCTCGATGGTACCTTAGAGTCAGAGTGCATCTCATAACGATTGTGATAATGCCAAACAAGGTTAGTTTACATTGATTTATTACAGAGTTCCGGTACCTACATTCCAGCTTCATCATCAGATCAATTCGATATATCCCCTCCCCCTCTTCTTTCAATCAGTCATCGACTACACGTATAAACAAAACTATTTCACTTGTTACGACAATTCTGCAATGATCCTATGAGAATTTCCGTACCATATCTTCGAAGTTCCTCATCAGATTATAACAATATTTGTATGGGACCAACTCCGTGGACCATCCGGTAACCGTTCGAACCGAGTCCAAGTCGTCGACGGCGCGCATTAGTCCTCGCGCGCCTCAGGGAGATGTCAGCAAATCATGGAGGCCTAGCAGGGTCGAAGCCTACTGGGGCCACGGGTAGTGTGAAAGTGAAACCCGGGGTCCTGGGACGAAGGCAAAGAAGGAACAGAACTGGGTTTTTAGTCAGTTAAAGGCTGACGCTATCTCCCGCTCCGTCGTCATTAGTCATTAGATAATTTTCCCAACGAAAAAAAACTCTTCGAAACAACGAGGCGTTCTGTTGGCACCGCCACCGTATAGCCAAAAATAGCTCATTAATATGTTTGCAAAGCCGTTCCATCCTCGGTAATACGACAAGCTCCAATTTTCAAGGGATTAACGTTTATTGATATCACGCTACTTAAGTATGTATGATACATAATCTATATAAACGTCTGGCTTTCGGATAAGTCAACGACCCACGATCCATCAAAATGAAGATATTGTTTTATGCTTCATGACTTATCATCACTATTTACTAACTCTAATGCTTCATTGCCAGATTTTTTCGACTGAAGTTCTGTGGCTGTTTAAATTGATTTCTAGTAGATATTGTGATTTAAAATTGGTGACATTTTGCATCTGAAGTGTAACTTACATGACTGGACAATATGTGAAATCATTGAAACAGATTTTGAAAACTGAGGATGTAGTACTGAAATTTGCGGTTAAATGCTGCAAAGACATGTTTTTTGTTTTAATATTTCGAGTCAGAACTAAAAATGAATATGTTAAAAAGGAGGAGCTCCAAAAGGAACATACAAGTAGGCGGGGAGAATATACAATAAGCACAAGTATACTCTGCTTGGGCCAAGTAATCTCTTTCTAGACAATTCAAGATAATTATATAACGTGCCAAACAGAAAATGCCTGAAGAGCTACTGAACCATGAAAGTCAAAGTCAAGTCTTTATTGCAGATAACAATACAATAAATTATACATTTCTGGATGTTATTTGAATGCTCTAGTTAATTGTGTTTTACCAAATTAGGAATGCAAAATTGTAGTAAATAAAAATAAAAAAAAAACCATTTTGTGAGCAAAATACATAAAATATGTCAGTGATTAATACTAAATGATAATGTCAACACAGAACAAAAATAATTTTTTTAAAGTCAAATGGCAATGTCAACACAAAAAAAAACAAAATTAAAATAAATACAATAAATCGATTAAGTAAAGTAAATCGGACTTAGAAAGAACCATTATCATAATTGTACACATAAATTCCTGTCTGAGAGGTAAGTAGTCACTCACGATATAGTACGTTTTTTATGAGTAAATTGTTCAGTTTTTTTTTTAAATACTACAAAATCGTTGCGTTCTAGTAAAGATTTAGGGAATTTGTTGTATAACCGTGGAGCCATTCCTAAGAAACTTTTATGAAATATAAAGAAACTATTAAAGGTACAAGTATCTATTTGCATACACTTTAGTGAAAAGTACAGCTTGATGGACATGCGTGTATTATCCTCATCTTGACCTACGGTGCACAGACTTGGTTTAAGAACAAATGTCAAACTCAAGGTTTACTAACCTACGTACTTTGCTCTATAGAGCGCAGCACACTAGGCAAGTGTGCGTTAAATTAACAGACCATGTTCAAAACAATACACTGTGACAGCTCTGCGTGTGTGGTATGGTGTGGAATAGATACAGGTCTCAAAAAGCGACATAACTAAATGGGACTGGACAAGACATGCCTTGTATTTTTTTTTATTAATTTGTTACATCAAGAATCATTTAAAACATCTGCCAAACTGCATAGCAGTTTGTCGGCATTGCATTCTCGTGAATTTCGCTTATAACTAAGACCACATCCGGACACCCCCAAGTTTGTAGGTAGGTACCTACTCATTGTGAGATAAACAGATGCAGCACCACAACACTAACCAACTGAGACCAACATACCGCAGCAACTATGGACACATAGACAGATAATGTTTCATTAGAACAATTTTTTTATTGGTTTATATTTTTGGCTCGATTTATTAATTCATCAGGTAACTCATTAATAAGTGTAGGTGCAAACCATCGTCTCGCACGCTTACCGTAGTAATTATTCACCTTAGGGACCTGGAGTTTCTTTTTTTTTAACCTCCGACGGAAAAGAGGGGTTTTATAAGTTTGACGTGTCTGCATGTCTGTGTATCTGTGTGTCTGTCCGTGGCATCGTAGCTCCCAAACGAATGGACCGATTTTGATGTGGTTTTTTTTGTTTGAAAGCTGACGCAATCAAGATGGTTCTTAGCTATAATTTATCCCCCGACTAAAATATTTATAGATTCTTTTTATGAAGTTAAAAGGCTGAAAGAGTAATTTATTAACTTATTTTTTACTTTCTTTTTGTGTCGGGGGTTATTTAAAATGTTTAATTTTGGGTTTTTTTATAAACTATATAAACGACATAGTAATATTTTGTTTACCTAGGTTGTCTAATCTCTAAATATTCAAACTTCAAAACGAGGCCGGAAAAAACTGCAAGACAAATCATTTAAACGCTCACCTATTACCGTACATTATTTGACCTTTTAACATCACAAGTTCCAGTTTCACAATACATTAACCTATGCTCTATTTGCTAGAACAGTCGATCAAGCTGACATTGATCCTCCGGAAGGTCCCAAACCACCCACGCAGATCTATCTTTAGCGGATAACAGCGGAACGCATTGTAAGGTCTTGGTCCTTTTGCTTACGAGGAAGCGACTAGCGATTGAGGTTACGATCACAGAAGCAGTGAAGAGGGAAGGCCGAGCGATGGTCGGTTAAATACTAAATCAATTAAACATACAAATAAGCATTTGATTTTTTTGTGTGTGATACGCATACCGTAGAATCAACCTACAACTACAGTTTTTTTGTAGGTGGGTAAATCATCGAATGACATTCCTCGCTCTTGGGCGGAGCGAGAGGGCGTATAAGACTTTTACTGACTAAAAACCCACTCCTGTTCCTTCTTTGCCTTCGTCCCAGGGCCGAGTATTCCTTTTAGAAACAAACCCTTAGCCGCAGTAGGTTTCGACACTGCTGTACCCCTACGGTTTGCTGACATCTCTTTGAGGCGCGCGTGAAACAGTACGCGCCGTCGACGACTTGGACTCGGTCCGGACGGTTACTGGACGATCGGACGGCGAGCTACCCATTGCTCACCGTCCGCAAGCCCGCGGTGGCGGAAAATCGGGATCGTGATCCCGGCGGCTGGGGCGTGAAGGCCGCGCCCTCGCACGTGCACGTGCGGCAGGCATTACTACCTACCTCGCAGGAGTTACCCTTTACGTTCTAGGACCGCGGTAACTATTTCGAGGAATCTCGCTGCCCTAAAGTTGTCAAAAAACAAAGGCCCCGTTTTGACATCTATCAAAACAAATACCTACTTCAATACGCAAAAACAATACTCGCAATATATTCCATCATATTATTTAACGGGCCGAAAAAATGTATGTGTTTATTAAAACACTATGTAATTAATTATTATTGTATTTTTTCTTTCAATTTCGTTCCAAGTTATATTGTAGGCATATTTTTCAAATGTCAAAACAAGCCTTTTATTTTTTAACTAGCAACTCAGCTCAACTCGCTGCTTGCTAATCGCTAACAAAAAGACCAGTGCCTAAAGCAATAGGTGAGTGTTAGAATCTGTCGGAGGAAAGTGAAAATACGAGTTTAAAGGTATTGAGACCTTTAAGTACCAAAATAAACTAGTACTGGCATTTACGGAGTACGTGGGAGGACAGAAAACAGGAATAGTTTCAGCTAATACGTATATTATTGCTACTTACAAAAGGAAAAACGGAACCCTTATAGGTTCACTTTGTTGTCTGTCTGTCAAGACCCTTTATCTCAGGAACGCATAAGCATGCGTGGAGGTATCAAGTTGAAATTAAAACCGTATACTTAGGTCTGCGGTCCCATGAAGGTGTAAAAAGATCAAACTTCTGAGTTTACAGAAAAAAAAGATACGGCCGTTTATGTCGCAAAAAACGTGTATTTTGACACTCTCAAGGGAATCAAAATTCATAGGGTACTTACCGTTGACCTAGAATCCTGAAATTTGGCATGAAGTAATATGTTATAGTATAAATATAGGAATGAATCTGAAAAGTGCCAATTTATAGTTACGTCACAAAAAAACTTTTTTTGCGATGCGGAAAAATCTTCGAAACTCAATACGGGAATTGAACTGTTTTCATAGGTAAGTTTGTACGAGACCATCAGTGCGCGAGCCCGACTCGCACTTGCCCTGTTTTTTTTTTATATCATATTATAGATAATGAAACTCGTTTATATAGTAATAGTAAGTATAGTGATAGTAAGTATAGTATAGTATAGTAAGAGAGATAGTAAATGTATTTGCACGCCATAATCAATCAATGAACTACCATAACCAATTATGTTGTGGATAATCTTTCAGTTTAATCTATATATATAAAAGGAGAAACGGACTGACTGACATATCAACGCACAGCCTAAACTACAGGGCTCAAGAGTATGAATTTTTGTACAAGGTTTCCTTTTATGATGTAAGCGAGCACTAAGAAAGGATTTTCCAAAATTCATCCCCTAGATGGATGAAACGGGGGTTCAAAGTTTGTATGGAGTAACCTAATTTCACGCGAGCGAAGTCACTGGCAGAAGCTAGTCTGATATATAGCTGAATACCAATATTATAAATAGATCGACGTATCTTCGTTTATATATAATTTTGTATGTTATTCTTCTCTAAAAAAATCTCGTATCACAGTATTTGTTGTCGAACTGCTCCAAAATGGCTGGACCGATTTTTATTACTTTTTTTTTGTAGGTTTGTAGGTCTGAGAAT
This sequence comes from Mythimna vitellina, assembly GCA_949316375.1. Lineage (NCBI taxonomy): Eukaryota > Metazoa > Arthropoda > Insecta > Lepidoptera > Noctuidae > Mythimna > Mythimna vitellina. The sequence goes on along the minus strand of OX438691.1, from coordinate 2,642,483 downwards.
AGGACAAAGGCTATTTTTTTTACTTATTTTTAATATATGCGAAACCTAAATATAGTTTGTAACTGAATCGATTCCAACCATTTTTACACCATGTTATATTTTTTCCCAAAAATATTTTAAAAAAGGCCTCAACACCGTTGGACACTAGCGACACTAAGTTCAACACAGGTCTCGGCAGGTCATAGCGGGCATTAGGCATCAGCGCACAGCTGTGTACGGGAGCAAAACAACCCCCAAGTCGCCAGGATGGCCCGTTGACCATGTATTTGTACGGACAAACAGGTAACATAAAAAGCTTATAAATATGTTTTGTACATAGATTCTTTATAAAAACACTTCAATGATCACCCCGTAAGGAAAAAGTCACGCTATACCCGTGTATCGAATTTCGTGGCGAGATTGATTAGCTAGCTAAGGAATGCAATTCCCTGTCGAGGTCTGTGTTCCCTGATAGCTACAACCTTTAAGTCAAGAGTGAATAGGTTACTTACTAAGGGTGCCCAACATCGTCCACATCATCGCTTACATTCAAGTGTTGATGTGATTTGATAGTTGTTTAACGCGAACCTATACCTAAACCTTGGTAAACCTATACCTTTTTTATATTTATATATACTTTTAAACTCTAATTTTCGTCATATTCTTTTGTATTTTTATGCACCTGCTACATTTTCTCTTTACCACCCTAGGTTGACTGGTAGAGAATGCCTACATTACATTTACAATAAAAACAAATATACGACAGAGAGACAGAGTGTATAGAGTTTTACTTTTATAATATTTTAGGCTGCTTCCCTGGTCTGTATAAGCCTCACCTAGGGCCTCGTAAAGGGTTACCAACTAAATTAAAACACCAGCAAACTACAGTAATTTTCATAATTTATGCAAAACTAAGTTTCATTGTCTATATATGCCTCTGTGTTTCTAGAACGGTTTCAGAGCTAACATTAAGTTTTAATATGACTGGGAGGTAATTTGTCCCTGGGAAAGGTAGCAGGGTAGCATACTTACTACTATTTACATTGCTTGCTGGATGGTTCGAAAGAGTTACTGTGGCTCTCACAAAAGGCAACTCAAGGTGTCCTCGTGGGGGCGATCTCTCGCGCCGGGCCTTGGTACAGGCCATGGTCCGGAGCGAGTGTCAGGCGGTCGCCTCCTTCTACGAAGCAGTAATGCTAGCAAAGGAGGAGGCCGATCGCGTGAGACAACTGTCCTCACACCCCAACCACCGCCGGGATTCCGATCCCGATTTCAGATCACTGTAGGCGCGGGCTTGCGGACAGCGAGCAATGGGTGGCTCGCCGTCCGACCGTCCGGTAACTGCCCGGACCAAGCCCAAGTCGTCGACGGCGCGTTCTGTTCCATGCGCGCCTCAAGGAGATGTTAGCAACTGTAGCCCAGCAGCCCAGCAGGGTCGAAGCCTGGGGTCTGATTCTGACACTATCTCCCGCCCCGCCCAAGAACGGCGGATGTCATAAGATGATTTTCCCACCGAAAAAAAAAAGTTACTATGGGTAGTCAGTAAAAATCTGAAACACCCTTATGCTCCAACTAGAGCGGGAAGAGCTATATTTTATATTTCTATGAAAAATAGTTATTCGATGATGTCTCACCAAAAAATATAATTATACAGCTGTCTCAATTTTGGATGAACGTTAATATTAACACACCAACGGTTTACCTTCAGAAACAGAATCACGACAAATTCATCCTAATGTGAAGTTATGATGACTTTTTATTAACTGAAAATTTCTTGGAATCCATTACTTGGAAGCCAGGCTAAAAGAGATTCAAAGTCGAGAGTGTTTTTCGCAGAATTTTCTACCGCGAATTCATAACTGAGCTCCGTTTTGAAATAAGAACTTGTACTAAAAGCAATTTCGAGATTATTCTATTAAATTCTAAGAAAATCCATGACGATCCAAGACTTGGAGATCCAAGACCTTCAACCACGGGTAGTGTGAAATGGAAGCCCGGGGCCCCGGGATGAACGCAAAGAAAGAACAGGAGTGGGCTTTTAGCCAGTAAAAGTCTGACACTATCTCGCGCTCCGCCCAAGAGTGGATTTTGTCATTAGATGATTTTCACACCTTAAAAAAAAGACCTTCAATAACATGGGTCCCAGGAAAACAATCAGTATGGTTTCTTGCTAATTTTTCTCCATACAAACCTGGATTCATTTTGTAGTTATTAGTTTTAAATGTCAAATTGAAAATTATTTGACCAATATGCCTACCGAGGCCAAAGGTCTGATTCTGAAATGAAGACTCGGCCCTGGTACGATAGGCAACGAAGTAACAGGAATGGGTTTTCAGTCAGTAAAAGTCTGACCTATCTCCCGCTCCGCCCAAAAGCGGAGGATGTCATAAGATGATTTTCCAACCGAAAAAAAAACCTACCGAGACAAAATAACATCAAAGATATACGCTAGTGAAAAGACTTTTAAACAGACACGTACTATTAAGAAGTATCTTCAATAAAAATGTATGTAGGTACGCATACGTTTTAGGTGTACCATGGAATACCTATTTATACTTAGTCTAGTTTACAGACATTTCTAATTGCGCGTTGCAGGTAACGCTTAGCCACCATCACTGATTAGGTACGAGCAATACGAGAAACACGAAAAGGAAACCCTTTTTGGCCTGGGTATTTCAAATAACCATAGATATTTAACAGCTTAATTAGGAATATCTATCACAACACTATAAACCACCCTATAAAGAACTTAAAGTTTAACTTATAATTCGATTTATGTAACTATGTTATTTTTAAATAAAAGTATAAATAAATCACAATTCCTGACGTAAAAAAATAAAGCCGCAAAAAGTTCGTTGTGACCAGAGACCAAAAAACAGACTTAAAAAGTCCATACCCTTGGGATTCGAAATACGAAATAAATAATAAAAACCGCATTTGGTCGGACGGACGGGTGAATCACTAGAGGCAACGGCATACTCACATTCGGCCTTTGCGGCAGACTATCCACGCCCATTTTGAAAAACACTATCACTCATTCTATGTCACAAATGTTTTTGCAAACCTTGTATTGTGTTTATTGTAAGTTTTTTTTTTAATATTTTTAGCCGCAGCGCGGCTTCCTGTATGCGCCCATCTCTGCTGGGGAGAAGACTGGGTGAGCTAGGGATGGGATGTGTTAAGGCCCGGGAAAATCGAGAAATGTTTTTGGAAAAAATAAGTGAGATTATGAAAAATATTTGAACATGGGTTATCGTGTTAGGTTTGTTCAAAACATTTAATTAACGATTCCAAAGAAGTGTGTTACACTTATAAATTATCGTATCCTTTCTGGTCAAAAAATTACTAAGGTGCGAAACTTTCTGAAACTACCAATGTTTCCTATTAAACACAAAATTTCTGTATTTCAGTATAAGTTTTATACCTACCTACAACTCATAACGCTACCCACATTTCCCATTATTCCAATTATCGACAAAATAACCCGCCCATCCCTAGCATACTTGATGCTGCGCGCGCCGTCCAACGTCGAAGCTGCCTCACACCTTATCTCACACATCCAATAAAAACTGCGCCCTTTTCTTTGAGTAATAGAGTTTAATTTCACTTGCTTCGGTCATCATCGTTCGTTTTCGTTACCAGTACAAGTTATGATTGGCAGCGATGTGACGGCTATCATTTGAAGCTGCAAATGAAAGTGACTTAATTTGGTTAACTTGTGTGATTTGGGAGAGATAAAGAATCCAACAATTACTTTAAATGGTAGCTGCTTATTTCAATGTCTAAGACAATCTGTGCAAGATTTATTCGAGATTTATCTGGAGTTTTGGTGGGTAATGGTTTGTTTATTCTAATCGCGTGGAAGTTCCAATTAAATACAATGGGACTATAGTGGGAGGAGGCACGGAAGTACAAACCATTTTTCTTTATTTGCGCTAGCATTCGACGGAATAAGACTCTCATTAAAAGGACTACAGGGACTTCGGTGAAACATCTCGAAGTTTCCTTTGCGTATTGAAAGAAAAGTTTAATAAATAAAAATAGATTTGATTTTTGTGGTAACCCTGTTTAGCCAAGATATTTGTGAGGCTGCGAAATTGATCAAAAGAGTTGTTACGGCGGCCCCGGAACGCAAAGGTCAGTGGAAAGAACACGGGTGGGAGTAAGGGTGTTTTTAATATCATGCGGATTTCATCACGCATGCGGGATTGCTCCGCACGCGTAGCCCCCGCAGATGTGCTTTTCATACAAGTATAAATTATTGTAAAGCGTGGAATACACACGCGGGATGCGGGGCGTGATATCGGGCAGCAGCCCCGCATTCGGGACGGCGCGTACTGTTTCACGCGCGCCTCAAGGAGATGTCAGCAAACCGGCCGAGCAGGGTCGAAGCCTACTGGGACCAAGGGTCTGCTTCTGAAAGGAAGACTCGGCCCTGGTATGAAAGGCAATGAAGGAACAGGAGTGGGTTTTTAATCAGTTAAAGTCTGACACACCATGCCACTCCGCCCAAGAGCGCGGGATGACATTGGGTGATTATTCCACCAAAAAAAAATCCCGCATGTGGAGCAATTCCGATGAAACCCGCACGATATCAAAAACATATTATTATTGTTTTTTAATATTTTTTTTATTTTTATTAATTATTTACCTTTATTTAAATAATTCTTCTGTTAACGACGGTTACGGCCGTCCGCAAGCCCGCGCTACGATAAATATGCACATATGGCCTACAGATAGTTGTTCCGAGTCCGGGCGTCTTGTCTTTGTGAGTTTATATGTTTATGAACGCACCCACGATACAGGAGTTATTTCTAGTGAGGGGCAAAGTTATATTTAAAAACAAAAAAAAATACCAGATACAAAGTGAGTCTACTAAACCAACACTACTGCTTAAGCTTTCGGGTATTACAAGCGTAATGTTATGTAATTCATACCCTTCCAAACCTAATACACTTTGTTATCATTCTTCCGCCCCGCTTAACACTTATGTCATTGAGGAAAATAGTCACAAGCCCATAATATTACTCACAAGTTCGGAGAAAACACAGAAATATATATCAACCCATTTTAAGAATAGTAACACAGCGATAATTTGGTTTTCTTTTGCAGAAATATGTTTCCTCCTCCCTACACCCCTAACCAAGTACATCATCATCATCATTTCAGCCGAAAGACGTCCACTGTTGGACATAGGCCTCCCCCAAGCGACGCCGCAACGACCGATCCTGAGCGTCTCGCATCCACCGCACTCCCGCGACTCTCACCAGGTCGTTGGTCCACCTTGTGGGAGGCCTTCCAACGCTGCGTTTTCCGGTGCGCGGTCGCCACTCTAGAACCTTTCGGCCCCATCGACCATCCGTTCTACGAGCAATGTGCCCTGCCCACTGCCACTTCAGTTTGGCGATTCTTCGGGCTATGTCGGCGACCTTGGTTCTCCTGCGGATATCTTCATTATTTATGCGACCACGCAAGGAAACTCCGAGCATAGCCCTTTCCATTGCCCTTCGGGTGACTGTAAGCCTTCTGATGAGGATGTAACCAAGTTGAAAATCTGCAATCGTTAACGCTAGTCGAAAACTAATCAAATGTATGGGAATGACATCATCTCAATGTTAAGTCACGTGGTCAGAACAAACGAATAGAAAATTCGTAGCCAAGTTCACATCGTTCAAGATAATAGAATGAATTGTTATCGTTTCTACAATGTTCAACGCTACATCCTTTGTTATTGTAGAACGACATTGTAGGACGAGCGGCCGACTCAGGCGCGTCAACATGGCATACCAACTTATCGTTTTCTACAATTGCTGACACCGAGCCGTTACCGGTTGAAGAACGGAATTCGACACGAAACGGTTGTAACTTGGCTAGGGGGCTAATCTTTTTCTTCTTTTTTATTATGCATATAGGCTCTTGTTTGACCACTATCTCACCAGTAAGCGATGATGTGTGATGGTGAAGCACGCTTGCCAAGAAATAACCTACATATCCTTTGATTATAGCTATCAAGAAGCACAGACTTTGTCAAGGAATTTCACTCCATGGCCGTATACATAGTTAATATGTTCCCAAAACGCTTTGTACGTATGGGTGGGATATCCACCATGTACCGGTGGCGCAACACCGTACATCTTGTGGTCTGATAGGTTCGCGCTTGACCACTATCTCACCTGATGGAAAGCGACGATGCGGTCAACGATGGAGCGCGCTTACCTAGAAGTAACCTTATTCACTTTTCACTTAATGATTCCCGGGTTGTAGCCATCAGGAAACAGATTCCGGCAAGGAATTCCACTCCTTAACTGTACGCACAATGAATGTGTTCCCAAAACGTTTTGTATATAGATGGGATGTCCAACATGTACCGGTGGCGCAACACCGTACGTCTTGTGGTCTGATCATGGAACGGACTAAGCGGAATTAAATTGTGCAATTCCAATGCACATTCCCCGAAATGCAAACGATAGAAAACCGACAGACCAGCAACTCGTCGTCGATGCTCAAGACTGATGTTTGTCAAAGCTATTTTTACGAGAACTACTTAGCTATTCTTTTACTTAGTTATTTTACCCTGTCTTACCTATGGTTGCCAAACGTTGATCTATGATCACAAGGCGAGACAAAATACAGACCACTCCAAGGGCAATGGACAGGAACTGTTTAAATATAAAACTGAGAGATAAGAAACACAGAAATTCGGAAGGTAACCAAGATATAAGATGTTCTACATTTCTCTCAAAGTCTAAAGTGGAGGTGGGCTGGTGATGTGGCGAGATATGACGACAGTCGATGGACAATTAACATCACGAAATGGAAAGGACCGTTTGGCGTTAGAAAGAGAGTTCGCCCGTGCGCCCGGTGGAAAGACGAGATTGTGGTCTACGTAGGAAGGAACTGGATGACTACCGCCAAAACAGGATTTCTTTTACCCTGAGGGGGGGGGGTTCACAAATTAAATATGCATAATTATATTTTATAATTATTATTTCAATTATCTTACTATAAAATGATTCAATTTTTATTAACTATTAATTGATAGCATTAATTGAGCAGTGGTGGCCAAGTGGATTGAGCAGTGGTGGCCGAGTGGTAACGGCCCCGACTTACGATTTGTAGGTTGCGTGTTCAAACCCAGCCAGGCGTATTACTTTGTGTAATTTGTTTCATCACCACTGCTCTCAAAAACGGTGAAGGAAAACATCGTGAGGAAACCGGCATGTCCTAGAACCAAAAATTCGAAGACATGTGACAGTCGCCAACCCGCACTGGGTCCGCGTGGTGGATTACGGCCCATTCCCTCTCCTAGAGAGAGGAGGCCTGAGTCCCAGCAGTGGGAACATTAAAAGGCTGATTATGCTTATGCTATATTAATTGATAAAGCTTTATTATTATTATTACTTAGCTATTCACAACAGTTTCCCGACTACGAAACGACATCGGCATTATTCTATCATCATCTTCATCGTCCATGTCCCGTGTCATTTCAGGTCGGCGCACACACACCATCATCTCTCTAACCTTTTCTCAACTAAATTTCGGTCAGCTTCCAGTCCAGATGCGGCTGAGCATCCGTATTTAACTTGGAGCGACTGCTTATCAGACCTCTACAACCCAGTTACTGGGTGACACTATACTCCTTAGATCGACTGATGGTCAGACTTTCAGGCGTTTGACTAACTGTAACTGCTTTCCGACACAAGGGATATCTTGTATAAGCCTAGAAAACTACATATGAATTGAAAAATTCACATTGGTACTTTTTTTTTTATTTGATATAAACTAGTACTTGACTGCGATCCCACCTAATGGTAAGCAGTGATGCAATCGTTGATTGTGAGGCGCACTAGTTTATTAAGAACCTATTCACTCTAGCCTTGACGATACCCAAATTATTAACGGATGGGAAGACCGCAGCAGGCATATTGTTCCAGTCCTTTGTATGTACGCGGTATAAACGATGAGGCGAAACGCTTAGTCCGGACAGTAGAGGTTTCAACAACGTAAGGGTGATACTCGCCGTAGGCCGGGTTGTCCGAAGGTAGAAATGAGATGGCGGAATCAGGTCATGCAATTCCCGCACACACTCTCCAAAACGCACGTGTAAAACACCGAAAGGCTGGCTACACTATGCCAGTTGTTTTGTGGTTGTAGCCGGTGGCCCGTGTGCGGCGACCCTAAAAGCTACATTATTACATATTCCGAGAATGCGTGCTACGAGTGCTACGGGCTACGAGGCGTAGCACTGACACGAGTGGGCATTGATTCGATCATACGCTTACTTACTACATTTAGCTGTGAATATTTCATCATGTATTTCACTGAAATACACAAAATTATATTACGCAAACTTTTATATTTTAACGATTAAACTACAAACACACACAACAATAGCTTTCTTTATTTGAGTTGGGAAATCATTCAATGACTTCTCTCACTATAGGGTGGAGCGCGAGGGCGCGACAAACTTTTACCGAATAAAACCACATTTGTGTCCTTCAGTTGTCCTTTGCTTTTTAAGATCGCGGGTTTCCTTATCAGGAATTCCCCACGGCCCCAGCGGCCATCGGGACGGTGAAGTACCCTTTGCCGACTACCGTGGCTGGAGCGTGAAGATATCCGTTTCTTCTGCACGAGAATCCAGTAAATGAACATCCTGAACTTACCCTAGAAGTCATGACGCCTCTTCACTCTTCAAAGTGGGTGACTTACCATCATTATTATAGCGTGCCCAAACCTGCATACAGTAGGTCCCACCAATGACCTAAATCTTTAAAACAAAATGGACGCGCGAAGACGTAATAACACGGAGTAAAGAACACAGCTGTGTACTAAATCTTTACCAAAATGTAAATTGAATAAATCACCGAGGCCGATATATTATGCAATGAAGCCTCAGCTGCGAATTTTGCCTAATCCCCATTATGGATTATCTCAAGACGTAAATTACTATTAGTGTCGGAATTTATTTGTATTTATTATCTCTCCTTTTTATTTTATATGGGTTTGCATTGCACACTTGACGAACTTCGGAAAAATGAGTTTTTTTTTTTCAAATAAGCCCTTTACAGGCACATTTTGAAAAGTTAAGTTTTCTGTAGAGAAGAATGTGCTAGAAACTCTATAGACACTCTTTTCAATCATGTTATGTATTACAAATACCTCGGTTACATGTTTCTTGTCGCTGAAAATATGAAAGAGAAAGAAGAGCATTTTCTTTCACAAAGACATTATTCTTACATATTATAAAACAATTTCCACCACCGCGCCTGTCTGTCTGTATAAAGGCGATAAACTAAAAAACTACTGAACCGATTTTCATGTAGTTTTCACCAATAGGCAGCGTGTTTCATGAAATAGGTTTAGGTGTATAAAACATGTAGAGGAAAACTGAGAATTTCAAAGATTTCCAACACTCGTGCATCGCTGGGGTGAGTTTCTAGTAAAAAATATATTACAAATGTGAAAGTAAGGGCCGGCTCACACCGGAATGGCAGCGACGCGACGAGCACTTTCAGTGTGAAATTATTTTAAACTTTATCTACATACAAGACCAGTATCGCTTGAAAATCATGAAAACGTCGCATGGCCGCCCGCGGGGCCGCGCCACGCGCGTCTTGTCGGTAGTTTTAGCCTAGCCAGCTGCTGCTAGCCGCTGCCAATCCGTTGTGACCCGGCCCTTATTGCCTCTTTCTATCTGATTGGCTTTCACAGATAAACTACAGAATCGATTTTAAAAATGAAATTGGGTACGGATAAAACCCTAAGATTGACTGGTAAAAAATGCCTAAGGCATTAAAGTCTTCAGAGAGTCATCTAGAAAACACTGGCCTCATCCAGTTTAAATTGACAAAATAATTGACGTTTAAAAATATTTTTTAAAAACCTATTTGTAAAATTAATATCATTTATCATATGGACAGGTCAGACAGCGTCCGATCTGTGTTAGGAGCTAAAATATTCAGCCACATTAGACTGGACTGAAAGTGACCCAAATACATATTGTATAGGTGTTATATACCTGCTTATTATGTATGTTCTTAGTATCAGCGCACAAATGTGTACCATGAATGCAGTGTATGATTCTGGACCCTCTGAATTTATCGACGGTGTTTTCCTATTTTTGTTTTAAATTCATGCTTTTTAATTTTAAATTGTATAAAATCGTTATTCTAATCAACACCAATGACGTTTTTAAATTTAACAGTAATTAATTCGCTTTTTTCATCGCCCATTCCCTTGCGTCCTGGACCATGGCATGTACCAAGGTGCGGGAGGTCCCCGCCGCCAATCTCTCTCACAGAGACACGGTAGGGCTTTGCCGGGGTAAGGCACACCTCCACCGTGTCCTCCGGGCAGGTTTGTGACACCCGGGTGTTTCACCACCTGAATTAGGTGCAAAAACTTCCCGAACTTACCATCTCCGGTGAGGATCTGCGTCATGCGGACGCTGTGACGTGTCTCTAGCCACTTTTCAAAGAGGGGATTTACCGTCTTGATTATGGCGTGCCCAACCGATAACAGCTGTGCCACTAATTTATCGCTATCGCCTTCATGTATAATGAAAATATTAGTCATTACTTTCTATCGCCTAACCACATGGTAAAAACGCTTGTATATGCACTGCTTTTCTGATCTAGTAGCAGCCAGAGCATAAGATAGTGATAGTGACGTAAAATAGTGGAGGTGAGGGGTATCGGCCCACCTCAGGCTACACTTTTAGCGGGGCGGCAAAATTACTAATTAAAATAACTAATTAATGTGGGATATCAATCATGCAAAAATTTAAATTATTTCATTCTATCGCATCAACGACTCGGATGCTCAAATTTATTACTGCACTTTCCGTTTCTAGAATGGCGCCATCGTTAAATTCAATCGATGAAATTTGACAAACAAAAAATAAATCTCGAGCACATAGATTTTTTGGTTATATAAAAGTGGTTTTTAAAGGTTCGGTTTTTAAATTGGCAAAACTTTATCTAGTGATGGCCAATTTAACATTTGATAGTTGATTTGTGATGAAGTTGTAAAACCATCCGATCTGGGTACAATGTAAAATTCTGACTCGCTTCCTACATCCTCCCTTTTCTGCATAAGACAATAAGTTAGTAAATTTTGATTATCCCCCTTCCCCTAGTATCTCCACTGTTCAAGTAGTAGAGATTGCAGAGTTATTTCTGCAGTGCGCCGCTATAGTACTATTAAAACCAGTACTGGTTTAACATATTAAAATTAACAATATTGTACAAACAATTTGCTTTGAAAGACAAAGTGCGAAGGAAAATGAAAATACAGGAGTGGGCGCCGAATTTGTCGACTCGCCCCTAACGGCGAAAACCCACGCTACGCCACTGCCAAGTCACTGAAATACCGTACAGACAACTCCTCCAAAAATAAATTTAAGCATTTGAGGCAAACTACTTCTTTTGCTGTTTTGTCTTTTTATTATATACGGTAAAACAAGTAGTTTTAATTTAATATTTTAATTGTTTCTACATATTTAGAAAAATACTTTATGTTTTAAAAACTACAATCAAAAGCTTGTAAACATCTTATAAAGCAATATTCCTTATGTTGTATCTTAAGGAATATTTTTTATTTATTTTTCAATTTCGGTATGTACTATACTGTCCCACACCTGGGCAAAGGCCGTGGGACAAACATCAAAATTCATATAAAATTCATTTGTGTGTTCTTAAAAAATTATAGTCTTGGGTACTTACATCATATAAAATCATTTCGAGCGTCGTTGTTTCGGTAACCTGTTGCACTGTCGTTAACTTTATTATTCGTTTTTAACACTAATAAACTAGTTTTATTGATAATTCCTACTTCAATTATTGTAAATATTACATTTACTAACAAAAAATAATAAGAATTTCTGACGTAAATAATTTTATTTTAAAATGTTGGTACTGAAACGTTTTTTATTTCGTACTCTTTTTTGAATACTTATTTAACCTGCGGTAGGTACAGTCCAGAAGAAAAAAAAATGTATTAAAATTTTTGCATTATAAAATTGATGCACCTTTGAAATTACGATATTTAAAACACAGCACAAGATGGTAACACTGAGAAGTTCGAAATTTGAATACTAGACATGATACGCGAGATCTTTTAATTTAAATGCATAGGTTTTGCAAAGGAAAACAGTTTTCTTTTATATTATATATATTTGGCGAAAAGACAAGCGTACTCGCGGGTAGCGCGGTGCACACTGAGGGTGATCGGCAGCCCTGCGTTGCGTACTTGGGCGGGGCAGACTGTAAGACGCGTACATTTTAATTCACTTAGGGTACGACTTACACAACTTTACTTACCAACTAGTTGTTGTACTTGCTTCAATTATTTAGTGCATTATTGAAGCAAGTACAAAAACTATTTGAAGTAGTTTGAAGAATTCATTGTATTGCCATTTGCCATGTAATTGTATTATGATAACTAAGTCTTATCGACGTTTGAAAGTGTTTTGAAAGACGTGGGCGAAAAACTCTGTCTGAAAAGTTGCGTTAGTTCAAAACTAGGAGGACTTTTTTCTATTAACAAAGAATAAACAACTTCAATACATAAAATTTGAAGAAATATATTAAATTTTGTGAGACAATTTTTTACGTCATCATCATTTCATCCAAAAGACGTCCTCACTTGGACATAGATAGGCCCAGCTTCCCGAACGCTACCTAGCAACGATTGACTGGATCTTTCTAGAAGGTTAGATCCATAACTGGATCGTTTGTCCCAAGGAAATGTAGTCCACAACTCGAGTGTCTAGATAGGTCGTGGTGATACGTGGTTGTTTACGATGATTTTGGTTTTTCCCATATTCATTTTACGTCCCATACTTTCGGAAGCTCTACCGAGGCCACCAAGGTTATCGACATAGAAGAATCACCAAATTAAGTGGTTAAGGCAGGGCACATTAGCCGTAGAACAGATGGTCTATAGGGATGGGATGAAAGGTTCTGAAGTGGCAAACACGTACTTTTTTTTTTCGGTGGGAAAGTCATCATATGACATCCCCCGCTCTTGGGCGTAACGGCCCCGACTTACAAGTTGTAGGTCACGGGTTCAAACCCAGCCAGGCGCATTACTTTGTGTAATTTATTTCATCAGCACTGCTCTCAAAACGGTGAAGGAAAACATCGTGAGGAAACCGGCATGACCTAGAACCAAAAAATCGAAGACATGTGACATCCACCAACCCGCACTGAGCCCGCGTGGTGGATTACGGCCCATTCCCTCTTCTAGAGAGGAGGCCTGAGTCCCAACAGAGGGAACATTATAAGGCCGACTATGCTACCATTGGACCCGATAGGTGCCGCTGCAATCGAGTTCTCAATTTTTTTTTCTGACGAAAAGCCTGGTTTCAGACAACTACGCGTGTCGGAACCGCTAGGTTTAAAATTAAACATTCAATTTCAGTCCTCAAAGACATAATTCTATTTTTTTTCAAGGTATTTTTTTTGTAAATTAATCTTCATGCAACATAAAGTACAAAGTCGGAATTAATGTCTTAGGCATTCTCTACCAGTCAACCTAGGGTGGTGAAGAGACAATATGAAAATTTTATACAAAAAACAACAGTAAAAAAAAGTATACATTTAATTAAAATGCACATACATATTTATTTAATATAATATATATATTAATATAAAGTAACGAAAGAAGTTTTCAGATGATTCTGCAATGAATTTTGATTCGGTAATGTTCTAAACTGTATACTAAAAAAACAAAGTTAATGAAATAAATTTCTGCTTCCATTTCGCAAATCGCAAAACGCGTAATATTCAATTGAGGAAAATGGCGGCCATTTAGAAACACGTTGCAGGGCACGTGAATGAAGCGATATTTTATTTTAATATTGTTTAAACTTGTTACGACCAAAATGTAGGCAATGTAATGACGAATCGTAACCGTTCATGTTTGATACTTTAAAATAATCAGACGACGGATTTTTTTTTTCTTTTTGGAGGAATAAATCATCATAGAACTTCTCCCGGTCTAGGAGGAGCAAGAGGGCATGTCAGACTTTTACTGACTAAACCCACCTATATTCCTTCGTTAACCCTGTCCATTCTAGGTAACTCAAGCAGCTGTTCAAGCAGCTCGTCTGTGGAATGCATTACCTTCTATGCGTAATGCATTCCACAGACGAGCTGCTCGTAGCTCGTAGGCTTGCTCAAACGCCACCTTTAAAAAAATGATGATGGATAATGCTCCATCACCATTCACTGTAATATTTCTTTATTCTCCTTGCTCAATTTTATATATGATATTTATTAGTATATTTATTGATATTGTATATATGTATTATATTATATTGTATATATGTATTATTATGTGTAATTAATATTATTTATGTTTTTTTGTAAGTACACTGACCGCCCTAATCTATCTCCTTTCGTTCAGTCCATCCTAAGGTTGTCTGTATGAGATTGCCCTGTGCGATAAGACCACCCTTTGTACACTTTGTTTATGTATATGTTTATTCTGTCCACAGTATGATGTGTACACCGCCCGGAGGACCGGTAGAGTGCGTACTCTGCCGTATGGTGGAGGTGTACCCCACTTGGGAAGAACAACGCCGTGTCCTCGTGGGGGCGATCGGCGGCGGCGATCTCTCACGCCGGACCTTAGTACAAGCCACGGTCCGGGGCGAGGACGAGTGGCAGGCGGTCACCTCCTTCTGCGAAGCAGTAATGCTAGCAAAGGTGGCGGCCGATCGCGTTAGGCAACGGTCCTCACGTCCGGTAACCGTCCGGACCAAGCCCAAGTCGTCGACGGCGCGTACTGAACCACGCGCGCCTCAAGGAGATATCAGCAACTGTAGGGGCCAGCAGGGTCGAAGCCTACTGGGGCCAAGGGTCTGATTCTGAAAGGAAGACTCGGCCCTGATACGAAAGACAACGAAGGAACAGGAATGGGGTTTGTGAAAGTCTGACACTATCTCGCGCTCCGCCAAAGAGCGAGATTTGTCATAAGATGATTTTCCCACCAAAAAAAAAGTGTACAATAAAGTATATATAATAATTATAATTCTTTCAAACATTTCCACAGACCTAGCAGGCCCCTTCAGTTTTCCTGAAATCTCTATTCACTACGCGCCGTCAATTCGGGCTTGGTCGTGTATGTGTCGTGGTTACACTCCGTGTTGGCGTGGGTTTGAGGGCGGCAAGCAGTGGGTAGCTCGCCGTCCGGCCGACCGGTAATCGTCCGGACCTAGTCTTCGATGGCGCGTAGTGTTCCACGTGCGCCTCAAGGATATGTCAGAAAAACTGTAGGGGTCCAAGGCCAAAGCCTACCAGAGTAGTGGGGCCATGGGTTCGCTTCTGGAACGTAAAGTAAAGAAGGAAAATAGGTTTATCATTTATTCAGTCATTGGAGGATTTCCCAACTAAAAAAAAAGGCTCATTCATTCTTTTCTATTCCGATCCACGTTTTTGCACTTATTTGATATTATGTTGACTGGTCTAAACTGTATTAATAATGTAATATGTAAACCTGGAAAAAACAATCATTTTTAGGGTACCTCAAAAGGAAAAAACAGAAGCCTTCTAGGATCACTTTGTTGTCTGTATGTCTGTCAAGACCCTTTATCTCGGGAACGCGTGAAGGTATCGAGTTGAAATTATAACCATATACTTAGGTCTACGGTCCCTTGAAGCTGTAAAATAATAAAACTTCTGAGTTAACGAAAATAAAGATACGTCCGTTTATTTCTCAAAACACGTAATTATAGTTCAACACTCTCAAGGGAATCAAAATTCTTAAGATACTTCCCATTGACCAAGAATCCTGAAATTTGGTTGAAGCAAGGTTTCATAACAAAAGTATATAAAAAAAAAACTGAAAACTGTAAATTTGTAGTTACGTCCCAAAAAAAAACTTTTTTTGTGTTCTGAAAAATCTTCGTAACTCAATTCGGGAATTGAACTATTTTTATAGGTAAGTTTGTAACAAACTCTCAGTGCGCGTTATAGCATTTCTATTAATAATGATAATTAAATAATAAGAAGAATTTATTACACCAAAAAATACGTATTACACAATTTGTCTGTACTCATAATTATGATATTGTTACAATACATAAAAATTGTGCATAAATGAACATGTGCTGCCGAACTAGGCTTGAAGCCTGTATTTCGGCACGCAGCCCTCAAGCCCTGGAACTGCATCTCTCACCAGGTCATCGGTCCACCTTGTGGGAGGCCTTCCAAAGCTGCGTCTTCCGGTACGTTGTCGCCACTCCAGCCCCCCTAGCTAAGTTACAACCGTTTCGTTTCGATTCTCTTTTCGTTAATCGCCTCGAGTAAGCCACGTCTCCGATTCCTTAATTCTGACGTCATCGTCATCTCAACGCTCAATCACATGGTTAGAAAAAAGGAATAGGAGGCGTGGCCGACTCGAGGCGATCAACGAAAAGAGAATCGAAACGAAACGGTTGTAACTTAGCTAGGGGGCTGAACTTTTCGGTCCCATCGACCATCTGTTCTGCGAGCAAAGCCCTGTCCACTGCCAATTAAGTTTGAGTGATTCTTCGGGCATAATATATACTTATGCCCAAATCTCAAGCTACATAGAGTATTTTTTTTTTTAATAGAAATGGAATGTAGTGTTCCGCGTCTCAAAGAGATGTCAGCAAACCGTAGGGTCCGGAGCCGAAGCCTACTGGGGCTATGGGTGGTGCGAAATTGAACTCTAGGGCCCTGAAACGAAGGCAAAGAAGGAACCAGTAAAAGTCTGAAACGCCTTCTCGCCCCATCCAAGAGCAAGAGAAGTAAAAAATCTACAGAAATGGAAATTCAAAATGAAGTAAGTATCATTTTATAGTAATTCAAATACTTTAGCTACCTAAGTATAGGTAAAACTCCTTTTTCCAGATCTAGGTAGTATATTTAGCTGCCCATCTCTTAATTTCCTGAAACATCGTCTTTTACATAACATAAACGAAACATCGAAGTGAACACAGTTAAACTTTAATAAGATCTATTAGAATGTCGTCAAACGATCAACTCTCCGAAACATTTCGGCCGCAGGGAAGTTTCCCGACCTACTCGTACCTACTATCTACTGAAAATAATTACGTTGAAATTGAGTTAAAGTCTCCTGTTGAGTTTTTGGGTATCGGCACCATTGGAAAGTTTTAGTTTGATGATATTGAAGTTGACACTTCGCGTGACCCAAGGGCTGGCTTTTACCTTGGTCAGATATTAAGCATTGCCATACAACGTGGCAATGCCGCCAGCCTTTTGGGCACACTTCCAGTCGACAGCGATGCGGAGGAGTTTTATGACGCCATATTTTAGTTAGGAGTAGCCGTTAATGTATATATATAGTTTTAATTAGTTAAGTGTTTTTGTATATAATTTTGTATATATATAAATGTAGAATTATAAAGAAAAATTAGGAATAAAATATTTTTATTAAAGTTTGATGATTCGTTTTTAGGAAATTGCATGGGTCGGAATTAGGTTGAGATATTCATGTACTTGCATCGAAATGTTGATATTAATATGGATCTTCCCGGGATTTCTAATGATAAATTCCGTGTGGCGAACAATATTGCAAATTAATAATAATAAAAACCACAGAGATAGATATAGAAGACAAATAAAACAAAGATAACAAACATACAATTTTTATTAGTATTTTTCATTGAAAAAGATCTCTTTACGTCAACTGAAGTGAGGTTAAAAAATTTATACACTTCCTCCTCCTCTCGTCATTAATTCTGGAAAAAAAAATTTCTTCTATATTTCTGACTGTCATAAAAAAAATCTGCTTTACTCAAAATTCATACTTTGCAGTATCGATTAGAAAAACTAAACACCAATGAACTAAGCCATCATCTTCCGGTCCTTGTCCATGTTACTTGAAGTCCGCGCAACACGTTTTTTTCATCCATTCTATACTGTCAGCCGTCAAACTATCACTGACTCCCCTTTCTTTCATAACTCTCCTCACACAATTCATCCATCTCATCTTTAACCTCCTTCCCCCTCTCCAGCCATCCACACGTAAGTATATTCATAAATCTTTTAGTGACCTTTCAACTTTTCAGTCACTGGTGCCATTTTCAAATTTCCTCTAATATACTCATTTTTTATTTTATCCCTTCTCATCCCTCCACAGTCCACACATCGCTCTCTACATTTTCATCTCTGCTACATGAAAGCTTTTTGCATCCATCTTCTTTACAGCCTAACATTCTGATCGAACATGGTTTTATCACCGACCGGCCATCCCGGACCAAGCCCAAGACCTGTACCAGTATGGGTAAGAGATGGCGCTAGGCAACCTGTATAGCTCTATCTCTTACCCACACTAAAAAAAGAATGAAACAATGTTACTTTGAACGTCATGGTAATCCCGCAAGTCGTCGAAAGTGCGTAGTGTTCCACGTGCGCCTCAAGGAGATGTCAGCAAAATCGAAGGGGCCCAGCAGGGTCGAGGGCCTACTGGAGCCATAGGTTCGCCTCTGAAAGGAAAACCCGAGGCGATGAAACGCAAAGCAACAAAAGAACATAGGAGTAAAGTTTAAGACATTAAAAGTCTGACACGCCCTCTCGCTCTGCCCTAGAGCGAAAGAAGTTATTAGATGATTTCCCACCTAAAAATAAGCTTTTATCACCGAACAAATAAACAAAACAAATTCTATAATACGTTTTTTATCTCTTCGTTATTTAACACCAACTTACATATTAAAGTTATTTTGTACTTTTCAGTGTTTTTTTTTTTTACATTGAAGTCTGTATAGTATTGTATTTTGTAAAAAGTTTTTTTATTTTACACTCCTCAGGTACCGCCACTAAAAAGTATCCCTCATCTAAACTTAAATACCTTATAGCCAGAATGCATATCATGACAATTGTAATGATCCCAAACACGGTTAGATTTCATTAATTTATTACAGAGTTCCGGTGCCTAACTTCAGGCTTCATCATCAGATCGGTTCGATATATTTTTCCTCTTCTTTCAGTCAGTCATCGACTAGACGTATAAACAAAGCAATTTTACTTGTTACGACGGTTCTGCTGTGATCCTATGAGGACTTCTGATCCATATATTTGAAGTACATGATTAGATCACAACAATATTTCTATGGAACCAACTCGGAAGCATAAACCTTCAATAAAAAAAAAAAAAACAAGATTGGTCCACAGTTGATGAACGAGAAATCGATGGACATATGTACATTAAAAAAAAATACATTCAGACGAACATAGACTCTCCTCGTTTTTGAAGTCGGTTAAAAAAACTACAATTACCCAGCAAACGAAATACAAAAAAAAAAACAAACCTCATGAAACCTCAGAAAGTCCTCGAAAACTTCCTACCCAATTTAAATTAACCAAACAAAAAAAAACATGGCTCCGTATAAAACAATGCCAGAGCCTGGAGTTTTTTTTTCAAGTGCGTTTTTAATCTGTGCCCGTGCGAGGTCCCGTGCGCGTGAAGCCCGCGCCACGCGACCGGCAATCCAATTAGATTAGATTTTGTAACGTGCGCCAATAGAACAAACGGATTAGTCATATGCGCAGTTTTTCTTTCCGAGATTTTATAGCACGAGATGCGTGCGTGGGTGGTTGAAAGGGTTTTGTCATTTTAGTTTTTACTTTCATAGATAGGTATTGCTGGAATTTGTAAAGGATTTTTTGGAAGCACGTGCGGAGGTAAACTCTGGCCAACGAAAGACGGCACAACAAAAAGGAGGCCGTATTAAAAAAAATTGAAGCTGTTCACCCTTGCTGTACGCCACTTAAACGGAGTTGATACTTTTGATTATTCATGAAAATAATAAGTATACGATACATCTATGATGCTTATTTAAACATATGCTATTTATTTAGTCGCGATATTCAACGCCGCCAAAACACAAGCGAGTCCGTTCACTGCCTAAAGGAGCTCGTTCACCTTGGCTCCTGCTTTTTAGAATGTATTCTTGGAATGCATCGGGCGCCTTCAGCTCTTAGGAGTTAAAATTTTGAGGCAGTACGTTATTTTTCCAAAACTGTTCACGGCAGCAATGGCATTAATGTCAATGGCGTGAACATCACTCACCTTCGGTTTGCCTTGGGCACGCCACAATTATGGCGGTAAGTTCCCTCTTTGAGGCGTGGTTGGAAAGACCTTATGGCGTCCTCACCTTTCGCATGACGCAGGTTCTCACCGAACATGGCAAGTTTGGGAAGTTCCTGCACCGGATTCGTGCGGAAGTAACGCCCGGGTGTCGCCACTGTGTGGACCGCCCGGAGGACACGGTGGAGCACACGGTGTAGGTGTGCTCCGCTTGGGCAGAGAAAGAAAGAAAGAAAGAAAGAAAACACGTTTATTTGGCACACAGGTACACACAATGAGATAACAATTACAATATAGAAACTTAAATACTAAAACTTAAAAAATACATCAACATTGTGTGTCTCGCCGCTCGCAGAGCAACGCCGTGTCCTCGTGGGGGCGATCGGCGGCGGCGATCTCTCGCGCCGGGCCTTAGTTCAGGCCATGGTCCGGAGCGAGGAAGAGTGGCAGGTGGTAGTCTCCTTCTACGAAGCAGTAATGCTAGCAAAGGAGGCGGTACATTGCGAGAGGCAACGGTCCTTACACCCTGTCCGCCGCTGGGATTCCGATCCCGATTTCCGGCCACCGTAGACGCGGGCTTGCGGGCGACGAGCAATGGGTGGCTCGCCGTCCGACCGTCCGGTAACCGTCCGGACCGAGCCCAAGTCGTCGACGGCGCGTACTGTTCCACGCGCGCCTCAAGGAGATGTCAGCAAATCGTAAGGGCCCAGCAGGGTCGAAGCCTATTGGAGCCACGGGTAGTGTGAAAACGAAACCCGGGGCCCTGAGACGATGGCAAAGAAGGAACAGGAGTGAGTTTTTAGTCAGCAAAAGTCTGACACTATCTCTCGCTCCGCCCAAAAGCAGGATTTGTCATGAGATGATTTTCCCACCCAATAAAAAAAAAGAAACCTTCGGTTTGCCGACGACATAATAGTAATGGCTGAAACTAAGGAGGAGCTCAGTACAATGGTTGGTGATCTCAGTAGAGCTTCCGAAAGATTGGGACTTAAAATGAACATTAACAAAACCAAAGTCAAGGTAAACAGCCTACATGGCTGTTTACCATGACTACATGGCTCACTTTGGTTGCACCCACTCTTATCAAAATCAGGGACTCTACACTCAAAGTTGTGGACGACTACGTTTACCTGGAACAGACGGTCCAGTTGGGAACGTCTAACTTCGAGAAAGAGATCAATCGTCGAATCCGACTTGGCTGGGCAGCGTTCGGGAAGCTACGCGGTATCTTCTCGTCCAATATACCACGTGTCTCAAGACATAAGTCTATGCCCAGTGCTTGATGCCAGTGATGACATATGGCTCTGAAACGAGGCCGCTTACAATGGACCCCATCAGAAGACTTAAAGTCATCCAAAGGGCAATGGAAAGGGCTGTGCTCGGAGTTTCCTAGCGTTATCGAATCAGGAATGAGGATATCCGCAGGAGAACCAAGGTTACCGATATAGCACGAAGAATCGACAAACTTAAGTGGCAATGGGCAGGGCACATTGCTCGCAGAACGGATGGCCATTAGGGCCGAAAGGTTCTGGAATAGCGACCACGTACCGGGAGACGTAGCGTTGGAAGGCCTCCTACAAGGTGGACCGATGACCTGGTAACGGTTGCGAGAGTCCGATGGATGCGAGACGCATATGACCGTTCATTGTGGCGGCACTTGGGGAGGCCTATGTCCAGCAGTGGACGTCTTTCGGCTGAAATGATGATTGATGATGAGTAAAATAAGATGCACTTAAGTAAACAATTTTGAGAATTCTTAATTTTTTAAATGCTGCCTTATACAAAGTTTGATAAATAATTCCTGATTAACCTGATAAACCTGCAACCTCCATCATAATCGGATGCTACCACGATCATTTCAAAATAAGTAGTAAAAGGTTTAAAAAATCCGACCTTACTTTCGGTTTTGGTTTCAGTGTTGGCGTGGTTTCGGCCTAGATTCAGCCTAATTTTGGCTTAGCTTCGGCCTAGTTTCGACGTAGTATCAGCTTAGTTTCGGAATAGCTTCGGCTTGTTTTCGACCTATTTTCGGCCCAGTACCAGACTCATTTCGGTCTAACTTTGGCGTAGTTTGGTCTTAGAGTTGACCTAGTCTTGACAAATTTTGGATTAGTTTAGATTGGCCTAATTTTAGCTCAGTTTCAGCCTAGTGTTGTCTTAGTTTCAGTTTCGACTGCCATGCTGCCGAAAATTTGGTCGACCGAAACCGAGTTCGAGAGGTTGCGTGCTGCGATCGAAAATCATTTTGTTTTGTACCTCAAATATCAGAGACTGACTGAAAACTGAGAAATGAAAAGAGATTGACTGATATTTTACAACCCCGGGACCCCGACATGCTTAGTTCGGTACGGTAGTTTCAGCACCTACGAGAAGTAAAGAGTGGGTGGGAAACATGGTCGACGAGAATCACTGCTGCATTTTCGAACTCCTTCGCTTAATCTTGCATTCTTAGTTTAGTCTTTTATACATAAGTTGATAAAAGAACTTCGATATCTGTATGAATAGTAAAAAGCGAATCATATATACCCACAAGATGCGAATTGGACATTTTTCCAGCTAGCAGCGCTCGATTTTGCATTCTAAATTCTGATTTTATGAATAAGTTACGTAATAAAACCGGCGCTTCTGGCCACATGGCACATAAATCAATTTCATCAAATACTGGATATACCCATACTTCGAACTAAAATGGGTGATGTCATAGTGTGGTCTATTGTAATACTTTCGTGTAAAATAATTATTTACACCCAATTTTAATTGCAGTAGGCGTGTGGATAACTATAGTTTGTATGTAATATACCGTTACAAAAGTAAGTATTCGGATGCGGTCGCCTCCTTTTGCGATGATAAGGAGATGGCCGCAAACGTGATAAAATGGACATCATCACGCCCCCGCCGATGCGACAGGAGACGCTCCGGACGTCAGAAGTCGCAAGGTGATCCCCAGGCTCCGTAGGCGCGGGCTATAGGTAACTGTCCGGCCATCCAGTAAGGACCGAGTCTAACGTGTAGTATTCCACGAGCGCCTCAGTCAGCAAAACCATAAGATCCCAGCAGAGCCGATGGTCGCTAGAGCAACAGGGAATTTCTGAAAAGGAATCCGTGGTCCGAACACAAAGGGCAATTGAAAGACATCAATCGGTTTTAATCAGTAAAAGTCTGACTCGCCCTCTCACTCCTGCCTAAATCTAGAATGTCATTGGATAATATCCAACCTTAAAAACCGGTCAAGTACGAGTCAAACTCGCGCACGAAGGGTTCCGTATCGTCCCTAGCAAAAAATGGCAAAAAAAATCAATTTGAGAACTCATATCTATATAGATAGGAACATGACATGTTTTTAATTGTTCATTTTAAAGTACTTACTTGTTCACACAGGGGCAGGAGTCCGATACGTTGGTCTGACCAAATCCGAGCTATACTGGAGACCGCAGTCTGTGAAATCATTCACATCGCCGAAGATAAGACAACATAGCGAAATAACCCTCAGCATTGAGGATAAACGACGAAAGGAGAAGGGATTTGTTGGCAGCATATCCATATAAACATGTGGATGGATGGAGAAGGAGGCCAAAGAAAAAATAGATGTGATATGCAAGAAAAGGGAGAATGATAGCGTGACGGGTGATAGGACCGAATGGAAGAAAAAAACGTGTGACGCCGACCCCAAATAAACGGGACAAGGGCAGAAAGATGACTTGTTGACAGCATATTGTATGTCGAAGAATTCTAGATAAACAAGCAGTTAAAAGCAAAATAAACTTGATTGATTCATATACCCTAATTATATTCTGAAATAAACCGTCGATTTACATAATATAGGTACCCACCTAATCAACGCCAATACTCGCGTCTACTTTTGAGGGGCGAACTCTAGCGTTAACGAGTTTTGATATTATTTCTCGACACCTTCAAGCCACGCAAGGTGTCAATCAGTATCGACACTTTGCGTGTCCTAAAGGCTGGTTATTTCTTTGCCCAAAGAATTAACATTTTCATTGACCGTGGTAATGTTGATCCTTGAGCACTAGGCAAGATTCGAAGGTTAGGTACTGGCAAAAGTAAAAAAAAGCGCCAGTATTGGCTAACAGAATCGCATTCAAACATGTTCAGGTAATTTTCTGCCTAATTTCCTTCCCATATTTCCCCCAGTCAATGTAATATATGATGGCACCTATCTATTGCTGAAGTTTCACGTAATATAAATGCCATCAAAAACATAACTTGTAAAAAAAACCAAGTCTCACCACTCAGTTCTACCGTAAAAAGTTGTAAGATCCATGTTAATACCAAGTCGGTTAATTTATTCAATCCTACTTATGAGACCTTCTGCAACATCTTATAGTAGGTAATTATATGATCATGTCAATATTACAAATCTTTATTGTTTTAAATAAATAAATAAATTGACTTGGTAATCGCATTATAACAAAATGTATCTCACAAGTAAGTATTAAATTAAATTAGTCAAGCTATTTATCTAAAAAATAAAAGATTTGTAATATTGACATGGTCACTATAATATGTTGCAGAAGGTTCCATATGTAGGGACTGAATAAATTAACCGACTTGTTATTACATGGGTCTCACAACTATTTACGGTAAAAGAACTGAGTAGCGAGACTTGGTTTTTTTACAAGCTATATTTTTAATGGCATCTCATTTCTTATTGTAGATTCCTATAAAAATAAATACACAGGTACGCTAACTCATTCACTGTAAATATAACTTTGTTATCCTATATTTTTATAGGGGTTACAAAGTTATTTATACAGTTGGTGTATCTAGAAAACTGTAACGTAATTGCAAAATATTTTAGTTTCTCATTGATTTATACACTAAATACTAATTGTATTCTAAATTTGAAGCTTCTATGTCTGCTAGAAGTGCCTTAGAGTTTTGATGATCGGTCAGCCAGTAGATGATGAAATTAAGTTATAATTGATAAATGATAATTGACAAGATAGAATTGATTGATGATAAGAATTGAATTTGATTTAAACCGTATTTATATAATGTTTGCTTGTGTACTAAAAATTCAGGCTTCTAGTTTTATACACAACGAAGTTATACGGGGTCGAAAAAGGCCTGAACTGTTTCGAGAACAGGATGCTAACGGCCGCGCCGCTTTTTGGCTTGCCTTGACGGGGGCACTACCGTGCCCCCAGATCGCGTGCTGAATAAAAAAGAGACCTAACTCATAAAAGATGTTATTTAAAAACTGGACCTTATTATTAAAACATATTTTTTAAGATTCAAAGACCTTCTTTTTTGAGTTTGGTCTCTTTATTATTAAGCATGAGAAATGCAATCTCTCCAACGGTGCTAGATTGACTATCGGTACATCGAAGTGCTGAAGTGTTTGTATGAGAACGCAACAATGTCAGTAGACAGTCTGACTTTAGAACCAGGCCTCGAAACCTATTCTTCTGCTTCGGGGTGTGAGACAGAGAGACGTCATTTCTCCGAAACTGTTTGCGGCTGCAATGGAGGATGTCTTGAAGGTTCTGGACTGGAGTGGACTAGGCATTAATGCCAATGGCGAGTACATCACTCACCTTCGGTTTGCCGATGTTAAAGTAGCCATGGCTGTGACTACGGAGGACCTCAGTACAATGCTCGATGACCTTAATAGAGCTTCAGAAAGAGTGGGTCTTAAAATGAATGAACATGGATAATACCAAAGTTGCATAGTAAATAACCATGTAACACCCACTCCTATCAAAATCGGAGACTCTACACTCGAAGTTGACAGATAATCGTTGGGTAAGTCTAACTTTAAGAAAGAGGTCAATCATCGAATCCGACTCGGCTGGGCAGCGTTCGGGAAGCTGCGCGGTATCTTTTCCTCCAACATACTACAGTGTCTCAAGACGACAGTCTATGTATGACCAGTGCGTGTTGCCAGTGATGACATATGTTGGCACTGAAACATGGTCGCTTATAATTGGCCTCATCAGAAGGCTTACAGCCACCCAAAGGGCAATGGAAAGGGCTAAGCTCGAAGTTTCCTTGCGTGATCACATTAGGAATAAAAATATCCGCAGGAGAACCAAGGTCGTGGACATAGCCCAAAGAATCGCCAAACTAAAGCGACAGTGGGCTCTAACAGAATAACAGCGCTGCGTTATTTATCGTTTTAAATAACGCAGCATATGCTGAGTTAGGTGTCTTTTTGGTCTCGCACTGATTATACCTCATTTTTTATTGTGTATATTTAGTTTATGCGATTATGTGAGTCACAAATAAACGTTTTTTCTTTCGCTCTCTCTTTCTTTCTTTCTTTCTTTCAGTGGGCAGGGCACATTGCTCGTAGAACGGTTGGTTGATGGGGCCGAAATTTTCTAGAGTGGCGACCGCGCACCGGAAAACGCAGCGTTGGAAAGTTTCCCACAAGGTGGACCGACGAACTGGTGAGAGTCGCGGGAATGCGATGAATACGACACGCACAGGATCGGTCGTTGTGAAGACGCTTGGGGGAGGCTTATTTATAACAGTGGACGTCTTTTGGCTGAAATCATGATGAGAAATGTAACTTCTAACTGACCCATACTTCGCTGGGCGTTGTGGGCTATGTCACTTAGAAATAATGTAGCATTCTATTGGTAAAACAATTTTCAAAATTAATTTAATAGTTCTAGAGATTATTTCCAACAAACAAACTTTACTTCTTTAAAATATTTGTGTAGACTAGTGTAGATAATATTATCTATCAGACTATAATATCATCATCATCATCTTCCTGCCCTTATCCCGTATTATTTGGGGTCGGCGCAACACGTTTTTTTCTTCCACTCTGCCCTGTTACTCGTCATGCTATCACTAACTTCCTTTTCTATCAGACTATAATATATTTCTCAAAAATTATTTAAACTTTTTAGTTCAATTTATTCCGAGAAATCTTAAACTTA
Source organism: Mythimna vitellina (assembly GCA_949316375.1). Lineage (NCBI taxonomy): Eukaryota > Metazoa > Arthropoda > Insecta > Lepidoptera > Noctuidae > Mythimna > Mythimna vitellina. The sequence goes on along the minus strand of OX438691.1, from coordinate 2,615,511 downwards.
TAAGGCTCGACTTTGTCTGGACACAGTTATAAGACTTGAACAGTGACCTTGCGTCTCAGATTACTTTTCAAGTTCAAGCTCATTATAACATCAGAGTTTAACTAAGCGTAGCGCCACATATTGTAACACCTATATCTGTAAGGGTATTCAAACAGAAAATAATAATTTTACCATTTTATTTCACGTGATAAAAATAGATTTTATAAGTACACTGGACCAATGGAAAGTACGTACACAACTGCCTCCAGGAATTTAAATCATATGGCAACCCCGGAACTAGCTGTCATGTCAGTTGAATTGAAATGTCAAATCAGTAAACAAGAAATTCGTCGATGTTTGTTTTTTAACGGAATCTTATGTGAAATAATAAAAAAATAGCACTTTACTCTGAGTAAGAAGTTTATTGAAGTTATTTTAGATGACTCTTGGACGCAAATACCAGCAATCTTCCGGGTAAATGGTTCTCCTGCCCTTGTAGCGCTGTCCCTGTTTGGCGATGCATGAACGCTCTTTATCGTTTATAAATACGGTAAAAATTGATTTTTTCCTATTTATAGGAATGCTGGGGAGGCTCGTAAGGTGTATTCTAACCAGTCGAAGGTTGGGACTCTCTCTGGTTGCTCGTCTTCTGTAAGTTATCCCACTAATCTAATATTCATAAAATCATAACATTTTAACCAAGTGATTCACCCCTTCCTTATCCTTATTAGTAGTGTGTGCTTTGGATTGTTTACTAATTGATTGCTGGTACGTCGAGACTACTGTTATTTCATACTAATATGTCAATCTATGAGGCAATACTTTAACAACTGTCTCAACATATGTGGTTTCATAATGTAGATTTAAACTAGGACAAACTTTGCTAATGAGTAATATAATAATATATTCTGCATGCATCAAGTGTTCTGGTGATAACAACTCATAATGTTTCCTAGTGTCTCTAATATAAGATTTTTATAAAGGAAATTTGGTATGTATTTTCAATAACTTTCACTGTCAATATTCACACTTAAGCCTCAACTAATGCTTCTGGTTGTAAAATTGATTCATTGCGATAAATTACAAAAACTAAACTTATGAAGCATAGCTACTGCTAGCTGACTATATATTATATGACTATATAATATATAGTCAGCTAACAAAACAAATTATATTATAATTTATTTTAGGCTATAGCATTTTTTTATTTTAGGAATTAAAAAGTCAACCTATCCAAGAAGTTTTGTGTTGCCCAGGCTTGTGGAGGTCTGATAGACCATGACCATAGGTCCATGTAAAACACAGGTTCTCAGTTTGCATCCAGTTAGACTGGGTGCCGACCCCAAGTTATTTAAGAAAAGACTAGGGAGATTATTGTAAACTTGTGTATTTCAATATTTAAGAGTGTGTACTGGTCACTGTATTTCATACAAACTGGCAGTTCTTTATTTAAAAATGGAACAAACAAATTGAATAAATATGTGGACACATAAACAAGACCTAAAAAATTGTAAAGAACATTATTTAAAAGAATTTAAAGAGAAACTGAGAACAATATTAAATTTTCTACAGAAAGTGACAATAAATAAATACTCCTCTCATTTGTCAGGTTTTCAGCAGTATTTACACCAAATAGCCTATCTGCACAATTAAACATAAAAAATAATGCAACTTTATAATCATTTACACTAAATAAGTATTTCTTGCAAATGCTTTCTGTGCCTTCGACAGTGCTATAAAAATGGAGTGCCTTTTGCAATGACACATCGCTCATCATCATCTTCCTGCCCTTATCCCGTGTTATTTGGGGTCGGCGCAACACGTTTTTTTCTTCCACTCTGCCCTGTTACTCGTCATGCTATCACTAACTTCCTTTTCTTTCATGTCATCTTGCAATGACACATCGCTCACTTAGTAAAATACTGGCACATCTACAATAAATGCGAAATTGAGTTTTAACAGCCTATGTGTTTTAAAGTGGATTATTTATATCCTTAATTATATCTATTATGGTCTATACTATTACTCAACATCTCAATTTATATTAACAATGATATAAAATAAACTCAACTTCAATTAAATGAACTTCATTTTAGAGATTTGTACAATGTTTGATACTAGTTTCTGTAAACTAAGAAAAATATAGATATGCCAATATATTGCTAGGAGAATGACATGCTGTAATGTTTCTCTCTCCAAGGTTTCATGTTCTTTTTCTTTTGGGAAAGCCTCATAGCATAGCATAGCATAATCAGCCTTTTAATGTTCCCACTGCTGGAACTCAGACCTCCTCTCTAGGAGAGGGAATGAACCGTAATCCACCATGGAGGCCCAGTGCAGGTTGATAAATGTCACATGTCTTCGAATTTTTTGGGTCTAGGACATGCCAGTTTCCTCAGGTTTTTTTTTCTTCACCCTTTTGAGAGCAGTGGTTATGAAATAAATTAAACAAAGTAATGCACCTGGCTGGGGTTGAACCCGTAACCTACAACTTGTAAGTCGAGGCTGTTACCACTCGTCCCCAACTTCTCAATGGAGTAGCCTAGTAAAAGTATTCATGGAGTACCATGCACATGCCGTTCTATAGAGATTAACACTTTGGAATGTTCAATTAACTTGGATCTTTCTGACTGACCATATCCTTGACAGTTCAAAAGTGTCTGTAAACAATTAAATTGTAATTAATGAGAATGTGTTTCTATAGACTATAAATCTCTTCTCCATAGAGATTTACACATTGAATGAACAATTAACATAATTTTTCTGGCTATGTTCTTGACATTACAAAAGTGCCAGTAAATAAAAATTAAGTAGTTGATGACTATGAGGTCTAAAAAAACGTGTTGCGCCAATCCCAAATAAGATGGGACAAGGGCAGGAAGATGATGATGATGACTAGGAGATTTGTAACCATTAACCACCTCGCTGGTAAGCAAGTAGCAATGTACTGGCACAAAATTGTGCAATAATCTATTGAGACTAAAAGTTTGATATTCTGAACTGTCCTGTTGACATGTGTCAAGCAGGTTTTTCCATTAAGAAGTCAGTGACCATACTGTGGCGGTCAAACTTTGATTTCCTAATGCCTCGGAAAGCATGTTAAGTAAATGGTCCTGTCTGAATTTTTTCCAGTTAAGTTAGGTTGCTGCCCTGCTGGATAATGAGAAGGAAAATAGAGAAAGGGTGCTTCTATTTGGGCACTTGTGCACTACTATTATACTTATGCACATGCACATGTGCACAGTGTTCGTAAACATTTATTCGCTAAGATTGGCTACCAATGTAATTGGGAAGCAAATCTAAAAAATCTTTAAGTTCTACATGCCGTTTCAATTTTATTGCATACTAGCTGACCCGCCGAACTTCTTACCACCTGATAATAAGGATAACGCCTTCATTTCTTTTCACAAATTATTTTAAAATGATGAATTATTTTTTTCGTAAGTTTCTCCATATTTTCTCACCGTTTAAACCTTTCCTGGAGTATCACAAATATTTCAAGACCAAAATTAGCTAAATCGATAGAGCCGTTCTCGAGTTTTAGCGAGACTAACGAACAGCTGTTAATTTATATATATAGGTATATATAGATTGTTTATTCTGGAGCAGAATCAGTTGCAAATATATTTTATTTTGATCAATTATGTGTACAAAAACTCAGTTCACACCGAGGTGAAACGCGACGGGGCGAGAGATGTAGTCTCCCATATCGGCTACAGAGGGCGTATTACCGTCTAAACGAAAATTTCGATCGCGTATTTCCGCGATGATGTGATTTTACTTTTACGCTTCGACCGCTTGAATACCTAGATACAATCGGTGCAGGCGAATTTCGTCCCGCATCTCGCTCTTTAGTAGAAAAAGAGTCTAAAACACCTTTTTCCCATACTTTAGATATCACTGTGCGACATGATTGAGCCCCCGGACTATGAGGAGGTCTGTGACCGCCTCATGGGCGAGCGAGACCCCCTCGCTTACCCGGCACAGGACATGGAACTGTGCAACGTGCCCAGACGCATCCGAACCATAACGCATGTGTTGCCTGATGAGGATCTGTAAGTATAATGTTTTTTCTCTTTTTATTTAATAATAATAATATTCCACAACTATCACACAACGCCGTCTAGTCTCAAGCTAAGCAGAGCTTGTGTTATAAGTACTAGACAACTCATAAACATACTTATATATTTCTAAGTACATACATATAATAGATAAATTACACCCAGGCATAGAACAAATGATCATGCTCATCACACTAACATTTGTCCTGGGTGGGAATCGAACACACGACCTCCGGCATAGCAGTCAGGGCCACTGACCACTAGACCAACAGGCCAGTCAAAATTTAAACGTATTCCATATTATGAATTAATTCTGTATCGTGGTTGCATTCACAAACATGTAAGCTCACATACACAAGACATCAAGACCCGGAACATGTATCTGTAGGCCATACAAATATTTATTCCGTGCGGGGATTGAACCCGCGACCCGCACCGCAGCAGCCAATCGTTCAATCACTGCGCCAGCCATGCCGTTTATATATTTCGTGTTTATTTTTATTTTTTTATGGCTTCGCAGAAGCATTTAGATAATCAAATAACAGGATTTCAGGTGAACCCGGCATTGACCTATTTTGCACCAAAGCGGGCACAGTTAGGAAGCTCTTAGCAAAGCCATTTTTTGAGCAACTAGCACATATTTTCACTTGAAATTTATATTATTATTGTTTGTTTAGATTGACTAACAGTTTAAGGTATTGTGGGACCAACTATATTTATTCTTTTTTATCATTATGTATATGTGGAAGCTTGTAATTAGCAATTTAGCTATTATCATTTTGTTGTTTTTAGTGAGTAAGCTTTCCTAAAATGTGAAAAATAAAATCAAATAATGTCAAGTTTAGAAATGATTTAGTTTTCTTCGATAAAGAGTATAGTCCCTTTAGTTTTCCATTAACATACGGATGTAACACATTCTAATGCTATTGCAGCAATTGGCAGCAAATGCATCGAGTCAGTCTTCACGACAAACTTCGCTGAGGTAGTCAATATTTACTACACTATAATTCTCAGCTCCATGTTACCGAGATCACGCCTGTTTCAATGATTGTTATTTATACATATTGTCTAGTTGTGCAAACACTTGAAATACAAAACTACACCATGAATTTCGCGCGCGGCTCGTTCGTACTCGGCCCCTGCGCCGCGCGCGCCTCGTACGAACATGAAATGCACGCGCACAGTTCGCAAGCGGCTCGCGAACAACCCGCGAGCGGCGCATTCGCCAGATTATTACAAACAAAAATACAAACATACAAATCTTTCCTCTTTATTATCTACAAACAACTACTAATATTATAAAGGTTTGTGTGTGAAAAAAGGATGGTGCTATCTGTCATATAAAGCTCTGTCTCTCTCTCTCACACTGGAACTGTCATCATTCTAAAACCGATCTAACGATTCTATTATACAGGCGAAAGTTTGTGTATATATTTGTATGTTTGTTTTGCAGACCATGTTTCCTTGGGACAAATTTCTACTTTTACACTTGACTTTGGTAGCATCTAATATTAATATAGATGTATAGTATTTTTCACTCTCTCATCCTACCAGTGCAAAAGCCCCAATGTTCGTCCGCGACTGTATCCGCTGCTATACAACGGACTACACAGTGGTGGAGTACAAGTACAGGGCTTATTCGGGCTCCATGTGCGGGCGTGAGCGTCTGGGCGAGCGTTTGGAGCGCCTTCAGGCGGGACCGCGCCACCAGTATGAGGTGGACGCCGAACCTACTAGCATCGAAGAGCACCAGGTACAGTACAGAGTCATTATGATGATCTGTTTATTATTAAATTCCACCTGGAAAGTTTGTCAGGGTTGTTGACAGCATTTTAACTGTAAGACTTCAATTCCTCAGCCATGACCAGTTAAATCAACTAAGTTCACTTTTTTAGACATTCTATTTGATATTTTTTATGTATATTAATTTTCTTTGACATGAACAATACTTATTGTAATTTTAAAAAATTGTTAATATTGATGTTGTAAGTTTGTACGCCAATATTGTCCAAGCATAGCGCACTGTGCTATGCATATTTAACACCCTCTATAATATGAATTGTTAATTGTTTTTATTAGTTTTTTTCATTAGTAAAAGGTTTTATTTAATTCAATAAAAACACTTAACTGATTAAAACTATATAGGATACATAAACCTTTAATATAAAAGGCAAAAACTACTAGCTAAAATATGGCGTCATAAAACTCCACCGCATCGCAGTCAACTGGAAGTGTGCCCAAAAGGCTGGCGGCATTGCCACGTTATATGGCAATGCTTAATCTCTGACCGAGGGAAAAGCCAGCCCTTGGGTCACGCGAAGTGTCAACTAGTGCCTTCTTTTATTAGACATACATGTATTGACATATACACGAGACAAAATCGTTCAGTTTCAGGTCAACAACCACTTAAATTTCACACTGTCTTGCTATATTAAAAATACACCATACCATTAGTTACGGTTTGATTTTTAAGATTGTTCATCTCGGTTTTTCTAGATTTTTATGACACAAAATCAACTAAATATTTTTTTCAGTCTGAATCCGCTCCATCAAGCGGTCGTCAGTCAGTGGCGTCTATGTCCTCATCATCCTCTTGCAACGAAACTCTTACACCGCGCGGTTCCTGGGCAAGCCTGGACCTTCGGAGCTCATCCTCGGATCCTCTGCTACCCGACTTGTTTGAAAGGAAACCACCGGAACAGCTGGATGCTGTTAATGAGGCCAGGAGGTAAATTCTAACTACATTCTACTATCAACCATGTTATATGAACAGCCCTGTTCTGTGTTTTTGTTTCTGATATTTATTTATTTAAACTTTATGTAGAGCAGTGGTGGCCGAGTGGTAACGGCCCCGACTTACGAGATGTAGGTCGCGGGTTCAAACCCAACCAGGCGCATTTCTTTGTGTTATTTATTTCATGACCACTGCTCTCAAAACGGTGAAGGAAAACATCGTGAGAAAACCTGTCCTACCTGTCATGTCCTAGAACCAAAAATCCGAAGACATGTGACATTCACCAACCCGCACTGGGCCCGCTTGGTGGATTACGGCCAGTTCCCTCTCCTAGAGAGGACGCCTGGTTCCCAGCAGTGGGAACATTAAAAGGCTGGTTATGCTATGCTTATATGTATGTGGTACATAGGCGGGCTTAATGCAACAAGGTATTTTCTATCAGTCAACGTTTGGATTAAAAGAGACAACACTGATAGGTGTACACTATAAATAAATAAAATATCATTAAATATACATATTGAAAAAAGTTTCAAAGTACATATTTTCATTTGTCTTATTTTAGGTTAGAGAACCGTCAGGCTGATCTCTTGGGTCTATATACTCCATATCTTGACGAGGAGGAGGCGGTGGAACGGAGGCTAGCTGCCGAGATGCCATGTGAGATCATGGGGCACAGGATTATGGTGGTCTGCCATCAGCTGAAGTGAGTAAAGCATTTGTTTAGTTTACGTACATACTTGTAAATTCCATCATCAAATGAATGACTAAAATGGATTTGGATGAACTTTTTCCAAACTATGTTTTAAGCCTCAGTGTCGGGGAGACAAAAGGAAACTTCTTCTTGTTTCTAGGAAGTTATAATTACAGAAAGAAATTACAAACATATATTAGTTTTTTGTTTTGTTGTTTACGGAGCGAACTGACGCGACACAGCGCTCGTTTGCTTGTATTTTGTCGACTGGCGGCGGCGGCCGCACGGCTTGCGCCCGCGTCCTCCCCTTCAGCCCGTGTGCGCCGCACCCCTCGCGGTCCATAGTGACGGGCGCATGTTTTTATTATAGTGTAGGGCGTTCACACTCAGGAAGTTCTTATGAAAAGAAAAAATTTGGGTAAATTGCATAAAAAACCGCGTAAAACACATTTGTCTTAATTACAATCAATCGGTTCCTGGTTGTCAAAATTAAGCTTCAAATACATTAGGGGACAAAATGTCCCCCGACATGACACACTGGGCAACGTTACAGCGTCACGTAGATTGAGTTTGCGCGTGCGCCAAACTCATACTAAGACACTACGAGTTTTCTCGTAGATAGCCTCTGATGAAATTATTGATATTGCTGGTGCCTAAGTACGAGATATCTCGTATATAGGCTACGCTACTGTAAGTTAATTAATAAAGAGGCCAACTACAATATTCCTCGTATAGGCTGAAAATGTATGGTAAGAACTAAGTTTGACTCCTTGAAATTCATAGCATTCAATTTGTAAATATTATATTTCTCTTCCAGGCTAGAACTAGACGTGGAACCACTCTTCGCCTCCATGGCGGTCTACGACGCGAAAGAGAAGAAGAAAGTCTCGGAAAACTTCTATTTCAACCTGAATTCGGAGTGCACTCGTCAGATGTTAGCCTCCCACGTCCCCCACGCGGACCTCTCGACCCTCAGCCGTAGCGCTGTCTTCGATCTCCTCAACCCTTCGCCAGATATGTTCCTCGTTGTGAGAGTGGAGAAGGTGCTTCAAGGAGACGTCAATGAGTGTGTGGAGCCGTATATTAAAGACGATAAGGTTGGTTTTTGCTTCTACATTATCTATGTTTCTGTTTGTTTGTTACTCCTTTACGCCTAAACGGCCCAATGGATTTGGTTGAAATTTAGCACACGGTTAGATCACCACCCACATGGCTTGCGAACGACGCGGAATAGGTAGCTCGCCGTCCAGCCGTCCGGTAACCGTCCGGACAGATCCAGTCGTCGACGGCGATGTCAACAAAAATTTAGGGGCTTAGCAGTGCCGAACCCTACTGGAGCCATGGGTTGACTTCTAAAAGGGAAACCCATGTAAACTGTAGGTATGGTTTTATTCAGTAAAAGTCTGACACGCCTTCTCGCTCCGCCCAAGAGAGCGAAAACACATAAGATGAATTCCCATGTTAAAAAAAGGTAGACCATATCCTGGAACCCATATGTACGTATGATACTTTTTATTCTCAGAGTATGTTGCTTTGGTGTTATTTTTTTTTTTACTTGACTGCGTGCGAAGCTGCTAGCAGAAGCTGATAAATTCATATAATAGGCTTGTGCATTAACATACAAATCCCTTTAGCAGTTTCAGCGTAACGGCCTGTTCACGACTTCGGTCTTGCTGTGAGAGGCGCGGCGAGCGGGACGGTATCGGTACGCGGTCCTGCAGCGCTATTAGCGGCGTCTCGTGGCGTGCTTCACACATTTTCATACTTTGATCTTACCGCTCGCCGCTCCGCGTTTAGCTCCCGCTCACAGCGGTACAACAAATATACTCACTTACAAACTTTCACCTTTATGTCTATCTGTCTGTATCATCTTTTTATCCGTAGAACCGCGAGAAAGTCCGCGCCGGTGCCGCGGCGGCGTGCTCCCGCCTGGGCAAGTACCGCATGCCCCTCGCCTGGAGCGCCGTCTCGTTGCTCAACATACTCAGCGGCTCCAACAGCCTGGAGCGCGACCAGGACAAGGACGGCGTGTCCGCTTGTGCCAACACTAATAGCTTGGGTGAGTTCACTTCTGTAAATAGGGTAATATCTAGCTATGGCGATTGCGCTCAATAAGTTCATGAAATACAAATTCATAGAGTACAATAAATATACCTATTGATTTATAAAATATAAAAAAAACGAAATCCCAAAATAACCACGAAAATTTGTCATAATGGGTAAATTCATAATCGAATCAATTATTCATAAAAATTACTACCATTTACGCGCAGTGTTTTTCCATTGTTTTTCATTCGGTTTTTCAATCAATTGCCTGTACAATATTTCCATAAATTGAGTAACATTTTGGGATATAAACAAACGCTAATAACTTTGCTATTTATGAATATTATTTATTGAGACTTTACCTAAATAATACTAAAACCTTGTCTAATAAACCCTTTAAGTATTTGTACTAATTAAAAACTAGTGGTGTATATGTCGTGGCCAGATCATAGAAATTGATCACTTCATGAAATAGTCAAGTAAAACTGGCCAGATCGTTTTAAACGTTAAAGTTTGATGATATTTCAAATCTTCGTTTGGCCTACTTTCTGTAGACTTTTCATTATCATAGAAACCCTACATCAATCATATAGCCAAACGAAAATTGACGTATCAACAAATGTTAACGTTTAAACAATCTGGCCAATTTTAGTTGGCCATATCATGAAATGATCAATTTCTATGATCTGGCCACGACATGTATAGGTTCTAATCGCGTGGAGAGCTCTGATGCCCCGATGCGGGATAGTTCCTACGTGGGGACATAGATGTCGCTACAAGCTCATTCTAAATTACTCTGGACCATTTTAATATGCACATCTTTCTACATAGTTCTCACATATATGTGTAACATTTCAACCTAATCTTACCATATTTTTGTAACATTTATTTAACACAGCGTCCGTGTATTGTTTCTTCACGTTCTTTTCTATAGCAGTCTACGGTTTGAACGTGCAAATAGCTTCATCTTTTTAGGGTTCCTCACCTCAAATGGAAAAAACGGAACCCTTATAGGATCACTTTATTGTTCGCCTGTCTGTCTGTCTGTCAAGACCCTTTATCTCGGGAACGCGTAGAGGTATCTACTTGAAATTAAAACCATATGCTCAAATCTGCGGTCCCTTGAAGATGTGAAAAAATCAAACTTCTGAATTAACGAACGAAGAAGATACGGGTGTTTATGTCGCAAAAAACATATATTTCGTGACTCTCAAGGAAATCGAAATTCATAGAACACTTCCCGTTGACCTAGAATCTTGAAATTTGGCATGAAGCAAGGTCACATATCACAAATATAGGAAACATTCTGTTAAATGTAAATTAGTAGTAATGTTGCAAAAAAAAACTTTGTTGCGATTCGGAAAAATCTTCGTAACTCAATTCGGGAATCGAACTGTTTTCATTGGTAAGTTTGTACGGAACCCTCAGTGCGCGAGTCCAACTCGCACTTGCCCGGTTTTTTTTTGTGACCTATTGACCATAAACAATAAAAAAACCACTGTAAATCGTTTAATTTAAATAAATGCTTTGAGTTTAAATACATTAATACTGATAATATGGATACTTTTTAGTTAATTGTATTTGTTTTAATTGGCTTTCAATAATCCAAAATTGTATTTCAATGCTGACTTTGGAACTGTTGCAGAAGGTACATCTGGTAATTGGCTTTTCACATAAATCTTACGGCCGAATTCTCAAAAAATACAGAGACCTTACCAGGAGCGCTTAACGCGGTCCATTTGACGACCTAAACTGAACTGTTAAAGGCCATCCCTTTAATAGTTCAGTTTCAGTTCAGCCATACCATACCCTACCTTGGGTATACTATACCCTATAGGGCACAATATAGGGTATACCATACCCTTTGGGGTTTAATATAGGGTATACTATACCCTTTAGGGTACAATATAGGGTATACGATACCCTATAGGGTACAATATAGGGTATGGTATGCATCCCTCTTTCTCGCTCGCACAACTGACGTGTTAACACGTCATGGTGAGGCCCCTGGTTTTTAAAACGCTAAAATTATACACTATCTACAATATCCCATTAAGTGACATAGACAGCTTGAGAAATAGCTGAGTTACTTTTGAGAATTCGGGACTAAGATTGTGGCAAAATTTAATCGTCATCTAGAAAGATCTACCCCCATCAACGAGTATTTATCGATGTGTAGAAATAGTTGTATCCACCTTCAGTAGTATAGCATAATGTAATGTATTGGCTAGTTGTCTATTTTTTTCAAAATGGCATTCAGAAAAAATATTCAAATCCGTTTAAAATTAAGTTAAAAACCTTTCAAATCTGATGGAAGAAGTGACTACGAGATGTCTCCAAAACACCTCCAACCCGCCTCAAAAAAAAATTGAGGTATACAACATTATTTTTATTATATGCGAACCCCGAAACACGTGTCTGGTATTTTTATGTATAGAATCTGTGTACAAAATTTCATATCATCATGAAAAATCACAAAGTAATCATGTTATGTTACCTGGTTGTCCGCAAAAATACATGGTCACCGGGCCATCCGGACGACTGAGGGGTTGTTGTACTCCCGCACCCAGCTGTGCACTGGCGCCTAAAGCCCGCTCTAAATGTGTTGTACTTAGTGTCAGTGGTGTCCAACTTGTGACCTTTTTTAAATATTTTTGGGAAAAATATAACATGGTGTACAAATTATTGGAATCGATTCAGTTACTGATTCTGAACAAACTGTATTCCGGTTTCGCATACACTAAAAATAATGTGTAATATAATACCAATAATTGAAATTCTAATTGCAGCTTCATTTAATAAACAATTTTGATCTTGTTTTCAAAAAAGAATTTCTTTATAGTGTTATCTGTTGTTTAGTATAAAATAATGAACAAAATTAAACACAAAATAATACCAAATTATCTTGGTGTAAAATAAAGTATGAATAAATAAATATAAACAAGTTTAAGACTTGTTTATATGGCTCTGTTTATGTCCATGTGCTTGCTTAGTTTTTCCTAACTTCACAATGAAATTTGTTGCAGTTTTTACCATCATTTAGAGTATCTATTCTGTTTTGTTTGTGTGTATCATAATCATCTACCAGACCTAGTCTAGTACTTAGGTTTCAGCGCTACACTTTTTTTTTTTCGCCCATTCCATTTTTCAACCGTTGTCACTGGCTCTCCTTCTTTCATGTCATTTCTCACACAATCAAAGTTAATCTTTAAACACAATCAATGTAAGGTTTTTTATAATTAGGGTTGCCGCGGTTTTTTGAGAGAAATATAGTGTTTTTCTTAAATACTCGTAAATTCTGTAGAAAAATATAGTACACTATTATTTTTTATTTTTAGTTTCTCATTTTAGACCTTTAAAGATTAACCAATGGTAGATAATAATATTCATCTTATGCACTCATGCAGTAAAATTTGAAAACTATGAGATAAGAGTCTAACTCGCTACGAGTTAGATTGAGCGAATTACGTATTTTGGCCTTGTATGGAATTCTAGCAAATATTTCTCAATTTTTGAATCTTTGATGAAAATATAGTATTTTATGTACTATATTAATTGTTTACAATATAAAGTATAATTGACTAAAATATGATACGATAGTACAGGTGGCAACCCTATCAGTATAATAGTTAAACCTACTCTCTCAGAACATCGTCTTGGTCAGATCCGTCAGGTTTGTTTTTTTTTAAATTGATATAAACTAGTGCTTGACTGCGATCCCAACTGATGGTAAGTAGTGATGCAATCGTTGATGGTGAGGCGCAATAGTTTATTAAGAGCCTATTCACTCTAGCCTTGAAGACACCTAAATTATAATCCAGATTTGAGTGGTACAGTCCAGTCAGTGCACGCATTTGTGAGTGACCGTGTAGCTCAATTCAGAACATGTAGAGAGGGGGATGGCTGCTTGCTCATTGTCATCATCATCATTTCAACTGAATACGTCCACTGTTGAAAATACGCCTCCCTCTAGTGTCGCCATAATGACCGGTCCAGTGCGTCTCGCATATATCGGATTTCCGCGACCCTCAGGTCATCGGTCCACATTGTGGGAGGCCTTTCAACTTGGTCATCTACCATAAACTAATCTACCTCACACAGACCGCAAGGCGTCCTCCAGCAGCCTGGAGCAGCTGCGTCGTCGTGCGGGCGAGGTGGGCGGCTCACTGACCCGCAAGGGTTCGATTGAGCGACGCGCGCCCACCCATCACGCGGACGACCTCGCTAATCAGCTTGACACGTTCAAGCCTATCGTTATTACTGTTACGAGCTTTTTTAAACAGGTAAGTGTACTGATTTTTAGATTTACGTGTAATGTTTTGCTTATATGAATTTTTTTGTGTCGCAATGTAACTCCCCAAATAATGAAACGCCGTTGTAAAATGGCAGTAAGTGTACATTATGCTATAAAAATGCTCTTTTTAGGCGATGTGTTTTATTTTACGATCACTATTTTACGGTAACGCATTCCAAAGTCAAAGTCAAAAGTTTTTTATTTCACATAGGTCTACATGGGCACTTATACTTATAAAACGTCAAAAGCTAGTGCACGGTTCCAAATTGGTCGTTTCAGTTTTTTTTTTTTTCATTCTTAGGAAACCCTTAATGAAATAGGAAATGATACCGCATATATCATGAAGTGTAAAAGTTGTCATTTTTACGTTGAGGAAAAAGGATGACGCTATACGTCATATGAAGCTCTATCTCTGTCTCTCTCATAATTCCCCCTCACATCGACGTCGACGTCATTCCTTACGCTGTGTCTTACGTGGGCGATTGCGAAGCGATCCGATGCGGTTCACGCGAATTCAACGCGACCCAGCGGCTTTATCCTACGTGCGCGCGATGGCGCCGCCGCTTCAGTCGCAATTTGTTCAAAGTAAGCCAAAGCAAGAACCACCGCAAGAGTTCGCGCAAAAATATTAAACCAACTAAATACGTCCACTTCGCTTTGCTCGTCACTCCATCGCACCCACGTGCGCGTGGTTACGTAGGCAATAATAAATAACGCAATAGAGTATCAAAAGTTTTTACAAGCTTTTATTTAGTTTCTCTTGTCCCGATGTTTGTTATGAAATCTTGCAAATTAAATTTGATTCACTTCCCGTTTACCGATTGAGCTGAAATTTTGCATACATGTATAAATCAGATGATAATGCAAAATTATTATGACATGGAGCTGATCTGATGGTGGAACCGGAAGGTGTCCATAGGAACTCAGATAACCCCATTTTGTTTGAGCTTTTTAGAATGGTCTTGATGAGTATTAATTATATAGGTATATACCGCGCTATAAAAGCTTGCTATGAAAAAAACATTTTCTTTGAAAACTTTTTTCTATTCACACCGCATAGCTTCGCGATCGAGTTTGCGTTGTTTCGCCTACGTAGGACTCCGTGTTACACGTGTCTACCTATTAATCAAAAATTTTACGGTATTCATTATATTTTAGGAAACGGACAAACTCCGCGACGAAGATCTGTACAAGTTCCTAGCTGAGATCAAGCGGCCCAGCTCAGCTCCCAAGAAGCTTAAGTGCATCCCTGGTACTCTGAAGATAGAAGTGTCGCCGTGTCCTGATGAAATGAAGAATGGGCTTACTCCAGAACTGGCCAAACTGCATCCTTATGGAGGTGAGATAGGGTTCAAATTGTCTTGCAAGGCACCATTCTAATTGAGCAGAGGTGGTTTTTTGACACGACTTCGCAACATGGCTCTATACGACGCAGCGCAGTTATAAAAATTGGCGATACAACCCTTTCTTTACATGGGAAATTATTCAAATGTCTTCTCCCACTCTGGGTGCAGCGGGGGGAGGGAGTGTCAGACTTTTACTGACTAAAACCCACAGTCTTCCTTCAGTTGCCCTTTATTGCGAAGGCTATGGTAACTCCTTCGACCAATTCACAGCCCTGGTAGGCGTCGGCCCTAACTGGCCCCTACAATTAATAATAATAATATTAAAACATAACCTAGTGGATTCTGAGGTACCATACTACAGGTATGTGCCCGACCTAGTTATCGAAAATGACCATGTCACGTTGTACTGGGACCGGTCTATCATTACTGACCGGACTATTGTAGCCAATAAGCCGGATATGGTAGTTTTACCGATTAGCGCGACGATCAATGATAGTCGACGTCACCATCCCATCCACAAACAAATCAAGTATATTGACTTAGCTCGCGAGGTTGTCGACTTGTGGGATGTGGATTCGGCGATCATTGTACCGATAGTCGTGTCAGCCAATGGCTTAATAGCCAAGAGCCTCGGCCAAAACCTTAGGAGGCTCTCGTTAGACAAAGTTAGATTTCAAATAAATGCTTCAAAAAAATTTACTTTGTGTTTCAAAGTACGAATGGTTACATCATTTTCGTGTGTAATTTCTTTGAATTATTTATATATATATATTTTTAAATACTACAAACTAGTGCTTGACTGCGATCCCATCTGATGGTAAGCATAAGTGATGCAATCGTTCTATATACATTTCCCTTTTAGATGACAACGTACGTCCCTGCAAGGAGATCCTACCGTTCCCGACGCACCCTCCCGCGATGCCGCACTACCAGTACCGCAACCTGCTGTACCTGGCCGTCAAGGAGATCAACCTGAACGCGTACACCTCGCGCACCGGCTCCGCTAGGAACATCACTGTGAGTATCACGAAAACTATCGGAAAATCGGCCCTCCTTGTGAATATCTATATCTATCAGACATTTCTTGCCTAGTTTGGGGTCTAAATGGTCTCAACTAAATATATGTACTGACTAAACTAAAAGATACGACAATTTTGTACACAAGATTCTGTCTACAGTTTATATTTACTATGTTACCTATAACCCGAGATTGTTTAGCTCTTGTGTGTTAATTGGATGTTTTTGGATCAAATAAATTTATTATTATTATTTATTATCTTATGAAGATTATAGAAGTATGCGGTACGGGTTGTAAAGTCCTGCAACCTCCATTGAAAAGGCCTACCTAAATCCTTGTATCATCAACAAATCCAGCCAATCAATGCTGTGATGATTCTACCAACTTTGCGAATGTGTTTGCGTGCTTCATTAAACGATGAATAATTTAACTAACAGGTGCGAATACAATTAATGTCTGGGGAGAATGAGGAGTCAGCCCTGCCAGCTATATTCGGAAGAAGTTCCTGTCCAGAGTTCACCAATGAAGCTTATACCACCGTGCTGTATCATAACAAGTAAGATAATAATGCCAATGATTTTTCCTTCTTTTTTATATTTGATAGGCCAAGGTCGAACTACATTGGGTCTTATATTACGCCATACATTTTATATATCAACTAGAGTTGTAGAGCTACAATAGACTTAGGCCAAGCGACGCGACGCTATGTACAACTCAGGCATCGCCCACGTGTGTGTCGGTCTAATGAAGTTCCCTCATTACGCTTGACTAATATCTCCCCTGATTGTAAGCGATGATGTGGTTGAAGATGGGGCACGCTTGCCTAGAAGCAACGACCTTACAGCTACTAGACCTCTTATAATAGGCGACGCGTGTGCGTCAGCAGCACAAATGATTATAGATCTGTTGTCTCGACCAATCGAAACGCAGTACCCCGCTCCCCTGTACCAATCGAACCAATCAGAACGTAGTACCCCTCTCCCCGTACCTCGGCTAGTTGACAGAATTGTTTTGGTGCACTAGTTTAAGCATGAGGCGTCTAGGGGCTGTAAGGTCGTTGCCTAAAGTAACCTATTCACTTTTGCGGGTATGCGGAACAGAGTGTGTAAAGTTCCATATTCCTCCGTTGAAAAGAAGCTGGGCACCTGCCAGTGATGAAATATGGCTCTATGGGTCGCTCACAATGGCCTTCATCAGAAGGCTTAAAGTCACCCGAAGAGTAATTGAAAGGGCTATGCTCGGAGTTTTCTTGCGTGATCGCATCAGGAATGATGACATCCGCAGGAGAATCAAGGTTACCGACATAGCCCGAAGAATCACCTAACTTAAGTGACAATGAGCAGAGGACATTGCTCGCAGAACAGATGGTCGATGGGGCCGAAAGGTTCTGGAGTGGCAACCACGGCCACGTACCGGAAGACGCAGCGTTGGCGCGGCCTCCCACATGGTGAACCGATGACCGGAATCCGAGGGATGCGAGAGGCACTGTACCGTTCGTTGTGGCGACACTTAGGGGAGGCCATTGTCTAACAGTGAAGTCTTTCGACTGAAATGATGATGATGTTGATCAGTGCCTCGTCTTTTCCAGAAACCCTTCTCTGTACGACGAGATAAAACTGAAGCTACCGGCTGACCTGGGCGATCAGCATCACTTGTTGTTTACGTTCCTGCATGTTTCCTGCCAGAGGAAGCCGGTAGCACCTGACCAGGAGAAGAACTTGGAGACTCCTGTGGGATACTCGGTAAGATTACTAAACAAATCTAACTTTCTAATATATATAAAAACAGAGTGTGAAAAAGCTGCGAACGATTCAAGCTGTCTCTGAAAAAATTTAACAGTACAGTCAAATGGGGTGAATAGAAACAAAACTTCACACAGCTTCGCACTTATTCAAATATCGTGAAACTGATATTTTAATATTTTTTGCAGCATTGAACTATACCAATTTATTAATGAATTGTAATTCTAAAATGTCGATGCTTTGTTAGAAGCCGACAATATCGCATGAAAGTGAAAAACCAAACCAAAGCTTTGTTTCTATTCACCCCTTCATTTCCATTCACCCCGTTTTACGGTACTTAGATGTGTGAAAAATTAGCAATTATATTCTTCAATGTCATATGAGAACCTTGTAGGTTGTTGTAGGGCTGGCCCTAGGCCAGAGCACCTCGACCCTTCTGGATCTTTTGTGCTAACCTTGTAGGTTAATGTTTGAAGGGGTATTGTGATGACAAAAACACATATTTGAATGGACCAGTCCAGACAGTGTGAGTATTTGTCAGTTTTCGTAGCTCAACTCAAACTTTACGGAGCTCAACGATCTGGCAAACAATACTATAACATGGTACAGTACGGCCGTTTTAATTTGGCGGCCCTGAAGTTTGCGCAGAAGGCTGCGCACGAACGTTTTTTAGGAACAAAATGGTGGCATGAGGCGACGTGCGCGGGGCGGAGGTGTAAGCTAGAGATTGACTCTATGTAAACACAATCGACCCTTTATTCAATCAAATATCGCAATCGATTTTTATCGATTTGGAATTTATTGATTTTTGTTTATATGACATATTGAACGAAATAGATTTACAAACATAGTAAATGTTGTCGTTAGTAAACGAGATTTCGACTTTAATAAAAAAAAAACTAATAATATTATATTTTCTTGGTTGAAAGATATGATTTAGTTAAATATCAGTTAATTATAAACGACTACTACAATAACGACTGTTTGAGAATGTTTTAAACCTCCTTATAAAATTTAATAAAATATATTTTTATAATAAGATTTCAATCGATTTAAAAAAATAATCGATTAAACAACACCCGCAGACACGCAAATTGGACATCCCTTTTTCTTTACTTCGTAAAACTTCGTGCATAATCGGCAATGCTCGGTACGCGGTAATGTGTCTCAGTCACACGTTAGCATTGGTGTCGTGTTCGTGTCGCTATCTCTGTCTTGAGTACGGGCGGTTACAAAAGTTTTCGTTGATCATTGTTAGTTGTTATTATTTTATTGTTAAGTTTTTTGTTTAGTGATAAGTTTTTTATTTAGTTTTAGGTTTGTTTGTGTTTAAGTTTGTTTTAGTGTTAAGTGTCCCTTGGCATTTATATTATTCGCCAACAAAAATGCCACCAAAGCATAATGTGTTAAATCGCCAGGCAAGAAAAATTATTTTTGATTTAACGCAGTATTTCAAAAAAGAAAAAGAAGAAGGCGTAAAAGATGTTGACAAAGTTTTTTTAAGAGTTGCTAACGCAACTGGTGTGTCCCAACGCACAGTACAGCGGATCGCAACTGAAGGCAATGTTTCGGGCTTACTTTCGGTATTCCGTACGCCTGGTAAGAAAAGGTCTAGATCCAAGCCTATTACTGATATTGACAATTTTGACCAAGGTGTAATAAAAAGATGCATACACAACTTCCACAATTCTGAAAAAGAAATGCCAACAATAAATAAATTACTAACGAAACTCAAACAAGACATAAATTTTCAAGGAGCTAAAACGAGCTTAAAAACTATAGTAAAAAACTTGGGTTTCAAGTGGCGAAAGACTGAAACCAATAGAATGGTTCTTATAGAGAAAACCGACATTCGCCTAAAAAGGATATTGTACTTGAAAGCAGTGAAAAAATACAGGGATGAAGGGCGACCAATAGTATACACTGACGAGTCGTACGCCCACGCATCACACACAAAAAGTAAGGCATGGTCAGATGGCTCCGTTAAAGGACTAAAGCGTCCTATATCAAAAGGTCAGCGGATAGTTATGGTGCACGCTGAATCAGAAGCAGGATTTGTTCCGAATGCCCTGCTGATGTTCAAATCTGGAAGTAAAATTGGAGATTATCATGATGACATGAATTTCTCAAACTATGAGAAATGGTTACGGACTCAACTGATTCCAAATTTGAGCCCTAACTCGGTGGTAGTTATCGATAATGCTCCATACCACAACAAAATTTGGAATCCTGCACCTACATCTAATGACAAGAAGGCAAAAATGAAATCGTGGTTAGAAGAAAAGGGTATACCATATGAAACTGACATGCGTAAACCGCAACTTTATGATTTAATAAAAAAAAACAAAGACGGGCATAAAAAATACGTGATAGATGAAATGTTCAAAAAATACAACCATGATGTCCTTCGATTGCCGCCTTATCATCCTGATTTAAACCCCATCGAGATGGCGTGGGCTGCTATTAAAGGGCACATAGCCGCTAAAAACGTCGACTGGAACGTGACTCGGACAATGGAGCTCATCCAGGAAAAAGTAAATGCAATGGGTCAGGAACAATGGAGTGCTTTATGCAGAAAAGTGAAAGAAGTCGAAGAAAAATATATGCAGAGCGATCATGTTATAGATGAAATGACGGAACAATTCGTCATTAATACAGGTTCAGACTCAGAAAATGAATCTGAAAGTGAGAGCGACGAAGATTATGATGACGAACCTATACCGAGTACCTCACAAAGTACTCAAGGGGCAGATGACTTCATGTTAGGGATTTCCCCCCTCAGTGATAGTGATTAAATAATAAAAAGTTTAACAAAGTGTAAATAATATTGTGTGTGATTGTGATAAAAATCTGCCACTATCGAAAGGTGAGTGAATCTTTAATTCATTACGTTATTTTTGTAGCTTTCTATTTCATAACGTTTTGATATTTATTTTTGTATCAGGAAATTTATATTCGAATTTCGGTTAAAAAAAAAATGAATGCCAATAACACTTTTTTTGCGAGTGTACATGCGCGAAAGTTCGCAGAGCCTATGTTCACACACGCCATGTTAGAACGGCCGTATTGTATGTATATGGTAAAAAGATTTGGGTCAAACACATCAATTTATCACACTATAAAACTAATATTCTATAGGTGAAAGAATATATGTACTCCTTTACGCTTAAATAGCTGATAAATGGATTGAGATCAAATTTGGTACCCTGTAGATTGTATCTTAGAATAGGACATTGTACTTTTTATCACGGGAGTTTCAAGTTTTTTTTTATTCTTGATAAGTTCGCAGTTGACCGCTATATCACCTGATGGAAAGCGACGATGCGGTCGAAGTAACCTATTCACTCTTGACTTAAAGATTCCCGAGTTGTAGCCATCAGGAAACATATTCCGGCAAGGAATTTCACTCCTTAGCTGTACGCACAATGAATGTGTTCCTAAAACGTTAATTTATAATTGTGAACAGAAAGCAATTGAGTGCTTCGTGTAACGATGGCGGCGAATCAGGCAGACAGAGAAAGAGCATTAGAAGAAAGAGACAGAAAATTTTATTTTTTACGTTGACAGCTGTTACTGTCACATTTGCAATACAATCGACTATGAATACCACAGATAATATTAGGTTTAATTATATTTTCAACAGGAGTATGCTGTTGCCTAGGGATAGTTTCTGACTCTGAAGCTGCCAAGCTGCTGACAGAATCTAATCAGTCTTAATTTTCATCTCATTTAGAAAAAAAAGTCTCGAGCTTTATCATATTTATATTTATAAGAAATATTTTACTGTATTTATAAAATTAGATTTACATTACTCATGAATCATTTTTAAACAAGCTAATATGTTGTCCCCAGTGGCTCCCCCTGTGCCGCAACGGCAAGCTGACGTGCGGCGAGTTCAACCTGCCGGTGATGCAGGAGGAGCCGCCCGCCAACTACTCGTACATCTTCCCCGACGTGCAGCTCCCCGGCACGCGCTGGATCGACAACCACAAGCCCATCTTCAGCATCACGCTCGACGCACACACTACTGTACACCCCCTGGTGAGTTTTGGGGAATTCTTCCTTAGTAAGAAACTTATTACTAAATAAAAGAAGTAAACATCTATCACACTAGAATAGAATAAAACTTTATTGTAAGTACACCAAAATAGTAGCAAAAACTTTTAAGTTAACTTAATCTATGGGTACTATGGCGGTCTTATTGCTAAAAACAATATCCGCCAGACGTTCTAAGGTAAGAACTTAGAACGTCTGCGGTGTACTGCAAATTAAATTTAAATTAAAAATATATATTAGACTATACATAGATATAAAATTATACTATATAAAACACAAAAAAAGTCATGAATATTATTTATATATACATACATATTATATGTAACACACACACGCTTTTGTAAGAAGTCATCTAGATTACCCGTCTCTGATATACAGGGTTATTTGTAAAACACCGGCAACCTCTCAGCACTATGTTGAGAACATCATAAACAACAATTTTTGTTCTATAACTTTTCAAAATTTATCATATATTGGTTTCTCAGATTTTCATACAAAAATAAGAATATTTAAATAGAACGTTCTAAATGTTACGAAGTCTATGCGAAGCAAGCGATAGTACAATAGCGGAGGGGAGCGGGGAGTGCTCGGGGGGCGTAGGTAGGTACAGCAAAATACAGAGTGGAAATGTGTTAGATAGAACAATGAAATCTTGAAGGGTTGTTTTTGTTAAATGTATTGTTTTGTAAAAAGTCATAGAACAAAAGTTGTTGTTTATGGTGTAAGTAATATAGTCCTGCAAGATTGTTGGTGTTTTAAAAATAACCCTGTATATACACTAGGAACCCGCCCCGGCTTCGCACGGGTGCAATAATGTATTAAATGAAGAACCGCTCGACCGATTTTGTGCAAACTTCACATAAACCATCTACTAAATAGTCCGAACAAAGCCTAAACATTTGGTTTGGATAGGTGAGCCCGTTCTTGAGTTATAAAATTACAACGAAAAGTAGCATTGATTTTTATATAAATATATATGTATTTACTAATGCTGTATCATAAAAAAAAATTAATTTTTTTTTTTATCTAAGATTGAAAAAAAATATTTAGGGGTGGATTACCCTTAACATTTAGGGGGATAAAAAAGACACGTCTTCAAATTATAGGAACTGTTATATCGTGCGTGCAAGCAGTAATTTCAATGACATATGCAAGGAATGTGATCTGGATCCGTTCACAATTAGTGTGAACTCGGTCAGAAGGTGCTTAAGACTAAATTTTTTCAAGTAGCATTAGGTTGAATTAATTCAGTTTATTAGTTATTTAATTGCAAACCAAGGATTTATGCTGTTTCTTACTTAACTAAAAAGCGAAGTTTTTTATTTATTTATTTAAACTTCATGTACAGTGGTGGTACATAGGCGGACTTAATGCCACAAAGCATTCTCTACCAGTCAAACATTGGGTTAAAAAGACAACACTGTGGTAGGTGTGCACAATAAATAAATAACAGATATTTTTGAAATAGAATGTAGTATCATTAAATTAAGATGCTTATAATAATAAAATACGTATATATGCTAATATAATAAACTAATAAATACTAAGATACATAAGAAATCATTCTAATTAAGAGAACTTAAAATATAGCAATTATGACGAAGACCGAACTAAGATTGAGAGAACTTCAAGTAATAGTTCCGAATTTTACGCTTGAAGGAAAATTTACTTTCAGCTTTTTTGATGTCAAGGGGAAGCACATTCCAGAGTTTTATGGTAGAGACAGTGTAAGAATTAGCCATAAACCCAGTACGGTGAGAAGGAATATGAAGAAGTATGTTTTTGGATGCTCGAAGGTTGAGATTATGAGATTATGTTTTTTGTTTTTGTGATCACACCATAAATGAGTAAGTGAGGACTTGTAACTGTCTTTCTAATGATTATAGTTTCTTTTTTGTCTGTTTTTATTAGCTGTAAATATCATTTCTAATTTTGTACTTTATTGATAGGACGGCTACATAGAACGTTTCGCAATGGCGTGCGAGGCGGTGCAAGAAGGGAACATTCCTCCGCGCATCGGACTAGCCAACATGGAGTCTGAACTTCGCGCCAGGTAAGAAATTTGATGGTTTTTACCCGACGACGTGACGTAAAGGATAGTAATGTATGTTTGTTCCTTGTATCACTATAGACACCAAACGCGTGAGACAACGACCTTACAGCCACTAGACGCCTCAAGCTTGAACTAGCACACCAAAACAATTCTGTCAACTAGCCGAGGTACGGGGAGCGGGGTACTATGTTTAGATTGGTCGAGACATTAGATCTATAATCATCTGTTTTGACAGACATGCGTCGCCTGTAATTAGACGTCTAATGGCTGTAAGTTCGTTGGCGTGAGATGATTTTAGTGTTTTTTACTATTAAGTTGTTAAACATTGGGCGCGTACGCGTGGCCGCGCTGCACTAAATTCCGATGCATTTTTAGCTCACATTTTTTCCCTTGTCTTGGTTTATTTGCCTCATTGTTACGACTTTAAGACCAAATATTACACTCTTTGCTTCTTTTCCAGCATAACAGAGCTGCCTACAGCCAACGTGGAAGTTCTGGCGCACTACTTGCCCGTGGTGCTGGACAAGCTGCTGCACTTGCTGGTGGCGCCGCCATCGCTGGCCGGCCACACGCTGAACATCGCACAAGACGTCTTCACCTGCCTCGCGCATCTCTTCACTGACATCTCTGTAAGTCCTGGCGCACTACTTGCCCGTGGTGCTGGACAAGCTGCTGCACTTGCTGGTGGCGCCACCTGTGTCGGGACGTTATGTCCCACGCTCGCCTCAAAGAGATGTCAGCAAAATTGACGGGACTTGTCCTGCCAGGATTGTGGATTGTTCGAAGGAGTTACTCAGTAGCCCTCTCAAAAAATAGCAACAAAAGGAACACTGTGGCTTTTAGTCAGTAACAGTATGACAAAAACTCCCGCTTCACCCAGAGCTGAAAAACTTATTTGATGATTTCCCATGTAAAAAAGAACAGTTATAGATACAAAACGTTCATTCATTCATCACAATTTTGTCCCGTGCATCTTGGCATGATGCCTTGATCAATCGTTTTTTTTCCAGAACATGAACGAAGGCTCCACCTGCGACAACCACGGGCGCAGCGGCCTCATCACCACGTACATACAGTACCAGTGCACCATACCGCGACCCTCGCTCACTGACAGGGACATAGGCCTGCCGCTACCTCCTGCAGGTATATGCCTGCCCATGTGGCTTTTGCAATCCGTTTTTTAAATGGAATCCTCAAAGGATCACATTGTTTACTTTATCGATAACAGATGTGGTCATAAGAATTGGTACATCACTAGTTTTCCTACCTACATCAGATCTATAATGTGTTCACAGACCTGCGTCGCCTATTATTAGAATTCTAGTGGCTGGAAGGTCGTTGGGTATCATACTCCTTGGGACTGGTGGTGGGTAGAGATCTTTAATTGATGATTTTAAATAAGTGTGTCCGTTGTAGTGATGACGGACGGTTCGTGCAAGATTCTCCATGAAGAGCTGGCGCTGCAGTGGGTGGTCGCTAGTGGAGCTACCAGGGACCTTGCTATGCAGAACTCTTGGTAAATTAATATGTATTCCTTGTCTGGATAACGCTTTCTGATGACTTAAGCATAAACCTTATAAAATCTTGTTCATGTGTAATATTGACTGTGTAAACTGAGTAGTATTGTTGAGTAAACAAATGGTCCTGAATTCATTGCGTAACATTTTAGGGTGGATGCTGTTACCCGCGAATTCGTTTGTGTAGACTGTAGAGTTAAAAAAAAATACTGTCCTTTTTTTTACAATCCTGCAAAAAATGTTAACTATTTCGAAGATGCCCCTATCAGTATGTTATTTCTGGAATGTGAATAATATTACAGTCAAAAGTGATGTTTTATATTATTTGCACATCTGATAAAAAATAAATAAAAAGGGAATACCCATAAAATGTTGAAAAATTCTAAACTAGTACCTGATTTGGTGCGGGAATTGCCTTTCAAAATTGGGAACTACTAATTTCACTGGGGTAGAGCCGCGGGGAGCAGCTAGTGTTATAAATTAATGTTTATATTTGATTGCCAGGGCCCTGTTCGAGCTGATGGTGAAGTCGATGGTGGAGTACCTGTACTGGAGCGGCGCCCACGAGGCGCGCCGCAAGGCTCGCTTCCCCGACCAGTTCACCGACGACCTCACCACGCTCGTCAACAATGTCACCACCGAGATCATATCCAGGTATGTTGGTGACCTGTACTGGAGCGGCGCCCACGAGGCGCGCCGCAAGGCTCGCTTCCCCGACCAGTTCACCGACGACCTCACCACGCTCGTCAACAATGTCACCACCGAGATCATATCCAGGTATGTTGGTGACCTGTACTGGAGCGGCGCCCACGAGGCGCGCCGCAAGGCTCGCTTCCCCGACCAGTTCACCGACGACCTCACCACGCTCGTCAACAATGTCACCACCGAGATCATATCCAGGTATGTTGGTGACCTGTACTGGAGCGGCGCCCACGAGGCGCGCCGCAAGGCTCGCTTCCCCGACCAGTTCACCGACGACCTCACCACGCTCGTCAACAATGTCACCACCGAGATCATATCCAGGTATGTTGGTGACCTGTACTGGAGCGGCGCCCACGAGGCGCGCCGCAAGGCTCGCTTCCCCGACCAGTTCACCGACGACCTCACCACGCTCGTCAACAATGTCACCACCGAGATCATATCCAGGTATGTTGGTGACCTGTACTGGAGCGGCGCCCACGAGGCGCGCCGCAAGGCTCGCTTCCCCGACCAGTTCACCGACGACCTCACCACGCTCGTCAACAATGTCACCACCGAGATCATATCCAGGTATGTTGGTGACCTGTACTGGAGCGGCGCCCACGAGGCGCGCCGCAAGGCTCGCTTCCCCGACCAGTTCACCGACGACCTCACCACGCTCGTCAACAATGTCACCACCGAGATCATATCCAGGTATGTTGGTGACCTGTACTGGAGCGGCGCCCACGAGGCGCGCCGCAAGGCTCGCTTCCCCGACCAGTTCACCGACGACCTCACCACGCTCGTCAACAATGTCACCACCGAGATCATATCCAGGTATGTTGGTGACCTGTACTGGAGCGGCGCCCACGAGGCGCGCCGCAAGGCTCGCTTCCCCGACCAGTTCACCGACGACCTCACCACGCTCGTCAACAATGTCACCACCGAGATCATATCCAGGTATGTTGGTGACCTGTACTGGAGCGGCGCCCACGAGGCGCGCCGCAAGGCTCGCTTCCCCGACCAGTTCACCGACGACCTCACCACGCTCGTCAACAATGTCACCACCGAGATCATATCCAGGTATGTTGGTGACCTGTACTGGAGCGGCGCCCACGAGGCGCGCCGCAAGGCTCGCTTCCCCGACCAGTTCACCGACGACCTCACCACGCTCGTCAACAATGTCACCACCGAGATCATATCCAGGTATGTTGGTGACCTGTACTGGAGCGGCGCCCACGAGGCGCGCCGCAAGGCTCGCTTCCCCGACCAGTTCACCGACGACCTCACCACGCTCGTCAACAATGTCACCACCGAGATCATATCCAGGTATGTTGGTGACCTGTACTGGAGCGGCGCCCACGAGGCGCGCCGCAAGGCTCGCTTCCCCGACCAGTTCACCGACGACCTCACCACGCTCGTCAACAATGTCACCACCGAGATCATATCCAGGTATGTTGGTGACCTGTACTGGAGCGGCGCCCACGAGGCGCGCCGCAAGGCTCGCTTCCCCGACCAGTTCACCGACGACCTCACCACGCTCGTCAACAATGTCACCACCGAGATCATATCCAGGTATGTTGGTGACCTGTACTGGAGCGGCGCCCACGAGGCGCGCCGCAAGGCTCGCTTCCCCGACCAGTTCACCGACGACCTCACCACGCTCGTCAACAATGTCACCACCGAGATCATATCCAGGTATGTTGGTGACCTGTACTGGAGCGGCGCCCACGAGGCGCGCCGCAAGGCTCGCTTCCCCGACCAGTTCACCGACGACCTCACCACGCTCGTCAACAATGTCACCACCGAGATCATATCCAGGTATGTTGGTGACCTGTACTGGAGCGGCGCCCACGAGGCGCGCCGCAAGGCTCGCTTCCCCGACCAGTTCACCGACGACCTCACCACGCTCGTCAACAATGTCACCACCGAGATCATATCCAGGTATGTTGGTGACCTGTACTGGAGCGGCGCCCACGAGGCGCGCCGCAAGGCTCGCTTCCCCGACCAGTTCACCGACGACCTCACCACGCTCGTCAACAATGTCACCACCGAGATCATATCCAGGTATGTTGGTGACCTGTACTGGAGCGGCGCCCACGAGGCGCGCCGCAAGGCTCGCTTCCCCGACCAGTTCACCGACGACCTCACCACGCTCGTCAACAATGTCACCACCGAGATCATATCCAGGTATGTTGGTGACCTGTACTGGAGCGGCGCCCACGAGGCGCGCCGCAAGGCTCGCTTCCCCGACCAGTTCACCGACGACCTCACCACGCTCGTCAACAATGTCACCACCGAGATCATATCCAGGTATGTTGGTGACCTGTACTGGAGCGGCGCCCACGAGGCGCGCCGCAAGGCTCGCTTCCCCGACCAGTTCACCGACGACCTCACCACGCTCGTCAACAATGTCACCACCGAGATCATATCCAGGTATGTTGGTGACCTGTACTGGAGCGGCGCCCACGAGGCGCGCCGCAAGGCTCGCTTCCCCGACCAGTTCACCGACGACCTCACCACGCTCGTCAACAATGTCACCACCGAGATCATATCCAGGTATGTTGGTGACCTGTACTGGAGCGGCGCCCACGAGGCGCGCCGCAAGGCTCGCTTCCCCGACCAGTTCACCGACGACCTCACCACGCTCGTCAACAATGTCACCACCGAGATCATATCCAGGTATGTTGGTGACCTGTACTGGAGCGGCGCCCACGAGGCGCGCCGCAAGGCTCGCTTCCCCGACCAGTTCACCGACGACCTCACCACGCTCGTCAACAATGTCACCACCGAGATCATATCCAGGTATGTTGGTGACCTGTACTGGAGCGGCGCCCACGAGGCGCGCCGCAAGGCTCGCTTCCCCGACCAGTTCACCGACGACCTCACCACGCTCGTCAACAATGTCACCACCGAGATCATATCCAGGTATGTTGGTGACCTGTACTGGAGCGGCGCCCACGAGGCGCGCCGCAAGGCTCGCTTCCCCGACCAGTTCACCGACGACCTCACCACGCTCGTCAACAATGTCACCACCGAGATCATATCCAGGTATGTTGGTGACCTGTACTGGAGCGGCGCCCACGAGGCGCGCCGCAAGGCTCGCTTCCCCGACCAGTTCACCGACGACCTCACCACGCTCGTCAACAATGTCACCACCGAGATCATATCCAGGTATGTTGGTGACCTGTACTGGAGCGGCGCCCACGAGGCGCGCCGCAAGGCTCGCTTCCCCGACCAGTTCACCGACGACCTCACCACGCTCGTCAACAATGTCACCACCGAGATCATATCCAGGTATGTTGGTGACCTGTACTGGAGCGGCGCCCACGAGGCGCGCCGCAAGGCTCGCTTCCCCGACCAGTTCACCGACGACCTCACCACGCTCGTCAACAATGTCACCACCGAGATCATATCCAGGTATGTTGGTGACCTGTACTGGAGCGGCGCCCACGAGGCGCGCCGCAAGGCTCGCTTCCCCGACCAGTTCACCGACGACCTCACCACGCTCGTCAACAATGTCACCACCGAGATCATATCCAGGTATGTTGGTGACCTGTACTGGAGCGGCGCCCACGAGGCGCGCCGCAAGGCTCGCTTCCCCGACCAGTTCACCGACGACCTCACCACGCTCGTCAACAATGTCACCACCGAGATCATATCCAGGTATGTTGGTGACCTGTACTGGAGCGGCGCCCACGAGGCGCGCCGCAAGGCTCGCTTCCCCGACCAGTTCACCGACGACCTCACCACGCTCGTCAACAATGTCACCACCGAGATCATATCCAGGTATGTTGGTGACCTGTACTGGAGCGGCGCCCACGAGGCGCGCCGCAAGGCTCGCTTCCCCGACCAGTTCACCGACGACCTCACCACGCTCGTCAACAATGTCACCACCGAGATCATATCCAGGTATGTTGGTGACCTGTACTGGAGCGGCGCCCACGAGGCGCGCCGCAAGGCTCGCTTCCCCGACCAGTTCACCGACGACCTCACCACGCTCGTCAACAATGTCACCACCGAGATCATATCCAGGTATGTTGGTGACCTGTACTGGAGCGGCGCCCACGAGGCGCGCCGCAAGGCTCGCTTCCCCGACCAGTTCACCGACGACCTCACCACGCTCGTCAACAATGTCACCACCGAGATCATATCCAGGTATGTTGGTGACCTGTACTGGAGCGGCGCCCACGAGGCGCGCCGCAAGGCTCGCTTCCCCGACCAGTTCACCGACGACCTCACCACGCTCGTCAACAATGTCACCACCGAGATCATATCCAGGTATGTTGGTGACCTGTACTGGAGCGGCGCCCACGAGGCGCGCCGCAAGGCTCGCTTCCCCGACCAGTTCACCGACGACCTCACCACGCTCGTCAACAATGTCACCACCGAGATCATATCCAGGTATGTTGGTGACCTGTACTGGAGCGGCGCCCACGAGGCGCGCCGCAAGGCTCGCTTCCCCGACCAGTTCACCGACGACCTCACCACGCTCGTCAACAATGTCACCACCGAGATCATATCCAGGTATGTTGGTGACCTGTACTGGAGCGGCGCCCACGAGGCGCGCCGCAAGGCTCGCTTCCCCGACCAGTTCACCGACGACCTCACCACGCTCGTCAACAATGTCACCACCGAGATCATATCCAGGTATGTTGGTGACCTGTACTGGAGCGGCGCCCACGAGGCGCGCCGCAAGGCTCGCTTCCCCGACCAGTTCACCGACGACCTCACCACGCTCGTCAACAATGTCACCACCGAGATCATATCCAGGTATGTTGGTGACCTGTACTGGAGCGGCGCCCACGAGGCGCGCCGCAAGGCTCGCTTCCCCGACCAGTTCACCGACGACCTCACCACGCTCGTCAACAATGTCACCACCGAGATCATATCCAGGTATGTTGGTGACCTGTACTGGAGCGGCGCCCACGAGGCGCGCCGCAAGGCTCGCTTCCCCGACCAGTTCACCGACGACCTCACCACGCTCGTCAACAATGTCACCACCGAGATCATATCCAGGTATGTTGGTGACCTGTACTGGAGCGGCGCCCACGAGGCGCGCCGCAAGGCTCGCTTCCCCGACCAGTTCACCGACGACCTCACCACGCTCGTCAACAATGTCACCACCGAGATCATATCCAGGTATGTTGGTGACCTGTACTGGAGCGGCGCCCACGAGGCGCGCCGCAAGGCTCGCTTCCCCGACCAGTTCACCGACGACCTCACCACGCTCGTCAACAATGTCACCACCGAGATCATATCCAGGTATGTTGGTGACCTGTACTGGAGCGGCGCCCACGAGGCGCGCCGCAAGGCTCGCTTCCCCGACCAGTTCACCGACGACCTCACCACGCTCGTCAACAATGTCACCACCGAGATCATATCCAGGTATGTTGGTGACCTGTACTGGAGCGGCGCCCACGAGGCGCGCCGCAAGGCTCGCTTCCCCGACCAGTTCACCGACGACCTCACCACGCTCGTCAACAATGTCACCACCGAGATCATATCCAGGTATGTTGGTGACCTGTACTGGAGCGGCGCCCACGAGGCGCGCCGCAAGGCTCGCTTCCCCGACCAGTTCACCGACGACCTCACCACGCTCGTCAACAATGTCACCACCGAGATCATATCCAGGTATGTTGGTGACCTGTACTGGAGCGGCGCCCACGAGGCGCGCCGCAAGGCTCGCTTCCCCGACCAGTTCACCGACGACCTCACCACGCTCGTCAACAATGTCACCACCGAGATCATATCCAGGTATGTTGGTGACCTGTACTGGAGCGGCGCCCACGAGGCGCGCCGCAAGGCTCGCTTCCCCGACCAGTTCACCGACGACCTCACCACGCTCGTCAACAATGTCACCACCGAGATCATATCCAGGTATGTTGGTGACCTGTACTGGAGCGGCGCCCACGAGGCGCGCCGCAAGGCTCGCTTCCCCGACCAGTTCACCGACGACCTCACCACGCTCGTCAACAATGTCACCACCGAGATCATATCCAGGTATGTTGGTGACCTGTACTGGAGCGGCGCCCACGAGGCGCGCCGCAAGGCTCGCTTCCCCGACCAGTTCACCGACGACCTCACCACGCTCGTCAACAATGTCACCACCGAGATCATATCCAGGTATGTTGGTGACCTGTACTGGAGCGGCGCCCACGAGGCGCGCCGCAAGGCTCGCTTCCCCGACCAGTTCACCGACGACCTCACCACGCTCGTCAACAATGTCACCACCGAGATCATATCCAGGTATGTTGGTGACCTGTACTGGAGCGGCGCCCACGAGGCGCGCCGCAAGGCTCGCTTCCCCGACCAGTTCACCGACGACCTCACCACGCTCGTCAACAATGTCACCACCGAGATCATATCCAGGTATGTTGGTGACCTGTACTGGAGCGGCGCCCACGAGGCGCGCCGCAAGGCTCGCTTCCCCGACCAGTTCACCGACGACCTCACCACGCTCGTCAACAATGTCACCACCGAGATCATATCCAGGTATGTTGGTGACCTGTACTGGAGCGGCGCCCACGAGGCGCGCCGCAAGGCTCGCTTCCCCGACCAGTTCACCGACGACCTCACCACGCTCGTCAACAATGTCACCACCGAGATCATATCCAGGTATGTTGGTGACCTGTACTGGAGCGGCGCCCACGAGGCGCGCCGCAAGGCTCGCTTCCCCGACCAGTTCACCGACGACCTCACCACGCTCGTCAACAATGTCACCACCGAGATCATATCCAGGTATGTTGGTGACCTGTACTGGAGCGGCGCCCACGAGGCGCGCCGCAAGGCTCGCTTCCCCGACCAGTTCACCGACGACCTCACCACGCTCGTCAACAATGTCACCACCGAGATCATATCCAGGTATGTTGGTGACCTGTACTGGAGCGGCGCCCACGAGGCGCGCCGCAAGGCTCGCTTCCCCGACCAGTTCACCGACGACCTCACCACGCTCGTCAACAATGTCACCACCGAGATCATATCCAGGTATGTTGGTGACCTGTACTGGAGCGGCGCCCACGAGGCGCGCCGCAAGGCTCGCTTCCCCGACCAGTTCACCGACGACCTCACCACGCTCGTCAACAATGTCACCACCGAGATCATATCCAGGTATGTTGGTGACCTGTACTGGAGCGGCGCCCACGAGGCGCGCCGCAAGGCTCGCTTCCCCGACCAGTTCACCGACGACCTCACCACGCTCGTCAACAATGTCACCACCGAGATCATATCCAGGTATGTTGGTGACCTGTACTGGAGCGGCGCCCACGAGGCGCGCCGCAAGGCTCGCTTCCCCGACCAGTTCACCGACGACCTCACCACGCTCGTCAACAATGTCACCACCGAGATCATATCCAGGTATGTTGGTGACCTGTACTGGAGCGGCGCCCACGAGGCGCGCCGCAAGGCTCGCTTCCCCGACCAGTTCACCGACGACCTCACCACGCTCGTCAACAATGTCACCACCGAGATCATATCCAGGTATGTTGGTGACCTGTACTGGAGCGGCGCCCACGAGGCGCGCCGCAAGGCTCGCTTCCCCGACCAGTTCACCGACGACCTCACCACGCTCGTCAACAATGTCACCACCGAGATCATATCCAGGTATGTTGGTGACCTGTACTGGAGCGGCGCCCACGAGGCGCGCCGCAAGGCTCGCTTCCCCGACCAGTTCACCGACGACCTCACCACGCTCGTCAACAATGTCACCACCGAGATCATATCCAGGTATGTTGGTGACCTGTACTGGAGCGGCGCCCACGAGGCGCGCCGCAAGGCTCGCTTCCCCGACCAGTTCACCGACGACCTCACCACGCTCGTCAACAATGTCACCACCGAGATCATATCCAGGTATGTTGGTGACCTGTACTGGAGCGGCGCCCACGAGGCGCGCCGCAAGGCTCGCTTCCCCGACCAGTTCACCGACGACCTCACCACGCTCGTCAACAATGTCACCACCGAGATCATATCCAGGTATGTTGGTGACCTGTACTGGAGCGGCGCCCACGAGGCGCGCCGCAAGGCTCGCTTCCCCGACCAGTTCACCGACGACCTCACCACGCTCGTCAACAATGTCACCACCGAGATCATATCCAGGTATGTTGGTGACCTGTACTGGAGCGGCGCCCACGAGGCGCGCCGCAAGGCTCGCTTCCCCGACCAGTTCACCGACGACCTCACCACGCTCGTCAACAATGTCACCACCGAGATCATATCCAGGTATGTTGGTGACCTGTACTGGAGCGGCGCCCACGAGGCGCGCCGCAAGGCTCGCTTCCCCGACCAGTTCACCGACGACCTCACCACGCTCGTCAACAATGTCACCACCGAGATCATATCCAGGTATGTTGGTGACCTGTACTGGAGCGGCGCCCACGAGGCGCGCCGCAAGGCTCGCTTCCCCGACCAGTTCACCGACGACCTCACCACGCTCGTCAACAATGTCACCACCGAGATCATATCCAGGTATGTTGGTGACCTGTACTGGAGCGGCGCCCACGAGGCGCGCCGCAAGGCTCGCTTCCCCGACCAGTTCACCGACGACCTCACCACGCTCGTCAACAATGTCACCACCGAGATCATATCCAGGTATGTTGGTGACCTGTACTGGAGCGGCGCCCACGAGGCGCGCCGCAAGGCTCGCTTCCCCGACCAGTTCACCGACGACCTCACCACGCTCGTCAACAATGTCACCACCGAGATCATATCCAGGTATGTTGGTGACCTGTGCTGGAGCGGCGCCCACGAGGCGCGCCGCAAGGCTCGCTTCCCCGACCAGTTCACCGACGACCTCACCACGCTCGTCAACAATGTCACCACCGAGATCATATCCAGGTATGTTGGTGACCTGTACTGGAGCGGCGCCCACGAGGCGCGCCGCAAGGCTCGCTTCCCCGACCAGTTCACCGACGACCTCACCACGCTCGTCAACAATGTCACCACCGAGATCATATCCAGGTATGTTGGTGACCTGTACTGGAGCGGCGCCCACGAGGCGCGCCGCAAGGCTCGCTTCCCCGACCAGTTCACCGACGACCTCACCACGCTCGTCAACAATGTCACCACCGAGATCATATCCAGGTATGTTGGTGACCTGTACTGGAGCGGCGCCCACGAGGCGCGCCGCAAGGCTCGCTTCCCCGACCAGTTCACCGACGACCTCACCACGCTCGTCAACAATGTCACCACCGAGATCATATCCAGGTATGTTGGTGACCTGTACTGGAGCGGCGCCCACGAGGCGCGCCGCAAGGCTCGCTTCCCCGACCAGTTCACCGACGACCTCACCACGCTCGTCAACAATGTCACCACCGAGATCATATCCAGGT
Organism: Mythimna vitellina; assembly: GCA_949316375.1. Classification (NCBI taxonomy): domain Eukaryota; kingdom Metazoa; phylum Arthropoda; class Insecta; order Lepidoptera; family Noctuidae; genus Mythimna; species Mythimna vitellina. The sequence continues at coordinate 2,579,970 of OX438691.1, read as the reverse complement.
ATGTTGGTGACCTGTACTGGAGCGGCGCCCACGAGGCGCGCCGCAAGGCTCGCTTCCCCGACCAGTTCACCGACGACCTCACCACGCTCGTCAACAATGTCACCACCGAGATCATATCCAGGTATGTTGGTGACCTGTACTGGAGCGGCGCCCACGAGGCGCGCCGCAAGGCTCGCTTCCCCGACCAGTTCACCGACGACCTCACCACGCTCGTCAACAATGTCACCACCGAGATCATATCCAGGTACGGCGGTGACCGCGACCATTCGTGCTAATGACTTATTTGGGTACCAGTCATTATGAAGATCGCAACGACATTCTTTCTAGTACCCATATCACGAGCTCTGCTTAGTTTGGGAGTAGATGGAGTTTTGTGAAAGATGTGGTAAAAAAAAACATCAAAAACAAAATAATATCTCCTGTGTATTTTTAAGAGATTGTTGGAATGTCGATTGTGGATGAGTATCGTTGCCCAGTAAATGGGTTGTGGAGGTTTGATAGGCAGTCGCTACATGTAAATCAGTAATTGTTGCACTGTTTCAAGTTTTATAGAGATGTTATTTTTGTTTCAAGTTGTTAGTGTAAACAATTGGTGGTAGACCAAATAAATAAATAAAATAAAAAACCTAGTTGGAAAAAGGTTAAGGAGGTCGGTCGGAGGAAATGTCGACCAAATCATTGGTTACCAGGTGATATAGCGATCAAAGCCTAGCTACAGTTCTATATCTATACTAATATTATAAATAAGCAGAAATCACAAAAAATACTCTATCGCATTAGGTTACCCTGTAAAGATACTTTTGAGACTTAGATTACAACTAAGTTGGAAAAATTAATAAATAAAATAATATAAAGAGGAAAGATTTGCGATTTTGTTTGTATTGAACAAGCTCGAAAACTACTGGACTGATTTTACAATATTTTCTATTTTCACGCGGGTGAAACCGCTTGTAGAGGTCATAGTAAAAAGTGAAGGCAGGAAGAAGGTATTTTCTTTTTTTTTAAATCTTTGCCCCACACTAGGAATTACTCCTGTATCGTCGGAGCGCTCACAAAGATATAAACTCACATACACAAGACATTCAGACCAGGAACACCTATTTGTAGGCCATTCAAATATTTGTTCCGTGTGAGGATCGAGCTTTGGACCCGTTGTGCAGCAGCCAATGGCTCAAACACTGCGCCAACCGGGCCAATTCATATTCGTATTCTTTATTGTACACACAAAACTTAACTACAATACATGGATTTGACAATCTATGTACAAAGGCGAGCTTAACTCAACAATGAGTTTTCTCCCAGCAAACCTTTGAGTGACAGAGAGAGATCACAATCGAGGGTAGGATCCAGTGTACAACATAAACATACATAAATACGTCTAATATATATATACATACATACAGATATAATATATATAACAATATATACTAATACAATGTCATATTGCAAATTTTACTTACGAAAAAGATATAATTGTTTCTCCCCCCAGATACGGCAAAGACAGTCGCCTCACGCAGAGCCTGAACAACAGCCTAGCGTTCTTCCTGTTCGAGCTGCTGAGCGTGATGGACCGCGGCTACGTGTTCAACCTCGTGCGCACCTACTACAAGCAGATGTGCGCCAAGATCGCCTCGCTCCCGGATGCTGTGCCGTTAGTGCACTATAAGGTAAAATTAATCGTAAACAGAACATTTTTGACCTTAGAATGGTACTGGCGAAATGATGGTCAACAAAATCTGATTTATTTTTATACTTAATATACCGTATGTCGTTGAAAATCACGGAAATAAAGCTTATTTATTTATTTAAACTTCATGTAACATGTCACAATAGTGGTACATAGGTGGACTTAATGCCACAAGGCATTCTCTAAAAGAGACAGAGAGAAAGAGAGAAAAAGAGTTTGGGTTAAAAGAGACAACACTGTGGTAGGTGTGCAAAGTAAATAAATAATAGATATTACAAATAGAATAAGGTATCATTAAATTAAGTGGCTTATAATAATAAAATATATATGTTCACTAAAATCACAAACTAATAAATACTATGATAAATATCGAATCATTATAATTAGGAGAACTTAAAATATAACAATTATGACAAAGACCAAACTAAGGTTGAGAGGACTTGAAGTAGTAGTTCCTATCAGTGGCTTGCCTAGGGTTTCAAAATAAGGCAAGCCCAATAAAATTTTAACCGATTTCAAAAAAAGAAAGTTCAGTTTTCGACCTACGTATGTATCATCGCAATTTTCTCATAAACTACTGGTTAGGTACAGTAAATTAAAAGTGAATTCATCCATCTTCTTCTTTCATCTTCTTTCTTCAATTTTACTTTTGCTTGACGTGCGGTGAATGAGGTAACCAAGCTCACTGAAGGCTTGCTAGTACTAGATTGAATATAATAAACATATCAGCAATTGCATACCTCCGGTGGCTTTGAAAAAAGCCGTTTGGTTTGCTTCATTGCTTGAGGGAACAAAGTTATGGTAAGTAATTGCTTGCTTTGTAACAGGACTAACGGGTTACAGACAAAATAAAACAAAACAGAAAGTTACAAAACGAAAGTTAAAAAATAGCTAGATAGAATGTAATAAGGAATTTAAATAAATTATTTATAGTAGATGCTGCAAATGCGAAACTCTGCGGGCGAACAATCGCGATGTGTAGTAGTGTGGCATAGGTAGACAATTTGTGTTATTTTGATAAGAATTAAGCGCGCGAACTTTTAAATAGTTGGGGTTTGATATTGATTCTCTATTGAACATTTTAGTAAGGCATTCCGGGCTTTTGGGCTTATATAAAGGTACCGCCACTGGTTCCTATGTGTAACTCTGGATCTCCCTTAGCTGGCCTTCCTGCGCATCATCAGCTCGCACGAGCACTACGTGTCGCTGAACCTGCCGGCGCCGCTGGCGCAGGGCGGCGGCGTGTCGCCCGCCGCGTCGTGGCAGTCGCTGGGCTCGCAGTCCAGCGCGCCGCCGCGCCACGCGCTCGGCCACGAGTTCCGCTCCAGGCACTACCTGGCCGGCCTGCTGCTCACCGAGCTCACTAACGCGCTGGACCTGCAGTAAGTAGAACCTGCCGGCGCAGGGCGGCGGCGTGTCGCCCGCCGCGTCGTGGCAGTCGCTGGGCTCGCAGTCCAGCGCGCCGCCGCGCCACGCGCTCGGCCACGAGTTCCGCTCCAGGCACTACCTGGCCGGCCTGCTGCTCACCGAGCTCACTAACGCGCTGGACCTGCAGTAAGTAGAATTCTGTTAAAGTCAGGTGTAGAACGAGAAAGAGGGATGGAGCTATACACCCTATATAGTTCCATTCTTTTCACAGTTTAGTTTAGGTCGAAAAATGCTCGCATTAAGAGTTCATGGTAGGGCTTCTCTGGTCTTATATTGTAAAGTTCCATTTATGATGACATCTAAAGTTATACCTTATTGACAAACTATGTACTATGTAGTTTTAGTCTATGCGAAACCCGAAACACGTGTCTAGTATTTTTGTGTAAAGAATATATACAAAATTTCATAACTGTATCATGAAAAATCACAAAGTTATAAGCTTGTTATGTTACCTGGTTGTCCACACAAATACATGATCACCAGGCCATCCAAACGACTGAAGGTCTGTTTTGCTCCCGGCGCCAGCGCACAGCTGGGGTGCGCTGGCGCCTAATGACCGCTATGACCTACCGTGACCTGTGTTGTACTTAGTGTCGGTGGTGTCCAACTCGTGAACTTGTTTAGATATTTTTGGAAAAAATATAACATGGTGTGAAAACTATTGGAATCGATTCAGTTACTGATTCTGAACAAACTATATTCGGGTTTCGCATATACTAAAAATAATGTTGTATATGTATATAAAGGGAGAAACTGACTGACTGACTGACAAATCAACGCAAAACCGAAACTACAGGACGAACGTGAAATTTTGTACACGGCGAGCACAATTTTTTTTCCGAAATTCACCCCCTAAAGGGATGAAACGGTAGTCCAAAGTTTGTATGAAGAAACCGTCTTTGACGCAGGCGAAGCTGCTGACAGAAGCTAGTCCATAGATAATTTTAATAAATATTTAAAAAGTATTTTATGATACTGTCACGTAAAGTTTTTGTCAATACGGTGTAATTTTTTAATTCATGATTGGTGCTTTACGATATGACAGTAGATAAAGCTTTTTGTAACATCCTTAACAAAATTATGCTTTAAAATAACTTACTTTTCTATTAAAGCACAACCCGAATTTTAAATAGTTTTTTGATGAGATTAAATAAAGTAGTGTATGAGACAGCACGTAATTTTATAATAAAACACTCATATGACTGTATCTATAAACCTCGCCGGTGGCTCGGTTTATAGATACAGTCATATTTTAATTACCTTCTTATGTTCGTAACAGTGTCATAAACTAATATTGTTGAAATGCCGGCCGAATGAAGTTGGTTACCGGTGTTCATCATGATGCGACTGTTCTGACCTCGACATGCAATTATTGTAACGTAACAAGACATAATCAAAATCAAAAACATTTTATTTCAAATAAACCATTTATAGGCACTTTTGAAATGTCAAAAAGTCAGTCAGAGAAAAAAAATGATGCTAATTGCACATTCCAAAGCGTAGGTATATATGGAGAAGAATGTGCAAGACACTCCATAGACACTTTTCAATCATGTTTTGTAATTACAAATATCTCTGTTACATGTTTCTTGTCGCTATCATGTGAGAACAATGCAAATAAAGTAAAAATAAAAACTAAATATAGATATTAAAATAGCAACTGGCAGCTAAGAGATGGCCAGTCTCAACTGACAGCGCCCGTTCACGGACATGACGCTAATATTAGCACCACTTAGCTCGGGAACCGAATGATCCAACACACGCGCCACCATCAGTGAGACATTTGAGTGAGCAAGACAAGACAAGATTTTGACCTTTGGTAAAATTTTAGGGCTCTGATTACAAAAATCTAAACATGGCAGCCGAGACACTTGGTTCTAAGAGATCTAAGTGTTAAAAACAAATACAAACCATATCGAAAATTGGTCTCTACAAACTGCATAGACGTCATTGTTGTCAAACTTCTACCTGACCAATTTGCTTGTGCTTCACTACATTGTAATATCGAATGTATTGCATACAGCATATCGTCGCATATTCGTCACGTATATTTTTTTATCAATGCTATCTTTGCTATCACTCACGATGACTTACTGATGTCGTATAGTGGCGGTGGCATTAAATTCATCTACATCAATTTAAGCGTAATGTCTAACTTAATTGAGCGCTAAGTTGCAAGGATCCGCCTTAACAGCTGACTTTTGGATGTTTTGTTTTATTCGTTTTAGCATCAGTACTTTGAATCTACTAAGGTTTAAGTTTCTGATTCTATAGAGGGTTTTCATGGGAATTGTAGTGGATTCCCCCGTCCTTCTACGTCAGTCTTTAAGAGGGTATTTACGGCCCCGCGGTCACTGGTTACCGCCCCGAGGACGCTAGGTCCTCTCGGGCCCGCGAAATACAGAAACAGATATAGGAATCTCATAAAACTTAAAGTGATGAAGCAGGGAGGTCACGACCCTCAGCATTGAGAAATACGACGCAAGGAAGAAGGTTCAAGTAAAGGCATTTGGAGGTATGCGGAACGGCGAGTAAAGTCCCGCAAACCTCCGTTGAAAAGAGAGGATCCTCCGGCCAGACGGGTGTTATGTCTGGTGGGCTACTGTCCGATAGATGATTTCGGGCTGTTCGATATGTTCTAATCGCGCGGAGAACTTTGATTGCGCGATGAAGGATTAGTTCTTGTGTGACGCCATATATGTCGCTACAGGCATTTAGATTCGACTGGTATTGCAAAGAACAAAAAAAAACGTTTAAAATATAAATGTCGGTACCAGCCACAGCGACCACAGTCCACACAGTATACAGGTACATACAAAAAAAAACAGGAGAGTTTCTGCGCCCAGTACCCCATGCCAATCACTGGCACGCAAACGACGGCCAAGATTGGCCACGCCCGCTTGTGGGACATGGTTATCTTCACGGACTCGCGATCGCATTGACTGTACGTCATTTTAAAAGTTCACTTACCATCTGTATTTTTCCACTAGGAGTCCAGTCCTCCAGTGCGCCGCAGTGAACGGCGTGCTGTCGCTGCTGACCGCGCACGACGCCGACCCGCGCCTGGCCGCGCCCGACGTGAAGGCGCGCGTGGCGGCGCTGTACCTGCCGCTGCTCGGCATCGTCATGGACGCGCATGCGCAGCTCTACAGGGGCTTCACGACCAGTAAAGGTAAACATAACGCGCCTGGCCGCGCCCGACGTGAAGGCGCGCGTGGCGGCGCTGTACCTGCCGCTGCTCGGCATCGTCATGGACGCGCACGCGCAGCTCTACAGGGGCTTCACGACCAGTAAAGGTAAACATAACGCGCCTGGCCGCGCCCGACGTGAAGGCGCGCGTGGCGGCGCTGTACCTGCCGCTGCTCGGCATCGTCATGGACGCGCACGCGCAGCTCTACAGGGGCTTCACGACCAGTAAAGGTAAACATAACGCGCCTGGCCGCGCCCGACGTGAAGGCGCGCGTGGCGGCGCTGTACCTGCCGCTGCTCGGCATCGTCATGGACGCGCACGCGCAGCTCTACAGGGGCTTCACGACCAGTAAAGGTAAACATAACGCGCCTGGCCGCGCCCGACGTGAAGGCGCGCGTGGCGGCGCTGTACCTGCCGCTGCTCGGCATCGTCATGGACGCGCACGCGCAGCTCTACAGGGGCTTCACGACCAGTAAAGGTAAACATAACGCGCCTGGCCGCGCCCGACGTGAAGGCGCGCGTGGCGGCGCTGTACCTGCCGCTGCTCGGCATCGTCATGGACGCGCACGCGCAGCTCTACAGGGGCTTCACGACCAGTAAAGGTAAACATAACGCGCCTGGCCGCGCCCGACGTGAAGGCGCGCGTGGCGGCGCTGTACCTGCCGCTGCTCGGCATCGTCATGGACGCGCACGCGCAGCTCTACAGGGGCTTCACGACCAGTAAAGGTAAACATAACGCGCCTGGCCGCGCCCGACGTGAAGGCGCGCGTGGCGGCGCTGTACCTGCCGCTGCTCGGCATCGTCATGGACGCGCACGCGCAGCTCTACAGGGGCTTCACGACCAGTAAAGGTAAACATAACGCGCCTGGCCGCGCCCGACGTGAAGGCGCGCGTGGCGGCGCTGTACCTGCCGCTGCTCGGCATCGTCATGGACGCGCACGCGCAGCTCTACAGGGGCTTCACGACCAGTAAAGGTAAACATAACGCGCCTGGCCGCGCCCGACGTGAAGGCGCGCGTGGCGGCGCTGTACCTGCCGCTGCTCGGCATCGTCATGGACGCGCACGCGCAGCTCTACAGGGGCTTCACGACCAGTAAAGGTAAACGTCACCAGCCTAAAATAATTCTACTATACAGTAGAGCGCTTGGATGGGTTTAAAAAGAAAATATAAAAATACACCGTTTTAATTTAAGCTTAGAATCAGCCCTTTTCGAACGTGTAACTAACAAAAAATAAGCCTCAAGACCCCTTTCCTTTATCTCTCGTAGTTTCTTAGCTAGGAAGATATCAGTATGCGAGTCGTAAACACATTTTTTCATCTACTTATATTAAAAACACGTAAAATCCCTCCACGCTCATGTCGGATGGCCCAACCATTGAAATATGAGAGTAAATAAATAATAAAAACAAATTGGTCACCGGGATGGAAAATTGATCCGAAGGATTTTTTATTTTAAAGTTAGGTTTTGAAGCAAATGTATTGCATTTTTGTTTACAGAAATACTTCAATTAGACAGCGAGATGGGCCAATTTGGAAATTTGTACACCGCACCGTCGCCTGAAGGTGATTTTAAACAGGTATGATGCATCTCAAACTGAAATTGTTCTTCTCATCTTATAAAATGCGAATATCATGATTTAACTTCTGACCTGTGGCTCTTAATAAACTAGTGCGCCTCACCATCAACCATTGCATCACTGCTTACCTTCACGTGGGATCGCGGTCAAGCATTTGTTTATATCAATTAAAAAAATATTTAAGTATGCCATCTTTTTCATCAATAGTGTGTGTCACTTAGTGGTAGATTTTTTGTAATTTGAAAACAAATCAATTAATTTAACTTTTTTGTAATTTCTTTTTTTTTACATTAAAGCCGGTACAGTAACACGAGTATTAAATATATCATTTAATACTTGTGTAACTGTATAATAACGAAATTGTCACAATAAACGCTCCAGAAGAATTCTGATCACGTACCCAAACAAGCGAAGGATTAGAATTCTCAAGGGTAAAAGAAAGTATGGCCACTCTAGCCTTGAAGACACCTACCTAAATTATAATCGGTCGGAAAGACCACAGCAGGAAAATTGTTCCAGTCCTACAATGTTCGAAGTCGTTTAATAGTCCGGACCGTAGAGGTGTGAACAATATAAAGGTGGACACTCGCCGTCTGTCGGAACCTAACGTCATCTCGTCTCGTTGTACGTCGCCCTGAATACAAATAGCATCCGACTAACAAAATTGACCATGCCTCATTTTATTTTGTTTTTCATTCCAGAATGGCCGCCCCCCATTCAACAGCGAGACCAGTCGCAACCTTCTGATGTGCCTCGTGTGGGTCCTCAAGTGGGCCGAGCGCGGCGCCCTGGCGGCCTGCGTGGCCGAGCTGTCGCCTCACAAGCTGCACTCCCTGCTGGCCCTCATCGACCTCTGCTTCAAATGCCAGGAGTACAAGGTATAGTACTGAAGTCTACGCCCAAAAATATATTCTTAGATCGGTAAATATAAACATCGCACTCTCTCAGTATACAACCAAAAATAAAAGTACCTTTTGATGAATTTTCGTGAGTCTCTGAATGCATGTAAAGTATTCTTGCTACCCTAATATTGTAATTTATGTGATCAGTGTACGAGTACAATATCTGTAGTAAGTTTTTAAGCAAATGTAAATGGTGGAGCTCCTGGTGTCCTGAAATACAGACCTTGAGCCTAGCTTAGGCACCAGTCTCCCACAATATTGAATAATAAAAGTATATAATTATGTATTTGCTATTTATTACTCTGTGTTTTTGTAATGTTGTGGCAAGAAAATTATTATTTTTTGATTATTATTATTAATTATATAATGAAGTCTACATGCCGTTCTGATTCAGGTTACAAAACCAGCAAAAACATCAAGTTCGCCATGAATGCAATTAAAAAGACAAAGCATACAGTATATGGGTGAAAAATTACCTAAATTGATTCGACTGTGAGGCAGGACGAAAGATCATCGGTTAATTAAGCGACTACTAATGTTCACTTTTTCTAAAAGTTAGGAAAAATCCGGACATAGCCCGAAGAATCGCCAAACTTAAGTGGCAGTGGGCAGGGCACATTTCTCGCAGAACAGATGGTCGATGGGGACGAAAGGTTCTGGAATGGCGACCAACAATGTCCCGAAGACGCAGCGTCGGAAGGCCTCCCACAAGGTGGGCCGATGACCTGGTGAGGGTCGCGGGAGTCCGATGGATGCGAGACGCACAGGACCAGTCATTATGTCGACATTTGGGAGAGGCCTATGTCCAACAGGGGAAGTCCTTCGGCTGAAATGATGATGAGGATAAATCAATTTGACCATTTATTAATTTAAACAAAAACATGAAATGTAAAGATTTCCTAATTGCGCTTAGAGATGTCGTTTTATAATTACTCAACCTAGATTTGATTTTCTACAACATCTGTTATCTGAGTAGCATAAACCTTTATGATCGTGCTTTATCCAATTTACAATTTTTTAGAATACTGCCAAGAAAGCTGTTATAAAAAAGTCAAAAATCTTCATATCAGGTTTAACATAATCAGCCTTTTTTTAATGTTCCCACTGCTGGGACTCAAGCCTCCTCTCTCTAGGAGAGGGAATGGGCCCTAATCCACCACGTGGGCCCAGTCCGGATTGGTGAATGTCAGATGTCTTGGAATTTTTGGTTCTAGGACATGCCGGTTTCCTCATGTCCGTATGATGTTTTCCTTCACCGTTTTGAGAGCAGTGGTGATGAAAGAAATTACACAAAGTAATGCGCCTGGCTGGGTTTGAACCCGCGACGTACAACTCGTAAGTCGGGGCCGTTACCACTCGGCCGCCACTGCTCTTATTTTTCTTATGGTTTAAAAAATAAAACGCATCTTTACTCCTCAGGGTCGTAAGGAAATAATGAAATGCGCTCAACAGAACGTGCGCAAGACCACAGACATCAAATCTAAGCTGGAGGACGTGATCCTGGGGCAGGGCTCTGCCAGGAACGACTTCATCATGAGGAGGAAAGGTCAGTGAATTATAGATAGGAACAGAAAGTGCAATTCATGATTTCGCTTTGTGTTTCTCCAAGATATAACTAGATATAAATTGGACAGATTGGCGTGCTTTCGTAAAATGCAACATCTGTAATGTAATGTGTTGATAGAAGACCAAAAAGGGCATATTATTTTTGTTATGTTCTAGTATTTCATAGATAATCCCTTTTTTTATTATTCTTGTTGCACTTTTGCTTATAAAGCGTCAAAATGACGTTTAATTTTTTTAGTCAGTATTTTTCCCTTTACTTAAATGTGAAAAGTGTATTTTAAATCCTTACTCCTTATTTGTCGATAGATGATGAATACTGCTTTATAAAGTTAGTGGCCCTTGCTATATTTGACTTGAATGCAAGTAGTATTTTAGCCCTCAGTTACAACTAAGCATGCTCCTAAATTTATTTCAGAAGGTAAAGACCATGGCCCATAATCTAACCCGTAATAGATGTTTGCATACAAAAAGTACATTAGGTTTAAATTAAGTAATTATAAATATCACTTTTCAATTATTAGAAAATATAAAGGAAGCGAGTTTTAAAATGTCACAAGGATGTTTTAATACCTAAATGTGTGCAGTTTTGTAAACTACTTTATCTAATCTCATTAAAAATACAATAGAGTATTACTGTACGGCCGTTCTAACTTGGCGCCCGTGAACATAGGCTCTGTGAACTTTAGCGCATGTACAGTCGTAAAAAAAACTGTTATTGACGTTATTTTTTTAAAACCTAAATACGAATAAAATTTTACTAATACAGGGACCAAGTACAAATAAAATAAATATTAAAACACTTTGAGACAGAAAGCTACAAAAATAACTTATGAATTAAAGAAACAAACCTAACACTACACAAAAAACTTAACAATGTATTAATAAAAACCAACGAAAACTTTTGTCACCGCCTGTGCTTAAGACAGAGACAGCGACACAAACACGACACCAATGCTAACGTGTGACCGAGACACATTACCGCGTCCCGAGCATTGCCGATTATGCACGAAGCTTTACGGAGTAAAGAAAAAGGGATGTCCAATATGCGTGTCTGAGGTTGTTGTTTAATCGATTATTTTTCAAATCGATTGAAATCTAATTATAAAAATATATTTTATTAAATTTTATAAGGAGGTTTAAAATATTCTCAAACAGTCGTTATTGTAGTGGTCGTTTATAATTAACTGATATTTAACTAAATCATATCTTTCAACCAAGAAAATATAATATTATTATTAGTTTTTTTTATTATTAAAGTCGAAATCTCGTTTACTAACGACAACATTTACTATGTTCGTAAGTCTATTTCGTTCAATATGTCATATAAACAAAAATCAATAAATTCCAAATCGATAAAAATCGATTGCGATATTTGATTGAATAAAGGGTCGATTGTGTACATAGAGTCAATCTCTAGCTTACACCTCCGCCCCGCGCACGTCGCCTCATGCCACCATTTTGTTCCTAAAAAACGTTCGTGCGCAGCCTTCTGCGCAAACTTCAGGGTCGCCAAATTAAAACGGCCGTACAATACACTCATTTTTGAAAAATGTCTCAATTGGATTCTATAGTGCCAACAAATCACTAGTACCCAAAATTGCATTTAAAATTTACATTTTCAAATTTCGCGCGTATTTGACGAAAATGTAGAAAGCAGTGGACGCCATATTTTTCTCTGGTCGTAACGACGTCAGTTGGGTGTGTAAACAAATGCGCTTAATATGGCCGTCGATCAGTTGACAGCTGTCACTTTACACAGCCGAATGACGTAATAACATGGTGGCTACTATTTCTAGGCAAACACAGATAATAAAAACAGAAAACTTTGAATTGAATTTTAAAATTTATCTTGTTATTTTATGAACGAAAGTAACACTTACCGACTGAATTTTACCTAAGCTATCATATACAGTAAAATACCCTATTGCAATATTTTAAATATGAAGAATAAATCCAACAGACTATTGTGTTATGTGTTTTATTTTCATTTTCGAAGTTCATTTCTAGGTGTCGCGCTGACTAGTTTGCACCTGCAAATAACCTTTCGAAGAAATTTACGCTTCATATTTACGATATTTTAAATAATATTTTCGATGAGATTAGATAAAGTAGCGTATAAAACTGCACATATGTTATTAAAATATAGTTTTTTGACAATCGTTAGATACTTATAAATATTGGTTAAGCCAAATAAAATATGTTTTTTTTTCTTCTAATAATATTTGTGGCTAAGTGACGTAGTATTTTTTAATTGCACATTGTTCTTATTACCCATAGTGAAACTACACCTACCATTGTAGCTTAGAAATAATTCTCTGTAAATCTAGCCATATATCAATTTTCTACACCATTGATGTAGTTTTTGTAGTAAGCGGACCATGACCTTTACACTTATTCAATCCTGCATTCGAAGATGATAAGCTGGATTCCAGCTGTCACTTGAGCAATCAGCCTACTGAGCGCCTAGTTCCAAGCATGAGGGTACAATACCTAATATTTTCCAACATAAAACTACAAAATGTAAGATAGGTGGTGGGTCAAACGTAGGTGCGTGCCGGCGGGAGCGCTGGCGCAAGGAGCTGTGGCGTGGTGGGGCGCGGGAAGCTGGGGCACCGCCCGCGCCGCAGCCACAGCTGTCCGGGGCACTGGCAGCTGAGGTGGCGCTCACGCTGCTACATGCGCTGGAGACTATTGTGCAGGTGCGTGATACTTGTGAGGTAGGTGCGTGCCGGCGGGAGCGCTGGCGCAGGGAGCTGTGGCGTGGTGGGGCGCGGGAAGCTGGGGCACCGCCCGCGCCGCAGCCACAGCTGTCCGGGGCACTGGCAGCTGAGGTGGCGCTCACGCTGCTACATGCGCTGGAGACTATTGTGCAGGTGCGTGATACTTGTGAGGTAGGTGCGTGCCGGCGGGAGCGCTGGCGCAGGGAGCTGTGGCGTGGTGGGGCGCGGGAAGCTGGGGCACCGCCCGCGCCGCAGCCACAGCTGTCCGGGGCACTGGCAGCTGAGGTGGCGCTCACGCTGCTACATGCGCTGGAGACTATTGTGCAGGTGCGTGATACTTGTGAGGTAGGTGCGTGCCGGCGGGAGCGCTGGCGCAGGGAGCTGTGGCGTGGTGGGGCGCGGGAAGCTGGGGCACCGCCCGCGCCGCAGCCACAGCTGTCCGGGGCACTGGCAGCTGAGGTGGCGCTCACGCTGCTACATGCGCTGGAGACTATTGTGCAGGTGCGTGATACTTGTGAGGTAGGTGCGTGCCGGCGGGAGCGCTGGCGCAGGGAGCTGTACGTGCAGTGCTGCTCTAATAACAGGCGTCTTATGTGGCGACAAATCAGAACTCAGTACCCCACCCCCCGTACCAATCAGGAAGTAGTACCCCGCTTCCCGTGCCTCGGCTAATTGACAGAATTTTTTTGGTGCGTTAGTTCAAGCATGAGACATCTAGTGACTGTAAGTACGTTGGTATGGTATTATAAACTCAGCTAAGCAGCTCAGTTTATAAACTTAAGTTAAATTTTTCAATACCTAATTATGTGCAGTTTCGTAAACTACTATTATAATTTTATTTGCTAACTACTTTATGCCAGCAGCTTCGCCCGCAAAAATTAGACCAACAACACATACTTATGGCATAAAAAATAAATATCCTAAGTGCTATTCCAGGACATGGTCTACCCTTGTGCCAAATTTCATCCAAATTTGTCAGCCGTTCGAGCGTGAAGAAGTAACAAATTTACAAATTTTCGCCTATATAATATTAGTATGATATCTGTGGATATAGTTTGTCAATACTTTTGATCTCTTAGATTTCTGCTAGTTATCGAACGAAAAGACAGTCAATATAGCCAATATAATATACAGTAGCTTTTGAATGCGGGCTCGCTCGCTAATAAATACCAATATATTACAGTTATGAAAGAAATTACTCTTTATTTTTTCTCTTGAAGACCTCCACAGATGGACTGCTTTGTAGGAGGGATGGAGGAGGTTCGTTTTAGTTTTTAAAACTTGGAGGTGCTTGTGTGTGACATTTGTTTGTTTTTGCGTACAGTCGTGCAGCAACCTGGAATGCGGTCAGAGCGTGTGCAGCGCCGCGTTACAAGTGGTGTTGCGAGCGCTGCAGCGGAATCAGAGCGTCGTCGTGTTGCAGCACATGTTCGCGACCGTGCGAGCTCTCATCGTCAAGGTAAGTCATTGAAACGCTAATATTTAAAACAAAAAGTATTTCTTTTTTTTAGCGTGGTAACACACGCCTCGAATCCGCTAGTTATATTATAATAAAATATTATTTTTCATTTTATTAACTGTATATAAATTTTCACTTTTCAAGATATTATACTTTTTGATAACCATAGCGAATCGTTTCAGACTTCATTGTGTTTGTTTATAACAGTTTTCTATAAATTGATGGTTTCTCCCAAAATTAGAATCTACTAGCTTTTGCCCGCGGCTTCATTCGCACTTAGGAATAAGGCAGCTTTCTATCGGTGAAAAACTTTAGCAATCGGACAAGTGTTTTCAGATATTACCTCCTACAAACAAAAAAACAAAAAAGAACTTTCCTCTTTATAATATTAGTGTAAATAAAGTTACAAACTAATTATGAATATTTTTTTTTTATAATTCTACTTTTTTTCGTTAAATTCTGCGTACGACAGACTTTTCTATAAAAAAGCCGTACAGTAATTGTAAAGTAAACCATGTATTTCCCCTACAGCTTGGCTGGTCATGCTGTGGTGAAGAGTCTGGCATCTGCCGCGTCCTACTGCGTCACTGCGCCGCACTCTCCTCGCTCACGCGCGCACATGCTTCGGCTACACTCTATGCTCTTATGAGGCAACACTACCAGCTTGGAAATGTAAGTATCATCTTAGTGTTGTATAACATCATCCACTTTACAAAGACGTCCTCTGCTGGACATAGGTCTCCTCCAAGTGTCGCCATAACTACCGGTCCTGTACCTCTCGCATCTATCGGATTCCCGCGACCCTCACCACAGTGTGGGAGGCCGCAACAACGCAGCATCTTCCGATACGTGGTCGCCACTCCAGAACATTTCGTCCCAGCGAGCAATGTGCTTTGTCCACTGCCACTTAATGGCGATTCTTTGAGCTATGTCGGTAACCTTGGTACTCCTAGGAATATCTTCGTTTCTGATGTGATCACGCAAGGAATCGCTTGTATGGCATAACTAACATCAAGGAAAACAGTTACGAATACTTTGACAAACTTCCTCTCGTTGTCAGGCTGGCTCCCGTACTATTGACTTCACCGACATGTACATATTATATACCAACACCATCAGCAATCGCAATGACCACCATCTTCGTAGAAAGTAGTTTAAAAAAAAAAGTAGTTTCTGTCACTTTTAAAGTTTTACCCTATAAGGAGCTCCTTTTTCAGTCGCCTATCGTCAACATCGAGCATCGTTTAAAAGCTTGCAACGCGAAAAAAGAGAGATAACGCCTGAAAACTCTGTTAGCATTTAGTAATTCTGTGATTTACTCGAATATTTTACAATACTTGTTTCAGATCATACGTGTTTTTTTTTTAAACAATTAAAAGTTTTTGAAAAATATTGTAGTCATTTAGAATCTTGCTAAAATTTGCAAAGCTCCTATTGTTATACTATTTTGACTTTATTAATTTTTGAGTAAATTATTAAGTGTCAAAGTTCATGCAAAATAGTAGATTTCCAGAGGTCTTTACTGAAATAGTTTTACACAAATTTATAAATTGATTTCAATAGAAGCCTAGATAATGTCCACAAGATACTGTGTTTCCAAAATATCGAATGAAAAATGTGTAATAACTTCATAATCGCCTAAAAACGGTTGTATGAAAAACAGTGAAAAAGTATGTTGTATCCTCTTAAGGGGATGCAACTCAACAACATCGCGTTGGATTGCGTTTGATGAAGTAACAAGCATTTAAACGATGCTCGATGTTGACGATAGGCGAATGGAAAAGGACCCAAGGACAAAACCGCCCGCGTTGCATTGGTTCCACGAGTGTTTTAGTGTCCTATTAGCCAGGGTCGTGTGTTTGTGACTGGGTACTCCATCTCGTTTAGCTCTTCAATCCCCATAGGTAACAGAAGAGCCGACGAGATGGAATATTTGGTCGTGGATGTGCGACCCTTGCGTAATAAATGCAAGAGTGTATGAAAACAAGTTAAAATTGAATGTTACCTTTCTATTTTCAGAACTTCAGTCGCGTCAAGATGCAAGTCACAATGTCGCTGTCTTCCCTCGTGGGCACCTCCACGACCTTCAGCGAGGACTCGCTGCGCCGCGCGCTCAAAACTATCCTCGTGTATGCGGAACATGATGCCGATCTCACTGACACCACCTTCCCTGAACAGGTAGAATATTCCCTCGGCAATCTTCGGCTTCTGTCGTGAGACGTCGGAAGGCGGCGAGTTAGGCATGCGGGACTTCACTTCGCTGCCGATATTTGCTAACACTATTGTTCCGGGTTATATTCATTTCAAATAAGAGTCCATTGTCTTTCAGTTTAGTCCTTAGATAAGGCCCTAACATATGATTGGCTCTTTTTTTTTTGTTTGGCTTCACACTGTTTGTGCATTTAGATCGTATCTAGTTTAGAAAGTGTTTAGGTTTTACAATTAAACTAACACTAACACTACTTGAGTGTTGTAACCAAATTCCGCTTCCGCTAAACTTTTTCACTTCTGCTTCTGCTTCCGCAAAATTTATAACAGAACACTAAACGGAAGAATACAGAGAGGAGCGCGGGGGTGGGGGCGCGCGGACGACTGGACACATCGGACGAGGCGCGGGGGGAGGGGGCGATACACAATCATGTCGCAACGAGTCTCTTTATTATTATATTTTTTGGTTAATTCAGTGCGTCACTGCGCCTCTTAACCTAATAATGACGTAAACCTTATGTTGTTTTTAAAAATAAAATTGTGATTTATCTTCATAGTATTAACACTTTCGCTTTCGTATCCGCAGATTTACTTTTGACATCTGTTTCCGCTTCCGTTAAAACACTTCCGTTGTATCACTAATCACAAGTCACTTTGAGTGCAGCGGATGTAATTCTAATGTTTTTGCAGTATTTGGCAGACCACGACCATGTCGGATCAAGCAGCGTATAATTCCGGGTACTGTTAATTTTTCAAAGAAACTGAAAAACTTAGCTATTTCGGAGCAAGATTGCATATTCACATAAGGAACGCTGTACTAGTTGCTATTACACCTTAACCCATACTTTTCATGTAAATTTCCAGGTGAAAGACTTGGTCTTCAACCTTCATATGATCCTCTCCGACACAGTAAAGATGAAGGAGTTCCAAGAAGATCCCGAGATGCTGCTGGACCTGATGCACCGCATCGCGCGAGGGTACCAGCACAGCCCCGACCTCAGGCTCACCTGGCTGAACAATATGGCGCAGAAGCATATGGAGGTAGGAACATAATCATTATAGTGACACAGGATTCGAGGATACTAGCAATGACTGGTCTGTTGGTCTAGTGGTTAGTGGCCTTGACTACTATGCCAGAGGTCGTGGGTTCGATTCCCACCCAGGACAAATGTTTGTATGATGTGTCTGGGTGTAATTTATCTATATTATGTATGTATTTAGTAATATATAGGTATGTTTAACAGTTGTCCTAGTACTCATAACACAAGCTCTGCTTAGCTTGGGACTAGATGGCGTTGTGTGATAGTTGTGGAATATTATTATTTATTATTATTACATCGTTTGTTGCGGTTGCGCGACGTATGTCACCCATTCCGCGAATGTTAATCGCACTCAACGCTCTCCTTGAATCCAGTCCTGAATGATCTATTCGCTGAGGAATGAAAGAAGATACTGACTGAATGAATGTCTGGTGTTTTGCGAAAAGACTGAGTGAGAGGTTTAGTTA
Source organism: Mythimna vitellina (assembly GCA_949316375.1). Lineage (NCBI taxonomy): Eukaryota > Metazoa > Arthropoda > Insecta > Lepidoptera > Noctuidae > Mythimna > Mythimna vitellina. The sequence continues at coordinate 2,561,726 of OX438691.1, read as the reverse complement.
TATATCTTTTTTTTTAGGTGGGAAAAACATCTTATGACAAAGTCCGCTCTTGGGCGGAGCAGGAGATAGTGTCAGACTTTTACTGACTAAAAACCCACTCTGGTTCCTTCTTTGCCTTCGTCTCAGGGCCCCGAGTTTCACTTTCACACTACCCGTGGGTTAATTATACATCGTTTTCTATTACTTTACCTGTTTCTACCCGCTATTGTTATTCTTTTGTTATAGCTGTTGGTTCTCCTATGATTAAATAAATAAATAAATCTGTATTATTCTTTAATCTGTTTTACATAATTTGTATCTAATGTAATCAGTGTAAATAGCATTTTATCGTTCTGGTTACATAACGTTTTGGGAACACATTCATTGTGCGTACAGCTGAGGAGTGGAGTTCCTTGCCGGAATCTGTGTTTCCTGATGGCTACAACCTTGGAATCTTTAAATCAAGAGTGAATAGGTTGCTTCTAGGTAAGCGCGCTCCATCGTCGACCGCATCGTCGCTTTCCATGTGAGATAGCGGTCAAGCGCAAAAACATCAAGAGTAAAAAAAAAATTAAAAAAAACATTGACCTGAGGTTGACTTGATTGAATATTATGGAATAAAAGTATACACAGTAAAACTTGTTTGAGTGGGATCTTCGATAAGTGTGAAACTTCCATAGATGGATCTGAGGTCCCAACACTTTAGCATTGAATTACTTTTAATAGTGAGACAAAATAAACCTGTATATCTAGGTGGCATTAGTTCTTTAGATTTTATCATCATAGTCAAGTCAAAAGTTTTTTATTTCACATAGGCCTACATGGGCAATTATACAACATCAGAAGCTAGTGCATGGTTCCAAATTGGTCGTAATTACCTTTATAATTAAGACACAGTGTATTTTACGTCTTTTACTGAGGTTATAATTTACTTGTAGAAAAATACTATAGCAAAATTTTTTATTTAACCTGGCGCGAATAAGGTGAGAAATTGTTACATCAGCTATGAGGTGGGTAGGAGATACCCAAAATTTTGATGTTCAATTTGTGATACTATGATTGTGTAATTATGCTTGAGATATATTAATAATAGTATCCATTCAACAAGATTAGTAAATGAAATACCAACATTAAGTACAAAAAGCGTTGTTTTTTATTGATATAACAAAGTATCTAAAATTTCTTTGAAAAAATTCATGTAAATGTAGTTAACTTCTTTTCGCATAAAAATCTAACAAAATTCCAACTTCTTTGGTAAATCAATATTACAATAGTGTGACGCCAACTTGAGGGACATTCGGTAATGAAAACTTTATACATTTAGTTTTATTCGCATTTAATAAGAGATTATTAGCTACGAACTGTTAGGATGGCGATCCGTGGGTCCTTTTTAAAAAAAACACTTGTTACTGCTAAAAGAATATTTAATGAACAGAGGTTACACTAAAACACACTGGTTACACAACAACTGAACTCTCGACACGGAATGTACAATATGTACTGCGAAATGGCTATGACTGTCTGTCTGAGCACATGGAAATGCCCTTTTATAATATTGGTAACAATATGGAAGCGGCGGGGTTTATATCATAGTCAGCATTTGATGCGTTACAAAGTCCGTTTATAACATCTCCCCCCTTTAGACTGAGCTTTATTTAATTTATTTTAATTAAAAAATAAGCGAAGGAATATTAAAATGAATATTAAATTAGTAAATAAAACTCAGTTACGTTACAGAGTGTGTCTTAACTAATTACAAAGTATGCTTAAATTTTAAAACTTAGTTAAGATGCTATAATTATTTATTAATTATTGAACCCAAAAATAGAAATTGAAACTTATATTTAAAATGAAAATAATATTAAAAGTTACTGATATTTCTATTGGTTTTCTTTAAACCAAACAAGGCTTGATTTTTACCAATTTCTATATTTGGAAGACTTTTTACAGATTTGTTATCATTTTCTAAATCATCAGAAATTTCAGTAAGTTCTATGGACGAGTGAACATTATTGTTTTTCCTCGTTTTCTTAGTATTATAGCATTGGTTATAAATCTGAATACAACAAGAGGAATTTCTAAAACTAAAACATTTGTTATACAGTTTATAAATAATAAAAAGAATGATTGCTGATATTATAACATAAGTCAGTCCGGAATAATAATTACCGTATTTAACAATATGGGACTGATTTTCGCTATTGCGAATTTCGGTTTCTAAATTTTCCAATTTATGTGAAGCCAATTTCAATGACTCTAAATCAATATTTGATAAGCTAATTGGATTGATAGAATGAGTACTTTCATTCAGAATATTATACTTGCAACAATCATCCAAGGTCAAATCAAAATTCAGAATTATCTGACTCGGTACAGTAGATTTATACACATTTGAGGGATGAAATTGCAATGTTTGGAAGTATGCTACACAATTATTTTCTAAAGATAAAATTCCTGTTCCATGTAAAATATAATCAGTAATGTTATTGTTACATTTCACAGTTAATTTATTAGGTTTAGATTGTACATAAATATATCTATTGTTATTTAACTTTTGCCAAACATTTATATCACCATAAATAACCTTGGAGTCACAGATTTCAGGAAGTGATAAGGTGACTTCGGTTAATAACTTAGACTCACATGAGGGATTGTTAATCGTTGACAATATTGATGGTGAAGGACATAAAATATAATCATTATTGACATGCTTACATTCACTTATGCTATCTAATAAGACGTAAGATAATCTGTCATCCGTTACTGCTACATATAACTTTGAAGGACGAATTAAAACATAAGTTAAATATTGATTTGTATCGCGTGGAGTAGGTAGCGGTAAATTCTTGTAAAGGTTGAACTTAGTAGGATATATTAATGGTACTTGTATGATAAACATTAGTTTGTTATTATAATAATATACAGTTAGTTTGGATAAGTCGATTATAGTGTGAATGTTTTGCAATGTTAGCGAAACCGGGAACTCGGTGGTTCTCTTTAGTTGACTGTTATTCGATAACTCGTTGTATAATTTCTTGGGAGTTATGACGTATGGGTGTAAAATATTAGCTTTAGCGAATAAAATTGAGTTAAGTATTGTGTCTAAAATATTGGAAATTGACAGTAATGACCCTTCAATAATATTAAACATAGAATTGATTTTTTCTAAATTCAATATGTTGTTATTTATCTTAGAACTACTTGCAAATATATAATTAAGTTTTTCAATCTGCCTATTGAGTAAAATTTCATTATTATTTAATTTTTGAATAGAAACATTAAAACTATTTATCGTAGAGCGTACAACATGTATGTTATCTTTCATTAAAGAATAAATATGATGCTCATTTTGTTGACAAGTGCTAACGGCTTCGTCGTATTTTCTAGCGTCGTCAGCATCTAATGTACCAAAAAAGAATTTTAAAATTTCGCCTCCAAATTCAAGAGCGCGTTTTTGACGATTATCGGAAATAAGATGCGACAAAGATTCCAACTTAAGATTATTAGAATTAATAAGTATTTCTAAGGGGTTAATAGTATCCTTACACTCTAAATTAATGTTAGGTAAATTACGAGTTTTTTCGCAAAAATTTGATATATTTTCAATAGACTTTTCTATATTTTCCATATAAGGTCTAATAGGAATCATGTCTACATATGTGATAACATTCCAGTTATCGTTTTGGAAATAGACTATTGATGTTGGATCAAAATAGATTCCTGCACTATGTTCTATTATTTCAATTGGCTCGGACAAACTTGAACACACGAAACATCTGAAACAAATATTCACGCTGGTTTAATTTCGTTAACATGATATTTTACATGTTTTCTATTGACGCATAGAGTGACATTATTTTTACCGTGTGTTTTTAAAATCTTAAATGGTCCCTTCCACACAGGGGACAGAGCCTTACGGAGCCTGTGATGGTGTTTTAAATAAACTAAATCACCGGTTTTATATGTTTTTTCTCGGGCTGTCGAATCATAATATGTTTTTGAGGATTCTTTGCTTTTATTCATATTTTCAATAGCTTTTTCGCGGGAGTATCTCATCCTATATTGTAAAGCACGAATGTATTCCTGATAGGTAACGTTATCATTCGACTCGTAAACACTACTGGGAATTGATGGCTTATAACCGTATAGAAGTTCGAAAGGCGAGAATTCGGTAGTGCAATGAGGGGTTGTATTATATGACAGAATCGCTGTTGCTAGATAGCAATGCCAGTCGTTTTGATTTTCGTTAACAAAAGACCTTAAGTACTCCTTAAGAGTAGCATGGCTTCGTTCTAGTGCGCCATTTGTTTGAGGATGATATGGAGTAGAAAATAGATTTTTTATTTTAAGTATTTCAGTTAACTGCCTAAATAACTCTGACGTAAAGGTTGTACCTTGATCCGTCAATAACATTTTGGGAAAACCAAATAACGAAAAGAAATGTACGAGGCTGCGTGCAACTTCATCAGTCGTACAGGTTATCATAGGATAGGCACATGAAAATTTTGTTAAATCATCCTGAAGCGTTAAAATGTATTTGAATTTTTGAAGGCCTGCCTCGGGTAAAGGACCAACGATATCGAGGGCTAGTCTTTCAAAGGGCCTGGTACTCGTTGATGTTATTACCATAGGTGCTTTATTTGATGTTCTTAAAGGTTTATTTACTTGGCATAATTTACAGTCTTTAACAAATCGTTCAATATCTGAACGCATCCCTTTCCAATAGTATGAGGCTTTGATTCTACTTAACATGCGTTTAACGCCTGGATGACCCGCTATAGTCGTCCCATGATTTTCTTTAAGGATGTTACCGATCTCGGCAGGAGTTGGATAAAGTATTTGATTTTTATAAATATGGATCTCAATTTTAGTGCCATGAAAAATGTAAGAGATTATATTATATATTTTAACGTAAATTAGTTTAGAAAATGGTTCAGAAAAATCAGGCAAAGCTAATTCCTTTTCGTAATCATTTTTAGAAATAATATCATCACGTAATTTTAGTAGTAAGTTATAAATAGTTTTATAAGTTGTTTCATCGAAATGATGGACTTTAGTGTATAAGAAATAAAGTATCTTATTGTTTTTACAGACAACCGTTTGTGAGGTGTCAGGTTCGCGTTCGCCTGCGCGATATTCCTGTGGGTTGTCAAGCATCGCTAATAATTGCTCTGTATGCGGCATTGAGTTATCTAGATCTAAAGAAACTGGACAGGCAATACACTTTTGTTTTGCTTTGTGTAAACTCTCGCTATGTTCTACGATTTTTGTGTCACAAACTGAAATGGTTTTTGTGAATTGTTTTTTAAAGTATTCCTCATACGTAGTCGAGTTGATGTTGGAACTTGGGTTAGTCACAGCATTGACTGGATAACGCGATAACGCATCAGCGTTACTATTAACTCGGCCGGGTTTATACACAATCTCATACTCGTATTCTTCAAGTTTTAGTCGCCATCTTAACAAACGGCCACCCGGGTCCTTAGCGTTAAATAACCACGTTAAAGGGCGATGATCGGTCACGATTTTAAATTTATAACCGTAAAGATAGGGCCTAAATGTGTTGACGGCAAAAAGTATAGCGAGGAGCTCCTTTTCGGTTGTTGAATAATTACCTTCTTGTTTATTTAAGGTGCGAGACGCATATGCTATGGGCTTATCTTTGCCTATCTCACCCTGTGACAAAACTGCTCCGACGGCGTAATTTGAAGAATCCGTCGTCACAATAAAAGGTTGGGAAAAATCTGGATATTGTAATAAAGGAGCTGAGATGAGCTTTTCTTTAAGCATGCTGAAAGCTTGCTCTTGTTCATGAGACCAATGAAAATTAACATCTTTTTTTAGTAGAGATGTGAGAGGTTTAGTTATAAAAGAGAAATTCTCGATAAAGCGACGATAATAACCCGTTAATCCAAGGAAAGATTTTACATCTTTGGGGGTTTTCGGTGTGGGGAATTGAGATATAGCCTTTACCTTATCTGGATTAGGCGAAACACCGTTGTCCGTAATAATATGCCCTAAATAAGCCACTTCTCGTCTTAAAAATTCACATTTATCGGGCTGTAATTTTAAGTTTGCCTCTCTAAGTTTAGAAAATACAGATTCCAATTTCTGTATGTGAGTTTCAAGGTTATGTGAGTAAATTATACAATCATCAAGATATATGTAACAATGAAGACCTTGAAGTCCTGAGAGAACAATATTCATCATTCTTTGAAATGTCGCCGGAGCATTTTTGAGCCCGAACGGCATTCTTGTAAATTCAAATTGACCTGATATACTGTTGGTCGTTACGCTGAAGGCTGTTTTTTCTGTATCTTTAGGATCTAATAAGACTTGGTGGAAACCTGAAGATAAATCAAGAGTACTAAAATATTTTGAATGACCTAATTGATCCAAGATGTCGGTTATAAGAGGAAGAGGATAAACCTCGGATACAGTAACGTCGTTTAAGCGTCGATAGTCGATTACAATCCGCCACTTTTGTTTACCTGATGCATCTATTTTTTTCGGAACCACCCACACAGGCGCATTCCAAGGAGAAGTTGAGGGGCGAATAATGTTTTGATCGAGCATTTTTGTGATTTGTTTTTCGACTTCGTTTTTATGCACTTCAGGGAAACGATACGATTTGACGTGAATTGGGGGTGCATCCCCAGTATTAATTGAATGTTTAATTACGTCTGTATGAGTTAAGTTTTCGCCATCAAGATGAAATATATCCGTATATTTGGAAATACAGTTCATCAAGGCCTTATGTTCTTGCGGATTTAAATGAGAACACCTTATTTGTTCAAGAACTCTTTTATGCCGGTCAGTTTTTGAGAAATCTAATTGGTGAATAAATTCCTTATGAGTGTTATCTAATTTAGAAGGCAGTTGGTCAAGTGGAGTTAACTTGACTTCGTAGTTATCAATTGGGACCTCATGTTCCGTGGTGTTTAGAATAGAAACATTAACTCTATTATTAGGTTTTAAGCTCACTATGCAGTTTGCTAAGAAAACACCGTCACGAATTTCATGATCTAAGATCAAACCTTCTTTTAGATTAGTAATCTCAGAGAGATTGGAAACAGGACACTCAATGACAGTTTCTGATCGCGGGGGTATAACATATGATGGCTTACTGAGAGAAATAGGTATTTTGTAATATTCTAAATTAAGAGTATTGGTAGAGTAATGAATATCTATTTTAAAATGTTGGATAAAATCACTACCGATAATACCATCGTAATTTAAGTTGACCGCATCGTTAATAGTATGAAATAAATACTCGAACATTATCTTATTTTTCGATGAAATGCCATGTTCAAAAATTAGTTTAACGGTCCCAAGGGATTCGCAATATGATTCATTATCGCTTAAACCTCTAAGTTTTATAATTTCGGGACCCAACACTGGTTTATTACGTAAACTTGAAAGTTTAACAATAGAAACTGAAGAACCAGTGTCAATTAGAAAGCATAAAGGCTTGTTATTATAATTTGTTTTAAGATAGACGTGAGGTAAAGAAACTTTATAATTTATATTAAGCGTTTGCTCACGTGTTAGAGAAAATGTGGAAACACATTGTTTAGAATTTTGCGTGTCATTTTTATGATTTGAAGGTTCCGGTAGACACGAAACCGAAACCTTATTTAATTTAAATTATCGGAATTATTAATGTCTACTTGATGCACATTAGAGCGATTATCATTGTTATTCGGTGCACTTGCACTTGGTGGTGTAGAATTACTAGCCTGTGAGTTCTTTGCCTTAAGTTTCCGACACTCGCTTATCAAATGACCGCGTTTTTTGCAATATTTGCATGATTTCTCGGGGTCAAACTTGGAAGTAGTAGTATTATGAGAATTATCTGATGAATTTACATGATACAAATTTGGAGAAGACCGCTTATTTTTGTAACATTCGGATGCGATATGACCACTTTTGTTACAATGTGTGCATTGTTTATTAGAACGCGTAGTTAATTTAGATAAATTAAATATTTTTTCCTCTTCAATGGCATGCGTTATTGCTTCGGATAATGATTTAGGATTCCTACACCGCACTATATGCGAAAAATTGGAGTTCAACCCTAACAAGAAAGTATTGAGGGCGAGATCTTCCATAGCGGCTAATCGACCTATAAGTTCTTTATCATTATCGCAGCTATAATGGATGTCAGATTGCAATCTTGTTAAACATGATTCGATACGTACAGCATACTGCATCGCGTCTTCAGAAGGCAATTGCTTGCACTGTTGTAAATTAACTAATAAATGTGTGGAGTGTTTTTTCTCCCCAAAAGTAGTTTTAAGGAACTGTTTGATATCAGCCCAATTGTCAAATTTCTTTAAGCAAGCGGCTAACTGAGCTTTGCCTTCTAATTGCGAGATGATGTATTTACATAAAAAGTTCTGTTGTTCTGTAGTTGCTAAAGATATCGCACTCTCGCAGTTTGTTAAAAATGCGGGTAAATACTCGCGATCCCCGTTATAGGGCTTAATGAATTTAGTGAGAACATTGAGGGTAATTTTGTCCGACATTTTAGTTTTATGCTTTACTGGAATGTTCTCTGATTCTGAACTGGATGAAGATGCGATTTCCTCTGTTTTTTCTTTCTTTAAAGACATTAAAATAACAATATGATTATTATTTAGAGCACTTACAGAACATCAGATAAAAACAAAGCATGCACAAAAAAAATTCTAAATTAGATTTTTTTTAAATAAAATACGAGTGATTTGAATATTTGGGAAACGGCACTTCACTTCACTAAAGCACTTTCATAATATTTGAAAAACTCACATTAGCAGATGTACAGCAGTCGCACACGTGAACATTCTGGAAAGGTGACGTCACAAAGCACGCGGCGCCAGCGCCTGGCGACCCAGAGAGTCGTATTGCAGGCAGTTCCTGCACGTGGTGCGCTCAAAACACGTGGCTGATGATGGATGGAGAGACAGCCACAAATCCCATGCGTGAGATGTTGATGCAGTTCAGAGATCGTGTGTTGACCTGGTGATGCGGGCTCACACTCGAAAGTGGAGGCTGACCGTCGACCACGTGGTAGCAGATGTGTTCGGGTGTGATGCGGACTCACGCTACACAGCGGAGACTTATCGTCGATCACAGCAGCAGCAGCGCGGACTTAGGCGTTTTTAGGAAGCCTAAGATTCACCGTCGACCACGACACTTGCAAAGGACTTTCGACCACGGACCAAACAACAATGGTGCAGACACGTGGAAATATTCGCGACGCCTACACCTAATGGATCCCAGTACTTAACGATTTTCCTGGGATCCCACTTCTGACACCAGTTTGTTAGGATGGCGATCCGTGGGTCCTTTTTAAAAAAAACACTTGTTACTGCTAAAAGAATATTTAATGAACAGAGGTTACACTAAAACACACTGGTTACACAACAACTGAACTCTCGACACGGAATGTACAATATGTACTGCGAAATGGCTATGACTGTCTGTCTGAGCACATGGAAATGCACTTTTATAATATTGGTAACAATATGGAAGCGGCGGGGTTTATATCATAGTCAGCATTTGATGCGTTACAAAGTCCGTTTATAACAGAACCATTTCGAAAGAACAGCTAGACTTTCGTTACTTTAAAAATAAGAGAAGTGTCATCAGCAAATATAATTATATCGGATAACTTAGCCATCATGTAAAGAAGGTTCGTTATATAAACTAGAAAAAGGAAAGGGCCAAGAATTTAACCCTGAGGTACACCCATCTTTACTGAAGGCCCCGAGGACGTCGCCCCATTAATGGATACCTTTTGGTGCCTCTAAGATAAATAGGAAAAAAACAGGATCAACAGCTCGTCCACGAATTACTTAGTGATGAAATTTACAGATCAGAGTATTATGGTCAACACAGTCAAATGCTTTTGAGAGATCACAGAATATGCCAATAGCATCCTGGGACTTCTTCCAGGATTCTAAAATTTGACTGATGAGTTCCACTCCTGCATCCGTCGTTGACCTTCGATGACTATGCAAAATCCTATTTGAATTAAAATGAGACAACATCTGGTCGAGCATGATTTTTTCATAGATTTTACTCATTGCTGGAAGCACAGATATAGGTCTATAATTAGAGGGATTACTCTTACTACCTGATTTGAAAATTGGTACTAATTTACTGTTTCATCAAATCAGGGAACGTTCCACTGTCTAAGCATTGATTAAATATGCCTGTTAGGACGGGAGCAATTGTGTCAATAATATCTCCAAGAACCTTAACGGATATACCCCATAAGTCTTCAGTGTTTTTTTATGTTAAGACTTTTGAATGCTTTTGATAATTGTATCAACAGAGATAAGCTTAAATTACGCATACATATTGGCTTCTCACATTTTGTGATTGACTAGTAGCGCCGGCACAGATTTCGACTCTTCTAAATTATCCAGTTCCGCATAACTTTCTTCACTTCTCTGAGAAACGTTATCAATTTTTTCTTCGCTCTCGGAGTCACGTCAGCTAGCACTTAAGCAGTTTTCTAATAGTTCTTGTAGCGGACATTAATTTCATTTATAAGACATCTTAAAAAATCTAAAAATAAATAATAAAATACTATAAATAACTATAATCAAAAATTTACTGTCAACACAAAAATGTGACACCGACAACGAGGTCGGTTGACGTACCCCAGCCACGTGTACGCAAGTGTATCCACCTTCGCCGCCGATGCAACACTAAACTCGACACTGTACCTCGCCCCTCGCACCCTTACCTTCAGCTACTGAAACGATAGAACTCTCATGGCATCAGTAACACTAAATAATCTGCTTTTAAAAACTTCACGGGGATGACATACCCGACCTAACTCACACCGCATTAATTTTAAAGGTATTGATTTAACTGAGATAACATCAATGTATTAACCTCCCTAACTCGCACTTTATTGCAGATAAACCGTTTTGTTTACTAACTCTTATTTTTCTTGAGTTTTTTTGTATTCCTACAAAATTTAATGAAATTATAATTGGTTCTCTTTTAAGGACATATTTTTTTTGCACAAAAATTGAATACGATGTTTAAATTATCGGCGAAAAATTTATATTCAGAGTCAATATTACTGTCCAAATTATTTATAAAAAGTGAGAAAAATAAAGGCCCCAATTGTGACCCCTGAGGTACTCCTGATCGTATATAAAACTGTTTGGATTTAAAACGTCTAAGACACATCAGTTGTGAGCGATTACTTAAGTACGACTCGCACCAACGTAGTTACGACACATGAACACCCATTCTTTCGAATTTATTTATAAACTAGCTTATGCCAGCGGCTTTGCCCACAAAAACTTTGGAACCCCGTTTCATCCCCTTAGGGGGTGAATTTCGGAAAATCCGTTCTTAGCGGATGTCTACACCGTATAAAGAACCTACCTGTCAAATTTTAAGTTTGTAGGTGTTATAGTTTATGAGATTTCGTGATTAATATTTCGCTTTCATATATATAGATGTCGTGATCTACTTAATCGAAAGCCTTTTAAAATCACGTCATGCCTAAAAAAAAATCTTAGACTTTTCGTCCATTATCTCAAACAAGAGCACCTAAAATAGTGCAAGTCATAGAGAGATCTCACGAGTGCGTTCTAAGGAGTTCCAGTAGAGATCCTTCGCAGCGGGCTCGATAGCCATAAGAATCTACAGGCCTGTGCGAGTAAATCTAGCTGTGAACGTGACGAGCGGCTGGGTAGCCACGAATAATGTGTCTGTAGCTCGCATTAGAGAATCTAGCCCCAAATGCCCGCAGATACTCAAATCTTAATTACACCTGCGCGATACCGGGGCAGGTTGTTCTAGTAAACAAGAAATTGAAATTGCGAATTTGTGTGGTCTTAGGATGATTTTGCGATGCACAGTGTCGATTAGGCTTCTACATGTTTTACGACTCAACGCCCCGGCGCCCTTCGAGAACTGAAATATAACCTAAACGTATTTTAATATAGTTTAATATTTGCGTGTCAGCGCTCCAACCACACCGAAGCCGGCATGTGCCTGATCCACGGCGCGGCGCTGGTGGCGGAGCAGATGTGCGCGCGCGGGCGCGGCGCGGCGCTGCTGCAGCGCGTCACGCACAACGCGCTCGACGAGAGCTGCGCCGATGCTCTGCACCATCACCTCACGCACCTGGAGCTGCAGGTATACTCACCCACACAGATGTGCGCGCGCGGGCGCGGCGCGGCGCTGCTGCAGCGCGTCACGCACAACGCGCTCGACGAGAGCTGCGCCGATGCTCTGCACCATCACCTCACGCACCTGGAGCTGCAGGTATACTCACCCACACAGATGTGCGCGCGCGGGCGCGGCGCGGCGCTGCTGCAGCGCGTCACGCACAACGCGCTCGACGAGAGCTGCGCCGATGCTCTGCACCATCACCTCACGCACCTGGAGCTGCAGGTATACTCACCCACACAGATGTGCGCGCGCGGGCGCGGCGCGGCGCTGCTGCAGCGCGTCACGCACAACGCGCTCGACGAGAGCTGCGCCGATGCTCTGCACCATCACCTCACGCACCTGGAGCTGCAGGTATACTCACCCACACAGATGTGCGCGCGCGGGCGCGGCGCGGCGCTGCTGCAGCGCGTCACGCACAACGCGCTCGACGAGAGCTGCGCCGATGCTCTGCACCATCACCTCACGCACCTGGAGCTGCAGGTATACTCACCCACACAGATGTGCGCGCGCGGGCGCGGCGCGGCGCTGCTGCAGCGCGTCACGCACAACGCGCTCGACGAGAGCTGCGCCGATGCTCTGCACCATCACCTCACGCACCTGGAGCTGCAGGTATACTCACCCACACAGATGTGCGCGCGCGGGCGCGGCGCGGCGCTGCTGCAGCGCGTCACGCACAACGCGCTCGACGAGAGCTGCGCCGATGCTCTGCACCATCACCTCACGCACCTGGAGCTGCAGGTATACTCACCCACACAGATGTGCGCGCGCGGGCGCGGCGCGGCGCTGCTGCAGCGCGTCACGCACAGCGCGCTCGACGAGAGCTGCGCCGATGCTCTGCACCATCACCTCACGCACCTGGAGCTGCAGGTACATTCATCGTCACGAGGCCTTCTGCTTCATTTCATCATGTTAAACCAGCCTTTACAATGATTTTTTATCATGAAGAAGGTCCTTCCCGGTTCATCTGCCGGCAACGGGAGCATGGATGAAAGAGTGTGTTTCATCCAACGCAAATATTTGATAAAGAGGCAATGCGAAAAAGAGATATGTATGGCGAGATAGCGCCTGAACGCTCAGTTGGCATTCGGTAACGTATATTTTACAAAAAACTTGTTCCAGAATATACGTTTTTATTATATACCTCATTCAGAATCTCGATTCGAGGTTTTCTTCGTATAATTATAAATTATGAAACTAATATTAGAACATTTCTGACTAATCAAAAAACCCAGGTCCTTCGTACGCAATTTTTCTTAACCAAATGGCAATCTAAACCGCTAAAAACGACCTACGCGATGATAGAATTTCGCTGAAGTTATGTGTATGTTATTTTATCTGCTATTGACCTGGTTTCTTATCCACCTCAGGCCCTCCTGGAGCACGCAGCCAGCGAGCTGATGACGGCCGGCATGTACGAGACGGTCAACGAGGTATACAAGGTGCTGATACCCATCGCTGAGGAGCACCGCGACTACAAGAAACTCGCTAACATACACAGGTATACAGTTGATCACATTGTTACTATAGTACTTGATCTATGTTTTTTTTTTTATGGAAAATCATTGAATAACTACGGCAGTTTTAGGTGGAGCTAGAAGAAGTGTCAGACTTTTGCTGATTAAAACCCACAGTTCCTCTTTGCATTCCTGAGCCTCGGTGACTCTTTAGAAAAATTCTGCAGCCCAATCTATGTATTACACACTAAATTCTGCAGCCGAATCTGAAAGTGATACGTTCGTTTCAATTTCTTTGTATAGTTTTAAATCATCATAACATCATAACATTTGCTGTATCGTACTGTGTAAAAAATTACATTAGAAATATAAGAAACTAAGATCGAACTTAGGTGCGATTCTTGTGGTACTCCGAAAGTGGAAGAATACTATAGAAGAGAGATTTGTGTCCTCTCACGATCACTTTTCGCTAGCCCCCCGACAGGTAGGAAGCGAGCCATCTATGCAATTGACAGACTTTGCAAAAATGTTGCAGTTTCATTAAAAGTATATTATGATTAACCTTATCAAAAGCACTACTAAAATCTGTGTAGATAGAATCAACCTGTGTACAGGAATCTAGAGACTTAGTAATGTATTTGATGTAGTGAACCACATTAGTGGTAGATTTTCGAGCTCGGAAGACATGCTGTTCAGAGGCCAACTACGCATTAGTATGCGACGACAATATAAGGCAAACCAACACTTCAAACAGCTTTTGCGAAGATAAAAAGAATAGTTATAGGGAGATAGTAGTATCGCTGGGTTCTTATTTCTTAAAAGTAGGTAGGATAGGTTAGCGATTTTCCACTCTGTGGGGAATTTTGATGATCCGAGACTTTTTATGCTTCCCGAAACCTATACTTTGGAACTATATATTGTTTTTAGTATCTGGCTTACATTGTATTTTCTTGGTGTCCCCAGCAAACTGAACGAAGCCTTCACCCGCATCGAGCAGCTGCACGGCAAGCGTGTGTTCGGCACCTACTTCCGCGTGTCCTTCTACGGCGCGCGCTTCGGTGACCTGGACAACGAGGAGTTCATTTACAAGGAGCACGCCCTTACCAAGCTGCCCGAGATCTTCAGCAGGCTGGAGGTGAGACACACCATGTAGACGCAGGCTACAGGCCGAAGGTAGATTAGATGGTATAGCAAATTCAACCAGGTAAAGAATGATGATAGCTAAGAGTGGCTCCAATCGCGTTTTAAATTCTGGTTATTGATTAAGGAAGGGCAGCGAACACGAAGCGTGTGGCGCGTGGTGGAGCCCGGTTGGCCCCAGGTCCCACCTCGACAGCTTTATGGACGTATCCGGTTATAGTCTAATATAAATTGTCAAAACACTTCTGTTCTCGACGATAGGGCGTGGTGGCGTGGCGTCCTTTGTTCTGACGTCATCTCAACGCTCAGTCACGTGGTCAGAACAAAGGAATCGGAGGCGTGGCCTACTCGAGGCGTTCGACGCAAACGAAACAATCGTAACTTGGCTACGGGGGCAGACCACCTGTGTAAATTAAGCAGCAATTAGCATTACAAATATCGGTTTGAGAAACAGTGTGGCATAAGCATAAGCATAATCAGCCTTTTAATGTTCCCACTGTTGGGACTCAGGCCTCCTCTCTAGGAGAGGGAATGGGCCGTAATTCACCACGCGGGCCCAGTGCGGATTGGTGAATGTCACATGTCTTCGAATTTTTGGTTTACCATGATGTTTTCCTTCACCGTTTTGAGAGCAGTGGTGATGAAATAAATTACATAAAGTAATGCGCCTGGCTGGGTTTGAACCCGCGACCTACAACTCGTAAGTCGGGGCCGTTACCATTCGGCCACCACTGCTCTCACACAAACAGTGTGGGCGCAGTGGGAACATCTCGCCATCTCCTTTGATCATACGTAACCTAATAGCGGTGACGTCACATTTTAGTAAAGTCAAAGTCGAAGTACTTTATTTGCCAGAAACATGGTAATGAGGATGTTGAATGTGCATCGTTATACTGTTATTTGACAGTTTTCCCTTCCACCAGATGTGAAAGGTTTCTAAGTTGATTAGTATTGAAGGAGTTTGAACAAAAATTTTATGAATTTGTAACTAAACTATTATTATATTTTTTTCTATCGTTATTACTGAAAATATTGTAAACTTTTTCTGAGCCTTATAATAAATTAAAATAATTACAACTTCTGTCTTTATTTTTCAGACATTAAAAAAAATGTTTTTGTTACTTACAGAACTTCTACGGCGCCCGCTTCGGCGTGGAGAACGTGGTGATCATAAAGGACTCGAACATAGTGGACGTGAGCACGCTGGAGCCCGACAAGGCGTACATACAGATCACGTACGTGGAGCCCTACTTCGAGCCGCACGAGCTGCGCAAGCGGGCCACGCACTACGAGAAGAACTACAACATCAGTGAGTTGGTCATAACAATTGTGTTCAATATACGAAAACTGAAGTATGAAATAATAAATTATGAAATCAGCTACGAATAAGAAAAGACAAAATATATATTTCGTAGCAAGATCGTTTAAAGATTGATGATATGTCAATCCACGTTTAGCCATATCATTAATCTAGAATTTCTATGATAATAAAAGGTCTCGACGCGTCGCGCTATCTTTGAAGTCGCCAGTCATTTAGCGCTGCACTTTGAAACTTTTGGCGACAATGCGAGGCACATCGTGATGCTGCGAACAACTGTTTACCTTTTTCTACAGTAAATAAAGTTCTATATTTTATTCTTATCTGTGTCTGTTATTATTATTATCTTACAAAGTACTAGTCTCGATGTGACTTGAATCTTACTAAGACATTATAATCAAATGAATATGAATGTTCCGCAGAGCGCTTCATGTACGCGACGCCGTTCACGACGGGCGGGCGCGCGCACGGAGACATCGCGGAGCAGTGCAAGCGGAAGACCATCCTCACCACCGCGCATCACTTCCCTTACGTCAAGACTAGGATACAGGTACTGGCTTTGAGAGGCTCTTTTTCCAGTCGCCTATCGTCAACATCGAGCATGGTTTAAAAGCTTGTTACTTCATCTAACGCAATCCAATGCGATGTTTGGCTAAAAGGCAAAACGAAAAAAGAGAAATAACGCCTAAAATCTCTGATTCGGTAATTCCGTGATTTACTCGAATATTTTACAAAACTTGTTCCAGGAAATACGTGTTTTTTTTTTAACACTTACGAGTTTTTGAAAAAAATTGTCGTTATTCAGAATCTTGGTTAAATTTGCAAGGCTTCTATTGTTATACTTTTTTGACTTTTTAAATTTTTGAGTAAATTATATAAGTGTCAAAGTTCATGCAAAATAGCTTTTCAAGATTTTCAAAAGTCTTTTGCATAAATTTATAAATTGATTTCAATAGAAGCCTAAACAAGATACTGTGTTTCCAAAATATCTAATGAAAAATATGTAATAACGTCATAATCTCGTACGAACGGATGTATGAAAAACAGTGAAAATGCATGTCGAGTTGCATCCCCTTAAGGCGGGGATACACTTGCTTTTAACTGATACAAAAATAAGCAAATAGTACCACAACAAGTTCTAATTAGTGTATGTCGCAATGGCATTCTAGCTACTGTAATACTTTTGTGCTATCTCAGCATGTGTATGGCTCCCTTAACTAGTTTTACCCAAGACTGCGCTTTACCTTTTTTTTTCGAGTCTTTTTTTTGCCGGTGGGAAAATCATCTTATGACATCCCCCGCTCTTGGGCGGGGCGGGAGATAGTGTCAGACTTTTACTGACTAAAAACCCACTCCTGTTCCCTCGTTGCCTTTCGTACCGGGGCCGAGTCTTCCTTTCAGAATCAGACCCTTGGCCCAAGTAGGCTTCGACCCTGCTGGGCCCCTACAGTGGCTGACATCTCCTTGAGCCGCGCGTGAAACAGTACGCGCCGTTGACGACTTGGGCTCGGTCCGATTACCGGACGGCCGGACGGCGAGCCACCCATTGCTCGCCGTCCGCAAGCCCGCGCCTACGGTGGCCGGAAATCTGGATCGGAGTCCCGGCGGCGGTTGGGGCGTGAGGACCGTTGCCTCACGCGATCGGCCGCCTCCTTTGCTAGCATTACTGCTTCGCAGAAGGAGGCGACCGCCTGCCACTCCTCCTCGCTCCGGACTATGGCCTGTACCAAGGCCCGGCGCGAGAGATCGCCGCCGCCGATTGCCCCCAAGAGGACACGGCGTTGCTCTGCCCAAGCGGGGCACACCTCTACTGTGTGTTCCACCGTGTCCGCCGGGCGGTCTACGCAATGGTGACACCCGGGCGTTTCCTCCGCACGGATCCGGTGCAGGAACCTCCCGAACTTACCATGTCACATGTGACACCGCATCCCCCGTCGTGAGAGCTCGCACGCGCATGATGGCGTCCACCGTGGAGCCTACCTACCTACCTACGAAAGCCGAACTGGCCGTCCGCCAGGTCCGGCCCCACCCGTGTTAGGTGCGCGACGAGGCGGTCTGCAATTACTCTTTCAAAGAGCTTGCCCACCTCGTCGAGCAGCATAATGGGCCGATACGCGGATGGAGAGTCCGCAGGGCGCCCCGGTTTCGCGATAAGGACCAGTTTCCCCGTCTTCCAGCGAAGTGGAAACTGGCCCCTCTCCATGCATGCGCTAAAGAGCCCTCTTAATCGAGACCCGAGAGCCTCCATGGCCAGGACCCAGGCTTTACCAGGCAAACCGTCGGGTCCTGGGGCGGTATTTTTGGCACTCAGCCTTCGTACCGCCACACTCATCTCTACCTCAGTCACCTCTGGAGCATTTTCGCCGTCATCGCCATCGTGGTCCGCGTCAGACACTGCTGGTGGCGGAGCCATGGGCGGGGGGGAGTGTTCCCCTCGCGCGGGAAACAGTGTGCTTACCACACCTTCTACAATTTGGGGCCGGAGACTCTGCGTGAGTGGGGGAGCCCAGGGGCGGAGTTTCTTCTACCTAAGGGGTCTTGATGTCCGCCTGCGAATATTCTGTCTGAAGGATCACTTCAACGCGTGTCCCTCTGCTATAGCAGAGGGCACAGTGGCGAAGTAAGAGCGGGCTCGGTATGCACTCACCCTGCCACCAGGGCAGGCAGGAGGAAGACTTGCTCCTCCTTCTGCCACCGTTAGTCTCGTAGCCCCAGAGATTGTCCAAGGTCATGTTTCTGACTTTTGATGGGGGTCGAGGGTCTTGGCTTAACCGCCTGGGCCGCGAGGAAGACAACCTCTATAAAAAATTACCCCAAACCTCCAAGCGGCGGCGCACCGTGAGGGAGGTTGTTAGCTTGACTAATGGGTAGCTTAATTAGTCTCTAGTGCGAACCATAAATTTGAGCAGGTAAAACATGTTATGTACTCGTGGAAACAAAATGAGAAATCTATTTTTTTTCGAGTCTGGCTTGCGGACGGCGAGCAATGGGTAGCTTACTGTCCGGTAACCGTCCGGACCGAGCCCAAGTTGTCGACTGCGTGTAGTGTTCCACGGGCGCTTCAGGAAGATGTCAGCAACCGAAGGGGCCCAGCAGGGTCGAAGCCTACTGGGGCCATGAGTGATGCGAAAAAAAACTCCGGCACCCTGGAACAATGGCAAAAAAGGAACAGGAGTGGGTTTTAGTCAGTAAAAGTCTGACACGCCCTCTCGCTCCACCAGGCAGCAGGCAGCAGAGGATGTCATTAGATGATTTTCCCACCATAAAAAAAGTATAAAGAATCTATTAATTCCTATACTGACCTTTCTGTTGCAGGTTGTCCAGCGAACACAAATCATCTTGACACCCATTGAAGTCGCCATTGAGGATATTCAGAAGAAGGTAATATACACACCTACACTTTTAAAAAAGTACAAATGCGTTTGTGTGTCCATAACCAATCTCCTGACTCGTTGTTATACTTAGCTATTGTTAACTTGTGTTCATGCTCAGGATCAGACTAGAGCGAGGCCAACTAGGATGATTAGCTTACTCATTCTTTTTTACATTTTTTGGGTTCTGTACCTCAAAAGGAAGGTCTCGCTAGTGAAGTGTAGTGGGTTATGAGTACTAGACAACTGATAAACATACTTAAATATTTCTAAATAAATACATATTATAGATAAATTACACCCAGACACGAAACAAATGATTGTACCACAGTGCTCATCACACAAACATTTGTCCTGGGTGTGGAATCAAACCCACGACCTTCGGCATAATAGTCAGGGCCACTAACCACTAGACGAACAGGTCAGCCAGGTCAATCAGTTATAAGTATAACTTAATCTTTTTGCAAACAACTGATTACTTGCACAGATCAACGAGCTAGCGGCGGCTACGAGCCAGGAGCCGGCCGACCCGAAGATGCTGCAGATGGTGGTGCAGGGCTGCATCGGCACCACCGTCAACCAGGGACCTCTCGAGTTGGCACAGGTTAGGAAACTACTTCTAGCTTGCGAATTTTTTAATTAAAAATCATTTATTAAAACGAAATGACAGTTGTTAATATTCTCGAAAGTAAATGATAATGATAAATGATATTTATTTTGTAAGTTGGTTTAAAAAAAACACTTTTTCCCGTCATTTTTTTTTTTTTTCGTCATTTGAAACTAGATGAGGCCGGTGTTTCCTAGCTGACTACCCTGAGAAGAAACACCGAAACAAACTCAGGGCTCAAAGTCTCTTTTAAAGTCCATACAGTTAATATATAATGGTCAAATCACATGAAAACAGTGCAGATTTGTCTGAGATGGTCTTTTGAAAAAAGAACCATACAGATTTGAGTGGAGTAATGATAGGGTTTCAGAAAAATCCGCTGTTATTAATTAAATTGTTTTTCGCACTAGTGCGGTGCCGTGCGCGTACTCGGCCCGCCACAATGTTATTCCGTATACATGGAATAAATAATTAATAAATAGAAATAATACATAGGCGAGGATGTTATGGAACCGAGGGCTGCAGTGACAAATTTCCACGTGTATCAAACGAGGTTTTTCAATACACTTAGCATATAGCATAGTATAACCAGCCTTTTAATGTTCCCACTGCTGGAACTCAGGCCTCCTCTCTAGGAGAGGGAACGGGCCGTAATCCACCACGCGGGTCCAGTGCGGATCGGTGGATGTCACATGTCTTCGAATTTTTGGTTCTAGAACATGCCAGTTTCCTCACGATGTTTTCCTTCACCGTTTTGAGAGCAGTGGTGACCAAATACATTACACAAAGTAATGCACCTGGCTGGGTTTGAACCCGCAACCTGCAAGTCGGGACCGTTGCCACTCGGCCACCACTGCTCTGCCTTCTGAATCTAGTTTTTTTTTACAACTATCACACAACGCCGTCTAATCCTAAGCTAAACAGAGCTTGTGTTATGAGTACTAGACAGCTGATAAACATACTTATATATTTCTAAATACATACCATACATATTATAAATAAATTACAACCAGTCCCAGAACAAACGATCGTGCTCATCACACAAACATATTTTGTCCTAGGTAGGAATTGAACCTACAACCTCCGGCTTAGCAGTCAGGATCACTAACCACTAGACCAACGGGCCAGTCAAAATTGTAATGAATATCCACACCACTAATATTGAATATACCATCAGGATTTTATAAACCCACTGGTTCACTGTGAATTCAAATGTTGTGTGTTACAGGTATTCCTGGCTCCTGTAGCTGAAGGTACGCAGCCTCCCACGCGACTCACGAATAAACTACGTCTCGCATTCAAAGATTTCTCCAAGAAGTAAGTCATTTAATCGAGACCTGAATGAAATTTTGACTTAACTTTTTCACCGTCACCTCAAAAACACAAAAGCGTGCTCTTGGCGCTAAGCTACGATTTCATTTTTTAATCTGTCGTGTAGTCGTGACCGTGGCGTACTGGACACATTTTACGTTGTCATGACTGACAGACTGGCGAGCGAAAGGTTAATATCTAAATATCGAAGTAGCAAAGAAGACAGTCTGGCATCATCGTCATCAACATCATCCTTTCAACTGAAAGACGTCCACTGCTGGACATATGCTTCCCCCGAGTGTCGCGATAACGACCGGTCCTGTACGTCTCGCATCTATTGAATTCCCGCGACCCTCATATGAGTCTTCAGCCCACCTTGTGAGAGGCCTTCCAACGCTGCGTCTTCCGGTACGTGGTCGCCACTCCAGAACCTTTCGACCCCATCGACCGTCTGTTGTGCAAGCTATGTAACTAGCCCACTGACAATAAAGTTTGACGATTTTTCAGGCTACGTCGATAACCTTGGTTCTCCTGCGGATATCTTCATTCGCCATGCGATCACCAAGGAAATTTCGAGCACAACCCTTACCATTGCCCTTCGGGTGACTTTAAGCCTTCCGATGAGTTCCATTGTGAGCGATCACGTTTCAGTGCCATAGGTCGAAATGATGATGATTTGTTGTTTAGCACAAAAATGAACGTAGACAAGTAACTAATTGTGCTAAAGTAGCGTTTAGGCAGTGCAGGATTCTCCCACGTTCCCAACTTTAGTGTGTATTGTGCGTTGCAGGTGTCACGACGCTCTCCGGAAGAACAAGAACCTGATCGGCAGCGACCAGCGCGAGTACCAGCGCGAGCTGGAGCGCAACTTCCAGCGCTTCACGGACCGCCTCGCGCCGCTCGTGCACGCCGCGCCCGGACACGTCGCGCAGCTCACGTACGTGCTCCTGATCCCTCACACCTACCTACCTACCTACTCTTTATTTTAAATCTTCCCTGTATGCTGGTAAACAAAAAAAAAAATCATACCCGTTCTCGAATTTTACCGTGACTATCATGCAATTGATTTTTAATAAATAGATGTGAAACTGAATCTCTGCTTACCATCAATCAGGTGGGATCACAGTCAAGCACTGGTTTATAAAATTATTAAAAAAAACTGAGCGGTTTGAAAACTTTATTTAATTATTGTATAATGTAGATGTACCAAAGAGTATTTAAGATTTTTAGATTACTACTTGACTTTTATGACATGAGCATGATTTGATAGTTTCTTAGGCTCACTCAAATGTCTCACTAATGGTGAATTGAGTGGTGCTGATACGCGTCATGCCCGTGAACGGACGCTGTCAGTTGAGACTGGTTAACTCTTAGCTGTTCGCGGCTTATTTTTATTTCTATATTTGTGATTATTTTTCTTTATTTATTTACCTTGTTCTCACATATTTCTTGTCGCCTTATCCAACAAAAAATATGTAACCAAGATGTTAGTGTTAATGTATCTAAAACATGATTTAAAATAGAATACATGGATTTTTTAGCACATACTTCTCTATAGATCCATATGCTTTGTAATGTGCATTTAGAATAATTTTTTTACTGATTTCTTTCTTGGCTTGAATTTAAAAGTGCGTGCAAATGGTTTATTTGAAATAAACCAATCCTTTGATTGATTATTGAAAAACTATAATAATATACACTCACATAAAATAACTGATATATTTCATTTTTTACAGCAACGGGTTGAGCAAGCACGACTACAAGTACCAAGCTTGAAGCGACTCACTCTAAACGAAGCGAACACTACATTACCACCGTCGAAGTACCTACAGTAGTATATTATAGTATTACTATTAGCACTATAATTTACATATTTGTAATTATATCTCATTATTTAACTCTTATTTGTAAAGTTAGTGTATAACCACATTCGCAAAGTTGACTGGTCTACGAACGTACAATATCCAGGTTTATGAAGCAATGCCAGAGCTACCGATGTTGGTGCAGTGCTGTAGGCAATAGCAATCATTTGTAAGAGACTAACACCCGGTTTCTGAGAGGCCAATCAACGTAAAAATTAACTAACTAGCTGTCAAATCTAACTATCTATTCTTTTGCACATGCAAAAGTATGCGATTTACGAAACTTATCGTTCAGTCGACGCATAGCTAAGATTCGGTATGGCGAATGATTTTACGAATAGACAAAAAATATTCTTTGAATTTGAAATTCAGTATTGATTATAACATTGCGAAAACACAGCATACCCTGTTCTCGATTCAATACGAATACTATCTATGTTAAGATTTAAAGTGTATCTACTTTATTATAGTTTTACTAAAGACTAGGAGATATAAAACTTTCAACCGCCTACATCGGATATATCCGACACACTCTTGCACTTATTCCGCCAGGGTCGCATATCCACGACCAAATACTCCATCTCGTCAGCTCATCTGTCACCTATGAGGATTAAAGAGCTAAACGAGATGGAGTACCCAGTCGCAAATACATGACCCTGGCGAATAGGGACACGAACACTCGTCGGACCAACCCGACGCAAGCGCTTAAATGGTTTATGATTTGTAGAAATAAATTAGCGATCAAAATAAAAGGAAAACGAATTTCGAAAGTATCAAAATTAACGCACAAGCAACAAGCAGTATTTTTTGCTGCGGGTTTAAAATTAGTTTTAATAATCGCAGTTCTATAAACGTTTCTATCATTAATTGATGGTGGAAGCATTATTGTCAATTTTGGAAATGTTAACAAAACAACTCTAGTCAGTACCTCTCTGTACTTTATAGCGAAAGATTTTAGGACCTTGAGTAACGTTAGCTTCGATCAGAGATTTTGATCGAAACCGAAATTTGAACATACTTCTGCTCATATAGGTCGACAGGACTTTGAAGGCAAACGAACTAAACGAAGTCGTCCTTTCGACCTTGTTTATGTGCGCGAGCTCATACAGTTCATCAATTCATCATGCACAATATTTTTACCAATAAGTGGGTTACTTTAAGGCCCGTATTAATAAACATTCCTCAGCCTAAGATCGCGTACTTGATACCAAGCTTGAGGTCCTGATCGTATTAATAAACGAGATTCACAAGCTCAAGCTTGATCTCAAATTTCGGTTTAGGTTTACGTTATCAGCCGAGTGTTGACTGATTAATGAACGAAACTCGACACTTAAGTTTACAACATTCTGTGTATTCAAGATACTAGGTCATTAGTGTAGACCGACCGCGACTTGAGGTCGTAATTAGCGTAGCGCCGAGTAGCGCGAAACATGGAATTTGTAAATATATTGCGACGAATTAATTATTACGATAAAATAGAGTAATAAGATGCTATTATATCGTTTATCAAATCTTTATGAGGTACTCTTATGTGTCTTGGATTGCCAAGTGAATATTTCAAAAAACGACTCAGAGTTCGAGATTCAGTGTTTTGTATAGTCTCATCAATAAGAATTTTATTTTGAACTTCGGTCAATGTGACGATAATTGTTCACGTAAGCACAGCTTGAGTATAGCGCATTGAGGAACTGATCTTGGTAACTGAGAATCTGTACTCATGCGTTTATTATTTAGCAATGATCTTGAACTTTTGACGGCTTTTAGCAAATGTCTACTTTAGTCATAAACAAACATTGTATTGATACAGATCACAACGACTGTCTTACACAAACGTTAGTTAATATCTGAACGAATAATGTCTCTATATTAGTGAGGAACACTGGTTGAAATGTTAGCTCCCATGGCAATTGAGCCCGGAGGTTATCGGATGTTTACGTCTGGGCTCAGGGTGGCACAGCAGCGTCAACACGGTCACGGCGGCGCCCACCGCGCCGACCCCGTGACGTCACCCAGCACTCAAACGTCGTCGCTAACTGTGATGCCAATCCCGTGACATCACCCTTAAACAGCACAGCGATCGCCAACACATCGTATAATTAGGTATCAAACAATATCGCACTTGAGGACGTAGTTGAGTCACGTTAATTAATACGGGCCTAAAACATCTACTTTAGCTCACCTAACATTATCCCGCATGGTAAGCAGAAAGGGACCATCGTTGTAAGTGACGCTAATGTTTGTCGCTACAACACATTGCGTAATATTGTAAACGAAATGGAAACAAGGTGCGAGAGCTTACGATTTTATGATCATATTAACTTTTTTTTTCAGTATTTCGAATGTAACTAGTAGTTAATTCTGATCTAAATGTGTAATTTGTCTGTATTAATTCCAAATATTGTACTATAGAATAGAGTATTTTGCTGTTTAGTGTAATTTTTATTTATGTTTCTCAGTGATCAGAGGAAAAACTATTGAAATTAAAATCGACAGTAAAGGTGTAAGGTTGCAAAAAAATTAGCAAAACTGCAGTCACACTCGAAATGAAAGCATTTTTTAATTCATTTATTGATCACCTAAAACGGTACATAGTAGCGTTAGCGATGTGGCAACTCGCATTTTCGACAACTCGAGTTAATCGAATTGGAATGATGGTTGATTCAAATCTTGGTTCGTAAGACTACCAAGTGAAATGTCTGTTTTGAATCGTTTTGTGTTAAACTAGCACCTTTTTGTATTTATGTAAATACAAGGAATAAGACTATTTTATAAAAACTTAACCGTCTCTTAAAACGTTTGACGTCGCGACTCGCGATTTGATCGGCGTCGACATGCGAATCAATTGGAATTGAAGGAAAAACAACTCAAATTAACTCGTTTGTTGTTTGACTCTACTGATATAATTCGACTCGCCCATCGGTAAGTAGCGTTCGAAAAATATAACTACCAAATTGTCAATGGTATGGTCAAACCCCACTCCCACCTAAGTTGATTTCCTGGAAAACAACCAAGGTGCTCATTTTTTAGTTGGGTACTAATTAGTACCAAGTACATTTGGTAGCGATTGTAGGACATACTTTATAGTCTCCACTGCTTATTATCGAACCTACTGGGTAGTTTCGCAGATATAGACGATCATATACAGGTTGCAACAAAAACGCATGGTCATATTTCTGATACCTTCAGACCATGGGAATGAACGAGTTCTCAATTTCTACAGAAACTATTCAAGGAAGTGTTAGTAAATTTCCAAACACTAATTGGATTTTCCACACTTTAAAGCAATTTTTTTTTTTTCGTGTTGACTGATTTACAGTTGTTTATTTCTATAGGTAGGAGCAGTATATAAATTAATAGGACAACTATTTTCCTGTACAATCTGTCTATAGATTGCGACTTGTCTAGAACAGTCAATAAAATTTCATTAGTTTTTCTAACACCTAAAAGACGATTCCTATATTTATGAATCAATAAAACTAATATTTACTTTATTTAATATGTTTTATTTCTATTCAATAATATTATATTTAAGTTCACGTTACGCTAGTTTCAAAACGTGCACGCCTTTGGGTGCAACCAGACTGCGGACTTATCTACTAGCCTTTCGACTGCTTTAAAAATTTACAAAAAAAAAAAAATGAGATGAACTATTTAGTTCAATGAAATGCAGAGATCTTTTCTAAAGTGAGCCACCGGTTTCATGACAGTCTGAAGGCTAATTTCAAAGTGAAAATCGGCTTATAAATAATGAAAAGAAGACATATTTGTGAATTTGGATGTTTGCTAATCAATCATGTCTGAAGAGATCTGGATATGAGGTATACAGGTGGCCCGTGATCTGGATGAGGACATGATACATTTATATACAGCATATTTGGGATAATTTCCGTAAAATCTAAGTCACAAGGTCTAATATGTCGACGATAGGCCGCTATCTGGTTGGAACCTTATAATATAAATTTACAAGATACAGTAAGGTAATCTGAAATACGCACATTTTAAGTAGTATGCTATCAACTAAATCACATCGCCACTGTAGGTGCTTAGTCAATACTTAGTATTAAACACCTCCCACCACAACTGAAGATCGTTGGAAGCAATATATGAAACCTTATTATCTAGTAAAGAGCTTTATATAGCTTCTAATAGCTCTTCACAGTCTTGAATATTTCATTCGGTACATGAGACAAAGTAGTCACAGAAAGTTTGATCACTTGAAACAATCTTCACTTCACTCTTCTCTTCTAATTATAAATATAAATCGACCTGTGAATGAGACAGGTCTTGTGATAAGTAGTAACTATAACATACATTTCAAAAAGGAGATTGTAATAATCTGGCCCGCCAGTGTTCTTGACAAATGCCAATTGACGATGTTCGACGAATCTTGTTTCGTTTATCCGCCCTAAAACAGCTACATTTCTTTTTTTAAGTGAAAACTTATCAAATTACTCCTCTCGCCATGGATGGAGCAGGAGTATCAGACTTTTGCGACAGAACCCCACCAGAGTTCCTTCAGTAGCCCTTTGCGTCCAGGGCCACGGTACTCTTTTGAACAATCCCGCAGAGAACAGCGACGTGAGCGTGAATACTGAAAAGCTCGAATTCATGTATCTGTCGCAGTATCATACAACACGCCGTATTATAAGTATGCGCGCGCGCTAGGTAATAATTCGATTCCTCACATTCAGCCTGATTTTAATTCGACTGAAATAAAGTACGCCGCATTGAATGCGTACTTCGCGTTCGTTAAAGCGGCTTAGAAACATGAAGCCACATACAAACGGGCGCATTGTCAATACGCCGCTTTGTATTTCATACCAAAATTGAAAGTAATAAAAATAAGTATTGCGAGTTAACCTTTAAAAATATACGTACGCTATCGCGGACTTTTTTTTTTAGAAATTTTAATGCGAAATCGTTCTGCAGTATATTATCTTTTTAGCGCACTCTAGTAAAGTTAAACTTAATTCATTAAACCCCAAGCGAACGTCTGCGTTCGCTCGCTTATTCTTTCTATTGTGTCTCTAATTACGGTACTCGAAAGGTTAAACTATAACGTCATATTTCAGCCAGTTTACACAAAACCTTTTATGATTTATAGACTTAATTCTTGTACACAAATCACCTCCTCAATTGGTGAAAACCATAAGAAAATCCGTCCAGCAGTTTTAGAGCTTATCGCGTTTTCTTAACTATTTCTCCTTTATCATCACACCATACTCGCTGTATGCGCAACAAAATCATATGCATAATAAATTCACCGCAGTATCACAAGAAAACGATCCAGAACTTCAATAAAAAAAAGCCTTAAGTTTGATTTGTTTTGGAATACCCACATTTCAGCAGATACCCACAACTTCGTTTATTAAATAATTTGTAATTTTGTATAAAACAATTTACATTTGACAAGATCCGGCCTCGGTATGTAGCATTCAGTGAATATGGTTTACATAGAATTGTACCAGACACCTACATCAGCATAAACGACCGAGCGCGCGCCGAAACAATTTGACAACAAGACGCAAGTCTATGACCAGTGCGTGTTGCCAGTAATGACATGGCTCTGAAACGTGGTCGCTTACAATGGGCCTCATCAAGAAGACTTAAAGTCACCCAAAGGGCAATGGAAAGGGCTATGCTCGGAGTTTCCTTGCGTGATCGAATCAGGAATGAGGATATCCGCAGGAGAACCAAGGTCACCGACATAGCACGAAGAATCGCCAAACTTAATTGGCAATGGGCAGGGCACATTGCTCGCAGAACGGATGGCCGTTGGGGCCGAAAGGTTCTGGAATGGCGACCACGTGCCGGAAGACGTAGCGTTGTAAGGCCTCCTACAAGGTGGACCGATGACCTAGTAACGGTTGCGGGAGTACGATGGATGCGAGACGCACAGGACCGTTCATTGTGGCGGCACTTGGAGGAGGCCTATGTCCAGCAGTGGACGTCTTTCGGCTGAAATGATGATGATGAGAATCAATTTGAAATTGCAATGACAAGTTCTAAGGCGTCGTCTTATTATAAAGCAGCCACAGCGTCATTGTGACCGTTTTAGTACATTCAGTACCGAGTTAGTAAAATTTGGGCTCAGCATTAACTATTTGAATTATTTTAGTGCCCAACCGAAACTGGGTTTTACGATCTAAACCGAATTTCGGCAACAGTCTCAGTTTTAAACTTTCGGTCGGACACTAATTATTTTAGTATAATGCTGCATTAATTTTGCTTTTTTTATTTTAGTATTTTTGGGTACTGCCAACATATAGTTTTAGTTGATCACCTGTTTTAAAACGGTCACGTAGCATAGCGTGAAAATGAGATCATCGCGTTTAGTTCACAAAAAAGCTACTCAGAGTGTGGTAGTTTTCTCGCCTTGCCACTAAGTCAATATTTTTTTATTAATTTTATTTTTAATGCAATTGCAGCGTTTTTCAGTTACAGAAATCGGATTGAATTAGTTTTTGAGTTAGTTTAGTAGTTAGTCATGTTAGACTAACAAATAAATAGCCACTTTATATTAGGACGACGCCATAGAAATATAACCCAATTTAGTTTTCAACCTATCTAATTATATAACAATTCTCCAACAAGCTTTCTCTCTTAGTCCCAAACAAACATATACACCTAAGAAAACCTACTTCGTGTCGAATCGAAGTCATTTATCATAAAAATAAAAACATATACTCTGTGAGTGCTATACATTGCTCTCCAACTGATAGTCACCTTTATAAAAGTCAAATGATTTTTTGAAAAGATCTTATTTCCATTATGCCGTACTAAGCTGCTCACAAACTCTTCATAGCATTTGATGAACGATGGTTTATTATACAGAGATATTTTCAAATGAATGTTGCCAGTGAACACAGCGCGGCAGTTTGAACCGCGGTGTTTGGCTCTTAGCCTCTAATTAATCATGAATCTACTGGAATATCAAGCAAATAAAATTAAAATGCCGAAATGTCAAGGAGTTGCCTCACCACATCTTCCAGCTATAACAGTAGACAGTTTCTTGATAAGATCACAGAAACAACTGCCTTAGTAAGATTTAAAACAAACTATTACTATATGTTCAACCGATTTTGACTTATACTCTGTAGGCATTAGGCGTGTGTAACTCTACTGAATCGACTCACTGTTCCGAAACATTTTAATGTTCCAAAATATAGGAACACCAGTAATGTTTTAAATGCATCATTTGGAACAATTGGAACACTGAAAAATTCTTTAGTTTAAGCGACCTGCACTTTTTAAATTTCAATTTAATGAACTGAACTAAAAACATCTGCTTTAAATTATTCAAATTCAATAAATAAAACTGTTCGTGTATATGGCGCAACGTAACAGGTCAAGATTCATAACAGTGTCTGTATGTTTTGAGCCATTGTTCCAAATATTCTGTTTATATCTTGTGAGCAATGTTTTAAATGTTTCGTTTGTATTTTTTGAGCCCGTTTGGATCTTGTGAGCGAGATCTTGTGAGTTTCAAATTTTCTGTTTGTATCTTGTGAACTGATGTTTCAAATGCCAATTTGCCCACGCCTAATAGGCATAAGGATGGCGTTGAAAGCAAAAAAAAAGTAGTTACAATGCAAACTATTTACTGCAGGTGCCATTTGTAATGCCAGTAACGCAATAAAAGTCAAAATCAGTTGAACGGACAGTAAAACAGGTTCCTTTAAATGTCTAATCTATTTCGAATGGAGTATAGAAACGAATACACAGTTCGCATGTTCTTGTGTATATGTAGAACACGCGAAACACGACAGTCAAAAGTGGGGTCCACTACTACCACAAATGACTACACTTAGAGCTACACATTCAAACATGAATATATCTATGCAGACCGAGTCCGCAGAAGCACAAAACATTAATCCACTTTAATGAAGCTACCAAATTAGAAATTGCAAAGTATGGCAACACTATTTAGAAAGTCCATCACTAGAAACACTGTCTGGCGAGTTAGATGCGGCGCTGCCGGTCGCGGTTCTCCTTGGCGCGGACGTAGAAGTAGTCGCCGGAGTAACGAATGCTGGGCATGCCACATGCGACTCTATATCATTCCGACTCCGCCGGCGTGTGCCATGTAAGCCTCTCCTCGTAGAACGCGATCACCTGAAAGCAAGACAAAGTTCTTGAATAAAGGGCATTTCAAATAACTTAGTTTAGTTGCAGGAATAATGGTAGAATCATTGTCCTTTAAATTGATGGGCGACAGTGTAAAAAACCAATTCACGTAAAAAATGTGTGCCGAGTCAACCTTTACAAACCTAGATTAGTGTAAAACCCTAATTCAAACCCTCTCATCATTATTACACACATCCATATTATATAAAACTATTTTTTTTGCAATAACATTTCTCCACTCTAAGCAATATTTAGGATCTCTTTAATAAATATATCTAGATTTGTATGTTATACAGAGGAAGATTCTATACTCCATTCATCTGGGCTTGAGACAAAATGTAAACAAAGAAAATAATGTAGGTAGCTTCGACCAAGTTTCTTCGACGTGTTTAAATACATTAATAACAGTCTCCTTTTATGTTGAATACATTGGCGTTTTCTTTGCACGCTTTTTTTTCGGCGTATAACAAGAATTCAACGAAAATATCTCGTATCAACAAGTTGATCGATAATGAGAAAAAAGATGGCGCCCGGTGACAAAACGTCACATTTTTATGTAAAATGTTTGCAGTAGCTGTGGTCTATAATTTAGTAATAATGGTCTAATAAATGGTTTGTTTACCTTTTATCTCACGGCTCCCTAAATAGGGTATAGCCATTATTTACATTCCGATTGAAAAAATGTGTGGGATTGAGCAGTGTTAGAATGTACTTTGTACGCATGCCTGCAAGCTTGGGTCTACGGCCTAATCAATGTTTACCAACATAAAAAAGAAAAAAATCATAGCGCATTCTTAAAATTATTGACGGTCGATAAAAATGACGATTAAAATCTTTTCTTTTTGAAAGTCTTTTGTCTCGGATACTTTTAAGCGCGAGTCTAATGCACTTCATAGATCAACGAGAAGAATTAAGAACAAGAAGAAGAATAATTAATAAAAGCCTTAAAATGACAACGGCATCAACTGAAGTGCCAATATCATAATTATTAGAAAATCATCCATACCTGCTGTGGGCACTTGAGGTTGGCAACTTTAGCGGGCACCAGCTCGGCCTCATCGGAGTCGGCCCATTTGATTAAGAACATCAGCTCGCCCGTCGCGTCCGATGCACCTGCACAATCAACATTGTGTTAATAAACTAACAGAAGATGTGTTGCTGGGGAGATTTTAGTACCACTTCTGGAAATGGAAATGGTGACGGGGGCGGTTTTCGGGGACTGTGTGTAAAACTGACGTTAAAACTTACTGGCTTTCAGCCTAATTAACCCAAATGCATGCAGTCTAAAGCACTCAGGACAGTCCATTAGGAAATGGTGACGGGGGCCGTTTTCGGGGACTGCATGTAAAACTGACGTTAAAACTTATTGGCTCTCAGCCTAATTAACCCAAATGCATGCAGTCTAAAGCACTCAGGACAGTCCATTAGGAAATGGTGACGGGGGCCGTTTTCGGGGACTGCATGTAAAACTGACGTTAAAACTTATTAGCTCTCAGCCTAATTAACCCAAATGTATGCAGTCTGAAGCACTCACACAGAAGGACAGTACATGTCTTATTGCACCTTGATGACAGTCTAATATATTTTACCACTGTATAAGCTATTATGGAAGTCCATGTTGACAATTACGAAATAAGATTCTACATTTTGGTTAATATCCAACACACGCAATGACTGCCTATTCATGTAGCTGTGCTTACTCCCCGTATAACAAGGTATGATGTTTGTGTCTTACCTATAATTTTCTCAGCCTTTAGTCCCTTATCGAAGCCAGACTTGGATTTGTCTTCCTTACGCTCTCTCTTAGACTCCTTATGGTCATCAGCGGAGGACACGCTGGTTCCTCGACCCTTCCGACCAGAGGTAGTCTCCTCGCTAGACTCGCGGACACGCTTCTTGCCGCGATCTTCTGGCTTCTTCGTTTTTGACTGGCGAGGGAAGGCAGTGTAAATCAGTTGGTAGAGTAGGTAAAAACCGGCCAAATGTGAAGGTTTACGGCGGGTTAGAGCACGCGCATTTTTCTGCACTAGTGCGGAAAACAGTCTATTGCGTTTCTAAAAGCGTTGGGATAAACGCGGGTTTTCGAGTGTGTTGAAAAGTTAAAAAAGGACTCTTTTAGTAGCAGACACACTGGCGTGCATATTATATGCCAAGTATTAAGCAAAAGAAGTATGTAATAATCGTGTAGCTTAGTGTAGTATCTATATGTTAATATGTTAAGTTGAAAAACAGATTATAAGAATAAAAATTACCTCCTTTTCCTTCCTATTATCTTCAAAGGTCTTGATCAGTTCTTCACAGTCAAGATTCTCTACTGGCTCCCAGGTACTCTCCTCCTCCTTGTAGCCTTTCCATTTCAACAGGTATTGGATCTACAAATAAATATTAACTAAAAATAATTATTGGAATCAAGCTTCGGGAAGATTTGGGTACGCCATTGCAGCAGTAAGTCCCTCTTTGAGGAGTGGCTATAGAGGTGCCACCGTGTTCTCATTTTCTGCTTGATGCAGGTTGTCACCAGATATGGATGTTTCAGGAGGTACAAACAGCTGCATCAATTAGGTATCCCTCTTACATTAAAACCATTTTAGAAAAGTGGTAACCATGACGTCCATACTGGGAAGCAACGCCCGAGTATGTTGAGATGCCATACAAGTTACAATACTAATAATACAATAATTAGTATTTGATTTTCAATGTTTTTGAACTGTTAAGTTGGGATGATTATAATATTATTAAGTAAAAGCTGTAATTCTTACAAATTTACCAAAATTAATTAATTAAATACTGAAAACCAATCATATACTGAAAAATAAAGAGTATAACATAAGTATGGTTATTAAAAATCTATAATTATATATGCAGAAGTGAGTCTGCTGTTACATTTTCATGTTAAATTGCAGAATAGACTCATGAAACTCTCCACATGGATTGATTATGACTTGGATTATTACACTACTACATAATATAAGATATTTTTTATCCCATTTGTAAGTTTATCATGTATGCTAATCAGAAAAAGTGACTAAAGTTAATGATAATATTTTTATTTTAATATAAACTAGTGCTTGTCTGCGATCGCACCTGACCATCAGGTGGGATCGCAGCCAAGCAGTGATGCAATCATTGATTACTAGGCACACTATTTTATTAAGAGCCTATCACTCTGGCCTTGAAAACTCCCAAATTACAATCGGATGGGAAGACTGCCGAATGCAAATTGTTCCAGTCCTTCGATGTATGCGGTATAAACGAAGAGGCGAAACGCTTAGTCCAGACCGTAGAGGTTTCAACAACGTAAGGGTGGATCTTATCTTGTTGTGGGGCTGGCCCTAGGCCAGAGCACTTCAACCATTCAGGATCTTTTGTGCCATTCCCCTCCTGTCTACTCAACCCCTAGCCCTCTATGCACCTTTTTCATGAGTCCCAGTATGGCCTTGATGGGGCTGAGCCTGTAGTCCGCTGGTCTTGGAAATGGATGGCCCAGATACTCTAGCTTTTTGGAGCCTAGTGCTGCACAGTCGCACAGCAAGTGCAGCATATTCTCCTCTGCATCTCCCATGTTGTGGAGCTGTTTGTTGGCGGCATAGTACTCCGTGAAGACTCCTGTGATTGTTCAGAGCTGTGATCTGCTGTACCTCCAGTTTTTTAGCTTTACATGATTCTGGCCTGTTGTGTTGCGCCAGTGTGTGCTGTGTATCTCCAACGCAGCCTTTTTCAATGCTTGGTTGATGACCCTTGGTGAGAGTCCTATGAAAGGTTCCGGTCCGTATAGGGGTATCTCGGATCCTTTCCTTGCCAGAGTGTCGGCTCTTTCATTGCCTTCTACTATGACCTGGCACCCAGATCAATCTGACCTTGTTGCGCCTTCTTGTCCGGTTTAGTACTTTAATACAGTTTAGTACCAGCCCAGAATTCAGTGTCCCCTTCGGTGCCACTGTCTAGTATTTCCTGCGCGCATGCGATTATAGCATAGGTCTCTGCTTGGAAGACCGTCGCCAGTTTTCCCATGCATAGGCTAAGATAGCAGTTGTCGTTATGTACCCCCGCTCCTGTACCGGTGTTCATTTTAGAGCCATCCGTGTACCATATCTGGTTGTTCCCTTTGTGGAGTTTTATCCCACCTTTCCATTCCTCCCTACTCAGAATGCAGAATCTAAGCTCCTTTTTGCAATTTGAATGGTATGTATTTTGTTACATCCCATGTCCATAGTCCAGTCAAGTTCCCTGTTTGGTCTTGGCCTGTATGGTTTATTTTACATCCGGAGTTTGTCCAATGCCCCATACTTTTGAACCTATGAATAGCTCTCCTCGCCTCCAGTTCCACTTCAATGTGTAAAGGGGTGAGATTGAGCAGCGTTTCCATCGCCGGAGTTGGCGTGCTCCTAAATGCTCCTGTCATGGCCTTGGAGGCAGTCGGCTGCACTTTGCTTAGACTCTGCAAGTTGACAGCTTGGTTCTGGGCCACCATACGATGCTCCCGTATGTGATTATCGGTTTCACCATCATGGTGTACAATGTTTTCCCATAGGCAGAGCGACACATGCCAAATAATCTTAGAGCCTTGTTTGCTGTCACTTCGACATGGATTTTACAAGTGAGTTTGCTGTCCAGGATTACTCTTAGGTATTTTACTTCTGTGGACTAGTACGTTGTCGTAGAGCTTTATGGTACCCATTGCTTATCAGGATGATGACCGTTTTGCTTGGGTTGATGGATAAGTGGTTGAGTTTACACCACCTTTCCACTATGTTTAGTCTCTCCTGTCCCAGACACAGTGTTAGGAAATTTTCCATTTGCAAGTATCATGAGATCGTCTGCATATCCAACCGTGTATGTTGGTCCTTCATTCTGTTCTATTAGCAGCTCGTCTAACACCAAACACCACAGCGTTGGCGAAAGTACGCCTCCTTGCAAGCATCCTCTTTTGGTCTTCACCTAGCAGTGTTGATTCTATAACTCTGCCCTTCAGAATATTATCCATCCAGTCACAAATGGTGGGGTCTATGCCATATTTCTCTGCAGCTGTTCGTATCGTTCTAAAAGCAGTGCGGTCGAACGCGCCCTCTACGTCAAGAAAAGCTGCTAGGCATATCTCTTTGCATTCTAGCGCTATTTTGGCACGGCTTACAACTTGGTGTAGCGCCGTTTCTGTCGACTTACCAGGCTGATATGCGTTTTGCATCCTGTGAAGCGATTGTTTCTTCAGAGCTCTCTCCTTGAGTTTTTAAGAAGAATGATGTCAGGCTTATGGGTCTGTATGACTTAGCATCCTCGTAGTCCGTTCTTCCCAGCTTGGGAAGAAAGATTAACTTCGCCTGTCTCCTCGCCTTTGGTATGTAGCTAAAGGTGATTCATGCTCTGTATAGTCTACCAAGGTGCGGATTTAATATGTTCCCCGCTCTTTGTAATAAGGCTGGGTACACTTCGTCTGGTCCGGGGGCCTTGTATGGCTCGAAGCTTTCCAGGGACCACTTGATGCTATTCGGCCTTACTACCTTTTTCGCGGCGTCCCAGTGTCTAAATTGGCACCCATTTAGATTTCAATTCTTTTGCTGGTCTTGTCGATAACCACACCATATCATAATATTTTGAACTTAGCTCCCATTTTCACCTTTATGTTTTTGGAGAGATATCTGTTTTAGAGAGGTGAGCTGGATGGAATGAAGCATGTTAAATAATGGCCATCATGACCCACATACAGTCAGTCTGATTCTTGACGGCAAAAAACTATGTAATTACGGAAACTGTGTTCTGTATAACTATCGATTCTAAACTGCAGTGGGGCGCTCATATTAGAAATCTCTCAGGGATATTAAGCTCAGCTGCATATGCAGTAAGAAAAATTAGGCAATTGACGGATGTAGGCACAGCTAGTTTAGTTTACTTTACTTAATTCCACAGTATTATGTCTTATGGCATTTTACTGCGGGGATCTGCAACTGATGTAGACACAATTTTCATATTGCAGAAGACAGCAATCAGGGGGGCTATTTATAAAATGCGTCCTCGCGAGTTCTAGAAATAAATTCAAAGAAATCAATATACTGACTCTGCCTTCTCTTTATATCTTAGAAAGTATTTTCAATGTTCATTAAAATTCAAATATTTTTATTTCACATAGGCCTATGGTTCTAAATTGATTGTTTCCTATCTGATATCAAATAAAATGACTTTGGATTTTATGTGGATGTCTAATAAAAATTTACTACGATTTTTATTTGTTGGGCTGTGAAAAAGATGCATGAAAAAAGTTACATCTAGCGGAGATGAGAATATTGCTTGCGATAGATCTATGGAGTGACGAGAATGGATAAAATGAGATATACATATGATTAGAAGAAGTTTAAAAATAGTGCCAGTGACTGAAAAGTTGGAAGGGAGTTTATCTAGGTATAGTCATGTGAAGAACAGGAATAAAACACATGTTACTGAAAATGTAATGAGTATACATGTGGAAGGAGAGGGAAGCCAAATAAAAGATAACTGAATCGTGTGATGAGTGATATGACAGAAAAGGGAGTCAGTGATTGCCTGAAGGTTGACAGGACAAAATGAAAGAAAAACATGTTGTCCCAAATAACACAGAACAATGCCCGGATCTGGAAGACGATGATAAAATGACCATGGACCCAAAAACATCGGTCTTATATCACACACTACCAATAATAAACTATGTAATAACATCACAGCACACCGTTAAGATCAGATTTAGACCTACGATGATCAGTTGGTAATTAATTCATTAAACCCCAAGCGAACGCCTGCATTTGCTCGCTCATTGTCTTTCTATTGTGTCTCTAATTACGGTACTCAGAGGGCTTAAGTGAAATATCATTAGACCACTGTTTGGTATAGTTCTGCTCTAATTCAACAAAATCTAAGGAACAGATGTAAACTTGTATTTTTTTGATTTAGCAGTATTTGACCAGCTTACTGTAAGCTAGACCAGTTAGAATACGTAGTTGCAGTTAATTCTTTTTTATATAAACTTCATTCTGTAGACATCATTTATTTTCTGTTACAACATTGATGAGTTTTTATATACGTCAAAACAAACTGAAAAGCTTTGCAATGATATGAAATTCTTGATACCCTGGCGTAAATTTCATCATTAATCTTGGAAAGAAGAGGTTACCGCTAGGTAAAACGATTTTTATTACAATTTCGTAATATATATACCAACTCGAACGCCCAGACAAGTAATCTGCTGATAATTATTATTAACGTCAACACTTCTACTCTTCAAAATGATCATTTATTAAAATAAGTCCTAACAAAATAAGGAAAAAGCTGAAAATATGGCTTACCTTCCCTTTGACCGTACGTTTGTCGAGAACTTTCTCAACAACATATTCTTCTTCACTGGATCCATCACTGGAACCACCTTTTTTGTCTTTCTTGCCCATTTTGTAATTTTTATTGGAAAATGGATAAAATTGCGAACGACTAGAATAGTTAGCGTAGCGTCACCCTAAGAAATTCTCAAAATGGCGCCTTCAAAATAAATATGGCGGCTACCGGCGGCGCCCAGCAGCTTCGACAGCCAATAATGTGGCCAATAACAAGCCACGTAAAACAAAATGAAGTTTGCCAATCAGAAAATAATTACTCCATTAGAGCAGAAGCTTTATATTATTTCAAAATAATATTTTAAAGAAACACTAAATCTAAACAGTAAAAAGCTCCAAAAAAAATACACATTTTGTCACAAAAAACATCAAAGGGCCATGACATGCTGTTATATAATTAGATATGATTTTATAATGGCAACATTATAAACAGGTCTACCAACTTAACTTACAATAACAAGTAAGATTATTATCATATTTTCTATCTTTGTCTATTGATAACTGATAATTTCGATTATAACAAGCAGCTGCGCATTTATAACTATCATGCAATCAATCAAAACGTGTAAGCATCTCTGTTTTAGCGAGTCAAGATATATTTTTATCGGCTCTATCACAAACATGATCACAAAATCAAGTTTCTCATTGCCACAACATGAAAAAGAGTGAGATCACGATATCGCTCTCGTGACAAACTTCACACTTGTTTCATTCATTTTTTTCTATGTCTATCAATCAAAACACGGCACAGCCGTGGACCGTATCGCAAATCGCAGCAGTTTTCATTTCAGTCAACCAGCCAGCCTGTTGCATTGAGTGTGTGTAATTCACAAGGTATCGAATCGCGTATTTTTTTGTGCAATTTGATTATAAATACATTTACTAGTGGTGTTAAACGTGTTGTGTGAACTAATTAAACGACGTGTTACGTTAATTGAACTGAGAAGATAGCGCAAGAGTTTTTGTGTCGATTCGAGTGGTTTCAAATTGACTTTTGACGTCACGCGCGACAACCAATCAGTTGGCGCGAAAGAAAAAAAACTACACCAATGCGTGTTTTGTTTTCGTGCTTACGAAAGTTGTTGTTTTGACTGTATCGAATGGATCGTATTATGTGAACTCCTGGATTACCCACTGAAAATATGCTTTTAAAATGTACTGCGGACGGGCGGCCGATCAAAGTGAACGGGGCGCCGGTCAGCCACGGGACTGGTGCGAGAGGTAAGGTCCGACAATGTTTATCTCATTTCATCAATCACCTACTTTGTTTCAACTACCTTACAAAGAAATTATGAACTGATTCGATATAGGTACCTACAATGTGTAAAATTAAACAATAGTAACAAGTTAGACTTAATATAACATAATATTATAAATTGTCTTTAGAACAATTAAAATAAAACACAGGCGATGTCAGCTGATAATTATTTATGTACGCACTTACTAATGGGCTCTCATAATCATTTAACTAATTAGGATAACCAAGAATATCACTAAGAATATAATAATAAACATTCCTATCGCTACATATTAGGTAAAACAGCGTAATAAACAGCGTAGGTACCAACAATGTGTAGGTTGTGATGTCTGGGAAAACTATTTCGCCGTCATTATTATATTTTATTATGCTCCCTTTGTATTGCTACCGACCGGCTTACAGAGTGGAAACTGGAACATTGGAAGTTCCAGTTGCTTGCCTCGCGTAGATACCTATCTACATGCATTACCACAGCAACAAGTGTCTCTTCCTTGCGTTCGCTTCTCATGGTACCTACACGGCGTCCTACAATAATACTTACCTAGTTGCTAGCTTAAAATTCTACGGCCTATGCAACACGCTTTTCTCAGCGGCATCTACGTCGAAATAACTTTACGGGAATCTAAGTATCTACTACCTATCGGGGTGCAGAAGCACCCTACGTCATTCCATGCAACCTGTGTTTCATTCAAATGCGTTCAGTCGTTGATAGGGTGATTATCAACATATTATCAAACACCTAGATTCATAAACAAGCTGCCTTTCATATTTTACAACGGTTTCAAAGGTTCATTTACCGTTGGCAAGGGCCTTTTGCCAAATTCTCATTTCGCTCGATAGAGCAAGGTTTGTTTTTCGGCAATGTTGTCTTCTCACGTTTGGTCCAACGCCCTTGCGGCCTT
The DNA here is from genome assembly GCA_949316375.1 of Mythimna vitellina. Classification (NCBI taxonomy): domain Eukaryota; kingdom Metazoa; phylum Arthropoda; class Insecta; order Lepidoptera; family Noctuidae; genus Mythimna; species Mythimna vitellina. The sequence continues at coordinate 2,520,856 of OX438691.1, read as the reverse complement.
TACAACCGAAGGCCGCAAGGGAGAGTTAAAATGTCGCTAGTGGGCACCTATAAAAAATGAATATCTAACAACCTTAGGTCAAGAGGTCATGGCCTAGGGAACCACCTACAGTTGTTTTAAAAAAGCTTGCTTTGATTTGGCGAATCAATAGTAAAGCAAAGAGCTTTTAAATATTTGGCCCGGGCACCAATTTAAATGTGCCACTGATTTGGGACAAGCCTGCTTCACTCAACTCATGCAGGGTTGGGAGAAGCTACCCTGAATCCAGACGCTATTGTTGGCGAAACAGGTATTCGCCGCGACAGCCAAGCTCAGCAAGTAGATCATTGGTTAGAGTCGGTTTTTGGTCTTTTGACATCATAATGCTGGGCCATATCATTGGTTGGGTGTGGTCAAAAGAAATACCAAACAATACTTGTTATCATAAACGAAGCTGGATCAAAAAAATAAAAAATCCTTTTACGGTCTTCTTTGACTTCTTCAGTTCCCGACGTTTCCTTCCTAAGTAGGTACCTACTTGAAAAATGTTTCCCTCAGTTCTATCTTACTGATTTTGATGTTGCGCCGCCGTTTTATTGATTTCTATACCTTTCATTTCTGGCCAGGTGTTACAAAGGACGAACTCAAATAGTTACGAGTACCTAAAAGCTACAAAACAACCTTGACGATGAAATAATTATAGACATCGGTGTACCACATGAAAAATTAAACTGTAACGTAGGCGCTTTGTTATCTATTAACCTAGCCGCCCTATAAATATTAGAAAAAAAAAAAACTTCAATCCACAAATAAAACGCTCAATATTTTTATAATCTATGCGGAAGCCGGCGTTCGCTTGATGTTTGAATGAAGTAGTGACACGTCGTTCGTTGTCAATTAAGCGCTAGAAAGGTCTAAAACCCAGGATCTTAATTTTTTTTTCTATAACCCATTAACAATAGCATTAAATCCCTGGGTCATAAGGCAAATAAAGAACATAAGAGTGGGATTGGAAGTGGTGGTTGTGGGTTTTAGTCAGTAAAAGTCTGACACCTCCTCGCGCTCCGCCCTAGAGCGCAAAAAGTCATTGGATGATTCCCCACATAAAAAAAAAACATCCGATAAACGACGGTACAAAAATAAAAAAAAAAACATTGATCATAATTATTCAGGAATACCCACCTGTCCCCCGCAGTATCACCCGCGTCTTTAGTTACTGCTGAGCTTCCGTCCGTCAAAGCGTTATATTGTATAGCCGAGGCTATTCTTCATGAACTGGGCTATCCCATTCAGAAAGATTTTTTCCAATACGATTGACAGTTCCAAAGATTAAAGCGTTTAAAGAACGTTACTTTCGCTCCTAGCAACCATTCTTGTAAACACTAAGATTACTGCCCTCTTGATTGAATGCCTCAAGCAATCTCAAGGAGGTTTTATCACTCACTTTGAGAAAGATAGGTCTAACACCCTCATCTTCAGGTACACTTCTTATCTTTTAGTCTAGTTCACTGACGTCATAATAATGTATCTGTGGGTGTAAAACATAATATTTTGCTTACGTATTACGTAATCATTTGGTAAATTCGTTATCAATGACACCTTAGATACCGTTTAATTGCTTAGGTACCAACAATTTTACAGCTATATATTAAACAAATGATCGTACAATACCCGAAGGTTTACAATTTTTATGTAAATAATTAGACTATTAAATAAAAGGATAAGTATCTATATAGATTATCTTGACCAATTAAATTTATGAATATTAATATATTCATAAATTTAAAATATCTGTTCTTTTGACAAATTTACGATCATTTCACTCCTCAAGGCTCTTTTAATGATTCTCCGCTTAGAGACTACTTCATTTCCGAGAGGCATTGAACCTAATTCATAGCCAAGAGTGAGTGTTCCTTGACCCAAAGGAAATGGCATAACACAGGTAAACATAACACCGGTATTCCGTTCAGACCCAGACTCATGTCTCAATTAGGCTTAGTTTAGACTCCAGATCTCCCACAAATTACGAATTCATCTATTTAAGTTTTTTTTATGTTTTTTCTGCCACATAACATATTGGATGTTTGAAGTGTAATTTGTGGAGATAAACACTTTTTTGTTTTTTTTTAATTGACTTAAACTCGTGCACTAACGGCCAAGCAACGTTTATCTTTCGTAATCAGAGTTTTAATTAAACTGTAAACCAATAAAGCTCTAAAATTGCGGTAGAAATGCTTGATAAAAGATCATTTTAGTTTTTTAATCCGTTGCGTGGTTTCGTCTACCTTTATCTATGGTCTATACCTCTATGGTCAATGTGTCGTAGAAAACTGCTTCAGCGACGCACCGGTTAACAAAACATTGCGCAATATCCTCCGTGTCGCAGATAAGAGATCACATTCTTTCATAGTGTACTAGACAGGCATGTTATGCAGTTACCTTGAGGATTGACTCAAATGACGACATTAGAACACGATACACATGCATGATGACAAACCGGATATCTTGCTAAATATTTACACATTAGCGTGTCGTTCACGCCGAGTTTTTTTGTTCTATATTTGTAAACTTTTCACCTCTGATGTAAGATGATAATAAGTATTCCCTCTAGTTTTTGACTCGAATAATCGATTTTTAAGTAGTTTATTATTTATTTTTGATCAGAAGAAATTCGGCACATTGGTGAGTCCTGGATCTTGTGTAATTATGTCCTCTTCTCGACTTTGAAATGGTCTTCTAAGGGCTGCGCTCTTGATTTTCGAACACAAACCCCATAGTGTACATGACATTGCGTAATTGGTACTCTTAAAAAATAAAAACAAATTTTAAAAATTGTTTTGTTATTTGAATAGAAATTTCAATTTGTTGTTTTAATAAAATTACAAAATAACAGTGTAGACATATTATTATGTCTACCGTGTGCGTCATCAATGAATATATAGAATATTGTATATTACTTTCTATTCGGAATATTATATCATATATTTATAGAAACAGTAATCAATTCTTAAACATTGAAACATTGATTTCTCACGTAGCAACTAGAATACTGGTTTGCAAGCTAAAAAAATATTATATAATCATCTAAAACTCTGCATTCAATGAATATGAAACTGTGACCATGTGTCAAAACAAATGGACTGCGATTTACGTAGTCAGCCCCGGATCCGAGATTACAACATCCAGATTTCAAACTCCATTGATGTAGGACCAGATTCATGAACAAACAAACAATATAATTATAATTGATGGACGTAATATCTTTAATTTATATTTATTTGACGGGTTTATATAACGGTCAATATTATTGCTATAAGTACAACATCAAAGGAATGATTTCCAGAAACGTTTTCAGACTTGATTCCGGTTGGGAATTGGAGAAAAATCAACAAACAAAGCTGTTTTGGTTGCTTTCAGTTGTCGTCGGGTGAACCTTTTTATCAAGGATGTAAAAATATTTGCCGTTTAATACGGCTCTTGACAATTATATCTGGTGAAAAGGACATCGAATTTAACTGTACAAGTAGTGGCCATTGCCAACGCAACAGAATGGAATGATAGCCTCAAGAAGTTACAGAATTCTCTGATAGCTATGATTAAATTTGAAATTAAGTTAGTTACAAATCAGAAATCATAATCCTTGTTCCAATATCAATTTCAAGCCCTGTTTCAGTTCAGGTTTCTTTGACAGGTACTGATTGAAATTCCTATTATTCAATTAAAATAATACGCATGATTTAAGCCAGATAGATATTAATTTATTTACATTAGTGAATATATTCTAAACCTTCATATTTTTTACACAGCCTCGAACTCTCACCTTGGATACAGTAGAGGAGCGAGCTTGATTGGTTGCCACAACGATTTGTTCAAGAAAAAAATATGTTATCATCTACATTTTCATAATGATCTGAAGTTATTTTATGTATACGCGTATCTTTTTATTTTAATGTATTCAACCTGTGTACACAGCGTAATTGATAGTCAGATTTATTCGAATTTCACATTGAAATAGACGTACGGCGATGAGCTACCGGTGTATGGTAAATATCCCACCCTTACGCACAAAACGTTTTGAGAACAAATTCATTGTGCGCACAGCTAATGATTGGAATTCCCTGCCGGAGTTCTGATAGCTACCTGGTCTTTAAGTCAAGAGTGAATAGGTTACTTAGACAAGCGTGCTCCATCGTCGACCACATCATCTCTTACCATCCATCAGGTGAGATAATGGTCAAGTGCGAGTCAATAAATATAAAAAAAGACATTCTTTATAATGATTCATTTCAAATGTTATGTAACCTGTTCAGTGAAAATATTACTACTTGACAATCTTGTTTAGTGTTTCTGATGTTAATTTTAATAAGACGCGTTGTGGAGCGACCCTCGAGTCTCAAGTTATCGTCTTGTTATCTCCGGGGACCACTATCGGGGGTCAGAATGGCGCCCGGCCACTCAGTTCTGTTTACAACAGTCTCGATATGCGCACGCGACGGTCATATGATGAGCCAACTAGTTTACACCGAATTGTTCACCTGACTCTGTTTTGGATGGTCATTGACTCCGGTAATTATTTAAATCGCATTATTATGAAATGCGTATGCCTTTCAGGGCCATGGCGCGTTAAAATGTTGGAATTTTATGGCGTGCTATTGAGAAAGAGGTATGGAATTATACACCCCATATAGCTTCATCCCTTTAACAGTTCTGTTTAGGTAGAGCCTCTGTTCCAATGAAATTTGGTTCGTTGGAAAAGTGCGCAAGTTTGGACAGTTATGAATGGACAACTGACACTTGATGGAAAGTGATGTTGACAGTGGCTACCTGCTTTTCTTCTTTGAACTCACAACTTTCCTTTGTGGATTAATCTAAGCGAAATTTTACGTTGGATGTGATTTCTTTGAGTATAGCTTCACCTTTAATCTTCCACATCAAGAGATCCATCGTAAGCTCCACTTATTTTAAGTACTTGCCAATAAATGTTTCGTTTGATGCGAACGTGTAACTTTGAAGGTCAAAATACTATCTGATATTATATTGATGTTTTTGTAGCTTTCAGTTTTTCTGAAATATTTTCTGTTTTTTATTTTATTTAGGTAACAGTTGTGAGTATACATGTAGATGGATGGATTGTGTGTAGAATGATATGAAAGAAAATGGGGAGTTAGTGATAGCATGACGGGTGACAGGACAGAATGGAAGAAAGAAACGGGTTGCGACGACCCCAAGTAATATGGGACAAGGACAAGAAGACGATGAAGAAGTAATCAACAGCGATACATAAAATATGTTACAGAGTAATTGCTTTACAGTATTCTATAGCTAATAATAGGTATCCCTTTTTAATTGGGATAATTGTATAACATGCGAACGGACTAATAAGAAAAAAAATAATTAAAATGTACAATAACATTATCGTCGACCGCATCGTCACTTTCCATCAGATGAGATAGCGGTCAAGCGCGAACCTATCAAGAATAAAAATAAAATGTTTTAACATGTTAAAACTCTTAGTTTTCTAACCTAACCATGATGATTATTACATGAATTTACCATTAAAAAAATAATTCAGGTGTATAAAATCTTCGAAAAGAAAATTTAAATCAATGACTTTTTAAAACGATCATGAAAAACAAGAGTAGCCACAACAATAACCATGCAAAGTGCTATCTTGTATCACTGTATTTAATTAATCACATAAAAGGGAAGCCAGAGATAAGATAACCAATTTAGGTTCAACATGAATGAAATGTCGTTGACCAGAGAAATGGGGTCGTAGGTACCTACTTACTAATGAAAAATATGGTCGGATGGTTGAAAATGCAATATGGCCTAGGATTCCTTACCAAATTATACAAAAATTGGGACTATGAAGATGTTTTTACCTCAAAAGGATAAAATTATTTATTATTATTATTATTAGACATACATACAGCTATCATTACAGACAAATCCAATGCGATAGTTTAGTCAAAAATATAAATTACAATAATGTTGTCATGTCAATTTGATCCAATAAAAAAATAAAATAAAAAAATAGGAACCCTTATAGGATCACGTTGTCCGTCTGTTGTCAGTCAAGACTCTTTATCTCGGGAACGCATGGAGGTATCGAGGTATTTACTCAGGTCTTCGTTCCCTTGAAGCTGTGAAAAACTCGAAACTCCCGAGTTAACGAAAAAGATACCCGTTTATGTCGCAAAAAATGTATTATTCGACAATCAAATTCATAGACTACTTCCCATTGACCTCGAATCCTGAAAATCGGTATGAAGCAAGGTCACGAGGTAGCAAAAATCTACGGGTCGTAAATATCTTCGTAACTCAATTCGGGAATTGAACCGTTTTCATAGGTTAATTTGTACGGAACCCTCAGTGCGCGAGTCCGGCTTCGGCACTTTTCCGGATTTTTCAGGATAGTATTACTGCGACCATAGGAACTAAAAGACAAAATCCTGCATTAGAGTTCTCCATCCGATTAGAACATAGTTACGATTGCCCGAAATCAACTTTCGGGCAGTTAACCGGACCAGACATAATATGCAGCTGGTCGGAGGATCCTCCCTTTGCAACGAAGGTATATGGGACTTTACAGCCTGATGCTTCTTTTTTTATTTTTTTAGGTGGAAAAATCTCCAAATAACATTCCCGCTATTGGACGGCGCGTGAGGGTGTGTCAGACTTTTACTGACTAAAAACCCAGTCCAGTTCCTTCTTTGCCTTCGTCCCAGGGCCCCGTGTTTCACCCCCACACTACCCTGATACCTCTAAAGAATAAACATGGGCTGAAGGAATATTTAAAAGAGTTATCGTGGCCTGAAATCGCAAAGGAAATAAATCTGTAAAACTCTAAAACATCCTTTCGCTTCACCCACATTGGGGGGGACTTATTTGATGATTTCTCACCTCCAATAAAATAGAATAAACTTCATTGTACACCATAATGTTACACAGCTTTTTACACAAACAAATCTATGGGTAAAAAGATTGATTCTACATTCTTAAAGCGCTATCACATTAAAACTGACTGAGATCCGAGGTTGACTGGTTGAGAATGCCTAGTTGAATGCAACACTACTTGATGCATTGCATAGTCGCTCTTATAATGTTCCCACTGTTGGGACTCAGGCCTCTCTAGGAGAGGGAATGAGCCGTAATCCACCACGCGGGCCCAGTGCGGGTTGGTGGATGTCACATGTCTTCGAATTTTTGGTTCTAGGACATGCCGGTTTCCTCACCATGTTTTCCTTTTTGAGTGTTTGAACCCGCAACCTACAACTTGTAAGTTAACGCCGTTACCACTCGGCCACCATTGCTCTCACTTGATGAAATTGGACTTAATGTAGTCCGCCTACTGTACATGAAGTTTAAATTTTAAATAAAAAATAATTTGAAACAGCTTGACTAATTTGAGTATTTCATTGTATAATTTGTATTGACCTACAGCCGAAGGCTACAGTGGCATAGGTTTTGACTTATTTAAATAAATTAAACGTTGCTATTATTTTATTACTTATTCATGGAAATCAATCAAAAGGCATGAGCATAGCAACTGTATCAAATAACGTTTTAATTGTATTCTCTTCCTTTTGGTGCCCCTTGATCGATTTCTTACTATACCCTGACGACAGGTTAACTGAGTCGTCTTCAATCGAACTCCACGTAGCGCCATCGCCCCTGTTCCGCATTGGGCACGCCACAATTAAGTCCCCTCTTTGAGGCGTGGTTGGAAAGATCTCACGGCGTCCTCACCTTCCGCATGACGCAGGTTCTCACCGAAAACGGTAAATTCGGGAAGTTCCTGCACCGGATTCGTGCGGAAGCGACGCCCGGGTGTCGCCACTGTGTGGACGTGGAGGTTTGCCCTGCTTGGGCAGAGCAACGCCGTGTCCTCGTGGGGGCGATCGGTGGCGGCGATCTCTCGCGCCGGGCCTTGGTACACAGGCCATGGTCCGGAGCGAGGAGGAGTGCCAGGCGGTCGCCTCCTTCTACGAAGCAGTAATGCTAGCAAAGGAGGCGGCCGATCGCGTGAGGCAACGGTCCTCACGCTCCAACTGCTGCCGGGATTCCGATCCCGATTTCCGGCCACCGTAGGCGTGTGCTTGCGGACGGCAAGCAATGGGTAGTCCGCCGTCCGACCGTCCATTAACCGTCCGGACCGAACCCAAATCGTCGACGGCGCGTATAATTTCACGCGCGCCTCAGGGAGATGTCAGCAGCGTCGAAGCCTACCGGGGCCATGGATAATGTGAAAACGAAACCCGGGGCCCTGGGATGAAGGCAACAAAGGAACAGGAGTGGGTTTTTAGTCAGTAAAAGTCTGACACTATCTCTCGCTCCGCCTCATGATTTTCCCACCTAAAAAAAAAAACACCCTGTTCCGCATACCTCTAAATCTTTTTGTGAAAATTGTGGATCTCCACTAACCGTTCGGTAAGATTCCTCCTCCAAAGATCACGTCTGTTTGTAATTATCTCATTGCATCAGTAAAAGCAATTCGTAACTGTACCTTTTCAAAAGCTACGGTGTCATTAAACCCATATTATAGACCACTTACTTCATTTTCGTAATACTATTGATGTAATATGTTAGTAATACATAACATCTAATACCCCATACTGAGTAACAAATGCGAGGCTGTTTGGACTTAAAACGTTTTATTATCGGAGGTCTAATTTGTAGCTTGATTAGCACTGAGTTCTAACTTCTAAGAGTTGTGAGTTTTAGTGTCTCGGTAAGAGACACTTCCGTTTAAACCGGTTTTTTACTGTACTATACCGAAATTATAATAATATAGTGCAGGTTACTGAAGTTCTAATAAACCAATAAAATTTGGTCAGCTGCAGCTAAAACAATCTCCAGAATTTCAGGTCCTCGGACGTTTTCGATCATGAGTATTAGTACTGCTTCTCTCCTCAGATCATAGTCCACTGTCCTCTAAGGTGTCTCATGTTTTTTTTTATTTTTCGATTTTCATTTGACTTTGCTCGAATTCTTGATACCACTCATACACAGTGTTCATATACCAAAAAAATTTAAAAAAAATAATCTTTACTGATGATGTACGTATTGGCGTTGTGCAACCTCTAAATATTAACTGAATATGGTGTTTTTTGCTATAAGAAAACTGTGCATGTGTGGTCTCAAAAATTCGAGCAAATTCAAAAATCGAACATTTTAAAAACATGAAATACCCTATTGTCCATATTGTTCCACATGCCCTATAACCTGCTCACCTAAGGATTTAATGACAGCATCAGCGGACGGCATTACCGTAGCTGAATACTGGGCCAGAAAAGGGATTTAAGAAAATTTACTATTTTTGCCAACGACACACTAAGAAGTGAAAAGGTTTTGCTTGAATTGTAGGTAATATATTATTACTCTATCTAAAAACCAACCAATTTTCTCTAACATAATTGGATGCCTAAATAAGAGCGTGCTGTTGGAATATCAACACTAACATCAGCTTTGAGAGTTCAAAATCCAATTGTGCAATAATGTATTTATTTAAATACATATTATTTGTCGCCGTGTTAATGAAAACGGTCATCAATCTCAATATTTCTAAGCTCCATGGACTGGTTTGAAAATTAGGAAGTCAAAGCTTTTCATTCGTTTTGTAGCAAACTCAAATATCCGAATCATGCCACTACTTGCTAATGAACTAGATATACTGTAATTAACACATACCATATAATATTAAACAGAGCATCGCGTATTTCATTATGGTTCTAGAAATTAATTATAGAAACTTATTTTAGAAATGATAATGATAACGTGATGGTACCATAATGCCACAATAAACAGGGAGAGTAGACAAAGCATAAAGACAAAACCAATAATTGTTCTAACGAATTAACGCTTCCTTCATATTGCGTAAGTTTTGCGCAAGTATTTGTGGTACACATTTAATCTATATTAATACACGACTCCGTGTGGTAAATTACTTGTACCGTCATTAGCTAAGAATACGCTTTTTCATCTCACACCCTGACACGACTGACATGTGGGAGGCCAGCAGAGTTTACCAAGGAATATTACTGCAAAAATACTGCTCCGAGAATTGCCGAACGCATACGAATACCTGACCAGAACCTTGAGTATACTGTTCTCTTCAAGAAGTACCACCTCAAAAGTGCTTAAAAGGCCATGCGTCCTATGTCTTTGAACGTTCTGAATAACATGTAGGAAATAGACTATGCTTATGCATGGTATCAAAATTCATTTTTATGAGTCCTTTTGGACTACCGAAATACTTATTGTAGTCAAATGATCAACAGTGAAATTCCTCAATGCTAAGGATTGTAGGCAGAAAGCAAAATGGACAAAAGTTAAAACAAAAATGCACAGAAAAATGTAGCAAGCGATGAACGCCAGACCTAGGTTTAGGTGTGCACCAACTGTCAACATGATAAACCTGCAAATGAATCTACAGTAAGACAAAACGTGACAGTGTATAGTAGAGCCACCATGTTATATATTTTGATAACATAAGCCTCTGTTAACGTACCTATAATAATAACCTTACCTATGTTATCTAGCAACTGATTATTAGCGTAGATACTCGTAATCGGGTTATAAGCAAGAGTTATGAATGGGTCGGACTCACACACAAAAAAATTTGTACCATGAACTGAATATCTAAGTCGTGATTCTTGTATGGGATCCGGCAATAGACTTAAGCATTCTGTGACATTTTCAACTATCTATCATTCTGTATTACGGCTCATGAACATGATTCTTGATAGATAATAGATAGTTGAAATTGACTCTACCTATTTTCGACCTCTGCTCATGACTAGAGTTCGAAATTCCTTGAAACATTTTCATAGGAATTTGAGACATAAAGATTAAGAACACAAGAAGAGTATTTGGACAAAAATGCTAATCGAAATCTGTAAGTACAAAATCTGTTTGAAGGCTTTTGAATTTATTACAATGTTTTTCATTAATATATGGAGCATAATGATTCAAATAATTAGCACTTAAATCATTTAAAAATCCTTATGACATAATTACCATATAAATATCTAAATTTTTGGATACTAATTTTGCAAATATATTTTTTTACCCATTGAATGCCCCAAGGACCAATACTAGGTCCTGTTCCTTTTAATGTTGAAGTGATATCAATTAATTTCTTAAAATCTTAATTTGTTATCAACAAACCGATTGCTTGCGTTACCGTTAAATAGAGGTTATATTATTATGTATACAAAAGGTTATGCTTTGTACCAAGTTCTAAGAACTTCCGTATACGATGAGACTTAACAAGGAAACAACAACAATACCGATAAAAAATTAGTTATTCAATGATTTCTCTATAAAACGCACAGTAGCTGACTTCTTGCTTTGCTTCTTTCTTATAGATTTTATTTATGGATTTTGCGAATTTATTACATCACTGACTGATAAAACCGATGCACGTGAACTTTGTATGTTTTTATTCAAGGTCAAAAAAAAAATGACGGTAAAAAAGATAGCTTTCCTTTTTATTAGCTTAGATAGTTATTTTGATCTTATTTTATTCCCTGTTTGATCAATTATATTACGTTTAATTTGCATTAAAAAAATCGTCGAATTTTAATAATCTCATAATCATAATATATCTTATCTGAGCTTCGATGTTTGACCCACAAACTGTTTATCTTTGATTTGAAAATGCTCTTAGAGAATCTCGACTTGGAGAGCAAGACAGCTCGCTGGTCGCATGTTAAATTACCTCTTAATCATTCAATCTGGTGTGAGATACGTCGCCTATAGAACTAGTCGTTCAGTCTGTCACTTGACTTGTAAACGATTGCGCAAGTGCACGAGGCGGCACGGTAACAGACCGCACGTGGTGCGACCACTCGTAGGAACACGAATAGTTCGAATGCGGCTCACTTTAATTGTGCCTGAGAGGTCTACAGTACTGTTATCGGAAAATTCATCAAGTTCTCTTCGATAGTCAACAATAAATCTTAATTACCAAGCAAGACTGATAAGTCCTTGGTTCTCCAATTCATTTATTTCGCAAAATGAAAGCAACTTTAGCAAGATGTAAAGTTTAGTGTTGCCTGTTGTTACTACTTAGCAAAGTTACTCTAATCGCCATTAGCAAATTCGCTCTTGTCACGAAATGATGTATCGCTGAAGAATATCTAATTTTGTTAATGATTTATTTTCAGCGACGGAATGCGGACGGCACTGAAGTTTAGTGATGGATTTGCTGAGGCGGTTTGCTCTCGACTGTTTATTCTCTCTATCTCTCACTAATTGATATTTTCAGCGTATATGTGAAAGAGACGACATGCTTATTCGCAGTATGTATAGAAACATGCATGAACGGCGCGTTCTAATCAACCTTGACCTTGTAGTGAATCAAGCTATCGCACTCTTAAGTCATTTGCAATTGATACACATTAGACGTTCATATTCAGAAAACATGTTAGACCGGCCTATAACAATACTATTGGCCTTGGATGTCTGACAAATAATACACTATTCCCGTATTATTATTTTTTATGACAACATCACCCACCGTTTTTCCTGAACCTAAATGCTGATTTCTTCAACATCATCAAACACTGTCAATTTCTTTTTAATGTTATTTAATTGTAGCATCAGATTTTTTAAATTAGTTTCACCATCTTAGAACAGTTGCTCTTGTCATCCTGTATAGCAACGAATCAATTAATCCACAAGAAGTAGTTTCACAAATGTTGATTCTCATCAGTGTACGGTAGCAGTAGGTATACCTAAGCCATTAGTAGTGGCGCCTCCAATATCATTAAAGTGTTATTTCGAATAGTAGAAGCGGATTTCTGTTATTAAAATTATATCCCCTTCAAAACTGTTCTGGTCAGAAATTCAATACTGTTCCAAAAATATCTCGATCATTTAAATAATTGAACTGGGCGAGAAATTTAACAGCCGATTGAGAAAGACAATTTCGTGGCTCAGAGGCTTGACAACAAATAAGCCTTGGACACTATGACCTAAATAAAGAGATTCTTATTATTTTATGAACTCTGTTAGTGATTCAGCTATCAAATTTCAAATTGTATCAGCATTGCTCAACGTTCACAGGAGCTGTTCAAAAAAACTGGATAAATTATAATATGCATTATCTTTGTCACGTGTTTCCCCACGTCTTCTTTTGTTTATATACTTACGTTTTTATTGAGGCCGTTTCGGGTCGTCCACGTGACAATAAATTATCAATTGGTAGTTTTGAATTGATCCATTCGCCTGATAGACTTCGTTTATGTACAATTTATTTTGGGTATTGATTTGTGTAGTGTATTTTGATTTGTACCGTCAGAACTGTTTTTATAGTTTCAGAGTTTCCAGGTTTGCTTATTTTTTACCAATTTAGGTAACGTCATTTACTAAAATATGAGTTTGGATCGTGTTGCCTATTTTCAGCGGCCTTCTTATATAAGATGTGAACAAACTTGACAATTTGATTGTTGTTTAATATCATCACGCCAGTTGGGTTAGATTCTGTTTCTAAGAATATCTCGCTAGCTTTAGTTCGCATTGAAAACTAGTAGCTGGGCTTCAATCAATATTTTCTTACGTTTCGATAACAAACAATTCTTTCAGTTCGTTTTCATGCCTTCACAGGATTACAAGTACTTAGTCGACACAATGCGATTTTCTTTTTCAAGTTTCATTGTTCGTGTTTTCACCTCTCCATATTTTTGTACAAAACAAATATTGATTTGCAGCTTATAGTACAAGTTAGTCATTGCTTTCGCTACATTATTTATTCGTTGGTATTTTGATACCGTGTCACGCGTTTTTTTTGCAAACGAATAAATTATTATCTTTACTACTCTGTAAGCTTATTTGGTTTCCCTGAATTTCTATGTTTACGTTATACTTTTATTAATTTATTACGTCTAATGGATTAACTAGATTTATAGCTGGAGTTGCATCTTCCATCATTATCTTGGCCTGGTCTTATCATAGTTTATTTGGGGTTGGCACAGTAAGTCTTTTTATGAATGCTTCTCTGTTATTGGTCACCTTCTTTATTATCATCTTTCACAGCCCTTCCATCGTTACTTTGATCTTCACTTACTCTTATAACCAACACGTACTCTACACTTTGTTGAAGTTGCATCTTTATAAATGATTCATCAAGTAGTCTGTCGATTAGTATCATAAAAAAATTGGTTACCATTTAGACGATCAGAACTTCATGAAATAAACATTTCCAGCTATTTAGAATATTTTACCATTTTAATACTGAGCCATTATAGAATAATAAGATAATGTTTTTCTCTTGTTCTTGTCACATCATTTACCAGTAGAATGGACATTTATCGTTTCGTAATATAATTTGAATTTAAAGTAACTTTGGATATGTATTCTGGAGAGATCAAGTTTTATGATTATGCTAGTAGTAATGGCATGCCAGTTCTTATCACCATGTGAACGACAACTTCGGTGCATTATAAGATATATATAAGATACTTAATGAATATTAACCGTTGAGGAAAACAGCCAAACATAAGGAATGGTAAAAACTTAATTGGAATAATAGACTTCTGAAGTGTTCATAGCAAGTTATTATAACCAAGGGCCTTTATTTTTAGGATATTGAACGTAGAAGTTTGAAAGTATGCGGGACCGAATTTAATTCATTAAACCCCAAGCTTTCTATTGTGTCTCTAATTATGGTATTCGAAAGGTTAAAGTACAAACTTCCGTTGAAAAGGACCAGATGGAGGTTGTGTCTGGTCCCGGCAACTGCCCTAAAAGTCGTTTTCGGACGGTTGTACAGGTTTTAATAGCGCGGAGAACTCTCTTACCGCGATACAGGATAGTTCTTATGTTGTGACATAGATGTCTACAGAAGTATCTGTCAGTTATTATAACTTAGTAAATGTCTAGATATTTTCTGTGTTTCCTGATGGCTACAACCCGGGAATCTTTAAGTCAAGAGTGAATATAGGTTACTTCTAGGTAAGCGCGCTCCATCGGCGACCACATCGTCGCTTTCCATCAGATGAGATAGCGGTCAAGCGCAAACCTACCAAGAATTATTAAAAACTAAAACCGCTACATATCACATCTCTAACTAGGGATTGGATTTGGACGAAAATTTTAACTTGATAACGACGTGATCCAACAATGTTTTCACAGAAACCAAATAGCTTTTTTTGTTTGTACATATCTCATGCATATACTATATCACTACCTACTACGACTCAAGCCCCCAAATCGTTATCTATGAGTTCTTTTATTTGACTTTATATCACTTATCATTGAGACTGCGCGTAGATGAATATTTTAATGCTGACAGATAATTAACTCAGTACTAACAAACGCACGTATTTTGGAGACAAAAAGATAATGAGACAGCTAAAGAATGCAGATTGTAACTGCATTGCAGACTATTATAGGACTTACATGAGTTGATTGGTCAAGCGCGAAACCAGCAACAAAAAAAAAATTCCCCGCCCTCGAAAATCTCAAAAAGCTCAAGAGTGAGATTGCTTCTAGGCAAGTGTGCTCCATCGTCGGCCACATAATCGCTTACCATTAGATGAAATGTGGTCAAAAGCGAGCCTATACATAATAAAAAAAAGCTGCATCGTTTCCACGTTTTTACATTCGATGGAAAAACCAAGCGATGAAGACAAAATTTAAGAAGAAAATATGGGGGATATCCTGTGAGGTTTTTTTTTTTAATGGGTGGGAAAATCATCTTATGACATCCCCGCACACTACCCGTGGCCCCAGTAGGCTTCGACCCTGCTGGGCCCCTACGATTTGCTGACATCTCCTTGAGGCGCGCGTGGAACAGTACGCGCCGTCGACGACTTGGGCTCGGTCCGGACGGTTACCGGACGGTCGGACGGCGAGCCACCCATTGCTCGCCGTCTGCAAGCCCGCGCCTACGGTGGCCGGAAATCGGGATCGGAATCCCGGCGGCGGTTGGAGCGTAAAGACCGTTGCCTCACGCGATCGGCCGCCTTCTTTTGATAGCATTACTGCTTCGCAGAAGGAGGCGACCGCCTGCCACTCCTCCTCGCTCCGGACCATGGCCTGAACCAAGGCCCGGCGCGAGAGATCGCCGCCGCCGATTGCCCCCACGAGGACACGGCGTTGCTCTGCCCAAGCGGGGCACACCTCCACCGTGTGCTCTACCGTGTCCTCCGGGCGGTCCACACAGTGGCGACACCGAGTGCGTCGTTTCCGCACGAATCCGGTGCAGGAACCTCCCGAACTTACCGTGTCCGGTGAGAACCTGCGTCATGCAGAAGGTGAGGACGCCATGAGGTCTTTCCAACCACGCCTCAAAGAGGGGACTTACCGCCATAATTGTGGCGTGCCCATCGCCTGTGAGGTTGCGACTGACTGTTTTCTCTGTCGATTTTAGTTACAACGGATCTTGAGCGCTGACTTCCACTTGCGCAAAAGTGAAATATCGGGTCTCTACTAGTATGTAGTGAGACGCAGGGGCGGGTAGTGCAATCCTTGTACAGTGATTGGCTCGCCGATGTGTAAGATGCGCAAAGCGATCCTCACTTTTTCGCCGAGCGCTCAAGATTCGTGCCGGTATCCGTACCACCCGCATACAGCCGGTCGCCGTACCTCCTGGAGTGGGATGTTAGTCTACTATGTTGCCCTACTATTACCACCCGCATACGGCTGGTCGCAATACATCCTGGAGTGCGTTGTTAGTACTACTATGCTAGCTACTATGTTGCCATAATAAGCCGAAAAGCTGTAACCAAATGAGAGTGAGTTTCAAGAAAAAAATAATTTTGTAAAGAACGATATCTGCCATCTTTGTGACATATACTAAATAAAAACCTCTATCCTGGCTTTACCGACTTGGTATGTTGATAGAAAGTAGTTATGTCAAGTCCTTTTCCATATCCTAGACACTTATAATATTCTCCAAATAGCCCAAGTTTTGTATACTTATTCAATACTATTAAGGCATGAAGACATAATAAACAAACAAAGTTACTTTCGTATATATAATATAACTACATAAGTACGGAGTATTTTCTTTTTTCGACATTTCAATAAAGATACGATTTTTCTCGAGTAGCCCGAGTGTTGTGGAGCGCTTTAAACATCTCGAAGCAAAAATAAAAAAACCGGCCAAGAGCGTGTCGAGCCACGCTCAGTGTAGGGTTCCGTAGTTTCCCGTCCGTCACAATAAGTGTCCCCACTTAAGACTTAATGAACGGCAGACAACGAGCAAGAACAAATACCACCAATGCCAACGAGAGACAAACCAAACAATTCGACAATAAAATAGCTCATACTCGTCCCGACCCTATCAACTCAGGAAAAATCTTAACAGCACGAACTAGCCCAAAGTACAGCGCCATTTCTCGGTAAATTGGGTTACTAATTTATACAAACTGGACGAGTTACGTATGTTGGGTTTACGTTGGTAATTTTGTATTGCGTGAACCGATTTTAATAATATTTTTTTTATTTGAAAGTAGATACTTTTAGGATAATTAAATATCCCTTCGACTGTCGAGTGAGCACCATTGACTCACTTTAGAAAAGGCCTCTGCATTTCATTGGACTAACAGTTTATCCCTAACAATTATAAGATTTTTTTTGGAAATTGTAAAAGATGTCGAAAGGTGGGATGGAGCTTTGGGTGTTATAGCTCCATCCCTCTTTCTCACTCGCATGACTGACATTTTAACACAAGGCCCCAGGCCCGACTATATTTAACTGTACCGTCGACAATCGACATCGACACGACGATGAAAAACGATCGATTGAAACATTGCATAGTCATAGCATAGTCGGCCGTATAATGTTCCCACTGTTGGGACTCAGGTTTCCTCTCTAGGAGAGGGAACGGGCCGTAATCCACCACGCGGGCCTAGTGCGGGTTGGTGGATGTCACATGAAACATTGATTGTTGAAATATTGATAGTTGATGACGTGCGACTAGATCATGTATGGATTATTCATGCCAGTATATAGTTATCGAGTAAACAAACAAGGCGACTTATTGACCATGTGAATACTGAAAAAAAAAATCATTGAGTATTCGGAAGTTGATAAATATGTAAAATCTACTGAATTTATTGACTTCGACTTTAGAGAGCCCTTCTTGAGCCGTCTATCGTCAACGTGAATATGGTTTGAAATTTGATGTCTCATGCAAACACAATCTAAGGCAAAGTTTGATAAAGAGGCAACGCAAAAAAAGAGAAATAACGCCTGAAAGCTTTGTTAACATTCAGTAATTCTGTTATCTACTCGAATATTTCACAAAACTTGTTTCAGGATATACTTTTTTTTTAATAACCTTAATTTTTGTGTAAGGATTCTATAGATATACATATATATATTTTATTTTTAACTTATGTGTCATCATCATCTTCCTGCCC